>OY728126.1:1751864460-1756864460 GCA_963277665.1 Viscum album
ATAGTTGGGAAGCCAAAATAATCATTAAAGTTATGTGGAAAAAATTAAATCACTAATTTGTGTTATAATAAGTTCCATGTTAGGTTTTTTCAAAACAAAAATTATAATGTATATTTGAAAATTTGGTTTAAAAAAAATATGAAAAATAACCATGTTGATATTTTGAAATGGTTTATCTAATAACTAATGTTAAAAATCTTTTTAACATTAGTTATTAAATAACTATTTTAAAAATAATGTCCTGTTAAACTAATTTTCTACCAGTTTGGTGTGGGACCTTATTTTATTAATTAGTGGATGTTAGCGTATTTTTGATGATCTTATCTGGGGGATTTTTTCAAGTGTTTAAGTAAATGGGTAAATTTATAGATATTATAGGTGTGATTGGAGTTTCTACTTTTTTCTTATTTATTAAACCTTTATATTTTATTTGGTTGTATTCAAATAAGTTTACAGTGACATATTTATTTACCAAAAAAATATTTATTGATAATGTGATCTTAGCAAGTACTCTCAAGTGATAAACTTATAAAACCCTGTGATTTTATATTTTCTTTCTATTAATTTTAGTTAATTAAAAATAATTTCCTATACACAACACTATTTTTTTAAAAAATGAAAAATTATTTTAAAATATTATTATTTAATATGATAGTTTTTACAAGATGTTGAAATATAGAAAATGAATTGGTTTATCTAAATTATGAAAATATATGGTTTAAACTTTTATATTAAATTAATTTTTTGGTGACCAATTTATTAAAAAGGAAAATAAGAATAATTTAAAAATAATAGATATCTATTTCTGATAAACTATTTATATGTGCAAAAATGAGTTTTAATGTAATAAATTAAACAAATATTTTTTTAAATGTATTTAATGAAGTTTATATATTATATATTCAATAAAAAAATTTACATTCATCTTATTTTTTTGATAGGTAATATATAAAAATAAAACCAATTTTATGCTTATAACTGTACTTTTCTAAAAAACATGTTTTATCACTTTTTTTACGGATATTTTAAAATTAATTTTTTATAATTATAGATAATATATTTGAAATTATAAACCTAATTTTTTAAACCATAATTTGGAAATAATATTAGAGTTAATTTTTTATAATTTTCAAAAAATAAAACTCTTTCAGTGAATTGTAAGAAATAAAAGTTTATTTAAAGTGGACTTTTCATTAAAATAACTAAAAATATTAATTTTATTTTAATATGGTTTCAAATGTAAAATTAGTAAAATTATAAATTTATTAATCCAATTTATATAATTTTAATCAATTAAATATTGTATTTTATATTAAAACATTTTAATCTTTTGAAAATTTTCTCTTTGGAAAACCGCTTATTCATGGTGTTTATGGGTTAAATTTTAAATTAAATTTTACCACTTATTTGAATTTAATTTTAAAAAATGGATTCAACATTTATAATCATCATAATTTTTATTATATAACAAGTTCAACATATTTTTTGGTCATAATAAATAAAATAATAATAATTATCATAGTTGAAGATAAAATGGGATTACTGGGGGTTAATCGATGAATATTCTAGATAAATTATCCAAAAAAGTATACAAAATACAATTTTATTTCCATATATAAACCTTATAACCTAAAATTTTCACTAATAACCCATTTTTTATCCTTGTGGAATGTGAATAATGTTGGTACACTTTATTCTTTTCAAAAATTTCATGTGTGTCATCTCCCCCACTTATAAAAGTCCACCATGTTTTCTCTCCACCTAAAAATTCAAAAAATAATTTTATCTTCCAAGACCTTCTAAATATCTCCCTTAATAACCACCCCAAAACCTATATGGATTATATTTATTTATAATCCCTCCTATAAATTTTTCTGGTGTAAACCTAAAATGGTTCTCGAAAAAGGAGGTATAGACCTTAAACTTGTGTTTTTATTTTATTTATTACAATGACTCCTTAAAATATTAATCAATTGTGATTAATTATTATCAAGGAAATATAACATATATTTAGATGTTATTATGATAATTTAATAACCTCTAATCCTCTCCTCTTCTAGTAAATGGGAAACAAAACATTTCATCATGTGTACAACAGAATACAGCCTCACGAACCAATGTTATTTATTTTCCATCCCCACCTATGATGGATAGATATTATGATATATTTAATGTTAATATATGATATTTAAAATATTATTATTATTTTATAATTATAATATCACACTAACTATCTTACCATTCAACCCTTTTCAAAACAATAATTTTTCTCGTGTGTACGGTGTACTACCACCTCATAAGAAGATGTGATTTGTTTCTCATATATATTGTAATTTAATGTTAATAGAGATATATTAAATTAATATATATGATAATTTTAAAATAATTATAATTATTTAATTATTTTATCTCATAAATTCTTACATTCCATTTTGTGCGGGATATGATAACATCTTTCGTGTGTATGGCGGACTACTGCCTCCCAAAGATATATGATTAATTTTTCACTAAAAAATTTCAAGGAATGTAATAAGGATAATATTAATAAATATATCTATTATATATTTTTAAAAAAATATTCGATAAGGTCAAATAATATTTACATTTATTTTCTTTGATACATTAACAAATGGAAATGATGTTCTTACATACGCATTGTCTTCCATCGCCATAAATGTTGTATTACATTTTATATATTTTACTTTTATGAATTACTCTAAATACATATATACTGAATAAATAAGATATGTATATCAATTTTAAAATTCTATAGATTATGGTAGCATGATCAAATTGAAAAGATAAAAAATACTAAATAATAACATACATGAAAAATACACCAGTTATTACCTGAAACATGATTTTAATAAGGAAATGTAAATAAACGAGTAATAAGGAGTTATAAGTAAATAATACATGGTATGGAGTATATATATATGGTTCTATTATTTATGTAAAATAAAAATATATTTTTTCTACAATATTTTCAAATGTCTATGAAGTAATTCGAGACTTAAGGTATGTGATTTTGTCTTAATTTGATTTCTTTGGGGAATATATTTTTTATGCACCTATCACTATTTACGAGGTGTATATACAGACCCCTTAACATGTAATATCATGAATTTATTTATTCTTATGATATTATAAGTTTAATTTAATATTATTCTTTCATTTGGAATATAATTAAGTGATACCAAAGTGGTAAGAGTTTTAAATATTTTTTCTGGATTTTTCATGATTATGCTTTAAATGATGAAATATTGTGATCGATATCTCAAGAAACCCATTTATTTTATTATCTTATAGTTGTCTTTAGAGAATAGACATTTTCCATTCATTTTTCTCTCTTAAAGGATTAGATATAACAAAATAATATTTTAAGAAAAATCATCTTTATTTCTCACTTTGGTTGAAAACCATTTCTCTTCCATATCCTTGTTTTCTAAAACTATTTTCAAAATTGAATTAACTTTATCTAAAGGATTTATTAATTAAATTTTACCCTTTTTTATTTTTAAAATTTTTTTTAAAAGGAATTACATGTCATTTTATAAACATGACCCATTTTTATTTTACTAAATATGTTAAAGGAATATTTATTTAAGCATGTTTGACATTAACGGGATTTCCCACTATCAAGACCGCTAAATATTTTGAAGATTAAATTATATGTTTTAAATTACATTTTCAATGAACATGTTTTATGTTTCAAAATATGTTTTTAAAAGGTGAAAGGATATTTTCATCAGGAAATGTTTTAAATTATCTTTAAATATTTCATTATATGATTCCAATGATATTTTTAAATAATATTATTTTGAAAAGGTTTTATATTTTAAAAAATGTGTTTTAAGGTGGAAAGGTAATTTTACTGAATTATTTTGTTTATATTATCTTTAAATCTTCCATTATAATATTCCAATGTAATTTTCAATGAAAAGGATTTTGAAAATGTTATATTTTTTAAAATTTTCTTTTCATAGTGTAAAGTCTATTTTCTTATGAAATGATTAAATTATATTTAAAGATTTATTAATAAGTTTCCAATATTATTCACATATAAAAGTATTTGTAAAAATTTTTATGTTTTAAAAATTATTTTCATTGTGGAAATGATATATTCCTCAGGTATTATTTTAAATGAAATTTAAAGCATCCATTATAATATTCCATGGTTATGTTAAATGGAAATTATTTTAAAATATTATATTAATGTTTAGTTTTGAAAATTTATTTTTAAAGTGGAAATGTTATTTTCTCAAATAAAATGATCCAAGTGATCTTTCAAAATAATTTCCCATCTAAGATAACTTTTGTTGATGTTAATTATGCTTTAATGTGGATATGATCCAAGGATAAAATTGTTATTTTTAACTGAATAGTTTGTTTTTATGATGAAAATGTATTTATGAATCTAGTTTCTCTACCATGGGTTAAACCATGATAAAACTCTTATGAAACCTGTTACATTTTATATGAGTTATGATATGATGATATGACAGAATGAGTATGAAACCTATTTATTTTCCACATGTTATACTATAATTAAATTTTTATGAAACCCATTTCCTTTATTTTTTTCTGATATTATGTTTTTATACTCTTTTGTCACATGTATATATTATTTTAATTATGTGATGGGTGGGACCAATATGTCGCTCCAATGCATTAGTTAATGATTTATATTTCATGAGATAAATTGTAGTTAAATAGTGAGTTAACCCAATTTAGAAAGGGACTTTGTCTACTATGATATTATTTTGAGTGAACCATAACTACTGTGACGGTTTTGGGAGTGAACCCATTCACTTTCATAGTCGTGACAATGATATATGACTATTATAATAATGATTTTATATTCATATGTGTGTGCCAAAATTCCATATCTGATGATAATGTTATTCTCTCATGGATCGTGTTCTTTGATTTACCTATGAATCATTTCTTTTGAAATTTCACTATTTATCCCAAGACCCGTGATTTTTATCATTGATATATAGGGTGTAACACCCCCGAAAATTCTAAAAGAGTAAATTTTATTTGATAATGTGTATGTCACGCAACACTAAGCACAGAATATAATATTCTAAGAATTTACAATACATTTACTATTTTAAATATATTTAATCTATTATATAGTTTTCAAAACATGATATACCTGGTTATATTATGTCACGTGCAACAATGACTTTCTTTGATGACTTGTGTTATACGCAAGATCGTGTTTTAATGAACAAAAATATGTTAATAAAACATTATTTTTTGATATAATAAGATATAACCTAGATATTAAATTTTATTTTATTAATATTATTCAATAAATAATGAAAATATATGGTTTATAAAAATATAAAATTAATTTATATGTTACAAATTAATTAGAAATGAATATAGACACTAATTGAATATAAAGGAAATGTTTTTAAGTTCAAAAAGATATTTTATACTAATAAATTAAATTCATTACTATTATAGAATTATATTAATGAAATATATATTTAATATATTCAATATTATATTTTTTACATTCATCCAATAAATATGATAGTCATAAAATAAGAAAAAGCCCAATTTTCTGTATAAAAGAAATATTTTTCTAAAGGTAGTTTTTCCGCCTTTTGATGTTGAACCATCATTAAAACTAAATTTTGTAAACATTATAAAATTAATATATAAAAAATAAGTTTAATTTTTGAAATATTAATTTAAAAATTAACTGACTATGAATTTTTGGTATTTTTATGTGAAGTTTTATTTTTTGATTAATAGTGGAAAATACTGAATTTCAATTCCAAACCTCTTTTTCAACTAATTTATTTAAATAGTTAACTTGAGTCTTAATTTTATTTTAAAGTATAATTATATAAAATTTAAATCATTTAATCTAATTTATTAATTTTTAATGATTCTAAATTTCCAATCAGATATAAAAACATAGGAAATTTTTAAAAAAAATTACTTTAAATTCAACATTGTTGTCCAGTCTACAAGATTAATTTTAAATTAAGTTCTGACACTAATGTGATTTTAATTTGGAAAAATGGACTAAAAATATGGAATCGGAATAATTTATAAATTATATTAAGGTAAAAAAATTACAATAAAATAATGAATTTAATTAAAATTAATTTCAACGATTAATAGAAAATTAGATTCACAAAGGACTAAGCCTTAATCTTAAGAAAAAAAACTACCTATAAACATTTATAAAATAAATTTTATGCACATATTTCGACCCTATTATTCTTTTTATATAACTTTTATTATTATAGGATCCATTGTAAATGGGAAAAACCTGGGTGGAATTCCATTTTTGAAAATTTCCAAGAATTCCATTCCTCCTCCACTATAAAAAAGTACAGAATCCTCCCACTTATTCACACCTCTAAAGTGATTTGGATATCCCAAATAATACTCAAATAACCTAAAAATCCCTCCCTTAATCCTTAATGTCTTACCTTATGCATAAATTTAACCAAGGATTCCTTTCAATATATACCAAAAGGACATACTCGAAAACAAGGTAACATTCTACAACAATCACTTTGGTTTTATTTATTTCTCATACAATTCAATAATTATTTTTCCATGATTATATAATAACCTAAATATCCTATATATACTAATATATTGTTATTCAAAGGGTTTGAACAACACTTAACACACTTCCATCTAATGGGTAATGAACTTTATGTTCGTTTGTAAGGCGGACTACCACCTCACGAAACAATTATTGTTCATTCTCCCTTACCATCTCTCATGGTGGGAATTATGATAGAAACACTGTTTATATATGATATTTATAGTTTATTTAATTATTTTTAGATTTTTATATAACATATAAATTTATGCATTCAATTTTTTGGGAATATGATAACATGATTTGTGGATGTGTGTAAAACCGCCTCTTCAAAGCGATGTGATTCATTCATATTATACATGTAATTTATAATGTATGGTTTTAATAAAAATATGTGAAATATTTGACATAAACATGATAATATAATTATAATAAACATATATATCATGTACTTTTAATTCTTTTAGAATATGAAAAATAAATGGATGTAACTTTCATGTGTACATACAACTTACAGTCTCCATGAATGGTGTATTTTATTTACTATCTTAAAATATTATAGATTATTCTACATAAATATATAATTAATATATAAAAAATTTAAATAATGTATTAAATTATTTATATTATTAAACCATGATATAATTAATAGTAAAAAATTACCATTTAAAACATACCCACCAAAACATGGAAATTAACACCCAAAATAGTGAGAATAATAAATGATTATTAACAAAAAGATAATGAGATATTATAGGAATTTAATATAAGATATATTAAATATGATTGTGGTTATGTAATAAGTAATTGAAAAGTTTAAAACCATTATATAGGATGTTAAAGTACGTTCACCCAAAAGGAAACATAGGTTAAGGGATTCTTGTCTCCCTTTTACATTCATGAGTCATACACAATAATCACCACAGATTTTTTCTTTGTGTTGTATATAATCACCCTTTTGATATAATATATCATGAATTATTTTATATTCATGATATTTTTGAGTTCCAATCTTAAATATTTCATTTAAGGGGATTTGAAATAAAATTTACCATGTGGTAAATAATATCCTAACCAAATACCTTTTCATTAGGTTATATTACTTATTCATTGTCATTAAAAATATAAGATTTTCTGTGTAATAAATTTTTATTTTTCAACTTTTTTATGTGTATTTAATGTTGATAAACATAATATGTTATTGATTTATTTTCACATAATCATTATGGTTATTTTGAAGGCTTACTTTACAATCTCATTTTGTTCGGGATTGTTTACACATGAATTTATATTAAGGATAATTAATTGATAATTATTTACTAAATAGTTTAATTTTATCTTCCTATGGTTATTCATGAATTTTTCTTTATAATAGAACCAATTTTATACATTTTGGTACTCAAAATGTTTTAGAATTTTTTTTTTAAGAAAACCAAACATCATTTCACTATTTAGTTGGAGAACCTGTTTTCTTCTAGAAACCCCTATTTTTTAAAAAGGATTTAATTTTTTAAACTATTACAAACTGATTTATACAATAAAATCTTATCCTTTTCTTATATTACAAATTTTTTCAACGGAATGTTCTTGTCACTTTATAAAAAAATTACATTACTATCCTTTTTACCTTGCAAATGGAATGTTGTTTTTACCTTGTATGGAATGTATAGATTTACCTACCATCATTTCTTCAAAGATTAATTTTCATGTTTAAATGGGTACGTTTTAGATGGTTTGTTTTCATAATTAGTTTTCAAAGAAAATTATTTTCAATTTTTTCAAAATAAACTAGATATTTTCCTCAAGAATGTTTTTAAAAGTCCTTTTTATAGAAGTTAAATTCATAAATGAAAAAAACCATTTATTTAACTCCACTTTGGATATATTGTATTAATTCCATCCTAATTCTTCCTCTTGATGGTTTATGATTGATTTGGAAAATGATTGTATTGAAATTTAATTCCTTCATTACTTTGTTATTCCCCATAAAATATTAAATTTCATTTGATCATTTAACAATCAATTTTACCTAAATATTCATATCATTTATCATGGATCTGATTATTGCCTAAACTGTATACCATTATTTACATACGGTGTGTACTTGATAATTGTTTGATCAGGTGGTAAAATATTGATAAATCATCATCCTTTACCCAATGTGGATATTTGATATGACACATTGTTCATGAATTAAATCTATTATTTGATATATGAGGAATGCTTTGGATAGGTACAACATGGGTGGGGCCTGATTATAGATATCCACTCAATTCATTAGTAGTCTCATAGGATAAATCATATGTATAACCTAATCTAATATGTTTTTAAACCATCATGATATAATCCTTCTTGCAAAAGGTATTGATGGTAAATGTACCACGCACCATGGAAACATGGAATCCAATAAATAAGAATTAGATTTATTTTTATTCAATTATTATTATTAATGAGTTTTTTCCTATGAAAACATCTATAGATGAATTTAATTGTCATTTTATTGATTAAATTGAATGGATTTAAGTTATTTTTCTTTCCATTTTGATTATACAGTATCCAGTTATTTACAAGTTATGTGTGTTCAGTTATTTACATTTCCATGTTTTTTAGACACACCAATTTAGTTTATTGATTACATGGTATGTGTGTTTAGTTATTACCATCCCATATAGATCATTCTTATTGATTAATTATTTAATCCATTATGAATTACACTTATTGATCATTTGATCTCACAATTATATTATTTTTTTCATTAGGAATCCATGAAATGTAATATGAAACATATATAAAAATATTATATATGGAATAAATTTATATTCTAAAAAAATTATGTTTTAATTGGTGTATTAATTTTTAATATGAAACTCATATAAGTATCTAGTTTACTAGTACTATTATACTCTTTCATATTACTAGATTTGATTACTAGTAATCGTTTCAATGTAATGGTAATAGATATAGTCTCTAGGATTACCGAGTTTGGGTCGCTACAGTGGGTATTATAAGAATTTTAGAAGCAACCTTGAAAACTAGATTTAGGAAAACATGGATTAGAGAACATAACCATGAACATGTATTTTTGAATAACTATATAATAACATCCTAGAATTTTAGTAACGCAGATATAATGTGGTTATTCCTTGAAATATATCCATATTTGAATACTAAAAGTATATTTGGTTCTGGAAAATATGTACCAAAGGGTAACAACTTAAAAAAGGTGTGTCATACCTAACTCGAGCATAACTCGTTCTAATAAATGGGCCATACTATGCAACTATTTTGACCCTCCTTGGGGATATTTTTGTGAAAATTAAAATTTTATTTACAAACTATTATGAAGTAATTGATTTAATAATGAAAATATATTACATAGGTTAAACCATAGACAAAAGAATGACTTATGTTGAAATAAAATGGTTCATGTGTTTACTTTGATTATTGAATTAAATTTTATATGTATTTTTACTAATATTATTTTAGTTATAAGAGTCATGAAACATCTATATATTGTTCAAAAAAATTAGAAGTACATATGTCTTTATTGACTTAAGAGTGATGTATACCATCATTTTCTAATGATATTATGGTTGACCATAAGTCCTAATATATAAAAATAGGTTTTTTTATATGTGATTAATTATAATTTGAAGAAATTAATGGAAATAAAACGCATTAGTTTATTTCTTTTAATGGAAATTTTTTTGTGGAATAATTCACTTACACTTGAGAGACATGAAATTAAAGTTATTTATAACCTTTATTGTTTTTATTATCATTAATGTCATTTTAATAATATTTAAAAAAATTATTAGTCTTATAAAAAATGTTGTATTGAAAACAATAGTGAAAATATTATTTAATGAGTAAACTTCAAGGAAGAACATCATATTTATTTTGATAAATTAAATTAATATAGTTTTAGAAAAGTACATCTTGTATTCTGGGTGAAAACTCATCATGTCTAGAAATGCTACAGGACATGAACCCATGACTAAAGGATAATAATGGTTTTCCACCTACCACTGGCGTTCATGATATCTGTGTCACAGGGTAATTATTATTATTCAAAAAAATTGATGAATAAATATTAAAAATGAAAAATTAGTTTCACTTTATAGTTTTACAGATTAAAGTCTTAACCATATTTGTTTTGGAATATATTTATATACAAATATGATAGTTTTATTGGTATTACGATCTATTAATAGAAAATTTTAGTCCTTCAAAAAATGGGGTAGATTCTAGGATAACATTTCATAGAGTAATGGATGAATTATAATTCGATCAATGAACAACTAAAAGATGGAATTTTTCATATTAAATTGAAACCTATCATGTAAGTATATTTAATTATGTTCTTGGTTAATTAAATAATTCCTCAACATTATGAAAATAATTTTAAAACAAAAATTTTATCCCAATACATTAATTTTTTTTTGAACCGATGGTCTTTTAAATCATTGAATATTTATGGATTCAAGGCCCTAATCATTCCACTAATCATTCACTTGTCTTTTATTTATGACTTAAATCACTTCCTATAAATATTTTAACTTTTTCTCCATGTATATATCTCCACTTTCCACTACTTTTATCATACCTAGAAACCTAGTTATTTGTTAGTCTATATAACCTTTGTATTTCCCATTACCTCTTCTCTATATGATTTTTTATGAACCCTTATCACAATGTATAATTTCAACATATAAAATATCAACAAATTTATTGCCAAGTTTAAGATTAAATTTTGGGTATGTAGTTTATTTATGTTGATAATAATGTAACACCCCTAATCTCTAAAAGAGTAATTTTTATTCGATAACGTATATGAAATGAAACACCAAGTGAAAAAGGGAATATAATATCCTGATACTCTACAATATATTTACCATTTTAAATGAATTAATTCTATGATATAGCTTAAAATTCAAGAGATATTGAGTTATCCAATATCACATACAACAAATATCTTTGACAACTTTCATTACATGCATGGCTATGTTTTAACCAACAATATATTATTAAATTTTTATTATTTGATATAATAAGATATAAAAAATAAATTAATATAATGGTAATGAAAATTAATAAATAACTATTAAAATATATTTTTTATAAATATATAAAATTAATTCATAGTTTAATAATTAATGAAAAATGAATATAAAAACCAATTGAATATAAAGGAAATGTTTTCATGATCACAAAGATTTTTTATCCAAATAAATTAATTTAATTAAAATTACTGAGTGATATTAATTAAATGTATATGTTATATAATTAATAAAATATTTTTTACATTCATTCGATATATTTTATTGTAATAAAATAAATAAACTCAATTTTATTCATAAAAAGAAATGTTTTTCTAAAGGCAATTTTACCGACTTTTGATGGAGGCCCTTCTTTAAAACTAAATAATGAAAATTTAATATATTTTATATTTCAAAATAAAATTAATTTTTGAAATAGTAATTTCAAAATTATCATAATTTAAATTTTTTTTATTTTTCCATGAAGTTTCATTTTTTGATTAATAATGAAAAATATTGGACTTTAATTCAAAAAGACATTTTTGAGTAATTTATTTATACATATAAATTCTGATTTTATTTATTTTTAAAGTATAATTAGACCAATTTTATATAATTTAACATTTTTAGGTTTTTGAAATCATTTTCATATTAAAATTCGATATAAAAACATACAAATTCTTTAAACATTTTTACTTTAAAAACCAAAATTTTCATCACATCTGCGGGATTGTTTTTAAATTAATCTCTACTACTTCTATGATTGGAATTTTTAAATATGGATTCACTATTTTTAATAAGAATAATTTATAATTTCTACTTATTTCAACTTAGTTTTTTATCAAAAATATTAGTGAAATAAATTAATATTAATTGTAGTTATTAAAAGAAAAATTAGTTTAAAAAAGGAGTAAACCTTAATCATAAGGACAAAACGTAAAAAGAAAATTATTAAAAATTCATTGGATGGAAATAATTCATCAATATCCTCCCATGGATCTAATTTTTTTCATTATTTGAGACTCTTAACGTGGTAAAAACATGGGTGAAATCCTCTTTTAAAATATTTTAAAGAATGCCACTCCTCCTCCACCATAAAAAGTCACTCACCCATCTAACTTATTCACCCCTATAAAGACCTCTGGAACTCCAGACCTATAAAAAATAATATCCCAAAACACCTCCACTAATACTATAATCCTACCATTTAGAAAAAATACAACCAAGGAAGTATCATAGTATTAACCAAAAGGTGTTACCCGAAAATGAGGTAACATTCTTCAACGATCACTTTTGTTTTATTTCTTTCTCAATTCATTAAAATATTATTATTCCATGATAATATAATTACCTCAATATCATAAATATACTAATATTTTTTTATCACATGTTTCAAAACTATACTTTAACGCACTTCCATCTAATGGGTAATGAACTTACTATTCGCGTGTATGGCAGACCACCTCATCACAAAACATTGCCTATTTGTTATTCATTTACCACATATCATGGGGGGAATTATGATTTTAATTATATTCATATATAATATATATTGTATTTAAAATTTATTTATGCTCATTTAATTTTTTATATAACATATACGTGTATTATTTCCATTTTGTGGGAGTACTATAACATTGTTTGTCGAAGTGTAAACTACCGCCTCCTTAAAGTGATGTGATTCATTCACGGTATATAAATAAATTATAAAGGATAGTTTTAATAAACTTATGTGAATTATATGAAAAAAATGATACTTAAATTATAATATACATACATATCATTTATTTTTAATTCTTTAATAATATAAAAATGAAATGAATGTAGCGTCCATCCGTACATACGGCCTACCATCTCCATGAATGGTGAATTTCATTTCCTATCTCTAAATATTATATATTATTATAAATACATATATAATGAATATATATTACATTTAAATCTTTTATTAAATTAGGGATATGTTTAAATCATGATCTATGTAATTGGAAGAAAAACAACAAGTTAAAACATACGTGACAAAACTAGGAAATTAACACCTGAAATAGTGAAAATAATTAAAGATTATTAACAATTCAGTAATAAGATATTTTAATAATTTAATATATGATATTATAAATATTATTATGATTTTTATAGGTTTTTAACATGTCTAAAACCATTATAAATTAATTTAAAGGATTATCACATGAATGGAAATGTAAGGTAAGGGGATTTGTCTCGCTTTTACATTCATGAGGGATACATCATAATAACCACTTATTTATTTTTTATGGTGTATCTAAGGACACTTTTTATATTTTATATAATACCAAATTTTATCTTCATGGTATTTTATGTTTAGTAATTAATTATTTCATTTAATATGATTTCAATTAATTGTTACCATGTCGTAAATAATTTCATAACCCAAAACCTTTTCATTGGATTATAATACATCCTAGTTGTCATTTAAATTATAAGATTATGTGTGTAATCACTTTTGACTATATATTATTTTATTTTCAATTAATTTATGTAGATTTATATTTTATACTCATAATATATTCATTGATTGATTCCCACTTCAATGTTATGGTCTTTCCAAGGGTTTACTTCAAAATCTAATTTTGTTTGGGATTGTTTACAATTGAATTTTCATTAAAGTATATTATTCATAATTATATAATAAACACATTCATTTTATCCACCTATTGTTATTCGTGACATTTTTCAAGTAATTGTACCATTTTCCCACTCTTTGGTACTCAAAATGTTTTATACAATGCTTTTATGTAAATCCGACTCCATTTCTCTCTTAATTCAGAGAACCTATTTTCTTTTTAAAATTCCTATTTTCAAAAAAAATCCAAACTATATTCATCCTTTCCAAGATAATTTATTGAATACATTTTTCACTTTTATTATATTAAAAATTATTTCAATGGAATATTCTTATTTATTTTTGAATAAATAACATTTTTAAGATTTTCTTCTTACAAAATGAATGCTCTTTTTAACTTTTATTACATGTACATATGTACCCACCATCATTTATTTGAAGATCCATTTCAATGTTTAAATGGATAATTTTTATTAAAAAAAATTCAGAATTGACTTTCAATTTAATGGATTTTCAAAATGAAATTGATATTTTTCTCAAAAACTATTTTTAAAAGTCATTTTTATAGTATTTTCATTCATAAATGAAAATAACCCTTTATTTTAATCTACTTGGGATATGTTTTATTTATTCCATTGTTATTCTTCCATTGGATGGTTTGTAATTGATTTGGGAAAGGATGGTATTTATTCCTCTGTTATTACCCTTTAAATATTAAATTTTCATTGATAACTGAACATTTAATTTCCCTTAAATATACATATCATTTATCATTGATAAGATTATTTAATAAACTTAATTATACTATTACTTATAGTTTGTACTCAAAAGTTATTTGACTAACTAATGAAATATAGAAAAATCCATATCTTTTTCTTAATATAGATATTTGATAAGGTACATTATCCATGAATTAAATTGATTATTCGATATATGAATAATTATTTAGACATGTAAGACACTGCTGATTCCCAGTTATAGATATCCCCTTGATGCATTGGTAGTCTCCTGTGGAAAATAAATCATCTAGCCTAATATAATGGGGTTCGTATCACATATTTTATAAAATTCATTGTGAAAGGTCTTGATGATAAATGTACAATGTTCCTAGGAAACATATTGTCCAATAATTATGTATTTCTTTAATTTTTATTCAGTTATAATTATCCATAATATTTTCACAATGAAACAAATATATGGAATCATTTCATTCATAGTTTATTGATTAAATGGAATGGTTTTCAGTTATTTAACTGTTAATATTTAGTATAACATATCCATTAATTTAAATGGAATGTATGATCATTTATTTTCCATTCCATATTTTTTACTCACTCCCTTTAAATTTATTCATTACATGGTATATGTGCTCAGTTATTACCTTTCCATATCGATCATTCTTATTGATTAATTACTTCTTACACTTTTCTTTACACTTACTGATCATTTGAGCTCACCTTTATTTTGTATCCTTTCCCCAGTAATCCAAGTAGTATACTAAGAATGTTATACAAGGATATTCTTGATGGAATAAATATATCCTCAAAATAAATATATTGTAATTAGTAAATTCATTTGTAATATAAGACTCATGTATGTATCTAGAGTACAATGACTACTAAACTCATTGGTCATTTTTTATTTGATTAGTTTTAAACATTCCAATTTAAATGTAGTGGAAATTGGCTCTGATCTTACTGGGGTTGGGTTTCTATATAAGGAATGTTTATCATACATTAATTTCATGTTCTCATAATATTATGATCATGTTTTGTTTACATATTTCCCTTGTTTACCCTTACATTTAATTTGAGTTCTCCCTTTCTTATGTTTCTTTAACCCATGTCATGATGATAGGTATTACATGTGACAGACCTAAGATTGGTTTTAGTTATGATGAACTAACTATATGATGATGTTAAACTCTTATGAACTTGTGGTTCATGTTTTCACGATTTTAAAGACTCAATACCATTACAAAAATCATTCTTGTGTTTGTGTAATATAATAAATATTAATCTAAAATTATGTAATATCTATTTATGAATATCATAGGTCATTATTGGTGGTATCATAGGAAAGGATTATTTACCCTTTTAAATATAGGATAAGAAAAACATAGTGATATCCCTATATATATCTCTAAGTACAATTCTATGGATAATTATACATATAATAAAATGTACTGGAATATGGGTAAAGGAAATAATGCTTGGTTTCAAAGAAGTATATCCTTGTCCAAATACTGCAAGTGTATGTGGTTTAAGTATAGATATTCCTAGGGTAAATAGATCCAAATGTTGCATGTTGATCTTGTCTCAAGCATTACCTGCTATACAAAAATGGGCCCTACTATACACCTAATTGAACACTTCTAGAGGATATTCTTTAGAAATTCATAAGCAATTTAAAAGCCTCCATATGGGATTTAAATAATCACTATGAATGACTTAGGATAAGCCTATGGTTATATAGATATTAATTAAGGTGTCATGATTTAGATATCATATTAGTGATTTTTCATGATTTTGCGGTTTCCCAATATGAGTTTTATTTATCACACTATGCTTTTGGTTTTAGTAAATTTTTGCAACATGATGAAACCATTTTAATTCTAAATACAGTAGACAATGAAATGTTTTTCCACGAAATAAAATGAATGTTATGTGATCTAGAGTAAAAAATATCATTACAATGATCACAAAACTTTATCAATATGTGAATCATGTTTAACATCTAAATGAGAAAAGGTTAGATCAACGTTATGTTGAGTCCTTTATAAGGAAACCTCAACCATCATTTAGTAGTTCCACTAATATTTTAGTTTCTAAGTAGTGGATCAGTACCACTGAAACGAAATTTTCCATTCTATAGTGCTTAGAACATGGAAAATTAATTTTAGATATATATCGTTTTAAAGGTGAAGTAGATCAATGGTGTAATATCATTATGATTACAAGTCATAATGATGAAATTTAATATATAGAGTGGGATTATTTTAAAATCATAATTTTCAATAATTACTTCCCTCATATTCTACATTGCAAAATATAGAAGGAATTCATTAATCTAAATAATAATTATGATGAACTTATTGGTACCTATAAGTAATATTTGTCAAGACTTGTGAGGTATGATTCTTGAATCTTTGTCTATCTTGAATGTAATGTGGACCAATTCTTCAGTGGATTAAAAAAATTATACATATTACATTATCCATAATAGAATTTTGTAACTATGAATAAATAATTTTATATTCTCTCAATGTTGAAATGGAGATTATATTTACACATAAATCACAAGAATTTTATATGTACATAAATATAGAGTTTAGGGGAAACACTAAGAACCATAGAGTGAATAAGATGAAATTTCCTTAATGCTTGATATATGGAAGTAAACATGTAGGAAATTTTATTAAGAGGATTGGTAAATTTTTTAAGTTTATTAAGGAAGGTCATCTTGTATTGATCTTTTTAAATAATAGGAATATATTAGACCAAAATGAAAATAGATATTAATATACAGAGAATGAACCACCCACACTCTAATTCCTCAAGTGCAAGGTGTTTGGGAATCATGTGATCCAATGCCCTGATACAAGGGATAATGAAGATGTTATGCTGAAAAAACCTCTAAATACCAAGGAAAAGGGAAATCATATGAAATCACAATGGATAAAGTGAATCATGATAATTTTTGGTCACTTATCTTTCAATAATTTTTTGGAAATATCATGTTTTATTTTGTATGAATGATCCCTATTAAAATATTTTTTTCATTATTTAGAGATATTTGATGTGTTTCTAAGAATTTATTTTCTCCCTCTTCATGGATTCTATAATAATGAAAACACATTTTATATTTTATTATTGAAAGTATGAACCAAACATTCCAATTTAAATGTTTTTTTATATGATAAGAGCTTATTTAAAGAATAAATAGTTGATGATTTTATATATTTAGATTTAGAAATTATATAGTATAATTATTTTATAAATGGTCTTTTTTTATGATAATGATGAAACATCTAAGGATTATATTAATTTTTAAAGCATATATGTGTCCATGTAAGGTTAAATTAAGAATTATGTATACCTTCATGGGATTTGAAGTGTATGTTTGATAATAAATTCATAGAATTATACACCCATTTTTAGGTATTATGTGATGAGTTTTTATCAATATTAGTTATATTTTATGAGACATTTATGGAAATGAAACCCTTTGGTTTTGTATATGATTTAGTAAAACAAATATTTGAGTTAGAATGGATTAATATTTTATGGAAAATATTAATGCTATTGGTATAATTCATGGTTTATATTATCTTTGATGTTGAGGTAAATGTGGGTTGTAGAAACATGGTAATTATATTATTATAGTTTTGAAAAAAGGATAAGCTGCATGCTGACCAACATCATATCACATCAGGAAAGGCCACTGAGCTTGAACACACAACCAAATTATGACATGGATATATCGCCTACCACTGGTTTACGTGAAATTGTACTTTGGGTGGGAAAACATGAAGTAATATATTATCGAGTATGTATATCATTTTATGTTATTTCATCAAGTCAGGACTTAGAGGATAATTTTTAATGGGATGGTCCAACCAATATCCATAATATAATGGAAATGAAAAAATATCACTAACGGTTTCTTCATCGGACTCCCCAAAAAATCTATAGGGAATAATGCTATATTTTTTGTGGTATATCACCTTAAAAGGTCATCAAACTAAATAACTATCATAGAATATTTTTCTCTGGATTAGATTTTGGTGATATATATTAAGGAAGTAGTAAGTTTTCAGGGTGTACCACATTCTATTATGTCTGATCAGGGTATAAGGTTTACCTCAACATTCTGGAAAATTTTCCCAAAAACTCTTGATATGGAGTTGAGATTCAATAATGTATTCATCCTCGAATAAATGGTCGATATGAGAGATAAGTTCAAACCATATATTATATTCAAATATCTTTCTATAATTATTTCAAAGTTATTTGGGATCAAAAGCTTATAATACATGAGTTTTCTAAAAATAATAGATTTTAATTGAATAATTCAAATGGATCCTTATGATGACCACACTAGAAATAATTTTAAAGATCCAACTTGCTGGAATGAAGATGGAGAGAAAAATTTATAGGGACCTGAGGTAGGTGATTAAATGGAAAATAAGGATAGATTCATTCAGAAACACATTAGGGTGGCGTAAAGTTAATAGAAAATTATCTAGAATTTTAATTAGTTGAGAATTTGTTTCTATTAATTTCATAGTGGATGAAGTAATGGAAAACTAAGAACTAGTTATTTAGGTCTTTTAAAATTCTTGATCATATTGGGATGGTATCTAATCTTTTGTCACTCCCACCAAACCTCTATTAGATTAATAATTTATTCAATGTATCTCTCTTGAGTAAGTACATACTATATACATCACATGTACTAAAAACTAAGGTCAAAACCTAGAAAAAGATATTTGTAAAAAGTAAAAATTGATGGAGATTCTATAACATTGATATAATGTTATAAGAGACAATACAACTCACCTAGGAAACGATTTTTTTTAAACCACCAACTTGTGGAAGCTACGTGGGAACCCAAAAATGTAATAAGGTATAAGTAAACTATGTTTTTTTTAAAAAATTAATGGATTTTAAAGGGATAAAATCATTTTAAGGGTTTATATTGTAACACACCAATATTTTAGGATTTTTTACCAAGGAATTTTAATTTCTTTGATTGATTTTGTTATATTGGACACTAACTTTTAAGGAAAGACAACATATTATTGAAATATTATTATTTAATATAACAGTTATTTCTTATAAATTGGAATAAAAACTATTAAAAGGATAACTAAATTGTAAAAAATTATGGTTTAAACATGTAGATGAAATGAATTCACTGTTTTCAAATTTATTATATATAAAAATAAGAAACATTTGATAATAAAGGATGTATTTTTTAAAATAATTTTTCTACATAAAAACATCTTTTACCTTAATAAATTAACAAAATAAATTTGGGTTAATATTTTTAATTAAATTAATATATTATATAATAAATCAAATTTTTAACGTTCATTATCTATTTTTCCTATATGTGAGATAAGAATAAATCCATTTTTACATTTAAAAAAATGTATTTTTCAAAAAATAAGAATTGTTGCATTTTTCCCACATAAATTAAAATTAATTTCTAAAAATTAAGGAACTTTTATTTTATAAAATAAGCTTAATTATTTAATCATAATTTAAAAAATATCTTGAAGTGAATTTTTTGATAATTTTTCTGAAAGATAATTCTTTCATTGAATATCAAAAAATACTAGTTGTTATTAAAATGAAAATTTTAGTTCAAAACAAATACATGATACATTTATTTTAATATAGTTATAAAGTTAAAATTAGTTAAATTATATATTTATTAATCCAATTTAAGTAATTTTTATCAATTTTATAATGAATATTTATGAAATATTTTTCCAAACTTTTTGTAATTTTCTCTTGAGAAAATTGTTTTTCATCAGGTATATAAGATTAATTATAATTAATATTATTATAATTACATGAATTTAATTAGGAATAATTTATTCCATATTTGGAATTAGAATAATTTTTATTACATAATAGTTTCAACTTAATTTTTTCAATATGAATTGTAAAACTATTTAAAATTATTTACCATGGTAAATGTTAAAACGTGATTATTAGTGGTTAAAATAGAAAAGATATGGTAAAAATGACATTTAAACATATCCAAAACCCATATTAATGATATATTTAGACATTATCACCTATGATTATTTATAATAAACTATTATATATTATTTTTTCTTGTGAAAATTTTTGGTACACTTTATCCTTTTTAGAAATTCCAGGTGCATTCTCTCTCCCACATATAAAAGGCCACCCACTATAATCTTTTATTTTAACTTCCAAAAACATTTATTTCATCCAATATATAAAAAATATTTCAATTATCTACCTAACAAAATACTAATTTCTATATTTTTATTAGTAAGTTCTCCTAATAAGGTTTGAGGTGTAAACATGAAGATGCTTTCCAAAGAGGATGTATTGTCCTCAAACTTGCATTTTTCATTTTATTTATTCCTATAACTCCATAATATCTTCCTAAAATATGATTATATAATTAAAAATTATATAAAATAAACATTTTTTATTATTTAAATGGAACAATATATACCCATATCCGCTTTATGAAAATGAAAATTGAAACTTTTGATCGTGTGTCTGGCGGACTACCACCTCACGAACTGATGTTATCCATTTTCCATCACCACCTCTCACAAGTAGATATAATGATGGATTTAAATATTATATAAGATATTTGTGATATTATTATAAATATTTAATAATAATATCACACCTATATTCCTACCTTTCAACCCATTGGATAATAGTAGTGTCACTCATGTGTATAGTAGACTACCACCTGATGAACTAATGTGATGGTTTATTCATTTATTTTTAACATTAATGGTAATAGGGATATATTAAATGAATATATATTATATTACCAAATTAATTTTACTTATTGAATTATCATATCACATATACCTTCTTACTTTCTAATCGGTGGGGGATATGACAATGTTGCTAGTGTGTATGGCAGACTACCGCCTCACAAAGTGATATGATTCATTTTTCACTACCTCCTTTCATAGAAGGTAATAAGAATAATGTTAATAATTATATGTGATATATATTAAACCATAATTTATATTAAATTGTGAATTAATATTAAAATTTCTTTTGTTCCATCTGTTAATAAAATAGAAATAGCATTCATGTGTATATATATCCTAATGTCTCAAAGAATTGTGTATTTAATTTTATATCCCTAATTTGTGTGTGTGTATTTATGGTTACTTGATATGTGTGTGTGTGTGTTTTTTTTTGTGTATTTATGGTTACTTTATATGTGTATATGAAACCTTTATTTATTATACAGGAGGTTCCAATGTGTACAAAATTAGTTGTGACTTAAGATAATGTATTTTTCTCCATATTTGTCTTCTTCAGGATATATGTTATATTATGCACCTATCTTATTTTATGAGGTTTATATATATCCCATTTAACATGTAATATAATTAATTTATTTATTTTAATGTCATTATATATTTAATTTTATTTTATTCTATCATAGGGCTTATAATTCAATGTTACTAAAGTTGTAAGGGTTTTATTTTACATTCTCATCATTTATCAAGATTATTTAGGATTATCATTCCAATAGTAAAATATAACGATCTATCTCCCATGAAATGCATATATTTTCTTATAATCCATTTATTTTAGGATAATACATGTTTTCCATTAATTTTTATCTCTTAATGTATTAAAGATAACAAAATATTTTTTTATAAAAAATAATCATTATTTCTCTATTCAGTCGAAAACAATTTTTTCTTCCATATCTGAAATTTTCAAAAATGATTTCAAAAACAATTTAACATTATCCAAAAGAGTTATTAATGGAATTTTTACCCATTTTTTAATTTCTAATGGGTTCTAAATGTAATATTCATATGGTTTTTTGAATAAGGCCCATTTGAATTTTACAAAAAATGTGAAACGAATCATTATTTTTTTACTTATATAGAATGAATGGAATTTCCCAAAGTCATGACAAACCATTGTTTTAAATAATATACTAAAATTTTTAATGTTTATTTTCCATTAAAATTATTTTGAAATTCTTGTATATGTTGAAAATATTTCTTCAAATTGGAAGGGTTATTTTCCTTAATAAATGTATTCAATGATCTTAAAAGCCTCCTTTATAATTTTCCAAGGTTATTTTCAATAAAGAGAGTTTTGAAAAAAAAAATATGTTTCAATAAGTGTTTTTATAGTGGAAATGAAATATTCCTCATTAAATGTTTTATATTATATTTAAATATTCCTTTATAAGTTATAGTGTTATTTTCAATTAATGTATTTTGAAAATGTTTTTTTAAAGTTTCTTTCAAAGTTGAAATGTTATTTTCGTCAAGAAATATTTTTAATGATCCTTAATGATTCCTTTATATGTTTCAATGGTTATTTATGAAAAAAAGGATTTTAGTAATTCATTATGTTTTAGGTAGTGTTTTTTCAAATTATAAAGGATATTTTACTCAAGAAATGTTTTAAGTTATCATTAACACGTACTTTTTTAGTTTCCGAAGTTATTTTCAAAGAAAATTATTTTGAAAATGTGTTATGAATTTTTAGTTTGGAAAAGTGAGTTTTAATGTGTAAATGATATTTTCCCCAAGAAATGTTCCATGTTATCTTTAAAAATAATTTCCCATATAATATGACGTCCTTTTATGTTACTTATGATTTTTAGGGTATATAAATCCAAGGATATCATTATTATTATATCTTCAAATGGTTAATGTTTATAACGAAAAAATGTTTGTGAAACCTATTTCTCTTCCATGATTTATACCATGATAAAATTCTTATGAATCCTATTATAGTTTCCATGGGTTATGGCATGAATCTATGAGGAAATTATTATGAAACTAATTTCTTTGTTATAGGTTATTCTATGATGAAATTTTTATGAGTCCCATATCTTTTTATTTTTTCTGATATGATGAATGTTTTATGATAATCTATCACATTTATGTATGATTTCAATTATGTGATGTTTGGTACCCCTATCTCTCTCCAATGTATTCATAAATGATTGATATATCATAAGATAAGAAGGATTTACAAGGGTAGTGAACCCAATTCAGTATGTGGCATTTTGTACTATGATAGTATTTGGGGTGAATCTTTACTACTATGATAGTTTAGGGAGTAAATTTTTCCTACTATGATTGCCTTGTAAATCATCCTTATATACAATAGAAGTGATTTTATATTCTTTTTTGTTTTCCATAACTACATTTATTATTTCAATGTCATTCCCACATGTATTATGTTCTTTTATATCCTCATGGTGCATGTCTTATAAACATCCAATATTTATTCCATGACTCATGATTTTGATATTTGATATGTGGGTTGTGCTTTTAATATCTTACCATCATGTTATCATACCCTTATTCTCATGTTATGTATATTTATTTCCATTGTTTAACCTTATTGAGAATCTAATCTCACCCATCCTTATATTTATTTTCCACAAGATATGATGAGAGGTATTATGAGTGGTATGTATAATATGGGTTATAGTTATGAATAACTAATTGTATGATCTTGTATATTTCTTATGGACCAATTGTTTAGGTTTTCATATTTACTAAGGCACTATAGCATTACAATCTGTAGGAATGAGTTTTTGAATGTAATGAATACTAATCTGAAAGTTGGTCATATTTATGTATAAAAGTCCTGGGTTTCTATAAACCTTCATGTAGGTGTGTTTGTGTTTACTTTAAAGGATATTGTAGTGGATAAATAGTGTTTATTTTGATGACTATAATAGTTTTTTTTATTACATTGACATATATTAATATTTGGATGGGGAGTTGTTTATTTAATGAAATTGTGGTGCTGATTGTTGGAAGATATTTTTTTCATAGGGTTTTATATGGATAATACCTCACATATTATAAATTTACACCTTTGGTTCTAATATATGACACTTTTACTTTTAATAGAAGGATTTAGGTATCCCTAATGTCTTCACAGTTGGCCTAACAGGGGTTCTAGCTATGATAGATCATTATTGAGTCATATCAAAGGTTTATTTAGTGTTACTATGGAGTTTTGAGTTCGGAAATAGTTCAGAATTTATTATTTTGGTAGGAAAATTAGGTCATTTATATATAATTTTTGAAATAGTATGAAAATAAAAACTAAATTTTAAGGGCCTTTATGTGATTACCGACATCATGATGTGTTTTTAAAATTATGTGAAATTTGATCTTTTTGTTTATGGAAGTGTTTTAGGAGAAAAAGGTAAATTTTCATAAGATATTATATCAGATAATTGTTTTTTTTACTCTATAGGTCTCAAAATGTGATGTTTACCCAAGGATTGCAATTTGGTGGAAATTCAATCTATTTTATTTTCACATAATATATTTTATTTAATATTTTATTTATTAAATATTAAAATATTCAGAAAATTTTGTTTGGTGATATATTATAAATATATCATCTAATTAAGATTATACCTATTATTTTAAGTCCAAAATGATGGTTTTTTCCTGGGAGATGCATAATTAGGTCGTTGGTGTCAGGGTTGGTATTAATCCCCATTTCCTTTTCTTTTTATTTTTAATTATTTTTATTTTTATCCTTTACTTGACATATCACTTGGATTTTCTCCTAAGACCATGGGGATCTCTCACTTTGGGGTATTCAGATGAGAGATGTAGAAGGATAGATGATAGTGGGGGAGGAGGATGTGCAATCTAGAGAGCTCATCTGGAGAGAGATTGAGTGTCTATTAATAAATGGAATGAATCTGGGGAAATGGTTCTGTGGGTTTTTCCAGTGGAAGAACTATTTTTATGTTTTTATAAAAATCTATATAGTTTAAATATTTTATGTTTTAAATCCTTGAATTTTTTTATTAGGGTTCTTTGAGATCACCCATGGAGTTTTTTTATTAGTAGGGGGTTCGGTCACATTTTATGGGTTTTCCATTTTGAAATATCGATCACATTATATTGGTTCCCTAAACACGCACCATGTGTTTTGACTAATTTTGGAAGATTATTTTTTGTGGATGTTCAGTCCATGTACATTTAGTACATTCCTTTTTGTATTATATGTCCATTTTTTCATATACATGGAAAAATTAAATCTTTTGGAGAACATTCCAGGTACTCATAGTACATGTTGTGTAAGGATACATAGCCATGTGGAAAAGTATTTTGGTAAGAACTCTATGTAGGTGAGAGATGGCCATGTACTAGTACACAACCAGACCCCATATATTTCCTAGATATTTACTAGTACATGGATAAACCTTTATTGTTTCCTATCTATGTAGAAGTATATGTCTTGGTGTACCATTAATATTGAATTTTTTTTACTCATAAGTACATAATGTGAAATTTTAAATTCTAGGTATTTTTGGTTGTTTTGTGCCTCAGAAAAATCGTTAGATATAATAGGAGACTGTACAAATAATTTTTTCATTTATCTTGTTGGTTTACTCATTTCATCATTTAGAGACTATTTTGATAGTATTTCGGACTAAGGAAGTTTGGCAAGAGGATTTCATTATGATTTGGATTCATAACCCTCCAACGTGATGAATTGTGTGATGCAAGATTAGAGTGTTGTTCATGAGCTTCTTAGGTATCTAGAAATTTTCATGCTAGGTTGGTTTTATTTATGGTTCTTCTATATGTATCCTAGATAGAGACATTAAGTAGTTTCTCTAAATAGGTAATGGATTGTCACTCGATATTAGGACCAGTTTCTCAATATTAGAGGAGTTGAGGTTTTGATCCTATGTTTCAGGATTAAATATTTTGGTTCGTTCAAGATAGGTTAATTACATGGGATGAAAGTTACAGTTGGGCACCATTGTGACATTGATATGGGTCTAAGGTACCCATTTGGATACCCTTGTGGGTGAGGAAGTTCCCTATGATGGGTTGTTTAATGTGAATGCCAAATGACGTTTCCTAATGTGGATTTTTCTATGAGGTGTTGTTTGAGTTGTTTGGAAGTTGAATGTTTTCATATGTTGAGGTGGTCATAAGGAATATTGAGAATTCCCTTATAGGAATTATCAGTCCTTTGGATACCCACTCAAGCAATTTTTTTACCTAGGATCGGTTAGAGACCACTAACATCAACTTGAAGATGTTTCTCATGTCAAACTTTTCCCAAGTTGTTGGATGAGATAGAGGAACCCCTCATAGTGTGTCCTACTCTTACTATAGACTGTTGGTTTTTTTAGTATCATTTTACAACCATGGCATGAGATCTTGGGTGCAATAGGGGAGTTTGTAGTGGGATTTCACTTTATGTTATGACCCCAAGGACTATGGGAGACCTAAATATTGGTTTAACCCTGAGGAGGGATAGTGAGAGCCTATGGTGTTTGTTTATTTATTTTATAGATATAGGGGACTAATATAGGACCCTTTCATTGTTATTTGAGATTTATCATTATTACTAGTTTATATTTTTGATTTTTGGGTTTCTGATTTGGATAGAACCACCTATTGGTGGCCATTGAACGATGTGTTATGGGAATTTTTTATCATGGAATGGTTTGAGGAGGATACCCTTAGGATATTAAAGACTAGTAATTATACTTGAATTTTGATATGGTTCTCTCCTCTATTGAATGTATGTGGTTAGACAGACCTAGGGATCTAATTGGTGATCTAGAAGAGTGTTCCCCCTCTAATTGAGTATACTCTCTGGTTGGAGGGAATATTCCATATATGTTGAGCAATCCCAATTACATGGTTGGAGCCTATATGATAGTGTATCTCTCAAAAACATATGGAAATATCCCATAGGATTGTGTATCTATTGGGTTCATGTTGGAGCCCAGTTTTTTTTAGTACATTCCGGACATGACTATTTGTTTGAGATGGGGAGTGTAGATCTATTTCCATTTCAGATCAAACCATTGTATTCTTAGAGCCTGGTAGTTGTGTATTATTAGGTGAACACATATGGGTATGCCTGAATTTTAATCATTATTCCTTTGATTTTATACCAATTGGACATACTTTATATATCTGACATATGTTCATAATTTCATGTGGTGGGGTGAGCCACATATAAAAGTCCTCTTCTGTAGGAAAAAGTGAGGATAAATTAACATTGAGTGTTAGTATAGAACCAATAGTTGGCTATTTTCTATGTTTTTTATTTATCTCCATTTATTTTCATGCAGTTATCAATTATATACTAGATATTATTAGTCTTTATCTATTATTTTCAGACAATATGTTTCTAGACTTGTTATAACTAAGGATTCTTGGTTTACAATTTGGTTTTGCCTACTTAGATTTTTTACTCTCCACATGTACATGCACTATGGTGTGAATACAACCCTAATGTCTACTTTAAGAAAGATATTAAGTTTCTAAATGTATTAAGTAGTGGTACAGTGTTAATTGATCTAGTGGAGATGCTCATGTGGAGTGTCAGGATCAGACTAGTCATGCTCAAGAGTCATTGAGACTAGGTATAATGTTTGGATCAATAGTGGTAGTTGAGCCTAATGTATTTTTTCAGTTGATTTATTTTGTATATTTGGTCACACTGGTAGGAAACCAATTGATTTTTATTCTGCATTTTTTGTGTCTCTATGATTCTAGGACACATATAATTTATTATATCATACTGTTATTTTAGTTTTTTTATTATTCATACTATAATGTTTATCCTTATCTATTTTTTGGTTTTTTATTTTTTATTTTACCATGTTCATAGGGTATAATCTCCCCACTATACCTATTATACTATCATCAGTATTCAGCATTCTCAAGAATATGGGGTGGTATACTTGAGGAAATTTTGTGGGCTAGATGATGTGACATGTTTAGTCATCCTGACCTGATTCAATAAAAAATTATATCAGATATAACAGGTTTTATGATGTAGGTGGTTGGTAGCTATGTAGTTTAGGAGTGTTTCAGAACATATGATGGATATCAGACTATTTTCTCATGGAAACCTTCTCCAATATGAATTCCATGTTTCATGTTCTTGATATTGCTACTTTTGGTTTTCTTTTTTAATATTGTTTGATTTCACCTAGTGTGACTCACCTCAGATTCAAGATTTATGGTTTATTATTGTTTTTTCCTCTTATACCATGGAAAATAGGCTAGTGTTCATGCATAACTCTAGGCCCATAGTATTCAAATTCAATATACTTGACTGTATTCCATTTCACTGACATTATAGGTTAATTTTTTTTAAGTTTCTAATGATCTATATGGTGTATCACATATTTATCCTTGTTGATATTATACTCGATCAAACCAAATATAAATATTTTCTTCTGATTAAATTTCATTTGTAATTGGGGTGATAAATTTTTTGATGATTAATATATAGACCCTTTATCTAGGGATGCATGGTAACCCTTGTTGGTTGGTTTGGGCTCTAATTACCCTATTGGTGGCTCTATGAGGTAAATGATTCCAGAGAGATCTTCAGATCAAACTCTCGTTTACCTAAGGTTTTGGTTCCCTTAATGTATCTGGTATTAGTTTTTTGGGAGGGTATATTCTTTTCATGTGTTTTCTAGTATTTCTTCTAGTGTAGAATGTGTTCTTGTTATCACTGATAGCTTCGGTGGGTGTGGTTGAACTTTCTTGGTGGGATTATTGACTACAGTTATCCCCATAGTGTTCATAATCATGAAGATTCCTATTGGTTGATAATTATATAATTTCGAGTACTCCTAATCTTGTAGTTTTATTAATAGGGTATTTTTTTTGGGTTGCTTTTCCATTTTCATTTTGGTTATGGATTGGTTATCATAGTGAGATAATGCTTAAAAACTTGTGTATTTGGATAGATTCCCCAGTTGAAGGTAATTGTGTGGTTGATCATGAGATGAGAGAGATACATTGATTTTAAATATAAGTGTTGAGGGAGATCTAGTTTTTTTATAATTGGCCGAAATGAGTACCATGATTAGTGGTTTTATGAATATTTTCCAAGTTTCACTAGTACTTGACCTGTATAAGAGTGAGTCCCTTTGTATGATTGAGAGTGGTTTAAGGAAATACTTATGGTGTGGATTTCACCATAATCCATAGGATTATGTGAACCTCATTTTAAGTGTTTTATTGGGAATAGAGGTTTATTTTCCTAGTGGGATAGAAATAAACATTGGTTATTGTGGTTTTCATGCTAGCTCTCAGGTGTGAAGGGTTTAATCATGTCGATCCATTATGTTTAGTAAGGTATGTTTCATGGGATATCTGGATTGTCATTTGGGAAGTGGGGTGATTATAAGTATGCTTCTGTGGTAGGGAAGATTAGATCAATTGTGGAATGATGTCTCTCATTTTGGGTGGGAGTTAATGATGTTGTAAGAAAAATAATTGGATGGTTGATATAGATTCAGTTGAGCTAGTGCTTGGAGTGAAATCATTTATACCGGTTAACCACCAAGGCTTCTTGGTGGTGATAATAATTTATGGTGGAGAATTTTTTATGACTCGTTTCATTATTGGTAGTGAAAAAAAAGATAAATTTTAACTTTATACTAGTGGGAGTATTTCATATAAAATGATAAATTCTATTATAAGATGATCTAAAATTATTTTTCTCATTAATCCATTAGTATTGAAATAGGGTATTTACCCTAGTAGAAGTTTCTAATGGAAATCTAATCTATTTTATTTTTCATGAAATATTAAATATTAAATATTTTATTAATTAATTATTATTTTATTCATGCATGTTCATTCGGTGATATATTTTAAATGGATCATCATATTGAGGTTTTTTCTATAAATTTAATTCTGTAATTGTTGGGGGTACTTGGTGATTCATAAACCCGTCACGAGCATCTGGGCCATGCCCCCTTTCTTTTCATTTTATTTTTATCTTTCCTCCTTTTTATTTTTCTATTTTTATTTTCTCTTATCACATGGATTGTACTTCACTCCCACTGGGATCTCCCCCTTTGGGGTATTCTAATAATAGAGGGATAGTGAAAAAATATAAAGAGGTAAGAAGAGTCATCTCCTGAGAAGATTGTTCGAAGGTTGATAGGGCATCGGCGGGTGCGTAGTGGAGATCATGTGTGATGCATCTGTGGTTTCTACCATGAGGTAGACCTATTTTATATGTTTTTTAAAAAATTAACAATATATTAATAATTTTTATCTTCTAAATCCTTGTAAGTTTTTATCAAGTTTTTATGATATCTCACATTGAGTGTTTGTGGTAAACTCGGTGGTTTTGAGGGTTTTACGGTGGTTTCCTATTTGGAAATATCAATAACACGGTGTGTGATTCGATAAACACATTTCATGTGTTAATTATATTTAGGGAATAGTATGTTTTAGGATTTAAATGTAGTGTACTTTGGTGTATACATCATATAGTTTTTTTGGGCCACATAGACATGTTCATGGGTAGACATAGTGTTTGGGATTTCACATTTTGTATGCGGAGTAGATTTCATGTAGTGGTACATGGCCATCTAGATGGGTACTTCGGTGGACACACCATATAGGGGGGATATATCTATGTAGTAATAAATGGATAAACCCCATTTATTTCATAGTCATGTACTAGTACATGGCTATACCCTAGGTGTTCCCTAGCGATGTTGAAGTATATGGCCAGGTGAACTTTTGAGAGTACACACTGTGTACTTAGAAGTACAATCCATATACTATTTATATTCATGGTATTTTTTAGTGTTTTGTGTCACATGGTCATAATTATACATAATAGGAGTCCATTATAATCCTTTATCCACATAGATCATAGTGATGTAATCTTTTCATCATTTAGAGGCCATTTGGATTGTGTTTTGGACTCAGAGAGGTGTGAAAGAGGATTTCATTGAGGATTGGATTAAATATAATTTAGAAGGTTGGGTTGTGTGATGAATGACCCATGTTAGGGTTGTAAATTTTCAATATGGATTTACTTGTGTATTCTAGTTTTGTTTTGTTCTAGGTTATTTCAGTTGGACCTCAGAAGGCATGAACGATTAGTATATACCAGTATATCTTTTCTTTCCCCTAGATATCAAAATTGATTTCATGCAGTTAGAGGAGTTGATGTTTTTATCCTTGGTTTTAGGATTAGATATTTTTTATCCTTTGAGATGGTTTAATGTCATGGGATGATGGTTACGTCCAACTATCACGGTTACATAGATATGGGTCTGAGGGACTCGTTAGGATGTCCATTTGGGTGAAGGAGAACCTTAGGATGTATTTTTTTCTAGGAAGGTTAGTTGTGATTTCTTATAGTGAGATTTTATTATAGTTTTTTGTTTTTACTAAGGATCCTTTATAGGGTATCCTACTTTTTTCTAACACCCCAAGATTTCATAGTATATTATCTCTTCAAAGTAATTTAATAACTTGCACAACACGCAACACTGAGTTTGAGCGCACCACAACTTACCAAACTAGCCATTCAAAAAGTGATTATGAATATTATTAACTTAATTTTGATTTTTATATACTCCATATAATTTTAGAATCCATATTGTGTGTTTCTTAGACATAATATAAGAACAAATTCATTAAAAAGATAAAAGAAGTATTTTTCAAAAAAATGCAATTTTACCACCTTTTAAGGGAGAACCCTTTTTAAATCCAATATTTGACACTTTTATATATTAAATATGACAAAATAAACTTCTTATTTAGAATAGGTACATAAAAATTTAGTTTTGATAAATTTTTGGTATTTTTCTGATAACTTTCATATTTGAGTGAATAGTGAAAAATACTAAATTTTAACTGAAAACAACCCTTTTAATAAAAATAATTTATAGTGTTAAATTATATATTTTAATGTTTTGGAAGTATAATTAGATTATAATTTTATCATTTAATACAATTTTGGTCATTATAAGTAATTTCACATTTATATTTGACATAAACACATGTCAATCTTCTGATAGTTTTTACTTTAAAAAAACCCGCTTTTTGGTTTTGACAATGGGAATTAATTTTAAATTAATAAATGAAAATTTTATGTTTTTAATTTGGTAAAATAGACTTAATTTTTTAATTCTTAATATAAAAATTAGCTTGGGGTGAATTTTTGGTATTTTTCTGAAAACATTCAGTTTTTTATGAGTTGTGAAAAATACTAAATTTTAATTAAAAACAACTTTTTAAAATCAAAATAATTTATAGTGAAAAATTATACTATAGAGTAATTTTAAAGTATAATTAGATTATATTTTTACCATTTAATCCAATGTTGGTAATTGGATGTAATTTCACATTTAAACTAGACATCAACAAGCGTCAATCTTTTGATAGTTATTATTTCTTAAAAACACGCTTTTTGTTTTGACAGTGGGAATTAATTTTAAATTAATTTCTACCACTTCTGTGTTTTGAATTTGGAATAATGGATTACATATTTGGAATCATGAGGTCAAAATTGTGTAAATAGGAAACTTTTATTTTTATACATTATGAATAATTACTTCGGTAAATATTTTAATTACCATGATTAAAGGGTAAATCCAGTAAATAAGGGTAAAAAATAATATTATAATAATACTAAATTACCCTAACATGTTTACAATTCCTATTGGTTGATTAATTTCTGACCATGGGAATATTTGGGTCGACTTTGGGACCCCATAGAGCCGCATGGGTGTGATAATGACATTTTATATTAAATAATCTAAAGTAAAGACAAAAATAACAGAAGCAAATATCTTTTAGTAAAAAAAATTTTATATGAGGATATATAATTGATATATTAGACTATAAATATTTATTAGAAATATAAAAATATTTCATACATCATGATATTTTATTTATAATTTTTATACATAAAATAAATATATTTATATACGACATAATAATGATGTAGAATTTTCCTTATTAATGAAAGAATCAAATAAATGATATTATAAATATTAAAATAAATATAATTTGAACGTTTTGATTCCATAAACTAATTTTATAGGTTAATATTACATGTTAAGGTTGATTTAATGAATTTTTTTTTGAATTAATAATGTTTTTATGACTTTAAAAAAAATAAATTATTAAATAATGTCAAAATTGACATAATTGAGTTTTTAAAACAAATACTATATTATTGGTTGATATAATATTCCTAAAAGTATAAGGTTATGCAAAATGGCCTAAATAATATTATATGTGTCATTAATGAATCTATTGGGGTTCTATTGGTAGTTTATAGTAAGTTGATTAACCATATAATATAAAAATACAAAGGGACATGGTAAAAGTCAAACTATTTAACTAAGAGTTAAATCTAAATGATAAAGTTGATATGGTAACCTAAACCTATCTAAAACCTATTGTTTGATAGTATTTATACCCATCCTCACCCTATACATGAAATAAATCATTTTTAATCTATTAGAAACCAAAAATTACTTTATTATAAAATAATATTTCAAGCTTTTCCTAAAGTGACCTTCACCTCTCTTATAAAAGGGCACTCCCCCTTCTCTTAATTTCACACATCCAAAGACTTTTTGTTCGACAAAACCCTACCCAAATATCCTATAAAATATCCTACCTTCATATTATATGCCTTCATTTAGTAAAAAATCAAACCTAAGGATCCCTTTTGATCAAATCAAAAGGAAGAACCCGAAGAAGAGGTAGATACTTCATCACCGCTTTCAAGTTCTTTTCTTCTTCCACTTCCTCTATCTTTGTTGTTTCCATTATAAAATAATAACTCCAGTATCTTCTATATAATTTTATTTCATTATAAATATTGTATAACCATATTCATTATCGCTCGTGCGTACATACGAATAAACGTCTCCACGAACGCGATAAGATTCACTCCCCATCATTACCATTCAAGAATAATTTTCATTTGGTTATTAAAAATAATGATTAATAACATAATATAATTCTGGATATTAATAAAATACATCCTATCCATAAAAAACATGACTTATGTATCAAAACATATAAATTAAAACGAATCAGTTAACACTTGAAACAACGATACTACTGAAATGTCAATATCAAAGCAATATTAGAAGATCATATATGATATCATATTAATGTATATGGTTCTTGTATAATTTAATAACAATTATTTCACCATTATACATGAGTTTAACCTACCATCTACCAAGTAAAATAATAAGGTAAGGGTTAATTTCACAATCTCTTTATTATATGAGTTTGTTTTATACGTGAGTATCTACTGGGGCCACTTTATCATCCACATATGTGTTTCTTAAAAATGTATTTCAAAACATTTTTACTATTTAATAGAAAATGGGTTAAAGTCATTTATACCCTTATTTTACCTTATATGTTTTTGAAAGGAATCTTTCCGTCGTTTTCCAAACAAGGTACTTTATGACCTTTTTGAAAAAATTAAGGTAAGAATGTTTTTTAACTTATACGGTGGATGCGGCTATTTTCTACCATTATAACATCGTTTAAGATTCCCTTACAAGCTTATAAGAATATTTTAAAAATTGATTTTTTCTTTATAATTATGTGACTCTTAAATTATTTCAAAATAGAAAGAGATATTTCGCTCAAATAGTTTTAATTTCATATATGTCAACATCCTTTGATAAATTTTGCACTTGTTTGAAGTTGATTTATTATGATAAAAATCTTCCATATTGTATTTAAGTTTTTATTATATTTTTGACTATGGATGATTTATTTTTATTCCATTCATGGTTTATGGTTAAATTATTGACATTTCGTATGCCATATTTAATACAAATGTTTATGTTATATTTCAACCTTTTCTTAAGATAAATGTATTGGACTAGTATATTCCAGGTTGGAGACTGGTAAAAGTAATCCCTCTGGATTGGGGTCTGATTATAGTAGACCCTCCGGGTTGGAGTCCAGTTACAGAGGCTCTCTGGGTTGGAGTCCGGTTATAGAGGCTCTCTGGGTTAGAGTCTAGTTACAGAGGCTCTCCAGGTTGGGCTCTGGTTATAGTTATCCTCTAGGTCCTAGAAACAGGACTTGACATGGAAATTAAAATCTGGAAATATGAATTCCCTCATTATGAAAATAATAGGTATGGTTCATATGGTTATTAGACTAGTAGAATACCCATGACTATGTTTTATTATGGAATTATTTACTCAGCTCATATTCCTTCCATAAAAGTGTTCATGTTTATTATTTATAAAGGCATGTGTTTTAAATTATTCAACATGTCTAATATTTATGTTATCTTCCGTTGTATTGCTTACCCTTACTGAGCATTTTAGCTCACCCATTTCTTATGTTTCATTTTCCTAGGATATGAAGAAGTTAGTTATGAGTGACTTGGAAGCATAATCTTGGAGGCTTGGATGTTTCTAATAGAATAAATTAGTTTTGTATTTCTTTTCATGTTGTAAAGCTGAACTTATGTATGAATCTTATTTCCAATAATACTAAACTTATCGGTCTTTCGGGACATGATTTCCTTGTGATCATTCCAATGTTATGTAATAATGCACCGACTCTAGGTAACTGGGGTCAGGGCATTTCATTTTTGGTGGTCACGAGGACTATTGAAAATTCCATTGTCAGTGTGCTCATGATTTTTTATTCCCTTATGGGAATGTTGTTTATTGAATATCATTTAGAGGCCACTAAGGTCCTCGTTGAGGATTTTTCTCTTAAAAATGTTTTATTATTTTCTTGGATAAGATATAGTAACCCCTCATAGGATTTCATATTCTTTTTGTGGCCTTCTATCCCTTTTATGATCATCTAACAATCATGGCATGAGATCATGGGTGCAGAAGGGTAGTCGATTGTGGTTCATCTCTTTATATTATATCCTTGAGTACTGTGGGAGCCCCATGGTTTGGTTTTAACCTAAAGAGGTTTGTTTAGATCATGTGGTTTCTATTTTATGGATGAAGAGATACAATGGGGCTGAGTGGGCCCATTTAATGGTCCCTTATTCTATGTTAAGTGAGAATAGATTTTCACTGTTATTTTATCCTTATGGATGTTGGATTCAAGAGTTTAATCAATAAAAATTCCAGTAAACTTTAGTCTATGAGTTTAGGTAGTTTTTGTTCAAGACATAGTTTGATGAGGATACCTTTGAGATATGTTGTACCAGTCATTGTCCTTGAGTGTTGATCTAGTTCTCACCACCACTAGATCTTTGAGGATAGATATAATTATGAAGCTAATGGTTTATTTGGACTTGTATGCCACCTCATTTTGTGTATATTCCCTTGATGTATGGTATCTTTAAAGTATGTTGTGTGCTCCTGGTTATGTGGATAGAGCCCATAGGACATTACATCTATTAATCCATGTAGATTGATCTGATTGGGTGGTGTATATGACATGTCTCTGTTGGATCCTGATATGTTCTGCAGGAATTTTGGTACATGAAAAGTTCTTTGAGGTGTAGAGTAGATAAGTATAACCATTTTGGATCATATCGTTGGTGACATGGATCTTAGTAGAAGAGTTTTTGTAAGGAGGACACCAATGGTTACACCCTGGGTTCCATGACTTTTTTCCAGATAACCTAGATATTTTTTATAGGTCTAGTGGATGTGCTTGATATTGTGTGTCATGGTGGTCCATGTGATATAAATTCAATGTAATGGGCCAGAGATGGGTTATATTTACCACGGGTATCATTATAGACCCCACTTTTTTCTATATATATTTATTTTTATCCCCCTTTATTTTTATATAGTTTTTTATTTTATTCCATTATTATTAGTCTTTAGAAAATATAGATATATCACATGTTCATTAACTTGTTATGATAGAAGATTCTAGGCTCTCCATTAGGGTAGCCAAGTAATATTTATTTCTCACCCCATGTGTGTGAACCATGGTGTGAATGATGACCATATATATGATTTCAGATGAATCATGAGTTACACCATGGATATGGAAGAGGGATAATTTTTCTTAGTTAATAAGAGCCACTTTTCTAGAGCCTTTAGATCAGGATGGTGTATCTTGAGATCCATGGAGACCAGGTATGTGGTCTAGCTCATAGTTGGAAGTAAATTCTATTGTACCCATTTTCAATTAATTAATTTCATATATATGGTCAAGCCAGAGGGTGATCGACTATTTCTTTCTTCTTGCATTGAATTTGTATGCATGTATTCCAAATTTCATATCTTATAACATGTTATTAATTTAGTTCATTTATTATCATTACTCTTATGGTTATACTTATGGTTGTTTAGGTTATTTTTATTTTTATTTTACTCTAAATATATGATATTTCCACTCCACTATACATATTAAAACCTTTCCACTAGGCAGTAGCCTCTCATATTTAGGGAGGTATGATTAAAGCCTTGTAGTGGTCTAGATTAGGTGATGTGTTAGGTTTACCTAATAAATTTCATTACACCCTACAATATGATGTAAATACCTATATATTCTATTAAAAATTATTAAGTGGAAATTCATGAAATTAATTTTTAATTCTTATGAGAGGTATATATATCACATTTTTTTATTTCATTTTAAATTTAATTTAGCATTATGATAAAAATTTATGGTTTTTTGTGTTGACGTATCAACGGAATTTAATTTTTTATGAACATTTTTAATTATTTATGATTTATTAAGTAAAGTTAAAATGGTTTTACTTAAAAATTTATAATAGAATATGATTTCAATTTAATACACAATGTTAATGGGAACCATTTTTTTTTTAAAATAAACATAATAATTTAATAAAGAATTCTTGATTTCTCAATTTTTTCTTAACTTGGTTTGTCTCATTATGTAATAAATGAAATGTTATTGATTTGACATTATGAATTTTTTAGAAAACTTTTATTGAATTCTATTTTTTAATTTAATGTTTGATGTAGTTTTAAATTATATTTTTTGAATATATGTAAATTTCATAAGAATCATTTTATAATTTAATTTTTTTATATTTATATACTATTTTAATTATATGATGTGTAAGTTGTAAATTAATCAATATTATATTAACTATTTTTATATTTATGTTTTTAATGTAAATATGTATAACCATAAAATATGATTCCATGATCATTTTAAGATTTATTAATTGTGTGATTGTTTTATTAATCTAGGTGTACCTATTACTGATTGAAAATGTGTTGTTAAATTGAATGACCATTGAAATTAACAAAAAAATCATTTCAGTGTTATATCAAAATAGATTAAATTTCAGGGTATGATAATATTGTAACTTAAATTTTAGAAAACTAGTAATTTAACATTATGAATATATGATAGATCTAATGTAGGATGTAGATTTAAAAAAGCTGACAAGAACATACGATATTTTTGAGTTATTATTAATTATCATGCATAACCAATTGAAATATTAAGATGTATTTCAGGATTAGATATAACTTTCAAGGAATATTTGTTATTAATGTTTCATGTTTTAAAAAAGTAATAAAATATATTATTTAATTGTTATGAAAACATTTCTAAGAATTCTTGGTATCAATTATTTTTTATGTGACCTATTGAGAACTATGTTGAAATTTTATTTTTGAATACCATATTATATAAATTTACTGGTGATTTCATGAGGTTGATTCTATAAATTCATAACCACTGGTGTAAATGTTTATTCTAAATCGACCATTAGTGGTTAACATTGAATGTTATGTAAACTCTTATTTTTGGGGTAGAAATATGAAATGATAGGGGTTCTCAATAGATTTCACCTCAGAAATCAAGTTATTTTTTATATCAATTTCACATGGGCGTGGTCATGTTAGTCATAGAGGTGTTCCAATAACCCTTTATTCCATTTCATTGGACTATGGATTTATTATTGTGACACAATTGAAAAAATTTATCCTTATGGATTTGAATCCCTAGTCATGCACACCATTTTCAGAACCATATCCCCCAAAAGGGAATACTTAACAAGAATATATTTTTCTTGTGATTTGGTGATTATATTATTCACATGTTTAATTACTATTATGAATTTTTTATACTTTGAAATGTGTTTTTAAATGTGGCTCCACCAAAAAAAATTATTGTAGATTGGTGGTATTGATGGATTTTGGAAACCGATCATATATGTGGATATCACTTGATTTTTTTCTCATTTTTACTATTAAAGAAATTGAAATATTAGATTTCACTAGGAGGATTAAATCATTTAATTAATAAATAATATTGATATGAAAGAGTGGATTGGTATACCAATATGAGTGGTTCTCTAGTACAAGATCGCATAGTTGTCCAATCTAGGGATTCCTTATCAATATATACATCATTCATATATTCACCTTCCATCACCTTAGGCTCCATAGTGAATGTTGTAGTAGATCCCCAGATTTTGTGTGGGTTTAATATATGGAAAGGCTTGTATAAATGTTGTTAAATAGAAAAAGTGAGTGTTCATCAGATACTCGAAGGCTCCTTTACTTCCTCAAATATCTCTAATTCCTTATAGGACTATGATTTGCGGTTAATTTACAATGTATTCCAATATTTCTCCTCAAAGGTAGTTCAGTATTCACCTTCCAAAGGTTTTTTTAGTTTTTATGGTAATTAGGATGGTTTATCCGATTATTCCCATACAAGCCACTACAATGGTGGAATCACCATCAAATCCATTATTTTTTTCTCCTTCCCCACTTAGTAATAAACTATTGAAGAAGGGATAACAATAACTAGTCAATAAATATTTTTTCTCTATTTATCATAGGAAAAAATCAACACTATGTAATGATTGTGGGGAATTCAAATTATTTGAAGAAACCTACACATAATTTTTACCAATTCTATCCTAAAAAACTTGAAATAATTTTCTCAAGATCATCTCTAATTATATTTATAATTTAGTTTTTTGTACCAATCTAGAAATGTCCATGACTCTAGTTAAGTTTTAATAAAAGTAAAATGTGCTATGATTACTCTAAATAATAAATCTTTGGTGGAATCTAGTAGGTTATATTGCAATAATAAATTTAAATTTGTTGTAAGACCTTCTCCACTATTTCATGAGGGGAAATTATTTAAACATAAAACTAGAAGACATATAAATAATCATTTGGTTTTATGGTCCCTCTTATATCTTGTTTTTTGTGTTCAAGTTGTTCTGGTGATAATTTTTCAACTCATGAGTTTAGGACTTACAAAATGGGTATAAACCCATGGGCTTTGTAGAAAATTCTGAAGATATAGGCTAAGTGGGGCTATAATTTTTCCAATTTTTAAAATAAGAAAAAATAGGTTTCTTATAATAAACTAGTTCTTATACATGGTTACTCATATATTCATAAGACTTCCATCAATCCCATTAAATATTTATTTTTTAATCATAAAAGTCACCATCTATGGTCTTCAATATTTTCCCTTTATCTCAATTATTTCCATCCCATATTTTTTATGTCTCATCACCCACCATATCTTTCACTTTCCCTATATATCTATTTGTTTTATTTATTTTGTCCCATCCCCTTCACACATTTCCCTACCCCGCCCCATTTATCTATTTTTATTGTATTCTATTTTTTTCCATATCACCCATTACACATTTCAATTTCCCTTTATAATTCCCATATACCAAATCATATGTATTTCCTAGGGTCATTATCCCAATTTCATTTTGGGTTATATTTTACAACTATAAATTAATAGGGATTAAAAAATAATGTATGTGAAGATATTTGATTAATTGATCAGTTTGAAAAAATATCCAGAACTCGATCCATTTAAATATTTTTTATTTTTTATTTTATAAATGTTTGAATAATATTTATTTATTTATTTATTAATGTATGTATGTATGTATCTCTCTCTATCTATATTTCTCTATCTCTCTCTCTCTCTCTTTATCGAGATTTTGGAAACATAAAAAATTTAAAAAAAAAAGCTAGTCCTTGGGCCTTCTCAACCCTTGTGATATGAAACAAGCTTATTGATTATGGATCATATAAAAATATTCAATATGTGAAAGATGAATATAGTCTTATCCCCAGTAAGACCCACCCATTTTAGGCCCTACCCACATATTTTTCTAGACTAAATAAGGTTGTGTGGATTCACACTAAAACCATTAAAGTGTAAATACTAAAAGATAAAAAATGTATTAGAGTAAAATATTTTTCAATAATTATTTTTACATAATAGTTATTTCATATATTATTTTAATTATTTACATGTTTTTATGATGAAATTGTTTCTTTTGAAGTGAATTATTCTAATATAGATGTTTTGTTCTTATTTTAAGAGGTATTGTTTTAAGTCATTTTGGGATATAGAAGTTTAAATGAAATAAAATTGATATGTTACATATTATTATACTGTTACAAAGATAGTGTCATGTGAATTATTATGAATTTAAAATTATTATTTATAGTTTTCTATAGTGAAATTCTAATGTGCTTGAGATGTGGTAGAGGTTTTGAGGTGGTAGATGGGGAGATGTCTAGTTTTTGATAAATTTTTTCATTAGATATATAGTTTTTGAGTGGTGATGTGGGGGTGTTTATGTATCTAGTAAGTAAATTGGAGTGTTGTTTAGATGGGTTGGTCATGAATAGTAGTGCTATATTTAAAAAATGGGTGAGTCTCCAGATGGAATTTTATATTTGATTGACAAATATATTTTGATTAAATTTTATTATCCAAATACATATTATTATAATTTTTTAAGACATGTCACTAAACAATTGTTGGTATTTCTAGTAGGTGAAGATGAATGAATAATCATGGATATATTTTTTTTGATGTTTCATCACTAATCTTGATCTAACATGATATGGTTATATATTTATTATGCAATAAAATCACATAAGAAATGGAAAAAGTCAAGGCCATGAAAATAAGGGCCTATGGAGGTCTAAATTAATGAAGCCCTAGCTGATCTCCTCTTATCAGGTTAGCCCCCTCAGTACCCTTTTGAAGAACAGTTGAAACACAGAAGATGCTACAACCCTGGTCTGCCACCGTCATGGATTCCAAATGATCCGCCACTTTATTTCCCTCATGCCACGTGTGTAGAACCTAGAAATTGTTGTTTTTTAGGATGGATTTTCATCTCCTAATGATATAAGCAATCAACCATGGAGTGGTAGTCGTGCCAAGCAAGGAATCATGAATGATTTTGGAGTCTGTTTCCACTTGAAGAAACGAGATACCCTTATTCCTGCGTAGCTCCAGTCCTCTGAACAGGACCTTGGCCTCCACCTGGATGGATCTCCCCACCCCATATTACACGGAAAAGGTAGTTAAGACACTGCCCTTGTGATCTCGGACCACCCCACCCCCATGCATGATACCTGCAACACACGACCCATCTCAATTCAACTTGAGTCCCATGACAGGCGGCTTCCACGACACCTAGTTTCCCCTCGGCCTAGTGGAAAATTACTGCAACAAAGGAGAAGTCCCCTGAATATCCCTCATCGAAGGAGCATCGCACCAGTTCTTACCTCCACGAACCAGATCAACAAGAAAGGATCTCAAGCGAGCGATCACTGCTCTACCAGAGGAAGCAAATTCATCTAATCTGGCTTTATTTTGGGCCTTCCATATACACCAACAACCAGCGCTAAAGATCAACGATCACGCCCTACGTTATGGCCCTGGACCAGCCACACCACGATACCATCTGTCCAGAAATGAAGACCTAGAAAAAACATGGTCAAGGATAATGGTGAAACCACCAAAAACCCTCCATAGCCCATTCTCCTTCAAAAAAGAGGTGATCAGATGACTCCTCCCTATGCGCCTTACAGTAGTGGCACCTAGATTCCATGCTTACCCCCATTCTAATCACGTTATCATCCATAGTAACCGCATGATTTTTAATCCTCCAGGTAAGAAATTTGCACATAGTTAGGATAATCTCACACCAGACCACACTATTCTACTCGTCACGCTGCTCGTGGGGAAGAGAAACCCTCCAAAAATCCTTCGAGGAGAAATTCCCTACAGTAGATGCAGTGAACACGCAAAAATCAGGCTCAGATGTTAGTGATATAAGATCCAGCACCCCTTACTGCTCCACATTCAGAACAGTGCTGGTAAAACTGGGGTGCGAACAGGCCTCCCAAAAAAAGATCATTGGAACATGGAATCCTGGAAATCATATGATAGTGCCCGCCTAGTTGTGGTACTATATAGAGAGGTCTCCCCTCTTCACAATCCACTAGTAATGTATAAATAATGTTTTAGTTTCTTTTTATTTTATATGGACTCTTATCGATTCTATGTTTCTATAGTGGTACTTTTGTTTTTAAAGGTGGATCAATAATAGTTGAGGATGAAGTATGCTCACTTATATAAGGTTTATGAGGGAAAAAAAGCATCAACTAACTAAGAATAAGTTTATTCCTTATTTTTAAGAAAACGAATGACTAAAAGGGATGAGTATATAAAATAGTTAAGAGATAGATTTTTTTGATTTGGAAATTTTTTATTCAATTTGATTAGTAAATTTTGACAATTTCTAGTTATTAATGAAAATAATCACAATATTTGTTTCTTTATATAAGGCCAAATATTTAGTAACTAGATTCTTTGATGCAGTTGTAGTCTTGAAAAAAATTATAGGATTCTGAAAAGGTTGTAGAGAATAGTTTATTCATGATTAAATTATCCAATATAGGTATATCTTGAGTATTAAAAAATATTTGCGATGAGTGTTATGATTTCAATGTCTCATGCTTCACAAAAGAGTATAATAGGGTAATCATAAAATTTTCAAGTAGATATCTAGGATCTATGATTGATTAATTTTATTATTCCTACTTTTGGGTGAGATTATTTGTTTTTTATAGCATTTTGGGACATCATCAATATGAATGTCATGAATTTTGGTGTACTTCTCCAATGTAAATGTGTAATTAGTTGTTTTTCTTTAAAGATATTTATTTAAGGATAATTAATTTTTCATTCATTCATGAGTAAGACCAAATTATTTTTTAGATTTTATTTTTATGATATTTTGAAATTTACATTTTGGATATTGAATGTCTTAGTTTACTTTTTCATTTTTTTCAAATTATATGTACATTTTTTCTTAAATTATGAAGTCTATTTAAGTGAAATTTTTTGGAATTTGTTAAAAAAATTAAAGGGTAATGAAATATTTTTTTAATGTTAATTTTTTTCATGACATCAAGAACTATTTATTTTACTTAATGAAATAAAATTTATTAGTGTGTTGAGATGATATCCATAGTGATTGATGCAGTTCTTCTTTATTTATAGTATTTGATCCATTTGGTAGAAAGATTCTCATTTGAGAGATATTTGTACTCATAAATAGATTTGTGGGGAATTATTTTTTTGTTGAGTTATTCTTGTTTTTTGATATATTCCTTCTATAAAGTTGATATGGGTGAATATTTAAGGAAATAATGTTCTTGGGGACATGAGGATATTGGGGGTGTTTGTTATTTTTTACTAGAATCTCCCATGGATTTTTTCCTTAAGGTTTTACCCATAGTCCTTGGCATTGTTGATATTCATGAGGATGGTAATTTTTTGAGATGTATATAATATAGAATCATAAACATTCTAAATATCTTGACTTTTGGGTTTGGTGTTTTGGAGGCATTGGGAGTGATTTTGTTGTCGAACAATGGAAGATAAGTAGTGTTTTTGAGGAAATTTTACTTGGATGAAAAATAACATTGTAACACCTTATATCTCACTATGATTATTTATTGGGAGATAATTGAAGAAGATTTTTTACCTATATTAATTAATAAATGTTCATTATTTTATAGTTTTTTATATTATTATGTGATGAGTTATGTTACACATTAACCGATGGCTATCAAACATTCAAGTTTGTTTTGGAAGTTGAGGTTGATTGTGTTATGAGATGATGTTTTTCATTATGTCCTGGTTATGTTTGGTGGATATTGTATTTAAATAAAAGAATTCAATTTTTCACCATGAATTTTAGGACCCCATCAATTGAGATGTATTATATACCCTTCACTATAATATTCCATTATCTTGTAAAATTTAAATAGTTTCTGACCATGAGTTATGGGGGAGTGTTACGTAAGTTTTCATCATGAATCTTATTATTCCAATGAACCAAACCCTATTACACTGTAAATTAAAGTGTTTCATTGTAATTCATGCTTATATATTTTGATTTTATAATTCAATGGGATTCTTATATATCATTTAGTTTTCTAGCTTCTCTATAGCTTATTTGACCTTGGGTGACTCAAGAAGATTCCAATATGACACTATAGTTCCTTATAAGTTTCCCTTGATTTGATATCTAATTAATAATTTCTATAGATAACATAAAGATTGTTTTTTATAAAGAATCATATAGTAGTATATTTATAGGACTTTGGAATTATATTCAATCATTGATATGAGGTAGGGAATCATGAATTATTCTTATATAACCATAAATTATTATTCTATGTGAATTTTATATGTTTCATCCAAATTTTTCCCTTGTTACATATTTTCCTAGGGTATTGTGATTATTCATTGAATATTTTATTATGGTGGATTATTTTTTGATTTAATTGTGTGTTCTTTTATTGATGGGGGAATTGTTTAATGGGGTTGTCATTGTAAATTTTAGAACTGGTGTAGAATTATTAATGGATGGTGGGTACCATTTTAGGAGTCATGGTGGATGCATGTTTTATTCTATTACTGGGTTTGGTTAATTATTGTATGGTAAAGGTTTTTTGTTATATTATGGTTTTGGTTAAATGAGTGATACAACTAGAGGTCGATTCTGGATTTTAATGTATAACTAATGTTGTTATAACAATATTGTTGAGGGGTTGTGTTGATGGTGAGGTTTTGTGAAATCAGTTGTTTTCTCCATCTAATTTTTCTAGAGAGTATTTTATCATTTGAGGGTTTTGTTTTGTAATAAATGGATGATTAAAATATAGAGGTATATTTGAGAGTTTTATGTTTTTTTAGAATTAATTGATTTATCCTTTGAGATGAAGTGGAGAGTCATGGATTTTTATTATTTTTTTATGTTATCATATTTATTTAATATGTCAATTTTGGAGTATAAGTATTTAAATTAATGTGAAATAAAATTGTGGTGGAATGTCAATTTCCTTGTGAGGATGTGTCTTAGTACATTGGAATTAGTTAAGATGAGTGGATTAATGTTTTTTTGGTTTGTTATTCCTTATCTCTATCTTAAGATAAAACATAAACATGGTGGATAGATGTTGTTTTTTTAATTTTTATTTCAAAAAATTTATTTCATTATTATAAGAATAATGAAATAGTGGTTAAATTTTTTTTATTATTTAATTAAACTTTATAAATATTATATTGATATTATGGTGTTATATTACTATAGATGAGATGGATTTTTGATGTGAATATAGTAAGAAAAAAGTTCACAATGATGATGTTGTAGTATATATATTGTAAAATTAAATGAGTGGTAACACTATGATATAGTGTGTGGATGAGATATAGTTTTAAAATGATGAATTGGTTATGTAATTAATATTTTTAAAGTGATATATAGTGGATTTATTAGTGTGGTATTGTTATTTACTTGTTCCAAAGTTCTTGAACTGTTAATGATGGGTTTTTCTAAAAAAGGATATCTACCCTATAATAAGTTATAGAATCTTATAAATTGAATAGTCATATCATTGGTAAAATATTAGTCCTTTTTCATTATTATTACAGATTTTTCTAATATTATTTTAAGTATATTTTCCACCATTGTTTTACATTAGTTTATCATTTCACCAACATACTACTAATAAATTTTTCAGATAAAATATCGACTTTTGGGTTTCATATTTTTATCAATCAAGGTACTTTGGTTTGGAACTATCTCAATTGATTATGTTTTATGTGTTTTATGTGTTAGTGTATATGCTTAATTTTTTGTGTGTTGGTAGTGATTTTTTGTTTTATGATCATGTTGGGATGATACATATTCAAGTTTCATATAGAATGGAGAATCTTTTGAATGTTATTGTGGGGATTTTAGTTTTTACCAACTTTCATATTCTTTAATCTATGATTTTTTTATTTTATTCTCATATGTCTTCATTTGCATATTTATTTAAAATAGATTTTCTTTTTTTGTAATATGATAATATAAATTAATCGTAAGTTCTCATATCCCTTGAGTTGTGTATGAATTTTTTTATATGATAGTTCAGTGGGTAATTGTAGTTACTATTTAGGTTTTTATGAGTAGATTTTGGTTGATTATTTGGATTTACAAGATGTTTTTGTGCATGTCTCGCTTGGATTTTGTTAGGTAAATTTACATATTATAATATTTGGTTTATGGGAGTTATTTATTGAATGAAATATTTGGTTTTGATTTGGGGTTATCATTTTTTTCCTTGGTTTTATAAGCATTGATCGTGCCATATTATGAGTTTTTCCACTTGATCCTACTATCAGAAAAAATTCTTGTTATAGGTGGTATTCAGGGGTCACTCATTTATTCATTACCATACCAATAGGGGTTTCAATAGGGATGGGTCATAAAAGTTTGTGAACCTATAACACAATGTTATGGTTCATGGGTAGTGATCCAATCACACCATGTTATGATGTATTATAAATGACCCTTTACTTATGATTATGATGTTTCATCGCTATTTTGTGTAATTTTCCTATTATTACAACATTTTTATTTAATGTTTTACTATTATACCTCATGTTTCTCTTATGATATAATGTATAACAATATTATCTCATCATTTTCTACATCCTTATGATATTCACACTCTTTTATATGATTTATATGTTTTTTCTCAGTTTCCTCTTATGTTATATTTTCAGGATGAAAACAATAACCTTAATTATTTTCATGTGATGTGATCTCATTTTCTACATTATGATCTCATATTATCTATTATTAATTCTATTACTTATCATTTTATTACATTCTCCTTACAAGGCTTTTAGATTTCCATATTTTTTTGTGTATGTCCTTAGGTGATCCTATATAAAAAATATTTTTTGATTGATTTAGAAGAGGTCTTCAATTTAGTATTTTAATAAATTGTTATATAATTTTATATTTTTGTGAAGTAATATGTACCTAGTTTTTAAATACACTAAAAATATGATTTTGGGAATGATTGATATAATAAATATTTATTTTTTTGTTTAAAAAAATAATGTATGCATTTTACCAAATTTAGAATTATTGGTCATAGAGAATATCAAGTATCTATTTCTTAGTTTTCAAATGTTCCCAGATTATAAAAAAGAAACCTTTTATGATTGAATTTTTTAATATTTTTCTCTGGTATGATCATTCCATTGAGGAGAAATTCTGCATAGACTTAGTGGTACTCCTCAATCACAAGAGGTTATGGACTAACACGGAGGGTTTATAAATATCATTTAGGATGTTATTTCTCTTCAAATAGATCATCACAAACAATATATATAATAAACAATTAGAATCACCAAATAAAGTAGAATAATATAAATTAAATCATTAAACTACTTTAAAAAATACAAATAAATTCATATTTATTATATGCATCAAAAAAAATATAACTATAACTAAAATACATGTTTTATAAAATAATACAACTTAAATGTATCATAATTAAAAGAAAATATAACTCATTTTCTATATAATAAAAACATAACTAAATAAACTCCATGAAATTTCCAGAAATCAACTCCCATCTACAAATGACCCTATCTATTTTCTAAATCACCACAAAAAAAATCACAAAATATATCAATGTGTAGTGGTGATAAATTTTCATAAGAAGAAATCCATGATCCTAAAAAATACTTGAAGTTTAACATGATTTTATGTGAGTAGTTTAATTCTATGTAATTATTTTAAATTCTTAATAATAAATGTGAAAAATATAATGTGTTATTACCAACCAACCTTGATATTATATATACATATTTCAGTCAATGATAGTAGATGCTCATAATTCCATTCAAGGATTGTTACAGACAAATGCATGGCTTGAATTGTATCCCTTATAAATGCATGGATCATATTGCATCCCTTCTAAACACATGCCTCATATAATATCCATCCAAAACACATGGATCATATAATATACCTTCCAAACACATGGAATATATTGTATCTCCACCAAACACATGGCACATATCATATACCTACTAAACACATGGCTTATTTCATAATCTATCTAAAACAATTTCTAGACCTATGGATATATCTATATCATAGAATAATATAAGGAATATCTTATCACATGGATTACATTATTTCATAAAATAATCTAGGTATTCAATGAATTTTAGATAAGTTTATGCATTTTTCATAATATTAACTTATATATCACATATTAATAAATCAAAAAAATGAAATAAAAGTATTAACTAATGATTAATCACTCATAAAATCGATGAATATCATCTAATACCACCATTTTAATATTAACACCAAATATTGTCCATTTGCACATAATTTTTATTAATAAATATAAACCATTTTAGAATGTATATTAATGCTTTTTATCTATATTATTTTCCCACAAATCATTATTTTAGACATGAAAATTTAAATGCAATATCTTAAAAAATGAAAACATATCTTCTATTGAACACTTAATTTTTTAATAACCATTTTCTATTTTATAATATAATTAAAATAACTCAAATAACATTACCCTTTTTAAAAATAATGATATATCCTCAGGTAACTTTTCTCATTCCACTCACCCTAACATAATTTTATAGCATTTAATAAACAATGATAAACATATATATCCTCCTACATAATTTCAAATTTTAAAAAGTTTTATAAAAGACCATTTTCAATATAAATAAATACATTAAACCCTAAATTTTTAAATTAGGTTTAAATACCTAAGTAAAAAACATAAAATAATTTTCAATATCAAAAAATTTTCAAAACCATTTTTGAAATCAACAGTTTCCCATTAAAATTATCCCTCTATTTAATTAATACCCAATATCCAATATGCATAAATAAATTCCATGATTCTAACATAAAAACAAACATTTTCATGTCAAAAATTAAATTTTTATACCATTTTAACAAGTCATAAAATGAATGACTCTATTTTTTCACTTCCATTAAATCATCTAAATTTGTATATCAATAATGAAAATTATTAACAACTTTAAACAGTTCAAAACAATACCATTATTTTGTAAAATAATTGTTTCCTTTACACAACACTAATTATTTTAATGTATAATACCAATAAAACATTCCTTTTTATCTCCAAAAATTTTCATCATTAAACATTCATTGAACATTAAATACATTTATTGAAATTATTTTTAGTCAATTTGTTTACTTAAGACATAAAATACATTCCTAAAAATTAATCACAGAAAAATCACATACCTATGAATTATTAATTCGTCTATTTTAATCGATATTATGATGTTTTTTTTCATAAATGAAACAAAAAAATATAATATAATTTATAAAAATTTCAAAAAGACACATAAAAACAATCGTGACCTAGATTTTTTTGTTTAAATCCATTTAAATTTATTTTTTGGTGGAACTCTTTGAAGTATGATATATGGAGTTGTGTGAGGATGGATATCATTGTGTAATAGAATTATAATTTGAATATTTTAGAGTTTTTTTTTCTATGTATTAATATCATATATGAGGTGTTCACCCATGGGTTTGGTGTTGCGTCTTAGTCAATATTAGTGTATGATCGGGGAGGCATGAGTTCCACTTCATGATTACCAATGCTACCATGATTATGTTATGACGCCTTATATTGTGTCACAATGTTGTTGATACATTTAATTTAAACGGGAGTTTTATAAGTTTAATGATTTTTTATAGAGGGTTTTAATGCATCATGTTTTTTGGATATCCATTAACCAAGGTCAATTTTTGTGTGATAGCGCTTGTTGTGTTGTGATTTTTCTATGACTTCGGAACATTATAGTGCAAAAAAAAGTGTATAAAACAATGATCATAATGACCCATATTTTCATTCTAAATATCATTCAATACTCCCATAATATTTATTTTTTTATATTTTTATCAGCATCCATAAAAATGGTGGAATGATTTTGGTATTTTGGATGACTGGTATTATTCTTTAATCAATGAAAATTAAATTGTGAACTCTTATTGCTTTTAGGGTGTGGATTGGAAAAACTCAAACTCGTATTTTTTGAGGTAGGATTCCTTGTTTATTTTATAATCCTTTATTACATAATGTTATGGTGATTCATTTTTAGAATATCATTTACTATAGCTTCTTCTTTTCTATATGATTTCATCCCTAAAAATCTATTAAATTTCAAAAAAAATCCAACTTTTAAATTGATCCATCATAATATATTTCCATTTTGAGTAATTATCCTTTTAATTAATTATTCCTATAAATTATCCCTTTATCATTGTGGTTTTATTAAACAATGGTAGTCATCCCAAAAGATGGTGGGTAGTGGTCATGAGGCCCGACAATGGAGGTGTGACCTGGTGACATTAGTGTTGAACGATGAAAACAATGAGATTTTTTTCTTAGAGTAATGTTAAATCATATTAAATAATTTCATATCATAACTTGTGACCTTGATATTTACCTATTTATCAATAGGGTGAACCATAGTACAATACATTTGGTTGCAAAATTATTACCCCATCCTGATTTTTAACCAGATTTGTTTATTGAATCATTATTCTTTGTATTGGTTATGTTATAACCCCGATACATGATGTTTATGATGTGATTTTTGGATATATAATGGATTTTATGACTTAATTATAGTCAATATTGTTACAGTATGGATTATTTTGGAATATATTAATTGGCTATGCAGTGGGTTTTATCATTATAACATGAAGTTGGTAGGTCGAGTATTATGACATGATTGCTGGTCATTCGTCATAACTGGGATAATTTTCTAGTGGTTCATAGACTAATAGGGCCTCATTTTGGTCATTTTAAAATTACACGGTCCATGTGTTATAAAAAAAATAAATGTTCAATCAAGATAATTTTTTCACATTGATTGAGATAGTGTGATCTGTTTGATTATTTCAGGCTATCTTGGAGGTGTTTTTGGTAGGTTTAGCTTTTATCTCTATAGGATCGATGATGGGATTAAAGCATAATTATTGAAGTGTAAATATGGTTTATTACTTCATAATGATTTTTTTATAATATAGAATTATTTTATAGTATTCTTTATAGAGTTTAGTACTCTACCATATACTCAGGGTGGGATTCCTTTACATTGATGTGTGGGTTTGGTACTTGTGCCCGGAAAGGTATGAGTCCCCTATATAAATGATAGTATCATGAACTCTCCCAAAATAAGGTATTTGTATTATATCTATAATGTTAGGTACTCCCACATTCAACATTATTTTCTTGATGATGCATCGGTTCTGCAATGAGGCTGGTACACCCTCAACAAACACTTTTTTCCTCGAAAAGATATTGGTCCCCCACTATAGACATATAGAGGTGATATGGGATTGGTAGTGGTGGTTATCTTGGTTAATTGGGTAGTAGAGATAGGCATTTAAGAGTGATACTCTCTTAAATATTGTATTCCCTATCATTTATAAATATCTAGGTTACCTTAACCATTTTCCTTATAAGCTAACTAGTATGTTTTATTTATAATTTTTTTTAGGGTTTCCTAATAGTCCTGTATATACTCACCTCTACATGAGAATATATCCATCACATGTAAGGATATATATTCATGGTGGGAATATTAGTTTTTATTGTATCATATATGGCATTGATGTTTTAAGATTATATTGGTTCTTATAGTTGATGGGTGAAGGAAAATTTTTATGCTTGGAGTTGGGCATCAAGTAGTCTCTTTTCTTTATAATTGGTCTAGGTTGGATTCAATTTATGATATTTTTATATTTTTTATCCCACCATCAATTTTATTATTTCAATTTTTTGTATTTTTTTAATGTTCAATGTGTTTCACATAAATTTATATATTAAAATTATTTATCCAATTATCTTTGATTGTTATTATATACTATTTGAAAACGTGTATTTAGTGTAATTATTATAAGAATTAGACTACCCAAGTTGTGTAATATGTCAAATTTATTTTAATAACCAATATATAACCTATTAGAGGTGATATTTAGGTTTCAAAAAAGGCTTATTTCACACTCAGGTAAGGTCTTGGTGGGTTGGTCATGTCAAAAACTTCTAATAAATTATTAAATATACAAGATATAATATATAATTTCTATTGAATTATAAATTATAACAATGAAAAAATTTCCAATTCTTACTCAATCATTATAAATTAAAATTTTCATCAAAATAAATTAATGTGGATGAATTAGAATAAAATTGTTTCAAAACCTTATTATATTTCAATAAAACAATATTGAAAACAATTCCCTAACCATCATGGTCATAATGTAGTAAACCAATCTAAATTCCAATAAGAATAGGAAAAAATGTCCTACAAAGAGGAAGAAACAAGGAATGGAAATATGTGGGGTTATAATAAATATTTTTATCAAGGGATGATTAATTACACATTTAGATAAATTTTTCTATTACAAGTGAATTATAATAATCCCCCCTTTTAAAAATTAGGAAAGAACACCAATGTCCTGGTGAACATCCATGGGAATCCTAGTGTCCCACCATGATATTATTTTTTAACCACTAGTCTATTAGTAGCAATCTAATCATTACCTCCCAATTTTCCTATCCATGAGAATGTTGGTGGAAACTGCTAGAGTCTTAGTGGAAAACTTTAGAGAATAACTACTTCAATTAAACTATCCCACCTCTAAAAATCATGTATCACCTCGATATATCATCAAATTTATATCCAAGAACATGAAATGAAAATCATAACACTATTTCAAAATTCAAATAATACCTATAAATGAAAAATTTGTTAAAATATGCATATGAAATTATTGACAAAGTTTCAAAATTTAAACAAGTTCAACCATGAAAGGGATCATGTTGCTAAATAAATAATAATCACCTACCATATTTCACTAGTTTAAATTATTCTCTAATAACCATGTTAATAATGTACACTATTTATTTTATTTCATATTTGGTCTTTCATTATGAATTTAGTAGTGTTCGTATATATAGATTTTACTCATTATGAATGAATTCTATAAAATTTATAATATACAAACTATTATAGTAATGTTATTTGAATAAAATGTTCTCTATTTATAACACACTTATGTGTTTTTTATATAATGTATTAAAAAATTATGTGATCATTTATACTATCACATAGTTCATCTCTTGTAAATGGATAAGTTGAAACATTCTTTAGATTTCCCATTGAATGTTTTTTCCATGATCATTATATATTTCATCTAGGTAAAAAACAATTGTGAAAAAAACATAATCTGCATACTTCAATATAGAATAAAAATACTTTATTATTTTACATAGGTAGATTTCCATAACAAGGATAGTCATTAATCATGGAAAAAAATATGTCCCTCAATTTTAAATGTTCTTTGTTTTGAGAAACATACATCATAATACTCAAATCCAGTAAATTTTATTTAAATATAGTTAGATAAATATAAATATTATTACAATGATGTTTCAGTCCGAAAATAAGTTAATGTGATGACATTTTAATTATGTATAACCAATTTTGTATGTTATAATTTACCAAAATTACTAACCTTGTATTGTGTGTGTTGATTTTTTTCACCATGAGTATTAATGCCTTTTTCAAAGAATCAAAGGCATTAGTTCCATGACACCTTCTATAATTCAGGATATTCATTTCTAATTTTCTTTAATTGATGAGTATTCAATGAGTGTTTAAGTCTATCAACCTCATTTTTTAGCAATGTTTCATTTCAACAAACTTGTAATCTAAAAAATCATATACATTATTTTATATAATATAATGATTGGATAATACTATAAAATAATTAATATAATTTATTAATTTTTTTATTAAGATTCATTACAAATTGTTCATTTCAATAGATATTAGTACACTTTTCTGAATAATACATTATCATTAGGGTAAAAATATTATTTTCTCACTATAAGAAAATTTACATTTTGCGGCGATGGTTTAAACTGCCACCAAATGTTTCAATGACAATTTCAAAAAACCATAGATAAAGTTGGTGTCATCATCCAACATACATAAGTTCCTTCAATTTAGTAGAGGTTTATAGTAAGCATCAAAAACTTACATTTATCACTAGTTTCCATCATTTTAGTGGTGATTTTCAAGCCTAAAAAATAACTAGCATTTAGTGTCGGTTAAAGAGGTCTCTAAATCATAATGATTTTTAACCACAACACCACTGCTAAAATGAAGAAAAATACTGCTAAATAATATTATGGAATATTTAGTCGTAGTTTTAACTGATTCCCATGAAAAAAATAATTATATATTGGCAGTTTAAACTAACAAAAAAATTAGAATATTTTCCTCCAGTTCAAATCTCTATTATATAATGATTTAAAAAATTTATAGGTGTAAAATATGAATCCCCAAATAAAACCTAGAAAAAAAATGCATATAATATAATATATGTGTATACAGAATGTAAAAATTAATATATCAAATATCACCCTGAATGTAATTTTCTAACATGGATACCACGAGTCAATTTTCATTAGGTCATTATGTGAGAAACTATGAAACTATTATAATTTATCATACCTAATTGATTCCATTCCAAAATCACATCATTGACTCACCTCATTCCATCATACTCATAACTTGGTGCATAACTGAAGACTCAGGGTGGACATCATCTAAGTCTTTGAGTCACTACCTAAAAAATCAAGCTAAAATTTTATATATGAATCCTAACCCACTACCTCATCAATCAATGTATTGTCCATCATACAATAATCTCCTTATACTATAACCCAACCCTATCACTCAACATGGTCCACTATAACAACCTAATATTACTCAAGGAATGTTCTAATATCCCAATAAAAGACTACTCAGTGAAAGGTAATACGTCACGAACATAAGGAATCTATCTCACCCCTTATAGTTTATGCAGATCAATATCTCTCATAGTGAGGCCATGCCTCTGAATCCTATCCCCTACCAAGTCTATCACCTATAATAATACCACAAAATTATACACATGGAATAAAAAATATAGCATGTATCCAATCACATAGCTCACCGAAAAATCCCATGGTGGTATTCACTTGAGACCCAAACCCTCATTTCAAAGCATGTATTTCCTATCATGGAGCCAACAAGATACCCCATACCGATCATTATCTAAGATCATTGATATGATATAATACCTATAACCTATCAGTAACACCATTATCCACAATCTCCCTAGAATCAAACATCAGGACCAAGCCCAACTATACAAAATCACTTTTCTCTCTTATTTTTACATCCCACGTAACGTCCTAACCTATCATTCTCTATACCCCTTGGACACATGATTCCATATAAGGCTCTGGCCTTAAACCTTACTTAATATTGAATTAAATGAATAATTAAAATTGAGGATCTTTTCAGGTTTAGAGTTTTAGAGAATTAGGATATAACTATTACATCTCAAAAGATTACAAAGTAGAAACTTTTACTAAGTTTCCATAAAATAAAAACTCTTAAAAAGAAACATGTCCAGTTCCATGTTTTAGGTTGCATGACTTTCCCTTGATCACATCCTTGACCCTATTCCATGTTAAGTCCTGTGAAAAAAATTTCAAAAACTTGGGATGAGCATAAAAAGCTCAGTAAGGGATACACAAAGAATGAAAACTGTTAGTTTTTCAAAACAACAAGTAAACCATGTATACTTTATCAAAGTAATAATTTTCACCTTTTTGAAGTAGTAAAAACTCTTCACTGAATAAAAGTTCATTACTTACCCTTTTGTAACCAAAAGATTACCATAAAACCCTTATAAGATCACATAACATATAAAGGTAACTTGGTACATAAACATACTTAAGTGTAATAACCATAAGGTCGACTTACACACATATCACTTAATGGAATAGCCATTCGGCCAACTTCCATACATACTTAATGGAATATCCATAAGGCCGACTTCCATACCCAATGCATTGGAGGTTATAACGTAACCACCCGTCCTGGTATTCACGGCACCACCCGTCATATGGTTTATCACGTAACCACCCGTAAAATGTCTAAGTACCATTATAAAATTATAACACATAAAACCAATATAAAGGAATGATAACATTTCCACATTTCAATCACAATATATAATTTAAATATATTGAAAAAATAGAATCCTTTATCAAAACCATTTTCTATACCAAAATACATAAAAGAGTATATGGTATTTATTTTATTTTAAAAACATTACGGCTTGTTGAGGAAGCCAAAGATCAAATAATACTCGTTGTCACGAACCAGCCCGGGTCGACCCTGAACCGGTCACCCGAGCCGGTCCGCGGCAAGTCCCGAGGAGCATTCTCGATCCCCCCGGGATGGCAACAAGTGTCGGGCATTGAAACATCAATCGTTGGGAACGATTTCAGCCCAAACTAAAAACAGGATCGAAAGAACGAATATAAACTAAACAAACTGACAAACACTAAAGACACAAACAACTACACCACGACATACCTCCATGTGACCTCGCGGGTCACCACCCAACTACAACCAACGTCGCTCCCACACTGAGCGACTCAAGCCAGGAAAACCTGAACACAAGGAACCTGCAACTGAAAAGGTAAAAGATAGGCGTGAGCACAAAAGTACTCAGTAGGTGAGCCCCACAACAAATCCCAATGCACTGCCAGTAAATAAAGAATCTACATAATCCAGGTTTGAGCTATAATGTATAAAAGTAAGTTTTCACAATGCTTTACTTGAAAATCAAACACGAGACATTTCCCTTATTCCTTTTTGAAAGTTAGTTCCATTCCATTAGTTTTAAACTCATTCTGATAAGCAAAGTGTTACATCTTCAAATCTAACCCAAAGAGAATAAAGCATTTTCATTTGAAAACCATTTTTCCCAAAGTCTAACAGTATAGGCTGTGAAATATGACTGAAGGCAAACAAGCAGGGAAACAAGTGCATGTAAAGGTAAACAGGCAAGGAAAACCAAGTACAAGTAAAAATAAACCAGAAGTTATCAGCAATAACCATGGGCACACACACACACTCACACACTCACACCCAAGTGGTCCCCCGTATGCCGACGGAAGGCACCACGCCAGAGATGGTAGAGCACTATGGGTAAAACCCCTAAGGTTCATCTAGCTCGCGTGGGACCCTAGAACCTCGTGTCTCGGTGAAACGTGGCTTAGAAGGCCACGACCCTCAAAAAACGTGGCTTAGAAGGCCACGACCCTCAGAACACATGGCTTAGAAGGCCACGACCCTCAGATATCATATGTTTAGTTAGTGTTTCAATCGTCAATCCAGCTAAGTGAAACAGGGACGACACCCATCTGGCTCACTAGCGCACTAGTTCTAGTCCGCCCACCTAGATACCCAGGGTCTCCCCGTGTGCTCAAACAAGTTTCACATTCACATAGTATGTTTCTTCCTCATATCGCAGGCCAAACAAGATATTGCACACAAAAGTCACCATTTCCACACCCAAACAATATTTCAAAACTCACGCACGCCAAAAATACCTTTCTAGAAATATAAATGTCATTACCTAATCATTTCGCAAAAACCCCTTTTTGGAAACACTCAAACAAGAACATAAACAACTTTCACAACCCAGAAAGCATTATTTCTAATAACACAACAAGGGAAAACATCTTTCGTCAACCAAGAACCACACGTAAAGTTTCCAAAAAAAACAATTTCAAAGGGGTCACACGACGTTTTCTCTAATCAAGGTTATAAGAAAACACCATTTCCATAAACAGTACATTTACTAATTTACACATGCCAAAAACATTTCAAAACCCAATTCAACATGTCTTTCGTTACTCAGGAAGAACCATTTAGCGACATTACTATGAAATCCCACAGTTGAAACCAAGAAAACACTTTTAATAAAATGCTAGAATTAAACAGTTTGCATTCTCAGCAAATCACCACACTATAAAAACTACTTAATATTATTTTTTAAAATTTACTGTAATTTAATAAAAGGACAAGGAATAAATAAATACTTAATTTAGAGGCAAGTGCATAGGGAGACCTACCTCAGGACGCAGCTCGGATATGACGACACAGTATACCTCGCACTGGCGCACAAGCACGCGCAAGCCGATGTTCGCGGTGTCATAGGGTTACCTCGCCAACACGCTGAAACAAACACATGGTAACTAAGAACACGAAGCCACTGACTCAGAACAAAACAAACGAACAACCAATGCAAAGGAACCAGCTTGATATATTTTTTTCAAAACACATCCCGCGAAAGAATAAGGATTTATCCAAATTAAATAAAAACACCGATGTTGAATAAAGAGAAAATTAAATAAACAATAAGACATAAATACAATAATAAATAAATAATCAAAAGAATAAAATAATGAACAAATGAATAAACAGATAGATAAATAACTAAAATAATACATAATTTAGTGAATAATTAAATAATTAAATATATAATTGAATAGGTAAATCAATAAATGAAAGAAAGAGTGAATAAGTAAATAATTAAATAACTAATTAATTAACAAATACTTAAATGAATAAATAAATAAATAAATAATCACTCAATTAATTAATAAACAAATAAGTAAATAACTAAATAATTGATTGATTAACAAACACTTAAATGAGTAAATAAATAGATAGATAATTAATTAATTAATCAATTAATAAATAATAATAATAATAATAATAAGATGTTAATAATTAAAATGATAATAAATATAATAATAATAATAATAATAATAATAATATTAATATTAATAACATAATCATAATGATAATAGTATATTAATAACAATAAAAAGAATAATTCAATATTATTAACATAATAATAATCATTAACATAATATAATAAAAATAATAATAATAATAAAAACAATAACATAATATAATGATAAAAATAATAACACAATATAATAATACCAATAATAATAATAATAGAAAAATATTAACATAGTAATAATATTATTATTATTAACATGTTAAAGATATTAAAACGTTATATATATAAAAATAACGTAAATAAGTAAGATTACTATAAAAAAACAATAATAATAAAAAAAAACAAAACAAAGACTTACAGGGATCGGCGGGGGAACCAGAACAGGGGGTGCGGGTGTCACGCGGGGCAGCGAGCCGACGCCGCGGGTGCGGCGGAGGGAGGTAGCGCGGGCCGGCCGAAGCGGGGGGTGAGGCCGAGGGCAGGGAGCAGGGGGTAGCGAGTAGGTGTGGGGAGAGAGGGAGGGTCGCGGAAGACGGGGAGAGGCGGAGCAGGGGGTCGGGTCGCTGGGACGGCGACGGAGAGTGGGGGCAGGACGGGGCGCAACGGAGGCTGCTGCTGGGCGCGGCAGGGTCGCGCGAGGCGGAGAAATGGGAGGGATGCAGGCGGCGGGCTGGCGTGGCAACGGCCGGCGGGCGGCGGAGATCCAGCGGGGAGGTGCAGCTGAGCACGGAGGGGTGTCGGGATGAGCGCTGAGGCGCTGGGGGGAGCGGGAGCCGGCGCCGGAGAGGGTGTGGCGCGGGTCGGTCAAACCAGGAGGAGGCCGGAGGTGCGGAGCAAGGCCGGGGGTCGGCCCGGCGGGTTGGCGATCGGCTGGTGGAGGAGGCCGCGTAGAGGAGGCCGGGACAGGGGGGCCAGACGGCGGTGATGGCCGGAGATGGAGGCGCGGCGGAGGAGCTGCAGAGCGGGAGGCCGCGGCTCTGGGGAGCCGCGCGGTGAAGAGGATGAAGAAAGGGAGGAGAGAGGAGAGAAAGAGGGGGGGGTGTGCGGCGATAGGGTAGAGTAGGATGGATAGGGTTTCGATTAGGTTTATATATATATACATATATATGTGATAAAAAAATAATAATAATATTATTAATAATAATATTAACAACATTATATGAATAATAATAATAAGTATAATTTTAATCATCAAACCTTAATATATTAATAATAATACTAAAACATCATAATAATAATGATATAAAACCCTTATAATAGAAATAATTAAACTTTATAACATTAATGATAATAATGATAAAACTTATAACAATAATAGAATTTATAATAATAATAGTAATACCTTAGTTAATTCTAATAATAATCATTTTGATCAAATAATAAAATAATCTAAACATAATACATATATACATACATTCATTCCTATAAAGATATATACATAAACATATATATAACTATATGTATATATATACATTATTACACATATATATATATATATAAAACATACATAAACATATATAGAATAAAATTAACTATCATATTAATAACACAACTTAAATAGCGTTAATAATAAAATATCAACATAAAAATTATAATATTTAAACATGCCGGGTGAATACACGGTCACCCGGGCTGAACGCACGGTCACCGCAAATGATGCAGTGACCGCGCACCGGCGCGAAACCGCCAATCGCAATTAATCTTCGAAAAATTTAAACCGGGACCAAGAAAGGAGAAAAAATTTTGGACGTCCGCGGTCGGGGTGTGACAATTCTCCCCACCACAGACACTTTCTGCCCCCAGAAAGTCACCAGGTCACAAGTCAGCCAAAAACCAAGTCTATGCCCAAACAGAACTAAAGGAACCGAAGAAAACTGAGGTTCTCGGGGATGACCTTACTCTACACAGGTCACACCCGACCGATTCAAGAGAAAACTGGGGTCCGAGATTGAGGGGAGAACACAAAGGGGTTCTCCCCACCACAAGAGCTCAACTTGTGCAGAAAAGTTGACCATCTAAAAGGAAGACCCCTAAAAAAGGGGGGTCGACGCGGGAACTCCCAACCAATTCAAACCAACTCTTATAACACGATTACTACAACACCTCTGTCTAAACCTTGAACCCACGACTAGAGTCAACAACCTTCAATACTAGGGGAAACTCCATAGAAAAACATTTAACCAGCATTAAATTGGAGACATGATCCACTGAAGTCCCCGAAACATAACCACATCTTAAACATAACTAAAACGAGGTCAACCCACGCGAGAGTCAAACACACTTTTAAGAAGGACACACGATTTAAAATATCACCCCCACACGACAAGTCTGCTTAGATTATCACAGAACAAATCCATTGTCACTTTTTAGAAAAACAACATATTTACAACGTTGTTGAAACTTTTGTAGCAGGGAAAAAGTACTAAAAGATCTTGATTGTTCCACTGCTAACACGGAACACAAAACCTGGACCAAGGCTTCACAACCCTGGGAACTCTTGACTGTGCGCGAGCTTCACCCCGAGACTTGTGGCTGGGGCTCTGATGGCTGAAGCATCTTCTGCCTCACAGTCAGGTACTGACATTCTCCCATCACAGCGTCCTCTTCATGCGACGCTTCCTGCAAAACTTCTCCAGATGACCCAGACAACCGCATCGATGACACGTCTTCGGAGGGTTGCAACAAGACGTCTTTAAATGCCCAAAACGACCACACTGAAAGCATACCATCGAATGATCTAATGAACTGGAAGTTGGGACCAAAGGGGATAACTCATTGGGGACAGGTATCTCTGGAATATTTTCCACACCAGAGGAGGAACTCTTATGAACAACTGGGGATGCTGAAGCACTAACCACCCGCACACCGGAAACCAACTCAGCCAAGAAAGCTTCCTCTACCAGCTTCTCGAAACAAAGGTCTTTATAAGGGAGGACTCGCTCCTTGATCTCTGGACGAAGACCCCCAGTGAAAAGAGAGACCTTCATGAGCTCATGCGACGCTACCTCTGGAGAAAAGGGAATCAGTTCCTTGAAATGGTCAACTTATGCCTTCACCATCCGTTGACCTTGTTGAATATGCACAAGCTCTCTCTTTTTCTCCAGCTTCACTTCCTCAGGTACAAACCATTGGATGAAAACAATTCTAAAGACATCCCACGTCATTTCAACTTGCATCGATGGTGGGGAAACCACCTTCCACTGGTCCAGAGCTGGACCCTCGAACAACTTCATAATTGCACGAACCTTAACATTATCGGGAGTTCCCAATATTCTAAAGACACGCTCCACTTCCTCGAGCCATTTCACTGCCTCTAACGGACCCTGATCACCATGGAGAATAGGCAAAGTCTGAGGAGGACCAAAAACTGGGCATGACCTATCCAAATCCTTAGAGACCTTTTTGGGCGGTATTTCCTGAGAGATATATAAAACACAAAGCCAAAACCAACATCAAATCGAAGCAACATCAATAAAAGCGCCTTCATCAAAACAGTCAGCACAAGGACCAAACAAATACAACACAACCCAAAACAAAATCTCCTCTTTAAAATTCCTTTTTTTTTCAAAACCACCCTTTCTCAAGATCACTTTCCAAAAACCAATTCACTTTCAAACCAAAAACTTTCCAAAAACATTTCCTCTTTAAAACCAATTTAGAAAACAAGATCAAGCCCTTAATTTCAAATACACACCCAGGTAATCTCATGAACCGTTGCACATGTCTTTATCCACATTCCATTCATACGTGCATCAACACACACTTTCCATGCATTCTCACACATGTGCAGATGTTCATAAAGAGGAACCAAGGTTTCAACCCAAATCATTCTTATCCAATTCCAAGAAAACAACAGATTTCCAAATCAAGAGATTTCAGTTTTAAAACCCATTTCATATATTTAAAGTCCTTTAAAAGAAACCAGTCTAATTTTCAAAAACCCTTTTTCATTTCCAACTACGCACTCACACAGACCAAAACGAAAACAACATCCAAACTTGCATCAATCACTGAAATGAGGGACCAGTAGTCACGTTCAACCTAGCGACATGGTAGTGGGCCATTCCCCAAGTCATCGTTGACCACTAGGAGGAATCCAAACCGTGTACTCAGACTCCACATGGGTCACTACTCCAGGTGAAGTCACAAAGTAACGTCGGCTTGCCTCCGTTGTCATCTCTCAATCCGAGACAAACCAGAAAAGACAAGGACACAATTCCCGAACTACCCCTGGTAACTCGAAGATCAGTGCGAGCAAGAGTTCGCGACGCTCTTCCCGTACCTACCCCTCGAGTTCCGACAGTCCTAATCTCCTTCTACCGGACAACCCAAATAACAAGAACCAGCCTCTGATACCATTTTGTCACGAACCAGCCCGGGTCAACCCTGAACCGGTCACCCGAGTCGGTCCGCGGCAAGTCCCGAGGAGCGTTCCCGATCCCCCCGGGATGGCAACAAGTGTCGGGCATTGAAACATCAATCGTTGGGAACGATTTCAGCCCAAACTAAAAACAGGATCGAAAGAACGAATATAAACTAAACAAACTGACAAACACTAAAGACACAAACAACTACACCACAACATACCTCCATGTGACCTCGCGGGTCACCACCCAACTACAACCAACGTCGCTCCCACACTGAGCGACTCAAGCCAGGAAAACCTGAACACAAGGAACCTGCAACTGAAAAGGTAAAAGATAGGCGTGAGCACAAAAGTACTCAGTAGGTGAGCCCCACAACAAATCCCAATGCACTGCCAGTAAATAAAGAATCTACATAATCCAGGTTTGAGCTATAATGTATAAAAGTAAGTTTTCACAATGCTTTACTTGAAAATCAAACACGAGACATTTCCCTTATTCCTTTTTGAAAGTTAGTTCCATTCCATTAGTTTTAAACTCATTCTGATAAGCAAAGTGTTACATCTTCAAATATAACCCAAAGAGAATAAAGCATTTTCATTTGAAAACCATTTTTCCCAAAGTCTAACAGTATAGGCTGTGAAATATGACTGAAGGCAAACAAGCAGGGAAACAAGTGCATGTAAAGGTAAATAGGCAAGGAAAACCAAGTACAAGTAAAAATAAACCAGAAGTTATCAGCAATAACCATGGGCACACACACACACTCACACACTCACACCCAAGTGGTCCCCCGTATGCCGACGGAAGGCACCACGCCAGAGATGGTAGAGCACTATGGGTAAAACCCCTAAGGTTCATCTAGCTCACGTGGGACCCTAGAACCTCGTGTCTCGGTGAAACGTGGCTTAGAAGGCCACGACCCTCAGAAAACGTGGCTTAGAAGGCCACAACCCTCAGAACACGTGGCTTAGAAGGCCACGACCCTCAGATATCATATGTTTAGTTAGTGTTGCAATCGTCAATCCAGCTAAGTGAAACAGGGACGACACCCATCCGGCTCACTAGCGCACTAGTTCTAGTCCGCCCACCTAGATACCCAGGGTCTCCCCGTGTGCTCAAACAAGTTTCACATTCACATAGTATGTTTCTTCCTCATATCGGAGGCCAAACAAGATATTGCACACAAAAGTCACCATTTCCACACCCAAACAATATTTCAAAACTCACGCACGCCAAAAATACCTTTCTAGAAATATAAATGTCATTACCTAATCATTTCGCAAAAACCCCTTTTTGGAAACACTCAAACAAGAACATAAACAACTTTCACAACCCAGAAAGCATTATTTCTAATAACACAACAAGGGAAAACATCTTTCGTCAACCAAGAACCACACGTAAAGTTTCCAAAAAAAAACAATTTCAAAGGGGTCACACGACGTTTTCTCTAATCAAGGTTATAAGAAAACACCATTTCCATAAACAGTACATTTACTAATTTACACATGCCAAAAACATTTCAAAACCCAATTCAACATGTCTTTCGTTACTCAGGAAGAACCATTTAGCGACATTACTATGAAATCCCACAGTTGAAACCAAGAAAACACTTTTAATGAAATGCTAGAATTAAACAGTTTGCATTCTCAGCAAATCACCACACTATTAAAACTACTTAATATTATTTTTTTAAATTTACTGTAATTTAATAAAAGGACAAGGAATAAATAAATCCTTAATTTAGAGGCAAGTGCATAGGGAGACCTACCTCAGGACGCAGCTCGGATATGACGACACAGTATACCTCGCACTGGCGCACAAGCACGCGCTAGCCGATGTTTGCGGTGTCATAGGGTTACCTCGCCAACATGCTGAAACAAACACATGGTAACTAAGAACACGAAGCCACTGACTCAGAACAAAACAAACGAACAACCAATGCAAAGGAACCATCTTGATATATTTTTTTCAAAACACATCCCGCGAAAGAATAAGGATTTATCCAAATTAAATAAAAACACCGATGTTGAATAAAGAGAAAATTAAATAAACAATAAGACATAAATACAATAATAAATAAATAATCAAAAGAATAAAATAATGAACAAATGAATAAACAGATAGATAAATAACTAAAATAATACATAATTGAATGAATAATTAAATAATTAAATAGATAATTGAATAGGTAAATCAATAAATGAAAGAAAGAGTGAATAAGTAAATAATTAAATAACTAATTAATTAACAAATACTTAAATGAATAAATAAATAAATAATTAATTAATCACTCAATTAATTAATAAACAAATAAGTAAATAACTAAATAATTGATTGATTAACAAACACTTAAATGAGTAAATAAATAGATAGATAATTAATTAATTAATCAATTAATAAATAATAATAATAATAATAAGATGTTAATAATTAAAATGATAATAAATATAATAATAATAATAATAATAATAATAATAATAATATTAATATTAATAACATAATCATAATGATAATAGTATATTAATAATAATAAAAAGAATAATGCAATATTATTAACATAGTAATAATCATTAACATAATATAATAATAATAATAATAATAATAAAAACAATAACATAATATAATGATAAAAATAATAACACAATATAATAATACCAATAATAATAATAATAGAAAAATATTAACATAGTAATAATATTATTATTATTAACATGTTAAAGATATTAAAACGTTATATATATAAAAATAACGTAAATAAGTAAGATTAATATAAAAAAACAATAATAAAAAAAAACAAAACAAAGACTTACAGGGATCGGCGGGGGAACCAGAACAGGGGGTGCGGGTGTCACGCGGGGCAGCGAGCTGACGCCGCGGGTGCGGCGGAGGGAGGTAGCGCGGGCCGGCCGAAGCGGGGGGTGAGGCCGAGGGCAGGGAGCAGGGGGTAGCGAGCAGGTGTGGGGAGAGAGGGAGGGTCGCGGAAGACAGGGAGAGGCGGAGCAGGGGGTCGGGTCGCTGGGGCGGCGACGGAGAGTGGGGGCCGGACGGGGCGCAACGGAGGCTGCCGCTGGGCGAGGCAGGGTCGCGCGAGGCGGAGAAATGGGAGGGATGCAGGCGGCGGGTTGGCGTGGCAACGGCCGGCGGGCGGCGGAGATCCAGCGGGGAGGTGCAGCTGAGCACGGAGGGGTGCCGGGATGAGCACTGAGGCGCTGGGGGGAGCGGGAGCCGGTGCCGGAGAGGGTGTGGCGCGGGTCGGTCGAACCAGGAGGAGGCCGGAGGTACGAAGCAAGGCCGGGGGTCGGCCCGGCGGGTTGGCGATCGGCTGGTGGAGGAGGCCGCGTAGAGGAGGCCGGGACAGGGGGGCCAGACGGCGGTGATGGCCGGAGATGGAGGCGCGGCGGAGGAGCTGCAGAGCGGGAGGCCGCGGCGCTGGGGAGCCGCGCGGGGAAGAGGATGAAGAAAGGGAGGTGAGAGGAGAGAAAGAGGGGGGGTGTGCGGCGATAGGGTAGAGTAGGATGGATAGGGTTTCGATTAGGTTTATATATATATACATATATATGTGATAAAAAAAATAATGATAATATTATTAATAATAATATTAACAACATTATATGAATAATAATAATAAGTATAATTTTAATCATCAAACCTTAATATATTAATAATAATACTAAAACATCATGATAATAATGATATAAAACCCTTATAATAGAAATAATTAAACTTTATAACATTAATGATAATAATGATAAAACTTATAATAATAATAGAATTTATAATAATAATAGTAATACCTTAGTTAATTATAATAATAATCATTTTGATCAAATAATAAAATAATCTAAACATAATACATATATACATACATTCATGCCTATAAAGATATATACATAAACATATATAGAACTATATGTATATATATACATTATTACACATATATATATATATATAAAACATACATAAACATATATAGAATAAAATTAACTATCATATTAATAACACAACTTAAATAGCGTTAATAATAAAATATCAACATAAAAATTATAATATTTAAACATGCCGAGTGAATACACGGTCACCCGGGCTGAACGCACGGTCACCGCAAATGATGCAGTGACCGCGCACCGGCGCGAAACCGCCAATCGCAATTAATCTTCGAAAAATTTAAACCGGGACCAAGAAAGGAGAAAAAATTTCGGACGTCCGCGGTCGGGGTGTGACAATTCTCCCCACCACAGACACTTTCTGCCCCCAGAAAGTCACCAGGTCACAAGTCAGCCAAAAACCAAGTCTATGTCCAAACAGAACTAAAGGAACCGAATAAAACTGAGGTTCTCGGGGATGACCTTACTCTATACAGGTCACACCCAACCGATTCAAGAGAAAACTGGGGTCCAAGATTGAGGGGAGAACACGAAGGGGTTCTCCGCACCACAAGAGCTCAACTTGTGCAGAAAAGTTGACAATATAAAAGGAAGACCCCTAAAAAAGGGGGGTCGACGCGGGAACTCCCAACCAATTCAAACCAACTCTTATAACACGATTACTACAACACCTCTGTCGAAACCTTGAACCCACGACTAGAGTCAACAACCTTCAATACTAGGGGAAAATCCATAGAAAAACATTTAACCAGCATTAAATTGGAGACATGATCCACCGAAGTCCCCGAAACATAACCACATCTTAAACATAACTAAAACGAGGTCAACCCACGCGAGAGTCAAACACACTTTTAAGAAGGACACACGATTTAAAATATCACCCCCACACGACAAGTCTGCTTAGATTATCACAGAACAAATCCATTGTCACTTTTTAGAAAAACAACATATTTACAACGCTGTTGAAACTTTTGTAGCAGGGAAACAAGTACTAAAAGATCTTGATTGTTCCACTGCTAACACGGAACACAAAACCTGGACCAAGGCTTCACAACCCTGGGAACTCCTGACTGTGCGCGAGCTTCACCCCGAGACTTGTGGCTGGGGCTCTGATGGCTGAAGCATCTTCTGCCTCACAGTCAGGTACTGACATTCTCCCATCACAGCGTCCTCTTCATGCGACGCTTCCTACAAAACTTCTCCAGATGACCCAGACAACCGCATCGATGGCACGTCTTCGGAGGGTTGCAACAAGACGGCTTTAAATGCCCAAAACGACCACACTGAAAGCATACCATCGAATGATCTAATGAACTGGAAGTTGGGACCAAAGGGGATAACTCATTGGGGACAGGTATCTCTGGCATATTTTCCACACCAGAGGAGGAACTCTTATGAACAACTGGGGATGCTGAAGCACTAACCACCCGCACACCGGAAACCAACTCAGCCAAGAAAGCTTCCTCTACCAGCTTCTCGAAACAAAGGTCTTTATAAGGGAGGACTCGCTCCTTGATCTCTGGACGAAGACCCCCAGTGAAAAGAGAGACCTTCATGAGCTCATGCGACTCTACCTCTGGAGAAAAGGGAATCAGTTCCTTAAAATGGTCAACTTATGCCTTCACCGTCCGTTGACCTTGTTGAATATGCACAAGCTCTCTCCTTTTCTCCAGCTTCACTTCCTCAGGTACAAACCATTGGATGAAAACAATTCTAAAGACATCCCACGTCATTTCAACTTGCATCGATGGTGGGGCAACCACCTTCCACTGGTCCAGAGCTGGACCCTCGAACAACTTCATAATTGCACGAACCTTAACATTATCGGGAGTTCCCAATATTCTAAAGACACGCTTCACTTCCTCGAGCCATTTCACAGCCTCTAACGGACCCTGATCACCATGGAGAATAGGCAAAGTCTGAGGAGGACCAAAAACTGGGCATGACCTATCCAAATCCTTAGAGACCTTTCTGGGCGGTATTTCCTGAGCGATATATAAAACACAAAGCCAAAACCAACATCAAATCGAAGCAACATCAATAAAAGCGCCTTCATCAAAACAGTCAGCACAAGGACCAAACAAATACAACACAACCCAAAACAAAATCTCCTCTTTAAAATTCCTTTTTTTTTCAAAACCACCCTTTCTCAAGATCACTTTCCAAAAACCAATTCACTTTCAAACCAAAAACTTTCCAAAAACATTTCCTCTTTAAAACCAATTTAGAAAACAAGATCAAGCCCTTAATTTCAAATACACACCCAGGTAATCTCATGAACCGTTGCACATGTCTTTATCCACATTACATTCATACGTGCATCAACACACACTTTCCATGCATTCTCACACATGTGCAGACATTCATAAAGAGGAACCGAGGTTTCAACCCAAATCATTCTTATCCAATTCCAAGAAAACAACAGATTTCCAAATCAAGAGATTTCAGTTTTAAAACCCATTTCATATATTTAAAGTCCTTTAAAATAAACCAGTCTAATTTTCAAAAACCCTTTTTCATTTCCAACTACGCACTCACACAGACCAAAACAAAAACAACATCCAAACTTGCATCAATCACTGAAATGAGGGACCAGTAGTCACGTTCAACCTAGCGACATGGTAGTGGGCCATGCCCCAAGTCATCGTTGACCACTAGGAGGAATCCAAACCGTGTACTCAGACTCCACATGGGTCACTACTCCAGGTGAAGTCACAAAGTAACGTCGGCTTGCCTCCGTTGTCATCTCTAAATCCGAGACAAACCAGAAAAGACAAGGACACAATTCCCGAACTACCCCTGGTAACTCGAAGATCAGTGCGAGAAAGAGTTCGCGACGCTCTTCCCGTACCTACCCCTCGAGTTCCGACAGTCCTAATCTCCTTCTACCAGACAACCCAAATAACAAGAACTAGCCTCTGATACCATTTTGTCACGAACCAGCCCGGGTCGACCCTGAACCGGTCACCCGAGCCGGTCATCGGCAAGTCCCGAGGAGCGTTCCCGATCCCCCCGGGATGGCAACAAGTGCCGGGCATTGAAACATCAATCGTTGGGAACGATTTCAGCCCAAACTAAAAACAGGATCGAAAGAACGAATATAAACTAAACAAACTGACAAACACTAAAGACACAAACAACTACACCACGACATACCTCCATGTGACCTCGCGGGTCACCACCCAACTACAACCAACGTCGCTCCCACACTGAGCGACTCAAGCCAGGAAAACCTGAACACAAGGAACCTGCAACTGAAAAGGTAAAAGATAGGCGTGATCACAAAAGTACTCAGTAGGTGAGCCCCACAACAAATCCCAATGCACTGCCAGTAAATAAAGAATCTACATAATCCAGGTTTGAGCTATAATGTATAAAAGTAAGTTTTCACAATGCTTTACTTGAAAATCAAACATGAGACATTTCCCTTATTCCTTTTTGAAAGTTAGTTCCATTCCATTAGTTTTAAACTCATTCTGATAAGCAAAGTGTTACATCTTCAAATATAACCCAAAGAGAATAAAGCATTTTCATTTGAAAACCATTTTTCCCAAAGTCTAACAGTATAGGATGTGAAATATGACTGAAGGCAAACAAGCAGGGAAACAAGTGCATGTAAAGGTAAACAGGCAAGGAAAACCAAGTACAAGTAAAAATAAACCAGAAGTTATCAGCAATAACCATGGGCACACACACACACTCACACACTCACACCCAAGTGGTCCCCCGTATGCCGACGGAAGGCACCACGCCAGAGATGGTAGAGCACTATGGGTAAAACCCCTAAGGTTCATCTAGCTCGCGTGGGACCCTAGAACCTCGTGTCTCGGTGAAACGTGGCTTAGAAGGCCACGACCCTCAGAAAACGTGGCTTAGAAGGCCACGACCCTCAGAACACGTGGCTTAGAAGGCCACGACCCTCAGATATCATATGTTTAGTTAGTGTTGCAATCGTCAATCCAGCTAAGTGAAACAGGGACGACACCCATCCGGCTCACTAGCGCACTAGTTCTAGTCCGCCCACCTAGATACCCAGGGTCTCCCCGTGTGCTCAAACAAGTTTCACATTCACATAGTATGTTTCTTCCTCATATCGCAGGCCAAACAAGATATTGCACACAAAAGTCACCATTTCCACGCCCAAACAATATTTCAAAACTCACGCACGCCAAAAATACCTTTCTAGAAATATAAATGTCATTACCTAATCATTTCGCAAAAACCCCTTTTTGGAAACACTCAAACAAGAACATAAACAACTTTCACAACCCAGAAAGCATTATTTCTAATAACAAAACAAGGGAAAACATCTTTCGTCAACCAAGAACCACACGTAAAGTTTCCAAAAAAAAAATTCAAAGGGGTCACACGACGTTTTCTCTAATCAAGGTTATAAGAAAACACCATTTCCATAAACAGTACATTTACTAATTTACACATGCCAAAAACATTTCAAAACCCAATTCAACATGTCTTTCGTTACTCAGGAAGAACCATTTAGCGACATTACTATGAAATCCCACAGTTGAAACCAAGAAAACACTTTTAATGAAATGCTAGAATTAAACAGTTTGCATTCTCAGCAAATCACCACACTATAAAAACTACTTAATATTATTTTTTTAAATTTACTGTAATTTAATAAAAGGACAAGGAATAAATAAATCCTTAATTTAGAGGCAAGTGCATAGGGAGACCTACCTCAGGACGCAGCTCGGATATGACGGCACAGTATACCTCGCACTGGCGCACAAGCACGCGCAAGCCGATGTTCGCGGTGTCATAGGGTTACCTCGCCAACACGCTGAAACAAACACATGGTAACTAAGAACACGAAGCCACTGACTCAGAACAAAACAAACGAACAACCAATGCAAAGGAACCAGCTTGATATATTTTTTTCAAAACACATCCCGCGAAAGAATAAGGATTTATCCAAATTAAATAAAAACACCGATGTTGAATAAAGAGAAAATTAAATAAACAATAAGACATAAATACAATAATAAATAAATAATCAAAAGAATAAAATAATGAACAAATGAATAAACAGATAGATAAATAACTAAAATAATACATAATTGAATGAATAATTAAATAATTAAATAGATAATTGAATAGGTAAATCAATAAATGAAAGAAAGAGTGAATAAGTAAATAATTAAATAACTAATTAATTAACAAATACTTAAATGAATAAATAAATAAATAAATAAATAATCACTCAATTAATTAATAAACAAATAAGTAAATAACTAAATAATTGATTGATTAACAAACACTTAAATGAGTAAATAAATAGATAGATAATTAATTAATTAATCAATTAATAAATAATAATAATAATAATAATAAGATGTTAATAATTAAAATGATAATAAATATAATAATAACAATAATAATAATAATAATAATAATATTAATATTAATAACATAATCATAATGATAATAGTATATTAATAATAATAAAAAGAATAATGCAATATTATTAACATAATAATAATCATTAACATAATATAATAATAATAATAATAATAATAAAAACAATAACATAATATAATGATAAAAATAATAACACAATATAATAATACCAATAATAATAATAATAGAAAAATATTAACATAGTAATAATATTATTATTATTAACATGTTAAAGATATTAAAACGTTATATATATAAAAATAACGTAAATAAGTAAGATTAATATAAAAAAACAATAATAATAATAAAAAACAAAACAAAGACTTACAGGGATCGGCGGGGGAACCAGAACAGGGGGTGTGGGTGTCACGCGGGGCAGCGAGCCGACACCGCGGGTGCGGCGGAGGGAGGTAGCGCGGGCCGGCCGAAGCGGGGGGTGAGGCCGAGGGCAGGGAGCAGGGGGTAGCGAGCAGGTGTGGGGAGAGAGGTAGGGTCGCGGAAGACGGGGAGAGGCGGAGCAGGGGGACGGGTCGCTGGGAAGGCGACGGAGAGTGGGGGCAGGACGGGGCGCAACGGAGGCTGCCGCTGGGTGCGGCAGGGTCGCGCGAGGCGGAGAAATGGGAGGGATTCAGGCGGCGGGCTGGCGTGGCAATGGCCGGCGGGCGGCGGAGATCCAGCGGGGAGGTGCAGCTGAGCACGGAGGGGTGCCGGGATGAGCGTTGAGGCGCTGGGGGGAGCGGGAGCCGGCGCCGGAGAGGGTGTGGCGCGGGTCGGTCGAACCAGGAGGAGGCCGGAGGTGCGGAGCAAGGCCGGGGGTCGGCCCGGCGGGTTGGCGATCGGCTGGTGGAGGAGGCCGCATAGAGGAGGCCGGGACAGGGGGCCAGACGGCGGTGATGGCCGGAGATGGAGGCGCGGCGGAGGAGCTGCAGAGCGGGAGGCCTCGGCGCTGGGGAGCCGCGCGGGGAAGAGGATGAAGAAAGGGAGGAGAGAGGAGAGAAAGAGGGGGGGGGTGCGGCGATAGGGTATAGTAGGATGGATAGGGTTTCGATTAGGTTTATATATATATACATATATATGTGATAAAAAAATAATGATAATATTATTAATAATAATATTAACAACATTATATGAATAATAATAATAAGTATAATTTTAATCATCAAACCTTAATATATTAATAATAATACTAAAACATCATAATAATAATGATATAAAACCCTTATAATAGAAATAATTAAACTTTATAACATTAATGATAATAATGATAAAACTTATAATAATAATAGAATTTATAATAATAATAGTAATACCTTAGTTAATTCTAATAATAATCATTTTGATCAAATAATAAAATAATCTAAACATAATACATATATACATACATTCATGCCTATAAAGATATATACATAAACATATATATAACTATATGTATATATATACATTATTACACATATATATATATATATATAAAACATACATAAACATATATAGAATAAAATTAACTATCATATTAATAACACAACTTAAATAGCGTTAATAATAAAATATCAACATAAAAATTATAATATTTAAACATGCCGGGTGAATACACGGTCACCCGGGCTGAACGCACGGTCACCGCAAATGATGCAGTGACCGCGCACCGGCGCGAAACCGCCAATCGCAATTAATCTTCGAAAAATTTAAACCGGGACCAAGAAAGGAGAAAAAATTTCGGACGTCCGCGGTCGGGGTGTGACACTCGCGGCGGCGGAAAAGGTCGTTGTCACCGCGTACATTAAAAGAAACATTCCTTTTTGTCGTTTAGTAAAACGCTTTGTAGAAAAAGATTCCTTTTGTATAAAAGTAAAATTCAAAGGGTTTTATACACCGTATAAAAGAAAGTTGTGTATAAAACGAAATATTCCTCAATTAAAGGAGATTGAGACGAAGTCCCTTACAAAGACGGTATCCTTGGTTTAAGGATAAATCAATTACATAATTATGTGTGACAAATGAATACACAAAATATAAGTGGATATTGACTATAAAACAATCAGAGGTTATTCACACATATTCATAGAACGACATATTCAAGGAGTATAAGTTTATCCCAAAGAATCAAATTTGGTTTAAGAAGTTCCCTTGCAAAAATTTGACAGCCTAATGGCATCACTACAAAATTCAAAAAATGAGTTGATGAGAGATAAAAAGGGTATCTCATCACATGGAAATAAAATTTAAATCAATAAGGATATAGAAGAACATATCCCAACATAATAGTGTGTTAATTAAAAGACATAACAAAATAAGTCTTTTAAAAAGAGGAGGGTGAAAGGTTCCCTTACCGACATGGGTATCTTTCGAAACATACACCCCGTGAAAGAAGGACAATACAACATTGATATAAATACTCATAAATGAAATTATATTACACAATGAGTAAAATAATGGGCAGTACATACACCACTCAAAGTAAATTTTGGAAAATGTAGCATAAATCTCATGGGAATAAAAGTGAGATGAAAAATCCCTTACGAAAACTCGGCAGCCTAACGGCGCCACTTAAAACTTCCAAAAATGGATTGATGAGATCAAATAGGGTCTCTCATCATATTAAAATAAAATTCACAGCATGAGTAATATAAAATAACATCCCACATCATAACAAAGATGAGTTTAAAAGGAGTAACATAAAGGAGAGTACTTAAAATGAAAGAGAGAGGTTAGATCTCTTACGAAAATTCGACAGCATAACGGCGCCACTCAAAACTTCCAAAATGGATTGATGAGAGAGAATAGGGTCTCTCATCATATGAAAATAAAAATTACAGTAAGATTAATATAAAATAACATCCCAATAATAATAAATATGAGCTTTAAAAGTAATGACATAAAAGAGTGTACTTAAAAAGAAAGAGAGGAGTAGGATCCCTTACCTCGGGTCCGACTTGACTCGATCGTTCTTTAACGTCCCGAATAATAAACTTGAGTTAATTTATACTTGATTAAGAACCTTTTCCAAGTTAATTATTCCTTTTATATCAATTATTGACATCTTATAAACATTATGTAATCATTTAAGTTAATAATGTTTGTTTTGTCGATATTTGGTTCTTAAGTCAAAAGTGGACTTCTTACAATTACATGTTGTTCGTGTGGTCAAAGGTTCCTTATATCCAGAATGAAATTCCTGATTTGGATATCATATATATCATATATATCCAGAATATACATGTATTTATAATATTAAATAATCATTTAGAGGTAAGAAATGAAATGCACCGTTCATGGAGACGGTAAGTCGTACATACGCATGAACGCTACTTTCATTTCTATGTCATTTTAATGGAATTAAAACTAAATGAGAGATGTGTATATTTTTAATTCCAGAATTATATTAATCCTTTACATTTATCATACATCATATATATCCATTATATGTACTTATAATAGTACATTACATTTGAGGATAAGAAATGAAATGCACCGTTCATGGAGACGGTAAGCCGTACGTACGCATGAACGCTACTTTCATTTCTATCTCATACTTTAATGAAAGAAAACAATAATTATATAAAGGTATATTATAATTCCAGTATAACATAATATATAATAACTTTAAATCCATCCTTTATACATCCCACATATGGCATTAATGAATCAAATCACTTTGAGGGGGCGGTAGTCCGCACTTCCTAAAATGAAGATATCACGTATACCCATAATGGAATCCATACATTTATGCCACAAATGAAAAATACAAAAGATTTAGTAAAACATAAAAATATTATATATCATATATAAACATAGTGACATCTTAATGGCCACCTTTGAAGGTGTTATATGAGTGTTGAACAATCATCGTTTCGTGAGGTAGAAATTCTCCATCCACAGAAACTGTATGTTCTTTAACCATTAGATGAAGGTGTGTGTAATTGTAGCTTGAATACTTATTATAACAACGTCCTAGTATATTGAAGATACTGGATTTGTTACAAAAGAAATGAATAAAAAGAGTTTAGGGGGTTGGAGAAGCAAAATAATACAAAAGAGCACAAGTGAAGATGTTACCTTAAAATTGGGTAACTCCCTTTGGTTTGAACCAAAAGAGTTTCTTGAAGAGCATCCTTCCTAAGTTAAGGCTTCTAGGATGAGTATAGGGATGTGTAGAGACAAAATGATCAGATATTTTCCGAACTAAAGGCTTGAGAGGTGTGGGTAAGGTGGTAGAGGTGGGGGCCTTTTATAAGAGGAGAGGAGGGGCACTCTTGGAAAGGTATAAAAGGTTACTTTATTTTAAAATGAGATTCGGATTTTAAAGGTCCCACATTTATGTGTTTCGAGTATAAGGTGATAAGGGTTCTAAATATACCCATCCAATAGGTTTTGGACATGTGTAGGTCATAGATTTTGCATTATATTTCCATTTTATTTAAATTGTTAAATAATGAGGTCATCGCTGCATCATCATGATGTCATAAAGAATTTAATATATTTAATGTCTAAAAATTATAAAACAAATACTATGATGTAGGAAATATTGTTAGCTTTCCAATGACTATTTATAGTCAAAATTCTGACTTGTATAACCACATGTAAAAATTGTTTTAGTAAAACAAATCATGTTTGTGACATTTTTATTTTAACTTTAAATAAAAGGCATAAATGTCATTATCATACCCAAGTGGCTCCATGGGGTACCAAAAATCTACCAATGGGTTTTATTGGTTGGCCATAACTCAACCAATAGGGTTAGGACAAGTTTCAAGATATTATCATTTTATTATAATACCATTTTTACCTTAAATTACACTAATTACCTTTAATCGTGATTAATAAAACTTAAAAGTTACTTTTCATCAAAAATTATTTTCATCCCATTGAACCACATTTTACTTTACAATTAAAATAATTTAAATTGGATTTTTGAAATTCAAATCACATAAGTGGTAAAGTCCCATTTAAACGAAAAATCAAATTTTGTAACCACCACTTTGTGGTTTCACTATTCATCAAAAATTGAAGTTTTTCAGAAAAATACCAAAAATTCACCCTAAGCTATATTTGATATTCCAAATTCAAAAATGATGTCTATTTTACCAAATTCATAACATAGAAGTTTCATTAATTAATTTTATAATTAAATCCCGGTGTTAAAACAAATAGCGTGTTTTTATGAAACAATATCTTTCAAAAGATTGACGCTCGTTTATGTCCAATCTTAAAGTGATATTAATTACAATGACCACCATTGGATTAAATGGTAAAATTATATTTTATTTAAACTTTAAAACCAATTAAAAATATAATCTAATCATATAAATAAATTAGATTAAAAATAGGTTTTGAATATAAATACAACATTTTCACTATTCATTAAAAATTGAACTTTTTCAGAAAAATACCAAAAATTTACACAAAGTAAATTTTGATGTCCCGATTATAAAGAAGAATTTTATTTTTTCAAATATAACACATAAAATTTTCAAAAAGTGGATTTAAAAGAGGTTTGTCATCAAAAGGCGGTTAATCGACCTTTTAAAGAATATTAGACTGTATACGCTTAAAATTGGATTCATTCGCATTTTTAATCCTCTATCATTTATTGTAAAGAGTAAAAATATTTTACAAAAATATATAATCATTTTGTAGTTAGTTTTGTTCATTCATGCCATTACAACGGCTAGGCATTAACTAACATTTAAAATAATATTATTTTATTATTAGAGTGCAACGTAAGATTCCCAAGAAACTCGTTGTTGCGTATTGGGTACGCCATCGAGCATAGCATCCCCTTTAAAGTAATATTAATATTTTATTCACAAATATGGATAAATATAAAAATGTCATATTCTTTATTACCTGGGGTGTTACATCCTTTCCCCCTTTTGGGAATTACGTCCTCGCAATTTTAAAATTGGGCTTGGAAATATCCTTGAAAGTCCCACATCGGAACAAGAGTCGGTAAAACAATCACTTTAAAATAAAGAAAGATAAGTACAGAGGTCACCCGAGTTAACCCATACTAGGATTCCATTTAGAAAAACATGGACATGGAGGACAAAACATAGGGTCATGTTCTGATGGAGAGTGATAGAAAACATGTTTAGGATAAAGTTAACCACAAGAAAATCACAAACTTGTGATGGGTTAAACGGTATTCGATTCCCCAGTAGGAAAAGATAATAGACAAAATTTTTGTTTTAAGTTAATTTTTATTGAGGAATTTATTTTTGAGCTTAACTAAATCATAATGAAACATACTTACTTGTCATGTAGACTTTCAACTTTTACTAGATTCCTTAATCAAACTCATATTTTCTCCAAAAGATGGGTATTTAGGAAGACTTGTTTGCTTTAAGAGTACTATAATCAATTTCTAGAGAATCACCTAATCTGAAAAAGAGAACTATATACTTACCATGTATTTATACTCTAACCAAAACCAAAACCAAAAAGTTTAGTACAAGATCAGATAATCCAGAAAAGGATAACCCTTTATAAAAAGAAAATCTATTCTTAATCTCCAAAATTTCTCCAACAAAACCCAAAGTTCAACGAGGACCATTCGATAAACAATTTGTCCATAAAACTCTTCAAAGTAATCCAAACTAAGATTGAAACCCAAATATTTGAAGGATTTAGTCACATAGTCTTCCAAGTTAAATCATAACATTTATCTCCAAACAACATCAGTTTCTCTTAATGTCTTGTATTCAAAAGTAATTAACATAATCACATATCCTCCATGATAGGTTAATAAATTTCCATAGATAACCCAAAATCAACTTACTCTTAATTCATAAAATCATCTAACTAAAAATAAACATTCAAACTAACCAGGGACTTCACGTAGTCCAGTGGTAGGCGATAAATTCCAGTCGCACTTTGGTTGTGGGTTCGATTCCCACAGCTTTGTCCGACGCGACGGGTTGTCACACGGTCTGCGTGTTGTCCTTTTTCCAAAACTATATAATTCTTAAAACATTCCCCAAAACGAGATAAAATATTCAAAAATAATCATAATATATTTTAACCTCAAGTTTATCTCATGAATTTCATTTTCCATCATAACATATAATAACCCATAATTACCTCAAAAGTAAGGATCATATAAACTCTAATGGTTACCTTTATAAATATTACCTGAACTTACACATTGATTGGTCATCTTGTACATGATGCATTACAGAACATACCAAGGTTCAAGTGGTTGATCATGACTCCTTGATAGTTGGTTTAGAACAACCACGAGTTTCCTCATTGAATCCCCCATTTTATCAAGTATCTTAATCAGAGAACCACCACAGTTTCCTTCAAACCTGTTGTCTCTTTGTTGCCTACTAGATCCATCCATTCACTAAAAACAAAAAAATGTCAGTGTGAGTATATCAACAAAACCATTATGTACTAATGAGGAAGGTAAACACTAAGATATACTTAGTCATTCACTTTATCTAAAACTTGGACTCCTTCTGAAATCCTAACCATTATTGTACTGTCACTTATGCTTAGAGAATACCCTAACCTCTAAAGTTATCTAAACTGACCTTTGATACCAACTATAAGGCCCCGGCCTTAAACCTTACTTAATATTGAATTAAAGGAATAATTCACATTGAGGATCTTTTCAGGTTTAGAGTTTTAGAGAATTAGGACATAACTATTACATCTCAAAAGATTACAAAGTAGAAACTTTTACTAAGTTTCCATAAAATAAAAACTCTTAAAAAGAAACATGTCCAGTTCCATCTTTTAGGTTGCATGACTTTCCCTTGATCCCATCCTTGACCCTATTCCATGTTAAGTCCTGTGATAAACATTTCAAAAACTTGTGATGAGCATAAAAAGCTCAGAAAGGGATACACAAAGAATGAAAACTGCTAGTTTTTCAAAACAACAAGTAAACCATGTATACTTTATCAAAGTAATACTTTTCACCTTTTCGAAGTAGTAAAAACTCTTCACTGAATAAAAGTTCATTACTTACCCTTATGTAACCAAAATATTACCATAAAACCCTTATAAGATCACATAACATAAAAAGGTAACTTGGCACATAAACATACTTAAGTGGAATAACCATAAGGTCGACTTCCACACATATCACTTAATGGAATAGCCATTCGGCCAACTTCCATACATACTTAATGGAATAGCCATACGGCCGACTTCCATACCCAATGAATTGGAGGTTATAACGTAACCACCCGTCCTGGTATTCACGGCACCACCCGTCATATGGTTTATCACGTAACCACCCGTAAAATGTCCAAGTACCATTATAAAATTATAACATATAAAACCAATATAAAGGAATGATAACATTTCCACATTTCAATCACAATATATCATTTAAATATATTGAAAAAATAGAATCCTTTATCAAAACCATTTTCTATACCAAAATACATAAAAGAGTATATGGTATTTATTTTATTTTAAAAACATTACGGCTTGTTGAGGAAGCCAAAGATCAAATAATACTCGCGGCGGCGGAAAAGGTCGTTGTCACCGCGTACGTTAAAAGAAACATTCCTTTTTTTTGTTTAGTAAAACGCTTCGTAGAAAAAGATTCCTTTTGTATAAAAGTAAAATTAAAAGGGGTTTATACACCGTATAAAAGAAAGTTCTGTATAAAACGAAATATGCCTCAATGAAAGGAGATTGAGACGAAGTCCCTTACAAAGACGGTATCCTTGGTTTAAGGATAAATCAAATACATAATTATGTGTGACAAACTAATACACCAAATATAAGTGGATATTAAGTGTAAAACAATCAGAGGTTATTCACACATATTCATAGAACGACATATTCGAGGAGTATAAGTTTATCCCAAAGAATCAAATTTGGTTTAAGAAGTTCCCTTGCAAAAATTTGACAGCCTAATGGCGTCACTACAAAATTCAGAAAATGAGTTGATGAGAGATAAAAAGGGTATCTCATCACATGGAAATAAAATTTAAATCAATAAGGATATAGAAGAACATATCCCAATATAATAGTGTGTGAATTAAAAGACATAACAAAATAAGTCTTTTAAAAAGAGGAGGGTGAAAGGTTCCCTTACCGACATGGGTATCTTTCGAATCATACACCCCGTGAAAGAAGAATAATACAACATTGATGTAAATACTCATAAATTAAAGTATATTACACAATGAGTAAAATAATGGGTATTACATAAACCACTCAAAGGAAATTGTGGAAAATGTATCATAAATCTCACGGGAATAAAAGTGAGATGAAAAATCCCTTACAAAAACTTGGCAGCCTAACGGCGCCACTTAAAACTTCCAAAAATGGATTGATGAGATCAAATAGGGTCTCTCATCATATTACAATAAAATGTACAGAAGGAGGAATATAAAATAACATCCCCCATCATAACAAAGATGAGCTTAAAATGAGTAACATAAAGGAGAGTACTTAAAATGAAGGAGAGAGGTTATATCTCTTACGAAAATTCGGCAGCCTAACAGCGCCACTCAAAACTTCCAAAATGGATTTATGAGAGAGAATAGGGTCTCTCATCATATGAACATAAAAATTACGGTAATATTAATATAAAATAACATCCCAATAATAAGAAATATGATCTTTAAAAGGAATGACATAAAAGAGTGTACTTAAAAAGAAAGAGAGGAGTAGGATCCCTTACCTCGGGTCCGACTTGACTCGATCATTCTTTAACATCCTGAATAATAAACTTGAGTTAATTTCTACTTGCTTAAGAATATTTTCCAAGTTCATTATTCCTTTTATATCAATTATTGACATGTTATAAACATTATGTAATCATTTAAGTTAATAATGTTTGTTTTGTCGATATTTGGTTCTTAAGTCAAAAGTGGACTTCTTACAATTACATGTTGTTCGTGTGGTCAAAGGTTCCTTATATCCAGAATGAAATTACTGATTTTGATATCATATATATCATATATATCCAGCATATACATGTATTTATAATATTACATAATCATTTATAGGTAATAAATGAAATGCACCGTTCATGGAGACGGTAAGCCGTACGTACGCATGAACGCTACTTTCATTTCTATGTCATTTTAATGGAATTAAAACTAAATGATAGATGTGTATATTTTTAATTACATAATTATATTCATACATTATATGTATCATAAATCATATATATCCATTATATTTACTTATAATAGTACATTACATTTGAGGATAAGAAATGAAATGCACCGTTCATGGAGACGGTAAGCCGTACGTACGCATGAACGCTACTTTCATTTCTATCTCATACTTTAATGGAAAGAAAACAATAATGATATAAAGGTATATTATAATTCCAATATAACATCATATATAATAACTTTAAATCCATCCTTTATACATCCCACATATGGCATTAACGAATCAAATCACTTTGAGGGGGCGGTAGTCCGCACTTCCTAAAATGAAGATATCGCGTATACCCATAATGGAAGCCATAAAGGTATTACACAAATGAAAAATACAGAATATTAATTAAAACATAAAAATATTATATATTATATATAAACATAGTTACATCTTAATGTCCACCTTTTAAGGTGTTATATGAGTGTTGAACAATCATCGTTTCGTGAGGCAGAAATTCGCCATCCACAGAAACAGTATGTTCTTTAACCATTAGATGAAGGTGTGTGTAAGTGTAGCTCGAATAATTATTATAACAACATCCTAGTATATTGAAGATACTGGAGTTGTTACAAAATAAATTAATAAAAAGAGTTTAGGGGGTTGGAGAAGCAAAATAAAACAAAAGAGCACAAGTGAAGATGTTACCTTAAAATTGGGTAACTCCCTTTGGTTTGAACCAAAAAAGTTTCTTGAAGAGCTTCCTGCCTAAGTTAAGGCTTCTAGGATTAGTATAGGGATGTGGAGAGACAAAATGATCAGAGCTTGGCCGAACAAAAGGCTTGAGAGGTGTGGGTAAGGTGGTAGAGGTGGGGGCTTTTTATAAGAGGAGAGGAGGGGCACTCTTGGAAAGGTATAAAAGGTTACTTTATTTTAAAATGACTTTCGGATTTTAAAGGTCCCACATTTATGTGTTTCGAGGATAAGGTGATAAGGGTTCTAAATATACCCATCCAATAGGTTTTGGACATGTGTAGGTCATAGATTTTTCATTATCTTTCCATTTTATTTAAATCGTTAAATAATGAGGTCATCACTGCATCATCATGATGTCATAAAGAATTTAATATATTTAATGTCTAAAAATTATAAAAAAAATACTATGATGTATGAAATATTTTTAGCTTTCCAATTAATATTTATAGTCAAAATTCTGACTTGTATAACCACATGTAAAAATTGTTTTAGTAAAACAAATCATGTTTGTGACATTTTTATTTTAACTTTAAATAAAAGGCATAAATGTCATTATCATACCCAAGTGGCTCCATTGGGTACCAAAAATCGACCCATGGGTTGTATGGGTCTGCCATAACTCAACCAATAGGGTTAGGACAAGTTTCAAGATATTTTCATTTTATTATAATATCATTTTTACCTTAAATTACACTAATTACCTTTAATCGCGATTAATAAAACTTAAAAGTTACTTTTCATCAAAGATTATTTTCATCCCATTGAACCACATTTTACTTAACAATTAAAATAATTTAAATTGGATTTTTGAAATTCATATCACAGAAGTGGTAAAGTCCCATTTAAACGAAAAATCAAATTTTGTAACCACCACTTTGTGGTTTCACTATTCATCAAAAATTGAAGTTTTTCAGAAAAATACCAAAAATTCACACTAATATATATTTGATATTCCAAATTCAAAAATGATGTCTATTTTACCAAATTAATAACATAGAATTTGCATTAATTAATTTTATAATTAAATCCCGGTGTTAAAACAAATAGTATGTTTTTATGAAACAATATCTTTCAAAAGATTGACACTCGTTTATGTCCAATCTTAAAGTGATATTAATTACAATGACCACCATTGGATTAAATGGTAAAAATATATTCTATTTACACTTTAAAACTAATTAAAAAGATAATCTAATCATATAAATAAATTATATTAAAAAGTGGTTTTGAATTAAAATACAACATTTTCACTATTCATTAAAAATTGAACTTTTTCGGAAAAATACCAAAAATTTACACAAAGTAAATTTTGATGTCCCGATTATAAAGAATAATTTTATTTTGTCAAATATAACACATAAAATTGTCAAAAGGTGGATTTAAAAGAGGTTTTCCATCAAAAGACGGTTAATCGACCTTTTAAAGAATATTAGACTGTCTACGCTTAAAATTGGATTCATTCGCATTTTTAATCCTCTATCATTTATTGTAAAGAGTAAAAATATTTGACAAACATATATAATCATTTTTTAGTTAGTTCTTTTCATTCCCTCCATTACAACGGCTAGGCATTAACTACCATTTAAAATAATATTATTTTATTATTAGAGTGCAACTTAAGATTCCCAAGAAACTTGTTGTTGCGTATTGGGTACGCCATCGAGTATAGCATCCCCTTTAAAGTAATATTAATATTTTATTCACAAATATGGATAAATATAAAAATTTCATATTATTTATTTACCTGGGGTGTTACATTCCATGTATCAAATAACTTCCATGACCTACACCTGGGTTCCATTTGACATATCTTAAAGAAGATATTTAATCCTTCTATATGGTTAACACCCTTCTCTATCCCATGTCGTCTCATCCAAAGGGACTCATCTAACTCATAGTTCACATTATGCCTCAACCCACACTTATAAGGGTGTTCCTCATGAATCCTGATCCATACGTTCCTATCACCAATTTTTTCATTGTCCTTAATCCTCTCATAAATATTATACTAGCCTTAGGGAAACCAACCAAGGATACTCACATCAATTCTCATACATAGATACCACCTAAAATATCTCTTCAACATATAAAGCACCCTCTATCCATGGTGACATTTTTACCGAACAATTCTAATTACCTATATAGATAAAGAGATCTTATTCTGAGATTAAGAGGCCCAAAGAAATCCTATATATTTCTCTATAGTTTTATTAGAACATATTCATCTATACAGTCCCCTGAAACATGAATTAAGGAATGTAATCATATATAAACAAGTATATTATTTTATAATTTATGGACCACATACTTCAAAATAGTGTTAACCCATAGACATGTTTCATTATACCTCATCCATGACCATTTGCACTCCTGAATAGCTATATCAAGACATACTACTGTAGAATTTGCAGACCCGGAATAATTCTTGGAAGAACAAACAAACAATTCACAGAACATTCCACACAATGGCATAGATAATATTTACTCCTACCCGTTTAACGTGAACTAGAATATTCCAACATACAATTAAACCAAAAAACATGATATAAATGGTTTCAGCCACTTCAAACATAAGAAATCATGAAAATGTTATGTGAATACCCTTTTACACAAATTATACATGCACAAACCTTCTCTTTCTATATTGGTCCAAGAGATCGAATAGACCACTAATCACTACCCGATGATGAACTCTTCTCATCACCCTCTCTATATCGGTCTCTAGATCCTATGACCGACACCTGCAAGATGATTATATTGAAAATTAATGAGTTCTATATATTTATATTTAAAAACAAACCTAATAAAACTTTGTAAACTAAATTATTTTGAATTTTTTTGAAATACCATCTCACCACGAGTCACCGATGAAATATCATCAGGGACAGATCTGGTCATCTTATGATATAAATCAACCAAATCTTTCTGAATGTGGATATCTCAGCTTCCTATCCCTAAATTTATATTTTCATAGAAAAAAAACACGCTATAATCATCTTGCGTAGGGAGTGACTATAACCAAAAGTAGATAAATCTGCAATCCCTAATGGCCAGCTAAATACCTCAGATAGTAATGGTCCCAAACCCATCCCTCACACTCAAACAAGATGATCTTTCCCATGTAATTTACTAAATGGGTCATCTTAGGGGACTGATAATGACTATGCAGGATTTCTATCTAATAGTTCATTAACTTTTACATATAATTAAAATATCAGTCATATTTAAAGTAGTATATATTAACATATTGACAACTAATAATAAGTTATTATAATGAAAAATGAATTCATACCCCAACTTCCTTTGAAGGATCATTAACATAACTTCCATTAGATTTTTTATGAGCATCGAACCATACATTTGTTCAAGAAACATGGTACTCTAAATTATATGACTGCATTAAACAAAGATAAATCAATAGTTTAATATATGAAATGGATAATATTTTCTTAAAAATATTTAACTCATAAAAATAATACTAGATTCTTTTAATTTCTGGAATAAATCCTTGACCCGTTAGTGTGATTAATGATTTTACTATCTCAACTTGATGTATTCTTCCATGAAACATCCTAAAATAAATAACATGTAATTTAATAGTATTGTATTAAATGTCATCTCATTTTTATATGAATTTATAAATGTAAAATAAGATTAAAATAATACTATATATCTAAATACCATGTGATTCTCATGATGATAGATATTAAAAAACATTCCATTAATATCTAGGTAGCCCATTGGTTACCATATCATATAGTTGTTGGGTTCTCAAAAAAGTATCATTGAATAATTTCCATAATCTCAATTTAAAATCAATCCATTTCTTACACAAAGTTTTCAATTTCCACTTTTTTGCTATAATATCAACAACAGTAATGTGGAAAAACCTTTGTACAAATAGATTCATTTTGGAAATATTATAATTTTAAAAACATAATGGCATTTAATTACATCATAATATATTAAAATTACATTTATCTATGAATCAAAAACATCATTTTTTCTAAGATGAAGGCATATGCCTCCAATCAACATATGTAATTGGAAGGGTAACTGACTCCTCTATAACCTAGCTTATAAACTAGACAAATAATACCATATTTTCATTTTTAGGGACCCCATAATAGTCTAATGGGACAATTATATTCAATCCGTTCAGATTCTAGACATCTGAACATTTCATATTTCTCACTGTAGTAGCATTTTTTCCATATTTTATGAAAAAATAATCAGTAGTATAAAAAGTGAAATAACATTATTCATATTAAAATGTATACCTATAAATCAAAACCTCCAATATCCTAGTGAAGAACCATGAGTGGTGACTTACACCCTTATTGCAAAGGCTGTTGAATGAGGAGGCGTTGGTTGACCTATTAATGGGATGCTGGTGGAGGATGTGAGAGATGTTGTAGGGGGAAGCGATGTGTGTCTTAGATACTGTATGAAGAGAGACTGATGGATCATTATCTATTGTTATTTTTGAGGTAACATCAACTGAGATTTGAATGAAATCAGTATAATTCTTCCAGATTGGAATTCTTTTCATTTAATCAAATAAAATCAAATCCATAACATTTATTTCAAAAAAATATGCAGAAATAAATATGAAATGATAATAGATTCATTGTAATGAAAAAAATATACATATATATGATAATTAATTACTACAAAAAAACATAAGTGGATAATAAATGAATGGATGAAAACACATACAATATTTTTTTTCTTTAATCGTGTATTTTTTATACTCCGTCATTACTTCATCTACTTCATCCACCCTTTAAAGACTAATATTTTCAATATAATGATGGAAAAATAAGTTAACATTTTATTTTTGATGAAATTAAATATTAGAGGTAAAATATTACACTTCATCACCCATATCATACAAGTCTCTTTATTTTACATGATCAACTACACTACAACCTTTATCCATGACTTCTTCCAAATAACATAAAATATTTTCTTGTGATGATAATATATATAGATCATGTAATTCATGGTCATTGACATCCATCAAGAGAGATAATTTCACAGAATTAAATTGAAAAGAATCTCTTCTAACACCCCTGATAATATCAACCCAATTTCATTTGAATAAAATAATCATGTGTCAGTTTAATTCGATAATATAAATCAACATTACATAGTATTACACTTAGGAAAATGTAAATATGCCACTATTCTTGATTTTAAAACCCTCTTCATGATCAACTGTATGAAATTTTTTTCCATTCACGTTGTAAGCGTTGAATTGTGTAGCCTGTTTTAGAGGACCTTGAGTAAGAAACTTCAAATCTTATGACAGTATAGCTTGAGTATCAGTATTTGTGATCTAAAAAATGTAATATACATTATTAGATTTATAAAATATTTTTTTCAACCTAACATCCGTATTGAATTTAATATTTATGAACATAAATTTCATGAAAACCTTTCTACAAGCTCGTTATTAACATATTTCATTATATTTTTCTCATTTAATGTTTAAACTCTCATTCACCTATTTATTTGTATCCTAAAATTTTCAATAAATGCATATTCAATTTCAATATTCAACATAAAATATCTATGTGCCTGTAATAATTCCATTTATATCAGTGTAACATTTGAGATCCTCCCAATTGATCGACTAATAGCATGAAATATTTTTCATTTCCAATTTCATTAAGATTGAGTCAATGTGACATCAACGCATCCAGCTAGATTGAATTTTGTCTCAATATTATCCAAGTATCTAGAACAAAAAGGTAAGGTACTCCTCTTCAAGATAGTCTTTATAAATAGATCCTTTAGGTTGATCATTATTTTTTCAGTATGATTACAAATGACCAAGATATCTATGAAATAAGATAAACAAACATAATTGTGTATTTAATAAAGTTCCCATAATTTTTTACCTAAATTAAAAACATATAAATAAAGTACCTATCAATTGGATACATCTATCGATAATGTATTGGGCCTCCTAATTTTTCTTCCATGACCAAATGAATATATAAATGCCTCATGAAAATAAAAATGATGGAGGAAATATCATCTCCATTGTATAATGTGTCAATAAAAATATCTCCTAATGGTTTTCAATATAAAATGGTTGTAGTTTTTTCTAACATAGTTTTATAAAGAATGTGAAAAATTGTAGTACAACTTTAGTAACCTTTTCATGTAATAATATACGCATTTTCAATGGTAGTAACTGCTGTAACAAAATACATGAATTGTGACTTCTCAATACATGTTACCTATGATGATTTAAGTCAATACACCATAAGATGATACTTGAATACCCATAAAATACCATTATATGTTTTAAAATTCTATGGAATGTATCTTTATCCCTATTTTTCATTGAAAAAAATTTTAGAGCATACTTTCAATTCAAATATTGTCATAGATCACACTTTATGTTCATTGTTTATAAGTATTTTTTAGAATTGATATGGTCCTTAACTTTTCCCTGGTAATTATGAAATGTTAAGATCATATTTTCAAAAACATTATTCCCAATATGAATAACATCAATATTATTCTACAATAAATTAAATTACCAATATTTAATTTTGAAGAATATAACATTTTTCCATTATTTCATTTTGATTTCACTTAATGATGCACCTCAAAATCATTTCCCACAATATTTAAAATGATTCACCTTCCCAAATTTTGTTTCAATATTTCCAATTTGTGCCAATATTTTAGAACATGTTAACAACTTTGGAGGTGGTCTACCATCAATAGAACCATTGAATTTTTACTTGTTCAACCAAAATCTATGAGATGCACCAAAAAATCATTGATGATACATAAAGAACCATTAATTTACTATGAGGTAGTCATTCAGTCTTAAAATCAACATTACAAACAAGACAATACAAAGCCATGTAAGTGTTCCAACCAGCTAAATTCTCAGTTCTAGGGATGTCACTAATGGTTTACATTAGAGCAGCTTGAATTTTGAACTTTTTTCTAGAAGATGAATCATATTTCTCAACACTATTTCTCTGTATCTCCTTTAATTCTTCAATTAGAGGACACAAGTATACATAAATATCATATATAGGCATTTTTTCAAATAATAATCATAAAAATATTAAAATATGTTGTTTGTATACACATCCATATAAGAAGAATATAAGAGATAAAAACAACTATCCAAATGCTATAATTAGATCTTAATGTACCAAATGGGTTAAATCCATCGACATCCAATCCCAATTGAACATTAATAGGATTAGATGGTAAATATGGATTTATTTAATCAAATATATTCCACTATTGTCAACCTCTTGTATGTCTCATTATCCAATCATTATTATTATCTATAGAATTCCACTTCATGTGTTCAACAGTTTTCGATTATGTGAATAGTATTTTCAATTTGGTATTTTAAGGAAATATATGAAAAAACATTGCAGGTGTGTTCCTTTCCTGCTTATTTATAGTAGTATGTTGATTTAGACTTCCAACATTATCCATTATCTACCATATAGAAGAATAAGATTTTTTCAATCCTATCTTCTTGAATCCTCTCCTTGATAAAGCATACTATCATTGGTACATGCATGTATTTTTTTATAATTTAGAAAAATCATGTTAACAAATTTTTTCACAACATAAAAAATTCATTGATCTTTACTTCAGAAAATTTTTCATGCAAAAAAATCCAATATCATGTACATTTCCTTATTTTTAATTTCACATAGGCATTTGGTACGGTATAACTTAAATGTAAAAGAATTTTTTGAATATTTCAAACATCAACTATGAATATATTGATTTCCATCATCAATTAAACCATGAAAGTCATTTTAATGTTCAATAAAATTATCTCTTGAATTATTCACCAAATAATAAAGAGGAGTATCCCATATTATGTTTCAATCCTGATCTGGGTGTACTATAGTCGCAAAACATCACTCGTCAAGTAGTTATTTGTATCACCATAAACTAGTTGTTCTAATGTGTTTTTATGTTTATGTTGGTTTATTTAAATGTTAAATGAATCTTTTATATGGTTTTTAACTTCATTGTCTACTATCGATGATGTTGGGAGCTCATTCTGTTAATTGACATTAGTGCTCAAACATTCTATGACGTTCGATTCTCTGTACCAAATCCAACACAAATATTGAGCATGGAATTACTTAAATGTCAAGTGTTTATAAACTTCATCTCTCTCCAAACATCTTCTAAATTTACATTTTGTACATGTACATATTATTCTCTCATCAACAGATTGTTTTCAAAATTGGAAAATCAAAAAAAACTCCTCCAAACCCTTAGCATACTGAGGTGTGTTCCTCAGTAATGTAATCTAGATTTTATCCAGATATATCACATTGTGCCTATAGTTTATTAAAAAAATTAAAACACATAAGTATTACTAAGTATAAAAAAAGATAAATGCAAGTGAAAGAAAACCCAAATATTCACAATAAGAGTCATATAAGTACTAAAAATGTCAAATTAGAAAACAAAAATCAATCATAGATAGTATTATATAAAATAGAAGACAAGGAAAAATAATACAATAATTACTTTAAAACAGGAATCGTGGGTGAAACACACTAGGGTCACTATTTCTAGGTGAAACTAGTAATTCTCTATCACCACAGTAGTGGATTTAGAATTCTAACACATCTCTAGCAAGAGTGGATTTAAAAAAATATTCACTAGCATTGCTGGTGGTGATCTAAGAGAATATATTTATGTATGTCACATTATATTTATCATTATTTATAGATAGTATATCTCAAACCATCTAGAGTTATGGTAAAATAACCTATCAGATTCACTACATTCCAAGCAAGAGTATTTGAAGATAATTTATTGGGAGTGAATAATTTGATCCTCTCTATTGATTTTTATGTTTTAGTAACTGAGGAGGATAGGGAATATTCTTATTCACCATTCATATTGGATAAAATATTCCTAGAAATATAAAATAAAATCATAAATGTCCATTAAGGTACTATAATAACTTTAATATTTGTGATTCTGTCATGTTCCCATAATTAGAAAACTCAATTTTTACATTATTGCATTCAGATGAGTATAACCCATGTGAAAAAAAATATTTGATATAATAAAATTTTCATTTGGGAAGAAAATAAAGATCTAAAAATTATATGAAAAACAATTGGGAAAAACAAAAATATTCTATCCAATCATTTGAAGATGAAATAAATATTGATATATTTGATATATTTTACTATTTATTCAATGAAAATTTATTTGATACTTCATCTCTTACATTTAAAGTGTAAACCATTGAGTTAAGTAACCCAAATATAATTTTATCTTTGTTATAGACTCTAGATTGAGAATTAAAACCCTTTCCTACTAATTTTACATATATATTTCTAATAGAGAGAAACAATACACCAATTATAATTTCATGAAAATTTTCTCTTGATAAATATCAAAAATTAATAGATGTTTTGAGATAAAATTCACAAGTTATAGTATAGAATTAATAATACACTCATGGAATAATTTCTAGAATCTATTTGCATTAATTTTTATTGGAATCCATGGAAAATATTTTTTGTAACCCCAAGTAAGAATTATCCCAAAAATTATAGATGTATTTGATAATGAAATTAAGAATTTTTTTAAAGATTCAATCATTAACCCAATTTCTAATTCCTAGTTTTTAATCCTCATTCACTTAGTGCCCATGAAAATTGGACTATCCATTGTGAAGAATGAATAATTTGATTTAATTCCAATAGGATTCCAATAAAATTTTAGGGAATATATTTATTATATAGAACTGAATCAAGTCATAATAAAAGATCGTTTTCTCATTCAATTTTTTTGACTAAATGTAATAATGAATGTGAAAAAAAATTACCTATTTTTAGACAGATTTTCATAGAAATTTCAGGTGCCCATTATACTTAAGTACCATAAAAATAAAACGTTCACATGTCTTTAATATATTTTTTTTACATAAAAATAATATTTTAACTAGTAAATACAATATTGATATTTAAAATATTCATGGGAATAATTTTCTCTTATTGTATTAAAGTCTAAATTTGTTTTTGTTGATGATTTCACTATGCTTGGAATTTCCATTAAACATTTTTTGGAATATCTTAAAAATATTTTAAAAACATGTATTGAATACACTATTTTGTTGAATTTTAAAATGTTTCATTTCATGGTTGAAAGAGGTATTACACATGGAAATGTGATTTTACAAAGTGGGATTGAGGTCTATGAGTCTAAAATTGAATTTTCCAATACATTAACTTTCCCAACATGAGTGAATAATATTATATAACTTTAATAACATGCAAAATTTTATATAATATTCATCAAATATTTTACAAAGATTACTCATCCACTATTTATACTACTTTTAAATGATTTTTAAATGATTTTTTATAATCATTTTAGGCATACTTCTGATTAGTTAAAGAGTATTTTTATGGAATAAGTAGTTATCTAACCACCTCTTCCTGTCTAGGATATCCTACCCAAGAACACTAGCTCTATCATAAGGTTTTATAAACAAGAACAATTGATAACAAAAAATATGTTATTATACATTAAATGAACAATTATATTTACAATACATATAATCTTTTAGAAAACCAATGATATTTTCAAGCTTGAGGATAAAATTCACCATTTTTATTATTATACACATTTACATTTACACATTTGTGTATATACCTTTAACGATTTTCACAAATTCACATTTTCTTAATTGAATTTGTACACATAGACACATTTATGTATACTAATGTATATGTGTTAAACCAATATATATATATAAATATATATATTAAAATCCAATTTAAAAACATATAACTTTAATTAACATTTTTAGAATAAGAGATAACACCAATTTTAAAAACAAAACCATTCTTAAAACCTTTAACTTGTGAAATAATGGTTGTTTAATCATTTAAAAAACATTCATTGTGCGAAAATAATTAAAATAGCATTTTAATAGACTTTAAATTAGAGAAAACCCTTCAAATGAGGTGCAAATCAATCGAAACTTTAATTCCACTTCAAATAACTTTTTAAAATAATAATTATTGTAATTTAATATCCAAGCGAAGGATTATAAATACAATCAAATAATGTTCTATGATTCAAATACCCAAAAAATGGTCACTTACCTAAAACTAATTGTCTTTAAATATGGTGTCACTATCCCACCTTAACAAGTTCGAAGACACACTAGAAAACAAAGTGGGACCTAGAAATTAAGAAAACCATAATAAAAATCAATCCAGAATTCAATAAAGAACCAAAACACAACCTACAATTAATGTAGTAGTGGTGGGAAAATATTGTGGAAAAGTCATAGATGATGTGGAGCAGTGGAGGGGAGATGACCAAAGGGTGCAGCGATAGTGACAGTTCGGGGGAGAGAGGGGAAGCTGGCTCCAGCTCAGGCTTGGGGAGATCGGGGGAGAATGGCACCGGCAAAGAGGTATGGGATTTATGGAAGTAGGTGTGAAGGGGGCCGACAGCGACAGAGAATCCCTATAGTGACAAATATAGAAGAGTCCTAGTGATGAGGAGGCTTGGGTTTGAAATGCTCAGGGGAAGAGGGGTGGGGGTGTCATATTTGGGGGTGAGGTTTAGGGAAGAAGTGTCACGCCTAAAAAATTAAATGTTTTAGTAGTAGTTTTTAAAAAACCATTGCTAATTACTAATTTTTTTGTAGTATCTTATAGCTCGTAACCAAAGATAATATAGTTTTTATAGCTTCATTTTTACAATAATGAATCTTATTGTTATCTGGTAAAATATTCTTCAACTAGGGAAGTTGTTCTATAAAACTGGTCTAACTCCATTTGTTTTCCTCTTTTATTTCTTATAGTTTTAGACTATATAAATTTTTGTATATTTCAAAAAACTATCCCACAATGAAGTCTCAATACATTTTTTCATTCTCTCAAACATTTTCATGAAATAATTAAGTTCATCTTCTACAAATTTTTATTTTCTAAATATAATATATATAATCATATATACTTCTACTAATATCATATTATTCAAAAAAAAAACATATCTTTATTCTACTCAATATATACATATTTAGTTCATCTAAATGTTTTCTCTAATATTGATCAAAATAATCAGTAATATAATAGATCAAGTGCTTTACAAATTCATCTAGACCAATTATCTTTTAATAACAACATATACATGTACACAAAATTTGATAATGGTTGTTCTCATTTTCTGTTTAATAAACTCTTTGTCAACAAAATCATAATAATTAGTCTTGTAGTTATAATCTTTCCATTTTAAATTCATATTCATTCCATTTCATTGAAAATTTATAAAATAAAAATGTGTAGATGCACAAACACGCACGTGAACCCACAAAAAAAACCCAAACAACATATATTTATATATAATTATAAATTACACTCAAACACACAAAGAAAACTTGTTTTTATATATATGATATTTATATCAATAAGCACATACATTTATTCATACATACATATAAACATACAATAATATGTATTTATATTTGGTATAAAAACACACACACACTATAAATAGAATCCGAAAAAAACCTAAATATAGTATGTGAATAATATATATATATATATGCACAAATAAACATAAATATATGTATACATTTATATAAGGACTATAAACTGAATATGTTTGTGTATCAACACATATATTGGGAAATTAAAATGTGTGGGACAAGCCTAAATAGACCAAACTCGAATGGGACTGGGTGTTGGGAAGGGATATTCGAAAAAGGTGAAACAATTGAATGTAAAACCACTATAAGTGACTGAAAATTCATTTTTTATTGTCAAATAACTTTTAAGAAAAAAATTGGGAAACCACCACATATAGAATTACAACCAAACAATCATATAAGAAACAACCCAAAGAAAATACAAGTTCTGCATCTCCCCAGCAATTGCATCGTGTCAGAAAGCCCTCACCAATTCATGACCACTTAGCTAGAAGTCTCGTGAAAAGATGCATGGGCACGGAACCAATGGAATAGTCATACCCTCTCAATCATCCATCCAACTAGCATTAATAAGTGATGGCCACATGCTCTGAACCCCATATAACATAGAACCATGTATAACACTAGGAACCCAAACTTCACCTCAAAACACCCAAAAAGTTCGCCGAAAAACAAACTCCATATAAACCAGAAAGACTCTCAATACAGATAATAAAAACCTTCAAGTTAGCTAGGGGAATTGAAAAGTAAACTAATATTACCTGAAATCATCTCCCTAAACAACTTTCATGAGATAGATGTTACCTTTCTTAGAGACACTATCATCAGATTATCAATCTTCAAGTCTAACTGGTCCTAATAATGTATGTACTCTTCACTACTACTCTTCCCTATGTTGAAGTAATCGAAAAGAATAAGATCTTGTTTTTCAACCCAGACGTATTTTTCCTCATTAAGGGTTTCTCTTAAGGGCATCCCCACCATTTTAGTAGCCTCCTCCTCAAACACATTAAGAATTAAGACCTGCTCTGCCACTTCTTCCTCAGAGCATAGAAATATCTCCAAGAATTAATCACCATGATCCCCTAGCCTCTAAAGACTCACGTCCTTCTCTGTGTTTTCCTTCCCAGTTGATCGGGTCTCCAAATGGGGGGTAAAGATGAGTAGTTCTTCCTACCCTTCCTCCTCTGATTACTCCTTCTGATCATCGGACTTGAATATTCACCAGTCGAGTTGCTGTTTTTATCTTCATTTCATTCATTCACGCACCCCCAACTATATCATATGGGATATTAGGAACATATCGCAGGCCTACATATTCAATTTACTCAAATTTATTGTTAAAATGGATTAGGGACTAGCTCCCTGCATCAGACCCCCTAGATTTCCAGCACTTATTGGAAAGGCTGCCTCCAGAACAGGCCCCTGCATCCCTTCCCACAAGTTATCCCTTCCTAAGAAAGTCTCCTCTCTGTCTTTCATATTCACCATGGTTGTTCCACTCCAAGTCACCTTATGGTCCACACAAGCCTTATCCTATTGAATCAAGTATTCCTCTCTTACTCCCTCATTTCAATAAGAGGGACCAACAAAATCTTTCCTCAACCTATTAAAAACACATTCAATTGTAATATTTTCTTAAGATACCAAGACCTTCTTCACTAGAGATCGAACTATAGAGTCCAAACCCGGTTCTGCCTCAATTGGCACATCACATACCCTTAGTGATCTGACCTATCGCTTTTCCTCACATGGCAGACTACCATGTTGCTCACCCCTGCCCAAATCGTTGATCAAACCCGGAGGCCTCTACTCCAGAATCCCTACCTTATCATGTACCTTAGCCTCTCTACCACAGACATAGATACTCCTCAGGGAATTCAAACGAGACTCTCTATGATAGTAGGATAGAGAATTCCTCAGGCATTTTCATCCAACACATAAGTCCATCCAGGTTTCATAAATCACTTGTTGTTTGCAACGATACTCTTCACCCACCATAATCCACACATAATAAAATGGGACTCTTGACACATCCATTTAAACAAATATATTTGGATTAATAAGATGGAAAAGGGCCTCAATTTGGCTGTCAAAACACATGTATATACCAATGAGGTTCCCTAGTATACGCAAAACAATAGGATTTTGAAATGGAAGGGTAATATTTGGAAATCTAACCCAAGTCGCCATTAAGGGAAGAGCATGATTCATGTGAAAATCGAAGGAACAATAACAGAGGTGGAATCTGAAACTATTGAAGCTGCGAGGTGCGCTTGACCAGGCTTGGATGAGATCATCTTCTGAGTAAAAATGAATCATAATTTCGCAGTTATCCAGAAGGACCATCGTCTCCCTATCTTGAAAACCCAAATAATCGAAGACGTTCCTATTGAATGATTCAAATAAATGGTGTCTTCGATAAAACCTAGCCACCAAGGTGTGCTTCAGGAGATCCTAGGATTCCAAGAACTCTTTGGTAGACAATGACAGATTAGGGAAACCATAGAGTAACTCTGAGACCTTCAGACTGATCGATATTTGAGGAAAGGTGTGAAATCGGGGTTTGAAAAGGGTATGAAAGAAGAGGTGGCTCCTTTGTTGGATGACGAGGGTCCCTCCCCCGATGGTGGGGGAGGGACCGGTGTAGTGGCCACTGTCGTCAAGGTGGAGAGGATTCCCCTCAAGTTTTTTTGGGAGATAAAGATCCCACCATCTGTAAAACCACTATAGATTGGATATTAATCCACAATAAATTCATACCCTTCTTAATTCATGCATATCGGCACACCAATCATCCCTGAATAAGAGATATTGAATATTGGAAGCTTTAATATACAATAAATCACCATTAACAAAGTATTCAAAAAAAATATGAATAAACATGTGAATAATCAATAAAAACAATCAAGTAAAGTACCCTTTGATTTTACATAGTTTATATTTTCATTCTACATCCATGGGGGAAGAATAAAATATTTTTTGTTATATAAAAGTACATATATTATAAAAAATATGTTATTATATATATGTATCACTAATAATAAGTTACAAATTATATCTTAGTAGGTGGTAAAAACCTATATTTATTGTGGGTTATATCAGTCATCTGATTATAGTGACCTCCAACATTCATCAACCATAACCAATTGAATAGTGTAATCATCAATCTTATCTAACTTTATAGACATTATCTCCCATAATTTGTAAAAGATAAATTCTCTGAGGCCTCACTCTATTTTCAAAATATTCATTATTTGTGTGATTAAACTATAGACATAACCCACTTCATTAAACTTAACTTTTGAGCTTCTAGAAAACTCACTACATAAAATTTTGGTGAACAGTGACAACTCATCAATAATTCTTTCTCATAAAAATGTAACAAACTATATCTTCAACAATCTATGAATTGAAATAATATAATTTTAGTGTATTAAAAATTATATCAAACTCACACATTAAGAATATTCAATTATCTCTAGGTGAAGTTCAAAATGATCGAATAACAATTGAGTGGGTGGGAGGGGGTTGAGTTAGTTGTTCAATTTTTATAAGTTTCTTTACTTTATGAAACATAATCCCTTCATCCTATTAATTTCCATTATATGAAAATATTTTTTTAAATACTCATGCATATAAATGTAGTAATGAAAGTAATGAACATGAGATTTATAAGGTTCATCCCTAGTTATAGAAACTACATCATTTCCATAGCCATAACATTCCGTCCTTAGAAATTAACTCTTATGAAGAATTGACTAAAAATATTATCAAATATTGTTAGACACCTTTTACCTCCCAATAAGAAAGGATACACTTAATCCATTTGTTTTACAATGTTTTCTTACATAAAGTGTTATCCAAAAAAGAAAAATATAAAAACAAAATTTCTCCATGAAACTATGTCTAGAACCTCAGTCCGATGTCCAAGGGTTTGATTGCCTCAGTCCGATGAACATAGTATGATAGACTCAATATGATAAACATTTTATCAAAATGAACTTCTCAAAATTTACTCAACTTCTTAGACCAATCATTCTAAGTTTGGTATTCTCATTTTAGTAAACAAATAATTTAGTAGTCTCATATTCCTACATGATCTATTTTTAGAAAGAAACTATGACTCAATCATTGCAGCTCTCTTCCTTTTATGCGCCTCACATAGCCTCCTACATCATAGTATATGGACTGTATTCATTTTCTCATGGTCTTCAAATATATTATTATGAATGCCTTTTGTGAAGTGAACACGGTGGAATATGTTCATGTAAATATGGGATTCAACCATGTCACCGCCTAGTTGGATGACCTCCCTATTGATTTAAATACCCTTTATGAAAGAGATTGTATAAGAATACCATATTTTAGACACATGTAATTCCCATTTTTAATATAATTTTTTTTCTTTGGTATATTGACCGATGCACTACCTTCTTTTAAAAAAAAGTACAAATGTAATGTACACCTCTTTATAGGTATCCCAAAATGAAAATGGTGGGAAAATGAAAAACATTTCCTCCTCACTAAAATTCAAAAACCATAAAAATTTACTCACATTTGAACTTCATGTTTCACCATTTCATGTAACACCCCATATTTTTTATGATATATATACTATTTTTAATTTTTGTTGATGTCTTGTGTTGTACACTACACAACAAAAAGCTTGTGCTATACGCAACACCAACATAGCTTGTGGTATACAAAACACTATACATGGATTTTATTACATACAATTTCAAGTTCGTTTAAAAGAATTCATTTCACTCATGACCGAGTTTAAGTGAACAACTAAATATTATTATATTACCTTATAACTTATTCATTATAATGGTGGGTATGAAGAATATTCACTTTATTCTGAAAAACCATTTAAATAAAAATAAGTGAGATTATAAAATAGTAAAATAACTCTTGATGGATTTTATTAATGTAATATATATGTAACATATTCAACATATTTTTTAAAATTCATCACATATATTTTTTATACATGATATAAGAACAAATTCAAATTTTTAGATAAAAGAAGTATTTTTTTTAAAATGCAATTTTGCACTTTTTGATGGAGCACCCATTTTAAATATAGTTTTCAAATTGTTATATTATTCTATTTAACAGAATAAACTTTTTATTTGGAAAAAATATATAAAAATTTATGTTGGAATATTTTTTGATATTTTCCTGATAAGTTTTATGTTTTGATGAATAGTAAAAATATAATAAATTTTAATTGAAAAAAACTTCTTTAATTTAAATAATTTTTGTGGATAAATAATATTATTGAATGGTTTTAAAGTAAAAAATAGAATATATTTTAATAATATAATATAATTTTGTCCATTTTCGTTAACTTTACCATGAATTTTGATTTAAAAACATTTCAATCTTTTGTAATGTTTTAACATTTTAAAACATGTTTTCATTAGGACAACGAGATTAATTTTATATTAATTATTATAACTTCTATGTATTGAATTTTTAAAAATGGATTCCATATTTGGAATCATCAAATCCAAATTATGTAAATATCATTTTTTTATTTTAGGGCATTGTGAATAGTAACTTTGGTAATTTTTATTAATACAATAAAAAGGTGAATCAATTAATTAAGGGTAAATATGATATTATTAAATTACCTTAACACTTTTCCTAATATTATTGGATGAGTTTTTTTAACCAAAACCATCCTTGTGTCAAAATTATACCCTTTGGAAGCCACTTGGACGAGATTTGGACATTTAATATATTTTCTTTAAAGAAATGTTAAATATGGATTACTCAAATATTAATAACATTATCATTTTTCAAATATGATTATACCGAAGGTAAATTTCACTATAAATACTTATTTGAAAGATAACTTTTTTTCTTTTTCATGATAATTTATTTTTAATTTTTAGGAAATAAAAAATTACCTTAAAGTATTATACCTTAATGATGCAGAAATTAGTTAACTGAAGGAAAATGAATAAAATATTTTTTATTAAAATGATAAATATAATGAAAAGAAAAAAACATGAACAAATAATGTAGATCATGTATATAATGACCGTAATCATACAAGGTTCTAGTTATCAAATATTTGGATCCTTATGGAAAATATTATGCCACTTATAATATTTGCTTTAAAGTAATGTTAAAGTTGTCACGTTCATTTTTTTTCAAAAAATAACATTTTTAATATAGGATTTTGCAGAAGATATCTTGGACTATAAGTATTTCATTGTAATATGTAAGATTTATCTTCATCATATAATTTTATTTTTTATTATTATTCAACAAATAAGTATATTAAATAATTACACAAAACTGTTTTGTAATTATTTTATTAATCTAAATATCAAATTAATGTGATTAAAAATATTAAAAAAATATAGTTTTGGATAATTAATATATCCAATGAATTGTCTAGATGACCTTGACCCTATAGGTATATAATAAAATATTCTTTCCTAGGATAACATCTTGTATTGATATTTTCAAAAATCTATGAAATGAATAGTGTCAAAATTAACACTATTTATATTTTTTCAAAATAATGTTATATTAAATTATTAAAAAATAATAATAAATTATAAAAAATATATTATAATTATGATATTCTCTAAAATGTTCTAAATTATTTATTTATGATCTAATTTACTTTAAATAAGTAAATATTTTACCCTTTTAATATTGAAATATTTTTTACCCTTGTAAAATAGAAATTGAATAACTAAGTGTAAAATTGAAATTATAAAGTTTAAATGGACATAAAAACTTGAATAAAAGTTTTTGGTAGATTATATTACAATATTATATATTCTCATAATCAAAATTAGGATATTTTGGCAGTTTTTCTATGTGGTTTGAATTTATTATAAATTAATACTTTTGGAGAATCCAAATATACACCATCACCTCAATTATAAGAGGCCACATACTCCCTCAAAACATAACTTCACTTTGAGAATTAAATATAAGGTATCCCTTACCAATTTTAATTCTCAATATAATTATCCACATTTTAGAGGTTCTTTTCTTCTCAAAATACAAACTCTAGTTCCTTTAAGAGGATATCTAGTAGAAGCTCGTTGAAGAATAGGTAATCTCCTCTACCGATTCTTTTAATTTTTTTTCTTATTTTAATTACTCATCATGATTTTTTTCAATATAATTTAATAAATCAAGTATCAATTATATACTAAGATTTTATTATGATTATATAAAAAACATATTCCACCTTCTTTCCATCCTATGAAAAATGAAATCACCACGCGTACATACATATGTCTTATCGTCTCCATGTCATGGTGTAATATATTTTTCAACACCACCTTACATGGATGGGTATAATGATGTAAATAATAACCATATATTATTATTATAACATAATATTGATTCTTAAATATTATTCACCATCTAATTCAATACTATTAAACAATTATAGTAATTATATCCTCGCTCATGCATACGCACGACCTACCGTCTCCACGTTGCGATGTGATTAATTATAAATGATATTCATTAAAGCATGATTATATAAATTAATTGAATGAATAAATATGATATATATTATTATAATATCATTCTTTAAATGATATAACTATAAATTAATAATAGATACAAGAAATTATTCGTCAAAACATGCGAAAGAAAATAAAGCAGTTAATATCTAAAAGATGAGTAATAATGTTATTAACAAAACAGTAATAATATAATACCTTATTATATCATAAAAAATACTATTATTATGTAATAAATTAAATTATTTAAATCTTTATAAAAGGGGTTCAGATACATATAATGGACATCAGACCTATGGTAAGGTATTATTTTGTCTCACTTTTATTTATGTGGGACATGTGTCTTATACACCACCTATTTCTTTTGTGTGGTGTTCAGGTTGACCTTGTATGTTTTTATGTTTCTTATTATGAAGGTTTTTATATTTAAATATCCATTTAATATTATTTATTTTATGAGGTTGATGATTCAACTGATTATAAATTTTTAAGGGACAATATATCAATCTCATTATTTTTTGAGATTGTTTATATGTAAGTATATACTAGGTTATATTTATCATCCATGTCCATGTTTCCTAGATATTTATTCAAAAATATTATTTTTATCCTTATAAAATTATTTAATTTCAGTTTTACCCAATTGATGAATTTTTATTAAACGGTATGAAATAAATCTTATCTCGTTTTTTGATAGGAGGTACTTTTTTACTTATTCGACAAAATTATGAGAAAAAATTTGTCTTTTAACTTATACGGCATGATGGGTTTTTACATTTTCATAATACCATATTTCCATAAAGATTCTTTTACAATATTTTATGTTTATTTTCAATGAAATTATTTTCTTTTAAAAAAGTGTTGCAATTTGAGAAAAGATATTTTTTTTGAAGAAGAAAGGACATTTTCCCCAAGAATTTATTTCAAGTGTTCAATAAAAATTATTTTCCATCTATAATGGAATTATTTAATGGGGGTTTTATTCAATTATACTACCCCTATTATTCTTATTTATTTATTATGTTTTTGACAGAATTCTATTTATGAAATCCATTTTTATATGGATTATGTTACTGTGGAATGATATTTAAGAAACCAATTGTATTCCTTGGGTTATGTTATGATGAATGATTTATGTTTTGTGGAATAAATAAGAATGATTTTATTATAAAATGGGTGGGACCTATATCTCCTCCCAATTCATTGGTTAAATATTTATATCTTATGATATAGACAGGACTAGAATGGGAAATGTTCTTGGTTCAGTAATACAAGGATAGAATAACAAGTAATCCCAATTCAGTAATATAGGGCTAGAATGAGGAGTGAACTCCATTCAGTAATAGACTTTGTCCACTATGATGGTCTTGGAAGTAATCCACGACTAATATAAAATTATTTTATTTGATTAGTTTTATTCCAAAAAAAATTATGTTTTCTGTTATGACTTTTGGGATTATGTTCATTGATTTTTATGAACTTTTAGGATTAATCCCATGACATTATATCATGATATTTTATATATAAGATAATATTTTCAAAATTTATGTTCCTATGTCTTATGATTATGATATATTTGATATCTCACTTATTTACCCTTACTGAGAATCAGATCTCACCCTTTCTTATTTTTCTTTTCCACAGGTCACAATGAAGGGTATTAAGTAAGATATGTCAAAAGGGATCTAATTATGAAGGAATAATCAAGTTGTCTTATGAACTAGTTAATTAGGTTTACCTATTTCTAAATTCACTAAACCTATAGAGTATTTCCCTAGTTTTGTTATATTTTTTATTGAATATTATTTAATTTGGAAGTAATATCTATGTACATAAATCTTGGGTCATTACAGTTGGTATTATAGGGAAGGTTTAGTCAACATTTGTAAAAGAGGATTCAAAAACATTAGAGATATCCCTGTAGATATTTTTGAAGGATATGTATAGGGATATCATAATGATAAGGATATAATCCTAGAGTTTTTGTGATAATAATTAATAACCTAATATTAAAACTAAGATATCATAGATTTAAATATTATTAGTAATTTACCTTAATTATGTGTTTTTAATATTTGATATGAATTTCTCACACATTTCATTATGGTCTTATCCAATATCCAAAACTATATAGAAAATATTTATAATTGAATGTTTCAAGTTTGGAATGTATGGGAATTGTGAAAACCAATTTATTAATTTGAAATATCATAAAGAGAATCATGAAGGTGGTATGGGTATTGGTTATACTGCTGAGGATAAAGAGATTGTAAACAACATGTGAAAGGTATGGGATATTCTAGCATTATTTTTAACATTAAACATAAAAATATTGGTTATATTAAGGTTGAGGAACCATAATACATGATTCATATTTTAAGAAAGACTATGATGATGTATCTTGAGTAATGGTTTAAGAATAAAGTTGGATGATTGAGGTGTAGATGTTTTGGAATTCAAATATTATGTTATATGAATCAAGACATATATAAGTGTTTGCAGTATAAGTTTTTCATTATGAATTGGAAATAATATTTTGAATAGTTATAAGGACCGGGAAAGGTGATTTAAGGGAAGGTGGTATACTTAGAGAACACAAAATTAAGTGAATGTTAACCCTTAATATGACCTTTGTTTTAAGATAATGATGTTTGGATAATGATATGTTGGATTTGAATAAGTAAATTGGATAATGATAGTTTCTTTGTAATTAATTATGGATTTTATTTAAAGATGGTTATTCTATCATAGATGAAGTATAAAAAAAATTGGGACTTAAGGAATATATCCAATATGTTTTGGAATACGGAAACATTCATATTTTCAACAAGGATATATTGTAATTTAGGTTATTACCATGAATCAAGAGAATACATGATTAATTTGATCACATTTTTGGAATGTGATCAAAAATAGATACCTTGTGATATTTGGGGGATAAATGTTAAGCTGAGTTGGTTTACCTCTTTCTAATGTTTTGGATTTTCATTTTACTGAAGGATTGTAAGGTGATCCATTTATGGTAAGATTAAGTTAAACATCGGATGAATTTTTTTATAATAAAGTAATATCTCACCATATGTGGACTTATGAATATTTGATAACTTGAGATAAACATTTTTTTAATTTCATTGATGTCTTGTGTTGTACACTACACTAAGATTAGTTTTCACTATACACAACACCGACTTAGCTTGCAGTATACACAACAATATGCTCGGCTTGTGCAACACAAAATTTTATGTTCTTTTGAAAGAATTAATTTCACTCAAGATATAGCATAATTGAACAACTAAATATTATTATGTTACCTTATATCCCAGTCATTATAATGGTGGGTATAAACATTATTAACTTTATTCTAAAAACCTATTAAAATTAAAATATGTGATTTTATAAAATAATAAAATCACCCTTGATGGATTTTATTAATTTAATATATATGTAATATATTTAATAAAATGTTTTAAATTCACTATATATGTTTTCTATACATGATATAGGAATAAAATCAATTTTTTGGATAAAAGAAATATTTTTTAAAAAATGCAGTTTTGTCGTCTTTTGATGGAGTACCCATTTTAAATCTTGTTTTTTACACTTTTATAAATAATATTAAAGAAATAAACTTTTTATTTTGAATTGGGATATAAAAAATTTCTTTTGATTATTTTTTGATATTTTTCTAATAAGATTTAAGTTTTGAAGAATAGTAAAAATATACCAAATTTTAATTGAAAAAAAAACGTTTTTCATCGAAACATGTTATGTGGATATATTATATTATTGAATGTTTTAAAGATAAAAATATAATATATATTCATTATTTAATATAATTTTTTCCATTTTAATTAAATTTACCATGGATTTTGGTATAAAAACATTTCAATCTTTTGCAATGTTTTAACATTTAAAAACCTGTTTTTGATTCTGACAATAGGATTAATTTTAAATTAATTACTAAAACTCCTATGTTTTCAATTTTTAAAAATGGATTCCATATTTTGAAGCATTAAAGACAAATTATGTAAATATTTTTTTTTTTGGCATTATGAATAGTGACTTCAGTAATTTTTATTATAAAAAAGGTAAATCAGGTAATGAAGGGTAAATATAATATTATAAAATTACATTAACACTTTTTCTAATATTATTGAATGATTTATTTTAGACCTCAACCATCCTTGGGTCTAAATGATACCCTTTGGAAGCCACTTAAAATATATTATGGCTTTTAATATATTATATTTAATAGAAACTTAAATATGTCTTACTCAAATTTTAACAAAATTATCATTTTTAAAATAAGGTTATATAGAAGAAAAATTATACTATAAATATTCATTAAAAATAAAAAAATTTATTTATCATGGTAATTTATTTAAATTTTTAGGAAATAAATAATTATCTTAAAGGCTTATACATTGATGATGCTGAAATTATTTAATTGATGGAAAATTAAAAAAAATATTAAAATGAGAATAATCATTAAAAGACCAAAACACTTAACCAAATATTTTTGTTTGAGTATATTTCAGCTATAAAAATCCAAGGTTAAAGTTAGGGACCATTTGGTTCCATATTGAAAATATTAAAACACTTATAATATTTCATATAAAGTGATGTTAAAGTTGTAACATTCATGTTTTAATAAATATAACATTTTTAATGTTGGATTCTAGAGAATATATATTTCACTATAAGTATTAAAATAAAATCTATAAGATTTATCTTTGTTATAGAATTTTATTTTTAATTTTTATTAAATATATAAGTATATTAAATAAATACAAAAAATTGATGTAGTAATTATTTTTTTAATGGAAATATTAAATTAATGTTATTAAAAATATTAAAATCAATATATTTTTGGATAATTAATATATCCAATTATTTTATAGATGACCTTGATCCATTAGGGATATTATAAATTATTTTTTTAGAATAAAATATTTTATTGATATTTTAAAAATCCATGAAATGAATAGTTTCAAAATTGACACTATTGTTTTTTTTCAAAATAATGTTTTCTTAAATTATTTAAAAATAATAATAAATTTTTAAAAATATATAATAATTATGATATAGTCTAAAATGTTCAAAAATATTTATTTTTGATCTAATTCACATCAAATATGTAAATATTTAACCCTTTTAATATTGAAATATTTTTTACCCTGGTTAAAATTAAAAAGAATAATTAAGTGTTAAATCAAAATGATATGGTTTAAATGGAAATAAAAACTTGTATAAATTTTATTTGTTGATTATATTAAAATATTATATAATATAATATTATAAATTAGGAAATTTTAGTGGTTTTTTAAAATGTTTTTATTTTATTATAAATTAATATTTTTGGAGATTCTAAATATGCCCCTCACCTCAATTATAAAAGGTCACATCCACCCTCACAACATAACTTCACATTGATCATTAAATATCTGTTACCCCATGTCTATTTCCCATATAAAATTTCTTAGTCACATTCTAGAGGTGTTTTTTTCTCAAAATACCAATTCTAGTTCCATTAAGAGGATATCTAGAAGGATCTCGTCGAAGAAGAGGTAATCTCCTCTACTGATTCTTTCAAAAAAAAATCTTTTTCTACATCATCTTTATGATTTTTATCGATATAAATTAATTACTATAGTATCAATTATATACTTATATTTTATAATGATTATGTAACAACCATATTCAACCTTTATTCCATCCTATGAAAAATGAAATCACCATGTGTGTGTACGTACGGCTTACCGTCTCTACGCTATGGTGTAATCTGGTTTTCACCACCACCATACATGGATGGGTATAATAATGTAATAATAACTAAATAAAATTATAATAAAATTATACTAATTATTAAATATTATACACTATATAGTTCAATACCATTCAACAAGTATAGGAATGATATCCTTGCTCGTGCGTACGTAGGACCTACCATCTCCATGATGTGATGTGATTCATTCTATATGATATTCATTAAATAATGATTATATAAATTAATTGAATTAATAAATATGATATATATTATAAGAATATCATTCTGTAAATTATATAACTATATCCTAATAAGTGGAACATGAACATATTCATTAAAACATGCGTAAGAAAATAAAGAAGTTAATGCCCAAAAGATGATTAATAATGTTATTAACAAACATGTAATGAAATGATCACATATGATATCATAAAAATGACTATGACTCTGTAATAATATAATGAAATTATTTAAATCACTTTACATTAGGTTCATATACATATAAAGGATATCATACCTAAGGTAAGGGTTTATTTTCTCTCACTTTTATTTCTATGGTACACATGCCTTATACACCACCTATTTATTTTGTGTGGTGTTTATATTCACCAATAATGTTTTTATTATTCTTATTATGAATGTTATGATATTTAAATATTCATATAATATTATTTATTTTGTTATATATGCGATTCGACTGGTTATAATGTGTAAGAGATTATTTTTCAATCTTATTATTTTCTGAGATTGTTTATATGTAAGTATTTACTAGTTTATATTTATCATCCATGTCCATGTTAAAATATGGATTCCAAAATATTATTTATATCTTTATAAAACTTTTTAAGGTTAATTTTACCCATTTAGTAGAGTTTTATTAAACGGTTTAAAAGTAATCTTTTATCATTTTTTAATAAGAGGTACTTTTTTACTTATCTAAAAAAAGTATGAGAAGAATTTTTTCTTTTAAAATATATGGAACAACATGTTTTTACTCTTTCATAACACTATATTTCCAGGAATCTTATTTTGAAATATTTAAATTTTATTTTTGAAGAAAATATTTTCAATTAAAATTGTGTGTCATTTTGAGAAAATAAAATGTTTTTGAAGAAGAAATGATATTTTCCTCAAGAATTAATTTCAAGTGTTTAGTCAAAATTATTTTCCATCTAAGATTTAATTATTTAATAATTTTTTGTTTCAAGTATACTATCCCTATTATACATACGGTTTTATTATTATTTTATGGATTTCTATTTATATAATTCATTTGTTTTACATGGATTAAGTTATTATGGAATGATGTTTAAGAAACCCATTTTATTCATTGGGTGATGCTATGATGAATGATTTATGTTTTATAGAATGCATAATAATGAATTCATTATAAGATGGGTGGGTGATATATCTCCCTCCAATGCATTGGGTAAGGAATTATATCTCATGATATAGGTAGGACTGGAACTTTAAATGATCTTGATTCAGTAATACAGGGCTGGAATGGAATATAAACTCAGTTCAGTAATATAGGACTAGAATGAGGAGTGACATTAATTCAATTGTGGACATTGTCTGCTATGATAGTCTTGAAAATGATCCTTGACTAATATGAATTGATTTTATATACTTAAGTGTATGCCGAAAAATTTTATATCTTATGTTATGACTTTTGGGATTACATTCATTTATTTTTATGGCCATTATGATTTATCCCATGACATGATATCATGATCTTTCATATGCAGGATAGGATTTTTCAAATGTTATGTTCTTATATTACATGAGTGTGATATGGTTCTATGTTTTACCCTTATTGAGCATCTAATCTCACCCTTTCTTATATTTCTTTTCCCTAGGTCGTGAAGAAGGGTATTAAGTAATATATGTCAAAAAGTGTCTAGTTATAAAAGAATAAGTGGGATGTCTTTTGAACTGGTTGTTTATGTTTTCCAGTTTCTAAAGTCACTAAACCTATATTTTCCTTTCGAAGTTTTTCTATACACTACTACAACCTGCCCCTTTATCAGTGCTAAAAACCAGCATTAACAGCGCTAGAAAAGTGTTGTTAATTCCGGCGTAGATAAAGGGGTCCTTTATCAGCGCGTGGTGGAGCGCTGATAAAGGTCAACTATATCAGCGCTTCTCGGAGTGCTGATACAGGGTCCCTTTATCAGCGCTCCTCTAGCGCTGTTAAAGGTGTCCTTTATCAGCGCTAAAAAATCACTGATAAAGGCCCCAGTGCCTGCACCTAAAAAACAGTACCTGCACACCTGCACACCAGAATACCTGCACAAAGTAGCACATGCACACCTGCACACCATATCACCCGCACCCAATATTTTGACTAATAACGGTATATACATTTACTTAACATCATGAATACAAAAAAACGCATTTCTATATACATTTCAAACATTGTTTTACATGGTTACATTTACAATTATTCAACAACAGTTATAAACATTCATGTTTCATCCTTTGATATTCGTGATCCACTCTCGATGGTATTTGTTGCTGAACAAAGCATCTGAACTCAAGGAAACAAATTCACCTATATAAGAAAACAAATATTATGTTAGTAATGCAATAATGAAAGAAATTAAAACAGTAATATGAAAGAATACATTAATATAGAAATTTGAAACTAAAATATTAAATTTTAAACTCAAAAGTTTTCATTTTCATAACAATGAAAGGGAATAATGTAAAATCAATATGTTTTTGATTGATTTATCTCATTTAATAAATACTGATTCTTTATCTAATGAAAAGATTTACCGATCACACCGTGCATCGGATTGAGGTGTGGTCGATTCGTACACGTCACAAATGATTCGTGGATCGTTATCCTAAAGTATCAAAACAATCCGAACGCGTTTGCTCGGTTTGGCGTATGTCATTGGTGTTGTTTTCCAAAGTTTATATCATTTTCAAACTGATATCAGACAATTTTAGCCATACCGGTCACACCGTGCGTCGTATTGAGGTGCGGTCGATTCTTACACGTCACAAATGACTCTTGGATTGTTGTCCTAAAGTATCAAAACAATCTGAAGGCGTTTGCTCAGTTTGGCGTATGTCATTGGTGTTGTTTTCCAAAGTTTATGTCATTTTCAAACTGATATCAGACACTTTTAGCCATACCGGTCACACCGTGCATCAGATTGAGGTGCGGTCGATTTTTACACATCACAAATGACTCGTGGATCATTTTCCGAAAGTATCAAAACAATCCGAACGCATTTGCTCAGTTTGGCATATGTCATTGGTGTTGTTTTCCAAAGTTTATCTCAATTTGAAACTGATATCAGACACTTTTAGCCATACCGGTCACACCGTGCGTCGAATTGAGGTGCGGTCAATTCTTACACGTCACAAATGACTCGTGGATCATTTTCCTAAAGTATCAAAACAATCTGAAGGCGTTTTCTCGTATTGGTGTATGTCATTGGTGTTGTTTTCCAAAGTTTATGTCATTTTCAAACTGATATCAGACAATTTTAGCCATACCGGTCACACCGTGCGTCGGATTGAGGTGCGGTCGATTCTTACACGTCAAAAATGACTCATGGATCGTTTTCCTAAAGTATCAAAACAATCAGAATGCGTTTTCTCGGTTTGGCGTATGTCATTGGTGTCGTTTTCCAAAGTTTTTCTCAATTTGAAACTGATATCAGACACTTTTAGCCATACCGGTCACAACGTGCATCAGATTGAGGTGCGGTCAATTCTTACACCTCACAAATGACTCGTGGATCGTTTTCCTAAAGTATCAAAACAATATGAAGGCGTTTTCTCGGTTTTGCGTATGTCATTGGTGTTGTTTTCCAAAGTTTATGTCATTTTCAAACTGATATCAGACAATTTTAGCCATACCGGTCACACCGTGCGTCGGATTGAGGTGAGGTCAATTCTTACACGTCACAAATGACTCGTGGATCGTTTTCCTAAAGTATCAAAACAATCCAAAGGCGTTTTCTCGGTTTGGCGTATGTCATTGGTGTTGTTTTCCAAAGTTTATGTCATTTTCAAACTGATATCAGACAATTTTAGCCATACCGGTCACACCGTGCATCGGATTGAGGTGTGGTCGATTCGTACACGTCACAAATGACTCGTGGATCGTTGTCCTAAAGTATCAAAACAATCCGAAGGCATTTTCTCTGTTTGGCGTATGTCATTGGTGTTGTTTTCCAAAGTTTATGTCATTTTCAAACTAATATCAGACAATTTTAGCCATACCGGTCACACCGTGCGTCGGATTGAGGTGTGGTCGATTCTTACACATCAAAAATGACTCGTGGATCGTTGTCCTAAAGTATCAAAACAATCCGAAGGCATTTTCTCAGTTCGTCGTGTGTCATTGGTGTTGTTTTCCAAAGTTTATGTCATTTTCAAACTAAGTAGTAGGAATTCACTAATCTAAGGATATGAAACATAAGAAAGGGAGATCATAGATGCTCAATAAGTTTAAAGGGAGATATCAATGACCATATAAAGATAAAATAAGTATTAGGAATTCACCTTCATTGTCCTATTTGTTTACATTCTTCGATCAGGTACGCTGCCCATTCGTTTCTAAAGACATTTATATCATCTTCTGAATAGGAGTTTTTGTGACAGTCATAGTAGTACTGAAAAAATATAAATACACAAAGGATTAATAATTATTTTAAATAAAGTAGTAATTATTTTCAAAAATACCTCTTCAGGGATGCTAGTTTGTCCATGAAATACGATCTCTTTCATAAATTTACAAACATAATAACCGCAGTCCTTGTCATTTGTTTGTTTCGAACACTGCGGAAACATCGAGAAAAATAAGTAATTTGTTTTGATATGTATTTGGATAGTGAAATATATTTATATATACCCAGATACTTCTTTATTTGTAGATCTTGTGGGCATTTTCGTCCTTACGCCCTGGATTCATTCCAGCCTTTAGACGATATTCATACACCGCCCTATCATAACAAAATCCTCATTAAAAGATAATATAAATTATATAACTAGATATTTAGTTCTAAAATGTTGGATCTAGTTTATTACAAATTGACAATCGCCATCATGTGTGGTCGGTTAGTTGGATATCCATGCAGTGAATCCAGAAAATAAATCTTTGGAGTATCCAAATTGACTGCAATGAGCATCCAATGTTCCCTAAAAACACAAAAAGAAATAAGTACTGATAGAAATGAAAATATAATTGATATGATTAAAATGTAGAGTTTTACCCTTGCATCGTTGGTATTAAAAAGAGCATGTCAGTCGTAATTCTTCTTTGAAACGTTCTGAGCAGATTTGACATCAATTCAGCCTGAAAATTAGAATCTATTTCTGTTCGTTGTGTAGAAATGGTGTGAGGACTAACGAGTCCAAATTTGTATTCATGGGCAAATCCCTTCAATTGTTTTTCATATATATGCCTGTGAAAAATATGAGATGTATTTATCCATAATTATCAAAGTATATCAGCTTCTGTAAAATCAAATCATGAAAACATACCTCATGTATGCATTTATAACTGAGGCGCCTAGCCAGTCGTATGTGATGATCTCAGAAACAGCGTCTGCACTAACGAAATCCATTGTTTCCTCTCCGTACATATCTTTTTCACAAACAATTGTATGATTCTTTCCGTATTTCATTTTCGTATCCACATGAGCTTACAATGATATTAAATGTGGATATAGAAGGGGCGGGGTGAACGCGCTCTCAGTAGATCGTTTTGATCGGTTGGTTGATCCAATCTTGGAGCCGCTCTTTCGTTTTAGCTTCTCCATTTTATCCTTCTGTAATAACATTCATCAGTTCAGCCATTTTCTAATTTAATGTTAAAGGTTCTTCTTGAAAAATGAACTAGAAATGAATACCTCCTACTCGACGTGTTTTTTTACAAGATTCGACGGCCATGCAACGAATGTTCCAATAGCTTTTTCCACCGTATGAATGTCGTCATCGTCATTTGGCACAGGTAGCTCAGTGCTCGGCTCATGATCTACGTTAATCGACACTTTGACATGACCGGCTGGAAGTGGTCTGGAGTGTAGCGTGTCATTCTGCATATTGAACACCGTAGCCCTCGCTACAAGGCGATGGGTGGGAGTTGACAGATATAAATCACAGTCATTTTCACCCTGCAGAATATCATTAAATGAAAGGTATCAGTGTCTATGTGATTCACATCTCACAAAAAAGAATATTATAACATTGATTACCTCGGTTAAGTCAGGTCTTTGAGGGGAATGGCTCGCCTTAAAGCTGGTGAGGGGTGGATCTTCTCATGGGGGTTGTTCTTGAGTTGTTTGTTCTCTTCGCCTCTCCTCCATCAAAATATTTAGCATCTCTCCCTGAGTTTGGATTAGTTCTTCAAGGGTAGCTACTCTATCTCTCATTACATGCAATTCTTTAGTTTGTTCATCCTCTTGTTTTTTTTCTTAAAATATGTCTTGGGTGACACCCCAAAACCCACACCTCTGACGCGGCCATACTATTTTGGCTGTTTCAAGGCCATTGAAAGTATGTCTGCATCCGGTGCGGGTGTTGATGTTTCCTGTGACTATGTCAAATAAAAAATATGAAAAAATAAGTAAGCATCGTTATGTAATAGTGATTTAAAGCAAAACAAGTTTATATTATGTCATACTTACACATGTTTCCCACACTTTTTGTGTGTTTTCATCTATCAGTTTCCCCTCTTTATTAACACAATCCTCCTTCCATAGCACATGGCGTGGAATGGAAGTGACTTGAGATTTTGCTTCATTAATCTGCTTATAAACAGAGAAACATGGTTACAGTGTTGTTTTATGTCACATAAAATTATTACAGTACTTTTAAAATACATACCAATTGTTTTTCAATTGAAGTGTACCCCAACCTTGCTTTACGGTAGGGGTACGCTGGTTTTGCTACCCGTTCTTTATTTTCAGCACTCAGTTGCTGCTTCATAAATAAAAACCTATCAATCAATGTGATGAATACAAGCAATGTTACACAACGTGTAACCAAACACAATGTACATGAAAATTCTTTTTCGCACGACAGTTGCAAAACGCATCCCACATTCCTTGGGATATCAAGTGTGCATAAAGAGGAGGCGGGTGCGGCTTGATTTTCCCTTCGGCATCTTTTAGATGATTTTTCGTTAAAATGGTGTGAAAGCCTCTATGAATCCTTCCTGCCAGTCTGAAAACATATTCTTTGTGCGAAACATCTACTATAAATGCACTCTGCAAGAGATGATGAAGGGTTAGTCAATATTTCAATATTTTATTTTATTTTAATTAATTAAATAGATGATATTGTAATGTCACTGTAATCTCTTCCCACATTAATGTTTTCAACCCGCTAACAACATGGTGCCACGACTCTACGTCAATTGGCACGTGTTGTCGAGTGACGATTCCAATGTAGCTACTAAACATGGCTTTGTTGGGGTTTACATGCTGGCCTAGCTTATTCCATCCCACCTCATATTTGATGCTTTTGCTTTTGCCTTAAGGATTTTTTCTAAAACTGTCAAACTACGGCGCACCTGTTTTTTTGTGTCACTGGGGTTTCATCACCTACCATTTCCTCAGTTTCTGCATCATCATTATGTTTCTCCGAAGCGCTAGCTTCGGCACTGACACCAGCTGCAACAGGTTGAGAGACCTATTGTACGTCAGCAGTGGGACCAGCTGCAACAGGTTGAGAGACCTGTTGTCTCTCAGTAGTGGGACCAGCTGCAATAGGTTGAGAGACTTATTGTACGTTAGTAGTGGGACCAGCTGCAACAGGTTGAGAGACCTGTTGTCTCTCAGCAATGGGACCAGCTGCAACAGGTTGAGAGACGTGTTGTGTCTCGGGATTGGGTGCATCAGCAGGTGAAGAAGTCATTATCTGCAGAACTGGTTTAAAATTTAAGTTAGATCACATAAAAGTAGCAGCGAACAAATAATAACATAATGTAACACAATCTATATTACAATAAAAATCAATAACCTGATTATTGAACTCCCTTTTTTTAAAGGCTGAAGGGATTTGACCCCTCTATCAACTATCCATATCCCTTCATTGTTGTCACGACCCGCCCTCGGGGTCCGTGTCGTGACTACCCCAAGCCCGCCTTCCATAGGCCAGGGGCTGGCGACTAGCACCAAGGCGTAAATCCCGGTAAAAAGGGAAGGCATTGCCTTAGAAAAGTAAGCACACACCACAGAGTAAACAAGCGGAAGTAAACACTAAACAAGCAGAGTACAACTGAAAGTGCGGAAAAGTAAATGGGCCAGAATACAAACCCAAACTGAAAGTAAAGTACAACTCGAAAAGGGAAAAACAGCAACTGTAAAGTAAAGGCCGCTACTCCGAGCTGTCCACCGGAAATCCCACCTGAAGGGTGGGTACAGATAGCTCCTCTGCTCCACGGGTCCCACCGTCCGCTCCGTGCTCGTCCCGCCCAGTGGTCCACCTCCGGGTACCGTTCCGCTCCGCAAACCTCAGCTAAGGTCAACGCTGTCCGTCGTCTGCAACCAACACAACGTAGTGCGGGCGAAGCCCGTGCAGGGGTGAGTATAAGCTACTCAGTAGGGACCCCGAGACCCCTGAAGGTCTCTCAAAATCCACAAAGGTTAAACCACGAAACAAAGTACAATCCCGAAGTAACAACCAACACTGCTTAGGTATATGCCCATACATATACCTAAGTCATCAATTCAAATACGCTCCAACCTCCGAGCCCAAGTATAACTCAGTCCACGCAGGAAAGTATACGTATTCCACAAAGGAAAGTAACAGGATTCAGCTCACACAGGTATACTTCTTCAAGGACGATAAAGATGATCACTGATCCATCTAAGTCGTCGGACCCACGAAGGATCGATAGGTAACTAACCCCCGCAAGACCCACACAGGATCGGGCTCACACAGAACCTGTAGGCGCTGGCTCACACAGAACCGCTGAGCGCAAGGACCCACTCAGGATCGGGCTCACACAGAACCTGTAGCACTGATCCACGTAGGATCGCTGAGTGCTGTAGTCGTCGTCGTCGAATCCACACAGGATCTCTGTACTGTCGTCGTCGAATCCACACAGGATCTCTGTACTGTCGTCGTCGCAGTCACAGTAGCAGTCGTAGCAGTAGAACAGTCGCAGCCAGCACTAGGGTTCCCGCACACAGCAAGCTCGTACGGAGGGTCCGCTCCACGAGCCGAGAGGCTGATACATCAACTGTCACGAAGACCGAAGTTGATGTATCCAAAAGTTCCGTATCGTCAACAGGAACTCAACGCAACAGACGGCGCGTCGATCGGACGCCCGGTCTGAGAGTTATAGGCATTTTCGTCTCCGGGGCCCGGTTGGTTTTTAAGGCAAAACCAACCCGACCGTACTCCACCTGCGTCCGAACCTCGGGCGGAGTATGCCAAAAGATCCGTCTCAATAAGAGGAACACTACGCGACTGACGGCACGTCAATCGGACGTCCGTAGCTCAAGATATGAGCGTTTCCGCTCCGAAGGCCCGGTTGGTTTCGTGAACGAACCAACCCGGCCGAACTCAAAGTAATCCGAAACCTTGAGTGCGATATACCGAAACTACCGTCTCGATCCAAGGATCGCGTTGCCGCAGACGGTTCGTCATTCGGAGGTCCGAGGCTCAAGTTATGAGCCAAGAACCGAATCTGGTCCGAAACGGGGGGTCCGGGTCCGGGCCGACCCGGCCCGACCCCCCCCCCCCCCTCTGGACGGCGCGGCGGCCGGCGGCGGCGGACGGCGGCGGCGGACGGCGGCGGACGGCGGCGGCGGCTGGCCGCGTGGCGGCGGCGGCGGGCCGCGTGGCGGCGGGCGGCGGCGCGGCGGCGGGCCGCGTGGCGGCGGCGGCGGGCCGCGTGGCGGCGGCGGGCCGCGTGGCGGCGGCGGAAGGCACGCGGGGCTGAGCCCCGCGTTTCACAAAACGGCACGGCTTTAAGCCGTGCCTTGCTAAGAAACGGCCCCCGCAAGTGGGGGCCGGCTGAAGAAAACCGGGGGGGCTTTGCCCCCCCCCTCCTTAAAAGAACCGCCCCCCTCATTAAGAGGGGGGTCTTGAAGGACCGGCCGGGGTTTAATCCCCCGGTTTTTATGACATCCGGCCGGCCCGCTGGCCGGCCGGTTTTTACCAACGGGACCGGAATTTCCGGTCCCGCCCTCGACTTCCGACGCCGGCGGCACGGCCGCCGGTCTTTCCTTCCGCCGCGGCCCGGAACCGGCCGCGGTCTCCTCGTCTCACCGCGGCCCGGAACCGGCCGCGGTGTTCGTCGTCCGGCGCGGTGCGACGGCACCGCGCCCCTTTCGCCGGGCCATGAATCCTCCCAACGCGGCGCGACGGCGTCGCGTTCTTGAAATCTCTCCTCGGCGAAGCGCGACGGGTCGCGGAAAATTATAAGCATGTTCATCCGCGTGGTGCGACGGCACCACGCCTCTTGCTTCCACCCGCATGAATAAAACGAGAACTAAGGAGGGGGGGTTCGGCCGTGTTCTTGCGGTCCGACCCCCCTCACGTTAAATAATAACATAACTAAAGAATAACCGAAAGCCACACATTTAGTCATGCTAAAAATCCATGATTCAAGAATGGAATAAAAATAAACAATAAATAACATCCCCTACCTCTGGATTCAAGAACGATGATCGTCAACGACCCGCGGAAGACGCGTCGCGGTGGTCGGCGTCACGGAAGAAGAACGTCGATGTCGTGAAGCGAGGATTCGAAGTTCTTTGACGACGATTTCGTCGTGGAAAATCGTCGCGGAAGAGATGACGCGGAAGAAGACGTCGTCGGTGTCGCGGGTATGGCGTCGCGAAAGACGATTCCCGAGAACGTGGCGTTCTTCGTCGATTTCTTCGCGTTCTTCGTCAAAGCTTGAAGAAGAAGAAGATGAAGGCTCCAAATTCTCTCAAGGTGGCTAGAGAATTCTAACCCAAATAAAATAAGCTAAAGACTTATTTTATTCACACGATTATCAATTTGAATTTCAAAGGTTTGAAATTCAAACAATTCAAACAATTCAACTCCATTAATTAACAAAGTTGTCATGTTATTAAAAGAGGAGTTTAAGGGGGAAGTTGAGAGGTTACTAAAAGATTTAGGGGTTCGTGTGGGCCCCACCACACTTAATCCTCCCAAGGGAGGTTAAGTGGGTGTGGGTCCCACTTCTAACCCCCTTAGGTAGGTTTTTTTTTTAATAAGTTTAAATAAAATTTGTTTTACACAATTTTATTTAACTTATCTGAAAAACCCCAAAACGTAACTTTCAACCCGCAACAAACGCAACTCCCGAAAAGGTCTCATTAAGCGAATATCGGCGCTGCGAGTTCATCGGTGCCCTCGGATTTCAATTCCGAGCACCGGATCAAAAGTTAGGAATTCCCGCTCGTTCGTTCACTGAACGTACCCGAGCCAAACTTCGGAAATTAATTCCGGGCACTCCGGGCCTCGGAATCAGGTGCCGTCTGAAACCGCGCTCTTGTAAAAATCCAAAAAAAATTAAGAAAAAAAATTCCCTTGAATTTTACGGTCTTTACATTACTCTCACCTCAGGGCTTTACGTCCCCGTAAAGATACAACAAAAACTAGGGAAACAAATGAGGGTACTGAGCACGCATCTGAGCCTCTCGCTCCCATGTGCTCTCCTGGAGATTCCCGTGCTGCCATCTGATGCGCACAAGAGGAATCGATCGCCCACGTAGGACCCGCTCCTGTCGATCCTCTATCTCCACCGGGACCTCTGTAAAAGTCGCCCCATCGTCAACGTCAAGCTCCCCATGATCAATGATGTGCGTCGGGTCGTGCACGTATCTCCTCAGCTAAGATACGTGGAAGACGTCGTGCACCCGGTGCAACTGAGGTGGTAGAGCCAGACGATAAGCCACCTCGCCAATCCTGCTGAGAATCTGGAAAGGTCCGATGAAGCGCGGAGATAACTTGCCGCCTCGGCCAAATCTCCGAATACCACGTCGAGGTGAGACCCGCAAGAAGACGTGGTCGCCATCCTCGAACTCTAGTGGCCTCCGCCTCCTGTCAGCGTATGACTTCTGCCGGCTCTGAGCTGTCCTCATCCGCTCCTGGATGACCTGGACCTTCTCTGTCGTGGCCTGGACCATCTCCGGTCCCACTAGTGCTGACTCCCCTGGGTCTGTCCAGCACAAAGGAGATCTACATGGTCGGCCGTACAACGCCTCGTACGGTGCCATCCCGATGGTGGAGTGATAGCTGTTGTTGTATGCGAACTCCACCAAAGGTAGGTGGTCCTCCCAGCTATGACCAAAGTCAAGGACACATGCACGGAGCATGTCCTCGAGAGTCTGAATGGTCCTCTCCGTCTGTCCATCCGTCTGAGGGTGAAAAGCTGTGCTAAGACGTAGCTGCGTCCCGAACGCCTCCTGTAACCCCTTCCAAAGCCGGGAAGTAAAGCGGGCATCACGATCGGAAACGATAGATGATGGCACGCCGTGGAGCCGCACAATCTCCTGAACGTAGAGACGTCCCAAGCTCTCCACCGAGCCATGCTCTCTGATGGGTAAGAAGTGTGCCGACTTGGTGAGTCGGTCAACAATCACCCAGATGGAGTCGTGACCTCTGGAAGTGCGTGGAAGTCCAGTCACGAAGTCCATAGATATGCCGTCCCACTTCCACTCCGGAACCTCCAAGGGCTGTACCAAGCCTGCTGGTACCTGATGCTCTGCCTTCACCTGCTGACAGGTAAGGCATCGAGAAACGAACTCTGCTACAGCTTTCTTCATGCCCGGCCACCAGTGCTGTCGTCTGAGGTCCTGGTACATCTTCGCCACTCCAGGATGTACCGCTAAAGGAGAAGTGTGAAACTCCCTCAGCACTTCTTCTCGCAATGTGACTGGTACCAAGGCACGTCCTCTGAAAAGGATGTCGTGCTCTGCTCCAAGGGAGAAACCATCAGGTGCCTGTCCCGAGGATATCTGTGCACGCCGTGTCTCGCAGTCAGTGTCCCCGCGCTGTGCCTCCCTGACTCACTGCAGTAGTGGAGGAGTGACTGTGAGAGACTGAAGAAAGGCTGCTCCATCTCTATCCACGAAGGATATCTGCAAAGAGGCTAGCTGCTCCGTCGCCTCCTCGAGTAGCTGAATGCCCGTCCTCCTGCTGAGGGCATCGGCTACTACGTTCCCCTTCCCAGGTGTATAGACTATCTCAAAGTCATAGTCCTGGAGGAACTCGAGCCATCGTCGTTGTCTCAGATTCAGATCCTTCTGCGAGAAGATATACCTGAGACTCTGATGATCGGAAAAGACTGTAAAGCGCTCGCCCATCAGATAATGTCGCCATGTCTTCAGAGCGAAGACCACTGCTGCTAACTCCAGGTCATGGGTAGCGTAGTTCTGCTCATGTGGCCTCAACTGTCGTGATCCATAGGCGATCACTGCCCGCTCCTGCATTAGAACACATCCGAGTCCGGTCCCTGATGCATCGCAGTAGACCACGTACCCTACTCCCTCTTCAGGCAACCTCAAGATAGGTGCGCTAGTCAATCTCTGCCTCAGCTCCTCGAAGCTCTGCTGACAACTGTCTGACCACACGAAGGGTTTCCCCTTCTTCGTCAAAGCTGTGAGTGATACCGCAACTCTGGAGAAGTTCGGCACAAACCTTCGATAGTATCCAGCTAGTCCCAAGAAACTCCGAACCTCAGTCACGCTCCTGGGTGGCTCCCATGCTAACACAGCCTCAATCTTCGCGGGATCCACTGCAACTCCCGCCTCAGAGATAACGTGTCCCAAAAAGTGGACCTCACGTATCCAGAACTGGCACTTCGAGAGCTTACCATAAAGCTGGTGCTCTCGGAGTGTGTCAAGAACAACTCGCAAGTGATAGGCGTGCTCCTCCTCTGTCGTAGAGTAAATCAGAATGTCGTCGATGAAGACCACGACAAACCGATCAAGGTATGGCTGAAAGATCCTGTTCATGAGAGCCATGAACACTGCTGGAGCATTGGTTACACCGAAGGGCATAACCAAGAACTCATAGTGGCCATACCGACATCTGAAGGCCGTCTTCTGCACATCCTCGTCTCTGACTCTGAGCTGATGATAGCCTGACCTGAGGTCTATCTTCGAGAACCACCGTGCTCCCTTGAGCTGATCAAAGAGGTCATCAATCCTCGGTAGCGGATACTTGTTCCTCACTGTCACCTGGTTCAGGCGACGATAGTCAACACAAAGTCGCAAGCTTCCGTCCGCCTTTTTGGAGAACAATATCGGGGAAGCCCAGGGTGAAACACTGGGTCGGATGAACCCCTTGCCCAGCAAGTCCTCCAACTGTACCCGTAGCTCTCGAAGCTCGGCGGGGGCCATCCGATATGCTGGTGTGGATATCGGGGCTGTCCCGGGGTACAAGTCAATATAAAAGTCTACCTCTCTGCGAGGAGGTAGCCCTGGAACATCGTCGGGAAAAACGTCCGCATACTGATCCACCACTGCAGGAAAACCAGGACTTCGCACGTCAACTGCTCCAAGGATAAGGCTAGCCAACTGATGAGTGATGGGCTGTCCTCTCCTCCGCGGAAGTCCATCCTGTGCTGCTAAGGCTCCCTTCTCGCCGGTGAAGGTGAACCTGCTCCCGTCGGTGCGTACACATCGCACCTTGCGCCTAAAACAGTCAATCTGTGCATGGACCGTAGACAGCCAATCCATGCCCAAGATGACGTCGTAAGGCCTCGACGCTGCTACAAGAAGATCCCAGCCGAAGCTCTCGCCTCCTAGAGTAAGCTCACACTGCCGGCACCAGTGCGTAATCGTCGAGTCTGCTCCCGTAGGAGTCTCTAGCCGTAAGGATCGAGCCAACGGCTCTGTCGGAATCTCCGAGCTCCGAACAAGGGCAGCGGCTATGAAAGAGTGACTCGCTCCTGTGTCTATAAGAACTGCAGCAAGGGTGGAATAGACACAGATAGTACCTCGAATCATCTCAGGTGCGCCGTGGTCGTAGGCCTCTGCTGCCTGGAGCTGTGCCTGTCGCTGCCCGCCAGCTCCCTGTGGTCGGGGTGGACCTCCTGGTGGTGGTGGTGGTAGAGCCTCAAAGCGTCGGCCACCACCAGCTGCTCGCCCAGCTCCTCTGCCTCGTCCGCCTCCTCCCTGCGGACCGCCACGGTCGACCCTCTGCCTCTGCCTCGGTGGTCCATCAACTGACTGCTGCTCCTCGGCACGGCGGGTCGGGCAGTCGCGAGCCATGTGGCCCTGCCCGCCGCACGAGTAGCACTGCCTGCCTCTCGGAAGACTGGCTCCGCGCTGTGTGCCCCGCACTGCTGAGCCAGTGCCCTGAGATCGTCGGCCTGAAGGTCTGGTCTGTCTGGACCCCTGAGTCATCCGTCGACTGCCTGCTGCAGATGACTCTGCCACGTGCCGCCCTGCGGTGGGTCGCTGTGCTGGTGTAGACTCAGCAAGGAAGCTCTCGATCAGAAGTGCCCGCTCCAGTACTCCTGTCTGAGTCGGTATGCTGAGGGAGATCAGCGATGCCCTGATCTCGTGTCTCAAACCCTGCTCGAAGGTCCGGGCCCGGAAGAATGGATCCCGTACCATGTCGGTCGAGTAGCGCGAGAGATCGGTAAACCTCGCCGAGTACTGGGCGACCGTCATGCTGCCCTGCCGCAGCTGTAGAAGCTCCTGGATGCGCACCGCTCGAAGGGTGGCCGGGACGAACTCAGAGCGGAAGAGGCTCTCGAAGTCCGTCCAGAGTAGAGATGCCTCATCGTGCACCTGGAGCATCAAGCTCCACCATCGTCCAGCTGCTGCGTGTAGTAGGCTCGCAGCGAGGATCACCATGAGGTCTGCTGGTGTCCTCACTAGCCTAAACACTCGAACCACTGCCTCCAGCCAGTCCTCTGCTGCCTGGGGATCCGTCTCCCCGCGAAACCTGGGCGGTCGCTGGTGCTGAAACTCATGCAGTGCGCTGAGGCGACGTGCATCGTCAGCGGCTGCTGCTGGAAGCATCGGGGGCTCGGCGGGTAAAGCTACCGCCGGTGCCACTACTGGAAAAGGGCCCTGCACCGAGGCCTCGTCGCTCGGGGGGCTGTCGTCTCGCTCGACTCTCGGAACCCTAGCTGGCTGCCGTCGTGGGGCCATCCTGAAAAGGAGAACAAGAGCACCATCGTCAGAACAGTATACCTGGTGAGCTGAATTAAGTAATCACAAAGAAAACTTGAGACTTTCGTTAAGCAGATCAGTATACCCGGTGAGCTGACACAAGTAATCACAAAGAAAACTTTGAAACACACACGCAATCAATGTTTTTGTGCATTAAGTCGGAAATCAGAAGTCAGGGTCCTGGTGTACGGATACGTCGGCCGCCGCACCAACACTGGACTCCCTGGACTGATAACCACACTCAATACGCTAAACATTATTGCTTCACATAGAAAAGATCAGAGTTCGCGGTAGAACCGAACTCCTCTGATACCAATTTGTCACGACCCGCCCTCGGGGTCCGTGTCGTGACTACCCCAAGCCCGCCTTCCATAGGCCAGGGGCTGGCGACTAGCACCAAGGCGTAAATCCCGGTAAAAAGGGAAGGCATTGCCTTAGAAAAGTAAGCACACACCACAGAGTAAACAAGCGGAAGTAAACACTAAACAAGCAGAGTACAACTGAAAGTGCGGAAAAGTAAATGGGCCAGAATACAAACCCAAACTGAAAGTAAAGTACAACTCGAAAAGGGAAAAACAGCAACTGTAAAGTAAAGGCCGCTACTCCGAGCTGTCCACCGGAAATCCCACCTGAAGGGTGGGTACAGATAGCTCCTCTGCTCCACGGGTCCCACCGTCCGCTCCGTGCTCGTCCCGCCCAGTGGTCCACCTCCGGGTACCGTTCCGCTCCGCAAACCTCAGCTAAGGTCAACGCTGTCCGTCGTCTGCAACCAACACAACGTAGTGCGGGCGAAGCCCGTGCAGGGGTGAGTATAAGCTACTCAGTAGGGACCCCGAGACCCCTGAAGGTCTCTCAAAATCCACAAAGGTTAAACCACGAAACAAAGTACAATCCCGAAGTAACAACCAACACTGCTTAGGTATATGCCCATACATATACCTAAGTCATCAATTCAAATACGCTCCAACCTCCGAGCCCAAGTATAACTCAGTCCACGCAGGAAAGTATACGTATTCCACAAAGGAAAGTAACAGGATTCAGCTCACACAGGTATACTTCTTCAAGGACGATAAAGATGATCACTGATCCATCTAAGTCGTCGGACCCACGAAGGATCGATAGGTAACTAACCCCCGCAAGACCCACACAGGATCGGGCTCACACAGAACCTGTAGGCGCTGGCTCACACAGAACCGCTGAGCGCAAGGACCCACTCAGGATCGGGCTCACACAGAACCTGTAGCACTGATCCACGTAGGATCGCTGAGTGCTGTAGTCGTCGTCGTCGAATCCACACAGGATCTCTGTACTGTCGTCGTCGAATCCACACAGGATCTCTGTACTGTCGTCGTCGCAGTCACAGTAGCAGTCGTAGCAGTAGAACAGTCGCAGCCAGCACTAGGGTTCCCGCACACAGCAAGCTCGTACGGAGGGTCCGCTCCACGAGCCGAGAGGCTGATACATCAACTGTCACGAAGACCGAAGTTGATGTATCCAAAAGTTCCGTATCGTCAACAGGAACTCAACGCAACAGACGGCGCGTCGATCGGACGCCCGGTCTGAGAGTTATAGGCATTTTCGTCTCCGGGGCCCGGTTGGTTTTTAAGGCAAAACCAACCCGACCGTACTCCACCTGCGTCCGAACCTCGGGCGGAGTATTCCAAAAGATCCGTCTCAATAAGAGGAACACTACGCGACTGACGGCACGTCAATCGGACGTCCGTAGCTCAAGATATGAGCGTTTCCGCTCCGAAGGCCCGGTTGGTTTCGTGAACGAACCAACCCGGCCGAACTCAAAGTAATCCGAAACCTTGAGTGCGATATACCTAAACGACCGTCTCGATCCAAGGATCGCGTTGCCGCAGACGGTTCGTCATTCGGAGGTCCGAGGCTCAAGTTATGAGCCAAGAACCGAATCTGGTCCGAAACGGGGGGTCCGGGTCCGGGCCGACCCGGCCCGACCCCCCCCCCTCTGGACGGCGGCGGACGGCGGCGGCGGCTGGCCGCGTGGCGGCGGCGGCGGGCCGCGTGGCGGCGGCGGGCCGCGTGGCGGCGGCGGGCCGCGTGGCGGCGGCGGAAGGCACGCGGGGCTGAGCCCCGCGTTTCACAAAACGGCACGGCTTTAAGCCGTGCCTTGCTAAGAAACGGCCCCCGCAAGTGGGGGCCGGCTGAAGAAAACCGGGGGGGCTTTGCCCCCCCCCCTCCTTAAAAGAACCGCCCCCCTCATTAAGAGGGGGGTCTTGAAGGACCGGCCGGGGTTTAATCCCCCGGTTTTTATGACATCCGGCCGGCCCGCTGGCCGGCCGGTTTTTACCAACGGGACCGGAATTTCCGGTCCCGCCCTCGACTTCCGACGCCGGCGGCACGGCCGCCGGTCTTTCCTTCCGCCGCGGCCCGGAACCGGCCGCGGTCTCCTCGTCTCACCGCGGCCCGGAACCGGCCGCGGTGTTCGTCGTCCGGCGCGGTGCGACGGCACCGCGCCCCTTTCGCCGGGCCATGAATCCTCCCAACGCGGCGCGACGGCGTCGCGTTCTTGAAATCTCTCCTCGGCGAAGCGCGACGGGTCGCGGAAAATTATAAGCATGTTCATCCGCGTGGTGCGACGGCACCACGCCTCTTGCTTCCACCCGCATGAATAAAACGAGAACTAAGGAGGGGGGGTTCGGCCGTGTTCTTGCAGTCCGACCCCCCTCACGTTAAATAATAACATAACTAAAGAATAACCGAAAGCCACACATTTAGTCATGCTAAAAATCCATGATTCAAGAATGGAATAAAAATAAACAATAAATAACATCCCCTACCTCTGGATTCAAGAACGATGATCGTCAACGACCCGCGGAAGACGCGTCGCGGTGGTCGGCGTCACGGAAGAAGAACGTCGATGTCGTGAAGCGAGGATTCGAAGTTCTTTGACGACGATTTCGTCGTGGAAAATCGTCGCGGAAGAGATGACGCGGAAGAAGACGTCGTCGGTGTCGCGGGTATGGCGTCGCGAAAGACGATTCCCGAGAACGTGGCGTTCTTCGTCGATTTCTTCGCGTTCTTCGTCAAAGCTTGAAGAAGAAGAAGATGAAGGCTCCAAATTCTCTCAAGGTGGCTAGAGAATTCTAACCCAAATAAAATAAGCTAAAGACTTATTTTATTCACACGATTATCAATTTGAATTTCAAAGGTTTGAAATTCAAACAATTCAAACAATTCAACTCCATTAATTAACAAAGTTGTCATGTTATTAAAAGAGGAGTTTAAGGGGGAAGTTGAGAGGTTACTAAAAGATTTAGGGGTTCGTGTGGGCCCCACCACACTTAATCCTCCCAAGGGAGGTTAAGTGGGTGTGGGTCCCACTTCTAACCCCCTTAGGTAGGTTTTTTTTTTAATAAGTTTAAATAAAATTTGTTTTACACAATTTTATTTAACTTATCTGAAAAACCCCAAAACGTAACTTTCAACCCGCAACAAACGCAACTCCCGAAAAGGTCTCATTAAGCGAATATCGGCGCTGCGAGTTCATCGGTGCCCTCGGATTTCAATTCCGAGCACCGGATCAAAAGTTAGGAATTCCCGCTCGTTCGTTCACTGAACGTACCCGAGCCAAACTTCGGAAATTAATTCCGGGCACTCCGGGCCTCGGAATCAGGTGCCGTCTGAAACCGCGCTCTTGTAAAAATCCAAAAAAAATTAAGAAAAAAAATTCCCTTGAATTTTACGGTCTTTACAATTGTGGTCTCCTATGACATACAAAATGTCGTCTAAATTGGTACCACTGCGAAATGATTGTGAAATCCCAATGAAAGGATCATCTTCTGTTGAATTTTCATCTGACCCTTCAGCTATTTTGGTCGATAACAGAACAATTGACCAGTTTCGGTTTGCGGGATCGGGAACATAAAATACTTGCACTGCCTGTGATGCCATTATAAATGGTTTGTCTTTCTCCCCTTCCTTACTGAAATCAACTTTCACAAATCCCAAATCATCTATTTTAACAGCACTCCTGTTATCAACCCACTTGCATTGAAATATCGGAACTTGAAATTCTGTATAATCCAACTCCCATATTTGTTTGATGATGCCAAAGTATGACATATTCGCATAAATTGGATTTCTGTCCTTAGCACCGGAAACATGCATCGCTTCAGCCACAAGTGTAACCCCACTATTCTGCATGGTACTGTCTTCATCATGTTCATTAGTATAAAATGTATAACCATTAACTACATAACCATTGTAAGATAATGCATACACACTTGGTCCTCCGGCTAGCCATCGAAGTCGTTCCGAAATAGACTTTGGATTTTCATCTGACTTCTTAAAAATATGATCTCGAAACCATCCTATAAACTGTCAATTATGTGTATCTGATATCCATTTTTCATCCCTTTATGGATTCAATTGCCTAAGAATTTCTTTGTGGATTTCAACATATGGGTCAACGTCCAAACTGTTATGCAAAACATAAAGGTGGGACTGCTCCCGATCTGTAATATTGATTGTGACAACCTTTCTTCCAGAACTTCCTTCACCCTCTAACCGCCCAGTGTGACGAGATTTCGGTAAGCCAATGCTTTCCACACCAAACAAGTATTCGGTACAGAATTCAATGGCTTCCTCAACAATATATCGCTCTGCAATACAACCCTCTTGCCGACTTCGATTTTTGGCATACCCTTTCAAAATATTCATATACCGTTCAATGGGGTACATACATCTGTAATGTACAGGACCATATTGTCGAATCTCTCTCACCAAGTGGACCATCAAATTAACCATCATATCAAAAAATGAAGGCGGGAAGAACATTTCTAATTCACATAATATGACGGCAATTTCTTTTTCCATAGCTGGCAATTTCACCGGGTCTATAACTTTGCTGCATATAGCTTTGAAGAAGAAACACAGTTTCGTTAATGTATGGCGGACATTCTTGGGCAAAATGCAACATAAAGCAATTGGAATGAGATTTTGCATCAAAACATGACAGTCATGTGATTTCAGACCTTTTAACTTCAAGTCGCTCATTGACACAAGGTTACTGATATTTGACGAATACCCCTCTGGAACCTTTACGTCATTCAAGAAGTTGAAAAACTGATATCTCTCCTGCCTGGAAAGAGTGTAAGCAGCAGGAGGAAGAAATGTTCATTTTTCACCCTTTACTGGTGCCAACTCTTCTCGTATTCCCATCTCAACCATGTCCAACCTAGCCTTAATTCCATCTTTTGTTTTTCCAGATGTATTTAGCAACGTGCCGATAACACTGTCAAATACATTTTTTTCTACATGCATAACATCAATAAAATGTCTTACATACAGACAATTCCAGTATTGTAATTCAAAAAAAATTGATCTCTTTTTCCAACCGATTTTCGTAAGGTTTTTCGAAGCCGATTTACCAAAAGTAGTGTCCAAATTTTTAACTTTCTCAAACAATTGATCACCTGTTAGTGGAGACGGTGTTGTACGTTCTTCTGAACTTCCATCGAATGATGTCTTCCAAGAACGGTACTTATGTCGTCACGGTAGAAATCTGTTATGTCCTAGAAACACGGTTTTCGATGAATGTTTCAACCTAATTGGATTGTGTACCTTCTTCGCAAACGGGACAGCCTTGAGTTCCTTTAATGCTATATCCTGACAAATTTCCATAAGCTGGGAAGTCATTTATCGTCCCATACAACATGACTTTCAAAGTGAAATCTTCCTTTCTGTAAGCATCATACAATGTAACACCTGAATCCCACAATAATTTCAAATCTTCGATCAATGGAGCTAAATAAACATCAATATTATTACCCGATTATTTTGGTCCTGATATAAGCATAGATAACATTATGTATTTTCATTTCATGCATAACCACGGTGGTAAGTTATAATTTATCAACATAACCGGCCATGTACTGTGACTGCTGCTTTGAAAACCAAAAGGATTCACTCCATCTGTAGATAACGCAAGACAAAGGTTTCTTGAATCGTTTCCAAATTCAGGATACTCATGATCGATTCTCTTCCACTGAGGAGAGTCTATCGGGTGACGTAGTATCCCATCTTTAATTCTTGTATCTTCATGCCATGTTAATTGTTCTACAGTCTCCTCACTTCCATATAGGCGTCTAAACCTTGGAATGATTGGAAAGTACCATACAACTTTAGTAGGACTGGATTCATCTTTCTTGTATCGATAATCACCACACTTTGGTCACTCTTTAAGTGATTTGTGGTCCTTGCGAAACAGTATACAGTCATTCGGGCAGGCGTGTATTCTTTCAGAGATCATACCCATAGAGCGTAGCATTCGTTTGGCATCGTATGTTCGGCTCGGGAGCTCATTTTCTTCTGGGAGCATGTCATTCAAGAGGGCAAGTAGTTTCGTAAAACTGTCGTCACTCCACCCGTTATCTGCTTTCAAATTATATAGCTTCAGTACGGCTGACAATGCTGTATATTTAGTGAAACCATCATACAATGGCGTCTTTGCACAACTTTTTAACTTCTCAAACAATTTTGGGCAATCACGAAGTTCATCTTCGAAGGTCCTTGTCATTTTCTCAATACGATCTTCATCATCATTCACATTTGTAATCACATCCTCCATACGGTCATCTTTATTGTTCATGTTTGTAATCATATCAGATGATCCATAAAACGCAGTGTCACCCCAGTCACTACCTACATTCGTTGTTTCCCCGTGTTTATTCCAACATGTATAACTTTGATCTATTCCGTGACAGATCAAGTGTTTTTCCAACTCATCTGGACTAATTTTTTTTGAATAACAATAGCGTAAACACGGACAAAGGATTTGAGAAGAGTCACATGCATGATCTATTGCAAACTTGATAAATTCTTTCACGCCTTCTTCATACTCTTTTGTCAACCGATTGGCATTCATCCATTCTTTATTTATATTCATTCTATTTAAAATCCATAGGATAAGTATATAGGTTAAAGGAGAAGGAATATGAGTATAATTTAGATAAAAAACAAGATACTTCAAGGAAATAAAGGAATAAATAAATACCAAAAAAAATATATTGGGAACCACTACAATCCCCAAGCCTCACATCATCTAGATCTATAAAACCCATCAAAGTTACTCCAACTCGATCTGGCAACACTGGGACCCAATTCTACCTGACCTTCAATACATGAGGATTTCTTGGGTACTCAGTAGGGAACCACCAATGTGGTTTCATAAATTCTAATTTTTAGTTATATGTGCATGTTTCATGCTCTGAATAAATAAATAATATCTAATAAATAAATAAATAAATCATCATTGATCCTCAGGTTAATAGCCTCGATCATCCATACCAACTTTGGCTAGTGCCAAAGTGTATTTGAGAACATTGTGATGACTATACCAACCATAACAATAATCATGAGGTCTTTCACCCTAGTATACATTGATAATTACCGTAGATATAAACTCACCCTATTGAATATGATAATAACCTGGAAAACCTCCATCCCATTATCACAACTTGAGTAGTATCCATACTAGTATAAAATTGTTCCCAACAACTTAACCCCAGTAGTGCAGGACACTCAACCAAACAGGCCAAATACACAATAAGGACTGAAATCTCTCACCTATCCACTTTTCATAACAAATATAATCACTACTCAAAATTAATGGCATCCCTATTAGTAGTATCATAGACCTCACTACTATGTAATTTTTTCCATTTCAATAAAATACCACCTCAAGGTCATTTTTTTAATAAAAGTGGTGATATGAATTGGTCACCTAATTCATGCCCCAAAGGACTCAATTAAAAAAAGAGTATAAGTACAAACACAAGGTGAAAAGAACTTACACCATTAGGGATTGAGAGAAGTATAAACCAAAAACACCAAGGAAAATCTGGAAAAATATCTAGAAGCAATGAATGATCCAAACAACCTATTATCAATTATTCCATAATCTCAAAAAGGGGTTTTATTATCCATGGGGACATCACTAATCCATCTGGCTCGAAGGGAATCCAATGCCTTCATAAATTTTCTTCTCTATCAACTTGAGTTATGTTATTCATGCTGTTATACAGTTGTTATTTTAAAATAAAGGGCTGAAATGAAACCTGAGAAAGACCTTAATACATTAAAACCAATGTTTAGAAAGGAAAACCATTAAAGGTTTGGATCAATAAGCTGTTAAGAATGAAGACCATCATTGCAACGTCACCATCCAACAGAAGCACATGATGTAGTGAAACACTCATCGCATGAGAGCATCATATTATTTATCAGTTTCTTACATGGTATAGCCTCATAATATTTACATGGTAATATTCCATACTATAAATAGTCTCAAGAGATGGCTCATGTCCCATTTCAATATATAGGTTTGTTCTGGGTCAGTCTACACATCCAGCCTATCAACAACCTTACAAAGTTATACCCACCCAAGTAGTCACATCCCCAAGGGGGATGTTCACACACTTTAGGTTCAATTCAATAAGGCCAAGGGCTCTGATGTATCACTAGTTCCATGTGTGGCCTATGGGAACAAATACATAAAAGTCACAGAATGTATTCCAAGAGGTCTTCGGGTTCCCCCTAACAAGGTCCTCTAAGTCACACTCACTCTAATAACACCCATTAAGGAATTTATAAATCCATAAAGAAATTACCAGGACCACATACCTATTTTATATGTTTCTACTATTTTAATTCCAAGTTGAAAACTTTTCCTAGGCTCGATAAGCCTCGTCCATTTGTCTACCCCAAGATCAACTCATCAATATATCTCCTTTCTCTCTCCAAAAAACCAAAATTATTAAATTATAACATTTATAATTAATTATCCAAATCAATTTAAACTTGTTATATTCACTAGAAACTCATCTTGTGGACTTTTCATGTTAGAACCAAGACCAAAAATCCATATAAGATCTGAAGTGGGATCTTAGTGCCATATTAGGAAAAATACCCAACCATCAGAACCAAATACATAGACAACATTATATAATTTGATCCAATATCCATGAAAACTACAAAAGGAAACACAAATCCTTCATAATGATTGGTGACTTGCAGATACCATCATGATGCCTCTTATACATGAGGTAGGAAAACACCCCCATCAAATCAATATGATACCACCGTGCTCCAGTTGAATCACCCATAAAACCTAATCTAGATAAATCAAAAATCAATAGAAACTAAATATAAAGAATAAAATGGTAAGGAAGATGGTGATATCACTTAGAATTGTTGAATAAATCCACCAAAAAACTCCCCATGGAAAGGGGAATCAAAGAGGAATAAGGGGGTGGGTCGATTGGGCATTGTATAAGAGGGAGGATGAGAAATGGGGGCTTCCCCTATTGAAATTTAAGAGGGAAAAAGATGAAAATATAATTTTAATGTTCTACACAATTTTCCAAACCATATATTAATAATGTGGTGGAACTGTACAAGAAAACCCCTTCAAATATTTGGTCAACATAGTTTACCAAACTATGCATTAATTATGTAAATTGGAACTACCTCAATCTACAAAATTTCACATGTTTTGTATGAAATCATGAAAAAATGGTATGTTAATCCCTAACTAAAATCCAACTCACATGGTTTCCTCTAAGATATACCATGGTTAACCTTCACTAACCATGAAAGTCAACTATGTGATTTAGAAAGAGGACTGAAAACCTCCTCATGCTCAAGGTTCTACATTGTTTCTCAAAAAATATGAACACAAAACCATGTTTCATTTGAAAAATCTCCAAAAAACATCATATAAAACTAAAATAAAGCTTGTGAGACTCACCTGAGTACTTGAGGCACCTCTCAAACCGCGGTGGAGGAGGTGGCAGCAGAGTAGGCAGAGGAGGAGGAGGAGGAAGCGCCGGTGGAGGAGGAGGATGAGGCAGCGGACTAGGAGGAGGAGGAGGAAGCGCCGATGGAGGAGGAGGAGGGCGAGGCTGCGGTGGAGGAGAAGGAGGAGGAGAAGAGGAGGAGGAGGATGCGGCGGCCGGAGGAGGAGGAGGCGGCCGGAGGAGGAGGAGGAGGAGGAGGAGGCGGCCGGAGGAGGAAGCGGTGGCCGTAGGAGGAGGAGCAGGAGGAGGTGGCGACCGCGGCGGAGGAGGAGGAGGCGGCAGCAGCGGTGCAGAAGAGGGATTCCGCGAGAGATTGACCGGGTGCAGGGAGGAGGAAGAGGACCCGCGGGTTTTTAAAAAATCCGTGTGAGCCTTTATCGGTGCTAGTAAAAAGAGCTGATAAAGGATGTATTTATCAGCGCTAAAATGAAAAGCGCTGATAAATACAACCTTTATCAGCGCTAACAAAAGCACTGATAAAGGTCCACTTTATCAGCGCTGATAAAGGCAGGCGCATGCCTTGCCCAGTTTTGTGGTAGTGTATATTTTAAAATTAATAATCTTCTATTTTGAAGTAATATCTATGTACGTTAATATTGGTTCTTTACATTTCAACTCTTCTAAAGTCATCTCTAACCATCTTTAATTTTCAACTAAATCATACTTCTCACACAAACTAACTTTTCTTTGGTCCAATTAGGTGAGTTTGATTAAATTTTATTTTGTGAATCCAATTGTTATTTCTACCTCTAAATCATTTTGATGGAAATTATTAAGGAAATTACATTTGATGAACATTCTATATATGATGGAATATCGTTGTGTGGTTATCATCTAATGAAATAACTAACTTAAGTGAATCTATCATAAACATGGTAGAAACAACTAATGAATTAAGATACCTATGGAAACTCAGAACTTGTAAATTTTTTAAATTACTCATCACTATAATAGGCTCCTTGTCCCTATGGCATGTTGCATACAATTTTCTCAGAACATTGATTTGTCAGTGTTGTCAGCTTTAGTCCATCTGATATTATGACTCTGATGTTTTTATCATTTTTCATTATCCTTCAAATGGATTAGTGACTTTTCATAATCTAATGGATCTTCCCCAACACAATCTAACTGACTTTATCCCTCAGTTTAGTCTGATTTATTTTCAATTATGATGTATTTCTCATTATAATGGAATACTCATTACAATGTTCTATATATGATGATAACTCTAATAAAAACATTAAAATTATTCAAGCCTCATTAGATTTAACTCATTAAAAACTATGATAGCTTCTATATCTGGTATATTTATATTAAATGATTGATGTCAGGGTTTCTACATTCATAACTCTAGAACTGATACGGTTTTTAAAAACACATTCAACATCCTCTATTCTTTAAAATATCTTAACATTGGAATTTATCATAACTTATAAGAAATCCAAGATCAAAAAATAAATTCCTGACTTGAAGTTAAAAATAAATGAACTTTATAACTCTTGAATTAACTATTTTCATTAATTCCCTATAGTATCATTCTAAATTTCTAATTTAGAATCCTCTAACAATCTGATCACCATTGAGTCCGGTAAATTTTAAATTTCATGTTGATGGATCTAAGATAGAAGATGTTCTTGATCAATAACATCATATTTCAGAAGACATCTATGTATGGTGATGCTCAATATAATACACTATATCCAAAAAATAAACTTTCTTAACCACTGTTATTGGGTTTGAACATTAATCACTTATTCCAAATTGAAAATGAAAACAATGTTTTGAAAATATATTAGTTTTCAACAAAAATGAAACATGTTAAAACATCAAAAATGATTTTTAATATCCCCCATTATATTTGATTGAAAACTATTGTTAAACACCTTTCCAACTAACCATTTTTCAAACTCTCAAAAAAATTTACAAAATATATTAAAAACAAGTAAATTTTTTTGAATTTTATCAAAACATAGACCTTCACAAATAGGAGTGTACTAAAACTACACTACAGGATAATGTAATTTTTATGAAGGAACTTCATCCCTATATGAAAAAAATATGCATCCATGTAAATATAAATTCCCCCTTAATTTTTAATTTTTCTCTTGCTAGCTTTCATCTTCACCATTTTATGATAACTATATATATTCATTCTCAAAAAATAATGATAAGTAAAATATTTTTAGAAAGCATTATGTTTTTACTTTCTCTCCCTAATTTTCAACATAATCCAAAGCATGGTCGGGGGCCTCATTATTATATTTATGAAGTAATTTGAGTAGGATAACCATTTTGTTGCAGTCTCGAATCTATAAACATATCATTTGGAATTTCTTATTTCAAAACATCAGTAATATAATATTTCATTAAAACATATTGCAGAACAATATATCCATTAGCGATATTCTGTTTTATAAATTGAAACTTGATATCAATGTTATTTTATATTGAATTTTGGGTAAGGTTTTTATAAAGATCAATTACACTCTAATTATCATAAAGTATTTTCAATAGTTTGATAACATTAACTGTAACATCCAGGGCAGTGGATCATTAAGGAGTTTTCCAAAAAAACTCAATTCCATCAAATGGTTCCACCGAAATGGTGGCACCGGTCACAGTCGCACACTGAACTGGTGGCACCGCTTACGGTGTAACCGCTTACGGTGGCACCATTACGGTTGCACTGTCACAGTCACACACCAAAACGGTGGCACTTCTTATAGTGGAACCTCTTACAGTGGCACCGTTACGGTCACATTGTCACGGTCGCACACCGAAATGGTGGCACCACTTACGGTGGCACTATGACAGTGGCACCATAATGGTCGCACCGTCATGGTCGCACACCGAAATGGTGGCACCACTTATGGTGGCATCATGAGGATGGTACCATGACGGAGGCACCGTGACCGTGGCACCATTTACAGTGTCTCACCAAATAGTGCCCCACCCTTCATTCTTTTTCCAGTTTCTGACTTTTTCCGCTCCATCAACATATATTTTGACGTAAAAAAGTTTTAATATCCCTTTTAAAACCGTTTAAATCCCATAAATGATATGTAAAATCCCTCAAGATACGGGAGGACCTTGACTTACCAAAATGTGTGGCTTTTTCCTTGGTGTCACACCCTTTTCCCGTACTTTCTAGTTCCACCCCTGTTGGGCGTTTTCCTCTATTTAAAGGAAACCCTTTAAATCAAAACTGTTATGGACACCTCTCTGATGGGAATTATTAAATGATAATTAATTCCATCGTGTGTAACCACCCAACTGCGTAGTGAAACCACGATCCACATTTAAATCCATTCAAAATTCTTATCCTGTAACTCCATGATCTTGCCTCTTTATCGCATGGGAATTCTTTCTTTCTTTCTTATTTTGGATATCTTCTTTTCCTTTACTTGGTGAAGTTGGAGTCCCCCTTCCCAAGGCAAGTGGTACGCCTGTTCTAGAGCTTTTCTTCTCACTCTTGGAGTCCTTTAAGTTCCTCCCCTGCAAGTCGTGCATCCCAAGTTCTTGGTACATGGATAAAAACTTCAATTGTTGATCATCCAAGCAGGGTTCTTCCTTCGTCTATCTTTATTGTGTATCATGTGGGGTGGGTATGATAATGTTTCTATGGGTATGGATGAAACCAAACCTTAATAAAGATAATAAATGGACTTTTAAATAATGAAGGGGTGAGTTTGATGTTTCTACTCTACTCTTTTATCCTTGATTATATGTTGTGGATTTTATGGGATTATGTCCACTGAAAATCATGTTTTTTGATGGTCCTTCCCTATTCACTAATGATCCTTTGTTTTCTAGTTAATTCTATGATTGAATGGTTGTAACATGGGAACTGGTTAATAACATAAGTTCAGTTGATTAAATGGATACCCACTAAATAATAATCCTTCTATGGTCACCTCGGTTAACCAAACAGAAGAATAAAAATTAATTAAAGATGTCTTTGAATCTGAAACCTCCCTTGCTCTGTCTTGGTAACATGTCTGGTTGGTCTTATTGATGCTTGTGGGGTGGCATGGGTGGGAATGGGATCCCCTTTTGTGGTGAAATCGTTGGTTTTTGGATTTAAGGTCATGTGGGGCCATATGGTGGGTCTTGGTTTGGTTCTAGTACTTTGAGGGATCTCATAGATCCCTTTTGTTGTTGTGACTTTACAAGAGAACTGGGTTTGAATGCTTAAATTGCTTCTTAGTAGCTTTTCCTCCCTTGGCTTGTGGATATTCCTATTAATTGCCTAGTGGTGAAGAATTATTTAAATGGAATCACTTTAATATGAAAACAAGAATGGGTTTAATGGGGAATTGTTTTCTGAGAATGATTTGTGACTTGGTTATGGCCGTGGTGGTTCTTATGAATGAATAGTAATGAGGGTGTTTGTGTGTGGGATGGTTTTGGAACCCCTAGGTTGGGAAGAGTGATTTATTACATATATTTATAATTTAGTTCTTATGTTTCTTATTCTCACCCCACCCAAGTTGACCACTTCATGTCAAACACCCCCATTTCAATTGGGGAGGGTGTTTTTTCCAACACTCCTATGAGTGACTGGTTATTAGCTCCTTTTCTACTCCCTTTACTAAGTATCCAAAGACTATTCAGGTAGGCTGTGATGGCCTGAGGTCCATTATAGCCCCAGATTCTTTGGACAGAGAATGTTGTGGTGGTTAGCCTAGGTATATGCGAGCAGGTTGTTTCCCAAGTGTCTTCGGGATGAGGCTCGGGTGTCTTTGGGTGTGGCGGTAGTTTTTATGGCCTAGGTATCTATGGGAATGGTTTGTGTGGTTGTGGACCAAGTTTTTACAGGCGGTATGTTTTGGTTGTGGTAACCCAAGTGTGTGTGGGTAGGGTATGGTAGTGGGACTGTGGTGAAAATTGCGGGGAAGGTCCGACGCATAGGATGTCTTCAATAACTAGTGGAAAAGTGGTGCGGGGTACCCAAACATCGATGTGTTATTACTATTACCTTACTTGACTTATGTTATTTGGGGAGTGTTCCTTAGAGAGGTTCGGGTGTATAGTTTCCTTATTAGGTTCTTGGTTATCTCTTTTTCTCATAGGGAATTAGAATACCTCCCCACTTGTGCACGAGAACTTTTGGTTTTCCCTACTGAGTATACCTGTATACTCACCCTATGTATATAAAACTATTTTCAGGTTTCTAGGATGACTTTGAGGACTGTGTGGGACCTTACTAGTTTAGACTTTGGAACAATTTTTGTTGCTATTTTTTTTCTTTGGTATTTACCTTTCGAGTTTTCGTATATTGTAGTACTTATGATTTGAAACATGCATATGGGAAAGGATTGTTTGGGATTTACTTTTACTTCCAGTTTTGGTGTTGTTTGAGACTTACTATCTTATCTCATGATCCTAATAAATAAAAAGGGTAATTCCTTCCATTTTACGTATGATTCCATACCCTTGGTTCTATTCGCCACTCTGGGATCTATTGAAGGTGGGTCTCGGGGGTCATTATATCTCCTTCAACTTGAAGAAGGAAGGGTCTAGCAAAGCTATTGTCCCTTCCCTCATCTTGGTGAAGGTGGGTCCTAACAGAATGGTATCAGAGGAAGAGGTTGAGAGATAGGATGGATTCCGGAGTTAGGTACAGTGAGGATTTCATGGTATGGTAGGGAAATAGTGTTAGGAAATCTTGGTGCATGAAATATTCCAGGGAAGACCAGCTAGGACACATGATTTTAGGGCCCTCTGTGATCCGATGCAAGGACTTTAGGCCTACAGAACGACCAAGTGAGGCTATACTAATTGTAGGGTAGAGACCCTAGGAAAGGTACATGCATTATAATGACTTGTTTTCTTGTGTGTATTGGGTATTTTAAGGATTTAAAATGAATAAAAAGTCTAAGAAAAATTAAAAGCAATATTCTACACTACTCAGGCTTAGGCATTCCTTGTTTATCTTGTAGCTATGGAACCTAGACGATGACCACGTGTAGTAAGGGAGATTATGTCCCAGAAGGTTGATTTGGTTGATTGGTAGAGGGCTGACCGAAAGGAAGAGGATGATCAGTGGTAGAGGACGCTTCATGCCTTTCAGCATCAGACCCTCAGGAAGCACGAGGGAAACATCTCGAACATGGAGACAAAGAGCTGGCTCGAGGATATGGTGATATATTTCAGCTTGATTCAGGCTCTGATGGAGTACTAGGTTCCTCTAGATGTGATCCAGATGCGGGGAGTAGTACGTCAATGTTGGATACTCTATATTGGGGAGAAGAGGGAGGCAGAGGTTACGTGGGCTAACTTCAAGAGAGAGTTTCGGGCAGAATTCCTCTCTTCTATGATGAAGGATGAGAAGAGGTGGGAGTTACTCTCCCTTAAGTATGGGAGTATTTCAGTGAGGGAGTTGGGGATCAAGTTCAAGGATCTCCTTCTCTTTTCTTCGTACCTCTTTCCGGATGAGGAGTCTCGAGCGAGATGTTTAGAGGAGGCACTCTTACCTTCTCTTCAGTATGTTGTTACTCCCTTCACCCTACTGATGTACTTGTAATTCTAGAAGAAGGCTGAAGTGGTAGAGATGATTCACATACTGGGAGGTGTTCCATGATAGGGGGGTCAGTTGGGCTCGTCAAAGGGAAAGGTCGTCAGCAGTAGGCCTCCAGCATCAGGGCCTGCTAAGTTTTGACCAGTGGGGAGCAGGCCCCAATAGTTCCAGTTTTGATCTCCCGGTCCTCGCCCTTTCCTTTCAGGACCAAGAATGAGATGCTTCATCTTTGGTAGTCGTGTGAACATTTGGAATCAATGCCTGGACTGAGTATAGTATAGTGGGGGTGCGCCGGTCCAGCACCCACCTCAGCAGCAGCAGTTTCCAGTCAGGCCCTTTTAGCAGCAGCAGCAGGGACAGCGAGCTCCTGATCCTCCGAGAGCAGACGTTGCGGGAGGAATCCAACCTCAGGTTTCTCCTCAGGTACCTCAACCAGGACATGGTCGGGGAGGTGGCCGATAGTCGAGGGGTAGAGGAGCTGGGAGTGTGTTGTTACATGCCATAGAGGCGCAGTTTCGGTAGTCCCGAAAGTCATTTGAGGTACAATATATCTGTTCAACACTCTTGTATCTACCTTGTTTGATTCAGGAGCTTCTCACTTCTTCTTTGCACCCATTCTAGCCCATGATTTGGGTCTAGACTCATAGAGACTTTCCATACCCCTGGTTTTTAGTATGCCAATCGGAGGTCAGGCCATCTTGTCTCGTGTTTTCCGAGAATGTATACTGATTTTGGGACCACATCAGTCCAGTGGGGACCTACTTTTTATACAAATTCATCCATATGATTTTATTATAGGAATCGACTGGATGTTCTCTATATGTGCTGTTATTGACTGCTTCCGAAGAAGGATCGTGTTTTCATATGTGGGCGGACAATGTTTGACCTTCGTCGGTGAGTGGGGTTGCCAAGAGGGTAGCCAACAAGTGAAGCCCCTTCTTTCTTTGTTATCCGAGCTGTCAGTAGAGTCGGAAGATACAGAGATGGTGGATGTATCGAGTATTTTCAGTGAGTTCATGGACATCTTCCATGAGGAGGTGGTGACTCTACCCCCTCGACGTGATATTGAGTTCAGGATAGACTTGCAACCAGGTGCCCATCCGATTTTGATGGCTCCCTATCGGATGGAACCTTCTGAGTTACAGGAGTTATGGATTTATATTGATGATATAATGAATAATGGTTTTGTTCGACCAAGAGCATCACCATGGGGCACTCTAGTCCTGTTTGCAAAGAAGGAAGATGGTGGTCTCAGGCTGTGCATAGACTATCGGAGACTGAATCAGGTAACAATCATGAATTGTTACCCTATCCCAAGGATAGATGACCATTTTGACCAGTTTAAGGGAGCATGATGGTTCTCCAAGATTGACCTACAGTCATGATATCACCATTTGAGGGTGAAGGAGGGTGAAATATTGAATACTGCCTTCAGGTGCAGATATGGGCTCTTTGAGTTTGTGGTCATGTCGTTCGGTGTTACGAACGTGACAGCCGTGTTCATGGGGCTCATGAACTCTATATTCTGGGAATATCTAGACCAGTTCATAGTTGTGTTTATTAACAACATCCTGATCTACTCAAGATCATAGGAGGATCATGCTAAGAATTTTAGGATGGTTTTAGAGGTCCTCTGACAGCACCAGCTCTACGGGAAATTGTCCAAGTGAAAGTTCTGGACATGAGAGGTGAACCTCCTTGGACATGTGGTGTCTGAGCAAGGAATAGTGGTTGATCTGTCAAAGGTCTAAGCGGTTGTATCTTGGGCATCACCCAAGAATGTGGCAAAGGTTCGTAGTTTCCTGGGACTAGCAGGTTATTACCAGAGATTCGTACCCAAATTCTCCTGAGTTGCAGCACCTTTGACAGCCTTGACCAAGAAATACTAGGATTTTGTATAGAGTGAGAAGTGACAGGCAGCCTTCAATTATCTGAAGGGGAAATTAGTTATTTCCCCAATGCTGAGGTTTCCAAAATAAGGGTGACATTTGAGGTATTTTTTGATGCTTCAGGCCAAGGATTGGGGTGTGTGCTGATGCAACAGCAGGGGTGATCTCTTATGGGTTTAGGCAGTTACATCCCCATGATAATAACTATTCCACCCATGATTTGGATCTTATAGCAGTTGTGATCACACTAAATTTTTGGCGACACTACCTCATCGGGGAGTTCTTTGTGGTCTTCACGGATCACAAGAGCTTGGGGTATATCTTCTCCCAGTGGGACCTAAACTTGTAGTAGTGGAGGAGGATGGAGTTTCTTCAGGACTATGACTTCGAAATCTCTTACACTAAAGGTAAGGGGAATGTGGTGGATGATTCCTTGAGCAGGAAGTCACAGAAGGATTTGGTTCGAGAGTCGGTAGATTCTTGGAAGGATATGGAGGATTTGGCAACCCTACACCTGGATGCAAGGGTGGAGGGTGGCAGAGGCTGTCTGTTCCAGATGACAGTGTAGTCCTCTCTATTGTAGCAATTGGAGGAGTCTCAAAGGGGGGGACTTAGAGGCTTAAGTGATACGTGGTCATGTTAGCAAGGGAAATGCTTCAGAAGGATGGTCGGAAGATGGGTATAATCAGATGATGTTTCATGGGAAGTTTTTTATCCCGATGGAAATACGCAAGATAGTTCTTGGTGAGTTTCACAACTCACCCCTGGCAGTGCACCCAGAAGTTTCCAAGATATACTGGGGCTTGATGGGTCAGTTTTGGTGGCCCAGGGTGAAGTTGGAAGTGTTAGAGTTTGTGACGAAGTGCCTTATATGTTAGTAGTTGAAGGATAAACACCACATCCCAGAAGGTCTGTTACACCCTTTAGATGTCCCCAAGTGGATGTGGGATGACATCTCGATGGATTTCGTCATAGGACTACCTAGAGTTCAAGGGGGTTGTGATGCCATCTGGGTAGTGGTGGACCGACTGATGAAATTGGATCACTTCCTAGCAATCAAGGAGTCGAGTGCGATGGAAGCCCTAGCACAATGGTACGTGGACAAGGTGGTGCGGTTGCATGGATTTATGAGGTCTATTGTCTCCGGTTGGGATACCCGATTTACCTCATAGGTCTGGAAAGTATTTCAACATGTCTATGGCACCCAGCTATGCCTCAACACTACTTTCCACCCCCAAATATATGGTCAAATAGAGCGTACCATCCAGACGTTGGAGGATATGCTATGGGAATGTGTTTTAGACTTTGGGGTATCATGGATGTGATGATTTCCTCTAGTATATTTTTCTTACAACAATAGCTATCACTCTACCATTGGCATGGATCTGTTTGAATATTTGTACAGGAGGCTGTGTCGCTCACTCGTGTTCTGGACAGAGGTTGGGGAAGTAGGTGTTCTTGGCCCAGAAGTGGTGCAGAGCATGACAGAGAAGATTCATCTTATATGAGAGAGGATAAATGTGGCCCAAGACTGATAGAAGTTGTATGTTGATAGTGGGAGGAGACCCTTGGAGTTTGAGTTCGGGGACCACATGTTTTTGAAGGTCTCCCCTCAGTGTGGACAATGGAGATTTGGCAAGGGGATTAAGCTTTCTCCTAGGTTTTTTTGGCCCTTTGAGGTGTTACAGAGGGTCAGAAAAGTGGCTTATTAGCTAGTGCTACCACCGCTTCTACTGAGAGTGCATGAAATGTTCCATGTGTCTCATCTCCATCGGTATCTACACAATTATTTTCACATCCTTGACTGGCGAAAGATGGATATCGAGGACGATGCGATATTCGTAGAGAGACCAGTAAGGATCGAAGTTCGTGAGGAGAAGGTGCTTCGTGGAAGAACCATTACCTTAGTTAATATGTTATGGAGTCATGGTTTCCTCAAGGAGGGTACCTAGGAATGGGAAGTACAGTTGCGTGCCCAGTACCCAGAGCTATTTTGAGTTTTGTTCTGTTTTGTTTTGTACTTGTTCGTGATGTAGTGCTTAGCCTTGTTAACTATGAATGTGTTGTTTTCCTTATTCTCTGAATGTGTGTGAAGGGTCCTGACGGTGGGGAAGGGAGGACCCAATCCCTAATCAAGATGCATTAGATTAGATGTTATTAAACTCATGTAGGCAGGTCGGTGCCACCCAAAGCGGATAGTATCTTGACATGGGGGAAAGGACTCCCTGATTCATATGTCTGGACAGTGACACCTTTATATGTTTGTGTGGTTACTTGAGGGAGAGGTGTTCCAAGATGTCGATGGGGTTTACTCCTGAGAGGTATCTTTCGAGGTGGTTTTTTGAACCCCTATCTTATCTTCAAGTCTATTTGAATTCTAAAGGGAAAGAATACTTTGAGAGGTATCTGATGTAATGGCTTGGGCAGTGGCTCATTAAAGAGTTTTCCAAAAAACTCGGTTCCACCGAAATGGTGGCACCAGCCATGGTCGCACACTGAAATGGTGGCACCACTTACAGTGGAATCGCTTATGGTGGCACTGCTTACGGTTGCACCATTACAGTCGTATCGTCACGATCGCACACCTAAATAGGATCACCGCTTACGGTGGAACCACTTACGGTGGCACCGTGATGGTTGCACCATGAGGGTGGCACTGTAATGGTCTCACTGTAACGGTCACACCGCCATGGTCGCACATCAAAATGGTGGCACCACATACGGTGGCACCTTGAGGGTGGCATAGTGATGGAGGCACCGTGACCATGGCACTACTTACAGTGTCTCACCAAATGGTGTCCCACCCTTCGTTCTTTGTCCAGTTTCTGACTTTTTTCGCTCCCACAATGTATCTTTTGACGTAAAAATGTTTTAATACCCCTTTCAAAGATATTTAAAGCCCATGAATGATATCAAAAATCCCTTAAGATCCTGGGGGTCCTTGACTTACCAAAACGTGTGGCTTTTTCCTCAGTTTCACACCCATTTTTTGTACTTTCCAATTCTACCCATGTTGGGAGTTTTCCTCTATTTAAAGGAAAACCTTTAACTCACAGCCATTATGGACACCTCTCTGATGAGAATTATTAAATGAAAATTAATTCCATTATGTGTAACCACCCAACTTCATGTTGAAACCACGATCCACCTTTAAAGCTATTAAAAATTATTATCTCGTAACTCTAGGATCTTGCCTCTTTATCGCACGAGAATTATTTCTTTCTTTCTTCTTCTTGGTTGGATTCTTTTCCTTTCTTTGGTGAGGTTGGATTCCCCCTTCCTGAGGCAAGTGGTGCACATTTTCTGTAGCTTCTCTTCTCACTCTTGTAGTCCTCGGAGTTCTTACCCTTCAATTCATGCATCTTCAGTTCTTGGCGCATGGAGAAAAAATTTATTCATTAATCATTCAAGTCGGATTCTTCCTTTGTCTCTCTTTACAGTGTATCATTCAGGGTAGGTATGCTAATGTTTCTATGGAGATGGATGAAACCAAACCTTAATGAAGATAATAAAAGAAATTTTAAAGAACGGAGGGGTGAGTTTGATGTTTCTACTCAACTCTTTTATCCTTGATTATATGTTGTGGATTTTATGGTCTTATGTCCACTGAAAATTGTGGTCATTTTTGGTCCTTCCATGTGAAATAATGATCCTCTATTATCTGGTTAATTATTGATTGAATGGTTGTAACATGGGAACTGGTTAATCACGTAAACCCGGTTGATTAAATGGATGCCCAGTGAATAATAATCCTTTTGTGGTAACCCTGGTTAACCAAACAGAAGAAGAAAAATTAATGAAAGATGTGTTTGAATTTGAAACCTCCCTTTCTCTGTCTTGGTAACATGTGTGGTTGATCTGCTTGATGCATATGGGGTGGAATAGGTGGGGATGGGATCCCTTATTGTAGTTCAGTCATTGGCTTGTGGATCTAAGGTCCTCTGGGTCTATATGGTGGGGCTTGGTTTGGTTATAGTACTTTGAGGGATCTCACGGATCCCTTTTTTTGTGACTTTACAAGAAAATTGGGTGTGAATGCTTAAATTTCCACTTGGCTACTTTTCCTTCCTTGGCTTGTGGATATGTCTATTAGTTTCTCAATGGTAAATAATTATTTAAATGGAATCACTTGAATATGAAAACAATAATGGGTCCAATGGGGAATTTTTTTTTGGGAATGATTTGTGACTTGGTTATGGCTATGGTGCTTCTTATGAATGAATAGTAATGAGGGTGTTTGTGTATGGATTGGTTTTGGAACCCTTAGTTTGGGAAGAGTGATTGATTACCTGTATGTATATTTTAGTTCTTATGTTTCTTATTTGTGCCCCACCTAAGTTTATTACTTCTTTCCGAATACCCACATTTCAATAGGGGAGGGTTTTTTTCAACACTTCAATGAGTGGCTGGTTGTTAGTTCCTTTTCTACTCCCTTTAACAAGTAGCCCAAGACTCTTCAGGTAGGCTGTGATGGCATGAGGTCCATTATAATCCAAGATTCTTCAGGCAGGGAACATTGTGGTGGTTAGCCTAGGTGTGTGCGGGGAGGTTGTTTCCCAAGTGTCTTCAGGATGAGTCCCAGGTGTCTTCGGGCATGGAAGTAGTTGTTCTGGCCTAGGTGTCTGTGGGAATGGTTCATGTGTTTGTGTCCATGGTGTTTGTGGGTGTGATTTTGTTGTTTTGGTAGCCTAGGTGTGTACGGGCAGGGTATGACAGTGGGACTACGGTGAAAATGGAGGGGAAGGTCTGACACGTAGGATGTCTTCAATAACCAGTGGGAAAGTGGTGTGGGGTACCCAATCATCGATGTGTTATTACTATTACCTTACTTGACTTGCGTTATTTGGGGAGTGTTCCTTGGAGAGGTTTGGGTGGATAGTTTTTTATTAAGTGCTTGGTTATCTCCTTTTCTCATGGGGCATTAGAATTATTCCCCACTTGCGAACGATATCTTTTGGTTTTCCCTACTGAGTATACCTGTATACTCACCCTACATATAAAAAACTATTTTATGGTTTCTAGGAGGACTTTGAGGACCGTGTGGGACCGTACTAGTTTGGATTTTGGGACAGTTTTTGTTGTTTTTTTCCTTTCTTTGGTATTTACCTTTGTAGTTTTGTTTTATTGTAGTACTTATGATTTGAAACATGCATATGGGAAAGGATTGTTTGGTATTTACTTTTACTTCCAGTTTTGGTGTTGTTTGGGACTTACTATATTATCTCCTGATCCTACTAAATAAAAAGGGTAATGCCTTCCATTTTTCATATGATTACATACCCTTGGTTCTATTCACCACTCTGGGACCTATTGAAGGCGGGTCTCAGGGGTCATTATCTCTCCTTCAACTTGAAGAAGGAAGGGTCTGGAAAATCTGTTGTCCCTTCCCTCACCTTGGTGAAGGCGGGTCGTGAAATTAACTTTCAAATATACTAATTGAATATTCTTCCATAACATTTGAGTTAAAACATGTGTATAAAAAAAATATTCTGAATGTGTTATGCTAAATTTTACTAAATTCTATCTCATACTATTACAACTCACAAAACATTCTCCAAATAAAATTTTACTCTTGAAGTTGAATTTCTATAATTAAAATATAATTCCCAATTACTATTTATAAAATTATATAGGTTAATCTCATAACTTATTTTGTATAAAATTCTATGTGACTTTGATCCTTTAAAATATATCATAATTCTATTTACTTCCAACACAAGATATTCTTTTGGTTCACTTTGATGTATAGCACATGAATTCTCAGTACAAAAAATATTTTGTCTTGAAGCTGTGAAATAAATAATACTTTCTATCATCTTTTGAAATTCTTTTTGATTCACATTTTTTCCAAATTCATCGTTACTCAACATTGTTCTTACTAAAATAGGAGTATAATCTTCTTTTGATTTAGATATCCTAAACTTATTAAAATATTCTTCAACATACTTTTCTTGAGATAAAAAAGGACCTTTACCTTTTTTAACATGTAACCCAAGGAATAATGTTAATTCTCCTAACATTGAAATTTCAAAAAACTTAATCATTTCCTCAGAAAATTCATTAAAAAAAATTTATTCATAACCATAAAAAATAATATCATACACATACACAATTATAATTCATGTGTTGTAGGAAACTCATTTCACATAAAATTTATTATTAATAAATCCTTTAGAAAAAACAATATTCTCAAAAAACTCTCATGTTTTTAAAACCTATAATGTGGATCTTCTTTCAACACATAGAATTATTTATTCAATATAAAAACTTTTCTTTCAACATCATCAAGTAAAAACCCATATGGTTGTTTAATGTAAACTTATTCTTCAATCTCTCCATTTAGAAATGATGACTTAACATCCATCTAATAAACGTTCTAATTTCAATTCACATTCACTTCTAGAAGCATTATGAAATATTTTAATCCTATAACTAGGGAAATATTTTCTTCAAAATCCACACCATCCACCTATGAATAGCCTTTAAAATCGAGCCTTTATTTGTTTCTTGAAAATTTTCCTTGTTAATTGAATTTTTTTTTGTAAAATTACTTTGTTTGGATGAATTTTTTCTTTATAGTACATTAAAAAAGTTCTCGTGTTTCATTTTTTTAATCTAATATAACTCTTCATTCATAGAATCAACACATTATTTGTGTTATATAGCTTCTGATACTGATTTTTGGTTCAAATTTTGAGATAAGTGATGTTTGGTTTTCTAATACAAACTTCATTCTATTCTGAACATGAGCCTTCTTATTCAAACCAATATTTTCAGACTCAACATGTTTTTGTACACTATGGAATGTTAAATTTTCTCTCCCAACTTTACTTTTCATATTACATGATTCTTAGATATCTTGATGGGTCTATTTTTTCTCATTCTCAATTTTATTTGAAATATTCAGTTTAAATTCCTCAATATTATGAAGAACTTTTTTTGGATTTTCAATAACATTCAAAACATATTAATCCATAAAATTATGTAAATTTTTTATCCAACATTTTTAGCTTCTTCTAATAGGTGAAAATTTACTCATATATTCATTTGCATGTCGATATCAACTAATGCTTCAAAAAAATGATCCACTACTCAATTAAAAAACATGGTTCACTACTGAAATAAAATATACATTCCAATGATCTAAAAAACATCCACTAGTCATATTAAAAAGCTTATCCACTACTCAAAAAGGGTAAATGATCCAGTTTTCAAAAACATGTATCACTAGCGATATATAATACAAGTAAAAGAAACTAATAAATAAGAGATGATAAAATGATATACTTATCATGCAATCCCCATATGCTTCTATGTTCCAGGATGATTTATATGTCCAAAATCAAGTTATTATAAACCCTATCACATTTTATGCATGAAATAAACCCTTAATTTATATTGACTATATTTAAAGGAACTACCTTAATAAATGTTACATTGTTATTTCTAATGGAAGGAGGAAAAGATATAAAAATGATATAACTCTAAAAACCCCACATGAACTACCATTAAAAATAATAACACATCATAATCATTACCCCTACATTAAAATATCCATGATATAAGAATATATGACCTCAATCTATCCATGAGTGGGAAGATAACCTAAACTAACCAGAGACACCAACCTCCAAATATCCAGTCGATCCCTAGTATTGAACATTCTCATGAATGATTTATTTGAAATAAAAATACATTGGATATAACCTCTATCATCGTTGAAACAAATGTCTAATATATCAGAAGGATAATGTTTAATCAAACTATTTTCTTCTCGTATATATTAAAAAATAGTGTATCACTTTACATAATGATGGTTTCATACAACTCTCTTATGTGTCCATGCCAATGATTCTATATTACCATGATGTGTGAAATTTTAGGCAGGTCCAAACCATTCCATAATAGAAATCACACTACACCATAAGCATTTATATTTATAATATTTATCCTCATGTAGTGAACAACCCACCATAGTGAAATATAGACCAAATCCTTCGATCCTAACAATGGATGATTTTAGAGGAAACTTAGTTCCCATGCCTAACCCACCATCCCATGTTGGTGACAACTATCCTGAGGGGGGTGAGAGTGACAATGAGGATAATGGGATACCTTTTGTATCCCCAAACTAGGCATCTTGGATTAATGGGTTATTATACCTACAATGGGGAGACCCGTAAAGAAATGTATCTAACACAAATTTCATTGTACAACTATCCTTATACAATCAATTTATCAAAATTATGGAATGGTCAAGTACATATTTTAAAGTCAAATCAATGAAATTAAAACCATGAAATATTAGGCCTTCAGTTTAGAGGGTATATAAGTTGTGAAAGTATACATGATCCAATTTTGAAATAAAAGTCTCAAAAGTGATATATACTATAGGTATAATAAACTAATAACATTGAAAAAATAAAATGATCCAATGATTAGGTATTCCCCCATAGATTGTTTATTCCATGATGTTTTATATCTCCAAAATCCAGTTATAGTAAACCTTGTCACATTTTACATAGGAAAGAAACCATGCATTAATATTGACTTCATTGAATATATTTAAAACTTAAATTAGTGGTATAGAATATAGAAATAAAAGGGGACTCTGAATATGCAGACAATTAAGAAAGAGGAAATCATAAAGTATAATTACATTATACATGTTTACTGAATCATCAATTTTAATATCTTTCAACACATTAAACAATTTATATACATAACAATTGAAATTTTACAACAACAATATATAGAGGACATTTCATTTTTATTAAACTCTTATTGTACATGTTTTGTATAATTACATATATTGTACATGTTTTTCACAATATGTGTACAATATTTGTTATTCTACATGTCCTTTACAATATATATTATTTTTAAAAAAATTGTATAATATATATTGTTGTACAACGATTATTGTACAACCTCTGTAAAATATATGTTATTGTACAAGTTTTACAGTCAACCTAGCTTGCATTTTTGGTTAAGTAGTAATGAAATATTATAATAAAAATATATAAAGGACATGTCAATTTTATTGAACTATTATTGTAAAAGTTATGTAAAATATATCTACAATAAATTAAAGTAGTAATGAAATATTACAATAAAAATATACAGTTCTCCTAGATGGTGTTATATATGCTTCAAAATATGATGTATTTTATTTTCATTACTAACACATATCTAACATAATTATCACAACCTCCGAGTCTTCTCAAGCATTTATCCCTGAAAATGAGGAGAAACATGAACTCCTAAAACTAAAATATGAAATCTAGGTTTCATATGTTGGTAAATGGTAAACAGTGATTTAATCTACAGGTTCAATGACTATTTTTTGCTTTTTCTAACCTTGTGAAATAAGTTGACATATAAAATTGATGTCTTAAACATTATATATAGCACAAAAACATATATATTTGGAATGGGAAACATGAAATATATTAGGTATCACACAATAGTTGGCATAGATAAAGGAATCAACACATATGACTCCAAGAAAAAAATCATGCATAACTATAATAAAGTACACAGAATATATGTCATGAATAATCCATTATAGAGGGTCAATCATAGAATAGGGTAACTATATTCAATTTTATCTTAATGTAAAATACTAGACTAATACCCTTATTTATGTGATTATTTATTAACAAAAAAATATGAAAATAAATGAAAGAATAAATTTAAATTATTACCTTCTATTTGTAGCAGAAGATTTTAGTCATTCTTTTCATTTTTTGTCTTTAACTTTTCCATCATTCGGGTGTCCAGATTTGTTGTGTGGCTTGTTCTACCCACACTATATGGATATAATTGACGCTTTTTCTACACCACATCCTCACTAAAAAACTAGACAATAGGTTTTCATGCATAGAGAATGTAGTTAAAATAATTAGTAGTAACTGTATTTATAATTGTAATCACATAATAAAATATCACAATGGTAAATATATCTTTTTAGGAAGATGAAAATTACCATATTTTTTATATATTTAAATGATACATTTGAAAAATGTAGATTTTTTGTAGTTGTTCTATTATAATTTAAACAACATGTACAGATGATAGAAATTATATAGTTGAGTTGTTGAAAAATATATAGATGATGTTATAAATCCTATATCAATGTTAAAACTGAGTCAAAAAGATCCAGCAATCTGATGACCCTATTATGGAAGGATAAATGTAATATTCAAATAAGGTGATATTTACTTGTAGATAAACAAAATTGTATTAATTTTAAATGGGTGTACATGATTTTTTTTCAATACCACTACTTACTGATGAACACCAAATGCTCTGATGATCCTTTATAAAAATTAATATAAGAGTAATTTTTTTTAGTTTATCAATATAAACGAATTTAGGAATATGTAATATATAATAACTGATTTTCTAAAAATCCATCATAGAAATTGTGGAATTAGTTTTCATATTCGCTAATGAAAATTACCTTGTATTTGTTTTGTTCTAATGAATAGTTAATATTTTGAATATTGAAAGTTGATACATCCATTAGAAATAGAACTTTTTTTATCTGAAAATATTTCAATTTGTAGGAAAATCGTGATCATTGTCGTCTTAATTTCAAAATGAAAATAAATGTTTCTTTAAATAAACCTAATATATATTTTGATCGTATAATAAGGTGTGTAATTATACTTGTATCAAACAATCTCTCAACTCTATTGTTTTTTTACTTACAAATTTCATGACTTTTTATCAAATAGAAATACTAAATAGGTGTCACTGATGTGAGTCACAAGTAACTGCACTCTAAACCTATTGGATATAAATATATGATTTCTAAGTGTTTTTTATAAAATAATATAATTTGATAATATCAAAATAGTGATTCAATGATAATAAATTAAGAAAAATAATAGATAAGAACCTAGGAATAATGCTATTAGGATACATTTTTCAATTCTTGCACCAAAACTTTCCATCGATATTGTGAACTATCTTCATGAAAGAGTTGCATGATTCATAAAACTAGTTGTTGGTGCTTTTAATTTTTTATATCATACTTTATATTAAGAACATTTTAGGGAATGGATGATTTAGAATATATTAATATTTTTAATAGAATAGTACAGGTTTCTACATTACATAACAGTGCATAATGAAATTTATAATTTAACGATATATTACATACCTCTTGACACTTTTTGACTTCAATTTTTTTCTGTTATTCCAATAAATCATTGATGTAGAAGAACTAATGGGATATGTCGGTGATAGACTAGGAATCTCTGATTCCATTATCAACCCGCAACTAATTATTTCAAAATACAAGTCTTTATAAATAAAATATTATCTACATTACGGCTATAGTGCACATTAAATGAGATATTAAAAATTAATAGGTAATTTTAGTAAATATTTCACCTATTTATGAAATTTTATACCACTAGAATATTTAGGTTAAGAATAATTTTGCTCTCATTAATGTTAGTTATGACAATAATAGAGTCTAAAAGTAGTTTTAAATTAAAATTAGTTAGATTGGTGTTTTAGTAAGTCACAAAAGTAATGAGATGTAGAAAGAGAAATAGGGAACAACCTTATTAGAATGCATACTATTCAATTTATTCACCCTGAAAAGTTGTAATATTAAAACTGTAGAGGACCCACTATTGTATTCCAAGTAACCTGGCATCTAATTTACATAGTCAACCCATAAACTACCATTCACTTGAAACCCTCTGTAATAAAATAAATAAACACTACTGTTAAATGTCCTTTTCTAGTCACATAAACTAAAAATTCAAAATCTCTAACCTTTCATCCTCTAAGACAAGATGCATTATGAAGTTTGAATTACCCATTAATTTAAGAGGATGTGAGTAACGTAATTTTTCAATTATTTATATAATAAAGAAGGATGAACAAAATGTTATATAATGAAAGTTTTAATTATTTCAAAGACATTGTCATTCGTAATTTAATAATGTTTAGTAAGCATGATTCTAAAATTAAACTATCAGTAGTGAATGAAAACTTTTTTGAAGAGTGAATATGTCTTAGGATGTTTCAAATTTCATTTGTAAATACAATAAGAAACTGTAACCAAAACTAAAAAAAGTTCCTATTAAATATTCCTTTGAAAACCTTCTTTGAAAAAATGGCTTCAAAATAAGTAAAATAAAAAATTAAATGTAGAAACTATGCATCACATGGCTGAACATGCATTATTGTTGTGATCAGTATTCAGCAAACAAGTATAGTTTCAAAGTAGCTACATGTATTTGTTTCTATTTGGAAATTTTGAATAAAATAGAACAATCCTTCACGTAACAACTATTTATATTTAGAGATAATTTGACTATAATTAACAGTAAATTTAATCTCGGTTCCCTGCATAATGAATTATTAAATATTGAGTAAAATAGAAAAAACACAAATCACTCTGATAATTTTATTTTATACTGTAATGAAATATATTTGGCTAATAATAATGCAATTGAAAAAAATAGAATTAAATTTTTAATGTTAACTCACATGTTCTTTTATAAGAATCGTATCAATGGAAATGACATCATTGGAGTATCTGGATGATGAATTACACCACATATTAAAAATATGAACTTTTATCTTCAGTTTTTCATCAATCTCAAGTGTAATATCATTCAATGTGGTAATTTATTGAGACATTTTTGAAAATGTGTACTGTTTGAATTTATTTACATAGATAACATATTATGAAAAAAATGAAAATCATGAAATTAAAAAAATATCTGAATTGGAAATACATGTTGAAATTATACATTTTAATTTAAAAGGTACCTATGACAATTTGTCAAATATTTCCCTGTAGAAAATATTTTGCATGGAATCACATACCATGGTATTGTTATCATTATGAACTATTTTCAACCATTTTTGTGATGTGACCCTAGTTACAGCAACTTATAGTTGACCATGAAAGAAGATATTATTTAGAAGATATAACCCAACAAAATAAAATGATTGGCCTTGAATTGTTTTAATATTTATAACATACAAAAAAATCAAAGGATTTTTTCTTCTTTGTAATTTGAAAGTCCATCGACCATCAGAGTGTGTCATATTTAATCTTAGAAAGAATGCAAGTTACCCAAAATTATAGCCATGTAAAATTTGTGCCCCAATGACATTGTCACCCAAGTTTTTAAAAATCAGGTGAGTGCCATTATAGAATCCCACATATTGATCTAAATTTAGAACCAGCATAATTGGTACCCTAATCATTAGTGTAATTTTGTGGGCAACTAACCTAGAAACATTAATACCATTTAACATATCAGATGTGTAGATGTTTTCTGGAATGTCTATATGAAATCACTCATTGTAAACTGAATATGATCTGAAGTAATCTTTTCCTTTAGAACTTTTTAAATACAACATATACTCATTTACTTCTTGAATAATATCATGAGCTGGAGATAATGTTACACAGTCTTTCAAATAACTGACATTAGCACAGTACCCTTGAAATTAGGGTATGTATATTCAACAATTATAGAAATTGGATCTAAAGTGAGAGCAAGAATATATGATGAAGGAATTTTAAATATTGTTTAACCAACATTAGGATCTCCAATGTGACCTTCACCAATATACAGAGTCCATTTAGAAAATTTATATACTTTATCTAAATACATGGAATAATTGGAATGCAATATCATGTTCTTTGTCTACATTAAAACCCAACAATGTTGTTGTATGTATGATGACACCATACTTGAAAACACTATATCTTTTTTTACCACCTATTACTATAGGTTGTATTTTCTAGAAATCCCCACTCAAGACAACCATTAGACCACTAAATGGTAAATTTGAGGAGTTTAGCTTTTTACAGACATTATATCTTTCAAATTATGATCAAGTTCCTCAAAAGAGTAATTATGAATCATAGGTGAATCATCCCAAATAATCATATTTTTTAACTTTAGATGTTCTATAACATCACTCCCTTGTTGAATATTGAAAACTGAGTGTTCAGAAATAGATATAGGAATATGAAAGTTAGAGTGTGTTGTCTTCCCGCTAGGAAAGAGTAATGACCCTATTCCACTAGATTCAACTGCAAGAATGATATTACCATATGAACATAGTATATATGTCAATAATATCCAAATTAATGTCTTAACAATTCCTCCAGATCCATGAAAGAAAAAGAAACCACCAGTCCTTGAAGATAATGAAGACATAATGATAGTCATCACCTCTTTTTGTTCAGTAGTAAGCTTAGTCTATAAAGTTAAATACTCAATCTGAAGGCATTACCTATAAAAATTTAGTTCATTTGAAGCTAATTGATTTTTTTGAGAATCAATTAAATAATCTAGAACTTTTATTGGAGGATAATAATGATGAGATCGACCATTGATTTATATAATGTTGTATATTTCATGAAAAGATTACATTTTTCTTTGATGATCAATGATGTCAATTATATGAAATTGATAATTAGTGTTATAGTAATATTATAATAGTTTACTACTTTAATTACCGTTATAAAGAATAATTTATTTATATGTATTAATTTTGAAAATGAACAAATTATATAAAGTGTAATAATTATTTAGTAATGGATTAGGCTAAAATCATGTGAATAACCTGACAGCCTTATGACTGTAAACAAAACAAAATTATTCAGTGTTTACAAAATTAAAAATAAGTGAGATAATATCAGAAAATTCATTAATTTTATAATCTAATAGTAATCTATATTTTTAATAGTAATGAGAGGACATGTATAATTTTATAAATAGTATCATAGTGATAATTTTTGTTCACCACCCTTTATTATTGTGTTCTCCATGTATGTCATTTATTTTAACATAGAGGTATTTTAAATATAACAGATAATTAAAATGAACTAAACATAATTTATCAAAGTATAATTTATTTAATGTATAGTAAAGATTCACTAGAAATATGCCCAAAAAGTAGAAGTTGCCATCTAGAGTAGTGTTTTTGAATAATATCCAGGATAGATAAGGAATCTGACAGATGATGTAAAAAATGTAAGAAATAAATTGGAGAGATGTATTTATTGGATGGAAGATAATTTATCTAATTAATCATTAAAATAGTAAATTTATTTACCTTGCATTTGTAGCCTCCATTTTTGCATATACAGAATGTCTTCAGTCAGGATGTTCTATGTTTCAACACAAACAATGTTTGTTCAAGATATTTTGTTTTAGAATAATAACCTGGAAAATATTCTACACAGAGACTATTCTATATCCCATGTTGAGACCTCTTTAATTTATTAAATAAATTATTTTTCATAAAAAATTAGTCACAAAGTATAACATGCCTCCCAAAAAGTTCCATGATTAATGTTATTCACAGTTTTAAGATTCTCATATGAGGTTGCACCTATGTTATTTGTAAGAAATAACTGCAAGTAATATAGTTCTCAAGTTGTTGGTGAAACATAGTATAGTATATCAATACAGAAACCCTTCTTTCTAGGATACCATTTTTTCTTGATGGTGGAATATAAATATCATTGGAAATTATGCATATGTAAAACTTTTTCATTTCGAGTAAGTGATATTTTCTTCAAACCACGTCATAAGCATTGTTTCATAAATGTTTCCCTTACTCAAGATATCTTCAATATTATCACTTTCACTGTAGGTAACACATTTTTTTATAGTAAATGGAAATGAAACCTTTCTATTGGAGCATATCTATACTGGATATCATAAGAATATATCATACATTAATCCTCATAAGAAGAGATGTATCGGAAATCATAATACATCATAATATCATCTTAATTGTTGTCCGACAACTCTCAACTATTGGTCTGATACAATGTTATTGTTACACGATCATGAACTTTTATAATATACATAAATAGATATTTAATAGAATTTCATTGATTGAAAACTTCAATATTGAGATGAGATTGATACTTCAATAGTAAAATAGGATTATATGGTTCAATAAACCGATTATCCTATGGAACACCATTTTTAAGGATCATGTTTTTATCATTCTATCTTTGGTATAAATTATACCTATCATCATCAACTATTGTATTTACAAAAAATAGTTTATGCTAATATTTAGTACATTTCATATTATTTATACAAGGTGATCTATGATTAGAATCGCCACAAGGCACATGGATCATAATGTTTTTAACAGCTTCATGAATATTTGGTAATTTACCTTTATTTGAAGCATTAACAAAAAAAATCTGTAAATGCATGCCAAAGTACTGATTTTGTTTTCTTGACAAAGAAATTACAAAATATTTACATGAGTTAGGCCACATTTTTGAAAATCCATAGTTGTTTCCCTCGGATTTCGGGAATGACCTCCTTTTGATGGGAGGTTCAAACGTTCCGATCGGTTTCTAACGGGTTTGTTCGTAGAACCAGAAACATCCAATGATTCCACATCCATTCGGACCTACTTTCCAAATGTAGGTGCACATTAGTTTATGGACTGATGATGTTTATGAATTTACATTGGTCGAGAGGATGGGAGGTCGGACTCATCACACCTTTTTGAGGGAAATTATTGTCTACTCCGGGACTCTCTTTATAGATTTAAGTTATGTTCGTGAATCCTTATTATGTTACCAAGTATAAAATGAGCTTTCCTTAAGATCTGACAATCAATGATAAAATATGTAGGAATTTTAGAGAATCTTTTATATATATTTGAGGATCTTCATCGATAGAGAATCATCTGTATTTATTAGAGATTCTTGGTCAATGGTACCCTTCGACACATTTATATAGAAGTATCTTGGTCATTATGATGACCATGATGGTTTTAAAGCCACTCAGTGGGGCACTTGAAGTTTGTTTTCATTCAGAAGAACATGGATTATTTCAGAGTTGGGATCGAACCCACAGACGGGCTACCTACATATCTTTTGTTTAGAAAAGGAATCAGAACCCACATAGTTCGAGTAAGGGAGTATGATGTTTATGATTGATGGCTCAAAGAAGAATTTCATAGTCACTTTTACACTCTAAGCTCACGTGAGTCATGCTCGGTGTGAGAAACAAGAGGTATTGGTAAAATTTAGACAATTATGCCATAAAAGATGCAATCATAAGAAATAATGTGGGACTTATGTATGTATGACTGCCCAGATAAATGAAGGTTAGGATTTACTTTAGGGAAGAAATCCAGGAGTAGGGTCCATAAAGGTATATGTGCTTCATGGAGATTTTAAATATTCTAACTTGGGGCTTACTTCTGAAAAGGAGGCCCAAATTAGGATAGGACTTATGATTGGGTTTTATTTCTGAAAAGAAATCCTAGATCAAAGGTAAATTAGGATTGGTTAAGAGAAATTAAGACTGGGGCTTACTCCTGGAAAGGAAGCCCAGGTTAAGAGATTTGAAAAATTAAGGGACTTGGGGCTTACTCCTAAGGAGGATGTCCAAGTTTGAGACTAGGGCTTACTCTTGAAAAGGAATCCCAGGTTAAGAGAATTATGGTTGGGGCTTACTCCTAAGGAGGATGCCCATGTTTGAGGATTATGACTGGGGCTTATTCCTGAAAAGGAGGCCCAGGTTAAGAGATTCTCTCATCTTAAAGGATGAGGTTGAATGAATGAAAACTCAATTTTTAGTGACATAAAGATGTATAAATCACTAGGTTTTGAGAGATATTCCACATAATTCCTTTCAGATAAGAAATTCAAATCAAGAAATCATGCCATAAATGGCTTTGAAGAGTGTCTTGAAGACTGAATCTTGAATAGGAAAGGTGGAATGTCTTAAGAGGGGTTAAATGGGCAAGAAGGGCACCCAAAAAGGCAGGGGCGCGCAAGTCCTGGTAGGCGCGCAGGTACTGTGTGGGTGCGCAAGTCCTGGTCGCGCAGGTATGCCTACGTGACACATGGGTTACTTGTGCGATGGTTAACCAGTATGGTAATACTTGAGAGACTCTTGATTAAAGCCTTTAGAATCCCCTTGAGGTTCTTCCAGAAGAGGGGCACGCAAGTTCTATTGAAGGAGTAAGGCAGCGCGCAAGTGTGGCCTTTTCCCTTTAGGGCTAGTCACTCAGGCGCGCAAGTGTTGATGAGTTTCAACACTTAGTCCTTCCTCCCCCTCTTTAGATCTTCCGTTATAGGTAAGAAATTACCTTAGAAGTGTTTTGGAAGCTTTGAGAAGAGACTAGGGCGCCGGGAGCTCAAATCTGAGTTTCTGGAAAAAAATCCCTCCACGAATGGGGGGCGCAAAGGGTCTATTTATAGGCTGAAGCAGACCTGGATGGTTATCTTTTAGGGCGCTCAAGTTACTTGCGTGACCATAGCGGCGCGCAAGTGTACTTGTGCGGCCATTGGAGAACTTGCGCGACCTTTGTGAAACATTCTTCTTATTCCTTTGTCAATTTTTTGATATTTGTCCAAAGGTTGAATCACTTTGAGCTCAGATATTCCCTTTTTCCAATCTTTAGATTTTGTGATGAAAGGATCGTCAACAAAATCCCCCCTCAGAGTTGGATCTAGAGAGAAAAGAGGATTTGACTCTGAGGAAAAGAAGAAAACAGGGGTCTTTGTGGTTATTGGTAGTTTAAAGTCATGCATGTCGGACATAAAAAGTCTAATGTTTAAGGTTGAAATAGCTTTGACCAAATGAATTCGAATTGACTCAATTCCTTGACAATTCATCTGAAAACATAGTACCATACTCAAGTTATGAGGGAAAATATGTAAACTATGACTTAAGAATATTTGAATCTGAGGAATGATATGAAAAAGAGCTAAAAGGCATCAGAAGAAGTAGTTTCCAAGAATGAAGTTACTATTATTTAAAAAACCCGTTAGGGGGTTGAATTATACAGGGCCACCTAAGGGCATTGGCTGCATAGTCAAATAAATAGCATATTTTGGCTAACAAGTCTGTTATATAGACTGTTTATGAAAGGCCGCCTATGGGCACGTGCTGCATAGTCAGGTAAAAGAACTCTCAGAAATTTACTTTCCTAGTGCTAAAAGCCAGTGAAAGTTTATGGAGATTCAAATCTTCCAAAGTATAGAGTTTTCTGTATGGAAAGAGGTAATTGAATATGGAAAAGATATTTCCAAACAAGATTATCGAAGAACTGGATGAATATCACTCCTACGAAGGTCTGACCCAAACGTATGGAAGAATAATATAAGTCATATACTTGAATACTTTCAGATCATGAAAAAGGATATGGGACAAATATGTTGTTAAGGATGGCTATTTTTGTGGATCCCTACATACTGTCATTTAAGACAAATAAGGACAAAAGAGGAATTCTTCCCAAGAATGAAGTTACCACTATCCGACAAACCCATTAGGGGGTTGAATTATGCAGGGCCACCTAAGGGCATTGGCTGCATAGTCAAATAATAGTATCTTTTGGATAACAAGTCTGTTATGTAGACTATTTATGCAAGGCCTCCTGTGGGCACGTGCTGCATAGTCAGAAAAAAGAACTCTCAGAAGTTTGACATTTTTGTGACTAGAAGTCATGAAAAGGTTTATGAGGATCTGAAAATATTTAAGGTTAGGATTATGACATATAAAAATGGATATTGTTCAATGTATACAGAGATACACAGATCAATGCTAACCATAATCATGTTATGGTCGGGTCCTGAATTGAAATGTTGTACTTCACTACGTATCCCATAAGGATGAGAATCAATCCATACGTAGTTATTAAACTACAGTTTAATGTCATGTGGGACAAAAGGATTAGATATCTTAGTTTAGGGTCATAGATCTTGGACCATTGTAAGAAATACACAATGTGTGTTTTCATGAGGACTTTTCAGCCAAGGGACTGAAAGTGGAATTTGGGGTTAGGCCCAAAGACTTTGGGTTGGATTTGAGGGATACTCGAACGTTCCTACGTATCCCATAAGGATGGGAATCAAGCCCACGTAGTTCTAGAAATACCCTTTGTACAAATTTGGTTCATACATGTGAAGGGTGAAAGGGGACTTTAGTACAATGATGGTTTAACCCAAGATAAAAGGTTTGTGAATTGCCATGTATGCACGTAGTCTTTGAAATGAAACATGGTTGAAAAAATCAATGTAAATAATGGTTCCCTCTCATGTGAGGGCATCAAAGAATATTGTAGTTTATTGTCATACTGGACAAAAGTGTTGTATAGTTTAACGTCGTATAAAAAAGAAGAAAGTGAACCAATGTAAAGATATTGATTCTAGGGGCGGTTTCACGAATCAACATCGTATGAGATGGAGATGAACCGATGTGATGAGATTGGTTTTTGGCTTGAACCTTGGGAGGTTGCCTACATACCCAGCCTAGGAGTCAAGGATCAAAGTCCGTGTAGTTCAATTAAAGAATGAATTAATGATCAAGTTGTTCTTGGGGACATGACCTAAAAAAATGTTGTTGGGACTTACACATGGTTAGCGGCCCAAAGAGAGTGTTATGGTTGAGGTTTTCTCTAAACTCACATGAGTCATGCTCGATGTGAGAAACAAGAGGTAACAACAACCTTAACGATTCATAGTTTAATGTCGTGTAGGACATATAAAGGGACTATGCAGTTTAGAGTCTTGCAGTTAAGACTATTGGTGCTGCACAGTTTAGTTTCATGTAGCAGGGACAAAGTACAGTTTAATGTCATGTAGGACGTATCACGGACTTTCTGTAAAGTTTAACATCATGTAGTTAGGACGATGGGGACAATAGAGTTTAACGTCATGTTGGACGACAGGGGGACTGTGCAGTTTAATGTCATGCAGTGAGGACAAAAGAGTACACCATTTAATGTCATGTTGGACGCATTGAGGATTTTTTTCCCCAGTTTAGCGTCATGTGGGACGAAAGTGAAAATAGTTTAAGGTCATATGTATGGACCGTTGCTGTATATTTTAACATCATATAGCAAGGATGAAAGAGGTACTTTGTAGTTTATACAAAATACTTCTTCAAAAATCTGGCATTGGTTGGAGTAGTAATGAGTTCTCCATCCATTGAGATTAATGAATAAGCTTCATTGGAGTAGACTCTATTTATTGAATAAGGTCCTTCCCATTTCGGCTCAAGTTTGGGAGGTTTCTTTCCTGGTATCATTGGAGTTCTGAGAACTAATACCAATTCTCCCTGAGTGAATGAACGAAGACGAACTTTTTTGTTAAAATCTCGTGCTATTCGATTCTGATAGACTTCCAAGTGGTGCAAAGTGCACAATCTTTTCTCATCTAACCATTCCAATTCATTCAATCACTTTTGAGATTTTTCATCTGTAGATGATTGATCACAAATGGAAACTTTGAGCGAGGGTAGTTGAACTTCAATGGGCAAGATGGCTTCCGTTCCATATACTAATTAATATGGATTTGACCGAGTTGCAGTGCGGGTGGTAGTCTGATAAGCCCATAAAGCATGAAAGAGTTTATCAGGACATAACCTCTTATCTTTATCCACCATCTTTTGCAGTATATTTGAAAGAGTCTTGTTAAAGTCTTCTATCTAGCAGTTGGCCGCTGCATGATACCGAGATGAATGGTTGGATTTGATGTTGTATTCTTGATACAAATTCTTCACCTCAGATAAACAGAAATTAGTGCCATTGTCCGTCAATATGGTATGAGGGACACCAAATCTGGTAATTATGTTAGACTTGATGAAGCTAACAATGAATTTAGAACTGACTTCCTTGAGAGGTATTGCCTCTGCCCATTTAGAAAATAAGTTAGTAGCAGTAAGAATGTACTTAAACTACTTGGCCGTAGCCTAAGGGTAAGGTCCCACCACATCCATTCCCCATGTGGAAAATGGCCATGAGTATTTAGCTGTATGAAGAAACTCTGGAGGTTGATGAATGAAGTTGGCATGTACTTGGCATGAATGACACTTCTTTGTGAAATCGACACAATCTCATATCATTGAAGGCCAAAAGTATCCAAGCCTTAGACTTTGATCAGACAGTCTATGTCCAGACTGGTGGGCACCACAGACTCCTGCATGTACTTCTTTCATGACAGCCATTGTCTCTTCACCATCAATGCATCTGAAGAGAACTCCATCAAAACCACGTTTGTAGAGAATTTTCTCTAGGTGATCTGGGCTATCATAAAGAGTAAAATTAACCACATGTCGCTGGATTTGTTCTTTCTCAGCTCTATCAGATGGAAGTGTTCCATTTTGAAGGTATTCCCTGATAGGTGACATCCATCCTGTAGTATGACCATACGGTTCAGGAATGGGAAAAATTTCATTAATTTCCTCTGTTCTGATTCGAACATAAGGTGAAATTGCACGACAGTGGGAAATACTGATGGTTGTCTCATCCCGATTTGGATCTGCCATAGCTGTGGATATATTATCCAATGCATCATCTTGAGCATTTTGTGATCTTGGGACATAAGAAAATGTCGGTTCCAAAGGGAATTCCGCCATTAACTCTCTAATGTAATCATACGAAGTGATTAGTTCTTCTTTTCTGATGGCATAATCCCCATTGACTTGTTTGATTACCAGGTCTGAATCACCTTTCACCTTTAAGTGATTCACTTGTGCTTGAAGCGCTAATTCCAAGCCTATGATGAGAGCTTGGTATTCTGCTTCATTATTGGTACCACCTTCCCACAATAAGAAAAAATAAGGTAACACTACCTTTTCTGGAGAAATGAGTACAATTCCTAAGACAACTTTGTTGAATTTAGGATTTTCCATTTTCCACCCTGTTGGACTTCTGGAAGCACCATCAAAATACATTTCCCAAGCCTGAGGTCTTTCTTGAATAGAGAAGACGTCCTCATAAGGGAGTTCAATATATGAAGATGTATCTTCCAATGAAGGGTGTTCAGCCAGGAAATCAGCCAGAGCTTGTCCCTTTATCGCCTTTTGAGACACATACTGAATGTCAAATTGCTGCAAAATAACTGCCCACCTTGCTAGACGTCCTGTAAGCATTGGACGACTAAGGATAAATTTGAGTGGGTTATTGTGAGATACCAATTGGACCTCGTGATGTTGCAGGTAGTTTCTCAACTTCTGAACTGTAAATATTAATTCCAGGCAGCACTTCTCAATACTTGAATACCGGGTTTCTGCTTCAAGCATGGTTCGACTGAGATAGTAGAGACTGTTTTCATTCCCAGCATCATTCTTTTGAGCAAGAAAGGCACCCAATGATCTCTCTAGAGCTGTCATGTAGAGGATAAGTGGTCTTCCTTCAACAGGTGGCATGAGTACCGGTGGTCTCAAGAGTTATTTCTTGAGAATATCGAATGCTTCTTGTCATTCTTCAGTCCACTGGTAAGTGACTCCCTTCTTCATAAATTTGGTGAAGGGTAAACTTTTTCCTGCCAAATTGGCGATGAAACGCCGAATATAGGCTAAGTGTACTTGAAGTCCTCTTAATTCTTTCAAATTTTGAGGATGTGACATACCAAGGATTGACTTGGTCTTCTCAGGATCGACTTCAATACCACGATGGCGTACAAAAAAGCCGAGAAATTTTCCTGAGGTTACCCCAAAAACACATTTTAAGGGGTTCATCTTCAAATTATGTTATCGAAGCTTGTAGAATATGACTTCCAAATCAGCCAAGTGATTAGAACTTTGTTTGGATTTAACTACCAAATCGTCTACATAGCATTCAAAAAACTTCCCTAAGAAGGGTTTGAAGATACGATGCATGGAACGCTGATAAGTTTCACCTGCATTCTTTAAGCCAAAGGGCATTACCCGGTAGAAAAACACACCCTGAGGGGCTCTGAAGGCTATAGATTCCTCATATTCTGGGGCCATTCGGATCTGATTATATCCAGAATATCCATCCATGAAGGAAAGTGCTTCATATCCAGCTGTTGCATCAATTAGAAGTTCTGTAATCGGAACTGGGAAATCATCCTTAGGACAATGCCGATTAAGATCTCTGAAATCGATGCAAACTTTAATTTATCCATTCTTTTTCTTTATAGGGACAATATTAGCCAACCATTTGGGATATTGAACTTCTCTGACAAAGTTATCTTTGATAAACTTATCTAATTCAGCTTCAATTTTGGAAGCATAAGTTGGGTGTGTTCTTCTCGCGGCTTTCTTAAATCCTCGATGTTCTTCTGGTAAACCCAAATGATGAGTAGAAACATCAGGATCAAGCCCAGGCATTTCTGTATAGTTACAAGCAAATATATCTCTATTTTTCTTTAGAAAAGAAATATACATCTCTTGCTCTTCAAGAGTCATGGCCGCACTGATTAAAGTGGGGCGTGGATCTTCTTTTGTACCCAGATTTATTTCTCTGAGTTCATCCACAGTGGTAGAGATACCCTCTTCAAATGCTGGAGGAGCATCTCTGAGATCTTCCTCTTCTTCTTCATCATGTCTTATTTCTTCCATTTCTACTTGCATAGTAGATGATAAAGTAGAATTCTCATGATCCGAAGAGATGTCAAAATTTTCATATCTTGAAGAAGAAGCTTCCATTTCTGACCCGATTGATGATGAAGGGTCTTCTTTGGGTAATAAAGAGGAGATGATGGATTGAGAATCGACATCATTGTTCACCTCCGATGTTGCTATAACTTCTTCTGGCCTAATTGGTTAAGCATAGACTTGTTGGATTTCAGTAGATGAAATGAAGACATCACCATTTGTGCTTTCATCACTGCTTGGTAGATTACCAATTTCTCCCATGTTGTCTGGCTCGATTGCCGTAATTGACATTATGGATCTTTCTATAAGAGTATTTTTATTTGGGTCTATCTTGTCAATTTTACTGATAGGAAACACATAATCTGTACTCACATGTTTAAATGGATTTACTGGAATTTTTTCCAAACCATATGGAGCATTAACTTTGGTAATCACCTTTGTTATGGATTTCTCCCTTTGCTTCATGTGATAGAATTCCGCCTCAATGTATTGAGACTCACATGTCTTGAACGGGGCCTTATAACCATACAATGTCCCAACTTGACCATCAAAACAATATTTGAGACATTGATGGTATGATGAAGGGATAGCCGCATGTTGATGTAGCCAGGGTCTTCCAAGTAAGATGTTGAAGGCTGAGTCTTGATCGACAACCATGAAATCTGAATTGGATACAAGATCTCTAAAATGAGTTCTGAGTGTACCTTCGCCCAGTGGTTCTTGTTCATTTTTATCATATCCTTGTAACATCATGGTAGAAGGAGATAAATCAGATTCCGTGAGGCCCAATCGATGAAGTGTACGAATGGGCATGAGGTTGACTCTTGAACCATTGTCAATGAAAGCTCTTCGAACATCCACGCCATTGACCTTTCCAGACAAGTACAATGGTCTAATATGTCCATGAACAACATCATCTTCATCTTCATCAGTAAAAGATATTATTGCATGGCATTCTGTAGGATTATTCTCTATGTGATAGACTTCATCTACAGCAATTTCAGTTTCAAACTCCTGAGGACTTGACAAAGCCTCGATGAGTGCTTCTCGAAGATCTTTTGACAGATTCAGAGCATCCAGAATTGATAACTTGGTTGGCACTTGGGCCAAGTGTTTCAATATATCATACTTTTGATCCATAGGTCTGCGTTTCCCAATAGGAATATGTGGTTTAGCAGGTACCTTGTAAGTAGATGCTTTGGAAGTTGATGCATCTTGTATTGGGATAGGAGTTGGCAATATTCCTGGTTTTGGAAGATTAGACCGATTAGATCCATTTACTTGCTGAGAGGAAGAAGATGGAAACTTCAACCGGTCTTCCAAAATAATTGTGCCAGGACTGAATTTGCTATTGGTAGAAGAACTTTCTTGTTCTTTCTGAGCTCACTGAAGAGATCTACCACGAGTTTCTTCTGCGTATACAGTTCTAGCAGGGGTAGAATTGGAATAGTGTATTTTGAAAGATCCACGTCTTCCCCTGTATCCTGATCCCCTGGAACTTCCTCTGATTCCTCTATTTGATACAGGGAATTCAGGCTCATTGAAATCGAAACTGCGACTGGTATATGGATTTGTTAATTGAATCATATTAACAGAACCAAAGATTAACTCTCCATCTGATGAAGACTCCTCCTGATTAACCTATTTCGGTTGTGCCATTTGGTGGGGCGGTGCCCGTGGATTTGAAGTAGATGGCATGAAATCCACCAAAGTCAAATACAGCTTAGGCTTTGACACATACTCATCTTCTTCTGATTCTTTTTCTTTCTTTTAATCATGTCGTTTCTTTGAGGACTTTCCCTCTGACGAAGAGGGTTTTGCCGTAACATTCATGGCAGAAGACACAATTGGTTTCTTTAATTGTGTTCACAAAATATCATGAGTTCGATTGATTGTCTTTCTGACCATCCAATCATCATACTTCTGTGCATTTTTTCTTTTGACTTCTTGCCATTCATCTTCCTCCTTTGGAACTGTAGCAGTGACACATGCTACCTGGGCTGAGGAGCCTTTCAATGTGACCTGTCCTGAGTCGACCATCTTTTGCAGGAGGTCTTTGAAGACAAAACACTCTTGGATGGCATGCCCCAACATTTGATGAAAAGGGAAATAATTGGGACGGTCTTCATCTCCTTTCTTATTTGGCCACTTGGGCATTGGCAATTGAACCAAATTGTTTTCCAGAGCCGAAATGAAATAACCACTAACTTGTTCATTTTGGAAAGAGTATGTTTTGCTCTTCAGATCCTCAAATTGTTTTCGTCTTTGATCTCGTTGATCGTCTGGACGAAAAGGCCTTTGTTGTTGGCGCTCAGAAGGTGGAGCCCTTCGAGAAGATGAAGGTTTTGAGGTAGAAACAGGTACAGGTGCTTGTTTAAGCATAACTGTAGCAGTTTCTTCTTTACCCATTCTCCTTCTTGGAGCTGATGGAATTACACGAAATTTAGCCTTAGCCTGTATAAGGGAATCTTCAATCTGCTGAGCGATTGAAGTAAGGTCTCGAAACCATCCTGTGTATTTTACAGGGATTAACGGCGTGCGTAATTTGTCATGCAGATTTACCACACAGATTGGCAACAATTCTTCTTGAGTGAGTGCTAAACTCAAGGAATATGTTAATCCCTTCCATCGAGAAAGGAAATTAAAAACCCTTTCATTCTCCCTTTTCTTACAGTTTGTAAGATCAAAAATTGTTGTCTTTGGCAAAGTTGAGCTGAACTGAAGGAGGAATTTTTGGCGAAGATCTTCCCATCCGGTAATTGACCAGGATTGCAAGCTTGTATACCAAACAAAAGCTGGTCCTTGCAAGGTTCGCACGAAGCATCTGAGTTTCACTGCTTCTTGTTGCTCCGAAGTTCCCATCATAGGATCGCAACAGGACACGTAATGCGTCAAATGCTGTTCAGGATCACCTGATCCATTGAAAATAGGGAATACAGGATTCCCAAAACTGGATGGAGGAGAAATTGAATCTACCCATTCAGGGTAAACTTTCTTTTCTGGTTGAACTTGCGCACGTTTCCCTTCCATAGTTTCTAACCGAGCTGTTAATGACTCAATAGTAGTTATTAACTTTTGAGAAACATCCAGTTGAACTTGGACTTGGGTAGGTGCAATGACTGGAGCTTGGATAGATGTGGTGATTGGTGCTGCAACTGATGGTAGCACTGCCAACTATTGTTGCACTTGACCCATAGGATTAGACCTGTGAGGGTGTACTGATAGAGGAGGATATTCTTGATCCATATCAGTAGCTGCAACAAATTCTTTTGGCTGACTGACTCCAGCATGCTTAAAAAGAAGACTACTCTGAAGTAGTTCTGCATTCAACCTTCTTAATTCCTTCATTTCTTCTTCCTGTTGTGCAAAACTTTTCTCTAGTGAGAGCGATTGACCTTCTCTAGAGGAAGTACATGTAACCTGGTTCTTTCCCTTCCCTTTGTTGGATCCTTTTCGGAGTGGGGGAAGTGGGTTACTCGAAGGATTACCTAGGTTCTGAGTAATCCTTTGACTTCGTGTACGCACACCTTCTTCATTTGTGTCAGTGCGTACATCTTCTTGATCAGGAACCTCTTCATCTGAGTCCCCTGAGTGAGCCTCATTTGGTGTATCAGCAATAACGGCATTGATGACATTCATTGATGCATAACTCATCGCATCCCTTCTATCAGTATTTCTATGATATTATCTTCTTCCATGTCTTTGATGAGACATTGCCTTTTGTTGATTCGATCCCTCAGGAACTTCTTGACAAACCGTAATTTGGAGGGAATCTCCTGATAATTTGGCTCTTTGTTCCTCTTGATTTTTCTTCCCCAATCGAGAAAAGACTGACTTTCTCTAAGGAGGGGATTGATGATTTGAAAAATTCACTGGTCCAGTGGACTGGGGTTGTTCCTACTATTCTCGCTCAACTCCTCGAATCCTATTTTTTGATTCTGAGGGTTGGTTTAAAAGAGTCCCCAGTCTAGCAAGCTGGGGTGGTTCTTAACATGCTATTTCTGAGACTTTCTTGAAATTCCTCCTGATCTTGCGAACCTTAGTCCGGAAATTACCTTGATGCATTAACCTGTATCCGCTTTTATCACCCGGTTCAAAAGACCGTTGGATGATTTCTAACACTTCTGTCACTTGGTGACATGCTTGCTCCAAACAAGAGGCCTGATTAATATTCTCATTTTCTTGATGCAAGAGTAATTCAACAACTTGTTCTCTGTATTCTTGATTTTGAGAGGAACTAGTTGAATCCTGTTCTTGGGAAAGCTTTTGATTACAAACAAAGCCCATTGACTATGGCCGGTTATGGTCAATAACATTTCATGAGACCATTTTCGGCGGGCTTTGCTGACCGGAGAGCACCATGAAATGCATTGATCCATGAACACCCCATCCTCTGACACGAATACCAGATGGGTCATTGGAAATTAACTGACGCAATATTCTTAGTGCGCCAAGTCATGAACGTTGAAGGGCTCTCTGCTGCTTTTCATCCTTCGGATATCGAGAGACTGATAGAGACGCCAAATCAATCTGACATTGTAACCCTTCTATTATCTTAAGATGATTTTCATATTAATCATAAGATAATACTTTCTTTTTCAACTGAAAAAAAGTTTTCCATATGTTGAGACGAATATCATGAATTTCATCTTCCGTCAACATTTCTGGAATATTATACTGAGAGTTATCCAAAGGCCAAAACATGACTGGCACTTCACCTTTCGCCAGTTGTTTTCTCATGTTCATTATTTCCTCTTTATCATTTGATGAAGATTCTTCTACCTGATTTGACCAGAGTTGGTGTTTCCTTGTTGCTTCATTAGATTCAACAAGATTGGTAGAGAAATCATTGATCAAACTAGAAGATGCATGACTTAGGGGTGGTTCAAATAATGACCTACACCCTGGGCTATCTTCTGATTGAGAAATTATTTTACCTGCTAGCGATGAAGCTTTAGACATGACTGGTTTCTCATTTGCAAGTTCCTCAAGATAAGAGGGCTTTCTCGGCACTACATTGTCCACTGGATCATTTTCCGGGCAATGTGTATCACTACTGCAGAGAGGGCTTTCGCAGCGAAATTCATCATCATGGGGAGTACCACCATAATGGGTTACAGCAAAAGATGAGATCTCTTACTCCTTGGTCTTATGACCACACAGAGGGTTCTTGTGGATCTCATATGAAGATGAAACTTCGAGATCGACCAAATTGTCATGAAGCAAGCCTTCATGAGGAAGTGTCTGTTGAAGACCTTCGGAATTAATGTTCCCACTATTGGGAACTGAGGGAGTAGAATCTTGAATTACAACATATAATTGTCTGAGGGCTTCAAGAACTCCAGCATCGAGAAAGGCCTTGTTACAGATTGGCACTTGATATCCTGACTGTGTTGGGCGGGTCTTTTTCTTAGTCGCCTTCTTACTCACCTTGGAAACCACTTGTTGACGAAAGTGGCTGCTCTGAGCAGGTGTATGTGCCTAATCAGGAAAGATGGCCAGGTTAGGCTGACGATCTCCTCTCAAATCAGGTGTATGTGCCTGACTTGGTTGTCCGTATGATATGGGGGAGTATGCCCCATAACCCTCTTGGACTGGAACATATGTGTGTGTCTGTTCCGGAGTGAACTGTTGATGTGTCACTCCACTAGTAGGGATAGATTTATGTGTCTTTCCTTGATATGCTGCTGAAGTTGTTATAATATCCTGGCAAGCATCCAGAATATGAGCAGGGATTTGTTTCTGCTCTTTCACCATTGATAGAATATGCTTGGTGACTTCAGCTTCCGGAACGGGAATATACGTCCATTCCGGGCTTGGAGCAGGTGTATGTGCCTGCTCATGTCCTCCTTTTCCTGTCAGTGAATCCCGACAGTACTCAAGTTTGGGGGGAAGAGAGTTGATTCTGCCTCCTATTTGTTTTCGGGGCTTTCCGACTAACTTCTCTGAATTCTACCAAGCGAGACTGTTGGTGGCTTGATTAATACTAGCAGGTGTATGTGCCTACTGATTGCACTTCTCCAAACGTGGTTGACGAGATCCATTATATGTAGTCAGACGAGCCTGTTGACTAGCTGATGATGTATAAACAGGTGTATGTTCCTGCCTATAGTACTCCACCAGAATTTCCAGGCGGGATTAGCGTGATGTTTCCAGACGAGTCCGCTGGACAGCGGAATTAAAACGGGCAGGTGTATGTGCCCGCTCGTTGCTTGCCACCAAGTTAGGTTGGTGGACTTCTCCGGAGATGGCAGAGATGAGAATCTTCTCACTGTTGACCGGATTCCGCCTCTGGTGGTTCTTCTTGCTTGCTCGGGTTTGAGGAACCTGAGCCGAACGCCTAGAGTCGGTACCCTCATCATGTTGAGGGCGCACTGCCGCACGAGTCTGGCAGCGATTGTTGGTGGGAGCCCTTACGAAGGACTCCTGTCTGTTTGAATTAACGCCCTGAGGGACCTACTCATTCACCTCCCCAGAATAAGGGAGCGAATGGTGATTGCGTTCTGGGGATAACGACCTGAAACGGTTGGAGATGGCAGTCAGCACCGCCTGCTTCTTGATCACTGGTCGTTGTTGTCCGGACGACTGATGTGAGTTGTTTACTTGGAGGGCTTGTCGGGAAGCCTCCAGAGTTGGGATGGTACCGTGTTGATGGTACTCCTTAACCAGCGCATTTGATACCCCGCGTTGAAGATGCTGAGTAGGTGATATCATCCTTAGAACGGACGATGATCCAGCATAAGTAGCGGCAGTGGCATTTGTAGCAGCAGTATTCACAGGTGTGAACTTGAGAGCAGCCATTCTATAAATACATAAGATCTTGGAAAAGAGTGCCTGTTTGATATAACAGACGTAATCAAGATAAATTCATCCACTATATCTTTTGGATGAGCACATTTGTCAATGATTTTTTTTGTTGGCCCTCTAATTGAGTTTTAAATAGGGACCTAATAAATGGGTAAAACATTATTTTAACTTGGTTAAGGATTCACGTCGGGTTCACCATTTTTGTTTCCCTAGGATTTTGGGAATGACCTCCTTTTGATGGGAGGTTCAAACATTCCTATTGGTTTCTAACGGGTTTGTTCGTAGAACCAGAAACATCCAATGATTCCATATCCATTCGGACCTACTTTCCAAAGGTAGGTGCTCATTAGTTTATGGACTGATGAGGTTTAGGAATTTGCATTGGTCGAGAGGATGGGAGGTCGGACTCATCACACCTTTTTTAGGGGAATTATTGTCCACTCCGGGACTCTCTTTATAGATTTAAGTTATGTTCATGAATCCTTATTACGTTACCAAGTATAAAATGAGCTTTCCTTCAGATCTGACAATCAATGATAAAATATGTAGGAATTTTATAGAATCTTTTATATGTATTCGAGGTTCTTCGTCGATAGAGAATCATCTATATTTATTAGAGATTCTTGGTCAATGGTACCCTTCGACACATTTATATAGAAGTCTCTTGGTCATTATGATGACCATGCTGGTTTTAAAGCCACTCAGTGGGGCACTTGAAGTTTTTTGTCATTCAGAAGGACATGGATTATTTCAGAGTTTGGATTGAACCCACATACGGGATACCTACGTATCCTTTGTTTAGAAAAGGAATCAGAACTCACGTAGTTCGAGTAAGGGAGTATGATGTTTATGATTGATGGCTCAAATAAGAATTTCATAGTCACTTTTACACTCTAAGCTCACGTGAGTCATGCTCGGTGTGAGAAAAAATAGGTATTGGTAAAAATTAGACAATTGTGGCATAAAATATGCAATCAAAAGAAATAATGTGGGACTTATGTATGTATGACTGCCCAGATAAATGAAGGTTAGGATTTACTTTAGGGAATAAATCCAGGAGCAGGGTCCATAAAGGTATATGTGCTTCATGGAGATTTTAAATATTCTAACTTGGGGCTTACTCCTGAAAAGGAGGCCCAAATTAGGAGAGGACTTATGATTAGGTTTTATTTCTGAAAAGAAATCCCAGATCAAAGGTAAATTAGGACTGGTTAAGAGAAATTAAGACTGGGGATTACTCTTGAAAAGGAAGCCCATGTTAAAATATTTGAAAAATTAAGGGACTTGGGGCTTACTCCTAAGGAGGATGCCCATGTTTGAGACTGGGGCTTACTCCTGAAAAGGAATCCCAGGTTAAGAGAATTATGGAAGGGGCTTACTTCTAAGGAGGATTCCCATGTTTGAGGATTATGATTGGGGATTATTCCTGAAAAGGAGGCCCAGGTTAAGAGATTCTCTCATCTTAAAGGATGAGGTTGAATGAATGAAATCTCAATTTTTAGTGACATAAATATGTATAAATCACTAGGTTTTGAGAGATATTCCACAGAATTCCTTTCAGATAAGGAAGTCAAATCAAGAAATCATTCCATAAATGGCTTTGAAGAGTGTCTTGAAGACTGAATCTTGATTAGGAAAGGTGTAATGGCTTAGGTGGGGTGAAATGGGCAAGAAGGGCACCCAAAAAGGCAGGGTCGCGCAAGTCCCGGTAGACGCGCAAGTCTTGGTCGCGCAGGTATGCCTGCGCGAAACATGGGTTACTTGCGTGATGGTTAACCAGCATGGTAATACTTGAGTGACTCTTGATTAAAGCCTTTATAATCCCCTTGAGGTTCTTCCAGAAGAGGGGCGCACAAGTTCTATTGAATGAGTAAGGCGGCGCACAAGTGTGACCTTTTCCCTTAAGGGATAGCCACTCAAGCGCGCAAGTGTTGATGAGTTTCAACACTTAGGTCTTCCTCCCCCTCTTTAGATCTTCCGTTATAGGTAAGAAATTACCTTAGAAGTGTTTTGGAAGCTTTGAGAAGAGACTAGGGCGCCGGGAGCTCAAATCTATGTTTCTGGAAAAAATCCCTCCATGAATGGGGGGGCCCACAGTGTCTATTTATAGGCTGAAGCAGACCCGGTGGTTATCTTTTAGGGCGTACAAGTCACTTGTGCGACCATAGCGGCACGCAAGTGTACTTGCGCGACCATTGGATAACTTGCGCGACCTTTGTGCAACATTCTTCTTATTCCTTCCTTTGTCAATTTTTTGATATTTGTCCAAAGGTTGAATCACTTTGAGCTCAGATATTCCCTTTTTCTAATCTGTAGATTTTGTGATGAAAGGAGCGTCAACAATAGTACAAACAACTACATGGAAAATATTGAGATTAATGAAGTAGAAGAGTAAGTGATCCATTAAATAAAAATTTGAATAATAGTATCTACGACATTAGTTACCTACTCATTAATTCTCAAAGAAACATCTATATTGTAAAACTTTCATTAATTAATCAACCTTCATATTGAAAAATCTTGAAACAGTATGCGGATAGTCTAATGTGCGAAGATTGTTATGTGTAAAAAATTTAGTAATTTCAGTCCATGATGGATTGCATGTAAACATTAAAAAAATATGGATAGCCTGACCAATTACATATTGACATAGAATCTAGGTAATTATGAATAAAATACATGGGACCAATAGTAAATATAGAAGGTAAAATGATACACTTCCTGCATGAAGACCCATCACGGTCACCTTGAAGGAATGCATCTTACAACCCATTGTACAATTCAACCCTCAAGAGTTTATGATTAAATAAAATAAAAGAAAGTATATGATACTATATCATTGTATATGCATCGACTATAAATTATTGAAACAACCTTCTTGAATTTAGTAATGTGGATTCATCATTGGAACGATATTGCAATTGATAGGAGAAGTAATCTTGTATTGAAAACTTTTGAAGCTTTTTACATGTACTGAAAGATGTAGTATGATGAAATATGTTCTCAATATATCCATATTGGACACCTATGAAAATTAGTGGATATTATAATGGAAGATAAAACAGGCAAATCTCATCACTACATTGTAAATCACCACCTTTTCTTTAAATGATAAAAACTAATTCATGGTTGATATCTTCAATGTCACCAACAATAAGTATACAAATATCATTAATAGTAGGTAAGCTGTATGTAACCATATCTATTTATCTTTAATTAAAAATTCATAGCTTTAAAATGGAATTTAATGATGATCAAGAATATCCCTTGCACTTCTGAAATGACGATCTAAATTATTTGTTTCATGAATCATATATTGTAGGTTCTCAAAAATATTAAAATAAATAGATGAGTATTGATTTTTATCTTCATAATTGCATGATAAACCAATTTTAACATGAATTCAATAACTTTTTTCATTTATTTGGTTACTTTTCAATGTATGTATTATCTGATGGCATGTACCCGGTTGCGAGACTCATTAGTAGCATAATATACAAATAGATGGGAAAATGATGGTGGTTCTCCCTTAAGAGGACACAAACTACCTATCAGATGGTAGTTTTGTCCATTTAATATGAATACAGATAGATCTTGACCGTTGTTGACTAATGATGAAGAATTTCCATACATGATTTCAAAAATATTTATAACTAAGTGAAGCATAGGGGCTGACCTAGGTCATTATCTTAAGAATAATTTGTGGTCAATCACACATTACTTCTTATTCAAATTTTATTAAAAAAATTATATTTATGAAATAAATCTAAATGAAATGTAGTAATAATAAATAAAAAATAAGTAATAAAATTTAACATTCAAATGCAATAAAAACACAATGAATGCAGAAAAAAATGATATATTCCTGATAGAATCACCCAGATTGAACCTTCATCATATCATTATTAGTTTAAATTTTAATTAATAAGCACACTCTATCGTATGAATTAATATCCTCTTATATATTTGGTTTTGAATATATAGTACACTCAATGATCACTGAGAGACCACACATCCACCTCCTCAATCAATAGAAAATATTATAGAAGAGAAAATTAAGTCTCAATGGAAAATAGAGACACAATGGCACCTTACCCACTAAGATCCCCCTTAAAATAAATCTAATAAAATAAGAAACAACAAACTTTAATGTGTGATTAATTTATTTCAATATTGGTTTGATCCCCTAAGAAGTTCCTCGGGTTAGTTACTCATGATCACGAGTATAATAGATCATAGTGGAGAAGAATGGGGTGGGAAAACAAAAGATAAAAAAATGAGAATGAGAAGAAGAAGAGAAAAATATATTTAAAATTCATAATAATATTACAATGGAAAGAAACTAAAAAACAATATAAAATATCCACAAATAAGTGACAATGTTTTGATAAGGGGTGTGTATATATATTTATGGGGAGAGGAGGTGAAAGAATTCTCCCAAAAAGTCTTCTCCAAATCTTTCTGCATAGATATCCCTTTAACATGCTGAATTTGTAACATTTGTCTTAATGAAATTTTTTCCATAATATATCCTCTATTAAAACTCAACATTGAATCGTCATTGAGAACCAGAAAAAGGATTTGTGATCATTTTACTCTAAGACCTTTAATCTATCCATGTGCCACGTCAGATTCCACATCTTTGCATTACCATACCATTATGACCCTATATACTTTCTATTAAAGAATTTGAGACTTAAGTAAAGTTGTTCCTCTATTCCTTGTGTGCGTCTCCACAAAATATGAGACATTTTGGACATATGAATGAGACAGTATGAATTAATTATTTAATGTAAATGTTTCTTCCTGGAGAGTTGTTTCATCTTCCACATGTTTGAACCGTTCAAATAATACCTTAATGATAGAATTTGGACTTGAAACTCATAAATGAACCACCTTATTTTATACACTTTCATTTCTAGTTATAATAAATTCATATAGAGGTGTGTTCACTGAGTTATACCTCCATTACAGAGGTAGGGTCCACAATGTATGCCTGACAAATTTCCCAAATTAAATGATTTTTTATGGCCTCTAAATACTCAAATTAACCCTGATAAAGAAGAGAAAGTTTTATGAAATAAATCAAGGATTCCAAAAAAAATGAATCACACAATTTCGAATAATATTTTAAATTTATTCCCAAAATACCCCTATGAAAAAAATCATTCAAAATTCTAGATTAAACCACTTTTTTCATTTAAGTTCAAATTTCCACTAAAACTTAAAAACATGACAATTACCCATAAAATAACACTATTTTGGTATTATAAACAATGATTTAGAATATAAAATATATGAAAATATGATCTTCGTCACTCCCCCAAAATTAACAATTGTAGTCCTAGGCAATCATCTTATATCCAAATCAAAATCCACACAACAATCAAAAATGAGAAAATATCAATGATCTTATCCAAAATAGAATTTCATCATGTATCTTCTATGAATAACAATTATCTCACATTTTCATTTCCCATATTTAAATTTTATCAACCTCAAAAATCCATCCATGGCCCAATCACAACCTACCTCACATTGAAATTTATGTCACTCTCCACTCAAGAGAAATTAAATCTGGAGTTATGCTCATACATGGAAATTTCATGTATCACCATAGGCTTGTGACAATTATAATTTATCCATAGTGTGAAACATGAAAATTAATTCAATCATGAGGTCTTTAATTAATGTTTCAAATGATTCTATGGCTTAGGGTTGGTGGGAAAATGATTGAAAAAATTTCAGGCCAGAAAGAGGATACTGGACTCTTAAGCACAATGCATGATTAATTCAAGTGAAAACATATTTAATTCCTCTCTCAATCCACCTTGAAAATGTGAATAACAACACCACCACCACCACCCCTTTATAACATGGTACATGAGACAAGTAATTATTATATTTAATGATATCATCCTTGTTCTCCCCATTTTTTGCAAAGCTCCAGAAAGGAACAGATTTATTTTCAATTTATTTATTTTTTCATGTAGGATGAGATAAAAATTGAATACAATGAATGAATAAAAATTTACGCCCTTGTTTTTTGAGAGGGACATGAGTCATCAAAGCATTTTCAATGACAAATTCAATCTCATATCTATTTTTTTGATTTTTTTATAGATAAATTGATAAAACAAAAAAATCACAATGAAATGATGACACATGCCCAATTCTCTTATTATTCACTACCCAAAATGTTGACACATACCTCGCACCACCCATAAATGATACACATCCAAATGAATGCACATGAAAGGCCCTTACCCCACACTAAAAATTGAAATATCCATGAAAAAATCTAAAAGTGGGGGTATATAAGGAAAAATTGGCTTGTAATGTGGCTTCAAACTATAATTAAATCCATGGCATATAAGGGCTTACAAATGATAAATGTAATGGTAGGTATTAGGTAAATATGTGTCTAGCCAAAGTACTTCCTCAATCATATTAAAAAAAATTCATAAATTCCAAATCTCTGAAATAGAAAAATCACAAATTCTAGTTCTCAAACAAAATAATTGTTTCCCTCATGAAAGTGGGGGTATTTGTAAGAATATATCAATGTGGTTTATAATACCTCATGGAAATAGAAAAATATTTTAATTCAGTGTTTTATGGGAATGGATTTCAAAAATCAGTCAAACTCAAAAAAATGTTTTCCAATCTAATTCAATTAAAAGGTTTTAAAGTCAAAAATCATTTAAAATCCACAATTTCAAAAAAAATCATTTCAACTCTTTCAAAATAAATTGATGTGTAAAAAGTTATATGAATATTAATTAAGGATCAAAAAATCCTAAAAATATAAAAAATGAAAATGAAAATCACTCAAGAATATCTAAGAAGGTTGACACCCCCCCCCCTACACTTAAATTTTATTAACCCTCATTTCAACTCAACAAAATATAAATATAAAGGTAGAAAATATAAGGGAATGAAAGATACAACCTTATATTATTTTTGAAGTGGATTCCTTGAGTTAGGCTCTTAGATACTGCCAACAGACCTAGAAATCATGAAATAAAATAAATCATAAGAAAAATAAATAAAAAATAAAGGGAAAGGGAAAGGGAAAAGAGGATAGATCATGGTTTAGACCCCCATGTGGGTGCTTGTATTTCACATCCCCTAGTCAGTCAGTTGGAGTACATTATCCCTAATTAGATGGTGGGTTTGGTTTTTTTGAGATGAAACACCACATGTGACTTTTCCCGATGTCCATGAGTAAACACTGAAAGTAGAGAAACCCAAATAAGAAAAGAAAATTCTCAACCCTCAAGAAAGAATAAAGATATAATTTGAGTTCAATAGTGGGTGGGAATAGAAGATATGGGTGATTCCTAAGAACTTCCATGTTTTCCTCCTCCGTATGGTTTGAAATTTTTTTTTGAAGAAGTAGTCGCACCACCACATGTTTGTATAACTCTTATTCTTTAATCATTGCTACTTGGGTAGTATAATTTTTAACATACACAATCTTCTCCATTTAAACTGTATCAGAAATTTCAAAGAAAGTAAAGTCATAAAAGAATTTAGCTTGAATCAGATTAAAACATGAAGAATTAATAAAGAAATCATCCATTTCACGTAATTCATCTTGGTAATTGATCTCTTCAGGCATGAGAATTGGAAACTCAATCTCAAAAGGTGTGTCTTATTCATTATATTCCAAAGAAAGAGAGAGTTAGAATTTTTTTTATGTTTCATTATCAAGGATGGGAAGATCATGTTTTAAGTTATCTTCAACAAATCTATTCTAGGATTTATCCAAAAAATGTTGATCTCCCTTCGGTGCATCGGCTAGAATGTGTACTTCTAGGACCTCCTCATGAAATGGTTGAGTGTGCAATGATGTGATAAGTTCCTTTATATGTTATTTCTCACCTGCCTTAGATTCTTTAACATAATGAATGATTGGTGAAATCTATTCCACCACTCCATCTGATTCAGGTTCTAGCTCAGGTTCGGGTTGCTCTTGGGATGTGCGTACATATTCAGTAATCAATTCTATTTGGATCTCCAGGGTTTTCACATTATCACTAATACTTTTAAATCGATCATCGAGATAATTGAAAAAAATTTATGACACTTTATATTGTTCAATCCATGAATAATAATTTCAATTAAAAGACACAATGAACAAAGAGTTTTTTTATGTTTTTTTTTTGAAATTTTTGAAATTTTTGTTTTCTTAAATAAAATAAAAAATATTTAAAAAATATGAATAAAAATAGTGAATGAAACTCACTTAGTTCCCCAGAAATAGTGCAAATTTAATTAAGTCTTGTCGTTCGCTCTTGAAAAAATATTTATAACTAAGTGCAGCATAGGGGCTGACCTAGGTCGTTCTCTTGAGGAGCTTTTGTGCTCAATCACACACTACTTCTAATTAAACTTTTATTAAATTTTTTATATTTATGAAATAAATATAAATTAAATGGGTTTATGATAGATGATAATGCAATAATAAAATTTAACATTCAAATGTAATGAAAACACAATGAATGCAAATAGAATGAAGTCAGAAAGAAAGTATATATTCCCGAGAGAATCACCCATATTGAACCTTCATGGTCTCATTATTAGATTAAAATTTAAATAATAAACACAATCCATTTTATTCTTGAATATCCTTTTAGATATATGGTTTTTAATATACAGTATACTCAATGATTGCTGAGAGACCACAGATCTACCTCCTCGATCAAGGGAAAATATTATAGAAGAGAAAGTTAAGTCTTGGGTGGCAAGTGGAGACACAAAAGCACCTTACCCACTAATATCCCCATTTACCTAACAATAATAAAATAAGAAACAAAAAACTTGAATGTACAATGACTTGGGTTTAATATTGGATTTATCCCTTGAGAACTTCCTCAGGTTACTCATGATCATGAGTTTAAGAGATCGCAGTGGAGAAGAATGGGGTGCAAAAACAAAAGATAAAAAATGATAATGAGATGAAGAATAGAAAAATATATTAAAAACTCATAATACTATTATAATGTAAAAAAAGAAAAAACAATAGAAAATGGCCACACATAAGTTCCAATGCTTTGAGAAGGGGTGTGAATACATATTTATAGTGAGAGAAGGTGAAAGAATTCCCCCAAAAAGTATTCTCCAAATTTCTCAACATGGATTTCCTAATAACTTTCTGAATTTGTAACCATTGTATTCATGAAAGTTGTTCCAAAATATCTCCTCCGTTAACCCTAAAAATTTCATCATCATTGATCACCGGATAAAGAAGTTATGATTATTTTACTTGGTTACATTTAATTTTTCCATGTGCCACATCAGATTTCACATATTCACATTACCATACAATAATGACCCTCTATCCTGTCTATTCACTCATTTTATCCTTAAGTAAAGTTGTTTCGTTATTCCCGGGTCGTGTCTCCACAATATATGAGACATTTTGGACACATGTTTCAAATGGTATGAATTAATTATTGAATGGAAATGTTTCTGCATGGTGTTTCATTCCATCGTCCACGTGTTTGAACCATTCAAATAATACCTTAATGATAGTATTTTGACTTGAAACTCATCAAATATGCGTCTCATTGAATCTTATTTCATTTCCAGCTTGCATAAATTCATTTTAAGTTTTTTTTACTAAGTTATGATTCCATTACGGAGGTGGGGTACGCGATGTCTGCCCGGAAAATTTCCCAAATTAAATGATTTTTTCGGGCCTTTAACTGCTCAAATTAACCCCTAATACAAAAGAAAACGTTGTATTATATAAATCAAGGATTCCAAAAAAATCAAAAAATTTGGAATAATAGTTTAAATTAATATCCAAAATACCCCTATAATAAAAATCTACCAAAATTTAAGATTTAACAACTTTTTAAATTTAAGTTCAAATTACCAAAAAAACTTAAAAACATGACAATTACCCATACAATAATACTATAGAGGGATTATAAAAAATGATTTATAGTATAAAATATATGAAAACATGAGCTTCATCACTCCCCCACACTTAACCATTGCACTCTTGGGCAATCATCTTACATCCAAATCAAAATCCACAGAATAATCAAAAATGATAAAATATCAATGATCTTATCCAAAATATAATTTCATCATGTATCTTCTATGGAAAAAAATCTAAAATTTTCATTTCCCACATTTAAATTTTTTCAACCTCATAAATCCATACATGGCCCAATCACAAACTACCTCACAATGAAATTTATGTCACTCTCCACTCAAGAGAAATTAAATCTAGATTTTTTCTCATACATGGAAATTGAATGTGTCACCATAGGCTTATGAAAATTATAATTTCTCCATATCATGAAACATGAAAATTAATTCATTCATAAGGGATTTAATTAATGGTTCAAATTATTTTGTGGATTGGGGTTAGAGGGAAAATGATTGAAAAGGTTTCATCCCAAAAAGAGGAGGTTGAACTCTTAAGTACAATGCATGATTAATTCAAGTGAAAACACGGGAAATTACTCTCTAAATCCCCCTTGAAAATGTGAAAAAAAAACACCACCCCCTTTTATGACATTGTATATGACTCAATAAGTGATTAAAATGAATGATATCATCCATGTTCTCCTCTTTTTTTGCAAAGCTTCAGAAAGGCACATCATTATTTTCATGTTTTTGTTTTTTTCAGGTAGGATGATCTGAAAATTGAATAAAATGAATGAATTAAAATTCACACCTTTGATTTTTTATAGGTACATGATTCATCAAATAATGTATAATGATGAATTCAAGCTCATCGCTGTTTTTTTCAAAAAAAATTGATGGAGAAATTGATGAAACAAATAAAGCACAATTAAATTATGACCCATGCCAAATTCTCTTTTTATCCACTCCAAAAAAAATTTAAACATACCTATCACCACCCATAAATGATACACATCCCAATGAATGACATGAAAGTCAATTACCCCACACTCAAAATTTAAATATCTATGCAAAAATAGTAAAAGTGTTGGTAGGTGAGGAAAAATAGAATTGTAATTTGACTTAAACCAATAATGTAATTCATGGCATCTAAGGGGTTATGAAGGATAAATTTAATGTTAGGTATCAGTTAAATATGTGTCTATCCAAATTAGTGCCTCAATCATATTAAAAACATTTCATGGAATCCAAAGTTTTGAAAGAGAAAAATAAAAAATTCTACTAGTCACACAAAATTCAAGTTTCCCTCAAGAAAGTGTGGGTATTATGAAGGATATGTCAAAGTGGTTTAGAATACCACACAAGACTAAAAAATTATTTTGAGTTGGTTTTTCATGGGCATGGTTTTCAAAAATCATTCAAACTCGTAAAAATTCCATAAAATCCAATTTAAGGAAATGGTTTTCACATCAACAATCATTTAAAAACCATTCTATCAAAAAATCATTTCAAGACTTTCAAAATCAATAGAGGTTTTAAAAGTGATAATAATATTCATTAAAGATCAAAAAATCAAAAAAAATATGAAAAACAAAAATGAAAAGCACTCAAGAAGAAATAATCAGATTGACACCCTCCCCCCACACTTATGTTTTACTACCCCTCATTTCGACTCAAAAAAATATAAATATAAAGGTTAAAAATACAAGGCAAGGAAAGGTACAACCTGATATTATTTTTGAAGTGTATGCCTTGAGTTAGGCTCTTAGATACTACCAACATACCTAAATATCATGAAATTAAATAAATCATAAGAAAAATAAATAAAAAAGAAAGGGAAAGGGAAAATATTATAAAACATGGTTTAGACCCCAATGTGGGTGCTAGTATTTTACAACCCCTAGTCAGGAAATTGTAGTGGATTATCCCCAATCAGATGGTGGGTGTGTTTTCTATGAGACGAAACACCACATGGGAATTTTCTTGATATCTATGAGTAAACAATGAAAGTAGAGAATCCCAAAGAAGATAAGAAAGTTCTCAAACCTCAATAAATAATAAAGATAGAATTTTAGTTCATGAGTGGGAGGGAATATAAGATATGGATGCTCCCTATTAACTTCCATGGTGTCCTCATCCATATGATATGAAAATTGTGGTTGAGGAAGTATTTCCACCACCGCATGTTTGTTCAACTCTTCTTCTTCAATAATCGCTACTTAGGTAGTCTATTTTTAGCATCCATAGTCTTCTCCATTTTTTTGTATCAGAGATTTCAAATAAAGGGATGTCAGAAAAAAATTTAGCTTAAATAAGATTAAAACATGAAGAATTAATAAAGAAATCATCAATTTCAAGTAATTCAGCTTGGTTATTTATCTATTCAGGCATGACCATTGGCAACTCAATCTTAGCAGGTTCATCTTTTTCATTATCTTCCAATGAAAGAGAGAGGTATAAATTTTATGATGTTTCATTATCAAGGATGGGAAGATCATGTTTTAAGTTATCTTTAACAAAGCTATTCCATGATTCATACAAAAAATGTTGATCTCCCATCAGTGCATTGGCTGGAATGTGTACTTCCGGGACCTCCTCAAGAAATGGTTGAGTATGGTATGATGTGATTAGTTCCTTTAGAAGTTATTTCTCACCTCTCTAAAGTTATTTATCATAAAAAATGATTTTTGAAATCTCTTCCCACACTCGTTATGGTTCGGGTTTCAACTTAGGTTCGGGTTTCTCTTGGGATGTGCGTACATATTCAGTAATCAATTTTATTTGTCTATCTAGGTTTTTCACGTTATCACTAATCCTTTTAAATTGAGAATCAAGATCATTACAAACATTTTCTATCACCTGATATTGTTCATTCCATGAATAATAATTTGAATTAAAAGACATCATGAAAAATGAGGGTTTTTATGTTTTTTTTTATTTTTGATTTTTTTTAATAAAAGAAAATTTATTTACACAATATGAATAAAAATAGTGAATGAACACCACTTGGATCCCCTATAGAATCACCAATTTGATGAATTGTTGACGTGCTCGTTCGCAAAATATATTTACAAATAAGTGCAGCATAGGGGCTAACTTAGGTCATTCTCTTGAGGAGATTTTGTGTTCAATCACACACTACTTCTAATTCAAATTTTATTAAATTTTTTATATTTATGAAATAAATCTTAATAAAATGGATTTCTAATAGATGGAAATGAAATAATAAAATTTGACATTCAAATGCAATAAAAACATAATGAATATAAACCGAATGAAGTCAGAAATAAAGGATATATTCCTAATAGAATCAACTAGGTTGAACCTTCATTGTCTCATTATTAGTTTAAAATTTAATTAATAAACATTCTCTATCGTATCCATGAATATCATCTTTTATATATGGTTTTGAATATATATTACACTCAATTATCACCAAGAGACCACACATCCACCTCCTTGATCGAGGGAAAATATTATAGGAGAGAAAGTTAAGTCTCAGGTGGAAAGTGGAGACACAGAGGCTCCTTACCCATTAAGATCCCCCTTGACCTAGCTCTAATAAAATAAGAAACAAAAAACTTGAATGAGAAATTAATTGGGTTAAATATTAGATTGATCCCCCAAAAATTTCCTCGGGTGAGTTACTAATGATCACGAGTATAAGATATCGCAATAGAGAAGAATGGGGAGAAAAAACTAAAGATAAAAAAATGAGAATGAGATGAAGAAGAGAAAAATATATTAAAAATTCATAATACTATTACAATGGAAATAAAATAAAAAACAATATAAAATGTCCACATAGAATTCTCAATGTTTTGAGAAGGGGTGTGGATACATATTTATGGTGAGAGGAGGTGAATGAATTCGCCCAAAACGTCTTCTCCAAATGTTTTCACATTGATGTCCCATTAAAATTATTAATTTTTAATAGTTTTCTTCATGAAATTTTTTCCATAATATATCCTCTATTCACCCTAAAACCTTAATAATCAATTATAATAGGATGAATAAGTTATGACCATTTTACTCTGAGACATTTAATCTATCCATGTGCCATGTCAGATTTCACATCTTCACATTCTCATACCATTATGAACCTACATCATGTCTATTAGCCCATTTGAGCTTAAGTAAATATGTTCCTTTATTCATCGTGTGAATCTCCACAAAATATGAGACATATTTGATACATTGTTCAGATGGTATGAATTAATTATTGAATGGAAACGTTTCTGCCTGGTGATCTATTTCATCTTCCACGCATTTGAACCATTCAAATAATACATTAAAGATAGTATTCTAACATGAAACTCATAAAATACGTGATTTATTTAATATTATTTAATTTCCATCTATAATAAATTAATTTGGAGTTGTGTACACTGATTTATGCTTTTTTTACGAAGGTGGTGTCTACATTGTCCACCCTGCAAATTTCCCAAATTAAATTATTTTTTCAGGCCTCTAAATGCTCGAATTAACCCTTGATCCAGAATAAAACATTTCAGGAAATAATTTAAGGGTTAAAAAATGAATCACACAATTTGGAATAATAATTTAAATTTATGCCCAAAATACCCCTATGATAAAAACTGTCAAAATTCCAGATTTAACCAGTTTTTTCATTTATGTTTAAATTACCACTAAAACCTAAAAACGTGAAAATTACGCTTACAATAACACTATGGTGGGATTATCAACAATGATTTATAGTATAAAATATATGAAAATATGAGCTTCATCACTTTCTCATACTTAACCATTGCACTCCTAGGCAATCATCTTACATCCAAATCAAAATCCATACAAGAATCAAAAATGAGAAAATATCAATGATCTTATCCAAAATAGAATTTCATCATGTATATTATATGAAAAAATATTCTATCTCATTTTTATTTCCCATGTTAAAATTTTTTCAACCTCATAAATCCATCCATAACCCAATCACAACCTACCTCACATTGAAACTTATGTCACTCTCCACTAAATAGAAATTAAATCTGAAGTTATACTCATTCTTGTAAATTACATGTATTGCCATAGGCTTGTGACAATTATACTTTATCCACAATGTGAAACATGAAAATGAATTCAATCATTAGGGATTTAATTAATGGTTCAAATGATTCTATGGCTTAAGGTTGGTGGGAAAATGATTGAAAAATTTTCAGTCCAAAAAGGGAAGTATGGACTCTTAAATATAATTCATGATTAATTCAAGTGAAAACATAGAGAATTAATCTCTAAATACCCCTTGAAAATGTAAAAAAAAACACCACCCCATTTTATGACATGGTGCATGATCCAAGCAGGGATTAAAATGAATGATATCTTCCATGTTCTCTCCTTTTTTTGCAAAGCTCCAAAAAGGCACAACTTTATTTTCATTTTTTTATTTTTTTCATGGAGGATGAGATAAAAAATGAATACAATGAATGAATGAAAATCATTCCCTTTATTTTTGGGAGGTACATGAGTCATCAAAGAATATAAAATGATAAATTCATTCTCATCGCCATTTTTTCATTTTTTTTGAAGGATAAATTGATGAAACAAATTAAACATAATGAAATGATGACACATTCCCAATTATCTTATTATCCACTACCCTAAATTTTGATACACACCTCACACCACCCATAAATGATACACATAACAATGAATGCACATGAAAGGACCTTCCCCCGCACTCTTTTTTTTAAGGTTGGGGATGAAGCCTCAATTTATTATTAAAGCAAAGACCTCTTTTTAAGTCTAGGTAGAGGGAGACCCATTACATAGCCCAAATACCCAAGGCCAAGTGGTTTTAATACAAGGCTAGAAAGCCTATTTTTTTGGCCCAAAAGACCCCTCGGTGAATAGTACTGATACAGTATCTGTGCTGCTATATTACCTACTACAGTACCGCCACCACTACTACAGTCTGCCACTACTATAGTACTACTATAGTACTGCTACAGTACCCCAGAATTTCTTCCCTTCCCAGATTTGATCCTGGGTCTTTTAGATACTAAGCAGAAGCTTGTAGTAGTACTGTAGCAGCGGCGGAACTGTAGCAGTGGTGGAACTGTAGCAGTGGTGTTACTGTAGCGGTAGAGGTACACATCAAAAAATCATTTCAAATCTTTCAAAATCAATTGACGTGTGAAAAGTGATAATAATATTCATTAAATATCAAAAAATCCTAAAAATATGAAAAACAAAAATAAAAAGAACACAAGAATAACTAAGCAGGTTGACACCCCCCCCCCAAACACACACACTTAAATTTTACTACCCCTCATTTCAACTCAACAAAATATAAATAAAAAGGTAAAAAAGACAAGGGAAGGAAAGATACTACCTGATATTATTTTTTAAGTGTATTCCTTGAGTTAGGATCTTAGATACTACCAACGGACCTAGAAATCATGAAATAAATTAAAGCATAAGAAAAATAAATAAATAAGAAACAGAAAGGAAAATGAGGATAGAACATGGTTTTTACCCCCATGTACGTGATAGGATTTCACTAACACTAGTTAGGTATTTGCATTGGATTATCACCAATCATATAGTGGGTGTGGTTTCTTTGATATGAAACACCACATGTGACTTTTCCTAATTTCTATGAGTAAACACTGAAAGTATAGAACCCCAAATAAGATAATAAAGTTCCCAACCGTCAAGAAAGAATAATGATAGAATTGAGTTCAAGAGTGGGAGGGAATAGAATATATGGGTGCTCCCTATGAACTTCCATGGTTTCCTCCTCCATATGGTATGAAAAAATTTGTTGAGGAAGTAGTCACACCACTACATGTTTGTCCAACTCTTCTTATTTAATCATCGCTACTTTAGTAGTCTCTTTTTTAACATCCACAGGCTTCTCCATCTGTGTTGTATCATAAATTTCAATGAAAGGGAAGTAAAAAAACAATTTAGCTTGAATAATATTAAAACATGAATAATTAATAAATAAATCTTCCATTTTAAGTAATTCATCTTGTTAATTGATCTCTTTAGGCATGACCATTGGAAACTCAATCTTAGATGGTTCATCTTCTTCATTATCTTCCAAAGAAAGAGAGAGGTAGAAATTTTCTAATGTTTCATTATCAAGGATGAAAATATCATGTTTCAAGTTATCATCAACAAAGTTATTACAGTATTCTTCCAAAAAACTCTGATCTCCTATTAGTGCATTGGATGGAATGTGTACCACCATGACCTCCTCAAGAAATAGTTAAGTGTGGGATGATGTGATTAGTTCCTTTAAAAGTTCTTTCTTCCTCAAGAAATAGTTAAGTGTGGGATGATGTGATTAGTTCCTTTAAAAGTTCTTTCTCAGTCTCCTTAGGTTCTTTAACATAAAAATTATTTGTGAAATCTCTTCCACCACTCATTCTAGTTCAGGTTCCGGATCATGTTTGGTTTTCTCCTGGGATATGCGTACAATTCAGTAATCAATTCTATTTGGCTCTCTAGGTTTTCCACATTATCACTAATACTTTTAAATTGAGAATCAATATCATTACGAAAATTTTCTAGAACCTGATATTATTCAGTATATGAATAATAATTTGAATTAAAAGACATCATGAACAAAGAGTTTTTTTATATTTTTTTTAAAATTTAAAAAAAATAAAAGAAAAAATATTTACACAATATGAATTAAATTTAGTTAATGAAAACCACTTGTATCCCTGGTAACGGTTCCAATTTGATGAATCATTGTCATTCTCACTCTCAAAAATATTTATAACTAAGTACAGTATAGGGGATGACCTAGGTTGCTCTCTTGAGGATCTTTTGTGGTCAATCACACACTACTTCTATTTCAAATTTTATTAAATTCTTTATATTTAATAAATAAGTCTAAATGAAACAGAGTTATGATAAATGATAATTCAATAATAAAATTTAACATTCAAATGCATTGAAAACACAATGAATGCAAAGATAATGAAGTCAAAAAGAAAGGATATATTCCCGAGAGAATCACCCAGATTGAAACTTCATCGTCTCATTATTAGTTTAAAATATAATTAATAAACACACTCCATAATATTCATGAATATACTCTTCTTTATATGTTATTGAATATATAGTAAACTCAATGATCGTCGAGAGACCACACATCCACCTCCTCTGTTGAGGGAAAATATTATAGAAGGGAAAGTTAAGTCTTAGGTGGAAAGTGGAGACGCAAAGGTACCTTACCCACTAATATCTACCTTGAACTAACTCTAATAAAATAATAAACAATAAACTTGAATTTTAAATGACTTGGTTTCAATATTGGATTGATACCCCGAGAAGTTCCTCAGGTTAGTTACTCATGATCACGAGTGTAAGAGATCGCAGTGGATAAGAATGAGGTAAAAAAAGATAAAAAATGAGAATGAGATGAAGAATAGAAAAATATATTAAAAATTAATAATACTATTACAATGTAATGAAACTAAAAAATAATATAAAATGGACACAAATAAGTTCTAATGTTTTGAGAAGAGGTTTGGATGCATATTTATGGGGAGAATAGATGAAATAATTCACCCAAAAATTCTTATCCAAATGTTTCTAGATAGACTTACCATTATCTTGCTGAATTTTTAATGTTTGTATGAATTAAAGTTGTTTGAAATTATATCCTCTATTCACCCTCAAAATTTAATCATCATTGAGCACCGTATGAAGGATTTATGACCATTTTACTCTCATACATTTTATATGTCCATGTTCCATGTTAGATTCCACATCTTCACATTCCCATGTCATTATAACCCTCCAACCTATCTATTTACACATTTTATACTTAATAAAATATGTAACATTATTACTTTTTTGCATCTCCACAAAATATGTGACATTTTGGACATATGATTCAGACGGTGTGAATTAATTATTTAATGGAAATGTTTCTGTCTAGTGAGTTGTTTCATCATCCACATGTTTGAACAATTCAAATAATGACTTAATGATATCATTTTGAATTAAAACTGATAGAGGACGTGCCTTATTGAATCCCCTTTCATTTCCATCTAGAATAAATTAATTTGGATTTGTGTTCATCGAGTTATGGTTTCATTATGAAGGTGTGGTTCACACTGTCCACCCGAAAAAATTCCCAAATAAAATTATTTTTTCAGGCCACCAGATGCTAAAATTAATACCTAATTTAGTAGAAAAAGTTATATTAAATAAATCAAGGATTCCAAAAACAATCACTAAATTTTTAATAATAATATAAATTTAATACCCGAAATACCCCTATGATAATAATCTATCAAAATTTCATATTTAACCACTTTTTTCATTTAAGTTCAAATTACCACTAAAACATAAAAATATGACAAGTAACCATATAATAACACTATGTTGGGATTATAAAAAATTATTTATAGTATAGAATATAGGAAAATGTGATCTTCATCAACTGACCTGTCATCCTTCCCACCCATTGATTTGAATGCTAACATATAATTGTAAATATACATGTGTTCTTGGAATGATCTTTCCTTAGAAGAATTATGATTTATGACCAATGTTATAAGGTATTGAGGACATGAAAAGAGTATTTAAAAATCCATTTTACCCAAAAAGTATCATAGAAGAAATCGTGGGTTTTTTTTGTGTTTCATTTCTTATTTCTATCATCAAACCAAAAAAGTGAACCATAATACTGAAAGACATTATAAGGATATCCAATATTCAAATATGTTGTAGAAGCATCATGATACAATAAAAGGAGGTTTTAAAAAAATTATCAATAATATCAGAAACACAATGTGAATATTATCATAGTATAATGATAGGTAAACATATTACACTAACCTGTATTCCCTACTGTTTAAAGTAGTTTTGTTCTTTATACATAAAAAATTATTAAATTTATAATGATAATACATTCAAAACATTTTTAAACTTTTAAAATTAAATGTGTACATACTCATACTTGAAAAATGTACAGTAGTATGTCTTAAAACAAGTCTCCATACATGTCTCTCTAATAATACATGAGTCATTGTATGTGACACCTCTAGTTGTTGGGTATAACCTGCATTGATATTACTATTTAATACCCACAATAGGAAGTTGTAACTTAATGCTCAATATTTTAGGGAATATAAATATATATGTATATATATATATAAATATAGTCAAAAATGTGAGTTCATTTTACAACACACCTAGGATTGGAAAATAATTTGGGTTTCCAGTGATTGTAGTAGAAAAACAGTATCTATTGTAAGTAGAATATGTAAGAATTTACATTGAGTTAATAGGGAAAATGTGTAAACGTATGAGTCGTGCTTATTGTGATGAGGAGGTAGGAGAGTAGTCTTTTCGAATATTATATTCATTTGTGAAAGCTAGAAAAAGTAATTAACAAAGAGATAGTGGTTAAATAGAATTGGTATATAAAAAAACAATCTGTTTATAAGAATACATTGATTCCATCCTTACAAAAGGGCACAATATATTCTCTATTTTTTCTGGTCCTTTTTTATATTGCTTGTTCTAATAGATATTGTTGATGAAGTTACACATTCATGAGGCACTGTCAATTATATGGAAGATTAATTTAATTAATTAGTTGAAGTTGAAATTAAATTAAGAAAATTAATTGAATTTACTTGTAAATTAAAATTGAACTAACCGTTCATAGATAAATGTTACAATGATATGTGTACTCCTATTTTGGTGATGTAATTTTTTTGTAGTGGTTCACATGTTGTAGAATAAAACAGGTGAGTATAGTCCATGGGATGATTTCATGTACATGTAGAAACTTTCATTGTAGTAAAATCATAAAAATATTTATTGGAAGAATAAAAAATTGGTAGATTCATTTAAATTAAAAATAATATATTAATCACAACCATGTTGACCTTCTCTCACTTGTAGTCTCCTATAAAACCTTGAATCTTTATATATTGACAGTGATTACATCTTCGTATTAGATTTTATTTTGTTGAATTTTCAAGGTTTTTAAGGAAATCATACTATGTTTTAGTGTGGGTACATAAAATAAAATATATATTTGGAAGACAAAATATAACTCACTAACCATGTAAGGGAAAAAAAATTATAACTGCATTGACCAATAGATAAATCATACAAGATAATAAGAGAGAAAGTTAGGTATTGTTTACATGAAATTAATTTTACTAGTGGTTTACTATATGATGTGGTGAAATAGATAGATGAAAATGCTAGTAGATATGCAGTCTAAATGGACAATAATATTTTAGATGTTTATGTTGAATTAGAACAGAGGATATGTAGTACTAATTTTAGGAAAATTGTTAGAAATTTCCTAAAACTGGAAAAACACATATTTGTTAAAGCAGGAGTAAATTCATATTTATTTACAAGTTAAATATTCTTGATTGAATAGGTAGATGTAATGGTGTTTCAAACTGATGTTTCCGCAGCTGCAGAAGATCTCCTCAGATCTGTAACTGGGCAACTATTACTTAGGTTTGATGAAGGTATACATGAAATAGACAACCAATTTTACGCTATAGTAGCTCATGGGGAAGGAATTTGTTTAATTGTTGTAAGATGTGGGGATATAGGTAGATAATATAATGTTTTTTTATACTTACAGTCAAAATTAATAATGTGCTGGATGTGGTTTTGTAGTGTATCTAGGTTTCTACAGCATAAATATACGCTTACCACAAATATAAGTGACCCAATTCACAAGCCAAAGTTGTCTTCATATAATGGGTTGATTTTGTGTGAACTCCTTGATTGATGAAGTCAATCATTTGGAGTAGACAGTCGGATCTCTAGGTCGACCTTCAAATGTAATAACATCAAGACAGTATCAGTGAAATAGAGAATAACTCCCACTGAACTGGAGGAGTGAAATAGTGAAAAATATTTTGGCATCACTTTCCAAGAGGATAAGAAGACAGTAGGAACTGTAGGTGAGGAATATCGGGTGATCATTTGTGGGAGGAGAAGCAGATATTAGGATCCCTATGTGAGGAAGATCAGTCGGTGGGTCTCTTGAGGAGAAATAATCATCAGGATCCAGAAGCGAGGAAGTTTCTGAGGTTTTTTCTAGGATGAGAAGAAGACAGGGAAACCCTAAGTTTAGAGGGAATAGTGGAGGTCACGTGGGTGATGAATTGTGATCATGATTTTCAAGGGTGGTATTTTTTGGGAGATGTAGAAGCATAGCTAGGTGACATGTATAAAGAATTCACCCAAATTTATTATATATAGTTGATATTCCATAAAAATTCATTCATCATCTTTCGTATTAAACAATCTAATATCCAGATTTTTGAGTTTTAACAAAATTGTATTTCCAAAAACATTAAATTACATAAATTAAGTTTTTTTATAATACATTACATAAGAATACATGTTGGATTTTAGAATCAACACATATATGTTCTAAATAGGTAAAATAGTACTAACATCTTATCTACAATAGAACATTGAAATTTTTTATTCTTCTAACATGCTTCTACCCATTTCCACAAAAATTCTACTTTTTATTTCTCCTAGTCCATTTTTTGTGGGGTATATGGAGTATTTTTCTGATGTTTTATTCCATGCTTTCTGAGATAAGTTCCAAAAGTATTGAACATTCATTTTTCACCATAATATATTCTCAAATTATATATATAAACATTGTTTTCTTTGTCAACATCTTTTCTAAATAATACAAACATTTAAATAGCCTCTAACTTGTGCTTCATAAACATGTTGTTGGTTATTTGATTGAAATCCTCAATGAATGTGATAATGTACAAATCACATTTTTTTTTATTGATGTATCATCATCCCATATAAGTCTGAATTAATTATTCCAATAAGTTTGGTAGATTGAATTTAAACATTCTTAGGATTTTTATTATTCATATTCTCTTTATCATAGGTTACATAAAAAATTATTCTCTTATTTTAATTTCTACATTATTTCATAAATAATACAATTTTTAAATTTTTTTCATAACTTTCGTCCAAATGTGGCTACATATTTAGTGCCAAAACTTATTATCATCTTCATGAAATAGAAAACATGAGTTTTTAAGTTATCCAATCTAAAAAACATTTCCACTAGTTATTTCACCCTAGTGATAACTGTTCCATCTTCTATACTTCTAATGATATAAGAATATTTTCTGAAAAAAACTTCTTTTCCATCTTCACAAAGTTGACTTACAGTATCTAAGTTATGTTTTATCCCATCAACAAAAAGAACATCATTAGATTTTTTTTGAGGTCTAAACTCAGCATTTCCTATTTCTGTGATTGTAAAGGAACTATCATATCCAATAGAAACAACTCTAACGTCATGATTTGCCATATGTTTGATGATTTTTATATCACCTATCAAGTGAGAAGAAAATCCACTGTCAATTATCCATGGTTTGTTCCTTTTAAATTATTTCTATGATTTATCAAAAATAAAATATCTTTCATGTACATTCATTTTTCAGCTTTCTTTTCTTCTCAACCATAAGAAACTTGTTCCTAAAGGATTTTCATACATCATTCAGCATGATGACCATCCTGATCACATCTTCCAAAAACCTCTTCAAATCATTAAATTTGTTTTTTTTTTTGGATGATTTTTAACAACTAGATATTTTTATTTTACAACTTATTTTGGGTAGGAATTTCACACATTCATATTACACCACTTCTTTTACTTTGATTAAACATTCTTCTGGGAAGTGAAAAGTGTACCAATAATTATAATCCATGTTCCCATAGATTCCACAACATAATAAAAACCATCAAATCATGATTTTGTATTGATGTAATACCTTTATATATAGAAACTTTGTTGAGGTCGATGACTTCTTCCTACTTCAACATACTTGGGGTGTGGACCAATGTTCTTACTGAAAGAGTTTTCTAATTTTTTAGACGTGATTGGATTCTCATGTTGCTTCTCAATCAAAACATTCCCATCACATTTCTTATCACCTGATGTCTCAGAATAGTCAAATAAAATTTTATTTTGGACGGTGTGGATTTAACCTGATTCTTGATTTGATAATTCTCAGTAGATTTATGAGTCTTAGCTTTAACATCAAAGTATTTATTAATGTTTTCATTCATCTTCCCCAACATAAATTAAGAATAATGATGTTTTGACTGAAAATTTTTAACTTCTTCTTCCATAGCAACCAGCTTCTTACTGAGATCATCAACTATATTTCCCTGTTACAAAATTCTATTTTTCTAACTTTATATCTACTATATGTATTATTCTTTGTTCTTGAAAGTATCATATTCACCACTAGAATGTTTCCCATAATATTTATTTATCATTCTAGTTTCTTTCATGATGGATATGTTTTTATCTAGACAAGTAACATGTTTTTTCATAAGTTAATACTCTCTATAAGATTATTCACCTTATTCATCTTCATTATTTGGTGATCCCCCTATTTTCTAAACTTTTGCAAAGAATATTCTATAATTTTCAAAATTTCAACTTGTGATGAATTTTTTTAGTTGATTCGGTTTTAGATTTCTTAATCAAAAAAATTATCTAGTTCCAAGTAAAAATTTCAAATATTTTATGGATGACTTTTCTTCCTTATAAAATTTATTTTAATTATTTGATCATGGGTTTTCATCATAATCTTCTCAATATTATCCAATTTTATTCTTAGGGATATTCATAGAAAAGTTTCAAATTCCAGCACACTCAAGAAAAATTATAAGAATTCCTCTGTATTTTCCTCTTCCCCTTCGATATCTCCTATAGAAAAGAGACATGATTTTCTCGGTTAACTCATCATCCACCTTATCTTCAGAATCACAAGGATTGGTATCATAAACATCATAAATTTTCAACTTCCTCATAGGTTCAAAATTTGTTTCATTATTCAAATTATTTTTGAAAAATAGAACTTTTTTTATTTCAAAAGAAACATGAATGGTATGAAATTCATCAATAGATAAATCAAATTTATCTTATAAAGTGGACATTTGAGAATAAAACCTATTCAGAAAGTTTCTTATTAGTTTATTTACTATTTTAGAGTCTTCCAGAAAATTTATAAACCCTAAAATATTGCAAAAAAATAATTTAACATGGGGAATTATTCATCAATAGTATCTTTATATATTATTATTATGTCTTGAAACTTACTATGGAATATTTGTAGCTTTTTTCCCTTCACTTTAGTTTTCTCTTTGAAAATATTTTGTAGCTTATCCAACAAAATATTTGGTATTTTGAGACCCTTTACCTTCATATAAATTTTTTTTACTAAGACACAGGAATATATTTCCATTATTTTCCATGAACTTCAATATTTCTCTAATTCTAAAAAGTCATCAAGTCATCTTTCACAATATGTTGAAACTCAATTGTAGCAGCATCGAAAACTTCTATGATAAGATATAAGATATAAGAATTCATCATATTTTTTCATCCACAAAAAAATCTACCAAATATTGGAATTCCAATACAATTAACAGAATTTATATTATCCATGAAAATTATTCAATAAAGTAATCACTAGTTGATACAAATTGATGTCCCAAAGGATCAAATAACAGCTGGGAGGGGGGAACAGTTGTTCACTTTTTATATTTTTCAAGACTATAAGAAACATAACCCCTTCAACCTATTAAATTTCATCTTTTTATCATCATTTAGTAAATAATCATGAATGAAAATGTATGAATATATGTAAATCATATGAGATTTAAAATGTTTTTCCTAAGTGTAAAAAAATACATCCTTTTCTTATCCACTCTTAGAGGTCTATGGAAATCAACTATTATTAATAAGTGAATATAACTTGTGTAAAATCCTAATAGAATCCTTATATATCCTGATAGAAAATGTTGTACTAAATCCTATCAATTTACAAATTGTGATTACATTTAACTTGATTCACAAAAGAAAAAAAATCACAAAAACATTATCTCTACAAAACTCCACCTAGAACCTCTGTCAGATGTCCCTGGGTCTGATTACCTCAGTTTGATGAACTTAGTATGATGGAATTAGTATGATGAACATTTATCAAACTTAACTTCTTAAACTCTTCTCAACTACTTAGACTAATACTCCTAAGTCTGATCTTTTAGTCTGATAATCAAAACATTTATTAGTTATATCTTCTTATAGGATCTCTTCCTAGAAATAAAATCTGACTCAATCTCTACAGTGTTGAACCTTTTTTGCATGTGCATAATTGAAAATTATGAATTTACTATGCATCTATTTATAGTAATCATAGAATGGAAGAGGTAGGAAACTAAAAAATATTTCATATTCACTAAAATTCAGAAACTTAGGAAATTTAATCATATTTTAAGGGCATTTTTGACCTTCTCATCTATTACCAAATGTTTTGGAATGTTATTGAATATTTTTAGAAATCATCCTTCTCAAACATAATAAATTTTATTCATTTTTATTAGATTATTTTGATTACATTTTATTTTGTGGCACTATTTTTTTCATTCTGCCTCAAAATTAGTCTGATAAGATTTCATAAGGAAACCGCATCTGATGAAAATTATGAGGCTGATATAATATCAATGTATTGTTCTCATCCAATGAAATAACTAACTGAATAGAATATACCATATACCTAGTTTAAACATATAAAAAATTTAGATACCTGTGGAAACATAACACTGATGAAATTTTTAAATTCCTCCACATTACAATATTCTTCTCATCCTCATGGAATTCTTCAAACAATTTTCTCAGACCAATGATTTATCTGCATCATTAGCTTTGGTCAATCCAATTTTCTAAATATGAAGTTTTTATTAGTGATTAGAATCCATCTGATAGATTGGTGTGTGTTCCTGCTTGGATGGATCTTCCTAAACTCAACCTGATTGATTTTCTATTATGGAGTTTTTCTCATTATGATGGAATATAAATTACAATGTTCTAAAATCTGATGATGACTCCACTTATAAAAATTGAAATTTTTCAATCCTCGTCAGCTATAACTCATAAATAAATTTGATAGCTTATATATCTAGTCCTTACAGATCTGATGATTAGTGTCAATGTTTCTGTGTTCAAAACATTATAACTAATACAGTCTCTATAAATACATTCAACATCCTCTATTCATCAAAATATTTGATCATTAAAATTTATCAAGATTTAAGATAACACCAAGAATAACAAATAATCTTATGACAAGTTTTTATAAATTGAAAAAAACTAAAACTCCTTACTTTTCAGTTTTCATTCATTCTCATCAACATCATTATGAAATCTTCATTTAGAAATTTCTGACTTTCAAACAAATGATGATTCTGATGAATCTTTAAATCCACGCCAATGAATTTTATACCAATGCTTCATCTAATCAAAAACATAATATTTTTAACAAATTCTACATTTTTTGTTAGTAAATCCAATTCAATACATCCAAAAATCAACTCTCTCACCCATTTTTCTTAGGATCGAACATTTATCACATACTCCTGATTGATATCAAAAACATTATTTTGAAAATAGATTTTTTTCAACAAATACAAAAACATGTTAATAAATCATAATGTATTTTCAAATTTTATCCTTCAATATATAGAAAATTCAAAATCTCATATTCCTTCCACATTCATACAGTGTTCCCCTACAACATCTAGTTATACTAGTCCACCTGAGGCACAATATTTCCTCACACATTTTTAATCGGAAAAATTGTACACATGTCATCCAGGTTTTTTCATCCAATAATATTATATTTCATTAACTCTAAATCCTCATTAAACCATCTAAAATAGAGGTATTTTAGGTTTATATAATAGGATATATAATAAAAAAATTAGTTCATTCTAAATGGACTGAACATTTACTATAAAATTAAAGTAAAATATATTATATATTTCCCTTATTTATAAAAAAAGTGCATTTAATCCAATCCATATCCTTCATTACTTTTGTTACTAATACATATACTATATTTTTTATAGAGATTGAAACCAATGGATGTATCATAATCATCAAAAAAGATTCCCACTAATGGTAAACACAAGTCCTTTTGTACTCTTATGAGTGTCAAAATCATCCCAAAAATCAGTATCAATATACCATTTCTATGGTTTGTGTAACCCAAGACATATGTTCATTCCTTATATTGATTTGAGAAATTAGATAAACTATTTTATGGCATCCTGGTTTTCCTTCTCAAGATTTTATACCATTTGTAAACCATCACAAAAAAATTTCAAGAGTGTGTATACTATAACATACATTAAACTTTTGAATACTTAATCATAATGAATTTTTTCCATGTATCTCTTATTATATTCTATTAATGGTTCTTCCCCTTTGGAAAATTTAATGTATCTCACTAAATGATTTTAAATTGATTTACATCTAGTCATTGAAAATCGATTGATGATCTTATGAATGTACTTCATTTGAGACAACACTAAACTCATAGCACTCTAATCTCTTTTAATCATCATTAATATAATCATCTTTATAACATTAATATCCTTCATTTAAAAATTATCAGACAACTCACACTTCAATTACTAGATCCTTCGAATGTATGGACCCACCAGAAGCATATCATCAACATATGGGAGTATGAAAAAAATATTTAGACCAAGAACACCTTATAATATTAGTGTTGATTTAATTTTCTTTATGTAAAACTCCTTTTACCATTAAATAATCAATTTTTTTATTCTACTAATTGTGTGCCTATTTTAATTCATAAATACTTCACTTCTACTCACACAAAGAATCATTGATTTGATAAAATTTGAAACTGGTTTGTTTATTCATGTAAATATCATTCTATAAATAACCATTAGCAAAAGAATTCTTTACATTTATTTTTCTTCACACAAATCATAAGTAGAAACGAAAATTATGACTATCTAGATGGTATTATTTTATACTACAAGAAAAAATATTTCATAGAAATTCACTTATTTATATTTAAATCCTTTCACCACTATCCTCGATTTATACCTTATACTTCCAAATAATTATTAATTTTACTAGAAAATTCAATTATTATCTTGTGATTTCATTCCATGTGGTAAAGTCATTATCTCCCACGTCTCACTAGAATACAATGAATCATACTCTTCCTCCATTTCTAATATATATTTATCAGAGTCACCAAGTGTAAATTAATCTTCTCATATTTTAGCCTATTATCCTTCTATTATAAGTTTGTAATGTTGGTCACAAACAAACATATTTACCAATCATTTTACTTTATAATTCATTCACAATTCAACCTATAAATATTATATTTATAGTGACATAAATTCCTATTCTCTAATTTATAAAGACTAAACAGTTGGTTCTTCGACTAGAGCTTCGATATCCAATGATCTCTTAGGTATATCTATATCTAGATTAATTTCTGGGAAAAAATTTCCAAATCCTTAATTTTATAGAAATTTCAGTCATGTTGTATATTATTCTAGTACAACTTTAATGTGGATTATTGATTCTTTTTTCTCAAATTCTTACTTTTCCATGATATATAATTTTTAGAATATGCTCTTAATAAATAAAGTGTTTTGATCTCTCATATTATTTCGACGATTATTATCTCAATGTTAATACCTAATGTTATCATCCCCAGAGACCACAATGATAAAAATATAGGACTTACCCTTATGATTACACCTCTCTTTAACATTTATTTGAACATAATTAATACATCATAAAGCATTTAAATAATGAATTATTTCTAGTATATTAGACCAAAACTACTTAGGAATATCCTGCCATAAGGGTTTTGATGGACATATATTAATTATGTACAAAACACAATTCAATACTTGTTCCCAAAATTATGTATACATGCTAGAGTGAAACATCACATGATGTTCTATATTATTCATTTCTATATTCATCATTATAGCCCTCTACTTTGTTTCTATATACCCTGAATGGTTTTATCGTGATGGATTTCCATCTCCAATCAATAATTCTTGATTTCCTGTCAACTGCATTCACTAATATTTTCCAACATAATATATTTAATGTCTTCTAATCTCTCATTAAACCATGGAATTATAATTAATATAAAAATGGATTCATATTTAAAAATTATTCCCACACATTTTTTATTACACCATCAATAAACATGAAAAATTATAATGAACCTCCATAAAATCATATTGGGGATGGTCCTTATACATTTTACGGAATATGTTCTAGCTTCTCACTGTGAGTCTTCCATATATTAAAATTCAATGAAATTTCCCATTATTTTCTTTGTATATAATTATCAGGTATTTCCAAATCATTATGATCAAAATTCAGTACATCATTTTATACAAAAAAAATGTTCATTTTATTATCACTAAGTTGATAAAACCAATTAGTCCATAACTATAGACATCTGGTAGTCATAGTTGTGGCCATCAAACATCCTTATGATCTTTCGGGTAGATACAATGTCCAATCCATGAAATCCCATGTGATAACTATTTATCCTCTGGGAATGTTCTATAAACAATTATAAAAACTTGTTCTGTATCATTATACGTCCTTTTGTCCCATGGAAATAATAATTTTTCATAATCCTGGGATATTCCATCCTCCCTTCATCTTAATAAAGTTCCTATTTAGAATCTTTATATTCACATAAACATTTTTGAAACCATCAAGAGCCTCATCATCAACTAAATTTATCTTGTCAAGTAGTTTGGATACATAATTCTACATAATCCCATTCTCTAGAGAGGAATGGAATGATGCTCTAGAATAAACCACACAAGATTCCACCAAAATATTAACACTTAACAACATGATTCTTCTATCTTACAACGAATTTAAAGAATTAGAATTTCCATAGACTATTATTTCACAGCTCTCTCTCTATTATTGTTAATATCACTTGACATACTACCTCTTACCAAAACTCTAGAAATATGGTTTGGGTCGGGTATATTCACATGTATTTTCAACTAAAAATTTATTTTATATCTTGCAACGCATCTTTGGGTGGGGTGACTATACTCTACCTTCTATGTTAAAAAAATTATTGTCATGTTCATGGACTTCTATCCATATGGGATAATCATTTAGGATTAATTTCATAAAATCCTAAAATAGTATGTCATATTTTCTATAAGAACAAGTAATTTTATTATGCATCTCCTCCAAAATTTCTAGTAGTGATAAAGGAAAAATCATTACTCATACATCATCTATGAATGTGGGTTTCATTGAATCAATATAGATCATGATATTTTTAAAGTCATTAACATAGTCCATAGTCTATCTTCCTTTTAAAAAATATATACCAAAAACCAATACATTATAAACACTTTGTTTATATTGATCAACTTCTCATACATTTTTATTAGGGCTATAATTAATTTTTTTTAGTTTCCATAAATTAAAAGAAGCATTTCTTGATAATAACAATCAAATCAATCTTAGTGCCTTATGATCCAATTATTTCCATTAATCTTTCATCATCTTCTCTAGTTTTATTCACAATAAATAAAATTTTCAGTCCTTTTAGATAAGATAATATTCCATTTTCATTCTCTTGAAACCATAGTTTCTTTTTTCATACTTATCAACACATATATTTCCATCCTCCAATTAAATTAAACCAATCTAGTAACTACCACCAAATAAAATAAAAACATGAAATAGATTAAAATTGATATATCTATGTATTTTGATAGTAATAACTTCATGTAGACCATGATATGATACCACTTATTGGGAATATTTAGGTGAAAAGTCTAAAATTAGTTTAAATTAAACCACATGAAAAAATATCATTAATCCACGAGAAGTTTATCCCCACTAGAATTCACATGCACCAGCACCCCAAACCCCTTTTACTATGAGTTTTGAAGTTTAGGGAACTTGATTAACTCTAAATCAATGCATATAAAGGCATATGATAAACTTACAAACAATCATATAAAAAAGAAACAAAATCCATAATGTAAAGAACACATTGATTCTATATTGGTTAGATTTTCATCCTACATACATAGAAGAACCCTAAAATAGTTTTATTTCTTTGAATGTACATAGATTATAACTAGTGACTTATTTTTCAATTGTATAATTAGTATTAAGTAATTAAATACATCTTAGAGAGTTTCTACACACCGTATTTATAATGATGTCCAACCCATCACTTGGTTGCACTGACCACTTATTTTCATAGACCTATTACCATTGGAAACATTAACCATTGATTTATTAAATCTATCCTTATAGAAAATTTCAATCACATGTTGATGATTATTGATATAAGTCTTCACTAATTTCCCATGAACTTATTTCTTATAAATATTAAATTATAGATACATCTCCCATCTTATGAACTCAACTTTTGATCTTTCAATTAATCAACTACATGAAAATCCAGTGAACTGAAAACCAATTGTAAATTAATCATAATAAATCTAATATATATTAAAGTCTCACCAACACTACCTCATTTTATCCAACATAATCAACCAATTATTTAACTTCCAAGGAACTAAATTCAGAGAATTAAATTAGATTTAAAATCTAATGTCAAGCCCCATTTTGGTTATTATCATTTTAGATAATTTTATATGCAATATAAAATTTGTAGGATTATACCATTTTTAATAGGTTTAGGTCAAGATCATAGTAAATCCAATTTATTATTATTATAAATCATAAAATATATATTTTATACATAATTAATTCAATTATAAATAAATCTAGGTTCTATATAATATTGTAATGGGTTTTATATACTTTCAATGGGTTTTGTGTTAAAAACTCACCACTGACCATTTCGTTCATTTTTATACATTTATTAAATTTATATTAGAAGAAAGAAGTATATTTTTCCATACTGGTGATTATGTGGTGGGAATTTAGTTTTTCATCCACCCTCCAATGAAGATAAAGACATGAAAACTCCTTATAAAAGTAGATTTTAAAAATAAAAATAAAAAAAAATGGATGTGGAATTCAATGGTGTTGGGTTGGACCAGTTTAACAAGATGTGTGAAGGGATGTTCAAGAAATTATAAACTTAAAACTGGTGGAATTTTAAAAAAAAAAGAATCATATAGATCTACAATCCTATTTATGACTGTGTGATAATAAAATTCCTTGAAATACTTTTTTGTTGTCCTTTTGAAATGGTCAATAAAACATAATGTTGGGCATATATTTTTTACATTGATAATATATATATGTGTGTGTTTGTGTAGATATATAAATAGAATATTTGGAGAAAATAATTGAATATGAGGTATTATGTATTATCTTACCGAGGGAATCCCATGGAAGTGGCTATGAAATCTCAGAATAAGACCACATATGATTTTGGTATACTCAAATCCTTCATATATTTTGTTACTTGTATATTTATTGTCACATCTAAGGGTTTTTTATGTGATCCAAAATAGATATGATGTTTTATAGCATGAATCATCATGATTTAATGGATTTCACCTAATAATTAATATTAATATGGTTTCTCAAAGATTTTGTTGTATATGGAAGCTATTCTAGATCTGAACACTAATTTTAATTTTTTTATTTTTAGGAAATTATTGAGTCTCATACCTTTAATGGCTAGCATTAGGAAAATATTTCATTTACATGGTTTTCTCTTTATAGATTCTTCTTGAAGGATGATTAATCAATTTATTTAATAATTCTATGTTGTTTTGGATTTCCAGATTGAATAGTAATTATTTAAAAATTAATTCAGTAACAAATATATTTTTAATCACATCAGTGGTGAGAATATTCCATGAGGTGGATATCTCAATACTATTTCATTTATTTATATATATAATAAATATTTTGGTTGGATTTATTTAAAAACATTATTTGGAAAATATTTCAGAATATTATTTTTCCAATTTATTAATTTTTCAAAATGATAAAGGTATAAATAATGTTAAAGAGTTTTTATTATAGTGACAGACATATAATAGATAGAAAAATAAAACACCCAAATATTTTATGATATATTTTTCTTTAATATTTTTTTTATTTTTTGATAGCTTTCTTTATATAAAATCCAAAGTTAAAATGAACTATGATATACCATTGGATTGGTGAGGATTAATATGATTAAATCTATTATGACAAAGAAATGATTATAAATTCATAAAATTAATTAATTGATTACCAATTTTATATAAATGAAAATAAAATCATTTGAAGGGGAAAAAAGATGTTTTTCTAAAAAATATTTTTTTTGCATGAGATGTGTTTTAATATTACTAAATTCAATTAACCTCTATTGATGAATGATTTTAATGAAATTAATAGATAATATATTTAAACAAATATTTTAACATTTATCTAATGGTTTTTCTTAGCCATTTAATAAGAATAAATCCAGTTTTATTCTTTAAAATGTTTTTTTTAAATGGCTTTCATTACCTTTTTGTACATATGTTAAAATTAATTTATAAATATAATATAAATTTAATTTGATAAAAATGTTCCATGTTTCAAATCATACTTTCAAAAAAAATTAATGATTCCACTTTCATTTTTTTCATAATGAACATTAAAAATAGTATCAAATTTTTTACCATGATTTTGGTTGAAACAAGATTACCATAGGTTAAAATAAGATATTATGGAGAAATACCGCTAAAATTTCTCTAAATATTATTTTTTGAATATATATAGACCTTATCCCAACATACCCTCAAAATATTTTCCATTTTCTTTCACTATCACGGGAATGTGAATATATATTATTTTAATCTTTTAAGTAATTACATTTGTGTCACTCCCATCACTTATAAAATGAGACCTCTTCTCCAGCCTTATTACAAATAATTGAAAATTATAGATCATCCAAAAAATACACATACATCATTTTTTAGTTCATACCTTATTTCCAGAGAAGCTTTTAGTTCAAAAATACCCATCCATGAATCGTTAAGTTGTTTTTCAATAGAGGATATGTGAAGAAGGGGTATATGTTCTTATCGATGTTTCTTTCTTCTTAACCCTCCTATAAATTTCCTATAATAATATAATGATGTTGGAATAATTTTATTAACTATTATAAAATATTTTAATGTTAATTTTATATCCATTTTATATCTCTTTCCCAATTTTGGAAAATGAAAATGTTGATCGTGCATACTTGTGGACTACCACCTCCATGAAGAGATGTGATTATTTTATCATTCCCACTTTACATGGATAATAATATGAATGGATCTAGTGAATATATAATATTATTATGATATAATTATGATTCTGTAAATGTGAATTATTATATATCGTTATTTCCTTCCTTCTATGGAAAAGTGAAAACATCACCCATGGGTATGTTCGGAATACTACATATACATGGTGATGAAAGTAACATTCATAACTACTTTATTTGAATCTATAAAAAATATTTTATAATGAATTAATATGATACTTATTTAATGATTAATGATTTTTATATGATGGAACCACTATCATGATGCATGTACCATAATTGTTAAACCATAAAATATATACCAAATGATGATAACGAATGATTAATCATAAATGAATGATTAGATGTTATAAGTAAACCATGTATGGTATTATAAGTGTTAATATGGATCTATTATTTAATTTTTATAAATTTAAATTTATTATATATGAGGTTAGAGTGCTTAAGAAGCAAGTCAGTCTTTGGAAAAGGATTTCTTATCTCACTTTTGTTTCTGTGAGACTTAATACATAACCCCTAACTAATTCATTCATGTCAAGTATATACTACCACATTAACATGTAATATAATTCATATATTTATATTCATATAATTGTATGTTTCATTTGAGGTGAAATTCTTATGTGTTTTATGATTCAAAACTACCAAAGTGGTAAGGGATTTATGTTACAACTTCATTCCATTATGATATTGCAATAATAAATATCTATTGAAGGAAATTATATAGTTATTATCCTTCAAGACTCATATATAATCTTATCCTATAGTTATTACTATAATTTTCAAGTAATTTTATCATTCTTCTCTCTTTGGTAATTAAAACTATCAAGAATGTATTTTTTAAAAATTTCATAATTATTTCATCATTTTTTTATGATATTTTTCTTAAATGAATATATTAATTAAATTTTTTTTAGAATGTATTTTTATATGATAATATATTCATTTGAAATCATTTTCAATCATATTTTAATTTCATTTAAAAAAAATTCAAAATTAATTTTTACAATGTTTTTCTAAGTAGTTATTTGTGACATTTTAAGAAATGATAGAAAGGAATATTTATTTTTTGAATTACTATAAGAATAGATTTCTCATTAATCATGTATTTTCATTAATTTTAAGTTTCCTTTACATGTTTCCATAGTAATTTTCAAAGAATATTCTTTCCTCGATATTCTATGAATTTTTTTTAATCATTTCCAAATGAACAGGTATTTTATCTCTTATATTTTAAAGAATATTTTAAAATAATTATAAATGATATTTTTCATTAATATAAATATATTTTAAGAGTTTTTATGTTTCATTGAGGATATTATCCAATGATTCCATAAACTAATATATATATAACTTTAATGATGATAATATTAGGACAATTACGTGAAATCCATTTCTTATCCATCGGTTAATGAGGCTATGATGAGATAATAAATGATCTTTTGATATTATTTACTTCCTCTCTCATTATGTATTATGATTTTGTGATGGTGAAATGTTTATTTAACCTATTTATTTTTAATTGGTTATTCTATTGTGATATGATAAATGATTTGTGATGTTGTGGAACACACACACATATATATATATGTGGTTTTCTTTATGTGACAGGTGGTCCCACTATTAAATATCCCTCCAACTAATTGGGTAATTATTGATATCTATTGAGATAATATGGTATAGAATGGAGAGTTAACCCATTTCAGTAAGGGATTCAATTCACTATGATAATCATTAGAGTTAAAGTTGACTATAGAAATAATGGAATAAAGAGTGTACCTAATCCACAATGATGATTTTATGTAATTATTTTCATGAAAAAAACATATTTATTATGCCTAATATATGTTCTCATGGATCATGGTTGATTATTGATGATTTAGTACTTTTATTAATTATTAGTTTTGTTAAGAAAAATCCTTATTCCATATTCATGATTAAATATATTTTAATGATTATGTATGACTTTATTATGTTATGCTTATGTAATAATATAATTGTACCTATAATATCTTATAATCATTCACGGTTATATTCTATGATTACCCTAACATGGAAACTGATATCACCCTTTCTTTTGTATTCATTTTCCCTCTGTTATAATGAAAGTATTTATATATAAAATGTATAATAAGGGTACTATAAAAGATGAAATTTGTAGGATATATTGAAGGTGTTTTATAAAATATATTTATTATTTATATAGTATCGAAAGAAATTACACATTTAATGTCATTAGGTATCTATTATTATGAATTTTATTGAATATTCATCTAAAATGAAAAAATATTTATGTGTGTTATGCTCAGGATTCCTCATTTGGAACCAATTGAAAAATTATACTCATAAGTAACAAAATTAAAGTGGAGCTGGATTGTGAAACCATATGATTATAACTATCTATATATTTTGATATATGATTTAGAAACTCAACTTGGTTGAGTTTTAAAATGAAATAAATAAGAGAAAATGGATTTTCTAGAACATTCAGGTTGGAAAGACCATAGACAGAAAATATTTTTCTTCCAAGATTTCATGGTGGGAAAAATCACCAAGGTAAATATATCAAATGGGAGAGAAGATTTTTTATATGGGTAAAATAATGGAATATATAATGAAATTACTGGAGAAAAATTAATAGTTGAATATAAGTAAATAATGGACACCTTATGTTACCATTTATTATTCCATGTATTATATGGGTGGAAAATTGGAATTATGTGAGTAAATTCAATAATATAAGGGATAAATACAATATTATAGAAGGTTATATGCTATATAAATCACTAATGTAGATCACAACTGTTATGGTACACTTATCCTCCACTCCATAGTTTGGGATGGCAGGTTAATTTTTTAAAGAATGTGGCCTATGAAAATATTATTAATCTTGATTTTGTGGAATTTAATGTGATTTTACAAATTAATTATCACTCACTATTTATATTCCATGTAAATTTATTGAATAAGTCAATCACATTTAGTTTTCCAATTCAAACCATGATTGTATATCTGTGCGAGAATGTGTATGAACTTTACATGGAAACTACATCCATTGAATAGGTGTTACTACCTATTCATGGAGTATATTTTTCTCAAATTATTCTTGAGAAACTCAACATTGAAGATATTTCAATTGTTTTAGAATATAGTGATTTGTTTCCAAAAAACATTCATAGTATTTCCCTGATTCATGAAGTTGTGTTTTCAATAGAACTCATACATAGTGTGATGCCTATTTCAAAAACTCATATAAGAAGGTCCCCAATTGAGTTTTTAGAATTTAATAAGAAACTCCATCAGAATCAAAAGAGGGATTAATATTCCCAAATTCATCACCATTGGGTGAACCTGTTATTTTTTTAATAATAAAGATAAATAAATATGTCTTTTCATCGATTATAAAGAACTTAACATGATTACTACTAAGAAAAAGTATCAATTACCTCATATTTATATCTTTTTATATCAACTATGTGGAGATCAATACTTTTCAAAGATTGACCTTAATTCTGGATATCATAAATTAAGGGTTAAGAAGGGGGATATACCCATGATAACCTTTTGAATGAAGTATGTTTTTTATAAATTTTAGTGATTCCATTTGGGCTTTACAACTACCATACTATCATCATGTATTTTAGTAATAGTCATTGGAAATTACCTCAAACTATTTTTAGTTTCATTTATAGATGATATTACTGTATACTACAAGTGAAAGGAGTTCATGAATATTATTTTATTGTTATATATAAAACCTTGATGAAGGATAAGTTACACTATGAATTTATAAAGTGTTGATTATAGTTATGTAATGTTTCACTTTTGAGAAATATAATCTTAAGAGAGGGTATAATAGTGGATACTTCAAATACAGAAGTGATTGAGGAATGGACCATAATAACAATGTCAATTGAGATCCATAATTTTCATGGTTTTATTTTTTTTTAAATAAAAATTATTTCTGAGATATTTCCCATGGATATAAATTCCAATAAACACATTGACATGTAAGTGATCCAATTATAATTAGATAGATGAATGTGAGGAAATATTTTAAGGAACTGAGTTGAACGTTGGTCTATGTACCTATACTAACAATAATTGGTAGTGTTTAAGAGTTTTTTGTCTATTGTGATACATCAAATATGGGTATAGGATGTGTCCTCATCTGGAATGATATGGTGATTGGTTATTTCTCACATTAATTAAAAATTCATTAGAAATATTACATGACTCGTTATTTAGAGTTTGTAGTGGTAAATTTTTCATTAAAAATATAGCGGTATTACCTTTTTTGTTAAAATGTTATATATATTGATCATAAAATGTTGAATTATATATTCATATAGAAAGAGTGAAATATGCATCAACTGATATGGTTGGAGTTGATTAATGATTATGAGTGTTCAATATATTTCCACCATAGAAAGGAAAAGAAGGTGGGAGATGCCTGTGGTAAGAAGTAAAATACTAATTTCTACAAGATGAGGGATTAAAGAGATACAATTCATACGTATTTTTATAAAATGGAACTTAAAACCATAATGAAGTGATAAATATCATATCTTTCTTATATGAATATTCAACCATTTATTCATGTTATTTTTAAAGAGAATGAGAAGGAATACAAAGGACTATAAAGAAGGTAAAGAATGTTATTAAGTACACCCATGTTTATGTTGGAATCATACAGTTAAGGAGATGAGTATGCAATCAATCGATATAAGATTTTAAGAAGGATTAATTATATGAATCTCTTTGTTAATCATTCTTTATTCATCCTAAAAAGTATGAATATGTATAGAGAACTGAATGCATATTTCTAGTTGAAAAAACATTAAACGGTATATAAAAAATATATCTCAATGCATATTATTCCATCAAGTTAAGGATGAGAGATAGAAGTATAAGGGGATGTCACATCTATTACCCATACTAGAGTGGAATTGGGAAAACATCACTATGGAGTTTTTCATTAAACTCCCTAAATCATTTGATGTCCATAATTCTATTTGGGTTTTAGTTGATCAACATATGAAAATTTAACATTTTATTTCCAGAAAAATAATTAATATATTGATTATATTCCAAGGGTACACATTTGAGAAGTGGTATGATTGTATGGACTTAGAAATTCTATTGTATATCATCAAGTTCTGAGGTTCACCTCAATTTTATAGTGATGTATTCAACAGGTATTGAATACAGTATTTATGTTTAGTACTTCACATCATCCTGAGAAAAAAATCAGTCTAAGTGGACCATTAAAAATAAAGAAGTTATATTTAGTTCTTGGTATATGTATTTCATAGGATTCTATGTAACCACCATACTTTGATGGATTTATCTTATAATAATATCTTTGTCACACCGTAACCTATCTATTATTTTATTTTATTATTTCTTTGGCCTTAAATAAATTTTTTTGGGGTACAGGTTAAGTCCCAGATGAAAAACATTTGAGTTATGTTAAAAGGTGTGCATTTTTTAGCTGACGTCATTGGGAGCATGGGCGGAGCATGATTTGAAAACCCTGTGGGGCTTCGCCCAGGAATCGCCATGATCCCCCTGCCTTAGGAAAATTAAAATGAGTAAAGTTTTTTATTTATTGTGTTATTTAAAATTTTATTGTTAATAATTTTATAATTATTATTAAAAATGAAATGGTAAATATTATTTTTATTATTAAAAGTGCTATTAATATTAATATAATTATTAAAAATGTTACCATTTTTATTAAAAATGAAATAACTGTCATTATTTTCACCATTAAATATTATTATCAATCATACGGCTTAACCGCATAGTTGCCCAAAATTTAAAATTAAGAGAATAAAGTCTTAATGATGATAATAATAATATTAGTGTTTCATATGATAATAATAATATTATTATTAATTTTGTTCTTGTTTCTTTTTGGTAATTATTAAAAAAAATATTATTATTGTTATTATGATTCTTATTATAGATTTTTATGAGTATTATTTTTTATTATAGATTAATGTTTATTTTATTTCATTTATTTGTTTTTGTTTTTGTTTTTTTTTTGTTTTTTTTTTTCCTCCTAAACCTAGAACCTCTTTATTTTTTTCCTCTCTCACATCGCCACCCCCTAACTCTCTCCTCTCATTCTCCTCGAGCGAGCCGCCCCACTGTTACTCATTCCCCCTTATTGCAGTGCGATCCGCACCAATCTCTCCCCCTTACTATTGCGCCCTCGTCGTGCCTCCCTCTGCCTACCAGTACCCTCCTCTAGTAGTTCACATGATCAAGACGCATCCCCTCCCACACGCCCTCCACATGTCCTGCACCGTTGTCTGGCCGCCACCCCACACACCCTCCGGTCACCTCCAGCCAGCACGCTCTGCCCCCGGCCGTCGTTTCTCCCTCTCTCCCAGCCCTTTGAACAGGCCTCGCGCCGTCCAGCCATCCCGCTTGAGCAAGTCGCTGCTCTCTCCCTCCAGTCGGATTTTTTCCAGTGTGCCTCAGCTTCAACCCGCGGCTCTTCTTGACCAGATCTCCCTCTCACCGGCACACTTCTGTCCACCTGACCTACACCCCCCTGGCACCCCTATTCAGTGCGCACTACCACGGACTCACAACCTCCTCCTGTCCGGCCACCCCCTTTCCCTTCGAGCAGGCCACGATGATCCCCCATAAGTTGTTCCCCCATCTATCTGGCCTCTTCACACTGCGGTGGCCTTAATTTTCTTCAGACAACTAACTGAAACCCTTCTTTTTCCCTCGTTTTGTCAGCGCACTCCCAGTTTAGTGATGGTTCTCCCCCTTTGTGGTAAGATTTTGTTGTTTTTGTGTTCTCCAATGTTGGGGTTTATTGTTTGGGGTTAAATCATAATTTTTTTGTGTCCGGTCTTGTTGTGTATATTGGTTTTGGATTCCCATAGTTGCAGTTGTGGTGCGAACGAGGTTTCGCACCATTATTTGGAGATCCGTCAACGTTTGTGATAGGTGGTTCCATGTTTGATTATTAATTGATGAATTAATTTACAAGTTTAATTAAATTAGCATATTATTTAAATTGTTTGTTTGGTGCAAAGTTTTTTTTAGCAATTGATGAATTGCTTCACTTATTTGATTTTATGGAATGTTTATATGTTATGGAGTCCACATTGTGTCATCAAATAGTGTTTTATTAAATCACGTAGTTGGTTTATTAAAATGTACAAGGGTTGATAATTGTGTTTTAGAAATGTATTGGTGTGTATTTGTTTATAAAAGAAGTTTTTTTAAGGGGTTTTGAGTTGGTTTCATGTGTATAAAGTTTCATTATACTTATCAAATAATATTTATAAACTTTTGAATTATTTATTAAATAATATGGATATTAAGATTCTAGTTTTGAAAATGTGTTGAGGCGCGCGTACTTTTAAATGTAGATTTCAACATATCATGAGTTTTTTTTCAGGTTGTGCACTCTAAGTGTTTTCTTGAAATGGCCCAGTGGATCTTTAAAATGATTAGTGAATTTTTATGATGTGGTGTGGTTTTTGTAAACACATTGTGAAGTTTAATGTGGTTTAGTAAATAATGTAGATGGTGTGAGTTGTGTTTTGAAAACATGTCGAGGTGGTTCTTCTGTGTTGTTTATTTGTTAGGATTGTTTTAAGTCTGTGTTTATGTATTTTAGTTATCTTTGCGGTTGTAGTGCATTGGAAAGATTTTTCCACAGTCCTGCAATCATAATCTTGCGCGTGCTTGTGCGCCTGTGTGAGGCGTGTCGCTTCGTCGTGATTGGTTTGAGAGTCGAGGTAGGTCCCCCACTGCAATTTCTTTTGAATTTAGAATTTATTTATTTCTTGTCATTTCATTGATTTTCATTAAATTTAAAGTAGTATTAAATAATTATTTTTAGATTAGTGATAAGATGGAAATGAAACTTTTTATTTCTTTGCATTGCACTGGAAATGTTTCTAGATGGATTGTTGCTAATGGTGAAAAATTCCCATTTGGCCTTTGAACTTAATTCAATAATTTTTAAGTGTGGTTCTAGTTTGATGTGAAATGTTTTCTTCTGACACATGATAAAATGTATTGGTTTATTTTGATAAATTATGATTTTATTTTTTGAAAGTTACATAAGGCCCGTTTTTACTTTAATAAAAGAAGTTATTCTGAAAACTCTCTTTGGAGTAACTCAGGGGGTGATCTTGCTATGAACGTTGTTTGTATGAGTTGTTGTGTGTGATGTTTGTGCATCATGACTAGTTTCTTGATTGACATTGTTGACTCACCCCTGTTTATTACATGTTTTGACATGGGAACCTAGCATAGTAAGTGAATCTTCTGAGAACGATTGTTGCACTAGTTTAGAATACGCACTGGCTAGTGGCCCTTAGTACAGACTTTACTCTACTAGGGGATTGGGCCCCTCAGTTAGGCTAGGTAGGGAAACACTCAACATTTGGGTGTTATGAAATCATCAAGAGTAGGCATGCCTTCAGGATGAGTCACATATATAGTACGTTCTGGATTTTTCGGGAGCTCCTAGGTTTGACCCATGTATTTTTGGCTCTTTGTTGGTAGCAGTGATGAGTGTTGTGCTTGTATGTGTATCTACATTTCCCTAGTTTTGTACTTACCATTTTTCATTTTTGTGTAATGTTTTCTTGGAAAATGGTGAGCTGGTTTTGATTAGTTTTCTAAAAATGGTTCTCAAATGAATGTGTTTTGTTCTCTTTGTACAAATCTGAAAATGTAAAAATCACTTTCCCTTTTAAAATTATATTAGCACTAATGAAAAGAAATTAGTTTTGAAAATAAATAAGGGGAATGTTTCATGGTTTTTTTTCAAGTAAAATATTTATGAAAACCTATTTCTATAAATTTTAGCTCAAACTTGAAATTAGTGAATTCTTTATTTAATGGTATGTGTATTGGGAATAGAATTAGTCGGGCCTACCTACTGAGTTTTAATATTCATGACTATAGTGTTTTATTGTTTTTATTTTCTATCATAGGTTTTACTCTATCTTTTTCATTGTGGGTGAGAGTTGGTTTGGGTTTGGTGAGTGAATCTCAGGGTCACGAGGAGTTTTTGTTATGGTCAAGTTAGTGCGTTGTTGTTGATCATTCTTTCGTTTTTCGTGTTTTTTATTTTTCGTGTGTTGTTCAAACTTTTTTCATTGCTTTATTTATTTTCATTGGTCAAAATCATTCCCACTTTCTTTCTATGGATTCCCTGATTCTTGTTGCCAACCCAGAAGGATCGGGAATGCCTCTCGGTCCTTGTTACGGATCGGCTCGGGTGACCGGTCCAGGGTTGACCCGGGTTGGTTCGTGACAAAATGGTTTCAGAGGAGTTCATCTCTTGAGTGGACCTTGTTTTTCAGATCAACCATTGTTATTTGGGGTTGTCATGGTATAAGGAGTAGAATTTTCGAGACTTGAGGTGTACGGATGAGAAGGACGTCATGAACCCTTGCTCATTCCAAACCTCGGGTTACCATGGGATGTTTGGGTTGTTGGTGTCTTTTGGTTCTTTTGAATTGTTTTATGTTTGTAAATGAAATGGGAACCAATAATATGACAACCCTACTTTTTATTACAACTTAAACATGATTTATTACATAAAACTTCACTTGATACAACAAAGAAGATCGAGAGGTTTAGTGTCTTTGGGGCTTAGGATCATTACATAAAAACTTGAAACATGAAATGCAACATCTTTATTGAAAACTTTCTTTACAGGACCACTACATTCCCTTGTACTTATCATTGCATGGGATAACCTGCGGACATGCATAAGAAAAGGGTGAGCTATAAATCCCAGTAAGGGAATACACATGTAATAACATGAGGATTACAATACATGTTAGAAATTAGGCATATCAATAGATCACAAGAGAAACATGAACATAAAGGCGTGATAAATCATGATAATCATAACATAGAAATGTGGGAACAACACTTAACATGGAATTAGCATGAGCCAAGGCTCATTGCACATAGAGCATGAGTAAATCCTCATTGCACATGAAGCACGAGTAAACCCTCATTACACTTAAATTAGCATGATTCAACACTCATTGCACATGACGTATCATGATACTATACTTTACCCAATGCATTGGAGCGCTATAAGGGCGCACCCTTCTTAAACATTTCATTTCATGCATAAGTGTGCCACATGGATCATAAAACATGGATTCATAAAACATAATCATTTATTCCACGATAAAGAAATGTGGAATTCATACATGAAACTTTATAATCAATAAGTAAATGTGAATAAAGTTGAACACCCTTGATGGAGAAATAGGAATGGTATTCACCACACAATGGCATTGGCTTAGAAAATCGGTGTGATTTCGGCAGCGTAATGGCATGACATAAGAATTCATAAAAAACGGTTGATGAGAGAGAAATGGTTTCCTCATAATATTTACATGTAATGGACAGTAATGAGGTAATATAGATACATGTACCAACAATTTTAATGAAATTTAGGTTCATGATACAAAAGTATTTCTTGAATGTAAATGAGGAGGGAGAAGTTCCTTTCAGAATTTCGGCATAGTAACGGGTGTACATGGGAGGCATTTAATGAGAGATAAAGGGGTATCCCATCATTCAAACATAAAGAGGTCAGTATGAGGGAGGTTCTAAACCATACCCCAACATTCATAATTGAAATTAAAAGGGCAAAACAACTTAAAGAAAATTGGACAAAAATGAGAAAGGAAGAAAAAAAACTCTTACTTGGAAGTGTGCATCCAAAGGCTAGAGAGAGGCTTGTGAGAGGCTTATTGGGAGATTGGGGCACCTTGGGAGGATTCTAGAGAGAGTAGGGCAGAGGTTGGACGAACTCCAAAGGCTTTGAGTGAGGAGGAAGTGGGAGCTTGGGTGGGTTTATATAGGAAAGGTGAAGGAATTCTTTATTATTTAGGTTTGGGACCCCTTACATTAAATTAATCCAAACCACAAACCATCCCATGGTTTTTGCCCATAGTTTTTGTAAAAGGGAAGAGGAAAAAAATATTTTATAAGGCCAATGTCTGAACTTCTTAAAATAATGAGGTTGCTTATGTGGAGGTGAGTCACACTCCCATGGAAAATAATTTAAAAAGACAAGATGTTTAATAAGTCTTGAGGGGTCCATTAATGCTTTGAAAAGTAGGTCAAAAAAACCCAAAATCACATTATTTTAATGGTAAAACATATATTGGACTAAAATAAAGCTTATAGTATTTTATTACACCACTATTGGGTCATTATGATGTCATAAAACACATTATATATTTAAACGGTATTTAATTTTTACCCAAAAATTTGACTGTCTCATAAAATTATGAAAAATTCACCGTTGGATAATTTTGACATCCTGATTCCAGAAATAACATTTATTTTATCTAAATAATTTTCTAAATATGTTAATTTTCACTTTTAAAATAAAAAACCGACATTTATCGAAAATTCACGGGTTTTGACAGAAATGGCTTTCAAACCATAATAAAAATTACAATTGCATTCATAAAATTATAAGATCATTTATATTTAATAAAAATTAATTTAATAATAATAATAATATTTTATTAAAATATTATTTAATTAAAAAATCCCTTAATTTAATAAAATAGAATTCTTAATTAAATAATAACTAAAAACATTATTTGTACTTTAAAAAACTATTTACAATGTATCAATAATGACAAGAAAGTATATTCATTATTAAATACAAAAATTATGTACATGAACATAGTAATATTTATTTGTTACATAACCCCTTAAAACAGCTGCATAAGACTTAAGGGTAAGGTGTGCGATGGTGACAGACTCTTGGGGTGGTTCGGATAACATTGCTCGAGTGGTAATCTCTATCTACTTCCACTTTTCCTGTAGACGGTCCCATTAGAGCTTGACATGATGAAGCTCAGCTTGGGCTTGGTCAAGAGCGAAGCCCAAGGATGCCACCTCTTTTCCAAGCTCTGAAAAATGGGCTTCGTATAGAGCAATTCTACTGGATGAGGTCATCGCTTCTTTTGTCTGAGTAAATTGGATTTGTTAAAGCCTTGTATTTATACTAATCATGTGATCACTGTTCAACGGCTATATTAGCAACGGTAAAAATTCTTAACATAAAACCAAAGAAGTTGACATTTTATATAAACATAAAGAGACATTTAATTAGATCAAGAGGGATTTCCATTAATGAAACATTGGGTCGTTACAATATTCCCCCCTTAAGAAATTTCACCCTCGAAATTTTCCTTTTCCCACACTAAAACAGATGTGGGTAACTCAACTTCATCATTTCCTCTGATTCCCAAGTCGCTTCTTCAAACTTATGTTTTCTCCACAACACCTTGATGAGGGGAATTGTCTTATTTCGTAGGACTTTTTCCCTACGATCTAAGATCTTCACTGGTTTCTCCTCATAAGAAAGATCATCTTCCAATTGTACCACCTTATAAGAGAGTACATGTGAAGGGTCTGGTATGTAATTCCTTAAGAGGGATACATGAAAGACATCATGTACTTTGGCCATAGTAGGTGGAAGTTCTAGTCGATATGCCACAGCCCCGACATGATCAAGAATCTCGAAGGGGCCGATGTACCTTGGACTTAACTTACCTTTTTTTCAAACCTCATGACCTTCTTCCACGGAGATATGCATAGAAAAACCATGTCTCCAACTTTAAACTCAAGGTCTCGTCAATGATTATCTGCATAACTCTTCTATCGACTCTGGGCTGCCTTGATATGCTGCTGAATGGTTTTTACCTTCTCCACCATTTCCTCGACCATTTCTGGTCCAAGCAGCTTACGTTCACCGACCTCATCCCAACATGCTGGTGTTCTGCACCTTTTCCCATACATGGCTTCATATGGTGCCATTTGGATGCTCGAGTGGAAACTGTTATTATAATAGAACTAAACCAGAGGAAGATGTTGATACCATCCTCCTTTAAAGTCCATTGAGAACGCTCTCAACATATCCTCAAGTGTTTGGATAGTCTGCTCAGATTGTCCATCAGTTTGAGGATGATAGGCCGTACTGAAGTTCAGTTCAGTATTAAGAGCATGTTGAAGACTCTTACAAAACTTAGAGGTGAATCTTGGATCTCAGTCAGACACAATAGATAGTGGCACTCTATGCAGCCTTACCACTTCCCTGATATATATTTGTGCCAGTTGATCCAAAGGGAAATCCTCCTGAATAGCAATGAAGTGTGCAGTCTTTATAAGACAATCCACAAAAACCCAGATTGCATTGTTGCCTTTGGATGTCCTTGGAAGTCCGGTGACAAAGTCCATGGTGATGTTCTCCCATTTCCATTCTGGTATGGGCAATGGTTGCATCATCCCCTTAGACTTCTACCTCTCTGCCTTCACTTACTGACACACCAGGCACTTTGATGTATATTCAGCGATCTCCTTCTTCATATTATCCCACCAAAAGTTTTCTCGGAGATCTTGATACATCTTTATGCTCCCTTGGTGAATAGAGAAATTTGAACTATGTGTGTCATCCAAAAGTTCCTTCTTCATCTCCACACTTGATGGAACACATAGTCTTTTCCCAAATCGTACAATTCCTTCTTCATTAACATTAAACTCCGAGGATTTACCTTTTTCGATAGCTTCCACTTTTTCTTGAATTCCCACATCATCCTTTTGAGCATCCTTTAACCTTTCCAAAAGATATGGTTGAGCAATAATTTCTGAAAGGATTGATGATGTTCCCTTCTCTATGATTCCCATGTCCATCTTCATCAAGTCTAAGAAGATTGGATCCTTCTCAATTCTCATCATTGATAGAACCGCTGGATCCTTTCTACTTAGGGAATCTGCCACCTTGTTCGCTTTCCCAGGGTGGTAATGGATTGAATAGTCATAATCCTTGATGAGATCTATCCATCTTCTCTGGCGCATATTAATCTCTTTCTGTGTGAATACATATTTAAGACTCTTGTGGACAGTATATATCTCACATTTCTCCCCATAGAGATAATGCCGCCAGATTTTCAAGGCAAAGATCACCGCTGCTAACTCCAGATCATGCGTTGGATAGTTTCGCTCATGGATTTTCAACTGCCTTGAGGCATAGGATATAACTTTATCATTCTACATCAGCACACAGCCTAATCCCTTCTTCTAAGAATCATTGAATACCACAAAAATTTCCCCACTTGTGGGTAAAGTGAGCACAGGTGCAGTGATAAGCCTCATTTTCAACTCCTTGAAGCTTTCTTCACATTCATCACTCCAAGAAAACTTTACTCCCTTTCGAGTTATCTTGGTAAGAGGGTTGGACAATCATGAGAAATTTCTCACAAATCGTCGATAATATCCAGCTAACCCCAAGAAGCTACGAATATCCGTTACCGATGTTGGCCTAGTCCATCCCTCAATTGCATCTGTTTTGGAGGGATCTACAGATATCCCATTTCTTGTGATGATATGGCCCAAGAATGAGACCTCCTTCAACCAAAACTCACACTTTCTGTACTTTTCATAGAGCTTCTCCTTGCGCAAAGTCTCTAGTACATTTCTTAAATGCTCCTCATAATCCTCCTTGGTTTTGGAGTATATTAGAATGTCATCTATAAAGACTACCACAAATTTGTCTAGGTGATCTCTAAAGACTTGATTCATTAAGTCCATGATGATTTCTGGAGCATTAGTGAGTCTGGAAGGCATTACTATGAATTCATAGTGCCTGTATCTTGTGCGAAAAGCAGTCTTGGGGATATCTTCCTTCTTCACCCTTACTTGATAATATCCTGACTGCAAGTCCACCTTGGAGAAGTATTGTGATCCACGCAGTTGATCGAACAAGTAATCAATTCGTGGAAGAGGATACTTGTTCTTTATCATGATTTTGTTAAGTTCATGATAATCGATGCAAAGCCGCATTGACCTATCCTTCTTCTTAATAAAGAGGACTGGTGCACCCCATGGTGAAGCACTTGGGCGTATAAACCCTTTATCCAGATTCTCCTGTAGTTATTTCTTCATCTCTTCAAGCTCTACAACAGCCATTCATATATGGAGTCTTGGATATTGGTAATGACCCGGGTATAAGTTCAATTGAGAATTCAACATATCTTCTAGGAGGAAGACCAGGCAGTTCTTTGGGAAACACTTTAGTGAATTCCCTCACAATAGGCATTTCTTCAAGGATGGTTTCTTCCTTGGACTCAATCATCTGATCCAGATACGCGTGCTCATAGGGAAGTAATATCCATGCTTGAGATGATGTAGCTAAAGGAGATTCATCTTCCTCCTTACACTTGTAATGAATCGGGGGTCGATTCTTCATATGGAGTTTGATTTCCCTCTTCCGACAATTTATGTTGGCTCTATATAAGGAAATCCAATCCATGTCAAGAATTGCATCAAATTCCACCAGAGGGAGTATGATGAGGTACGCCAGGAAATTAAATCCACAGATTATAACTGGGGAGGACTTATATTCATGGGACGCAATGATTTCCCCATTTGTCGTACTCACTGACATCTTCACTTACATGATTTTTTGTGGTGCTGGGATTGTTCTACTAAACTTTAGAGATATAAAAGAATGCGTAGAACCTGAATCAAAAAGTGTGTTTGCTATTCTTGAATGAATAACTAGTGTACCTGTCACCACTTCGTTTTTGAGGTTCACTTCGGCAGAATTGATGGAAAAAGCTCTTCCTTGCTACCTTGGAGGTTATTGGTTGCCTCCTAAAACCCTTGGATTAGGGCACTGATTTGCAAAATGACCCGGTTATTTTCATTTATAGCATTGAACAACGCGTTGAGGTTCGAACAGAGCGTTCCTATCCTCTGTCGCAGCCGCGGGTCTTTCTTGCCGACAGTTAACAGCTAGGTGCCCTTCCCTTCCACACCTGAAGCATTTACTCGTCCCCTTAAGGCAATTTCTAGGGTGCTTCTTTCCACACTTTTGGCAAGTGGGGTGCTGGATCTTCTTAGAACCGTTGGATTTATCCATCGGACCACCAGTATTGAAGTCCACCTTATGTTTCTTATCCTCATGATACCCCTGTGATTCTCCGATCTCCATTTCGACCTTGAGGGCACATCGAACAATTTCCTCATAGCTATCTAAGTCACATATCGCCAATGCTTTCTGCAGGATAGGCTTCAGCCCACCAAAGAAGCAGTCAACTTTGCATTCGGGTTTAACGACAAAGCTGGAAGTGTATTGTGCAATCCTTGTGAAGTTTTCATCGTACGCTCAAATAGATTCTTCGTACTTTTGCTAGAGGGAAAGGAAGTCCCTTTCCATCTTAAGCCGGAGGGTGCGTGGAAAATATTTATCAAAAAATATCTTCCAGAAATCCTTCCATTCCAACGGCTCGATCTCCTCCTTAGGCTTTGTATTTTTTATCAACGTCCACCATTGATCAGCTTCACCCTCCATACGATAAGCCTCCAGGAGAACCTTCTCTTTTTCAGAACAATGAAGGATGGAGAAGATCTTTTCAATGGAGTTGATCCATTGTTCAGCGATCATGGGATCAGATGATCCACTAAAAGTAGGAGGCCTTTGTCTCATTAAGCTCTCGATAGCAACTTTTTCTTTCTTGGGGGGGGGGGGGGTTAAACATTCCTCTTTACCCGTGTTTCTATTCAAAACTTGAGTTAGCTGAGAGAGAAGCATGACAAAGTTTTCAATTCCCGCTCCCATTGGATTGGGCATCTAATTAGTACAGTCATCACACTGATCTTCACATCGGTTGTTAGCCTGAGTCCTCCTATTACCGGCCATTAGCTGGAATAAAAGGAAAGTTAGGGGTAACACATAAAGGGTAATCCAAAGACAAAAGTTGATGACTTATAAATAAACTTTTATTTCCTTAACTCATGAGTTTATAGGCTTCAATCTAGGCTTTTCATGGTCTACTTTCTAACATATATTCTTAGAGGCATTTTTTTTAATTCCCTCAATAAGGGTTCATACTAAGCTTGTGAATTTACCAAAGAATATACCCCAGGAGTGTTGTAACCAAGAGTGCAGCAAGGCCCATTTTCGTACACCATTTCACGTTCGAGTCTAGCTCAAAGCGGTGTTTTCAGGTTTTACCCCTACGATACATCTGTGCCAGAGCCGCCTCTACCTGCTCGTATCCATACAGGGATGTATTTTCTTGATAACCCACTTACTCAATACTCACCAAAACTTAGGGATGTATTTATTATACTTAGTCTTGTATCTAAGGCTTTACTAGGGTTTTCTAATCCTAATCCCAAAAATAACTAAACCTATCCTCTGATACCAACTATGACAACCCTGCTTTTTATTATAACTTAAACATGATTTATTACATAAAACATCACTTGATACAACAAAGAAGATCAATAGGTTTAGTGTCTTTGGGGCTTAGGATCATTACATAAAAACTTGAAACATGAAATGCAACATCTTTATTGAAAACTTCCTTTATAGGACCACTACATTCCCTCGTACTTAGCATTGCATGGGATAACCTGAGGACATGCATAAGAAAAGGGTGAGCTATAAATCCCAGTAAGGGAATACACATGGAATAACATGAGGATTACAATACATGTTAGACATTAGGCATATCAATAGATCACAAGAGAAACATGAACATAAAGGCATGATAAATCATGATAATCATAACATGGAAATGTGGCAACAACACTTAACATGGAATTAGCATGAGCCAAGGCTCGTTGCACATAGAGCATGAGTAAATCCTCATTGCACATGAAGCATGAGTAAAACCTCTTTGCAATTAAATTAGAATGAGTAAACACTCATTTCACATGACGTATCATGATACTATACTTTACCCAATGCATTAGAGCGCTATAAAGGTGCACCCTTCTTAAACATTTCATTTCATGCATAAGTGTGCCACATGGATCATAAAACATGGATTCATAAAACATAATCATTTATTCCATGATAAAGGAATGTGTAATTCATACATGAAACTTTATAATCAATAAGTAAATTTTCATAAAGGTGAATACACTTGATGGAGAAATGGGCATGGTATTCACTACACAATGGCATTGGCTTAGAAAATCGGTGCGATTTTGGCAGCGTAACGGCGTGACATAAGAATTCATAAAAAATGGTTGATGAGAGAGAAATGGGTTACTCATAATATTTACATGTAATGGAAAGTAAGTAGGTAATATAGATACATGTACCAACAATTTTAATGGAATTTAGGTTCATGATACAAAAGTATTGCTTGAATGTAAATGAGGAGGGAGAAGTTCCTTTCGGAATTTCGGCATAGTAACGGGTGTACATGGGTGGAATTTAATGAGATAGAAAGGGGTGTCCTGTCATTCAAACATAAAGAGGGAATTATGAGGGAGGTGAGAAACCATACCCCAAAATTCATAATTGAAATTAAAAGGGCAAAATAACTTAAAGAAAATTGGACAAAAATGAGAAAGGAAGAAAAAAACCCTTACTTGGAAGTGTGCTTCCAAAGGCTAGAGAGAGGCTTGTGAGAGGCTTCTTGGGATCTTGGGGCACCTTGTAAGGATTCTAGAGAGAGTAGGGCAGAGTTTTTACGAACTCCAAATGCTTTGAGTGAGGAGGAAGTGGGAGCTTGGGTGGTTTTATATAGGAAAGGTGAGGGAATTCTTTATTATTTAGGTTTGGGACCCCTTACATTAAATTAATCCAAACCATAGACCATACCATGGTTTTTCCCATGGTTTTAAAAAAAGTGAAGAGGAAAAAAATATTTTATAAGTCCAAAGTCTGAACTTCTTAAAATAATGAGGTTGCTTATGTGGAGGTGAGTCACACTCCCATGGAAAATAATTTAAAAAGACAAGATGTTTAATAAGACTTGAGGGGTCCATTAATGCTTTGAAAAGTAGGTCAAAAAAACCCAAAATCTCATTATTTTAATTTTAAAACATATATTGGCCGAACATAAAGCTTATAGTATTTTATTACATCACTATTGGGTCATTATGATGTCATAAAACACATTATATATTTAAATGGTATTTAATTTTTACCGAAAAATTTGACTGTCTCAGAAAATTATGAAAAATTCACCGTTGGATAATTTCGACATCCTGATTCCATAAATAACATTTATTTTATCTAAATAATTTTCTAAATATGTTAATTTTCACTTTTAAAATAAAAACCGACATTTATCGAAAATTCACTAGTTTTGATAGAAATGGCTTTCAAACCTTAATAAAAATTACAATTGCATTCATAAAATTATAAGATCATTAATATTTAAAAAAAATTAATTTAATAATAATAATAATATTTTATTAAAATAATATTTAATTCAAAAATACCTTAATTTAATAAAATATAGTTCTTAATTAAATAATAACTAAAAACATTATTTGTACTTTAAAAAAACTATTTACAATGTATCAATAATGACAAGAAAGTATATTCATTATTATATAAAAAAATAATGTACATGAACATAGTACTATTTATTTGTTACATAACCCCTTAAAACAGCCGCATAAGACCTAAGCGTAAGGTGTGCGATGGTGACAGACTCTTGGGGTGGTTTGGATAACATTGCCCAAGTGGTAATCTCTATAAACTTCCACTTTTCCCGTAGACGGTCCCGTTCGAGCTTGACATGATGAAACTCAGCTTGGGCTTGGTCAAGAGCGAAGCCCAAGGATGCCACCTCTTTTCCGAGCTCTGACAAATGGGCTTCGTATGGATCAATTCTACTGGATGAGTCCATCGCTTCTTTTGTCTGAGTAAATTGGATTTGTTAAAGCACTGTATTTATACTAATCATGTGATCACTGTTCAACGGCTATATTAGCAATGGTCAAAATTCTTAACATAAAACCAAAGAAGTTGACATTTTATATAAACATAAAGAGACATTTAATTAGATCAATAGGGATTTCCATTAATGAAACTTTGGGTTGTTACAAGGAAAGTGAACTCTGTGATCTCGTATAGTCTGGAAATCCATGTGGATCCAAGGACATTACCCTAGAGTTCTCCTTGAGACGGCAGAATGACTTGCATATGGTCGCTGACCATATGTCTGAGTCACCCATCGACACTAGTTTCCCCTAGTGAATTGTTTGAGTCTTCTTTAATTATAAGAATTGTTTTGCAAATTTTTATTTTGGAAGTTGTGAAAAGTTGAATTTGAAATGGCAATGACCATGATTTGATTAAATTCTTTGTTTACTTGTTCCTTATTGTCTTCCCCCATGACGGTTTGATGGATGCCCAAGGTGAAGCTTCGGGTGGTGCACGCTTAGAAAATATTCCATTTGATCAACCTATGGACTATGTTTTGGAATTCCGGATGTTGAACCCTCCTCTGTTTTATGGTCAAGAAGATCCTTTTAAGTCGGAGGAGTGGTTGCGGAAGATTGGTAGGAACTTCAGTTTCATTGGGTTTCCTAAGTCATTGAAGGTGAATTTGGCTACCTTTATGCTTGAAGTCCCAACCTATAAATGGTGGAATTTGGTGTCTCAAAGCAAGCCCCGATCATATCTCACATATGAGTTCTTCAAGTCTTCATGTATCCAACAATATTTCTTTGAGTTGATGAAGCTAAGGAAGAAGATGGAGTTGTGTTGTGTTTAGTAGGGTGTTGAATTGGTACTAGAATTTTATCAATGTTTCTTGGACCTAGTTCTGTACGAATAATGGTTTTTTGAAAATGATCTGGGAAGGCTCGACAATTTGAGTCTGGAATCCGACCTGAACTACAGTCGAAAGTGGTAGAGATCAACCTAACCACATTCTCAGATGTTGTGGGGCAAGATTTTCTGGCCAAAGCTGAGTTAGCAGGAAGACATGAGGTAGCAAATCCTTCCATGACCTTGGGAAGTAGTGTATAGGATGGTTATAGGAAGAATGGGAAGCGACCTAATGTTGGTGGCTCTAATAGAGGAATAAATAGGCCTTCGGACCTTCAGTCGTCTTCCTCAAAGCATAATGCCTTGATCTGTCACCAGTGTGGTAAGTAGGGACACAAGTGACCAATTTTCCTGAGTGCTCTAAGACCCTGCCACACCTGTGGATGTCTGGGTCACTTGCAGTGATTATGTCGAGGTGTTTCCAAGATGTGCGCTAAACCCAGACTTGGATCGTCGAAGGTCACCTCAGCCCATCAGCAGGAGTAGGGTGATGTTTGGGGATCAGTTTGAGCTTTTCTCTTTGTAGTGTTTCTTGGATGTAGTATTCATCACCTATAGCATTTTGTGGTGTTTATTTTCCTTCAGTTGTAAGAATGGTTATTTTTTAACCTCTTTGAAACTTTTATTTTATTGGAAGTGTGTTTGGTGAAATTCTGGTTTGTGTGTTATGTTTGGGAATTTCTGAAGCCTGATTGTGAAGAAGAAGATGCTTCAATCATCGGTGCTCCAGCCATAGGTCCCAGAGTAAAGATGGCGCATAGTCAGGAGAACCCCAGCAGTGAAAAAGGGCCTTAGTTTAATCTTTTTCCTTAGTGTATCATGGTTTGTGTTCTTCCAAGGGTGTTACATTGTTGATATAGTGATGGTGGTAGTCTTGCTGCTCTATCAGTTGGGCCCTTCCCTTCTTCCCCCTCATGGTGGGGGGTTTTTTGGTCCATGCGGAAAGTTTCCAAGTTTGGTTAACCTCGTCAATTCTTATAGTGGGGAGACCCATAGTGTGTAATGTAGAGTTACACCTGAAATAATTTAGTGTTATCCCGATCCTTATGGTGGGGAGTTCGTTCGGGCCTCCCTGTGTCAGTATCAGAGTTTCTTTTCATGTATTGTTTGGTGGCGGGTGGTATCATGTGGAACCACCCAATTTTAAGTTCTTCCTCTTCAGTAAATGTTGGGATTGGAAGTGCACCCAACTATTCCATTGGACTAATAATATGGGAATAAGTTTCATAGGGATTTAAGTTCATTCGTTCCATGGTCGAAAAGGATGGTTTGGGTTCTGCTTGGTGACAGTTAAGGTGATCGTGTTTTAAGGATGAGTTGTGTGTCATGGGTTTTTTGTGTCTGTTTGGATCAATCAACCGGAGGTGATTAAATATTTAGAAGTGGGTGATGCTTAAGGAGATTCATCTTTGGGTCTTGATCTTGTTGTTCCTTTCCGAGGGTGGAAATTTTTATGGTGGGGAGAATTGTCACACCCTGACCTATCTATTATTTTATTTTATTATTTATTTATTTGGCCTTAAATAAATTTTTTGGGGTTCAGGTTGAGTCCCGAATGAAAAACTTTTGAGTTATGTTAAAAAGTGAATGTTTTTTAGCTAACATCATTGGGCACACGAGCAGAGCGTGATTTGGAAACCATGTGCGGCTTCGCCCAGGCATCGGCACAATCCGCCTGCCTTCGAAAAATTAAAATGAGTAAAGTTTGTGATTTATTGTGTTATTTAAAAATTTTATTGGTAATAATATTATAATTATTATTAAAAATGAAATGATAAATATTATTTTTATTATTAAAAATTCTATTAATATTAATATAATTATTAAAAATGTTACCATTTTTATTAAAAATGAAATAACTGTCATTATTTTCACTATTAAAAATTATTATCAGTTGCACGGGTTAACCGCATAGTTTCCTAACATTTAAAATTAAGCGAAGAAAGTCTTAATGATGATAATAATATTATAGTGTTCCATATGATAATAATATTATTATTAATAATTTTGTTCTTATTTCTTTTTAGTAATTATTAAAATTATTATTGTTGTTGTTTTTATTATTATTATTATTGATTTTTATGAGTATTATTTTTATTATAGATCAATGTTTATTTTATTTCATTTATTTGTTTTTGTTTTTTTTTTATTTTTATTTTATTTTCCTCCTAACCCTAGTAACTCTTTCTTTTTTCTCTCTCACGCTTCCACCCCCAAACTCTCTCATATCTTTCTCCCCAAGTGGGTCATCCCCCCTATTACACCTTCCCCCTTGTTGTAGTGTGATCCACACCCAACTCTCCCCCTTGCTATTGTGCCCTCATCACACCTCCCTCTGCTTGCTTGCACCCGCCTCCAGCAGTTCGCACGAGCAGGCTGTATCCCCTCTCACGCGCCCTCTGCCTGTCCTGCACCATTGTTCGACCGCCACCCCATACACCCTCTGACCACCTCCAGCCTCACGCTCCACCCTCGACTGCATTTTCTCCCTCTCCTCTAGCCCTTTGAACATTACCCGCACTATCCAGTTACCCTACTCAAGCAGTTCATCGCTCTCTCCCTCCAATCAGCTTCGTCTCGGTGTGCATTGGCTTCAACCCACAGCACTTCTCGACCAGACCGCCCTCTCACCGGCATACTCCTGTCTGGCTGACCTGCAACCCCCCCCCAGCGCCCCTATTCAGTGCGCACTACCCCGGACTCATGGCATCCTCCTATCTAGATGGCCCCTTTCCCTTCGAGCAGGCCGCGACGAGCCCCCACCAGTCGTTCCCCCGTCCATCCGACCTCATCTCACTGTAATGGCCTTCATTTCCTTCAGACAGCCTACTACAACCCTTCTTTTTCCCTCATTTTTCCAGCGCACTCCCATTTTGGTGACAGTTCTCCCCTTTGTGGTAATATTTTGTTATTTTGGTGTTCTCTAATCTTAGGGTTTATTTTTTGGGGCTAAATCATAATTTTTGTGTGTCTGATCTTGTTGTGTATGTTGGTTTTGGCTTCCCGCGGGTGTGGTTGCGGTGTGAATGAGGTTTCGCACCATTTTCGAGAGATCTGTCAATATTTGTGGTAATTGGTTCCATGTTTTATTATTAATTGATGAATTAATTTACATGTTTAATTAAATTAGCATATTATTTAAATTGTCTGTTTGGTGCAAAGTTTGTTTTTAGAAATTGATGAATTTCTTCGCTTATTTGATTTTATGGCATGTTTATATGTTATTAATCCCACATTGTGTCATCAAATAGTGTTTTATTAAATCATATAGTTAGTTTATTAAAATGTAAAAGGGTTGAGAATTGCGTTTTAGAAATGTGTTGGTGTAAATTTGTTTATAAAAGAAGTTTTTTAAGGGGTTTTGAGTTGGTTTCGTGTCTGTAAATATGTGGTATACTTATCAAAGAATATTTATAAATTTTTGAATTATTTATTAAATAATATGTATGTTGCGAGTTTGGTTTTGAAAATTTTTTGAGGCGCGTGTGCTTTTAAATGTAGATTTCAATGTGTCGTGCATTTTTTTCAGGTTGTTCACTCTAAGTGTTTTCTTGAAATGGATCAGTGGCTCTTTAAAATGATTAGTGAATTTTTATGATGTGTTTTAGTTTTTGAAAACACATTGAAAAGTTTAAAGTGGTTTGGTAAATAATGTAGATGGTGCGATTTGTGTTTTGAAAACATATCGAGGTGGTTCTTTTGCTCTGTTTGTTCATTTGGATTGTTTTAAGTCTGTGTTTATGTATTTTAGTTATCTTTGCAGTTGCAGTGCATTGGAAAGATTTTTCCATGGTCCTACGATCATCATCTTGAGCATGCTTGTGTGCTCATGTGAGGCGTGTCGCGTCATCATGATTGGTTTGCGAGTCGATGTAGGTCCCCTAGTGCACTTTCTTTTGAATTTAGAATTTATTTATTTCTTTTCATTTCATTGATTTTCATTAAATGTGAAGTAGTATTAAATAATAATTTTTAGAGTAGTGATCTGCTAGAAATGAAATTGTTTATTTCTTTTCATTGCACTGGAAATTTTTCTGGTTGAATTGTTACTAATGGTGAAAAATTATTGTTTGGCCTTTAAACTTAATTCAAGAATTTTTAAGTGTGGTTCTGGTTTGATGAGAAATGTTTTCTCCTGATGTGTGATAAAATTTATTGATTTCTTTAGAGATATGATGCTTTTATTTTTTGAAAGTTACATAAGGCTCATTTGGAACTTTAATAAAAGAAGTTATTCTGAAAAATATCTTTGGAGTGACTCGAGGGTGATCTTGATGATGTTGTTTGTGTGAGTTGTTGTGTGTGATGTTTGTGCATAGTGACTAGTTACTTGATTGAAATTTTTTACTCACCCCTGTTTATTACATGTGTTTAAATGGGAACCTATCATAGTAAGTGAATCTTATAAGCACGATTGTTGCACTAGTTTATAATACGCACTAGCTAGCGGCCCTTAGTATGGACTTTGCTCTGCTAGGGGGTTGGGCCCCTTGGTTATCCCAAGTAGGGAAACACCGAGCATTTGGGAATTATGACGTCATCGAGAGTAGGCATGCCTTCAGGATGAGTCACATTTATAGTACGTTTTGGATTTTTCACGAGCCCCTGGGTTTGACCCATGTCTTTTTGGATCTCTTTTGATAGCAGTGATGAGTGTTTTACTTGTATGTGTATCTACATTGACCTTTTTGTGCACTTACCATTTTTCATTTTTGTGTAATGTTTTCTCAGAAAATGGTGAGCTGGTTTTGAGTAATTTTCTAAAAATGGTTCTCGAATGAAAGTTTTTTGTTCTCTTTGTACAAATCTGAAAATGTAAAAATCACTTTCCCTTTTAAAATTCTATTAGTACTAATGAAAAGAACTTAGTTATTAAAATAAATAAGGGTAGTGGTTCATGGTTTGTTTTCAAGTAAATTATTTATGAAAACCTATTTCTATAAATTGTAGCTCAAAATTGAAATTAGTGAATTCTTTATTTAATAGTATGTTCATTGGGAATAGAATTAGTCAGGTCTACCTACTGAGTTTTAATACTCATGCCTATAGTTTTTTCTTGTTTTTAGTTTATTTCACAGGTTTGAATCGATATTTTTTGTTGTGGGCGAGAGTTGGTTGTGGTTTGGTGAGCGAATCTCGGGGTCACGAGGAGTTTTGGTTGTGGTCAGGTTAGTTCCTTGTTGTTGATCGTTCTTTCGTTTTTCATGTTGTTTATTTGTTGTGCATTGTTCTACCTTTTTCAAATGCTTTATTTTTTTCATTGGGAGAAATCGTTCCCACTTTCTTTCTGTTTATTCCCTAGTGCTTGTCGCCAGCCCGGGAGGATCGGGAACACCTCTCAGGCCTTGTCGCGGATCGGCTTGGGTGACCGGTCCAAGGTCGACCCGGGTTGGTTTGTGACAAGATTTCAATCAAGTATTCATATATATCACTATAAATATTTTTATTCTATGAAGTGAAAAATAAAATTTCCTTGGATGGAGTTGGACAATGCAATTAATTATGACATGATCTATCTATAGAGATATTAGATAAGGTAGATCTATTCAAAACTATATTGGGGTAGCTCAAAGTCAATAGGAAAGTTATGCTGAAAATATTTAGTGAGATCTAGAATATGAAGTTGATGATAAGTTACTCCAATGAATATCCCATATAAATAATGTTATTGGATTTGGATTAAAGGGTAATATGAACCCTATATATATTGTTCCCTTTCAAATTAATGATCATATCAAGATAGTTTCTTATCATATGGAACCTTCACCAAATCATTCTCAATATCAAAATGTGCTTCATATATCTCTCTTGAGAAAGAACATACCTGGTATTTCATATGTAATAAACATAGAGGTCATACCACTATAGAATGATATATCATATGAGGAAAAACCAATGTATATTAGAGATTTAATTTAGCATATTCTTTCATAATAAGATCTCTCACCAGATTAATATTTTGTAGATAAACCATAAATTTAAGGAAGCTATGTGGGAACCTGAGGATGTGATGAGGTATAAGTATGAATAGTTTTTTGAGTTATGAAATTTGATTGTGAAATTATTATAAGGTGGTATAATGTAACAACCATAGGTTTTAAGATATATTTATCATTAAATGGAATTGAATTTTTTGATATATTACTTTAAAAACAACATTGAATTCAAACAAACCGCAATACACTATTGAAATAATATTAATCAATGTGATAGTTTTCACCTAGCCATTGGATTTAAAGAAATTAATATGACTAAATTTATTTTAAAAAAACTATTGTTTTCACATTTATAAAATTAATTTATTGGTTATTAATTGTTAATAAATTAAAATAACCATTTGAAGGTAAAAAAGTGATATTTTGTATAAGAAAACTTTTATGCCTACAATGTGTTTTTATCTTAATAAAATAAATTTATTTATTTTTGTGAATAATTTTTATGAAATTAATAAATAATATATTTAATTAAATATTTTAACATTCATTTAAGGGTTTTAACGAGTAATGGAGTAAGAATATATCCAATTTTATTCTTGTAGAATCATTTGTCTAAAAAGGGATTTTATTGTGTTTCACACAAATATTTTAAAATGATTTATTCCCTTTATAGGAATTGTATTTGATATAATGGTTTCCATATTTTCAATCATCATATAAAAATTTATTAATGATTACACTTTCATTTTTTCATAATTAATATTAAAAAAATACAAAAAAAATTACCATGATTACTGTTAAAGCAAGTTTACGAGAGGTTGAACAAAGGGATATGGGTAAGAACAACACATAAAATTGTATAAACCTTATTGGAAAAATATATTTAGACTATATATTATCTTGCCTTAAAATAATTGTCATTTTCATTACACTTTAAAAAGAAATCAAATTTCTATTATTTAAATATTTTATGTAATTCCATTTGACACCATCCACTCAGTTACAGAAGGGATCATATTCTCCTACCTTATTCACAAACATTGAGCACTATATCATGGAAAATACCTACCTAAAAAAACCTTGAGTACTTCCTTTTTTGTCTTCTTTTCTTCCCAAAAAATCCCATCCAGGAGGCCTTATGGTGCTTTTCAATGGAGGATACCCATAGAAGACAAATATGTTCTTACTGATATCTTCCATGTTTATTTCTTCTTAATCCTCATTAAAATTTTATATAAACATATTAAAATGGTTTAATCAGTATATTCACTATGATTATATGTTTTTATATTAATTTAATATCGATTTTCTATCTTATTCTCATCCATTAGAAAATTATAGGGTTTCTCATTCATAACTATGGACTACCACCTCCATAAAGAGCTATAATTTTTTTTTCATTTTATATTTACATGGTTGGTCATAATGATATTTTTAATAAATATTTATTACATTTAGAATATAATTATTACTCAATAAAATTAAATCATTGTGCACCTTTTTTGCATTACAGCCATCAAAAAGTGAAAACATCATCCACAAGTGCATGATGACCACCACCACCATGAAGTGATGTAATTCATTTTTCATCACATTATTATATTTATTATAATAAAATTTTATATAATAAATAATTATTATAATAATTTAATGATAAATATTATATATATTATAGAATATTGAGCCATAATCAAGTACCATAACTTATGAACAAAAATATATATAAAAAAGAAGTGGTTAACACCTAAAAAAGTGATGATAATGAAATATTGTTAATGAATAGATAAAAAGATGTAATAATTAATCCATTTATGGAATTATAATTATTATTATGGGTTTTTATAGAAATATAATAAATTTAAATTTATTATGATGGAGTTTAGAGTGCTGACGACGCAAGTCAGACTTATTTTAAGGGTTTTTCACCTCACTTTTGTTTCAATGAGACATATTATATATTAACGAATTGCTTATTTCATGTAGTACATATGTTCCAAATGTTATATGTTATATCATGAATATATTTGCACTGATGATATTAAATGTTTTTTTAAGTTATTTATTTTTGGGGGTTATGATTCAAAAGTTACCAAAGTGGTGAGGAATTTATGTTACAATCTCATTTATTTTCAGGATTTTATATGATAAATTACCATTTAGGAAAATTATTTGGATATTAAACTTTAAAATTAATATATTTTATAATCCTATATTTATTTCTATAATTTCCATGTAATAGTACCTTTTCCATCTATTTTCCACTTAAAATGACCAAGAAAACATTTCTAAATTAAAGCCAACCTTATTTCCTCTATGGTTGATAAACATTTTCTTCCTTGTCCATGTTAAAGAAAAAGTTTTTAGGAATATCCCTTTCTATTATGATATGATTATTTTGAGTCATTTTCAACTATATATTAATTTTCGTACAAAAAAATTAAATTTAAAATTTAAAAAACAAATTAGAGAATCTATTTATGAAAATTTACCAAAAAGTGTAAAAGGAATCATTATTTTGATATCTACCATGAAAAAATATTTTCCTAAAATTATGAATATTCAATGAATTTAAGATTCCATAACATTTTTAAATAATTATTTTCAAAGAAAATAAATTCATAAATATTTTTAAAATTCCTCTTTTTTAAACAGTACTAAGAGAAAAGGGTTGTTTTATCTTTATTTTCAAATCCTATTTTAAATAATTTTATTAAATATATTTTTCATATATATAAATCTACTTTAAGGATTATTATATGTCACTGGGGTTATGATCTAATGATTCCAACCACTTTTCTATATGACTTATGATGATGATGTTCCCAAGATGATTACAAGAAACTAATTTCATCCCCATGGATAAATTGAGATATGATGACATAATTAATTCTATTATGATACCAAACACTTAGTTCATATAGATGAATTATGTTTATGTGATGATCAGTTGTTTCTAAAGCACACTAATATTGAACGAGTTATTCTATGATGATATGATGATTTTTTTATGATCATATGAAACACATATATCTGGTTTTTATTGTGTGATGGGTGGGACCAGAAATAGATATCCTCCTAATGAATTGGGTAATAATTGATATATAATGAGATAATATAGACTAGATAGATAGAGAAATAAGTTCAATAATGGAATCTTGTAACTATGATAGTTGTGGGAGTGGACATTGACTAAGGAAATGATGGAATATGGATTTATCCCAATCTATTCTAATTGTCATGGTAGTGATCTAGGAGTAAGAAAAATATTTTTTAGTCTAATATTTATACCCTAAAATTAATTATTTTATTTAATATAAGGCCTCATAGCTCATTTATGATTTATTCAGATACCACACTCTTATGACTTATGTATGTTGTTATAACAAAACCTTATGCAAGGATCCATGAGTAAATATCGTTGATTGATTAGGTATTAATTTTGTAACTTATGATCATGTTCTCATACCCATATACTTATTCTCCCTTACGATCATTGATTGTGGTCTCACTTATTTATGCATAAAGAGAATCTGATCACACCCATTCCTAGGTTTTCATTGTTTCCATCTTATGAAGAAAATTTTCAAGTATGAAATATCTATGAAGGGTGTTGTGTTAGAAGTCATTTTTTGGTTATGTTGAGGATATTTTATGAAATAAGTTGATTATGTATCTAGTATACAAATGGACTAAAATTTTATGGTCCTCAATCATGTATTATTGTGAAATTTACTGAATATTAATATAAAATAATGATATATTTATGTATTTTAGTCTTGGGTTTCCTCAAAAACCACATTCATTGAAATGGAAAAAAAAACTTGAGTCTTCAAAACTTGGTAATAAGGAATAAGGATTTTCATATTTTAAGGATCTTTATTCTTGTAAATATAAAAAAAATTATATATTTTATAATCATAATTTGTTATTTTAGAAGAATCAAATCTAATAGAGAATGGAGATCATCCAGATACTAGACTTCATTCAAAGCGTATCATTATTGGAAATTCTGCTATTTTATCTCTAACCACATCCATTGATCATTTTTTATAGTAATAGTCCCAAATTTTTGTCAATGTGGCATTGGTGGAGGTAGGTTTGGTTAGTGTCCAAACCCGACCAATCCTGCCCAGCTGAGGAAGAGTAGGGATGGAGGTTATCCCCTCCCACAAAAATCATCACCTTCAAGAAGAATCACTTTCTCCCACATATTTATCTTTTTATGATATTTATAAATTTTATTCTCCATTATTCAATATAGATTAATTACATGGGTATTTTATTTGAAATATTTATTGAGTATGCACTATCCATCCAATGGCCCGAAGGCCTTCATTTTTTTATTGATTTTGATAATCCACCTTTCAAGGGGTGATGTGGAACCCTTACAAGGCTCGTAGGCGTAAGTATTACATGGCCCATAGGCCTTAGAGGAATTCATTGTCTGTGGGCTTGAAACATTACATACAACCCAGACTAACTACTTAGGACTGCTCCTCCCCAACATCTTCATCGTGAAATCAGCTCCCCACCTTCGCATGGTTGTTCGCCTAGGCTATCTCGTGCATGCACAGGCTTTGTCCCGATGGCAGGTGTCATACCCTCTCATTCTTAAAATATGTGTAGCTTCTGATGTGGTGAAATATCCTTGCTCATCCTCCTATAGAGCTTGTTTCTTGTAGGTTGTCTGGTTTACATCTGCACTTTAAGGTGGCCCAAAGGCCTTGAGGTGGCCCGAAGGCCTTACTGGCCTGAAGGCTTGGGTGGCCTGAAGGCCTTAAAGGAATCAGGGACCAAATCAGTGGCCCAAAGGCCCAAACGGGGTCAAATTCCTATATGCTACAGTGCCAAACAGTGCCAACTACAGTACTACACAGTACTATTATAGTACCACTACAGTAACCCAGAAATTGTGTCTCCGCCTGGATTTGATCTCGGGTTGCCTGGATGCACTTAAGAGTCCTCACCAACCGGGCTGAGGCTCATGTGCTTGAGTATGCACCATCATTTTAAAATAGTGATATCCTTCTAATTACCCATGGTTTTTACTAAACATCAATTTGAGAGGTTTTCTATGTTATACGTAGTTATATTTTTTTGAATTTTTTCACTTTATTTTTAACTTAGTATAATAAGTAAACTAGCGGGACAATAATTTTCAATACAAAGAAATGTAATTAGGGTGTGGTTTTTCCATAGTGTTGTTCTTATTTTTAGGTATTAATAATTATTATTAATTTGAGTATGATCCTCGATTTTGACTACAGTTGATATTTCACACCCAAAAATAATTTTCTGAGATTATTAAATAAATGATTATTAAATAGAGGATCTTATGGACTGATGAAATTTCTATATGTAGGTGAAATTTGAAATTAAAATACAAAATGTGAATAATTTTTTTATTTTGGAAAATGAAGTTAAAGGAGGTGTTGTGGTAGCATAATTTCCTACTGGTGAATGGTTAGGGATCGATGAGTGTGGTGGAGGAGAAATTGAATAACATGGATAAAAATGATATTTCCAATATCCATTTTTATTTTGAATATGAAGACCTATAATGAATTGTAGATAAAATTATGGTAAAGTAAAATATGTATTCTTTAACAATATAGTACGAGTTTGGGTCACTACACAAAAAAAAAATAACAAATAGAAAATTATAAAATATTATAATGGAGGATTCATAATGAGTAATTGATCATATACAAACCATAAATACCCTATCATCTCAACTAAAAGTGTCAGGCTAAAAATAGGGATATTTAACAGGAGGAAATTTTTCTAACTGATTTTCTCGATTCATGTGATCATTTAATCATCACCCTCACAATTTAATACCATGGTATATGTTTATATTAAATGAAATTGCATTAGTAGTTCATGAAGAATAAATTTGTATCTTGAATAAGAAAGAAAGATAGAAAACTTCACACCAAGAAGATGATATACTAATATAAAGAGTAAGGTGGAGGGAGCTTGGTTCTACTGGGATCCAAAATCATGTTATGAATGAATCAAGTAGTAAGAATACGTATGTCTCATGTCATATTTGTTGAATGAAGATGAATGTAAATATGGAATACTTGAACAATAAGAGTGGTGTAATGATCTCTCAAGTAAATGGGGTGAGAACTTCCAGAAATAGAGAAATACTAGTTAGTGAATCACTGATGACTACTGACGATAGAAAAAACTCAACAGAAGATTAATAATGAATTTGGGGTTAGAATTCCACATAATGTCCTGATGGACATTTTTATAATCAGTATGAACATATACCTAAAAGGACTTCTTTATATGGGGAATGATAACACCTCAAATATCATTGGAGTCAGTACCATCAAACAGAAGATAAATGGTGGTATAGTTCAAACCATCCAAGGAGTACATCATGTGAAGGGAATATAGAAGAACATATATTCTTTTAGTCAATTTGATGATATTAGATGAATGTCTCACAAATATATTAGAGTGATAAAAAAAATTTGGGGGAACATTTGGTGATGAATGAAAAGAAGATATCAAAGTACATGTAGATACATATCAGTGAAATTTATATATAAGTAGAGATAGTGGTTGCATAACTACCTCAATGAAAGCATTGATGATTTCATAGAATCATAAAATTATCCATATGTATGAATGCGGCCTATATATTCTTTATCATAAAAAGTTTAATCATGGGATTACAAAGATATCTCTACCATTCTATTAGAATTGTGTTTTGAGTAAGATAGATTGGTTAAATTTTGGGATATCATTGATGGAGAAAATAAGACCACATATTTAATCCATTATATAGTCTAGAAAGCATCAGCTATATCCATGGGATGATCAAGGTACTTTGTATCATTAATTGATGATGATTCTACGATATGTTTGGTTCCCTATTCAATAGGAATGAATATGTTTTTGAAGTCCTCAAAACATTAAAAAATGGAAGGAGCTTGATCTGGAATGAAGATTAAGTGTTCGAGGACTGATAATAGTAGAGAATATTCAAGTGAAGTGTTTGACATTTTTTTCAATAGGATGGAATCAAGAGATAGTTCATGGTGGTTTGAACACCTCATAAGAATAGAGTGTTATAGAATATGAATAGAGCCTTTCGTATAAAACTAGGTTGATATTGAAGACAATAGGATATTCTAATACATTTTGGGTAGAAGTAATGAAGACCACTTCTTATGTGATTATTCGATCTCCTTCTAGGTTAATTTATATAAAATATGATAGATATGTGGACTAGTAAAACCAATAATTGTTCATAGTAACATACTTCTAGAAATACCACATATACATTGTTTTGTGACTAGGAAAGATCAAAGTTAGATTTGTGATATAGGAAATGTATCTTCATGGGATAAACTTCTTGTGTGAAGGGGTATTGTTTGTGGAACCCCGTTATTAAAAAACCTATCTTCAATATGGATTCAATTTTTGAATAAGACAAGGTAAATATAATGATTTATTGAGATGTAGAGAAAAATAATTTTGAAACAATAATAATCAATTTGGAGGATGGTTCAAAGGAAGAATATGTTTCCTCTCTGGAATTTATAGATCACCATGATGAAGTACAATTTTAATATGGACCATGATATTTTACCAGAAAATCTAGGAACAAGTGGAAACCAGTCCTAAGTAGAAAATATATAAAATATATATATAAGAGTCAAGCATTACAAGGAGTTATTACAAATACGTGAATGAATTTTTCCACACATGTCAGCCTCCAGTATTGGAGCACAATAAACTAGGGTAGTGAAAGACCACATCATAGTCATATCCATAATGGCTCTCTTCGACAGAAATATTTATACTATGTCATTGAGAGAAATATTTTGTAATTATTATTAATGGAGGATTGAGTGATATATTATTTTATGGAAAAGGCTTATATTATCGATATATCATCAGGGATGGAACTGTTATAGGTGAAACTTGAAGCCTTTCATAAGAACAAGACATGTGATATTTTCCCAATACCTCAAAGAGGAAATGTTATTGGAAATATAAGGATCTTCAAGATCGAGTGAGGTGGAATGGATTGGGTCGAATGTTATCATTTAAGACTAGTGGTCAAAGTATATACTCAAAAGGATGTTATTGATTTCAAAATAATATTTTATACTATTTTTATATTGAAAAATATTCAAGTGGTTTTTCTGATGTGTGATCTATAATTATTTAATCTAGATTATCTAGTAGTGAATATAGATTTTATTCGTGATCGTATTGATGAAGAAGTCAATAAAATACAATGAGGATAATTTTTTAAACATTCCATACAGAACTTCATTTTCATGTTGAAAAAAAATTAGTGCTTCAAATAGGTGCTAAGGTGTTAGTATAAGATATTTAATTTCAGTATCATGAACCTTTTATATATGACACTTCATTCAGATCCTTATAAATTTTTCATGGGTTTAGATGGTATTCATTTTATTATTTGATATATGTGCACAAAATATGGGTTGTAGGTCCCAGAAATTAGATCCAATATAGGAAGGAAAAATTAACTAGGTAGTTTGATTTGGAGGACATAGATTTTTTGGAAAATGTCCCGCAACCAATCATCCATGGTATTTAGTCATGAAATATATTACAAAAGTTGAAAGTGGGAGATCTTTTTACAGTCAATTTCATAGAAATAATTTAATGTAGCCAAGAGCACATCAGACCAAGTGAGGTACAAACCAACGCTCGGGTTAGCAAGCCCATCCACCACCATATTGGCCTCCCTAAAAGCATGAGTGACAATAAAATTGAGAGGCATTAGGGTATTCATGCAATCCATCCATTTAGCTACAAGCCTCCATAAAATAAACAAGTATCCTTTTCTAATGGCCTGCACAAGGGTAATAGAATCACTTTCCAACAAAAGGTTATTCCACCCTTTTTTAAGTCAACATTGTGAATGATTCTTAGCATATCCACTTCAACAGAAGAAGTGAAACCATAGGATTCATAAAAACAGCCCAGTAAATTATCCTCATGATCCCAAAAAACGGCACCACACCCCGACGGGTCGGGATTACCTTTAGATGTAAAGACCCGAAAATTTCAAGGAAAATTTTTTCTTAATTTTCTTGGAATTTTAAAAGAACGCAGTTTCTGACGGCGCCTAATTCCGAGGCCCGGTGTGCCCGGAATTAATTTCCGAAGTTTCGCTCGGGTACGTTCAGTGAACGAACGAGCAGGTTTTTCTAACTTTTTAACCGGTGCTCGGAATCGAATTCTGAGGGCACCGATGGAATCGCAGCGCCGGTATTTGCTTAGAAACGCCTCTTCCGGAGTTGCGTTTGCTCAGTTGTGGTTTTTAATTTTTGGGTTTTAAGTTAAGAAATAAAATAAAGTTGTGCGACAATTTTATTTTTATTTCACTTAAAGCTGCTTGAAGACCACTTTAAGCTGCTTAAGCTCAGTTGAAACGAATAGGGTGCAATCCAAAATATCCTATCCACTTGATAGGATATTTGTGGGGTGGGGCCCACACGAGCCCCACTGTTTCTTTCCGCTAAGTAACGCACCCGCGAAAACCCCTATTAAATAAAATTCAACTAGGGGGTTTTCTTAAACAATTAATTAGGCGGTTTATTCATTGAAATTAATTCTATGAATTAATTTCGTTCTTTTCTTAACACTTTTTCGTTTTGTTGGCATGTTAATAAAATAATGCCAACACACCTTCCTTTTGAAATGTTGTGTTAAACCTTTAAAGAATCTCTAAGGATCTTCCTCCTTCTTCGCGAAGAACGCGAAGAACGCGAAGAACGCGAAGAACGCCGGCCTCCGACGAAGAACGCTGAACCCATGGAGATCAGCGACGCGGAGACGTGTACCGCGACGCCGACGATTCTCCCTCTGCGACGCTTCTTCCGCGACGATCCAACCCCACGACAACCTTCGATCGACAACGACAAGGTAGGGGATTACGGTCCTTTAATTTTTTCCTTGTGGATTATAACTCAATAAGGATTTAATTATTAAAATTAAATCTGTTGTTTCTTGATCCTCGGAGATTGTCGACGCGACGCCCTTCCACGACGACGTGACGCCCCTCCGTGACACGACGCTCCACTTGTTCCGCGATGGTCAATTCTGCGAAGAACGCGCGTGCGACGACTTGGCGAGGTAGGGGTTGTTGTGAAATAATTTATATTCCCGTGATTGTTTCTTTCAAAATGAAGAACCCGGTTCATAAGAACAATTTCAATTTAATAAAATTGTTTTTGTTATGTTCTCTATGTGTTGATTATTTTCTCCCGACTGTTATCATCTAACGCGGAGGGTGCGGACCAAACAAACACGACCCGAAAACCCTCCGTCGTTCTTCGTTGTTGTGCGGATTTGGCGGGCAACGAAAAAGCGTACCGCAGAGGCGTTTTGAAGATTCCGTAGTGAAGAACGGATCCCGGGATGAACAGCGGCGCAGGCGGGAAGGGAATCGGACCACCGGAGCAACTCCGGTGGCCCGTGGAAGCCACCGGCGGCGCGGGTCGCCGGCGCGGCGGCGGCAGCAGCGCCAGCGGACCCACGGATGCGCGGGTCCGGTGCACTCGGGATGCAGCATCGCCGCGTCCGTTGACCAGGGTGGCCCCCGCGGGGACTGCGGGGTTGTCACGCGGGGGCAGCATGCCCCCCGCGTTTGCTCGGCCGCTCGGCCGACCCAAGCCGGGCCGGGCTGCGCCCTGTCCGGACCGGACCGGGTCCATCCGGGTCGGACCGGGTCGATCCGGTTCGGCCGACCCAGGGGGGGTCGGGCCGGGTCGGCCCGGGCCCAGACCCCCGTCTTCGGACTATTTTCGGTCTTTTGCCTGTAACTTGAGCTACGGGCCTCCGAGCGACGCGCCGTCAGCGGCGATGCGATCCTTGGATCGAGACGGTCGTTTCGGTATATTGCACTCAAGGTTTCGGAATACTTTGGGTTCGGCCGGGTTGGTTCGTACACGAAACCAACCGGGCCCTCGGAGCGGAAACACTCATATCTTGAGCTCCGGACGTCCGATTGACGTGCCGTCGACTTTGGTGGATTCTTCTAAGTGAGACGGATCTTTTGGCATACTCCGCCCGAGGTTTGGACGTAGGTAGAGTACGGTCGGGTTGGTTTGCCTTAAAAACCAACCGGGCCCCTGGGACGAAAAAGCCAATAACTCTCAGACCGGGCGTCCGATTGACGCGCCGTCTGCGACGTTGAGTTCCTGTTGACGATACGGAACTTTTGGATACATCAACTATGTACTTTGAGTCAGTTGATGTATCAGCCTCTCGGCTCGTGGAGCGGACCCTCCCGAACGAGCTTGCTGTGTGTGGGAACCTTAGAGCTGGCTGCTACTGCTGTTGTGACGACGATGACTGTACAGAGATCCTCAGTAAATTCGGCTGCGACGATGATGAAAACTGTATGGGAATCCTCCGTATTTTCGGCAGTGACCACTATGGTACATCTTGGGATACATCAACTCCGGACTACATGTTAGTTGATGCATCGACCTCTTAGCTCGTGGAGTGGACCCTCCCGAAACGAGCATGCTGTGTACGGAAACCCTAGAGCCGGTTGAGACTTGACGACTGCTGATCGAACGACTCGGTGTGTTACGGATAGCCCGACAGAGGTGCGCTTGGTTTTAGCGGCACAGGGGAGCGCTTGGTTGTAGCGGCAGACCCATGACAGAGGTGCGCTTGGTTGTAGCGGCACCGGGGAGCGCTTGGTTGTAGCGGCAGACCCACGACGGAGGAGCGCTTGGTTGTAGCGGCACAGGGGAGCGCTTGGTTGTAGCGGCAGACCCACGACAGAAGAGCGCTTGGTTGTAGCGGCATAGGTGAGCGCTTGGTTGTAGCGGCAGACCCACGACAGAGGAGCGCTTGGTTGTAGCGGCACAGGGGAGCGCTTGGTTGTAGCGGCAGACCCACGACATAGGTGCGCTTGGTTGTAGCGGCACAGGGGAGCGCTTGGTTGTAGCGGCAGACCCACGACGGAGGATCGCTTGGTTGTAACGGCACGGGGGAGCGCTTGGTGGTAGCAGCAGGCCCACAGTACCCGATAGGTGGAGAACTACAGCAGTCCAAGGTAAGAGGGAAGTGCTTGGTTGTAGCGGCATAACCACTGCACTTGATGGAGAAGGATTTTCCCAATAGCTTTGGGTTCAACTTCATGATCGAACCTGTGTAAGATGAATCCTGTTTGCTTTCCTGTGTGGACTGTGTTATGCTATCCTGTGTGGATTACGTTTTGCTTTCCTGTGTGGAATACATATACTTTCCTGTGTGGACTGAGTTGTACTTGGGCTCGGAGGTTGGAGCGTATTGGAATTGTTGACTTAGGTATATGTATGGGAATATACCTAAGCAGTGTCGGTTGTTACTTCGTGATTGTATCTTTCCTTTGTGGTTTATCCTTTGTGGATTTTGGGAGACCCTCGGGGGTCTCGGGGTCCCTACTGAGTAGCTTATACTCACCCCTGCACGAGCTATGCCCGCACTACGTTGTGTTGGTTGCAGATGATGGACAACGTTGATCGTGGTTGAGGCTTGCAGAGCAGGACGGTACCTGGAGGAGGACCACTGGGCGGGACGTACTCGGAGTAGACGGCGGGACCCGAGGAGTAGTGGAGCTATCTGTACCCACCCTTCAGGTGGGATTTCTAGTGGACAGCTCGGCGTAGAGGCTTTTACCTTTCAGTTTTTGTTTTCCCTTTTGAGTTGTACTTTACTTTCATTTTGGGTTTGTATTCTGGCTCACTTACTTTCCACACTTGTAGTTGTACTCTGTTTTTACTTAGTGTTTACTTTTTCTGCTTGCTTACTCTGAGGTGCTTGTTTACTTTACAAAGGCAATGCCTTCCCTGTTTATCGGGATTTACGCCTTGGTGCTAGTCGCCATCCCCTGGCCTATGGAAGGCGGTCTTGGGGTAGTCACGACACGGGCCCCGAGGATGGGTCGTGACAAATTGGTATCAGAGGTGGTCGGTTCTACCGCAGACTCTGATCCTTCTTCTATGTGAAGCAATAGTGTTTAGCGTATTGGGTGTGGTTATCAGTCCAGGGAGTCCAGTGTTGGTGCGGCGGCCGACGTATCCGTACACCAGGACCCTGACTTCTGATTTCCGACTTAATGCACGAAAACATTGATTGCGTGTGTGTTTCAAGTTTTCTTTGTGATTACTTTATGTCAGCTCACCAGGTATACTGTTCTGACCGTGGCGCACCTGTTTCCTTTTTAGGATGGCCCCACGACGGCAGCCAGCTAGGGTTCCGAGCGATGTGCGTGGCGAGAGCCCACCGAGCGTCGAGGACTCGGTACAGGTCCCTTTGACAGCTGAGGCACCGGCAGTACTTATACCCGCCGAGCCACCGATGCTACCAGCCCCAGCCGCTGACGATACACGTGGCCTTAGTGCACTGCATGAGTTCCAGCACCAGCGACCGCCCAGGTTCCGCGGGGAGACGGACCCTCAGGCCGCCGAGGACTGGCTGGAGGCAGTTGTACGGGTTTTCAGATTAGTGAGGACACCAGCAGACCTCATGGTGATCCTCGCAGCGAGCCTCCTACACGCGGCAGCAGGCAGATGGTGGAGCTTGATGCTCCAGGTGCACAATGAGACCTTTCTCCTCTGGACGGACTTTGAGAGCATCTTCCGCTCCGAGTTCGTCCCAGCCACCCTCCGAGCGGTGCGCATCCAGGAGCTACTACAGCTACGGCAGGGCAGCATGACAGTGGCCCAGTACTCGGCGAGATTTACTGATCTCTCGCGCTACTCCACAGATATGGTACGGGACCCGTTCTTCCGGGCCCGGACCTTCGAGCAGGGACTGAGGCACGAGATTAGGGCTTCGATGATCTCCCTCAACATTCCGACTCAGGCAGGGGTGTTGGAGTGAGCCCTCTTAGTGGAGAGTTTCCTTGCTGAGCAGTCTCCAGCAGCAGGACCCACCACTTGCCGGCATGCGGTAGAGTCTTCTGCAGCGGGCAGTAGACAGATGACGCAGGGGTCCAAGAGGACTAGACCTACAGGTGGTCGACGGCATGACTCTGGATCGTTTGTGCGAGGCACTCGGGGTGGACAACGACTTACCATGAGAGGGCAGTGTTACTCCTACGGCGGGATTGGTCACATGGCTCGTGACTGTCCGACCCTCCATACGGATGACCAGTAGATGGACGAAGGGCCCCCCAGGCAGAGGCAGAGGTTCGATCAGGGCGGGCCGCAAGGAGCAGGCAGCCAGGGCAGGGGAGCTGGCCGTGCAGCTGGAGGTGGATGACGCTTCGGGGTGTTTCCACCACCACCACCAGGAGGTCCACCCCGACCGCAGGGGACAGGAGGACATGGGAGAGCTCAGCTTCAGGCAGCTGAGGCCTACCATCATGGAGCTCTGGGAGCAGATGGACAGGAGCGGAACTAGCTCCAGACCTGGAGACTTTTGTTCATGTTGCTTCTAGTTTTGTTGATGTATGTTTGTAGATGCTTTGTGTCTTTGTAATTGAGATGCAGTAATAAAAGACACCTTTTCTTGTGGCATTTACTTCCCTATCCTCTCTTGTGTTGTTACTAAGAGGTTCCGGTTTAGACTGTTGACTTGACCCTCACTTGAGAGATACCTACTGGAGGAGACCCAGTTACCACACACTGATGCCGATAGTATGAATCAACCCTTGGAGGCGAGAGTAACGGTTGGATCTCTTGGTAGTAGCGTCGAGGCCTTACGACGTCATCCTTGGTATGGGTTAGTATCATCCATGTCGGGATTGACTGCATTAGGCGAAGAGCGTGGTTCATCCAGGGGATGAGACCGGATTTCTCTTATCGGCAAAGAAGAAATCATAGCAGCTCTTGTGGGACCAGAGGTGGTCCAGGCCACGATAGAGAAGGTCCAGGTCATCCAGGAGCGGATGAAGACAGCTCAGAGCCGACAAAAGTCTTTCGCTGACAGGAGGCGGAGGCCACTAGAGTTTGAGGATGGCGACCACGTCTTCATGCGGGTCTCACCTCGACGTGGATTATGGAGATTTGGCCGAGGTGGCAAGTTGTCTCCATGCTTCATCGGACCCTTTCAGGTCCTCAGCAGGATTGGCAAGGTGGCTTACCGCCTAGCTCTACCGCCTTTGTATCCCTAGTTTGTGTTGAAGCTTTACGGGGACGTAAAGCCCTGTGGTGGCAGTAATGTAAAGACCCGGAAATTTCAAGGAAATTTTTTTCTTAATTTTCTTGGAATTTTACAAGAACACAGTTTCTGACGGCGCCTGATTCCGAGGCCCGGTGTGCCCGGAATTAATTTCCGAAGTTTGGCTCGGGTACGTTCAGTGAACGAACGAGCGGGTTTTTCTAACTTTTGAACCGGTGCTCGGAATCGAATTCCGAGGGCACCGATGGAATCGCAGCGCCGGAATTTGCTTAGAAACGCCTCTTCCGGAGTTGCGTTTTCTCGGTTGTGGTTTTTAATTTTTGGGTTTTAAGTTAAGAAAATAAAATAAAGTTGTGCGACAATTTTATTTTTATTTCACTTAAAGCCGCTTGAAGACCACTTTAAGCTGCTTAAGCTCAGTTGAAACGGATAGGGTGCAATCCAAAATATCTTATCCACTTGATAGGATATTTGTTGGGTGGGGCCCACACGAGCCCCACCATTTCTTTCCGCTAAGTAACGCACCCGCGAAAACCCCTATTAAATAAAAGTCAACTGGGAAGTTTTCTTAAACAATTAATTGGGCGGTTTATTCGTTGAAATTAATTCTATGAATTAATTTCATTCGTTTCTTAACACTTTTTCGTTTTTTTGGCATGTTAACAAAATAAGGCCAACACACCTTCCTTTTGAAATGTTGTGTTAAACCATTGAAGAATCTCTAAGGATCTTCCTCCTTCTTCGCAAAGAACGCGAAGAACGCGAAGAATGCGAAGAACGTCGGCCTCCGACGAAGAATGTCGAACCCGCGGAGATCAGCGACGCGACGCCGTGTACCGCGACGCCGACGATTCTCCCTCCGCGACGCTTCTTCCGCGACGATCCAACCCCACGAAAACCTTCGATCGACAACGACAAGGTAGGGGATTGTGGTCCTTTAATTTTTTCCTTGTGAATTATAACTCAATAAGGATTTAATTATTAAAATTAAATCTGTTGTTTCTTGATCCTCGGAGATCGTCGACGCGACACCCTTCCACGACGACGCGACGCCCCTCCGCGACGCGACGCTCCACTTGTTCCGCGACGGTCAATTCCGCGAAGAACGCGCGTGCGACGACTTGGCGAGGTAGGGGTTGTTGTGAAATAATTTATATTCTCGTGATTGTTTCTTTCAAAATGAAGAACCCGGTTCATAAGAACAATTTTAATTTAATAAAATTGTTTTTGTTATGTTCTCTATGTGTTGATTATTTTCTCCCGACTGTTATCATCTAACACGGAGGGTGCGGGCCCAACAAACACGGCCCGACAACCCTCCGCTGTTCTTCGTTGTTGTGCGGATTTGGCGGGCGACGACAAAGCGTGCCGCAGAGGCGTTTTGATGATTCCGCAGTGAAGAACGGATCCTGGGATGAACAGCGGCGCAGGCGGGAAGGGAATCGGACCACCGGAGCAACTCCGGTGGCCCACGGAAGCCACCGGCGGCGCGGGTCGCCGGCGCGGCGGCGCGGGTCGCCGGCGCGGCGGCGCCGGCAGACCCGCGGCTGCGCGGGTCCGGCGCACTCGGGACGCGGCATCGCCGCGTCCGTTGACCAGGGCGGCCCCCCGCGGGGGCCGCGGGGTTGTCACGCGGGGGCAGCATGCCCCCCTCGTTTTCTCGGCCGCTCGGCCGAGCCAAGCCGGGTCGGGCTGCGCCCTGGCCGGACCGGACCAGGTCCAGCCGGGTCGGACCGGGTCGGCCCGACCCGGTCCGGGTCGACCTAGGGGGGGTCGGGCCGGGTCGGGCCGGGCCCAGACCCCCCGTATTCGGACCGTTTTCGGTCTTTTGCTCGTAACATGATCTACGGGCCTCCGAACGACGCGCCGTCAGCGGCGATGCGATCCTTGGATCGAGACGGTCGTTTTGGAATATCGCACTCAAGGTTTCGGAATACTTTGGTTTCGGCCGGGTTGGTTCGTACACGAAACCAACCGGGCCCTCGGAGCGGAAACACTCATATCTTGAGCTCCGGACGTCCGATTGACGTGTCGTCGACTTTGGTGGATTCCTCTAAGTGAGACGGATCTTTTGGCATACTCCGCCCAAGGTTTGGACGTAGGTAGAGTATGGTCGGGTTGGTTTGCCTTAAAAACCAACCGGGCCCCTGGGACGAAAAAGCCAATAACTCTCAGACTGGGCGTCCGATTGACGCGCCGTCTGCGACGTTGAGTTCCTGTTGACGATACGGAACTTTTGGATACATCAACTCTGGACTTTGAGTCAGTTGATGTATCAGCCTCTCGGCTCGTGGAGCGAACCCTCCCGAATGAGCTTGCTGTGTGTGGGAACCTTAGAGCTGGCTGCTACTGCTGCTGTGACGACGATGACTGTACAGAGATCCTCAGTAGATTCGGCTGCGATGATGATGAAAACCGTACGGGAATCCTCCGTATTTTCGGCAGTGACCACTATGGTACATCTTGGGATACATCAACTCCGGACTACATGTTAGTTGATGCATCGACCTCTTAGCTCGTAGAGTGGACCCTCCCGAAACGAGCATGCTGTGTGCGGAAACCCTAGAGCCGGTTGAGACTTGACGACTGCTGATCGAATGACTCGGTGTGTTACGGATAGCCCGACAGAGGTGCGCTTGGTTGTAGCGGCACAGGGGAGTGCTTGGTTGTAGCGGCAGACCCATGATAGAGGTGCACTTGGTTGTAGCGGCACAGGGGAGCGCTTGGTTGTAGCGGCAGACCCACGACGGTGGAGCACTTGGTTGTAGCGACACAGGGGAGCGCTTGGTTGTAGCGACAGACCCACAACAGAGGAGCGCTTGGTTGCAGCGGCACAGGGGAGCGCTTGGTTGTAGCGGCAGACCCACGACAGGGGGGTGTTTGGTTGTAGCGGCACAGGGGAGCACTTGGTTGTAGCGGCAGACCCACGACAGAGGTGCGCTTGGTTGTAGCGGCACAGGGGAGCGCTTGGTTGTAGCGGCACAGGGGAGCGCTTGGTTGTAGCGGCAGACTCACGATGGTGGAGCGCTTGGTTGTAACGGCACGGGGGAGCGCTTGGTGGTAGCAGCAGGCCCACAGTACCCGATAGGTGGAGAACTACAACAGTCCAAGGTAAGAGGGAAGCGCTTGGTTGTAGCGGCATAACCACTGCACTTGATGGAGAAGGAGTTTCCCAATAGCTTTGGGTTCAACTTCATGATCGAACCTGTGTGAGATGAATCCTGTTTGCTTTCCTGTGTGGACTGTGTTGTGTTATCCTGTGTGGATTACGTTTTGCTTTCCTGTGTGGAATACATATACTTTCCTGTGTGGACTGAGTTATACTTGGGCTCGGAGGTTGGAGCGTATTGGAATTGTTGACTTAGGTATATGTATGGGAATATACCTAAGCAGTGTCGGTTGTTACTTCGTGATTGTATCTTTCCTTTGTGGTTTATCCTTTGTGGATTTTGGGAGACCCTCGGGGGTCTCGGGGTCCCTACTGAGTAGCTTATACTCACCCCTGCACGGGCTATGCCCGTACTACGTTGTGTTGGTTGCAGACGATGGACAACGTTGATCGTGGTTGAGGCTTACAGAGCAGGACGGTACCTGGAGGAGGACCACTGGGCGGGACGTACTCGGAGCAGACGGCGGGACCCGAGGAGCAGTGGAGCTATCTGTACCCACCCTTCAGGTGGGATTTCCAGTGGACAGCTCGGCGTAGCGGCTTTTACCTTTCAGTTGTTGTTTTCCCTTTTGAGTTGTACTTTACTTTCAGTTTGGGTTTGTATTCTGGCCCACTTACTTTCCGCACTTGCAGTTGTACTCTGTTTTTACTTAGTGTTTACTTTTTCCACTTGCTTACTCTGAGGTGCTTGTTTACTTTACAAAGGCAATGTCTTCCCTGTTTATCGGGATTTACGTCTTGGTGCTAGTCGCCAGCCCCTGGCCTATGGAAGGCGGGCTTGGGGTAGTCACGACACGGGCCCCGAGGACGGGTCGTGACATTAGAGGTGCCATCTATGTTCACATTGATCCAATGAGGGAGAGGAGGAGTCCAGAAGACCCCAATCATATCCATAGCAGGTCTAAAGTTCCTAGGATTTCCCATGTTTCTCAATGTGTTGATGTCCTGCATACTATTATCATAATATCCCATTTGGAAAACACTTGTATCCTCGATATTTTCAAGGATCTTCCATATAAACATCTTAAGGTGGAAAATCATCCCTCCATAGAGTGCAGTCACTACTACAAATGTGGCTTTTATCAGTGCTAAAAATGGTCATTAACTGCGCTAGAAAAAGCGCTATTAATGCCGGCGAAGATAAAGGAGGGGTCCCCTTTATCAGTGCTCCAAAAAGTGCTAATAAAGACCCCTTTTATCAGTGCTTTTTGTTAGCGCTGATAAAAATAAAAAAAATAAAAAAAAATACTGCCAATCTCGGTCGGGGGTCTTTTTACAGCGCTTGAGCCCCCATTTATCAGTGCTTTCCCCTCTAAATTAGCCTTGCGCGCGCGCCCCTGCCTCCACTCGGATTTGATCTCGAGACCTCCCCCCTGCGCACCTAAAGACTTTGTCACTCCCCTATATTGATTTTTTCTCTTATTTACGATATATCTATTTATTTATATATATATTTAGTTATATTTATTCGTATAGTAATATATATTTATATTAATATATATATATATATAGTTGTATTAATATATATATTTATAGTTATATTAATATATATATAGTTATATTAATATATATATATATAGTTATATTAATATATATATATAGTTATATTAATATATAGTTATATAAACAATCATATATTGGTATTTTAAATAAAATGGATATTAGTTATTATTTAGATAAAGCTAATATATTGTATATGTAAATATGTATAAATATTTATTTAAAAATTTTAATTTTTAGGCGTGAATATATAAAAAAATATGTACATATAGTTATATATTTGATTATAAATAGTAGTGCATTATAAAAAACGATAAAATTTTAAAGACATAATATCAATATGAATGTAATACATTGGAATAAATTCAGTCCCCACCAAAAAAAACAATAATACCCCCTTAAACGAGGCTGAAAATCCACAAAATGTTAAAAAATCGGGGTACCCCGACGAAAAAATCAGTTGTGGAGGCCTTCTGGGCCTCTTTTGGCCTCAAAAAACACTTGACCAGGGCCCCCCTGGATCACAGCGACGTAGAGCTTGTCGCAGGCTTCGATTTGTTATGTGGTAGAGCTTAAACAGACACCCGGATCAAAAGTTATGGTCGTTTGAAGTTTGAGTTGTGTTTTCAACATATTTTGGATCTTTTTTTAATTTTTTTATTTTTTTAGTCTTCAAATTGTTATTAAATGACTATTACCCCGTAATAATTATCAAATTATTAATTAAAAATATTTTTTTAATTTTTTTATAAGCCATTTTCACTAAATATCTTATATATTAAGTATAATAAGTGTAAATGTATATTTATATTTATCTAAAATATATTTAAAAATTATATATTATATTTACATCAATATAACAATATTGATATAATTATATATTAATATATTATTTTTAATTAATTTTTTTTTAAGTCGAACCCTTTATTAGCGCTTTTAAAAAAAGCACTCATAAAGGGGGGGCCTTTATCAGCGCTAAAAAAAGCGCTGATAAAGGGGTACTTTTATCAGTGCTTTTTTTAGCACTGATAAATGTACCATTTATCACCGCTTTTTCGTTAGCGCTGATAAAGGGGTGGCGCTGGCCTTGCCCAGTTTTGTGGTAGTGAGTATTACGGCACCTCCTGATTTCATACAGGGATTCAGCCAAGGAAACAACAAAAAGAACACACACCTGGGATGACCTCTAGAGTAAGGTACAATAGCATAAATGGTCCTGCAAACCAGAAAAACATACACCATGTAAATCAAAAACATCAATAACATCATTCTAGATAGTTGTAGCAGTAGCGCAGCTAAGAAAAAGGTGGTCTGAGTCCTCACTATGCTGGTGGAAAATTACACACTGAGAACATAATGATATTTCAAATTTCTGCAAGACATTATCAGAAGGAAGCCTATTGTGTGCAAGACCCCAAAGAAGTGTAAACCAAGAAGGTATAATCCATATCCCATTAAAGACAACAATCTAGCTGAAACAATTAAGTGAGTCTTTGATGGCATGCTGATAGAAAAGATTGCTATTGAGCACTCTATTTATGGTCTGTTCCCAAACCTGAAAATCAGGGAAAGAGAAAAAATCATAACTTTCCACAATATCTTGAAGACCATCCATCAAAAAAGGTTGGGGATATCAAAAAAAATCATTGATATAAATATGATTATTAGAAATTTAACCATAGGTATTAATGTTCACGATGAGAGGAGAGCCAGTCCATTTTTCATGCTAGAATTTAAGGTCAGAATTCTTGTTCACAACCCATCTTGAACATGTCATGATATTCTGAAAAGTATATCTAATAGATGGATAGATAGAAGGGTTAAGGTAAGCCTTAATTCACAGTATCAACATATTAAAAAATCGTTATTTGAGAAACCCAAAGGATTCTGAGCTGTTGTGCATGATGTTCCAGGTGATCCTTGCCTGATGGGAGTCATTAAAAAGAATAATATTTTTAATTCTAAGTCCACCATTGGATAATGTCTTGCAGCAAGTCTTCCATGGAACTATAACCAGATTTCTATCTTGAATGTTGCCACTCTAGATGAAATTCTTAATGTACACATTTAATCATTTAATAAGCCCTCTTGTCCATTTTTAGACCATGAAAGAATTAAACAATGTTCTTAAATAAAGTTCTACGATTGGATGACATACTATGATAGGACACATAGTATACATACCGTCATGTGTGAGTACTCGTAAGAAGATGAGACTCTCTCTCATGGAGTTCGCACTTGGTAATCTCCAAGATGAGAGATTATGAGAACAGACCCACCAGTAGTAATTCCGCATGTCTTGGTGTCATCAAACATTACTATCTACGAGCATGTGTAATGGTCCTTAGACTGGAAGATTATCATTAAATCATGTCATGACTCGCGCACTTAGATTTGCTGACGAAAACCGTCACGAAGATAGTTGGCGGGAAGTAGGGTACGTTGGGTGCGTCACGAATGACATGTTATTAATGGATAAGCTGAGGAAGGATTTCTCCCTTCCATATTTATGGAAGTAGATATCTCAAGCCCTTTTGATTGAAATAGAACCGTCGAACAAATTCCATGGCCATGGTGACGCGACGAGTTTATTTCTGCAAGTCAAAGAATGACAGATCAAGCATATAGGTTTATGACACTACCATGAAACCTGCTTGATGAGATATTGAGACAAAGGGATTAAATTACACAGTAATCATTTGTATGAGGTGACACGTCAATACGGCTTCAACTTCTTTCTCTTGGGTGTCTTGACCCGTTTCTAGACAGTAATAAGCCCTCTTGAAATTCTATAACAATATATTGAAGGTTTCGGGCGTAGTGGAAGCTCGTGGGTGGATGTGCCCACTTGGCTTTTTTTCATTAGCAATGATCAATCCGGGATCAATACGATGATAAACGTCAGTCTCCACGGATCGATTCATAGAAATAGACAAAGAAGAAGAAAGGTCTCGGAATCACAAAAGTGGATCGTCACAGGTTGATAATAATTAATTTAATTAAATGGAAAAAAGTACCTTTTAGATGTTCTTTCTTCGTTGATATTCTTGATCACGTTCTGATGTGATTTGTCGTTGCGTCGCAGAAATAAGTGTAGACTTCCTCTAGCGGTGATCCACATGTGCACCACATATCTTTGGACGTCGCCAAAGGAATCTTCGGGTGCTAGCGTGGAGAAGCCTTTGCTTGCGTTGTCCGCCTTAGATCGCCTTGATCCGATGGAGGTGGATCTCTCTCGGTCTTGAGAGTGTTCTTGGAGGATGGAGTTCTTTCGGTCTTGAGAGAATTCTCCAGAATTGTTGTGCAGAACGATTCTCTTTGGAAAAGAGTTGGGGTTTTGAGGATATTTATAATCGGGTTTGAGGTTGTAAAGTTATGACAATAAATAAACGCGTTACGCGTTTTATTTATTTCATTAACTCTTTTGAAAACCCCATGTCGAGTCATTAATTCCTTGACATGCGCTCACACTGATTATAATAAATATCATGTAAATAAAACGATATTATTTCCTCAAAATCCCGACTGGAAAAACTACATAGCGTGTAATCATAAATACACGGCGTGTACTTGTTTTTCATTGAAAACTACACGGTGTGTACATTCAACGTACACGGCGTGTATATCTTGTTTTCATTTATTCATTTCCTTTCCAAAATGAAAACTACACGGCGTGTAATCATTAATACACGGCGTGTACTTGTTTTCAAAATAAAAACTACACGGCGCGTAATCATTAATACACGGCGTGTACTTGTTTTCATTTTATTCTTCCTCCAATATTAAAATGATTTAGGATTCCTTGAATAATTATTAAACCACGTATGGGAATAATCCTTATTCTACTTGAGATACTTGGATACACTTAGTGTGTGACCATCTAGGCCTCTTTCTCATTGGCATTAGGTGGGCTTGCCTAAAGTCCAAGATTACTGTCTAGCAACGGGTCAAGGCACCCAAGAGAAAGAAGTTGACGCCGCATTGACGTGTCACCTCATACGAACACTTATTGTGTAATTTAATCTCTTTGTCTCAATATCTCATCAAGCAGGTTTTATGGCAGTGTCATAAACCTATATGCTTGATTTTTCATTCTTTGACTTCCAGAAATAAACTCGTCGTGTCACCATGACCATGGATTTTGTTCGACAGATCTATTTCAATCAAAGGGCCCGAGATATCTACTTCCATAAATATGGAAGGGACAAATCCTTCCTCGACTTATCCATTAACAACATGTCATTCATGACGCACCCAACGTGCCCTACTTCCCGCCAACTGTCTACGTGATGGTTTTCTTCAGCAAATCTAAGTGCGCGAGTCATGACACGAGTTAATGATAATCTTCCAGTCTAAGGACCATTATACACGCTCGCAGATAGCAATATTTGATGACACCAAGACATGCGGAATTACTACTGGCGGGTATGTCCTCATAATCTCCCATCTTGGAGATTACAAAGTGCGGACTCCATGAGAGAGAGTCTCGTCTTCTTAGGAGTACTCGCACATGACGATCTGTATACTATATGTCCTATCATAGTATATCATCCAACCGTATAACTTTATTTAAGAATATTGTTATAGCATTTCAAGGTTCTCATCATAGCGGAGATCTGTCATGACCTTATTAATGCAACAAATATTCCAGGACATTATTATATTATAGTCATGCAGAACAATGAACAATATATAATAAGTGTACATTCATGTAATCAAAGTACAAACAGTTGGTTCTCAGAACACCAACTCTAATAATTCTTAATACACACATTTAATCATTTAATAAGCCCTCTTGTCCATTTGCAGACCATGAAAGAATAAAAAATCTTAGAAACAATAACCACCTTCAGCATGCTAATTCGTCTAGCCAAGGATAAAAACTTCCCGTTCAAAGTAGATAGTTGTCCATTAACCTTGTCACCAACTCTAGCAACATAACTAGCTCTCAGACTTCCCCAAAAAAAGCGGAACTCCAAGCTAATTAGAAGGCATGACTCACCCTCCGATTCCCAACTCCGAGAGAATACAAATTTTCCTAGCAGAATAGAATCTCCCCCTAAGATGATAAAGGATTTTTACCAACTAATACTTCTCCCAGAGACACTTTCATAATGGTGTAATATTTTCTTAATAACCCTGATGTTACTTTTACCTCCACGTAGAAAATGAATGACATCATCTGCACAAAAAAGCTATGAAGGGGCAGTGAGAGACACGAACGCTTGAAAAAGATTAAGCCTTCCTTGAGAGACCATGTGAACGATCATCAGTCATAGATAATCCTTAGCAATGAAAAATATCAAAGCTGATGGAGGATCTCCTTGATGGAGTCCTCTAGAGCATGAAAAGTAGCCCTTTGGAGAGCCATTAATTACCTGAGTAGAACCAAAGAGTGTGGCTAGCCAGTTATTGAAAGTGCTATTAAAACCAAAGCACCCAAGAACCTAATAAAAAATTCCAATCCAAAGTATCAAAGGCTTTCTTGATGTCAAGCTTAAGGGAAATCCTTCCAACTCTGCCAGATTTCTTATGCAAGTTAATACATTCCGAAGTAGTGCAAATTCATTCTTGGAAAGATCAACCATTGATGAAGCCAAATTGGTTCCAAGAGTCAATATTTGATGAAATTCTTGGTTTTCTATTATCTATAATCATTATAATCACCTTATAAATAGTGTTTACCAGAGAAATGGGTCTGAAAAGATGAATTTTACAAGCATTTTCCAATTTTGGAATTAATGTGATAAATTTAGCATTAAGTCCCCAAGGAAGCACACTACAAGAAAATAAATTACTAACCAGCTTAGATACATCCCCCCTTAATAACCTCCCAATATTTCTGAAAAATTAATTATTGAAATCATCAGGAACCGGGGCGCTTCTTGCATTGAGGCTGAAAATAACATATTTTATCTCAAATTCTAATGGAACACTAGAAATAAAAAGGTTGTCCTCAAAAGTGACCACGGGAGGGAAAATTCCATCCATCAAATGTCCATCTAAATGAGACCCATTAAAAAGATTGGTAAAATAATCAACAGTATGGTCGGCAATAAAATCCATGTTATGAATGATTTGATCACCAACTTTATGAAAAAAATAGGCCAACTGGCCTTCCTGACTCTTTGGAGGGAATTGAATTTTTTTTTTGTCCCTATCCCCCTCTTAGAGACACTTAATTCTAAAGGTTTCTTTTAGAGCTCTTTCGTTCATTGCAATGAGAGAATTCATCTTGGAAGCAGTGTTATATTCCTTGGATAAATGTAGATCATAATCAGCTTTAGTTGCCTCATATTAAAGTTGGAGAAGTTCTGATTCAAGAGAGGAGATTTCATTATCCATCCCACAATAGGTATTCCTACTCCAAAGTTTCAGGTTAGCCTTGAGCAGATTCAGCTTATAAGGGATGGTAGATTCCCCACAACCACCATTCATGTTGCTCCAAAAATGCTTAATGAGACTATCGCAGTCACTTTGAAGGACCCATGCATTATTAAATCAAAAAAGTAGGGATACTCTCTTCTTCCTTCCCTTAAAGTTGACAAAAATAGGATGGTGATTAGATGAAAATTTAGCAAGAGAAATACTGGAAATTGAATCCCATTTGTTCAGAGCAACCTCACTAACAAAAGCACGGTCCAGCTTACTATCAACCATTCGATTAAGACACCTCCTATACCAGGTGTGTTTAGAACCAACCAAGATATCCTCAATCAACTCATTGTCATCCAAACATGCATTGAATTCCCAGAGAGAGATCTTGGAAAGAAGGGCACCCAACTTCGCACTAGAAGAGAGTATTGTATTAAAGTCGCCAACAAGAAACCTAGGGCAAGAGATACATCTCATGACTCTCTCAATTTCCATCCATAAAGACCTTCTGTCCTGATACCTATTCTTGGCATAGATGAAAGAACTAACCATCTGTCTAGAGCCAAATTAAAATGAACAAGAGATCATCTTCTCATCAATACCAAGAATATCAACATTTACCAAAGAAACCAGAGCTAAAACCCATAAATTATCTACCTGTCCAGGTGAACTACCAGCAGCAGTGAGCGGAAAACCAAATTTATTCAGACCAACAAAACCCATAGAGAAAGAGGCTTTTGGTTCATAAATTCCAAGCAACATGGATTTATGAACTAGAATATTCTTGATTAAAGCATTAACAATTGTAGAGTTTGCGAGACCCTACCAATTCCAATAATGATAATTCATTTGGAAATGATTTGTAATTGAATTTTCTCTTCTTATTTTTCTTCTTTGTCTTCTTTTTTTCTGAAGATTTTAGGGAACCATTGATCTACCTAGTAAGACTTGTTGTTTTCATTCTGCCTACAGAACCTTTATTAATGCCAACAGTGTATGGAGAATCTAGTACAACATCCTTATCCCTTAATGATGGAGTACATACCATCAATGCACATGGAGGAGCGCATTAGGAGTTTAATATCTCCAAAGCTTCCTTCTCTTCTACCATGGAACAGTATTTTTTCTTAGGAGGGAGGTTCTTGTTAACTAACAAGGGACCAGCTCTTATGTTGGAGGGAGAATCCGTAGAAACAAGGGATTTGTCCCCACTCGTGGACACAACACATTTTTTCAGTTCCACCTGAGGAACAAAGTACACATCCTTTGAATCATTGCTTGGAGTAGCTATATCTATAGAAGAATGGAACAATATTTTTTCTTAGGAGGGGGGTTCTTGTTAACTGACAAGGGACCAGCTCTTATTTTGGAGGGAGAATCCGTAGAAACAAGGTAGTTGTCCCCACTCGTGGACACAACACATTTTTTCAGTTCCACCTGAGGAACAAAGTACACATCCTTTGAATCATTTCTTGGAGTAGCTATATCTATAGAAGAAATAGATGGTCACGTGGATGGAATCACAACCGCCTCCTGCAGACTGCTCCCATTAGTACACACTTCAGCGATAAAGAATCCATGTGTGTCAGAGTCATCTTTGGAAAAATTCGGGCTTGCAACAGCAGCTTGTGAACCTGAAATATGAGCAATAGAGCCTCCAGAAGCAGAAGGATGCACAGAAACTGAAGGAACAGGCATACAACTCTTTCGTACAGGTGCCTTGTCCTTCTTAACTCCAAAAATTTCACAAATTAGTGGGATAGAAGCCCACCAGAATTTTTATCACCAAAGATGACATGCATAGTAGGAGGCTGAGACACACCTTGCGAAGAGACATTAGCCATGGTACCCAAAGCATGCTCATCCTTCTGATCGTTAAATTGATGGTTCTTTCTTGAATGCTCACCCTTCTCAAATGTGGTAAGCCTTGCTTTACTTTTCCTACCAACTTATTTCCAGGAATTTGTTTTATCAGCAGCTGGGTTCTTCACATGTTTCTGAATATTTCTACAGTTGGAAACTATATAACCGACAATTTTTCAATAATAATAGTTAGGCAGTTTCTGTTCGTACATAATTTTAATATCAAACTTTCTGTCATTATCCAGGAAGTGAACCACCTCAGGTAGTTCAACTTCCATATTCACTTCAACCAGAACACGGGCATAAAAACCAAGCTCACCATCTATTGTATGTTGGTCCATTTTCAGCGGAGTCCCCACACAAGAAGCAAGGTCACTGGGGATTTTTGGGTGCAAGTATAACCAATTGAGTCCATGCAATCTTATCCAGACCGGAGCAGTTGCTTGTTGTTGAGTGAAAGGGTTAAAATTTCTATCCCATTCAGACAATTTGGAAATACCTGGTTTCAAAATAGTAGTTCTTTTGTTCCAGGCTACCTGTAGATCATCCTTGATGAAAACAATGTGAAAAAAACCTCTCCCAATTGGGATTAGATTGAAATCCCTCACATTCCAACATTTCCCAAGCCTCACCTTAAGATCAATGTTTCTCCAGGGCTTATCTCCTTTGACAAGTGAAATGTGGCCCAACGCATAGAACATGCAGGTTTCAAGTCTTTACTTAACTGCATCTTGATCCGCAACAACAGAGAAAACACCATCTACTAATCTAATAGAATTAGTCGATGGCGCTGCAGATACATCTTCAATAATAGGGGAGCTTCACAGTGCTTCCGTAAAGGTGACTCTCTTAGCCCTAGGGGCCCAGTCCAATTCCACCTCCGAAGAGACAGCTCCATCCGAAGCCTTGATGGGTGCCGCCGCAAAATCCCATGCTAGATTGAATGAGTCCATACCAGATCACTAGAACACCAGATCTAGGTTTTGTACAAAACTCCATGTTCGAACATAAGCTTTCTACTCCGCCCGCACCATCTATTTGGAGGACTCGGTACTAGTAAACGGGATTCCTAGTATGAAAATTTATGAAGACCAAAATAATGTGAATATTTTTCAATCGTAGAATAATTACTCATGGAAAAAATTGATAATCATTAACATGAAATAGTATAATCCAATAACTACCCATGTTCTTATTAATTTCATGTTTTTCATCTATAATAAGTCTTATCAGTGAGGTATAGAGGATTATTATGTCTTCACTACCATATGCATCAATAATGGGGAGGTTGATGTTCCTTGTGATATCTACTAAACAAGATATTTCGCATGTAGTGAGAGGTGTCTATGGGTATATGGTAAATCTGGGATGAGAGCATTGAAACACATTGAAGAGGATCCTGAGATATATCATGGTGACCTTAGATACTATATTATGTTAGGGAGGATCATATTTCACTATCAATGCTTATGTTGATTTTGTTTTTTGAGGTGATTTGAACTAGATAAGATTCATTACTAGTTATGTGTTTCATCTTGATGGTGTATTTTTAATCTAGATTCCAAATTTATACTAACTAGTACTCGCTCGTGCATTCGCACAGTGCTATAAAATCAATGCTTATTTTAATTAAGAGATTACTATTAAACAATGATATTAATGAACATTATGAGAATTTGATTAACATTAGAAAAAATGATTCTATCAAACACTATTTTTTTATAAAAGATACACTTATAAATGGAAAAGGGTTCAAAATTATCAAAGGAGAAAGGAGAAACTGGAAGCTTGAAGCTGGAAGGGAAACTGGAAGCTGAAGGGAAACTAGAGGTTGGATGCTGGAAGCTGTCAGGCCCCCGATGTTGGGCTACCAAGTTGTCTGATGAGATAATCATATCCAATCTCCATGGGATATGCATATCAGAACAGTTGAAGCACAGGATCAGGCATTGTGTGGCTAACACTCGCCGACCATAACCCTATAGAAAAACACACAAAAAACCTATAGTAAAGATCAAAAAGAACATTGCAGCACCACCATAGTGGAGAACCAGATAACCCAAAACAAAAATCCATAATCAGAGATGCACCTTTGATTCCCATCCATCCCCCATTGTAAATTAGTGTCTATCCCCCAGTAAATTGTTACGGAGTTAGAGACTCTACCTCTACCGGAGAAAACCATCGATTAACCCTTACTTGCAGTTGTCATATAAGATCAGAAGCGCGGAAAAGATGAAATTGCAATGGGGGAAATATGTGAGGACAACCATCAGCACAGAGAGACCATGGAGAGGATCCAGGAGACATCCATATGAAGTGTTGCAGTGAAGGGAACACATAACAGTAACAGGAAAATCCAAATATATCCATAAACATAATGAAACTTTAATGCAAAACCACCTCATCCCACTGCCCGAAAGGTTGGAATTTCCTCTTTTCAAAAGGATGGAATTTACAGAATAGCAGCATTTACATAATACCTGATGATTGGTGTGTGTCTTTATTTTAAAAATGTTGGTATTCCCTCTGTTCAAAATAGAAGCATCTCCAGATTTCCAGCAAAACAAAATGAATATATTAATATATATGACAATCGTTGGGTATACCAATCGTTAAGTAAAACTCTTATATCCATATATATGTTGTTGTGCATGCCATACCCAGGGTGCATGATTATAGAATCATTATATTTCACAGGGTGGATGTTTACAAAATCATCAAAAATCATGAAAATTCAGTTGAACACATATAGAGGAAGGAAGACAGTAATGCAGTTGAACACATATAGAGGATGTAAGAAAGGGTGCAACTGAAATCTGCTTCAAAACCTCCTGATCCCTGCATGAAAAGAGGTAGGAAGACAGTAATGCTTGTTGAACACATATATAACCATTATTTCCCTATGATAAAATCATAGACCTAGAAAGATAGTATATAGTAGGAGTTAAAACAGTAATAGGATTTGAAATAGTAGTAGGAGTTTAAACAACACTAAGATAAAAGTATGATAGTATATAGGAGTTACAGACTCTACCTCTACCGGAGAAAACCATCGATTAACCCTTACTCACAGTTGTCATATAAGATCACAAACCCAGAAAAGATGAAATTGCAATGGGGGAAATATGCGAGGACAACCACCAGCACGGAGAGACCATGGAGAGGATCCAAAAGACATCAATATGAAGTGTTGCAGTGAAGGGAACACATAACAGTAACAGGAAAATCCAAATATATCCATAAATATAATGAAACTTTAATGCAAAACCCCCTCATCCCACTGCCTGAAAAGTTAGAATTTCCTCTTTTCAAAAGGATGACATTTACAGAATAGCAGCATTTACATAATACCTGATGATTGGTGTGTGTTTGTATATTAAAAATGTTGTTATTTCCTCTGTTCAATATAGAAGCATCTCTTGATTTCCTGCAAAACAAAATGAATATATTAATATATATTCTAATCGTTAGGTATACTAATCGTTAAGTAAAACTCTTATGTCCATATATATGTTGCTGCGCATGACATCCCCAGGGTGCGTGATTACAGAATCATCATATTTCATAGGGTGGATGTTTACAAAATCACCAAAAATCATGAAAAGTCAGTTGAACACATATAGAGGCAGGAAGACAGTAATACAGTTGAAAACATATAGTGGATGTCAGAAAGGGTGCAACTGAAATCTGCTTCAAAACCGCCAGATCCCTGCATGAAAAGAGGTAGGAAGACAATCATTCTTGTTGAACACATATAGAACCATTATTTCTCTATGGTAAAATCATAGACCAAGAAAGATAGTATATAGTAGGAGTTGAAACAATAATAGGATTTGAAACAATAGTAGGAGTTTGAACAATACTACGATAAAAGTAAGATAGTATATAGAAGGAGTTGAAATGACACAATATTTCAAGAATTCTATTAAATATATGACAATCACACTTGAAGACTTTATTCCATTGTTTTGAGTTTCTTCAGTTAGTAACTAGACTGTAGCATCAATATCATCTTCCCCATAAGAAATACTAAAACATCGTCCATGGGTTCCTAAATAAGCATATGAGAATTAAATATGCATGATTGCATTTTTTTAAGACAAATTATTTATATTTGATATGAAACTATGAGATACAAATAAGTGTGAATAAAACGAACTGAAAAGAATTTCATAAATGCATATGAAAACCATTTGAAGGATAAATAATTGATACGAATATGAAACAGGCACTCAATAGTGGATTGAACATTCAAGAAATGTGTGCATGAACTTATCATCACATAATAAATATTTATATTTTAAGGATAAATAATTATTTATATTTGATATGAAACTATGAGATACAAATAAGAGTACTCTATCCACCCTAATAATGTACACACCTACAACCACCAATGGAATATAAAAAATCATAATAATAGTAGGCGTAAATATTCAGGGCTCTGATAAATGTAGGGATTACCTCATCACCTGTAACGCCCCGACCCCAGTTACCCAGAGTCGGTGCATTATTACATAAAATTGGCATGATCACAAAAAATATCAAGTCTCGAAAGACCAATTAGTTTAGTAGCCTTGTAAACACTAGATATATTCATAAGTCTTACATTAAATCATAAGGTAAAAAAACTACAACAACATCTTGTCTTCATATCCCCTCATACTATCCCTGCAGGTCATTCATAAATTACTTCTTCACATCCTGGGAAAAATAAAACATTGAAAGGGGTGAGCTCAGATGCTCAGTAAGGATAACAATATAGCAGAAGCTTTCATAGATAAGCATAAACACTTAAGGCAATGTATGACTAAAACAAAAGCCTTTTAAACTTGAACTTTAGAATAATATGGCAATGATAAAATGAAATAATTCCATTTACTTACTCACATGGATATTCTACTAGTCGAATAATCACATGAAATATCAATAACCACTTTCATAATGATGGAATGCATAATGCCAGACTATCATAACCACATAGCCAAGGCCTCGTTCCAAGACTACAAATAAGATTTTGTCAAGGCCTTATGCCAAGACACTAGTTTGTCTCATGAGACCTACCGATGCATCAAGGAGCTATAGCAAGCTCCACCCGTCACTTACTAAGTCCAGTGTATTCCTCATATGAACAGGTTTAAACATAACATAAACATTCGTATTAAAACTAGCATACGAAATGTCAATACTTGATCCACAAACCATGAATGGTATAAAAATATCATATCCACAGTCAAACATAACTCATTTGATACAATATGGAAGATTATATTGTATCAGATTAATCTCAATCGAGAATAATGAATGATATTTACATGGATGAAAATAATCATCAAAACTGTTAGAGAGAAATATCCCCCTTTTTCTTGAAAACAATTAAGAGTCACACTATTTGTCAAGAATCCATTTAAAATAGATTTTAGAATCAAAGTGTCACATACCACTTTGAAACTTTTAAAAGGAGTTTTAATTTCAAAACTTTAATGTCCATATAAATAAATCTTTAAAACCATTTTTAAAACATGGACATTAATGAGAAAGATTTAGAAGAATAAGTCTTTAAAACATTTAAAAATGGTATTTTAGTTATAGTTACTAACCAAAAGAGAGACACTTGAATACAAATAATTGTGGTAATAAAAACTTTTTAATATCATGAGAATAAAGGGATCCATGATATACTATGTCAAAGTACATTATATACACCATATAAAAGTGATTTGGTGTATAACAACAAATAAGTCTCAATGGAATGTAAATTGAGATGAATTCTCTTATAAAGACCATATCATTAGGTTAAGGATAAATCAATGACATAATTATGTGTGACAAATATAAATACACTCAATATGATTGGATATTTATTGTAAATCAATCAAATGACATTCACACATATTCTTGTAAAAACAACACCAATGAATTGGATATTTAACTCAACAAATCAAGATCGAGTAAAAATTACTCTTATCAAGTTCATACCGATGAGCTGATAATTTATCAATGGAGTGATTATGTGTATCAAAAGTATATCCACAGAAAGGGGAGTGGAATTTATGACATAATCAAATGAATAGTGATTCTACACATAATCTAGGAGTAAAATAATTAATGAAGTATGCGTAAAGCCGAATGAGTGGAAATTGAAATTTCAAATTCCCTTATCGATTAGGTAACTTACGAAACATACACCCATGAAAGAAGGATCGTACAATGATGAGGTAAATACCCATAAATTAAAGTATATTACACAATTAATACAATCATGGGCAGTACACATACACCACATGAAATAAATAAGTGGTGAACATTTGAATTCTCACGAAATTAAGAGTGAGATAAGAAACCCCTTACTTTGTACTTTTTACTTTGTCGACGGTAGGTTAACCTCCTGTATAATGGTGGAATAATTGTTATTTAATTATAAAATAGTCATATATATTAATATGATATCATATATTATCTTTTAACATTTCTTTGTTAATAATATTTTAGAATTATCGTCGTTTCGGTTGTCAACTTACTCGTTTTCTTTTATATGTTTTGTTACGTAAGTCGTGTTTTTCATGGATAGGTTGTCTATTATTCATATACAGAATGATATAAAGTCCTTAGATACTATTATTAATCATCAAATGATAATTATACTTGAATGTATATGATGGAGAATGAATCTCATCGCGTTTGTGGAGACGGTAGTCCGTACGTACGTACGAGCGACAATATCATTCTTTTGATGTTAAAATAATATATAATTGAATGGTATATAATATAGACAGAATAATTATCATGTTATATTTATTATTTACATGAATTACACATCATTATTATACCCATACAAATAATAATTTATTGAATGACAATTACACCACGACGTGGAGACGGTAAGCCGTACGTACGCACGTATGGTGACATGTCATTCAAAGGATGGATAGAATACTAAATATGGTTGTACCATATTTATAATAATATTATAGTATATAGGAGATACTGGATTCATTATTTTAGAATGGTAATAACAAAGAAAGAAGAAGTTGAAGAAAAAAAATAATTTGAAAAAAAAGGTGGTAAAAACATTACCTCTTCTTCGGGTTCTTCCTTTTGATTTGATCAAAAGGACTCCTTAGGTTGGATTTATGATCAAACTAATGCCTCTAGGTTGTAGTGATGGAAGTTGAGAGATTATTTGGGCAGGGTTTGGCCGAACCAAAAGGCTTTGAAGGTGTGAAGTAATGAGAAGGGGGAGTGCCCTTTTATAAGAGGCACTATTGGAAATGCAGGATTTCCCAACGGTTTAGAACCGTTGGGAAAGGCTGCAGAACCGTTGGTATATGTTATACCAACGGTTCTGAAACCCGTAGGGAAGTAATCCATTGGGAAAAGTTTTTCCCAATGGTTTACAGTGAACCTTTGGGATAGGGTGCTGAAAAAGTTTTTCCCAACGGTTTACAGTGAACCGTTGGGAAAAACCCAATGTATTCTCTTTCCCAACGGTTTAGAACCGTTGGGAAAAGTGTTTTACCAATAGTTCATAGAACTGTTGGTAAAACAAGGCCTACACATTCTATGCCAACGGTTCAAAACCGTTGGCATAGCCTCTGCTGGGAAAATTTCCCAGCAGCTCTGCAATTTCCCAGCACAGCAGCTCTGCAATTTCTCAGCAGATATCCAATTTTCCCAGGTCTCATTTTGTGGTTCCCTCTCATTTTCAATCCAATTATTGTACCTGCAATAAACTAACACATACATATACAATTATTGTACCTGCAATAACCAACTAACAATTACATATAGAGAACAAATTTATACACATTTAACATATAATGGTGGAACTATACACATCCATAATTAAATTAGAATTCATAACGTAATTATAATTTAGATGACAATTATATGTGGAATCTGAAAGTCAATTCATAATTTGATCGGTTTTTTGTATACCATATATTTTTACTTGAAATAATGTCCATTTTAAACATAATACATACACTTGGAGAGCTACCGGCCACACCGCGCCTCGGATTGAGGCGGGGTTGACTTGTACACGTCACATATGACCCATGGATCATTGTTCTAATTTATCGACACAATCCGAATGCGTTTGGTAGGTTTTCCGTATGTCAGTTGATGTTTTTCAATTAAAATGACGTACTTTTGAAACAAAAGGCAGACACTTTGAGTGGTTCCGGCCACACCGCACCTCGGATTGAGGCAGAGTTGACTCGTACACATCACATATGACCCATGGATCGTTCTCCTAAAGTTTCAATGGAAACCGAATGCGTTTGGTTGGTTTTCCGTATGTACTTAAATTGTTGTCCATTTTAAGCAAAAGACAGACACTTTGAGTGGTGGCGGCCACACCACGCCTCAGATTGAGGTGAGGTTGACTCGTACACGTCACATATGACCCATGGATCGTTGTGCTAAAGTATCGACACAATCCGAATGCGTTTGGTCGGTTTTCCGTATGCCAGTTGATGTTTTTCACTTCAAATGACGTCCTTTTGAAATAGAAGACATACACTTTGAGTGGTGGCGGCCACACCATGCCTCGGATTGAGGCGGGGTTGACTCGTACATGTCACATATGACCCATGGATCGTTGTGCTAATTTATCGACACAATCCGAATGCATTTGGTCGGTTTTCCGTATGCCAGTTGATATTTTTCAATTAAAATGACGTACTTTTGAAACAAAAGACAGACACTTTGAGTGGTGTCGGCCACACCACACCTCGGATTGAGGCGGGGTTGACTCGTACACATCACATATGACCCATGGATCGTTGTGCTAAAGTATCGACACAATCCGAATGCGTTTGGTCAGTTTTCCGTATGTACTTAAATTGTTGTCCATTTTAAGAAAAAGACAGACACTTTGAGTGGTGGCGGCCACATCGTGCCTCATATTGAGGCGGGGTTGACTCGTACACGTCACATATGACCCATGTATCGTTGTGCTAAAGTATTGACACAATCTGAATTCGTTTGGTCGGTTTTCTGTATGCCAGTTGATGTATTTCACTTCAAATGACGTCCTTTTGAAACAGAAGATAGACACTTTGAGTGGTGGCGGCCACACCGCGCCTCGGATTGAGGCGGGGTTGACTCGTACACGTCACATATGACCCATGGATCGTTCTCCTAAAGTTTCAATGGAAACCGAATGCGTTTGGTCGGTTTTCCGTATGTACTTAAATTGTTGTCCATTTTAAGCAAAAGACAGACACTTTGAGTGGTGGCAGACACACCGAGCCTCATATTGAGGCAGGGTTGACTCGTACACATCACATATGACCCATGGATCGTTGTGATAAAGTATCGACACAATCCGAATGCGTTTGGTCGGTTTTCCGTATGCCAGTTGATGTATTTCACTTCAAATGACGTCCTTTTGAAACAGAAGACAGACACTTTGAGTGGTGGCGGCCACACCGCGCCTCGGATTGAGGCGGGGTTGACTCGTACACGTCACATATGACCCATGGATTGTTCTCCTAAAGTTTCAATAGAATCCGAATGCGTTTGGTCGGTTTTCCGTATGTACTTAAATTGTTGTCCATTTTAAGCAAAAGACATACACTTTGAGTGGTGGAGGCCACACCGAACCTCAGATTGAGGCGGGGTTGACTAGTACATGTCACATATGACCCATGGATCGTTTTTCTAAAGTATCGACACAATCCGAATGAATTTGGTCGGTTTTCCGTATGCCAGTTGATGTATTTCACTTCAAATGACGTCCTTTTGAAACAGAAGACAGACACTTTGAGTGGTGGTGGCCACACCGCACCTCGGATTGAGGCGGGGTTGACTCGTACACGTCACATATGAACCATGGATCGTTCTCCTAAATTTTCAATGGAATCCGAATGCGTTTGGTCAGTTTTCCGTATGTACTTAAATTGTTGTCCATTTTAAGCAAAAGACAGACACATTGAGTGGTGGCGGTCACACCGTGCCTCGGATTGAGGCGGGGTTGACTCGTACATATCACATATGACCCATGGATAATTGTGCTAAAGTATCGACACAATCCGAATGCGTTTGGTCGGTTTTCTGTATGCCAGTTGATGTATTTCACTTCAAATGACGTCCTTTTGAAACAGAAGACAGACACTTTGAGTGGTGGCGGCCACACCGCACCTCGGATTGAGGCAGGGTTGACTCATACACGTCACATATGACCCATGGATCATTCTCCTAAAGTTTCAATGGAAACTGAATGCGTTTGGTCAGTTTTCCGTATGTACGTAAATTGTTGTCCATTTTAAGCAAAAGAGAGACACTTTGAGTGGTGGCGGCCACACCGCGCCTCGGATTGAGGAGGGGTTGACTCGTACATGTCACATATGACCCATGGATCGTTTTTCTAAAGTATCGACACAATCCGAATGCGTTTGGTCGGTTTTCTGTATGCCAGTTGATGTATTTCACTTCAAATGACGTCCTTTTGAAACAGAAGACAGACACTTTGAGTGGTGGCGACCACACCGTGCCTCGGATTGAGGTGGGGTTGACTCTTACACGTCACATATGACCCATGGATCGTTCTCCTAAAGTTTCAATGGAAACCGAATGCGTTTAGTCGGTTTTCCGTATGCACTTAAATTGTTGTCCATTTTAAGCCAAAGACAGACACTTTGAGTGGTGGCGGCCACACCGCACCTCGGATTGTGGTGGGGTTGACTCGTACACGTCACATATGACCCATGGATCGTTGTTCTAAAGTATCAACACAATTCGAATGTGTTTGGTCGGTTTTCCGTATGCCAGTTGATGTATTTCACTTCAAATGGCGTCCTTTTGAAACAGAAGACAGACACTTTGAGTGGTGACGACCACACCGCACCTCAGATTGAGGCGGGGTTGACTCGTACACGTCACATATGACCCATGGATCGTTCTTCTAAAGTTTCAATGGAAACCGAATGCGTTTGGTCAGTTTTCCGTATGTACTTAAATTGTTGTTCATTTTAAGAAAAAGATAGACACTTTGAGTGGTGGTGGCCACACCGCGCCTTGGATTGAGGCGGGGTTGACTCGTACATGTCAAATATGACCCATGGATCGTTGTGCTAAAGTATCGACACAATCCTAATGCGTTTGGTCGGTTTTCCGTATGCCAGTTGATGTATTTCACTTCAAATGACGTCCTTTTGAAACAGAAGACAGACACTTTGAGTGGTGGCGGCCACACCGCACCTCAGATTGAGGCGGGGTTGACTCGTACACGTCACATATGACCCATGGATCGTTCTCCTAAAGTTTCAATGGAATCCGAATGCGTTTGGTTGGTTTTCCATATGTACTTAAATTGTTGTCCATTTTAAGCAAAAGACAGACACTTTGAGTGGTGGCGGCCACACCGCGCCTCGGATTGAGGCGGGGTTGACTCGTACATGTCACATATGACCCATGGATCGTTGTGCTAAAGTATCAACACAATCTGAATTCGTTTGGTCGGTTTTCCGTATGCCAGTTGATGTATTTCACTTCAAATGACGTCCTTTTGAAACAGAAGACAGACACTTTGAGTGGTGGCGGCCACACCGCGCCTCAGATTGATGCGGGGTTGACTCGTACACGTCACATATGACCCATGGATCGTTCTCCTAAAGTTTCAATGGAAACTGAATGTGTTTGGTCAGTTTTCCATATGTACTTAAATTGTTGTCCATTTTAAGAAAAAGACAGACACTTTGGGGTCCAAGGAAGAGGGTGGGGGGGCTGTCCGGGGGGCTGTCTAGGGTCCAGGGAGGAGGGTGGGGGGGTTGTGCGGGGGGCTGTCCGGGGGGTGTTCGGGGGGTTGTCCAGGGTCCAAGGAGGAGGGTGGGGGGGCTGTCTGGGTGGCTGTCTGGGGGCTGTCTGGGGGGCTGTTTGGGGGGCTGTCTGGGGTCCAGGGAGGAGGGTGGGGGGGGGCTGTCTGGGGGGCTGTTCGGGGAGCTATCCGGGGGCTGTCCGGGGCTGTTCGGGGGGTTGTCCGGGGTCCAAGGAAGAGGGTGGGGGGCTGTCTGGGGGGCTGTCCGGGGGGTTGTCCAGGGTCTAGGGTGGAGGGTGGGGGGGCTGTCTTGAGGGCTGTCCGGCGAGGCTGTCCGGGGTCTAGGGAGGAGGGTGGGGGGTTGTCCAGGGTCCCGGAAGGAGGGGGGTTCCCAAACACACAACCACTAAAAGACAACAACATCCATAAAAACAGATAATATATAAAAATAACTCAACTCCAATACTATACCACGAGTCTAGATAAAACCAACAACTAGAATATATTAAATATCAAATCTCAGTAATATCAGTCAAAAATGTAGTGGATCAACTTGTCCCACATCACCATCACCATCATCACCATCATCATCATCACCTTCGTCCTCGTCCCCATCATCGTCCTCGCCCTCGCCCTCCTCCTCGTCCTCGCCCTCCTCCTCGCCCTCGCCACCCGCCTCGCCCTCCTCCTCTCCCTCCTCTTCCGCGTTAGACTCCTCGCCATCATCATCGTCAAGCTGTACATCATCCTGACCACCACTAGAACTTCCACCTGGTGCACCGTAAATAGAACGTATCGACGACATATACTCATCAAAAGCTGGGCTGGCCTCTGCTAGAAGTGTAGGATGTGGAACTTCAATAAATTTCATAAACGCACTGTTTGCCCTAGCAGACTGTTCTGCCGTCTCTGTGACCCTTTTCTCAGCCTGTTCTGCCTGTGCCCTAACTTGCTGCAGCTTGGTGGCACTACAGCTCATACCTGAGGAGGGTCAATACCTCGTCGGGGCTATCCTAGGTCGGCAGTGTACTCTGCCAGAATGCTCCTCTCCCAACACCTGATGTAAGTGATCTGTTGGCCCAAAATTGTCTGGTTCTTGGGCATCGAGGGCCTCTAAAGCAGACTATTACAAATATAAATATATCATTAAGTTACAAAATAGATATTAAAAAATAAATTCAACAGATTAAAACTTACAATCTGCTGCTGAGTCACTTCGTTGACGACACTTCCATCCTTTTTTCGTCTACTCGAGCAAAACAGTTTTGCTCGAGGCACGCATCCTTCAATATTTTGTATTTGCCTCTACAATGACATTGAAAACTAAAGTTATATGAAAACTTTAGAAAACTATTAAATAATTGAAGAAACAAAAGAAAGTGTAAGTCATAAAGAAAACTTATAAACAATTGTTATACCTGCTTCCTCTCATGATCAAGCATCGTAGTGCGTCCCAGTGTGTGGATGTATTTTTTTGCATCAATGTTATTTTTATTTTTTCAAGATGATTCCTAAATAAAATTCGAAAATGAAACAGATAGTATTAATGAAAAACATGAAAGTTATTATTTAAATACCTCAAATGTTATTAATACCTTAAACTGGGTACTCGTCCAATGAGTAATCATCTGATGATACTTCTCTATAGGACAATCATCCACAACTGGTACCGCCTCTAACTCAGTGCCAACTCTAGCATGCCAGCCCATATACAACTCATGCTTGTAGGCTCTCCAAAGCTCGCCTAAATCCTTTAGATGTTCCGATCGTGCACCCTCACCATTGGGAAAATTAAATCGAAGCTGAAATCAAAATATTAATTCATATAAATACAAAAATAATTCATGGCATTGAATAGAATAGATTTTTTTACCCATATCTCTGCCCAAGATCTATCCTTGACCTCATGCGGAAAATGTCTCCACGATAGCGGGCTGATGGGAATGATGTCAGAGTATTTGGCAAGCGTCGCCAAAAAACTCCGACATTGCTGCCCTGTTTTCTCAACCATTTGGTTGTCTTCATTATAATCCACCATAACCTGTGTGCAGCGGTTTCACACCGAACGCATGCGTGTACGCCTCTGCCCCCGCCTCCTATCAGTAGATGTATCTGTCATGAAAGAAAAACAAATATTTTATCAGAACATGTTATAATGAAAATAAATATTTCTATAAAAAAAATTTAGGGTTCTATAAATATACTTGTGCCGGTCTGATCGCTGAGTGCCGCTGGATCCACAGAAACTGATGGAACACCCTGTGGTGGAACATGAGTCGAAGACAATGGAATATAGAAGCTCGGAGAGACAAAAGTAGAAGGAAAAGAAGATGGGACAACTGTCTGACCGGATGCTGACTGAGGAGTGAGAATCATCATGGGATGTGAAAATGATGGGCCAGAAGATGCAGAAGGTAGCGAAAACATGGGAGGCCTAAATATCCCGTGTGTCTCTAACGACACATCGGTATCAGAATGTGGGAAGGATGACATGTCAGTGGGAGGGGCATGGTCTAGTTGGGTACGTGCAGCTGCTCATCCACCTCTGGTACGAACCCTCCTCGTACCACCGACCTGAGTACTAGGACCAGTACTAGGCTCCTCGTAGAATAACTGTCGACGTATAGGTGGATCCTACAAAAATGTTTACAAAAAAAAATCACATGACATTATATATTCTTTAAATATATCAATTTGAAATAAAGTACTCACTGTAGGCACTAATGGTGGAACGCCCATCTCCGTCATTCGACGATTGTTCTCCATCATTTTTTCCTTCGTCTCTCTTCAATTGGATTCATTTCTTGCTTTTGAAAACAAATATGTAATTAATTAGAAAAAGAAAACTAATGTGTAACCCAAAAAATGCAATTCAAATAAAATTGCAACCAATAAACATTGAAAATTCACATAATGGTCAATTAAGCTATCAATTGTTTTAGAAGAGCTTGAATGGATTTAATAAATCATACAAGTTGTAATGTTCACCAAGTTAGAAATATTGTTTGACTATGTTTGAATACAGTTCAATTACAAATTAGAAAATGCAATTCAAATAAAACTGCAACCAATAAACATTGAAAATTCACATAACGGTCAAGTCAGCTATCAATTGTTTTAGAAGAGCTTGAATAGATTTAATAAATCATACAAGTTGTAATGTTCACCAAGTTATAAATATGTTTGACTATGTTTGAATACAGTTCAATTCCAAATTAGAAAATGCAATTCAAATAAAACTACAACCAATAAACATTGAAAATTCACATAACGGTCAAGTCAGCTAAAACATATTTGTGATCAATACTAAATCAATTTGAATATTACCAACCTTAACAACCCAACTCGAGGTAAACCAAAAGAATTGAGAACATGGATGAATGATTCTATATATTTTCAACCACAACTTCAGGTTCACAATCAACTCTGACAATTGAGCTATTTGAGTCATCAAAAGAAATAAATGGATTGGTTCCAATGGCACTAGGGACAGTGTCAATTCCATCATCACCATCATCAAAAATATGTCTTGGAATTACTTCAACTATGACACCAAATTCAGGTCGAAGTTGGTCTTTGACATAAAAAACTTGTTTAGCCATTGATGCCAACACATATGGTTCTTCGGTAGAAAGAGTGCGAGTCATATTAATTACTCTAAATCCACAATCATCAATAAATGTGCCATGTCTCGTCATCGAATCAAACCAATGGCATTTCATCATTGTGAATCGTCCATGAGAGTAATAATCCAATATTATTATTTTCTCAACAACTCCATAATAACCCACATTTTCAAATCACAGTCTACTATCTGATGCACTGGCATAACAATCTGTTGTGGCAGTAACCATAACACCATCATGTTGTGTTCTCATGTTTTTTGCTCGTTCAGTGACAATAAATTTGTACCCATTGATAACAATTGATTTACAGTCACGAACCACGATATTAGGACCAAAAGCCAAAGCTCTTATTTCCTCAGAGAAAGAGTCAGCAGACAAACTCAATACCTGCAATATAAATGACTATTAAAGTTAATTAAATATTGATATAATTATTTTAAACATTAATTTTTTTTATACCTTCAATTTTAACCAAGCAGAAAACTCTTTGCTATGCAAAGTCTCTCTCCTTCTCAAAGATAAAGAACAATGCTTCCTATTTATCATTGTTTTATGTTCCCTGTAGATAAAAAATATTAATAGTTTAACAGATATATATGTAAGATATACATAATCAATTTAGTTACCTGATATAGTCATCGAACAAATCACAGTTGAACAAAACTGTGCGATGTGCCATCTCCCGCTCTTTATGGCTTAATGTCTTCAATGTATATGATCCAGGAATTCCTCCTATTTGAGGAAGTGATGGAAAATTGGGTTCAATTTTCTCATACTATTCTTCTTCATTTCTCATTGGTTTGTTCAATCTTGTAGTAAGATCAGACAAATACATCGAGCAGAAATCCATACATTCTTGAGCCAAGTAACCGTTCACGATAGAACCTTCGGGATGATTTCTGTTTCGGACATAAGACTTTAATGTGAACATATTTCTTTCAGTTGGATACATCCATCGAAAAGAAACAGGTCCTCCAAGAAGTATTTCAGTGGGAATATGGATAGTCAGATGCAGCATGCATGTGAAAAATGATGGAGGAAATATTTTCTCCAACTCACACAAAATTAATGGGGCATCTGTCAACATTTTTTGCAAGAAAGACTTGGACAACTTTTTAGCACAAAGATCTCTAAAAAATGGCACAACTGAATAACAACCACCCTTACATTATTGGACAAAAGATGACGGATTGTTATTGGAAGCAACTCATGCAGTAGAAAGTGATAATCATGAGTCTTCAAAGATTTTAGCTTCAACTCTCTTCTGTTGACCCGTTTAGATATGTTGCTTGAATAGTCATAAGGAACTCTAATAGTCTCTAATACTTCCAGAAATTGTTTTTTTTTTCGCAGGTGTCATCACATAAGAATCACATGGAAGTTTCCATTTATTTTCACTGATACGTACAAGATGCAATTCTGGTCTGATGCCCCAATCCACCAAGTCACGCCGAGATCGTAAATCATCTTTTGTCTTCCCCTTGACATTTAGAAGAACTGAAAGCAACATTTCGCATATATTCTTTTCAATATTCATTACGTCTAAGCAATGACGTAACAAATTGGTTGACCAATAAGGCAAATCAAAAAAGATACTCTTCTTCCTCCAATTGTAACAGGTTTCAGTGGAAACATTATTTCTCTTTCCAGATTTCATTTGAACCTTCCCGAATGAAAAACTGAAATCTTTCAATTCATTAAGCACGTCAATTCCAGACATACACTGAGGTGGATCATTGGTCTCTATGGTATTATCAAATCTTCGACGATTCATTCTATATGGATGATCCTTTGGAAAGAATCATCGATGTCACATAAAACTGAAACTACAGCGATGTTTCAGTCTTCTAGATCGTGTATTCTTCATACAAACTGGACATGACAGTTTTCCCTTCGTGCTCCATCCATACATCATTGCATAAGCCGGAAAATCATTGATCGTCCACATAAGCACAGAACGCATCTGAAATATGTCTTTCGAACATGCATCGTATGTGCGCACACCCACATCTCAAAGAAGTTTAAACTCTTTTATTAAAGGTTGCATGTATACATCAATATCAATGTCGGGATCAGAAGGACCAGATATGAGTATACTCATGAAAGTGAAAGGTTTTTTCATACACAACCATGGGGGAAGATTATAAATGTGTATAAAAACTGGCCATGTGTTGTGCGAAGTAAGCATCTTCCCAAATGGATTAAAACCGTCGCATGAAAGACCCAGCCTCACATTACGCACGTCAGATGCAAAATCAGGATGTCGAGCATCAAATCTCTACCATGCAAATCCATCTGCAGGATGAACCAACTCATCATTAGTCTTCTTTCTCTCAGTATCATGCCATCTCATTTTTATTGATATGTCATCAGACATAAAAAGATTCTGAAGTCTGGGGATCAATGGAAAGTGTCACATTACTTTTTGTGGAACGCGGGATGGTGTTCCATCAGATTTTGTCTTCCAGCGGGATGTGCCATATTTTATACAATCATTTCGTTCATCGGTTTCCTCCCAGAATAAACTGCAATCTTTCAGGAAAGCATGAATTTTGTTTCTTGAAAATCTAAGTTCCTCAACTAACTTCCATGCCTTATAGTGGTTTGAGGGAATATCTGCATCATCTGGAAGTAAATCCTTCAAGAGAGTAAGAATGTAATCGATTGCTGTATTAGAAATTTCATACATAGTTTTCCCATGAAACAATCGGATTAAAAATTCCAGCTTTTTCATTTTATCGCATTGTCGATATACTGGAGTCGTGGCAGCATCATTCAATTTTTTCACCCTATCAATATCATCATTTTCACTAGATGCATCAGCTGTCCTCATATCGATGTCTTCTTGAGTCGAAATCCTTTCTTTTTCATGACGATGAATAAACGGAAACCGATCATCTAACAAATTCTCCATTCCAGTCCTTTCATTTCGATCATCACCAATTTGAGATTTCATTTTCTCCCCATTGTGATACCACACAAAGTAGTTTTCTTGAAAACCATTTTTGGTTATGTGGTAGCTGACTTCTTCATGGCTCAACCAAGGTCTACCAACACAATTGGAACATGGGCAGTGTATGCGACCACTATCTGAAGCATTGTGAAATGCAAAATCTATAAATCTCTCCAAATTGTTTTGAAAATCACTTGAGATCCGATCGGTTTCATATATCCAACTTCTGTCCATTCTGTAAAAAGAATTTATATAAGTCATTTTGTCATAAACAATTCAATAGGATTGAAATTTAATAGAAAATACATTTAAGTAAACGATAAAGGAAGAAAATAGTCAAGGTATCAACTACACATGTGAAAAAAACATACAAATGTGTTATTGAAAAAATGTAAAACCAACAAGAAATTAATGTGTTATATCACATCACAACATGCCTCATCCCATAACCATATTAGTAGGGTATCATGAACATGAATAACATCAACCTTGTGCCATCCTTCTACCCTACATGACCCCAACCACATGCCACATCTTATTATAGCCTTATCACATCACACCTCACCGGAAAACACTAGGGAAATCATAGTACATCTCACCTGAAGACACATGGACAATCACATCGCATCTTGCCTAAAAACACATGGTCAATCACTTTTGAAGGAAGAGTAGGGAAGACATGGTAGCTATCCAACCATATAACCACCATCCTAGATATTAGAAAAAATACCCATAACTCAAAACCTCTGATCGTTGGTAAGTTTATCCAACTCTGGTTGGGAATGTGTAGAAATAAGATAAAAATAAATGATATATAGATAGCACAAAATACTCAACCTATGGGTTCACATTAACTACATAATCACACACTTCACCACTACCATAAAACACATAAACCACACCACCACCACACAAGACGCATAGCATTTCTCACTTTCATTTATAAGCCACTTCATTCACACTTACATTGTCCATTCATTTAATGTTAAATTAATTAAATCCATTTACCACACATCCATTTCTATTCCATCTCATTTATTTAATATCTTGTTTTTTGGTTTTAACAACATAATTTATTCCATAGATAACCAGGAAACTAATAAAACCACCACACAATAACTCACCATCTCACAATAACCATCGACGCCATGTTACATCGACCAACCATCTCACCAAAACAACCACATATCACAACAAAAATATTGCACATCACAAACCACCGCACAACCAAAACCACCGCACAACCAAAACTATGAATCTTCAAAATTAGAACACAATAAAGAGACATTGTGCCCTTATAAATGTAAATGTGTAATGAAAACATTAATTGGACATACACCGATATAGGGATTTGACTACACAATTCGTGGAACAATCATAAATTTTTACAGAAACCCTAAAATTTAGGAATTAGGAAATCATTAGTAGAAGTATATTATTTATAACAGGTGGAACAAAAATATAGGAATCTAACCTGGTGGCTAGAGATCCGATGGAAGATGTGGGGATTGGGAAGTGATTCTGCCGAGGAATTGCATCTGGAGGAGCTTCTGGAGACGAGCGGAAGGCTCTGGATCCGCTTATGAATCGTGGGGAGGCCACTGCTAGCATTGGGGTATTTGGGGGTTTTTTTCAACGGTTCATAAAAACCGTTGGAAAAAACCAGTCTTTCCCAACAGTTTCATAAAACCGTAGGGAAAAATAAGTTTTTCCCACCTTTTCCCAACGGTTTTATGAAACCGTTGGGAAAGACTGAATTTTTTCCACTTTTCCCAATGGTTTCATAAAACCGTTGGGGAAAGTATCTTCTAATAGGTATTTACCAATGGTTTATATAAACCATTGGAAAAGACAGAATATACCAACGGTTTCTTTGAACCATTGGTAAACAACTGTTGGGAAAACTCCCATTTCTAGTAGTGAGGGGTGAGGGGCACCTTTGGAAAAGCTAGAAATATTATTTTATAATAAATTCATATTCGGTTTCTAATGGCTCCAAAGTGGATTATTTAAAGTTTAAGGTGGGGATAGGTCGAAAACCACTCAAACAATAGAATTTAGATAGGTTTGGGTCATTATATTAACCTTATCTTTAAGTATTAACTCTTAGTTAATTAGTTTCACTTTTATAATGTCTCTTTGTATTTTTATATTATATGGTTAATAAACTTAATATATACATCCAACCGACCCCCAAGTGGTCCATTAATGATACACCTATCATGATTTAAGTCTCTTTCCCGAACCTTAGATTTTTATGAATTTAATATCAATTAATAGTATAATATTTGTTTTAAAAACTCTTTTATGTCAATTTTGATACTATTCAATAATTGATTTTTTTAAAAATCATTACAGAATGATTACTTCGAAAAAAGTCAATTAAATCAATCCTAATATGTCATATAATCCTAGAAAATTAGTTTAATTCATTAAAAGTCTCAAATTATATTTATTTGGGTATTTATAATATCAATTATTTTAATTTTTCACTATTATGGTAATTACTGCATCATCATTATGTCATAAATAAATTAAATTATTTAATATCTAAAAATTATAAATAAAATATAATTATGTAGTAAATCTTTTTATCTTTCTAATGAATATTTACAATCGAATTTATCTTATGCATAACCCTATATTAAAAATATTTTAGTAAATAAACTTTGATTTTAACTCCTTTAACTCTTCTTTGAATTAAATAATAATAAATGTCCTAATCTAATCCAAGTGGACCTAAATGATAATATTTTATTCCTAAGGTTGTTTTTGGTCGAGATACACTTGTCTAATAGAATTAGGACATGTGTTAGGGTAATATTAATATCATTTTTACCCTTAATTACCCTATTTACTTTTAACCGTGGTAAATAAAAGTAAAAAGTTACTATTCACCAAAAATTATTTTCATCTCAATGAACCACATTTTACTCCTTGATATTAACCGTGTCTCTTGGATTTTTGAAATTCCACTCACAGAAGTGGTAAAACTAAGTTTTATGAAAAATTCAGTTTTTTAACTACCACTTAGTGGTTTTACTATTCATCAAAAAATGAAAGTTTCCAGAGAAATACCAAAAATTAGGCCTAAGATATATTTGATATTATGAATTCAAAAATGATGTCTATTTTACCAAATTCAAAACAAATTAGTTGCATTAATTAATTTAAAAATTAATTCCCGTCGTCAAAACAAATAGCGTGTTTTTAAGAGATAATAAATATCAAAAGATTGACACTTGTTTATGTCTGGTTTAAATGTGAAATCTCATCCAATGACCAACATTGTATTAAATGGTAAAAATATATTCTAAATATACTTTAAAACCACTCAAATTAATAATTTATCACAATTAATTATTTCGATTAAAAAAGTTGTTTTTAATTAAAATTTAGAAATTTTCACTATTCATCAAAATATGAAAGTTATCCGAAAAGTACCAAAATTTCACCCTAAGCTAATTTCGATATTACGAATCCATAACTGAAGTCCATTTCGAAAGATAAAATTTATAAAATTTCAAAAATTAGGTATTACTATTCATAACGGCTAGTTTGATTGGTTGTGGTGTGTTAGAATCTCGAAGTTGCGTACAATGCACGTCATTGCATTATTCAAAGAGAAACGCACCGTGGAAGATTGGGGTGTTACATTCTCCCCTCCTTCAATAAATTGCATCCTCACAATTTTTTTAAAAAAATATTTGGGCTTGAGAATATAATGGAATGTCCCACATCGGAAAAAGGGTCAATAAAGATATCACTTTAAAAGAAAGGAAGATAGGTATAAAGGTCACCCAAGATAACCCATACTAGGATTCCATGTAGGAAAACATGGATATGGACGATAAAGTAAGTGTTAAGTTCTGATGGAGAGGGATAGAAAACATGATTAGGAGAAAGTTGACAATAATAAAATCACAAACATGTGTTGAGACAAACGGTCATTAGTCTTCCAGTAGGAAAAGTAAACGGACAAAATTTTTTGTTTTAAGTTACATTACATATAGACGAGGAATTAATTTATGATATTGACGAAGAACATAAAGAGATATACTTAATTTTTAAGTAGAGTTTCATTCTTTAATAACTTTTTACCACTAACTCATTTTTTTGAACAATGCGTATTTAAGAAGACTTGGTCACAATGGAAGAGCTAGAATAAACTTCTATAGAAATACATGATCCACGTAGGATAAAATATATATTTACCTTGTCTTTAGAGATTAATCAAAACCAAAATGGTTAGTATAATATCTGATGACCCCCCCAAATGGATATTTCATTAGAGAAAAAAAAACACTGATCTTAATTTCTAAAATTAAACCATCAATACCCCAAAGTTAAATAAATACCATTCAATAATCAATTGTCCTTAAAATCTTTCAATATAATCCAAACTAATATTGAAACTCAAAACTTATAAGAATGTAGTCTTCCACGTTAAATTGTATCTCCAAATGAAATTAATTACTCTTAAAGTCACATACTTAAAAGTAATTAACCTAATCATTTCCATAAACAACCCAAATCACTATAAATCCACAATAAAAACATAAAAATCCACCATTACTCCTCAAATGAAATCCCATACTATTCTATTTTCCATAAAACAAATCAAACAACTTCGAAAATAACATTTATCACTTAATTACCAAATCATTTTACTATACTAAGGGTATTCATTTGATAAGACATAAGATCCCAAATCAAATTATTAACGATCAATAAAATCATTTAACTAAAAATAATAGTCACACTAACCAGGGACTTCACGTAGTCCAGTGGTAGGTGATAAATCCCAATCGCACTTTGGTTGTGGGTTCGATTCTCACAGCTTTGTCCGACGCGACGGGTTGTCACACGGTCTGCGTGTTGTCCTTTTTCAAAAACTATATTTTATAACATTACCAAAATGAGATAAATTCCTCAAATTAACCATAACATAATTTAACCACAAATCTTATCTAATACCTTAAATTTTCATCCCAAATTATAATAACTTATAATTTCCTCAAACCCAACGATCATATAAAACCAAATGGTTATTTATAACTATATTAACAAGAGAAAAGATAATTCTTTCTCAAATATCATTCTCACATGGAAAACTACAGGGTTCAAAATACAAGAGAAAATTATTCCAAAGTAAACCCATCAACAAGGAGCACTAATATATTTTAAACATTTCTCCAACCATTTATTTCCACATAGTTTCTTCTTTGACCAAGAAAATATCCTATAGAATAGGGCATTCACTCGGGTAATGGCCAGGTCCCCTACATTTACGGCAAATGACTGTAAATGGACTCTTGGGACCATTTTTATCTTCTTCCATAGTACTCATTATTTTTCTTCAGCAATTCTTCACTTTATGTCCTTCCTTACCGCACGTAAAGCATTTATTTTTCCCATTGAGACACTTTCCTGGGTGTCTCCTTCCACATTTTCTGCATGATGGAAATTGAGGATTCCTTTCTCCATGGTCTCCACTACTGGAGCTCTTATCATTCACCACCTTTCTCTTCTTTTTTGAGTCCGGGAATTGGTTAATATATATATTGTTGATCATATTTTTGGAAAATTGATTTTTCATAAATATGATATCTTTTACGCCTATCAACATTCCATTTTTTTTCTCATTTCCACCACCATTCCCACCTTGTACATCATTCTCAAAGTCACTATGACTTCCTTGGAATCCATCCATTGACTAAAACCAGAAAGCATTGTGTGAGGAACAGTAGTCATAAAATCATTTAGAGATTAACATGTCACCATATTCTCAATTTGAAACACATTAGGATTAACCAAGGTCATTTACTCTCATCTTATATATTTAATACTTCAAATCGGTTCGTAAAGAAAATGTAAATTATCCTAAGCATATCCCCTGGGAGTGTCGTAACCAAGAGTGCAGCAAGGCTCGTTGTCTTGCACCAGTTCCCGTTCGAGTCAAGCTCAAAGCGGTGTTTTCAGGTTTTACCCCTAGGTACATCTGTGCCAGAGCCGCCTCTACCTGCCCGTATCCAGACAGGGACGTATTGCTCGGAAAACTCAAAAAATCTCTACAATACCAAAATTCAAGGAAGTTCTTCTATACCAATCCTCAAAGTTCATCTTAGGTCTACGTGCTCTAATTAGAGTTTATCTAAATATAGCTTCCAAGGTTTGTACTAAACTTCATTTGATACCAACTGTAACGCCCCGACCCCAGTTACCCAGAGTCGGTGCATTATTACATAACATTGGCATGATCACAAAAAATATCAAGTCTCTAAAGACCGATTAGTTTAGTAGCCTTGGAAACACTAGATATATTCATAAGTCTTACATTAAATCATAAGGTAAAAAAAACTACAACAACATCTTGTCTTCATATCCCCTCATACTATCCCTGCAGGTCATTCATAAATTACTTCTTTACATCCTGGGAAAAATAAAACATTGAAAGGGGTGAGATCATATGCTCAGTAAGGATAACAATATAGCAGAAGCTTTCATATATAAGCATAAACACTTAAGGCAATGTATGACTAAAACAAAAGCCTTTTAAACTTGAACTTTAGAATAATATGGCAATGATAAAATGAAATAATTCCATTTAATTACTCACATGGATATTCTACTAGTCGAATAATCACATGCAATATCAATAACCACTTTCATAATGATGGAATGCATAATGCCAGACTATCATAATCACATATCCAAGGCCTCGTGCCAAGACTACAAATAAGATTTTGTCAAGGCCTTGTTCCAAGACACTAGTTTGTCTCATGATACCTACTGATGCATCGAGGAGCTATAGCGGGCTCCACCCATCACTTACTAAGTCCAATGCATTCCTCATATGAATAGGTTTAAACATAACATAAACATTCGTATTAAAACTAGCATATGAAATGTCAATACTTGATCCACAAACCATGAATGGTATAAAAATATCATATCCACAGTCAAACATAACTCATTCGATACAATATGGAAGATTATATTGTATCAGATTAACCTCAATCGAGAATAATGAAGGATATTTACATGGATGAAAATAATTATCAAAACTTTTAGAGAGAAATATCCCCCTTTTTCTTGAAAACAATTAAAAGTCACACTATTTGTCAAGAATCCATTTAAAATAGATTTTAGAATCAAAGTGTCCCATACCACTTTGAAACTTTTAAAAGGAGTTTTAATTTTAAAACTTTAATTTCCATATAAATAAATCCTTAAAACCATTTTTAAAACATGGACATTAATGAGAAAGATTTAGAAGAATAAGTCTTTAAAACATTTAAAAATGGTATTTTAGTTAGAGTTACTAACCAAAAGAGAGACACTTGAATACAAATAATTATGGTAATAAAAACATTTTAATATCATGAGAATAAAGGGATCCATGATATACTATGTCAAATTACATTATATACACCATATAAAAGTGATTTGGTGTATAACAACAAAGAAGTCTCAATGGGAAGTAAATTGAGATGCATTATCTTATAAATACCATATCCTTAGGTTAAGGATAAATCAATGAAATAATTATGTGTGACAAATATAAATACACTCAATATGATTGGATATTTAGTGTAAATCAATCAGATGACATTCACACATATTCTTGTAAAAACAACACCAATGAATTGGATATTTAACTCAACAAATCAAGATTGAGTAAAAATTACTCTTATCAAGTTCATACCGATGACCTGATAATTTATCAATGGAGTGATTATGTGTATCAAAAGTATATCCATATAAATGGAAGTTGAATTTATGACATAATCAAATGAATAGTGATTCTACACATAATCTTGGAGTAAAATAATCAATGAAGTATGCGTAAAGCCGAATGAGTGGAAATTGAAATTTCAAATTCCCTTATCGATTAGGTAACTTACGAAACATACACCCATGAAAGAAGGATCATACAATGATGAGGTAAATACCCATAAATTAAAGTATATTACACAATGAATACAATCATGGGCAGTACACATACACCACATGCAATAAATAAGTGGTGAACATTTGAATTCTCACGAAATTAAGAGTGAGATAAGAAACCCCTTACTTTGTACTTTTTCCTTTGTCGACGGTAGGTTAACCTCCTGTATAATGGTGTAATAATTTTTATTGAATTATACAAGAATCATATATATTAATATGATATCATATAAGATCTTTTAACATTGCTTTGTTAATAATATTTTAGAATTATCGTCGTTTCGATTGTCAACTTACTCGTTTTCTTTTATATGTTTTGTTACGTAAGCCGTGTTTGTCATGGATAGGTTTTCTCTTATTCATATCCATAATTATATCAAGTCCTTATATACAATTATTAATCATCAAATGAGAATTAGACTTGAATGGATACAATGGAGAATGAATCTCATCGCGTTCGTGGAGACGGTAGTCCGTACGTACGCACGAGCGAAAATATCATTCTTTTGATGTTAAAATAATATATAATTGAATGGTATATAATATATACATAATAATTATAATGTTATATTTATTATTTACATGAATTACACATCATTATTATACCCATCCAAATAATAATTTATTGAATGACAATTACACCACAACGTGGAGACGGTATGCCGTACGTACGCACGTATGGTGACATGTCATTCAAAGGATGGATAGAATACTGAATATGGTTGTACCATATTTATAATAATATTATAGTATATATGAGATACTGGATTCATTATTTTATAATGGGAATAACAAAGAAAGAAGAAGTTGAAGAAAAAAAAGAATTTGAAAAAAAGGTGGTAAAAACATTACATCTTCTTTGGGTTCTTCCTTTTGATTTGATCAAAAGGGCTCCTTAGGTTGGATTTCTGATCAAACTAAGGACTATAGGTTGTAGTGAGGGAAGTTGAGAGATTATTTGGGCTGGGGTTGGCCGAACCAAAAGGCTTTGAATGTGTGAATTAATGAGAAGGGGGAGTGCTCTTTTATAAGAGGGGTGAGGGGCACCTTTGGAAAAGCTAGAAATATTATTTTATAATAAATTCATATTCGGTTTCTAATGGCTCCGAAGTGGATTATTTAAATTTTAAGGTGGGGATAGGTCGAAAAACACTCAACCAATAGAATTTATACAGGTTTGGGTCATTATATTAACCTTATCTTTAAGTATTAACTCTTAGTTAATTAGTTTCACTTTTACAATGTCTCTTTGTATTTTTATATTATATGGTTAATAAACTTAATATATACATCCAACAGACCCCCAAGTAGTCCATTAATTATACACCTATCATTATATAAGTCTCTTTCCCAAACCTTATATTTTTAGGAATTTAATATCAATTAATAATATATTATTTGTTTTAAAAACTCTTTTATGTCAATTTTGACACTATTCAATAATTGATTTTTGTAAAAATCATTACAGAATTATTATTTCGAAAAAAGTCAATTAAATAAATCCTAATATGTCATATAATCCTATAAAATTAGTTTAATTCATTAAAAGTCTCAAATTATATTTATTTTGGTATTTATAATATCAATTATTTTAATTTTTCGCTATTATGGAAATTACTGCATCATCATTGTGTCATAAATAAATTAAATTATTTAATATATAAAAATTATAAATAAAATATCATTATGTAGGAAATCTTTTTTTATTTCTAATTAATATTTACAATCGAATTTATCTTATGTATAACCCTATATTAAAAATGTTTTAGTAAATAAACTTTGATTTTAACTCCTTTAACTCTTCTTTGAATTAAATAATAATAAATGTCCTAATCTAATCCAAGTGGACCTAAATGATAATACTTTATTCCTAAGGTTGTTTTTGGTCGAGATTCACTTGTCCAATAGAATTAGGACATGTGTTAGGGTAATATTAATATCATTTTTACCCTTAATTACCCTATTTACTTTTAATCGTGGTAAATAAAAGTAAAAAGTTACTATTCACCAAAAATTATTTTCATCTCAATGAACCACATTTTACTCCTTGATATTAACCGTGTCTCTCGGATTTTCGAAATTCCACTCACAGAAGTGGTAAAATTAAGTTTTATGAAAAATTCAGTTTTTTAACTACCACTTAGTGGTTTTACTATTCATTAAAAAATGAAAGTTTCCAGAAAAATACCAAAAATTAGGCCTAAACTATATTTTATATTATGAATTCAAAAATGATGTCTATTTTACCAAATTCAAAACAAATCAGTTGCATTAATTAATTTAAAAATTAATTCCCGTCGACAAAACAAATAGCGTGTTTTTAAGAGATAATAAATATCAAAAGATTGACACTTGTTTATGTCTGGTTTAAATGTGAAATCTCATCAAATGAACAAAATTGTATTAAATGGTAAAAATATATTCTAAATATACTTTAAAACCACTCAAATTAATAATTTATCACAATTAATTATTTCGATTAAAAAAGTTGTTTTTAATTAAAATTTAGTAATTTTCACTATTCATCAAAATATGAAAGTTATCCGAAAAGTACCAAAATTTCACCCTAAGCTAATTTCGATATTACGAATCCAAAACTGAAGTCCATTTCGAAAGATAAAATTTATAAAATTTCAAAAATTTGGTATTACTATTCATAACGGCTAGTTTGATTGGTTGTGGTGTGTTAGAATCTCGAAGTTGCGTACAATGCACGTCATTGCGTTATTCAAAGGGAAACGTATAGTGGAAGCTTGGGGTGTTACATTCTCCCCTCCTTCAATAAATTGCATCCTCGCAATTTTTTTTTTAAATTTGGGCTTGAGAATATAATGGAATGTCCCACATTGGAAAAAGGGTCAATAAAGCTATCACTTTAAAAGAAAGGAAGAGAGGTATAAAGGTCACCCAAGATAACCCATACTAGGATTCCATGTAGGAAAACATGGATATGGACGATAAACTAAGTGTTAAGTTCTGATGGAGAGGGATAGAAAACATGATCAGGAGAAAGCTAACAATAAGAAAATCACAAACTTGTGTTGAGACAAACGGTTATTAGTCTTCCAGTAGGAAAAGTAAACAGACAACATTTTTGGATTTAAGTTACATTACATATGGACGAGGAATTAATTTATGATATTTACTAAGAACATAAAGAGATTTACTTACTTTTTAAGTAGAGTTTCATTCTTTAATAACTTTTTACCACTAACTCATTTTTTTAAACAATGCGTATTCAATAAGACTTGGTCACAATGGAAGAGCTAGAATAAACTTCTATAGAAATACATGATCCGCATAGGATAAACTATATATTTACCTTGTCTTTAGAGATTAATCAAAACCAAAATGGTTATTATAATATCTAATGACCCCCCCAAATGGATATTTCATTAGAGAAAAAAAAACACTGATCTTAATTTCTAAAATTAAACCATCAATACCCCAAAGTTAAATAAATACCATTCAATAATCAATTGTCCTTAAAATACTTCAATATAATCCAAACTAATATTGATACTCAAAACTTATAAGAATGTAGTCTTCCACGTTAAATTGTATCTCCAAATGACATTAATTACTCTTAAAGTCACATACTTAAAAGTAATTAACCTAATCATTTCCATAAACAACCCAAATCACTATAAATCCACAATAAAAACATAAAAATCCACCATTACTCCTCAAATGAAATCTTATACTATTCTATTTTCCATAAAACAAAGAGAACAACTTCCAAAATAACATTTATCACTTAATTACCAAATCATTTTACTATACTAAGGGTATTCATTTGATAAGACATAAGATCCCAAATCAAATTATTAATGATCAATAAAATCATTTAACTAAAAATAATAGTCACACTAACCAGGGACTTCACGTAGTCCAGTGGTAGGTGATAAATCTCAATCGCACTTTGGTTGTGGGTTTGATTCCCACAGCTTTGTCCGACGCGACGGGTTGTCACACGGTCTGCGTGTTGTCCTTTTTCAAAAACTATATTTTATAACATTACCAAAATGAGATAAATTCCTCAAATTAACCATAACATAATTTAACCACAAATCTTATCTCATACCTTAAATTTTCATCCCAAATTATAATAACTTATAATTTCCTCAAACCCAACGATCATATAAAACCAAATGGTTATTTATAACTATATTCACAAGAGAAAAGATAATTCTTTCTCAAATATCATTCTCACATGGAAAACTGCAGGGTTAAAAATACAAGAGAAAATTATTCCAAAGTAAACCCATCAACAAGGAGCAATAATAAATTTTAAACATTTCTCCAACCATTTATTTCCACATAGTTTCTTCTTTGACCAAGAAAATATCCTATAGAATAGGGCATTCACTCGGGTAATGGCCAGGTCCCCTACATTTACGGCAAATAACTGTAAATGGACTCTTGGGACCATTTTTATCTTCTTCCATAGTACTCTTCATTTTTCTTCAGCAATTCTTCACTTTATGTCCTTCCTTCCCGCACGTAAAGCATTTCTTTGTCCCATTGAGACACTTTCCTGGGTGTCTCCTTCCACATTTTCTGCATGATGGAAATTGAGGATTCCTTTCTCCATGGTCTCCACTGCTGGAGCTCTTATCATTCATCACCTTTCTCTTCTTTTTTGAGTCCATGAATTGGTTAATATATATATTGTTGATCATATTTTTGGAAAATTGATTTGGCATAAAGATGATATCTTTTAATCCTATCAACATTACATTTTGTTGCTCATTACCACCACCGTTCCCACCTTGTACATCATTCTCAAAGTCACTATGACTTCCTTGGAATCCAGCCATTGACTAAAACCAGAAAGCATTGTGTGAGTAACAGTATTCATAAAATCATTTAGAGATTAAAATGTCACCATATTCTCAATTTGAAACACATTAGGATTAACCAAGGTCATTTACTCTCATCATATATATTTAATACTTCAAATCGGTTGGTAAAGAAAATGTAAATTATCCTAAGCATATCCCCTGGGAGTGTCGTAACCAAGAGTGAAACAAGGCCCGTTGTCGTGCACCAGTTCCCGTTCGAGTTAAGCTCAAAGCTGTGTTTTCGGGTTTTACCCCTAGGTACATCTGTGCCAGAGCTGCCTCTACCTGCTCGTATCCAGACATGGATGTATTGCTCGGAAAACTCAAAAAATCTCTACAATACCAAAATTCTAGGAAGTTCTTCTATACTAATCCTCAAAGTTCATCTTAGGTCTACGTGCTCTAATCAGAGTTTATCAAAATCTAGCTTCCAAGGTTTGTACTAAACTTCATCTGATACCAACTGTAACGCCCCGACCCTAGTTACCTAGAGTCGGTGCATTATTACATAACATTGGCATGATCACAAAAAATATCAAGTCTCGAAAGACTGATTAGTTTAGTAGCCTTGGAAACACTAGATATATTCATAAGTCTTACATTAAATCATAAGGTAAAAAAACTACAACAACATCTTGTCTTCATATCCCCTCATACTATCCCTGCAGGTCATTCATAAATTACTTCTTCACATCCTGGGAAAAATAAAACATTGAAAGGGGTGAGCTCAGATGCTCAGTAAGGATAACAATATATCAGAATCTTTCATATATAAGCATAAACACTTAAGGCAATGTATGACTAAAAAAAAGCCTTTTAAACTTGAACTTTAGAATAATATGGAAATGATAAAATGAAATAATGTCATTTACTTACTCACATGGATATTCTACTAGTCGAATAATCACATGCAATATCAATAACCACTTTCATAATGATGGAATGCATAATGCCAGACTATCATAACCACATAGCCAAGGCCTTGTGCCAAGACTACAAATAAGATTTTGTCAAGGCCTTGTGCCAAGACACTAGTTTGTCTCATGAGACCTACCGATGCATCAAGGAGCTATATCGGGCTCCACCAGTCACTTACTAAGTCCAATGCATTCCTCATATGAATAGGTTTAAACATAACATAAACATTCATATTAAAACTAGCATACGAAATGTCAATACTTGATCCACAAACCATGAATGGTATAAAAATATCATATCCACAGTCAAACATAACTCATTAGATACAATATAGAAGATTATATTGTATCATATTAACCTCAATCGAGAATAATGAAGGATATTTACATGGATGAAAATAATCATCAAAACTATTAGAGAGAAATATCCCCCTTTTTCTTGAAAATAATTAAAAGTCACACTATTTGTCAAGAATCCATTTAAAATAGATTTTAGATTCAAAGTGTCGGATACCACTTTGAAACTTTTAAAAGGAGTTTTAATTTTAAAACTTTAATGTCCATATAAATAAATCCTTAAAACCATTTTTAAAACATAGACATTAATGAGAAATATTTAGAAGAATAAGTCTTTAAAACATTTAAAAATGGTATTTTAGTTAGAGTTACTAACCAAAAGAGAGACACTTGAATACAAATAATTGTGGTAATAAAAACTTTTTAATATCATGAGAAGAAATGGATCCATGATATACTATGTCAAAGTACATTATATACACCATATAAAAGTGATTTGGTGTATAACAACAAAGAAGTCTCAATGGGATGTAAATTGAGATGAATTCTCTTATAAAGTCCATATCCTTAGGTTAAGGATAAATCAATGAAATAATTATGTGTGACAAATATAAATACACTCAATATGATTGGATATTTAGTGTAAATCAATCAGATGACATTCACACATATTCTTGTAAAAACAACACCAATGAATTGGATATTTAACTCAACAAATCAAGATCGAGTAAAAATTACTCTTATCAAGTTCATACCGATGACCTGATAATTTATCAATGGAGTGATTATGTGTATCAAAATTATATCCACAGAAAGGGGAGTGGAATTTATGACCTAATCAAATGAATAGTGATTATACACATAATCTTGGAGTAAAATAATCAATGAAGTATGCGTAAATCCGAATGAGTGGAAATTGAAATTTCAAATTCCCTTATCGATTAGGTAACTTACGAAACATAGACCCATTAAAGAAGGATCATACAATGATGATGTAAATACCCATAAATTAAATTATATTACACAATGAGTACAATCATGGGCAGTACACATACACCACATGCAATAAATAATTGGTGAACATTTGACTTCTCACGAAATTAAGAGTGAGATAAGAAACTCCTTACTCTGTACTTTTTCCTTTGTCGATGGTAGGTTAACCTCCTTTATAATGGTGGAATAATTGTTATTGAATTATACAAGAATAATATATATTAATATGATATCATATATTATATTTTAACATTGCTTTGTTAATAATATTTTAGAATTATCGTCGTTTCGGTTGTCAGCTTACTCATTTTCTTTTATATGTTTTGTTACGTAAGCTGTGTTTGTCATGGATAGGTTGTCTCTTATTCATATCCAGAATGATATCAAGTCCTTATATACTATTATTAATCATCAAATGAGAATTATACTTGAATGGATACAATGGAGAATGAATCTCATCGCGTTCGTGGAGACGGTAGTCCGTACGTACGCACGAGCGACAATATCATTCTTTTGATGTTAAAATAATATATAATTGAATGGTATATAATATAGAAAGAATAATTATCATGTTATATTTATTATTTACATGAATTACACATCATTATTATACTCATCCAAATAATAATTTATTGAATGACAATTACACCACGACGTGGAGACGGTAAGCCGTACGTACGCACGTATGGTGACATGTCATTCAAAGGATGGATAGAATACTGAATATGGTTGTACCATATTTATAATAATATTATAGTATATAGGAGATACTGGATTCATTATTTTATAATGGTAATAACAAATAAATAAGAAGTTGAAGAAAAAAAAGAATTTGAAAAAAAGGTGGTAAAAACATTACCTCTTCTTCGGGTTCTTCCTTTTGATTTGATCAAAAGGGATCCTTAGGTTGGCTTTCTGATCAAACTAAGGACTCTAGGTTGTATTTAGGGAAGTTTAGAGATTATTTGAGCAGTGTTTGGCCGAACCAAAAGGCTTTGAAGGTGTGAAGTAATGAGAAGGGGGAGTGCCCTTTTATAAGAGGGGTGAGGGGACCTTTGGAAAAGCTAGAAATATTATTTTATAATAAATTAATATTCGGTTTCTAATGGCTCCAAAGTGAATTATTTAAAGGATAATGTGGGGATAGGTCGAAAACCACTCAACCAATAGAATTTAGACAGGTTTGGGTCATTATATTAACCTTATTGTTAAGTATTAACTCTTAATTAATTAGTTTCACTTTTACAATGTCTCTTTGTATTTTTATATTATATGGTTAATAAACTTAATATATACATCCAACCAACCCCCAAGTGGTCCATTAATGATACACCTATCATGATATAAGTCTCTTTACCTAACCTTAGATTTTTAGGAATTTAATATCAATTAATAATATGATATTTGTTTTAAAAACTCTTTTATGTCAATTTTGACACTATTCAATAATTGATTTTTGTAAAAATCATTACAGAATGATTACTTCGAACAAAGTCAATTAAATAAATCCTAATATGTCATATAATCCTAGAAAATTAGTTTAATTCATTAAAAGTCTCAAATTATATTTATTTGGGTATTTATAATATCAATTATTTTAATTTTTCACTATTATGGTAATTACTGCATCATCATTGTGTCATAAATAAATTAAATTATTTAATATATAAAAATTATAAATAAAATATAATTATGTATGAAATCGTTTTATCTTTCTAATTAATATTTACAATCGAATTTATCTTATGTATAACCCTATATTAAAAATGTTTTAGTAAATAAACTTTGATTTTAACTCCTTTAACTCTTCTTTGAATTAAATAATAATAAATGTCCTAATCTAATCCAAGTGGACCTAAATGATAATATTTTATTCCTAAGGTTGTTTTTGGTCGAGATACACTTGTCCAATAGAATTAGGACATGTGTTAGGGTAATATTAATATCATTTTTACCCTTAATTACCCTATTTACTTTTAACCGTGGTAAATAAAAGTAAAAAGTTACTATTCACAAAAAATTATTTTCATCTCAATGAACCACATTTTACTCCTTGATATTAACCGTGTCTCTTGGATTTTCGAAATTCCACTCACAGAAGTGGTAAAATTAAGTTTTATGAAAAATTCAGTTTTTTAACTACCACTTAGTGGTTTTACTATTCATCAAAAAATGAAAGTTTCCAGAAAAATACCAAAAATTAGGCCTAATATATATTTGATATTATGAATTAAAAAATGATGTCTATTTTACCAAATTCAAAACAAATCAGTTTCATTAATTAATTTAAAAATTAATTCCCGTCGTCAAAACAAATAGCGTGTTTTTAAGAGATAATAAATATCAAAAGATTGAAACTTGTTAATGTCTGGTTTAAATGTGAAATCTCATACAATGACCAACATTGTATTAAATGGTAAAAATATATTCTAAATATACTTTAAAACCACTCAAATTAATAATTTATCACAATTAATTATTTCGATTAAAAAAGTTGTTTTTAATTAAAATTTAGTAATTTTCACTATTCATCAAAATATGAAAGTTATCCGAAAAGTACCAAAATTTCACCCTAAGCTAATTTCGATATTAAGAATCCAAAACTGAAGTCCATTTCAAAAGATAAAATTTATAAAATTTCAAAAATTAGGTATTACTATTCATAACGGCTAGTTTGATTGGTTGTGGTGTGTTAGAATCTCGAAGTTGCGTACAATGCACGTCATTGAATTATTCAAAGGGGAACGTAACGTGGAAGCTTGGGGTGTTACATCATCTCATTATCTAGGACTCTAATCTCTGCATGATTTATCTCAATCGGGGCTCTGATTAATGCAGTTTGATGGAAATCATTCAGTAGTTCCATCATTCTCCATCAACTGCATTGATGATTTGAGATAAATAAAACCCAAAATCAATGGTCATATAGCATTATGAATTTGAAATCAAACCTTATAGAGTCAACATTCCATAAAATAGTTGTTAAAAAAATGCTAAACTATGTGAAAAAAATTACAAAATGGAAGGAAAAATCTGGGCGGAAACCTTTGGAGGTGCGGTGGAGCCGTAGGCGGAGGCAGAGCAAAATATGAACCTACATATTTCAATAAATATGAACCCAAATATTTCAATTCAGAATACAAATAAGTTACACAAATAATATTCAATCATTAATATGTATAAACCTGAAATTATTATGAGCTTGCAAATTTCAATTTTGAAATAAATATGAACTTGCATATTACAATTCTGAACCTGCATATTTCAATTTTGAAATAAAAATGAACCTGCATATTTCAATTATGAATACATATAAGTTACAAAAATAATAATCAAACATTTATATGTTTATTCCTGATACATATAATATAAAAAAAATAATATTAAAAAATGCATATGAAACAAAAATAACCTTCATCTGGTGGAACACTTCACCCATTTTCATCGCATTTCTGTTTAATGAAGCTATCATAGAAACAATTGTAATTTTGGTTAATATATATCAAATAAATAGTGAAATAGTAAGTGGACAGTAGTAATTAAAAGTAGAATATGGGGAAATAATTTTAATAGAAGATGATAATCAACTACGTACTCTGTATAATGGAGCTCCCACAGAAACGAATGGATTTCTGGTTACTACAACTCAGCAAGCAAGAGTACCCTTTTCTCCCTAATAATGTACACACTTACAACCACCAATGGAATCTAAAAAATCATAATAATAGTAGGGGTAAATATTCAGGGATCTAATCAATGCAGGGATTACCTCAATACTTCATCATCCAGGACTCTAATCGCTGCATGATTTATCTCAATCGGGGCTCTGATTAATGCAGTTTGATGGAAATCATTTAGTAGTTCCATCATTCTCCATCAACTTCATTGATGATTTGAGATCAATAAAACCCAAAATAAATGGTCATATAGAATTATGGATTTGAAGTCAAACCTCACAGAGTCATCATTGCATAAAATAACAGGTGAAAAAAATTAAAAAATGAAAGGCAAAATCTGGGAGGAAACCTTTGTAGGTGCGGAGGAGCCGGAGGCACATGCAGAGCAAAATATGAACCTGCATATTTCAATAAATATGAACATTCATATTTCAATTCTGAATACATACAAGTTACACAAATAATATTCAATCATTAATATGTATAATCCTGAAATTATTATGAGCTTGCATATTTCAATTCTGAAATAAATATGAACCTGCATATTACAATTCTGAACCTGCATATTTCAATTTTGAAATAAAAATGAACCTGTATATTTCAATTATGAATACATATAAGTTACATAAATAATATTAAAACATTAATATGTATATTCTTGATACATATAAGATAAAAAATAATATTAAAAAATGCATATGAAACAAAAATAACCTTCACGTGGTGGAACACTTCAACCATTTTCATTGCATTTTTGTTTAATGAAGCTCTCATAGAAACAATTTTAATTCTAGTTAATATATATCAAATAAATAGTGAAATAGTAAGTGGAAAGTAGTAATTAAAAGTATAATATGGTGAAATAATTTTACTAAAAGATTATCATCAACTACGTACTCTGTATAATGGAGCTCCCACAGAAACGGATGTATTGCTGGTTACTACAACTCAGCAAGCAAGAGTACTCTATACTCCCTAATAATGTACACACCTAAAACCACCAATGAAATATACAAAATCATAATTATAATATGGGTAAATATTCAGGGCTCTGATCAATGCATGGATTACCTCATCACCTCATCATCCGGGACTCTAATCGCTACATGATTTATCTCAATCAGGGTTTTGATTAATGCAGTTTGATGGAAATAATTAAGTAGTACCATCATTCTTCATCAACTACATTGATGATTTGAGATCAATGAAACCCAAAATCAATGTTCATATAGCATTATGGATTTGAAATAAAACCTTACAGAGTCATCATTCCATAAAATAACAGTTAAAACAAAGGTAAACTGTGTGAAAAAAATTACAAAATTAAAGGCAAAATCTGGGATGAAGGCAATATACTGAAGGGTGAACTCAAAATGAAGTCACCTAAAATCACCAATAATGGAATCAGACCATGCTATGAGAAATTTTAAGAGGAAATACAGATAGATAGCTAGAGGTGTTACCGTAGTAAAAAATTGATATGGTGATAAAGAAACCTGAATCAAAGAAGTCGTGCAAGATCATTAGGAACTATCATAATGTTCATGTAATGTAGAATCAATGTATAGATCATGAATAACAATGTATTTGGTGGGAAATGCATAAAATAATGAAACAATAGTGAGAAATCTAGAATGAGGGGTGTAAAGGTAACACATTACATTTTGGAAAAAATTAACACATGAAGTAAAATCTAAAAACATATAATTAAATTTCATAAATCATTTGATATATTTAAAAAATATATATAATTAAGCTCATGGAATGATATTATATACAATGAAGTAATGATGAGAAACCATATATATATATATAGTCAGAGTTAAAACAATGCTATTAGTAATTTGTTAAAATGATATAACCTGGAAAAAAATGAAATTATATTCAATGTAATTGAAAATGAAATAAAAAACACTGATAACATGAGAAAACAATGTTACAAATAATAATAGTGATAAAAACAAACAAAAATTGAAACAAATATACATAAAAAAGTACTTGATACCCAGGGTTGAAGCAATGTATTATAGCCCGCAAATTGGTTGAGCAGATTTCAGCCTGCAAATTTCAGTTTAATCAATAGACTGGTTGAGAAATATAAGTATATGTAGTAATGGGTGAATCGAAATATGAGATGTAGTGTCATAATGTTTGAAAAACTCATATGAAACTGGATATACAATATCTTGGAGAGAACTAAAAAAACCAGAAAATTATGAGTACGCATCTGTTGCGAAGCACTGTATTCCATTACAGCCTGTGAATTTCATATGAATTGAGTGAAATTAAAATACTAAAATGAGAGATAGGTTACAAAAAAGATAATACTGTGATGAATATGAGGTTAGGGAAAATTCAGATTGGTTGATGAGATTTGTGTAAGGCAGAAAAAGATAGATAAAGAAACCGTCAGAGTCGTCGTGGGTCTTAGAGCTCAGAGGATTATTACCAAAAATCCTAGGAGGTAGAGATCGAGGAGCCGGAGGCAGACTACGCAGAGCCGGAGTAGCCAGAGGCAGATGTGGCGTAGGAGGATCTAGATGCAGAGCAGTCAGTGGTAGAGAAACCAGAGTAGAAGGATATGAAGGAAGAGTAGTTATTCCAGGAGGTGGTCAGAGGCAAAGGCAGAGGGGAGGCCTAAGTGAAGATGTTGGTATAGATGGGAGTCGAGGAGTGGAGGGGAGTGTAGAAGCCGAAGGTAGAGGAGTCGGAGGCAAAGCATGTTGAGATGGAGCACGGGGAGGCCGCAGAAGATCTGGTGCGGTGGAGGGAGCTGAGAGAGAACCCTAGAAGCGGAGAGAAAAGATGCGAGCGAGAGTCAAACAGTAATAGTAGAATATGAGAGAATTTTCGTGAGCGGGAGTGGTAGAGGGAGGTGGGATGCATGGATATTTTTCGTAACCGAAATAAGGGGAGATGTGGAGTACTAGTGGAAGGGCACGTAGACGAGAAGATGATGTGGAGGAATGACATATTGACATGTGGCAGTTGGGAAGCTAGGATTAGTATATATAGTAGATTTGTGGCGTTATCCATAACTGAGAAATGGAACATTATAGATATAATTTTTTACAAAGAGGCTATTGGTGTGACATGATTATTAGTAGTCCTTAAGAATTTTAAGTAGTGGATTTCATTTTTTTTTAAAGTCATAGTGAATTCAAAATTATATGGAATCCATATTTTTATTCCAGGGAAAAGAAAATTAGGTTAAAATAACATTTTTTTGAGTCGTAATGGAAGATAGAAGTGTGAACATGCTTAAAATTCACACTAAATAAAATATAGTATTTTTTCTAATGAAGGTGATTGGTTTTGATTTTTTCAGATAGAGTAGATCCTTGAGAGACATCATAAAGACTTGATAATGTTTTTTAGTCAGAAAGAATGTAGGGAGATGTGATTGGTCCCTATTCAAATCTCTATGTGGGATTTATTTCTGTAGAAATCCCTCCTTTCCATTAAATGGAGTTGGTGGAGGTAGGTTTGGTGGGTGGACAAACCCAAGAAAACCCACCCAGTATAGGAGACACATATAGGGTTTTATTATCATATAAAACATATCTCTCCACTCTCTAAAAAACATTACTATTCAATAAGAAAAACTTTCTCCAATATATTTATTGTTTTATGGTATTTTTAGGTCTATTCTCTATTATTCATGATATATAAATTAAATGGGTATTTTCATTGTAATGGAGAGAGTATGTGTATCTTCATTTTACCATAGTGAGAGCCTTCTATTTGTCATATGATTTTTACCCATATTTATTTGGGGGGTTTTCACATTACATATGGTTTTCATTTTTCTACATCTTTTCACTTTATTTTTATCATTATATTTTCACCATATCAATGGGAAATCATTTTTGATCCCAATAATTCATTCATTGTAGATAATGTCAAAAAAAAATTATTCTACAAAGGGAATTGTATGGGCTCCCTTGGATATGGAACTTTCATCTCTAGTTTTGTCTCATCCAAACAATGACCATACTACCAATCAAGAAAATCCATTCATGGTAGTGGAGACTAATTTCCCTATAAAAAATAAGTTCTCTTCACATTATGATTTCATGTATAGAATGATTAATAAAAATTCCTTCATAAAAAATGATAGGTTTTCCTGTGTCATGGTTAATAAGAAAAAACCATGTAAGGACTACACTATTTTTATGAGGTTAATGAGAAAATATAAGTTCCTTAGTCATCATCCCCTAAATTATCCCCCTGTCATGAAAAAAATGCATGGTGATTCTAAAATGTTTTTACATGTAAACCATGTTCAGGGTTCCAAATGCCCAATCTATTTATTTAACATGGATTATTAATAGTGAATGAGAAATGATAACTTTTATTTCTTAATAAAGAATGTGATATGTGACTTAAGAGGCATATCTTTTTTTTCATTTGTACTTTTTTACCCAAAAGGATTATAAGTTATAATATATCATCATTAATGATAATTGTTTCACATTGTATTCTTAAAAAATAAAAGAAAATGAAATAAAAACTCATTTACTCCATGGTCAAAGGGTGAATTATTATTTTTGGAGGTATTTGACCTTTTTTATGGTTGAGTAGTATAAATCATTTAGTTAATTTTCTAAATAATAGTAATTTAATTCTTATAACATTAAACTTTAAATCAACGATGATGAAAATTAAAAAATAAACAAAAGTTATCCTTTTAAAAAGGATCTCTCTTAATATTAATATAATTGTATTAATGTAAAATATCTAGTGATTTTTGTGTTGATCACTAAAGGAATGATTATTATTCACCAATATACTCAAATTTATGATTTTATACAACAAAAATTATAAAACAATATATAAAAATTACCATATTTTGACTTGAGGTATCTCAAATGGAAATATGTTTTTCCCCTCTTATGCTCTTTTAACATAATTTTAAATTATTGGTGGATTTTATTTTTGATTTGAATCTTTAATTACTCCATTATTCCTTCCTGTTTAGTGTCTTTTCTCTCTCTTTCTCTCTTATTTAATAAGTTCTCCATCCATTTAAAAGTGTTTTTTCTTAAAAAAAATTGGTAGTTTCTTTGTGTGTATGTTTGTATTTTCTTTGTATGCTCTGTGGGATGGAAGATGGGAATATATATGTATATATATATATATATTAATAAATATATACATGCATAAGAATATATATTCATAGCTAGGTGGTCAGGCATACATGCATCTAAATCTATCTCTCTCTCTATATATATATCCATATATATAATAAAATATACATAGATAATGGCACACATTTGAGAAATCATATTCACGTGTGACTGAGCATGCACATATATACATATATATATAATAAAAAAACACAAAAAAAACATACACAAAATGATAGAATATGTTTATATGCATAATAGAACTCAGAGACCACATAAAAACATCATAACCCAAAATAATGGAATTATATGTATAATTGACTATATGATTATTTATTGAAAAAATCACATATCAATGAAAGACTGAAAAAACTTCAAATAGAAACAATGTGTTAGACTCGTGAAAGTGAAGAAGAAGAAATCATATATCCAATTTTAAAAGGAATATGGTAATTTTATGTGCTTAGTGCTGATAAAATCACCCACCTTTTTTGTGATTCTATAGTAGTGTCATTATTTCCACATTAGGAAACTTCTCCATCATTAATCAACCCTACACCTCAATCCCCCTTGTCATCGATTAAATCCTTCCCTCCATATCCCACCAACAACTTCCCCATCCTTCTTCGTAGATCAAACCCTTAGTGTGGACTTTTTATTTCATTTTACAATATATGTGTGTGTGTGTGCGCGCGTGCGTTTTTGTTTTTCTATTGTTATATTACATTAGTAATAAAAATATTAACTTATAATATTAATTTTAGAAATTTATAAAGGGGAATATGATTTAGAGATAAATTTAATTACAATCAAATATATTTATATTTTGATTGTTCTTTTGACATTTTATACAATTTCGTATTTTTTATGTTATTTCCTAACTTAAAAATAATTCTTAATATTTAGTTTTTTATGAATCAACCATTGTTTTTAACTAAGTTATTTTTAAAATTATAATTTAAAATACAAATTATTCATACTAATCATTATATTTCTTATTAAAAACAAATTAATTAACATTGATCCAACCAATCTATATTTTTTAATTTAATAAATAATTAAGTATCATTATTATTGTTGGTGTTATTATGATTACTAAAATTATAGCATAATTTATACTGATATTTAATATTTAATTTTCATTAACATTAATTTCTTTTTTTATAAATTAATTTATTATGATTCCATAAAATTAAATTTTAACTTGTAATCAAAATATATAGTTACTTTCAAATGAAGAATTATTTTATCATCCATCCAAGAAGTGTTTGAATATGAGAAAATTAAATCCATGGAAATAAAAAAAATTAATTTACAATGGTATTAATATGAGCAGTATTAATTTGATTTGATAGGGTGAAATGCAATATATATATATATAGTGGTGATTAATATTTTTATATTGAGAAATCAGATAATATAGAGTCATTAATTTTTTATATCCAAGTGCAACAAATTTAGAAAACACCATTTTCATAGTGATTATATAGTGATGCTATAAAACCCCTATATCATGGTTGTATACAATTTAGAGACTTATATATATTATTGATATTGGTTATCCTAAAATATAAAATGGATGCAGAAAAAAATATTTTTCATGGAATTTCATGAACTGTTGAAAGAGATACTTCGATAATACAATGATTAACAATTAAAAATATTATATCAATAAATTATATTTCTGATGGGATTAGGGTATAAGAAAATACATACGTGACCCAATAATTACGTGTTGTATATAGAAGAATATGTAGTATTTTCATACTATCCTAAATGTGGGATATCATTATAAAAATTGAAATAAGGATCTGATGTTAATTCATCTCAAATAAAAGATACCACACCACTTGGTAAGGAAATTGTATATCTTACAATAATTCTCAGTTTGAAGAATTTATTTGTATTTTCAAGCGATGTTAAAAGTTTAGGATGAGATATATATGTTCTGTCGTTTGATGGAAAACTACCTCAACCGGATGATTACCCATAATGAAAAATGAATTGATTAAATGTTTCTATTTTAGGAAATAAATTTATAAATCTAAGGATGTGAATTTTTATAGTTAAAAATAATCCTTATTAGAGCATTGGTAGAAAATGTAGTTTATGACTAGTTTTTTCAATAATCAACAACGTCTCCCCATATATTTATATAAATATGAGATATGCCATGTTGATATTGATGATTTCTAGGCCAAATCAACATATAAATAATATTGATGGTTGTCTATCACTATTGATTGATGGATTGAAATTATTATAGATGTAAGTGGTCAAAGCATTTGATGTATAAAAAATATTTTTTAAAAAAATTAAAAGATATAGCATTTTTATAATATAAATGAGTACCCTATATATTGAAATTTTTATTGATATAGTTTTAATTAAGGGAAATAATTCATGTACAATCTATAAAAAGAGATATCATATCATTAACTACAACATGTGGAAAATACACTCTAAATGGGTTGTCAAGGTATTTTTTAAATAAATCACACTAATTAAATGTTCAAAATTATTTTTAATGAATTACAAGATTATTGTTTTATGCCACATCCTTTGATAGATAGAAAATATTTTAATGGGGTGAAAAATATTATTGCTACATATAGGAAGGTACAATGATATGTTATTGATGGAAATATATTTGAGAAATAATCAATATTATTTAAGCTTCCATAATCAAGTTTTATAGAGGAAAAATATAATATTGATGCTGTGAGTTTTTTGAGACATATATATTATTATTTCATTGGATCATTTTTAGACATAAAATTAAATTACTATGATAAAATTAAATTTCATATTAGAAATAGCACTAAAAATAAATTCAATGGATTTAGCCTCCAATTCTAATGGAAAGTGGGTATAATTTCCTCATTCTTTTCATTAATGATCTAGAAATGAGAAAATAAGTTTATGAGAATGTTTGAATGGATTTATAGTGACTTAAATATAGTATATGAATGTGAAAACTCTTATATCATTAACTGATTGGATATTAAAATGTATGAAATCTCAGGATTGTCATATTTTTATGAAAGAATTATCACCAGTTACATTTCATGTCAAACTACCAATATTGATTGATTTTTCTAACGATGAGTGATTCTTTCATATATGACCTGAATAAATAAAGATAATAATGATATCAATGTCATCATGGTTTATGTAATATAAAAAAATCTTTTACCATTCAAATTTTAAAACAAATATTCTAGATAACTAATTTAAAATATTATTTACATTAAATATTTTAATCCTTACTAAAATTTCACAGTAAAATTATGGCGATTTTTTAATATATTGTAATTAATTTTTATTTCAATATACATTACCTTTAAATCCACTTAATATAGTTTTTTTCTTATTTTATTTCATTTTTATCATTATGTTATAACTTAAATTCATTTATTATTCTTGCACACTAATTCTTTATTTAATCTATTTTTAGTGATATGTTATATATAACTACTAAGGATTCTTCTTATGGACTAGGGAAGATGTCTACAGTAGGTAAATATGGTATTATATGTTTTCCTAGTTTTTTGTAGATTATAGGAAGAACCAAATGAACTCTTTTGAATTTTATGAAAATAGTAATCCTATGGGTCTATATAATAAAATAGTTAAGAGTTTTTTAGAACTATAAGGAAATAGAATGATAGGAATATTATACCCCAATTAGAGAAGCATAAAACTAATTACACATTATTAACAATGGTGTATCATAATATAAAAAATAACTATGTATAATTTTTTTATTTCCTCTAGAAATTATTATAAATTTTAGATAAAAAATATATTTTTTAAATCTTAAAAATGAAAATTTATATCTATAATATAAAAGATATTAGGATGTAGTAGTTAACATATATCATAAATAGGAAGAGATATTTTAAATAACTATTGATTACAAAATATTTTTTGGGGGATATGAATATCCTTGAAATGAATTTTGATTTATAAATAAGGACACGTAGAAGTTGTTTTTAATTGAAATACAATATTATTCATTTATGGTGAGTATAATATTCATAATGTAAAATGAAAATTATAATTTTTTTTATTAAATAATAAATTTATAATTTAATGATTCTTAATTAATAGAAATAAATCATAACACTGTAGGGACCTAGGTAAAGAATGCATATCCTCACAGTCTATATCATAAAGGTTATTTATTGTAAGATAGTATGATCTTCTAGAATTTAGAGAAGTTGAGACTATGTAATCTAATTCACATGTATTTCATCTTTGATTTGGGCATCTCCTTCTTATCTCAGAGAGTGTTCGCATCCCAAATCACACTGATGGATCTCCCCCTCTTCTTCTGCCTCTCCAGATTTCCTCCCTTCAACTTCTCTCAGTTTTTTTTATCTCGATTACTCGCTGTTGTGGGTCACTTACTTTAATATTTCAGTCTATCTAGCCATGTTTGACCTCATTCTTGGTTAGGAATGATGGTGAGTAGGACTGCTTGATATTTTTTGGTTGTAGCTCATAGCGGTGTACCTTTGAGCCTCTTATTCCCTGCTTCTTCCCCTTTTATTTTTCTTACACTACTGGAAAGATGATCTTTCCCAACACTTCTATTTTACCCTTTCCCAACGGTTCACCTAAACCGTTGGGAAAGGGTGTGTTTTGAGCCTCTTTCCCAACGGTTCACCAAAACCGTTGGGAAAGAGTGACCTTTCCCAACGGTTTTGGTGAACCGTTGGGAAAGGGTGTGGGAATTGAGACCTTTCCCAACGGTTCACCAAAACCGTTGGTGAACCGTTGGGAAAGGGTGTGAGAATTGAGCCTCTTTCCCAACGGTTTTGGTGAACCGTTGGGAAAGGTCACTCTTTCCCAACGGTTCACCAAAACCGTTGGGAAAAAGCACCCACAAATTCAACATTCGGCCTAAGTCAATTCAACCCACTCTAACCTTTCCCAACGGTTTTGAAAACCGTTGGGAAAAAGCACCCACAAATTCAACATTCGGCCTAAGTCAATTCAACCCACTCTAACCTTTCCCAACGGTTTTGAAAACCGTTGGGAAAGGGCTATCCCAATGGTTTTCAAAACCGTTGGGAAAAACCACCCACAAATTAAAGGGCTATCCCAACGGTTTTGAAAACCGTTGGGATAGGTTCTTTAATTTTTTTCCAGATCTACTAACCGAGAACATTATATAAATCAAAATTTTAAATAATTATGATAATAATTATATATATTTATGAAATTATGTTTACAAAAGTGATGTTAGCTTAGTGGTTAAGTCGTTCGATTATAAACGAGGGGTCCTGGGATCAAATCCCAGCGGATGTTTTATTTTTGGAATTTATATACCAACGGTTCCATTACCGTTGGTATAGATTTCTTATTACCTATACCAACGGTTTTGGAAACCGTTGGTATAGGTCTATACCAACAGTTTTTGGAAAACCGTTGGTATAGACCTATCCCAACGGCTTACTTGGCTACGGTTCTTCAAACCGTTGGTATAGGCTATACCAACGGTTTGGAGGCCTATACCAACGGTTCCAAACCGTTGGTAAAGGTTAGTTTTCCAGTAGTGTTAGGTTCCATAGAGTTCCCCAGTCTCTTCTTTATCACACCTAATCTTCTAGCCAAGGTTAAAATGCATGACCCAAACTTTGTTGGGTGTGTTTCCCTCTTTAGTTTGGTATGGTATTGTGGCAGTTACAGTAGTGGTGTTATGGGAATCGTCATGAGGTGGTTTCTCACCCTGGTTTACCTTCATCCTTTTGATTCAGTGAAAGCTTTTTTGCTTTTATTTTTATTTCTTCCACATTTTTGTTATTCAATCCCATATCCCATTACTTCCTTTTTCGATTGATTAATTTTTTATGGTTTTTTGGTTCATTTGGTTCTCGTTTCATCTTGTCTAGTCAGATAGATTTGTATGTTGTTTCACTCATGGCGTCGATGATGGATCCTATCATACTTTTCCTAGAGGTGGCTTCAAAGGTAGGGTTTGGTGGTTATGGTGATGATCAAGCTCACTATTGAGTCCTAAGTCCAATCGCAACTATGCTCTTTCGCATGGATCCCATCACACTTCTCCCAGTCAGACCTGCATAGTGGGTTTCCAACGAGTTTTTGGGATGTGTTGTTTGAGTGGATAAGTGTGTTACAATAGACATATTTTGTAGTGGCTTCACCTCTATCATTGGGTTCCCACTAGGATTCCTCTTTATGATGATTGTGGTCCGGTTTTGTCTTCATGGTTTGGTTGGTGTGTGGAAATACATTTTATTGTTTTGTGGAAATAATGAGGGACTCTGATGAATTGGTTTAGTGATCAAACAATGATGAAAATGGTGGTGATCATATGGTGATGATGATGGTGGTGACAGGATGGTAGTGATAAAATTCATTACTCAGGATGATGGCGGAAGTTTCCTTGATGTGACGGGACTTCTACTGAAGTGGGTTTCTCTTGGATTGAGGCATTCACGGGTTATGTGATAAATTTTTGTTTTAGAATTTTATATTTTGTATTAGAATTATTGACACTAGATTCTATGTGTGGTGTTATGTTTACTGATTAACCATAAAGAAAAAAATTTGAAAATCCAAAAAAAATATTTTTCAGAGCAGTTGATACTCGAATCAGTTTTCTAATAGGAGGTTATTCCACCCTTTTCACCCACTCACCATGAAATATGTATAATGATGATATTGAATAAAAAGGGATATACCTTATGGATTAATCACGGTAATATCCTAAAATATTATAAGGAATTGATAATTTTATACCATATGTTTAATATTTTTTAATAATATTTTAATAGTATGAATTTTAAAATTTTATTACTGGGACTCCTTCATGAGTGTTCTATATAGTGTAATTTCACATCAAAAGATAGGAAGAATATCATTACAGTATATTTAGGGTTGAATTAGCACCTGGTTTTCATAAAAGGATTTGAGATAGGTGTAATATATATTTTTTAGCTTTCCTTGAAGTAATTTTAAGGATAAATAATGGATTGGAAAATATATAATTTTTTATATGGATCAATTGATAGAGTAGTGAATTAGATTCTTGGTGATGTCATTGTTTTGAGAGATTTAGAGATATCAAAATTTATTGAATTCCACTCCTCCATTTCCTAGTATAAATTTGAAAATCTATCAGAAGTCATACATTGGGGATCCTCGATCTTATATTATATAATAAGTGATCATTAATTAAATTGGGTATATCATGAATCATAAGTAAATGCATTTAGATCTACTATGGTCGATGATACAACATATTATAGATGAACCATCTAGAGTGTTGTTCCCTATTTATGGGGTCTCCATTGTTGGAATGAATGATAAGAATTTTTGACTATGGCCAACTAGACTCATAAATAAGTTGATGTATAAAGTATACATTGTATATATTTTGGTTAAAATTTATTTTTAATTCATGTTTAATATTTTGTTTCACATAAAAATTATTGGAATATCAAAAAAATCTATTATATAGCTAACAACATGTAGATCCAACACATTTAGATACTACTTATAGCACCACCACTTTTCATCATTAATTACATAACTTATTTTTTTTTTATTTTAAGTAAAAAATTATGAAGTTTTAAAAATTATTAATCGATTCGTTGTATAATGGTCAATTTGAATACCATAGATAACAATTATATAGTTGGGTCTTCAGGTAGTGAGGAATTTGTATTCAGATGTAATGTTCGTAGACTATGCTTGGTGATTGTGGATCCTTTCAAATTCACCCACAAAAATTATTATTTTTCTTATAAATAAGTCTAGAAGTATTCAATTTAATGAATTTTTTCTATTATTTCCTTTATTAGGGGACTATTTTTGTTGTTTTGGATCTCACGTGACTCTCCTACTTTCTAGAGGTTGTTGGCCTATCGATCACTAGGGGTAGTGGTGATGGAATATTTAATCGAATGAGAAGATGAGTAGTTGAAACATCCCACAAGGGGTATTTCACCAAATCCAGGACCCTCTTATAGATTTAATATTTGTTTATGTAATCCTTACCAATAAAAATATTATTTACCCTTTCATAAAATTAATTGAATGAAGTCATTCATTTAATAGGATACTGCATGTGGGAATTATATTCTCATATATAATCCATGAATTTAGTCACTCTATAGTTTAATGTCATATAAGAAGAAAAATTAGAATTTATTACCATCCAGAGTGGTGTTGGAATCCTATCAAATGAGGTTGGATGTGTTATTATGGTTGGATTGATCCCATGGAATAAGCATCCTATACATCCATATAAAGGGAATCAGAACCCATGTAGTTTAGTGAAATTTAATGAGATGTTTCATACCTTTAATGTTCATGTGATGAAGAAAATAATAGCTCATTTTAAGGTCTTCCATCCATGATTAATTCCAAGAAGTTGAAATTCATATAGAGTGTATTAATAGGTGAAGGGTTTATAGAAATAGTTTGGTGTGGGATTTGCACATTAGAAACCCCTTATGATTAGACCAAGAATATGAGTTAGATGAATGGATTTTGGGGAACCAAGAGGAGTATTTTGACTAAATGAATTTGAATAAACCAAGAAGAGAATGTCAAGTAATGGAATTTGAAGAAACCAAGAGGGGAATCTCAACTCATGTTATTTGAAGAAATCAATAGGGGAATACTAACTCAGGGAATTTTGAAGAAACCAAGAGGATGTTCTCAACTCAACTTTTTTGAAGAAAAAAATAGGATAATCTTTACTCGAGCCATTCTATGAAACCGAGAGGAGTATCACAACTCAAGAGTTCAATGAAACTAATTGAAGGATCACAACATAATGTATTTTTGGGATCATGGTAGGGGTTACATGTGTGGTAATACAAATCCTGTCTAAATTGGGCTACAAATTTCATAGTGAAACTCTTAATTTTTCATGGGGTAATGTTAAAATAGAAGGGATTAAGCTAAAATCCCAAGAATATATCCCAAAAATGATCACAATCGAGGGTACAGGGGTGGATCCCCCAGGGTATGAACTAAAATTGTTGTGTAAGGTGCCTTGCAAGGTGTCCTAGGTAATTGGGAACCCATATTGATGAACTGGGTGAATGAAATCCCAACATAGAGGCCCAGTAAAATGGGTACCCATGTTAGAGGTGTTCCAGAATGGGAACCCAGTTATGTCCATTAAGGATGGGTGTGGATCCACTTTAGGATGACCTAGGAACATAACTACTTTGGGAAGACATGGGCATGTCTCCACTTTGAGATGTCCTTGGTGTAGCTTATATTTGGGAATTCCTAAGAACATATCCACTTTTGGATGTTCCATGTGTGGTTCATATTTGGGATGACCTAGGTGCAACTCCACATTTGGGATAGTTGGGACCAATAATATTTCAACCTAGTGAGGGCCTTATAGGGATATGAACAATTCAACTCGAAAGGATCCTTCCAAAGAATTTACCCCTTTTCTTCCAATCCATTACCCTAGGTTTTAATTTTAAAATTACTTGTGGGGGTCCATTGATGACTTGTGAAAATAGGATTGTGCTTTAGGTTATCTAGTTGTGTTACTACTCAGAGGAGTTTGAATTCATGTCAAAATGGGAGGGAATGGTTCCATTTTTAAGAGATGGTTGGTTGGGAACCTAGGTAATTACTCATAACCACTTTGGGAAACTAGATATGTGTATGGGAGTGTATATAATGGAATGAGAATGGGTATGAACTTGGATATACATGAGGCTTGGAATTCCCATGGAAGGGTGTGAGGCTAGCCGCATATAGCACAATGTGAGTGAGGCTAGCCATGAACATGAAAGGGCATGAGGATGGTCATGCATGATGGGTTACATATTGGAACACATAGATTTAGGAAGAACCACATCACTAATTTTCAACTTCAAACCATAATAACTTTTGATACACAAGTCCCTTTGAGATACATGAGATATCAAATCAAAACCTACTGAGTGAGTTACAGTAATGGATGCTTGGATTACACACAAATAATGTTTTATGAGTCCAAAATCGGTCCTAAAATAATGTAATGGTGTATTTTAATCATAGGGAATTTATCTTCTCTGTTAATGGAAAAAATTCACGGCCTACCCCCAGTGGGACATTCTCTCCATTGTATCACCGGATTGGGAAACACTTTTGAAGGATCTCCATCCCTCACACATGTGGAACACATAGATCTCATCTATGTATTTCATATCTAGTGTAAAACTCATTCATATTCAACTATAATCATATAATCAAAGTGATTCTCATATCAAGTTCTCTTCAAAAAATGGAATTTCCTATTTTTCAGCACTAACATGATGGATACTATGTTATTATTTGTTTTTTTGATATAGTTATATTATTTTTGAATTTTGTTTCAAATATTTTTGGTTTATATTTTATAATATTAGGTTATCATATATTATGTATTATAATTATAATTTAAATTTATTTATTATTATGGATATTTTTATATGAAATGGACATACGATTTGAATGTGGTATTATTACAGGATATTTTTGAGGTAAAAATACAGGTTTTCATTCTACCATTAGATAATGATTAATATTTTATGATGTTATCATTATTATAATTGTCATTATAATTATTATTATATTATTATATGGGTTTGATGTACTAATGTTGGACCATCCTCATCCTCTCATCACTCGTGACTGATACACTATTGGGGTTTTGAGTATCTCTCTTCTTATCATATTCCTACATAAAGGATCTACCCTTGTAAGTACGCTATGACCTTCCTTCATCATTCTTCCTCTATTTTCCTTTTCCTTTTTGTTATCATTCATCTTATTCCACCCTTCCCAATTACTCATGAATCAAGATTATGTATTATAGGATATTGAAAATGGGGGTTTCACCATGTCAATGTAAACCCATTAGGTAATGAGGTATTTTATTGATATATATTAAAGGCACATTCTTTGATTCTAACAAATTAATATGGGAGTAAAATCATTTCTTTATCTACTACAAAATAAAATTTCATTGTTATAAACATTAATAAATTTCTTGAAATAACTATTTTTATTTTGATAGTTAATTTTATATGATTCTATTAGCTTAAAAAAGGTTTGTTACTTTTTTAATAAGCTGTGAATATTTTTATGTGCCGATGATTTAGGTGAATCCATATATTTTATATTCATTGTGTAAGAACTTTCTTGCTTTAATTTTCAATATTTATTATTCATATGTTTTATATTTAAAAAATATCCCCAATTGAGTTCTTATTAATTTTATGTTTTCAATAATGTTGGTTTTAACTAGGATAATCTTTTTTTTTCGGATACTTTAAATACCTAAATGTTTTGATGTTTTAAAATTTTATTTATTTTATAATTATTTATAGTGTTATCATGGATTATGAAAAATAGGACCTAAGAAATAAGGTCATGTTTGGCTTGATAAAAGTAATGTTTTGATTTTTTTTAATCTTCATGTTACACACCCTTGTTATGTTACAACAAGTATATTATTATTTTTTGGTTTTTTTGAGTCATTGAATGACTATTTATATAGTCTTCTCGTGATTTTTCCATGATTTGGAGAATAAGTGGTGTCATGGAGTATTTTTATATATTTTTTTCATTATTATTTTTTAAAAAATTTTATGGATTCATGTAGGTTCCTAAGTATGAATTATTGTTATAGTGTTTCACTAATTGGGGTTTCAATCTAATTAGTACCAATAGTTATTATTTCACTCAAACTATGAGAAACCACAAATTATAATTTCCCTCTCACTATGTGTAGTACCCCTATGGATTCATGTAGGTTCCTAAATGTTTTGATGTTTACCTCCAGCCGCACTGGGTATTCCTCCTCCAGATCCGAGCCCCTCTGCTAACCCTTGGCCCGAGGTTACTCCCAGCCCCTCCCCTGAAGGACGTTCTACTTCATCCTCCCCCGTCGATGGTGGTAGCTTTTCCCCCCATGCCGGAGCTCCCTTTGGAGAAGATTTCACCGATTGTGACCCTTGGTTCCCCGGTGCTGGTTTTTCTTGAAGCGGCCTTCTCCTCGGCGTCCTCCCTTCTTCAATAGACTTTGGTTGTGCGTTTTCGGCGTGATCATCACCCGATATAGTGGTTCCAGAAGGTTGTGTCTTCGTGGGGCTTACTGGCCCCGGCTCGTGTCTCTGTCCTCAATCGACATTCCTTCTGCATCGTCCTTGCCTCCCGAGAGGATTTCGTTCGGGCCTGGTCTAGCAAGTCCTGCTCCTCTGGTTCTTGGCACTTCAACCTCTTCAGATTGTCCATGGTTGTGCATTCCAGCTGCAATTCTCCTCAGGCTGCGGCGTGGTTTGATCTCCAGGGACTCCCCCTCCCTTTTCAAAACCTCGCTTTCCTCCGCTCCATCGGCGATGCACTCGGGTCTTTTCTATGTGTGGATGACCACACCTCTCAACTGCTGGATGTTTCGTCTGCCACGCTATGTGCGGAGGATGATTTATCTTCCCCCATGCCGTATCGCGTGCTCCTCAAGGCTGGCTCCTTCTCCTGGTGGCAGAAGCTTCTCCATGCTTCACCGGTGCACTTCTGTAAGTCATGACGACTGTATGATCATTCTTTAAAGGTGTGTAGAAGACCCAGGTACCCACCTTCTTCCTCCCATCAGGTGGCTCGCCATGCCCCTCCTCCTACTCCCCCGATCCTGCAGCCTGTTGCTTCCTACTCCTAGATTGTCCCCCACCCTTGCCCCTCCTCACCCACCCCTCCTTTCCCTCAGTATCTGCTCTCTTCCCCTCTTCCCCCTCATACCTTTCCCCTCCCCCCTCCGCCCCTCCTCCCTCCCCCCTCCGCCCCTCCTCCCTCCCCCTCGTCGGCCTCCCTCTCGTTGGTTATGGCTCTCCTTCCTCTTATCCCTACTCATGCCCAGGTTCCGCTGATCCTTGCTTTGGTTCCATACCAAGCTCCTAGGCCTTCTATCCCTTCCCGACCTCTTCCTCATGTTACCCCCCTTATCCGATCGTCCCCTCCTTCCTCGTGTCCCTCGTCTCCCCCGAAGGTTGCTCCTATCCTGGGCAGTCCTCCTGTGCAAACTTCCAATTCCTTCTCCCTCCTAACCACCCCGGATCCGTCTCCCCTCTCCTCCGCTGCTCTCTCCCTATCTCCCACTGGTGTTCTAAGTAGATCCAAGAAGAAGGCCCTTCTATCCTCTTCAGCTTCCTCCCTTAATTCCTCTTCCTCGGCCGACACTAATGCCAAAAAAACTTCTGTTTTAATGTTTTCCTTACTAATTTGGAATGCTCGCAGCCTTGGTTCCTGAGAAAAGACTAATTTCATCTCCAACAAATTCTCTAATTCAATGATTTCTCTGGTGGCTATTCTTGAGCCGAAGCAAAATCCTTCCAGCATTGGTTCCTTTGCTCATAAGATAGGTGTCCGTTCTTCTTTTCATGCAGCCCCTGGTAACCTTAAAATATGGCCTTTTTGGAACTCTTTTATCTCTGTGGAGTTCATCAGTTCCTCAGAGCAGTTCATTAATACTAAGATCAGCATAGCTTCTTCCAACATTTTCTTCACTTTTATCTATGCTAAATATGAGGTTGTCGAGAGAGATCTCTTTTCGGATGACCTGGGGCACTTCGATCCAGGTGATGGACCATGGGTGGTGATTTTAATGTCATTTCTAATAGCTTGGAAAAGAAGGGTTGTGGCGCTTTCCCTCACTCAGCAAGCCGGGATTTCGTTGATTTCACAGCTAGAAATGGTCTTCTGGATTTGGGTTAGTCAGGAGATTGTTTTACTTGGTGCAACTATCAGAAAGGAACTAACTACACATAGTGTCATCTTGAACGCTGTCTGGAAAATCTTCATGCAATCTCGGCCTTCCCCGATGTGAAGGTTAGTCACCTCCCCATTACACTCTCTGACCACTCTCATTTATTGGTGACTTTGTCATGTAGACCGGGCATTGGTCATGGCTTCCGGTTCTCTAAACATTGGTTTGATGCACCTGCCTTCAGAGAGGTTGTTTGTTCTTTGTGGAATAAACCTGTCTGTGGTTCTCTTTGGTCCTCTTTGCATAAGAAACTTCAACGTCTCAAGAGAGACCTCCAGGCCTGGAGTCAGAACCTTCCTCCTTGTTTCCATGATCTGGACGTTCTCGCGAGAGAGGTGGAACACTTGGAGTCTATGCTCAAACTTGGGCGGGATGAGGATATTTTCAACCAACTTTTCATAAAAAATAACGACCTGGCCTTACATCTCCTAGAATAGGCACGATCTCTTCGAGATCGTGCTCGCGTAAGGTGGCAATGGGAAGGTGATAGAAACATGAGCTTTTTCACACTTTCATTCAATATAGAAAACGCCTTATTCACCAGAATATCATACTTTAGGAAATCTCCTTCACTAATGATCGTGATGTGGTTGGTTCTATGGTCGACGCGCACTTCAAGGCTCATTTGGTGGACCCGAATCCATGTATGAAAGGTTGTTAACCCATTGGTTCCTTTGAGCTCTTTGACAGTATTCCCCACTTGGTTTCTGTAGATGAAAACTGTGGCTTCGAGGCGGTGCTGGATGACCTTGAGATCTTGCAGGCAGTGAGGAGTATCTACCCTGACAGCTTTCCAGGTCCCGATGGGTTCCTAGGCTCCTTATATGTGGGTGCTTGGGATATTGTTGGTAGGGATTTTTCGGATGCGGTGCAGGACTTCTTTAGAGGTGGTCATCTTTCGTGGGTTGCATGTTCTACTACGCTCATGCTTATCCCTAAGATAAACGACCCTTCCTCCTTAAAACATTACCAGTCTATTAGTATGTGTTACTTCTCTTATAACGTGTTGGCCAATATTCTTAACAAGAGGCTCTCTTTAAGGATCTTGGCTTGGGTTTCAGAGCAGCATCATGACTTCATCTCAAGAAGGTCGATCCAAGGGGCTATTGGTCTGGCTCACGAATCTTTAAGGGACATCAATCTGAAATCCATAGGCTCTAATCTGATTATTAAACTCCACATGGACAAGGCATGTGATAGGCTTGAATGGAGCTTCATGCTGAGAGTTCTCGGGTGCCTTGGCTTCTCCTTGTGGGCTTCTGACCTCCTTTTCAGATGTGTTTGTTCACCTTGGTTCAGTGTATCACTGTGGGGAAAGCAATGTGGTTTTTTCAAATCTATCTGTGGACTCAAACAAGGAGATCCACTCTCCCCCAGCCTTTTCATCCTTATGCAGGATACCATTAGTCGTTTCTATAACAAAAGTGTTCAGGTTGGGTAGATTGGTGCTTATCGGTGTAGGGAACAGGGCAATGCGGTCTCTCATTTAATGTATGCAGATGACACTATTATTTTTCCAGAATGACAGTAAGCACTCGGTCTGTAACCTTAATGATCTCCTTGAGGAGTACTGCAAATGGAGCAGAGAAATTATCAACCGAGAGAAATGTAGTATCTATTTACCTACTCAATGTTCTGAAAGAAGAGTGCGGCTTCTTGAGAGAACTCTGGGGATGTCTAATCACCTTTTCCCAATGGAGTACCTTGGTGCCCTGTTTTTCCCTCAAGGATTCAGGTTCATCACTTCAATAAGTTGGTGGACTAGATCATGGGTCAGATTCACAACTGGAAAAACCATTTTTTATCTTACGGTGGTGGTATCACCTTTATCAACAACATCCCCGTCTATTCATATTCATATCCACTCTGCTATTAAGGTTCCCAAAGGCATTATTTCTCAGATGAAAAAAGTCATGGCTATGTTTATTTGGGACACCCATTCTGAAGGGAAGAACCACTGGTTGTCGTGGAATCAGACAGCTCAACCAGTTGTGGAGGGAGGCATAAATGTCTGAAGCCTTTCCAGGGAGTCTGTTGGCCTACATGGTAAGCTTTCATGGGAGGTTCTGGAGGGTAGGATGCTGTGGGGCAGAACCATGCAAACCAAATATAGGCTTCCTGACTCAGCATCCAACATCCGCCCTCCCCTTTGAAATGTTATCCTTCCACACATGCCTTCCTCCAGAACCATTCCAGATGGATCGTTGGCAAAGGTGATGTTAACTTATGGTTCAAGAAATGGGTGGGCTGTGTGTTGGGTTTCCCTGGGTGGCCTGCCTCGGGCATGTCTTTCATACAAGACAAGATTTTCCCTTCCTTCTCCCAGGCAGTTCTCAAAAAACGAGCAATGTGCCCTTTTTGATCTTATTGAAACTAATAATGAATATGATAAGTGTATTTTTTCTGGTTCGTTGTCCGGTGATTTCTCTGGGCGTGACTTCCGTCAGATTCATTTCCGTCCAGCAGAGGAGGATAGCAGAGCCGCTTACCTATGGTGCAATGCTATTCTGGCCAAACTCAACTTTCTGGTATGGTGCATTTGAAGTAATACCCTCTCCACCAACGAGCGTATCAGACAGGATGGTATTCCCATGGCGTCACAGTGTTCTTGTTGTTGGTCTCAGTTTGAGGAATCTACTACTCACCTTTTCTTCGAAAGTGATTGGGCTCGGGCTGCATGGTTCAGCTTCGGGCAGTTTACAGGGATTGCATCTCAACAGTTGTCGACCAACTCCTTCTTCTCTACGTGGTTCCATGGGGTGGATACCAACGTAGCTGAATCCAAGGCTATGGCTGTTGTTTTTGCAACAGAATGCTGGGTGAGTTGGAAGGCTCGAAACCAAGCTCGATTTGTAAACACGCCATGCACACAGTTTGGGTTGATTTGTAGAATCAGGTGCATACTCCTTGATCTTTCCAATCTTGCCAGTGAATGGCAGGATGCCCCTTCTCTTAGAGCCTTCATGAAGGATCATGTTCCATGAGCTTTTCTGGACTCTTCCCAAGGTCATTAGTTTAGCTGGCGCCCGCATAGGCGGGGCATTAAACTCAAGTCAGACAGTTATGTGCTTTGGGAAGTATGTGAGGAGGTGGGGTGGTTCGTGATGTCAGGGGGCAGTGTCATACTTTCTTATCATGCTTTCTATGGATTTAGAGATTCCATCCAGGTCGAGACGAGGGCGGCCCGGACTGGCCTTGATCTTTGCCATCACCACAACATTCCTTTGGATGCTATGGAGGTGGACTCCAATATTATTCATTCATGTCTGATTGGCCAGTGTGACATTCATTGGAGTATCACTTATCTCATCAGGAAATGTAAGGACTAAATTCTTGATAACATGGATGTGCTTCACACTTGGTTGAGAAGGTAACAAGGTGGTTGACTTCCTTGCAGCTAAAGCCGCACCCGGTTCTTCTATCACTTGTTTTTCCAATATGGGTGATTTCCCCCCTGATGGATTGGATTTAGTCCGAGGGGATTCCCTTGACTCCACTATTTTAGAACTCCTTAGTTTCTCTTTGTAGGCTTGGTGCCTTCCTTTCTTTATGAAATAAATAAAAAAAATATTGTTGTCAGTTTATAGTATCAGTGTGTCTTGTTACTTCATCCTTAAAATGTGATATCGACATTTATGATAGAATTGTGATCTGATTGATGCTTTTCGGATTATAGTGACATAACACCAGAGATACCTCTTGTCCAGTGCTAGGATGATATGGATGATCATGCCTCGTTGGTAGTGGAGTCAGATCCAACTGTTTCACCTAGTACATCTATCGATCAGCATCTTCCAGAGATTCTGCATTGGGTGTTATAGTATATGGGGTATGGGGCACCTAAATTCTAGCTGAACATTTGAGAATTGATTAAAGTGGTTCATTTTCAGTATCAAAATCTCTTTTTTGGTGAGGGGGACCGCAATATACTGAATTTTTGATAGAGTCCATCAAGAACATCTTTGTTCAGCTTGACGAAACCCCTATGAGGTAGTGAAGCTTATCACCTATATAATTTGAGGACCAAAAAATCATTTGTATGACATTCTGGTCCAGTCAAACCAATATGTAGGGATGACCTGAAAGGATTATCAAACTATCTATTTTTATATTTTCCTTCAAAAATATCTACGGGATGATAAGGATAAAGGGTTTATACATCTTATTTAGGGAGATTGTTAGTGATGGAATATGCCACCCACATCATTGAATTTCTATGGTTTAATTTTCCACTGGAATGTCATGATGCTATTTGGGTGAGGTGTTTTAAGGATATTATAAAGGATTCCATTTAATCATAGGGGAATATATTTTTATTCATATCCTTCTATGAGGTTTTGAATCATTAAATTATTATGTAATGGAACTTGATATAGGGAAGAACATCTGGGAAATATAGTATTTCTACTGGGGATGTGAGTGGAATATAGTGTATTAATAAGTAAATGTTTAAGGAGTCTCTAGGGAAGAGATAATTAGTACATGGTTCTTTGATTCCTTTAAGAGGGAGATCCTCAATCGATTTTTATCAGTGTGGGATGTTAGGGAATACTTATCATGGTTATGATAGGCCCCAAAATGAGTGATCATCCTATAGGGATATGGGGAACTTGTAGAGGCTGTATGGTATAACACCCTAAATGGATAATGAGGGTAGATCTAATCATTCTCGGGGTTTCAGTATATGCATCTTAGTATATCTTCTATATGAAAATTGTGGATTCTCTAGTCATCTGGATTATAGAGGATGGCATAGTTCCCAATGTCTAAGGAAACAAAGTAAATAGGGTGGTGCCCCTCAAGAGAGTAAAGTATTGGCATCTTAGGGTTTAGGTTTTGTGAATCTTTATTCCTTTGAGCAGACTCTTGTTGTGTAGGGTGAGCATCCATTAATATATCAAGGTATGATTCTTAAGGAATCAACCCTCACATCTACCTTGTTTGATACAAGAGTGTCATAATCATTCATATATAAGTAGTTGGTTGGTAAACTAGAGTTAGTAGTTTAATACCTATATAGGGTGTTATATATTGATATTTCCTTTGGTGTATAATCAGAGGGTATTCAGAGATGTATGGATAGTGTTATAGTGACCTGTGGATATATGAATCTCATGGATTATTTATGTTGTAGATGTGAAGCATTGATGTGATCAATGAGATAGATTGAAAAATTAGTTATTGAGAAAAAATGACACTTATTATTCGTGGGAATCATTCATATACTTAGAGGGTGATCAACATACTTGTATTGGGGAGTGGGATCTACATACAGAATGTTCGATACATATCATTAAATATATGGGTGTGCTATTTTTCTGTCTATCTAAGATTGTGTTGATAGACAAAGAGACTCCAAAAAGTCTTCCCTCTTATTGTTGATTATTATAAGATTTATTTTCTAAGGATTTCTCATGTTCACCACTCAAGTATGAGATTAAGGTTATGATTGATCTTCTATTAAGAACAAATCCCACATCTATTCCACTATATAGGATGGATCTTAAAAATATTAGAAAGTTGGAGTGTTAAAAAGAGATTTTGGAGGTGAATGAGTTTATTCATCTATGCATGTCCCCTTCCAGTGCTCTTAGGGTATTCTATAAGAAGAAAGATAAATAGTTCTGTTTATATATGGATTATCAAAGGATAAACCATGTTATGGTTAAGTATTGATATCCTCTTTAATTGCATCTATTACCTGTTTAAATAGTTGATAAGAGCCAAGTTTTTCTCCAAGATTGTATTGATGATTGGATATCTTCAATTGTTTGGTGAGGTCTTCTCATATACTATGTAGTAAATTCAGGAGCAGTAACACCTTATATGATTCTCTTGTGATGTAATTCAGATTGATCAAATCACCAACTATGTTTATGTACTTGATGATGATCTTCCATCAATATCTTGACCCGTTTGTGGCCATCTCTATAAAGGAGATGATAGTATTCTCCCACAAGATGGGAAAATGTTCTCTCCATATAGAGGTCATCTAGGTTACAATGAGATAGAATTATTTATTTTCCAAACTCTCCAAGTTTCAGATTTGGATCTGTGAGGTGTGATTATTGAGGCATGTAATCTCTCATGATAGAGTATCAATAGACCATAAGAAGGCCAAGGATATGGATTCTTGGTAGTTAACCAAGATCAACAAAAATATTCAATGTATCCTAGGATTTAAAATCTATTAAATGATGTTTATCTATGACTTCATCACTTTTGAGTCATCGATGATGACCCCAATCATGTAAGGGGTGAAGTTTTTTGGGGTCAGACACTTATGAGAGAGCCTTTCAGGAGTTAAAATATAGGTTGACATCCATGATAATCTTGAACATTCCAGATTCTAGTAAGGAGTATATATTGTGTTACGATGATTCAAGAGTTGTTCTCTGGGATGTTCTAATACAACATGAGTGAGTGGTCACTTATGGGTTTAGACAGTTGAGGTTATATGAGTATAACTACATGGTACATGATCTAGATCTTACAGAGTGCATGTATCGAGATGTTAGGATCACTACATGTTAGGTGAGAGTTTCATGGTTAATACCAACCATGAGATCCCAATAAATATTTTCTCCCAACACGACATCAACCTTTGATAGAAAAGGTGGGTCGAGTACCTGAAGTATTTTTATTTTGAGATAGAATACACCCCCCAAGAAGGAAAATATTGTGGCTGATGCTCTAAGTAGAAAAACTCAGGATAAAGTGGTGTAGGTGTCTAGTAATAAGTGGAAATTGATGATCATATTCAATGATTTGTACCTTGAATTTTAGGAGTATTCGGTCATTTTGACTCTTTTATCTTTGGCTATTTCCTCTCTCATCCTCAAGAGGGTAATAATGCTTTAGATATCTTACTCAGATTTCTTGGGGATAAGAGAAAATATATATGGTGTGGGCCCTCGACCTGATTGGTACCCGAATTCTGATGAGATCATTATATATGGGTTCATGCGGTAATCCCATCATGCATGCATGGGGATCTAATATAGGATTCACATTCTTAAATATGGGTGGTTCACCCAAGGCTAACCAAGATGTATCATGACATCAAAGGAACTATTGGGGGCCTAGAATGAATAAGGATGCAATGGGTTTTATTTATTAATAACTTGTTATTGGCTTGTGAAGGCCAAGAATCAGTGACCCAGAGGCCTTCTTAAGCACTCACATATTTTGAAGTTGAAGTGAAATGATATAATGATGGAATTCATTATATTATTTTTGAGGTATTCCCATAGTAGTGATGCAATATGGTTTATCGAGTACCATTTAATGAAGGTCACACATTTTATAATGATATGGGAGTCATATTTTGTTGATTTAGTTGGCATGTTGTATATCCAGGAGATGGTTTATATTCATGGGCTTCCCATGAGAGTTGTATCTAATCGATTTAACTATTTTAAATTATTCTTCTAGTGGGTTTGGTAAAATTGTCTTGATATGTAGATCCACATGAACATTTCCTAGCATCCTATGATGGATGGGGTGTTTGAATATACCAACTATTTTTTGGAGAAAAGGTTGTGGCCATGTTTCATTGATTATAACAGTTTGTGGGAGAACTATATCATTCTTAATGATTTTTCCTATAATAATTGTTATCAATCATTTATACATATAGAACCTTTTTTGGCCTTGTATGAAAGGCAATATTGATTACTTCAATGTTAGTTAGAGGTAGGGGAGTTAGATATTATTGGTCGAGTCTCATGTAGGAGATGCCATAGAATATTAGTGTGAGTAGGAAGTGATTGTAAACTACAAAGAGAAGGTAGGGATCTTATACTAACTAGAGACGCAATCATCTGAAAGTTAATGTGGAGGATAGGGTATTATTGTGAGTGTTTCGTCATTTGGGGTACCATCATATTCATAGGTAGGTAAGGCTCATGCCCATGTTTATTGGGTCACTTGATTTTTTTTGGGAAGATCATTACTGCGACATAACAATTAATGATTTATTAGAGATATAATGGTATGCATGATGTATTCAATGTATATCAACTTAAAATATACCATCCCGACCTTCTCACATGATCAATGTTGACCGCATTGAGCTTTAAATAAATTTTTTATTTGAGGAATGATAGGTTCTTATAGTGAATAAAAGTTAGAAGATTCTCCATGGGAAGCTAGTCCCTTTAGTATTCATGTATAGGAATAACGAGAATGTCTAGGAGGAGATTTGGTTGCAATAATCTGATATGAGGGTACACTGGTCAAATTTGTTTGTGGGTGAGGCTTAATAATGTCTCTTCGGGATGAGCTATTATATAGTGGGAAGGTTATAACATTCTATATATGTATGATTTATGAATTGATTTAATTATCACCAAAACATAGTGATTTAGATTTTTTTAAGGTTTTCAGATGTGTTGATTGGGGCCCAAGGATCATTTTCTCGAAGTTAGCCCTTGGTTCGGGTTGAAAATCTATAGTAGGTGACTCATTGCGCCACAAAACAAGGCATTTCCTTGTGATTAGGGTCATTAAAAATTCATTCATGATAAAATGACCAGGGTTTCACTATGAAGTTATGTCAATGTGTTAGGTTTCACTATGAATAACCTAGCCATGTTATAAGGGGGGTAATGGTTGAGGTTCTACTTTTTTCCTAGATCATGGTTTTGCACCATGATTGGAATGGTCATTTTGTAATGTGGGGAGGTTTGTTTTTTTCTTCTTCCTTGGGGTGAGGCATTTTACCATGACTTGGGTGGCCACATCAAAACATGAATTTTGTATGGGTATTGTGCTTTAACCATTGACTTAATGTGTCATGAATGTCTTGTACAATTTTAATGTCTTCATTAAATTAATTTAATAATTTTAAATGATTACCTAAATGATAAATCACTCATTTTTCATGTAACCATTCTTTTATCCACCTTCTCCCAGGGTTCTTCTCCCATTTAACTGGGATTTTCTTTGATCTTGGTCAGAATCTAGTACCATTCATCATAGGGGATCATCCTGGGTAAGGTTATCCCTCATATCCCCACTTATCATTCACTCTTATTAATTTTATACATATCATTGTTTATGATTTAACGTGATGGCCAATTTATTTATTGCCATATTAAAATAACATATCAATCATACAATTGTATTTACCAGACTTTTGTTGGGACACCATTGGTGGTGGCCTACTGAGTTATAATCACACCCCACATAGGTGCATTGTTATCCCTAATGTATTCATGGTTCATGATATAGGTAATGGAAAGATACCTCAATTGGATTGTGGAACTAGGATGTTGGGCCAAATTTGGGAGATAAGATAGATCTAAGAATTGGGACCAGTGTTAATGGCCTTCTTCTTCTGTTTACTTTTGGATCCAGTTGTATAAAATCTACCAATGAGAGATATTGTTTATAATTTCTTGAACCATTGGACATGTAAAATGTCTTATTTTGTTCTAGCATGATGGTAATTATTTACTTTGGGATGGAACATAGCTATGATGCCTATTTTTTATAATGGTATTATATTATGATTATTGTTTCTTAATATTCCTTCCATTATAATTTCTAGTTTTATTTACCGGAGGCGGTATAGTCTCATCATGATATGAATAGACACTCACGGTCGGACGATAGTCTATGGAATATGGGGAGGTTCTCTTAGGGTATGTAGAAAATATGTTCATTTGCAATGGAGGTAAACTGGGCCTTGGATTTTATATAAGGGGCATGGGAGGTTATCCTAGTCCACTATGATATGTGACATGATTTTATATTAAGTTATAATGATCTTGATAGACATCCTTACAAATGTTAATGCTTTTCTATGATTATAAATTTTCCACATTCTTATTTTATTCCACCAAGGTTCAAGATTACTAATTCTAAATTCTTCATGCATAATATATTATATGCTTTCATGGTTATACTTTTATGCTTCTATATTTTTAATCAATGATCTATGATTATGATATCATGATTCAATAGTTGTTTGTATGATTTCATAATCATATTTAATTAATCATTCCATGTCTCTACTGTTGATTTTTACACATGTTTATAACTGAATGATAAATCCTATATAACTTATTCATATTAATTTACCCTTAACTGAGCATTTGATCTCACATTTTTTTATGGTTCTTTTTCTCTGGGTAATTAAGAAACATAATATTTATGATTTTCAAGAATGTATAATATATAAAAAATTTAATGGAATAAATGTACATGTTATGATGAAATAAGATTGATTTGTAGTGAATCATAAAAAAATACATAACCACTAGGTTCCAATATTATAGTTTAAGTTTTGAGTTATAATGTTTAATAATATAAAATAATATAAAATAATATAAAATAATATAAAATAATATAAAATAATATAAAATTTATGTTTGTTATTTTGGGGTAATCTAAATTCACATCCGAGTGAGGATTAGTTAACATTGGGGATTAGGTCACAAATAATAAGTGGATAAAATTTGAATTAACCAAGGATTAAATAATAGTGTTATAAGATAGGTAATACTAGAATAGATATTTCAAATTCATTTATTTTTTTACACTAATTTAATTAAACACTATAATTTATTAATCACATTAACTGTATTTGTTTTAATAAATATGTAAAACCAGGAGGGACTGGGTGAATAATGAATATGATGAAAAATGTGACTATTATCCCTATGAGAAATTGAATGAGATGGGTGTTAATGTAAAATACACTATGTCTATGCATACACTACTATATTAGATTATTATTAATAACCTGAACCATATTGGACTCCCAAATTCACCTTAGGAGAAAAATGATATTGATTCCTTCATTAGATGAAGATTACCATCTCTTATTGGATTTCTTGATCCGTTAATTACTGAGAAATGAGTCAAATTAATAGGAGTTATATTTTTCCCATTTCATAATTATTGGAGCATGAAAAGGTGGTAATTTCTATTTATTTTTTGGAAGGTGAACTAGAATAGTGATTGATGATGATAAAGAATGAAATGAAAAATATAGATAATGAATCTATGGAATGGGTAGAGTCTATGAAAATATTATTAGATCATTTCCATTTTATTGTGTCTTGATAATTACTTTAACCCACTTTTTATTCATTATGTGTTTATTTTTTATATTATATTGATTGTTTATTATTTTTCTTTTATATTTTGCTTATTTTTTTACTCATTATTGGTTTATGTTTTATGTCGTGTGTATGGTTTTCCATTACTTTGTTTAATGAATATGTTTTTAGATTACTTGTGTTTTTGGTAATTTGTATTATGTAATAGTCTTTAAAAACATGTGTAAAAGTAATCATGATAATTTGGATGCTATAGAACATCGTATAATGATTCTTGTGATTGATTGTTGTGATATTTGAAATATGGATGTTGTGCTCTAAAATAATTTATGATATTAGATTATTTAGAAGACACTTCATGATGAAATATTAGAATATTAAAATTAGACACTTGTAGGAAATGAAATGACATTATAATATGATTATAGAAAATTAGAAAATACAACTCATAACATACAAAATGGCAATTTTCAATATTTTCACTTGGATCTGAAGTTAAGATTCTGAGTATAGGAAGTTATGAATTGTTCTTGAGATTATGATATGGATCAAATATTCCACATGAAAAATAAAATCATGATAAAAATATATTAGATTCTACATAATTATATTGCATGGAATTAGCCATAAAATTCATTTTCATGTTTTATCACGGGGTTACGAAGTGCCAACATCATGTAAATCCTGGACGTGAAAACATAATGTGGCACTAACATAATTACTATTGTGCCACTGTTTCTCACATGTTTCGGTATTTCTATCTACATTGATTTTATATAGTTTATTCACATTTGTTTATATATTTCGAACTAATATTTATTTTCAAACGATGATATTCAAAGTGGGTTGATAGTGTTAGATACGGGAACATGTGAGATATGTGATTGGATGGATGTAACTTTATATTATGATATTAATATAATATTTATAAGATATCAAATGAAATATTACATTGGATACAAATGGTTTCTCATGATGTAGTGTGAGGATTAATTATTTAAAGAACATATTGTGAAGAAAAAATGAAATACTATGATAAAAGAGAATGTATTCTTAAATGGAATATGAGAATACATTTAATGGTTGAGCATATTATTAAAAAGATTCCATGAGAATATATTTAATGAAAAATTTATTTTTAAGTTAAATTTCAAGGAAACATTGATGAGAATTTATTTTAATGACCCGAAACATGTGGATTATATTATCAAGATATGTATGATATTCAAACTACAGGTAAAAAATATATTTACACATTTTTATATTATTCCAACCATTATAGGATGTGAAGATTATTTTTGAAACACCAACATTAAGAAGATCATGGAGATTATTCATGATGTAATTAGACATTTTTTAATCATATAAAATAATGTCCATAGTAGTTAGGTTTGGAGAAAGGTGTTATAACTCTTATTCAACACTGAAATGATGTAATGTTTGAGAGATGCATTGTTTTACAATTTTTTTTTGATTTTTTGAGGCATTATTGACCAACATGAAGTTAATTATTCCACTATTTCTATGAAGGGAAGACAATCAATGTTGTTACACTAACAACATCTTCAACTCTTTCGTCGATTTCTCTATTTGGGTCTTTAATTGTATTTGTGTTTTTTCACTATAAATACGAAACATGGTTAAACTACAATATGGATCCAGCCATAAAAAATTAAATAAAATAGTATCATTAGACTAGAATTCAAATTATTTCATTCCTAAAGAACTTTTAGGTTTATATTTTTAGAGAATTAGGTCATAAATATTATATAAAAAAAACCATACATTAAAAAGTGAGGACTTCACTTAGTATCATTTTTTCTTCCAAGATCAAACCTTTAAAAGGAAGCCCAATTTATTTTCATGAAAAATCTTCATAACTTTCAAATTGACTTCTTCTATGCTCTTACATATCCTTAAACCTTGTGAAAATCATTTAATATTATGGTATGTTCATAGAAAGCTTAGTAAGGGTTTGAAATGTAAGAAATATATTAGTTTAGTGAAGAATATGAAACCCTACATTTTTTTTACATTTTCACATTATTCTTTGAGTGCATAAAATAAACCATATCCACATGGGTAAAATACTTTTTTACCAAATAAACCATTAAAAACTCGTATTAATTAAATTAAAACCCTTATAGACATCCTAGAGATTTATACTGACAACCTAAGATCACTCATGTCAAAAATAACTGGATCCCATTTTAATCCATTGGAGAAACATACTTGGTTAACTCCCTCCTTCATTCCTTTGATGATACAGAATAAGACCAAATGCATTGTAGAGATATACCAGGTTCACCCGTCGTATAAGCTGTGTCGGGCTCACAAGTCATAAGAATTATCATGCTCACCCATCATCATTAATAATTCTCATGTAGCATACCGTGAATAAAACAAATTAATATTTCACATTTTAATCATAAAACCCTCAAAAAACTCTTTTGAACCCATATGTAAAACACATTTGAATGTTGAGATACCCTTTCTTTCTAAAACCCATTTTTAAAACTAAAATACCCTGAACTAAGGGAAGAAGGGTTTTCTTTGAAGAAAACATGGAGGCTTATAATGGAACCCAAGTATCAAATAATGTTTTTAAATGTAGGAAAATCTATTGATTCCATATACATTAAAATAGAACATTCCTTTTTTCCTTTTGTAAAAATTCCAAAACATTCTATATAAAATGCATAAAAATATTCCCTTTGAAAAACATAAGGGAAAAAGCGACACAAAAATACATTCCAATTCATTAATTTATATACAAATGCATTAAATAAATATTTTTTTTGAATGTGGATAAGAAATATGTTTTTTATTAAAATAATTCATTGAAATATTTAATATGAGGTTTTAAGGTAAATTGTCCCTTACCTCATGTCCGACTAATCACTAACATTATTTATATTTTGGAATAATAAACTTATGTTAATTATTTATTTTTCTTAATAACCTTTTTCAAGGGTATTATTATTTTTATCATGTCATATTTAATTACATAATCAATTAAGTTCACATCAGATATATTGAGAACATTAGGATTATAAGTGAGAATTGACTTTGGAAGCTTTACTATGGTCAAAAGAGTCATGGTTATATCATTTATAAAATATTAATTATTACATAATTATCATTTTTATACATTATTTATTCATTTACCACCAACCATGTAAGGTGGTTATGAAAAACGAATTGTGTTACAATCATGAGGATGATAGGTCATAAGTACACATGAGTACCATTTCCATTTTTCAACAAATGTGAGGGAAAGAAGGTAATTATTGCATTATATTTATAGAAAAATGATTATATAATAAACATCATATTATATATTTAAATTACTGAATATAAATATCCAAATGAGGCAATGATGGAAAATAAAATATATCGTCACGCAATGCGGTAGTTTGGCATACACATGAGTAATGTTTTTATTTTATTTTTGGATTGTAAAAAATGAAGTAGGATATTTAATTTACCATAAAATAATTTAATTTATATCATATATATCATATTATATCTTTTAGATCCTTTATTTTTACCAACCATAAGAGGTGGTGATAGAAAATGAATTACATCGGTTTGTGAGGCAATAGTCTATCATACATACGAAGGATGGTTTTGTATCCAATTAAATGAAGAAACAAACAGATTAAGGTTAAGGAATAAACATAATAATATCTCATTAAATGGTAAATACTGATTATATTTTATCAAAATTTGTTACAAGGTTTTTTAATGATATAGAATAATGTATGAAACTAAAACATTCAGTTGAAAGATATACCTCTTCCTCAAACAACATCATTTTCATTACACCAAAAACCCTTTAAGGATTGTATTCTACCAAAATTAAGGCTTCTAGGACATGGGGAGTGATTTTAAAATGGGATTTGGATAGTTGTTTTCTGAAACAAATGGATATTCAAGTGTTGAGACAATAAGGGAGGAAGAACACACATGGATTTTTTCAAAAGAATAAAATATTATAAATTCATTATCATGGAAACATGTCCCCAAAAAAGTTCATATTTGATAATATGGTGATAATTTTATAAATGGATCCATTTAATAAGAACTTTGTTGAAATTTTATGACCTTATCAATTATTTTTTACCAAGATTAACTCGATTTACCCTTTTATTGTATTGACACATTTTTTTAGCAAAGTTACTTTTCATAATGAAAAAAATTAAATTTTATTGCTTAATATATTTGGACATTATGATTTAAAATTTGGAATCTATTTTATCACATTTAATTTATATAAGAGAAATAGTTTAATTTAAAATGAATCCTTAAAAACATGATGAAAATTGGTTTTATAGAAAAGATTATTTCTTAAGTATAAAAATATTAAACTAAAATAAAGAATATAATTGATACAAAATAACTAAATTGGATTATTATTAATATTAATGTAAAAATTTAACATTTAAACCAATTTTTTAAAAAATGGAACCCTGTAAATCCTTCAGATGAAAAGGTAATTATCAATAAAATTCAATATTTTTAGTTATTCATTTAAAAAATAAAACATTTCAAAAAATTAACAAAAATTCACCCTAAGCTAATTTTGACATGATAAATTCATAAATAGTAACCTTATTTTATAAAATTTAATTTCTAAAAATTTGAAATAAATCTTTTATGAGAAACCATATAATACATGAAATCAAATTCAGTAAGAATAAAACTATTTTGTTTTTTTATTAAAAATTCAGTTTATATTTTTATCATGAATATAACTCTATAAAATCTAATTCAGTAATATTAATATGGCATGAAATTTATTTAATATTCACACTACATCAGTTTTTAATTATTCTCCCATTTGGAAATTACATCCTCTCAATTTTATTCATTACTTAAATAAATGGGGATATTTTTCCTTCATAGAATCTTTAGACCCCCATGTTACTTCTTTAACCATATATTTTTTTACAGAAAACCATAACTTGAGGGGTTAACTTATTCTGAAATAACTATTCACTATGATCAAGAATCTAAATTATTTGTTCCATATATGAAATATTTTATTGCAACTATACCACTGTAGGCCTCAAAACATTAGATACATTTGGAACATGTTTCCTTAACAATGAAACACATCATATACTTGAGATGAAATTGGATGTTAGACCACTCGGTAAAAAACTGATCCAACATTTTCTAGAATTCCATATAGTCAAATGAACCACAAACATAACTTTCCCATTTTACCAATATGCATAACACTTTTACATGGAGATACTTAACGCAAACATGATCGCCTACCTCAAAAGAAATATAATTCCTCTGGTTATCTGCATAATTTTTTTTCCACTCTGAGATACTCTCATGTGATGTTGAATCACCTTTATCTTCTCAACAATTCCCACCAACAAATCTTGTCCCAATAACTTAATTTTCCTAATTTATCCCAATAAGTTGGAGTCTAACACCGTATTTCATATAATACCTCAAAAGGTGACATCTGTATACATGAATGAAAAATTTTATTATATGAAAATTTATCTAATGAAATACGTGGATCTTGAAATCCATCATAATCCATCGAACAATCTATAATCATGTGTTTAAATGTATGAATCATTCCCTCTAATTATCCATTAGATTTAAGATGCAAATATATTGTGAAATTTATCACAGAAGCCAAAAAATTTGAAGAACTTTCCAAAAATTAGAAGTAAACTAGGGTTTGTGGTCAGATATAGTGGAGAGAAGCACTCCATGATATAAGACTATCTCCTTAATATATAGTTAAGAAATCTAATATCAGAACATTGTATCTTGAATAAGAAGGAAATGTGTAGATTTAGTCAATCGATCAATAATAACCCAAATCACATTATTACCTCAAGTAGAATTTGGTAATACCCCTAGGAAATCAATAAATATATTTTCTTATTTTCACTATGGTACTGGAAATTTCTGTAGTATTCCTTTTAGTAATTTTCATTTAGCTTCATCATTTTAACAAGTAAATCATGTTGTGGTACTTTTTACAATATCTTTCTTCATTTCATCTAACCAGGAATACTCTTAAAGGTATCTCTATATGAAACATAATACTTATAATATTAATAGAAAAGGGATAACTATGAGATTCACTCATCATTTCTTTTTTCAATTGGGAGACAACTATCACACACAAAATATAAGTTCATGCATGTACAATCTATAGGCTAATATTCATTAATTAATTTGAGAAAGGATCATGTTTCAAATGTATCATGGTTAATGATTCATAATATTTTCAACTCAGAGAAATGACTACTTTGTTTTCTTTTCATGATTGGTAATGAATCATACAATCACAATCATTTATCTATTCCATCCATCTTCTCTTCCTCATGTTCAAATATTTCTAAGTAAATATATACTTCAAACTCTTATAACCAGTACATATTTCACAAATCACTCTATATAAATGATGCCTCTATTATTTTTAATTAAAAAATACAACATCTAGTTCTATATCATGTGTAAGAACATTTAGATTGAGAGGTTTCAATTAACATGAATGGTAAGAAATTATTTAATCAATCTGTATCACAATGAAACTAGTTCCCTTTAACAATGTATTACCATAGATGAAAAACTGACCATTCCTCGAGGGAAGGTCTGAAACTAGTGAATTCTCCAATATAATATTCAGTTTTGGAAAAAAAACATCACACTCTTTCATCTAGATGAATTTAAATCTTTTTCAAGTTAGCCTACTTAGTGGGATAGATAACCAATAAATATTTTCAAGAAATCACTAGTGGTAACCTGATAATAAAATAAATCAATGAATCAATATGAAATTTATTAGTCTTGGACATTATTTGAAAACTTTTTTTTACTAAGTTCAATAGATCTTTTATCATTAGAAATAATACTCATAAGGAAATAAATTTTCTGTAACCAAAATTCATGTTTACTAAATTTTCTATATAACTTTTTTTTCATTCAAGGGTTGAAACAAAATTCTTATATTTATTTCATGATCCTTATAAATTTTATAATATATCAAAATATTATAAATAAAAAAACCAAAAACTTATCCAAATATTCATGGAATTTTTTTCATAAGATCCATGAATATAATAGGTCCATTATGAATCCCAATGGGCATAAACACAAAATCATAATTCCCATATCTAGTATAAAATTCCATCTTAGGAATATATTTCTCCTTCAAATTCCACTGATGGTGCCCTAACCTGAGATCAATATTTGTAAAATACTACTCTCACAATAATTGAAAAAACAAATCATCGATATGTGGTAAAAGATACTTTTTCTTAGTAGTAAAGTTATTGAAGGATTTATATTGAATAAAAATCATTATCGAACCATATTTATTTTTAAAAAATAAAATATGAGCAAACCATGGTGATGTTATTCAATGAAAGAAACCCTTATCAAGTAACTCGTGCAACTAATTTTAAATTCCAAAAGTTCTACTTGAGTCATTCAATAATTGGGTTTTAAAATTGTCTTAGCATTAAGAACAATTCCAATAGTAAACTCAACCACCCAATCAGAAATAACACCAAAAAATAATCATGAAATAAATCAGTATATCAATCCACTAATGTCATATAAAAAATTTGAACAGTTTCATTCCTTTCTACAACATGAGATCAGTTACTCTCACTTCCATCTTTAATCAAATTCTCATCTTCATGATATGTTATCAAAGTTATGAAATCATTGAATATAACTTTGATAGAAATAAAATATATCTAATCATGATACAATGAAATCCAATCCATACCCATAATAATATCAAACTCAACTATGTTATGTTCAATAATATTTTTATGAAAAACCATTTCATTGATAACAATAGAAAGATTCCTATAAATATTTATTCCTTTATTAATTATATAAGGAGTTTTTAATAAAATCTATATCTTTTTCATGGGGTGATATACCCATTTTACTTGAAAATTTATCAGAAAAGATGGAATGTTAAGATTCAGAATCAAATATGGAATTAACATAATTCGAATTATCAAGTAACGTACCTATCACCAATTTATTAGATGAACCAACATCAACTATAGTATTAAAAAAATGTTTTTCTCATATCATTTTTTTACTTTCAACCATGACGATTTCCACTCTGCGTAACCATCTTAAGACATACATTAGAATGATTCCCCAAATAATTTCAATTAAAACATCTAACCATTGGATGAAAATATGTTTCACCATTATTGGATTCTTCAAGACTCTATTCTTTACAGTCACAAGTCCTATGAAAAAATTTACAACACCGAAAACACTTTCTATATCATATCAAACATCTCCTAATTTTTTCAACCACAATCATTACATGTTGGGGGACTACAACTAGATTTATCAGTTGGTTTCATCTTCATTTCTTCACACCTTGACCGATTCTGACTCTTCTAATCTCGAGAAACATAGGTGTCATAAAAATACATCTCATCTTCCTCATCACAATGATCCAAATTATTATAACTTTTAAATTGTCATGAGTCCAATACTCATTGAAAACATAGTATCAATATTGAGTAAAATATATTAATTTTACCATCAATAAAATTTGGGGCATACATGGAAATTGTTATGAAAATTTATCTAAACATGGCTACTAAACCCCCCCTTTACCACAATTACAAGAACTATTTATCCATTTTAAGTCAAACAATATTGGGGAAATATTTATCTAGGAAGATATTCTTAAATGTATCCCATTCTACAAAATCGAGCTCATATCTCTCTGGAATTATTAATTAATGACCACCATCGATCATATTCACCTTTAAAATGATAAATGGTGATAGTTATCTTTTAATGATATAAATATCCCATGACATTGAATATCCTTTCCAGAGCATTGATCCATTTTACACTATCACTTGATATACATTACCATTGAAATCCAAAGGTTTATATTTCATAAAATAATCTGTAATTTTCATGTTCCTTGGTGGTAAATTATGTTTCTATCTAACATGTATGCCACTACTATTTATTTACTGCATTAACTAATCCATCACTGTCACAAACTTCTTAGTTTTAATTTCAACCAATCTAGTTTTATTATTTGGAAAGACATTGAGCTCTTTCTACCTTCATACTTAATCTTCCCTATATCCTATGAAAAAATATTTTTGAATAGGCATGCATATATTAGTTGAAGCAACATGGTAAACATGAAAAGAAATCTCATGTTAATATAACTATAAATTATAATCACTCAATGAAATTTCTTTAACATTATCTGAACGTATAAATTGATGTAAACCTTCACTCAAATATAAACTACAACAAATATTCCTTAAAACATTAAATCATATTGTATTTTTAGAATAGAATTCACTTTCATTCTTTACCAAATTCATTTCAGGTTTATATTTTTAGATAATTATTTTATAAATCTTACATAACAAAACCATAGATTAAAAATTGGACACTATTGGACAAGTAATGTTGTTTAGACATATCTCACGTGCTTTAAGTTTTGATGATATCAATAACCCTTCACATGTTACTATTTATTTTTTAAGTGTGTTAATTAGGTATTAATATTATTTTATAAATTCTCTTATTACTCTACAATTTTTGGTATTTTTTTTTTAATTTTAGAATATCTATAAAATTAGATACATGATGCAATTGACTATGTTGATATTTGGTAATGTCAAGAAATCAAGTAAATTAGTCGACTATGTAAAAAAATTACCTATGTAAATTGGCTACATTACAAAATCAACTACATGAAAATTGGTTACATTGATGAATCATCTATGTGAGAAAATGACCATGTTGATAAAATTGCTACTTGAATTGGCTATGTGGAGTAATCAACAACATGAATTTGATCAATGGAAAATTTTGATATATGGTTCAAATTGTCTACATGATTCATTTGGATATTCCAAATTCATCTACATGAGTAAGATATCTATGTTATTTGGATATGTGTAGAAAATGGATACATGAATAATGGATATGTAGATTAATTTAGCTACATGAATTTGAATCCATGGAATTATTCTACGTGCATAATTTTTAAAGTGGGTTTGAAACCTATATATTTATTACCATTGAATTACTTTAAGTGTAATTTAATTATAAAATTTATGAATCAACTAATTGTAATATTTCTTTATAGTAAAATCGATTTCCAAAAATTTTCAAGTATGAAGAGAAAAAAATAGTATAACAATAATTTATTTCCCAATATTTTTGATAATATATTTTTGAAAAAAAGACATCTTGTGTTTATTTTAGTGAACACATTTTATACAATTTAATGTTGTGAAATATAGAAAGAAGATATACATGAGTATTAATACAGAAGGAAAATATAAAAGAAAAAGAATAACACTTTCACTAAAAAAACACTATATATCTCAAAGATTTTTTTGATTATCTATACAATGAAAAATAAGAATAAAATTAAAGTTATTCATCTATACTTTAATGATTTATTATACAATATTTATGAATACTATCCTCAAACTAATCTTCACTCTCAATATACCTCTTGAATATTTATTTACTTTGGTTAGTATCATCAAAAAGCTATGTTCTTCATTTGTAAAATTTCATTATTCTCTCTCATAACTATAAGATTTAGTTTATTATAAAAATATATGGAGGGTCCTAGTAAATGAACCTGAAGGTTGTTTCTTTTTTAAATCCTTGAAGGATCTTGGAAAATTTTCTTTTTTTACCAAGTGATGTCTTCTTTCACACAGTAGGTAATTCCTTTAGAAAAGGATTGATGCTATATAAAATCACTAAGATATAGTAGTTGAGCATTGGTGGATTGGGATATGGGATATATATTCCCCAAACCACTATAAATATGATTTTTTTATATTTTCTTAAAAATTATTTTTCCACTATTTTATTATGTTATGAAAATATTAGAAAATATTATACCTTAAAGAGGATGTATTTCATTTGTAGAAAATTTCAATAACTCAATTCATCCCCACCCCTCTTAAGTTAATGTGATGTTTTTATCCATCCAATAGTTTCAATCAAAATCTATGAATTTTGATTCAACAAATCTAAAATCATAAATTATAATATCATTATAAAATGGTTGTTATGACTAAAAATAGAGAAGTTATGTCTATAGTACTTTCTCCGTACTTAAATATTGAATTGTATGGTTGTTATAAGGAAAAAATGATAATCAACTTGAAGAACCTTAGTCTAAAGTTTTACTTAAAATCTATGAAGCTACACACTATTCATTATGGATACACTGAGAAGTGTTATGCTTATTTAGAAGGAAAATATGATCTAAAATCAAAATTTATAAATTTTATAACATGTGTAGAAGGTCCTAATGAGTTTAACACTATGAAAAGTTTATGATATGTGGGATCTTATATAATTGTAATGTGAAGGAAATAATAATGTAATATAACTCAAATAAAACACTTACAACAGAGTTTTGACATGCTCCGGATGTATGATAGAAAAAACACAATGAAAATGAATGGAATTTTGAAAACAAAATTTAATAATTTTTATTCTCATGGAGCACCAATTCTAGAAATGGATCAAGCTATAAAATACCATAGAGTGTTACCATATAAGTGGAGTGGAATCATTATGTACCTTAGGAAATATAATAATGTAAATAATTTCAAAAATAAAAAATCTCATCATAATGATGATAATGTATGAGGTAGAGATAGAACCTAGAGGTGGTGAGTATATGTTGTTTAAAAAGGAAGATGCTTCCCTGAAAGTCTCTTATTTAAAGATGTTATGAAAAGAAAAGGAATATAAGTGGTTAATTCATCTGATGAATAAGCTTCAATTAGTTCTTCCTTATATAGTGAGCCTTATCATTTGGAATGGAAGTTAAAAAAATCTATAATAAGATAATAGGAGTTATGAAGTCAGTTAGAAAGTATAATAAATATGATATAAATTATAGTGAAGTAAGGTGTTATGAATACCAAAAAATGGGCATTTAAAACCACATTTTCCAAATATATAACACAAACAAATTAACAAAAAGTATAAATGGAAGAAAAAATATAATGAGAATATAAAGAAGAGCCATGAAATAAAAATTGATGGATTCTGAAGATTCTACTGATGATAAAACATTTAAATCAGAATCTATAATTTGAAATCAAAAGGTTAACATGTGATTTATGGCACACTATAATGTGGTAAAGTCATTTTATTATTATGGGAATGAATATAATTTTGAAAATAAAAATTTATCTTTTAAAAATTAGATAAATATTGTACCATACTTATTACCAAATATGGAAGCCTAAAAAACAGAGTTCTCAAGAATTTGAATAATATTTTTTATGTGATTAGGGGATTCAAATAAATGAATATTAGATATAAAATTCAATCTCAAAAATTATGCTGCATATTGTGTTGAACATGGCATTAATATTGAAATCATAAAAATGGATTTATAATAAATTAATGATGCTATAATTTTATTCAAAAAAAATTAATGAAATTAAATACTTGTTAATAATAAAGTATTGAAAAAATATTTAGAATAATAGGGAAGGGTGAAAATCCAAAGATTTAAAGAAAATATTTTTCCCAGTTCCTATAATAGAAAATATTAAAAAGTAATTTTTTCATTGCAGAGAATATAAAAAATATTCTAATATTTTTAGTCTTATAATTACACGATTTTGTGGGGTTATGAAAGCATTTATTTCAAGAATTTTTTAAAAATTCAATACTGGTATTTCTGTAAATCACAAGTAGATTTGGGCTCCCAAATTGTTATTCTCTAACATATCAGGACCCAATAACATATTGGTACCAAACTAATTTGTTGTAAAATTTTTTCAATAGAAAAAAATTTCTAATTTAATCTTTGAAAAGTTGTATATAGACAATGTATTATCTAGGAATATGAGTGGGGATTTCAAATATTTCAATGATTTATCCAAAATTGATGGAGGCTATGCACAATGGGTGGAAACGTTAAAGGGAAAATTATCAAATTTTGATAATTTTGAAATCTATGATCATATCTCATTAATAAATTTATATATGATAAAGAATTGAATCCCAGACTTATAATTATTTCCCAACATTGTGATGAATTTTATTCTATTGAATTTTTAAATAATTCATGTTTTATTTTCAAAGATAAATTTCTTAGGGAACCTAAAATAGATAATGTGTATACTTTAGATCTCAATTTTTTTTATCTATAATGAAATTTAACTATTTTAATTTTGAAAAAATTAATATTGTATTTATCATTGAGGCCTATCAAATTGAAATGTTTTTTCATTAAGAAAAATTTTAAATAGAAATTTTGTTTCAAATGTATATAATCTTAAATTGAATTAAGAGAAACTATGTGATGCATTCCTAATGGGAATGCATCACAATACATATTTGAAATAAATTAAATATATTTTTTCATCTAGGACTCTATAACTTCTCCACATGTGTTTTTTTATGTCATCTAGAATAACAATCAGGAGAGGAAAATCTAATGTTAATGTTTTAGTTGATGATTTCTCTAGATTTATGTAGGATTTAATTTTTGAGTGTTAAAATTTAATCTTGTTATATTTTTATAATCTTTATTTACATTTTTAAAAATGGGAAATATTATAAAATGATTTCTTTGTGAAGTGACCATCAAAGAAAATTTAAAAACATGAGTTAATTTTTTTTTCAAAACATGGAACCAAACATACTTTTTCTGCCCCTAGGATACTTATACAACATGGTGTTGTTGAAGGAATAATACGACCCTACTAGAAATTTCTTGGGCTATGGTGTGTGAATATAACATACCCACTAGTTTTGGGATGAATCTATAAATAAAACATATACTATCCTAAACATATATCTAATTATGAATATTTTTAAGAAAAATAAATATAAACTATTGATCAATAGAAATCCAAAAGTTTGATACTTAAATGTTTTGGATGAAAATATTACATTCGGAATATGAAGGATAGTTATAGTAAATTTGATCCAAATTCTAAAAATGGAATCTTTCATAGATATTTTAATACTTCCAAGTCTTATAGAGAATTCAAAAAATGTTTAAATATTATCAAATAATCAACTCATGTGAAATTTTATGAAAGTGGTCTATTTAATCATAAAATGACTCAAGTTAATGAGATAATTAATTATTTTGAAAAAAATATCTAATTTTTTTTGATAATATAATGGTTGATGATTTAGAAGTTGTTTTTGGTGAACTAAATCTAGAAATTATGGATACTTGTCCACCTAAAAGTGTACTACCTCGATAATCTAGAACCTTAAAAAACTATGTCATAATAACTATTACAGGAATATTAGATGAAGAGATTATGACTAAAAGTAGTGAATGAAAAATTATATAAATTTTTACTTTTTTTATAATCTAGAACCTAAATCTGTAGAGGAATCCTTAGTTGGCGAGAGTTGGGGTTTACATATGCAAGATGAGTTAAACTAGTTCAAGAAGAACATGGTATGAGAACTAGTTATAAGACCCTATGATTATCATGTGATAGGAAAAAAATGGGTTTTTAGAAATAATTGGGATGATCATGGTGTGATAATTGGGAATACAGATTGACTAGTGGAAAAGGTAATAGCCAAGATGAAGAGACAGATTATGACGAGTCCTTTGCACCCATAACTTGATTAAAATACATCCGGATTCTGCAAGACTATGAATCAGACATGGATTTAAAACTATATCTTATAAATGAAATATGTTCATTTTAAATGATTTTTTATAGTAAGTTTAGGTTTAACAACCTCCTAGTTTGGAAAATCACCATTTTCAAAATTCATTTTTTAATCTCAATAACGATCTTTCTAGTAATAAACAAGAACCTAGATCTTTGAATGATCATTTATGTTCTTCTAATTTATCAAAAATATTTTTATTACGATTAAAAAATACAATTATTTTCAAGAAAAGTTAATCTTCATATATTTTTTAGTTCAAATATACGTTGATGATGTGAGTTTTGGTTCTAAAAATAACAAATTGGGTAATGATTTTTCAAAACTCATGTAAAAGGAATTTGAAATGAGCATGATGGATGAGTTAAATTACTTTCTTGTCTTTCAAGTTTATCAAAAATAAATTGTGTGAATTTTGAATCAAATTAAATACATACATGACTTACTTAAGAGGTTTGGACTTGAAAATGGTAAAGTGAAACTCCTATGAGTTCTAATGAAAAGCCCGACTTGGATGAAGTAGGGAAATTAGTTGACAACAAGTTATATTGAGGAAAATTGGTAGACATCTATATTTTACTATAAGTAGACTAGATATCAGGTCCGAAGTATTCTTATGTTTTAGCTTCAAAGATAATCCCAATTAATCTCATTTGGAATATTCTAAAAGGATTTTAAGGTATTTAAAATGTTCAATTTCTCCTCCATTAATTTTTACAAAGACAAATTATTTTATTTTGAGATTTTTTTGAAGCAGACATTAGTGGTTGTATACTAGATATGAAGATTACCTCAGGAATGTAACATTTATTATGCCAATCCCTGGTATCCTAATATTGTATAAAAAAACACCCCTTTTCATTATCTACTATTTAAGAAGAATAAATCAGTGCTAGTAATTTTTTTGTACATTTTTTATGGATGAAACATGACTTATCAGATTTTGGACTAAATTTTAATCATGTTTCAATAAAACATATTAAAACTACTACTACAAAAATTTATAAAAATTTAATAAACCATTCAAGAATAGTTTATAAAAATCTAACACATCATTTCTTAAGAAATCATGATAAAAAAGGTGACATCACTCTTTAATTTATCTCTAATGGGAATTAATTAGTGTATATTTTTACTAATATTCATACTTTTGAATGTTTTTATTTTATTAAGAGGAAATTAGGATTATTTTAATTTAAATGATCATGATTTAGTTTATTTATTTATTTTATTTATCTTTCAATTTATGCATCTAGTCAATATTTTAATGCATTGATAAAGTCAAATGAATTTTTTCTTTTTCTATATTTGTTTTTTCCTGATTTAATTTTATAAAATTAATAGAATATCATTTTGAAAGGAAACTATTCTATTTTTTTTATTTTCCTTTACTTTATTTTTTTTAAAGTTGGATCATACCCTAAACACAAATTAGATACGTGGCCCATTTAAAAATTAGGCATATGATCTAAAAAAAGAATCGAAAATCATCATATTTTAACTTTTTCCTATATACTCTTCTCCCTAAATGTGAACCACTTATTTTGTTTCCCTTTACCTTTTATTGAGCTCTTTTGATCTTACAACAATAGGGAATACTTAGTATGGAGATTCTAGTGATTCTTGATCTTTAAGGAAAAACTTTATTTGGTGTTCCATGTCAAGTTATTATGGGAAAATACATAGATATGGATAGGATAAAAGGTATTGAATTGATATTAAATAAATTATTCCAATTCAAATAATGTGAATTCATTTTTTTGATAATAAATCACGTATCTTATTTTGGGAATAATTAAACGAGTTCATGAAAAATTCCGAGTTTCAGTTCCGAACAATGGAGGATGTTCTTTCGTCAAATATAGATGGGAATTATTTTTTAGTTTTATATATGAAAATATATAAAATAATAAATTATCCTCATTAGGGTGAGATAATTTTTAGCTAGTATTTAGTTTTTATGAGAACAGTTTGACCTACTAAGGTTTTCAAGTTTCTCTTTGGGATTTATTATTATTAAAAAATGAATTCAAAAGATCTGGAACTAGAGTGGAAGGTGATATGTATGTTTACGCTAACTAAAATTTCTCAAAGTGATGGTGAGATGGAGAAAGTGTTGTTTCAGGACATGTACCTCCTATATGTTCTGATCAGAAATATCATGTTGAATTTGGCTTGGTATGTGATGTTGTTCACGAACCAGTTTTTACAATGTAATTAGAAGTTGAATTTCTACCCATACGAGAGGCTTATCTCATTAGTTTTGAAAAGGAAATAAGTAGATATCAATGAAGGTAAACCTATGAAGTTTTATAAAATAAACACTATTTTATCATTTCTCTTGAAGTCTTCTAGTTATATTTGGGATGATACCTCAAACTATTTATGACCTTTTAGATATGAATCTACTTTTTAGGTGGTTATACCACCTCCTACATCAGCCTTAGGGATCCATCCACAACCTTACCTCTTAAGGATGTGTCACCTACTGAGATAGTCACATTTAGGGAAGTGCATTCATCATTTCCTGAATTAATATATTATGTAGTTCCTGAAGTTAGACTAGTGGAAAAATAGTAGATACAATGAGAAAAAGTTTTTAAAAAAACTAAATCTGTTCATACAGTTGTACAAGATATTGGGATAGCTTCTAGAGCTAAAAAGTTATGTCTATTTGATATTTTTTTAGGTGTTCCTACTAATATAGCAAGAGTTTAACCTATAAATTCCCACAAAAGGTTGATCCACTCATTGTATCACTTACTAATGAAATTGATGGGATTGGGGATGTCTATATAGATTATGATTCTACTCATTCACATTCCCCATTAGCCATTCCATCACATCCTCATTTTTAAGAATATTATAATTATATGAGAAAATGTTCTGAATGTTTAGATATTGAGAACCACATACATAGTTTTTCCTCTATTGTGATTGTAGAATTATATAATATCGAAGGAGATTATATGGAGTTGTAAAAAGGTATAATATCTTCCAAGTATGAGATTAGATAGCTATAATTGAATTCAGTGTCTTTGGAATATTTTTAAAAGCTTATTGAGATGATGGATTACCAGACCACCTTGATAAAGAATATCCAACCAGTGATACCTATTTTATATACTATAGGTGTTCAGAAAATTGAGGCTATGAAATCTCATGTTAGTGAGAATAGAATAATTTCTTATACCAATTTTGAGATTGAGAAACTTAGAGTACTTATGGAATCTAAAAGTGTCATTGTTTTTAATATGACACTGGATTAATAATATCTCTCCTTTGTTTCACTTAATAAAATTAAATGTTTCAATACCGAGATAAAGGTGATATTACAAACTCTAAGAAATTTATTTGTGAGTAAGTTTTTGTTCATTAATAGGTTTCAAAAAACCACCACAAATAATTTTAGACCATCCATAACTCCAGATCTCAAGAATCAGTTTGATCATGTGTTTTTTTATCTAAATTCTACTTCCTCTAAAATACAATATTTATAGAGTGACATGTTCATACATGTATTTATTCCATAATTCAAAAAGGATATACTAGAAGGGTTTCATGATATGAAAGAATCTATCATAATACTTTGAACTAATGTTTCATTGAATAACATAGATTTCCATCTTTAGGAATCTATTTGTACTCATGTATAAGAAAATTTTAGAGTAACTAAGTAAGTAAGATATGTGGTTTCATGTTCGATTAGTCCAATAAATAGAAACCATCATCATTTTTGAACTATGCAGGTTAAGAATTATTAAGGAATTGATGTTTTTTATATGAATACTTCATAAGAGTATTATAGTTCCTCATAGTTATAGTAACCTCCTACTATACCATCTACCACTATAAGAAGAGAGATTGTAGTTTATATGATTTTTAATATTATTCTTCTAGTTTTAACTTCTATCAGTGCTATTGTGATATCCGTTTCCCCTAATCTAGTGCCTCAAGATTATTATTTTTCTTTGAATATGGTTGGTCAAATTCCAATAGAGTGGTTATCAAATTGAATCACAAGCTGATTTCCTTGTAATTTAGGCTCATTAGGATACATGTATCTTTTGATCGAATTCAATATAAGTTATATGCGAAGCCTCTTACCAATCTATCTACACCTCAAGCTATTTCCATATCTAGTACCTCTTAGAATTTCATAACTAGGAAAATTGAATATTTTTTAGTGAGGTTTAACAATGGTCTATAAATATTTTCACATATGTATATAGAAGCCTGTACTTCCACTCTTGACTTCTGAAAATATGATATCATTGTAAAAATTGACATGTGCATTGATGAAATATTTTATCTAAGAGAAATAATATCTCTTATACAACTACCTTTGGATACTTATAATGGTTTATGATAGATAGTGGATAATGTGTTTGATCCAGCCTATGTTTATTAGAGAGAAATATCTAAAGAAGTAGTTGTAATGAATGATGTGTCCTATTAGAAGAAGCAACATATCCAACGCCTGCAAGAATATGTCATTTACAAGCTCTGTATCTCATTGATAAAACATATATTTTGGTAATATTGAGAAGGTTTTTAGAAAAACTACTTAGAGAAAATGAGACAAAACAAAGTTTTGGACTCATGAAACTATAATGGAGCTTGGAGGATATGTCTTGCCTCAAATGGTTGACCATCTAACTAACTCTTCATCCCCTCAAACATTCAAGAAAATTTCACCCAAACCTTCTTATTAGATTAATATAATCCACAAACTAAGGTCATATTCATCAGTTTTTTATATATATTTTTGGTTGATGGATATTTTTTATAATAGTTTTCATGATTAATAAAATTCCTCTTCATCCCTTTGGTGCGTTTTAAAGTGACAATTTTCATTTATATATTTTTGTTTCAAAATTATTTTTTCACTTAATGTTTTTTCTATTTGTTAATGATTTACTTTCTATAAATTATGAATCCCATTTCTTCCATAATTTAAATTCAGAATCATCATTATACTTACACATTTCATTATTTAAAGTGTCATATTTAATTTGTTATTTCTATCATTTACCCTTCCTTTTGAATGACACAAAAATTTTCACAAGCATAATAATTTATGAAAATTTTAAAAAATTTAGATAATTTAGAGAAATGTGTGAAGAATGGATAAAAAATAAATTGAAAAATAAATATATAATACATATATTTTCTATAAAATAATTAAAATTTCATGTTTATTATTTAATTCATTTTACAATCATCAAAATGGGGGATATTGTTGGATTACTAATGTTGTTCAAAAAAAATATTATGTTCCTTAGGTTTTGATGATATAAAAATCCATTCATCTATTACTAATGATTTTTCAATTATGTTCAATAGGTTTTAATCTTATTTAAATAATTTTATTATAGTTCTCTAATTTTTGGAAGTTTGTGGCAATTTTTCAAGGAATTAAAAATATGATATGTGAGGAAATTAGCTTTGTGGATATTTTATATATTGATAAATCATCTACATCAACCATATATGTTAAGGAATAACCTAAAAAAACAATATATGCCATAGAATCGACTATGTGAAAATTGGTTACGTCGATGAATCACCTATGTGAGTAAATGAATACATCGATAAAATGGATACAAGGAGTAATAGGTCATACGAATTGGATCTATGCAAAACTAATCTTCATTGTTCCAATTGGATATGCTATTAATTCATCTATGCCAAATTTAGAAACATGATCATGATGGATATTTTATTTAGTGACATTGATAAAAGAGATATGTGAAGAATGGCTACGTGGATCAACTTGGATATGTGAATTTAAATCCATGGAATTTGGTTATGTGGTTATCCAGAATCTTCTATGTGGTTATCCAACCTACATATTTATTACTATTAAATTACATAAAGTGGAATTTAATACTATCATTAATTAATTATGTAATTTTACTGTTAATTTATAGTAAAATTAATTTCCAAAATGATGCTAGTATTGATAGAAGAAAATAGTAAAAGAATAATTTATTTCTCATTATTTTTGAAGATTTATTTTTGAGAATAGAACATCTAGATTTTTTTTAGGTTCAATATTTTATGGGATTTAATTATTTACAATAGTAAGATAATATATACATGAGTATTCACATAGAATAAAAATATTGAGGAATAAGAACATCACTTGCACTTAAAACTATATTTCTATCTCTCAAATATCCATGTTATAATCTATAAAATGAAAAATAAGAAGATTCAAGTTCTATTATTGTGATATAAATATTTATCTTTCTAGTTTTTATAATATTCTCTTTAAGCTACTCATTACTCTCATTAAATCCCATACAGGTATTTTCACTTATGTCAGGTTTATCTTGTAACTTTGCGCTTCATTTATAAACATTCATTATTCAATCCCATTATTTTAAGTCTAAGATTCTTGTACTTGGTTGTGTATATTTCTTGTAAAATAACATGAAGGTGTTGATTTTGAAAATCCTTGAAGTATCCTAGCAAACAATCCTTGTTTTTTTACTTCTAATGGTATCTTACACTCGGTCGAGATGCCCCATTGAAAATGACTACTATTAGTGAATAGAAAAATTATATAGGATTTGGGAGTTTGTGGAGTGAACTATGTGATTTATGTTCCCTAAAAAACTATAAGTCTCTAGTGTTATATCCTTTCTTACTATATATTTTTATTTTCTTATGTTAATAAAATACCAGAACTTATCATACCTTAAAATTGGGTGGTTTAAAAGTGAAATAAATTTCAAGAACTCAATTCACCAGCATCTTGAATCTTAATGATGTTATTATATAAACAATATACACTTCCAATCTAGAATTTTTCCAATAAATTAATTTTTAAAAAATAAAACATGTTTTGTTTTCATGAAAAATATTTATGAATTTAAATGTGACTTATTATTTTTTATTTTCCATCCTTAAACCCTATGACGAAAGTGTAAAAATGTGGGATGAGATAATTTTTTTTGTAAGGGATATGAAAGAAATAAATTCATCAGTCTAGTTAAAATCTTGAAAACCCATAAAATTATTTCCTTTTTCAAGTTATTCTTTGAGTGTATAAAATAAATCAAACCCACATGAAGAATTCACTCTTTATCAAATAAATTATTACAAATTCACAATAGGAAAATTGAAACCTATATAAGAATCATAGATAATTATATTCATAACATGTTTCCAGTCAGGGTAGAAATAAATAGATCCTAGTTAAATCCATAGGATAAAACTCTAGGTTTACTCTATCCTTCTTGACATTAAAGACAAGGAAAATTACCTAATTCATTGGAGAGATATGTCGGGATCAATTTTCATACAATCTATATCAGGATCACCTATTGTATAAGATCTATCATGATCACTCATCATTTAAATTTTATCATGATCATCTGTAATCATCTATAATGATCAAGTATCATATCATGAATAAAACTTTTTAATATTTCACCTTTCCATCAAAAAACCTTTAAAAAATATTTCTAATGAATATGAACAAACTTTCAGTTATCAAAATAACCATTCCATTTAAATCTCAATTTTAAAATCTAATATAACCAGAATAAAGGTAAGAATGGATTTTCTATGAAGAAATGGTGGGAAAATCCACCGATTTTAAATATATTAAAATAGAACATTCATTATGTATTTTATAAAGAATGTTAAAACATTCCATATAAAATAAAATAAAAATTTCCTTATAAAAAACATTTAAAGAAAATAAAAATATAGATAAGATGTATTTTATGAACTATTTATGAACATAAAAATACATTCAAAAAATAATTTTAATAATACGGACATGGAAGAAAAATATATAGAAAAATAAATCTTCGAAAAAATTTAAAACGAGCTTGTAAGGTAAAGTGTCCCTTACATTGAATTTGAATTGCTACATACTCTATTTATCTTCCCGAATAAAAAACATATACCAATTATTTTCCTTCATAAAAAATTTCATTTTTATTTTTCATTTTATTTTATTTACTAACATTCCATATCCAATTTCACAATCAATTAAGTTCATGTTGTATGTTTTGATAACAATTATATTATATGTCAAAAATGACTTTGGTAGATTGACTATGGTCAAAATATTCATGGTTATATCATCTCCAAATTCTTAATAATGATATAATTATTAATTTTATAAATTATTTATACTTAAAACTAACCATGTATGGTGTTTATTAAAAATGAACTACGTTATAATCATATAGATGGCGGGCCATACCTATGCATGAGTAAGATTTCCATTTTTGAATGAACATGAGTTAAATATGGTAATTATTATATTATTTTTTCTTAATGATGATTATATCATAAATATAATATTATATCTTTAAATTAACCTATATGACCATCCATGTGACATAGTGATGGAAAATAAAATACATTGTCTCCTGAAGAGGTAGTATGTCGTACACATGAGAAGTGATTTAATTATTTGGTTGGATTATAAATAAAGAAGTAAAATATTTATTTTACCATAATAAAATTGAATATATATCATATATATCATATTATATCATTTATATTCATCATTTTTACCATAAAAAATATGTGGTTGTGGAAATTGAATTCCACCGGTTCACAAGGTTTTAGTTTTTCATACACCTAAAGAATGGGTTAGTATCCCATTAGATGAAGAAAGATATGAATTAATACTAAACAATTAGTATAATAACATATCATTATATGGTATATGGTTATTTTATTATATCTCAATGGATATAATTTTTTTCAATGAGGTAGAAGAATAAATAAAACTAAAACATTATATTAAAAGTTATACCTAATATTCAAAAATTTTTATTTTCTTCTCACCTTAAGGTCTCTATGGTTGTTATTATACAAAAAATGAGACCTATATGATATGGGGATTTATTTTAGTAATGTACTTGGATAGTTATTGGATGAAACAAGTGTTAGTTGAATTGAGGATAGGATAAATGTGTCACGACCCATCCCCTGGGGCCCGTGCCGTGACTACCCCAAGCCCACCTTCCATAGGCCAAGGGCTGGCGACTAGCACCGAAGGTGTATTCCCTAAAACTGGTAAGGCATTGACTTTATAACCTGTAAGCACATGTAACCAAGCACACAACAAGATAGGAACACAAGTAAACTGAACTGTAAACAGAGTGAGTGCAGTAAGTAAAAAGGGGCCAGAATACAAGCCCAACTGGAAAGTACAAGTACAACTGTGATACAATACAACTGAAGAAAATGGAAAGTTAGCTACTAGGTCATCCTCTGAGGTTCCTACCTGAAGGGTAGGTAAAGATCGCCCCCTCAGCACTCCATGTCCACCCGTATCCTCTGCGTACCGATATTCCATATGGTTTACCTCTAGGTACCATCCAGTCCTGGTACTCTCAGCCTCAGTCAGCACTGTCCGTCGTCTGCATCCAACAAAACAAGGTGTGAGCATAGCCCGTGCAAGTGTGAGTATAACGATACTCAGTAGGAACCCCAAGACCCTCTAGGTATCTCAAAATCCATCAAGGGTAAATCACAAAGTATAAAATCAACAGATAACCTTACTTAGGTATATGCCCATACATATACCTAAGTTATCAAGTAATCTATCTCAATCATGATGAAAACATAGAGGTACTGAATCAGATCAAACCAGGATTTATTATAGGGGTAGTATCAAGTAACATTCCCAGTCACAACGTCAAACACCTCAGCTACTGGAGAACTCCTCCTCTATCGAGTACAGTGGGCCTGCCGCATCACATAGAGGCACTTCCCACTAACCTTGGACTGCTGAGGTATTCCTCCTGTCGAGTACCATGGGTCTGCCACGTCACCAAGGCACTCCCCCTTGTGGCCTGCTGAGGTACTCCTCCTATCGAGTACCATGAGTCTACCGCGTCACCAAGTCACTCCTCACTGTGGGTTTACCGCGTCACCAAGACACTCCCCATTGGGCCTGTCAAGTCACTCCGAGTCAAAACAGTCAGCAGTCATCAAGTCTCAGCCAGCCGCTGAGTTCCCGCACTATGCTCGCTCATCTCTGGGAGGATCCACTCTACAAGCTAATGGTCGATACTCCAACTTCCACGAAGTCCCATGAATAAGTATCTCAAAGTTCCACCACATCATAAGGGTATCAATGTAACATACGGTGCGTCAATCGGACACCCGGTCTGTGAGTTATTAGCCTTTTAGTCTCAGGGGCCCGGTTGGATTTGTACTTGATCCAACCTGACCATTCCACATATTATTCCAAAACACAGTGGGGTATCACTCAAAGGGACCAAATCTCTCCAATGTTCCCAACGCCGCTGACGGTTTGTCTAACGGATGTCTGGTGCCAAAGTTATGGCCAAAAGAATGTAATTGGGTCGTAGTGGGTCCAGGTCCGGTCCGACCCGGTTGGACTGACTCGGCCCGAATCGGCCTAGGCCGACCCGGTTCGGGTCGACCCGGCCTAACCCACTGGGTCTGGCCCGACCTGCTGGGTGGCCCGACCCATTGGGTTCAGCCCGGCCCGCTGGGTCTGGCCAGGCAGGCCGCGAGGGGCCTCGAAGGGATGCGGGTGGCCGTGAGGGTGCGAGGTCGTGGGGTGGCTCGACCGGGGATGGAGGTTAGGTCATGGGGCGGCGGTTCGGCCGCAGGGCGGTGCGGAGCCGCTAACGGCGGTAGTGGCCGTAGTCGGCGTGGAGGCTGTGGGGCGGCAGCGGTGGCCGTGGAGCGGCGCTGTTGCACTGTCGCCTTCATCGTGGCCGGCGGTGGTGCCGACCACTGTTCTCGTGCCCCAACCATGTATGGTTGCCATCCTCCTCCATCTCTAAGAACACAACAAGATTTGCGGAAGGGTCGCGCCATGTTGGTTTGGCCCGTACCCTCCATGTTAGGGTGATAGCATATGGCTAATCAAGAACATGAACATGAATGTCAAATCCTATCCTCCCGCAATGATTGTTCCCAAACCGCAAAAGAAATAGAAGGGGTGTACATGGGAAGTGATAAAAAAATAGAAATAAACCCCTACCTCATTTTCTTTATGACGTCGACGATGTCGCAAGGAAGAAGATGAATCGTTGGGAAAAGATGGATGTCGGTGTCGTCAGTGTTTTTCTTGATTGTTGGTTCATGCATCTTTGGAGATCCTTTGACTGAGTTTGGAGAAGAAAATGTCGAAGGAGAGGAATTCTTCGTTGGCATTATTCGTTGGAGATATTTTCTCCCAAATCTCCTCCTCTCCCAAATCCACCAAAATGAGATGGTAGCCCCAAAATAATAGATTATGTGATCTATTATGTTTGTTGGCATATAATTCAAATTGGGTTAATTAATCTCATAGGTTGGCACAATTAAAGTGGTGCGTTGGCTTAATTATTGTGGAGGAGGGTTGTCATAATTAATATTAGAGGATTTGAAGAGGCTCTCCCACATTTAATGATGGTGTTGAGAGGTTTAGGCCTCGGGTGGTCCCCACCACCATAACATCTCATGGGAGGTTAGGCTCAGGTGGTCCCCACCACATAAACTCTCATGGGAGGTTAAGGTCTGGTGGTCCCCACTTATCAACTTCCACATGGAGTTTTTAACAAATAAAATAAAAATAAAATCTACTCAACTTTATTTTTATTTTATTCATTCACAAAAAACCCAAAAACTAACTTCCACCCTTGACTAACTTCCATCAAGGTGAATGTATCTTTAAGCAAAAACTAGCACTGCGAGTTCAACGGTGCCCTCAGATTTCAATTTCAAGCACCGATTCAAAAGTTTGAAAAACCCACTCGTACGTTTACTGAATGTACCTGAACAAAAGTTCATAAATTCATTCCGGGCACTCCGAGCCTCAGAATCACGTACCATCAATTTTCACGGACTCCTAATATTCCCATTTACTTTAAAAAAAATTTACAAGGAAATTTGGGGTCTATAAATTCTCCCCACCTCAGGGCTTTACGTCCCCATAAGCCACAACTCAAACTAGGTAAACAAGTGGGGGTACTGAGCACACATCTGAGCCTCCCGCTCCCATGTTCTCTCCTGGAGGTTCCTGTGCTGCTAGCGAACGCACACCAGAGGTATTGACCATCTATGAAGGACCCACTCCTTTCGATCCTCAATCTCTACTGGAACCTCCATAAAATTTTCCCCATCATTGACATCCAGATCACTATGGTCGATGATGTGAGAAGGGTTGTGCACGTATCTCCTCATCTAGGACACATGGAAGATGTCATACACCCGGTGCAAATGAGGTGGAAGAGCTAAGCGGTATAACACCTCACCAACTATCCTAAGGACCTGAAAAGGTCTGATGAATCTCAGAGATAACTTGCTGCCTCGTCCAAATCTTTGTACACCTCATCGGGGTGAGACCCGTAGAAAGACATGGTCACCATCCTCGAACTACAGAGGTCTCCGTCTCCTGCCGGCATACGACTTATGCCTGCTCTATGCAGTATTCATCTACTCCTAAATGATCTGCACCTTCTCTATGGTATCCCATAACATCTCTGGTCCCACTAGTGCTGACTCCCCTGGGTCAGTCCAGCACAAAGGTGATCTGTAAGGTCAACCGTACAACGCCTCAAAAGGTGCCATACCAATGGTGGAGTGATAGCTGTTGTTGTATGAAAACTCCACCAAAGGTAAGTGAACCTACCATCTGCGAACGAAGTTAAGGACACAAGCACGTAACATATCCTCGAGGGTATGAATGGTCCGCTCAGTATGACCATCTGTCTGAGGATGGAAGGCGATGCTCAAACGAAGCTGCATCCCGAAAGCATCCTGCAACCCCTTCCATAGCCAGGAAGTAAAATTTACATCATGATCGGAGACAATTGCCGAGGGTAATCCATGTAACTTCACAATCTCCTGCACATAGAGGCATCCTAATCTCTCTACTGAACCCCGCTCTCTGATCGGTAGGAAGTGGGCTGACTTGGTGAGTCGGTCGACGATCACCCAAATTGAGTCATGTCCCATGGATGTACATGGAAGTCCTATCACTAATTCCATGGATATCCCATCCCACTTTCACTCTGGGACCTATAAAAGCTAAACCAAGCCTGTTGGTACCTGATGCTCCACCTTCACTTGCTGACATGTGAGGCACCAAGAGACAAACTATGCTACTGTTTTCTTCATTCTCGGCCACCAGTGCTGTCATCGGAGATCCTGGTACATCTTTGGAACTCCTGGATGTGCCGCTAGAGGGGATGTGTGGAACTCCCTCAACACTTCCTCCTGAAGTGACACTGGTACCATGGTATTTCCTCTGAAGAGGATGACGTGCTCCCCACCTTCAGAATATCCATCAAGTGCCTACCCTATTGATATCTGAGCACATCGTGCCTTGTAGTCAGTGTCCCCACATTGCGCCTCCCTGACTCACTAAAGAAGTGGGGGAGTGACTATAAGAGACTACAGAAAATATGTTTCGCCTCTATCCACAAAGGATATCTGTAAAGTGGCTAGATACTCCGTCGCCTCACCTAGCAGCTGTATACCAGACCTCCTGCTGAGTGCATCTGCTACAAAGTTCCCCTTCCCAGGAGTATAGACTATCTCAAAGTCATAGTCCTGGAGGAACTCAAGACAACGTCGCTGTCTCAGGTTCTGGTCATTTTGAGAGAAGATATACCTGAGACTCTTATGATCAGAGTACACTGTAAAATTCTCACCCATCAGATAGCGTCGCCATATCTTCAAGGCGAAGACCACTACTGCTAACTCCAGGTCATGGGTAGCATAGTTCTGCTCGTGCTGTCTCAGCTGTCGAGAACCATATGAGATCACTGCTTGATCCTACATCAGAACACATCTAAGTCCGGTCCCTGATGCATCGCAGTAGACTATGTACCCTACGCCCTCCTCCAGTAGCCTCAAGATGGGGACACTAGTCAGCCTCTACCTCATCTCCTGAAAAATTTTCTGGCATATCTCCGACCAAACAAAGGGTTTCCACTTCTTCATCAAGGCTAATAGTGGTGCTTCAATTCTGGAGAAATTTGGTACAAAACTTCGGTAATATCCAGCCAAACCCAGGAAACTCCGTACCTCCATTACACTTCTGGGTGGCTCCCAAACAAGTACCGCCTCAATATTCACTAGATTTACTACAACTCCAGCCTCCGATATGACATGTCCCAGAAAGTGAACCTCTCAGATCTATAACTGTCACTTAGAGAGCTTACCATAAAGCTAGTGCTCTCGTAGTGTGTCCAGTGTTACTTAAAAATGATAGGCATGCTTCTCCTCAGTATTCGAGTAGATCAGAATGTCATCAATGAAGACCACTAAAAAGCGATCAAGGTATGGCTGAATGATCCTGTTCATGAGTCCCATGAACACTTCTAGAGCGTTGGTCAAACCGAATGACATAACCAAGAACTCTTAATGGCCGTACCGACACCTGAAGGCCATCTTCTGCACATCCTCATCTTGTATTATGAGTTGGTGATAGCCTAATCTGAGGTCTATCTTTGAGAACCACCGTGCTCCCTTCAGCTGATCAAAGAGGTCATCAATCCTCGGGAGTGGGTACTTGTTATTCACGGTCACCTGGTTCAGGCGCCGATAGTCAACACAAAGCCTCAAGATCCCATCCACCATCTTGGCGAATAGAATCGGGGTTTCCCAAGGAGAAATACTGATCCAGATGAATCTCTTCCCCTACAAGTCCTCTAACTATACCCATAGCTCACGAAGCTCCACGAGAGCCATCCGATATGCTGGTGTAGATATCGGTGCCATCACGAGGTACAAGTCAATGTAAAAGTCCACCTCTCTACGAATAGGTAGACCCAAAACATCATTAGGGAAAACATCCGTGTACTGGTCCACCACTACAGGATAGCTCAGACACTCCACATCAACAGCTCCGAGGGTAAGGTTAGTCAACCTATGAGTGATCGGCTGCACTCTCCTCCGGGTAAGTCCATCCTGCACTAAAAAGGCTCCCTTCTTTCCAGTGAAGGTAAACCTGGTCCCATCCATGCGGACACTGCAATTTGTTCCTAATACAGTCAATCTGAGCCTAGACTTTAGATAACCAGTTCATACCCAAGATGACGTCGTAAGGCCTCGACGCCGCTACTAGGAGATCCCAACCGAAGCTCTCACCTCCTAGAGTAATCTCACACTGCTGGAACCAGTGAGTAATCATCGAATCCACTCCTATAGGAGTCTCTAGCTGTAAGGATCGAGGAAATGGCTCCATCAGAATCTCAGAGCTTCGAACAAGGGTAGTGGCAATAAAAGAATGGCTGACACCTGTGTCTATAAGTAATGCAGCTATGGTGGAGTAGACACAGATCGTACCTCATATCATCTCCAGAGTGCCATGATCATAGGCCTCGACTTCCTAGAGATGAGCTCTCCCCTTTCCACCTGCTCCCTGCGGTTGGGGTGGACCTCCTGGTGGCGGTGGCGGTAACATCTCAAATTGTATCCCACCACTAGCTGCACGACCATCTCCCCTGCCATGTCCGCCTGATCCCTACAGACCTCCTCGGTCGAACCTCTATCTCTGCTTGGGTGGTCCTTCGACCATCTACTGATAATCTGTACGACGGGTCAGACAGTCACAAGCCATGTGACCCTTCCCACTGCATGTGAAACACTGCCCGCTCTTGGTATAACTTGCTCCACCTCGGGTTCCCCGCACAACCGATCCTGAGTCATGTGGTCGTCCACCTATAGGTTTGGTCCTCTTGGACCTCTGTGACATCTGTCTACTGCCATCTGTAGAAGACTCCGTTACATGATGACTGGTAGTGGGTCTTGCTGCTGGTGACTGCTCAGCAAGGAAACTCTCCAATAAGAGGGCTCTCTCTAATACCCCTGCCTGCGTCAGGATGCCGAGTGAGATCATTGAATCCTTGATCTCTTGCTTGAGCCCATGCTTGAAGGTCCGGGCCCTAAAGAAAAGGTCCCACACCATATATATGGAGAAGTGTGAGAGGTCAGTGAACCTCGCTGAGTATTGAGCCACAATCATGCTGCCCTGCTGTAGATGAAGAAGCTCCTGTATGCGCACTGCGCGAAGAGTCGCTGGGACAAACTCTGCCCGAAACTGGATCTTGAAGTCTTCCCAGAGAAGTGTCACCACGCCGTGAACCTAGAGCATCAATATCCACCATCTTCCTGCTATTGCCTGTAGAAGGCTGGCGGAAAGGATCACCATGAGATCGACTAGTGTCCCTACGAGTCAGAAGACTCTCACCATAGCCTCCAGCCAATCCTCAGCCACCTGCGGGTCCATATCTCCCCTGAACCTAGGTGGCCTATGGCACTAGAACTTGTGAAACATGCTCAAGTGGCATGCACCGTCTACTGCTAGGGATGGTGGCATCGGTGGCCCAATGGGGAGTGGTACCGCTAGTGCCTTCTACTGGAAAAGGGCCCTATACCAAGGCCTCATCACTCGGTGGGCTATCAGTGCGTACAACTCTTGGAACCCTAAGAGGCTGTCTTCATGGAGGCATACTGAAAAGAAACAGGTGCGCCACGGTTAATAAGTTATACCTGGTGAGCTGACTCAATAGATAACAAAGAAAACTCTTTAAAACCCACACGAAATCAGTGTTTTTTTTGCACTGAGTAGGAAATTAGAAGTCAGGGTCCTAGTGTATGGATACGTCGGCCTCCATACCAACACTAGTTTCCCTAAACTAATAACCACACTCACTACACTTAACACTATTTTTGTTAAAAAGAAAGATCAGATTCCTAAGTTCTGTGGTATAACTTACTCCTCTGATACCAATTTGTCACAACCTGTCCCCCGGGGCTCGTGCCATGACTACCCCAAGCCCGCCTTCCAAAGGCCAGGGGCTGGCGACTAGCACCGAAGGTGTATTCCCTAAAATTGGGAATGAATTACCTTTATAACCTATAAACACACATAACCAAGTACACAGAAAGATATGAACACAAGTAAACTGAACTGTAAACTGAGTGAGTGCAGTAAGTAAAAAGGGTCTAGAATACAAGCCCAAGTGGAAAGTACAAGTACAACTATGATACAATACAACTGAAGAATAGGGAAAGTTAGCTGCTGAGTCATCCTCTGAGGTTCCTACCTGATGGGTAGGTACAGATCGTCTCCTCAGAACTCCACATACACCTGTCTACTCTGCATACCGACATGCCGTATGGTCCTCCTCTAGGTACCGTCCAGTCCTGGTACTCTTAGACTCAGTCAGCGCTGTTCGTCGTCTGCATCCAACACAACAAGGTGCAGGCATAGCCCGTGCAGGGGTGAGTATAACGATACTCAGTAGGGACCCGGAGACCCTATAGGTCTCTCAAAATCAATCAACGGTAAATCAAAAAGTATGAAATCAAAAGATAACCTTACTTAGGTATATGCACAAACATATACCTAAGTTATCAAGTAATCTATCTAAATCATGAAGAAAACACAGAGGTACTGACTCAGCTCACACCAGGATTTATTATAGGGGCAGTATCAAGTAACATTCCTAGTCACAACGTCGAACACCTCAGATGCTAGAGAACTCCTCCTCTATCGAGTACAGTGGGCCTGCTGCATCACATAGAGGTGCTTCCCACTAACCTTGGACTACTGAGGTACTCCTCCTATCGAGTACCGTGGGTCTGCTATATCACCAAGGAGCTCCCCCGCATGGCTTGCTGAGGTACTCCTCCTATCGAGTACTGTGAGTCTGCTGCGTCACCAAGGTGCTCCCCACCGTGGGTTTGCCGCGTCACCAAGGTGCTCCCCACTGGGCCGATCAAGTCACTCTAAGTCGAAACGATCAGCAGTTGTCAAGTCTCAGCCAACCAATGGGTTCCTGCACTATGCTCGCTCGTCTCCAGGAGGATCCACTCTATAAGCTACTGGTCGATACTCCAACTGCCACAAAGTCCCACAAAGAAGTGTCTCAAAGGTCTGCCACGTCATAGGGGTCTTAACGTAACATATGGCGCGTCAATAGGACGCCCGATCTGTGAGTTATTAGCCTTTTAGTCCCGGGGGCCTGGTTGGATTCATGCTCGATCCAACCTGACCATTCCCCATCTTATTACAAAGCATAGTGGGGTATCAATCAAAGAGACCAACTTGCTCCAAGGTTCCCAACGCCGCTAACGGTTTGTCTAACAGACGCCCGGTTCCAAAGTTGTGGCCAAAAGAATGTAATTGGGTCGTAGTGGGCCCCGGTTTGGTCCAACCCAGTCAGACCGACTCAGCCTGGCCTGGCCTGGGCTGACCCGGTTCGGGTCGACCCGGCCTGACCCTCTGGGTCCGTCCCGGCCCGTTGGGTGGCCCGTCCCGTTGGGTTCAGCCCGGCCCGCTGGGCGGCCCGACCTGCTGGGTCCGGTCCGGTAGGCCGCGAGGGGCCACATAGGGCTTTGGGTGGTCGTGAGGCCGCAGAGGGTTTCGTGAGGGCGTGAGGCCGTGGGGCGGCTCGGCCGGGGATGTCAGTTTGGCCGCGGGGCGGCGGTCCGGCCGCGGGGCGGCGGTCCGGCCGCGGGGCGGCGGTCCGGCCGCGGGGCGGCGGTCCGGCCGCGGGGCGGCGGTCCGGCCGCAGGGCGGCGGTCCGGCCGCAGGGCGGCGGTCCGGCCGCGGGGCGGCACCTTGGACGCAGGGTGGTGCGGAGCCACTGATGGTGGCGGTGGCTGCGGTCAGCGCGGAGGCCACGGGGTGGCAGCGGTGGCTGCGGAGCGGCACCGTTGCATCGTCACCTTCATCGAGGCCGGCGGTGGTGTCGACCACTGTTCTCATGCCCCAACCATGGATGGTTGCCATCCTCCTCTATCACTAAGAACACAACAATATTTGTGGAAGGGTCGAGCCATGTTGGTCTGGCCCGTACCCTCCGCGTTAGGGTGGTAGCATATGGCTCATCAAGAACATGAACATGAATGTCAAATCCTATCCTCCCACAATGATTGTTCTCAACCTGCAAAATTATTAGAAGGGTGTACATGGGAAGTGATAAAAAAATAGAAATAAACCCCTACCTCATTCGCTTGATGACGTCAACAAGGTCACAAGGAAGAAGACGAATCGTTGGGAAAAGATGGACGTTGGTGTCGTCGGCGTTTTCCTCGATTGTCGGTTCGTGTATTATTGGAGATCCTTTGATAGAGTTTGGAGAAGAAAACATCAAAGGAGAGGTGTTCTTCATTGGTGTTATTCATTGGAGAGCTTTTCTTCCAAAGCTCCTCCTCTCCTAAATCCACTAAAATGAAATGGTAGCCCCAAAATAATAGATTATGTGATCTATTATGTTTGTTGGCATATAATTCAAATTGGGTTAATGTAACACCCCAGGTAAATAAAGAATATGACATTTTTTATATTTATCTCTATTTGTGAATAAAATGTTAATATTAATTTAAAGGGAACACTATGCTTGATGGCTTACCCAATACGCAACAATGAGTTCCTTTGAAATCTTACGTTGCACTCTAATAATAAAATAATTTTATTTTAAATGGTAGTTAACACCAAGACGTTGTAATGACGAGAATGAACAGAACTAACTACAAAATGATTATATATGTTTGTCAAATATTTTAAATGCGAATGAATCCAATTTTAAGCGTAAATAATCTAATATTTTTAAAAGGTCGATTAACCACCTTTTGATGACGAACCTATTTTAAATCCACTTTTTGACAATTATATGTGTTATATTTGACAAAAAAAAAATTATTCTTTAGAATCGGGACATCAAAATTTACTTTGTGTAATTTTTTGGTATTTTTCCGATAAAGTTCATTTTTTAATGAATAGTGAAAAATGTTGAATTTTAATTCAAAACTTCTTTTTAATCTAATTTATTTATATGATTAGATTATCTTTTTAATTGGTTTTAAAGTGAAACTAGAATATATTTTTACCATTTAATCCAATAGTGGTCATTGGAATTGATTTCACTTTGAAATTGGACTTAAACTAGTGTCAATCTTTTAATAGATATTGTTTCTTAAAAACACGCTATTTGTTTTGACAGCGGAAATTAAATATTAAATTAATTAATGCAAATTATATGTTTTGAATTTTTTTAAAATAGACATCATTTTTGAATTCAGAATATCAAATATAGATTAGGGTGAATTTTTGGTATTTTTTTGACAAACTTCAATTTTTGATGAATAGTGAAACCACTAAGTGGTAGTTTAAAAACTGATTTTTCGTTTAAATGAAGCTTTACCACTTCTGTGATTTGAATTTCAAAAATCTGACATACATGGTTGTCATTAGGAAGTAAAATGTGGTTCAATTTGATTAAAATAATTTTTTGGTGAATAGTAACTTTTAAGTTTTATTAATCGCGATTAAAGTTAATTAGTGTAATTTAAGGTTAAAATAATGTTTTAATAATATGAAATGGCCTTGACACATGTCATAACCTTATTGGATGAGTCATGGCCGACCAAGACAATCCATGGGTCAACTTGGGGACCCCATGAAGCCACTTTGGTAGGAAAATGACATTATTACCTTTTTTATTTAAAGTTAAAATTAAAATGTCACAAACATGTGTTGTTTTATTAAACAATTTTTACATGGGGTTATACAAGTCATATTTTTGACTATAAATATTCATTAGAAAGATAAAAAGATTTCCTACATCATGATAGTTTTTTTATAATTTTTATACATTAAATAAATTTAATTATTTATGACACCATGATGATGCAGCGATTACCTCATTATTTAACGATTTAAATAAAATGAAAAGATAATGTAAAATCTAAGACCTAAACTTTTCAAAAACCTATTGGATGGGTTTATTTAGAACTATTATCACCTTATCCTCGAAATATATAATTTTGGGATCTTTAAAATCCGAAAACCAATTTATAATAAAGTAAAATTTTATAACTTTCCAAGAGTGCCCCTCCTCTCCTCTTATAAAAGGCCCCCACCTCTACCACCTTACCCACACCTCTCAAGCCTTTGTCTCGGCCAAACCCTGCCCATTTCATCTCTCCAAATCCCTCTCTTCATCATTGAAACCTCACATTTGGAATAATTCTCTTCAAGAAACCCTTTTGGTTCAAACCAAGAGGAGTTACCCGATTTTAAGGTAATGTCTTCCCTAGTGTTCTTTTGTTTTATTTTGCTTCTCCAACCCATTAAACTCTTTTTATTTATTTATTTTGTAACAACACCATTATATTAAATATAATAGGATTTTTTATGAGGAGTATTCTAGCTACACTAACACACACCTCTGTCTAATTGTTAAAGAACATACTGTTTCCGTGGATGGTGAATTACTGTCTCACGAAACGATGATTGTTCTATCTTCTCATACCACCTCTCATGGTGGCCATTATGATGGCAATATATTTATTTATGATATATATTATATTTATTTCCTCTCTATGCTTATTTATTTTATATTTAATACATACCTTTATGCTTTGTATGTTGTGCAAATGCAATAATTTCATTTGAGGAAGTGTGGACTACCGCCCTCTCAAGTGATGTGACTCATTCATGCAATACATGGAATTTATAAAGAATGAAATTGATGAAATTATGTGATATATATAACATATATATTATAATGGAATTATAATATATATATATATATATATCTCATCTAGTTTTAATTCCATTAATGTGCCAGAGAAATAAATGTAGCGTTCATGCGTACGTACGGCTTACCGTCTCCATGAACGGTACATTTCATTTCTCATCTCCAAATGTTATGTACTATTATAAGTACACTTATATAATGGATATATATTTCATATATTACATCTAAATTATGGATATAATTCTGTAATTATAATATATATATCTCTCATTTAGTTTTAATTCCATTAATATGACAAAAAAAGATGAAATTAGCGTTCATGCGTATGTACGACCTACCATCTCCATGAACGGTGATTTTCATTTTTTATCTCCAAATGTTATGGAATAGTATAAATGAATATTTACTGGATATATATGATATTTTAATTATTAATACTATTCTGGAAATGATTTACTACATGGGAAATCATTTTCAAACAAGGTCATTTTTGACTCATGTACCAAACATCGACAAAAACGTCTGATATGAACTCACATTATTAACAAATTATTATAACATTATAATATGTGATATGAACTGAATAATAATATTTAAAATAGGTCCTTAAGCAATTATAAATTTAACAAAGTTTATTATTCAGGAATATAAAGAAACAAACAAGACAAGTCGGACTTGAGGTAAGGGATCCTACCTCTCTCTTTCTTTTTAAGCACTCTATTTTATGTAATTTCTTTTAATCTCATATTTATTATGTTTGGGGATGTTATTTTATATTACTATTAATTTAATTTTTATGTTCATATTATGAGATACCCTATTTGATCTCATCAAACCATTTTTGGAAGTTTTAAGTGGCGCTATTAGGCTGCCGAGTTTTCATAAGGGATTTTTCATCTCCCTTTTATTCCCGTGACATTTTTACTACGTTTGCCACCATTTCCTTTGAGTGGTGTATGTACTGCACATTATTATACTATTTGTGTGGTATAATTTCAATTATGGGTATTTACATCTTCATTGTATGACCCTTCTTCCATGGGGTGTACGTTTCGAAAGGTACCTAAGTCGGTAAGGGAACCTTTCACCCTCCTCTTTTTAAAAATACTTCTTTGGTTATGTCTTTTAATTCACATACTATTATGTTGGGATATGTTCTTATATATCCTTATTGATTTAAATTTTATGTCCAAGTGATGAGATACCGTTTTCTATCTCATCAACTCATTTTCAGAATTTTAAAGTGACACCGTTAGGCTGTCGGATTTCTGTAAGGGAATTTCTTAACCCACTTTCAATTCTTTGGGTTAAACCTCTACTTATTGATTTTATTATGCCAAGATTATGTGTGGAATCTCTTTGTTGTAATTTCCACAAACCTTTGTGTAAATATACTTTTTCTACACATAATCATCTCATTGATAAATTCTTACGAACTTGTATGGGAAGTCATAACTCAATCTCATTTCATTGAGTTAAATATCTATGTCATTGGTTTTGTTTTTCCAAGATTATGTGTGAATGAACTCTGATTGTCTCACACTTAATATCCACTTATATTGGGTTTATTTATATTTCTCACACATAATTATGTGATAGATTTATCCTTAATTTAAGGATACCATCTTTATAATTGATTTCATCTCAATTTACATTTCCATTGAGACTTCATTGTTGTTATGCACAAATTCACTCTTATGTGGTGTGTATACTGTCCTTTGACATATTATATCATGAATCACTTTATTCTCATGATATTATAAAGTTCGGATTAAATGTTATTCCTAAATTATTTGTATTCAAGAGTCTCTCATTTTGTCAAAAAACTCTTTAACAAAAATATCATTTTAAATGTTTTAAAGATTCATAATTCTAAATCTTTATCTTTAATGTCCATGTTTTCAAAATGGTTTTCAGTATTTATTTATATGTACATTAATGTTTTAAAATTATAATTCCATTAAAAGCTTCAAAGTGGTATGGGACACTTTGATTCAAAAATCTCTTTTAAATGATTTTTTGAAAATGGTTTGATTAATTCAATATCTTGGAATTACTTATTGTGATTTCAAATGAAATGTTGTTATTTAAATGTTTATATTTTCAATATTTTATGTGTAATGATGGTACTTGGACATTTTAAGAGTGGTTACATGATAAACCATATGACGGGTGGTGCTGTGAGTACCAGGACGGGTGGTTACGTTATAACCTCCAATGCATTGGGTATGGAAGTCGGCCATATGGCTATTCCATTAAGTATGTGTGGAAGTCGACCGTATGGTTATTCCATTTAAGTATGTTTATGTTCCAAGTTAACTTTATATGTTATGTGTTTTTTATATTGGTTTTATGGTAATATTTTGGTTACAAAAGGGTAAGTAATGATCTTTTATTCATTGAAGAGTTTATACTACTTCATAAAGGTGAAAAGTATTACTTTGATAAAGAATTCATGGTTTACTTGTTGTTTTGAATAACTAACAGTTTTCCTTCTTTGTGTATCCTTTACTAGGCTTTTTATGCTCATACCAAGTTTTTTGAAATGTTTTCCACATGACTTAAAGATGAATGGGGTCAATTATGGGTTCAAGGAAAGACATTCTATCTAAAACATGGAACTAGACATGTTTCTTTTTAAGAGTTTTTATTTTATGGAAATTAGTAGAAGTGTGTACTTTGTAATCTTTTGAGATGTAATAGTTATGTCCTAATTCTCTAAAAATCTAAACCTAAAAATATCCTCTATGTGAATTATTCATTTAATTCAAGATTAAGTAATGTTTAAGGCCGAGGCCTTATAGTTGGTATCAAAGGTCGGTTTAGATAACTTTAGAGGTTAGGGTATTCTCTAAGCATAAGTGACATTACCATAATGGTTAGGATTTCAGAAAGAGTCCTAGTTTTAGATAAAGTGAATGAGTAAGTATATCTTAGTGTTTATCTTCCTCATTAGTACATTATGTTTTTTTTGATATACTCACACTGACATTTCTATTTTTAGTAAATGGATGGATCTAGCAGGCACCAAAGTGACAATGGGTTTGAAGGAAACTGTGGTGGTTCTCTGATTAAGTGACTGGATGAAATGGGGGATTCAATGAGGAATCTCATGGTTGTTCTAAACCAACTATCAAGGAGTCATGATCAACCACTTGAACCTTGGTGAGTTCTCTAATGCATCATGTATGAGATGACCAACTCGATGTGGAAGTTCAGGTAATAATTATAAAGGTAACCATTAGGGTTTATATGATCCTTACTTTTGAGGTAATTATGGGTTACTATATGTTATGATGGAATATGAACGACATGAGATAAACTTGAGGTTAAATTATGTTATGGTTATTTTTGAAGATTTTATCGTTTTATGGGGAATTATAATAATTATATAGTTTTGGAAAAAGGACAACACGCAGACCGTGCGATAACCCGTCGCATCGGACAAAGCTGTGGGAATCAAACCCACAACCAAAGTGCGACTGGTATTTATCACCTACCACTGGAATACGTGAAGTCCCTGGTTATTTTGACTAATTATTTTTAGTTAGATGATTTTAGGAATCAAGAGTAAGTTTATTTTGGGTTATCTATGGAAATGATTAACCTATCATGGAGGATATGTGATTAGGTTAATTACTTTTCAATATGAGACTTTAATAGAAACTAATGTTATTTGGAGATAAATGTTAATTTTTACCTTGGAAGACTATGTGATTAAATCCTTCAAATATTTGGGTTTCAATCTTAGTTTGGTTTACTTTGAATGATTTTATGGACAAATTTTTTATTGAATGGTCTTTGTTGAACTTTGGGTATTGTTTGACAAGTTTTGGAGATTAAGACTAGTTTTTTTATAAAGGATTATCCTTTTTGGGTATTATCTGATCTCATACTAACCTTTTTGGTTTTAGTTTTGGTTAAGGTCTAAAGACATGGGAAGTATATAGTTCTCTTTTGTGGATTAGGTGATTCTCTAGAAGTTGATTATAGCTCTCTTAATGTAAACAAGTCATCCTAAATACTCATCTTTTGGAGAATATATGAGTTCGTGTAAGAAATATAGTAAAAGTTGAAAGTCAACATGGCAAGTAAGTATGTTTCCTTTTGTTTTAGTTAAGCTCAAAAATAAATTCCTCAATGAAAAGTAACTTAAAAAAATGTTGTCTGTTAACTTTTCCTAATGGGGAATCCAATACCGTTTAACCCATCACAAGTTTGTGATTTTCTGGTGGTTAACTTTCTCATAAACATGTTTTCTATCACACTCCCTCAGAACATGACCCTTTGCTTTTTCTTCCATATCCATGTTTTCCTACATGGAATCCTAGTATGGGTTAACTCGGGTGACCTCTGTACCTCTCTTTCTTTCTTTTAAAGTGATTGTTTTACCGACTCTTGTTCCGATGTGGGACTTTCAATGATGTTTTCAAGCCCAATTTTAAAATTGTGAGGACACAATTCCCAAAAGGGGGTAGGATGTAACACCCCAGGTAAATAAAGAATATGACATTTTTTATATTTATCCATATTTGTAAATAAAATGTTAATATTAATTTAAAGGGAACACTATGCTTGATGGCTTACCCAATACGCAACAACGAGTTACTTTGAAATATTACGTTGCACTCTAATAATAAAATAATTTTATTTTAATTGGTAGTTAACATCAAGACGTTGTAATGACGGGAATGAACAGAACTAACTACAAAATTATTATATATGTTTGTCAAATATTTTAAATGCGAATGAATCCAATTTTAAGCGTAAATAATCTAATATTCTTTAAAAGGTCGATTAACCGCCTTTTGATGGCGAACCTATTTTAAATCCACTTTTTAAAAATTCTATGTGTTATATTTGACAAAAAAAATTCTTCTTTATAATTGGGACATCAAAATTTACTTTGTGTAAATTTTTGGTATTTTTCCGATAAAGTTCATTTTTTAATGAATAGTGAAAAATGTTGTATTTTAATTCAAAACTTATTTTTAATCTAATTTATTTATATGATTAGATTATCTTTTGAATTGGTTTTAAAGTTAAATTAGAATATATTTTTACCATTTAATCCAATAGTGGTCATTGGAATTGATTTCACTTTGAAATTGGACTTAAACTAGTGTCAATCTTTTAATGGATATTGTTTCTTAAAAACACGCTATTTGTTTTGACAGCGGGAATTAATTATTAAATTAATTAATGCAACTTATATGTTTTGAATTTTTTTAAAATAGACATCATTTTTCAATTCGGAATATCAAATATATCTTAGGGTGAATTTTTGGTATTTTTCTGAAAAACTTCAATTTTTGATGAATAGTGAAACCACTAAGTGGTAGTTTAAAAACTGATTTTTCGTTTAAATGAAGCTTTACCACTTCTGTGATTTGAATTTCAAAAATCTGACATAAATTGTTGTAATTAGGAAGTAAAATGTGGTTCAATGAGATTAAAATAATTTTTTGGTGAATAGTAACTTTTAAGTTTTATTAATCGCGATTAAAGGTAATTAGTGTAATTTAAGGTTAAAATAATGTTTTAAAAATATGAAATGGCCTTGAAACATGTCTTACCCTTATTGGATGAGTCATGGACAACCAAGACAATCCATGGGTCAACTTGGGGACCCCATGGAGCCACTTTGGTAGGAAAATGACATTAATAGCTTTTTATTTAAAGTTAAAATTAAAATGTCACAAACATGTGTTGTTTTACTAAAACAATTTTTACATGGAGTTATACAAGTCATATTTTTGACTATAAATATTCATTAGAAATCTAAAAAGATTTCCTACATCATTATAGTTTTTTTATAATTTTTAGACATTAAATAAATTTAATTATTTATGACACCATGATGATGCAGCGATTAACTCATTAGTTAACGATTTAAATAAAATGAAAAGATAATGTAAAATCTAAGACCTAAACTTGTCAAAAACCTATTGTATGGATGGATTTCGAACTCTTATCACCTTACAATTGAAATATATAATTTTGGGACCTTTAAAATACGAAAATCATTTTATAATAAAGTAAAAGTTTATAACTTTCCAAGAGTGCCCTTCCTCTCCTCTTATAAAAGGCCCCCACCTCTACCACCTTACCCACACCTCTCAAGCCTTTGGCTCGGCCAAACCCTACCCATTTCATCTCTCCACATACCTATTTTTATCATTGAAGCCTAACCTTTGGCAGAATTCTCTTCAAGAAACCCTTTTGGTTCAAACCAAGAGGAGTTACCTGATTTTAAGGTAATGTCTTCCCTAGTGTTCTTTTGTTTTATTTTGCTTCTCCAACCCCCTAAACTCTTTTTATTTATTTATTTTGTAAAAAAACCAGTATCTTAAATATACTAGGATTTTTTTATGAGGAGTATTAGAGCTACACTAACACACACCTCCTTCTAATGGTTAAAGAACATCCTGTTTCTGTGGATGGTGAATTACTGCCTCACGAAATGATGATTGTTCTATCTTCTCATACCACCTCTCATGGTGACCATTATGATGTAACTATATTTGTTTATGATATATATTATATTTATTTCCACTCTATGCTTCTTTATTTTATATTTAATACATACCTTTATGCTTTTCATGTTGTGAAAATGCGATAATTTCATTTGAGGAAGTGTGGACTACCGCCCCCTCAAGTGATGTGACTCGTTCATGCAATACATGGAATGTATAAAGAATGAAATTGATGAACTTATGTGATATATATAACATATATATTATACTGGAATTATAATATATATATATCTCATCTATTTTTAATTCCATTAATGTGCCAAAGAAATGAAAGTAGCGTTCATGCGTACGTACGACTTACCATCTCCATGAACGATACATTTCATTTATTATCTCCAAATGTCATGTACTATTATAAGTACATATATATAATGGATATATATGTCATATATTACATCTAAATTATGGATATAATTATGGAATTATAATATATATATCTCTCATTTAGTTTTAATTCCAATAATATGACAAAAAAAGATGAAAGTAGCGTTCATGCGTACGTACGACCTACCGTCTCCATGAATGGTGCTTTTCATTTTTTATCTCCAAATGTTATGGAATAGTATAAAATGAATATTTACTGGATATATATGATATTTTAATCATTAATACTATTCTGGAAATGATTTACTACATGGGAAATCATTTTCAAACAAGGTCATTTTTGACTCATGTACCAAACATCGACAAAAACGTCTGATATGAACTCACATTATTAACCAATTATTATAACATTATAATATGTGATATGAACTGAATAATAATATTTAAAATATGTCCTTAAGAAATTATAAATTGAACAAATTTTATTATTCAGGAATATAAAGAAACAAACAAGACAAGTCGGACTTGAGGTAAGGGATCCTACCTCTCTCTTTCTTTTTAAGCACTCTCTTTTATGTAATTTCTTTTAATCTAATATTTATTATGTTTGGGGATGTTATTTTATATTAATATTAATGTAATTTTTATGTTAATATGATGAGAGACCCTATTTGATCTCATCAAACCATTTTTGGAAGTTTTAAGTGGCGCCATTAGGCTGCCGAGTTTTCATAAGGGATTTTTCATCTCCCTTTTATTCTCGTGACATTTATACTACGTTTTCCACAATTTCCTTTGATTGGTGTATGTACTGCACATTATTATACTCTTTGTGTGGTATAATTTCAATTATGGGTATTTACATATTCATTTTATGACCCTTCTTCCATGGGGTGTACGTTTCGAAAGGTACCTAAGTCGGTAAGGGAACCTTTCACCCTCCTCTTTTTAAAAAGACTTCTTTGGTTATATCTTTTAATTAACATACTATTATGTTGGGATATATTATTATATATCCTTATTGATGTAAATTTTATACCCAAGTTATGAGATACCATTTTTTCTCTCATAAACTCATTTTCGGAATTTTAAAGTGACGCCGTTAGGCTGTCAGATTTCTGTAAGGGAACTTCTTAACCCACTTTCAATTCTTTGGGTTAAACCTCTAATTCTTGATTTTATTATTCCAAGATTATGTGTGGAATATCTATGTTGTAATTTCGACAAACCTTTGTGTGGATATAATATTTCTACACATAATCATCTCATTGATAAATTCTTACGAACTTGTATGGGAAATCATAACTCAATCTCATTTCATTGAGTTAAATATCTATGTCATTGGTTTTGTTTTTCCAAGATTATGTGTGAATGACCTCTGATTGTTTCACACTTAATATCCAATTATATTGGGTGTATTTATATTTCTCACACATAATTATGTGATAGATTTATCCTTAATTTAAGGATACTATCTTTATAATGGATTTCATCTCAATTTACATTTCCATTGAGACTTCATTGTTGTTATGCAAAAATTCACTCTTATGTGGTGTGTATACTGTCCTTTGACATATTATATCATGAATCCCTTTATTCTCATGATATTATAATGTTCGGATTAAATGTTATTCCAAAATTATTTGTATTCAAGAGTCTCTCATTTTGTTAAAAAACTCTTTAACAAAAATATCATTTTAAATGTTTTAAAGATTCATTATTCTGAATATTTATCTTTAATGTCCATGTTTTCAAAATGGTTTTCAGTATTTATTTATATGGACATTAATGTTTTAAAATTATAATTCCATTAAAAGCTTCAAAGTGGTATGGGACACTTTGATTCAAAAATCTCTTTTAAATGATTTTTTTGAAAATGGATTGATTAATTAAATATCTTGGAATTACTTATTATGATTACAAATGAAATGTTGTTATTGAAATGTTTATATTTTCAATATTTTATGTGTAATTATGGTACTTGGACATTTTACGGGTGGTTACGTGATAAACCATATGACGGGTGGTGCCGTGAATACCAGGACGGGTGGTTACGTTATAACCTCCAATGCATTGGGTATGGAAGTCGGCCGTATGGCTATTCCATTAAGTATGTGTGGAAGTCAACCGTATAGTTATTCCATTTAAGTATGTTTATGTCCCAAGTTACCTTTATATGTTATGTGTTTTTTATATGGGTTTTATGGTAATCTTTTGGTTACAAAAGGGTAAGTAATGATATTTTATTCATTGAATATTTTATACTACTTCATAAAGGTGAAAAGTATTACTTTGATAAAGAATTCATGGTTTACTTGTTGTTTTGAAAAAATAACAGTTTTCCTTCTTTGTGTATCCTTTACTGGGATTTTTATGCTCATCCCAAGTTTTTTGAAATGTTTTCCATAGGACTTAAAGATGAATAGGGTCAAGGATGGGTTCAAGGAAAGACATGCTATCTAAAACATGGAACTAGACATGTTTCTTTTTAAGAGTTTTTATTTTATGGAAACTTAGTAGAAGTGTCTAATTTGTAATCTTTTGAGATGTAATAGTTATGTCCTAATTCTATAAAACTCTAAACCTGAAAAGATCCTCTATGTGAATTATTCATTTAATTCATGATTAATTAATGTTTAAGGCCGGGGCCTTATAGTTAATTAATATCATAGGTTGGCACAATTAAAGTGGTGTGTTGGCTTAATTATTGTGGAGGAGGGTTGGCATAATTAATATTGGAGGAGTTGAAGAGGATCTTTCAAATTTAATGAGGGATTTGAGAGGTTTAGGCCTTGGGTGGTCCCCACCACCATAACCTCTCATGAGAGGTTAGACTCGGGTGGTCCCCACCACCATAACCTCTCATGGGAGGTTAAGGTCTGGTGGTCCCCACTTCTCATCTTCCACATGGAGGTTTTAACAAATAAAATAAAAATAAAAGCTACACAACTTTATTTTTATTTTATTCACTCACGAAAAACCCAAAAACTAACTTCCACCCTCAACCAACTTCCGTCGAGGTGAATGACTCTTTAAGAAAAAACCGGCGCTGCAAGTTCAACAGTGCCCTCAGATTTCAATTCTGAGCACCGGTTCAAGAGTTAAAAAAACCCACTCGCACGTTTACTGAACGTACCCAAAAAAAAGTTCAGAAATTCATTCTGGGCACTTCGAGCCTCGGAGTCACATGCCGTCAGTTTTCACGGACTCGTAAAATTTTCATTTATTTTAAAAAAATTTTACAATGAGATTCTGGGTCTTTAAAAAAAGAGTGGTGCCTTTTTAAAATGAGGAAGATGAAACACTTGGAATTTTTCAAAAGATTATATATTATTAACAAAAATTCAAGGAAAATTATATCATAGACAATAAAATTTTTATAATAATGTTATAAGGGTCTAAATATGTCCATAAAATAATAATTAATATGAAATTTGGTGGCTTTATCACTTTAGTTTTATCCTTCATTAACCTGATTTACTCATTTACCATGGTGATACATTTTTTTTACTGAAGTTACTATTCATAATAAAAAATTGAAATTGACATCATTAATAAATATGTACATTATTATTATAAATATGGAATGAATTTTTTTAAATTCAATTCCCCAAAGTGGTATGTTTAATTTAAATTTAAACTCATAAAATATGATGAAAAGTAGTTTTTTTCTGAATAAATATATTCTTAAGTATAAAAAGTTTTTTATACAAAAATGAATAATAAAATTGATTAAAAATACCATAATTTAATTATTAATAATATAAATTAACTAAATTTAATTTTAAACTATTTGTAAATGAAAATTGAAATTGGTTAAATCTTGAAATGAAAATAGAGTTTTCAATATAAATAATTGTTTTTCATAATTCATATGAAATTTTTTTATACAATTATCTAAAATTCACAATAATATAATTCTGACACGATGAATTAAAAAATAATATCCTTTTATAAAATTTAATTTATAAAATTTAGAAATTAAAATTCTAAAATAAAATATATAATACCTGAAAAAATTTTTTCTAATAAAAAATATATTTCCTTTTTATTTGAAAAATTACTTAATATTCATATAATTAATATAATTATTTAAAATCTATTTCATGAATATTAATAGGGAATAAAATTTATATATTATTAACATTACCTATTTTGGTACGACTACCATTAAATGGTACCATGTTAGTTTTTCCCACCAGACTAAAAGCAAATTTAAAAGCTGTTATTGAACCTTATAAAAGGAATGGGTTATGTCTGATCCATAGAAAATATTAAGTTATTTAATTATGATTAAAAGTAATAGGTTGGTTCTATTCCTTATAATTTTTTTGTTTGGTATTTTCCTATGAAAACTCACAGTTTAGTTCTCACCCTTGGCAAATATGGTTTTGTTTTGCACTCATAAAATGATATATAGTAGTGGATGTACATTATCTTATATTAAGATTGTAAGAGTATTATATGTTTTTTGGATAAAAACTACTATAAAACCTCATGTTATATTATTTATTATTAGTGATTACTCTCTTCAAACAGTCACAACTATATTTTTTATGCTTTAATTGTTTAATTGTTTCACCTGAGTTCCGGGGATAAGAAATCGCTCATGCGACGAGAAAAAAACGATCTAATTAGAAATGGGAAGCCTATCCTTATTATCTTGTGAAGTATAGTTAAATTATTTATCTTCTATTTCACCACTATTGTTTCATTGGAAATATGTGGCTGGACTGACCTGACAGGTTTCTTGTACTAAGGATTCAATGTCCTTGTACTATCATTCAAGCTGAGATTACCATTTGTTTATCCCTAATAGAAAATCCCAATGGCTCCCACATCCATAATTTGGTACAAAACTTCTTTCCAAAGTAATAATATCCTTTGGGGTTTTAGACCCAACATCTCCCAGGAGAACACATTAGTCGAGAGGATGGTAAGTTAGGCTCATCACACACTTTTGGGGGGAAATTTTTCCTACTTTTGGAATCTCTTATAGATTTATGATATGTTTGATAATCTCTTCATAATATCAATACGAGAATGGTTACCCTAAAAAATGATCTTAGGTTAGTTCTCGTTATATGCAATAAGGGAGGATATTTTTAATGAATCCATATGCATATATCTAGGTTCTATCATCCATTCCCCATCAGTGGGTAGCTAATTTTATATTAGAGCCATATAATCTAGCGCTCCATAGTTTTTTATCATCCAAGGAGGAGTTTAGTATTTTAAGGATATGGTTTATCCATTACGAGGCATCCTATGAATCATGTTTTATGTCATGAATCAAAACCCACATTTTTGTAAACCCTTGTAGTTTAACATCATATGGAAATGAAATATATGGGGTCACTAGGACACCTGATATTTTAGCTTGAACATTAAAGAGGAATCTTATGTATCTTGGTTATGGTATAAATCAAAGTTATCATAGTTCATTCAAGACCTTAGGACATTCGAAAAGGTAGATACCCTAGTATGGTGGGTAGCCATATCATCCTACTGATCAGGGATTACACACTAAGGATTCCATGGCTAGTGGAGATTCATGATGCCAATTATGTTCTCATTGCAACTACCTAAGCCCAGGTGAGCTATGATCTGTGTGATAAAAAAGGGATATCATGTAATCAGCCTCATTGCATATGGGTGTGGGGCTTACATGCTAGGAAAACCCATTGGAAGTTTAATATAGAGATCATGTATTAGGAAAGTGTCTTATGTACCATGGATATAGATGGAATTAGAGTAATCATAATTCAATTGGTTGGGGATTGCACGCTGAAGTTTCCCATATATGAGAAACAAATCAAATTATTCCACTAGATGGAACAAACACACTAAGGATGTCCTAGTATATTTGAGAAAAGGTTATCTTGTCCCAGGATTCCTACTTGGCCTATTATTCTTGACTATTTGATAGGCTTTGATTGTCTGACTAATATGACATGATTTTCTTATTGACATGTCGAAGGATGTCTCCCTGACATGTCAAAATAAAATCACATAATCTAGTTTAATTTTTAAAGGGATATAGCATAGTATGGATGGAATTTATGAATTTCATTGCATGAACAAGGTTGTATTTTTTGGAGGACATCACAAGACCAAGACAACTAATCCTATAATCCATCAATTGATCTCAAATGACATGCTTGTGAGCATCACATGATCCAGCTGAAGTTATATGGTTCCATCATGAAAACTAACTAAAACTCTTGGAGGGTTTCATGAGAGTCAATGTGAAAAATATAGCGAGTTTTTCATTCCCTAGATAACTTGTTCTGGTGTCAGCGTGAAAGCTTGATGAAATTCCTAGAGGAAATATCAAGATTTGGATAGCTTGTCCAGAGGATGTCACGAGAGTTAGTTGACATGCCCTGATGCCACCATGAGACTTAGCTAACATGAACTGATGTTTCTGTATAATTTTGGAGACATTTCTAGAGGATATCAAGAGGTATGGATGGAAAGACCCAATTATTTCACAAGAATTGGGTGGCATGCCTAGGAGGTTCCATGTGACTTGCTCTGACACACCCAGGGGACATCATATGATCCAAATAGTATAAAAAAGGAATGTCGCATGATATGGGTGTCATGTATTGGTGATCTATCATGACTTGGGTGGTTCATGTGAACTTTATAAGGATTATATTATATTTTATTCACATATTTATTCTATCTTTTTAGTCTTTTTACCTGCCTTTTATTTATATACCTTAGATTTTTCTAGTGTATTCTTGTTTAAGTCTCGTGTGACTAATCAAGAATGTGGGGTGTCCTTAACATAACATGAAAAGTACTTGATATGATCAATGAGTGATAAAGTGAGGTGCCTATTCATATCACATGATCTACTTAGGTGGATCCTTAAATTTTACCTGATAGAAAACATTTTCGATCAAAGGATATTCTACTCCAAAAAATACTCCATGATACATGGGTGTGTCGGTGCGAGGATCCAAGGATGATTTTTTTTCATGCTAGTGTGAGGGATTTAGAGTCATCTCTACCACTATTATTCTACTCTATTAACAATGCATATCGTGAAAATCCAGGCTATAGTGGATGGAGGGCTTAGGTGTTATTCGTTTCCTAATATCCTTTTTAGGTTATTTTGGGGGAATCATATGATTTTTAGTGACTGTGAGACCATCATATCAATTATTTTTTACTATATTATATCCCATTAAAGGGGTATAACCTAATCATGGATCATGCTAATGGTCTTTCATATTTTTAGGATGATGTATCCAGTGGCCTCTGTGGGATTAGGATGCCCATTGAAAGGATTTCATGTTACCTCAGATTCCTTATCTGGTGTATTCTGTGAGATAATGATAGCATGTCCTGGGGTCTTTCATGAGACCAATATGGATTTCCATGGGGCCTTTGAAAGATCAAGTAGTCATTCAGAAGGGATTTTTCATAGTCTTTTGGAGTACATGAGGGAATCACATGATGTTTATAACCAAAAGAGGCTCCTACATTTTCCCTTTTTGTTTTATTCCTTATTTATCCAAGGCTTGGGGTTCTCACTAGCTTGCATGAGTTCTATCAAATAGAATCACTCTCCCCATATGTGATGAATCGTGTGACTAAAAAAGGGTTATATGGTGATTCATGATCATTATCATGGAAAGATAATTCTACTTTACTTTAGATCTAAAGGGGAGAATAAGGCTGCCTGGAAATGTCTGAAACCTATCATGTGACTACAGTGACATGTCTGCGGGATCATGCGCAACAAGGAGATCATGTCTCTAAAGAATCCATGGTGCCTTCTGAATAGCATGGGAATTTCATGTGAATGTTATGATCTCAAAATGATAACAACTTTTGGATATTTTTACCCTTCATTTTACAAGGGGTTTTGGGGCCTTCAGCCACTAATTATTTGAGAGGGTGCCACATAATCAATATGGAAAATCACTATGGCACATGCGCCTTGTATTTTTTAGTTTTACTACTTTCCTTTAATTCATCATGTATTCAATGATAGACCTCATAATGGTAATGCAATCATTTTTAGGGATAGTTTCTTTTTCCACCCTTGATATGTCATCTTTTCACAGTTTTATGATTCCATAGCATGATTGACGATGTTTTCATGTCAAGGTAACATGCCAAAGGGTGCATGGATAATGTTTTAAGTCATCACATGAATGTCACATACCCCAAGACACATGAATGTGTTTCATATATAAAGGTTAGCATGAGGGTGTATCATGATGTTAAAATCTTCATGGGAGCATGTAAATGAGGCATTGAAAAGGAGTTCGTGATGGTTTCACTCATCATTCCCACGATTCATGTACCTAGAATTTTTATCTTCTTTACATGATGATATCAATAAATTCCTAGGGATTCCTTACACACATGAATATTTCATGTTTTTAGTGTGGTCTCCCATAATATTGGAATGCAGAATCAATTATTGAATATTATTCATACACAACATTCATGGTGCATCAAATAAATTCTATAAGACTTGATTATAGCCAGAATTCGAGTTAGTGTACAAAATTAATTACATAAATGGGTATGTGGTAATTTAATATCCTTATGGGTAGATGAAGGACCGTTATATGTGCTTGGTTCCATGATCACCTGACATAATATATACACGTGGTGCTTTATCTCTCTACATGATAGCGTATGTGGTTACACATCCTTTGATAATATATGTATCATGGTGCCTTTTGGTTATGTGATAACTCAAAATTATTCATGATTACTTATTTAAAGGGGAATACTGGTCTCTCACCACTTTCACAATAATGATTATGAAATTTATTTCTCACATATCCTCTTTTTTGTAACTCTTATGCAGACTCAAGATACTCTGTTTTTCAAAAAAACAAGAGATTCCCTACTAGTGTTAATATATCATTATCTGACTCATGATCTTCTGATATTTATAGAAGTATCATGGTGAATATGCACATATAATAATGGTGTAATGTCTAATAAATATGCTTCACCATCTATCACATTTGTTTAATAATCTTGATAACTAAGAATAATTTTATGCCATGATATTTCATCAAAGAACTAAACATCTTGGTATTCATTATGAGACATGAATTCGGATTTCCGTCCTCTCATGACCTTGTAAAGACTTCATGTAGTTGCATGATCCTAGTATGGACATTCATTCATATGCTATGCATCTTCTCACCCACTACTTATATCTGAAACTAAATATTATCATAGTTTTTCATGCCCATGTACTATATATGTGTGTGGTATTGATCTCTAACAATTCCTTCAATAAATGCTCAGTTTTGGTGAGGGATTCCTTTTTTCCTCATATGGAGATTGAAGGCTCTTCATCATAAAGATATTATTTTCGAAGATTTCCTATGAATTTGGCCATACAGGTGTGGGGTGCCTATGCTTCAGATGTCATAGCCTCATTCATTAATGGGACATCCATGATGATCAAATTGAACTAAGTCTACCATATCCATATTCCATCCATGAGATATCTGGGAGACATCATGTGTACTTATAATCTTCCAAAATATATCATACTTAAGCACAAGGTTCATTGTATGGATTGATCTTCTCATGGAAGCACTTCATATATCAGTCCCTACATGAACGTAAGAGTTTCATTATGGGACTCCCCATGCACCAATCTTAGAGCATGTATTTACTTCCCTTTGTGTGATATCATATCAAGAGCGGTGTTTTCATGTGATGGTAATATCGACATGAGGAGTTATACATGAAGATGAAATACATATAACAACCCTTTTGGCCAATGAAGGTGAAGCCAAAGATTATTTCCAGCCATGGGGAACCATGTATTATCCTCCTGCTATAGTGGATCAACATGCATGATGTATTATTCATTGATTTATTCCTTGTATAAAATCATGTATTGGATAATAATGTGATGTATGGGTGCATGAGAACATGACATATGTTTATCCTAGGGCCCTTAAAATAATTCATGGTATTCATAACACCTCTCATAGAAGTTGAATTTTATTATGAAGGTGTTAGTTTACCTCCCATGGTGGGAATCTTGCATCAGAGCACTAGGTTTAAGATCACCAAAAATAACATTTATCCATCACATGTTTCCATTCTTGGAAAAGTGAACCATGCATAATTATTAGCATCAATAAATTCCCACATTATAATGAAATTCGTTTGTAACGAAATGAATCTAATTTTAAGGTAAACAAAGATCAATTTATCACATATTTTAACATTAGGAAGGATTTGATATTGAGCCCCATGAAAGGATTTGTTATGAGTGTATTGATTGAGGGATTTCAGGTATTATCAAGAGGAGGATCCTGAACATGAGAACATTTATTTGACTTGATGATGTATGGATCATCAATGATACCCATCCTTCGCATAATATCAATTAAGACAGAATTAATAGATTTGAATGTTTAAATTATAACATATTTTTCTCAAGAAATGGTCATGAATTACAACCAAAATGAGATTCCTCATTGGTATATCTTCTCCAACTATTTTGAGATTACCTAATTCAGAAATGGAAAAATTGGTTAGAATATATGTCCTGAAGGAAGAGTGATCGATATTTTGTTGATGTGTATAGACTTAGTGAGTGTATCTTGTTTTTTTCTAAGTCCATATAGTGCACCCCATAAGTTTTGAATATTTTCTAGCAGACTATATTGTCCTTGTGATTTATTTTAAAGTCTCCTAGATCAGAACTTCTATCACTATAGTTTATTTTCTTTTAGCTCAGACCTTCTATCGCAATAGTTTAGGGTCTTTTATCACATAACATATATCCTATAGTTTAGGGTATTTTAGATTGAACCTTATATCTATATAGTTTAGGTAATTTTATCTTAGACCATCAATATCTTTATTTAGGATCTTTTAGATCAGACCTACTTTAATTTTAGTTTACGGTCTTTTAGCTCAGATCTTCTACAACTGTAGTTTTGGGTATTTTAGGCTAGAAATTTGGAAATTGTGAATTTTAAAGTTATTCTTCCAAGACATGTTTGATGAATATGGAATATGGGGAATACATCTCAGGGATAGCCCAAAATACCCAAAGGGGGTGCTGAGTTATTCCATGGAGTTGTTAAGGATCGTGAAGATTAGAGTTCCTTTCTTGCAAGGAGGAGACACCTATTGTTGGTAGGTTAAGTCCCTTCTATGTTGGTAGAATTTTAAAAAAGAGTTGACTCTACTATTCTCTAAAGGTAATAAAAGATTTAAGGGTATGATATTGGATGAGGGAGAAATACTACAGTTGTTAGTTCGACCTAGATAGTTGGAATATGGGTGATTCAAGTCAAAACCAAAAAGTTTGATTCGATGAATATGGGATAGGGCACACATACTAGGGATAAACTATAACACCCAGAGGTTCTAGGTTCCACCATGATGTTACTAGGGATCATAGGGATGGGGGTTCCATTCCTAAAAGGAATATATTCATGTAGTTGATAGGTCAAATACCTAATGAATCAATAGAATGGCCAAGAAAATATGTTCTCTACCCCTTTATAAGGGACATAAAATATTTATTAAGTCTGGAAATTCTAGATGATGAAGTTGGGTATGGAATTAAAGGCTATCCATGATGGGTTCTGATACCCTAGGGTAGTTTATCTCTTTAATTGTAAAGCTTGAGCCCTACACACTATGGTTTCAAATCATGAGTTGTGGTAAATAAAAAGATTAGGGAATGGATTGTCATGTCCCTACATTGAGAAAGGGTAAAAAACATGATGACTTAACATTGAGGTTGTTGAATAAACTAAGATAGTCTATTACATGGATTCAAAATCATAGTCTAAAGTTCTTGGGTTAGGAGGATGATATGGGATAATCATATAGGGATTGGCCTAAAATATACTAAGGTGTTGAGTTCTACACAGAATATGTCAAGTCTCACAGGGATCATAAATCCCTTTTTTTATAGTGATGCATTTAGTTGATTACTATAGGTTCATATACAGAAGAAATAGACATGAATAGTAAAACGAAGGGTCCCTTGAATCCATGTATCCTTTTTTAAGGGACATAAAAGGTGTATGATGATCTGAGGTGCCCAAATAATAAAGAATTATTTTTGGAAAGTATTATATCCAAGATGGGTTTGAGAACATTAGATGTTGTGTCACCACTAGGTGAACACTTTATTATGGCAAGAAGATGTGATAAATCATTACTCTAACTTTTTCCTGAATTAGGGTTTCTAATGAGAAAATATTTGGATGTTACTAAGGCTATAATGTATTACCTGTGAGATTTATTACATATCTATTTGCACCCTAATTGTTTCCTAAACCATGGATAAGATGATTTCTATGAGTGAAGAATTAACTTTTTCTTAAGTATCACTTGTCATGTTCCCAATATGAAAAGTTTTGTGTTTCTTTCATGAGATGTTTAAGTTCTTATGATTTGGACCACTATAGGCTAAAGTTTAAGGTATTACATCTTTGAACAATGTGTAAGTAGTTTAAGGTCATGATGTACATGGAAATAATTTGAGGGGATGATACAAAAGATACTAACTAGGATACCCAGGGTCAAGATCACTCCAACAACCTTCTAAATTGGAGATGAAAATTATTTTAAATCATGGGTAGAGGTTTTCAAGTCATGAAATATGAAATGGGACAATCATACTGGGGATGAACTATAACACACTTAGGTAATGAGATCTACCATGGTGACATCAAGATCATGAGAATCAAAAATACCTTTTTACAGCGTGACACTTTTGGTTGAAGAACATAGGCACATATGTGGGAGCCATAATCATATATTCATAGTCAAAAAAGGGTCCCTTAAAGCCTGTTATCTTTTCCCAAGGATCATGGAAGATTTTTTGAAACTTTATGAACTCAATACATGAAGTGTGATTTTTAAATTGAGGATCTTAAAAGGTTATGGAATAACCCCATACCCTAGTTGAATAAGGTAAAAATATCATGGTTTTGTGATAAGGGATGATAATGGGTGATGGTCCGCAAATTTTAAATTCATATAGTAGGGACTCATATTTCATGTAGTGTTAATGTCATGTAACAATGTCATTTTATTTATATTTTAATATCATGCGATAAGGATTCATTTTTTTTCCTTTAATTTTAATGTCATACATTAAAGACATGGTAAATGTTGTGAAAAAATGTGCAAGATATATTACATTCACAAGTAGGCCACACACAGATTTGACTAATATATAGAAAAAATGAGCTTAAATGACTAAGAATTCATTTATTTGGAGTTAATTTTTCATGTTTTGTTGTATATGGGCCTAGGATTGAGTATTTGGGTGTCACTATGTATCCTTTTATGATAGGAATCAAGCCACATATATTTATTAGACTAGGGAACTCTCTATATAGGTATAACTTGTATGTGGAGGTGGGGATTTTTTAGTTGATTATTTTAGCTAAGATCAATATTAGAGATATGTGTGTCACTATGTATGATGTGATGACATGAATCAAGACACCCATGGTTCTTGAGGAACCATGATATTTAATGTCATGTGGAAAGGATGTAGGCTCACCAATGTGAAAAGGGAGTATTGATGCTGGACCAAAGGTTGGAAATTAGTGAATCAATATGTTTGTGATGACATCAATCAATCCATAGGTAGTTTTTAATGGAGTTGTGGTAGGGGACTAACACCAAAAATTGTGTCCCTCTCAGGTGAGTTCCACAATAATATGTAGTTTTATGTCATTAAAATGGAATGGACCATTAAATTTAATGTCATGCGATAAGGAATCATGGTATGAATTTTGAGGTCTTTTATTTTGGACCATGATAACCCTATTTTGATCTAATATACCTCGTTTATGGGGGGAAGACATTTCTAAAATTTCTAATCTCATGTGAGATATTCTTGGTGTGAGAAATGAGGAATAGAAAGGGTTACTCTCATTATACAGAGGCAATTAATAATAGGATAGTGGAATTTTTTATCATATGGTAAATGTACTAAGATATAAGATCAAGGAGTCCCAACAATCATGCAGTTTAATGTTATGCTTCAATGACATAAATTGTGCAGTTTAACATCTTACAATAAGGATGTGGATCACCCAACATGAATGTGAAGTAACATTTCCATTTGAAACAATAATAAAGGTTTAGAAAACACAAAATATCATGGGATGGTAGGAATAAAGACACATGTAATTATTGGATGAGGATATTCCATATGTGTAGCTGAATCTCACATAGGGATTAGGGAATTTCATCCATATTTTGCACAGATCAAGCTCATGTGTGGCAATTCATAAGGGATATGGTGCATAATGTGAATCTTATCGTTATACAGTGAGGACATCTTCCATGAAATTTACATAATGCAGTAAGTATTTGTTCCATATAGTTTACTGTCATGTGTTTATGATGTGAGATGTTGTGTATTTTTAACATCTTTCTTCCTAGACAAGGGTCACCCTACGTGAGTGAAGATGAACCATTATGGGATCTATGTAGTTTAACTTCATGAGGTGAGGTGGTTCTCTATATTTTTTAAAGTCATCTGGTTAGGAATAATATGTGTAGTTTAACAACATGAAACTAGGAAGAGAGGTGCTTGATGAAAAGAAGGAAAATATTTTCTTGAGAAATATCTCATTAGTTGGGGTGTGCCATGTCCCCCATCCATTATGGACAATGTTTAGGATCCATTATGATAGAAATTATGTATGATATAAGGCCCTTCCCATTTGGGATCTATGTTTTGAGGCTTATTACCTGGTATAATTGGGGTTTCGAGATCCAACACCAGTTCTCCTTAATGGAATGAACGCAGGAAGACCCTTTTATTAAAGGATTGTGTAGTACAATTTTGATGGAATTCATGGTTGTAAAATGTACACAACCTATTTTCATTGAGCTAATCCATATCATATAGCTGTTTCTATGATTAATCATCATCTGTGATTTGTCCAAAAATATCTATTTGAAGTAAAGAAAGATGGACTTTTATGGGTAGCACTCGCTCAGTCGCATACACCAATGAATATGGTATTTCTTGTGTAGTAGTAAATGTTGTTGTACGATAGGCCTATAAAGCATAAAAGATCTTTTCTATCTAGAAATTATTATATTTATTCACTATCTTATGGAATATATTTTAATGAGTATTATTGAAGGCTTATATCTATCCATTTGTTTCTACATAATAGTGGGATGAGTGGTTGTACTTGATGTTGTATTCCTGGTACAATTTATTTATATCCATGGAATAAAAGTTATTGTCATTTTCGGTCAATATTATGTGAGGGACCCCAAACCCAGTGATGATATGGGAATTTACTAAATTGACGATATTTTTTGTCCTGAATTTCTTGAGGGTTATTGCCTCATCCCATTTTTATAATAAGTTAGTAGTAGTAAGGATGTACTTAAAGAAATTAGTTGTGGCTGAGGGATATGGCCACACAACATCCATTCCCCATACTATGAATGGTGAGGAAAATTTAGTTGTATATTTCAATTCTAGTGATCAATAGAAATTTTTTTCATGGATCTAGCATGAAAAAAATTTCCTAGTGAATTCCACATAGTCATGTAACATAGTTTTCTAATAACAACCCTAGTATTCATTTGGACTATCCCATGGGGTAATGTTCACTCCATGACACCAAATCTATTCCCTTCCGGCTTGGTACGTAGGGAGAGTCCCATTTTTTAGATAATCAATTAAGGGATCCATCCATTCAGGGGTGGATAATGGTTCATCAGGATCTGGTAGGTGTTGACCTGATTAATTTCTTCCATATCACAGATGATGATTGATGAGAACATTCCTCAATGTGTAATACAGAAGATTACTTCCTCCTGACCAGGGCCAATCAAGACTATGTCTGTATTAGAAAATGTGTGTACACAATTATTCTATGATCTAGGAAAATGATACAATGTGGGAACAAAAGGTTATTCTACAATTAGTCCCCTAATGTAGAAAATGATAGGGGCCAATTCTTCCTTTTTGATGGCATATTCACCATTTATTTTCTTTATCGCTAGCTCTGAATCCCATTTTATATTCATATAGGCAATTTTCAAATATAGGTATAGTTCTAACCCACCGATTAGGGCTTGGTATTCTACCTCATTATTCATGTCTCCTTTATATAATGAGAAAGATTATTGAAAATTTTGTTTTTTTGGAGAAACAAATAAAATCCTTATACTAACATGATTATGATTATGATTTTACATTCTTATAACAGTAGGGATTCTGGAGGCTCCATAAAAATACATTTACAATGTCTAAAGAGTGTCATGGGAGTCAAAAATATTTTCATATAGAGGATTAGTTTCCACCAGTGTAATTTATGGGGTAGGATTTTCTGCGAGTAAATCATCCATGGATTTCCATTTATCCAGATTATGTGATAATAACTGATATATTATTTTTGAAGTATGGACACCCATTAGGTCAGATGTCCAATTATCATGGGGAAGCCAAGGATTTTCTTGAGTGGATCAATATGAGAGACCATATGGTCTTTATGCAGCTATAAGTAATGCATCATCTTCTATAATGAAATGATGACTGTGAGGCAATTCTTTCAACATCTGAGTACTAGATCTCTGATCCTAGCATCATTTGGCTGAGGTAATAGATAATTTTTTCACTCCATGTTTCATTATTTTGTGTGAAGAGTGTTCCAAATGTGCATTATATGGTGTCCACATATAAGATGAGTATATTTACCTCAATTGGTGGAATCCATACTAGTGAGAGAATCATATACTAATTTAGAATATCAAAGGATTATTGGCAGTCATTATCCCATTGATAATAGATTCCCTTATTCATCAACCTAGTGAAGGGGAGAACATTGCTGGATATTTTGGCTATGAGAAACTGAATATAGGCAAGGTTCCCTTGGATCCCCATAAGTTATTTGAAATTTCTAGGAGTGACATTCCTAGAATAGGACTAATATTTTCAGGGTAAACATTTATTCCATGGTGGCATACCAAAAAAATGATTTTAATCACTGATGTTACCCCCAATGGCGCATTTTTGTGAATTCAACATCAGATTGCGATGTCGTAGCTTATCTAAGACTGTTTCAAAATATTTGAAGTGATCACACTACTCTCGGGATCTGACCATCAGGTCATCCACATAATAGTAATGTATTATTCCTATAAAGGGATTAAAAATATGATGCATGGAACATTTGATATGTTTCACTATAATTAATTATTCCAAAGGTCATGAAATGGTAGAAAAATATCCCCTGAGGTGATTTGAAGGTAGTGACTTCTTCATCTTCAGGGGCCATCTTTATCTGATTATACCCGAAATACCCATCCATGAAGGAAATGTCTCAGAATCCATCAATTTCATCGATCAAGATTTATATGATCAAAAATCAGAAGTCACACTCTCGAAATTTCAATTAAGGTTTTTGAAATCTATGTATACCCTAATCTTCCCATTATTTTTCTTGACGGGGAAGATATTGAAAAGCCATATTGGGTATTTAACTTCTCAATTTTTTTTGGATTTGAACAATTTTTCAACATCCGCCTCCATATTTGTAGAAAGAGAGGGGGGAATCCTCCTGGATACCTACTTGAAGCCTCGATGTTCATCAAGTAAGACAAGATGGTGTATAGTTAAATCTAGATTCAGTTCTGGAATTTTTGTATAGTTCCAAGAGAACACATATCAATGTTTCTTTATAAATATTATGTACATATCTTGGTCCTTGAGGGGGATGGAAGTGCTAATCTATTTAGGTCATGGTTCATCTTATATTACCATATTTAATAATATAATATCGTAAATGGTGGTGGATATGAATACCTCAATTGTGGGTGGGGATTTCAAAAGGCCATCTTCTACTTCTTCCACCCACGAGTCTATGGAATCATTTTCATATGGAGTCATAAATATGGGAAAATATCATTCATTTTCAATGTTATAGAGGATATGAGAGAAGATATTATTATCCCATACCATTAGATTCATTTTAGTGAGATTGCAAAGATGATTTTATTTTATTCTACTAATGGGGTTAGAGGGGCTTACACCTTTGGGACTAGGTCTATTGCCTTAATTAGTTTTATGGGGAGTACAAAGTCACTGTCAAGCATACTACAAGGATTTATAGGGAATTTACCCAAGCTATTGGGGGTTATAACTTGTATATATTCATCCATCATTGGTTTTTTTCCATCCCTATTGTAGAAGAATGACTTAGTATATATGGATTCACATGTCTGGAAGTGGGAACTGTCACAATGTTGTAGTCCAACATTTCCATCGATGGAATATTTTATTCATTGATAGAATGTTGAATGTACCGCCATATGACTATGGAACAAGGGCCATCTGAGTAGGAAATTGTATGTGGTGTCTTATAGGATAACCAGAAACTCAACATCATATGTGAGATACCCAAATTGAGCTTTGAGTTTGATATTCCATAAAGTTCTTGTGAGAGATGAATCCCCTTCTCTATATCTCCAACATATGAGGGTTAAAATCAGAATGAGAATGATCTTGTAACCATTCCCAATCAAATCACTTTGGATGTTGAAATTATCAACTCTACCTAAAAAATATAGAGGTCTGATATGCCCTAGATAAAATCTTCATGATCATACTCTTTGAATGAGATGGGGACATGAAATTCTTCTGGCATGGTCTCCACTAGATATACCTAATATGCAATTAATTCTATCTCAAACTCCTATGGGATAGAGAGATATTCAATGAATTCCTCCCTAATTTATTTTGAATGAGGGAGACAATCTAGGATTAAGAGATTGGCTATGAAAAACATCGTATTTTTTAGAATGTAATACATTTGTGCCAAATGTTGGTGCTTCTTAGGGTAGGGTCTTTTTCATATGAAGTTCAGGAACTGAGTTATTTGACATAGACTAGCCCAGTTCTTGGGCATAGGTTGTGGGATCATCTACTTCTTGTGGTGTAGGTCCTGATAACCTTCCCCTTTGTCTGGTTTGATTAGGTGATCACACCCCCATTATGCGGTCATGAAATACTAATGGGCATGTACGATCGATGGAGGATTCGAGGACACCTCCATGTCTTCGTTAGCCTTTTTTGAGTGCCTTATCATGATTCACATCTGTATATATATCCTATTTGGGTATGTGAATGAAATATTGTGTCTGACTATGCCCTTATTATCCCCTTTATCCTTGATTCCTGTGAATTTGACCTCCTATAGCCTGGTTATTTGTAGGGAAATCATTCATGGGGTCATATTATTATCATATAGGGTGTCTGACAAGTGTATCACATTCAAATAATCATAAATGATCTCATCGTCTGATGAGAAATCTATTTGGTGGGGTGGTTCCCATGCTTTAGATGTTGAAGGGAAGAAATATGCAAGAGTCAGATCTTCCATTGGAGCAGAATATGAATCTCCCTCTTTTTTTTCCTATGTCCAATAGTCACATCCACCATAAATATACATATACAATTTCACCTCTCTAGGTGTTGGAACTATGGTGGGTCTACAGATACATGCTCTTAGGGTAGAATGGGATCGATCAACTACTTTATGAGTTATCCAGCTGTTGAACTTCTATCCAGGCCTGGACAAAACTTTTTTCTAATCACCATATTATTATAACAGGGAAAAAATTATGAAGGCTAACTGCTAGGAGAAGTTATCTAATACCACCTATTCAGAATCAACCATGAATTGAAGTATTTCATTGAATATGTATCTATCCTAGATGTTATGGTCCTGTCTTTAATGGAATGGGAAGTAATCTGGATGGTCGATTAGGTTTACCTCATTGGGCTTCCTGGCATATGGTATCTTAAGAAGGTTATTGTACATGGTTTTAAGGAAATAAATGGAGACTTGTTCATTTTAGAAGGAGTAGGCCTTATTCATCTATTACTCAAATCCCGGTCGACCATGAATTTTTTATGCTTCTAGTTGAGGGAGAGTTTTTTGTTGTTTCCAATTTGAAGGAGGTGATAGGATGTTTCGTACCTTCCTAAGTGATTGAAAGGTAAATTCTACTTGTTTTTGGGTAATAGTGGTGGATTATACCTTTCCTATACTTTTCCCATATACCGAAGGCGTGATCCTAGATTAACTATGGTTTCTATAAATTTATTTTTCTAAATGTTGGGATGTTTTTACAAACCCATGTAACTCACCTAGATACTTCATTAGGATTATAGGTGTCTGCAACTCATCCCATATATTTTCAACACAAATTTCCAGCAACTGTTCTAGTGAGATATGGATGATGAGTGAATAGGTTAAACCCTCCATCTATTTATGATGTCAAATGCCCTCTAATTTTAGCATTGAGTTCATTTCTTCAAGTTGATGATTGACATTTTCATCAGTGTGGAGCTGAATTGATAAAGGAATTTATGATGAAGGTACCCCATCCTACAAATGATCCTACCAGAATCTTTTTGCACTAAACAAAGGTTTTCCCTAATGATTTATATAAAAAACATCTCATCTTGGTCACCTCCTTCAGATCTCGATTTTACATCATCAAAGTCCATCAAGATATGATGTGATTGAGATGCTATTAACGGTCTCCCACACCATCAAAGTTGGAGAAGATAGGATTTATAAAATTGGATGGGGGAAATGTATCATCCACCCATGTGGGATATGTATTCTTCTCAAGTTGAAAATGTGTTTTTCACACTTCCATGGTTTTTATTTGAGTGGATAATTATTCAATGAAGTTGTGAATTTATGGATGTACTTATCTCTGAGTTGCCTCCTATCTATTGGGAGCTTTTGGGGTTTGATGAGGTGTCCCCATTTTCATATCTTATAGATTATGGATTAATCATAATACTGAATTATTTAACTGAAATTAGAGAGTTTTTTCGCTATAATTTAGGGAATTCATGATCATTTTTGACATCATCATTTATGCATACCATCTGTCTTGATCCAGAGCTAGTTCGATGCTCAGATGTTGCTCTTTCTAGCGGATCATCTCTTATACAAGGAGGAATATTCAAATTTTCTAAAAATAATACACAATTATAATATTTCACATGAGAAACTCAATGTTGAGTTGTCTGAGAGTTTGTATCTCAATATCATATTGTGAAAACTGTACCTCTGTTGAAGAAACCATGACACATTGGGGTGGTTATTGGGACATGTCTAAACATTTTTATTTATCCTTGGTTGTGTTCCACTGGAGAGGTATCAACTTGATATTTGTATATACCATATTCTAGAGCCTTATTTGGTTTTGGGTGCATGAAAACTCAATTGGTGCATCAAAACCCAATTGGTGCATCAAAACTACCTTCCTCTTAGGGGTTATTTTCTGTTTTGTGTCCCTATGCATCCAATTCTTGATCCACATTGTCTGTTGTGTTGATGTTGATGAAATTTACAAAAGTTTATCGACAAATGTTAGTTTTACCATTACATTAAATGCAATATAATGATTCTGTACTTCCCAAATTAGGTTCATTCTTTTAACCCTTGATAATATTGATCCATTTAGGCTAGTGACCCCAATAGGGCCTAATTACCTTCTTTATACACTCCTCCTATTTCAGCCTATGAGTAATAACCTAGAGGGTGTTTTTGGTCAAGACTGATGAACAAACCCTTGATAACATAGTTTTTTCTTGTTGAAAGAGTAATTGATGGGATTCCAACCATTTATTTTTTCCTCCCAACCCAGATAACACTAATTCTCTCTGTAGTGATGATAATAATGTAAATTACCATATCCCTATGTAATTATGACTAGATAGTGGAAAAATTTGCATTAATTTATCTTTTTGTTGATGATTTGGTGCTTTTGTTTGAGGATTTGATGATTACTAGGATGGGAATTGAGATATAAATTCCTCCAGAATAATGGGTTGGGATCAATCTAGAATATCTATTGATTTCCCTTAGACCCTCTTAGGGGATGATGGACCTAATGATGGAAATTGAGATTTAAATTCCCCCAACCCAGTGGGTTGGTTTTTTTTCATTTTCTACTAACATGTAATTTGTCTAATAGGGAATTAATTATATGAGGAGTGGATGAAGTGGTAGATATGATCCAAACCCAGATGATTGTATTTTCTATTGAATGACTATTATGGTAGCTACTACTATGGTATATTTGGTGTGGAATAGTTTTGATCATGTAGGAGTTGGGTGAAATGGAAACCCATAAAGGGAGTCAGACACTAATGGATGTTGTTGGGTTGATTTCAACTTTTGATTTCGTGTGTAAAATGAATTCCCATTTCTTTGAGGGGGACATTTCAAAGACTTTTTGGCTTTTATCTTCCCCCATCATGATTTTTAGTATATTTAAAATAGTAAAACTCTATTGTAGTGACCAACTAGCCTGAGCATTACTCAGTCCCCTAATTTCTCAAGTGGTTATGACATTATAGGATGTCATATATGAGGGGTTATACTATTCCCAGAGTGCGGTGAAGTGTACCACTCCATAATTTCCCTATCCTCAAATACAGATACATTAAATGGATTCAGTAATCAATTTTAAAAGATCTTTTACGGAATAGTGGAAAACATGTTGAAGATTTGCGTTGTGATTTTCCATTTTTGGATATAGGTCCATGGAGATAACATCTAGGTCTAGTTGACAAAAAAAGTATCATGATGGTTTGAATGCAACATCAATTTATTAGATAAGGTAGGTTTGTAGTATCTAGCCCCTGATGAATTTCCCACATATTTTGGCCTAGATAAGGAATTAACTCCTTCTATAGCTCATATGGGATCTCATTATTAGAATCCAAAAGAGGCCAGAACATGATGTGGAAGTTTTATCTTGTTAACTCTCTTCATATATCAGTTTCATATTACTCTTCATAATACTTACATGCCTCCATCTGGTTATATCAAAAAGTATTCTTCTTAAGGTCTTCTGTTGAATAGAGTAGGGTGATTTTGGTATTTGATGGGGAACTATATATAGACTACCCCTATGTTTAGACAACCTCTCTATACAAAGGTATCTGAGTATTGAACTCATATCTATACAGAGGTGTCTGGGAAAGAGGATAATATTATTTTTCATGGGATATGACACTGTTGGGAGGTTGAAGTGTTGATAATGTGTCTCAAATAACCTCATAGACAATGAAATTTATAAGATTAGGAATATGAGTCTCATTTTGTGTCAAGAAGAAAATATTTTGACATTTCTTCTAGAATTGTGTAGGGATATTAGCCTATTGTATGATGGTTTCAGGACCTTGATTATAACTTTCTGGTTCTGCGGGAGTATGATCTCTCTGATGAGAATCTACTAGAATATTCTAATGATATTATTTATTATATAAAGGAATATGAGAATGTACCAAGGAATGTGGAATTCTCACATGGTGATCCTCAGTTAGAATAGGGGTATGATACATTTCCTGAGACTTACTGGTCTTTTGAGATAGAATAATAAGCTTGTCTCAAGGAATTTTCCACTCTCACTTGGTGATCCCTGGTTGGAATTAGAATACAAGCCCAGCCCAAATATGAATTCCCAGCTAGAATATGCTGAGGAACATCTAGAATGGTAGAATAGATATGATCCTTCTCTTGTATTTCCTTTGAATGAGGCTGGGGTATTCCTTCATTGGTAGAATTAAGAATATGATTCTATCTTCTGTGATCTACTAGAATATTCCAGGTAGATTCTTTGACAGGAATAAAAGCATGTCCGGAGTCATGTTCCATTCTCACTTGGTGATACCCAACCAGAACACAAATATGATCATAATCCTTGGAATTTGTTGTATTTCACTGGTCCTATTCGATTGTAATATGAGCTGGTATCAAGGCATGTGTATATCTTAGTTATTGAGCCAAGGTTGGAATGGGGATAAGAGCCTAATCACAGGTCTTTGGAATATTTTTTGAGACTTTTTCAACAATAATATGACTATATCCCGACAAATGTGTCGTTCTCAACTAGTGATCCCTGATTGAAATGGAAATATGCGCCTGGTCCAATCTCTATCCCATTTCCAAAATATAACGATAATCCACCTATACAGGATAATGAATGAGTGATTGTTTTTTAGAAACCACTTGTTCATGATAATTAGAGTATTGATCTTCCCTAGATGTAGGGATAGTAATATGAGATCATCCCTATATCTATACCAATGCTAGAATATGTTGTCATAGTTATTTAGTTATTTCTAATATTTATTGTTATTTTATCAAATTGTTCCCATTAATATAAGCCTACACATTTGTTGTCTCCACTATATACTATTAGATACCATTGAATGAAATAGGGATGTGAGACCACTTATTCCATCCTTGTGCCACCAGAATATGTCCATGGACATCATGAATGGGGGTAGGGATATGCACCTCCCCCATTTTTGCTATAAGAATATGACCCCAGAACTGTTTCAAGTGAGTAGGGTTATGAGCCTTCTTATTGGCTACCACTAGGATATGTTGGATGGATTCATCAGTGGAAGTGTGGATATAAGCCCACTCATATTTATCCAAGATCTTCCTCCAAATATGTTTTTACATTGTTTCTCATGAATGAGTGTCATAGGTGGCATTGTGTCATGTGGTACCCTCTAATGGTAATTGAAGGGTATCAACAGGATGGCACTGGTGACATTTCTGGAAGGAGCCCTCCTCGGCAGTCCTTGAACTGGAAGGAATCCTTAGTTGGATCCCTAATCTACCTTCATTAGATTCTGATAGTGGTGACTTTTGTGGTTTATGGACAAGCTTTTGAGGCGGTTGGCTATGTAAATGAGGTCTAATGAATTTACTACATCTTTCTAAAGACATTTCAAACTCATTATTTTCAGTACTTGAAGAACCTCATAGTAAGTCTCCATGGTTGGGACTGTACCATGTTAATAATATTCCAAGAACATTGTATTTTTCACCCTATACTGAAGATGTCAGGTGGGTGGGGTCATTTTGAGGCCTGTAGGGGTTATAGTTGTAGATTATTTTCCTGAATAGTTGATGGATGAAGACCTATTAGATCAGTGTGTTATTTGTGAGAGTACCGTCTATAGTCATGAAGACAACAAGGAATAAGGGCACCGATCAGTTCACAACTATAACACTGATATGTCCTCAATCATATATTCATGGGTAAAAAAATTTCGTTTTATTCATGATCTAACCATTCTTCTCATGTGGACTTATCAAATCAAGGATATAATTATTTCATGAGAAACTTGACTACAGAGGTTCATCATTAAGATACATTTCATGGTCAACCTATCAACCTTCTATTTGAGTGTTTTGATGCTGAGTACCATTTTTTTGCATAGGTCATGAAAAAATGGCATGATTCATGATAACCTAATCATTTGGTTATTAGTGGGTTTCATATTGGGTTAACAATTTATTCCTAGGTCATGTAAACAAAATGGAACAAATCATGATAAAACCGTCAATTGGTTATTAGATAGATTCACATCAGGTTCACCATTTTTGTTTCATGTGGGTTCTGGGGATAAGGAAATGCCCATGCGACTGGAATTAAATGGTCTGATGAGAACCGGGTAGTATATACTTTTTACCTTGTAAAAGAGATATTGAAGTTAAATTATTTTTCATCTAGTTCGCAATTACTATTTTTTCAAAAATATTTAGTTGGCCTGAACTAATGGTTTTATTATAGTGGGTGTTCAATGTCTTTGTAAAATAATTAAACTCATGCTTAATTTTTTTATCCCTAACAATGCTCCCAGTGGATCTCATATCAATAACTAGGTATGAACCTTCATTCCAAAGGTAGGTAGTCATTTGGAGTTTTAGACCCAATGATTCTTAGTAGATCAAATTTGTTAATAGGATAGGAGGTTTGGCTCATCATGCCATTTTGGGGAGAATTTTTCCTACTCTAGAACTATTTTATAGATTTAAGATTTTTTCAATAATATATTCCTAATCCTGATATAGGACTGGTTTCCCTAACATAATGATCATAGGTTAAGTCTCATTATATGCAAGAGGAGGTAAGTTATTAATGAATCCATAAATATGTATCCAGGTTCCTTCATCCATTCCCTATAAGTGGGTAGATATTTATATGTTGGAGCCATATAACGAGGTGCTCTATAGTTTAGTATCATTCAGGGAGGCAGTTAATATTTTTGAGGATGGGATTGAACCTTTATTATATGTCCTATAAATCCTATTTTATTACAGGAATCAAATTACACATAGTTTGTTACATCCATTTTGTTTGAAATCATATAGAAAGGACATATATAGGGGAACTCGGGCACTAGATATTTGATATTGAACCTTGAGGAGGCATCCTATGTATCCTGGTTAAGATAGATATCAGAGTTACCATAGTTCATTCACTCCCTTTGTAAGTTCCCCAAGAAAGATAACATTGTATGATGGTTAGTTATATAATTTTGTAGATCAAGTCTTACACACTGAGGTTTCCCTAGCTAGTAGAGGCTCATGATGCCAACAATGTGAATAGTGAAACTCCCTAAGCACAAATGAGATATGCTTTGTCTGAGAAACAAGAGATTGAATTTAATTAGAATTATTTCATATGGATGTGGTACTTATGTGCTAAAATATTCTATTGGATGCTTAATATAGAGCTCAGTCCTCAAGAAGGTGTCCTATGTGTCCTGGATATAACATGAATTATTTTCATCATAGTTCAATTGTTCAGAGCTTACACACTAAGGTTTCCAATATACGTGGGTCATGTTATGTTATACTGCTGGATGGGTCTTACACATAGATGTTTCCATATTATAGGATGGATATAGTTATCATGTCCAAGTATGCTTTCTTGGAATAGTTTTATTATCTGATTGACATATATTGATTGTACGCCTAATAAGACTTGATTTTATACTTTACATTTTAGAGTATATCTACCTAAAATGTCCAAATAAAATCACATGATCCAGTTGACTCAATGAATGTATGTATCGTAATCTATATTACATGTTTGAAGGACATCACATGACGAAGGATGGATTTTATAGAGGAAATCTCAAGACCTAGACAGGTGATATTGGAAGTCGTCACATGATCACTGCTGATATGCATGGAGAATGTCGCATGATCAAGTTGACTTTACGTAGTTTCATAATTGAATCTACCTAACATAATTGGAGGGTGTTGCGAGATTCATTATGATATATCTGGATGGTGATTCCTATCATAGATGAATTGTCTGGTTGTCATCATGAAAGATAGTTCACATGTCCAGAGGATGTCACAAGATTTGGATGGCTTGTCTAGAGGACATCATGAGAGCCACTTGACATGACATGATGAAATTTTGAGACTTAGATAACATGTACTAATGTCACTGTATGATTTGCATGACATTCCCAGAGGACAGTGTGAGGTCTGGATGGAGAATCGTGAGGGTTTCATGAGACATGGGTGGCATGTCGAGGGCCACCATGTGACTTGCTCTAACACATACAAGGGATATCACATAATCCAAATAGTATACCAATGGTCTTTCACATGATCTAGGTGACATGTTGTGGTGATGTTTCATGACTTGGGCTGTTCATATGAATCACATGAGGATTAGTGTATATGTTCTTCACATAAGTATCCATTCTTTTTAGTCTTTGTTCCATCATTTTATCTCATATGCATTAAATTTGTTCAGTGTTATCTTGTTTATGTCTCGCATGAAGGATATGGTATGTGGTATGACCTTCATAAAATTTTCCAAAACTCCGTCAAGTGATCTATGAGTGATCACATGATGTGGCTATGTATATCACATGATATGCTTTGGTGATTATAAGGATTTTACCTAACTAAAATCCTTTTTGATCATGATATCATCCACTCCATGAAATCTACTATCATTCCTGGGTGCGCTAGTGCAAGGATCCAATGATTAATTTTTTCATGATAGGGTGGAAGGTTCATAGGCCTACCCACCCCAATTTTTCTCCACTTTGCGGGGTTATTTTCACACAATTCCATGATATAGTTGATTGGGGGATTATATTTTATGTGTTTTGTGAGATCCTTCTAAAAATCATTATGGGGGCGTCTAATGGTTTTCAGCGACCATGAGTCCATCACATCAACTCTTTATTTATTGAATTATATCCAATTAATTGGATATTTACTAGTCATGTGGGATTATAAGGGGATTTCATATTATCACACTGACATATCTAGCATCCAACACAATATCAGGATCCCTACTAAAAGGATTTCATCTAACCTCTGATGCATTTTCTAGGAAATGATATAATAAAACAATGTCCTGTCTTAGGTTCTTTCACAAGACCAAGATGGATTTATAGTGGGCCTTTGAGAGATCAATTTTTTCATTCCAAAGGGCTTGTGTGAGGTCTTGTGGAGTGCACAAGCACATCACATGATGTTTATGACTGCACGAGGCTCCCACCTTTTCCATTTTAATTTAATTATTTATTTTTTAAAGGATTAGTGATCTTAAAAGTTTACACAAGTGTTGTATAAGTCAATCAATCTTCTCATTGGTGATGCATCATGTGACCAACAAAGGGTCCTATGGTGATACATAAGAATTGTCATATAAAACCCAATATCTTGTCTTTGGAGCCAAAGATAGAGCATAGGGTCACCAGGACATGTCTGAGGCACTTCACATGACTCGGGTGAATTGTGTGCAGGCACATACATGAAAAGTTGGGCATGTCACAAGAAATTATACAACATCATGTGAACAACATGGTCACATTTTTTGAAAATTAAAACTGTGAATGGTTTAAACCATTTGGATATTTTACCCTTTATTTTATATATGGGTTTGAAGCCTTCACCGACTGAGTTTCTATGAGAGTGAGGCATGATCAATATTGATCTCATGATGGCATGCATGGCTTGTATTAGTCAGTCACTATGTATTCCATTGATGCATCTCATATTTAATGATGGACCTCATGATGGTCATGCAAACATTTTTTGTGATAGTCTCCTTTCCCTTACTTGATATGTCATTGTTCATGATTGTATGATTCAATAGAATGACTAAGGTTGTTTTATTTTCAAGAAAATATTATAAATGTTACATGGATAATGTTTAAAGATGTTACATTAATGTCAAAAAACCCAATACATATGAATGTGTTGTGCAGATGAAGGTTCACATGAGGGTGTCACAAGATGTTCAAATCCTCTTGGGATTGATTAAAGGATGTAAATATATAGAGTCTCATGAAAATATCACTCCTCATTCCCACGATACATGTACATGGTATATTTATATTCTCCAAATGGATATATCAAGAGAGGCATGGGGACTCTCATGCATACATGAATATTTCATGTGTTCAGTGTGGAATCCCATCAGATTTATATGGTAAATCAATAATTTAATGTTATTCATAATCTTCTTTCATGGTCCATCAAATAAAAACTTTAGGACTTGATCATACTAAGACTTCTAGTTGATGTTGATATTTCTTCACATAACTCGGTATGTAGTAATTTAATCTCTTTTTGGCCGAAGGAAGGACTGTGATATGTGCTTCATTTTTATTTGCATGAAGGATTATATACATGTGGTGCATCAGCTCTCTATATGATAGTTTATACGGTTCCAAATCCCTTTTCAATATTGGTTACACGGTGCCTAATGGTTGCATGAAACCTCAAAATTTTACATGAATTCTTATGAGAAGGGAGATATTGGCGTCTCACCTCTTCCATGTGAATGATTATGTGATGGATTTCTCACATATTAACCTTCACATAACTCTTATGTGTGATCTACATACTCTTTTTTGGGGAGAAAATTATATCTTTACTTCCATAGTGGAATCAACCTTATCTGACTTGTGATATACATATATTTATGGATGAAGTATTATACTGTATCTTCATATGGGAGAATGGTGTCATGTATGATAAATACACTTAACCATCTATCACGCCAATGTACTTAGACTAAGATATGAAAATAATGTTGTTTCAAGATATGTTCAGAAAGAACTAAAAATATTTGTATTCTTTATGTGATGCACATTTGGATTTTCATGATCTAATGGACTTATAGAGACTTATTGTAGTCACACAATCCTTATGGATTTTCATTCACACACTAAAGATCTTTATTATTCACTGGTTATATATGGAACTAAATATTTCCATAGTTTATCCAGCTCATGTACTGTATACGGGCGTGGTGGTGATCTTGCACAATGCCTTCAACACATGCTATATTTTTTTGAGAACTTAATATTTAACTCATATGAAGGATTAATGATCTTACTCATAAGGATATTATATTGGAATTTCACCTATGCATTTAGCCATGTAGGTGTGGTGAGCCTCTGCTTCATGAGCCCTAGTATCATTCATTAATGGTCCATCCCAAATGATCATAGTGAACTAAGTGTTATAAGTCCTTATTATATCAATGATCTATCTATGTGGCATGACATTTCCTTCTGATATTTCAAGATATATCATACAATATCACATGGTTTAGCTTGTGTCAAAATATTCTCACGACAACACTTCATATGGATGTTTCAACAAGAAATCAGTAATTGCAGTATGGTCCATCTCATGCGCTTATCTAGGAGCATGATAATACTTCTTTTTTCATGATATGATATCAAGTATAGTGTATTAATGTGATGTAAATGTTATCATGAGGATTTATACATGAATAATTCAATCATCTAGTTACCATGTTGACTAATTAAGGTGAATAGAATCCGATTTCCAGCCATGAGGAACCATGTATTATCCTCATTCTTTAGTGGATCAGTACGCATGTTGTATAATTATTCAAGTGATAATTTGTAATAGAATGTGTATTGTAACATAAAATTATGTTTGGGTGTATGAAAACATAAAATCATATCATCCCAGGACCTTAACAATCATTCATGGTGTCGATACCACCTCTCAAGGCAATGGGATTGGCTTTTAAAGGTACTAGTTTATCTCCCAGGACCTTAACAATCATTCATTACCATCATTATTACTATTCCCATTTAATTATTTTTAATTCATCCCAATATTTTCATTTTCGTACTCATTATGGGACCATAAAATTAGTATAATAGGATAAAATTTTAATATTTTTTCTCATTTTCTTTTACTCATATACATTAATAATTATTATCATATCTATATTTTCAATGTTAGTTCTGATTTATTGTTCTACCTAATAACTAACAAATGTTATAATCTTACACATTACTTTTCAATAATTTTTTCTCATTTAATATATTTTAAATATATCTATTTTGATCTAATATTTATCTCATTCCTTTATAAGACCAAGGGAAATATTATTTTTTAGTTTTGTAATGTAATAAGATTATTAAAAATTTGAATCCTCCAAGATAAGCACATTACAATAGAAACAACTATGGTTATTATAAGGACCATATGAATGTTTTTTAAGAATATATCATTGGAGTTTTGGACCATCGAGGATACACCTTATAAACTTCTAGAATGTGATTTCTAAACATTGTTTAGTAATAATGGTTCAAAATACATCTTCAATTATAATGTTTTTAGTTACATTTTTTTCTTGTATCACTAATTATAGTTATATTTATAATTATAAAACCAACACAAACATTTGGAGGACTATAAAATCTACTCATTAATGAACTAAAATATTGTAGAGAATAAATCCAAGTTTACACATGACATAATTTCAAGCACAATGAATGTTTTTTTCATAAAATTTTTAATTGAATGTTCAATAGGTTTACTAAGATTGTAAAAAACATTAAAACACATGAAAAAACCATTGATAATGAAGTGATGTTTGAAATAATAATTTGATAAATACCTAATATTTTTTATTCAAATATGTTCATAATTGACGGACGAAATAACTTTTTTTGAATTATCAATAGATGATATTATTAGATCATTATTATAATTTGATCTTGAGGTAAATAATGTCAATAATGAAGATAATTATAGAAGAAAGTTAACTTATTTTATTTCAACTAATGATGTTTCTTGTGATACTTATAATGATTGAACATGTCATTATACTAGTGAGAAATGTAATGATTTAATTCATGTTTCAAGGTGCGTATAATGTATTTTGATGAAAAGACAAAGTTCCAAGAATAAGTGGAAAATGATAAATAAAAAATACATTAAAAGGAAAGGAAATAAAGGTAGTACTAGGACTAATGTTACATATTATGAATATAGTAAGTTGTATCTTACCAAATATAAATTCATAAGGCAAAAAACTGAAATATAGGAAAAGAAGAATAAGTAAAAGTAGAAGTAGACTTTAATTCCTATATGAATCTGTAGTGAGGAATACAATTCAAATTAAGAATCATGAAATACAAGGGGAACTAAAAAACTTTTTTCACGGATGATATGATTCAGGATAGTGGTAATTCTTATGGTTCATATTCATCTATTTATTTTTATTATGATAAGTATAGTATTTAGTAATTAAATGAGATTTATGATAAGTATCATAAATAAATTGAAAAGTTTATAATCTTTCACAAAAAATCTATTATGGAACATAAGAAATATTTAAATGAGAATAAGAATCCCATTTTATTGAATAAAAAGTTTAAATTTTCAATTTCCATGAATTATGGTGATGGGAAATAGAAATTAAATGTAATTTTTGATGATATGACTAATCTAAATACATTAATTGATTTAAAAATACTTCCTCAACTATTAAGGAAAAAATATATGATGATCTAAAAATTAATAAAAATAGAAAATGGAAATATCAAGGATGAAGATGATGGTTTAGAAGAAGATTTGTCTAATTTTACCCTATAAATCAATGTTTGGATTAGATTGTGATAATTAAAATTATAAGTAGAAAAAGGAAGAATAAGAATTGTATTGGTTTCAACAGGTGATTACTGTAGATTTAATAAAACTATTTTGATAAATTTTAAATTAAAGTTACATATTATGTTGACTATTTTATGTTTTTTAATTTTACCATTATGAATATTATTATTCTTTATAGTATGTTCAATCTCTTGGTCAAAATATTCATTCTCTCTATAAATATTCATTCAATGTTCCAAGGAATGAATCGTATGCAACATGGGTTTCAAAATTTTATTATATAAATCTAAACCCGCATAAGCTTGTTTATATTCATAGGTAATAATTTTTCATTTGAAAATATCTATACATACTAGTGTTTAGAATTATGGTATATTAGAATGAGATTTTATATAAGTTTTTCTTTTAGCTGGAAAGCATGATTATACTACTTTCTATTTGGTTTACTAGCATGTGATTAACTATTTATTACTTTTAAAATTATTTATATATATTTGGTAATTGATTGAATATTACTAATTATTTCATGGATCCTTATAGTAGATTTTTTTACAATAGGATCTCACTTGTTGAGACCACCTTAATAATTTGTTTGATGTGAATTCACCAAAAATCATTTCAAGAGTATTAATTTTAGACTGTGGGAGAGATTTTACTATTTTTTTTATTATTTTATTTCTATAACAATAGATATTTATTTATGAATTATTTTAGGGAGAGAAGATATTATAAAATTTCGAAGAATACTATGTATTCTATGGTTTTTTAGATTATTTCTTATAAATATTATATTACTGATTTTAGTGGTTTAATTGGAGGAGTTTCTTAATTTCTATATTATATTCCCTTATTTAACTTTATTAAATATTATATGTTTATATTTTTTTTTCAATATTTTCTATAAATTGTATTTATTATTTTCGATCTGAACAAAGGGGAGAGTTATTTTGTTATTTTTGGAGAGTAGTTTTGGTTTTGTAATTTTTAAAAAGGGTGTGAATATTGGATCCTTTCCTTTGGTTGTTTTGTTTTGATAATTATTTTACCCCACTATTTATTCATTACGTTTTTATTATTAATATAATAATTTTTGTTTACTATTATACTTTTATATTATATTTAGTTGGTTTAAACATTATTTGTTTATGTTTTATTTCATATATAATGATTTTTATTATTTTGTTTTGTGCCTATGTTTTTCTCTTGCATGTGTTTTTTTTAAGTAATTATATATAAGTGTCTTTAAAAAATGTATAAAAGTAATCAATATAGTTCAAATACCATATAACATCACTTTATGATTATTATTATCAAAACATGACATAATATTAAATTGAATGGTACAATCTAACATATTTTTTTTGATATTTTATTATTTGAAATATAATTCATGGAGAGTATTTTGAAGATTTAAACTATACACATGAAGGGAATATTGGGAAACTATATTATGATTATTGGAAATCATAAAATAAAACTCACATATTTCATAACTCAAGTTTTATATATCTTCACATAAATTGTTTTTTAATATTAAGAGTACCAAAAATTATTAATTGTTCTTAAAATTATAATATAAAACCTACCAAGAATATACAAATTCACATTATGATAACCGTATATCAAATGATGCATCATTCCATCACATGTATTTAAATATTCAATGTATTTTCTAAATTATTTTTGATGTTAAAGAGTTAAAATTACATCTAAATTATGAATGTAATAATATAAATTATTACCCATGTAATTGGAATTGTTACACTCCATTTCACACTGGTTTTGGTATTTCTATCCACTGTGATTTTATCTAGTTTATCCATATTGTTTTATCTATTATATATCTATATTTATGTTCTAAAAAATATATTTAAAGTGTTTTAATAGTTTCTTATGTAGAAACAAGTGATATATGTGATCATATGGTTGTAACAACATATTATTGTATGAATATAGTTTTTTACAGATATTAAATAAAAATTTTCATTGGAGACAATTTTTTTTATAAGATACTGTCTGAGATCCATTGAAAAAATAATATACTGAAAATATATAATGTCATAATAATATAAATAGAAAATAATTTCTAGGGGAATCTGAGAATACATTTCATGGACAAGCATACTATTAATAATATTTTCTTTATAACATGATTCATGCAAAATGTATTGTTAAGATTCATTTTCAATATGAATTTATGATATAGTTTCTTAAAGAAAAAGATTTAAAGGATTGTATTTTTTGGATACTTGTGGTGTTTAAACTGTAGGTAATATTTATTTTTCCAAATATTTATATTATGCTAACCATTACAGGCTATGAGTATTATTTAGGAAACACAAAATTCAATTTGTTCTATGAGATTTTTCATGAATTAATTAGTATTTTATAATTCATTTGTAAATAATGGATATAACATTTAAGATGAGAGAAAAATTTTATGGCTCTAATTCAATAAAAAATTGAGGTAAATTTAAGGAGAGACATTATTGTATATGTTTTTTAATTGAATTGTCGATGCGTTGTTGTCCTACTCGAAGAAAATCATTCCACTAATTATGTGAAGGGAAAAGGATCACTATTTCTACACATATGAACTATTTTAAATCTATTTCAATGGTTTTACTATTTTATTATATTATTTAATATATTTTTTCTTCACTATAAAGTCTAAACATGGTTATACTAACATAAAACAGTGCCATGTTGGTTTTTCACACATGTCTAAAAGGTAATTCATAGGCTTTTCTTGAACCTACTAAAAGGAATAGGTATAGTATACTCCTTAAAAATGAATGGGTTCTTTATATACATATAAAAGACATTATATAGGTTTTTATATTCCCATAAAATGCACAATATGGGTATAATCCTTAAGAAATGTTACATTTATTCTATACTCATAACAAGAAAGGGTTTGTTCTGTACCCTTGAAATGGATGGGTTTAGTATACACATATAAAAGTCTATATCATAGTGGATATCCATACTATCATGTTGAGAGTGTAAATAGTATATATAGGATCCTTTGAATTTGGAATACTATAAATCTATTGTGTTATCTTATTTTTCATCAATTATTACACTCTTCATAGAATCAAAACCATATTTTATATACTTGAATTGTATGACCTCTTAATCCATTGAATTCTGTACTAATATTTTTTTACTCTTTTTATTTTAAGTAATAAAATTTACCCCATTTTACATTTTTTAATAGTCATTATGGAACTGAAAGATATTTTTTCAGAATATATTTTACTCAAATTCATTGTATTAAAATAGAGTAGGAATTATTTGAACTTGAGTAGAAGGAGGATTAATCTATTGCTAAAAATTAATGTAATTTAATGTGACTTTTATGACAAAAATTTGGTTTTATCAATGATCATAAAATTAAAATTTATCAATTTATTATTATATTAAAACCAATAATCCAAAAATAATTAATGATATGATACTTTTCAGTTATGAATATATTTATCGATGTTCCATTATAGTGGAAATGAAAAATTTAGAAAATCATTATACTCAATGGTTTAGGGATTGGAAGTGTAAAACGGAGTTTCATGTAATATTGAATGATAAATATAAAGGATGAAAGAATATTTAACAACATTAATGAAAAAATATGATAATAAAAACCTATGAAATTATCTCAATTGAATGGAGAAAGTGTTTTAAGTATAGAAAATTAAGTCATCAATCAAATTATTATCAAAGAGATATGAGGTAGTTGGTCAAAAAAATATAGAAGAAGTGTGTTCCAATAAATGAATATTTTATTTTTTGAAGTTTAAGGACTTTGGGTTTTATACAAACCAATTCACCAAAACAAGGGTCAATGATAAAAATGGATGTATCCAACCTCCAATCCAAAGAAGAAATAATATATTATACAATCATTGATTATAAATTGGATCCTTATTAAGCTGTGGTGAAAGTTACACTTATTATTCTTTCATGGATTGTGAACATATTATTTGAATCAAGTTCTATGAATTATTCATATTATTCAAGTTTTACAATGAAAATGTTTATCCTCCTGAAATATTATATATTATGTTGTTATTAAAAACACCTAATGGTGGGATGATTTCATCCTAGGTACATAACTCTTCTCTAATTAATATTTTTTTGAATATGATTTTATCCCTAAACTAGTTCCCTATTTATATATCATATATCAATTATTGTCATAGGAAAACATTATTTTATATCCCAAATAATTAAATGATATTATATTGTTTCAAGGAAGATTTTGAATTCGTTTTTGGAAACTAATTACTTAATATAGTATTAATTCCAAATAAAAAGTGATATTTATATCATGTTGTTAAGGATAAATTTAACATTTAGGGTATTTAAATTGTATATAAATATGATGATCTATTTCCTAAAGAGTTTCTCAATCTTCCCCCAGATAATGAGGTTGATTTTTCAATTGAACTCATACCTTGTGATATACCTATATTAAATATTCCTTATAGAACAACCCCTATTGAATTATAAAAATTGAAGAAGCAATTGGAAGGAAATTTAAAAAGTTTTTTATATTCCCATGTTCTTTACCTTGGGGTAAACCATACCTATTTATTAAGAAAAAAAATGGTTAATTCATCTTTTAAATGATTATCATGATCTTAAAAATATCACGATCAAGAAAAATAATTCTATTATTCATATTTATGACATGTTTGAAAAAATTTACGGGGCTTAATACTTCTAAAAATTGTATATTTGATATTTATACCATCATCTGTTGGTGAAAATGAGGATATGCTAAAAACAACCAACCATAAATGATATAAACACTATGAATTCAAAGTGATTCCTTTAAGACTTATAAACACCCTATCATCATCATGGATTTGATAAATATAATCTTTATAGATTAACTAGATAATTTTTTTCAAGTATATTAATGATATTATCATATATTCTAATTGAATGGAAGAACATGAAGATAATTTAAGGATTTTATTGAATTCTTTAATAAAGGATAAATTGTATAAAAAATTGACTATGTATAAATTTTATATACAAGAAAATTATCATTAATGGGCCAAATATTTAGAAGATATGGTATATTTATGGATCCTTAAAATATAGAGGTGATTGAATAATATACTATACTAATAACTATAACTTTGATTTAAAGTTTTCTTAGATTTGAAGGAAACTATCAGTGATTTTTTAGAAAATTCTCACAATAATTAAATAAATTAACCAAGTTTACACAAAAGATAGTAAATTATATCTTTTTTAAATAATTAAAATAAAAAATTATGGATAATAATACATTATTCACTATAAATATACACACAATACCTTGTTGTTGATAAGGGGTTATGATATAAAATGATAATTCGAATAATGGTGTGGGTTATGTACTTATGAATAATGAAAAGGTGATAGATTATCTTGAATATAAATTAAATATTAATTAGAAATATTTCTCAACGTTTTGTTTAGAGTTAACAGTTGAAAAATCTATATTTAGTATTTAATGATATTAACTATACAAAAATAAGTGTGACATATATATAAATTTTAAGGGAACAATGTATATATTTATATAAAAGATGTTGTATATGAGCCAAAAATAATGGATAAAGTTGATAAAGGATTATGATTTTTTAATACATTACCATTATGTGAAAGAAAAAAAGGTGGTTTTTGGTTCAAGAGAAATGATCTTGATACCTAATCCATGACAAGGATTGAATGATACTTAATATTCATGGACATGTAATGGATGGAAATAAAAATCATAAAGTAAAGGATAAATTTATAACTTGAAAAAACTATTTCCCAACCATCTATATATTTTAATATAATGGAGTTTAAAATAGATGATGTAGAGCTACCAAATAAGGTGGGAAATATTTTAGAATTCAATGTTGAAAAAGGTAGAGTTATAAGGTTTGTAGGAAAAACTGTTTCACAATCATACCAGAACTAATGAAAGAGATTTTGGATTATTCACTTATTTGATCATTATCTATTCATACATTAATAACAAGTATATATAGAGATCACAAAGATTAATTTTTCTTGGATAACATAAATTTTTATATTATTGAGTATAAATCACAATTCATGGTTTTTTTGTAAAGTTAAGTATAAATGCATAAAGTCAAGGGGGATGATCCAACCATTATACATAATAATATGGAAATGGGAAAAATATTCATGGATATTCATAAGTATTCCAATGATATCTAAGGTAAATAATTATATTTGGTTTATGGTTGATATCCCAACAAAGATGACACATTAGATTACTATTAAAGCATATTTTTCACTCTATCAACTTGATTGGATATATATAATGAAGTGGTAAGGCTTTATAGAGTACATATTTTAATTATATATGACCTAGATCTAATGTTCTCATTAATTCTTAGGATAATTAATTAAGAATAATTATATATCAAACTAAAATTTAACAATGCATATCATCTTCAAACAAATGGTCATTATGAAATGAATATTAAGTATTATAGAGATATGTTCAGATCATTTTAGATATAATTCATAGAAGCATAGAACCGATATTTTTCACTATTTAAGTAATCATATAACACATATTCCACTAAAAATTTATTTTTACACCAAATTAATCACTTTTTAGGAAAAGATAAAAAACATTGACATGTGGGTATGAAGTTGAATAGTGAAAGCTACTAAATCTTGATATTTCTCAAGAATTGATTGAGAAATTTTGAACAAGTCAGAAACATAATAAATATTAAAAAAATTTGGAAGAAAAAATAGGAAGGTAATCATTGATAAAATCAATTGTTTTATATTGTAGAAAGTGTATTCTTATAAATATCACCATGGAGAATTATTATGAGATTCAGGAAGAATGAAAAGTTGACCCCTAAATGCATTTTACCTATTGATATTTTTGATCATGTTTAGACTATATCCTATTAATTTGTGATCTATCCAACATTATATCATCTTAAAAAAATATATTTATAAATTTTAAGTAAGTAAAAACATTATATGTCACATGTACTAATCTCAATAGTTTTACCATTAGATAATGATATCATTTATATGGAATAATTGATAAAGATCTCATATCATATATATAATGTACTATGAATAAATACCATATACTTGGTAAAATTTATGAGGTGAAATAATATGAATTGGGATATGAAATGGGAATTTGAAGACAAAATGAAACAAAATTACCATTATTTTTTCATATTGTTGATTAAATTTTGACAGACAATTTTTTTGGGGGGGAATGTAACACCCCCTATGTTTAGTATGAATTCTAAATAAATAATTTTTATGTATTTAATAACTTGTCTTCATTAAATACCAAGATATAATGAACAATTTTTTATTTTGTTAAGGTATAATATTACAATATTATATGAAATACAATTATTACAATAATTTTAAATGAAGTATCATTATAAAAATTAAAAGTGAAATATAAAAATAAGTAAATATAATGTTTTAAATATTAAGGTATTCTTCCTTAGAGTCTCCCATGGAGATCACACCACCAAGTATAATTGTATAAAGAATTAAATAAAATTATAAATTTTATAGAAAATATCAAGGGATTAGATAAATGAAATTTAGATAAGTATATACTTATATATATATATAAATTTAAAAGGGTGATGTGATGGTTAAAATAGTTATTTGATATATGGAAATTATAAAATGCATGGCCATTATATATATATATATATGTGTGTGTGTGTGTTTGTGTGTGTGTGTGTGTTTATATAGTATGTATAAATAATTAATAATATTGTGAAGTTTAAGTAAAAAGGGATAAATCGTATAATCAAGTAGTATAATTCTATTATATTAGGATTATTTGTTTGAGTATGAGAAGTAAGTTGCATCATTTGGGGTCTCCCTTGACCAAAATCAAGCAAATCTTCAACAAGTAAAACTTTGATGAAATAATTTTTGAGATAGGTTTTTAATCATGCAGATCACTATGATATTTATGATAGCTAAATAACCACCCAATAATACCAACATTTATTATCTCATAATTATGTATTATATCATGGTATTGAAGGGGTTTTTGAATTAAGAGCATGTATTATATCACTGTGTAATTTATTATGTGATAAATGATAATTTTTTTATAAAATGATATATTATTATAAGTAATATTTTTATTAAAATGTTTAAAATAAATAAAAAAAAATAATTTATTATTTAAATTTCTATAATAAGTAATTAATATACATAAAATAATTATTGAATAATAATAAATAATAATTTAGTCATTTATTACATAGGAAAAGATATTTATCCTAAATTTTTTAAAATCAATATGTATTTTTATGTAAATGTTAAATTAATCATATTTATACAAAATTTTGTTAAAATATATTTCATATTATAATCATCACATTAAAATTAGGTCAAAGGGTCTATTTTTTATTTTTCAAGCGAAGAATAAGTTATTGAGGTAAATAGTCAATTACGATGGTAAAAAATAAAATGAGGTAAAATTTAAACATAATGATTAAATTGATAAATTAATTCATATATGAGGGAATTAATTTCCTATATTTTTTATTTTTTCACTTATGAATCACTGTTTATAAAAATTATATTCTGTACTCATTATGGAGTAAATATTTGTAAGAATTCAAATCAATATCATCTGTAAAAGGTTCTTAGGTCCACATATTCTAAGCCAATAATATTTTGTAGTTTACCCTATAATATATTACAAATTTACCTTATCAAAAAGACTCTATATTGTTCGTAGGCCCCATATTTCAATAGAAAACCCTAATTTGTCCAAAACATGGATAGTTTTTTCTAAAGAAAATGTGATTTATTTTTTGTATGTAATAGTACCTATCTTTATCATTATTTTTTTCATCGACAATCAAATTTTATTTTATTTACAACTACAATATCTTTAAATATTGAAATTATATTTTTAATAATGAAAATATAATAAAATCACAACATAGTCATTCTCATTTATTATTTATAAGAATGTTCAGGTTTCATACTCTTTAACCACCAACATGAATGATGTAACAAAATATTTATAATGTATGGTTATGAAAACATATTTATTGATAATATTTAGTATTAATGATAATTATTATTATGTTTATAATACAAAAATGTTATTTTATAAAAACTTTTTTGTTATTATTTTTATTGATTTATAATTAGAAATTAATGAAACATTATGTATTATGTGAAAATAAAATTTGTTCCTATCATGAAATGAAATATGAACATAAAAAATAATTATTAAATTATGATTATAGTACCTATATTATTGTGGATATTTTGAACTCATGAACATGAAATGAAGACTAAGACTGACGTACTGAAGAAAGCATGAAATAAATAGAAAAATTATCTCCAGATGATTAATATTGATTATGAATGATTAAAATATAATTAATAAAAAAATATAAATAAATGATTTTATATATAATTATTATTCTTATATACATTAATAATAAACCTAAATTGATTATACAGGGAGTTATATCATGTTTGATCAAGTGATAATCTAAGGTAAGAGGATTTCTTAACTTAATCTCCTTTCATTTGGTTATAATCTTTATTCTTTAACTATATTATTATCATTTGGGTATATTATATCCCTTGTCTATATCATATTTTCTTCCATATTTTTTAGTGAATTTACATTTAATTATCCTAATCACATTTGAATAATTTTTACTTCATATAATACAAGTTTATAAAAGTAAAATTTATATTCTCTCTTTGGAGTGCTTTTCTTCCATGTCTATATTTTTTATTACCACATATTTTTTTGATTATTTTAAACATTAAATATGTAATTTCTTATATACCTCTCATATTTCTCTTTAATTAATTTTAAACACCAATTTTATTTCCATTTTATATATGCGTCTTAGTTAAAACTGTTTAAAAATAATAAAAAGTAAATCTTTCAACATATGAACCATTTCTTACCTTTATCCCTGTGTTTTATAATTTTTTATCTAATTATTTTAAAATTTACATCATTCGAATGAATTATTGTTTAAATATATATTTTATTCATTTTTTTAAATATGAAAAATTATATTGAAAGTGATTATATATTTTTTTATGATAATGTTAAAAAACATTAAGAAAACCACTTTCATAAATTATTGTTTATTTTCCTCTGTTTATGTGAAGAATCCATCATTTATGAATATTACCTTTCATGTCTCACACTATAATTTTTTTTACAATATTTTTATTTTGGGTGATTTAATTTTGGTATTATCTAATCTATTATTTAACTACTTTTTAGGTGATATCTTATAAAAAGATTATAAACGCATTTTATTTCAATGGGTAAATCCTACGGTTTTAATGAATGTGTGAGCTTTTTCATGTGGAACACATATTCATGAATATATAATTTTTCTATGGGTGGTACTAAAAATAAATTTCCCTCTAATGCATTAGTTAAAGCATATTGTAACATGAGATGAGAAGAAGAAGATGTGGTATGGTTATCCTAGTCTTCTATATTATGGGAAATATTTATCCATTATGTTATGATGGTTATAAAAATAAGACCTAAACTATTTTATTAATGTTCTAAATGGATTATGATGAATATTATTTCATTTGTTGACAATAATTGATAATGTCCATATATAGTGAGTGAGACTGGGGAATCTAATGAATGAGAAGATCTGAGTGAGATACATATTTGAATTCTTATTGATCATTTTCACTTTAGTAAAATGGTGATATAGTATAAGATTTTTAAAATTATACCAGTATTAATGTGGCAGATGATCTATTTGTTTGTTAAATTTTGTAACATTTTGATGGGTATTAATTGAAGAGATACTAATTGAATATTGAAGATATTAAATTGTATCATTGTATAGAATCAATTAGTGTGGTTTTTATTAGTTAATGAGATGTGAATTTGATATGAGTTTCATGGAGTATAGAGATTTCAATATATGATGTAATTATGAATAGTTGATGGGTTGCCTATGATTAGAGTATAATGAAGTAGGTTGGAATTATGAGGTTCATCCTTGGGTTACTAAGAACGAAGGCTACTAAAATATCTCTATGTGAACACTTTAAGGATAATAAATTATATGTATTGATTTTTGATTAATTGAAGCACTCTAAATTAAAGGAATTTTATAAGTATTGATTTGGGAAATATTTATGGTAGTAAGAGCTAAATTGATGCAATAATTATAGGTTTTATTTGTTACATAATAATTGGGTACCATATTGAAGAGGTACCTGGATCTCTAGTGCTATAAAAAATATATTTGATTTATTTTGTGATTATTTGAAGTTGCTAATGATGTACATATAAGGATAGATTGTTTTTCAAAGTTACATAAGATCAACTTACCTTTTTCACTATATTTAAAATATTTTGAGAATCATAATTTGTTAATGAAATTATATAATATTAAGTCTTATATTTTTAATAATTACTATGAGTTTGAACTATGAAAATAAGATTAAATATAGGAATATTTATGAGTAAATATGAATTTTTAAATAAAAAAAATCTCACAATGAATGTGTAATACTGACTCAAAAAAACATATGTATAATTTTTTGATAGGTAATATTAACTCCAAACATTTAGAGCTAAGGTAATGTTAAATTTAAGGATATCAATTACCCTTAATGAGGTTACATAATATGAAATATGTATTTTATCAATAGAATTATATTTATATATGATTATGTGATGATTTTATTCATTAAATAAATATCATGATGCAATTTAATTATCTATGATTCATATTATTAATGGTTATAAGATAATAAGAGTAATATTACACAAGAGATAGAAATTTTTCATGATAATTTTTTTCTTATGAGAATATAGATATGGAAAAGAAGTTGTGGAGTTTTTGAAATATTGAATGAATAAAGAAGTCGATATTCAAGGGGATTTAAATGATGAATATCAAGAAAATTTTTCTAAGAATTTTTTTACAATAATTATAAATTTAATGAAGGACATCTTGGAGTCCATTTATAAATATCAAAGTTAGGGTATTTTTTCATGATGAATTTTGGACTAGTTTCAAATATATATATCACAATACTAATTTTATTTAAAGTTTCCATATTTAAATATTAGAATTTATCCTCATGATAAATTATTAGTTTATAAAAATAAGACTAGTTGAAGAATAAAATATAAAGAGGGAGAAATATTAATATTTTGGCACAACTATTATTGTAGATAAAGTTTTCCTATTGAACATTATCACCAAGGTTATTAAATATAACAACTATTGATTATATTTTATTTTATAAGTCTCACTAATTTTTGTGGAAGAAAAAATATGGTGATTCATATTATTTATATTATTTGAACATAATAATAGTGATAAAGGCTAATTCATATTATGATTTTATTGAATATCATAGAATTTCATGTTATTTTTTAAATAATAAATTAATTCCTTTGGTTTTTTGAAATATATAAGTGTAATGTAGATATTGGTTAGTAAATTAGATATAAAACCCATTCTAAACTATATGAATCAAATATCAATAAACTTTTATGAGATAGTATAGTTTTAATGATATTGATTCAGGGAAAAGGATTATATATTTTCCATATTTATTCAATTTATGATATTAATAAAACACCTATGTATTGAATTTTCACTGAACACTGTAAGGACATAGCCACCCACATTGAGTAATAACATTGAAAATATGATTTTTTATTTTTATCTTCATTTCATGTGATGTAATGTATTAGGTATTAGAAATTAGATCCATTCATCCAAATATATATAGAGGTTCAGATAACTAAAATATAAAACAATTCATTAAAATATACCAACACTAATTCAACCCCACTAAATGTTGTTTCATAAGTTCACTTGGCACCTCAATTGGATTCAAGGCTAATGAATTTCCTCTGATTTGATATTTTGTGTTTAAAATTATTATTTATATCATATATTATTTATATATTTGAAGATGTTTTTTATTTTATTATAAAATAAAATATAGTGATTTCCTTGAAAACATTGAGAAAAAGAAAGAATAAAGATACCAACAAGCTTAGAAATATATCACCAATGAGAAAAGGCATAGATGATTCACCACTATATAACGGTATTCAATGTGGATATATTTTTACTATATCTATGGATAATTATCCTCTTAATAAATATTGCTTGGAATGTTAACAATATATGAATATTGATACATACAGTTATTTTTACTCTAAAATAAATAATTTCCTAAAAATATCCTTAGAGATGTTATCAATGTCCTAATTAAATTTATCATGGTTTTATAAGATAAAAATACACAACTAGAGATAGATATTGATTCTTTAGAGAAGTAATTATCATAGTAATTTCAAATGTGAAGAAAGTTTATTAAAGAAGTTAAAACCAAGTATAATTTTTCATTGTTTAATAAATAAAATAATTCCCTTGTTAAAGAATAATTTATAGAGATAATTTATGAGAAAGATGAGATAAAAAAAATCCTTAAGGAGAGAATCTATGCATTAGAAAAAGCTTAAGAATATTCCATTGATATAAAAATCCCAATGTGGTATAATTGAAAGTAATATAGGGTATAATGAGAGTTCATTTCAGGAATAATATAAGACGTGTAAAAAACATATTGTGAGGATTAAGAATGAATGGGTATAAATTGTGAGATTAGTAGTGGATGATAAAACTACCCTCAACATGATGTGTCTTGGGTTGGAAGATGAATTATAAAATCTATAAGAGCCACAAGTTGGGTCTTACCAAGTTATTGAGAGAGAAGTTTTTTTTATTGTAGTTAATGATGATGTTATTTCAATTAAAATATCTCATATAATTAGGGAGAAGAGATTTTGAACATCTATTGATATAAAAATTGCAGGATCAAAGAAAAAGAAAACCCTTGATCCAAAAATTGTATTATGTACTAAGTATATTTTAATGGCTACTGAATTTTGTAACATGCATCATATTTCAGGAGTATTACTATTTACATTCATCCTACACATGTGTATTTTAGTCATTCATGGTTGTACATAGTGTCAATAAGGCTTGGGAATGGGTTCTAAAGAAAAAGGTGGGACTTGAAGATAAATTATATTGTGGTTAGACATCTATATTTTGAAGGTTTCCTTCATGCCATAAAAATACGGTAGACTCGCCTCATTTTCTATGTGGTGTGATTCATAATTTAAATTTTGTTTTAACACCATGCATGAGTTTTAAGTAATTTTTTAAAGTGCTGACCCTGTCTTTTTCCATTAAAACCACCATAAACCCATCCAACTCTCTTCTTATGACTTTTTATATGGATTTTTCTTATAGGAGGATTAATTAATAAGGACTTGGATCTATCTTCCTCATATCTTAATCATTTTAATGTCATTTGTCCCAATTATTCTCTCTGGGTAAAACTAACACTATTCCACCCTTTAATATCAGTTTATCTTGGTTTCTTCATTTGTTTCCTTAATCTTTATACAAATATAATGACATATGTTGGGATTTTTTATGGATTCAATGATATAGGATTGCTTTGGGTGGTGATTCTGGGTGATTTGGATTCACCACATATAATGTAGGAAGTAACTTACCATTTTACAACATTTTTATAAGGTTGTATGACTTGATTTTCATAATGGTATGTGTGCGTGTATTTATCTATAAGTCTCCTACATAATGTATTCAAGGGACAAGGTAGGAAATTATTGGTTTAGTATAATACATAGAGGAATTTGATGTATTATTCCTCTATTAAATTGGCATGTCCAATTGGTTTTCTAGATTGTTTAGTGGTTTTTAAACTAGGTAAAGTTATATTTCATAAGCTAATTAGGATCTATTTGGGATATATTTTCTATGAAAGTTGATTTGTGGGATGGGTTAGTGTTTTTACTTATTTTTATATATACATTTCTGATTCATATTGTTGTTTTTTCAACTTATGGATAGGACTCCCAAGAATCCTCATGATAAGTCATTGTGTATGAGATAACCTCTCAAGAACCCTCAAGATGGGTTGGTGTGTATGATATAACCTCAAAATAATAATCAATATGGGTTTTTGTGATGAGATAACCTTCCTATATTTCTTAGTATGGGTCATTGTTCAGATGAGGTAATGACCTATGGGATAAATATATATCATCTATCATTACTTAATAATGAGGCTTTAATATACTATGCTTCTATATTGGAGATGAAGTAGGTAGGTTTGGGTTTTATGGAGAACTAGATACTACATAATGAATTTTTAGTTTGTTTTTTTATTTATGAATTTATTTTCTATCAACAAATCCACATTAATGAACTTTCTAAATTTATATTAAGGGAAATTTTTTGGTTTCTAACTAAGTTTATTCTCACACCATTAATACACATTTCAATGCATGTATAGACTTTATAATCAAGGATATTTAGAAGGAAAAGGTCCTTATGATGGGTTTCTAAGTAGGTTCTAGTAAACTAGGGTATAGGTGATGTCAAGACATAAGTTTAGATCTTTTATAGTTGTACCTATTTTGTTATTTTTTATTTTGTTCAACTTTAAAATTTATCCACTATAATTATGGTACCATTATGTTGTTGTATTACTATGGATATTGTATTACATTATGTTATAGTTTTTTAGATTGGTGTTATTTATTCTCTTAATAGTTTCACTTCTTACATTTTATACATCAATTTGGTTTGTTTCTTTATTTTTATATATACTCTGATATTATATTTTACTAAGGGAATAATATATGAATCAATTGTTAAGGAAATCACTTCACATCAACTTCCTCTTGTGTATGGGTAGGAACTTATGAGGATATATGCCACTATAGCCTGGATTGGGTGATTTGAGTGGGGCACATCAAATGGTATCAAATATTCATTTTTCATTTAATTTAATATTGGGGATTAGTAAAATGGATATAGGATAGATGAGACTCGAGTAGGGGATCTTGTTTTTTCCTGGAAAAAGATCATTTAGTAGCCATATGAGTTTTCAAGGAAGTGAGATTTATTTTATTGATTGTGATGTTAAAGTTTTATGATTTTATTTGGTATTGTTATACTATTATAGTTCATGGATTTTTCTCTTGGATGGTTTGAGAGATTACATTAGTTTATCCATCATGGAATGACATGTAGGTTCGTTCATTATTCATCTGATTGATTGTGATTGATATTTTTAAATTAATTAAATGGAAATAATAATTTATTCATTTTTTACTAAATATATCATTGGGAATCTAATTAAATTAACCAAATCATGCTTTAATTTTTTATGTATATATATTTCTATGACTAATGTGTAGGTACCTTAATATTTGATTAGGCCTTGGGTGGGTTCTAAAGGAACATTTCCTAGTGGTTGTGGGTAACACCATGCTGCATTTCCTAGTATCATACTTCTATGGGTGTTTCTATCAATGACTTAATAATTTTCAATATTTGATGTATTAATGGAATATCTAAGTACTTGTTTTTAAATTTCAGATCATACCACCTTGTTGATGTTATGGGGTGTCACCAAGGGACCAAGATGAGAATATTTCCATATGAAGGAATTATCTAGAAATACCTATATATGTACAAGATAATGTGACTAAGAATGCTCTAGTGGATGAACGAATAGTTCAAGAAGTAGGGACTCTTGAGCTAGTTATTTTCCATATAGTTTTAGTGGGAGGTGTATGTTTCAATCAGGGAGGACCGATGGTGGTTGATTATGATAAGGGTTTTCAACTTCCAAATCCTTCCTATTTATAGGGCATGGGTGTTCTATGGGACATGGAATACTAGATTAGTGTCATTAAGGGTATTTTAGACTTTTTGAAGACACATACTAATTTCTAAGTTATGTTGGCCATTTTCATATTTCAAGGACCCACTAGGAGGTGGCAGGGCATGGCGGTGTAGGCTCAGAGACATGAGGTTCTGATGTGGAATTATTTAAAGGATCTATTATTTGATGAATTATTTCCCATGGGGATGACATTGTATAGGTATCATAATTTTTTATAACTCCAATAGGGGAAAATGTCAGCAATTGACTAAGTGACACATGTTGGGTAGCTAATTCATTTTATTCCACTATTATCCAGTAATTAGTCTTAAAATTATAGGAAGTTTAATATTGGTCTTCATCCAAAGATGAGGGTTTATTTCTAGACATTTTACCTGAACTTATATTTATATGTGGTTTAAAAGGATATTAATATTTTTAATGACTTGTATGAGGATAATGAAGTATATTTTTAAACCCATTTCAGTAGTGGACTTTGGGTGAAGTTGTGGGGGTTTCTTACATTGATAAAAAGAGGACATTATATGAGATTTTCTAGGGTGGTGATAAGAATCCATGTCAGGATATGGGTTTATCTCTTTTATTTTTATGAGGGACTCATAATATATTCTTATAGTGTGGTAAACTTGTGAATTACTATAATTCACATACTATACTTTTGAAGGATTCTCATTTATATACCTATATGAGACATCTATGACACTTTTCTTCAAGATTCTCCTATACATGTGTGATCTAAGGTTTGAGGTAGGTGTAGTATTTTTCATCATTTTTAGGTTGTCCCTATTTTGATAGTCAGGCTATTTCTAGGAGGTATGGTCATGAAGAATTTATAGGTTCTCAACAACACCAGTTATAGGATATACAACGTTCAGTTATTTTAATGATTCTAGTATCACGATGCTAAGGTCATGGATCTGAGAGTGCTAAGGTGAATGAATTGGATCAAATTCTAGTATATTGTGGGGATGTACCTTTTATAGTTAATGGTATGGTCATTATTATGTTGATTCTCTCTACTTATTTGTTTGATACAGTGGTTTATCACTCTTTTTTTCATTATTTTCATAGTTTAGAGTTTCTATTATGGTTTTCCCATGATTTTAATCACTTGATATGCCTCTTGGAAATAGGGTAAACTATATTTAGAGATTCCCAGAGTGTTATATTGTAATTTTTGGATATAGAAATATATGCGAAAGGGATTGAATCTCCTGATGATGTTTCCTTAGGATGTTCCAGTTTCTTTTCACTAATAAGGTGAATGAAAGCCTTTGATTGTGTGTAGATTACTGAAATATAAATCAATTCATGGTGAAAAATAATTTATCACTACTCAGAATTAATTATTTTTTTACTAGTTAAGGGGATACTAATGATTTTATAAGATCAATATATAATCATGTTTCCATTCGTTATAGGTCACGAAGGAGTATATACCAAAGATAAAATTTAGGGGAATATATGGGTTTCATGAGTAACTCTTTATTCCATTAAGTATATTGAATTCACTAGTGTTGTTTATATATTTCATGAACTGAGTTTTTCACCCTTTTCTGGACTTATTTGTCATGGTCTTCATTGATGATATTCTGGTATACTCAAAGACCCCACAAATACATTCCATGTGTCCTGAGATATTTTAGATCACACTTCAAGGGAATTGGGTATATTAAAGGTTATAAATGTTTCATTTATAGATCAAGTTTTTAACAACCAAAGATTTTAAATATATTTTCATTGAATTAAACATGAAATATTCAATAACTTTCCTTACATGTAACAGTGGGTATAAAATAATTCTAATATATTATATCATTATAACATAACTTTTGGATTGGTTGGTAATACAAGATTCAAAACATTATGAAATATATGTATAATGGAATTTCATTTATTTATTATTTATTATTAATTAAACACTAATTTTTAGTGTATTAATTTAAGGCCTCAAAAATAATTTTTCTACATAATATGTTTTTATTGATTTTTCTAAAATATATATCATAATTAATTTCAACCACTTTAATAAATTTTACTTTTAGAAAATATATTCTTTTTTTTGATATCATCATATTAAAATTAACTTAAATTTTATTTTTTGGAATTTTCTAAAAAGAGTAATTTTTCAGTAAATAGTAAAAAATACTTATTTCATATAAAATAATCTTTTATTTTCATGTATTTACAAATTTATATATTATTTTAATTTATTTTTAAATTTAATTACTTAATTTTTGTTACAAATAATCCAATTAATATAATTTGAATCCAAATTATGATTAATTTTGGTATAAAAACATTTATATTCTTAAAAATACATTTTCAAGAAAATTGTTTTTAGTCAAATTTTATAGATTTATTTTAAAACAAATTTATTCCAATTATAGATATTGAATAATAAAAAATGGATTATATATTAGGAATCATAATAGTTAATATTTTATAATATATTTAACTTATTTTTTTTCATTATGAATTGAAACTAAGTTAAAAATTCATTATTATAATAAATGTTTAAAGGGATTGATGAGGGGTTAAACAAAAGAGATAAGGTTTAAAATAATCAATAAAAATTTATAATTGGGATTAAATATGTTTGGTCAACTTAATTTTTTTTCATTATGAATAGTACAAGACATGATATATGGGATTTGTGTTTCAATCTCATTTTAATCGGGATTACATATGTTTGAATTTCCATTGAGAAAAATTGTCTGGATATTTTAGTTTAAATCCTATATATTTTCTTATACTATGGTTATTTTTTGAGTATTTATGTATTAATAACATTGTCCTAGCTTTGATACATAAAATGATCTAGACAATATTTTTATAAAAATGGAAAATTTATTTTATCTTTGGTCAAAGAATATTTTCTTCCATGTCCATACAATTTAAAATTGTTTGATTAAAGTTTATAACTATATATTAAATTATTTAAATGTTTCATTTTCACTAAATTTGGACTTATTTTCAAAGGATTAAAAAGGAATATTTATAATGAAATGTTTTTTATAACAAGCTATTTTTTACTTTTTACAAAGGTGTGAAAATATTGTTTCTTTTTAACATATACAATAGGAATAGTTTTTCTTACCATCATGACTGATCTTTTATTTGAATATTCTTTTATAATTTTCCTTGATTATATTCAAAGTAAATTATTTTCTCAATATTCATGTAATTTTGAAGTTAAATGTTATTAAAAGAAAATGATATTTTCTATTGTATTCAATGAAGGATTTGAATTATATTTTAAATGTATTTTTCACCTATGTCATTATCTTTTAAGAATTTCTATACTTTATTAGGGATATAATATTGTGATACAATCCACTTTATTTTTCTGGATGGATTATATTGATGATAATATAAGGATGATTATATGAAACATGATTCTTTACCATAGGTTAATTATGTTATGATGAAACCTTTATGAAACCCATTTATTTAACACAGGTTATATAATGATGAAATGATAAATGTTTTTATGATTTTTTGGCACATTCATGGTTTAAATTTATGTGATAGGTGAGTCAAATATATCACCCAAATTCATAGAGTAAATATGGATAACTCATGAGATAAAAATGTTATGTGTGAACAAGATTAATGTTCAAAATATTATGTGTGGGCCTAGTTTCATGTATATAAGATTATCTGTAAACCTAGTTTCATGTTCATAAGTTTATGAATAGACCAAGTTTCAATTTCATAAGTTTATATCAGGACTCGATTTCATGTCCTTGTCTTAATTTTTGAAGTTTTTACTATTTATAAATTTTGAAAATGTTATAATAATATGATTTTTACATATAGAAATGTTTGTGATATTATCTCATATCTCAGGATTTATTAATTTGGACTCCACACTCTTAGGTATTTTTTTATTTTCTTATGAAAAAACCTTATTTATTGCCTCATGATTTATGATCTATGAATTGGATGGGTATGATTTATTTATGTTATGATTATTCTCTCATATAATTATACTTTTTTATGATCATTGGTTGATATCTCCAATGATTAACCTTATTGATCATTTGATTTGCCTATTCCTATGTCTTCCCTTCCTATTTTTTTACGAAAGGTTCTATGTATGAAAAATATATAGGGGTAATAATAAGAATAAAATTATGGGAGATATTTAATACCCATTATGAACCATGATGTGTTAGTGTATAGTCTCTAAATATGCTAAACCTTTATGGTTTTGGGGAATTTTTTATGGGGATTAGTTTTTTATATTCATCTAAAATTATGAAATATATATATGTATATTATTATTCGGTATCCTCCATTGATATCAGATAATGGAATAGTTACTTTTTTAGATTCAGATTAGAAAACATTGGTGAAACCACTGGTAATAATCCTATGTAGAGGATAACAACCTAATGTTTTTTTAAGGTAGAGATTATGTTGGTTTCTTATAAATACATCCTTTTATAGATACTACCGGTTGACATTGTTTTCACACATATGAATCAAAGGTTAATAACCCCAAAAATATTTAGTCAATTATTTCACAGTTATCATTCTGGTTCACATTAAATTGACCCTTATGATTCACCAAGTTTGATACTCTCAAATGATATTCTTGGGTTAATTCACATTATCTTCATAAAACATTATGAATTATTTGAATAGTTGACGACCATTAATAACCTAGGTTAAGCCTACATTTTCATATATTGAAACTAATGTGTCATTATATAAACATCTTATTAGTGATTTTGATGATTGTATAATTTCTCAATCTAGTTAATGAAACTTAATGGTCAAGCTAACCATTTTTGGTTTTATTAAGGGACTGGTAGGAGAATAATTAATTTGATGTGATGATAACATATTACCAAGAATTGAATAGTTTATTTGAGCTTATTATTGTAAATTTATTTATATCATGAAAGATATCCAGGAATATTAATTAATAACCTAAATGATTAGATATTTAATTATTAGTAAAAATGCTAAGGGTATGATGACTGCATCTCAAGTTTATAGCTCCTATCTGATAGAAATTTATGGGTATATAATTCATGTAAAACTTTTGATTATTCCTCTATTTTAATTTGATGTGATTTTGAGCATGGATTAGATCTCCTTATATATATCCCATATCAAATTATTAGAAAGGCAATTTTCATTTTTATATTATGTATCAACATATGGTAATATTTTAGTACAAGGATGGAGATAAACCTTGAATGTATGTTTTTTCCATTGTGTGAGATTTAATTCTAAATTTCGATGGATTTTTATCTCAAATGGCTGGGGAGAAAATCAATACCGAAGATATGCCTATTTTTCAGAATTATGATGATAAATTTCCAAAAGATTTGTCTAGTATTCCCTTGAATCGTGAAGTTTCATTTTCAATAGAACTCATACTTGGTGAAAAACCTATTTCAATGGGTCCATATAGAATATCGTTTATTAAGTTATAGGAGTTGAATAATAAACCCTAAGAGAATATTGATAAGTGATTTATACACCCTAATGTGTCTTTGTGAGGTAAACCTATTCTTTTTTTAAGGATAAATATTGTTAGATGCATATTTTTATTGTTTATTAAGAACTTAATAAGATCACTATCAAGAAAAAGTATAATATGGTCTATATTGATGACATGTTTGATAAACTATACAAATATTAATAATTTTCCAATTTTGACCTTCATTTTGGGTATAAAAAATTATGGATCAAGTAGGTATATATACCAAAGATATCCTTCTATATGAGGTATGGTTATTATGAATTTAGTTTTATTTCATTTATACTTAATAATTTTCCCACTATATTTATGGATTTAATGAATATAGTCTTTTTGAGATTACATTGATCAGTTTGTATTAGTCTTTATAGATGAAATTATTATATATTACAAGCATAGGAAAGAGTACTAATAATGTTTAAGGATTGTTCTAAATACCACAAGGAATGAGAATATATATACTAAATTTAATATGTGTAATGATTTTCAAGTAAAGGTCACACTCTTTGGTCATATAATCTTATGTGATTTTGTATTAGTAGATCATTCAAAGAAAGTAGTTATTGGAAAATGGGCCAATCCAACCACTGTAACCATGATCTGTAGTTTTATTAGTTTAAATGGATACTAATTATTTTTTGTGGCGGATTTATCATATATATATAATCCATTAACCATGTTTACATTAATTAGAGGAAGGTTCCTTTAGATAGAAGAATTTGAGGAAAATCTCAATGAGCTGAAAAGAAGGTTGGTCATGGAACCTGTTATTATGTAACCCTATAGTGGAGAATTATTTTTTATTTATAGTGATGTATCAAATAAGTTACATGGATGTTTCATCCTGTAGAATGATATGTTGATATTTTATTCCTCATAAAAATTTAAAATTTAGCATCCAAATTACCTGGATCATGATTTAAAGTTAGCTGCAGTACTTTTTCCTTTAAAGATATGGATGTATTATATTTATGGATAAAGTTGTGACATATATATGTGGATCATAAAAGTTTAAATTTTATATCCACCCAAAAATAGTTTAATATGTGATAGAGAAGATGGTTGGAGTCCATTAATGATTATTATTTCTCAATACATTACCATAATGAGAAGGAGAGCAATGTGGATGATGCTTTGAGGCGAAAGAATCATGAAAGATTATCTATGATGAGGATAAAAAAAATAAAATAATTATTTATTTTAAATTTATGTGTCTTGAAAAATTGAATAAATGAGATAGATCATATATTTCTCATATTAATGCTCAACCATACATCCATTTGAGGATTATAGAGGCACATAAGGAGGATGTATAACCATAGAATAAGGTGATAAATGTCCCTGAGTTTAACCATGATTGTGATGTAATTATATAATTTAGGAACTGAGTATATTTACATTAAATACTAGATATAATGAATGAACTATTGGATAAAGTGAATATTTCATCATTATGTATTCATCTTGGAATTATAAATATGTACAGATATATATAGGAGTATCCCTGTTGGGATATCATGAAAAGGGATATAGCAGAGTCAATATCTTTATTCCTAGAATGCTATAAAGTTATGTTCTAGAGGAATAAATATAAGGGAATGTTAAATCCAATACACATACTATAATGGAAATGTGAAAATATTAACATGGATTTCATAATCAAACTCCCCAAGACATCTAAATGTCACAATGATATTTGGGTTATAGTCAATCAACTTATTAAATTAATATATTTTAGTATTGTTATAGATTATTTATCTATTGATATACTTACTAAAATATAAATTATGGAAGTGTTAAGATTTTATGGAGTACCACTCTCAAATGTATCTGATTGGGACATGAGGTTTACCTAAATGTTTTGGACATGTCTTTAACTATATTTGGATATAGTGTTGATCTTCAATGATACATATTATCCATAGATAGATGGTTAGTCTGGGTAGACCATTCAAACTCTATATGGTATATTGAGATATTTTTATATGTATTCTAGTGGTGGTGGGGAGAATACCTTCTTTTGGAGGAACTTTCCTATAAAAATAGATTTCACTCGAGAAATTAGATGGATCCTTATGAATCCCTATACAGAAGGAAGTGTATGATGAAAATGTGATGAATTAGGAAAAGGAATGTTATTAAGACCTAATTTAGTTAAGAAAATGTAATATAATCTTACATCTATTAAATAGCACATCAAGGTAGATCAAAGTTAAAAGAAGAGTTATGATGACAATACTTAGTGAGATTTTGGATTTGAAGTTGGTAAAAAGGTATTTATGTGAATTTATATAGAGAATAATAATAGGATATTTTTTTAAATAAGTGATTACTAAATTCTTGATATGTTGTCCCTTTTGAGAATATTGATCGAGACAGGATAGTTACTTATCACTTGGCACTTCCTATTAAGATCTCCCATGTTTACGATGTATTATTTATATCTCTCCTAAGAATTAAATACCTAATTCTTCACATATACTAAACTCATAGGTTTTTCCATTGAACCAGGATCTTTACTATAAATAATAATTGGTAAAATTCATGTATCATAGAGATAATGTTTTACGGAATAAGACTACTCACCTACTAAATGTTCTCTGGAGGAATAAAGAAATTCAAGAAATCTATATAAAAACTAGAGGACATGATGACGCATAGATATACACATTTTTTTTATTATATTGATTTAATTTCAAGTGAAAATTTCATTTTAAGTGGGGTATAATGTAACCCCAAAAAATTCAAAATGTGTTTTCCTTTTAATTAAACATTATTAAATAATAGCTTACTTTACACACAACTGAGGGTCTAAGAGAACTATGGTATACTATATCCATATAATCACGCTATTAAATTCATGGGTATGATTATAATTAAACACATTAGGAAATATATTAACAATGATCCTAATATAAATGAATTTATTGATTATTTCTTATAAATTAAGAACACAATTTTAAGTGACGTAATTTAATGCTTCAAAAGAACCTTTTCATTACAAATGGGTTTTATTACTTTTTTTATAAAATAATTTAATTAATTTCAAGGATTTTAAAAGAAACTTTATAAAAATTATACCGTTTTTATATTAACATATAAATATTAGTTTAGGGTGATTTTTTTATTTTTTGGAAAAGATTAATTTTTCAGTAAATATTAAAAATATCAATTTTATAGAAAAATATCTTTTCATTTCAAGTATATACAAATTACTATTATATTTCTAACTATTTTAGAATTTCATTAATTTATTTTGATTAAAAATAATCTAATAAATTTATTTTGAATCAAAATTATTCTTAATTTTTATATAGAAACATTTCTATATTTAACAATATAATTTTATGGAAAACTGTTTTTCTTCATGTTATGTTGGTTTATTTTAAAATGAATTCCTTCTATATATAGAGATTTATTTTTTTAAAAAAAAAATTACATTCTATATTTTTAATTATAATAATCGATATTCTATAATAAGAACAACTTAATGTTCATTCATTTTGAATAGTAACCAAGGTGAATTTTTATTTTTATAGTAAAGGTTAAAAGGGGTTAATGAGTGGTTAAACTAAAGTGTTATGAGTTAAAATAATATAAAAACACGTCTAAATCATATTGGATGAATATATTTTAGTTCTATATAATCATATATTCAACCATGATCCAATTTAGAGATATTTGGATTAAGTATGGCATTAAAATATTTTAATCATTTTAAAAATTCCATGTGTGTCATCTCCCTCATTGAAGGAAACCATGTCTTGTCTCCTCCTCACACCTCATAATACCTCAATATTGGAAAATTCATACCCTAATCTCTTCTTCAAATCCCTCCCCATCTCTTGTAGGTCATAGTTAAATTAAAATACCATCCTTTTAAAGATTAATCAATATGCTAAATGGGTTTCATCAATAAAGGGTAGGTTTGAATGTATATAAAGTAGGATAAGACATGATGTAAGGTATTCATATTTTGATCACATTTTAATCAAAATTATTTATTCTTGAATTCAAATTGTGGTAAAATAAATTGGTCTCATCCTTCATACCCAAACTATTTTCTTCTAATATGATTATTTTTTGTTTTTTTGTGTATTAGTATCATTTTCATCTCTTTTGTACTTAAAATGATTGAGAAAAAGTTTTTGAAGAAAAGTTGACATTATTTTCTCATTGTTTGAAAAACTTATTCTTCCATTTGTATACTCTTCAAAAAATATTTATGAATTTTTTGACCAGTAGATGAAATGTTTTAAAATGTTAATTTCACTACCTTGAATATTACTCATTTTTTTAAAATTAATATATAACATCTTGAATTTTACTTGTATTATTTTTACAAATTATATGGAATGATTTTGAGACTAGGTGTTGAGACGAAGTAGGATTCTGAGGTCCGGTGTGCTTGGAACAATTATTCAGAAAATATTAATCTTTTAATATCACGAGCATGTGGTTTTCCTGAAAAAGTGGAGTAACTCTTAAATGGGTTCCCAGATCAAAAATGTGAGGGCACCATTGAGATCAAAATGATGGATTTACTCTAGGAGTTACCTAACTTTGGTCAACGCAGGTCATCTATAGAAAATGTCACCAAGGACGTAACCAAAAATAAAATAATTAAATAAAATTATTTTTTAAAAAATCCTAATAACTCATGAACGGTGTCTCAGATTGAAAATTTAAGACCATCGTTGAGGTCATAATGTGGTGTTTTCCCTAGGTGCGACTTAACCTTAGTCAGTGCATGTCTTCTGTGGAAAAACTTAGAAAGGATGTAATCATCATTAAATAATTTAAATAAAAATTATTTCAGTTGACACCACAAATTTCCCCTAAAATGTATCCTTAGGTAGATATCCTAGGGTTAGCTGTATAACCTTGGGAATGCCTACAAATTTCTAGGGATATATTTATATTTACTCACTCAAACATACGATGATGAATCATGGATCAACAATCGACGCACATACGATTCAAAGGAACCTCGCTAATGATGATGAAGAAACAACAATCATCCTTATTCAAAGACTGATCCAATTTGAGTTAGGTTAGTTATTTCATTTTGATCATTCCTAATTTTTATTTTCATGGAATATTTTGGATAAGTCGACAAACAGATTGATATATGGTTTGATCCTTGCAGGATGGTTATAATTGCTAGGTTTATATTGGGGAGTTTTCTTAAATTGGTCCTTCTTTCTTCGTTCCATGTCCAACATGAATGTATGAGGACAAAAAAAATAAGTCCAAGGTTTATTTCTTATGTTTTTCTTTCCCCTGTTCTTTTCTTTATTCACCATTGTAACCATGTGGCCACGGTGCGACTTTTCAGGTGGTTTTGAATGTGATCAGACTCCCAGATTAGAGGAAAACCAAAAGAATAGGCTGAATCTACGTAGATTAGGACAAGGGAAACCTAGATATACCAACATTTAGAGATTTGGGCATTAAATTTGGATTAATAATCTATGGAAGGGACCACAGGTGTGGGTCTGGTGCGGTGGTCCAACGAGCTGGAACAATGGCCTAGTAGGGCAGTACAGAGACCAGAGGTGGTGGCCATGGATGACGGCAGAAGGAATGGATCTTACCACTTGGGATGAAGTGGATAATCCAATGGGATGCGGAGGAAGTGTAGCACGGGGCATGAAGGCAGCACGATGTGGGGCCGCGTGGGATATGGTGGAGTTGGCTGCATAATGCGTCAGGTGGATGTGTGCGGAGGCGGTAGTCGCAGAAGGCGACCATGTGGAGTGGATCTAGGCTGAGATGAGTGGGTTGGTCTAGAAAAATAGGTTCATGCCGAGAGGGCTTGGCCCAGGAGGAGAGGGCCGGTCCTAGGAGGAGTGGGCTGGGTCGGTCCAGTAGGAGCAGACTAGGTTGGACCAGTGGACCGAGCCGAATTCGAGTCGGACCCAGGTCCAAACTCAAGTCGACTTGGGGAGGTCTCATGGACCACCATGGTGGTCAACTTACATGGCTACTCAATTTTTCACGGCGTGGTCTCACAGATCAACCATGGGGTGGGACGACCATGGCGGTCGACTACCATGGTCAGTGGACCAACCACGCGGTCAGTCCACTGGCTTAGTGACCCCCCATCCTTTGGAAATTCAAACCCCATTAACTTTCAAACAATGTATCTTTATTATGATCCTTATACTATATGGGGACCCTGAAGTTGAGATGGTACTTTTTAGATAATGTGGTAAGTTTTTATCGTGGACAATAGAGGTTGAGATCATTACCTTCCATCCCTTCCTCAAGGGTTTAGTACGATATTACGTCCGCATCATTGGATTATAATACACTCTAGAGGCTAAGTCCTAGATAGAGTTAGGTGTCCCTCCATGAGACTATAGTGTGATCCTATATCACCCCTAGTAGAGTCTATGGAATCGTACAACCTTCATGAGCAGGTCACTGATCCTCCACATAGAGGGCCCCATCAGTAGGGTACGTGGTATCCCCTAGAGTGTTGGGCACAATCTGTGGTATCCCCCAGGGTGTACGAGCATGATCCCTTACATTTAAAATTGAACAAGATTTGGTACATGGTATCCCCTAGTGTATCTGGGCACAATCTATGGTATCCCCTAGTATATCTGGGCACGATCCCCTCTCTGTGGTATCATAATATTCCCTGACCATTATGTTCTCATTTGGATGGGGCCCAAATGACCTATACCACTTCATGAGTGTCTATGATGATATCATGGATCCAGTGGTGATATATCCCATAATGAGCATGCTTCGAGCATAATCTTATGGCTAACAGTTGGTTAATACCACCCAATGGTAGGGTGTTTCTCATTAGTATATCTAGATATTCTTGTTAAATGTTCTGTTGACATACAATTGTGTGGAGATGAATAATATTTTTCCTTCATGGTATTTACTTCATGGTATTTCCTTTTTGGAATTTCTATTTTGTTTTCTAGGTGTCCTACTGAGTATTTTTATACTCACCCCTTCATGGTCTTTTACCATACATGTCATGTCTTGTGCAGAAGACCAACCTTTGAAAGAGTCATAGGTGGACCAGGACTAGGTGGTGCTTAGTGAGTCCATATAGACAGGCATTCATATGGTCTAGAAAATAGTCCCAATAGATCTTTTCTTATAGGTTGTACTTTTAGTTGCAGACTCTTTTTGGTGGGATTTTTTGGCCCTATTTACTTTTTAGTACTTTCACTATTGTACTATGGTTGTGGGATATGGTGGTTTTCATGCATTTATTACTTAGTATTTTTTTTACATTTCATCATTTGTGGCTTGGATATGTGTGTATTCATACATTTACTTTAAGCTAATGCCTCCCATTTGTGGGATATGCCTACTCAGTTCTAGTCACTAGCCCCTGGCCTATTGGAGGTGAGCTTGGGGTAGTCATGGCATGGGAACCTATGGGATGGGTCATGATAGAGTGGTATCAAGGGAGGTCAGTTCTACTTTAAGACTGAGAGTATGTGATGTTGGTTTGGGGAAATAATGTTAAGTGTTTCGAGTTCAGATTTCAGACCTGGTACTACAGTATTGGTGTAGCAGCCGATGTATCCATACACCAGGACTCTGATTAATTGGTTTTCAACTCAGTACATGAAAACACTAGTTGTGGGAAAAAATAATGGTATATTAATCATATAATAATGGTTGTGTTTTCCATGTCATTATTGAGTTAGATCCCCAAATATTCTCTATTAACCTACTAAATATGGTTTTTTTTCAAGATGTATCCACATTGAAAGCCAACTAGGATTCCACTGTTTTATTACATGGATGATATTCCGAATAACGAGGTTTCGATATAGAGAATTTTAGCAATGATAGAACCTCTAGGTAGTGAAAAATACATATCAACACCTGTATAGAATGACATGATACTCGTAATACCAATGGATGAGGAGTATAGGATGAGCGTGCATCACGAGTTTCAATAGGAGAGACCCCTCATGTTTTGAGGTGAGCCAGACACACATGCAGTTGAGGACTGACTTGAAGCAGTGACCTGAGTTATCTATCTAGTTAGGACACCAACATATAAGATGGTGGTCTTGGTATCAAGACTTCTATACAACATAGCAAGGCGATGATGGGGTTTGGTTACCTGATCTTACGATGAGGTGACTCTTCTATGGACAGACATTAAGAAACTTTTCAGGGAGGAGTTATCACCATATAAGTTAAGGTCTATGTGTATCCACGAGCTTCAAAATATCCAACAGAATGACATTTCAGTATCTCAGTATTCATATAAGCATACCAACCTCTCTAGGTACTTGATAGATATGATACATGATCTATAATTCAATGATTATACCTTAGATTGAGGTCTGCATAGAGACATTTGATCCAATATTACCTCTTTGTGCATTCCCACCTATGTTGGGGTGATAGAGTGAGCCTTGGTGGTTGAGAGTTCAATGGTGGGGAAGATACATCCAATGGTAGTCAACAATGGGTAGTCAGGAGAAGAGACATCAGATGTAGGTAGATGATGAAAGTCGGGTCAGGAACTTCAGGAGGCAATCCTAGGGAAGCTCAAGGTAGCCAAGGGAAAGACAGTGTTATTCACAAGATAGTAGGGGACATCTCACCTGATATTTTCCAACCCATCATACTACATATAGGGGGACTATAGATGGACCACCATGGTAGAGACAAAGGCAGGGGAATGGGTGGTCTGTAGGGTGGTATACATAGAAGAGGAGGTGGGAGAGAAGTATGAGGTGGTAAACACTTCGACGTGTTATGATCACCACCCCTAGGTGGTCCACACCTAGCTTAGGAAGCTGGAGGAAAAGGGAGGGGATAAATTCATTCAGTCAAGGTATATGAATGAGGGGCTCTATGAATTATTCAAGGTATGATCTATTTCGTTTATACATTATCTGTTGAACTAATTAACCCAGGTGCTAGTCAATCTTTTCTTGACACTAATCTTGTTCGAGAATCAAAGATTCTGGTTGAACCATTAACTTGAACGTCATTCTTGGAGACTCATACTATAGAAGAGCCAATGATCACGTATTGGTGTTGATAGTGTGACATGAATCTTGGAGTTAAGATTTTTGGTTTGGATCTCTTGGTATCAACATCGAGGAATTATGATGTCATTCTTGTTATAGATTAGTTCTCCATTATTTATGCTCAAATTTACTGTTTTACACATAGAGTGTGGTGTGTATATAGTGATGGAACTAGGTTTTCCATTTTTAGTGAAAAGGAAAAAAATTTAGTGTAGGATGCACTCTCTCATTGGAGGGTGCATCTGATTACTCATCAGTTAGTTAGCCTCACCCTCGGTGTAGTTGATGATATGAGTCCTCATTTTCCTACAGTGGTGGTGAAGTATGAGGAAATATTTCTAAAGAAGTTCCAGGTTTACATATCTATATGGATATGGAATTCTACATTAATATAAACCCTAGGAAGACACTGATATCTACACCTTCATATTAGATGGCTCCTGTAGAGCTTTGCGAGATGAGGATGCCGTTAGAGGACTTGTAGAGGAAGGTCTTCGTGAGACCCAATGGTTCAACATGGGTATCCCTATATTTGTTTTTCAAGAAGGCATATGGTAGATTAAGGTTATGTGTGGATTATTGGAGCTTGAACCAGGAGACCATAAAGTACAGTTATCCAGTACTGAGGATTGATGACCTCTATGATTAGTTGAAAGGGGCATGGTGGTTCTCAAAGACTTACCTTAGATCTGGTTATCACCAAATATGAGTACGAGATGAGGATATACCGAATATGACCTTCAGGTGTTGTTACAGTCACTATGAGTACCTGTTGATTCCATTTGATATGAAAAAATCCCCAGTAGTGTTCATTGAAGTCACGGACCGAATATTTCAGCCCTACTTATACCAGTTTGTGGTGGTCTACATTTATGAAATCCTAGTGTACTTAGCATCCAAGTAGGAGCATGAGATATCCTTAAGGATGGTCATGGACACACATTGAGAGAACCATATTTATAAGAATCTCTAGAAGTGTTAGTTTTGGATTCAAGAGGTCCATTTTTTTGGACATGTTATCTTAGAGGCTAGAGTTGCAGTGGATCCAGTAAAGGCTGAGGTAGTTCTTGCTTGGGATCCACCCAAGTGTGTTACAGAGGTGTAGAGTTTCCTTATATTGGCATGTTACTATAAGAGGTTTGTTCCCAACTTCTATAGAGTGGAATAAAACTTAATGGATTTGACATTAAAGGGGTCATCCATTCATGTGGACAGAGAAGTTTCAACAATGCTTTTAGGAGATGAGGAAGAGGTTGACAAGCACTCTCATCCTAAAGTTACTGGAGGAAGGCATCAAGTACGTGGTGTTATGAGATGCATTAGGGTCTGGTAATGGTTGTGTCCTCATGTAGGGGAAATAGGTGATTGCCTATGGTTTTCACTAGTTAAGACAATATGATTAAAACTATGCAACCCATGATCTGGAGCTAGTATCAGAAGTCTACAAATTGAAGATGCAGATAAACTACCTGATGGGTGATCGATTTACTATCTACTCTGATCACAAGAGTCTCAAGTATATCTTCTTTCAGAAGGATCTGAACTTGAGATAGAGGAGATGAATAGAGTTCATCTAGGACTATGACTTTGATATTGTATATAATCCTAGGAATGGGAACATGGTGGTAGATGCTCTCAACATGAGATCTAGCTTGCAGTTGCTGAATGGGGCATCAAAGAATTTGGCATCACTATTGATATCATTTGTGGGTGGATATAGAGTATCCTACCTCTAGTTGATGGTTGTTACCCCTTCACTCTTATAACTTTTTAGGGATGAAAAACTTGGGGAAACCTACTACGAGACATTACGTGCTCATATGTCCATAGGACATTATTTTGATTGATATTAAAAAGGTTGGGAGCACATATTTCTTTTTAGATGGTGAAAATTTGTACCTTTGGTGTTACAAGAGGTGGATTTGATGGAGTTTTATACATACCCTTTGGTGGTACATCCAGGTGTGGAAAAGATGTATCAAGACCTCCGATGTCATTTTTTGTGGTTAGGGATGAAGATGGGAGTTGCAGAGTTTGTCTCCTGATACATCACTTGTTAGCAAAAGAAGGCGGAGCACTAGGTTCCAGTAGGTTTAGATCAACACCTTGAGGTTCCAGAATGAAAGTGGGATGAGATATCAATAGAGTTCATGAGGGGTTTACCACATATTTATAGGGGGAATGATGTCATCTAGTTATCATTGACTGAATAACCAATCTAGACCACTTCTTAGCTATCTGATAGAATATTTTATTAGAGAGATTGGGATAACTTTACATGCAGGAGACTATTCGACTCTATAGAGTTCAATTGATTATTGTTTCATATCATGATTCTCATTTTACACCCCAATTGTGGAAGGAATTCAAGGAGGTGTTTGGGACTCAATTACACTTGATCATAGAGTTTTACCCACTGATGGATGGAAAGAATACATGAACCATTCATGTTTTGTAGGACATGTAGTGAGTTTTCATGTTGGATTTTGGTCGGAGTTAGGAGGATACTTTTAGGGTGATCTATTTCTTTAGTGTTCATTCGACAGTGGCATAGAAATCTCCAGGTGATCACATGGGAGTAGGAGGATTAGATTCATGCTCAGTACCCTAATTTGTTTGGGTAGCCCTTGTTTTGTATTTCGGGGTTAAAAATCCCCAAGGTGGGGAGAATATAAAATCTTATATTTTCAATGTATTATTTTTAGAAATTATATGGAATTATTTTGAGATTAGGTGCTGAGACGACGTGCTATTTTTGTGGCCCGATGTTCCTGTAACAATTTTTTAAAAGTATTAAACTTTTAATAGAAAAAACATGTAGTTTTTCTGAAAGAGTGATATAACTCTTAAACAGGTAACCATATTTAAAATTATAGGGTAGAATTGATCTCAAAATTGTGGCTTTACAATAGGCGTAACCTAACTATGGTCAACGCAGGTCATCTCTAGAAAAAGTCACCAAAGATGTAGCCATAAATAAAATAATTAAATAAAATTATTTTATTTTTTAAATCCTAATAACTCATGAATGGTTATTCATATTGGAAATATGATACCACCATTTAGTTCTTAATGTGTTTTTCCCTAGGTGTCACATAACCTTAGTGGGTGTGGGTTTTATATGAAAAAACTCAAAAAGGATGTAATCATCATTAAATAATTTAAATAAAAATAAATTTGGTTAACGCATCGATATTACCCTTAAATGTATCCTTATGCTAAAATCCTAGGGTTAGTCACATAACCCTGAGAATTACAAAGAATCACTAGGGATATATTTGGAATAAGTCTCTTGAAAAAATAGTGATGGATCGTGGATCAATGATCAACACACAATCGATTCGAAGGAACCTCAACACCACTGATGATGATGCAACGATCATACTTCATCAGTGATTGATCCAATTTGAGGTAGGGTGGTTATTCAATTGTGATGTTTCTCATTCTTTATTTTCATGATGAATTTAGATAAATCCATGAAAAAATTGATATGAGGTTCGATCATTGTGGGATTATTATAATTGTAGGGTTTATTTCAGGGAATTTTCTTAAATTGGTTACTCATTATTCATTCCTAATCTAACAAGAATGGATTTATGCCAGTACAAAAATTCCTAGGTTCATTACTCAAGGTGTTCGTGTTCTTTTATCTCCCCTGTTATTCATGTTCTTTGGCGTTGGACCCCCCATGTCCACTGTTCGACTTATTTGGTAGTTTTGAATGCGATCGGTCCCTTGTATTAGAGGAAAAATGAAAGCAGAGTCTGGATATATTTTGACGAGGACCCGAGAAACCTAAAACTATGACCATTTCATGATTGGGGAATTGGAGATGGCTTGGAGGTTGGTAGAAGGGACCACCAATTTGGGTTTGACACGGTGGTCTGACGAGGCGGTGCTTCGGTTCGGTAGGGCGATATGAAAAATGGAGGTGGATGCCACAGATGATGGGGGTGGCGATGAAGCAGGTCATATGAGACAAGGTAGAGAAGACCATGGGATGTAGAGGTAGAAGATCCAAGGACATGGAGGTGGTGCAATGTAGGGTCATGTATGATGTGGCAGAGCAGACTATAGGATGTGGTGGGTGGATACATGCGGAGGCGACGATCACGATGGGAGACTGCATAAATGGGATAAAGTCCAAGCCAAATGATCTAGGCCAGACGAATAGGTTCGGGCTGAATGGGCTGGACCTAGGAGTAGTGGGATGGTTTAGTCCATATGGAGCAGGCTGGGTCATACCAGTGGACTGGGACGAATCTAGGTCGGACCTCGAGTCGACCTGGGCCAGTTGCACGGTCGACCACCAGAACACCTAGAGTTGTTGAATCATGGTCACATAGATTTACCATGGGGTGGATCGACCGTGGCAGTTGACCGCCATGGTCGGTCCATGGGCCCAGTGACCCCCTATCCTTTGAAAATTCAAACCCTCATAACTTTCAAACATTGTGTCCTTTTGATGAGTCGTCTATGGCATTGGGACTCTGACACTAAGATGGTCCATTGAGATAATGTGGTGAGTTTTTATATTAGACAAGTAGAGGTTGATATAATTTCCTTTAGTCCTTTTTTCGAGGGTTCAGTATGGTATTATGTCCACATCACTATATTGTAATACCCTCTAGAGTCCAAGTCCCAGATAGAGTCAGGTCTCCCTCCCTAGTACTAGAAAGTAATCCGTTATCAACCCTAGTGGAGTCTATAAAATTATGTAACTTCCATGAGTAGGGAGATAATCCTCCACCTAGCAGGCCATATTGGTAGAGTACGTGGTATCCCTCATATTATCTTGACATGATCTGTGGTATACCCCAGGGTGTCCGAGCATGATCCCCTATATTGTGAATTAATATAGATTGGGTACATGATATTCCCTAGTGTATCTTGGTGTGATTCATGATATCCACTAGAATATTTGGGCATAATCCCCTCTATGTGGTATCATAATATTTCTTGACCAATACATTCTCATCTGGGAAGGGCCCAAATGAGTTATACCTCTTTATGAGTGTCTCTGATGATATCATGGCTTGAGAAATGAGATCTCCTGGAATGATCATGCTTCGAGCAATATCCTATGGCTACCAGTTGGTGAAGAAAACTCAATGATGGGGAATTTTTCATGAGTATATCTAGATATTCTTGTTATATTTATTGTTGACATATACCTGTGTGAAGATGACAAGTATTTTTTTTCATGGTATTTCCTTTGTGGAATTCCATTTGTGGTTTCAAAGTGTCCTACTAAGTATTATTATACTCACCCCTTCATAGGCTTTTCCCACATGTGTTGTGTCCTGTGTAGAGGATCAACCATTTGACGGATTCCTAGGTGGACAAGGATCAGGTGGTGCTTAGTGAGGATAGATAGATGAGGTGTTCCTATTATCTAGACAGTAGTCCCATTAGCTATTTTATTACAGGTTGGTCTTATGGTTACATACTATTTTTGGTGGGATGTTTTTCCCCTATTTACTTTCTAGTAAATTCACCATTTTACTCTAGTTTTGTGATATAGTGGTTTTCATACATTTCTTACATAGAGGTTTTTTACATTTCAGAATTTGTGTCTTGGAGATGTCTGCATGCATATAGATAATTTAGGCTAATGCCTATAATTTGTGGGATATGCCTAATTGGTGCTAGTCACCATCCCCTAGCCTATTAGAGGCAGACTTGGGGTAGTCATGGCATTGGCCTTTCTATACCAGATCATTATAGAATCTTTTTAAATAATTTTTTCCAAACATTCCATTATTTAATTTTTAAAAAGCGGTGAAAGGAATATTTTATATTAATGTATACAATATTAATTAATTTTACAACCATAAATACTATTCTATTATTTTAATCATTATTCACATGTTTTCTTAGCTCTCTTTAAAGAAATGTATTTTCTATATATTTTGGGAATTTTTAGTTAATATCCCATCAAAAGAAAATGATACTATATTGTGTTCTAAAAAGCTGTCGGAATATTATTTTGAGGTTATCTTTCATCTATGTAAACATACATTAATGATTTAAATACTTCACTAGGGATATGATCTAATAATACCATAAAATTTTTCCCTAGATGACTTATGATGATGATGTTATTAGGGTAATTCCATGACATCCATTTCTTTCCCATGTGTTTATTAAGTTATATTGAAACCTTTATGAAACCCATTTTTTCCATGGGTTATATGATGTTGAAATGACAAATCATTTCATGATATTTTGGTAAATTTATTGTTTAAGATTATGTGATGGGTGGGTCCATTATATCCCAATGCATTTTGTAGAGATGGATAACCCATGATATAACTATGTTAGTCATGAACATGATTTCATGTTCACAATATTTTGTGTGGATCTTGTTTCATGCCCACAAGATAATGCGTAGAGCTAATTTTATGTCCCTAAGATTATGCATGGACCTGGTTTCATGTCTATAAGTTTATGGGAGGACCTGATTTGATCTCATTAACATAATGAGTGAACCTATTAATATTTATACATGTTCACAATGTTATAAGATTATGATTTTTCCACATACCTACATGGATGATATTCTATCATGGGTCATGATTGGTCATTAAAGATTCCACACTCTAAGGACTACTGTCTTTTTTATGACAAAATCATATTCCATGTCTCCTGAATTATATTATCAATGAATTTATTAGGTATGAGTTCATTTTGTTATGATTACTTTATCATACACATATTATAAATTTTATAATTGATTAGTACATCTTATTTTTACTATTATTGTGCATCTGACCTCACCCAATCTTATTTTTTCCATCCCCATGTATTGATGGATAGTTTTAGGTATGATATGTAATGACCCAGGTTTTTCCTCATTAAATAAATATCATCTTTGATAACTTTTGATACTCACTACACCCAACATAAATGAACCACAATATATTAAAAGGAATATATTAATAAATCAGTATTAAACAATAAATTTTAATCCATTAATTTTTTGCTTTTAGATGACTAATAATTAATAAGAAATAATATTGAAAAATATAATTTTTTATAAAATTTATTTCATTTATATTCTGATTTATTTTAAAAACATAATTCACAACATTTAAAATGTAAATTTGATAAAAAAAATTCATTATTGAACTCATCTCATGAAAATTTACTTATTATGGAATTTATAATTTTTTTAAAAAATATTGATTTTAGGTTGAAAAATTAATTATTTATAGATTTTTTTGATTTTATCACTATAAAAGCATACCTACTAAGTTTAAAAAATTAGTTTGGTAAAAACATATTTATTTATAGAGAAAAATATTTTGTTTTATTATATTATTTGGGCATATAAACTCTTTTTTCAACAAATATAGAAATAAATAAAAATATTTGTTTAATAAAAAAATGTTTTGGGTATCTTATTTTAATAAAGTATTTTCATGATGAGAATCATTTTTGGATTTCCATAACAGCCAAAAAGAATTAATTTTATTTATAATAAATTAATATATTTCATTATAATTAGTAATAATGAAAATTTTATATTATATATAAATTTGAAGATGAAATATTTCATTTTTCAAAAAATGTTTATACATGATTAATTTCGATTATATTAGAATTTAAATTTCACACATTTATAAATTTTATTTTATAAAAATATTTTAAAAAAATATTATAAGTTTAAAATTATTTAATGAGGAAAATTTTAATTTTTTATGATAATTAATAAATAAGGATAAAAAAATGTTACCCTCATAAAAATTAAAATGGAAAATGGTCTTTTACTATGGGGAAATTTCCAAAACCTCAGATAATAGTTTCTAAACTAGGTAGATGAGATGAGTTTAAAATTTACCATATCCAAACATCTATTTTTCCACTTTTTATCCATTGAACCTTGAATACAGTCATGGAATTATTAATGAAATGATGAGTGTTTCCAAAAGTTCCATTTTATTCCCTTAAAATGATATCACTTGAACCCTTTAAATTCTACACTACTATTTAGAAATTTCTTTTAAAAACTTCCCAAATTTACTCCATTTTATGTCTTTTACACATCCTAATATTTTTGATCACCAAAAATTATCCTAAGGCCCTCAAATATAAGGCCTTCATCGAGAGGAAGTTTGAGGTCTCAACATAAGTATCACATCATTCTTAACGTTTGATTCTTATTATATCTTTTGTAAAAAAACCATAACCATAGTTTAATAATGACATTATCATAATTAGTTAGTTGATATTTTATTATAATAATGGTGAAAACCTTCTCTATTATCTTCTGTATTCAAAGAAAAAACAAGAATTATCATCAGTATGTGTGTGTAGATTACCCCCTCTATGAAGGGACACTTTCATTTTTTCATCAACCCCCTCTTGGTTAGTTTTAATGATGGTATTTGTGAATTAATATTATTTATATAATTTATTTTTATTCTAAAATTATCACATAATAATCCAACTTCACCCCACTCATTTGTTGGGTAACTAGGACACTAATTGGGTGTTGTGCGGACTACCGCCACAATGAATAAACGTGTTTTGTTTTCCTTAACTTAAAAAAATGTATGGTTTTAGATTATATTAGACGAGTATATATGATATAATTAATTAATATATATCATTAATATTCTCCTTTTTAATAACTCAAAAATTAATTAATGTTACAAGGTGATCCTTCAATATATGTAAATAACCCAAAATTACTTCATTACCATTCTCATTTTCATAAAACATGACTAAAAATACAATGAAATGGTATTATAACATTATTAGTCATTATAAAAAATCAATCAAGTTACCTAAAATCATTTTAAAATGATGAAATTTGGGATAAAAAGGAAGATCAACATCTCCTTTACAAACCTAGTTCAAAATATTCAATATTATTAACACTTGATGTTGAACAGAGGTTATGAAAATTCAATGCATGAAGAAAATTGTTATTTATGAAGATTATAAATGAAAATTTATATGAATATGTTTATTAAATAATTAATTGATATTTTTATATTTATGATATAGAAGATTAAAGAACTTCCATGTAAATCGAGGGTAAAGGTAAGGGACTTGGTAAGTTATACTCATTTCTTTGAGTTATACAATTTCTTATTTGATTTTTCCCAGAATTTCCCTTATAAATGATGATATATTTTTATTTTTTGGAAAATGATTTTTGAAACCAATTCCAATTCCATGAAATGTTTTCTTTTCATTTTACTTATAAACAACCCATGCTTTTCGAAAACAGACTTATAACTATGACTTTTACAATGATGAATACAAAGTGTTTTCAAAAAAATCATTTTGTGATTTTAATTTTTTCATTAACTTTGAAATGATATACCACCATTGTAGTTATGCTTAATGTTTCACCCTATATTATTATTTTATTATGTAATTATTTTGGATGATCAAGTGTTCTATATGAATTGATTTAACCTATGACATTATTTGATTGATTTATAAAACTCATATTACATAATGGGTTCCTTATGAAAATTAAATTATTTATAGTTGGATGTTAAATTAAACATATTTTTTCAATGGGTTATTTAAAAGATGATTCATAATTTTTTAAACCCATTTTTCTTTATATGTGATACGTGCTGATTTTTTTCTCATCCAACACACAAATGAACATATTATAAGGTGCATGTGATCAATATCTACCACTAATGCATTGGGTAAAGTCTTATATATCATGATATATAAATGTTATGTTAATGGTTTAATAGGTATCTAGGTTCCCAAAAGGTTATTTAGATAGTATTTTTTATACTCGTAATTTTATGAGTAAATTGGTTAGTGGGTAGATAAGTTCACAAAGATAAGAAATAACATGTTTATGATTATGCCAATTTATTTCCAATGTTCCATGGCCCATATTATATGATTAATTTTTTTATTTTACTTATGTCATGGTAATTTTTTAGTAATTTTAGATTTTATGTCTATCTTTCATACTTATTGTCAACTCTTATTGTTTTAGGTTCTTTTAAATCATATATTTTTCCTATATAGATTATTTTACATATGTTTATAGTTTAACCATTATAGTCTTTGATATGATACCGTTACTGAGTGTTCCACCTCACAACTTTTTTATATTTTACCTTCCTAATGATTTAAAGAATATTATTCCACATATAATGGTTAATAGTGGATTTAATTTATTGTGAAAATTTCACAACATGCGAAATAAGTGTTTTTATGTTTCTAGTCCCCAAGAAACTAAACCTTTATCTCCTTCAGTTATCCAATTTTTTTTGGATGTAGTAATTAAACCATGTAATCAATGTATTATTTATGTATGGCTAACTTGGGTCAATTTAATTTTTAATAGAAAATAGTTTAATTATTTTAGAGAGTAGGTAGAGAAAACATTAATGAGAACCCATAGGATAATCCTAAGTATAGAAGAAAATCATGAGTTATTTTAATGAAAGGAATATGGTTTTACAAACAATACATACCATTCTAGATAATACAACTAGACATGATTTTGTAACAAATTCATCTAGGGGTAATAAATTAAAAAGATTTAGTTGATTATATCTCGTCCATCATTCAGATGCATGGTGAATGCACCCTTACCATGCACCTGGTTTGACACTCATGATGGAAATTCTAAGGTTAAATCATATTATATATATAAACCATCATGATTTATTTTTTAACAATATTAACTTGTATAGTTAATTAAAATATAGTAGGAAAAAAATTATTGATAACCTAGATTGAATCTTCTGGAGTTGTTAAGGAAAAATAAACTCAATATTTTTATGTTATTACTTGTAAGATCAAAGTATCTTCCTAGAGTGTGAAGTTGAGTTGTTGATTGAACTTATACCCAGGTCTATAACATTCTCAATGAGTCCATATATAATGGATCCATTTAAATATAGGGGTTTAGGAAGTAATTACAAGATAATTTTGACAAGAGTTTTATAGGCCCTAGTGATTCGCCATGGGATGCACCCATCCACTTTTAAATAAGAAGTATGGATCAATGTTTATTTGTATAAATTATCAAGAGATAAATAAAAGCATGATAAAAAACATGTATCCTCTTCATGTATTAATGATCTATTTGATAAAATCCTAGGATAATAGTTCTTCTCAAAGGATGATCTCTAATATGGATATTATCAACTGAGGGTAAAAAGGGAGGATATTACAAATATGTCATTATTCACAAGATATGTACAATATGAGTTTATAGTGATTCCATTTTGACTCACCAATTCCCATTATATCTTCCTAGATCTTATGAATAGAGTCCTTAAATATTACCTAGATTAATTTATGAATTCTTTATATGTGATATCCTTATATATTATAAAAGCAATAAAGTGGATGAAAAACACTAAAGTGTATTTTGAATACCATGAGGAAGGAGAGAAAATATTTCAATCTAATTAAATTTAAATTTTGGATAAAAAATTATCATTCATGGGTCATGTCATTATAAGAGAGGGTATATATATATATATATATATCCTAGAATGAGGTTATTAAAAAATGGATCAGACTAACCACTATGATTAAAATACATAGTTTTCTTGGTTTATCATGATATTATAGATACATTGTGAGGAATTTCTCAAGGCTATGAATCTAATTAATCATGTTATCATAGAAAGTATTCAAGTTCCTCTAGATGAAATAATTCGAGGAATGCATTAAGGATCTCAAGTAAAGGTTGATCATTGGACATATGATTACATTACCCTAAATTAGTGAATGATTTTTAGTTTATAGTGATGCATCATTAAAATTATTTGGATGCATCAACATGAAAAATGAAAAGTTAATTTAATATGAATTATACCAATTAAAAACTCATGATCAAATCTACCTGATACTTGAGTTAGAATTAGTGGCGGTCATACTTTCATTGAAAATTTTATAAAATTAAAATTATAGTGATAAGTTTGATATATACACAAATAAAAAGAGTTTGAAATATGTCATTTTGTATACAGAGTTAAACATGCACCAAATTCGATTGTTGTAGTTAATAAAATATTATGAAATATCAATACATTATCAGCCTATAAAGGAAAATAATGTGGCTAATTCTCTGATTATAAAAGTATATGATAATCTATCCATGATGAGGATTAAAATGACCCAATACTCCTGAATTTTTTAGGGGATGAATCCTGATGTCATTGTGGAGGAGATAAATACTATATTACCCATGTGAATTCTCAGCTATCCATTCATGTAAATATCAAATAATCCCAAAATTATAATGTAGATATTTAAAAAAGGTATTAAATATTCCAAAGATCAGATTTGATTAATATTTTCTTATAAGGTTTGAAACCCAAAAATGTGTTATATCTATAGTGTAACAAAAGAATTAGATTTCAAATAATGCATGTAGCTCATCCATATCTATCAATCCAGGGGGACAATGATGTATGGAGATTTGAAGAAAGAATTCTAGTGGGATACCATGAAGAGGGAAATCATGAAGTATGCATCTTGATGTTTGATATGTTAACAAGCAATGGAAAAATGAAAAAATCCTAAAGGGATGATGAAACCATTAAATATACCTATTTATAATTGGTAAAAAATCAATATGGAGTTTATCATAGGATGCCCAAAAAATTCTAAAGTTCACAATGTAATATGGGTTTTAGTCAATAGTTTTAAAAATTTAACACATTTTATTTCCATCAAAGAAGATTTTATTTTAACCAACTCACCAATATATATATATATATAATGGAAGTGATAAGGTTTCATTGACTAACACTATCCATTTTATTTTATCAGTATTTGACATTTACCTCAAGGTTATAAATAAGTATTCATAAAGAGTTTGAGATAGATATGATCTTTAGAACTGCATACCCTCCTCAATAATATGGTTATAGTGAGTGGATAATTCAAACTCTTGGGGAAATGTTGAGATCTTTTTTGATAGATCTCTAAGGAGGTTGGGATTAACACCTACCCTATAATATAACCCCAATTTCCATCCTTGCATTCATATTGAACCATATGAGTATCAGTATTGGAAGATATATAGTACTTGAACATTTTGGATTGAAGTTGGTGAGAGGAAACTGATAGGTCATGACCTTGTTTAAAAAATTATAGAGAAGTTTGAAACCATTCAGAAGCATATGAGAGTATTAAAAAGTATATAGAAGTGTTATGTAGATAATCATTGATGAGGTTCAACATTTAAAGTTGGTGAAAATATATTTATATGAATGTATTTATGGAAACATGTCATGATATTTTGGAATAAATGGTCATTGATCCTTAGGTACATCATCCCTTTCAATATCTTTAATCATGTAAGAGTCATAATATATCACATACCACTACCTCCTCACCTCTCCTAAGTACATGATTACTTTCATGTACCATTTTTGAAGACTTACATAACATATTCATCAAATATACTAAAATAAAAATCTATGCAACTTGAACATGACCTATCCAATTAAAAAACCCCATTGAGAAATTAGATCAAATGATAAGGTGATATAGAACACTACCACTCATCTGGTAATTATTCTATGGAAAAATAATATATTTTACTAGGATACATGGGAACCTGTATATGTAATGATATAAAATTACCCTCACTTTTTTCTTTCAAGTAATAAAATTTTAAAGGAAATAATATTTTTAGGGGTGGTTGAATGAAACGAACTGAGTTTTTCCTACTTAAATAAATACAATGTTTGATAAATTCATGTGGATGATACACCAAATGTAAATAAACCACACCATATTATAATTACATTATTGATAAATATATAATAAGCACTAAAATAGTGGTAGTATATTGTGCACCCAAAGGGGGTTTTTAAAGGATGTTTCTATAATTTCATTGGTAAGGGATCCTCCAATGAAACTGGACTATGGGAGATGATTAAGGTCATAAAGTATGCTAGAAATCATGACTATAGATACCTCTTTCTGGAATTTGAGTAAACTAATTTTTTGGATATTTTAAGGACTCAATCAAAGAATATTCCATGTAGAATTATTCCATCCTTGATTGAATGCCTTCTGTTTCTTGAGAAACATAATTTGGATTTCACTCAAGATTATATGGAACACAATCAATTTATTAATTCTTTATAAAAAATAGAAATTTTGTAGGAATGTTTGAGATGGTCATTTATTATTTTATAATTTGGTTCACATATTTTTAATTTTGATGTGTTTATTGTTTTTCATAGTCTACATTTTAATCTACATTTTAATATAACTTTCTATAATTTATAATAAAATTTTAAAGGAATGGTATTTTCAGGATCCTAATTTTTTTTACCTATAGACTTTATACAATAAATAATTAATAAGATTTAATATTGAAAAAGATGTTATTTTCAATAAAACATTTTTATTTATGTTTTAATTTATTTTAAAAAATGAATTTTAAAATTTTAAAATGTAAATTTGAAAAATAATAATTAATATTTTATATACTGTCCTGAAAATTTACTTGTTGTAGATTTTATAATTTTTTTTATAAAAAGAACTATTTAAGGTAAAGAATACTATGACAACGAAAAGTGCCAAGTTTCTACAATGCAACTGAAAGTTAAGAGACAACGACTCCAAAATGGGTCCCGAACCACATCCGGTTCCCTCTTCCATGCTCCAAACCCAAACAACAATCTATCCCAAGGCCTTTACATTATCATGTCCTATAATAAAAAAGTCTTCTCAGGTTCCGATCAGGCAACCCGAATAGGGTGTGAGTACAAATCAGTAAGCCACCACCAACAATGTCTAAAACGAGTCCAGTCAAAATATAGTGCATGCAGTTATATGAAACAATAAATACAACGCATAAATTAAACAGTTATCAAATTTTCATTTAATACATAATCATCACATTAGGCCAATTCAATCCATGTTTTCCAATTTAATAATCATTCATTATTATCGTTTATTTGGTGTTGGTCATCATGACTAGTATCCCAAATATCAGTTGAAACATCATTCATTATGCTTAGCACTCCAATTCTCATTTGGTGTAGGTCATCATGCCTAACAACCTTACATCTAAGAACTTAGATAACTATTGAGGAGGAATTCCATTTCCAAGTCCCAAATTCTACATTGGTCTAGGATTTCATACCTGGCACCACAAAATCTCATCCATTTAATCATTATTTAATTCATAATAATTTTCCATATTAATCATTTACTAACACAATGATTAGTTAAACATTTCAAAGGCCATTAGTTAATTCAAAAATTAACTAATCACATAACCCATTAATTAGTTCATCAATTAATTAACTAATCAATACCATTATCATTCCATAATTAATTATTCACAATTAATTATCCATTTTAAAACCCATCAGGTCATAATTAATTCTCACAATTAATTATCTTTAAATCCAAACATCATTTCATAATTAATTCTCCCAATTAATTATCTTAATACAATCAATTAAATAACTCAAATACAAGATCACAACCCATAATTAAATCTCCAAGATCTCAATCACTTTAGGCAACCCCCCATTCATTTGTTCCATGATTCAATTATCAATAAATCACCAAGGTAAACACACATCAATTAAACTTTCCTAATTTCTCCAATTTAGGAAATAATTTATCAAGGGAAATATAAAAATTCATAAACTCATAAACATATCATAAATCATAACTATGGTATTTTTATTTAGACCACCTACCTTAGTTTATTGATAGAAGTTAGCCCAATAGAAATCCCCAAAATATCAGCAGCACAACATTGTTTATCAAGATCCGGATCTAACTCCCTAAAACCAAAATTAAGATCAAATGCATCAATATCTTGGAAATATAGATCTAGATTCAGAATCCTAGATATATATATCAACCCATAGGTTTAGATTAATAGAAACGATGAAGATTCTACATGAAAAGAATTAAGAAAGATGGTGGAAAGAAATTGGAGAAGCATCGGGATGTAATCCACTTACTAGGAGGAGATAAGATCTCTAATCCGGGCTTCCAATCTCAAATAACGGTGTTCAGATTGCCTTGTAATCCCTCTGGAAGGATTTGGGAACACCTAAAATTCATCAATCCCAAGCCAAGGTCGAAATATGGGAGTCCCAGGGGGTTCATGTTGTTTTAAAAGAGATTTTTTGGATATTAAAAACCACGTACACAGTTTCCTAGGAATAGGTGCATGATTAGGAAAATTGTGTACCAACTTTGTATACTCTACTACCCACTTATGCACGGTTGGCATGATTTGGCCTCACAATTAGGAAAATCGTGTGCCAACTTTACAGACTCCTTTGTCCAATTGTGCACGCTTGGCACAGTTTGGTCGAACAGTTAGTCAAACCATGCACAAAATTTGAACATCCCACTGTCCTTTAGCTTTTCTTAAAATTTCACCCAAACTCACCCCAAGATTCTAATCCACATTGAAGGTAATTAAAAACTTCAAAAATTACCTAAAAACGCACCCGAGATGACTCTAGAAAAGGCTGGGATCTTACAATCTCCCCACCTTATAACAACTCATCCTCGAGCATCTCTCCTAAACTTCTCTAAGATTTTGAGCCAAAAAGATTGGGCCATTGAGCCCTCATGTCTGATTCCCATTCCCAAGTTTCCTCTTGAACATTTCCATGTTTCAATAACACATGAACTAACGGAACGGTCTTTCCCCATAACACTTTCTTACTACGACCCAACACACGTACCAGATGCTCCTTAATGGATGCATTTTTCTCGAGGTCAACTTCCTCCACATTAATCAGATGAGAAGGGTCAGGGTGATATCTTTGTAGTTGTGACACATGAAAAAAATCATTCATAGCACTGAATTTCTGTGGAAGTTCTAATCGGTACGCCACCGACCCGATTCTCTCTAGCACCTCAAACGGTCCCACCAACCTGGGTGCTAACTTGCACTGCCTCTGTATCCTATGGTGACCCAATCTTGGAAACACCCAAAGGAATACAAGATCACCCTACATAAACTATAGGGTTCGTCAATGTCTATCAACGTATGACTTATGTCTGCTCTGATCCGTATCCATACGTTTCATAATCAACTGCACCTGCTCTGATGTCTCCTGAACGAGTCTCGGTCCCAACAGCTCTAACTCACCCTCCTCTAACTAACATAGTGATGATATACAAGGTCTAAAATAAAGTGCCTTGTATGGTACCATCTATTTTGTTGCTGGATAACTGTTGTTATAGGAAAAATACACTAAATCCAGGTTATCTTCCCAAGAACCACCAAAGTCAAGGACACATTCTCGCAACATATCCTCTAACACCTATATGGTATGCTCTGACTGCCCATATATCTATGGGTGAAAGGCCATACTTAATAGAACCTGTGTACCAAGTTCCTTTTGTAGCCCTTCTAGAAGCATGAAGTATGAATCACGATCTGAAACTATAGTCCGTGGCACGCCATGTAAATGAACTATGTATTTCATGTACAGTTCTCCCAACTGATATACTATAAATGTTTCCTTGATAGGCAAGAAGTGTGATACCTTTTTTAGTCAATCCACAATGAACCAAATAGAATCATTCTTCCTAAAGGTATTTGAAAGTCCTACCACAAAATCCATAGTCACGTTATCCCAATTTCATTCCGGAATAGGTAACAGTTGCAATAGGAATCCAGGTCGTTGATGATCTTTTTTCACCTGCTGATAGGTGAAACACCTTGTTATGAACCCTGATATATCCTTTTTCATGCCTGGCCACCAAAAATTTCATCGAATATCACATCACATTTTTTTCACCTCAGGATGTACCACCCATCTTGAAGCATGAAATTCTCGCATGAGTTCCTCTCACATACTCATAGGCACAACAACCCAATTTTTCACAAAAATGATCTCATCCTCATCTATTTTACAGTCTGAAGGTGTCTCCCCACCTTCAAGGCTTTCCCTCAAGGATAAAAATTCTAGATCTTCATACTGTCTATCCCTAATCCATCTCAAGAGTGTAGACTCCACTTCTATAGAAACCAGAGTCATCCTCTCCTAACTCTCATGAACTACCACATGCATTTTCGCCAGCAAGGTCATCACCTTCCACTCTGCACTCAACTCATGTACCAACTGAGTCTGAGTTTTTATTCTCAATGTATCAGCCACACTATTACCCTTCTCAGGTGTATATTCTAGTTCAAAATCAAAGGACTGCATATACTCTACCCATCTTCGCTGCCGAAGATTCAAGATGCATTTTGAAAAGATATACTTCAAGCTTTTGTGATCCGTAAAAATTGTAAACTTTTCACCCAAAAGATAGTGTCACCAACATTTAAGAGCATAAACCACTGTTTCTAACTCGAGGTAATGCGTAGGGTAATTCCGTTCATGTGACTTCAACTACCGAGACCCATAAGCAACGAATTTATCCCCTTGCATCAACACAACTCTGAGTCTAACCCTAGAAGCGTAAAAAAACCCCATGTACTCCTCACCTACCTCAGGTAAGATAATAATTGGTGTTGAAGTCAAGCACTTATTCAATTACAGGAAATAATTATCACATGCTTCTGTCCAAATAAACTTTATCCCTTTCTTGGTCAAACCAGTAAGCGGTACTACAAATTATAAAAAGTCTTGTATGGACCTCCTGTAATAACTAGATAATATCAAATAGCTTCAAATATAAAAAACATTATTGGGATACTCCCAAGAAATCATTTCCTAAGATTTCTCTTAGTCAACAGTCACACCTTCTTCCAAGATGATGTGCCCCAAAAAGTGTACCTTGTCAATCCAAAACTGATATTTAAATAGCTTGGTATATAGACAATGATCTCTTAGTGTACCTAGGATGATGTAAAGATATTTGGAATGATCGTCCTGATTCTTAGAGTATACTAGGATGTTGTCTACAAACACCACCACAAAATGATCTAAGTATAGATGAAATATCCTTTTCATCAAGGCTATAAACAATACTGGAGCATTTGTCAATACAAACGGTATTACAACAAACTCATAAAGTCCATAACTACTTTTGAAAGTAGTTCTTGGTATATCAGAAGTCTGAACTCTCACTTGATGAACCCTGATCTTAGATTGATCTTTGAGAACAAACTATCCCCCTTCATCTAGTCAAACAGACGATCGATACACAGAATAGGATATCAGTTCTTCACAGTCATTTTATTCAAATTTTGGTAATCAACACACAAGCATAAACTCTCATCAACCTTCTTTGTAAAAAAAAAACAGGTTATCCTCAAGGAGACATACTTGGACGAATAAAAACATTATCCTCTAACTCTTCCAACTGTGTTTTGAGCTCTTGAAGCTTAGTCGGTTCCATTCTGTAAGGTAGAATAGATACCGGCTCAACTCCCTACATGAGCTCAATAGTGAATTCCACATCTCTATCAGGTTGAAACCCTAAAAAGTCTTCAGGAAATACATCATGAAATAGTTCTACTACTGGTTGAAGGACATCTTGCCTAACACTCCCTTCATCCAGCAAAATACTAGCAACTTGGGCCATGAGCTCTCCCAGTTGCTGAGTAATTGGCCCAGCTCTTCCTGCATGGATATCCCATTCTCCATGAATGACATAATGATCACCCTTAGGAGATACAAAGGTTACTCTCATATGATAACAATCTATGTGGGCTCGATATGCAACTAGACAGTCCATTACCATAACTAGTTCAAAGCCTGTTATGTCAAGGACATATATATCCAAAAGGAAATGATACTCTCCAATCTCTAGTAAACATCCCTTGCATAAACAGATATCCATAGTCTGTGTTCCAATGGTGTATCAATATTCATCATCCCACCTATGGAATCTACCTCCAGGCTCAAGCCATTAACAAGATTTGAAAATATAAATGAATAAGAGTAACCAGTATCAAACAAGGTAGTATATAAAGTAGAAGAAACTAGAATAGTACCTCTCACTATCAATTGAACAGCCTCACTCGCCATGAGTGTAGGATGCACTGCATGTAAATGTCCTACCCCTATTCCCTGTGGTGTCATTTGACTCCCCTGAGTAGTATCACTCTACCGGTATGAGCGCTCATACCCTGAAGCACCACACCCAATTCCTCTATTGCATCTTCTATTAGAGCTCCATCTGCCAGACCTATATGGTGTATAAGACCCCCTTCCTACACTCTGACTCTGAGAAACTGCTCCCTCAGCACCAGCCTGCCGCTGCTTCCTACAGAACCTATGTAGATATCCCATCTTACCACAAAACCAGAACTCCACTGGTGGTTAAGGATAATGTGTATGATATTTTCCCTGCATATTGCACTGGTGTAAAAGCACATGAGGAATATTTGGTGTAACCATTCCTCCTAACTATCCACCTTTCTTTCCACTATCTTGACTAAGATTCTCATGATGATGCTTCCTGATCTCGGAAGGCATACCCCCTGATCATCCAGCTATCTATCCTGTAATGGAAGCCTTCTTCATGTTCCCCTCTTAAATGAGAGCATGATTAACCACTTCTGAAAATTTCTTCAGCCTAAAGATATTTGACTGGGAGTTAATTTCACACTTAAGTCAGTCCTGAAATCGTTTTTCCAAAGATGCATCATCTGCCACCAAAGCTGAAGAAAAACACTTTAAATCTGTGAAACGTTTAGCATACTCTATTATGGATGTTCTCCCTTGTGTCAGATGCATAAAATCTGTAGCCTTATCTTTCCTCAGTATGTCTAGGTAGAAGTGCTCTAAGAACTTCTACAGAAAGTCCTTCTATAACATCTCGTCAGTCTGTCTAGATTGTACCTGAAAGTCCCACCAGTGCTTTGTGGAACCCCACAACATATAAGCAGCCAACATGAACCTCCTCTCATACAGAGTCTCTAAATGGTCAAGTATCATCTCTATGGATTAAATCTAGAATTCAACTCTCCCAGGTCCACTCTCTCTAGTAAAAGTAGGAGGGTGCTGCAGCTGAAACTCCCTTGTCAACTCAGACATGATTTTCTGAACTCGCCCTTGGTCTCTCTCCACAAATTGCATGAAACGAGAAAATTTATCTTAGAACTTCTCTCCATATTCCTCAGCTAGCACCAATGGTGCCTCAAGCTCCCTGTCTAGAAGTTCGTTCTGGGCTATACCCCTCGGTCTCTCCCTCAACAAGAATCATAGAGGCATATTTCTACAAATCTAAACACACCTCTTAGGTCTTATAACACAACCTTATAACATTTATGTAAGGGAAGAAACTAACACAAAAAGTTTTAACATGTAATTTCTACCTTTTCTCACCACACTGTCAACACTGAGGCCTTATCACTACCCTTAACCATCCTACTCCTAGGTCTTGGTTAATAAGGGTACAATAATTCTCATTAATTAACAAACCATTAATTAATCACATTATCTCAAATTAATTAATTAATTAAAAAAATAATTAATAATTCCCATTTCATTAATCAAGGTTCTCATTAGACACACATTTATTCTCATTTTATATCATTATTTTAACCTTATAATAAGGAAAAACAGTTCAAGTTCAAAAACTTACCTATAACCCATTTTCTCGTGAGTGCCTAGAATAATGCATGTTACAACAACCCTAAGTGCCTAGAATGATGCATGCTGACTCAAATATCGTGCCTCTTTAGGCCACGAATCAAAATACAACAATTTTCAAAACAAATATCACATCAAACCACAAGTGCATCACCCAAGGTGAAATAATATACAACTATAACAACAAAAAACAATCACAACAATCCCACCCTGAGTACTTAAATTTTCCCCCATACATGGGTTTGCAACTCCCATGCATGAGGTCATTACCAAACCTAGAATATTCCTAGTCTGCTGTCAACTTTTCCCAAAATAGTAAGAAAAAAGAAGAAGAAATATATAAAAAACCTCCTCTGATACCACTTTGTGACGTCTCGACCTGGGATCCACTGAATAGTGCTCTGAGCTGGTTGGCCACATGCCCTCAAGAATGCCTCCTCATACACTAGAGGGTGCCGACTAGAAATGAGGGTTTGGTAAGTTAGTATTGGGGAGACTATACCCTCTTTTTTTAGAATAAAACACCAATAAAAGAAAATAAAAATAACAAAGTATAGAAGCGTACATAAATAACTAGAAAAATACAATGACATATGATATTCAACACCAAAAAATACAATATTAAACTAAAAGGTAATGCATGATATGACAAAGAACGTGCAAAGTGTCTATAATGAAACTAAAAGTAAAGACACAATGACTCTAAAACAGGTCCTGAACCACATCTGGTTACCTCTCCCATGCTCTAAACCCAAACAAAAGTCTATCCCAAGGCCTTACCCTTATCATATCCTGCAATAAAAAAGTATGCTCAGGTGCCGATCAGGCATCCCGAATAGGGTGTGATTTAAACTCAGTAGGCCACCACCAACGATGTCTAATATGAGTCCAGTCAAAATATAGTGCATGAAATTATATGAATAAATAAATATAATACATAAATTAAATAGTCATCACACTGTCATTTAATACTTAATCATCACATTAGGCCAACTCAATCCATGTTTCCCAATTGAATCACTATTCATTATCATTGTTCATTTGGTGTAGGTCATCATTCCTAGAACCCCAAATATCAATTGAAACATCACTCATTATTATCATTAATTATTTGGTGTAGGAAATCATGCCTAGCACCCCAAATCTTAGTGAATGTAGGATGTCATGCCTAGCACTCCAATTTTCATCCAGTGCAGGTCATCATGCCTAACACCCTTAAATATAAGCACTTAGATAACTATTGGGGATAAACGCCATGTTTGAGTCCCAACTTCTACATTGGTCTAGGATGTCATACCTAACACCAAAAAATCTCATAAATTTAATCATTATTTAATTCACAACAATTTTCCACATTAATCATTTACTAATCCAATTATTAGTTAAACATTTAAAAGGCTATTAGTTAATTCAACAATTAACTAAGCACATAAACCATTAATTAATTCATCAATTAATTAACCAATCAATACCATTTTCATTCCATAATTAATTCTTCACAATTAACTACCCATTTCAAAACCCATCAAGTCATAATTAATTCTCACAATTAATTATCTTTAAATCCAAACAACATTTCATAATTAATTCTCAAAATTAATTATCTTAATAAAATTAAATCAGTAACTCAAATACAAGATCACAACCGATAATTAAATATCCAAGATATCAATAACTTTAGGAAACACCCCATTCATTTGTTCCATGATTCAATTATCAATAAATAACCAAGGTAAACACACATCAATTCAAATTTCTTAATTAATCCAATTTAGGAAATCATTTATCAAGGGGAATATAGAAATTCATAAACTCATACACATATCATAAATCAAAACTATGGGAGTTTGATTTAGACCACCTACCTTGGTTTATTGATGGAAGTTAGCCCAATATAAATCCCCAAAATCTCAGCGGCACAACTCCATTGATCAAGATCTATATCTAACTCCCCAAAACCAAAATTAAGATTAAAGGCATCAATATCTTGTAAATATTGATCTAGATTCAGAATCATAGATCTAGATCTCAACCCATAGGTTTATATCCACATAAACAATGAAGATCCTCTATGAAAATAATTATGAAAGATAGAGGAAAGAAACGAGAGAAGCATCGGGATGAAATCCACTTATTAGGGGGAGACCAGATCTTAAATCTGGGCTTCCAACCTCAACGAACGATGTTCAAATCTTCTTGGAATCCCTTAAGAAGGATTTGGGAGCACCTAAAATATGTCCAGCCTGAGACAAGGTCAAAATATGGGATTATCATGGGTTTTAGGTTGTTTTAAAAGTTATTTTCAGATATTAAAAACCACACACACGATTTCCTGGGTAGAAGCACACGGTTAGGAAAACCGTGCGCCAACTGTGTGGAATCCTCTGTCCAATTGTGCATGCTTGGCATGGTTTGATCACACGGTTAGTCAAACCGTGCACAAAACATGCACATCCCACTGTCCTTTAGTTTTTATTAAAATTTCACCCAAACACACCCCAAACTTCTACTCCAAGTTAAAGGTATTTAAAATATTCAAAAAGCACCTGAAAACGTGCCTGAGATGACTCTAGAAAAGGACAAGATCTTAAATTTTATTACTATGGAATCATATCATTAAAGTTCATAAAATATTTTAGGTAATAAAATATTTACTTAAAAATAAATTTATTCATTTTAATATATTTTTTGGTCTAATTAATATTATTTCCAATATTTATAGAACTAACTAAAAATGTTAGTAAAATATAAACTATTTTCAGTTTCCTATTTTAATAATGTATTTTTAATGTGATATTAGATTGGGGATTTCCTTTAAAGTCTCATACCTTTTATTAAATTTATAATATTTCAATTTATATCAATAAAATAATTAATAATTATAATTCCATCTTATATATAAATTTAAAAATGAAAAACCTCATTTTTTTTAAAAACTATTTTTACATAATTAAGTGTGATTGATTTAAAAATATATTTTCAAAAATTTAGGAATTTGATATGATAATAAAAATTTAAAATATTAAATTATAAGTTTAAACTTAGTTGATGAGTTATATTTTAATTTTATTATTCAAAATTAATCACTAAGGTTAAAAAAATGTTTCCTCGATGAAAAATTAAACTGGTACAAAATATTATACCATAAGAAAATAACCAAAACATGTTAAAAATATGCATTAATTTTTTTTGAGATGATTTTTTACTTCATCTTATCCTGAACTCAATTTTTTTGCACATTTGATTCATTTAACCTTCAAAAATATCATAGAATTATTAAAGAAATAAATTTTTCCCAAAAGTTTCATTTTATTATTCTTTAAATTGATATCACCTCTACCTATTCAATACAACCATAATAATAGTATAATAATAACATAATAATCCTTAGTGTGTTTATATTTCATTTTAATAATGAGAAAACAATTACATATTCACTTTCATATTTTAAGAATAAACTGAAATCATCGTTAGTGCATGTGCGCAGATTTCCACCTCCACGAAGCAACGATTTCAATTTTTCATCACTAAACATCATTGATAGTATTATGGATTTTATAAATAAATAAAAATTATTTAACTAAATTTTTTATGAATAATAAATTATCAATTTTTTACCCACCTTCAACCCTCTCATTAATTGGGTAATATAATCTCTAATAGTGTATTGTGAAGACTATTACCTCGATGAATAAATGTGTTTTTACTTGACATACAAATTTTGATGGTTTCAGTTGATATTTTATTAGTATATATGATATATATAATTAATATATATCATTAATATTTTTGTTTTTGGATAAAAAATACTGATTGTGATAAGGTAATTCATCAATACTGGTAAGTAACCCATAACTAGTTCATTTTCATTCTAGTTTTCCTCAAAGGCTATTAAATCTCTAATTTAATTGCATTATAAAAATATAATTCCTTATAAAATATCAATTATAGTACCTTAAATGGTTTTAAAATTATTATATTTGAGATAAAAAGGAATATCAACACTGCTTTTACACACGTAGTTCAAAATAGTCAAGATAATTAAAACTTGATAATGAAAAGTGGTTACAAGAATATAATAAATGAAAAGATTTTTTATTAATAAAGAGTATACATGTAAATTTACATTAATAATTTTCCAAAAAAGTTAATTAATATGTTTAAATTTATTATATAGGAGGTTAAAGAACTTATGTGGCAATCAAGGGTAAAGATAATGAACTTACTAACTAAAACTTTTTTATTTGAGTTATACAATTTCTTATTTGAACTTAGTTTTTTGATTATTTACCATTTAAATGATGTTATATTTTATAAAATTGATGAAAATGTGTTTTTAACAAATTCCATTTCCATTAATAGTTTTATTTTCATTTAAAAAAAAACAAAGGAGACTTTTTGAAAAATTACTTATAACTATGAATTTTACAATGTGGAATACCAAGTGTTTTCACAAAAAATATTTTCATGGTTTTTTTTCATTATATTATAAATTATATACCTCCATTGGATTTATGTTTTATATTTCTCCCTATTTTATTCTTTTATTATGTGATTATTTTTGGTGATGAAGTTTTCAGTATCAATTGATTTAATTTATGATGTTATCTCAAATGTTTTATGATATTCATATTACTTAATGGATTTATTATTAAAATTGAATTATTTACATTTTTTATCTCTAAAATATTTTTTACATGTGTTCTTTATGTGATTATTTAAAAATTTCATGAAAACCATTTTTCTTTTTATGGGTTATTTTATAATGTCATGATTTTTTTTATCATGTTTCATAAAAATGTGTGGACTATGAGATTGGTGGAACCTATATCTATAAACAATCCATTTGGTCATGAATTATATCTCATGAGATAGAAATTTTATGTGAACGGTTCACCATGAATCTAGGATCGCAAAGGGTGAGTGTGATGTAATTTATCTCTAATCACAATTTTAAAAGTGAACGGTTTTGTGGGTAGCCAGGTTTAGAAAGATAATAAATCACATGTTTATGATTGTGTCACTTTATTTACTATATTTCATGGATCATGTTATATAATTCATGTTTTTTTCTTGAAACATGGAAAAAGTGTTATTGCTTGAGATTTTATGTCTATATTTCTTGCTTATGGGTAAATATTATTATTTTATGTTCTTTTAAATCATATTTTTTTACCCTTATTCATAATTTTATAAATGTTTATGATATAACCATTATTGTATTTGATATTTTATCTATTTATAATCATTTGATCTCACCCATTTTTATTTTTCCCCTCCATAGGATTTTAAGATGATCAATTCAATTGGAAGGTATAAGAGTTGATTTAGTTTTTGTTGAAAAGTTCATAGATTGTGAAATAAGTGTTTTTATGTTTCTATTACCCAAGATACTAAACCTTTAGGTCCTTGGGATTTTTGGATATTTATGGATGTAATGATAAATCCATGTAATAAGTGTATTATTTATGTATGTTTATATTGGGTTTATTTATGATAAGTCTACAAGGGAAATGATGTAAAGAACATTATGGGAGATATTGAAGATCCATTATAAAATAATATATATTTTTAGGCCTATATAGTCACTATAACATTACAGTTATAGGTCATGTTTTATTGTGAATTGTATTGAATAATCATATAATATTTTTAAATATATATGTATGTTATGCCTTGGTTTCATCAGATATCTATTTGGAAGAGAAAATGTAAACACTATTATCCATATATAGAACATATTTTATATAAGATATAAGGAACAAAAGACTCCATATGATATATTTTACTATTAAAATACAACTTTCAAAAACATTATATTATGTGTAAGCTCTTGGCACATAATGAAAAAAATAAAAATATGGTAAAGTTTAATGAAATATGTAATAAAGGGATCCTTTTAGGATACCCTTCCAATGAAAGTGGGTAAAAATTCTAAACCAAAAATAGAAAAATATATAAAATGGGTATTATGTCAATGTTATTTATATAAAACATTGAAATATTGGATTTAATAAGGATGAATTTGAAATCAATGGATCAAGAAAAATTTAGATTCCAATATTAAAAGTTATAGAACATGAAAAAAATGAGAAAGTTATGGTTTATATTGACTCATTGTGAAATGTATAAAGAATTAATTACAAATATTAGGTATAATAATCAAAGGATAAATAAACATAGTGATTTTGAGAAAATTATTGTACAATAAGATTAACCTTTACCAATAAGAAGATGTTTGAGGTTAGAAAACCAAAATTCTCTTATTTCAAAATTAGAACATCAAAATCATTATAAAGAAATTGAAAAATATTAATGTATTGAATTATTAATGAGTAACTATGTCAAATATAAAATAACTCCACTTTAGAGCTAGTTTGAAGGCCTGATAACAAAAACATAATTGGCACTAATTGCATTTTAATAAATTATCTAAATGAGAGAAGTAAAATCACAAGGAATAAATAAATCATGATTTATAAGGTGTATTATTAGATGTAAGGAGTTGAAATTGAATAATAATTTGAACTAGTGTTAAGATAGCATTAGGATGATCTTTTCAATGACATTTTACAGGCATTATAAGATTTATCAAATGGATGTGAAATCTTCCTTCCTAAATGATGATCATAAAGAATGGATTTTCATTGAACAACCTAAGGGTTTTATTTTGGGAAAATGATTGGGAAATTGAATGTGTATTTAAAAATTATCTATATAGATTAAATTGGGCCTCAATATCTTTTTATACCAAGATGAATGGATTCTTGAGAAGTGTTAATTTTTAAAAAGGAAAAGTTGATAGTAATCTATATGTGAGGGTGTTGTCCATAGGTATTGTTATTATCATAGTATATGTCAATAGAGTAATTTTTAGGTGAAAAGAGAATATTTTTAAGGAGTTTTATTAGAAAATGAAGAGGCATTTTGATATGTCTATTTTGGGTTACATTTTATATTATAAAGGATTTAAAATCATTCAAGTGGATGATAATATTTTTTTAAACTAAAAAAAATATTCTAGAGAATTTTTTATGAGGTTTTTTATAGATTAATGTAAGAGGATTTATTCTCCTATAACTATTTTAACTAATTTTATCAATGATGACGTTGGAACTAATTTTAAATCAAAGGGATTATAGAAAAGTGATTGGAAACCTTATTTAGTTATTTTCTTCTAGACCTGACATTGTTTTTGATGTGGAATTGTCTACTCAAATTTAAATTAATCCCAAGTAACCTGACATGTTGAAATACAAGAGAATTATGAGATACATCAAGAAGACATAATGTTACAGACTTTTTTATAGATCTAGTTCGTATTTTACCTTGAAGGGATTTATTAATGCTGATTGGGCCGGTGATTGTGTTTATAGGAAGTCCACTTTAGGTGTAATATTCTTTCTTGATGAGAGTTTTATAACTGATCATAGAAAGAATTAAAGTTAAATCTATATGTTTATAGTAGAATCTAGCTATAAATAAGGTATACATGTTTATACTCAAATGATAGGGATGCCTGTTTATCCTGCTAATTTAATAGTTTATTTTGAGAAAAAACTATGCATTTCTTCTAAAAAACAATGTGCTATAAGTTTTTCATGACTCTTGAACAACAATAAAGATAAAAACACATTTATCATATGTATAATTTATTCAATGAAATGGTGGAAGAAAATTATTTAACACATGAGTTCATTCATGCCATAGATAAATTTATATATTTTTTCCAAAGAGTCTATAAATCATAGGTTCCTTGAGTTAAGTCTAAAACTTTATTTTTAACCTTCACATATCACATAGAATGCTTAGAAGCAATTACCCCACAGGGAATTGGATTTTTCTATCAAATGAGGGGAGAAAAGTGTTAAAATATGAAGTTATTTGTCATTGTGGATAATTTTTTCAAATAAGGAGTGTTCAATTCATTTGGATATCCATTTTTGTAGTTATTTAAAAAAAAACTAGGATATTTTAATATTGGTTTAAGGAGAAAGTCATTTTAATCACTTGGAAAAAATATTCTTATCACTGATAGATAGAGGTATATAAAAACAATACATTATCCTATGGTGTACTTTCAAGGTAAATCTCACTTTATATATGATATTATATAATATTTATTGAGTTGGTTTATTAAAATAAGTGATGAATTTTAGTATCTTGAGAAAGAGTTGAAAAAAATATGTCCAAAAAACCAATGGGGGATATTGTATTAACCCTTGGGTTAGAGGAATTTTAGAATGATTTATGATTTTTTTTCTTGTAAAAAAATTCATTGAATTATTTTTTAGGAGATGTTTGATAGGATACTAGCTAGGTTTTAAGTGGTTTATATAATAAATGAATAATTATAGAATTTGTGAGTTTAATCAGAAAATTGGAAAAGTATTATATGCATAACCATGATTCTAATGTTTGTGTAAGGATAGTTTTTATTCTATATAAACTTCATTTTTCCTTCTATAGATATCATAATATATCTTCAAATCCATCATTATACCATATTTAAATATTTTATGGAATCAATATTAACATCATTATAGGTTTTTTAAACATGAATCTATCTTTGTAGGTTTTTTCACTATAATGATAATTTTTGATTCTATGTAAGAATAATTTTATCTTTTTAAACATTAATGTTATTCCCAATCATAAATTCATAGGATAATTTTGATTGTGTTAAAAACTAAAATATGGAGTTTCTATATTTAACATCAAAAAGTAAAAACCACACTAGGTTATGAAATATTTGATCATTGATGATTAGAAAATCACATTTAAAATGTGATTCAAGTTATACAAATTATATTTGATATTCATGACATGAATAAATATATTATCAACTAGTATAAAAATAATGAATGAGATCTCAATGATTATGAAAACAATTTATTATATTATAAAATAATAATTTATATATTAAGTGTGATAATGATTAATTGTTCTTAACTTCTTAAAATCACATAAAAATAGTATAATGATTTTACTTGTTTGTTTGAATAATTCATAAATGTTCTTGAGATGAGTTTTCAAATGAGTTTCACTAAAAATATCTAGTTTATTCCATGAGTAGGTGTAAGTTACTAAGAATTAATATTGGTCTAGTGAAAAAAATGGAATTACTACTGGGTTTTTGTGGACCTCCAAAACACAATTTTTTAGTTTTTATTACTTGAGTCTATAGTTAGGAAGATTAGACTAGTATGAATATCAAATGATGAATAAGGGGGTAGTTGTGGGAATCCTTTTTGAAAATAAATTATAGTAGACTATCTGACATAGATATGTTGGTAAAAATAGTATGAAAGGGTGTGATTAAATAAAATGGGAATTTGATAATTGTTATCTATTGAAGTAGGATCGAAGAATATTTTAATACACCAATTTGGGCATATAGAAATTGAATGTATAAATTAATAATCCTAATATATATTAATAGTTATTTATTTAAGAAAGGGAGAGTATCAATATTTTAGAAAATAAAGGCTATTATAAATTTGAGATAGGAAATAAAATAATAAATTCTCACTACTATAAAAAATTATATAAGAGATTGCAAGACATAGGTAATAAGAAAGAGGAATAATAATTTTATAAATTTTATCTATCTTTCATCTAAAAAAATATGATACTTCAGGAGAATATGGTGTTGAATATATGGTAAAGAGAAGTATATCCTGATAAGATTAAATATAAAGTTAGTTTAGAATGAAAATATATTCAATGATTATTCATTATATAAATTTTTATATGTTTGTTATTAAGGAAGGTAAGATTTATTCACTTGATAGTATTGTGTTAACTTAAAGTGGAAGATCATTCATTTGTTGTTGAAGTAACCTTCACTAAATAAATGATCTATATTATATGGTAGTTTTAGCATTTCATTATAACTGTTAGGAGATATTGGAAACTATATAATAGGTATAAGTTCATGTAATCATGGTATTTAGATAATAGATGATCAAACTACTTGTGTTGACAATTTTTTTGGAAAATTTTTATTACGATATTGCAATTTAATGAAGTAAGGAGTTGTCCCACACATTGTAGCCAAACCTCATAAATATTATTGTGTTCCATTCCATTCCTTATATTCATATCATTTGGGTAATTTTGAGTTTAATATTCTTTAAAGATTAATTTTCTAATTGACCATAGTGATTTATTTCAAAGAAGGAAATAGTAAAAAGAGACCTATATTAATTTATTCCACTCCAATTACTATATCCCTTTGGTCCACTAATAAATAAAATATTATCAATTATTTTATTGATTTAAAATTTTATTTAATGTTTTCATTAAGGTAACCACTTATTCCTCAAAGGATTTAATAATATTATCCCATTATACAATTGAATAATTAAGATAATTAGTTACATTAACTTTTATTAAATTTTGAGATTGAAAATTATTACAACTTATAAACTTACTTCAATTAATTATTTTATTACACCATGTGTTATATCTAGGTGATTTGATTTTCAATATTTTAAATATTTTCAATATAATCATTCAATAATCCACTTATTTTTCTATTTTTCTTCTTCTGAAAATATAAATCCTTAAAAACATCTTTGAGCTCCACTTTTAAGTCAAAAAATCATTTCATATGGTCCTCATAACTATTTATAATTATTTCTCTAATAGCTATTTCTATAATCAAACCTTATGATTTGTAATTATACTAAATTTCTTCTTCTCGATGAAAGGATTTATTATTGTTTTCTTATTTAATCATAAAAATACATATTCTGATAATTCCTATGGGCTTATTCTCAAAACTAGATTTCGAATTTCATCTAAAGGAAAATTTAATTTGTATTTTATTTGTATAAATCAATCTTTCCATCATCCCCTTCTTTTTTAATTACAAAACTTGTTACAATATAATCATTTTTACACCCTTGAAACATGATAATGAATATTTTCCTTAAAAATAGCCCTTTAATTATTTGAATGTTCTTGATACAAGTGATAAGAATTCATCAGTACCCTATTTATCATATTTTTCATAGTTTCTCTCTATTTTCATCATCACCTAGAAATAAATTAACGTCATTTAGTGAATTGTAATCTAATTTTGATTCAATATCATCTCATATTCCACCATGATACTTTATAAACTTAAAATTAGTACTTTAAAAAGATCATGTTCATCAATTTGAAAGTCCTTTTTATTATATAAATCTTTGAGTATCCTTAGGATAAATTTCATAATTTCTATATATTTTATCACATCAAAATTACCTATGATATATTTGATTAAATTGATGATTAGATTAAAGAAATAATTGATGAATTAAATTTGAACCTCAAGTATTCATATTTATTAGGTGAAATATGAATGTTGGACACCTCCACCTTGATATCTTAAACATAGATATTATAAAAATTTACATATATTTCATTATAGAGATTATAACTCATCACCTTATTATATATTTTATTATAGAGTGCTTCAGAAAAGGAATATTTTTCCTTTTTATCAAATTTTGACAAATTATTTTATGATTCATTCAGAAACATCTTCATTTGGTTCCCTATATGAATTTAATGAATTAAAATATTGATGATGTCCACACTATGTGATTATATATAATGTTTCATTTGGTTCTTCTAAATTTATAGTCAAGACCATTGAACATAGAAACTCATTTAATTTTGATATTCCTCACTATATAAATACTTATTTAAGGTAGAATAGATAAGTAAGAACCTTTATACTTTAATATTTCTGATTATAACCACTTATGTCCCAAGCACCCTATGGGGGGGGGGATAAATTTGGTTGTGAAATATTTTCCACAAAATTGTTCATTTTCTCAAAATATCAACAATATGAGAATTTATTATACATGAAAAACATAAATTATATCCATTTGAATATAATTAAATAAAAATTACATTATTATTTTACTCAATTCACCCAAATGGCATACATTCAAAGTTTAAATACATAAAAGGGTTTAGTGTATGAAATAATAATTAAAACCAATATTTTTAATTAAAATGTTTAAACATTTTCAACTATTGAGTCCTATAATCCCCACCACTTATTATCATTCCACAATTTTTCTAGAGATAAAGTAAGATTGATTTCATCACATAAGACGTTAAAATTAATATACATTGTGATCAATGAACCAAGCCGTAAGTAGAGATTATCATAAGAACCATGAATATCACACTAAAATATTAATATTAATAAAATATTTAAATAAAAATAGCCTTAGATATATATGAATTTAATTTTTTCTAATACATTCTCTCATGTGTCCTGTCATTCTCTTCTAATCACTCTTTTGTGCCATAATTATAGATTTATTAAACCTTCAATATTAAAAAAATATTTCCAATAATGGATAATATTTATAATTTTTTTTACCTAAAAGTTATACGTCATTAAAGTTTATTAAAATTTCTTATATTGGTCATGTAAAATATTTGAATATGTTTTCTAATGTTTCCAAAAATGATTAATATATATAATTTTAGATTTTATAAATATCTCTAAGGAAATTACACGGTCATCTTATACCACATTGCAGATTTATTCATAAAAAATTTGACACCGCAATTCATGACATGAATATACTATACTCAAAAAATGAAACTATTTATATATGTAGAGATTCTATGTAAACCCAAAAATTTTATAATTATGTCTTATTTGTGGATTTTGGTGTTCTATGATGAAATTTGGGTATTTGAAAATTTTAAGGAGATATATATGATAAGGTTAAAAATTTTCTATATTACGTCAGTTTACTTTATATGATGATTTTTTTCAGAAGAATTAGCATAGATAAGAACATAGTGATTATAACATTGAGAGCTAACCATGTAACATGATCATCAAACTAGAAAGGGGATCATAGTTAGATGTATGGTTTCCTTGACATTTCAATATAACCATGCATATCATAAATTATTATGCATATTTTTATATTAAAATCTTATTTGACCCCCATAAACATCATCTTAGTTATTTTTCTAATTTATAAAATTATACATTCTTTTACGATGAATTTATGGATGCTACACCCAAGATAAATTATTTTCATTTAAAGGTTGATTGAATAAATGAAGAATTGGTGTATAGGGTTCAACGATTCTCCAAGATTCTTAAATATCTCTCAATATAAATATACTTAATTATTTATAAATATAAATATATGGTGTCATAAGTTTGAATCCTTCAATGTGGATTAAAATATTTCATTTATTATGGATAGGGTCTGAGGGATTAATTATATTGGAGTGATTTATAGATTTATGAATTTGGAAATCTAAGGAAAATACATGACAATGTTGGTATCTTTGATATTTTTTATGAATTGGATAATTTCATACATGTTAAATATTGATAATAGTTAAATAGAGATTGAAAATTGATGAATTATGTCTGAAATGTTGGAATTGAAAAAATGAGGTTTCTTAGAATAATTAAATTTTCATCAAAATTTGATGGGTTCTGCAACATTTAAAAAAAAGATATTTTGTATTTAAAATTAATTGTGGAAAAGAAATTAATTTCTTCAATTTAATAATGAAATGTGGATTCTAATGGTGAATTTTCTTGGTTATTTATTTATAAAGGGAAATTATTGAATTTTATATTAAATTAAATTTTATAAAATTTACCTTTTAAATAGTTTTCATAAAAAGTGTGATTGACCATGAATTTTATGATTTATTTAAATGGGAGGGTATCAGTGTTAAGAATGGTTTTGGAAAGACCATGTTTTAAAACCACTAAGTTTCATTTGTGCGAATAGGGGACTTAGAGATCATGCATTTAGGAAAGTAACGATTGGGAAAATTGGATATGAGAGGAGACACTGGATATGTTGTGAGATTTGGAAATATATGAATGGGGATCAATAAATTGGTGAATATATCTTGTGAAAGAACATGAAAAATACTGATTTTATATTTGGTTATGCTTGGGAATGAATTAATATGAGGATTTTTTTTCATGAAATGTGTAGTTTCCAATAGAATTTAGGAAAAAACAAGGATTTTTCATCAAATTTGGGAAATGAGTATGTTTTATCAAATTATATATGTGTATAATTTTTAATTAATTTTGAAAATTATAGTTTTCTAGTATATGGGTTTGGGAGATAAAATATTTTTTGTGAATTAGTTGACACTGTGGTTTAATGATATGTTTTTAGAAAATTTTGAATTTATTTTAAAATAATGTTTCAGTTTTAAAATCCATTAGACAAATAAAATTTTTTGGGTATAGTTTTTATTTGATTTTTTCATTTATTATCACTATATAATGAAATTTCAATTTTATGAATGTATATTAGAGTCCTGGTGAAACCGTTTTAAAATTATATTATTCCCTTAAATGTAAACTTTGGTGGACATATAAACACAATTGGACACACCAAACATAAGGTTAAAACCTTATTATTTATCAGTGGTGAGCCATAGTTCCATATTGGAGTTATGGTGGAAGAGATGGTTTCTTATGGTTTGATAATTTTATATTTATACATGTATATATTTCATTTATTTCCTTATAATGATATATTTTTCAATTCTCTATTTTTTAATATTTGATTATTTTTATATGGTTTTTAAATTATATATATTTTACATGATAATGCATTATATATGGTATTAATCTTGAGAGAATATTTATTCCCATTTTTTTAATCTGTTATATATTTTTGGTAATTACTGGTGGTCAGGGAATTAGCTTAAGGCCTTTTTTAATTCCCTACTCTAGTCTCAAGATTCAATCACCCAATTTATGGTGTTAAAAAATGGTATAAAATTATGGTTTTTGAGTTTAGTATTGATAATTAGCATTTTTTGGCGAATCATATAGTTTTTTCTTTCAATGTTATTATTAAAATAAAAAAAACTAATATTTTATGGTGAAGTAAAAGTTACTAAGAAGTCAAGGTAAAATTTTGGCTGGTGATAATCTTATAGGATTTTTATCTGTGTTATGTAAAATCATGATGAGTTAAATATAAAATATTTCATGCATCATGGTCGGCATGACATAGATTCCATCATATAACATGGTTTCAAATAAATTTATTTTCTTGATTGTAAATATATTTTTAATGGATCAGTTGTTTTTATCTTTTCAAAAGTGAATTATAAAATGAGTTATTTTTTGAATTTGATAATACCATTGGGGAAAATAATTAGGAAATGGAACTATCCCAATGATTAAGTTTCCAAACAAAATTATTTTAGAATTTATATACTTTAGAGGATAATTGATAGGGGATTATGTGGTTTTGAAAATATCTTTTTAAAATTATATAATAATTCATCTAAGAGAGATCCAGTTGGGTGTGAGTGAGGGGGGGGGGGACCACTAGAGTATCCCATAGACCCTATATTGGTAGGAGTGGTTATTAAGGATATCCATTGGATTGGTATTTTTAATGAATATGATAGGCCAAGAGAGGTGTATAGAGATTATATGTTTATAAATTAAATCACTTCATCATTTATAGGGGATATGGGACCAAGGAAAGTAAAAAAAATGTTTATAGAAAATAATTCATATAAATAGATTTGTTTTTCAAATTGTGAAGTCCTAAAAAGTTTATTATGGGTTTTATTTATTGTTGAATATATTTAGGAAGTGATATGAACTGATCAAGGAGGTAGGGTGGGATATGGATCATGAATAGAAGGGTTTTTAAGAAAAATATTTATTCAATAATACTTCTTAGAGATGCTAAAACTATATATAGATTGATAATTCATAGACATTGATTATGGGAATATGTCTATCATAGAATTTACAGTGAAATTTTCTACATTGTAAAGGTCTTTTATAGAGATATAAAATAATGAAAATTTCACAGAACATAGGTTTGGAATGTTGTCGTAGCCAGATATTTGTTCAAGGATTATTTTTTTGAAGCAACCAACCTATGTGGAGTTGGTTAGTTTAACAAATTTAGTGAAGTAAAATATAGAGTACATGGATAAGGTGATTTATTTTATTCATCAGTATGTTAGAGTAAATAATTCATTTTTTGTCAGAATATGTGTGGATGGACTTTAATATAAAATTAGTTAACACTTATTAATTGGGTTCATAAGAGAAAATATCAATAGAGGGTAACAAAAAAAACTTTTCAATATAATATTTTCCTTCATAATATATATATATATATATATTAATTTATGAATAAATCACATGAATCACATAATAAAAATAAAAAACAATTTATTTCATAAATATAGAATATTACATATAATGTCTATATGCATTCCATAAAATTAAAAATTATATAATGTGATATTTAAAACAAATAAATAACATGAGTAGAATTTAAAAATATAAAGGATCATGATCTCCCATAATTACCACAACCACATGCACCACTGCAATATAAATTAAAATGATCAGAAATAAGATATCCATATTATAAATAAAAAATAGATAACCATGATAGAAATTAAATAAATTAAATGAGATTTTGAGGGGTATATAAAGGGTAGTGAAATGAAATATTATTGTATGAAATATGGTTATTTAAATAGTAACTTAAACACTATAATTGTGAAATAAAAAAATTTAATTAGAAACCAATATAAAAAAAAATATCTTAAATGAATCTTTGATGTAATAAATATTGTGTTTTAATTCATCTAAAAATTATTTTGGTAATGTGAATTATTTTTAATAATAAGAACATAATATTTTAAATTTAATAATTGTTTTAAATTTATCTAACTTAGAAAATGAATTTTATAAAATAGATTTAAAATTTTTAATCAACACATAAAAATTTGTTAATAGTGGTTTTTTATAATTATCTACAATAATGGAATTTTAGGAGAATAGTGAAATACAAAATAGTATATTTACAAAAAATATTTTATAAAAAAAATATTTTTTATTAATAAAATAAATTACTTTAAAGTGCTATATTTTAGTTTTAAAATGTACAATTAATTTTATTAAACATAGAAGAACATTTCAAAGTGATTATAAAATGTTTTAAACATGAAAAACTGGGTTTTTAACATACTATGAAAATTTATAAAATATTTTATCAGGTAACATATTTATTTTCATAACATAAATTCCAAATTTAAAATTATTATTTTAAAATTATGTTATGGTTAGATTTTATTATTTTTCAAAAACATTCAATAAAATAAATAATTAAATTTATAAATATGATATAGTAATTATGTAATAAGGATATGATCATGAAAATATCATATAACATGTAATATTAACATATGATTAGACAAAAGGGATTTAAATACTATTCACTACTATATAGAATATTACCATTACAAGTCTATGTCATTAATTAATTTTATATTTAATATTTTAAATTAAAATACCCATCCCCTCTATGTATATATACCCCCTCTCACCTCCATTGAAAATATATTCCAATATTCTTCCCATTACCCAAGATCTACCCATATCCCACTTTTCAAACCTTCTAAGAGGATTGATTATTTTCTTATCTCACCCCTATCTGCACCATCAAGGAATTATTCTATTATCAAAGGGGAAATCATTAAAGAAGATGAAACATTACTTTCTAATTATTTTAATTTTCTTCTTCTATTATTCTATTCTCATTAAATTTATAACATTCCTAAACTATTAAATTAATAATTCTATATGATATAAATGTTTTTAAGAAAAAATATAATTTCGATAAAATATTTATAATTTATATATTATCTCTATACTTATATTGAAATGTCCTATTAATGGTCGGTTTTATCGCTTAAGAAGACATTTCTATTTATTTATTAATCACTACTTTCATGATTAGTCAGTGTATCTTATATACTATATATAAGTATATGTTTGTATCTATGAATTTTAATATTGTTTAGATCTCTTTGGGATTATTTTTTGAATTTATAAATAATAATAATCAAAATCTCAATATTTAAATGAAAATAGAATAATTCAAACGAACAAGTTCTGATGGATTTATATTTTTTATTATTAAAAAGTAAAAAATAATTTCTAAACAAAGAAATTAATATACAGACTCAAAAAAAATCCTAAAGTCCAACATCTCGAACAAATATCCATCCATTATATATTTACTAATTATAGTAATAGTTTTTTTCTAATACAAGACAATGTTATAGTTAGAAAAGTTTAAGAATAGGAAACAAGATATCAAAGTAGTAGAAATAAATATAGAAAATTATAAAAAAATAAAATTAACTATCACATCCCATATGCCAACCTGAGAAAGTCTATTCCATTGGAACAAATTAAAAAGAAAACAAAAAACATTAAAAAAACTATAAAAAAATCAACAAGAATCACCTTTATTAACCGATTTATATTTGTAAGGAGGGAACTTATCATCTATAGTTAGCACCAAAGCATTAATATATGTACCTAAACTCTTGAATAACAATTTTCTAGTGTTTAATTCCATATAATAACCAAAAGAATTATAATTTAAGCTATTAACAACTTTATACAATACATTATTGGACAATTTAATCCCATTTGAAAACCTGACTCCAAAAACATACCTATCCTTCATTTATAGGGTTATTATATTGGGAATTAAAGGTGTAAATATAATTTGAATAAAAAAAATGAGAAATTTGACTCATATGTGGTTGATTCATTTGTTTATTTCTCAATATGAGAATCTCCATATGACACAACCTCACTAATAACTTTATACTAAGACTTTATAGTGGATCGAGTGAAAATAATTTATTAAAAATAAGAGTTTACATTTATAAACGTTATATTATTATACTTTTTTTATATGAGTCTATGAATAAACCAATCCTAAGATGAAATTTCTTCATCATAGATGAGTTAAAAACCATTAATGAGATATGAAACATGAGTATTGAATTTAATATAAGATTGAATGACCACTTATTTTCTAAAAATATTTAGTTTACCATCCTTCAAAAACTTTCCATCATCCTATAAAAAATAATTCTATGAATTTATTTGGGAATTAATTTTTTAGAAAAATATATCTTTAACAATTATATTAATATTATTCTCAATGGTAGTTACCACAGTCCCTCAATTCCAAGCATACTCTGGATTTTAGAGTTGTACATAGTGTGATTATAATCTCATCTCGATGATAGATTTATAAATTAAAATCCAAATATTGTAGTATTCATACCTATAGTTATGTGGTTCTCAAAAACATCCTCAACTTTCTTATTTTACTAATTAATATACTCCAAATACTCCTCATAATTAGGAATAACCCTAACCCGAGTCATCTATTTAGTGTTTACTCTCAAAGGGGGATCTTAAAAACACTATTGTATTTCCTTTCCCACCATATCCATCATATCAATAACAATAAAACATTCATTTAGAACATCCATAGGGTCTTCCTTCATCATTTTATTTGGTTTTTCCTACATGGACTTTCCTTTCCAGGATATAATTTAATCCAATATCAATAAATTATGAAAACACAACCCATATTAATTTATCTATGATTTATTAATGGTATATTTCACTTCTCTTTTAATTTAAAGATCCCGATTTACCTAAATAAAATCATCATAAGGACTTCTTTTCACCTCCCCATTATGAAAAAATTTAACAATGTGGCCCAATAATCAACACGAGTTATAATATCATGTATTTTTGTTATATTCAATATTATTTACAAAACATTTTTTACTACCAAATCATTTTTAATAAAATTAAAATGAGCAGTAGAAAAAATCATTTCCAAACCTAGTTGAGTTTAAATGGGATGTTTTATATTCATTTTGTGGGTTTTACATCCAAATAAATCTACCAATATGACCGCCTATAGTTTCTAGGATTATGTAATTTTGGAATGTAATTTTATTCTTGGTATTCAGGTACATATAGATACAATGGGATAATCCATTTAGAGTGATATATTATTCTCTAATTACAAAAAAAGAAATTGAATATTCTTAAGGAAATGGGATTCAATGTATTACAAAATAGATAGTACTAATCAGATTAAATATGAATACTAAAATTATGGTAATTAAGAAGATCAATGGTTACATGGTTCATGTAATTCCAAGAAGAATCAACATACCTCTCATAGAGATCCTTCAAAGGTCTATCAGAGGAAAAAAATATAATGGTAGTAGTGCTGTGAAACAAAACTGATGCATTTTATTCTTATAATGAGAATATTAACAATGACCATCCATTGAGTTTTTCATTGTCTTCTAACCATGATCAATCCCCAAAATTTTTAAAATATGTATATTCAACAAAATAAGATAAATTAGTGTTATAAATATAGAAAATAGGGTTCTATTACATATATCTATAACTAATTTTATTTCGAAACCCCCACCCATATAGGGTTTTACTTTCCTTTTTTAGGTTGTGACTTTATGTATGTCTATATTAAACATTATAATACATTTGAGTAGACGTTTATATGTCTCCCCTTTGTTACCTATCACATCATACTTTCAATAACATTATTATTTTTTATATTCATAATATTATTTCTTTCATGAAGAAAAAGAATAACTTTATGACTCTCTTTTTTCAATCATTATTATTTACATAACTTCTACCATATTTTATGAGTGATTCTTTGAAATTATATACATTATTTCTTTTCTACATGTTTTCCTTTTAAAATGGGTTATCCATGTTATTATTATTGATTGGTATATAGACAATGTATGATTATTTTATATGTAGAACACATGATTTTGAGTATATTATTATTTAATAGTTGGTCATGGAATTATATATTCCTATATTTCATTATGTATATGTTTATATCTCATTAGATAATTTTGTGAGGACATGATATGGTTAGATTTGTTTACATTGTTATGCATGAACACAATGCACTTATCTTTTTTAAACTATGTTATGATGTATTTTCATTAAGCCTTGACTTGTGTTTATGATTTCTCAATATTAGTCATGTGGAACATTCCATTACTTATTTATATGATTCTTATGATTATTATTCTATGCTACTATGGTCAATCATGTACTCATGTTGATTTATGTCTCATTTTATTTCTTATTACTCCTCCCCTTATAAGGATTTTAGCTCAACCATTCATTGATTTAGGTCCTAATATGATCACATATATTATTAAAATGATTAAGAAATTTAGGGGGAATTTTAGTCTATCTTTATATAAATTTTAAAATTTTATGAGCATTAAAGTTACACGAACCTAATTTAGAATGTCACAAAACATATTTATTTTCGGAAATATATTATTATATTTCTTTATTAAAAATGATGTAGTAATGATGTATATAAATTATGGATTTCTATAGTTAGTATTAGGGTGATGTATAGTTAATTTGGGAATTAAGTTAAATAGTAGATGACAACATGGGTTGGTTTAAGGGATTTTATAAGTCATTTACATTATATTTAAGAATATATTTCTTCATATGAATTAATTTTTTATCCATGATATTTTAGCATGTGACTTTTTTACTCAATAACCATTTTTTAATTTAGAATATGGTGGTAACTACATAAAACCAAGACAAAAAAAATTTCATGGAAATTAAAATGGTTTTAGTAATTTCATTTCTAATGTAATAGGATATGAAGTTCAAAACCTTATGGTAATACTTAAGAATTTTTCCTAAGTAATGAATACTAACTTGAACTCTATGGAATATCCACCATCACATAATAAGAAGAAATTATCTATTGATTCCATTATGTGAAAATGAACACCCTCATTTATTGGATCTTCCAAATTTCTCTATAAGGCCCAATCCTTAAAACATTACTTAACCTTGAGTTAAATCAAGAATTAACATTGATGATATTTTTAGGTTTATAGTTTTAGAGAATTCAACCATAACTATTACATTACATCTCAAATATTATAAAGTAGATACTTCTACTTAGTATCTATTTTTTTATAAAATAAAAATTCTTAAAAGAAAATAAGAATTATTTTCTTGATATAAATCTTCTTTAATTCTTCCTTTCTCTTACCCTTCCTTATACCCTATGAGAAACATTTAAAAAACTTGGGATGAGCATAAAAATCTTAGTAAGGGTTATAAAATAAAGAAAGAAATCATTAGTCTATCAATACATACAAAACTTAAGCTCTTTAACATACCTCATTAAATCATAAGATTTTTGAATAACACATAGAAATCATAAATCATAAAGGTATCTTGTGGCATATATATCATATTTACATTGTAGCTTTCACAGCTATATAGGGAGTTACGTTGGAATACTCATCATAATATATTCCCTAAATCTATTAGGAGAAACATTAATGTTTACCTATGTCATGTTAACAAATGTATTAGAGAGCTATCATAGGATCACCCATCCTAGGATTATCACGTAACCACCCATATGCGTAAACAATGCCCAAGAACCATAACATAATCATAACACATGAACAAGAATAAAGGAAAGATAAAATTTCCACATTGAAATCACAATATAACATTTCAATATATTGAAATAATAAATCCATTCCCAAAACCATTTTCAATAAAAAAATACATAAAAAGAGTATATGGTATTTATTTTCCTTGTAAAAACATTACGACTTATTAAGGAATCCAGATATCAAATAATGCTTGCAGTAGAGAAAAGTTCACTGTCACCATGTACGTTAAAAAGAAACATTACCTTTGTAATTTAGTAAAACACTACGTAGAAAAATATTCCCTTTTAATGAAATTAAAACTCAAAGGTGTTTATACACCATATAGAAGAAAGTTGTGTTTAAACCAAAATATGCCTTAATGAAAGGAGATTGAGACAAACTCCCTTACCTCGTGTCTGACTTGACTTGTTAGTTATTTAATTTCATGAATAATAAAATTAAGTTAATTTATACTTGATTCATAACCATTTTAAAGTTTATTATTCCATTTTATATCACTTATTACCTTACTATAACAATTAGTTAATTATTTGAGTTCATATCATACATTTTATTGATGTTCGGAACTAGATTCAAAAATGAACTTGTTATAATTACAAATTGTCCATGTGGTCAAAATTTCATTATCTCCGAAATTGTATTTATGATTTAAATATCATATATATACATTATATATTTATTTATAATACTCCATAACATTTGGATATAAGAAATGAAAAGCACTGTTCATGGAGACAGTAAGCCGTACGTACGCATGAACACTACTTTAATTTAGTTTTCATATTTAAAAGAATGAAAACTAAATGATACATAGTTATATTATAATTACATTATAATATAATATTTTATATATGTTACATAATTTCATTAACACCATCCTTTATACGTTCCATTTATGGCATGAACGAGTCATATCACTTTGAGGGGGCGGTAGTCCGCACTTCCTCAAATGAAATTATCATATTTATACAACATGAAAAGAATAAAGGTATGTTATAAATGATCATTATAGAAGCATATATATAAAATAAATATCATATATATCATATATAATTATAGTTACATCATAATGGCCACTATTATAGGTGGTACGAAAAAATCGAATAATCATCGTTTTGTGAGGCAATAGCTAGCGGTACACAGAAACAATATGTTCGTATCCATTAGATGAAGGTGTGTGTAAGTGTAGTTATAATAATTATCATGAAAATGTAATAGTATATTTAGGATACATATTTTGTTATGTAATCAAAGAAAAATAATAGAATAGGTAGTGAAGAAGTAGAATAATGGAAATGAATTTTAGAGAAGATGCTACCTCTTAAAACATGTAACTCTCTTTGATTTGAGCCAAAAATATTTATTTAATTTCCTTATTCTTAAGAAAAATATTCTTGAAGTAATAGGGGTATGTTGATAAATTCTTGGATCATATTTTGGATGATCCAATGGGCTTGAGAGGTGTGTGTAATGGGTGAGAAGTGGTTGCCTTTTATAAGAGGAAGGGGGGCTCTTTAGGATAGTTTGAAAGTATTATTTTATTATAAAACGATTTTCAGTTTAAAAAGGTACAAAACTAATTAAATTATTAGATAATATGAATATAATTAGAAATAAAATAATCCAATAATAATTGGGGAGGTTTTGGATATTTTATAATCCTTATCTTTTTTATTTAACCCTTTTTTACTCTTACTATTTTATCAAGCATTTAACACTTTGAGAATCAAAATAGTTACCAAAACATAAAAAATATCCAAATAAAGATTCATTAATAACATTTGATACTTATGATAACAATTTGGAAAAATCTTATTTTTTTTAATTTTATAATATTTAATAAAATATTTTTTATTTTAAAATATGAATTATGTCAATTTTGATACTATTCATATCACAACTTTTTAGAAATCCATAACAACATGATTGATTCAAAAAAATTTCATTAATACAAATATAAAATGTAACTATAATAAAAAAACTTCGTGGAAGACATAAAAACAACCAAATTACATTTATTTTAACATTTTTAATATCATTTATTTGAATCCTTTATTAATGAAGAAATCATTGCATCATCATTGTGTCATAATTAAATTTATTTATTTAATGTCTAAAAATTATAAATAAAATATCATTATGTAGTAAATCTTTTTAACTTTCAAATTAATATTTATAGTAAAAGAAATAAATTAGATAACCCAATATAAAAATTATTTTAGTAAAATATACATGTTTATGTTATATTTTCCTTAACATTAAATTAAATGTAATTAAATGTCATTTTCACACATAAGTAGCTCCATGGGGTCCTAAAATAGACCCAAGGATTCCCATGGTAGAAAATATTTTATCCAATAGGGTTAGGACATGTTTTAGGAAAATTTAATATTATTATAATATTATTTTTTACCCTTATTTACCAGATTTACCCTTTCACCAAGGTAAATTAAATATTTACTGAAGTTACTATTCATAATGTCTAAAAATAAAAGTTACTTATTTAAAAAATTTGGAACTCATGATTCCAAATATGGAATCCATTTTTCCAAATTCAAAATACATAATTTGAAGGAATTAATTTAAAATTTATTCCTGTTGTAAAAACCAAAATGCGTGTTTTTAAGAAATAATAACTATCAAAAGATTGACATGTATTTGTGTCTAATTAAAAAGTTAAATTACTTAAAATGACCAAAATTGGATTAAATGGTAAAAATATAATCTAATTACACTTTAAAACCAATTAAAAAGACAATATAACCCTATAAATAAATCATATTAAAAGACAATTTTGACTTAAAATGCAGTATTTTTCACTATTCATTAAAAAATGAAATTTATCAGAAAAGTACCAAAAATTTACCCAAAGTAATTTTTTATGTACCAATTCTAAATAAGAAGTTTATTTTGTCAAATAGAACATATAAAAGTGAAAAAAAATATATTTAAAAGGGGTTCGCTATCAAAAGATGATAAACCGGCCTTTTAAAAAATATTAGAGTATTTCATGGTTAAAATAAGATTCATTCTAAGCCTCTAAAATTTATTGTATAAATGTAAAGACATTTAAAAAACATGTATAATCATATTTTGGTTAGTTATTTTTATTCCCTATAACAAAATGGCTAGGATTTAACTACCATTTAAAATAATAATATTATTGTATTATTTTTCGGTATAACTTAATGTTGTGTGCAACGTAAGATTTTGGAGAAACGTATTGTTGCATGTTGAGTACCCTATCGAACATAGAATCCCCATTAAAGTAAAATTAATATTTAATTCAAAAATATTAATAAATATAAAAATTTCATATTCTTTATTTACCTGGGATGTTACATTCTTCCCCCTTTTGGAAATTGCGTCCTTACAATTTTATTCACTTATCAAATAAGTGGGGGTATTTATCCCACATAGAATTCAAAAATTTCCACATTGCCTCTTCAACCATATGTTTTTTTTTCAGAAAACCTTAACCTGATGAATTACCTTATTCCAAAACACTTTCTCTATTCAATCAAGAATCTAGACTAGTTGTTCCTCATAAAAAAGATTCTCTTCTAACTAAAATATATCTGGAATCAAAACATGAGATTGATCTAGCATAAACATTCTCAACATTAAAACATGAAAAAAACTGTGTACTTGGGATAAACTTAGAGGTAAAGCCACTCTGTAGGCAACTAATCCAACTTTCCCCAAGATTTTGTAAGGTCTAATGAACCTCAGACTCAGCTTTCCCTTCTTACCAAAAACATCACACTTTTCCAAGGAGAAACTTTGAGAAATACATGATCACCAACCTCAAAAGAAAGATCCTTACTCCGGTTATCGAAATAAATTTTTTTTCCTACTCTGTGCTATCCTCATGTGCTTCTAAATTAACTAAAATTTTTATACCATCTCTTCTACGAATTCTGGTCCCATCAACTTTCTTTCACCTAAATCATCACAAAAAGCTAGAGTTTGACACCAATTTCTATATAATGGGTCAAATGGAACCATCTGTATACTAGAATAAAAACTGTTATTATAAGAAAACTCAACCAAAGAAATATGTTGGTCCCAAATTCCCTGGTAATCTACTTAAAAAGCACACAACATATCTTCCAATGTCTAAATTTTTCATTCTGACTGCCCATACAATTGAGGATGAAAAGTTGTACTGAAATTTAATTCAGTACCCAATGACTTCTGAAGGCCTTTCCAAAAGTTTAAAGTTAACCTGGGATCATGATAAGATACAGTGGAGAGGGAAACTCTATGTAACCTGACTATCTCTTTAATATACAACTGAGAAATTTGATCTAGATATAGAGTATCTCAAATAGGAAGGAAATGGGCAGATTTAGTCAATAGATCAATAATAAACAAGATTTCATTATTACCTTAAGATGTCTTTGGTAATACCACAATGAAATCCATGGATATATTTTCCTATTTCCACTCTGTCACTGGTAAAGGATGAAGCATCCCTTTCGGTAGCTTCCACTTTAGTTTAACCTGTTGACATGTTAAACACTTCACATTAAAGTCATTAATATCTCTTTTCATTCCATCCCACCAGTAATACTTCTAAATATCTCTGTATATCTTAATACTTACAGGATGAACTGAAAATGGAGAACTATGAGATTCACATAACAAATCTTTCTTTAACTATGAATCAAAAGGCACACACAATCTATTTCAAAACCTCAAAACACAATCTTTATCAATATTAAATTCAGGTAACTTACCCTTCTGAACCAACTCTACCTTTTTATGCAACTCACTATCTTCTTTCTGTGCTTGCTTTATTCTATCTTCTAGAGATTATTTCACTGCCACCTGAAGCAAAACAGAGGAATCCCTTGAACCAACAACTTCTATTCCAAAGTTTATAAAATAGTTAATCAAAGGATCTTGTTCCAAATGCAACATGGTTAATGCAGCATTACTCTTTCAGCTCAAAGTGTCAGCCACCTTATTTTCCATTCTTGGATGGTAATGAAATGTGAAATCATAATCCTTGATTAATTATAACCATCTTCTATGTCTCATGTTTAATTCATTCTGAGTGAATATATACTTTAAACTTTTGTGATTAGTATATATTTCAAATTTTACACCATACAAATGATTCCTCCAAATTTTTAATTCAAAAGTGACAACATATAATTCTAAATCATGTGTAGGGTAATATAACTCATGAGGTTTCAACTGACATGAAGCATAAGTAATTACCTGATCATTTTGCATCAGGAAACAACCAAGTTATTTCAACTAAGAATAAATGTAGATAACAAACTCACCATTTCTGGAAGGTAATGCCAATACTAGAGCATTCACCAATATTTTTTTCAATTCCTGAAAACAATAATCACATTCTTTTGTCTAGATAAACTTAACAAATTTTCGAGTTAACTTAGTCAGTGGGATAGATAACCATGAAAAATTCTCCACAAACCTTCTATAATAGCCTTCAAAATTAAGAAAACTATGAATCTCAGTTATATTTTTAGGTATTGACCATTATTCAACAACTTTTTTTAGTAGGATCAACAATTATACCATTTTTTGAAACAATGTGACCAAGGAATGAAATTTTTTGTAACCAAAAATCACACTTTCTAAATTTCCCATACAATTTATTTTCTTTTAAGGTTTTTAAGAAAACCCTTAAATGAATTCTATGTTCTTATTTACAATTATAATAAACCAAAATATCATCAATAAACATAACCAAAAACTTATCTAAGAACTCACAGAAAATTCAATTTATAAGATCCATGAATACAGTAGGTTCATTGGTTAACCAAAAAGTCATAACTAAAAATTCGTAATGGCCACATCCAGTTTGAAACGTGGTCTTCAGAATATCTACTTCCTTTACTTTCAACTGATGGTACCCCGATCTCAAGTCAATCTTCGAAAAATAATGAGCTCTCAGGAGCTGATCAAACAAATAATTGATATGAAGAAAATTATACTTGTTCTTAACAGTGATGTTATTCAAGGCTCTATAATCAATGAAAATTTTCATTGAACCATATTTCTTTTTAACAAACAAGACAGGAGCACCCCATGGTAATGTTTTAGGTCAAATGAATCCTTTATCTAATAACTTCTACAATTGCTTCTTTAACTCTAAAAGTTCATTTTGATCCATTTGATAAGGGAGTTTTGAAATTGGATTATAATTAAGAACTAAATCCACTGTAAATTCAACTTCCATGTTGGGTATTATACCAGGAAAATCATCAATAAAAACATCAAGATACTCATTTACCACTATAACTTCATTAATCTGAACAGTTCCTTTTTTTTCAATAATATGTGTAAGGTAACATTAATTTATATCTTTTACTAGTTTCTCAGCTTCTTGATATGTTATAAAAATTAAGGGTTCATTCTTTTAAAAAAATTGAAATTCTTTATAAAAATAATCCTATTTATCTCTATAGTCAATCTTAGCATGATAAACAGAAATCCAATCTATATCCAAAATATCATCAAACTCTAATAGAGGAAAAAAATAAGGTTTTAGGTAGATCCTTTCCACAAAAATGGACAAGATGGTTCTTATAATTTCTTTTTGTCTCAACATTTATTCTTGATGATTTTACCATAAGTTAAATATTCATATCTTGAGATGGGACTCCCAATTTATTAGAAAATTTCTCAGAAATAAAAGAATGTGTAGACCCTGAATCAAACAAAACATTGGCACAATATGAATAAATAAATAGTGTACCTGATACTACTTCATTTGATGTCCCAACATCTACTAAAGTATTTGCAAAGGATTTCACCACCCCTTTCTGCTTCTAGTCCGGTTTCTTTCCTTTAGTTGAGTTCTTCATTAAACACTCATTTGTATAATGACCCATTTCATTTCACTTAAAACATTTTGCTGACTGTAAATTAGATTTTGTCTTACTATTACCCTAATATTTTTCAATGAAATTACAAGCCTTATGTCCAAATTTTACACATCAAAACCACTTACAAGAATTCAAAATGCATTCCCTAGTGTGATTTTTACCATAGTTTTCACAAATTGTAAACTTAAGTTTCTTACCTTCAGACTTTTTTGAAGAGTTCTTTCCTTTAATCTGCCACCTTGAACTCTTATTCTATTATTTTTCAAAGAATAACTAATCATTGATAAAATTTATTTATACCTTCTACGCACATCGAACAAGTTTTTCATAACTTTTTAACTCACTATAAGATAAATCCATTTGATACTTTGGATTTAATCCTGTATAAAAATGATTGATTTTACTATCAAGATCCCATATGAAATTTGGTGCATACCTTGTAAATCGAGTGAATTTTGATTTATAAGTAGCCACTAAGTCATTTTATTTCCACAATTCCAAGAATTTTTTTCATCCTAAGATAAAATACATTAGGAAAATATTTATCAAGAAACATACCTTTGAATTCATCCCAATAAAGAGAATCAATATACTCACTATCCATGATGTTTTTAACCATCAAACACCACTTATTGGATTCAACTTCAAAGATATAAACAAAAAGACAAAACTTTTGATGTTCGGAACACCCCATGACATCAAAAATCTTTTCTAGTGATTTAATCGACCCTTCAACTAGCACAGGGTCAGATGATCCTCTAAATTATGGGTGATGTTTCCCCATAAAATTATCTACTACTAACATGTTCTTTTGTGGTTGATCTGGATAATCTCATGCATGGATACCACCACCATTTATAGCCTGATTCGACTATTCCATCACTGCAAAAAATAGTTTAGTTCCAATTCCGACTATCTTAGGTTGCTGATTTAGAAGTTTGTTTTCCTCTTGATGTCATCCCATCATACCTGCCATGTTTCATCTGTTTAAAACCATTATGAACATAGAGATATCTAAGACAAAGCAACATGGTAATATGTAAATGCTATATAATTTTAATCTTACCATAAATTAATTTATTGATATTAATTTAACAATATCCTACCTTCTAAAGTTGTCTAAATTAACCTCTAATACCAACAATATGGCCCCAGACTTAAAACATTACTTAACCTTGAGTTAAATCAAGAATTAACATTAAGGATATTTTTAGGTTTAGAATTTTTGAGAATTAGGACATAACTATTATATTAAATCTCAAATATTATTAAGTAGACACTTCTACTAAATATCCATTTTTTATAAAATAAAAACTCTTAAAAGAAAACAATAATTCCTTTCTTGATATAAATGTTCTTGAATTTATCCTTTCTCTTACCCTTCCTTATATCGTGTGAAAAACATTTCAAAAATGTGGGATGAGCATAAAAAGCTCAGTAAGGGTTATAAAATAAAGAATGAAATCATTAGTACATCAATACATACAAAACATAAGCTCTTTAACATAACTTATGAAATCATAAGATTTATGAATAACACATAGAAATCATAAATCATAAATGTAACTTGTGGTGTCCATATCATACTTACATTATATCTTTTACAAATACATAGAGAGTTATGTTGGAATAACCATAACAATATATTACTGAAATATATTTGGGAAAACATTAATATTTACCTCCGTCATGTTACCTAATGCATTGGAGAGCTATCTCGGGCTCACCCACCCTAGGTAGAATCACCCGTATGCATAAATAATTCCCAAGAACCATAACATAATCATAACACATGAACAAGCATAAAGGAAAGATAAAATTTACACATTGTAATCAAAATATAAAATTTCAATATATTGACATAATAAATCCATTATCAAAACCATTTTCAATACTAAAATATGTAAAAAGAGTATATGGTATTTATTTTCCTTTTAAAAAAATTATGGCTTGTTAAGGAATCCAAATATCAAATAATGATCGCGGTGGCGGAAAGGTCATTGTCACTACGTATGTAAAAAAGAAACATTCCATTTTTCATTTAGTAAAACACTACGTAGAAAAATATTCCCTTTGAATGAAATTAAAATTCAAATGGGTTTATACACCGTATAAAAGAAAGTCATGTATAAACCAAAATATGCCTCAAAGAAAGGATATTGAGAGAAAGTCCCTTAACTCATATCAGAATTGACTTTTTCATTATTTAATTTCTTAAATAATAAAAATAAGTTAATTTATAATATATTTAGAACCTTTTTAAATTTTATTATTCCTTTTATATCACTTATTACCTTGATATAATAATTAGTTAATTATTTGAGTTCATATCAGACATTTTGTCGATGTTCAGAACTTGAGTAAAAAATGAACTTGTTATAATTACATATTGTTCATGTGGTCAAAATTATATTATCTCAAAAATTTTATTCATGATTTAAATATAATATATATCAAATATATATTTATTTATAATATTCCATAACATTTGGATATAATAAATGAAAATCACCGTTCATGGAGACGGTAAGTTGTACGTACGCATGAATGCTACTTTCATTTCTTTTTCATATATAAAAGAATGAAAAATAAATGATACATAGGTATATTGTAATTCCATTATAATATAATATTTTATATATCATAGATAATTTCATTAACACCATCCTTTATACGTTCCATTTATGGCATAAACGAGTCATATCACTTTGAGGGGGCGGTAGTCCACACTTCCTCAAATGAAATTATTGTATTTATACAACATGAAAACCATAAAGGTATGTTATAAATTATAATTAATTAAGAATATAGATAAAATAAATATTATATATATCATATATAATCACAGTTCCATCATAATTTCCACCATGAGAGGTGGTACGGAAAAATCGAACAATCATCATTTCGTGAGGCAGTAGTTCTCCATACAGAGAAACAATATATTTGTATCCATTAGATAGAGGTGTGTGTAAGTGTAGTTATAATATTTATCATAAAAAAATCCTAGTATATTTATGATACTAGTGTTGTTATGTAATCAAAGAAAAATAATAGAATAGGGAGTGAAGAATTAGAATAATGGAAAGGAATTTTAGAGAAGACTCTACCTATTAAAATGTGTAACTCTATTTGATTTGTGCCAAAATGATTTATTGAATTGTATTATACCTAGATTAAAGATTATAGTAGTAATAAAGGAATGTTGGTATAATATTTTATCAGATTTTGTATGATACAATGGGCTTGAGATGTGTGTGTAATGGGTTAGAAGTGGTGGCCTTTTATAAGAGAGAGGAGGGGCTCTTTAGGAAAATTTGAAAGTATTATTTTTTTTATAAAATTATTTTCGGTTTCAAAAAGTCCAAAACTCATTAAAGTATAATATAAGATAGATATAACTTTAAATAAAATCATCCAATAAGAATTGGACAGGTTTTGGATATTTTTTAATCCTTATATTTTTTATTTAAGGCTTTTTAACTCTTACCGTTTTATCAAGAATTTAAAACTTTGAGAATCAAAATAGTTACCAAAACATGAAAAATATCCAAATAAAGAGTCATTAATACAATTTGAGACTTATTATAACCATTTTCGGAATATTATATTTTTTTTGAATTTTATAATATATAATAAAATATTTTATATTTTAAAATATGAATTACGTCAATTTTGAAACTATTCATATCATGAATTTTTAAAAATCTATAAAAAATTGATTAATTCAAAAAAACATCATTAATGAAAAGATAAAATGTAAATATTATCCAAAAAACTCTTGTAAGACAAAAAATAACGAAATTACATTTATTTTAATATTTTTAATATCATTTATTTGAATCTTTTATTAATGAAGCAATCACTACATCATCATTGTGTCATAATTAAATTTATTTATATAATGTATAAAAATTATAAATAAAATACCATGATGTAGGAAATAGTTTTATATTTAAAATGAATATTTATAGTCAAATATATCACTTATATAACCCCATATAATATTTTTAGTTAAAGATATATGTTTATGTTATATTTTCCTTAACTTTAAACTAAATGTAATTAAATGTCATTTTCACACACAAGTGGCTCCATGAGGTCCTAAAATAGACCCAAGGATGCCCATTGTTGGAAATATTTCATCCAATAGGTTTAGGACATGTGTTAAGAAAATTTAATATTATTATAATATTGTTTTTTACCTTTATTTACCAGATTTACTGTTTAACCACGGTAAATAAAATCTTTACTGAAGTTACTATTCATAATGTCTAAAAATAAAAATTATATATTTACATAATTTGGACCTCTTGATTCCAAATATGTAATCCATTTTTCCATATTCAAAACACAGAAGTTTCAGAAATAAATTTAAAATTAATTCCCATTGTCAAAACCAAAAAGGGTGTTTTTAAGAAATATTAACTATCAAAAGATTGACATGTGTGTATACCTAATTAAAAGTTGAAATTCCTTCCAATGAAAAAAATTGGATTAAATGGTAAAATATTAATATAATTAAACTTTTAAAACCATTTAAATAGATAGTATAACCATATAAATAAATCATATGAAAATATAGTTTTTACTCAAAATGCAATATTTTTCACTATTCATTAAAAAATGAACTTTATCAGAAAAATACCAAAAAATTTACTCAAAGTAAATTTTGATTTCCCGCTTCTAAAGAAGAAGTTTAGTTTTTTAAATGGAATATAGAAAATTGACAAAAACTAGATTTAAAAGGGGTTCTCCATTAAAAGGTAATAAAATGACCTTTTAAAGAATATTAGAGTATTTCATGCTTAAAATAAGATTCATTCTTATTTGAAGCCTCTAAAATTTATTGGATATATTTAAATACATTTAAAAAACATGTATAATTATATTTTAGTTAGTTATATTCATTCCTTCCAATAAAACAGCTAGGTGTTAACTACCATTTAAAATAATAATAATATTATATTATTTTTCTGTACAACTCAATGTTGTGTGCAATGTAAGATTTCAGAGAAACCCATTGTTGTGTGTTGAGTACGCTATCGAACATAGAATCCCCTTTAAAGTAAAATTAATATTTAATTCATTAATATTAATAAATATGAAAATATCATATTCTTTATTTACCTAGGGTGTTACATTCTCTCTATATAAAATTATGTCAAATCCATGGAAAAGATATTTTTTATTATTCATTGTTCTAAAAAATGGAAGGTTACTATATATTTTTATAATTTAGAAGGTGAATTTGATATATTTTGGATAATAATAAAGAATACTAAGCTAAAGTTTGAACATGAATCAATCGATTTAAAGTGAAACAAGAAAATATTTCTTAATAATCATTTTCCTTTTTCTCCACATAAAAAAATGGAGAGATAATTTCTAGAAGTCAAGAAAAAGGTAAATGAATATTTTAAAAAATATGAGGTGAATTTTGTAAGGTTTTCATAGTATTCCTCTAGTTTTTTAATCAACCATGGTAGAAAATGGATATATTATATTGTAAAGTCCCGCAAATTTCAAGGAAATTTTTTTCTTAATTTTCTTTGGAATTTTACAAGAGCGCAGCTTCAGACGGAACCTGATTCCGAGGCCCGGTGTGCCCGGAATCAATTTCCGAAGTTTGGCTCGGGTACGTTCAGTGAACGGACGAGCGGGTTTTTGTATCTTTTGAACCGGTGCCCGGAATCGAATTCTGAGGGCACCGATGAAATCGCAGCACCGATATTTGCTTAGAAACTCCTCTTCCGGAGTTGCGTTTGCTCAACCGTGGTTTTTAAAATTTTGGGCTTTAAGTCGGAAATAAAATAAAGGTTGTGCGACAACTTTATTTTATTTCACTTAAGCTGCTTGGAAGCCGCTTGGAAGCCACTTGAACTAAGTTAAAGAGGATAGGGTGCTATCCGGAAATACCCTACCCCTTGGTAGGATATTTGTGAGGTGGGGCCCGCACGAGCCCCGCCGTTTCTTTCGCTAAGTAACGCACCCGCGAAAACCCGTCAAAGTAACTGAAAAGTCAACCGACGCGTTTTCTTTAATTTCTTAACAGACCATTTAATTGGGCGGTTTATTTCGTGAATTAAATGGGCTGTTTCATTCGTTGAATTAATTCAACGAATTTATTGGGTCGTTACTTACGTGTTTGCGTTCGTTGGCAAATTAATAAAATAGACAAACTTGTCTATTTTGGAGGATTGCCATCGTTGTGCGAATTCTCTGAGCCTCCACTCTCCTCGCGAAGAACGCGAAGAACGCGAAGAACGCCGGCGACCGGAATTCGACGACGCACACCGTGATCTGCGACGTCGACGAGCTCTACCCGCGACGTTCTTCGGCGACGCCTCTTCTTCCGCGGCCGATCCTCGTTCGGCAACTAAGGTGAGAAATGGATCGTTTAATTCTCCCTTTTTATAATTCAATATCAATGGATTTAAATTAATGAAATCCGTTTGATCTTGATCCGGAGATTGGCGACGCGACGATCCCCTTCTTCCGCAACGAGCAATCCCGCGATGATCCCCCGTTCGGCAACGACAGCTGCGAGGTAGGGGTTGTTGGAATATTTTATTTCCCGTGTTTATTCTTTTAAAATAAAGAACCCGATCTCGGAACAATTTTTAATTTATTTAAAATTGTTGATTGGTTATTTTCTTTTCCTCCCGTTGATTTTATGACTAACGCGGAGGGTGCGGATCTAACAAACAAGACTCAGCAACCCTCCGCCGATCTTTTTGTCGTGCGGATTTGGCGGACGACGACGAACCGTGCGGCAGGGGCGATCCGTTGATCCCGCAGTGAAGATCGGCCCCCGGGAGGAGCTATGGCGCAGACGGGAGGCAAAACGGGCCACCGGAGCAACTCCGGCGGCGCCCGGCGCGCCGCCAGAGGAATCCGCCGCGGCTCGGCCGCGGCGGCGGCGAACCGCCGGACCGCGGACGCGGTCCGGCCACCCAGCACGCGGCCCGCGCGGGCCGTGTTCCTCCAAGCCGCGGGTCAAACCCGCGGCGGTTTCCTTCGGCCGCTCGGCCGAAGCCGAGCCGGCCGGTCCGGTCGGCCGGGCCGCGCCCAGGCCGGACCGGACCCGGTCTAGCCGGGTCGGGCCGGGTCGGGTCGACCCGGTTCGGGTCGACCCGGTCCGGCCGACCCAGGGGTGGTTCGGGCCGGGTCGCCCCGGGCCCAGAACCCCCGTTTTCGGGCCCTCTTCGGTCTTTTGCCCATATCATGGGCCTAGGACCTCCGATTGACGAACCGTCAGCGGCTACGCGATCCTTGGATCGATACGGTCGTTTCGGTATATTACACTCAAGGTTTCGGAAGACTTTGGGTTCGGCCGGGTTGGTTCGTACACGAAACCAACCGGGCCCTCGGAGCGGAAACGCTCATAACTTGAGCTACGGACGTCCGATCGACGTACCGTCAGCTGTGGTAGTTTCCTCTAAGTGAGACGGAACTTTTGGCATACTCCGCCCGAGGATCGGACACAGGCGGAGTACGGTCGGGTTGGTTTTTCCCTAAAAACCAACCGGGCCCCTGGGACGAAAATGCCAATAACTCTCAGACCAGGCGTCCGATTGACGCGTCGTCTGTTGCGTTGAGATCCTGTTGTCGATACGGAACTTTTGGATACACCAACTTCGGACTACGTGTCAGTTGATGTATCAGCCTCTCGGCTCGTGGAGCGGACCCTCCTAAACGAGCTCGCTGTGTGCGGGAACCCTAGTGCTGGCTGTGACTTCGACGACAGAGCAGAGATCCTCCGTGGACTGCGACGACGACAGAGCAGAGATCCTTCGTGGACTGCGGCGACGACTGTGCGGAGATCCTCAGTGGACTGCGTCGACTACTGCACTCAGCGATCCTACGTGGATCAGTGCTACAGGTCCTGTGTGGGCCCGATCCTGTGTGGGTCCTTACTACCGGTTCTGTGTGAGCCACTGCCTACAGGTTCTGTGTGAGCCCGATCCTGTGTGGGTCTTTTGCGGGGGTTAGTACCTATCGATCCTTCATGGGTCCGACGACTTAGATGGATCAGTGATCATCTTTGACGTCATCTGAAAAAGTATACCTGGTTGAGCTGAATCTTATGTTACTCTCCTTTGTGGATTGTGTTGAACTATCCTATGTGGATTTTACTGTTTACTCTCCTTGTGGATTTGAGTCTTGCTTTCCTGTGTGGATTGAGTTGTTCTTGAGCTCGTGAGCAGAGCTAGAATTGGGGACTTAGGTATATGTATGGGCATATACCTAAGTCGAGTCAGATGTTACTTCGTGATTGCACCTTCCTTTTTGTGCTATATCCTTTGTGGATTTCGGGAGACCTTCGGGGGTCTCGGGGTCCTTACTGAGTAGCTTATACTCACCCCTGCACGGGCTATGCCCGCACCTTGTTGTGTTGGATGCAGACGACGGACAGCGCTGATCACAGTTGGGGCGTGGAGCAGGACGGTACCTGGAGGTGGACCACTGGGCGGGACGTGCTCGGAGCGGACGTGGGACCCGAGGAGCCTAGAGGCTATCTGTACCCACCCTTCAGGTGGGATTTCCAGTGGACGACACGAGGCCACCGTCTTTTCTTCAGTTGCTGTTCTTTTCCTTTTCAGTTGTACTTTCAGTTGGGCTTGTATTCCGGCCCCCTTTACTTTTCTGCACTTTGTAGTTACTTTCCGCTTGCTGACTCTGTGGTGGTTGTTACTTGTAAAGGCAATGCCTTCCCTGTTTACCGGGATTTTACGCCTTGGTGCTAGTCGCCAGCCCCTGGCCTATGGAAGGCGGGCTTGGGGTAGTCACGGCGCGGGCCCCGAGGTCGGGTCGTGACAAATTGGTATCAGAGGTGGTCGGTTCTACCGCAGACTCTGATCGTCTTTTCTTTCTATATGAAGCAATAGTGTTTAGTGTATTGAGTGTGGTTATCAGTTCAAGGAGCCCAGTGTTGGTGCGGCGGCCGACGTATCCGTACACCAGGACCCTGACTCTTGATTTCCGACTTAATGCATGAAAACATTGATTGCGTGTGTGTTTCAAGTTTCTTTGTGATTACTTGTGTCAGCTCACCGGGTATACTGATCTGCTTCACGAAAGTCTCAAGTTTTCCTTGTGATTACTTGTGCCAGCTCACCAGGTATACTGTTCTGACTGTGGTGCTCTTGTTCTCCTTTTCAGGATGGCCCCGCGACGACAGCCAGCTAGGGTTCCGAGTATAGGGCGCGACGGCAGCCCACCGAGCGACGAGGCCTCGGTGCAGGGCCCTTTGCCAGCAGTGGCGCCGACGGTAGCTTTACCCGCCGAGCCACCGATGCTACCAGTACCAGACGCTGACGATGCACGTCGCCTCAGGGCACTGTATGAGTTTCAGAGCCAGCGACCGCCTAGGTTTCGCGGTGAGGCGGACCCCCAGGCCGCCGAGGACTGGCTAGAGGCGGTGGTACGGATCTTTAGGCTAGTGAGGACACCAGCGGATCTCATGGTGATTCTCGCGGCGAGCCTCCTGCAGGCGGCGGCAGGACGATGGTGGAGCTTGATGCTCCAGGTTCACGATGAGGCATCCTTGCTCTGGACGGACTTCGAGAGCCTCTTCCGCTCTGAGTTCGTCCCGGCCACCCTCCGAGCGGTGCGCATCCAGGAGCTTCTCCAGCTGCGCCAGGGCAGCATGACGGTCGCTTAGTACGCGGCGAGGTTCACTGACCTATCTCGCTACTCGACCGACATAGTACGGGACCCCTTCTTCCGGGCCCAGACCTTCGAGCAGGGCTTGCGGCAGGAGATTCGGGCGTCGCTGATCTCCCTCAGCATTCCGACCCAGGCGGGAGTGCTGGAGAGAGCCCTCCTGATCGAGAGCTTCCTGGCAGAGCCTTCTTCAGCGGCGAGACCTAGCGCAGGGCGGCAGGTAGCTGAGTCTTCGGCAGCAGGTAGCCGACAGATGACTCTCGGGTCCAGGCAGACCAGACCCCCACGCAGACGGCCTCAGGACACCGGCTCAGCAGTGCGGGGCACACAGCGGAGTGCCAGCCTTCCGAGAGGCAGGCTATGCTACTCCTACGGCGGGCAGGGTCACATGGCTCGTGACTGCCCGACTCGCTGATCAGAGGAGCAGCAGATGGTGGAGGGGCCACCCAGGCAGAGGCAGAGGGTCGACCGTGGCGGTCCGCAGGGAGGAGGCGGACGAGGCAGAGGAGCTGGCCGAGCAGCGGGTGGTGGGCGACGCTTCCAGGCTCTACCCCCACCACCACTAGGAGGGCCACCTCGACCACAGGGAGCTGGCGGGCAGGGACAGGCCCAGCTCCAGGCAGTGGAGGCCTACGACCCCGACATGCCGGAGATGATTTGAGGTACGATCTGTGTCTATTCCACCCTTGCTGCAGTACTTATAGACACAGGAGCGAGTCACTCTTTCATAGCCTCTGCCCTTGTTCGGAGCTCGGAGATTCCGACTGAGCCGTTGGCTCGATCCTTACGGCTAGAGACTCCTACGGGAGCAGACTCGACGATTACGCACTGGTGCCGGCAGTGTGAGCTTACTCTAGGAGGCGAGAGCTTCAGCTGGGATCTCCTTGTAGCGGCGTCGAGGCCTTACGACGTCATCTTGGGCATGGATTGGCTATCCACGGTTCATGCCCAGATCGACTGTTTTAGGCGCAAGGTGCGATGTGTTCGCACCGACGGGAGCAGGTTTACCTTCACCGGCGAGAAGGGAACCTTTGCAGCACAGGATGGACTTCCGCGGAGGAGAGTGCAGCCCATCTCTCATCAGTTGGATAGCCTCATCCTAGGAGCAGTGGACGTGCAGAGTCCAGTTTTTCCTGCAGTGGTGGACCAGTACGTGGACGTCTTTCCCGACGACGTTCTAGGGATACCTCCTCGTAGAGAGGTAGACTTTTACATCGACTTGTACCCCAGGACAGCCCCGATATCTACTCCAGCATACCGGATGGCCCCCGCCGAGCTTCGAGAGCTGCGGGTACAGTTGGAGGACTTGCAGAGCAAGGGGTTTATCCGACCCAGTGTTTCACCCTGGGCTTCCCCGATATTGTTCGCCAAGAAGGCGGACGGGAGCTTGTGACTATGTGTCGACTATCGTCGCCTGAACCAGGTGACAGTGAGGAACAAGTATCCGCTGCCACGGACTGATGACCTCTTCGATCAGCTCAAGGGAGCGCGGTGGTTCTCGAAGATAGACCTCCGGTCAGGCTATCATCAGCTCAGAGTTCAAGACGAGGACGTGCAGAAGATGGCCTTCAGATGTCGGTATGGCCATTATGAGTTCTTGGTTATGCCGTTCGGCGTAACCAATGCTCCAGCAGTGTTCATGAGCCTCATGAACAGGATCTTATAGCCATACCTCGACCGATTTGTCGTGGTCTTCATTGACGACATTTTGGTATACTCGACGACTGAGGAGGAACATGCCTACCACCTGCGAGTTGTGCTAGACACACTCCGAGAGCACCAGCTTTATGGAAAGCTCTCAAAGTGCCAGTTCTAGTTACGTGAGGTCCACTTCTTGGGGCACGTCATCTCTGAGGCAGGAGTTGTAGTGGATCCCATGAAGATCGAGGTAGTGCTAGCTTGGGAGCCACCCAGGAGCGTGACAGAGGTGCGGAGCTTCTTGGGCCTAGCTGGATACTATCGGAGATTTGTGCCAGACTTCTCCAGAGTTGCGGCACCACTCTCAGCCTTGAAAAAGAAGGGGAAACCCTTTGTGTGGTCAGACAGATGTCAGCAGAGCTTCCAGGAGCTGAGACAGAGATTGACCAGCGCACCTATCTTGAGGTTGCCTGAGGAGGGAGTTGGATATGTAGTTTACTGCGACGCATCAGGGACTGGACTCGGGTGCGTCCTGATGCAGGAGCGGGCCGTGATCGCCTACGGATCACGTCAGTTGAGGCCGCATGAGCAGAACTACGCCACTCATGACTTGGAGTTAGCAGCAGTGGTCTTCGCTCTGAAGACTTGGTAGCACTATCTGATGGGCGAGCGCTTCACAGTCTTTTCTGACCACCAGAGTCTCAGGTATATCTTCTCTCAGAAGGACCTGAACCTGAGACAGCGGAGATGGCTTGAGTTCCTCCAGGACTATGACTTTGAGATAGTCTATACTCCTGGGAAGGGGAACGTGGTAGCCGATGCCCTCAGCAGGAGGACGGGCATTCAGCTACTTGAGGAGGTGACAGAGCAGCTAGCCTCCTTACAGATATCCTTCGTGGATAGAGACGGAGCAACCTTTCTTCAGTCTCTCAAAGTCTCTCCTCCACTCCTACAGCGGGTCAGAGAGGCTCAGCGTGGGGACTCTGACTGTGAGACCCGGTGTGCACTGATATCCTCAGGTCAGGCGCCTGATGGTTTCTCCCTTGGAGCAGAGCACAACATCCTTTTCAGAGGACGTACCTTCGTACCAGTCGCTTTACGAGAGGAGGTGCTGAGAGAGTTTCACACTTCTCCCTTGGCGGTACATCCCGGAGCGGCGAAGATGTACCAGGATCTCAGACGACAGCACTGGTGGCCGGGCATGAAGAAAGCTGTGGCAGAGTTCGTTTCACGATGCCTCACCTGCCAGCAGGTGAAGGCAGAGCATCAGGTACCAGCAGGCTTGGTATAGCCCTTGGAGGTCCCAGAGTGGAAGTGGGACGGGATATCTATGGACTTCGTGACTGGACTTCCATGCACTTCCAGAGGTCACGACTCCATTTGGGTGATTGTCGACCGACTCACCAAGTCAGCACACTTCTTACCCATCAGAGAGCAGGGCTCAGTGGAGAGCTTGGGACGTCTTTACGTCCAGGAGATCGTATGGCTTCACGATGTGCCATCGTCTATCGTCTCTGATCGAGATGCTCGTTTCACTTCCCGGCTTTGGAAGGCGTTGCAGGAGGCGTTCGGGACGCGGCTCCATCTGAGCACAACCTTCCACCCTCAGACAGATGGTCAGACAGAGAGGACCATACAGACACTCGAGGACATGCTCCGTGCATGTGTTCTCGACTTTGGTCGCAGCTGGGAGGACCACCTACCCTTGGTGGAGTTCGCGTACAACAACAGCTACCACTCCACCATCGGGATGGCACCATACGAGGCGTTGTACGACAGACCCTGCAGATCACCGTTGTGCTGGACAGACCCTGGGGAGTCAGCACTCGTGGGACCAGAGATGGTCCGAGCCACGACAGAGAAGGTCCAGATCATCCAGGAGAGGATGAGGACAGCTCAGAGCCGGCAGAAGTCATACGCTGACAGGAGGTGGAGGCCACTAGAGTTCGAGGGTGGCGACCACGTCTTTTTGCGTGTCTCACCTCGACGTGGTTTACGAAGATTTGGCCGAGGCGGAAAGTTGTCTCCACGCTTCATCGGTCCTTTCCAGGTCCTCAGCAGGATAGGAGAGGTGGCTTATCGCCTGGCTCTACCACCTCAGTTGCACCGGGTGCATGACGTCTTCCACGTGTCTCAGCTGAGGAGATACGTGCACGACCCGACGCACATCATCGACTTTGGGGAGCTGGACGTGGACGATGGGGCGACTTTTGCGGAGGTCCCAGTGGAGATCGAGGATCGACAGGAGCAGGTCCTACGTGGGCGGTCGATTCCTCTTGTGCGCGTCAGATGGCAGCACGGGAACCTCCAGGAGAGCACTTGGGAGCGGGAGGCTCAGATGCGTGCTCAGTACCCCCATTTGTTCCCCTAGTTTTTGATGTATCTTTACGGGGACGTAAAGCCCTGAGGTGGGAGTAATGTAAAGACCTGCAAATTTCAAGGAAATTTTTTTCTTAATTTTCTTTGGAATTTTACAAGAGCGCAGCTTCAGACGGCACCTGATTCCGAGGCCCGGTGTGCCCGGAATCAATTTTCGAAGTTTGGCTCGGGTACGTTCAGTGAACGGACGAGCGGGTTTTTCTATCTTTTGAACCGGTGCCCGGAATCGAATTCTGAGGGCACCAATGAAATCGCAGCACCGGTATTTTCTTATAAACGCCTCTTCCGGAGTTGCGTTTGATCAACCGTGGTTTTTAAAATTTTGGGCTTTAAGTCGGAAATAAAATAAAGGTTGTGCGACAACTTTATTTTATTTCACTTAAGCCGCTTGGAAGCCGCTTGGAAGCCACTTGAACTGAGTTAAAGCGGATAGGGTGCTATCCGGAAATACCCTACCCCTTGGTAGGATATTTGTGAGGTGGGGCCCGCACGAGCCCCGCCGTTTCTTTCGCTAAGTAACGCACCCGCGAAAACCCGTCAAAGTAACTGAAAAGTCAACCGGCGCGTTTTCTTTAATTTCTTAACAGACCATTTAATTGGGCGGTTTATTTCGTGAATTAAATGGGCTGTTTCATTCGTTGAATTAATTCAACGAATTTATTGGGTCGTTACTTACGCGTTTGCGTTCGTTGGAAAATTAATAAAATAGGCAAACTTGTCTATTTTGGAGGATTGCCATCGTTGTGCGAATTCTCTGAGCCTCCACTCTCCTCGCGAAGAACGCGAAGAACGCCGTCGACCGGAATTCGACGACGCACACCGTGATCTGCGACGTCGACGAGCTCTACCCGCGACGTTCTTCGGAGACGCCTCTTCTTCCGCGGCCGATCCTCGTTCGGCAACTAAGGTGAGAAACGGATCGTTTAATTCTCCCTTTTTATAATTCGATATCAAGGGATTTAAATTAATTAAATCCGTTTGATCTTGATCCGGAGATTGGCGACGCGACGATCCCCTTCTTCCGCGACGAGCAATCCCACGACGATCCCCCGTTCGGCAATGACAGCTGCGAGGTAGGGGTTGTTGGAATATTTTATTTCCCGTGTTTATTCTTTTAAAATAAAGAACCCGATCTCGGAACAATTTTTAATTTATTTAAAATTGTTGATTGGTTATTTTCTTTTCCTCCCGTTGATTTTATGACTAACGCGGAGGGTGCGGATCTAACGAACAAGACCCGGCAACCCTCCGCCGATCTTTTTGTTGTGCGGATTTGGCGGACGACGACGAACCGTGCGGCAGGGGCGATCCGTTGATCCCGCAGTGAAGATCGGCCCCCGGGAGGAGCTATGGCGCAGACGGGAGGCAAAATGGGCCACCGGAGCAACTCCGGCGGCCCGCAGAAGGCGGCGGCGGCGCCCGGCGCGCCGCCGGAGGAATCCGCCGCGGCTCGGCCACGGCGGCGGCGAACCGCCGGACCGCGTCCGCGGTCCAGCCACCCAGCACGCGGCCCGCGCAGGCCGCGTTCCTCCAAGCCGCGGGTCAAACACGCGGCGGTTTCCTTCGGCCGCTCGGCCGAAGCCGAGCCGGCCGGTCCGGTCGGCCGGGCCGCGCCCAGGCCGGACCGGACCCGGTCTAGCCGGGTCGGGCCGGGTCGGGTCGACCCAGTTCGGGTCGACCCGGTTCGGCCGACCCAGGGGTGGTTCGGGCCGGGTCGCCCCGGGCTCAGAACCCTCGTTTTCGGGCCCTCTTCGGTCTTTTGCCCACATCTTGGGCCTAGGACCTCCGATTGACGAACCGTAAGTGGCTATGCGATCCTTGGATCGATACGGTCGTTTCGGTATATTACACTCAAGGTTTCGGAAGACTTTGGGTTCGGCCGGGTTGGTTCGTACACGAAACCAACCGGGCCCTCGGAGCGGAAACGCTCATAACTTGAGCTACGGACGTCCGATCGACGTACCGTCAGCTGTGGTAGTTTCCTCTAAGTGAGACGGAACTTTTGGCATACTCCACCCGAGGATCGGACACAGGCGGAGTACGGTCGGGTTGGTTTTTCCCTAAAAACCAACCGGGCCCCTGGGACGAAAATGCCAATAACTTTCAGACCGGGCGTCCGATTGACGCGCCGTCTGTTGCGTTGAGATCCTGTTGTCGATACGGAACTTTTGGATACATCAACTTCGGACTACGTGTCAGTTGATGTATCAGCCTCTCGGCTCGTGGAGCGGACCCTCCTAAACGAGCTCGCTGTGTGCGGGAACCCTAGTGCTGGCTGTGACTTCGACGACAGAGCAGAGATCCTCTGTGGACTGCGACGACGACAGAGCAGAGATCCTTCATGGACTGCGGCGACGACTGTGCGGAGATCCTCAGTGGACTGTGTCGACTACTGCACTCAGCGATCCTACGTGGATCAGTGCTACAGGTCCTGTGTGGGCCCGATCCTGTGTGGGTCCTTACTACCGGTTCTGTGTGAGCCACTGCCTACAGGTTCTGTGTGAGCCCGATCCTGTGTGGGTCTTTTGCGGGGGTTAGTACCTATCGATCCTTCATGGGTCTGACGACTTAGATGGATCAGTGATCATCTTTGACGTCATCTGAAAAAGTATACCTGGTTGAGCTGAATCTTATGTTACTCTCCTTTGTGGATTGTGTTGAACTATCCTATGTGGATTTTACTGTTTACTCTCCTTGTGGATTTGAGTCTTGCTTTCCTGTGTGGATTGAGTTGTTCTTGAGCTCGTGAGCAGAGCTAGAATTGGGGACTTAGGTATATGTATGGGCATATACCTAAGTCGAGTCAGATGTTACTTCGTGATTGCACCTTCCTTTTTGTGTTATATCCTTTGTGGATTTCGGGAGACCTTCGGGGGTCTCGGGGTCCTTACTGAGTAGCTTATACTCACCCCTGCACGGGCTATGCCCGCACCTTGTTGTGTTGGATGCAGACGACGGACAGCGCTGATCACAGTTGGGGCGTGGAGCAGGACGGTACCTGGAGGTGGACCACTGGGCGGGACGTGCTCGGAGCGGACGTGGGACCCGAGGAGCCTAGAGGCTATCTGTACCCACCCTTCAGGTGGGATTTCCAGTGGACGACACGAGGCCACCGTCTTTTCTTCAGTTGCTGTTCTTTTCCTTTTCAGTTGTACTTTCAGTTGGGCTTGTATTCCGGCCCCCTTTACTTTTCTGCACTTTGTAGTTACTTTCCGCTTGCTGACTCTGTGGTGGTTGTTACTTGTAAAGGCAATGCCTTCCCTGTTTACCGGGATTTTACGCCTTGGTGCTAGTCGCCAGCCCCTGGCCTATGGAAGGCGGGCTTGGGGTAGTCACGGCGCGGGCCCCGAGGTCGGGTCGTGACATATATAATGGTTTAAAACCACACATATGAAACATTAAACTTATCATGAAATTTAGGGCTTATGAATAAGTTATTCAATGTGTTCATAAATTTAAGATGGAATTTGTAGAATAGTCTCTTGGAAATGGAGATAATAAGGAAAATGTATAAAAAATATCCAACAACCCACATGTTAAAAATGTGGAATGAAGAACTTGGGGAACTTGGTTAAGGGTACTAGAAAATGCTTCTTGTGTGGAAAATGATTAAATCAGACACATAATTGTTGAAGGGACATAATCAAGACAATCAAAATAATAGAGGAATAGAAGGATCTAATCAATAAACCACCCATAGTCCAATGCTTAAAATTTTAAGGAACATACTAACTATAGAATTAACCTTACCAAACCATAGTTCTTTGTGTATAATAAATATAAAAAACCACCTAATCTAATAGATAATGGAAGGGTTTATTCCATTGCTATCACATTCATGTAAAAACATAATGAATTTGTCAAAGGTACAAATACTATATATTCATTTTTGGTGAAAGTATTATTTGATCACAATTCAATGCATTCATTCACATCATTTAATTTTTTAGATGTATTGAATTAAATCGATAATATCTTTAAGTCTATATATATGTTAAAACTCCTTGTGGTGTAAATGTTCCATAAAAGTATTTAAATAATCCCCAACTAACATTTATGGGAATATTATTCTCTTAAATATCATAATTCTTCCTTTAGTGGAATTTGACACTATATTGAGAATTGATTGAACCTATTTATTTAAATCTCATAGAAACATTATTTAGATATCATTGAAATAGAAAGGAGATAGAAATATATTTCCACATCAAAAACAATCACATATTTTTATATGAATTAAATTAGGATTAAGAATCTACATTAAAAAATCCTTTATAAGTATGGGTATTGATACTCAATGAAGAATCATATATTTCTGAAATGGTAAAACTATAGAAATTTATATCTTTAAGATGTACCTTTTTGGGGGAATATAAAGATTTATTCCTTGAATAGTTGTATAAATTCCCCTGGATTTTGAGGAATATTTATCAATAAAACTTATGTATGGAGAAACACCGATATATAATAGACCCTATAGAATGGCCTTGATTGAATTGGTGGAAATAAAGAAACAATTTAAAGTATATATTTAAAATGGATTTATATTATAACTAACCAATCTAGTTCGACCCGACCATCACCTTAGTCGGACTATCAGATAGCCTAAAGTATATTCCCAATCAATAGGGTTGGCGATAAGCACTGAGCATTGCCAAAAATATATTGGGAATAGTTTTTCCCATTGTAAATTTGGATGAAAAAACCATGGAATATGATGGAAACACTAATATCATCCGATTCATCAAAATGTTATACAATATCTAGAGTACAGAATAAAGGAAATCGTATTCAATAGTCATCAATATATTTGCTAAACAAAACTATCCATAACAAGACATATACATGGTATCTAAATTAAAAACCAAAAACTCAATATAATGGTAGAAATACCCAAATAATTCTTGTTTAAATATGTAAAAATCCCATACTAACTCTATATGAGTCAACCACATGAGACTATGTCTCCTCCGTAGACTTTAGACAATGGTAATTAAGAAGATCCACCCAGGAACACTATCCCCTTTCCTTTATCTTTGTCCTAAAAAAATATACATATTCCTAATGGTATATGTATGGTGTGGGTAACAAATACTAATAAAATATAACAATGAATCTATTTATGGGTTTTACTAATTCAAACCAAGAAACTAATTTGAAATCTCATTTTCAAAACTAAACAACTCTAAAAACATTCCACTTTCAATGCGTCTTTGAAATACCCTTGGTTTCCATTAAAAAGAAAAAAACCACAAAAAAATTTCCAACATGAGTCTAATAAATAAATAATGTTAAATAGAACCACATTCTCAATATATCTAACAAGTCATAATAATGGTGAGAATAAAATCTTCATATTACTGTATAAATGAGATTGGTCATAAAAAAGTTCTCATATTAGACATGGAACTAGTAAAATTAATAAATTCATATAAACCAATCCATAATGATAAAGTGATCCTAGGGGTCTAATTGTAAGTGTTTAATGTGAGTGATTCTAAATAAAGTATGATTTATGAATAAGAAAAATTTAATCTCTCACCATCTTCCCCAAACCTAACTATAAGAGCTCTCATAATCTCTTAATAACCAAAATGAATCCCTCCTGGTCTTCATACCCAATTTCTCTCATGGTCCCTTGGAATCCAAAATGGAATCTCTCACATCTTTCCACCCCAAAGGCTCTCATGGTCCCTTGGAAAACTCCTTTATCACACACATGTTATCCCACATGCTACTTCATGAGAGCATAATAAAAAACGAGTTCCAATCCATAAAAATCAATTTCAAAAATCAATTCGATAAACACTCATTACCTCATTTATTAAAAAAACTTTAAAAAGGTAAAAAAAACTATCAAAAGTTAAAAAAATTATAAAATTATTTTATAAATCCATTTAAAACCATATAACCTCTTTGATTCATTATATCAACCACTTAGAGTGCATATAAGGCACTTATATTTGGAAAACCTTCTTTAAACACCCAAATTTCTAAGCCAATCTGTAAAACATATCAATAATTTCATAATCCTCAACCATAAATCAAAAAAATAGAAATTTTATGAACATTAACTGATGGTGATTAATAATTTAAAGATAATCCATGGAAACATTCCTAAAATAAGGACACTGATGTAGAAAATGGTTCCAACATTGATCCCTTCAATGAAAACCACATAGAATTTGTAGGATAATTTATAACACACCTAATCCATAAGAAAAAAAACAAAATACCTCATCAAAACAATAGGTTCATACATTTTCACTAGTTATGGTTCTACACTTTCATGATAATGGAAGAACGAGAATGAGAGGGGGGAAAGGAATAAGAAACCATGATGGGAGGGGCTTAACTCAATCCAAACAACCTATAATCCAAGGAAAATATCACCAAAATGAATGGGATAAAACATCCACACCATTGGGAGGAGATATTAATTATGAGGGATGAAAAAATGAGGTCCAAAGGCTATAAAAATTGACAAGGGAAAATGGTAAAATTTCACTTTTTAATGAGATGGACAAGGTCTTATGGTTTGGATGCATGGTTAGAAAAATGATGGACCAACCATGTGGTAGATAATTTATCCCAAATAATAGTCCATAATATTAACACTTAGGAATTTAATTATTTTAAAAAACACGATCAAACCATATAGGATCCCTCTTTCCCTTCCTCAAAAAGTTCTCATCATGGTTAGTTAAATTATGTGTTAACTGTGTTCCTTGATCTCTCTTCCCAAAAAAAACCTTTTTTGGAACCTCAACACATGGGAAATCCAAATACAACCCAAAAATAAATAAAAATAAAAAATTTCCCTACTAGTTACTTGGAGGGTGTCACAATATACACACCATGACACATTCACCCCTAGAAAATCTTCAGGGATCCTTAGAAGAAAATAGGTGAGGCCACAAATCCCTCACCAAATATTACTACTATCATATATAATTGTTATCATAATTAGATGTATAAATAATATAGTCTAATAGGATAAAATTACAATAGAGAATATTATTTTAATAATCTAAGATATGAACAATATACTCCATAATGGTTTTATTAGTTCCAAGCTCTAAATATTTCACTCCAACACATGAGATGGGTCTATATGGTATCTCTTCAACTATGAGACATGAAATAAATCATATATTGAGGTCATATTTTTTGGAATAGATAACTGATATTATACATTTATAGGTTGCTTCACAACAATAAAAACCCAACATAACATGGGGAAACATTCCATGAAATCCCAAGAGATGATGACATAGTTGAAATGATACTCACAAAAACAGCTGATCACTAACCAAAAACTACAACGGGCGATGATGATAGTAAAAATAAGATTTTTTTTTGATTTTTAGCTTCCATTAACCTTTTCCAAATCATTCAAATTATCACATTAATCTTCTGTATGAGACCCTATCCAATAAAGAAACACTCACTCACCTCATCCAAATAAAATGGATATTGTAATTGCCTCCCATACAACACATCAAAAGAGTCAGTCATGATTGAGGAATAGTAGCCATTATTATATGAAAAATGGACAACATCAGGTGTATTTTCTAAGAAACTCCAAAAACAAACACACACACTCATAATATATCCTTGAGAGTATCTATGGTTTATGTTTATTGACCATCTATCTATGATTGATACATGGTGAAAAATATCAACTAGGTTTCCAAAGCCTCCTGGAGTCCCTTACAAAATCAAGAAGTGAAAAATTAATCTCAGTATGAATGTATCACTAATCTCACTCCATGGTGTTGACCCAACTCTCGAACACACAGGTTTTTGAGGTCCTCTACCTTCACTGACTCCTAGATGGGGGGGAATGGGTTGATTGTGTCAAATGATCATTAATAACCAATATAGAAACTATACCACTTGGATTATTAGGTACATGGATACAAAAATATATATAGATCTTATCCCACTTCAACACTAGAATAGGACGTGGATTCAAAAACCTATCTGGTCTCTATTGCTTATCCTTGATCCTCTGGAAGGTTAATCATCTAGAAATTAAATTTGAAATATCACATCTCATCCCAAGAAATTGACAATAACCCCTCAAGGTATGAAACTTCTTTTCATACCTGGGGTTAATATCCAAACTAAAGTGATACACCTCATTTACCACCTACCACTATAGGCTATAAGGAACCACCAACCACTTCTTTAAAAGGATAGAACTATCAAGAGACCAAGACCAATCACCCAAGGTCTGCCCACCATTAGAAGCACTACTAATCTACTAGAACATGTAGTTGGATACCTAATCACTCATGAAAAAGTCAATAAGAGAGGGTGTAACCAAAAACTAGGTGAGACCACCTAATCACAATACCCCTATACCTAGATATTCAATTTAGAAAATAGACTCATTAAATTTCACTAATCAGCTAATTTTGAAACTAATTGCACTGGAAGCTTCCTACTCAATGCATCAATGAACACATTCACATTCCCTAGTGTATATGAAAAATAAATATCAAAAGTATGATGGTATTATAAATAGTATTTTTTCATAGGTTTAGGTCCCTCTATGTGAAATTATAATTTAGGCTATTATGGTCCAAATACACTATAAAATATTCTCTTAAGAGGTAATGTTGCTACATCTTCAATGCATGTATCACAACTACCAATTATAAGTGATTGATGTGATAATATCTCTTATTTTTGAATAGATTACATGAGGCATAGCCCACAATATAACCATCCTACATTAACACACATACCAATCCCACACCATAAGCATCACAATACATAGAACAATCCTTCTATGACTCAGAAAAAATCAAACCTGGTGCAGATATTAGATGGGATTGAAACTATACAAAAGCATTATGGAACTTCTCATTATACTCAAAATTTAACCCATTCCTTATTAAGGTTTTAAAGGGAGAATATATCATAGATATTTACTGAATAAAACATATATAATACCCAACCAATCCCAAAACTCTATGAATCAAGAACACATTCTTAGGCTACTCCCAGGAGAGTAATTCCCTAAATTTACTTGTATCCAATGAAATTAATACCTTATAAATTATATAGACCAAACAATTTCACTTACTTAATCCAAAACTATAAATTAGGTAGTTGGGAATATAGAAGGAGATCCCTCAAAAAACCCAAAATACCCACTAGTTGGATAACATGATCCTCCACTATCTATTAATACTACAAGATGTTTTAAAAAAACATAAAAAAAGGAGTCCAAAATGTTGTGTAATATCTTGTTCATTAACATAATAAAAAATTCAAGGGGATTGGTATAAAAATAAAAAAATTCTCAAAATTTTCATATTTTCTTTTAAAGGTGATATTTGAAACATCCTATTATCATACCCTCACCTGGTGGTACCAAGATATTAGTTTGATCTTTTAAAACCAATGGGCTCCCCTAAGATAGTCAAATAGATCAATAGTTATGTTCATAATTTATTTATTATTTATGGTCACCTAGTCACAATTATGGTAGTCTATAAAAAGTATAAGGCTTCCGTCATCCTTCTTTATAAATTTCACTAGATAATCCCACAATGACATGCTAGGATAGATAAATATGTTTCCCTTAAGTTCCTCTATCTAAATTTCGATCTCTTTTAGCTCAGCTGGAGGAATTCAATAAGAAGTTAAGGAATTAGGATCATCTGGGGGATCTGATTGATATTGAAATCGACATCTCTTTGGGGTGGAAATCCCAAGAAGTACTCTAGAAATATTTTTGTACCTATCCACAACCACTGTAGGTCCACTCATAGATCTATACTCTTTATAATTAAATAAATTACCTAAACAATATCTTGAAATCAACCCCAAATCAAAAGTAGTTATTCCTTCCCTTCTTAATCTTGGATCCATGTTACCCTAAAATATGTTATTGCTTCCATTAGGAGTGACAAAATGGACCATGTGGAGGTAAAATTCAATAAGTTCCTTAAATATGATTATCAAATCCTTCCCAATGATGAATTAAAAAACATATAGTTCCAACATGAGGAAATACCAAATAACTTCCACATAAGCAACTAAAAATGGAACTTTAGGAACAAGAAATCTTGTTACTTCCTCCAACACAATGGGAAATGAAAATACATAAAAAATTGAATCAAATATGATTAAAAAAACAAATCATTATGAATATTTTATGAGATTAAATAATGGTGTGAGCCTATATCAAACAAAATAGATTCCATAAAAAAAGAAATAAAAAATTCCTCTCAAGGTGGATGACATGGAATCTTAGTTCTCTAGCACAAACTCTACTACATGAATATGTCCTACAATGTTTCCTCTCTAAGACTTATCCCCCCAGTGAGAACCATATTAACTTGAGGATGAGATCCCCCGTCCTAATAATAATTAGACTGTAACTGAGATCCCTTTAAAAAAAAACATAGCCTTCACCTCTTCCCTATGAAATAATCTGATAGAAGCATTATATATGGCCTAATCATCCACACCAGTGGAATATCCTTAGTGTATCTTGGAAATTTCGTATGTTGTGTCCACCTCAACCAAACTGGTAATATAAAATAGGTGTATTCTCTATATAAGATTCATGTTCTATATCTAATTACTATTAGAAAATATTTTCACTACCCCTCTAAGGCTCATCCCACTTCTACATCGATCATGACATATATATTTTTTATACTACCTACTCAAAGAACACTACTGAGAGATATAATTTTAATCAATTGATCCTATACCATAGTATCTTTCATAAAAAACTCTGAAAAGGTCCACAAGAAGATTAGAATAAGAATATACCTAATCATTGGCCTTATTCCCATATCAAAACACCGAGCCCTAAGGTATTCATTCATGGGAAGATCTATAGAGACATGTACAAACTCAAGGAATCAAGAGGCACACCCCATCACTGAACAATCACCTCACTCTAATTTTAAGAAATCATGAGCCTTATATGCCCTCAAATTCTCTTGGTATAAAAACTAATTAAATGCAACCTTAAAGGTGTTCCATGTGAGATATGTGTTCCTCTTCAAAATAACCATTAAATCCCAAAAAATTTACTCATCCCTTTCAACATTTATATAGTAAATCCCACATTAGAGGTCCTAGGGGTCTTTATAAACACAAATATTCACTTGATTTGATCCAACCAATCCTCAGGCTCATTTGGTCCCCTATCACCACAGAATACCGATGAAATTTTTCTTGTAAACACTAGAGCAGGATCCACCGTACATTAATTCTATTGACCAAAAACTTAACCTAAGGATTGGATCATACAGATGACCAAATCCACCTAAGTCAGTTCAAGAATAGGGTTATCTTACAATATTCTCTTCATAGAACCCTCCCAATAGTTAGATGATTTTCTTCTAGGGGAAAATGTATAAAATAAAAACAATATAAACTCGAATCCAACATAATTAAATCTCAAACCACATCAACTAAACCAAAGGAACACCTCATTGTGGGTATCATCAATCCACACTATCAATAAATGAATCAATAAAAAAAGATGAATAAAACATCAAAAATTTAATGGATTTGATGCTATGCATGGTTTGACCTCACGATCTATAAAACTAAATTAAAAACTTGTGGATGTCACTAGATAAAGTATACAAGGCCACATGATCTAAACACAGTTACTACTAACTGTTCCCATTAACTTTTCACCACTTATAGAGCTACCCGTTTCTCCCTAAAACTAAAAATATCCCATGACATCACCTCAATAATTTTAACCAACCCTAAAATAACTAAAAATATCATCAAAATAACCTATAATTGAGATTGAAACATAACTATAATCCAGTACCACCAATGGAAACTCATGTTTTGACATGAACTAGAGTGGGCTATGAACTTCCCCATTCCTTCTTCCTGAGTACAGATAGTCATAGCTCTAATATATCATATAATTCCAAATAAAAACCTACTATAATACCATTTTGTAATGAATAGTCATTGATAGACCTAGCTGTCACCTTAGTTTACCCGTATCATGCCCCGAAGTATGTTCTCAGTCACTATGAGTTAGTGACAAGCAGAGGGTATAACCAAAAATCTCTTGGGAATGGGTTCACAAATGGTAAACCATCCTGACCCATCCATGGAATGGCTTAGACACACTAATATCATCTAAATTTTAAAAATGTGACACAATATCCATAGTACACAATAAAGAAAAGTAGATATTATAAGAATAAATATACATCATAAAAACCATGATATAATAGGACATATAGATGGTATCTCATGTAAAAACCCATAACTAAAAATAATGGGAAATATACCAAAACAAGGTCTATGCATACATATAAATGGGTATAAAATCCAATAATCACTCCACATATATTAAATCCATGAGACCATGTCTCTTATGCAAACTATAGATGATGGTAATAAAGAAGATCCACTAATGTACATGGTTTCCTTGCCCTTACATGTGTCCTGAAAGACAATGTTTATATAATCCAAATATAATATATAGGGTATGAGTAAAAAATAATAGTAGGATACCACCATGAATATATATAATTATTTTACCCTTTAAAAACAATAAACTTGTTTAACATATCATTTTTAAAAGTAAATAACTTTAAAAACATTCCACTTTCAACATGTTTTTGAAATAACTATGGTTCCCTTTAATTTTTACCAAATAAATTTTCCAAATCAATTTCCAATATTTCTAAAATAAAGAATCAAGTCCAAACAATACCACATGTTCAAAATATCCAAAAATTCATAATAAATATGAGTATAACATCATAATATAAAAATATAAATAGAAATGGACATAAAAAAATCCTCACATTATACATAGAACCAATAAAATGCATAAAATCATATGTCCCTATTTGACATGAGTAACATTACCTAGGGATATAACTATAAGTGTCTAATGTGGTTGATTATAAAAAATGTATTCTAGCCAAAAAAGAAAAATGGAAGCTCTAATATTCTTACCTAGGAATAACCCCAATAATTCTCATAGTATCTCTATAACCAAATAGAAGATATCAAAGTATTACTTCCCAAAGTCTCTCACTATCCCTTTGAACACAAAATAAAATCACTCATGGGCTTACTAACCAATGTCTCTCATGGTACCTCAGACAATCCCTTGATCACAACCAGGTTAACCCACATACTAATCCTTTCGAAAATAATAAAAAAACAACTCATCCATGAAAATCCATTTCAAAAACCAATTTCATAAACAAAAATCCCCAATTCAATTAAAAAACCATTAACAAGGTAAAATAATCTCTATGATCTTTTTAGAAATCCATGTAAGACAAAAAAAACCCATATGACCCATTACATCAAACATTTGGAGTTCACATAAGCCACTCCCATTTGTAAAAACCTCTTTAAGAACTGAAATTTCCAAACCAATCCATAATGAATATCAAGAAAGGGATAATCATTAACCATAATAAAAAAAATGAAAATTTGATAAACAAGAACCAATTTCAAGTAATAATTTAAAGGTAACCCATGGAAAACACCATTAAATAGAGACACCTACCTTGTAATTGGTTCCAACCTCATCAACATCGATGAAAACCACATGGAATGGGTAGGAGAAGGCCTCACACACCTAATTAATAATAAAACATACCAAATATCCCATCAAAACCATATTTTCATACATTTACACTGGATAGAGTTTCAAACATCAATGATAATGGAAGAACATACATAGGAAGGGATAAGGGAAGAAGTAACCACGAAGTAAGGGCCTTATCTCAATCCAAACAACCTTGAATCCTAAGAGAATACCACCAAAATGGAATAAAGGAAACATACACACCAAGAATAGGGTCTATAGAGGGTGGAGAGAAAAAATTAGGTATATATGGTATAAAAACCAATAGGATTAAATGGTAAAATATCACTTTTTTAATTAGATTCATAGAGCCTCATGGTTTTGTTTCACAACTAAGAAAACTATGCACCAACCATGCAGGAGCCAATTTCTCCCAAAAAACAACCCTCATGGTTACCCCTTTAGCATTAAACTATTTTAACACACATGATAATTTCATGAAGGATACACATCTCATGGTTAGAAGAACTATTAGAAAAACTGTGCACTAACCGTGAACCTTTTCCTATCTTCCCAAAAACTCCTCATTCCAACCCCCAACACCTAGGAACTCCAAGAACAAACCAATAGATAAATAAAACTAAAAATTTGACATATTGGTGAACCAGTATGTGTCACATATATTCTCTATGGAATCACATGGAGGAAAACCAGTGATTATTATCAAGAAGGAAGAGTCAACGTGGTTGTGTATTGACTATCAAGAGCTAAAAATGATCACTATTAAGAATAAATATTCACTTCCATGGACTAGTGACTCGTTTCATCAAATTTATGGAGATTAATACTTATGAAAATTTTATAATCAAGTTGGATATCATCATGTGTATATGAATAGAGAATATATTCCAAATATTTACTTTCACACTAGATATAGACATTATGAGTTCATAGTTATTCGAATTGTACTTATAAATGCCTCAATTATCTTTATGGAATTGATGAATAGAGTCTTTAGAGACAAATTTGATAAATGTGTGGTTTTACTTAATGAAAATATTCTCATATACTCTAAATGAAAATAATAACATTATAAACAATCATGGATTGTGATAGAGATATTAAATAAGGACAATTTGTTTGAAATGTTTCAGTAAGTGTGACTTTTGGATATAGCATGTCACATTAATAAGGAATTTAATAATAATCAAGGGAATTTATAGGGATCATTTAAAGAAAATAGTGATTTATTAATATCCTAAACTAATAATTTTCATAGAGATCCATAGTTTTCATTATTTTCTAGGTACTATAAATTCTGTGTAATAAATTTCTCATGATGTTAAATCTTATTAATTATGTTAACATAGAAGAGAGAAAAGTATGTTTAGATAGATAAATTTGAATAAAGTATTATAAAGATAAATAAAAGGCTAGTCAATGAATCTATAGTCACACTTCCCTAACACGGAGAAGGTTTTGTGATATAAAGAGACACTTAAAATAAGGGCTTGAGTTGAATCCTTACAAAAAATGATACATAGATAGATCAAATAATACAAAAAATGATGACCCATGATAAGAATTAATGATGCATGATTTGAAATTATAAATTGTGATAATTACATTGAAGATTTTTAGGTACTACCACTATGGATAGAACTATGATATATATAATGATCAAAATATCTTAAATTACATATTCTCACAATATGAGTTATAGATATGTTAATAAATATGTATGTATATAATCAATGAATAAAACTTCTCAATACATTACCATCCTAGGAACGAGAATAAGGTAGCTAATACTATTTGTTAAGAGGAACATGCTATCATATCATTGATGAAAATTTGGAAAGGTCCAATCTTTATAGATATATAAAGGATATATTTGGATATAATAAAGGTAAGGATGAAATTACTCATTTACCAAATTATTCTTCGAATATCTATCCAAGAGGAAATAAAGGAGGCATAATGGAATTATTTGGTGATTCAAAATAGGTTGAAATTAACTAAGTATATAATACTGCAAGAATTTAATATCTATAAAGATGGATTCATTTGGTTTTTAACTGAACTATATGTTCTGTTATGACTAGATATAAAAGAGATATTGTATGATATGAATTATCATATTTCTCCATACATGTATAAAGTATTAAGATGAATTAATACCTTTGAGAGAAATTCTAGTGGGACAACATGAAGATGTTAATTTTATTGTACATATCAAATTTCATGCTATTATATCAAGTTAATGAAGTGAATAAATTGTCCCAGGGAAAGATGTAACCATTACCCATATAAATATATAAATTAAAGAACATCACCAAGGATTTTATCATTGGTATTTCAAATACATTTGAAAGAAATATCACCATATGGGTTATGGTGGATTATATTACCAACACTTCTCAATTTATAACCATATCATAAGATTTATCACTTGACTAAATTACCTTGATATATGTTAATGAATATGTGAGGAAATATGGTTCCCAAAATTTGATAATTTTTTATCAAGATCAAAGGTTTACCTCAATGTTTTAGATGATTCATTAACATGATTTAAACATAGATTTAATCTTTAGTATGACATATCATTACCATACATGAGTTCAATATAAAAGAAAATTTTACACACATAAATACATGTTGATAACTTTATTGATGGATTTAAATAGTCTGGGGTAAATATATACCATTATTTGAGTTCTTATACAACAATATTTTATAATCAAGTATACATATGACCCTATGTGAAGCTCTATATGGGAAAATTATTATTACTAAAAAATATTGTGAAAAACTATATGTATAAAATATTTTGGGAGAAAAACATGTGAAATAAATAATAGAGAATGTTCAATACATTCAATAACACATTTATATTTCACACATTTTATATGATAATTATGTTGAAAATCATCAAAGATAGATGAAGTTTGATATTAATGATAAATTTTCCTTCATATACTTCCATGGAATATATCCATGAGGTTTTAAAATTAGGTACTATAAAAAACCAATAATTTATGATGTAAATATTTAAAATTTTAATTTCTTTGATACCTTACATTACACAAAATATATATTTTAAACAAACCATGATCTACTAATATAATATTATGTGACTGTTATAACCTAGAGTTAAAATAGAGGTTATGAATATGAATTAATAAATTATGAAAATTATATGGTTTAAACATGTATAAAATAATTTCATTAGTTATCAACTTATTAGAATTGAATCTAAAAAAATCCATTGCATGTAAAACAAATTTTTTTCTGAAACAATTTTTTTAATGAGTAAAATGTTATTTTATCTTAAAATTTTACATTAATCACTATTGGTGAATAATTATAAAGAAATTTATATATTATATATTCAATAAAATGTTTTATCATTCATATAATATTTTTTTCTAGTAATGTGATAATAACAAATGTAGTTTTTTCTATAAAATTTATTTTTATAAAAAATTATTTCATCACATTTTATGCACTTATTTTAAAAATAAGTTCTAAAAAAAAATTAAATCTTGAAAAGGGATTTTAAATTTGGAATCATGAAGTCCAAATTTATTAAATAGTTCCGTTTTATTTTAAATAATTATGAATAATAGTAATAGAAATATTTATCACCTCGGTAAAGTGTAAATCGAGTTAACATATGTTAAAAATAACTATTAAGGTTTCCATTTTTCATCCATTTTCTTATTAGATTAATTAAATTATACCCTTATTACCTTAGTCTGTAAATATAAATTTTATGGGACACTTTTTCATGAAAATGGAACATATAATATTTTAAAAAATAAAAACTATCACTCTCTTACATTTAAATATCTCTTATGTGTTCATAAGGGACAAAAAATATTCTAATGAATATAAATTTTTATTTTTATAATAACTAAAAACAATTCATAATGATAATTTATTTATATTTTTTATAAATTATATAATTTTATTAAATTATTATACAATTCCAACAAAACATTTCATAAATTAATAAAAAATAAAATAAAAAATTATAAAAAATATTAAAAATAATTTAATTTGAGGGATTTATACTGTTATAAAAAATTTATATATGAAAAAGAAATTATATTGGTGTGTCAAATGATTATTTTCTAATTCCATATTTTTATTGATTTATTTGAAGTCAAATTGAATGAATAATATAAAAAATGATATTAATGATATTTTATGGAAATAATACATTATAAAATTATTTAAAAATAATAAAAATATTGAAATAGGATATGAGGGACAATATATGGTCTAAAATGTCATAAATTGTTTATTTATAATCTAGTTTTTAGATTACATGTAAAGTTATAAAAAATTATGATTGAGAAATTCGTTATCGTGGTTAACATTAAAATTGGTTATCCAAGGTTTTCATATAAAAGATAAGGTTTAAAATGAAACCAAAACATTTATAAATTTATTTATATGGTTAAATTTATACCTTATCCTATTTTTTGTCAAATATATCTACATTTAGAAGTGTTATTATTTATAATAACTTAGATATATGTTAATATTTTTAAAAATTTATATTGTGTCATTTCCCTCCCTTGTAAAAGGACACCCCTTTCTATAAATTCCTCACACTAATTTGAGGCATATATCTCAACCAAACCCATTAAATTTAGTTCTTAATATCCTTATAAAATTTCATGAAGTTGTGGTTTTCTCAAAAGATCAACCCTATGTTTCATAACAAGGGATCTAAAGGAGGTCTCCCAGAGAAGAGATAATCATCTTAGCCAACCACTTTCAATTTATTTCATTATTTACAACCTCTATATATTTTTTAGTTATCATAAAATAATAAATCCATTAAACCAAATATAATAAAATGTTGTTATTTTAGTATCCAAACACTCTGACTCCCATATATAGTGCTAAAAACAAAAACATTTCATTTTTGGATATGATACCGATAAATGTGACCCATTTCCTAACATCCAAAACTCACAATATTAGATCACTTACATACCCAAAAACCATTTAGGTTTAGATTTTTAGATAATTATTACAAAATAAAACATGGATTCATAAAATAATAGTTCATAAATATCAAAATCATCTCCCCAATACCTAGATTTTCATATTCCATGTTAATTATTCAACATGTCCAATAAATTTCATCACATTTGAGACATTTCTAAACACTAATCATTTATCATCATTATTCGTAACCTTAGAAAATGAAATATAATAAAGGGTGATCTTAAATACTTAGTAAGGATAAGAATGAGAGATATAAATTAATAATGATATGAAAACCTAAGATAAGGGTATAAGATCATGACCATAATATACAAAGTTTAAACCCAAACAGAAAAAGTTCATAAACCTGAGTTAGAAAATAAAAAAAATCCCTTATATTTTTTTTTGGAAAAGTCGCAAATTACCTTGTTTTGGAAAATGAAAAAAAATATTTGAAACCTTTTTTCAAAAATATAATCATGGGTAAAAATGATTTCAAATTTTTTTATAATAAAAAAAATTGAATTCATTTTTATAAAACACGGTCATTGAAGATAAATATTTTCTAATGGTGACTTAAATATAAAAAATCCTGAATAATGATGAGATTGTGAAATAAACCCGTACCACTTTTGTAAATTTTGAATCATAAGCCCCATGAAAAAAATAAATTAAAATGGATATGTATATCCCTTTATTTTTATGATAATAATCATAAAATACATTCATGGATAGTATATAGAATATATAAAAGAAACAAGTTGTCTATAAGGCATGCATCCTATAAAAATAAAAGTGGAATGAGAATCAATTACCATGAGGCCGACTCATCACATATGTTATTTATATTCCAGAATAACAAACTTTGGATAATAATTTAATTTATTAAGACAATTTTTATAGTATATTATTCCTTTTATCTCACTTATTAAATTCTTATAAAAATCACTTAATCATTTAGGTTCATGTTGGAAGTTTTAGTGATATTTGGTACATAAGTCTAAATTTACATCGATAGGATGACTATGGTTAAAGATGTTATTATTAAGTAGTATTCATAAAAATATCATGAAATAATTGTCATTTTTATACAGAAATTATAATTTTTAATCCATCCATTAAAAATGTTTATGAAAAATAAAATTTGTCACAATCATGGAGAGAAAATGATGTATGTATGCATGAGTAATATTTCTATTTTTCAACGATCACTATTGAAGGAAAGTAATTATTATTTAATAATTACATAATAATTATTTTATAATATATATTATATTAATTATTTATATATATATATCATCCATTTAATGTAGGTATCAATAACGAATCACAATTCATTGTAGAGGTGGTAGTCCACACGTACACATAAACGACATTATCATTTTTCAATGAATGGAATGATAAAAAGGTAAATAAAATATTATTGTTTTATAATAATATATATTCCATGAATTTAATATATAAATATTAATTCCATAATTATATCCAGTGTTAATAGACGGTGTTGGAAAATAAATTTCATCAGTTTGGAGGTGGTGGTTTTCCGTACACACGAACTGTGAATTTCTTTCCCATTTGATGGATATTGGAGATAAATATTGGTTGTTACACTAACATAATAACATATCAATATATTTAGGATCATTGTATTATTATTTTATCATGGTTTAATAATATTTTATGGAGGTTTAAGAAAAATAATACAGAAACACTTGATTAAAAACGATACCACTTATTTCGACAACCTCCTTTTCTAATCACCTTAAGACCACTACAGTTGGTGTTCTTCATAATAAAAGAAATCTAGAATGAGGGTATGGATTCTAGTAAGGTATTTTTTCAATTATTGTCCAAAAATTATTTTTTATGTGTGACTTAATGAGAAGTAGAGGATACCTTTTATAAGAAGTGGGAGGATAACTCTTAGAATTTCTAAAAAAATTAAATTAATATAAATTAATATTCAATTAAAAATGCCTCCATACTCATTTATTAAAATTATAATATGTGGTTTGATCAATATACTTTCATAAAGTACACATATAATAATTTTAGGTCACAATTATATGCTTATAATTTGGTTTTAACCCTTCATTAACCCTTTTTAAACTTACTATGACAATAAGGATTTTTACTCATTAAGGTTCAATATAGTTATTACGAATGGAAAAAATTATGATAAATGTGTCATTTTTAATTATATTAAAAATATTCAAATAATATGACAGAATATAATACTCTTAGGAATTTTATACCATTTAATAAACTATCATTTATTTTAAAATATCAATAATGTCAATTTATATAACTATTGATTACATTGACATTAATATTATCAATATAACACATAGAATTAGAACAAATGATTTTAATACATCCCTTATATGTTAAAATAGTATATAAAATTATTTTATCACATTATTTATCTCAAAATATATTACTTTTTATATTTTTAATATCATTTATTTTATTTTACAATTAATTAAATAACTACCACATCAACATTGTTAATTTACTGAAGGTAATTATTTGTTCACCAAAATTATAAATAATAACCTCGATTAAGATAAATATTTAATCTTTAAAAATTCTATAATTGTATAATATACCCTTAGGATGACCATAAACTAAAAATATTATAGTTATTAAAAAATTTACTTAATCAATAAAATTAATTCAACTATTGGGTTTATTTTAGAGTCCTTATCATTTTATTATTAACTTAAATTACCTAATTTACAATTTACCATGGCAATAAAAATTATAAAGGTTACTATTCATATTGAACAAAAATAAAAGGAACTCATTTACTAAATTTGTTCCAATTGATTGAAAATATGGAACAAATTTTTAAAATTTCAAAACACATAATGGCATACTTTATTTTAAAAATGAACTGAAAAAATGTGAGGGATACCCATTTTTCAAAAAAATGCCCTTTTTAAAATCTGAAATGTTATTATTCTAAAATTATGTATAAAAAAAATTTCAAAAACAATAATTGAATGTTTTAAATCAAAATTTAATAATTAAATTTTAATACTAATCTAAAATAGAATTCTACTTATTAAATAATTTAAAATAAAAAAATAAATTTTTTAATAAAATTCAATATTTTTCACTATTAATTGAAAAATCAATCATTTTAGAAAATTCTAAAAAATTCATATTAATATAAATATGACATAATAAATTAAACAATGAAATTAATTTTTTCAAATAAATTTTCTATATCTTATAAAAATTAATTAAAATATTCACCCATAAAAAGAAGAAAACACATTATTAAAGAAAACATATTTTTTAAAGAATAAAATGTCTTTACTGAAAATTGTGTAATTATTTTGTTAGAGTTTCTCAATAAATTTATATTAATTTTGGCCTTTAACTTTATTTTATAAATCTTTAAATCTTATCTATACCTATTAATTTAATGTTTAGGTTTTAATGTGAACATTTAAATAATAATATTTTATTGTTAGTTTATGCTCGGTGTTGCTAATCATATAAGATATAGAATTTATAAACAAAATGTTAGGATATTACATTATCCTCCACCCTAATAATAAATTGAATCCATTAAATTTGAACATAGCCTTGTTAACATGGGTTTTACTTTTCAAAATAGATTTTTTTGAATCCTATATCATAAAAAGAGTCAATAAAATATCCACTTAAAAAGAGAGGAAGGGAAGTATGAAGGTCATATGGATTAAAACATACAAGGTTTCCATGTAGGAAAAATTTACGGGAAGTGAATAAATGGTTACATAAGAGAAAAATAATTCCCAAGTACTAATTTAGGGTGAGAGAGAATATTTTTAATATAAATCTAACCATTATAATTCACTAAACCAATGATGGGTTAAATGGCCATTAATTTCTTGATAAGAAAACTAAATGGATAAAATTTATATTTCAATATCCTTTTCCAAGGGTTGAGGAATTACTTTACTACCTAGTCTAAAAACATGATAAAATATAAATTCTTTACAAGTATAATTTCTTCATTTAATCAATTTCTAACACAATCTCATATTTTTATCCAAATGATGAGTATTTAAGATAATTTTTTTCATGTTTTAAGTGATAAAAAAATTCTAATAGATCTCATCATTAAAATAATAAAAATATATTCCTCCTCTATTTTGGAATTAAAAAAATCTAATATGGTTAACATATGATAAGTTTATTTTCAAAAAGAATAAACCTTCTTATGAGAAAAACTACCTTAATATCCAAAAATCTACAGTAATACCAAAATTTTACCATATATTATTCAATAAATACAATCCTAAAAATTACTAAAAATAATCCAGAATAATATTGAAACCCAAAAATTATAAGGATTTAATCACATCATCTTCCATGATAAATTTAGTATTTATCTTTCAAAATATACAAACCTTAAACATATAATATTCAATATACATTAATCATTTTGATAAATAACTAGAATAATCACAAATCCACAATAATATCATATATGCCTTTGAAAGGAAATTAAATTGTTATTCAACAAATACAATTCCTTAATATTTTTTTACCTTAATCATATGGGGTACACAAAAATAGTGAACAACTTACAAAATATTATTAATCACTTAACACCAAATAAATTTATAATCCCATGGTTATCTATACAATAAAACATAGGTTCCCAAAATAAAAATAAATTTTATCTAATAAATAGTTTAATAAAATAAAAATAGTTTCATATGAATAGGGATATCATATATGCTAGTGGTAGGTGACACACCCTTATCACCCTTCAGTTGTGGGTTCAAGCCTCACAACCTTGCCAGATATGATGGGTTGTTACTAGACCATCTGTTTAATTTAAAAAAAATATAATAATATAATTCATATAAAATTACAAAAAATTTAATAAAAATAATAAAAAATAAACATAATATATTAAACAGTACAAAAAATTTTACCTCAAATTTTGTGGCAAAACTTTCATTTTTCAACCTGAATATTTAATAACCCATACTTACTTCTCAATAAAAGATCATATAAACACTAAAATTTATAAATAAATTTATAAATTATGTCAAAAAAATCTAAATGAATTCTTCCTAAAATAATAACTCATGTTAAATTGATGGGTTACATATACATGTCCCAAAATATCATTAGCCCCCTTAAATTTCTGTCATATAAAACATCAAAAGGGTTGTCCTAGACTCTAATCATATGGTCAACCAAAACATTATATATACATAATTTTATCCATTACACTTAAAATAAATTATTATGAAAACATATTAATCTTCAAACTTTTATAAACTCTACTATGATACAAACTGTAATAGACCGAGACCCGCACTCCCATATTTGGTGCTATAAAAAAAATTATATTTTGGGATTCGATAATGATAAATATTAAAAAATTAATATCAAACAAAACATACAATATTGCATCACTAAAATAACCAATTAACTTTTAGGTTTAGAGTTTTATATAATTAGGCCAAAATAATAGAAACTTGGGTTCATAAAAAACTGGTTCATAAATATCAACATCATCTCCCATTATACTTGGATTTTCATATTCCTAGTTAAGTGTTAAACAACTCCCATAATATTTATACCATATGAAAACATTTTCAACAAAACTCATTTGGAACCATTCATCATAACCTGGAAAAGGTAACATAATAAAGGGTGAGCTCATATGCTTAGTCAGGGTAAGAATGGTGGATATCAATCAGTAGACATATGAAAAAAATATAAGGGTTTAAGATCCTATCCATAACATACAAAGTTAAACCCCAATCTCAAAAATATTGTAAACATGGGTTATGTTATAAAACATTATCATTTCAAAATACATGAATCATAAGAATGATAATTCATCACAACTCAATCATGAACTGTATATTTATCTCATAAATGTGGGTGGAATCATTATAATTTTAGAAACCATTTATTATTTTAATGTGAACTACCAATACCATTGGATAAGTAATCAACACCAGTTTCTAATAGTGGATCAAGCACATTGACTTGTTTCCCATAATAGGTTAAGTACTATGACTTTTCTTCCATATCTATCTCATGAGATATAATACTTTACCCAATGAATTGGAGGGAGATACAGGTCCAACCCATCACAAAATAAAAACCATAAATATGTTTTTTATAGGATCATAAATCATTTATTATATTAGAACCCATGAATATAAATGAGTTTAATAAACATTTAATTATAGAATACCCCATGGAAATGAAATAGGTTTCAAAAATATTTCATCTATTGACCATGAATATAATCCACCAAGAGAAATAATATGGATGATATACGTAGATAATATCACCAGTAAATCTTATATAACCCCAAATAATTTCATCTTATATGGAAAATTATTTTTAAATATCACTTGGTGTTATTCTTGAGGAAAATACCTCATTTATTTTAAAATAATTATTTTTTATTAAACCTCTCACTTATAAAGGAAAATTTTTTATTTGAAAATTAAATTTTAAAATTATAAATTAATATTAAATGTATTTAGTCTTAATTAATTTGGGAAAATATGATCATGATGTATAAGTTTAAAAAAATTCCTTCTATATTTTGGTAAGAAAAGTCACAATGTACCTGAAAATGATAAAAAATATATTTCAAACTATTTTGTAAAAATAAAATATTGGTAAAAATGATTTTTGAAAATTGTATGAGAATAGTAAACACATTTTTATTTTTTTTATAAAACATGGTCATTGAATATAAATATTCCTCAATAAATACTTAAACAAAAACAATCCCAAATAATGATAGGATTTTGAAATAAATCCTTACATATTTGATATCTTCGGAATCATAATATCCATGAAAAAAATAACATAAAATGTATTTATATATCTAATAATTTTTCATGAAAAAAATCATGAAATACATTTATGGGTATAATATACACCACAAAAAATAAAAATTAGTGTATAAGGCTTGTGCCCCATAGAAATAAAAGTGAGATAAAAATCCATTACATTGAGTGTGATTTATCAAGTGCATTCATTATCATTCTGAATAATAAAATAATATTATTTATTTAAATTTATAAAATTCATTTCCAATTTTATTATTATTTTTATCTCACTTATAATTGTGTTATAAAAATATCTTAATTATGTATGTTAATGTCCGTTGTTTTAGTGATATTTGGTACATAAGTTCAAAATGACTTTGGTAGGTTGACCATGGATAAATAGGTCATTATTAAATAATATATAGAATAATAATAATGAAATAGTTATAATTTTTATACATAGATTATAATTTTAAATCCCACCATAAAATTTGGTTATGAAAAATATGCTATGTTACAATTATAGAGAAACTGGGTCATGCATATGCATGAGTAACATTTCCATTTTTCAATAATTTCTTTGCAAATAAGGTAAGTATTATTTTAGCCTTATGAATAATCATGATATCATATACATAATATAAATTATTTTAATATATATATATATGTAAATATATATATCATTCACATGATGTGGTGATGAAAAATGAATGACATCGCATTATGAAGGAGGTAGTCCACAAATACGCATAAAGGACATTAACATTTTCCATGAATGAAATGTTAAGAAGTTAAATGAAATATTATATTTTTAGAATGATAAATTTATCATGAATATCATATATAAAAATTTATTATATCATTATAACTATTATTGAGAGATTGTGATTGAAGAAGAATTATATCATTTTGTGAGATGGTCATCCACCATACACAATAGCGATGAATTCCTTTCCCATTTGATGGATGTTGAAGAAAGATATAAGTTATTAAAAAAATATAATAACATATTAGAAATTTTATTATATGTTTCTTATTATTCTATAATGGTTTAATAATATTTTAAGGATGTGTAAAAAGAAATATAACAAAAATGGTTGATTAAAAATAAAATGTCTTCTTTGGACAACCTCTATTGCTTATCACCTATGGACCACTATGGTTAGTGTTATGACTAAAAATACCTATATAATGAAGCTATGGATCATATATTAGTATTTGGTCTGGTATTATCCAAAAAGGGGTTTTAAGTTTGATGTAATGAGAAGAGAATGACCCTTTTATAAGAGAGGGGAGGGATATGGTTGGAATTTCTCAAAATATTAAATTAATATAAATTATTATTCAATTAAAAAAGAATCCAAAATAATTTAAATAGAATATAGGAAAATTATGGGTGTAAATAATCACATAAAATAATATTTTAACAATTTTTATTAAATTTTGACACTTATCATTTGTTTTTAACACCTCGTTAACCCTTTTTAAACATATTATGACAATAATGAATGTTTACTCTTTGAGTTTCAATATAGTTAATATACATGAAAAATACCCATAAATGGGAAATATTTTATTATTAACTATATCTTAACCACTTGGTAGAATATAATATTTTAATGAATCTTATGTCATTTAATAAAAATATTTGTTTTAATATTAATAATATCAATTTTGAGAACTATTCATTACATTGACTTAAATATTATCATAATGTTATATATAATTTGAAAACATTATCTTAATACATATAAAATATATCAATATAACATATAAAATTATTGTATGACATTTTTTATCACAAATTATAATATTTTAATATTTTTAATACCATTTATTTGATTTTTCCATTAATTAAATAATTACTACATCAATGATGTGAAAGAATTTAATGTAATTATTTCTTCAATAAAAATTAAAAATAAATTACCATTATGATTTTAAATATTTTATATTTCAAAATAATATATATATTTGACCATATCCTCTAGATAACCTCATATTAGAAATATTATAGTTATTAAAATTAAGACTTTGAAATGTTTGACTTTTCGTGAAATAAAATACTACAAAGGTCATAATCTCATTCAAATGGGAAAAATGTCATATTATTAAATATTTGAATAATATTGAAGAAATAGACTCATTATATAAAATTATTTCATGTTTTGGGGTCACTATATTATCCTAATCATTTTATTTTTAACTTTAATTACTTGATTTACCCTTTACCTTGGTAATACTAATTACTAAGGTTACTATTATTATTGAAAAATAATAAAATGGACATATCTAATAAATTTTACCACATGATTCCAAATATATAATACATATTTCAAAATTTATAAAAAAATAATTTTTATAATTTAATTAAAAATAATATAGGAAAATTGCAATGAAAAACATTTTTATAGAAAAATTCCCTTTTTAAAATTTAATTTTTTTTATGCTAAATTCAAGTATATAATCCATTTCAAAACCCTTAATGAATTATTTGAAATAAAAATTTACAAATAAAAATTTTATTCTAATGGAAAATTAAATTTTACAAAGTAAATAATTTTAATAAATAAAATAGTTTTAAGTAAAAATATTTATTTGTCACTATTTATCGAAAAATGAATCATTTCAAAAAAAATTAGAAAAAATCATCTTAAGATAATTTTGATGACATGAATTCAAAAATGAAGTTAATTTTTTATAATAAATATTATATAACATATAAAAATAAATTTTAATACTCACTCTTATAAAAGAATAAAACTCATTTCTTTAAGAAAATATATTTTTTCAAGAATAAAATTACTTTACTAAAAATTTTGTGATTATTTTATAATAATTTATCAATAAATTTATACTGAGTTGGGCATTTATATTTATTTAATAAATAATTTTGTCCTATTCATTCACTCTAATTTAATGGTTAGTTTATAATTTTCACATTTAAATAATAATATTTCATTATTTGTTTAAGCTTAGTGTTTTATATCTTATATGCTATAGACATTATTTTTAAAATATCAAGATATTAAATTCTCCCCAGACCCTTTAATAAATTGTATTATCAAATTTTTTAAATGGTCTTGGAAACCAGGTTTGAATTTTCAAAATACCATTATTGAAATTTGACATCATAAAGAAGGGTCAATAAAATATCCACTTAAAAAAGAGAAAGACAAGTATGAATGACATCTAGAGTAACACATACTAGGTTTCCATATTGGAAAAAAATGGTGGAAAGTAAAAACATGTATTTGGAAGAGAAAAATAATTTGTAAGGGATGATATAGTGTGATATAGAATATGGTCTTGATAAATGTAATTATCACAATATCATAAATCTATGATGGGTTAAACAGTCATTGATTTATTGGTAAGAAAAGTAAATGGATTGAGTGTTTATTTAGAGATAATTTTCCTAGATTTTAGGAATTACTTTAATTATTAGTATATGTATATGAGTAAATATACTAACATGAAAAGTATATTTTCATCCTTTAATCAATTGCAACCATTGTCACATCTTTTTCTCTAAATGATGAGTAATTAAGATGAATTTTTTATTTCATGAAGTGATAAAATCAACTTCTAAGGGATCTCAAATTCCCCAAAATAAAAATATTCTTTTCCTCCTATCATTATTCATTAACAAAAACCAAAATCTTAGGCACATGATAATAATTTCAAAAAAATAATAAGCCTTTATATGAGAAAAAATAATTTAATCTCTAAAATTATATAATAATACCCAATGTTTTACATAGATCATTCATTAAATAACTATCCTTAAAATTACTCAAAATATTATCGAACATGATCGAAACCTAAAAATCAAAAATATTTGATCATATAGTATTCTATGAAAAACCTTGTAGTTATATTTCAAAATATACACACCCTAAATATATAGTCTCAAAGATATGCTATCCATTTCTATAAATAATATGAATCACCACCAATCCAAAATAAAATCATACATTCCTCCCAAATAAAATTAAAACTTAATTCCTAGAATAAGATTCCATAATATTCTATTTACCATTATCATATAAGGTTCCTAAAATAGTCAAAGTCTTCTGAAATATCATTAATTACTTAACACTAAATTAATTTCCAATCCAATAGTTATTTATATGATAAAACATATATTCTAAAAATGAACACAATTGTTTTTCCAGAAGATAGTTTAAATAAATAAAAATAATTTCATACTAACTAGGACATCACATAGTTTAGTGATATGTGATGAACCCTTGTCATTATTCAGTTGTGGGTTCAAACCTCAAGGCCTTTGTCTGATGTTATGGACTTTCACCCGACCTGTGGTTTTCTTTTCTTAAACTATAATAACATAATCCTCATAAAATTTCTCATAAATTGGATAAACATCCTAAAAAATAACCTTAATGAATTCACCATTAAAGAATAGTTTTAAACTCAAAGGTAATATCATTACTTTCATTTTTCATCCCAAGAATCTTATAACCTATACTCACTCGAAAATAAATGATAATATAAAACCTAAAGTTTAATTTATTTTAACTTATGTCCACACAATTTAAATATATTTTTACTAAAATAATACTTCTTATTATACCTAAGGGTTATATATACCTATCCCAAAATATCATTAGCCTCCTTAAGTTTTCATCAATTCAAACCTTAAAAGGGTTTTCTAAGACTCTAAAACCATGGTCAATCTCAAAATTATATATCCATGATGGTATCCATAAATTAGAAGATAACATCTCATAAAAACATCCAGATCTCCAAAGTTATCTAAACCCTACTCTCATACCAACTATAAAAAATCGATACCCACACTCCCATATCTGGTGATAAAAAAATAAAATTTATATTTATAGATTTAATACTAATAAATTTGACCCAATTATTTTAATTAAAAACATACAATATTGTATCACTTATTCCCATATTACATTTAGGTTTGTAGTTTTATATAATTAGGTCAAACTCTTAACAACTTGGGTTTATAAATGACTGGTTCATAAAGATCAACATCATCTGTCACTATACCTAGCTTTTCATATTCCATGTTAAGACTTCAGTATCTCCCATAAAATTACTCACATATTAAACTTTTATAAACAAAAATAATTTACAATAATTCATTATAATCTAGAAAATGAAACATAAGAATGATGATCTCAGATTCTTAGTAAGGGTAATCATGGGAGATATCGATCAATGATTATATGAAATCATAATATAAGTGTATAAGATCATGAACATAACATAAAAATTTCAAAACCAATATCAAAAAGATAAAAACCAGGAGTTATAGTATAAAATAATAACATTTCTAAATTCATGAGTCATATGTATAATATTTCACCCTAAATTAGTCCTGAACCGTAATTTTATGTCATATTTTTTTTTGAATCCTCATAAGTATAGAAAAAATTTCATATGTCATTGTTAAATAACAAGACCATCATATCAGGAATCAACACCCGCTTCCCATAGTGAGTCAAGTACATCGACTTCTTTCCCATAATGGATCGAGTTGTATGACTTACTTCTCATAACTATCACATGAGATATAATAAATTACCTCATAAATTATAGGGATATATAGATCCTACCCAAAAAAATAAAATAAAACAATATGTATGTATGAAATAGGATCATAAATCATTAATTATATCATAACAGATTGAAATAAATGGGTTTCACAAATATTTCATCATAGCATAACCCATTGAATGAAATTGGTTTCATGGACATTTATCCATTAACTATAAACCTAAAACATAAAATTAAATAATATGGATGTTATCATTAGTTCATATCAACAATAAATCATAATTAAAATAAAATGATTAAATAATATATGGAAAATTATTTTAAAAAATTAGTTGAATTTATTGTTGAGTAAAATAAATTTTCCATTTTGAAATAATTTGTTTTCTCACAAAACTACATACTTGTAAAGGAAAAATTTTTCCATGAAAATAAAACTATAAAATTATAAATTATGCTTCAAACTATTGATGCATCATGATGGTTAGAATGTATTCTACTTATATATAATTTAAAAAATACATATCTTCCATATTTTTGTTGAAAAATTCACAAATTACCATATTCAAAAAACAAAAAAAATTATTTCAAAATATTTTGTAAAAAGTAAAAATTATTAAAAATGAATTTAAATTTTTTTAACAGTATAGAAAGAATTATTCTGAAAAAAATTATAGAACATGGTCATTGAATATAAATATTCCCTAGTGAATACTTAAACATAAATAATTCCGAATAATTATGATAATGTGAAATAATCCCTTAGAACTATGATAAATTTTAAATCATATGAAACATGAAATAAATAAATTCAGTTGTGTATGTATATCCCATAATTTTCATGAGAATAATTATAAAATAATTTTATGTTTATTACATACACTACATAAAAGAAATAAGTAGTTTTTAAGGAATGTGTCCCATGGAAATAAAAGTGATATGCCCATACCATGAGTTTGAATCATCGTGTATGTTATTTATCTTCTTAAATAATAAAAATAAGTTTATTATTTACTTTCTTAGGAACATTTTTCATGTTAATTATTGCTTTTATCTCACTTATTACCATGCTATAACAATTACTTAATCATTTCTATTCAATTCAGATGTTTTTTGTGATATTTGCTACATAAGTAAAAAATACTTCTATAGATTGAATATGGTTAAAGTGTTAATTATTAAATCATATCAATAATAATAATGATTAAATAATATTTATTTTTATACATAATTTATACTTTTAAATCAAAACATTACATATGGTTATGAAAAATTAATTATGTTACAATCATGGAGATGGTAGTTCAAACGTATGCATGAGTTTCATTTCTATTTATCAATGATCACTATTGAAAGAAGGTAAGTATTATTTTAACTTTAAATAATTATAATGATATAATATATATCATACTAATTCATTAAATATAGTTATATATATTTATCATCCATGTGATGTGGTGATTAAAAAAAAATCACATCACTTCTTGGAGAATGTAGTCCAAACGTACGGACGAACGACGTTATCATTTTTCAGTTCATATAATAGTAATAAGTTAAATGTTGTATAATATCTATATAATGATAAATATGTAATTAATATCATATATAAATATTAATTAAATCATTATAACCACTCTAAAGTGATGGTGATATAAAATGATATACATCAGTTCATGAGGCGGTGGTCTGATGTACACTAGAATGATGAATACCTTTCTGATTGGATAGATTATGGAGATGGATATATGTTGTAATTCTAACATAATAATATATCAGTATATTTAGGATACTTTTATTATAATTTTTCCATTTTTGAATAATATTTTAAGGAGTTTTAAGAATAAATAAAACAAAAATGCTTGGTTAAAAATGATATATCTTCTTTGGAAACCTCTTTTTCTTATCATGTTAAGACCACTAAGGTTGGTATTATGCATAAAGAAATACCTATAGAAAGATATTATGGATTCAAGGAATTTATTTGGTTAGGTATTTCTGAAAAAAATTGTTTTTATGTTTGATTTAATGAGAATAAGAGGTTCTATTTTATAAGATAGGGGAGGGGAACTCTTGGGATTTCTCAAAATATTAAATTAATATAATATTTTATTCAATTAAAAATGGATAAATACTCATTTATATATAATATAGGATGATTATTGGTTGATATAATCTCATAAAATAATATTTTTACATGTATAGGTCACATTTGGACCCTTATCAGTCGGTTTTAACCCCTAATTAACCCATTTTAAACTTTCTTCGACAATAATGATTTTTAATCTTTTAGGATCAATATATTTACTATAAATGGAAAAAATTCAAATAAATGGATAATGGTTTATATTATTAACCATATAATACTATATTTGTGGAATATAATTTTTTTAGGAATTTCATATCATTTAATAAAATATTATTAATTTTAACATATTAATAATTGCAATTTTTAGAAATATTCATTACTTTGAAATTAATAGTATTAATATAACTAATAAAACTCAAAATAATTATATAAATACATCCATAATATTTCATGTTAATCTATTAAATTCTTGTATCACATTATTTATGAAATATTTTTTAAATTTTAAAATTTCAATATCATTTATTTTATTTTTCTGTTAACAAAAAAATTACTACATCAACATTATGAAAGAATTTAAAGTAATTATTTATCCACTAATTTTTTTAAAAAAAATATATTATATAGATAAATATTTTATCTTTATAAATAAAATTTATAGTAGAAAATATCCCCTCAATAAAATATTATTAAAAATATTAATTATTAAGAATAAGAGTGTGATATGTTTGAATTTTCTTCAAATAAAAACTCAAACAACGCATAATCAAATCCAACTACAAAAAATTACATATAAAATAATATTTGATGAAAATATATGAAATTTACTCATAAAATAAAATTTAGGAATGTTTTGGGGCTATTTTATAATTATTATCATTTACTTTTTAACATTAATTACTCGATTTACCCTTTCCCATAGTTAAAAAAATTACTAAGGTTACTATTCATATTGAAAAAAGGGACATATTTAATAAATTTGTACCACATAATTACTAATGTGGAATCCATCTTTCAAAATCCCAAACACATAATTGGATGAATTAAATTTAAAATTTAACCGCCAAAATGCGATAAAAAATAGTTTTATGAAAAATTACCATTTTTAAAATATAAAATGTTTTTATGCTAAATTCAAGTATAAAATCCATTAAAATAACCATAATTGAATTTTTTAAATCATATTTTTCTGATTAAATTGACATATTAATATAAAATAAAATTTAACTTTTTAAATAATTTAAAAGAAAAATTATTATTTTTAATAAGGAAAGTATTTTCACTATTCATTGAAAAGTCAATCGTTTCAGAAAATAATAAAAAATTTATCTTAAGATAAATTTGAAATTATGAATTAAAAAAATAAAATTAATATCATTAACTAAATTTTCTAGAACTTATTTAAATTAAATATAATATTCACTCATAGAAAAAAAAAAGAAAACTCGTTTTTGAGAAAATGCATTTTTTGAAGAATAAAATGACTTTACTACAAATTGTGTGATTATTTTCTAATTTTTTTTCAAAATAAATTTATATTTTGTTAAAATTTATATTTATTTTATAAATCAGTTAATCTTATTCATACCATCCAATTTAACAGTGAGGTAAAAAAGATCACATTTAAATAATAACTTTTCATTGTTCGTTTAAGATTGGTGTTCCATAGCTTGTATGATATAGAATTTATTTTTAAATTATCAGGATATTAAAATAATTATTATGAATCCATAATTATCCATCGTATTATTCTTAAAATGAGAGTTCGATCATGCTTGCATATTACCGTCTCCACATAGCGATACAATTAATTTTTCATCATTGTCTCTTATGGATGGGTATTATGATGGTTTTAATTCTTGTATATTATAAGTATGAAATAATTATAAATATAGAATTATAATATTATATCTACCTTCTTAACTTCCAATTTTTTTTAAAATGATAATGTCGTACGTGCGTACATGTGGAGTACCACCTCCATGAAGCGATGCGATCCGTTTTTAATTTCTAATTTATATAAACTATTATAAGGATAAATTAAATGAATATATAAGATGAATATGATATAATAATTATTCTGGAAGGTTGAACTATTATTTACTCTTCTTTCATTTCATCCATCACGAGCAATGTTCATGCATACGTATGGCCTACCTTCTCCATGAATGGTGTAACTAATATTTCTATCTATATAATTTATGGACTAATATAAATAGATATAGAATAAATTTATATTATATTTATATCATTATTAAAATTATTTATATTATGAGACATTATCAAAGTAAAAGGACCAAAACTATCTAACCAAAATATACATAAAAAATGAAGAAATTATTACCCAGAAAACCAATTTTAACAATGAATTGTCAATTAAAAGGTGATAAAACGTTATATGGGAATCATATATGGTATAATATATAATATTATTATTTTATAATATATTTATAATAAATATTTATATCTTATACAAGAGTTTTATAAACACATGGAGGAAGAAAAACCTGAGATAAGATATAATTTCACAATATATTCATTATTCGTGACTTTTTTGTTTAAGTATCCATTGGGGAAAATATTTGACATTTATATCCTAAACCCTATATATTTTAATATCCTATATTAATTTATTTAAATATTATTTTTTAATTTTATTTTACCCACTTTAATTCTCAAGATACTGAAATTATGTTTTTATGGAAAACCAAATTTGTTTTTCTACTCGGTTGGGAATCATTTTCTTCCATTTCCACATTTTTATTAAAATATTTTGAAAAATATTTTTTAGAGTTATACAATGATAAATGGAATATGTATTTACACAGGATAATTTTTTTTAAAAATGGGTTAGAATGAATGTTCTTAACTTTTCTAAACAAGGTACATTTTGAAATTTCACAAAAGTTAAAAAGGGATATCTTATTTACTTATATGACCTGAAAAGAATTTTACACCATAATCAATGCATAATTATTTGAATTTTAATTTTAATTTTTATAATATTATTTTATATGAAATTGTTTCCTTAATATTTGGGAAATTTTTAGATTAGTTATTTTAATTTTAAACAGATATTTTATTCAGAAATATTTTTTTTGGTTTTCTTATAAAAGTATTTCCATCTATGTTAAAATATTTTTATGAATATTATAATTTACTGATGATATAATCTAATGATACCATAAAACATATTTATTTTGATGTTTTATGATTAGTTTTTTGGGAAACTATTTATATTTTGTATTCCATTTCTTCCCCTAATTATTTTTTTGATTTTAAGGCATGTGGATAAAGTTGTATTACATATTCATATGACAAATTCATTTGACTTATTAAGTGATGGGTTGGGACCAAAATTATATATCCCATGAATTCATCATTATAAATCATGATAAAAATAATATTGGTTTATTGGCTGAGGCCATATCCATTTATGAACATTTCTTGGCATGAGTCATTGATGTTATTTTTAGATTTCTTGGAACAAGGCCTCGATTGGGAGTTTCAGATGCTTGGAATTATAAATTCCATCATTATAAATTCAGTTATTGTTGAAGATGTGATTATTTTGATTTTTTTATATTCATTTAATATTTTCTTTCTCAAGTGACTATTTATATGGAATTATTTTATTATATTTTATTTCTTACATATTGTTCAAGACTTATTATCTTCAGTTGTATGCATACCCTTACTGAGTATTTTCAATCACCCCTTTTTTATGTTTCCATTCACAAGGATTTTGGGAAGTGTATTATGATTGATATGTTGGTATATACTAGAGGTAATAATGGTGTACTCAATTAAAATTATTTGTTATATTTTATGATTTCAAATTTATTTGAGATTTCAAGTACGTATCAATTTTACCATGAAAACTAAACTATTCTATCCATTAGAATGCAAGATCATATATGTAGTACTAATGAAATAATGTATCCACTATCTCTAGGATACTACAATTTAGGTATTTAAAGTTGGTATCAATGTAAGTTTAGTTTAATCATTGGGAACTTGATTAAAGAAAACATAAATTATGGAATTTAACCCTAAGAAAGACTATAAGGACAAGTCTATGTATAGGATAACAACCTACTATTTTTATAAGGTAGATATTATGTTTTTTTATAATAAATGAATCACTATTAGGATACTATAAGGTGGTGTGGTTTTGGAACAAATTCATTTATTGGTAATAACCATGAAAAGAGTTGTCAAGTATATCTCGACCATTATTCTGGTGCAAAGTGAGAGTGTGCTTACTACACATTTGATTTGAAACTCCTAGGGGATATTATTTTACTAATTAAATTTCTTTTTAAACAAATTTTTAAATATTTTAAATTAATTTTATTATTTTATAATAACCTCAGAGAAACCATGTTTATGATTCTAAAATTAGTTATGCATAAATTTTCAATTAATACTATGTGATTCACTAGTTTAAAAATTAATCATTATTCTTCATAATGTTATGATCTAATATAGTGTATGAAATTATTTATAAATGGTTCATAGTGTAAGGAATTTTAACCTTATAAATATAAATAATTATTTTAGGGATTTCCCTCTGAGGTGAGATAGTGAAGTTTGTGCTAGAGTTATAGAAAGATATAAACAAACTATAACTATATTGGGATAGCTAACTCAGGTAATGACCAATAAAATTTCTTTTATGGAATATAAAACTTATCAAAAATGTGGTGTAATAATGTTAGAACTCTTTTTTATCAATAACCTACATCATTTAATAGGACTATAAATCAATTTATAGTTTAGTAATAGATAAGTTCAATAGAGAAAATATTTTTTGTTTGAGAGAAAATAAAAGAAACAATGTTTTCATGGAATATTATCATATCATAGGGTATGCAGATCAATGATAGTCATTGATTCAAAACACCATGTATGAGGTGGAAATAGAGAGAATTTATTATATGTTTTATGGATTTTTTCTCATAAAAATAATTTTCCCGCGAAAAAATGACTGTAAATGGAGAGATAATTATTGAATCTGAGATAAAATGGAGAGGATAATGTTTCTAATTAGGAAACTAAATTTAATATTATGGAAATTTATGTTACTGATGATTAAAGTAATCTATAATGTAATATTTAATGCTTATTTGATGGTATTAGTCCAATCCATATAGGGGAATTAGTCTCCCCAACATTCTCATTATATTAGAGACATTATCATATGTTATAAATATAGAGAATGAATTCTCAAACTCTTATATATATAAAGTAACATAAGAGAATAAGACTAATATATATCATAAAATAAATAAGGGGAAGAAGATAAAGATAAAATTTCTAACATTCTATACTTTTGGAATGAAATACTTTGGTACATTCATAATGGGAAATAACATTTTATTCAAGTGTGCAGAAAAAGGAAATGAAGGTCATGAATGAATTGATAAGGTATAAGCCATAAAATTAAAATGATTTTACTATAAGGATATGGGTGACTATTCAAATCAAGGCCCCAAACATCAAGGGAACTTACCAAAAAAGAAGACCAAGGGTGAAGTCCAATATTATGAAATTACTATAGTCAATGTGGATATTCCAAGTAATGTGGTGAAAGGTGCATATATCCCCCACTCAAGGATTTAAAATTTTTTATTTGATTTTCATTCTACCCACTCTTTTATTTCTGAATAATTTTATATCGATATCACATTATAACCTAAATTAGTAGATATTGAGTTGGGGTTGAAAACTCATAAGGGTATGATGGTCATTTGTTGGGTATATAACTCTTCTATGATAGATATTTTTGGGAATTTTATTCCATTGGATGTTTTTTACTATTTCTCTAATTGAATTTGATGTAATTTTGGGTATGTAATGGATCTCTCATGATAGATACCATATTAATTTTTTAGGAAGGGAAGTTACATTTGATATTCTAAATCAACCATCCATCATATATCTATGTGATGATAAACCTAAACACATAATAGAAATTTCAACCAATACATTTATTTTTCTACCTATTCATAAGGGTTATTTATCTCAAATATATGGGGAGAAACTAAAAATTGAAAATTTTCCTATTTTTTAGGAATATAATGATATATTTATTGAGGAATTTCCTAGCCTTCCCTCGAATCATGAAGTTAATATTTTAATAGAACTCATGCCCAGTGATACACCAATTTCCAAGACTCCATATAAAATGGCCTTGATTGATTTTTAGTATTTGAATAATAGAATCTATGATAATCTAGAAAATGGACTCATTAATCCTTGTATATCACCATGGGGTGAAACGTTTCTCTTTTTTTGAGAAGAAATAAGGGGCACTGTGTCTCTATATTTATTATCGGTAAATTTAAAAGATCATTAATAAGAAAAATTTTCCTATACCTCATATATATTATCTATTTTATTAATTATGAGTAGGCCTATATTTTTACAAGATTGATTTTTGATATGGATTTCATCAGCTAAGGATCAAGAAGGAGGATATACCCAGGAAAACCTTTCGTATGCGGTATGGTCATTTTGAATTTATTGTAATTACATTTATATTTACCAATAGACCTACTATATTTATTGGATTAATGAATAGTGTATTTAGAGACTGACTTGATATATTTGTGTTATTCTTTACAGATGATATAATTATATATTCAAATATAAAGGAATAACATGAATAATATTTGAGAATTGTTTTGATGACTATTTGGTGGGGAATATTTTTTGCTAAATTTACCAAATATGAATTTTGGCTATAGTATGTTTAATTCTTGGGATATATTATCTGAAGTGGGGGTATATAAGTGTATCCCTCATAGATGAAAGTTATTATGAAATTTCATAAACCAACTATGGTAAATGAAATCCAAATATTTCATAGGTTGAATGGATATTATTGATTCTTCATAACATATTTCTCATGAATATATAATACACTCACCAATTTGACTTGGAATGAAGTTGTGTTCTTATGGAATGATGAATGTGAAGAGAGTTTCAATGAAATGAATAGAAGTTTTTTAAGCATTCCAGTTCATACAAAAACCAATATTGGAGAAGGGTTTGTTATCTTTAGTGATTCATCAATGAAGGTAATGGTATGTGTTCTCATGTAGATTGATATGGTGATAGATTATGATTAATGAAAATTGAATATTCATGAGAAAAATTACCCAACTCATTTTTTGGAGTTATTTTTTGTAAATTTTTCATTAAAAATATAGAGAAATAATCATTATGGAGAAATATGTGAAATATATACTAATCATATAATTTTAAATTATATATTCAATAAAAAATATTTGAATATACACCATAAAATTTGGTTGGAGTTGATTAATGATTAAGAATACTCAATATAATACCACCATAGGAAAGATAAAAAGTTGGGTTATTCTTTGAGAAAAAAAGATCATGAAAGATTATCTATGATGATAATGAAAAAAGATCCTATTTTTTTTGGATTTTCATAGGATGGATATGGAAATTTTAAAGGGGAGTAATATTATCTTGAAAAAAAGGGTGTTCAACCATCTATCCATGTGAGGATTTAAATAGGAATAAAAGAAAGATGTGGAACTAGAGAAGAAGGTTTGAAATGTTCACGATTTTAACCTTAATTATAATGGAATGATAAGGGTAAATAACCATGTATATATTCAGTCCATACCAAATTTGAAGAAGGATCTATTAGATTAGGATCACAGTCCATCATTCTGTCTTTATCATGGAATTATGAAGATGTTTAGAGATACAAAAGTGTATTTCTTGAAATAAAAATTGAAGAGTGATATATCCAATTATGTATCTCAGTTCCTAGTATTTTATAAAGGTAAGTACGGGGGATTGAAATCTATTAGTATGTTATAACCATTACCCATACTTGAATGTAAATGGGAAAACACCATTATGGATTTTTTTAGACTCCCCAAAATATAAAAAGTCTATAATTTTATATTGTTTATAGTTGATATCCTTAAAAAGTTAGCACATGTAATTGATATAAAATAAAATTTATCTCTTGATGGGCTTCCTAAAATATATATTAAGTGGTAATGTTTCATATAGTACCATATTATGTTGTATATGATCGGGATTTGAGGTTTCCCTTAATGTTTTGAAAAAGTTTTAAACATGCTCTAGATAAAAGTTAAGTTTCAGTACTACTTATCATCCTCAAACAAATATTTAGTCTAAAAGGACCATTAAAACCCTAGAGGGTATTTTTTAATCATGTTATATGGATTTAAATTTTGGTTGGAATTAAAACCTTCCACTTATTATGTTTTCTTACAATAATATCTTTCAATCAAGAATTCAGATGGATACTTAGGGATCTAGCTATGGAAAGAAGTGAAAAGCTCTATTTTTTAGGGATAAAATTGGATAATAAAATCTATTAGGCCCTGAGATATATTAGAAACTTGAATAGAAAGTCAGATCCATTTAATATAATTTCAAGTTAGCTTAGAATCTATAGAAAATTTAGGTTAATAATCATTAGTGAGATCTATAGATCAAAGATGGTGAGAATGTATTTATAAAAATTTCACCATGAAAGAAAGTTATTAGATTTTGAAAGAAGTTTAAGATTATCCCTAGTTACATTTTCCTCTTAAAAATCCTAGATCATGTTTGTTGTATACCTTATCTACTATTGTTTCCACTGAATCTCTCTCAAGTTTATGATGTGTTTCATGTATATCTCTTGAGGAAGTCCATGCATGATCCATCGCATTTACTAATCTAAGAGGACATACCATTTAAGCATGAAATTTCATATGAATAACAACCATTATAAATCTTGTAATATAGAGATAATGTTTTATATAACAAGACTACTCATCTAGTTAAAATTTTATAGAGGAATCAGAAATTTTAAGAAACTTAATGGGAACCCAAGGATGCAATGAAAAAGATATATCCTCATTTTTTGTGTGTCAAATTGATATAAATTAATGGGTGAAATTCATTTTATGTGTGGTATAATATGGAACCATAATAATTTATAATATTTTATTTTAAAAATTAATTTCATCTATAGCTTGTGTTACACATAATACCGAGATTAAATGTAATATAATCTACTACTAAAATATTATTTTACCGTTATAACCTAGTTGTAAAATAGGACGTCATCAATAGGACTAAATAAATTATGAAAATTATATGGTTTACACATATATTAAATAAATTCACTATTTATCACAAGATTAGAAATAAAAATTAAATAAATCATTTGTAAGTAAACAAATGGTTTTTTCTGAAAATATTTTGGCATTAACACAATGTGTTTTTATCTTAATAAATAAATTTAATCAATATTTTTGAATTATTTTAATTTATATAATATATATTCAATAATTTCTTTTATCATTATTCTATTTTTTTTCTAATAATGGGATAATAATAAATAAAATTTTATGATTAATAACATTATTTTTCAGAAAAAAATTTCATTTCATTTTGCACATATATTTTAAAATTAATTTATACCATTTATAGAAATTGAATCATGATAAATGGAGTTTATATTTAAAAATTTTGGGTTCAAATTTGGTAAATATTTTACTTTTATTTTTAGGCATTATGAATAGGAATCATGGTAAAATTTATCACCTCTGTAAAGGGTAAATCTGGTTAAATAAAGGTTAAAAATAAGTGCTAAGGTCACCGATTTTCATCTAAATTATTATTGGATGAATAAAATTTGACCATTATCACATTAGGATCTAAATTTAAAATTTTAATGGAAACATGTCCATGAAAATGAACCATATAATAATGAAAAAAAACAAAATGTCACCCTCTTAATTTTAAATATATCTTATGTGTTAACATAAGGAAAAATAATGTTGTGAATGAATATACATGGTTATATTTATTATAATGAAATAAATTTCATAATGGTAATTTATTTATATTTTTCCATTATTATATAATTAACTTAAATTCTTACACACCATTGACACAATATTTCATCAATTAATAGAAAAATAAAATAAAAGATTTTAAAATATTAAAAGTTATACAATTTGTGTGATTTATAGTGCTAGAAGAATTTTTTGGAAAAATATGAAATGTATTTGGGTTCTTAATGGATTTTATTTTAATTTAATATTTTTCTTGATCTATTGGAATTTAAATTTAATTAATAATGTTAAAAATGAATTAAGGATATATTATGGAAATGATTTTTCATTAAATTATTTAAAAATCATAAAATTTTTGAAATAGGAAAAGGTGGATAATATATGGTATAAATTTCCATAAATTGACTATTTATACTCCAATTATTACATTATAAGTAAAATTATAACCCATTATTATTGAAAAAGTTATTACTATGGTTAACATAAAAATTGGATAACTATGAGGTTAATAAAAAAAGGTTTACAATAACGCAAAATCTTGTATAAATTTCATTATATGATAATATTTAGACCATATAATATTTTTAATTTAATGTATATCCATTTTAAAGTATTTTATTGAGAATAAATTAGTTACATCTTAATCTTCTTTAAAATTCCAAATGTGTCATTTCCCTCCATTATTAAAGGACACCCCTTCTCCCAATTTTTTCATACCACTTTGAGTCATCGATATTGAAAAAATCTTAAAAATTTCCCTTATAATAATTTGTAAAATATTTATATATGTTATGGTCTTCTAAAAATACCAACCCTAGGTTCTATAATATAGGATATAAAAGAGGCCTCCCAATAAAGTGGTAATAATTTTACCCAACTAGTTTCAATTTATATATTCTTCTACCATCACTAAATATTTGGTATTTATCATAAAATTATAACACCAATATACTAAATATATTCAGTTTTTTTTATAATTATGAATCCATAATTATTCAACCTGTTTTCCATTAAATTAAAAGTGAATGTATTATCGATGCATAAGTACAGATTACCATCTCCATGTAGTGATACAATTCATTTTTCACCACTATATTTTATGAATGAGTATTATGATGGTTTTAATGTTTATATATCATATTAATTGAATAATTATAATTTTGGAATTATAATATCATATCTTTATTTTTACCTACCAATCCTTTTAAAAATGATAACATCACTCATGCATATGTGTTTACTACCACCTCCAAGAAGCGGTGTGATCTATTTTTTATTTTAATTTTATATGTATAGTAATAATGATATATTAAATTAATATATATGATGAATATTATATTATTAAGATTCTTTTGATCATAATTATTATTCATCTTCTGTTATTTTTATCCATCGATATGTAAAATTAATGTTCAGACGTACATACAGACTACCGTCTCTATGAACAGTGTAATTCATTTTTCAATATCTATCTTTTATGGATTACTCTAAATTAAAATTTAATGAATATATATTATATTTATATAATGATTAAAATTATGGGGATGATGTACCTATGATTAAATTATAAGGAATAAAATTATCAAACAAATATTTACATGAAAAATGAAGTATATATTACCTAGAATGGTTATCTTATCAAAGAATTATTAATAAACCATTGATAAAAGGTTATAATTAAATCCCTTATAGATTGATATATATTATATAATTTCTATAATATAATTATAATAAATCTATATTTACTATACCAAAGTCTTGGATGCATATAAAGGAAGTATAACCTGAGGTATGAGTTTATTTTACAATGTCATGCTTATTTAGGATTATTTATGTCTAGTTATTTTCTGGGGAAATTATTTGATAATTATATCTTAAACCATATATATTTTATTCTAATATTTTTATTTATATAAATTAAATTGTTTCTTTTCATTTTTTACTCATTATGTAATCATGATACCGAAACCATGTTTTTAAGGAATACCGCCTTTGTTTTTCTACTCTGCTGGGAATATTTTTCATCCATATCCATTTTATCTATAAATTTTTATGAATATTTCTAATATTCTCCACTGGTTTAGTAGTGAATTTTTTACACATGAATTATTTTTTACAAATTTGTTTTAATGGAATCTTCTTATCATTTTCCAAACAATATACTTATTGACTTTTCACAAAGGTGTGAAATGAATGTTTTTTTAAATTATACGTAAAGAACATAATTTACCACCTTTGTGAATGCTCAATGATTTGAGGCTTCCCTTACATGTTTATAAGGTTATTTTCCAATAATTTTTCATTATAATTTTTGAAATTTTTAGATAAGTAATTATAAAGTTTGAATGTTATTTTCTTCAAGAAACTTTTTTAGTGATCTTATAAAAATATTTACATCTATGTCAACATCCTTTGTTGAATATAATTTTTTATAAGGATTTAATCTAATGATAAAATAAATTTTTTTTCATTGCATGGATTGTGATCAGTTTAATTGGGTAATGTATTGAAATTTTGTATGTCATTTTATCTAATATGGATAGTTATTGGTTTTTATGGAATACTGATTTAGTTGTATTTCTTATTCATGTGATGAATATATTATAATTATTATGTGATGGGTGGGGTAAAGAATTATATAACCCCTTGATACATTTGATGATCTCATGAGACAAACTAGATTGTGTTTTGAGCCAAGGCCTCACCCATTTATGAAGTTGTCCTGATATGAGTATGTGATGAAGTTTTTTGATGACATGGAATAAGGCATTGATAGTAAGTTTCAGATGTTATTCATTATGAATTCCATCATTATGAAATCAATTATTAATGACCATGTGATTATTTTTAATAGTTATGATATCCATGGATATGTTTATAGCTTAAATTATTATTTATATGGAATTATTTAATTTTATCATTTATTCCTACCATATTGTTTATACCTTATTACATTTCACTGTACACATACACTTACATAGAATTTGATCTCACCCATTTCTTATGTTTACTTTACCCAACATTCTAGAAAGTGTATTATGATTGAAATTTATGGATGTTCTAATGGGAATGATGGTTTCCTCAAAGAATATTATGTTTTGTATTTTATGTTTTCAAATGTATGTGTGATTTCATGTATGTATCCAGTTTACCAGGACTACTAAATAGTTTTTTCCTTTAGGATGTGATCACTTGTATCTATACCAATATAATAAAGTAACCATCATCTCTAGGTTATTAGGGTTAAGATATTTATAGAGAAATATCAACCTTAGGTATACTGGACCCTTAAAGATTATATCTAATATAAGAGCTTTCACCAGTCAACTAAAACTTTCACTAAACTAGTTTTTAGTATATAAATTCTTATATGTGTCTCTCCTAAAGAAGTACATACCTGGTCCCTTAAATTTAATAAATCTAGAGGTTGAAAAAATGGAGCATGAAATCTCATATAAGGGGAAACCAGAAAAGATCTTGAATCATATAGACAAGGTTCTATTAAATATTTCAACACACCATGTAGTTTATTATGGTGAAAAATAACTATAAAGAAGTAACATGGGAACCATAGAATTAAATAAAATAGATTTTCCCCATTGAAAGATCTATATTTTTTATGTTTACTTTAATATAAAAAAATGTTCATGCAGTTTAATTTATTAATCTTTATAGAATATAATTATTTTTATAATTTGTGGTAGGATATATTAAATGATCATAAATGAGGTAAAATGGGATAATTTGATGATAAAAACAATTTTGAATAAAATATAGGAATGTCAAGGAACAAGGCTAAGACACGAAACTAAAGAAGCAAGTGAAAACATAGTGAATCTATTGTGAAATAGCAATTTAGGGCCCAAAAAGTGTTCTAGGGTCAATTCAAGGCCTATAAATCCAATTCATGACGTCAATAGTTTTTATGTGGTTAATTCAAGGACTAAAAATCCAATTTAGGATGTGAAAAGTTTTTATGGGGTGAATTTACAGCCTAAAAATCCAATTCACAACATCTGAAACATTCTAGATAAAAGAATGAAACTTTTAATGTATAAAATATATATTTATGCTATCAATCAATTTTTACAAGATTATATATGAGGAGATTAAATGTAGACACCCCACTTAATGGCCTAGAACCCTCGAGAATCCTGGAATTGACCCAAAATTATTTTTATTATTGTAATTTTGGGAAATTAAAGATCTCAAAGCACGATTATGGAAATAAATAGAGGTCAAGCATGGATTTAAGGTATTTCAACTAGATCCAAAGGATTTTTCATTTCATTGTGAAATTGGGATGATGTTGTGTATGATTTTAATTTTCTTTTTGCTGTTCATTTCTTTTAATTCCATGTAATCTCATAATATCTTTTTTAATTAAATTGTTTACCCATTATTATTAAAATAAATTTCTCTTTCTCTCTCTAATATTTTCATCATAATCTATTTCGCTTATAATGACGAGTGACTGACATGAGGATTGGCATTGGGTGTAGGTTTCACAGTGTTCTTTAATTATTTCACTTAAATTTCTTAATATTTGAATTTTGTTTGTTGTGAACTTAAGGTAAGTGCACAAGTTCACTAATTACCCACCACATAACTTGTCTCAAATTAATTCATATTATTTGGTTTAGTTATTTTCTCTATATTTTCTTCAAAAAATCATCATATAATGGATTTGGGGTTTCATGAATGGATGAAATGGAATACACTAGAGCTAGGTATTTTAGGAATTACACTCTTGATTGAAGTTTTTATCTTAATTGTTTTTTGTAAGAGGTGATATTTGGTATGTCTAAGATATTTACCAGGTATATTAAAATCCCACACTCAATAAATTAAAGGATAGTAGTTCATGAATAATTTTTCATAATTGAACCATCAAAATAAATTTATCAAAACAGATTGGGGACCAACCCCTTATTGAAAATAATAAAAACAAAGAACCTTTTTGAATTGGTTAGGAGGTGAACCTATTACATATTCAAAGGATAGAGGTACAAAAACTTTTAATTGGATGTCACACAAGCCCATTTTCATAGGACTTGGCCTTCTCCCAAGATCTTGTGCGGCACCCAGCTAGCTTCCTTTCTCAAATCCTAGATGAGTTTATCCTTTCGACACTCACAATGGAAGAAAGGATCATAAGGGAAGTGCTTGAAAATCTCACAAGACACAAGTTCAATAAAGATCTCAAATGCTCTCAAATTATGCGTGTCTTTATAAATAGGGATCCACTCCCATTATATAGGTATTGGTGGAAAAGTCTAAAAAATTATAGAATATGTACACTTACACATGATTCTAGAGTATTCTAGCCTACTCTACTAGAATATACACGGAGCATTCTAGAACCCGTTGAGATCCAAAAACTTCCATGGAGGCCTATAATGTTCTGGACCCTTCAAGGATCAAGGGGTGTTCCAAAACACTCCAGGGAAGTCTAGAATATTCCAAAACATGGTGGAGATGTAGGAAACTCTAGAGGATTCTAGATAACCACACCACTAGTTCTCCTCCCCATTTGGTGGGGAATGACATCCTCCCCCACCTATTCTGGCGACATCCTTAGCCAGTCCATGATGATACTCCTCGATAGCCCCCATGAACTGCCACAAGTTATCTACAGGTTCCCAGGTTTCCTTGCACTCTAGTAAGACATTCCACTTGATCAAGTACTCCTTGATTCATGTAACTCCACATTTCCAAACTATCTGATCATCGAGTATGAGATCCACCTGTTTGTCATACGACTCAAAAACTGTTGTAGGCTCCCTTATAGAAACCCCTATGCTTGGGTCCTCCACATCTTCATGATATGGATTGAGCATAATCACAAGGAATAATGGATGAATCTTCACCTTGGTTGGAAACTCTAAGTGGTAGATACCTCCCCAACTCGGTGCACAACCTCATATGGTCCCTCATATCACCGAATTAGGCCCTTGTGCACCCTCTTGAATGCTTTGTGCTACTGAACCAAGAGTTTCACCATCACCTTGTCCCCAGGTTGGAAGCTGACATCCCTTCTCCCTTTATTGGCCCACTTCTTTATCCTCTTGGCAGCTTTGTGCAAGTGGGTTCTCATCATATCGGCCTACTCATGCCACTACTTGGCCATAGTGTAGGCAGTTGGGCTACTTCCTTGGTACTTCTCCCCAAGTACCACTGTGTGAGGAGTGAGGGGTTGTCATCCGGTCACCACCTCAAAAGGACTATTCCCCATCGACTCATTCCTTTGGAAGTTGTAGGATAATTGGGCCACATCATGCAACTTTTCCCAATCCCACTGGTTGGCACTCACAAAGTGCCTCAGGTAGAGCTCCAATAAGGCATTAACCCTCTCCGTCTACCAATCTGTCTGGGGGTGAAAGCTTTTAGAGTAGTGGATCTTTGATTCCAACAATCCGAAGAGCTTGGTCCACAACTTACCCATGAAGTGCAGATCCCGATCGCTAATGACGTGTCGTGGTATCCCCCAATACTTCACCACATGATTGAAGAGTAGCCTTGTGGTGAGCTCTGCCGCCACATCCACTGGAGCGGTGATAAATGTTGTATACTTCGAGAACTTTTCCACCACCAAGATGATGCTACCATACCCTTTAGACTTCAGAAATGCAATGATGAAGTCCATGGTGACTGTATCCCATGGCCTCTCTACAATGGGAATAGGATGCAATAACCCTCCAGGAAACTGATTGTCCACCTTGTCTTGTTGGCACACAAGACAAGTTTTCACATAGGACTCCACATCGTTCTCCATCATCGGCCAACAATATGATCCCTCTAGAAAGGCCTTGGTATGGTGTTTCCCTAGATGTCCTACCCATCTTGAGTCATGATACTCCTTGATGAGATCCCTCCATAGGTTTCCCTACTTTGGGACATATATCCTCTTCCCTATAGTAAGAAGAGTGCCATCCTCCTCCCAAAATCTCCTTGTCTTTCCATCCACCGCAAGAGCCAAGACATCCCTCTCTATAGGATCATGCACCATGGCTTCCTTGATCCTACCCAAGATCCCATCATCCACACCTGACAAGTGGCCGAACACCATCTTCCGGCTAAGTGCATAGGCCACCACATTTGCAGTCCTAGGCTTGTACTCCAAAGAGTAATAAAACTCGGCCAAGAATTGCTGCCATCTTGCCTACTTCAGAGTTAGCTTCTTTTGGGTTTGGAAGTAGCTTGTGGTAACATTGTCGGTCTTCACTAAAAACTTAGACCTGAAGAGATAATGTCTCCTTGCCTAAAGACAATGTACCATGACTATCATCTCTTTCTCTTGCACTGTGTACCTCCTCTCGGTGTCATTAAGCTTCCTGCTTTCAAAACCTATGGGATGTCTTTCCGACATGATCACACCACCAATAGGAAAATATGAGGCATCAATGTGTACCTCATAAGGCTTGGATGGATCTACTAAGCTCAATACTTGTTCACTCATGACCATCTTCTTCAACCCTTCAAATGCCTCCTCGCATTTGTCATCCCACTCCCATGGCTTTTTCTTCTCTAGCAAGTCAGTTAGTGGATCCAACTTCTTTGAGTAGTCATAGATGAATCACCGATAATAATTCACTAACCCAAGGAAATATCTCATCTCGGGAACCTTGGTTGGCCTTTCCCATTCATCGATATCCCGGATCTTCTCATGATCCATCATGTGCTTGCCTCCTTTGATCTTATGTCCTAAGAAGAGAACTTCACCCCTCACCAAGGAACACTTCTTCTTCTTCACATATAACTCGTTCTCCCTCAATACCTTGAACATAATTTTTAGGTGTTCCACATTGTCTACCATTTCCTCACTATAGATGATAATGTCATCCAAGTAGACTGCCACAAACTTATCCAAGTATTGGTGGAAGAATTTGTTCATCAAGGTACAGAATGCCACTGGGGCATTAGTCAAACCAAATGGAATAACAAGGAACTCATAGGATCCATACCTTGTCACACATTCGGTATTCGATACATCCTCCATTTCTATGTATACTTGATAATATCCCAACCTCAAGTCCAGCTTGGTGAACACCCGTGCCTTGGCCAACTGATCAAAGAGACCCGCTATCAATGAGATAGGGTACTTTTTCTTCACCGTGACTTTTTTCAAAGCCCAATAGTCCACAAACATCCTCAAGGAGACATTATGATCCATTTCAGCGCGCGCCGCGCTGCTGAAAACGACACAATCGGGCGTGCCGCGCGCACCGCACGTCCGATGGACGTGCGGCCTCCTCCTGCATCTCTGGAATAATATTCATGTCGTCCCCGTGCGGTTTCAGGTCGTTCGGAGCACGTTTGCTCCGAATCGGACCGCCGCACGCCGTTTTGGTGTTTAACGGCGCCGGAAACGCGTTTCCGGCCGCCGCGGTCGCACGGCACCTCCGAATGAGGTGCCGTCTGGCCGACCATTTCACAATTGACGCCCCGGATGTTTTCGTACGGTTTCGTGGCATTTGGAGGTCGTTCGGGTGGTTTTGACCCCCCAACGCGCCATTTCAGCGCGCGCCGCGCTGCTGAAAACGACACAATCGGGCGTGCCGCGCGCACCGCACGTCCGATGGACGTGCGGCCTCCTCCTACATCTCAGGAATAATATTCCTCTCGTCCCCGTGCGTTTTCAGGTCGTTCGGAGCACGTTTACTCCGAATCGGACCGCCGCACGCCGTTTTGGTGTTTAACGGCGCCAGAAACGCGTTTCCGGCCGCCGCGGTCGCACGGCACCTCTGAATGAGGTGCCGTCTGGCCGACCATTTCACAATTGACGCCCCGGATGTTGTCGTACGGTTTCGTGGCATTCGGAGGTCGTTCGGGTGGTTTTGACCCCCCAACGCGCCATTTCAGCGCGCGCCGCGCTGCTGAAAACGACACAATCGGGCGTGCCGCGCGCACCGCACGTCCGATGGACGTGCGGCCTCCTCCTGCATCTCAGGAATAATATTCCTGTCGTCCCCGTGCGGTTTCAGGTCGTTCGGAGCACGTTTGCTCCGAATCGGACCGCCGCACGCCGTTTTGGAGTTTAACGGCGCCGGAAACGCGTTTCCGGCCGCCGCGGTCGCACGGCACCTCCGAATGAGGTGCCGTCTGGCCGACCATTTCACAATTGACGCCCCGGATGTTGTCGTACGGTTTCGTGGCATTCGGAGGTCGTTCGGGTGGTTTTGACCCCCCAACGCGCCATTTCAGCGCGCGCCGCGCTGCTGAAAACGACACAATCGGGCGTGTCGCGCGCACCGCACGTCCGATGGACGTGCGGCCTCCTCCTGCATCTCAGGAATAATATTCCTGTCGTCCCCGTGCGGTTTCAGGTCGTTCGGAGCACGTTTGCTCCGAATCGGACCGCCGCACGCCGTTTTGGTGTTTAACGGCGCCGGAAACGCGTTTCCGGCCGCCGCGGTCGCAAGGCACCTCCGAATGAGGTGCCGTCTGGCCGACCATTTTACAATTGACACCCCGGATGTTGTCGTACGGTTTCGTGGCATTCGGAGGTCGTTCGGGTGGTTTTGACCCCCCAACGCGCCATTTCAGCGCGCGCCGCGCTGCTGAAAACGACACAATCGGGCGTGCCGCGCGCACCGCACGTCCGATGGACGTGCGGCCTCCTCCTGCATCTCAGGAATAATATTCATGTCGTCCCCGTGCGGTTTCAGGTCGTTCGGAGCACGTTTGCTCCGAATCGGACCGCCGCACGCCGTTTTGGTGTTTAACGGCGCCGGAAACGCGTTTCCGGCCGCCGCGGTCGCACGGCACCTCCGAATGAGGTGCCGTCTGGCCGACCATTTCACAATTGACGCCCCGGATGTTGTCGTACGGTTTCGTGGCATTCGGAGGTCGTTCGGGTGGTTTTGACCCCCCCAACGCGCCATTTCAGCGCGCGCCGCGCTGCTGAAAACGACACAATCGGGCGTGCCGCGCGCACCGCACGTCCGATGGACGTGCGGCCTCCTCCTGCATCTCAGGAATAATATTCCTGTCGTCCCCGTGCGGTTTCAGGTCGTTCGGAGCACGTTTGCTCCGAATCGGACCGCCGCACGCCGTTTTGGTGTTTAACGGCGCCGGAAACGCGTTTCCGGCCGCCGCGGTCGCACGGCACCTCCGAATGAGGTGCCGTCTGGCCGACCATTTCACAATTGACGCCCCGGATGTTGTCGTACGGTTTCGTGGCATTCGGAGGTCGTTCGGGTGGTTTTGACCCCCCAACGCGCCATTTCAGCGCGCGCCGCGCTGCTGAAAACGACACAATCGGGCGTGCCGCGCGCACCGCACGTCCGATGGACGTGCGGACTCCTCCTGCATCTCAGGAATAATATTCCTGTCGTCCCCGTGCGGTTTCAGGTCGTTCGGAGCACGTTTGCTCCGAATCGGACCGCCGCACGCCGTTTTGGTGTTTAACGGCGCCGGAAACGCGTTTCCGGCCGCCGCGGTCGCACGGCACCTCCGAATGAGGTGCCGTCTAGCCGACCATTTCACAATTGACGCCCCGGATGTTGTCGTACGGTTTCGTGGCATTCGGAGGTCGTTCGGGTGGTTTTGACCCCCCAACGCGCCATTTCAGCGCGCGCCGCGCTGTTGAAAACGACACAATCGGGCGTGCCGCGCGCACCGCACGTCCGATGGACGTGCGGCCTCCTCCTACATCTCAGGAATAATATTCCTGTCGTCCCCGTGCGGTTTCAGGTCGTTCGGAGCACGTTTGCTCCGAATCGGACCGCCGCACGCCGTTTTGGTGTTTAACGGCGCTGAAAACGCGTTTCCGGCCGCCGCGGTCGCACGACACCTCCGAATGAGGTGCCGTCTGGCCGACCATTTCACAATTGACGCCCCGGATGTTGTCGTACGGTTTCGTGGCATTCGGAGGTCGTTCAGGTGGTTTTGACACCCCAACGCGCCATTTCAGCGCGCGCCGCGCTGCTGAAAACGACACAATCGGGCGTGCCGCGCGCACCGCACGTCCGATGGACGTGCGGCCTCCTCCTGCATCTCAGGAATAATATTCCTGTCGTCCCCGTGCGGTTTCAGGTCGTTCGGAGCACGTTTGCTCCGAATCGGACCGCCGCACGCCGTTTTGGTGTTTAACGGCGCCGGAAACGCGTTTCCGGCCGCCGCGGTCGCACGGCACCTCCGAATGAGGTGCCGTCTGGCCGACCATTTCACAATTGACGCCCCGGATGTTGTCGTACGGTTTCGTGGCATTCGGAGGTCGTTCGGGTGGGTTTGACCCCCCAACGCGCCATTTCAGCGCGCGCCGCGCTGCTGAAAACGACACAATCGGGCGTGCCGCGCGCACCGCACGTCCGATGGACGTGCGGCCTCCTCCTGCATCTCTGGAATAATATTCATGTCGTCCCCGTGCGGTTTCAGGTCGTTCGGAGCACGTTTGCTCCGAATCGGACCGCCGCACGCCGTTTTGGTGTTTAACGGCGCCGGAAACGCGTTTCCGGCCGCCGCGGTCGCACGGCACCTCCGAATGAGGTGCCGTCTGGCCGACCATTTCACAATTGACGCCCCGGATGTTTTCGTACGGTTTCGTGGCATTCGGAGGTCGTTCGGGTGGTTTTGACCCCCCAACGCGCCATTTCAGCGCGCGCCGCGCTGCTGAAAACGACACAATCGGGCGTGCCGCGCGCACCGCACGTCCGATGGACGTGCGGCCTCCTCCTACATCTCAGGAATAATATTCCTCTCGTCCCCGTGCGTTTTCAGGTCGTTCGGAGCACGTTTACTCCGAATCGGACCGCCGCACGCCGTTTTGGTGTTTAACGGCGCCGGAAACGCGTTTCCGGCCGCCGCGGTCGCACGGCACCTCTGAATGAGGTGCCGTCTGGCCGACCATTTCACAATTGACGCCCCGGATGTTGTCGTACGGTTTCGTGGCATTCGGAGGTCGTTCGGGTGGTTTTGACCCCCCAACGCGCCATTTCAGCGCGCGCCGCGCTGCTGAAAATGACACAATCGGGCGTGCCGCGCGCACCGCACGTCCGATGGACGTGCGGCCTCCTCCTGCATCTCAGGAATAATATTCCTGTCGTCCCCGTGCGGTTTCAGGTCGTTCGGAGCACGTTTGCTCCGAATCGGACCGCCGCACGCCGTTTTGGAGTTTAACGGCGCCGGAAACGCGTTTCCGGCCGCCGCGGTCGCACGGCACCTCCGAATGAGGTGCCGTCTGGCCGACCATTTCACAATTGACGCCCCGGATGTTGTCGTACGGTTTCGTGGCATTCGGAGGTCGTTCGGGTGGTTTTGACCCCCCAACGCGCCATTTCAGCGCGCGCCGCGCTGCTGAAAACGACACAATCGGGCGTGTCGCGCGCACCGCACGTCCGATGGACGTGCGGCCTCCTCCTGCATCTCAGGAATAATATTCCTGTCGTCTCCCGTGCAGTTTCAGGTCGTTCGGAGCACGTTTGCTCCGAATCGGACCGCCGCACGCCGTTTTGGTGTTTAAACGGCGCCGGAAACGCGTTTCCGGCCGCCGCGGTCGCAAGGCACCTCCGAATGAGGTGCCGTCTGGCCGACCATTTCACAATTGACACCCCGGATGTTGTCGTACAGTTTCGTGGCATTCGTAGGTCGTTCGGGTGGTTTTGACCCCCCAACGCGCCATTTCAGCGCGCGCCGCGCTGCTGAAAACGACACAATCGGGCGTGCCGCGCGCACCGCACGTCCGATGGACGTGCGGCCTCCTCCTGAATCTCAGGAATAATATTCATGTCGTCCCCGTGCGGTTTCAGGTCGTTCGGAGCACGTTTGCTCCGAATCGGACCGCCGCACGCCGTTTTGGTGTTTAACGGCGCCGGAAACGCGTTTCCGGCCGCCGCGGTCGCACGGCACCTCCGAATGAGGTTCCGTCTGGCCGACCATTTCACAATTGACGCCCGGATGTTGTCGTACGGTTTCGTGGCATTCGGAGGTCGTTCGGGTGGTTTTGACCCCCCCAACGCGCCATTTCAGCGCGCGCCGCGCTGCTGAAAACGACACAATCGGGCGTGCCGCGCGCACCGCACGTCCGATGGACGTGCGGCCTCCTCCTGCATCTCAGGAATAATATTCCTGTCGTCCCCGTGCGGTTTCAGGTCGTTCGGAGCACGTTTGCTCCGAATCGGACCGCCGCACGCCGTTTTGGTGTTTAACGGCGCCGGAAACGCGTTTCCGGCCGCCGCGGTCGCACGGCACCTCCGAATGAGGTGCCGTCTGGCCGACCATTTCACAATTGACGCCCCGGATGTTGTCGTACGGTTTCGTGGTATTCGGAGGTCGTTCGGGTGGTTTTGACCCCCCAACGCGCCATTTCAGTGCGCGCCGCGCTGCTGAAAACGACACAATCGGGCGTGCCGCGCGCACCGCACGTCCGATGGACGTGCGGCCTCCTCCTGCATCTCAGGAATAATATTCCTGTCGTCCCCGTGCGGTTTCAGGTCGTTCGGAGCACGTTTGCTCCGAATCGGACCGCCGCACGCCGTTTTGGTGTTAACGGCGCCGGAAACGCGTTTCCGGCCGCCGCGGTCGCACGGCACCTCCGAATGAGGTGCCGTATGGCCGACCATTTCACAATTGACGCCCCGGATGTTGTCGTACGGTTTCGTGGCATTCGGAGGTCGTTCGGGTGGTTTTGACCCCCCAACGCGCCATTTCAGCGCGCGCCGCGCTGCTGAAAACGACACAATCGGGGGGGCTGTACGGGGGTGCGGGGGGGGGGGGGGGGCTGTACGGGGGTGCGAGGGGGGCTGTATGGGGTTCGGGGGGCTGTACGGGGGTGCGGGGGGGCTGTAGGGGGGGTGGCGGGGGCTGTACGGGGGTGCGGGGGGCTGTACGGGGGGTGGCGGGGGGCTGTACGGGGGTGGCGGGGGGCTGTAGGGGGGTGGCGGGGGGGCTCTCCGGGGGTGGCGGGGGGCTGTACGGGGGTGGCGGGGGGCTGTACGGGGGTTCGGGGGGCTGTACGGGGGTGCGGGGGGGGGGGGGGGGCTGTACGGGGGTGCGGGGGGCTGTACGGGGGGTGGCGGGGGGCTGTACGGGGGTTCGGGGGGCTGTACGGGGGTGCGGGGGGGCTGTACGGGGGTGCGGGGGCCTGTACGGGGGTGGCGGGGGCCTGTACGGGGGTGGCGGGGGGCAGTACGAGGGTGCGGGGGGTTGTACGGGGGTGCGGGGGGGCTGTACGGGGGTGCGGGGGGCTGTACGGGGGTGCGAGGGGGGAGGGGGGGGGGGCTGTACGGGGGTGCGGGGGGCTGTACGGGGGTGCGGGGGGGGGGGGGGGGCTGTACGGGGGTGGCGGGGGTGCGGGGGGGGGGGGGGGGGGGGCTGTACGGGGGTGCGGGGGGCTGTACGGGGGTGGCGGGGGGCTGTACGGGGGTTCGGGGGGCTGTACGGGGGTGCGGGGGGGCTGTACGGGGGTGCGGGGGCCTGTACGGGGGTGGCGGGGGCCTGTACGGGGGTGGCGGGGGGCAGTACGGGGGTGCAGGGGGTTGTACGGGGGTGCGGGGGGGGCTGTACGGGGGTGCGGGGGGCTGTACGGGGGTGCGGGGGGGGGGGGGGGGGTGCTGTACGGGGGTGCGGGGGGCTGTACGGGGGTGCGGGGGGGGGGGGGGGGGGGGCTGTACGGGGGTGGCGGGGGGCTGTACGGGGGTTCGGGGGGTTGTACGGGGGTGCGTGGGGCTGTACGGGGGGGGGGGGCTGTACGGGGGTGCGGGGGCTGTACGGGGGTGCGGGGGGGGGGGGGGGGCTGTACGGGGGTGGCGGGGGGCAGTACGGGGGTTCGGGGGGTTGTACGGGGGTGCGGGGGCTGTACGGGGGTGCGGGGGGGCTGTACGGGGGTGCGGGGGGCTGTACGGGGGTGCGGGGGGCTGTACGGGGGTGCGCGGGTGGCTGTACGGGGGTGCGGGGGGCTGTACGGTGGTGCGGGGGGCTCTCCGGGGGTGCAAAGGTCATCCCATTGATTACAAAAGTGAAAAATAAAAGTGATAACATCTAATTAATACATATTTCTTTTATCGATACCATACAAAAATTTATAAAAAATATATTGGATAATACATAATCTATAATATCAGATTTATTGATCTGTTGGAATTAGTTCGACTTTTTCAAATGTAGAATCATTCAAGATTATCTGATCAAAAACTCAATATGTGTATAAAATATTTAAAAGACCACCATGGATGGTAATAATGCATTACTTAAATGAATAAATACAGTACATCAATGTCAACCCTACCAGTAAAAACAAAAAACATATCTCGTGAATATATGGTGCGTCACGCGTTGCCATCACTGTTACCTCCTTCTGGTGGACCAGGTGCCTACAACAAATAAACATTATAAATATTTTAATAACAAAAATAATTTAAATTAAATAAATAAATACAGTATATACCTGCGTCGTATGATCCCCTGTACCATCAGCTCGACGCACATATTCCCGCAGTGCTCTTACCTCAGCTGTCAATTGCGCATTTGTCTCCTCGGAAGCGCGCAGCCGTGCCTCAAAATCTGACATCTGCTGTGTCATATGAGCAACAGCAGGACCGACAACCGCAGCGCGTGACACTACAGAACGAGGAATCCCTGCTCCATAGGTCAAACTATAGCCATGCCCGTCCCGACCAATAATGCGATGAAAGATCTCATCCCGTCGCATGGGAAGCTGTCGCTGGTCCTCTGGCAGATGTTCTAACTCAGCTTCAAATTGATCCTGTGAAATATTTAAATATATATAAATATATATATGTTAATATAAAGATTTATGTAATTATTGGTAAGTACAGACACTTACTATCAATGCTGCAACCTCTGGATCATTGCGATCACGAGTCCTTATCCACACCGACATTTTATCAGTTGCTGCACCTTGCCCTCGCAACTGTATATTAAAAGAATATAAACACAAAACCATATTAATTAATTAATTAAAAAGTGAATAATATATACCTCATGTCGGATTTGAGACACGTGACGAGTCCCGAGCCTGTGAGCTGGTCCCTGCAACGCTCGATTCTCCGAATGGCGTGTTGACACCTCCTACATTCAATTCATTCAAATTTCAAACAAATCACATATTCTTGAAAATATATATACAGAAAAATAATTAATATACAAACCGCAACACCCTCAGTAGACCAATATGCAACCAAGTCACGCCACTGAGCCGGGAGGACACCTCTCGGGACTTTTTCCAAAATGTCAGGGGCACCCACATTTGGTACCCAGTGGTCCCTCTTCACTTTGCCTTTATAATCTTTCCACAGCTTACGGCATTTGCTCATACACACGGGCCGAAACTCTTGAGGGCATACTTTCAAATTTTTCTATAATGAAAATAATCAAACATATTAGTATTATTTATAAATAGAAAATAAAGTAAAATTATTTTCTTACCTGAACCTCCCTCCATAGACGATCTAATGTGTCCTGAGGGATAGAAGCCCAATCACGCGTGGTCAATGGAAATCGATGTGGGTCACGTATGATATGACCCAGCTGACGAATAAATGCCGGGGCATTCGGTCCCATGGGATGAAATACCTCATCAAATGAAACATCTATCGTCGTGTCGGAATTCCATGCTAATATGCCACGACCAGGGCCTCTCCTGCGAGAGGAAGAAGCAGCCGAGTCTGATCCTGTTGAAAACAATTTTATATATAAATTGACAAATGTTATATATATATATATATATATATATTAATTACATAAATAATATAGATAATGACTGTCAAACATACCTCGACCCTGAGACGTAGATGCCTCAGATGGATGATGTGGATTTTCTGCCTCTTCCCCTGACATGTCTGCAATCATACAAAATATCAGTAATGAGTCCAAAGTGTTTAAAAGATAAATTGGATTGTTCTTAATAAATCAAACTTGTACAACTGTTAATCAAACAAAAAATGGATTGAATAATTAGTTGTGAATGAATTTTAAAAAATCAGAAAGTTAATCAACCTAAATATTTATGACTGAATTAACTTACAAAAGTGAGGATTAAAACTTATAAGGATTTATAAAATGATTAGATAATTTATGATATCCTAGGACATTCTACTGAATAGTGGGAAAACAATTATACCTTTCATTAAGCATGCAAATCGACCGTTTCTCCTTCAACAGCCGCTCTGACCCAATAAATATCTTCTTCACGTTGAACTACGGTATGTTGATCAAGTTGTTGGTAAACAAACGGAACAGTCTCGGGTTCATCTTCTTCAAATAAAAACACTCCTCGCCGAGACATTTTGACAACAACTTGCCAACTTGGATCCGAAGGCAAAGTAATGAAGAATACTTGTTCCGCTTGTGATGTCAAGATGAAAGGTTCATTCTCAACTCGTTCATTATTTCTGTATAACATGTAGTTAAAATTCACCAATGAAAACTGATATTGATCGACTTTACATCCACACACTGGATCAACCCAATTACACTTTAACAATATGTACTTCAAACCGTGTGTGTATACAACTTCAATGATGTCTATCAATTGACCATAGTAATAACCAGAATCGACAAAGGGACAACCGATTCCACTGTTTTGTGTTGCTCGTTTGTCATCAACATCTTTAATGAGAAATCGAAAACCATTAGCATCAATAGCTTTATAACGACGAGCGGTTATAGATGGACCCTCAGCCAGTTGGATAAATACTTCAGGTAATGTGGGGTCCCCTAACTCCCTCAGCTTACGAACCTACATAATTTATAAAAATCAATACTGATATATGCAGAAAGAATTAGTTTAATACTTCACTCATAATGAAAATCAATTTATACATACATAATCCTTGAACCAATCATGAAATGCCGCATAATGAGATTGTTGAATTTGAAACTCAGTCGCACGATGCATCTCTTCTTTTATCTCATTAATGTGTTTCCTGCAAATGATTACGCGATGTTTAAAAGATCAACTTATGCAAAGAAAACATGTAAAAGTTATACAAGCACATTGATAAGATACTTACTGCATTAATGGTGCAACTGATGGAGTATTGAACAAGATATATCGATGTGCTTGTATCCACTCGATGTTGTCCATATCAAATGTGGTTCCTTCTCCAACTGGACCATCATGAATCCGAGAGGGCTTATCTAATTTTGTTTCAACATCCGTAAGATATTCTGCACAAAAGGTAGTACACTCGTCCATCAAATAACCATTGGCTATTGATGCCTCTGGACGAGCTCTGTTGCGTACAAATCTTTTCAATGTACTCAAATACCGTTCAATAGGATACATCCACCTGAATTGCACTGGACCAGCAGCCATTACTTCATCAGTTAGGTGCACTGTTAAGTGGACCATAACATCGAAAAATGAGGGGGGGGGGGAAAAGTTTCTCAAAGTGACAAAGCGTAAGTACAATTCGGTCCTGCAAACTTTTTAAATCACTCATTCGTTGATTTCTTAAACAAAGCTGTCTAAAAAAATTACTCATCTCAATCAAGGGCTGAACAACATTGGGGGATAAACAATCACAAATTGCGATTGGAATCAACTGCTGAAGTAATATGTGATTGTCATGACTTTTCAACCCTTGCAATGTCTTGCTCGTCAGATTCACACACATTGAAATATTAGAAGAGTAACCATCAGGCACCTTGACCATCTTCAAAATGGAAAGAAATGTCTCTTTCTCCTCTGTAGTCATCGAATACTGTGCAGCAGGCATATATGCCTTGTTTCCCTCAGCTAACTGTAAATGCAACTGTTTCCTTAAACCCATTTCTTCCAAATCACGGCGTGCATTAACATGGTCCTTTGACTTTCCACTAACACCTAAAATGGTCCACAATATGTTATCACAAACATTTTTTTCAATGTGCATGACATCCAAATTATGCCTCAACATGTTAGTTTTCCAATACGGAAGACTATAAAAAATACTTTTCTTTTTCCAATTGTGACTGCGCTGCCTACCCGCAGCACGAATATTACGTACTGGAGGAGCCACCAAATCCTGAATTTCATATACCGTGCGGATGTTTTCTTCCTCAATCTGCGATAACATTTCGACTCCTGTCATGATCTTTGGTGCTGGGCTGAACTCTCTAGAACCATCAAATGCCACTCTGTCCTTTCTGAACCTGTGCTGGGGAGGGAGAAAACACATGTGACCCATGTATGCCCATTTTTTGGAATGTTTAAGCCATACAGATTTTTTACTTTTATTGCAACAAGGGCAAGAAAATTCCCCTTTCGTACTCCAGCCTGATAAATTTTCATAAGCTGAGAAGTCATTGATTGTCCACAATAAATCTGCATGCAGTTTGAACATTTCATTCGTTTCGCAGTCATAAGTCATCACACCATCGCCCCAAAATTCATTCAACTCATCAATCAATGGCTGAAGGTAAACATCAATCTTATCCCCCGGACTTTTAGGTCCATCAATAAGAGTGGAAAGTAATATAAATTGTTGCTTCATACAAAGCCACGGAGGAAGATTATATGGAACCAACACCACGGGCCATGTGCTATGAGTTGCACCAACCATAGACTTGAATGGATTGAAACCATCTGCTGCCAATCCCAATCGGACATTACGAACATCTTTAGCAAAGTCGGGATGTCTCTTATCAAAATCCTTCCATGCATGAGAGTCTGCCGGGTGGGTTAACATGTCACTTTCATGAACTCTTTCTGCATGCCATCTCATTAAATTAGAAACTTTAGATGACATAAAAAATCTTTTCAACCTCGGTTTAAGGGGAAAGTAACGCATTTGCTTTACGGCAATCGGTTTCCCCTGTATCGCAATCTGACTTTGATGAGTCTTATTTCCCCTGTTCTCTTTCCACCTGGAAGCGCCACAAACCGTACAGATATCCAAATGAGCAGTTTCATTTCTAAACAACATACAGTTGTTTGCACATGCATCTATAGTCTCATATGTAAAACCTAAGTTCTCTGTCAACTTACGAGCATAGTAATACGACTCAGGAATCTTAGCGTCGACAGGAAGAACTTTTTTCAATAAAACCAAAAGCATGTCGAATGATGTGTCTGACCAATTGTTCAAAGTCTTCAAATGCAACAACTCCACGATGAACGACAGTTTATTGTAAGAAGTACATCCAGGATATAATTCTGTTTTCGCATCATCAAGTACTTCATAAAACCTCCTCGAATCACGATCTGCACCAGAGCGAAGATTTATCTCACCGGTCTCAAGATTCTGGATGTCAATGCCTTCAGGATCAAACCCACGTACCATTTCAGTAAGCATTTCATGCATTGGATCAGTCATCCTTGCATCAACATCCATCTGAGCTGCATCTGTATTTTGACAACGAACATATTCTTCTCCATGACGAGTCCAACTCTTATAATTTTTCAGAAATCCATTAAAGAAAAGGTGCTCCCTCACAGTATCTCGTGTGAATTGATATCTGTTAGCACATTTTCTACATGGACAACTAATATAGTCACTTTCAAATCCTCTCGTGAAGTCAATAAACTGCATAATGCCATTGAAATATTCTCTAGACGTTCGATTTGGAAGATCAATCCAACTCTTATCCATAATAATATCTGTATAACAAACATTTACACAATACTTATTACATTTACATTTTTCAAATCAACTATATTCAAAATAAATATTAATCATTTGTTTATGAACCATTGATAAAATAATAATGTAACTGAAAGCTCATGTTACCTGATTGAGCTACAAACCTGAAAGGGAGGGGAGCCGAAGGCGGTGCTGCGAGGGAGAGGAGCAGCGAAGGGGAGCCGGAGCCAAAGGCGGTGCGGCAAGGGAGGGGACGGGCGGCGGCGGCGGCGGGGAGCTGGAGGAGAGGAGGCGGTGAGGGGACGGGGGACGGGCAGCGAGGGGGGGGGGGGGTGTCCGGGGTCGGGGGGGGGGGGGGGGCTGTCCGAGGTGCGGGGAGGGGTGTCCGGGGTGTCGGGGGCCTGTCAGGGGTGCGGGCAGGGGTGTTCGGGGTGCGGGGGTGTCCGAGGTGCGGGGGAGGGGGGGCTGTCTGGGGTGCAGGGGGGCTGTCGGGGGTGCGGGGTGGGGTGTCCGGGGTGCGGGGGGCCTGTCCGGGGTGCGGGGGGGCTGTCCGGGTTCGGAGGGGGGGTGTCCGAGTGCGGGGGGGGGGGGGGGGGGCTGTCCGGGGTGCGGGGGGGCTGTCCGGGTTCGGAGGGGGGTGTCCGAGTGCAGGGGGGGCTGTCCGGGGTGCGGGGAGGCGTCCGGGGTGCGGGGGGCGGTCCGGAGTGCGCGGGGGGGTGCTGTCTGGGGTGCGGGGAGGCATCCGGGGTGCGGGGGGCGGTCCGGAGTGCGCGGGGGGGTGCTGTCCGGGGTGCGGGGAGGCGTCCGGGGTGCGGGGGGCGGTCCGGAGTGCGTGCCGGGGGCTGTCCGGGGTGCGGGTGCCGTCCGGGGTGGGGGGGGAGGGCCGAGAGGCCGGAGGGCGGCGGCCGGAGGCCGGAGGGCGGCGGCCGGAGGCCCGAAGGCGGAGGGCGGCGACCGGAGGCCGGAAGGCAGGCGGCGGGGGAGGACGGGCGGCGGGGGAGGGCGGGCGGCGGGGGAGGGCGGGCGGAGGGGGAGGCCGGGAGGCGGGGGAGGCCGGGCGGCGGGGGAGGCCGGGCGGCGGGGGAGGCCGGGCGGCGGGGGAGGCCGGGCGGCGGGGGAGGGGAGGGCGGCGCGAGGGAGGGCGGCGAGGGGTTAGGGCAGAGATCGAGAGGGCGCCGGGGGGGGGGGGGGGGGGCGCAGAAACCCCCCGAATATTTTTAGGGAGGTTAGCGACCGCCATTGGCGGTCGCTAAAGGTGGGCTATAGCGACCGCCAATGGCGGTCGCCCGAGTCAGGGGGCCTCCACTGCCCCCTTTTCTAGTAGTGATAGGATCCATCATATATTTCATGTTATGTACCAGGCTTAATGTTGCCTATGCACTAAGCATGGTAGGAAGATATCAAGAAGATCCAAGAGTACAACATTGGAATGCTATTAAGACTATCCTTAAGTATTTTAGAAGAACTAAGGATATGTTCCTATTATATGGAGGAGATGAGAAGCTTGTCATTAGAGAGTATGCTGATGCTAGTTTTTAGACAGATCAAAATGATCTGAAGTTGCAATCTGGATACATTTTCTATCTCAATGGAGGAGTTGTGAGATGGAAGAGTTCAAAGCAGCTAGTTGTCACCGATTCTACAGCAGAGTCCAAATATATAGCGGCTTATGATGAAACCAAGGAAGCCATCTGAATTTGGAACATTGTATAGGATCATTATGTGGTGCCTAGAAGTAAAGATCCTATCATGTTTTATTATGATAATACTGCAGTGGTGGATCTTTCAAAAGAACCAAGGTCACATAAATGGACAAAGAACATACTCCAGAAGTATCACCTCTTGAGGGATTTCTATAAAAGGGGTGAAGTTGTAGTGAGAATAGTTTACATGGATGATAACATGGCGGACCCCATGACTAAAGGCCTATCTCAGCAGAAGCATGAATATCAGGTGAGAGCTAGCAGGTTAAAATTTGTTAGTAGTTGGCTCTAGTCCAAGTGGGATTCTTTTGGATTTGGTGGCTTAGAACCAACGACTTTTTACTTTATTCATTAATATAATACCTTATCACATCTTGATTGTTCTTCTGCATGAATGTTCATGTGGTAATATCCTAAGGATAGCTGTTGCATTAAAGGGTCATAGCAGATCCCTGCTATGATGAGAACCATAAAGTGCCATAACACTGTTCTTGAATATATGTTCTATGGCCGGATGATTTTATTTTAGGGACACAATTAATACATGCCATTAGGGGTGAAGAATCATAAAACTTTGAGGAACTTTCTCATGGTGTGCGCCCTTGGTAATATCCAAGAGGATATTATGAGAACGAGACCCACCAATAGAAAATCCGCATTTCATATTGTCATTGGATGTTTGATGAAGCTAAAATTTTCCTATATTTTATACTATAAATCATTTTTTATAATATCACCATAGTTTTATTGTATGGGTAATTGTCACATTTTTAGTTTATAGTGGTAATTTGAGCTTTAATGAAAAAAGTGGTTAATTGGTGATTTTAGACAGATTTTCATCATAGTGGTATTTTTGTCATTTATCATAAAATATATGTCCAAATTCTGAGATTAATTTTTTTTAGAATCCTGATTTTATTTCCTTTAACTTTGTCTTCTAGACCAGGAGCTGATTCGGCCATCTAAAGGGCCTAAAAATCAATTAATTTTATTATTTCTCTGGGCAAACATAATGGGATCCACCAACATAATAGAATCATAACTTGGCGCACACACCTTTAAATTCATTGATTCCAGCTGTAAATGAAAGATTATTCAATATGGAACATCAACGATGGGTTTCAAGTCAAAATATGATCATTGAGATATTAATGGAACAGATAAAACGTATAGAAGATGAAACGTCTCATGAGGTAGAAATGATTTCATTGGGTAATTAATTCATAACATCGTGACCATTAATTAAAAATGGCTCATATTTTGTGGAGAGACGTGAAATTATATTTGGAACAACATATATCAATGATGGAAGGAGTAAATCGACAGGTTGAAAAGAATTAATGGCCAGGGAAGTTGAAGAATTTGAATTTGTCCAGTCAAATGGACAGATTAAATGTCTCAGATTAAATCGGCCATAACTCCTACATCTAAGGGAAAATAAAAATCATATTTTGAGGGTGAACGTAGGGGAAATTATGGAACAACATTTATGAATACACTTATTCAAAATTCTGTCATTTAATGGCAGATCCACGCAGAAACCTTCGGCTTAAATTTTTTGAGTGCGAATTCTTCACCTCCTCTCCCTATAAATATTTATCCTCACCACTTCTCAAAATATTGGCACTTATGTGTGTCCATTTTCCCTTGTTTTGTAGCTTCTTTAAATTGTAATAGTATTATGCATTTTTAATATTTTTTCTATTCTTCATCTCATTCTCATTTCTTTTATCTTTTGTTTTCCGCCCCGTCCTTCTCGACTGCGATCTCTTATACTCGTGATCATGAGTAACTAACGCAAGGAACCTCCCGAGGGACCAGTCTAGTATTGAACCCAAGTCATTATACATTCATTTTTTATGTTTTTTATTTTCTTAGAGTTAGGCCGAGGGGGATCATAGTGGGAATGGTGCCTTTGTGTCTCCACTTTCCACCCGAGGCTTAGCTTTCTCTTCAACAATATTCTCCCTCGATCGAGGAGGTGAATGTGTGGTCTCTCGGTGATCTTTGAGTTCATCGTATGTCCACACCCATAGGTAGAAGAGGATGTTCATTCATATGATGGAGCATGATCATTAAGTATATTTGAATCTAACAAAGAGGCAATGATGGTTCATTCTGGATAATCTCCTGGGAAGATCTCCTTTCTGTCTAACATCATTTTGTCTGCATTCATTCTGTCTGCATTATGCATTGCATGTTTACTTCTATTTATCTTGCTTTCTCATATCTTAAATCACAATTTCATTTAGTTTTGTTTTATAAATAATAAAAATATAAAAAAGTGAATTATAAGTAGTGATTTATTAACCACAAAAGCTTCTTAAGAGAACGACCTAGGTCAGCCCCTATGCTGCACTTAGTTAGAAATATTTTTGAGAGCGCGCACGACAATGCTTCATCAAATTGGCATCATTGCAGGGGAGCCAAGTGGTTTTAACTCACTATTTTTATTCACATTTTGTAAATATATTTCCTTTCATTTTAAACAAACAACAAAAAAATCATAAATTTAAAAAACTAAAAAAATTCTTCTTCATTCATGATGTATTCAAATTATGATTATTATGAATGGATTGACCAATCTCAAGTGAAAGGAAATGTTTACAATGAAATTGATGATCATTTTCATAGGATTAGTGATAATGTGAAAAACCTAGAGATCCAAATAGAATTTATTGCATAATATGTACGCACATCCTAGGAGTTACCTGAACCTAAGCCTGAACCTGAGTTGGAACCTGAAACAGAAAAAGTGGTGGAAGAGATATCACCAATCATTTTTTATGTTAAAGAACCTAAGATGGGTGAGAAATAACTTCTAAAGGAACTAATCACATCATCCCATACTCAAAAAATGCTCGAGGAGGTCCCAAAAGTACCCATTCACGCTGATGCACTCATAGGAGATCGACATTTTTTAGAAGAATCCTAGAATAACATTGTCGAAGATAAATTGAAACATGATCTTCCAATCCTCGATAATGCGACATTAGAAAATTTCTACCTCTCTCTTGCATTGTAAGATAATAAAGAAGATACACCTGCTGAGATTGAGTTTCCAATGGTCATGCCTGAAGAGATCAATTTCCAAGATGACTTACTTGAAAGGGAAGATTTCTTTATTGATTCATCGAGTTTCAATCTTATTCAAACTAAATTGTTTTCTAACTTCTCTTTCTTTGAAATTTTTGATACAACACAAATATAGTAGACTGTGGTTGTTATAGAAGAGACCACTCAAGTGGTGGTGATTGAAGAAGAAGAGCTGGAGAAGATGGTAGTGCGACTACCTCCTCAACAAAAATTTGCATACCATATGGAGGAGGAAACCACTAAAGTTAACAGGGAGCACCCTTTTATTTTATTCCCTCCAACTTTGAACCTCAAATTTCTTCTTTATTCTTTCTCAGGGGTTGGGAACTTTTTTATCTTTTTTAGGCTTCTCTAATTTTAGTGTTAAATCATGGACATCAGGAAAACTCACATGTGGTGGTTCATCTCAAAGAAACCACACCCACCTTCTGATTGGGGATAATCCACTGAAACTGCCTGACTACGGGTAGTAAAAACCTAGCACCCACTTGGGGGTCTAAACCAAGCATTATCTCTTTTCTATTTCCTTTCTCCTTATTTTTATTTTTTTTCTTATGTATTTTCATTACTTTCTTGTAGTCTTGACGTGGTGGCTTCTAGGAGCTTAACTCAAGTCATCCACTTCAAAAATAATTTTAGGTTGTATCTTTCCTTCTCTTGGATTTTCTACCTTTATATTTATATTTTATTGAGTTTAAATGATGTTTAGTAAAACTTAAGTGTGGGGGAGTGTCAACATGGATAGTTCTTCTTGTGTGCTTTACATTTTTTTATTATATTTTTAGGATTTTTGTGCTTTAATTAATATTATTATCACTTTTCACACATCAATTTATTTTGAAAGAGTTGAAATAATTTTTGAAATAATGAATTTTAAATGACTATTGATGTGAAAACATTTTTCTTGAATTGGATTGTCAATCATTTTTATGAGTTTGACTGATTTTTGAAATCCATACACATGAAACACTAACTAAAAATATTTTTCCAATCCTGTGAGGTATTCTAAACCAGTTTTACATATTCTTCCTAATACCCACACTTTCTTGAGGGAAACTTGAATTTTGTGTGAGAACCAGAATTTGTGAATATTATCTTTCGAAGCTTTGGATTTCATGGAATGTATTTCAAATTATTGAGGCATCTCTTTGGCTAGCCACATTTTATCTTGATACCGACCTTTACATTTATCCTTTATATGACCTTAGATGCCATGAATTTCCTTACAGATTTTAGCCACATTACAAGCTAATTTTTCCTTACGTACTCGTACTTTTAGTATTTTTGCATGGTTATTTCAAGTTTTAGTGTGGGGGAAGGGCCTTTCTTGTGTGTTAATTGGGAAGTGTATAATTTATGGGTGGTGTGAGGTGTGTTTCAATACTTTGTGCTGTGGATAAAAATAGAATTGGGCATGTGCCATCATTTTATTGTGCTTTATTTGTTTCATCAATTTCTCCTTAAAAAAAGAAAAAATAGTGATGAGATTGAATTCCTAATTGTAAATTATTTTATGACTCATGTCCCTCTCAAAAATCAAGTGCATGAATTTTCATTCATTCATTTTATTCAATTTTCATCTCATCCTCCATAAAAAAGAAAACGAAAAAAAGAAAATAAAGATATGCCTTTCTGGATATTTGAAATAAATGAGAGAAATTAGATGATATAATTCATTATAAATCACTTATTGGCTCTTTTACCATGTAAATAAATAGGTTTCGTGTTGTTTTTAACATTTTCAAGTGGGATTGAGAGATGAATTTCCTGTTTTTTCCCTTGATTTAATCATGCGTTGTACTTAAAAGTCCAACCTCCTCTTTATAGCCTGAAAACTTTTTCAATAATTTTCCCACAAACCCTAATCCACATAATCATTTGAAACTTTAATTAAATCCCTCATGATTAAATTAATTTTTGTGTTTCACACTATGGAGAAATGAGAATTTTCACAAACCTATGGTGATACATGCAATTTTCAAGTATGAGTAAAACTCTAGATTCAAGTTCTCTTGAGTGAAGAGTGACATAAAATTCAATGTGAGGTAGGTTATGATTGGTCCATGGATTTATTAATGAGGTTGAACAAATTCGAATGATTTAAATAAAAATAAGACAGAATTTTTTTTTCATAGATGATACATTATGAACTTTTATTTTGGATAAGATCATTGAAATTTTCTCATTTTAATTATTGTGTGGATTTTGATTTGGATGTAAGCTGATTGCCTAGGAGTGAAATGTTTAAGTGTGGGGGAGTGATGAAGATCACATTTTCATATATTTTATACTGTAAATAATTTTTTATAATCTCACCATAGTTTAATTTTATGGGTAATTTTCACATTTTTAGGATATAGTGGTAATTTGATCTTAAATGCAAAAAGTGGTTAATTCTGGATTTTAGATAGATTTTTATCATAGGGGTATTTTTGTCATTTATCATAAAATATATGTCCAAATTCTGAGATTAATTTTTTTTATAATCCGGATTTTGTTTCCTTGAACTTTGTCTTCTGGACTAGGAGGTGATTCGGCCATCTAAAGGGCCTAAAAATCAATTAATTTTATTATTTTTCCAGGCGGACAGAATGGGACCCACCAACGTAACAGAATCATAACTTGGCCCACCCACCTCCAAATTAATTTATTCTAGATGTAAATGAATTATTATTCAATAAGGCGCATCAAAGATGAGTTTAAAGTCAAAATAGGATCATTAAGGTATTAATGGAACAGATCAAACGTATAGAAGATGAAACGTCTCACGAGACAGAAATAATTCCATTGGGTAACTAATTCATAAAATAATTACTGTTCATCAAAAATGGATCATATTTTATGTAGGGACGTGAAATTATATTTGGAACAACATTTATCAAGGATGTAAGGTGTAAAGAGACAGGTTGAAAGGTCATAATTACTAGGGAAGTTGAAGAATTTGAATTTGGCCAGTCAAATGGACAGATTAAATGTCTCTGTTTACATTGGCCATAAATCCTACATAAGATGGTCAATAAAGCTCATATTTGGAGGGTGAACGGAGGAGACATTATGTAACAATATTTATGAAGAAAACTATTAAAAAGTAGGTCATGTAAAGTCATATACAGGCAGAAACGTTAGAATTACATGTTTTGAGTGAGAATTCTTCACCTCCTCTCCCTATAAATATGTATCCTCACCCCTTCTCAAAATATTGGAACTTTTGTGTGGCCATTTTCCCTTGTTTTATAACTTCTTTAAATTTTAAGAGTATTATGCATTTTTAATATTTTTTTCTCTTCTTCATGTCATTATCATTTCTTTTATCTTTTGTTTTCCACCCCGTCCTTCTCCACTGCGATCTCTTATACTCGTGATCATGAGTAACTAAACTGAGGAACTCCCCAGAGGATCAGTCCGGTATTGAACCCAAGTCACTATACATTCATTTTTCTATTTTTATTATTTTCATAGAGTTAGTCCGAGGGGTATCTTAGTGGGAAAGGTTCTTTTGTGTCTCCACTTGCCACCCAAGGATTAGCTTTCTCTTCTACAATATTCTCCCTCGATTAAGGAGGTGAATGTGCGGTCTCTCGATGATCATTGAGTGCATCGTATATCCACACACATAGGTAGAAGAGGATGTTCATGAATACTATGGATCATGAACATTAAGTATATTTTAATCTAACAAAGAGTCGATGAAGGTTCATTCTGGATAATCTCCTAGGAAGATCTCCTTTCTGTCTAACATCATTTTGTCTGCATTTATTCTGTCTGCATTATGAATTGCATGTTTACTTCCCTTTATCTTGCATTATCATATCTTAAATCACAATTTCGTTTAGTTTTTTTATAAATAATAAAAATATAAAAAAAAGTGAATTATAAGTAGTGATTTATTAACCACAAAATCTCCTCAAGAGAACGACCTAGGTCAGCCCATATGCTGCACTTAGTTAGAAATATTTTTGAGAGTACGCACGAAAACGCTTCATCAATGTTCCTATATATGGATGTGTGTATTGGTCCTTGGAATTTAATATTATTGTTAATGGTTATTACAACTTGTGGACTTAGATGTATTGACAAAAATCGTGACGACACACTGTTCACAGTGAGGTATGATACGTTGGGTGCATCACGAGTGATACTGTATTAATAGATAATGTGAGAAAGGATTTGTCCCTTATATTACATAAAGGAAGTAGATAACTAAGGCCCTTTGATGGAATTGATATAGCTTAAATAAATACATGACCATGGAAATGAATGGGAGAGTTCAATTCCAGAAAGTCAAAGAAAGAATAATCAAGCACATGGTTTGATGACACTTGCATTCAACCCACTTGATTCGAGATATCGAGAAAAATGGATTATATTACATGGTAAGCATTCTTAGGAGGTGACATGTCATTGGGTCATTAACTTCTTTCTCTATTGGTGCCTTGGAATGTTTCTAGATGCTAACCTTGGACTTTAGGTAGGCTCTGCCTAATGCCACAGAGAAAGAGGCCTAGAGGGTCACACACTAAGTGTGTCCATGTATCTCAGTTAAATATTAATTTAACAAGTTAAATAATTATTATTCCCGATTTTAGTTTAATAATTATTTAGGGATGCCTGATCACATTTATTTTGACACTATTTATTTGATATAATATATTGTGGGAGAAATAATATATTTATTAGTGGGTAATGAAATGATATTTATTTTAGAAATAAATACACATTATTCAAGGTCTAATAAATGTGGTGGATGAAATAAAAAAAAGGAAAAATAAAAGTACACACCATGTATTTTTTCTAGGAATTTATGAGAAATAATATTATTTATTTAATTAAATAATATTAGGTGTAATTTTCTGGGCACATGTCAAGTTATAATAATAGTCAACTGTTATTATTAGACATGGGGTATTGCTAAGAATTAAATGAGATGAATAAATGATTTTGGGTAATTAATTCGTTTTATTATTCTATGTAATTAAAATACCAATTATATAATTCTCATTAGTCTAGCCATTTTTTGTGTGGTGATTGTGCCCAACCGATCCAAGAATGCTCTCAAGATTCGAGAGAGAGATCCTCCTCCACCGGATCAAGGCGATTGAAGGCGGACATCGCAAGCGAAGGCTCTTTAGCGCTAGCACCTAGAGATCCCTTTGTCTACTTCCACAGATACGCGGAGCATGTGTGGATCACTGCTAGAGGAATACTACCCAGGGATTCGACAATGAAATGAAAAATCACATCGTATCGTGACCAGAAACATCAATCAAGAAATAATTCCATCATGGTAATTCTTGTCAATTAATTAAATTAATTATAACCAACATATGATGATCCTATCTATGGTTCCGGGACTCCCCTATTTCTTTTATGTTCTTCATTCTATTCCAAAGATCTGACATTTTATTATCGTGACGGATCTCAGATTGATCGTTGTTAACACTAAAATTAAAGTTGGGTACACCCACCAACGTGCTTCTGTTGCGCCTTGAACCTACATTTAAGCAAAACATGATAAATTTTTAAGAGAATTTTTTTTAGAAGTAGGTTGATTTTTGTAAGTGAAATTCCTCATAGATTTGGAATGTTTTGAATTTATGAAGTTTATATAGATTAGTTTGTTGCTTTTGGGAAGTTCCATGCATAATTTCGTGAAATAAAATGTTCTCAACCCTAATAATATTTATAAACAAAATATGTCACATTATTTCTATATTATATTTCTTGAGAGACTTGGTCATGTTCTATTCTAGAACATACTCAGAATCTTATAGAAGCTATGACTGTACAGATTCAATTTTGATATTTTTGATGATTTTTTTGATTATCCCCTTAACTGTGGTCCCAATATGACACTGAGTTATACTACTACCTATATAATCCTTGGATGGCCTTTTTCAAAAATAATACATGTTATAATCCTATTATATCCATTCCTACCATACTCAGAGTATGTAACATGATAATCAATATACAATGTTTGGGGGAGAGGTTGTCCATAGGGGATGGGGATATACATAATTAATGAGATTTTACTCATTTATTTTCATGTCATTTTGGGATAGGACAAGTTATTATTTATTATACTTTATTATTCACCTCTCATTATAAAAAAACAAAAAAAAAGATAAAAAATGGGTTGTCTTTTGAGGATCCAAAATAAATATTACCAAAAAATAATCTTTTGATTGCATTTTGTTAGGTCATAGAGGTGAGGTTTGATGAAAGCACAATTTTTATGAAAAAGAGGAACACAATTAATAAGTAATAGATGTAGATTCATTCATTATTCTTACTTGTACTATGTTCCTTTTTTGATATTTATGGTAGAGATATGAAATGTTAGAATTTTATTTCATATAACACATATTTTTATATCATACAGAATGCTAAAGAGTCAAACCACCTTTTTAGATTTATTTTAATTCATTACCCACCTACCTTATTACTCAGAGACATGTAAAACTGAATGAAAAATACCTTATGATTAAAATTGATTTCAATATTTACGTGGTGGATATGTTACATGTATTAAAAACCTATAGTAAATGACAAGTACTTGAGGTATGACCACAAATTAATTACATTTATTACCTTTAGTGAAGACTAAAAATAATCCAATGTGAGGTAAATTTAAAAGTGACCCATTAATGATGAATTAAGAAATAAAAGTTTCAAGATTGAGAGGGATTTTAATTTCAAAAGAATAAAATTAAAATTTATTACTAATTTATTTCATTTAAAAGTGAGGATTTAGAGAATTATGTTGTCTTCAATTTGAAACATTATTTCCCATTGAAAAACATTTGATTTTTTTTCTTTTGAAATTTATATATTAGTCAAGCGAAGATCCACTACGAGTTTGATGAGATTACATGATAGAGGAAAAAAAGGTTTAAGTGTGGGGGAATTGAAAGAACTATATTTTGACTGTTTATTTTAATATAATTTTTAATGAAATTTAATTGATTAATCATTCGTTATTTATTTTTTATTATAATTCATGTAAGGATGCATGAAATGATTAGAAATGATCTAAAAGGAAGTTATTTGATGATAAAAACAATGGACGATGACATATGGAAAGTCAAATCCCAAAAACATGGAATAAAATTGAAGAATAAAGTAAAAAAATAAGTGTTCCTATTGATTAATTGAAATTCAGGGCCAGAAAAGTGAATTCATGGAATGAAAAATTTTATTTGTTTAATTCAGGGTCTGAAAAGATAATTTAAGATGTGAAATGTTTTTATGGGGTGATTTTAGGGCATAAAAATCCAATCTAGAATGTGAAAACACATTCTAAAGAAAATAACGACACTTTTATTGCGTAAAAAATATATTTATTCTATAGGTCACTTTTTATACTTAGATATGATCAAATTTAATTTGGAAACCCCACTTAATGACTCGAAACCCCTAAGAATCTCAGGATTGACCAGAAATGTTTTTTATTATCATGTTTATGGGTAATTAAAGCTACCCAAACCTGAATAGGCTTATAAATATAGTGATAGTGGGGATTGAAGGGATATCAACTAGATCCCAATCATTGCACAGTGTAATTGGAAATCTACTTTTTTGGCTTTCATTTTTCTTTTTGTTTTTAATTTCTCTTCCTTACATGCAATCAGATAATCTCAATTTTAGTTAAAGTTATTCCCTATTTTTATTATAATATATTTATTTTTCTCTATATTTACTTTCTGTCATGATATCTTATGCTCATTGACACAGGCCTATCACATATAATGGAAAAAGAAAATTACTTTCCTAGTACAACAAAATGGATGACTAGGGTCATATCACTTGAGGAGTATCATAGTCAGTTCAATCACTGATTCTAGTTCACCTAATATAATAATGTTTGGTTTTTAGATTATTTCTGAAAATATCAATTTTGGGGTTTTAGAAAATGTGAAATTAAAAATTAAAATCTAAATAAATATTCATACAGAATTAAATTAGGGACAAAAGGTCTTGTTTTAGGGTTTGATAACTTGAGTTCATTCATTATTTATTTGTTATTTAAATTCAATCTAATAGTTCATTTTATGAAACCTTACTAAATAATTAAATCCCTCTATTTATTTATTGTGATTTTTTATAATGCCTTTGGTGCACCAAACCCCACCTCCTCTGGTAATAAATTTGGATAACACCTCAACCTATAATGAAATTCCTAAAAGATATGGCTCCACCATATGTCATTTCATCCCCTAATAAAACCCCGACTCCATTGTATGAAGGGTTTTACAAGGATAAGGGAGGGAAAAGAACTAAATTAAAGAAAATAAATGGAATTAGGAATAATGTCATGGTGCACGACTACCAAACCTATAAAATACTCTCACATCCACCACAAATAGAATAAAAACATTTTAAATTGAATAAAAATAATAAAGAACACAATGAAACCTCCCCTAAGGCCAAGACTAAGGTTTTTAACTTGCCACTTAAAAGTAGAAAAATAGTTCATGATGTAAATATTTAAGAGAGAAATAACGATATTAGGGTTGTAATAGAATAAATATAAAATAATAAAAGGAAGACACTTTAATTAATATATTAATTCATGTTACATGGGAAAAAACTAAAATATAATAAAAAGAGAAGATAAATACTAAAGTAGTAGTCGTCATCCAAAGAAACCCCTCTAATCGATATTATTTTCAATCCATCTATATCCTCTAATTTATAGGAATGGAATAAGATTAGGGGAGTTATAAAGGACTATTAATGTGTTTTTGGGACATAATGGCTCATCAATGGTTGAAATTTCAATTCTAGAATTTCCCTTCAAATGTTTGCATGTGGTTGCAACTTGTTTTTACCAAAGAATAAACAATTGTCTCATACAAAGTTTTTCAAAAATAGTTTTGGTGTTTATCCTCAAAATATTGAATTCATCATCCACATGTAGATGAAATTATCTCCCAATTACTTTGTAATTTTATTCCACCCAAATGTTTCCAAATCCACCATTCACTTTTGAGAATTTAATGGATCCCTTAATGAGTGAATAACATATCTAAAATTTATTAGAGATATGAGGAAACTAGTACTACTTCCAATAAAACTTAAATCACCTCAATTGGAGGTGTCTATCCCAATTTATGCCTTATTTATGGAGGAGGGTTCCACTCTATTGATCTTTTTTTTTCAAATTGATTTATTTTTTTTATAACCAAATGTTCGAATTAGATCTCAGTCTATAAGATAACATTAAAGCACATAAATCATATAATCATAAAAATTAATAATTCAAAAAATTATTTAATATTTTAAATGTTATACCCAAAATACCAAAGTGAATAAAATCTATTAAAATTTTAGAAATAATCAATTTTTACATTTTTGCCCAAAATATACCATAAATAAAAAACTGATGAAAAAAATATCAAATTGAAAAAAAATTTAGGACTTAAATAATTTAAATACATATAAAATTGTAAAATATATTAGATTTATCAATTAACCCACAATTAAACCATGCTTCATCTCAAGAATAAAATATCATCATTAAAAAACCGAGGGCACTGATGCTATAATTAATCAAATTTTAGAGAAATAAAATTAAGAAATCATAAATGTCAAATAAAATTATTAAATTTCATATAAAATATCAATTCAATTTCTAAATTTTTAAAGAAACATTAAATTGAGGTATTTTACTTCCCCCTTTGAAAAATGATGGATCTTCTCCTTTTATTAATTCTAGCTCCTTAATTCATTATTATTAAACATTCCAAATAATGATCTACCTCTATTTTGAATATTTTATCTCATCAACCATGATACAATTCAAGTATAGTTATGATCATATCATGAGAACATGATCCTTATCTATAGACTTATAAAGGAACTAAGTTTTCTACTATGTAAAGGAAAAAGTCACATAAAATCATGATGGATTTCATTAAAGGATCAAATGACTCCGATGCTTAAGGACGGTAGGAATTTATGTTTAAAAATTAATGCTCAAGTATTAGTATTATCTCTTAATTACAATTAACAATATCTAAAATTTAATTTGTAATTGAATTCTACCCTTCAATAAAACAAGTCACATTTCCCTAAGACTTAAATAAATGTTTATGATTAATGAAAGCATAATCAATCATGTGATCTTTTTTAAAATCTTCTACACATTTGTTTTTCTTTTTTTAAATTAATACTTAGAATAAACCTCACAACCACCACCTAAAAATATATGATAAAAAACATTGGTCTAGTGATAGTTATTTTAGATTCTTCTAAGTTACAACCCATTCCTTCGTTGTCAATTTTTATTAAAACCATTTATTTATACCCACAATATCACCCATTCACTTCTTCCTTACAATGTATTTCATCCCTTATAACTTAAACCCCTTTAAGCGCATACATTAATTTTATAATATCATGAAAATACTAAGGGGAGGGTATGAATGGATAAAAATGGAATGAAACATGGATAATCCCTTACAAGGTAATTCATTGTCTATATGGTCTAAATAAGGATTGATATAAAGGTCGTACTTTAATGATAAGTAGTTTTTCAAAAGATAACTCAATAATTTTAAATGTGTTTTTTTAAAATCATACCTGTGATAAGTTCAAATGCAAGTTCTAGTAGGTGGCATATCCCATGAATGGTCATGAAATATTTGTAAGAATAAAATATGATGTACATGGTAAATAAATACTATCAGGAATGGGAATTAAAATATTGTACAATCACTCATGGAATGATTAATAATAAAAAATTATTTCACTTGAATTTTAGAAATTTAATGCATGAAAAATGATTATAAAATTTCATTTACAATAATAAATTATTTTAATTAAATTACGAGTCCTAATTTTAATATCCATGCTTCAATTTAATCATATTATTCTCCATTTTACTCATTTAATATCATTAATATTGAAATATAAAATATGACATCATAGGATTCCTAAGAAACTCATGTCTCATAAAAGTCAAGTTAAGCATGAAATCAAAAAATGGGCTTGAAATTATAGTTTAATGATCAAATAGAAGATTTGGGAAAAAATATATCAAGTTCATAATATAAAATACAAAATTGAACTCCATTTTGAAATGAATCATATTTCATATTCCTATAATTTTTGGGACTTCCTTATGTGGTAATGGTCCTATAAAATAGAATTACTCAATTAATCACAAGGATCATGTTATTTATGTGAAAAAAGATAATAGGGAGTGGGATTAATGCTTGAATAATTAAAAAAAAATAAAATCTAAATATAAATACCAAGAAAACATGTAAAGATAAATCATGGTATGATACCCCAGGTGGGCCCTAAATTTTTACTACCTCTAGATGGGAAGTACCAGCTATTATCCATAATTTTTCTGTGGGTGGAGAAACTTGGAACTGAACCAACACATATAGATTTTCCCACCATTCAATTATTTGTTCTGGTTGAGGAGAATTCAATGTATAGAGTACAATAGACCTTCCCCTATTGCAATGTGGTACCACTTTAATAGTGGGTGTAGGGTGAAGTATGGAACCTAGTCTTCCTTCATTTCTACTTATGAAATTTCTTAATCATAATTTAATGGTTCCTCCAGATATTTTACATGAAAATAATAATCAAAGAGAGATTCAAAAATTAAATTTGATGAATTAATTTCAAAATCATCCATTTTTATGTTGGAATTTTGTATCTCTTGTTCTACAAGAATAGCCACTAGGATCTTTTGTAAAATCCCAGGTAAATAAAGAATATAATATTTTCATATTTATTAATATTTTTGAAGCAAATATTAATTTTACTTTAAAGGGGATGATATGTATAATGGCGTACCCAAAACGTAACAATGGGTTTCTCTGAAATCTCTTGTTGCACATAAGGCTGAGTCATACTGAAAAATAATAATATAATATTATTTTAAATGGTAGTTAACTTATAGCCATTGTATTGGAGAGAATTAACAGAACTAACTAAAATATGATTATACATGTTTGTTAAATGTTTTTACATTTATAAAATAAAATTTAGAGGCTTAAAATGTGAATGAGTCCAATTTTAAGCACAACTACTCTAATATTCTTTAAAATCTCAATTTACCACCTTTGGATGGAGAACCATTTTTAAATCTAGTTTTTTAACTTTTATATGTTTTATTTTACAAAATAAAATTCTTATTTATAATCGGGACATCAAAATTTACTTTGGATGAAATTTTGGTATTTTTCTGATAAAGTTCATTTTATAGTGAATAGTGAAAAATACTGTATTTTAATTCAAAACTGCGTTTTAATATAATTTATTTATATAGTTAGATTACCTTTTTTGTTGGTTTTAAAGTGTAATTAGATTATATTTTTACCATTTAATCCAATTTTGGTCATTGGAAGTAATTTTACTTGGAAATTGAGCATAAATAAGCATCAATCTTTTGAAGTTATTATTTCTTAAAAACATGATTTTAGTTTTGACACTGAGAATTAATTTTAAATTAATTTTTGAAACTTCTATGTTTTGAATTTGGAAAAATGGATTCCATATTTAGAATCAAAATTTCAAAATTGTGTAAATAAGTAACTTTTATTTTTGGACATTGTGAATAGTAACTTCAGTAAATATTTTATTTACCATGGTTAAAGGGTAAATATGGTAAATAAGGGTAAAAAAATAATATTAAATCACTCTAACACGTGTCCTAATACTAGTTTCTGATACATGTTTGACCATGGGTATCCTTGGGTCAGTTTTTAGACCCCATGGAGCAACTTATATGTGAAAATGACACTATAAAAAATAATTTAAAGTTTAGGAAAATTTTACATGAACATATATCTCTTAGTAATTTTTTTATAATGGGTTATATAAGTTATATTTTCGACTATATATAATAATTAGAAATCTAAAAAGATTTCCTACATCATGGTATTTTATTTATAATTTTTATACATTAAATTCATAAATTTATTTATGACACAATGGTGATGCAATAATTACTTCATTAATAAAGGATTCAAATAAATGATATCATAATTTTTAAAATAAATTTATTTTGAATATTCTTGAGCCATCAAATAATTTTATAGATTATTATGGCTTTTTATTTTTTAATTAATGAAGGGTGTTTGAAATAATAAAGTCATTATTTATTTTTTTAAATGTCTTGATATGAATAGTTCAAAAACTGGCGTAAATGAGTTTTTAAAACAATTAATATTTTATTAAATGATAAAATAATCCTAAAAATCTAATATTAGTCTAAAAAACATATATGATGTTAAAAATGTGATTAATTATCCATTTTGGGTCACTTAAAATTTTATAGTATAGATATTAACCATATAGTATGAATATATAAGAGGACATGATAAAAGTTAAATAAGTTAACAAAGGGTTAAATAAAAAATATCCAAAACTTGTATAATTATTATTGGATGATTTTATTTCGACATATATACACGTTATCTTCGAATTAAATACGTTTTGGACCTTTTTAAACTGAAAATAAATATATAATAAAATAATATTTTCAAACATTTATAAAGAGCCCCTCCCCCCCCTTATAAAAAGATATCACCTTTAACCCTTACTCACACCTCTCAATCCCCATTTGATCATCCAAAATCTACCCAAATAATCTCACAAAATACCTCTATTCCACTTAGAAGCATTAACTTAGGCAGAAAGAACTTTAATAAATCCTTTTTGTTGAAACCAAAGGGAGTTAATTGATTTAAAGACATCATCTTCTCTCAAGTTCTTTTATTTTATTTTCTTTCTCCAACCCCATAAACTCTATTTATTCCATTATTTTATAAAAAAAACAATCTCTTAAATATAGTATGATTTTTTTAAGAGAATTATTAAAACTACACATATACACACCCTCATCTAATGGATACGAACATACTGTTTTAGTGGATGGCGAACTACTGCCTCACAAAATGATGATTGTTAAATTATCTCCTACCACCTCTCATGGTGGAAATTATGATGGAACTATATTTATATTTGATATATATTATATGTAGATTTTTTTATCATTCTGTATTCTTCATTTATATCATACCTTTATGGTTTCCATAATAGTTATATATGATAATTTTATTTGAGGAAATGCAAACTACCGCCCCTCAAAGTGATATGACTCATTCATGCCATAAATGGAATTTATAAAGGATGGAGTTAATGAAATTATATATGATATTATACTGTAAATATAATATACCTATGTATCATTAAGTTTTCATTCCATTAAATATGTAATAGAAATGAAAGTAGCGTTCATGCGTACGTACAACTTACCGTCTCCATGAACAGTGCATTTCATTTCCTATCTCCAAATGTTATGTACTATTATAAATACATACATACATATATATATAATATATATATATTATATATAAATCATGAATATCATTTTGTAGATAATATACTTTTGACCACATGGATACTTGTAATTATAAGAATTTCACTTTTGACTCAAGTACCAAATATCAACAAAATGACTATTATTAACTTAAATGATTATATAATGTTTATAACATGGTAATAAGTAATAAAAAAGGAATAATAAACTTAAAAAAGTTTCTTAAGTAATTATAAATTAACTTTAGTTTAATATTTAGGAGATTAAATAAAAAAAGCATCATGTTGGACACAAGGTAAAGGATTTCGTCTCAATCTCTTTTCATTGAGGCATATTTTGATTTAGACATGACTTTCTTTTTTATGGTGTATAAAACATTTTGAATTTTTATTTCTTTGAAAGGGAATATTTTTATTCATAGCATATTACTTAACAACAAAGGGAGTGTTTATTTTTAACATACGTAGTGACAATAACCTTTCCATCGTCACGAGCGTTATTTAATTTTTGGCTTCCTTAACAAGCCAAAATGTTTTTAAAATGAAAATAAATACCATATAATATTTTACGTATTTTAGTATTGAAAATGGTTTTGATAATGGATTGGTTATGTCAACATATTTAAATGTTATATTGTGATTTAAATGTGTAAATGTTATCTTCCCTTTATGTTTGTTTTATGTGTTATGAATATGATATGGTTCTTGGGAATTATTTACGTATACAAGTGGTTCCATGATAAACCTAGGGCAGGTGAGCCCGAGATAGCTCTCCAATGCATTGGGTAATGTGACTGATGTAAACATTAATGTTTCTCCTAATAGATTTAGGGAATATACTATGATGAGTATTCCAAATGTAACTCCCTACGTAGCTGTGAAAGCTATAATGTAAGTATGATATGGATGCCACAAGTTACCTTTATGATTTATGATTTCCATGTGTTATTAATGCATCTTATGATCTTGTGTGGTGTGTTAAATATTGAAAAGTATTATTTCATTGACTTTTATGTATTGATGGACTAATGGTTTCTTTACTTGTTTTATAACCCTTACTGAGATTTTTATGCTCATCCCAAGTTTTTTAATTTTTTTTCAAAGGATATAAGTAAGGGTAAGAGAAAGAAAGAATTCAAGAATATTTATATCAAGAAAATAATTCTTGTTTTCTTTTAAGAGTTTTTATTTTATGAAAAAATGGATACTTAGTAGAAGTGTCTACCTTGTAAATTTTTGAGATGTAATGTAATATTTATGGCCTAATTATCTAAAACTTTAAACCTAAAACGATCCTCAATGTGAATTATTAACGTAATTCAAGATTTTTAAATGTTTAAGTCCAGGTCCTTATATCTTTTATTGTACTCCCTCTAGTAAATATCACTATATTAAAGGAGCTCCAGGACTTCCTTAATAGGTAAAATTTATTTTTCCTCATCATTCTTCAGGGAATAATGAGAATCAATTAGTTATAAAAATTCAAAACAATTAGGAGTGATACTCAAATTAGTTTCAATAAATTTAAATGAGTTTGAGTTCAAGAAAGTATCATCTCCCTAAATTGGTTTTGGTTCAATTTTTTTCTATAATGATTGCCTCTTGGAGTTGGACGGTGGAAAGTGAAGGTAGGTAGTTGGACTTCTCCACCTCAAAATTGGCCCCATGATCTTTTATTTTCTAAAAAAATCAATAAATACTAGTGGAACATCCTTCTTGGCCTCAAATATATTCAAGTCAATCCAGATTTGATCAATCAAGGTCATCAAATATTGATGTGAGATATCTATCTCTAAGCCTATTTTATTTTTATTGAGCATAATCATAATAGCATCATCTCTTCATTGGATTTCCTTCTATGTATAGTCCAATTCTTATTCTATGACATGTGAGTAATTATTACATGAATTGAAAAAATATCATTTTCAAACATCATGGGGAAAATTTTGTTTTTTTTAAAATAAAAATAATGAAAATTCATCTAAAATGATAAAATAGAAACAATTACTAAAATACTTCTTAGATCTCTAGTAACAACACTAGTTTTTATGCATGCTTATCGTAGGGTGTGGAAAAAGAAAATTGTTTTCCTTTTACAATATAATGTCTAACCAGGGTCGTATCACATGAAGATCATCATAGTTAGTTTAATCCTATATTCTAGTTCACCTAGTATAATTAGTTTTTTATATTATTTATGAAAATATCAATTTTGGGTGTTTGGGAAAATATGCAATTAAAAATTGAAATCTAAATACAGATGTAGAAAAAATTAAATTAGGGATGGAAGTTCTTAGTCTAGAGTTTGATAATGTGAGTTCATTAGTTATTTATTTTTTGATTAAATTCAATATGATAATTCATTTGATTAAACCTAATTTAAGAATTACTTTCCTTTTATTTATTTATTGTTCTATTTTAGCATGCCTTTAGCACACCAAACCCCAACTACCATAGTAATAAAATTGGATAACATCTCAACTTAGAATAAAATTCATATATTACCTAGATACACTATATACCATTACATCCCTTAAAGAAATCCTAGATCCACTATATGAAGGGTTTTCTCGAGAGGAGGGAGGGAAAAATAATAAATCGAAGAAAAGAAATGGAATTGGAAATAATTACATAGTGGAAAACTCCACACCCATGAAATAATATTGTATCCAACACAAATAGAATAAAACATGTTGAATTGAAGCACAATAAGAAAGAATATCATGAAACCTCCCCCAAATCCAATACTTAGGTTAGACACTTTCCATTGCAATTTAAAAAGAGATATTGATTGAAATATGGAAGAGAGAGAGAATAAGATTAGTATTGGAATATAAAAAGGGATGGATGAATAAAATTGAAACACTTTAATTAAAATATGAATTCTTATTATATGGGAAAATAAAACTAGAATAAAAAGAAAAGAAAAGATAAATCCTAAAGTAGTAACTATCAACCACAGTATCCCTCTTTAATCGAAATATAAATCAATCCATATATAGTCTCTTATTTATAGGAATATAAGAGGATTTAAGGAGTCTTAAAGTACTATTAAAATGTTTCAGTGAATAATGGGTCGTCAATGGTTGAAATTTTTGTTCAATAATTTTCCATCAAAAGATTGTGCATGGTTTCCCTTTTTTTATCAAATTAGAAAGAATTTTCTTCTAGAAACTTGTTCAAAAATATTTTTGGTGTTTTTACTAAAAATTTAAACTTCATATTACTTATGTATAATAAATTATCTCATTATTACTCAATAATTTTATTCTTCCTAAATGCCTTCAAAATCACCATCTACTTTTTAATATCCAATTGCCAGATTAATGAGTGAATAACTCCATTAAATTTATTTATGAAATGTGTAAATGAGTATTAATTCCAATAAAACTAAAATCACCTTAATTAAAGGTCTGTGTCATGATTTATTCAGGAGTTTTTTGTAGTGGGGTCCACCATTCCTGCCAGAAACATTTTCAAAACCATTGATTTTTAGTTTACTAGAATTTCAAATTAGCTCTTGGTGAGGAAGATAAAGATGAATCCCATGAATCATATAATCTAACAAAAAATAAATAAATCAAATTAAATCAAAATTTTAAATGTTTTAATCAAAATACCAAAGTGAATAAAATCTTCTAAAATTATAGAAATAATAATTTTACAAATTTTATCCTAAAACACATAATAAATCAAAAACTGATAAAAATATGCTGAAATTAATAAGTTAGGAGGATTTAAATAATTTCAATATATATAAAAAATGATGAAAATACTACCTATCTCACTCACATTGACTAGTGATTGACCTAAGGCTCGACCTTTAGGGAGGTTTCATGGTTCCCTTTAATTATTATGTTGAAAATTTCATTATATTTGAATACTATTTATGTGGAATGAAAGAGAAATTGATGGGTGTGGAAATCATCCACCATGGAATGAATTTTGAAATTCATTGTTATTCATTAATTTAATTTTTACCTCCCTTTACTTGACATAAATCATTATATAATGGAGTTGGGGTTTCCATGAGGGATGAAAAAACATATGGTGGATCTAAGTATTTTATGAATTTTACCCACAGTCATGGTGTTTATCCTACTTTACTATTATAGGAGGTAGGATTTGGTGTTCCATAGATATTTATTAGGCATATTAAAATCACAAACCCAATAAATTGAAGGAAAACAATTCATGAATGGGATTTCATAATTGTAATATCAAACCAAATATAAATAAAAATTAATGTATAATGAAGGAACTTGTGTAACCAACCCTAGGACCAAGACTGTTGTTCCCTAATTTTATTATTTATATATATTTAATTTGGTTTTAGGTTTTCATTCAAATTATTATTTTCCAAAACCTAAAAATTCACTATTTTCATAAATAAAAAAACCAAAGAAAAATTAATATATTATGTGAAATAGAATTAGAAATTAATCAGCTATAAATATCTTTAAGTGAGATGAACCTAGTTAGCCACTGTATTTTTCTAGTAAAAAAAATATCTTTTATACCACTATAAGATTGTAATGTCACCCATAAATTCTTAGTAGATTATTTCAATTGAAATTTCAATGATGATATTTATAAGTGGGGATTTAATGACCTAAACTTTTTGATATAGATTTTTACATCTTCAAATATATCTATGGTGTAGTATAAAAAAATCACATGCAATTCATTAAAAACATAAACACTATTTCATTTCATCATTATAAAACATTACTTATAATGGATTAATGAATTCCATAAAAATTTATACAGTATAATGGGATAATAAAAATAAATAATTAATATGTCTAGAATTTAAAAATACTTAGGGTCATGGTTTCTTGTAAATACAGATGTCACAAACATTATGGTAATAAGAAAGAAAATGATTATATATACTATTAAAATATTATAAATAAAATATAGAGAAACTAATGAGAAAATAATTGAATGAAATGTATATGATTTTAGTGGTATATATGGGGGTTTAAAAGGAAATACGACCCTTGAAAATATGGTTGTTAGAACAGTAAAAAATATTTAACAATTGTAACCTGAAAATTGAAGTAGAAAAATAAATGTTTTAATTAAATACTAATATATGAATATCAAAATATCATAAATAAACATTAGACATGATAAATATCATATATTTATTCATCTAAAGTAATTATTTTCAAATATTATTTATCTTATGTAATTAAAAAATATTTTAAATTACTTATACATACTAAATTTATAAAATTTACAAATTATTTTTGATAAAATGCCCTAAAAAGTTGAAATTACCTTTTCAAAATAAGTGAAGAGTGAATTTTTTATAATTTTGTAATATATTTCAATATTTATGTGAATAGTAAAATGTGAAATAATACATTTGAAAAAATATTTAATAAAAAAATGTGATTTATTATTTAAATTACTTTTTAAAAAAATAGTATATTTTATTTTTAAAATGAATATAGAAAATTTTTATGTGTAAATTAATATTTTTTATAGGTTAAGAAATGTTTTATATAATAAAAATAGTATTTTTATCATATTAGGGTATTTTTTTAAAAATATTTTCTCATAGTTAGAAATTTATTTTAAAAAACAGATTTCTTATTTTGAATGAAGACATAAGAATTTTTCTAGGATGAATTTTTTCGTATTTTTAATAATAAGTAATAAAATAAAGAAATAAATGGGTAAATATGATGAAATAATGATATAATGATGAAATCATCAAAATAAAAAATCATACAACATGTAAGTATGACATAATTTCAATTAAAATGCATGAAATACTATTTATTATCATATATAAGACCAAAATTTCATGTTTTAGTCATTACTTATTTTTTTTTCAATATTTTATCTCAAAATGCCCCTAATATTCAAGTATGGACCCCCCCAAAAGATCCTTTATGACTTTTTAATAGGTTTTTTCATTTTTTGACAACATATCTTGTTATGATTGTTTTTTTGAATAGGTGAGAATGATTTGTTGAATGTTTTTAAGAATGTTTAATTTATGAAGTGCTGGAGGAGGTGAATGAATTTTTCCCATGACTATGTTAGGAAATCATTTCTTATGCCATATGATGTTGTTTCATTATTTCAATGTTGACAACATCTTGAAGAAATCAATATTCCAATTTGAATTTTTACAATTTTATATACAGGGAGTTATATACACCTAGATCTTTGTAAAAAAATCACCTCACTAAGGTGATCAGATGATGATGTTTTAGTATGAATCTCGGTGGGTCAAGATAAAATATAGAACATGGATAATGATACCAAATAGAAAAATTAAAATGTTACTAGATAGAATAGGGTGGTTTTTGTTGATCATTTTTTTCCTGATTCTCTCACTTTTGAGTTTGTAAAAATCTTATGAACTCCAAAGGGTGAATGAAGTAAAAATTCATGAGAAGTATGATATTTGAGCAGCTAAAAAAAGTTGATGCTAGAATATCATAATGATAAGAACATTTTAATTGAACAAATGGGGAATGTATTCTGTGAATGAAGTCTTTAGAAGATGCAATAATGTTTCCACAAATTCAATGGATCAAGTGTTTCGCACAGAGAAAAATGGAGTCACTAGAAAAAAATATCTAATTGAATGAACATATAGTTTGTATGAACTTTGAAATCATAAAGGATGTTACTTAATCAAGGCTTCAGTTTGAGTGCTCTAAATAAATAACTATAAGAATGCATTTTTTAGAAGGTGAACTAACCATGAAGCTGACAGAATGAGTTTGGAATTTTTTTGAGCAACAAAAGTTCCATTATATGGGAAATCATTATAATAAAACTAAAAATTTCATTAAACATACGATAAAATGATGTTTTACCAATCTATGTTTCATAATTGTATCAATTTTGAGATAAGGTAGGATGACCGAATGAAGTCATGAAAACCAATAAAACAGACCATATCAGAAGGAATTATCTAAATTCCATCAGTTAAAGAAATCATTTTTGGTGAATAAGTTTTATAGAAGATATGTTCATTAGAATGAATCAATAAATCAATGAAGAATGGATAGAAGGGAGTTATACATAAGATATTCTAACAATGGAGTTCCAAAAGAAGACACCAAAAAAACATTCCACGAATTGGATTTTCGATAAGATTTACCAAATCATGTTAAATCCCTTTTACAATGATGATGTTGAGAAAATCTATCAAAGTATGTTATCTAGTTGAGATAATTATGATTTAATAATTTCAATAATTCTATAGTCAAGTTAGTTGAAATAAATTTTTAGACATGGATTATTAATGAATCATTAGGAACATTCTAGAATTTTTTATAAGCATTCAGTGAATAACAATTGAAAAGTATTTTTTTTGGGTTCCCACCTTTTATCCTTTTAGTGCACCTAAAAAGAGGGGTAAAAGTATATATTTCTAATTTTACTATTCATGTGTGTTAGAGAGATGAATTGTCCTAGAAAAATATCTAATAGGGATATCATATGAATTTATAAAATGAAATTTTTTGAGTAAGGAATGTTTCCAACAAATTAATCTATTTATAGATGTTGAAGAACAATATATACAAGAGTTTTATGAAGTGATTCTGGATAGAGTTTTTTAATGGAGATATCAGATAGAATCATCAGTTTGAGCTATTATTTTGCGAAAACATACCAAATAGAGTTTTTGAGATGGGTATGAGGCAAACTTGTTTTTTTATCGAATATAATCTTGGTTAGAAAATAGGAGCAATATTATTAAGGGCCACTTTATGGAGTAAAAATAATGAATTCTGGGAACACTAGATGCTAACTTACTATATGGATATTATTATAGATAAACTTTTAAGGTGCTATGTTGAAAATTATCATATTTTATTTTGTGTAAGTTTCATAAGAAAAACTTTTGTAACCGACATGAGTTAGTATAATTATACATATTAGAAGATATAAGGAGTCTAATGGGAGTTGTATCTTTATATTCAATTTTCTATTATAGTTAATTTCCATGGATTTATGGGAGTTTCCAAGGTAAGGGTATAGTGACCCACACAAGGGGTGAACCTTATAAATCTTGTATGCCTTTTCTTTCTTAAAATTGATTTCTTGTGAGTTTGGTATATAAATTTGATAAGGATAATGACTCTAAAAAGTTAGAGGATATAATTTCTAGAGAATTTAAATTGTAAAATATCACCACTGATTCACCACATCCTTCTCAGTGGTTCTCATGATTCTATAAATATTTAATTTGTATCAGAGTAAAAGTTGCCTTATTTGATCCTTATTTAGGAAAATCATAATTCATTCAATAGAAGATGTATTCTTACCTTTGATGAAAAATGTTTTCATGGTGTGAAAAAATGGAATGATAAAAAATATTTTATCTCTTGTCCTAGGGTAATTTATGAAAATATAGTTGGTTTTTCATCCATTAAGAAATATAATCCTATTACATTCACTAAAAAAAGAAATATTTTCTTTTATAGGAATGATATATATTTTATTCTAATGTATTTATGAGAAAATGGTTTCATGAAGGTTATGGGTCTCAATGATGAAAATTAATCATGGGAAAAACTTTAAAGTATCTTCAAGGTAAATGTGAAAATAAAATAAGTGATGATATAAATCAAGAAAACAAATTTTAATTATTTAGAACATATGATAAAAAAACTATTAATTAGTACTTCACTATATTAAATTAAATTATTTAAAACATCATATTTTTCATAGATCTCTTGGAATATTATATGTTGTTAAAATACATAGGATAAACTTTAATGATAGGAATTATTCTAAAATTTATACCTTATAAGATAAATATTATTTTTCTTTTGATGAATTACCTAATCTTCTTATTTTAAATGAGATGAGAAAATCATCATCATTTAAAAATAAAATCATGGATGAAATGGGTTTTAAAACTATGAGAAATTATAAAATAGAAGATTTTGGGATTGTGGACCTTAGTGATTTGGAATATAATAAAGATGATTAAATTAATGAAAGGATCATGTCTCTCATCTCCAAAAATTACTAAATAGGTAGAGAAATATATATATATATATATATATATAAATATAAATACCACTTAATTTTTTTCTCTGTGTATGAATTAGAAATTTTCAATGAATTTTATTTATAAGAAATATTAATAATAAAAATATGTTTCTAAAGAAAAAACTTAGTGAAAGTAGTATAGAAAAACATACAGGGAAGGTTAGAAATCTATTAGAATTAAGAAAATGTTCACCATAAAAAATAGAATAAGTATGATGAATGAGAACATTTCATATAACTCTACTAAAAATAATTCCTCAAAAGAAGAAAATTTAGAGAAGTTCTTAACTTTATTTGAAAATATTTATAAAAACTAAGATCCATCAAATAGTGAAGAAGAAGATGGTGATGAAAATTATATAGAATATCCGTTAAGATTAGGATTTATGGTATATCTTGGAAAAAATTTAAATATCAAAAAAGAAATATAAATGATGAAGATAGAATGTGTGAAAAATATATTGTTAAGGGATATATTCTTAAAATTAAATATGAGTATACTGAGGAGACTAGGAAGCTCCAAATAAAATTTTTAGAATAAAGAAATATGGTAGATGATCTTAGTAAGGATCTCTCTTCTATAAAAAATGAATTTTTCAAAACTAAATAGATATTTTATAAGGTTGAAAGTACTTTAAATAAGATGATAAAATATTTTAATGGTGTTTTAGAGGCTACAGTAGAAATATCTAGAGCTACTGAGAAATATCTTCCCAAGAACGAATAAACATATTTACCCACTAAACATAAAATTTAATTTGACCTTTCTAACTATTATCGTGTTAGAAACAATTTTTGGAATGATTGGAGTGAGAAAGGATGTGGAAAACACATCACATCAGCAAAATATGAAACCATACTCTATAAAAGAGATTCTAAATACCAAAGGATAATGAGTAAACAAATTTGTTACAAACCTCAAAAAATATTATATAGATAAAAATATTTTTGAAAATAATATTGAGATTTGATTGGTTTTTTTAGTGTTGGGGAATCTATGAGAAAAAATCATATAATTATTTTCTCAAAATGTCTCTCCCTAAAGATGAGAATAAACCAAGGTGGTGTAATAATGGGAGAAAAAAGTGTAACATTCCTAAGATTTAGTAAAAAAGAAAGGCTAAATCATCAGATGTTATAATGTTTCCAATATATAACCAATTGGATTTACTATAAGAAGTTTTTATAATATGTTAAAATATAGGTCACTTTTTTGAAAAATTATTTGAATACCCTTTCATTTCACATTCACTACACCATTAAATAAATGAAAGATGAAAATAATAAAGTTGGGGAAAGAGATTTTATTTTTGAGAAGACTCTAAAATCTTGAAAAAGGGAAAACCATGTATTCTTGATGGATATTATTACTCACATGTATTAAGAGATATAAATATATTCAAATATATTAAAGAACTTGAGGTAGGATAATTTACTTTTAAAAATGAAAGTTCCTTAAAAATCAAAGAAATAAAAACTATTGTGATTGTATATTACAAAATAAAATCAAAATAAATTTTATATGTTGATAGTCATAGAAAACAATTTATGTGTGTTAGATGATATGGTGATAATGGTAATAAAGTTATCATTAAGAAACATTATTGAATCATCAGATGTTTTAAATATGGAAAAGGTTTTAATAAGAGAGAAAGAACCAGAAAAAAAATCTCTATATTAGTGATATTTGTAAGTCAAGTTGCTCAGGTTCTGAGGATGAAAATAAGTTGTGGCATCTAGGACTTTATAATCATGTCAATAAGGCTATGATCACATTTTCTCAAGATATTTATATAATAAAATTACCACAACTAGAGATGGAATATTATACAAGTTTTACAAAATATCATAAAGGGAATATGGTTAGTAGACAATATAATAAAGTTAAAACCCAATCCACCAGACCTCTTGATCTCATTATCTCTTATCTTTGTGGGCTGATAAGACATCAATAAAAAAATTATTTTTAAATTATCACTTTTATTTATGAATTCACATATATTTCCAACATAATATTTATGAAACATAAATAATAGGACAAATAAATGTTTAGATATTTCATATGGGGATTTGAATGTGTGATGGGTATTTATATTTTATAGTTTAGAACAGACAAGAAAAAGGCATACAAAATAAATAATTCAAAATTATATGTTAGTAAAAATTGAATCAAACACCATTGGGGTGATCTCTACACTCTGTAATAAAATTTAGTGTTGAAAAGAAAAAATAGAAGTTTAGTGGAAATAAGAAGAATAATTTTTTCAAAATATAAAATTTCTATGTTTTTTGGAGAGAAGCTATTAGTATTATTGTTCATGTGTGAAATAAATATTTTTTTGTGGCTAGAATCTAAAATGAGAAACTATGATATATAGTATAAAGAAACCTTAAGTTAATTATATTAATATTTTTGGGAGTCCTTGGTTAATAATGATAAAAAATCTAGATCTTGAAAGGTTAGATGAAAAATATAAGGAAATAATTTTCATGGGATATTCATCCAATGGAAGAAGTTATAAAAGTTTGAATAAACACCTATAAAATATGGTCGATTATTATTTTTTGTATTTTATTTAAAATCCAACTTCCTTAATTTTTTTTTGAAAATGATACATAACATAAATTTAAGACTTCCAAAGAGGATAATAAATCAAAATATGAATGTGATCCAATACATGTAAAATTTTATTTAGAAGAATCTCTTGATTATGAATGTTATATAGGAATAAATATCTAAAATTTAATACTTTATAGAAACATGTTGAATCTAACAATATCATTAAAAATCAGAAAGGTCTAGTTTATAATTTAGGTAAGTTGATGTTATAGAATATGGAATCACTTATCTTATGGGTGGAACCATAATCCAATTTAGAGTATTTTGAACATAAAATATGTGTACAAGATATGAATGAGGAGTCATATAAAATTAAGAAAAATTAATTCAATGAACTTATTCTATGATCAATAGGAAATAATGTTATCGGAATAAAGTGGATGTTTAGAAAAAAGTTGAATAAACATGGAGAAATTTTATGAAACAAATATCAACATGTTTACAAAGGTCACAAACTAGTGGAAGGTTTATATTTTAAATAAAATTATTCCCCTATTGTGATATTAGAAACAATAACAATGATATCAAAAATTTGTACACAAAAACATTATAAAGTGTATCAGATGGATGTTATGTCATATTTCCAAAATGGAGAAACTGAATAATAAGTCTACATTGAGAAAACTGGTGGGGTTTTTACTTTATAATGATGGAACCATGGTTTGTATGTTAAAGAATGTTTTTTATGGGTTGAAACAACATCACTATTCTTGGTAATATAAACATGATAGTTTTATAAAGAAGTCAAAATTTATTCAATAATTTTTTTATAGAAAACAATATGTTAAGGAAATGATAATAGACAAAGTTATTTTAAGTGTTTACAGTGAATATATATTGTTTATAGATGATAAAGATAAAACCAATGAAGAGTTTAGTGAATAGAAAAAGAAAAAAATTGTAATGTTAATTCTTGGAGAATTTACTTTCTTTTTGGGATTAATTGTTCAACTAAAGGAATGCTATATATTTTTATCAAAAGAAACATATGATAGAGAGATTCTATAAATGTTTAGCTTTTTAGATTCAAATAAAAGTTTATACTCCCATTTATATCAACTTGAAGATAAGTAATGATGAATATAGGAAAAGTATGAATTAAAAAGACTTCTAGAAATTGATAGGAAAGTTTTTCATTTGTACATATTCATGGATGGAAATTTTATTTAATATAACATTGTGTGAATAATATTAGTGTGATACAAATGAATCACATATTCTAGTAGAAAAAAGAATAATCAGGTCTAATAATTAAACATTTTATTATGGTATTTTTTATAAAATAATATTTTAGATGAACTATCATGGACACAATGATGCTAATTGGGATGAATATTATAATGATATAAATTCAATATATTAAGGAAGTTTTTTCTTGGGATAATGTTATGTGATATAGAACAGTAAGAAACAATGTTCTTTTATTTTGAATACAGTGGAAGAGGAATATGTTTCCACCACCCATGATTGTATGAAAATAATTTGGGTAAATTTTAAGCTAACAGATTTGCGAATTAATATAAGATATACATTAAAGATTATTTATGATAATTAAGGCTCTATTGATCATTATAAAAAATATTTTACAATATTCAAGATAAAAAAATTGATATTAAGTATCATTTCATAATAGAGAAAGTTGATGGTGGATATTTTATGCATGAGTACATTTCAATAAAGTATCAAAATTTTATAATTTTAGTAAATCTATACCAGGGGAAATATTTATGGAATTTATGCTAAAACTACTTATTTAGCCACCGGCAATGAATTCCTATTGTTCTTATGGAATTACCATGCACACTATGCTATTGATTATGTTGTCAAAGGGGTTAAGTAATTATATATTTTTAATAAGGTATACAATACTTTTTGGAATGAATCTAAAGTTTTTGTAATCATAAAAAGGGGGAGAAGATAAAATTATGTGGGTTTTTAACTTGACATGGCCACAAAATTTCTTTTCACCAAGGTATGAAATTACTTTAAAAAAATTGTTCTTCTAAAACTGTGGTTTTAGGACATTCTACATGAGAAAATTGATGTTTCGATAAAATTTGAGAAAAATTAAGAAAAGAGTTATTTTTAATAAGGGGTTGAAATGTGTTTGTGAATGTTGGTGAAAACTCGAAAGGGGGGAGACTAAAGACCCTTTGTGATGTTTTGTAACATGTGTTATATTTTTTGAATCTATATCTTATTGAGAATGTTTTTATTATATATATGATAAATATTTTTTCAAATTTGATTATAAACTTTTTATTATGAAGTGTTGGAGGTAGTAAAATATTTTTTTAAATAACTATATAAGGAAAACTTTCCATATGTCAGGTGATATTGTTTCATTTCTTCAAGTTTTCTAAGAAAATTAAAAATTTCATAATCCAAGCTAAGGTTTTATGATATCATACAAAGGGAGATAAATAAAACTAGGTCACTAGATTGAGATCACTAGATTGAGGTGATCAGATGAATATTCTATATTATTAGGATTAGAAGTTCAAGATAATAAATGGAACATAGATGATGTTACTAGAAAAACAAATAAAAATTTTATTGTATAGAACGAGGTAGTTTTTATTGTTCAGTGATTTGAATGATATCCTTATTTATGAGTTTATACAGAGATTAAGAAGTCTTAAGGGGGGAAATAAGAATAAAGTTTCAAGAAGGCTTATGTTTAAGCAGTTGTGCAATATTGAAATAGGAATACCAAATAGATAAGATCATTGTAACCATAAAAAGGGGTTGTATTATATAAAATTATCCATTATATGTTTCAAAAATATTTCAACCCCATTAATGGATCAAGTGCATCTGATAGAGGTATATGGAGCCGCCATATAGACGTAGATGAGTGACCAGATATATAGTTTTTATGAATTTCAAAATCTTGAAGGGTTTTTTATAATGAAACCATCAATTCAAGTCCTTCAGATGTAGAACCCTAATGATGAGTTCCCAGTAGTTTTGAAAAACATTTGATCATTAGTTTGAAAAGTTATATTGAGTGGTAAAAGTTCAATTAGAAGAATAATAATTGTAAAATAAAATTAATGATTTAATCAGATGGATGATACCATGATGTTTAATCTGTCTGAGTTTTTTAATTATATGAAGTTTCTTCAAATGTGGGATGATTAGACAGAGTGATTTTTAACCAACAGATAGATCACATCTAATGGGATTATCTAAAGTAAATCAGTCAAAGGAGGAATTTGATAATAACTGGTCAAAAAAAGTTGAGTTCATCAAACTGATTCAATCAGTAAGTTCAAAAAGGACAGAAGGGTGTTATATAGAAGATATTCTGTATAAAAGAGTTACTGAAGAATAAAATTTAAAAAATATTCCACTAAATAGAGTTTCAAGATGTTTTTTATGAACATGTTAAATATATTGTACAATATTGAAATTATCATGGTATATCAGTGTTTTTTATCTATATGAGATAATAACCATTTTAAATGTTTTTTAACAGTGAGGTTAAGAAAGTTTGAAGAATGCTGCGTATGTGTGAGTCTTCATGAATCATTATAAAGGATAATTTTTTTTTGAGAATAATTAAATGAATTAAAATTTAGTGGGATTTTTTTTGGGTTTCTTTATTTTATCCAATTATTTCATCAATAAATATGAGTGAATGTAAGATATAATAAAGTGTATTTTTTACACATGTTAGAGAGATGAAGTGTAGTAGAAAATATTAAAACAATAAACTAGATGAAGATCTAAAATCCAAATTTGTGAGACTGGTGATTTTTTAACCAAAAATTATATTGGATAATAATAAAGAAAAATAAATAGGGGGTGTATTAAAATGTGATAATTGATAGAGTTTTTGATCATAGATATTAGATAGAATCATCATTTAGAGCTACCAGACATAGATAATATACCAAACATAGTATCTGATTAGGTTGAGAGGTGAATTTTGTATACTTATAAAAAAGAACCGAGGTTAGAAAACAATAATAGTATCAACGAGATTCACAATATGGATTAAACCAAACAATGTTTGGGCACATATGATTCACACATACTAGATGGAGAAAATCATGGGATGATTCTTCCATAAAAACATTCAAGGTGTTTTATTGAAAATATTCTTATATTATTATGGATTAGTTTCATAAGAAAAGCTTTTTAGACTAAATATATTAAATATTATCATATCTACCATGATATGGGTGTTTAAAATAATAATAATTATTATATTTAGTTTTCTATTATAGTTAATTTCTATAGACTAATGAGAGTTTCCATGGAAATGATATAGTCACACATACTAGGGAAAATTTATAAATCTTTCATGCCTTTATTTAATTCCTTATCATTACACGATTTCAAGGTTTTTATATAAATTTGATAAGGATAATAACAATTAAAATATATAGGGGTTAATTTATAGTGAATTTAAGTTATAAAATATCACAATTGCTTTAACCCTCCCCCCTCTTAGTTGTTCTTATAATCCTATGGAAATTCCAACCCAAGGAAAAAATCATATAAAATGTAAATCTAATTTCTCATTTTCTATCTATTTCCATCTTCACAAGCCTCCTAAGATTCATGGGGATGTTCTAGTCTCACATTATTCTCTACCTTTGAGTAATAAATCCATTAGTATAGGAGTAATAATCAATGAAGAGGAAACTCACATTTCTATCCATTTTATTTTTCTTCTTCAATTATCTTATTCTCATTCAATTCTAAAGTTTAAAAACTAATTAATTACAAATTATAAATGAAATAAATTTCATTTTTCTCTAGTATAACTATTATAAATTATTTTTAATTTATATACTATGGTTGGTTTTAGTGACTATAAGATTTTTGTCAATTCATTATTTAACCCCACCATCATGTCTAATTAGGTTAAATAACCTAATATATATATCTATCTCTATGTATATTTAGTTAATGTAGCTAATGGCTAAATAATAATAATAAAAATAAAAATGGAAAAATTTGAATAAACATGGTATCATGCCTTTCTTTCTTTATAATAATGATAATAATTAATTTAAAATGGTAACAAATGATTGAAAATAAAACAAATTAATGTAAAATACATAAGTAATAATTTTTTAATAAACATAAGTTGGTAATATAGTATTTATAAGTAGAATTAAGAGAAACATGACATAATGTATGGGGATTTCTCCACAATTGCATCTTTCTTGAGTTTAAATTATTTATTCTTACCCTTTCTTCTTTAATACTTATTGTCTTTCTTTATAAATATATTTTTCTATATATATCCTCTCTGTTTAGATAATTTTATTTTCAATATCTCATTTATGATGACTAAAATTTTTTATGAAAATATTCTTTTTTCTATTTTTGAAAACAAATTCACTCTATAAATCTTATTTCAGAATATTAGAATTAAAATTTTTATTACTTCCAATTTTCTATTAATATTATTTCTAAGGGTTTATAATTTTTTCTATAATTTTCAACTTAATTATTTTTATATTAAAAAATATAATTCTTTTGAGTGGATCATTCCAATTCTCTCCTCAATTTTACCTCCCACCAACACTTGAATCAATTTATTTTATATATAGTTAATGTATTATTTAATTCATGAAAAATATAACACCCTTAAGAATATATTCTTTTTTATGAGTATTTACAATAACACTACCATTTAATTCATGATTGATACTACAACATGATGTGTGTGAATTCGATGAAACATTTTCTTTTTTATCATGCGTTTCCATTTATACTTATTTATTAATATAGTCATTATTTTATTTTTTTCTATATATAAAACTATGTTTATTAAAAAAGGTTTAAAAGTTTGGTCTCATAATTATACATCCTTCCATTGCATTATGTGAATGTTTATATCTTATATAATCATTCTATGAGGACATGGTGTAGTTATCTCTCTCCACTAAATTATGCATGGACATAGCGTGGTTAGATTTTTCCAATTTTTTATAAAGTCTTACTAATGATCCTTGATTTCTATTTATGATGTTTCATTATTAGGAATGTGATAAATTCCACTTATTATTTATATAATTACTATAATTATGATCCTGTGTTATTATGATTACTTTTGTACTCATATTAATTTATGTCTCATTTCCTTTCCTATTTATCATACAATTACTATGATTTTAGCGCACCCTTTATTTTATACATGTCCCCAATAAACAACATGTATTAATATGATGATGATGATATTTAGTTTAATGGCCTGGACCTCTCTAGTCCATTCCTCTATGGAAATCTAGTGTTTGAGGTGTTCTAGGAGGTCAAGGTGACTTATCCCCAACACTTTTCCAAATTTCCAACTATGTGAATAGTTCCACCAGTGAGACTGATGTGAAAAGTTCCACTGATGAGACTGGCGTGAATATTTCCACTGGTGAGACCTGTACGAATAGTGCCACCAGTGAGACCAGTGTGAATAATTCCACCAGTGAGATCAGTGTGAACAGTTCCACTGGTGAGACCGCTGTGAACAGTTCCAATGATATACTGATGTGAACAGTGCCACGATAGACTTATGTGAACAGTTCCAACGGTAGACCGATGTGAACAGTACCAATGGTAGACTAATGTGAACAGTTCCAACGGTAGACCGATGTGAATAGTTCAAATGGTAGTCCAATGTGAACAATTCCAATGGTAGACTTAAGTGAACAGTTACAATGGTAGACCGATGTGAACACTTCCAATGGTAGACTTATGTGAACAGTTCCAATGATAGACCAATGTGAATAGTTCTAATGGTAGACTGATGTGAACAGTTCCAATGGTAGATTTATGTAAACAGTTCCAACAATAGAATTATATGAATAGTTCCAATGGTAGACCGATGTGAACAGTTCCAATGGTAGACTTATGTGAATAGTTCCAACGGTAGACTGATGTGAACAGTTCCAATGGTAGACTAGTGTGAACAGTTCGAATGGTAGACTTATGTGAATAGTTCCAATGGTAGACTGATGTGAACAGTTCCAATGGTAGACCGATATGAACAGTTACAATAGAAGACTTATGTGAACAGTTGCAATAGCAGACTTATGTGAATAATTCTAATGGTAGACCGATGTGAATAGTCCCAATGGTAGACTTATGTGAACAGTTCCTATGGTAGACCGATGTGAACAGTTTCAATGGTAGACTTATGTGAACAGTGTTTCCAGAATGTTGAGGTTCCAACAACAGCCTCTATTTCCTTTTCCAAATTTCAAGTTCATGAACAATGTTTCCAGCTTGCTCTAATCACCCCCTTTGACATTTCCTTGGACATAAATTGAATTTAAAGACTCCTTTTAAGGTCTATAAGGGATATTTAAAGGAAAATATCTCCTGTATTAATTTTTCTAAGGCTTGGGATTCTTTTACTTGGTCAAACCATGTTGTTGAATGATGTCCTCTTTTAATAGAAAATCCAGCGTATCTTAAACCACTGCTCCATTAAATATTCCAAAGGTATGAGATATCTTTCTACCTTATTCTTCCTCCTTGTTCTCTTGTGTGAGATACTTGAACCTTTCATTACTTCCCATAGGATTTTTGCGATCAAACTTTCCTCCTTGGATTGGTTCCCCTCTATTTTTTTGCAAACAAGCAGTATTAATCAATATTTGATATAAGGTATGTACTATCTTCATTATTTTGGGTTCATCTCCTTCTTTTTCTCCTTTACCTTTTTATGTAATGTTATCTCCATGTTCCTAATGGAATTTTCTTGGGTGTTGGCTGGTGTCGTGGTGTCTCTTCATCATCGGGTGGATGCAGTCCTCCAAGATAGGTGACCGTGATCTATTTTGTTAGTCTTTTCAAAGAGAATCAGAAACCTTTTGAGGCTGGGGATTCGTTGATTATCTATTTCTTTACATGAAAATGTAGAGTTAGCATGTTTTATCCCACTGTATCACAATGTAATTGACATAATAAATATTTTAACCAGATAAATAAATTGATATCGATATTATGTTATTGCCTCTTGTTTTTCTAGATAGTGTGATATTTATGCTTTCTTTGTTTATATTTTCATTCTTTATAGAAATTAGTAAATAAAATAAACCCTTAATTAATTGATAATTATTTGGATAAAGATAAATAGGCATGTAAATGAATCTGGTTGTTGTTGCTGTAATTTTATGTTAATCAAATCGATGCAGTAAGCAGGTTTAATCATTTTGTGATAGATTACTGTTTAGGTTACCTAAAGTTAGAACCTAAAGATAATAAATTAGTTAATTCCAAATGAATTAATGAACTATCTATTTGATAAAAATATAATGCCTAATAAGGTTCTGAATTACCCCCTTTCTTGTAAAGTCCAAGAGCATTATGCTTGGATCTGTGAGAGTTCATTGAGTTTGAAGGTTGGATGCCTTGTTTAAGGGTCAAGATACCAATTGATATAATGTTTGTTTTCCTACTTCTTGTGTCGTGATGTGATCCTAGAAGGCAGTTGTGATATGTGGGGGTAGGGAGACCTATTTTTTGTGGCAATAGTTGATGCCTAGAGTGGCAAGATGCATCAGTTTTTGCATGTGGGTGTTGGGGAGGACACTAGAGATGATGGAACAGGTTGGATGTGAATGTTTGGATTCTTTCTATTTCTTGTTAGTTGTTTATCTTCTTTACTTTTTCCCACTTTTCAAGGCATCTAGTTTTCTTACCCTCCCAAAAGGGGCGGAGATGCATGGGGTATGCCACATGCTTTCTGTGTTTAGCTTCTTGAGGGAGGATGGGTCTACGCTCGTGCTATAGGTGGCAAAGACTCGAAGGGTAGTTCATCTACTCACCGTGTTTAGCCCCCTTGTTTTTAGTATCTTAGAATGTTTTTATATAATTACTAGGAATATGGTAATGTAATAATGTTGTTAACAAATGATAAAATAAATGATGTTAACCCATGGGGTTGGAGCTTGCTAGGACGAAATGCTGAGGTCTCAATTTAAATGAACAGTGGACTTTGAGAGTGATGTTAATGAAATATAATGTGGAAATTTTTAATAGTTAATTAGTGTTTATGGGATTAATGAACGTAAAGTGAAACTGATAAAAAAGGAATGAAGGAATGTAATAAAGCTCTTTAAATGGTTGTGTGCTTATAGGATACCTAATCTTAGAAGTGGCAGCCTGGAGTCAGAGAGACGTTAGCTAGAGTTGAGTCTAAGACTAGGTTATGCCCATAGTTTGGTTGTGAGATATAGTATATTCTATAATTTTTGTGTTTCTATATGTTAATCCACCCCTTCTGTTAGAAAAACTAACACCCCAGGGATTCTGAGCCCTGGGGGGTGTTTTACCCAACATTCTGGTGTGAGGATGGATGGATGACTACCCCCTTTGGCTCTACTCTCTTCGCTTGGTAGTTACTTGTGAAGGTAGGCACAATGGTTAGTTTTCCCCATATATGTATGTAGAGGGTTGTAATGTCTTGTGGTTTTTCACACACATATATTCTGGATATAGTTTTCTATTGACTACTATAGGTGTAACGTGTATATGCTATGATGGCTTGAGGATCCTTACTCGATGTATGGGTGTAATGGCTTGAGGTATAATACCTGATGTATGATACACGTTATATGAGATGTGGTGGCTCCCAGAAAATACCTAGTTACTTTTCTTATGTGGACATGGTGGTTTTATTTCACAAGGTGCATGTTGTGGTGCTTCGCCCAGGTGTATGCGGGAAAGCCTTTTTGGAGAGAGATGTCTTAGGACATGCGATGTTGGGGAAAAGTGAAAAACTAGTGGGGAAGTATTAGTAGGGTACCCTTGATATTATTTATTATATTATATAATCTTGTATGCAATACTTGGTTAGAGTAGCCATGGTGAGGCTAGGAACTTAGTATACCTGTTTAAGTGATGAGTTAGTTTCACTTGTTATTCCCTGTTCTTTGACATGCTTTATTTTCTTTTGCATGAGAGGCTCCTGGGATAATCCTACTGAGTATATTATTATACTCACCCTATGAATTTATAAACTATTTTTTAGGTCACTTGGAGTAGGTTGGAGATCAATCTGGTTTATACTTTCTTGGGCTTGTAGGAGCTGTCCGGGCTTGTGGTTTCTGTTGTTTTTTTTACTTTCCTTTGGTACTTAAAATTTTTCCTATTTGTTGTAGTAGTTTTTCATGACATTACATATGTGCACTTGGGTTTTTTTATATTTTAGTCTGATTTGGAGTTGGTTGGTGTCTATCTTATATCTCTCTTTCGCATGTGTTCTCTTATAGGTTAACACCTCCCATTTGTGTGTTTACTATACCCTAGGTGCTAGTCGCCAACCCGGGGCCTACTGGAGGTGAGACTCGGGGTCATTATATCTCATCTCACATTGCCAGCCCAGGAGGGGTACACCTTGTGGGGAGGGGGTCATGACATTTAGGAGGGCTATTATGAAATATTTAAATAATGTTAAAAAAATTTCTATATTAATTTTATGTGAACATATTTTTAAAAGACACAAAATCTAACAAGGTTTTGATGTGTATTACAATGTATATTTTTCTAAAAAGGGTGTAGAAATTATGTATGTAACGTTTCAATCAATATTTTTAGTTCTTTCAGTGAAATGATTTGGTACACCATGATTCTATGTCTCTAAATCCTCCACGCACATGCTTTTAGTGTAGATAAGAGGGTCATCTGAAAAAGTTTTGAAATTGGGTTAGAGAACAATGTTCTAGTGTAACATCTAATTATATGTGGGGATTGATGTTTTAGAGTTTTCCACCAAGGTAGGAAGAGTTAGGGACTCATGGAAGAATAGGTCTGTCTAATCACAAAGATTGATCAAAACCTCTACAGGTTCTAGGAAAAATATTTTTCATTATACCAGAACCATAAGAGGTTGAGGCAAATATGTATCCATTAATAGTGCGAGGAACCATTTAGATTGATTCTATTATTATCTATACATTTTAAGATATGGTATAATATTATTCATTTATATTTTCATGATTGGTTTATCATTTGGGGTAACACACATAGTTGATGTTTAACTAAACCAGAATTGATACATCACATGGTGAAAGAAATCACCTCTGATTCAAATGTACATCTTGATTGATCATTATTGAAAATATTTAAATATCACAGGATTTTTTTAATGAGAATAAAATATAAATTTTTATTATAATAATTGACTAACTCATTCAATTTAAATATTGAACTAATTGGTGCAATCCATAAGTTATCATTTCAATAATATATGGTCCTATTTACACATTCATGTGAGAGGGAAGGAAGGAAACATTGAAGGGTAAATTTTGATACCTATATTAATAGTTAGAATGTTTAATTCTTAATTACATAGAAATGTATAATACAATATTTCTTATAGTGGCGATGTGTTAATATTAAGATGTTTTCACTGAGGATTTGTATGGATTTGTTATGAGGAAGGATGTTTAATTTTACATTCATTTATTGTCTGAATGAATACTATTTCATTAAAATAAAATCAAATGGAACAAAAAACATTGTATGATTTAAAGGTGTATTTGAATGATATTGTGTAAAAGGGATTCATTGGGTGAGGTTAAGCAGGATTTGTGGGTTTTAATCCCACAATTTGTTTGTTTTCAATAATAAAATTCCTGGGTATATCTAGAAAAACAAAAATATATGTTTCATTTTTTTAAGAGTAAATTTGAATTTTTGGTATTGGATCAGTGGATGTTTATAGAATTATGTTTTGGAATAGAATTATAAGAGTTGTAACTCCTTTTAGTGGTGTTTATGGATGTGATTGGAATCCAAAAGGTGTTTCAAATGCTCTAGTGTGTGTTGATGTAGGGATGGTGTAATGGAAAAAGTGTTCATAAATGGTAATTTTGTTTGGATCATTGATTGACCATGTGTATTTTGACCTTATTGGAGTATCGATGGTGTAATTTGTGATACCCTATATTGTGTTGTGGTATGAACATGTTTAATTTTTTTTCTAACCTCTTATTTTATTTCTTTTCATTATTAGTTATTAATTTCTTAGTTGTTAGTGGGGAATCTAGAATTATTTTCTGAATGTTTTCTTATGATTCGATGTGGAATTTAATATTGCTGAAGAAGAATTTTTTATAGAGGTACTCTCTTACTGTGATGGGTAAAGGCTATGTTATGAATAGTGTTTGTATGATATTAAGTTCTCCTAGTGTTATGAGAGGTCATTTTGTGGCCTAAGGAATCATGGTATTATGGGGTTTGTGTGTGAGTTTTAAGGGACGATGGAGGACCATTTCATAACCAAGGGAATTATAGAGTGGTGGGTGTTTCATAGAAGTAACTCCTATAATATAAGGGAAAATTTTGTGGTGTGATATTCATGACAGGATGAAGGGATTCATTCAATTATGATAACTTTTATATATTAGATTTTACTTTCTAAAAACCCTTACATATAAGGATCCTACTATAATGAATGGTTCTATAGCATGATGATGACTCTATAATAACTTCAAGGATTTATACATATTTAAATCATTATTTATTACTTCTAAATACTCACACATTCCATTAAAAATTTTAATAGGGTTATAAGGATCACTTCATGGAGGTTGACACCATGATGTGATGATAAATCCTTATATATAGATTTCGTAACTCATAATGATCTAACCCTCAGGTATTCCTATGGATAATTTTTTATGAAGCCTAGTCACATAGATAATTGTGGGTTATGTTAGAATCTTAGCGAGGGAACATGCTGTAATAGGGGTGTGGCACTATAAAGCCTGACCTAGAAGGTGATTCACACTTTAGAGGGGGAAGGTCATGCTATGATGAATTGGAGAGTTGGATTCTTGGATCTAGTTGGGAGAGGTGTGCCACCATGTCCCAAAGGTCCCCTCCATGGGGGTTTCCTTGAACGGTTGTTGGTTCATGACCTCTGTGTTTATTCTATGATGTTTGAACTATATAAATTTTAAATTAATTAATTAAATAAATGTTTGAAATATTAAAATTAATTATTGAGTGTTACTCGTTCTTTATAATAAACTCACTTTTCCCCCCACTCTATCTTAGTCATTTATTTTCCAATGGGGGTAATCTTTTATTCTTCAGCCAATTTTTTTTATATCTGATTTATGGCTAGAGGTATGCATGAAAACACTATTTTAGTCCTTCCCATTTTTTTTCTTATTCTAATTATTATCATTTATGAAATATTTTGGGATTTTTAATGGATTCATTGATTCATTTCATTTTATCTTGGATTAGATATTGATATTCAATGAAAATATTTCTTTGAGAATATGGAAGGCAGTCTCTATGATATACCTAAATTATAATGTTTTTTCTGAGTGAATATGATGTGTGGTCACACTAAAATATTTTTTACTAGACATAGAACTTGATTAAATGAGTTATGTTTAATTTCATGTTGGATTCACCATGTTTGGGATATAAGTGATTAGTTGATAACTATATATCCTAAATATATAGTCTTCAAGTGAGGTTTTCCTTGAACTAATTAAATAGGGAATATTAAATGCAACCTAAGGGGTTTCATAAGTGAAATAGTGACTTGGTAGGCTGAACATAGATTTCCTAGAACGATCTCTATGATGATATTGTTGAATGGAAAAATGAGTACTAATCTGATCATTGAGAGTGGGAGGGGTGAAACAGTAATCGATTATTTTTATTTTTTATTACTTTTGAAATAAGCTTCACCTCCTACTAGAATATTTTAAAAAATAAAAATAAAAACCCAACCATAGGAACCCATGTATTTTCAATATTTACTACCCAATTAGATTTGTTAGTCCATGGAATGGTCTGGAATTAATTCATGACCACACATACCACTGAAAAAAATCCTTTTTGTGTGGTCAAAGTAAGAAAAGAATAACATTTCAATTGAAAATAACTATAGTTAATTGATAATGCATTTTATCCTCATAAAAATAAATAATTTTACAATGTTTTGTAACAATTATAAGAAAATTAACCAATATGATTTATTATATTATCACTATGTTTCTTGTACATTCTTCACACATAAATTTTATGAAAGTACTTATTATTATTCTTCAATTTCTTGCATAGTAATAAAAAATAACACCTAATTATAATTATATATGAAAATGTATTCCTATTTACCTGTCTATCTAGTAATATTTGTTTAGTATTCCATCTGATTAAATTTATCTGGTACTTTATAAAGACAGATATGACTTATTATTATTTTTTCATTGGATCAAAATTTTCAAATCATCTGTATGATACAAATTGATGTGAAAATATTTATATAGTTTTAATTAGATTGATGTTTCATAAAAAATTCTATCTAGTTAACATTATAATTTAGAAGACATTTATCTCTCTTTTAGAAAATCCACAATTTCCTCGAATCATAATTCCCCTTTATATAGGCATGTTTTATCTGAGATCATAGGGAAACTCAGGGTATTGATTCAAAATTCCAACTTAATATTTATAGTTTCCTACTTTGAAAATTCATTTCGTTCACTACATTAAAACCTCCTAGAAAATAATATCTTCCCTTAAGGTTTAACATCAATGAGTTTCAATATAATTTCTAAAAAATTAGTGAGAATCACCGAAGATTCCTCCATGATATTTAAATATTTGAATAAATATCATTGAATCATCACATTTTATATCTTTATGAAATATTTGTAAATTTTTTCAAATTGGTATAGCATTATACCACTTGTCTATCTAGTAAATATTTTTAGAAAAACTTATGACTGATGTAAGTCCATCAAATTTTCCAATATTAAAAATCTTTATCAATTTCCATTTCACTCCTGCTTCTGACTAATGAAATTTATACAAAAATAATCCAATGATATAATCCAAAAATATGACCCATGACTTGGAGACTTCTATCTAATCATCCTAAAACAACATATCATCATGAATTCACAAATTCTCATCCAATATAAATTGTACAAAAAGGATCCCCAATGGAATTAGTCTGAAGATACTAAATAAGATCATCTGATATTCATAATTTGATTAGTCTTTATCCAATTACATCCCTAGAAACACCCAATTGTACTTCTAAATCTCTTATTTTATCATAAATCTTCTCAAATGTTGAACAAAATATTGAAATATTTAAGTGAAACCTAATATAGAATATAAAAAATATGCATTAACATTAACCAATATACTAAGATAACCTTATGAAGAACCTAAAAAACATCAAATACTAGGAAAAAAATATCTAATCAACCAAACATCTAACCAATAGATTCTATCCTTTGAACAACCTTATAAATTCATTGTACATCCAGTTTAAATTCAAATAATTTCTCCCCCTTTCAACTCATCTTGGATCATGAGGGATTTCAACACTCAAGATTGTAGAAACCTTACAAAGAATCATTAGATTTATTTACCAGAAACTCTATTTGATTACCTCACTCAGGTAGTGTCTATCCAATGCACTCAATCTGGTAAAACCAGGTTGAAAATATATGACCAAACACTTTTGTTAGAAATATTAATAAATTAAGGTTATTTGTGTCTGATAATAAAATAAAAACCATTTGAGAAAACTATGTTCTCTTATAACAAGCATGACTAATATCTTCTTAACGTCTTCTAGATTCCTTAAAATACATCAAAACCTCTTAGTCCTAATAACCTACCCCCTTGTTTTTTTTTCAATAAAGGAACAAAAATCACTAATACATTGTAACTCAAAAAATGGATTACTTTTTCGAAAATTCCAATCCTATGTGAGTGAAATCAGTATTGGAAACAAGAATCATTGAACAATAATATTATGTTTTCTATAAAAAGCGACTTAATAAAACTTTTTATATAAATCTTATAAAACCTTTATTCTTGTACATATATCTTTCATTACCAAACTAACTTCAATATACATGAACAAATTTTCTTGAATCCACTTCAATAAATTGTTAAAATAATTCACACATTCTAAAATTAAAATTTACCCCTTTTAAAAACTGTCCCTAAATATACTATTTTCCTTAAGAAGGTTAAGCACATATCAATGGATATATTTATGTTAAAAAATTTCTCCCCCATTGACAACACTATACAAAGACTTGATGAGATAGGGGAGAATATTTTAATATATTATCCTTAAGGAAGATGAGGTTGTACACACATGAGAAACCATAATTTATGAATATTTTACTTTGACAATGGTTTTGTGGAGACATAAACAACCTGTTCTATTATAGGAACTAACACTAGCGTCAGTTCCTTTTTTATTCATTCTCTTTGATAATGAGACATTAGATATAAATGTTATTGAAATGAGAATGTTTCACAATATTATTAGTAATATTTATAGATCTTTTATTGTCACAACCCATGTGTATGGGTAACTTCACTTAAAACAACAGATATTTAAATGGTTCTTTCATCCAAATAAACTATATTTTAGATTTATTTTTAGATAAAAACTAACATTTTATTACAATGATAGTTCCTAAACTTTGTTTCCTTATGTGTCAACTAACAGATATTTCTCCCAATAAAAAAACTCCATCAAATTTGTACTTTAAATCATATAAACTTCGATTGAAATCATCATCTATATTACGAAATAGATAAATATTCCATGCACTATCATATTTAAACCTAAAATAAATTGTTCCATTAATATATTTGATAATTTATTTCCCATATATAAGATAATATTCCTTTGGTAGAATTTGATATCTTTCACAAAGTATAACAGTATGAAAATACAAGTACAAGAGGTATTATGATATAATAAACTCCTAACCAACTTTATAAACTCCATAGGATCAACATCATTTCCATCCCCATATTTTATAACTTTATTCCCATTGAAATAGGTGTATAAAATATCTTTGAGTTTTCCATGCCGAACATCTTCTGATGTTCCTTAGCATACATCTCTTGATATTACAAAATGTAGTTAATATTTTGAGAGATTTGAAATCCAAGAAAATATTTCATTTCTCCTATAATGGAAATATCGTAAATATTCTTCACATTTTCAAAATACTTCTCACATATTTCTTCACCATTCTTAGAATATATACTATCTTCAAAATAAATAATCATAATGAGGATAAACCTATTGATTTTATTTTATATATTAGTTACTATCAAGTTTTTATTTCATGAAGTTCATGTTCCTAAGAAATTATTCAATTTACTATACCAAGATATTATAACTTTATCCAACCTATATAATTATTTCTTTAATTTCACACATATCTTTGATCATTCCCAATAATGAAGATACATAGTTGTTCAATATAAATTTATTCATCATGCTCTCTATTAATAAAATATGAAAAGATATCCATTTATAAAATATTATATCTATGTTTTTTAGTAATTAAAATAAAGTTTATTATAGTTTATAATATTTCCATTAGAGAAAACGTCCCATAAAAATTAATTCCTTCAATTCATGAGTAACCTTTAAAAACCATTTATTCCTTGTTTCTTATAACTATACCTTTTTCATTAAACTTGTTCTAAAACACCCACTATGTACCAATAGTACTCTTATTGTTTAGTATGGGAATAAGTTACCATGTATCATTCATATCAATATAATCTATATCATAATTCATAGTATCAATCCACTCTTGATTCTCTAAAGCATTATAAAAAACTGTTGGTGTAACATGTGAATATATGAAATTATATGAAACTATCCTTGATATTCTTACAGTTTCAACCAGATATCATTGATATCCAGATATGTTTTAGAAATAAATTTTTTTACTTGTGCTAGGATGTGATTAATATAATTTTTTCTCATCAATTTATATATATGATTTATAATCTTCATCTCAAGTAGATTCACTTTTTTTTATCTTAAAGAGCATTGTCACTTTGTTCAAATACAAACACTTCATCTTCCCTTTCATAAAAATCTATAATTTTATGTGAAAACGTTTGATTATACTATTCAATAATATTATCATCTACAGAGTAAAAAATATTTATTATCTATTTATTATAACACCTATATCTTCTACCATTATAAGGTGATCCATGAAAGATTTCATCAACTCCTCTCTCACAAAATTTTTAATGATTCACACACTTTATTTTTATAATGTAAGGACTATTGAACACCATTATGTATTTCAAAAATGGAGTTTATTTATAATAAATATCATATGGATTCATAATATATTTCATCCTATAAGAACATTGATTATGAATATTTATTTCTACTCTAATATCTTGCCTCCAAAAATATCGAGAAGTGTCATGTTTGATCAATATTGTCTAGGTAATCTCACCCAAACATCTATTTCATAATTCATGAATAACCTTATGATATGGTGTCTATGATACACTAAATTAATAAATAATTACATTCTTTTTAATATAATTTCTAAATGTCACATTTTTATATGTTCCGACATCATCAAATCAAATATTTTAATAGAATATCTACATTCTTTTTATGCACTTTACCTGAAACTCTTATAAATTTTTTGATTCTCTGATTTATGTTTCAATAATATAATACATGTAATGTGATTAGTTTAATCATTAAAATTAATAGATTACATATCTCTATTTTTATATTTATTAAGAATGGTTCCACAAATATCTGAATGTATTATCTCTAAGGGATGAGATGGAAGTATCTTGGAATTCATATGTGTTGATTTTGTAATATTAACATTTTATCATATGGGATAAAACCAATATCCTCTTCTTCTAATGTTAAGAATACCTTTAATGTCCCAGAATTTCCACATATATATATATATATATATTTAAATTATATGGAATTATTTCAAGACAATTCTCTTTGACAACACATGATTTTGAGGCCCGGTGAGCCCAGAATGGAATTTTGAACTTTTTTAAAGTCTATTTAAGTAAACGTGAAATTGGGTTTTGATAAATTCTGAACCGGTGCTCAGATATAAAATTTGAGGGAACCTTTGAACTCAAAATGCCAAGATTTTACTAGAAATGACCTAACTTTCACCGGCAAGGGTCAGAAGGAAAAGTTAATTTTTGGACTTAAAAAAAACATAAAAGATATTTTATTTTGGTTTTCAAAACCATTGGGTGAGAGGATGGTGGTGCTGTGGTGCGATGATGAGACTCATTAAAGGAATCTAATTAATAGATCATAGATGTGTTGCATAATGACACATTAAATGGATCATAACAAATACAATGTTTCATAAATGAAACAGCATAACGATGTGACGATGCTGCATAATAGAAATGTTGTGATATGTTTTATTTTTAATAGGTTAACACGTTTGGGAAATGAGAATTAAATCCGGGAAATGCTATGAAAAACTTACACCAAGAAATCACTCTAACGAAAAACATCGAAAACCGGCAAACCTCTAATGACATCGATGAAGAACGGGACTGATGAGTGACGCATGCCAACTATTTCGATTAAAACCTAAATCCCCACTGATAGAATTATCCAGTGAAGAACGTAAATTAAGGTAGGGGTTTGATTTATTTTATGTTTTCCCCGTTCTTTATTCTAAAATGATGAATGCGGGTTAACCCATGAACAGGTTGACCAACGGATCACTTGTCAATGCGGGAGGGTGCCTTTTTCTCAAGGGACTTTTGTATCAGGATATAATTATTTTGTTTGATAGAAAATCATCCCCAAACATCCCCCTATTTTGAAATTCTAATGTGGAGGGAGTGGTTCGACACAAACAAGGTCCGAGCCCATCCACTTGTGTGTTCTTCATGATCGAGCTTTTAAAATGGCGGCCAAGAAAATTTGAGGCCTTCGTAGGGAAGGTGAGACCTCATGGAGGCCGGAGACATAGATGAAGCGAATAATAGACAATTGGTGTAGACCCATCAGCGGCAATGCCAGCCACAGGCGAGTGGAGGCGAGCCCCTACGACACACCAATGAAGGTAGCCACAACCGGCTCAGGCCATGGCAGAGCGGGAGGAGCCACTGACTGGCGAAAAGAAGAGGCCCATCAACCACTTTGATAGATAAGACTATAGCTATGGGCTATGGTTCTCAGGGCACGCGGTCCCCTGACGTCATACGGAATTCCAACCACGTGGCGGCACCCCAGATGCATCGTGCATCCAGGCTAGAGGAGGCAGCCCTACGGAATCCTGTGGGGCAGGAGGGGGATGCGACTTCTTGCCACATCTTGGCCAAACAAGCCCCTCCCAAGGCGATCCGGGCAGAGGGGGAACTCTAGCGGGCTGGAACCGCCCTAGTGGGCCAGACCCATGCCCTAGGGGAAAACCTGTTCCATCAGGATGAACCCATACCCAGCGAGCCGGAACCACCCCTTCAGGACAGGCTGGATGAGACTGGGTTTCCAGGTGACCCAGCAGGTTGGACCCTTGGCCAAACTGGGATGGGTCCAGCAAGGCCCGATGGGCCTGGCCCATTGGCTAGGCCAGACCAGACTGACCCAGACCCAAACCAGGTCATTTCGGGTTAGTCAAATCAAACCGAGGCATGTGGGCCCCCCGTTCTGGGTTGGTCAGGTAGGTCTTATTGGGTTGGACTTGGCCTAAGCACAACCACCCCCTGTTTACTAAAATGAAAATAACATGCAAATTAGGCGTCTGATTGATGAGATGTTTATGGAGTTTGAATCCTTACGATGAGGTGGATCTTTTAGTATAATTTGAGGAGGCTTTCATTGAATTTTAAATACAATGAATGGATTGGGGAGAGGTTCTCCCAAGATCAAGAATGCTACATGCAGAAACCCTATGGTTGGATGAGACCTGAAGACTGCTGACAAGAAACTCTGTGTGACTCGGCATACCCACGGTACTCATCAGGGATGAGTACCACATCAGTTAAAGGTTAGTGGGAAGAGTATTCTATGTGTCCTAGAAGGCCCATTGTACTCATTGATGAGGAGTTATCCAGTAGCTGAGGTATTTGATTATATGACTAATGATTCTACTTTCATACTCAAGATTATTCCTAGTGTGAGCTGTGTTGCTTCATGACCAAGATCCATGATTTGTTTTGTGGTATTTCCTTTATGTTTTTTGGATCCCTACTGAGTATTTTGTTACTCACCTCTTCACGAGCTTCACCTACACATGTTGTGTCTGATGGAAATGATTGATGCCTTGATGGAGGACCTGGTGGTGCCCAATGAGACCAAGCATGCGATATACACTTCTATAGCTTCCAGAAGCTACTCCACACTTACCTATTAGGTGGGGATTTCAGTGTATGGCTATCTAGAGTTTCTTTTTTTTTTCTTTCTTATTTTCCAGTTATTCTTTTGTTGGGTTTCTATTCTGGACCATTTTACTTTTAGTTTTACTTATACTCAGTGGTTATTTATAGTGGCCTTCTTGTTCTTATTTTTGGTTTTGGGATGTGGTTGTGTGTGTGTGTGTGTAAAAGTACTCAGGAAAATGCCTCCGAATTGCAGGTTGACGCCTTAGGTACTAGTCAACAACCCCTGGCCTTCAGAAGGCAAGCTTAGGGGAGTCACGACATGGGCCCTGAGGGATGAGTCATGAAAAAGTGGTATCAGAGGATGATCTGTTCTACCTCAAAGACTGAGATTATATTGTTTTGTTTTTGGGGAAACTATGTTGAATGTTTCGAGTTCAAATTTTAGATTCGGGGAGTCCAGTGTTGGTGCAGCATCTGATGTATCCATACACCAGGACCCTGAATTTTACCTTTCAGATATATACATGAAAAGATTGGTTGCATAAATGTCTCCTTATGTTATTATTGAATAAGAGTAATCTCACCAGGTATAATATTTTTACTATGGTACATCTTGATATATTTCAGGATTCCTCCACATAGATAGCCAACTAGGATTCCGATACATGATCGTGTGGATAGACCACCTAACGGTGAGGTGTTGGTTCAGAGACCAGTGCAAGAGATGGCCCTGCTGGGTGGTGCATCTATGTTTCCATGACCCGTTGATCAATAGTTAATGCTGGCATTAAAGATATAGGATATATGTAGACTTAGTTCCTTGAACGAGTTTCAGAGACAGAGAAATTCATGTTTTAGGGGAGAGATAGATCCTCATGTCGCTGAGGACTGGCTGGAGGCAGTGACGCGAGTCTTCTGCTTAGTGAGGACACCACTTGACCAGATGGTGATATTAGCTGAAGTACTTCTTCAAGGCTCAGATGGAATATGGTGGATCCTGATTATTTAGACTCATGATGAGGCGAACCTCTCTTGGGTTGACTTTGAGAGGCTTTTTCGAGAGGATTTCTTCCATGCAACTTTGTTCTCGGTGTGCATACACGAGCTACTTCACCTACAGTAGGGTAATATGTTAGTGGCTGAGTACTCAGTGAGGATTACCAATATTTCTAAATACTCTAAAGATATAGTGAAAGAACCTTTATTCAAGGATAAAACCTTTAAGCAAGGACTTTGACAGAAGATCAGGGCTTCGATGGTGTCTTTGAGCATATTTACTCAAGCTGGTGTGCTGAAGCGAGCCCTTATTGTAGAGATATTCCTAGTAGAGTAGGCACTGATAGTTGGAGACACCAACAGAATTCAAGAGGTAGATTATTTAGTGGTGATTAGCAGAGAGCAGACATGGGGGCTTAAGAGAGACAGGTCTTTCAGGGGGCGACCCTAGGACTCAGGGTTGGCAGTGCGGGGCTCCCATACCAGAGGGAGTCAGTAGGGATCCAGGCTCTATTACATGTGTGGTGGGTAGGGAAAAATGTCTCATGACTGCCTAAGCAACCATACATATGATCAATGGATTGTCTAGAGACCACTGAGTAAGAGGATGAAGTTTGAGAAAGGAGGTCTACAAGGTGGAAGATGTTGTAGGGGAGCAGGTCAAGCAGCAAGTGGTAGGCTATAGTTCGGGGTACTCTCGCCACCACCCCTGGGTAGTCCACCCCGACCTCAGGGAGCAGGTGGATCGGGGAGAGCTCAGCTTCAGGCAGTAGAGGCGTATGACCGCGATGATTTGGAGATTATTATAGGTATGATCTATTTCCTCTCCACCTTAGCTATAGTTCTTATAGACACAGGTACTAGTCACTCTTTCCTTGCCACGACTCTCGTTCGATGCTCGAGATTCTGATGGAGCTATTGGATCGATCTTTACAAATAAAGACTTACACAGGAGGGGATTTGACAATTACCCAGTGTTTTCAGTAGTGTGATATTACTCTTAAAGATGAGAGATTTGGCTGGGATCTTCTTGTAGTGGTGTCGAGTCCTTACGATTTCAACTTGGGTATGGACTGGTTATTCATATTCCATGATCAGATCGATTGTTTTAGGTGTATAGTGCAGTGTGTCTATGATGATGGGATCAGTGAGAAAGAAACTTTTGTAGCACCGGATGAAATTTCTTATATGAGGGTGCAACCGATCACTCAATAGTTGGATAGCCTCACCCTCGATGTGGTGGATGAGAGGAGTCCAAGACTTCCTACAGTGTTGGATGAGTAAGAAGATGACTTTACTGAGGATGTTCCAAGACTAAATCCTCTTAGTAAGGTAGACTTCTGCATCAACCTATACCCTAGGATGACACCAATATCTACACCGACATATTAGATGGCTCCTGCAGATCTATGTGAGTTGATGGTATAGCTGGAGGACTTACAGAATAATGGGTTCATAAGGCCTTATGTTTCACCATGGGCAGCCCCGACATTGTTTTCCAAGAAGGTAGATGGGAGTTTTAGGTTTTTCATGGACTTACAGTGCCTGGACCAGGTGATCGTGAAGAACAAGTATCCACTACTGAGGACTGATGACATCTTTGATTAGAAGAAGGGGGTGAGATGGTTATCGAAGATATACCTCACGTATAGCTATCATCAACATCAGGTACGGGATTTGGATATACCGAAGACAGATTTTAGATGCTAGTATGGCCACTATGAGTTTTTGGTGTGCCTTTCAACATGACCAATGCCCCAACAATGTTCATGGGACTGATGGACATGATCTTCTAGCCTTACCTCAATCATTTTGTGGTGGTCTTCATTGATGATATCTGGGTTTACTCGATGTCGGAGGAGGATCATGCTAGACACATGCGGATAGTCCTAGTTACACTTTGAGAGCACCGAATTTATAGTAAGATCTTTAATTTCCAATTCTGGATACGATAGGTCCACTTTCTAGAAATTGTCAGCTTGGAGTCTAGGGTTGTAGTGGATCCAACAAAGATAGTGTAAATGCTTTCTTTAGAGCCACCTAGGAGCATGGATGAGGTGAAGAGTTTCTTGGGGTTGGATGGATACTAACAAAGGTTCGTGCTCAAATTTTTAAGGGTAGAAACACCCTTATCGGCTTTGACATAGAAGGGAAGTCCTTCATGTGGAAAGAGAAGTACCAACAAATTTTCTAGGAGATGAGGCAGCTACTGACAAGTGCCCCCATCTTGAGACTACTAGAGGGAGTTGGGTATGTAGTTTTCTATGACGCATCAGGAACTGGACTAGGTTGTGTACTAATGCAGGAGTGAGTAGTGATCACCTACATCTCACAACTATTGAGGTAGCATGATCAGAACTACATGACCCATGACTCGGAGTTAGCAGTAGTGGTCTCTGCCATGAAGATATGGTTAAAGTACATGATGGGTGAGCGGTTTACAGTCTACTCATACCAAAAGAGTCTCATGTATATATTTTCTTGAAAGGACCTAAAATTGATACCACGGTGATGGCTATAGTTCCTCTAGGACTATGAATTTGAGATAGTCTATACTCCTGGGAAGGGGAATGTAGTGGCTGATGCGCTCAACAGAAGGTCCAGTTTGCAGCTGCTGAGTGAGGCGATGGAGAAACTAGCTATGATGTAGACATCCTTCATGGATGATGATGAAGCATATTACCTTCATTCTATGATTTTCATGCCTCCACTCTTATAGTGAGTTAGGGAGGAACAACTTCTAGATATTTACTGAAAGGTCCGACGTGCACAATTATCCTTAGAACAGCCTCCTGATGTATTTTTGATAGGTGGGGAGCACATCATACTTTTTAGAGGGCGTCATATAGTACCAGTGACATTGTAGGGGGAGGTATTGAAGGATTTTCATACATCCCCTTTGGTGGTAAATCTATGAGTGGTGAAGATGTACCATGACCATTAATGTCAGTACAGGTGTCTAGGGATAAAGAAAGAGGTGTAATAGTTTGTTTCATGGTGCCTCACATGCCAGTAAGTAAAGGTCAAGCATCAGGTTCCAACAAGATTGGCCCAGCCACTTGAGGCACCAGAGTGGAAATGGGATGGTATCTCGATGGAATTAGTGATGGTATTACCATGCACATCTAGGGGTGATGATTCTATCTGGGTGATCATTGAATGACTCACCAAGTTAGCTCACTTCCTACCCATCCAGGAGAAGGGATTGGTAGAGGTATTGGGACACCTCTATGTCTAGGAGATAGTGTGTCTACATAGGGTGACATAGATGATCACCTCAGACCATGACACTAACTTTAAATCCATCTTGTATAAGGGATTGTAGGAGGCGTTCGAGACTCAGCTGTGGTTGAGCACAAATTTTCATCCCCAAACAGATGGTCATATGGAGTGGACCATACAGACCTTGGAGGATATGCTTTGTGCCTGTGTTCTAGATTTTGGTCATAGTTGGGAGGACCACATACCTATAGTGGAGTTTTCATACAACAACAACTATCACTCCACCATGGGTATGGCATCGTTAAAAGCTTTGTATGGGTGGCCTTACAGATCACCTATATATTGGAAAGAACCATGGGAGTCAACACTCATGGGTCTAAATTTGGTACGGGCTTCCATTGAGAAGGATAAGATCATCCAAAAGTGGATGAAGACTGCATAGAGCATACCTAAATCTTATGCCGATCGGAGATAGAGACCCTTGGAGTTTGAGGTGGGAGACCATGCGTTCCTTAGGGCCTCACCCTGATGGGGATTATAGAGATTTGGATGGGGTGGAAAGATATCTATGAGGATCATAGGACCTTTTCATATTTGTAACAGAGTTGGCGAGGTGGCGTACCACCATTATCTTCCTCCAAAGATGCCCTGGGTGCACGATGTTTTCCATGTGTTGTAGTTGAGGAGGTACATGCATGATCCATCGCACGTCATCGAATAGGGGGAGATTGAAATTGACGATGGGGCTACGTTTTTGGAGTTCTTAGTGAAGATAGAGGACCAATTGGAGTGGGTCATTCATGGATGGTCAATTTATTTGGTGTGCGTTTGGTGGCGGTATGAGAATCTACAGGAGAGTACATTGAAGCGGGAGGCTCATATTCGTGCTCAGTCCCCCCATTTTTTAATTATCCCATATTTTAGATTTCAAGGATGTAAATCCCTAAGGTGGGGAGAATGTAATGTCCCGTAATTTCCATATATATTTTTTTAGATTGTATAGAATTATTTTGATAAAAGATGTTTTGACAACATGTGATTCCAAGGCCCGATGAGCCTGAAATAGAATTTTGATCTTTTTTTTAAGTTCATTTAAGTAAACATGTGAGAAGGTTTTTATAACTTTTAAACCAGTGCTCAGATCAAAAATACGAGTGCACCATTGAACATAGAATTATATGATTCTCTTATAAAATATCTAACTTCAACTAGAAAGGGTCGGGCAAAAAAGTTAATTTTTGGACTTTTTTGAAAAAAAATAAAATAACTTAAAAGATATTTTCTTTTGTTTTTCGAAACCGTTGGTCGAGCAGACAGTGGAACTATGATGATACGATGATGAAAATCAATGTAATATCATTAATGGATCATAAATATGTAGCGTAATGATGCATTAAATAGAGTATAACAGATATGATGTTTCATAAATAAAATAGCATAATGACATGATGATGTAGTGTAACAGAAATGCTATGACATGTTTTATTTTTAATAGGTTAATGTGTTGGAGAAATGTGAATTAAACCATGGAAATTATTTAAAGAACTTACACCAAGAAATATCTCCAATGAAAAATGCCAAACACCGGTGAACCTTTCATAACATTGACGAAGAATGGGACTGGTGAGCGATGAACGCTGACAAATTCGATCGGAACCTAAATCATCACGAACAGAATGATCTAGTGACGAACATCAATTGCAGTAGGGGTTTGATTTATTTTATGTTTTCCCCCATTCTTCATTCTAAAATGAAAAATTTGGGTCAACCCACGAACATGTTGACCCGTAGATCGCTTGTCAATGCGGGAGGGTTCCTTTTTCATAGGGTACTTTTTTATCGGGATTTAATTATTTTGTTTGATAGAACATCATCCCAAAACCTCCCCTATTTTAAAATTCAAATGTAGAGGGTGCGGGGCAACATGAACAAGGTTAAAGCCTCTCCACTTGTGCATTATTCATGACTAAGTTTTTGAAATGGCGGTAAAGCGGATTTGAAGCCATCGCATGGAAGGTGACACCTCACGGAGGCCAGAGGCATATAAGATGCAATGAATAAACCACCGGTGCTGACCTGATGGTCCGCGGAGTTGGCCACGGGTGGGTGGCAGCACACCATAATGGCACACCTATGAAGGAATCTATGGCCAACTCAGGCCAGGGTGCAACAGGAGGAGACACTGGTCAGGCTAGTGGCTAGCAGAAGGATGTGGCCCCTCCTCTGTGTCGGTGGAGCAGCCTGCAGTCACGGGCCATGATTCTCAGGGAACGTGGTCCCCTGACCGCTTGCGTAAGGCTAGCCGTCAGTGTGGTGGTGCCTCAGAAACGTCGTGCATCCAAGCTAAAGGACGTGGCCCCACGATGAACCTCAGGGTAGGAGGGGTACGTGGTCACCTACCGTGTCCTGACCAGACAGGGCCCACCCTAGGTAGGAAGAAAAGGGGGTGGGTCACCCCAGTGGGCTGGACCCCTGCTTAGTGAGCCGGACCCACCCCTTCGGCCCGGTCTGGACGAGACTGGGTCACTGAGTGACCCAGTAAACTGGACCCTCGGCCAAACCGGGCCTGGTCTTGTGAGGCCCAATGGGCCTGGCCCATTAGCCAGGCCGGACCGACCCAGACCTAAAATAGGTCAGGCCAGGTTGGTCAAATCAAATTGGTGCATGTGGGCCCCCTAGATCGGGTTGGTCGGATTGGTCTGACCGGGTCGGACTGGGCTGAGACGCAACCAACCCCTACTTACTAAAATGCCAATAACTTGCAAAACGGGAATCCTATTGACAATCCGTTTGTAGATTTGGAACCCTCATGATGAGGCATATATTTTAGTATACTTTGAGTAGGATTTAATGGAAGTTTAAATACGATGAATGGCTTGGGGAGAGGTTATCCTGAGATCAAGCATGATACGTGCAGAAACCCTATGGTTGAATGAGACCTAAAGACTGCTGACAAGAGACTTTTTGTGACTCTTCATACCCACAATACTCATTAATGATGAGTACCAAAGTAGTCCAAGGATAGTGGGAATCAGATTCTATATGACCCGACAGGCCCACTGTACTCATTGAGGAGGAGTTCTCCAATATCCAAGGTGTTCGATGATATGACTGATTATTCTAATTTATTACTCTTGATTATACATAGAGTGAGATTTCTTGATTTATGATCAAGATTTGTTATTGGTTTTTTGGATTGATTTTTTGTCTTTCCTTTCTATTTTGAGATACCTACTGAGTATTTTGTTACAAACCCCTACATGAGTTTTTCCCATATGTGCTGTGTCTGGTGCAGAAGATCGCCGCCTTGACGGAGGACCTGGTGGGCTAGGACCCGGTGGTTCCCAGTGAGATTAGGTAGGCATGACACACTTCTACAGATTCAAGAAGCTACTCCACACTTACCTTTCATTTGGGGTTTTCAGAGGATGGCTATCCAGAGTTTATTTTGTACTTTCCTGTTTTCCAGTTAGTCTTTTGTTGGGTTTGTATTCTGACCCATTTGAATTTTAGTTGTACTTGTACTTAGTGGTTATTTATAGTGGCCTGCTTGTTCTTATTTTTGGTTTTGGGACATGGTTGTGTGTTTGTGTGTACAATTACTCAGACAAATGCCTCCCACTTATAGTTTGACACCTTCAGAACAAGTTACAAGCCCTAGGCCTTCAGGATACATCCTTGGGGGAGTCATAGAACAAAACCTGGGGGAAGGGTCATAAAAATATCATTAATACTTTATATCATTGTAATATTTCTCATATTACTTTAATAAATATGTCTTATACATTTACTCTATATATGATTTTATTCAATTAGGCTCAGAAATAATGAATGTCATGCATTACCGACATGAAACATTTTTTCCTTAGTTCATTTTCCTCTAGAATTAAATTTCCAATAATTAATTTGTTTAAAAAAGAAACCATATATACTAAAAAAATGATTTACTTTAAAAATAATAATTAAAAACTCAACATGATGTGATTCATACCATCAATGAACAAGGCTCTTTGAGATTTTAATTTTTCTTCCATGTGATAGCAGATCCAACGCCTTTTTTTTGAGTGACTCATAATTCCTAATGTCATTGTACATTATTTTTTATATTTCACATTATTTGAAACATCAAATATCATATCATATGTGATGAACATTAACTATCTTATATCCATGGTATGTCTCATTTTATATCTTTTAGAGAAGTTTTAAACCCTAAGGGAATTTTTTTGTCTTTCTCTTCCTTATCATACTACTTTTGTGATTTTTTATATAAACATGATATTATCTGTAACATGATAATACATTATTTTTAAAGAATATTAGTCTGATCAAACCTTTCATAAATAGTTTCTAAGGTATGTAATCTATTTTTAATCTTCAAACCGACTTTTTAGGTTATCTTCATTGAGTGGGTTGAATCCCCCTCAATATCTTCATATATTTTTCTCCTAGATTTATTGTGGTGTTTATTATTTAACCAAAAAATAATCGCTATACTTTCAATAAATCAAAAATACCATTATAAATCATGGAAATCATAGTTATCTTTATAAATTACCTATTATTTGGTTTTTGGTACCTATTTTTCATCAACATTAATACCTTCCACTTTAGAACTTTATTAAGCACCAAACATATGGTTAATTTATGATATTTTCTTCATTATCATAGATTTATTCTTATCCTTAATAAAAAATCCAATAGTATCATATATTGTTTTAGACTTTGTAACTGTAGAAACATTGGAGTTTTCAACACTATTTTTTAGATATATACATGGACTTCTAAACTTGTGTTTTTTTCAACACATCTTCTTCCTTATTTTTAACCTTTTAGGATACTTGTTATTGAACCATATAATGTTTAAACTTCTTAGAACTCAAACCAACCTCTATAACTTATTTTTGGTAATTTTTAAATCTTTACTCGAATTTAACTTGTTTTTCTTGAACATACTCCAATTCTTATTTCTTCAAATTCAACTTTTCATCAAGATTGATGTTGAGGTTCTTCTTTTCATCATGAAACTTCTTCATATAATAAATATATTATACTAACATAGAACTTAATATTATTATTTTTATTTTCATGTTATACAATTTTTTCAAGGAATTCATTCCACTCTATGATGATAATAAACTCCAAATGAGTATATTATCTTTCATCTTCAGAGCTACTTCTTTTATCACTGGTAAATATATCATCATTCACTTTGTCTATAAGAAGTTTTTTAATAGGATCATCCATGGAGTTTCCAACTTCTTCTTCACTACCATCACCTTCTTCATACTTATATAAAAAGTTTCCTTTTTTTTGTATTCAAATAACTTATCATCCTTTACTTTAGAAAATGACTTGTATTTTCTTACCTTATTCTTTATAGATATTCTTTAATTTATATCATTTTCATCACCATCTTTATCTTACTTAAGTAATGAAAATTTATATCTAAATTTACAATATATATACAAACAAAACACTTCTATGGTAACTTTCTATTATAATTTCATGTTCCAAATTTAATATTTTCATAAAAAAAGATGACAATTCATCAAATTAGTTACTAACCTTATATTTAGTTTTAGATTCACTATGTTCCTCCTTAATGGAAAATTTTTATCTTTTCATTGATTGGTATCCATGAAAGTGAATTATATATCATCTTAATTCTTCTAAATGATGGAATTTTCTATTCTCATTTCATATTTTATGAGAGTTTTATATAGATCATCCAAATAAAGAGTTTTAGGATCTCTATATTCCAAGGATGAATAATTAAAATAATATTTTTTTAAGAATAATTCATAATATCATTTAAAAATGGTTAAATATTCTAAATTCTCACCAAGAAATATTATGGTACCTATAATATTATTAAACCTTTTAAATAAGTCACAAAAAGATTCATTTTCACCCATATTCAGATCGACATATTTAAATCTCTAGATTTGTAAAATTTATTTCTTCAATTACATATTTTATTCAAAGATTCTATTTGAATTATCCCAATTGCTTCTATCGATTAAAATTCCATTCACTCTAAGAAAATAACTTTTTGAGAGTGAGTAATGTATATCATTTATAGCTCTCTTATCATTGTTAAAAAGTTTATTTTTTAGGATATGTCAAAGGAGAACCTTCAGAACAAGGATGAAAACCATATGTGAAAATTCAATAACTTTAAAACAAATTTAAAAAATATAAATATTCCTTATATATTTCTATATATGATAGTTCATCCCTTTAAATATAGTAATCCCCTTACTAATCATAGAGTTTTGAACATCCATGGTAGCTTCTCTTTTCTTAAAAAATTATAAAAGAGTTAATTCAAGGAATCTTTTCTATAATACCATTTTAAAGTACCAATATAGATCAATGTGATCACTAAGAGGTGTATGGGTGAATCAGTGACATTTTTTTTATATTTTTGATACATAAAAATCAACCTTCATCTCATTTTAGAGAGATACAATTTTTTTTTTGAAAAAAAATAACAACTACATGAGCACATATATATACAAGGATCACTACCTAATATGAGAATATAGTCCTCATTCTGGTATATAAATGATCTGATAACACAAAAACAACTTGAAATAAATACTTTGGGAGTGGTTATAGTAATAATGGAATATCCTTTCACAAGAAAATCACTATAATCAATTGACTATGAATATTATCCTCACATAGATAAATGATTTAAAAATATTTTTATACAACTATAAGAAACATTACTAACAACCTTTAGCATGATTTTATTATAATTCTTGAACTTTCTTCACACTTTCCTTTCATGCAATTAATTCTTCTTCTTTACTTTCTTTCACAAAATTAGGAAATCACACCTCCATTGAATTTTTTGGAAAATTTAAATCCATTCACCTATCCGACCAATAAGATATATCTGGTTTACCATATGGTAAACATAGTTTGGTTCCTTATAAATATTGATTCCACTTCTTATCCAATGATCCTCTAATCACCTTCTACACATTGTCCTTATGATACCAATTTATTTGAAACACATCATTTGGTATTCATTAGACCGATGCTTCTTCAAAAAGTATACCTAAAGAACTTTCTAATTTGGTTGTCCATTTCCTATATTTAAAAATTTCTACATTTACAATATACATCAACCATATTTATATAGGAATTATTGCTTTGATATTGTAGGGAAATGCAGATAATTGATTCAAACTCCTCACTTAATATTTCTAGTTTCCCACTGAGAAACTTCCTTCCTATAACTATATTAAAAACTCATAAAAAATAAAATATACCTTTATGATTTAGTTTCAATATGATTCATCATAATTCCATATAACTTGATTGGAATTATGATTCTTTCCTCAAGGATATTTGAATCATTGAATGATCAACATATGATCATCACATTTAATATCCATGAAAAAGCTTCATAAATTCCCTTAAAATAGTACAACTTAAAACCACTCATATATCCAATAAATATTTATATCAACACATCTAAATAATGTTACTCTATATGATTTTCCTTCATTAGAAATAACCATCTATAACATTTTAGTTTTATTCTCTTATTGATGATTATTATACAAAAACATTCATATGAAGTTTTCAACTAAAAAAATTTGACCGATGACTCAGATTCTTTTACCTAATAATCTTGTAAAAAAATATCAACACAAATTCATACATGTACATATAATAAAAATTATAAAAAATATATTATCTGATAGACTCAGACTAACAATGCTTAAATATATCATTTGATATTATTCATATTAGTGGTCTTCTTATGATGACATTTATAGTGAAATCCCTTTGTACTTCTATAATTTCTCTAATATTGGTAATATTCTCAAACATAGAATATAAACAACATTTATTTTCATGAACCCTTATAGAGTGTATAAGAAAATATTTCTTACCTTTACAAAATATGTTATTCTACCCTCATTCAAAGTAAAAAAAAATCAAATACTACAAAAAAATATCTACTCAGCTAAAGCTCATATTAATATCCTCTATCTATTTAATATCATCATATCTTTTTAGTACAAAATTTTTACATTAAAACTATTTTCTAACTCTTTTAACATGGATTGGATCATGAGTTCATTCAATACTCATGATTTTAGAAACATTACTAACAATAAATCATCATCTTATCTATTCATCAAATACTTTGTTTGATTGTCACTGTCCAAAAATGTTTTCATAATGAAATCGGTCTAGTAATATTTGAATGGTCATATCTATCTGAAAATATTTATTTGAAATATTAGTAAAGTTGGGTGATTTATGATAGACAATAAAAGATCTCCCATTTGAGAAAAAAATGTTTTCTCAAAACAGGCCAAACCAACATCTTATTAACATATTCTATCTTCATCAAAAAATAAAAAAAATATCTTAGTCTAAAAAAATTGTGGAAAATGTTGGATAAAAAAGATCATCCCCAAGTGAATATGGGTTTGGGGATTTTATTGGGTAAGTTAAGACTAAATTAAAAGAAAACAAATATGTCAAGATTATAAATTGGTATATTGTGAAAGATGATAAATTATAAACTATATATAATTTGGTTATATTAAATCATGAAATGTGATTGGTACCTTATATTAAATTGTGATAACTGGTATCAATATACTTATTTATATGGATTGGGAACTTATACACCCAGTGATTTGAGATAGTTCCAAGGCCAGGTTTTATGCACCCTTGGGTGATCATATTGTAATGATGGTTCTGAGGTAGAGTGTTATTCCCCCTAGGTGATGATATTTTGTATATGGTTCTAGTGTGGAGTGTTATTCCAATATGGTTGATAATATTCTGTAGATGAATCTATGTTGGGGCACTATTCTCACATGGGTGGTGATGATATGCTAGAAATAGCTTTTGGTTGGTGTGTTATTACCCTATGGGTGGTGATATATGATATTGTTTTGGGGTGGGAATTGTCCCCCTAGGTTTTGATGTATTATATTCAGAGGTATCTGAAACTAGATGAAGCAGGTATGATCGATTCTAGGAGTTACTTGGGAACTCAAGGAATGATAGTGGTTTATTTAATTATATATCCTTATAGTAATTTATTATAGCACACAAAATGTAATTTTTTAATTGATATATTTGGGGACACCATTTGTGGTGTCCTATTGAGTTATACTCACACATAGATTGAATCCCAATAGATACCCATAAATACTTCATGGTTACAGGTTAGGACATGGGAAGGTTATTTAATCTTGATGTCTTAATTAGATTTCGTGGATAGAGAATCGGGGATTTGACTTGGATAATTCTTATAACCAATTATTTATTTTATAAAATTGTTTATTTAATTTTAGTTGTTTTGGAACTTGATATATATGATCATCCCATAATATATCTAGATTATATTAGTGAGAATATGTAACATGTACATTTGTTTATATTGGTAAAGCATGAATTGATATATTTTCTTTACTAGTATCGATCCAAGGTTTCTTTATCCTGGTTTAACTAGATGGATATTATTATTATTAATTCCATTATTATTTATGTTTACCAAATATAGGTGATATAGTCTCTACGTATGATATGGTACCCTCACTACTAGTTGGATGCCTATGGTGTATAGGGAGGTGTGATTTAAGTGTGTGGTAGCCAAGACTGGTCACAATAGTAGTAAAATGAGACGATGATTTTGAAAATTGGTATCAGATCATTATATCATTTCATTTAATTTATAATTTTGGAATGGTATATGGGATATATGATATTGTTATAGCTTGGTATAGATATTATTCTAGAGTGTATATTATCCATGAATGAGGGAAGTCCATGTTATCATGCATGGGACTGTTATATTAGTTTTTTCTTTTATCATTGGGTTTCTTTACCTAATATAATTCATTTTTAAAATGATTTATAATCTATGGGATTTTAATATTAGACTATAATGGAAATAGGGTGTTATTGATTTATTATATTAGGCATGAAGTATTTCCAAGACATTTTTTTCCTTGCCTGTGATTGGTTACTCCGAATATGACTTGGGGTTGGTTATTTAAGGTTTAAAAAAAAATTATATATTCTTTTCAAATATAAATTGATTGTGAAATATTATCTAGTTGATTCCTTGCAATTTTTTTCTATAGTTATCTATGATTGGTTATCTTTATTATTATATGGTATCAATTATAAAAAAATAATATACAAACTTATACAGTATTCTCCACTATAAATTATTTATATAATATGATTTTACTAAAAAAAATTTGTGACAATATTTTAAAAATAAAATAGAAATGGAATTATGTGGATCATATAACTATTTAATAAAGACCCAAAAGGTAGTGAATGTTGCTAAAGGGGGTGTATGAGTTATTAAAAACTAATAATATGAGGAGTTTATATAGATTAAGAAAGATATTATTCCTATTACTATATAACATAAACTATGATATTGAAAATTTTAATATAATGGTTTTCTATACATGTGTTTTTAATTATAAAGAAATGAAACCATGATAGCCTCTAATGTATCACTTAGAGTGAGGGGTTGACCATCCCCCACTGGTAGTTGATCTATAACCCCTTATATCACTAACATAGATGATGAATGATCAATTCCATGATATATTACTATAGGTGATACATTCCTTTTATAAAGAGACTCTCTAATATGAAACTTTAATTTGTGAGTTAGCATAAAATTATTAGAAACAACACCCACATTTTTAATAGGTTATGATGGACCATAGGTTTCTAATCTCGGGGTTGAGTTGGAACACACTATTTTTTATCCTTTATAGACACCCCTTGAGGGGTGGGTGAAGTTAGGGACCTATATATTATGAGGCTCAAGTACAAACCGATGGGATGTTTTGTTATAAGAGTATCGAGATATAGTGTTTTCATTGAGGGAATTTTAAACCTAGTATTATGATCACTTCTTCCCAATAACTTTGAGGGTTGATATATCCTTCGATTTCACGTATCTTACCTATATTGGGATCTCATTTATGGAGTAATAAACATGTTTTATAGAGCATTAGTGATTTATTCCAATGTAAGACTAGGATGATAAATCCATGTCTTGATTCTTTGGGGGGGGGGTTTGATATTTTTTAGTCGTATACATGTGAATATATTCCACCTATAATCATTTTAATATATGGTGAATCAGAGCCTCATATATGAGTGGAACCTAAATGAGGGTAGATGTATTGGTCAGTATGATTCTACTAAGGAGACCAACAATATATACTGAGGTATAATGAAGCTCTATTTCATTGGTTCACTCCATGGTGGTGGTGTAAATAGTATCCTATCCATTTTAACCACATACTCTTTATAGTAATGTTCTAATATAATGTTACCGGTGTAGTAGGCCTAGTCGTATTTTATCTTGGTGTCGTTGGATTCTTGCCATGTTTCACTTATATAGGAGGATGGGGAACCAATAATATTTTTTCAAGAGAAATCAGAAGTTATATAGTGGTATAGGATCTAGAGAGAGGTATGGTTCAAGATCTGGTTTAGGTCTTCCCCAAAAAAGAGTTAGTTGGAGTTCCATGGTATGTTCATTTCACTGTGGTTGGCATGTTTCCCTGGCGTAAGGGAAACAAAATAAATAAAGAGGTTCTTATAAGGGGAGTTTGGTAGAATCTCAGGGTGAAGTTGTGGATTAGTTTCACACTAATGATCCTACTCTTCTTGGTCCTAATGTCATGGAATCTATAGTTCAAGGTATATTTTTGGTAGTGTCTACTTTGGCATCTAGTTTATTTGGTATAGATGTATCAAATTATTTCATATCTTCTTGGTTTGTTAATGTATTGGAACTAGCTGTAGATTATATGTATGAAGTATTGCCAATAATTATTCCACTAGGGGAGTGATCTGAGGGTATTTGGAGGTGTTAGTAGTATCTAATAGTGATTTACAGCTATAGATTCCTTTAGAATTTTATTATTCTAGAGATGATAATTTTTTAAGTGTTCTTGAAAATGGATTTTTTGGTTTGATATCAAGAGCATATTGAATTATATCATTGATAATTATAGTTTATGTTATAAGAGGGTGAAAATTATGTTTACATTAGTGAGTGGTACATATAATAAGTTCATATGATAGCTAATATTTAGTAGGTGGGCGGGTTCATTACCTAGCTTTCTATTGTAATTCTAGATGATGAGGTGGTATTATAAGAATCATCAAATCCCATTTTTGACCAATTTTAGAATTTATTTTAGGAGTATTTATTCAAGTTTCCACACAAGTATGCTATTGAGTTCATGATTGTTCTTTTTACAGGAATAAAGACTATATATATTCTAATGTATAGGACAAATCCTCCAAATAATTGAGTGTTAAAGTCTTAGGTAGAGTATTTGAGGGAATAATGGTTTATACTTTTGTATACATCACCTTAGGGTGAAAATGTTTTATTCTCTAAGAATGAAGATATTTCTTGGAGATTGTGTGTCTATTATGGTAAGATGAACCGTGTGATGGTCAAGAACATGTGTCTACATACACAAATCAATGATATATTTGACAAGGTATGAGGAGATATAGTGTTATTCAATATTGATATAATATTAGGCTGCAATCAGTTAAGGGTGAGGATTTTTAAAGAGTGTTTAAAAAGAACTATGGCCTATATAAGTATCTTAAGATTTTATTCATTTTAAAAAATTAATTGATACTGTCTATATCTATAATGAATCAATACTTCCTTTTTTATTTAGATTCATTTATGGATATATTTATTGATGACATTCTCTTGTACTCTCATTTGAGGGATGATAATGCTAAAAATGTTGTGATTGTTTTAAATAAACTTAGAGAGAATTATTTATTTTCTCATCTCACAATGTTTTTATTTTGGATTGATTATGTGAACTTTTTTGGGAATGTGATATCGATGGGTGGGGTATGAGTAGACCATCAGAAGGTTGAGAATTTGGTTTCATGATTGTATCCCACAAATGATTTTTAAATCCATAATTTATTTAGATTATATAGTTACTACCTTAGGTTTATATAAGACTTATCCCAATTGGTTGGACTGATAATGGGACTCATTAAGAAAGGGATAAAGTTATTTTGGATATATTCTTATGAGTGATACAATCATGATCTAAAATTATGGTTGACTACAATAATAATCATTTCCATACCTAATCCAAATGAGTATAAGTTTTGTTGTGATTCATTATAATTCAAAATTAGAGAGATTCTAACACAGGTTGGTCATGTGGTCATGTATGGGTCCAAGAAGTTGAGGTCACATGATTCTAAATATCTAATGCATGATTTTGAGTATGAAATGATGGTTCATTCCTTGTGGTTCTAGAGACATTATATTTTTGGGTGATAGGTTTTTTATACACTAAACATAAGAGTGTGAGGTATATTTTTTCACCGTGTGTCATGAACCATCAGAAGTGATGATGGATTATGTACTGAATGTCTTCTGACTTTGAGGTGGAATGTAACCCCAAGAAGGGGTACATAATTACTGCTGAACTGGGTAAAAAAACTAAATATTTGGTATTGAATGATTCTACTACTGAGTAATATATAATGACCATTTCCCCTAGTTTACATCTTAATGTTCTAGAGTATGATGGATAAGAAACCCTTGTATCCTAGTCTATCAAATCCTCACTCCTAATGAGGGTAAAGGATTGGCATCTTTCAAATTCAGAAATTTTTGTGATGAGGGATATTATATATGGTGGGGATCAACCACCATATTTTTCTCTTTAAATTGATGAAATACTTATATATGTGGTCATCTTGTGATATCTATGAGCATGGATGAATAGATAATCAGGGAAAAATATATCCCAAAATGGGGTTTTAACCTATTAATGTGAAATATATACAATGATATTCATATATAGTATTGGTGGGATGATTTGAATAATTTCATAATATTTTTTTTTCATATAGTACTCCACTTGTCAGTAGGTGAAGGTCAAGCAATAGTGGCATGCTGGTCTCTTCTATTCATTACGTATTCTCAAGTATAAGTGTGATATTGTGACCGTAGATTTTGTGAGGGGTTTGTTAATGATGTCCTAATGTAGATATGTGATTTGGATTGTGGTGGAATAGTTAAATAAATATAATATTTTTCTATTGATCTGAGAGACCTTCACTATTGATGAGTTGGGTAAGATATATGTATAATTAACAGTGAAACTATATGGGTGCATCAAAGTATCATTTTAAATTGAGATTACTATTTTATGACTCACTTTTGGATATGTTTTCATAAGTTGGTAGACACATAGGTGTTTTAATGTCTCATATTTTCTATGTATTATTTTTAAATATTATATGGAATTATTTCAGGACTAGACCTTTTGACAACATTAGATTCCGAGGCCTAGAGTACCCAAAATAAATATTTGAAATAGATTAAAAATTTAAATAGCACACATGAGCGGGTTTCCATTAAAATTGGAATAAAATTTAAAAAATTGCCCAAATCAGAAATTCGAGGGCACCATTGCATCTGGAGCAGCGAATTTACCTTAGGCGAGACCTAACATCGATCTACGTGAGTCAACTGCGAGAGTTAGTTTTTGGACATTTAATGAAATAAAACCAAATAATAATTTATTTTATTTAAAAGTTCCCTTTTTTGCATAGTGACCTAACACCCCCCTTTAAATACCTATGTATGGAAAGTTCACAGGGTTAGGCTCATAACCCTATGAATTGAGAGAGAGATCCTCTTGGAGAATCGGAGGAGAAACCATTGGCAAATGATGCCAACACATCTCAGATTAGACGAACCTCACCAACGAATGCGACACGATGATCGTTCTTCAGCCGGATCGATGTAGGGGATGTTATTTCGATTCTTCATTCCCCGTTTTTGGATTTAATGATGAATGTGGATCAAACAAAGAACTTTTTGATCCACAGATTCGTACATTTTTTCAAGAGGGTTTTTATTGGGTTGATCTTAGGAAATTAACCCATGTTAGATTATTGTTTTGATTCTGCTCTGTTTGATACTACTAATGGGAGAAAATCAACGCCATGACGAATGACGGTGGAGGTCCGTTCCTATATTTGCTTTTGTATTTCTTTTCCCTTTATTTTTCTTGTTCGTTCTTCACATTCTTTGTGGGGCAACGAACAACAGATTGTGGGACATCCGTTTTGTGACACAACGATCCCAAATTGAAGATCTGACATCATAATAACCTATTAGAGATGCGATAGAGATGGTGGCAGACGAATCGACATGGTTCGAGATTTATTTTTACTTGATCATTCTTTGTGTGGGTGAATCGAAAAGCATTTTTGGGGTCGATCGGAGGCCTGAAACCGACGGAATCGTCTTCATGATGATTGGGTGACCTCAAACCTTCAGTTTTGTGATGATCAGATGGATGAATCGAGGATCAGAGGAGCCCTAAGGCGCAGCGATGAAGAACATCAGTTTTGGAAATTTCTGAAGAACAAAATGTGTATCTTGAAGAACATGCCGTGTGTTACCAGCATCAATGAATAGGGTTTCGGGTGTCATACAGGTATCACACGGTGTGTGACCCCAATCACACGACATGTTGGAACTTTCCTGAATCTTAGTGTGTATTCTGGGAAGTACACAGACACGAGATGGACTACACGACTTCGGAACATGATGTGTAGAACCTAAGCGGCCTGGAATAGGTGACTACGTAGGAATAGGCATGTATCCAGGGGATATACAGACATGAGATGGAGTACATAGCCGTATACTCCACCAAAAGGCCAAACCATGCCAACTGCTTGGGTTTCCCCGTGTACCAGTTACACGGGATGGAACACACGGGATAAAGTTATGTACGGGCACACGACATCATACACGGAGCTGGAACCAGTTACTCGGACATGGCATGTGATCTGTACTACACGCTGCGTACTGACCTTTTTACATGACAAGCCTTGTGTCACAAGCCATTTTATACAGGCAGTACCGAGGGTCAGAAGACATGGCGTGTGACACTTCTACACGCTGTGTAATTTTTAGTACATTGATTGATCTTCTTGTACACCGTATCTTGGACATGTTTTGTTTGGGTTAGTGCCCTTTTTTCTCATTCCCCTGAATGTTAGGTATCGTTTCATTTTTTAGGAGTATGATCCCTTTAACAGGACTTTCTGAGATAGAGTCAGCTATCCCTCTAAGAGGCCCAGAGCGAGATCCTCTATCCATTATTGACCCTAGGTAGAGTCAGGTGTTGACGTGACTATGCCCATAGGGCACTGATCCTCTACTTAGAAGGTGAATCTAGATGAGTCTCGGTATCCACCAAGGCCCTCGCAGTGATCCTCATCTTTGTATTGTGATCTTTCCCCACTCAGGAGTGTGTTCTCTCGGAATGAGTGTATCTATCTATTGTGACTTTTCCCAATAGACATTACTTCTCAAACGGACATCATCAGAGTTATCATACTAATGGAGTGAGTTCTACCAGACGAGTGCTTCATGGAATCTTCGAACTAAATCCCTATCAGGGGTATGCGGTTGTGTGACTTGTCTCTTGATTGCAGGTCTGGGTTTTGAGTATATATGGATTGTGTTCTCCTATTATATGTTCAGTAGATATATACTGTGTAGAGTTGATGTGCCTTTCCTTTGTGTATTGCTTTGTGGTTTTCGGGGTCCTCTACCAAGTATTGTTATACTCACCACTGCACGGGGTTTTCCCTCATGTGTCATGTATTGTGTAGATGAGTAGCCTTTTGACTAAGTCCAGGGTGGAAAAGGACATGACCGATCCTTTTGAGTTCCCCATAGGCTGAGGTGTTCCTAAGACAACAAGCAGTAGTCCCAGTACCTCTTTGTGTTTACAGGTTGGACTTTGTAGTTTTCAAACTCTTGTTTTTGTTGGGCTTGTATTCTGGGCCATTTTACTTTCAGTGCTTTATTTTCTATCGTACTCTTCTGGTTGGGTTTAGTTTTATGCATGCATTATGTACCTTAGTGGTTCTTTTACATTTCAGAAGTTATGGTCTTGGAGATGTGTGCGTGTGTACATGCACTTAGGCAATGCCTCCCATGTTAGTAATATGCCTACTTGGTGCTAGTCACTAGCCCCTGGCCGATTGGAGGCAGGCTTGCGAAGTCACTGCATGGGTCCTACTAGGTCAGGTCATGAAAGAGTAGTATCAGAGGTGGTCGGTTATACCTTAGAACCAAGAGTTTGTGAGTTTGGTTTGGGGAAAAAATGTTAAGTGTTTTGGGCTCAGCTTTTAGGCCAGAGACTCCAATTTTGGTGTTGAAGGCCAACATATCCATACACTAGGACTCTGATAACCTTATTTTTGACTCGGTACATGAAAACAATAGTTGTGGGGGAAATAAGAGATTGGTATATGAATCATACATAAATGGGTTGTGTTTTCCATGTTCTTTCTATCAGCTATCCAGATATACTCTTTGACCATTGTACATCTTATTCCTTATAGGATGCCTTCGCAACGCATACCTGCTAGGACTCAGTAGCGCCATCACAAGGATGAACCACTAAGTGACAAGGCTTTGATACAGGGACCATTTCCCCAGGCGTTGCCTCCAGGAGGTGTACTTGCAATACCACCACCAGTGGAGTAACTCATGGTACCTACAGTACCGATCGACGAGGGGCATAGGCTGAGCATGCTCTATGAGTTCCAGAGACAAAGACCCCTCAGGTTCTGAGGCGAGCCTGACCCTCAGGCGGCTGTGTAATGGCTTGAGGTGGTGACTAGAGTTTTCCATCTAGTGAGGATATCAGCGGACCGAATGGTGATTCTAGGAATGATCCTTCTTTAAGGTTTGTCAAGATAATGGTGTAGTCTAACCACACAGACTCAAGATGAGGTTAATATTTTGTGGATGGATTTTGAGCGGCTCATTAGGGAGGATTTCTCTCCAGTTACACTGAGAACAGTGCACATCTAGGAGCTTCTTCACCTCTAGCAGGTTAGTTTGTCTGTAGCTAACTATTCATCAAGGTTCACCAACCTTGCCAGGTACTCGATGGATATGGTAAGGGATCAGTACTTTAGAGGCCAGACCATAGAGCGAGGTGTACGACGAGACATCTGACCAAGTATCATGCCTCTTTTCATTCCAACTTATGTTGGAGTGATCGAGCAGGCCTTGGTGATCGAGATATTCTTGGAAGATCAGAGATATCCAATGGTAGTCAACAATAGGAAGGCAGGTGTAGAGACCTTAGAAGTAGGGAGCCGATGTCAGGCAAAGGGACTAGGATGGGGGAGATGTCACAGGAGGACCCAGGATAGGGGTTTGGGAGTCTAGGGCTCTCAAGCTGGATCCAATCAACCTAGGGATAGGCGATGCTACTCGTGCGACTACATGGGACATCTCTCTAGAGATTTTCTGACCCATAGAGATTCTAACAGGGAGATGGTGGATGGACCACCGAGGTAGAGGCCGAGAGTGGAGCAGACAAACCCGCTAGGCGGAGAACGTGGAAAAAGAGTTGGGATAGCTACAAGTGGTGGTAGATAGTTCGATCTACCTCCACCACCACCCATAGAAGGTCCACACCAGGCTCCGAGAGCTGAGGGATAGGGGCGGGGATAGCTTCATGTAGTCAAGGCGTACAACCCAGGGACTCGAGGGATGATCTGAGGTATGATATGTGTCTTATCTACCTTATCTTCCATACTTATAAACACAAGTACTAGTCATTCCTTCCTCTCCACATATCTTGTGTGAAACCTTGAGATTCTGGTAGAGCTGTTGACTCGATCCTTATGCTTTGAGACACCTACAGGAGAAGACTCGATGATCACAAACCATTGAAGATAGTGTGATCTTACCCTTGGAGGCAAGAGTTTCGGTTGTAACCTCTTGGTAGTAGCATTGAGGCCTTACAACATCATTCTTAGTATGGATTGGTTATCCTCAGTCCATGCCCAAATTGACTATTTTAGGTGAAGAGTGCGGTGTGTCAGCAGTGATGGGACAAGGTTTTCCTTTTTCAGTGAAAGGGAGACTTAGGCAGCACATAATGGGCTCATTCATAGGAGGGTGTAACCAATCACTCATGAGTTGGATAGACTTACCCTTAGGGTGGTAGATGTTGTGAGCTTCTAATTCCCAATAGTAGTAGTGGAGTACAAGGACGTCTTTCTTGAAGATGTTCCAGGACTACCTTCCCACAAGGAAATCAACTTCTGTATCGACTTACAATGGGGATGACACTGATTTTATCAACAGCAAATCGAATGGTTCCCATAGAGCTTCATGAGCTGAGGGTGCAGTTAGAGGATTTTCAAAGCTAGGGTTTTGTGAGACCTAGTGTTTCACCCTGGGCGGCCCCATTTTTGTTTGCCAAGAAGGTATATTGGAGTTTGAGGTTGTGCATGGATTACAAGCACCTAAACTAGGTAACAGTGAAGAATAAGTATCCAATGCCTAGGATCAATAACTTCTTTGATCAACTAAGAGGGGAATAATGGTTCTTGAAGGTTGACCATCGATCATGTTACCAGCAGTTATGAGTATGGGATAAGGATATACCAAAGACAAATTTTATATGCCTCTACTGTCACTATGAGTACTTGGTGATGCCTTTTGGCTTGAAAAAGACTCTCGTAGTGTTCATGGGACTTATGAACCAGAACTTCCAACCGTACTTAGACTGATTCATAGCGGTCTTCATCGATGACATCCTTGTGTACTCAGCGTCATAGGAGGAGCACACGAGACACCTGATGATGGTTCTAGATGTACTCTGAGAGCACCAGCTTTATGAGAAGCTCTCAAAGTGCCATTTCTAGATTCAAGATGTCCACTTTTTGGGACATGTCATTTTAGAAAATGGAGTAGCTATGGACCCAGCCAAGGTAGAGGTAGTGTTAGTATGGAAGCCACCTTGGAGCATGATGGAGGTCTATAACTTCCATGGGTTGGCATGATATTACTGGAGATTCATTCTTGACTTCTCCTGAATATTAGCACTAATGGAAGACTTGACCTGGAAGGGGAAACCCTTCTTGTGGATGGGGAAGTGCCAATAGGATTTCGAGTAGTTGAGGTAGAGTTTGAAGAGCGCCCCAATCTTGAGATTATCGAAGGAGGGTATTGAGTACATATTTTTATGTGATGTTTCATGGACCAGTCTTGTTGCATCCTGATGCAGAGACATGAAGTGATTGATTATGGTTCGCACCAGCTTAGGCCACATGATAAGAACTATGCAACCCATGATCTCAATTTGGCAGCGATAGTCTTCGCGTTGAAGATGTGGCGAAACTACCTTATGGGTGAGCAGTTCATCATCTACTCTGACCACAAAATACTCAAATACATATTCTCGTAGAAGGATATGAATTTGAGATAGTGGAATTGGCTAGAGTTCCTCTAGGACTATGATTTAAAGATATTCTATACTTCTGGGAAGGGGAAAAAGGTGGTGGATGCTCTTAGTAGAAGGTCAAACTCATAGCTATTGTGTGAGGAGACAGAGCAGTTAGCCACATTGCAGTTATCCTACATGGATAGAGAGGATGTATCTTACCTTCAGTTGAAGGTTGTCACCCCTCTACTCTTACAGTGAGCTAAGGAGGCACATATTGGGGATGTGAACTGTGAGGCTTTACATGATCAGTTATCTACAGTACGTGATCCTAATAGATATTCGTAAGGTGGGGAGCACATACGTCTTTTTAGAGGATGCACTGTTGTACCCATGGCGTTGCGGGAGGAATTCCTGAGGGAGTTTCATACATCTCCCTTGGATGTACATCCTGGAGTGGTGAAGATGTACCGGGATCTCCGACGATAGTTCTGGTGGTCAGGAATGAAGAATGCATTAGGAGAGTTCATTTCTTGATGCCTTACGTACTAATCGGTGAAGGCTAGGCACCAGGTTTTGGTGAGTTTAGCTCACCCCCTGGAAGTTCCAGAGTGGAAGTGGGATAGAATATCGATAGAATTCATGATAGTCTTACCACGTACGTCCAAGGGGAATGATTCCATTTGGGTGATTATTGACTGACTCACCGAGTTTGCCCACTTCCTAGCTATAAGGGAACAAAGTTCTGTAGAGAGATTGGGATGCCTCTACATTTAGGATATAGTTCAGATTCATGGCATCCCTTCGACAATAGTCTTGGACCGAGATGCCCGTTTTACATCCCCGATGTGGAAGGGATTGCAGGAGGCTTTTGGGAATCAGCTACACTTGAGCACGACCTTCCATCCCTATACCGATGGTTAGATGGATAGAACCATTCAGGTTCTAGAGGATATGTTGCAGGCCTGTATCTTGGAATTTGTTCATAGTTGGAAGGACCACCTACCAATGGTGGGGTTTGCGTATAATAATAGATACCACTCTTCCATTGGTATGGAACCTTTAGAGGCTTTATATGGGAGACCCTACCGGGCACCGCTTTACTGGACTGACCCCGAAGAGTCAGCACTCATGGGTCCAGAGTTGGTGTGAGCTACCACCGAGAAGGTGTAGGTCATCGGGGAGAAGATGAATACTGCATAGAGCTAACCGAATTATAATGATGATAGGCGGAAAAGACCTCTGGAGTTAGAGGAAGGGGACCATGTATTCCTTAGGTTCTCATGTTGTCAAGGGTTATAGAGATTTGGAAAAGAGGGAAATCTATCTCTGAGGTTCATCAGAACTTTTCAGATACTACGCACAGTTGGAAAGGTGGCATACCACCCAGGTCTACTGCTACATTTGCACCAGGTACATGATTTCTTCCATGTGTCACAACCGAGGAGGTACCTGCATGACCCATCGCACATCATCAACTAGGGTGAGATGGACATAGAGGATAGAGAGACCTTTGCTGAGTACCTGATAGAGATTGATGATCGATAGGAGAATATCCTTCGTGGGCAATCGATTCCCTAGGTGCACATTCAGTGGCAGCACGAGAATCTTCAGGAGAGCACATGGAAGCGAGAGACTCAGATCCGTGCCCCGTACCCACATCTTTTTTATTATCTCTTGTTTTGGAATTTCAAGGATGCAAAGCCCTAAGGTGGGGAGAATATAATGTCTCATATTTTTTGTGTATTATTTTTAAATATTATATTGAATTATTTCAAGACTAGACCTTTAAACAGCATGCGATTCTGAGGCCCCGAGTGCCCGAAATAAATATTTGAAATAAATTAAAATTTTAAATAGCACAAATGAGCGGTTTTCCTTTAAAATTAGAATAAAATTTAAATGAGTGCCCAGATTAGAAATCAGAGGGCACCATTATATTTAGAGAAGTGAATTTACCTTAGGCAAGGCCTAACATTGATCGGCACAAGTCAGCTGTGAGACTTAGTTTTTGGATGTTTAATGGAAATAAAATATAACAATAATTTATTTTATTAAAAGTTTCCTTTTGCATTAAAATAATTCCACCCTTTTAAATACCTGCATATGTAAGGTTTTTAGGGTTAGCCTCATAACCCTACCAATTGAGAGAGAGAGAGCCTCTTGGAGCATCGGAGCAGAAACCATTGGCGGATGATGATGACGCATCTTGGATCGGACGAGCCTCACCAATGAATGCAATGTAGTGATCGTTCTTCAACTGAATCTAGGTAGGGGCTATTATTTTGATTCTTCTATCCCTATTTTTAGATTTAACGGTGAGAACAGATCAACCCACGAACATGTTGATCCACAGATTCATACATTTTTGCAGGAGGGTTTTAATCGGGTTGATCTCAGGAAATTAATCCATGTTAGATTATTGTTTTGATTTTGCTCTATTTGATCCTACTAATGGGAGAAGATCAATGCCATGACGAATGATGGTGGAGGTTCATTCCTCGATTTTCTTTTGGATTTCTTTCTCCTTTCTTTTTCTTGTGTGTTCTTCACGTTCTTCATGGGGTAACAAACAACGGATTTTTGCGCTTATGTTTTGAGATACAAAGATCCCAAATTGGTGATCCAACATCATAACAACCTAGCAGAGATGTGACAAAAATGGAGGCAGACGAATCGACACAGTTCAAGATTTCTCTTTCTTTGTGCATTCTTTGTGCAGGGGAATTATAACATGTTTTATGGGACGATCGGAGGCCCGAAACATACAAAATACATCTTTATGATGATCGGGTTACCTCAACCCTTCAGTTTCATGATGATCAGATGGCCAGATAAAGGATAAGAGAATCCCTGAGGCATGGTGATGAAGAACGTTAGTTCTGGAAATTTTTGAAGAACACGACGTGTATCTTGAAGAGCACGCCATGTGGTACTGGTGGTGGTGGCTAGGGTTTCGGGTGTCAGAAAGGTATCCCATGTCATGTGACCCCAGTCACATGGCACGTTGGACCTTCCCCGAATCACGACATGTATTTTGGGATGTACACAGACACATGATAGTCTACATTGCTTTGGAACACGGTGTGTAGACCCTATGCGGCATGGCAGAGGTGACTACACATGACTCGACATTTATCCAGGTGATACGTAGACACAGGATAGAGTACAAATCCATCTACTCCACCACATGGCTAGAAAAGGCTGGATGAACGGGTTACCCTGTGTACTGATCACACGGGATGGCACACACAAGATAAAGCCATGTACGAGCACACGACCACATACATGGATAGGACCCTAGTTACTCAGACATGACATGTGATCTGTACTACACTCCATGTACTAACCTTTCTACATGACAATCCATGCGACACGGGCCGTTGTACACAGGTAGTACCTGGGGTTAGAAGACATGGTGTGTGACACTTCTACACGCCGTGTAATTTTCAGTACGTGGATTGATCTTTCTGTACACCATATCTTGGACAAGTTTCATTTGGGTTAGTTCGCCTTTTTCACTTTCCCTTGAAGGTCAGATATTATTTCCTTTTTCAAGAGTATGATCCCTTCAGCAGGACTTTCTGAGATAGAGTCAGGTATCCCTCCAAGAGGACCAGAGTGAGATCCTATATCCATTCTTGACCCTAGTTAGAGTTAAGTATCGACATTAATATCATCAAAGGGCACTGATCCTTTACATATAAGGTGAATTAAGATGAGTCATGGTATACTCCAAGGCCCTTACAGTGATCCTCATCTGTGTGTCGTAATCTTTCCCCACTTAGAAGTGTGATATCTCAGAATGAGTGTATCTATCTCTCGTGACTTTCCCTAACAGATAGTACTTCTCAAACGGATGTCATTAGAGCTATTAGACTCATGGAGTGAGTTGTTCCAGATGAGTTCTTCATGGAATCTTCAAACTGAATCCCTAGTGGGGGTATGCGGCTACGTTACTTGTCTATAAACTGCGGGTCCAGGTTTTTAGTATATCTGGATTGTGTTCTCCTATTATATGTTCAGTAGACATATACTTTGTAGATTTGATAGTGCCTTTCCATTTTGTATTTCTTTGTGGTTTTTGGGTTCCTCTATTGAGTATTTTTATACTCACCCCTGCATGGGATTTCCCTGCACGTGTCGTGTCTTGTAAAGATGAGAAACCATTTGACAGAGTCCAAGGTGGAACAGGACAAGAATGATCCTTCTGAGTTCCCTATAGAACGAGGTGTTCCTACGATGACGAGAATCAGTCCCAATACCTATTTGTATTTATAGGTTGGACTTTGTAGTTTTCATACTCTTGTTTTTAGTGGGATTGTTTTCTAGCCTAATTTACTTGGAGTACTTTACTTTCAATCGTACTCTATTGGTTGGGTTTAGTTGTATACATGCATTCTGTTCCTTAGTGGTTCTTTTACATTTCGGAAATTTTGGACTTGGAGATGTGTTCATGTGTACAGGTACTTTGGAAATGCCTCCCAATTTAGTAATATGCCTACTCAGTGCTAGTCACCAGCCCCTGGCCTATTGGAGGCGAGCTTGGGGAGTTGCAGAATGGGACCCACTGGGTCGGGCCGTGATAGGTTTATCTTATCATTTTTATCATCCATATATATGATGACTGTTTGAGTGTACTATCCAAATGTTAAAGTATATATGGAGAGATCTTTTCTTGGATTTTATGGTTTTGTGGGATAATGTTTTAGTGATTTTTAAGTTTTATTATAAAAATAATTAACAAGATTTTATTCATATGGTGAATTTTAAATATTTATATTGTATTCCATTTCAATCAATACCATATTGTATATAAACCATAGAGTCTTTAATTATTAATGAGTCACATATAAGAGATGTTGAAAAATATCTTGCTAATCAAGAAGCGGTTAGAGACCGATCAATATAGGTAGAGGAAGTACGTAAAGTAGAAAAATAATCCTCTAGAATTTAAGGTGGAAAATTGGTTATTCCTAGGTGTGTTTCCTAGATTGGGGGATTGTATTATTAATAGGGTAGGGATATTTATTGTCAAGTTTGTGGGGGGTATTCAATGTTATCAATAGGATCATTATAGAAACATACCTATTAAATTTGAAATCATGTTATGGAATTAGAAATGATGTGTTTTTTGTTTCCTAACTTTAGTTATATCATCTTAATTGATCCCATGTGATTTGTATTGATGAAGTTTATCTCAATTCCATCACATTTTTTGAGGAGCATCTAATTCAAATTCTCGATCAGGGTGAAAAAGACACCGTGTAGGAATGTGGTTCCTCTAGTATGAGTGTATTGGTAGCATGGGATTATCTAATATGATATGAGGTAGTAATATTATGACAAGAAAGATCAATATCCAATTTTATTTACCAATTAATCTTGGTGATTCTCAGAAGTATAACTTTAGGATGTGAAACTGTATTGTGGGGTGGCTATAATTCCTTAGACTATATCCTGGTACAAACTAGTTTAAATTTATTCCAATCTCATTTTTTATTTTTTCATTATTTTTGAATATTTTATTTTTTTGGGTATCCCAAGAGTTATGTTTAGAAATTTTCTCGGATTAGGATCATAATTTTCTATACATAGATGATAATTTTATGGAGATGTATTTTCATGTCATGAAAGGTACATATCATTTTACAATGTGTGTTAATGTAATATTAAGTCATCTTGGCATTAGAAGAGGTGGAAAAATGATTTGGGAATCACAATATAGTGGGATTCATGCCTGATTGTTAAGGTCTAGTTGAAGAACATGTTACTTCCTAGGGACTCAAAGCATGGTGAGTGGTGTGTAGGAGTAAGTCCTGTTGCATAAGGGTTAACTGTAGGGAGTGAGGATCACATCATAGAAGAGGGTGTCATACTATAATGTAATCCTTTATGTATTGAGTTTAATATTATATAAATACTTATATATAATAATAATATCATGGTAAATGGTAGGACATAGTGATTTTGAAACTTACATAACATATGGAATTTCTTATGTATTGAAATCCTTACAGATCACCATAAAATACTTATATATGTGTTTTTTAATTTTCTAAGGGGTGTGAAGATTTCCATGTGGAATAAAAAACCATTCCAAGATGATCATTCTTCATTTAAATATCCAGTAACCCTTACAAATATACCCTCATATATGACATTGTGAAATTTTATGAGGAATGATGGTCATGCCATGACCCTTGGATTGCATTGTGAAGTCTGTTGTGGGAACTCATCATAGTAAAGGTTTTTTATTGAATGTAGTTCTGGAAGGAAATTTTATATGTTAAGGTCTAATAACACAACAAGATAGCCTAGATAATTGGATTTTTGGCACAACCTGGTATATGAGTTACACACTATGACCAGAAAGGCCACACCATGGGGGTCACCTTGAAGAATTATTATACCATGACCTGTATAGTCACACCATGATATGTGACCTAGATAATTTTGAAATATATTGTATTAACATTAAAATTAATTAATTATGATTCGTTATTCTTTATATTAACTCCCCATCTTTACTCATATCTCTCTCCCTCACAATTATTTTCCTTCCATGGATGATTATCTTTTGTTCTCCACCTGATTCGAGTTATATTTGATCCCAATAATAGATAGAGGAATTTTTATTATTAATCATCAATTAATTCATAGTTCCTATTAAAATTTCAATGTAATATACTAGTTAAGGGTGTTTATACACCATTTAATGACTTCCATCATGTTATTTGGTTTCTTATATTTGATCTTGGGTACGATTTAAATATTCAATATAAATGATCCTAGGAGCATAAGTTAAGTGGTCCCTAAGTTATTGGTTGGATTTTTATCCAACCAATGATATGAGATGGCTATGAGGTGGGCTATTATCCCCACTTGGTATGATATTTTTGTGATGGTTCTATGGTGGGGAACTATCCCCCAACTGGTTCTGATATTTTGGAGATGGTTCTTGAGTGGGGTATTATTCCCACATAGTTGATGATATTCTAGAGAAGTTTATGCAGTGGGGCGATATTCCCCCTTGGTAGTGATGATATACTAGAAATGTTTTTTTAGTGGGGTATTATTCCCTTATGGGTGTTGATATTATAGATGGTTTTAGGCTAGGGAATTATTCCTCCCTAGGTGATGATATATTATTTTCAAAGCCATATAACATTGGGAGAATACATTTAGGTTTATTACAGGTGTCACAAAAATTCCTAAGGAATTTTTTTTACTTATGTATACTTCAATTAATTTATTATGGAACATCATCACACACTTTTATTCACATGATATATTCTAGAATACCATTGGTGGTGGCCTACTAAGTTTTACACAGACCTTGATTGGGCCAAAATGGGTACTATAGTAGACTTTATAGTTGCAAGTAAATACAAGGGTAAAGTAACTATACATGATATCTAATCTATTTAGATGGGACAGAGTATATGGTATGGGACTATTTCAGGACTCAGAACTAGGTTTTTTGATTTCCCCTAGTTTTTATTTATATGTTATTTCTAGGTATAATGTATATGAACCACCCAAAAGATATATATATTATGTCTGTGTGATTGTATAACATATAAAATTATTCATATCCGTATATAATGGGTTGATATATTTTTAATATAGGAATTTATCCATTGTTTTTATCCAGGTTTATTAATATAATTGTTATCATTGTTACTTCTTATACTAGTTATGGTTACATAATCCATTAGGTATATTATCTCTACGATTTTATCAAAACCCACTACTAATTGGTAGCCTAAAAAATTTAAGGGGGCACACCTAATGTATGTGAAGACTTTGACTTGTCACAGTGGAGTTTAAACCATTTCCGGATGTTACACTGTTATAGGATGGGAATTGACTCTCATAACTAGATTGGGATCAGGGAAAAATTATGTGATTGTTATATGGAAAATGTTTTTTTAGAATGAATATATTATTAATTATATGTTTTTTGGTGTTTAGGGAATGATGCATAAATCTAAAATTCTTAGTATTGAACATGTTGGGTTAGGGAAAATTGGTTAAGTCCCCAATGTCTAAGAGTTATGACATGAAGCATAAGGATACTGATGTTTGAAAAAATGGATAAGTTTTTATACATAATGGTTTACAAAAATAATATTTAAGTCATTATGTTTAATTTTCCTCATGTGTAAGTGTTACTAGATATAAGGGTATATTTACATAATGCTTAAGTCATCATGTGTAATGGTGATGCTTCATAAGGGTTTCCTATTTCAAAGGGAATGAGTATGGTTTTCCTAGGCCATGCATTTTGATAATTATCAAACTTTTTAGTTGTCGTATGATATATAAGGGTTAAACATAGTATATTTAAAGGTTAACTACGGGTCACCTTATGATATACAAGGGTAGTCCAAAATAATGTGTAGGAGTACTTGAATGGTTTTGAGATTTGGTAATGTACCTAAGTAACCCTATGATGAATGAGGGTTAGCTTCACAATACATTAGGGTTATCCAATATATAAGGGCCAACATGAAAGGGTAACCAAATTTGGGTTAGAATTATGGGTTAAGTAATGGGTAACCAAAGTTGAGTTATAATTATTGCTAAGTAATGGTTTTATCTAATGATACATATAACTTCATATGTTATATATAAAGTTTGACACCCTATGATATATAAGGGTTGATATTGTGGTTCAGATGATACTAAAGGGATGGTCTAGATGATATGAATGTGTTGAGATGTAATGATTTTATAGTATATCGGGGCTCTAGACTCTAAAAAAATTGGGTGTGATTATCGGGTCGGGGGAAATATGCTGTGAGCTATGGGGTCATGTCATGAAGTTGTGTTATGTATTCAGGGGATAAATCCCATCATAAATAAAGGGTCGTTACAAGACATGACTCAACTAATTTTAATTAATTAATTAATTAACTAGTTAAGATAAATATTAAAGGAGGTTTTTCAATTTTATCTATGAATATAGTGACCCCACAATAAGTCTCTTCTCTCTGACATCCTTCCTTACCTCTAGGAAGATCTTCAGAGATTGTTTTCAGTTTTATATTTACTTAATTACAAGAAGTAGTCTTGGGTAAGGATAGATTCATGTGGGGTTTTCATCAAATCTTTTATAACTATTTCATTGTAGTGTATTGGTTTCTCCCAAAATATTTGGATTTTCAAAATTATCTGATTTATTCTAATAAATTCAAAATTAGATTTATTTTCTTAATGAGTAGAGTATTAAAAAACTCATATAAGGTTTGGGACCATTACATTATATATTCAGTTACTCATTTAGTTATTTTATTTTTGTGTGCTATAATTATGGTTAGTTTTTGCATGTTGTATGACTTTTTAAAATCTCCCTAGAAATTGTGATGGGATGATATCATCCTAATAGTCAATAGAGACTGAATAGATTACTAAAAAATAAATTGGTGTTGAATTTATTGAATGAGTTTCAATTTAACTATTTATGGTCTGTTTGTAGGAGTGAGTAAGATTCTAAAGGAAAATCACTTTCCTTTTCAAATATATATTTTAAAAAATGTTTTTGGGGAAAAATGCATTTTAAAGGAAGTGTTTTAAAAATAAAATTTCATGGTGGATGAGATGATTTTAGCTGATGGTTTTTAAATGAAATTTCAAAATTAATGTGTGGATTTAAAAATAATGGTTTAATTGGGGTTATAGACAAGTGCCTATAATAAGTGAAGATGGAATATTATGACTTTTATAAATGGTTTGAAAATAATATTTTGACTTGGTTTTTAAGGAAAATCCAAAATGGATTAGTTGATATTGTTTTGGTATGGTTAACCATTTGTGGGAAATCACTATTTTCTAAAGATTGTAAACCTATTGTGATTATTGATTAATATGGTTGATTATGTTTCTATTTTTCATGATGATTAATTATTATATAGGAATCCATTACCATGCTATGATATTAATAATTTTTTTATGAACTTTCATTATTATAGGTGCATATGCATTCCTGATATTTTTATTCTTAGGGTATCAAGTTTCAATGTTAGATTGAATTGATATAAATAACTCCTTAGAGGTTAGTGATGAGTAATTAGATTGGTTATGATGGAAATACTCATGGTTACAAGAAGTAAGTTGGGGTTATACCATTTTTTAAAATGGTTCTAGAGTGATCTGTTCAAGCAACATAGACGATTGAGTGGCCTGGTGGTTTAAAATATCTGATAGGATAATAAATACTTTATTATATAGGTATTGGATGAATGAATATTATTTTTTAGAATTACCTATATAGGATAGTTTATAGAAGCATTGGGTATTTCCTTTTTATATTTTTTGATTTTGATGCTTTTTAGGGTAATGGTCAGCCCTTTGTCTTCACTATATTATATTATATTCCTTCTACCTATTTATTTATGAATTAACTTTAGTGGTTTTAATTATGTTTTGTGTGATAGTATGGTGGGTTGTGATTGGTTGTTATGGGATGTGGTTGATGTCGAGACATGATGTGAGGCCTCACAATGAGATTACTATTATAAAAATGGTCTATTACAGACTATATAGGTTTTTAGGATATCTATTATGTGGATGGTTAATGATAAATATATGGTAGCCTTGGTCAGAACCATATGGATTTAATTATTAGTTAATAATCTCTCATTAACTATGTTGGTACCTCCCCATTAGTTAGAATCTTATGGTGTATGGGGATGCACATATAATTTCTTACTACATGAGATTTATAATACATGTACTTCTTGATCTGATGCTAATATTAAATAATTATAAAATATAAAATGAATTAAAACAAACTATGAAGATAAAATGTTTGATATATTTGGGAACTAAGTATATTTAAATATTTGACTCTCAATACATAGTACACTTCATTTCTGAAAAGTCTCCTCACATATAACTATCCAATAAAAATACGTTTGATTACTGTGACACCCCAACAATTATTTTCTTATCCTTTATTATTTTATTGAAGTTATATCTTTTGGTTGAGGTTTTTTTCATTTCTTGTTGAGAATTTTTGAGTTTTATAGGTTCTATGTTTGTTTTGTCCTTATTTGAGGTTTGAGTGGAAGGTTCGGAGGGAAACTATGTGCCATAATTAGGAAGAGGGATTTTTTAGTTCAATTATTTATTTAAAATTTACCTATAAAATCTTGAGAATAGTTTGGCACAAAATGTGTGAGGTTGAGGAGAAACTGTGCAGCCTTATTTTGGTTTTAGGGACAAGGCACACGACTTTATCACAATTTGGAGAAATTGTCTGACAAACACTAGTGGTGGATATGAAATTTAAAAGAAACAATTTCTATGGTTGGCATATGGTTTGAAAAATCATGTAGCCCACCCATGATGGTTTCCTTTTTCTCTAGTAGGGTGTGCATGGTTGGCACACAGTTTGGAAAACCATGTAACCAAACCATGTGACTTGCCAAGTTCTTTTAAAAGTAAAAAATTTCTATTTCCCCTCCCTCATTTTAAAGCTATTTGGGGTTTTCCTCTATAATTAAGTTGAGGTACACCAAGGGGAACTTGAAAACCCTCATCCCTGGATTCCTCAACCATAATTAATGCTTTCTAAGGCGAGTTCCTTTGGATTTATTGGGCATTTATTTCTCTTATATTCTTCCTCTATTGGGTTCTTAGTTTTATTTTATTGGGTTCTATTTAGGTTAAACCCTTTAGTGTGGGTTAGATAATGTTTTAATTTTTATCATTTGATGTTTGGGTGTGTAGTTTGTTCCTTTGTCTTGCATCTTCCTTCTATTGAAATTTTATCGTATTCACACACTATTGAGGTAGGTGTTTCCATCCATTTCCTTTCTGAAACATACCATTTGATTATTGAGTATTTTTAATAATTTATAAAGGAGTTATTAATTATTTTTATGTCATAGTTTAACATATTATGGAGTATTCATGTTGGAAAAGTGATTAAAATTGGATTTTCAAGGGATTTCCTTGGTTATACATATTGTTGTACATGAAATGTGTTTGATAAAATTACTATTGGGAATTTAAAATGATTTTTTGTACATTGGGATTGTGTTTGGCCTTGGTTATGTTTCATTAAAATGGAATGTGTGTGATTTGAGTATTGTGTATGGGTTTGGGTGGCTTTTTTGTTTTGGTCCCTGTATATGGACCCCAATGATTGGTTATGGTGTGAATTGTGATTCTCTAATTAAAACCTCATGTATTTTCCTAGGAATCAATAATTGTACCATTGGATACGGGAATATCCATATATGTATGTGGTGCGCATATGGATTGTAAGAATCTTGATAATGAAATTTTATAAAAGAAAATTTCTACCTCTCTCCCACTTTTTAAAATGATCTTCTCTCATTTCACCCCGTTCCATTCCATCTTCTAAATTGATTTCTCTATAAAAAAATCCCAATGTTATCTAAATTTATTCCATAATACTAAATATATTCTAATGTGGTTTCAAATGTGATTACCAAATTTTGAAATGTTTCGCACCATGATATATAATTTTGTGACTGTAAGGGAAAAATTCCTGGTTTATATATTCTATGCATAAATTGTGTTTTATAATTGTTTTTAACATTTGTTTATGTGGATGGTATTCAAATGGGAAATGGGTTTAAAATTTTTAATGTAAAGGCCTAATTGGTACATTGAGGTGTATTGGAAATGGGTATTTAAAACTTATATGACTCATAGGCTCGGTTTCCAATTTGATAAGTTCTATGTGTTATGGTAACCCCTATGGTTATCCTTCTGTTGAGAGGGCCTTTACATAGTAAGTTTCAGGGCTTGGGAAAAACATTTTATGTGGTATCTATGGGTTATAGTTAATGTCAAGTAGGCGATGACCTTATCATTTTCCCTTGTAATATTTTCATGGGTTTCTAGGAAATCATCTAGAGGGTTGAGTCGTGATTGGTATATAATATGGAATAGAATAATTCCTACCCATCAAATAGAGAATAGGCTAGGTGGGTAGTTCCACTGGTGATGCTAGTTTAGAGTAGATAAGTTCTTCATTAACTATTCAGATTCACTATACACCAGTAGGTGGGTCCAAACTGAGTATATACATTGGTTTATTCTAGATATATTTAAGAAATTCCCATGATTATTATTTTTATTTTCTTATTTTACCTTGTTTCACTTCATTACATATTCTTAATGTGTTTATTTTCTCACCCTTTCACTATTTCATTATTATCTTTGTCATCATTATCATTTACATTCTATGTCACTTAGTTATGTTATTAATTTCATTCATGTATTCCCTGAGTTATGATTCCAACTTGTATCTTGGTTTTCAAACTTGGTTTTGAAAAGAAAATGTGAATTCAATTAAATAAATGATAAAAACACTATTTTCATTAAATGTATTTTAAAAAAAATTTATGGATAATTTTGAGAACGAACTTGTATGGATTTTGTAGTGCTTTCTTAATGAGTTGTTTTATGATCAAAACATATCTGTGACACTCATCATTGAGTGGGTTTATTTTGTGCATGGTGGTGACAAAGAGGTCTTATGAAGATCATATTGGTTCTAGTCTAGTTTATTTTGTTTTGGTTTTCCATTTTAGTGTTGCTATAGATTAATTTGATTATTTATTTACTCATTTTTAGTTATTTTTGGTTTATGATGTGTACTCTATTTAGGTTATTTATATTTTTTTAATATTGGAAAAATCATTCTCATTTTTATTATATTTTTCTTAGGTGAAAGTTTCAGGGTCGACCCGAGTTAGTTCGTGAAAAAATTGTATCAGAGAAGGACTTTGTTATTTGGGGGTGTCTAGTAGTTTGGACATTGGTCATCGGGACTTGTGAGGTGGAAATGGGTAGAGCATCAAAACATATTACTAAAAAAAATCCATGATTTATTAGGGGTAATATAGGACTTGAGTCTTTTATTTTGAATTATGAGTTTATTTGATTGGATTTTGTTTGGTTTGTGTGATTGGGGAATGACAATGGAAGTGAGCCAGTGTGATAAAGTGGGATTACATGGAGAGGAAAACTATGTGGAGCCTAATTACACTGTTCAATATACTCCTAGTGGTTGTTTCTTTCTCAATATATGTTCTTCTAAAATTCATGGCCAGTTTGGCCATGGTTAGTAGTTCTTATTGCTATGGTTTGGTGTGAGTGGGGATTATGTTTGATTCCAGTTGGTGTGAGGGGATTCTAAAATAAAAACAAATTCAAAATTAAAATTGTTTTGGGGTTTAGTTATGTTTAAAAAGTGTTATTTTTTGTTAAAATTTGGATTTGAATGTGAATTGGGTATTTTGAAAAGTGGATTGTAAAAACGTGGTTATGGAATTTAAAACAGAAACAATGATTTTTGAAAAAGGAATTGGGTTTTTATTTGTTATGTTTTTATGTATGAGTTGTTTTTTTGGAATGTCCATTTTGGTTCAATTTTGGTTTAATGTTGATTTGGTTTTTGTTTCTTTTGTTATATAGAGTATACCATCAAAAAATGCCAATTGTTTCTAGAGTGCTTCTTCTTATTTTAATCCAAATCATGAATCCCAATGGAGTGGTTGAATCATGTTTTTTATAATTGGTGCCAGTTTTTATTGGTGATCAGGGTGTGTTAGAGGTAGTGGGGTGGATTGAGGAATCTGAAGGTGTTTTCAGGTTTTTGGGAACCCCGAACTCTATGCGGGTGCATGAAGATATATGTTTGTTTGAGGGTTCAATTATGGATAATTTGATGGTGATTGTTCTACCATAATTTCATGTTACCTTGTGCTAGGAATTTTTTATGACCAATTTTATCTGATAGTTTATACATTAAGAGGTGATGATGAGGTAATTTTAAGAGATATTGAGTATTCATTAAGATCAACAGAAATTGAAGGCTAATTTTGATCACTTGAAAGAGCCAGTTTCTTTTCCCCCATAGATAGAGTCATTGGATTAGTTGAAAGCAGCTATATTCATCTGGGGTCTTTATGCCAAGATCAATGATCAAGTTCTCTAATTCAGGGAATTTCTATTTAGGAATCATGTGAAAGAGGCATTCCAATATGAGTTGGTTCTCAAAACACTATATGTAGCAGTCAGAAACCCAATATCTCATGGTCCTCATGACAGTTCCTGATATGGAAAGAGGAATACATTGAAGTGAACTATTTATAGGGAGTTTTATTTTCATTTTACATTTATAATTTATTGAAACACAATTATATTTTCGTATAATGTGATTAGTCTCAACATTTTAATCCTTATTATCATAATTCTTTGAAGGCATGTTACTGGTGTGGTCGTTTGGGTCATCTTGAGAAGTTTTGCAAGTTTCATTTCTAGAATAGGTAGTTTCGGCCAGAGGGTTTCAACTAATAACTATGGGGAAGTTGATGATTCAAATTACCATGACACCATCCATAAGCCTTGGATTTAATATTATCATGAAGTCATGAATTGTGGGGTAGTGGAACCTTGGACTAGTATTTGTCTCTAATTTGGAGTGGTTATCCTTGTTGGTTGGTTTTGGGTTTTGGTTCTCATTTTTTATTTTTTAATTTATTGGGGGAATGAGGGATCTTTGTTTGGTTCTCAATTTATTTCATGTGCCTTTTATGGGTTCTTCCTTATATCAATGGTTTTGGTTTGGTTTTAGAGTTACCATATTACTTCATGTGGGGTTTCCCTTATTAGTTCCATGGTGCTAGTTGGGTTCTTATGATGGGGATAAACTTTATCTTCTCCCCATAGTTATTCTCATTTTTTTTTCATTAGAGCTAGTTGGGTGTGTATTTTAGAGTAAATGGTGACCCTGAGTTTCATGTTCTTTTATTGCCTTGTTCAATTTTGAGTTTGAGTTTTGTTTATCGTTTGGTTAGGTGACTTTATAGTGGTAAAAAGTGTCTTTTGGGGATAATTATTACAACCTAACCTTATATTTATTTTATTTTATTATTTTCTTTAATTTATATCTTTAAGTTGAGGTTTGGGTTGAGTTCCCAGTGAGAATTTTTTATTTATTGAGTTTTCTATTGTGTTTTCTCTCTCTAAGGAGGTTGAGTGAATGGTTTAGAGGGAAACTATGTTTCATGTTAAGGAAGTTATGTTTTAAGTTAAATTTTTTCCTTCATGGTTTTCCTAACATTTTTTGAGAAATTTTTTCCCAAACTGTATGAGGGAAAAGAGAAACTATGCATCCTTCTTTTAGTGTCATAGGCAAGGGACATTACTTCCACGCAATAAAGAGAAACTATAAGTGAAAGTATGAAGGGAGGTTATAAAATATTATTGAACCATTTCACATAGTTGGAACCTGATTCTGAAAATAGTGCTACCATCCCATGCATGTGTCCTCTTTCTCCAGTTGGGTGTGTATGGTTGGAGCACATTTTTTAAAATCATGTGGTCAAACTGTGCGGCTTGCCCATATCATTAAAAAATTTGTAAATTATACATTTCCCACTCCCTCCATTAAAACACATTTGGGTTTTAATCCACATTCAGCTGAGGTGAAATAAGGGGTTCCTAAAAACCCTCTCCCCTTCCTTCTTCAACCCCCATTGAATATTTTTAGGGTGTCTTTATTTGGATTTATGGGTCATTTTCATCCATTTTATTCTTCCTATATCCGGTTCTTAGTTTTTCTTGGGTGGGATAAATATTATCTGAACACAAGGGATAGGGTTAGATAATGTTATCATGTGTTTCATTTGATGTTAGGGTGTGTTGTATATGTAGGTGTTTCCATCCATTCCCATTCCAAAACATTTTGTTTAATGATTTATCATTTTTATTAATTTATAATGGATTTGTTAATTTTTGTGGTGTAATAGTTTAAATTTTTTTAGGATTTCATTTTGGTAAAGTGATTCGAATGGGTTTTCAATGGTTTTACTTATTTATACATATGTATATGCATGTAAAGTGTTTGATAAAATTCCAATTGGTCATTTAAAATGAATTTTTGTACTTTGGGATTGTATTTATCATTGGTTATGGTTCAGTAACTTCTATTTTTTTGTGATTTTAGACTTCGATATGGGGTTTAGTGAATTTTATTGTTTGCTGCATGTGTTTGGACCCTTGTGATTATTTATGGTGTGACTTGTGATTCTCTAATTGGGACCATATGTATTTTCAGGGCTTTCAATACATGTTACATTTGATGTGAGAATATCCATATGTACATGGGGTGAACATATGGATATGCACACACTTGTTAATAGAAATTTAGAAAATAAAATTTCTATATTGAGCATGGTTTTCAAAATTCACTTTTCTAATTTCTTACTCCCTTCCATTCCATCTTCTAAATTTTTTTCTTTAAAAAACTCAAAATGTTCTCAAAATGGATTCTTCACATCTAAATAACTTCTAATGTGGTTTCAATTTTTTTTATATCATGACATGTTTCCCACATTGAGAAGTAATTTGGTGACTAAATGTAAATAACGACATGGATGGAATCTTCTAAGCATAAGTGGTGTTTTATATTGGTTTTGGAAATTTTTTGAGTTAGATGGTATTAATATGGGAAATGAGTTTATATTTTTTAAGATAATGGATTTTTTTGATAATTTTTGTGTTGTAGGGAGTTTTTATTTAAAACTCATATGATGTTTAGGAATAGGTGGAAATTTGGGAAGTTCTATGTATGACGGGAGACCCTATGGTCATCCTTATGATGAGACAGACTTAAAATTGTATGTTTTAGATTTTTGAGATGGAATACATGGTGGAATATACAGGTTATGGATTATTCAATGTTTGTGATGACATCTTCATTCTCCCTTGTGAAATTCTCATGGTTTTCAAAGATGTCATCTAGAGGGTTAAGTGATATTTTCTTTCAAGTCATGATTAAATGGATTAGTACTCCCCGGATAGAGGATATGCTAGGTTGTTTTTTGGAATGGGTGAGGCTTGTATAGAGTATCCAGGATGTTCATTGACTATGAAGTTTCACCATACGCCAGTAGGTGGGTCTACAAAGAGTACATCCATAGATTAGTTCTAGTTATGTTTTGTAAATGCCAATAATTACAATTTTTATGTTTTTATTTTAACTTGTTTCACTTGGTTACTTATTATACAAGTTTTTTTCCTTACCATTGAACTATTACCTTTTTTATCAAGATTTATTAGAATTTCCCATATATTTCACTTTGTTATATTTTTCATTTCATTAATGTATTATCTGGGTGGATTTTTTTATTTGGATCTTGGTTTTCAAAATTATTTTTTAATAGGAAATGTGTACTAAATTTTATTAATGATAATAAACATATTTTAATTAAATGTATTTGAAACTAGAAGATATAAACTATTTTGGTAAAGGAATTATATGGATTCCAGGGTTCTTACATACAATGTTTTTTATGATTACTCCTAACTTGTGCCACTTAGCATCAAAAGAACCGAGATATTTTTTTAGTCTAGGTTATGTTTTGGTTGGACAATAGAGTGGGATAGTTTTATGGATAGTGGTGACCAAGAGGTCATGTGGAGATTTTGTTGGTTCTAGTATAGTTTCATTTTTGGTTTTGCTTTTCTATTTTAGTACCGTTGTATTTTTATTAAGTTATGTATTTTCTGATGTTCAATTATTTTTTGTTCATGATTCATACTCTATTTTAGTAATTAATAACTATTTGTTATTGTGAGAAATAATTCCCATTTTTATTATCTTTGGATCGAGTAACCGATTTGGGGTGCGGTTAAGCTAGTTCTTAATAAAATTATATCATATTTGACCTTTTTAATTTGCGGAATCAGGTAGATTGAAGATAGTATCATCAGGACTTGAGAGGTAGGTATGAGAATATAATCATGAACCCTTATTTATCTTGATCCTTGAGTTACTAGGGGTTATATGGGACTTTAGTCTCATATTTTGAATTCTAGGTTTATTCTATTGGGTTTTGTTTAGTATGTTTGATTGGGTAATGACAATAGAAGTGAGCCACTATTATACGGTAGGCAAACATGATGTAGTGACCCATGTAGAGCCTGAGTACAGGGTTCAAGATACACCTAGTGGTTGGGGCTTGCTTGGGAAATGGTCTTCTAAACCAGATGTTTGTGTTAGGCATGGTCGCTAGTTTTATATTCCTGGGGTTTTGGTGTGAGTGGTGTTTTGGTTTGGTTTTGGTTGGTGTTAGTGGATTTTAAAATAAAAAAACATTCAAAAGGAAATTGATTTAGGGATATAGTTTTGTTTAAAATATGGTATTTTGTATTTAAAGAGGTATTTAGAAGTGAATGGGGTATTTTGAATGGTTTCATGTAATAACCTGGTTTTCAAATTCAAAATGGAAATAGTGATTCTTGAAATAGGAATTAGACTTTTATTTGTGATGTTTTTATATATGGGTTGCTATTTCAGTTTAGAATTTCCTTTTTGGTTGATTTTTTGTTTAATTTTGATTTGTTTTTGGTTTTTTGTGTTATATAGAGTATAATTACATGAAAATCCCAAAATATTATAGTGATCTTCTTCTAATTATTGGCCCTACCTAGAATCGCAGTGGAGTCATGAAGTTGAGTTCTCGGTTTTTTCCAATTTTCCATGGGGATCGGGGTCTGTTATAGGTAGTGGTGTGGATTGAGGAAGATAATGTTTTTTACATGTTGTTAGTAACTCCCAAATATGTGACAATGTGCACAGTTCTATGTTTAACTGAGAGTCTAGGTATTCATCGGTGTAAGGTGATCATTTCTCTATAATTTTATGTTGGCATGTTTTGAGAAGTTGTTAAGGCCACTTTTATCCAAGGGATCATACCTAAGGAGGGGAATGTGAGGGAAGTTTAAGACCTCTTAAGTATTTATCAAGATAAATAGATGGTGAAGGCCTATGTTAATTGCTTCAATGAGCTAGTTTCTTTTTCCCATTATATACCATTATAGGATCATATGTATGATATTGTCATTGTTTTGGGTCTCTTTCCTTAGATCAAGGATAGAATTATATCATTTATGGAATTTCTATTTAGGAATATTTTGGATGAGTCATTCCTATACATGTTGGGTCTCAAAACATAGTGTGTAGAAGTTGGAAACCTAGTTTCTCTTGGTGTTCCTGATGGTTCCCCATATTGAAAGATGCATATTCTAGATGAACATATTTTAAGGAGTTTTATTTTTTGATTTTTATGTCTCCTTCATTGGAAAACACATCTGTTTGCATCCAGTGTGGTTAGTTCGAGAATTAAATATAATTCTATCGTAAACCTCTAAAGGTATGTCAATTAAAGGTTGTTCAGGTCATTTAGAGAAGTTTATAAGAAAAATTTCAGAAAGAGGATTTTCATACTGGAGGCTTTCACCTTCTAAATATGAGGAAATATATGATTCAATGAACTATGGGTCCAGTAATAGGACCGAGAGTGAAGCTTATCACATAGTCAAGAATTATTGGTTATCAGAAAACCTAAACAAATATTTTTCTCTAATGTTGGAGAGGGAACACATTACATATCACTATGATAGTTTTCTTCGTTTTTATATTTTTCATTTTTATTTAAAATGGATTAGTGGCCTCTCTCTCTCTCTCATAATTATGGTATTGTGTTTTGTGTTGATGAAGATGGGTGATTAACCCTATGGGGTTCTTTAGGTTTTTGATTGTGATTTTTTGGATATGTTTGTCTCTTAAGGTAATTATGGATCATGGGTTGGTTTATTGTTTTTTTAGAGTCCCTTACATGTGTTATTCCTTGTATCGAGGATTTATTTTGGGTTGGGAGTTCCCATATTACTTCATGTGGGGTATCCCTTATTGGTTCCGTAGTTCTAGTTTTGTTCATGGGGTGGGGATAACCTCTATCTTCTCCCCATTTTTTTTCATTTTTTCCTTTAAATATGGTTGGGTGTTACTTTTGGAATGAATTTTTACCCCATTATTCATGTCTTTCTTATACTTGTTCGGGTTTGAGTTTGATTTTGGGTTCTCATTTGGTTTGGTAACTTTTTGGGGGAAGAAATTATTTTTTTGCGGAGAATTTTCACACCCTGGACATGATTTTATTTTATTTTATTCTTTTATCAATGTTATATATTTTGGTTGAGGTTTTGGTTGTGGTATCAATGAGATTTTTTGAGTTTTTGAGGTTTCAGGTGTGTTTTTCCCTACGCATGGTTTGAGTGCACGACTTGGAGGGAAACTGTGTGGCCTATTAAGGGAGAGAATTTTTTTAGTTAAATTCATTCTTCCATGTTTCCCTAGAATTTATTTGGAATGGTTTTTACTAACTATTCAAGGTAAAGGAGAAATAGTGGAGATTTCTATTGATGTCACGAACATGGAACACAGCTTGCGCATGGTTAGGAAAACTTTTGTGTAAAGAATTTGGCGATTATATATAATTTTAAAGAACAATTTCACATGGTAGGTGCATGGTTTAGAAAAACTTGAGGCTAAATTGTGTGATTTTCCTCCTTCTATAGTAGGGTTTTCACAGTGGCCACATGGTTTGGAAAACCATACAACCCAAAAATAATACATTTTCAAATATTTTAAAATTTGGAATTCCCTCCTTTCCCCTCCTTCCTTTTAGCCCCATTCAGTGTTTTATCCTTTCCTATTCGGCCGAGGGACACTAGGGGGCTCCCAAAAACCCCCCTCATTTGCTTCATCAACCCCTAATGAAGCATTATAAGGTGAGGTCCATTGTTTTTCTTATTCATTTACTATTATTCTTTTTCCCCCTCTGGTGTTCTTGGTTTTTCTTGGGTGTATTATCTCTTGGATAATCTCTAGGGAGAGGGTTTGCTAATGTTGGCTTGTGTTTCTCTTAATGTCAGGGTGTGTGGTTTGTTCCTTGGGCTTAGTTCTTTATACTCGTGACGATTTGTCACATTCACACACCATTAAGGAATGTGTTTCCTTAATTTTCCTTTCCAAAACATATCCTTTCATTCTTGATAATTTATTATTAATTTAAAAAGGAATTATTAATGATTGTGATTTTTTAGTTTAACTTATAGTGGTTCTTTATTGTTTCAAAAGTGATTAAAACGGGGTTTCCATGTTTTTCCATGTTTATATATATGTATATTCCCACAAGTTGTTTGATAAAATTTTGATTAGTTGTTTAATTTTATTTTTTGTACATTGGGATTTCGATTGACCTTGGATATATTTTGGTAACTTGATTTCTATGTAAGTTGAGTCTTGTGTATCTGTTTTAGTGACTTTTTGGGTTGGTACATGTGTATGGATACCCATGTGATTAGTTATGTTGTGATTTGTAATTATCTAATTGTATCCTTGGGTATTTTCATTGAAATCAATAATTGTTCCCTTTGATGTGGGAATATCCATATGTGAACGGGGTGTACATATAGATAGGAACACATATCACAATGGAATTTTATAAAATAATATGTTCATATTGAGTTTGATATTAAAAATTATCTTCTCTAATTTCTTTGTATCATACATTCCATCTTATAATTTTTTTTATTTAAAAATACACCCAGTTTTATCTAAATGTATTTTTGACTCATAAATAACTTATAATGTGGTTTTAAATGTGTTTTACAAATAAGGGACAATTTGAAACCTATAAATGTAACTTGTGACTAAATGTAAATAAAGGCATGGTTGATATATTCTAATCGTAAATGGTGTATTATAATGGTTTTTGAAATTGATCTAAGTGGAAAATAATCACACAGGATATGGGTTTAAAATTTTAAAATTAAAGGATCTGTTGGTACATTATGATGTTTTGGAAATTGGTATTTAAAACTCATATGACATGTAGGAGAGATTCTCACTTTGAGAATTTATATGTGTGATGAGAACCCCTACATCCATCCTTCCAATGTAAGGGACTTCAAATTTTCAATGTTTGTGACATGGAAAGGAATGAATGTTGGAATATTTAGGTTATGGTTAATTCCAAGCATTATATGACTACCTCATTATCCCTTGTACTATTATCATAGGTTTCTTGGTTTTCATCAATAGGGTTGAGCGATGATTTATTTCTAGTTCTGATTTGATGGATTAGTACCCCTTAGATAAAGGATTGGATATGTAGTTTATTCCACTATTGAGGGTAGTTTATAGTATCCATATAGTTCATTGACTATAGAGTTTCACCATATGTTAGTAGGAGTGTCTGGACTGGATAAATACAAGGATTTATTTTAGATATGTTTAGGAAATTTCCATGATTAGAATTTGTGTGTTCTTATTTTACCTTATTTAAAATGGTTACTTATTTTTCATTGATTTTTATTACCCATGAAATATTTCCATTTCATATCTCCCTTTATTCTCATTTCTCTATTATTTCACTTAGTTCTATTATTCCATTAAATCATGTATTCTTTAGGGTTTGTATCTCACTTGTATCTTGGTTTTCAAACTATGTTTTAAAAGGTAAATGTAAACATAGTCATCTAAATGATGAAAACACAGTTTTCATTAAATTTATTTCAAACCATAATTTATATGGTGTTTTGGGAAAGGACTTGCATGGATTATTTAGTTCTTACACAATTAGAAGTTATATGATCACAACCTATATGTGACACTCGGCATCAATAGAGACTAAAAGTTTTCATGGTTAGGTTCTATTCTAGTTGGGCTATAGAGCGGGATGGTTTTGCAGATAGTGGTGACCAATGGCCAATATTATTATCATGTTGATTTTGTTCTTATTTTATTTTTTGTTTCGGTTATGTTTTTCTCTTTTAGTAACATTGTAGTTGTATTTTTTTACATATTTACTAATGTTCAGTTATTCTTTTCCATGTTTCATACTCTATTATATATATATATATATATATATTATTTTGAAAAATCATTCCCACATGGTTTATATCTGATACTTGATAGTAGTTTTCATCCTAAGAGGATCGAGAATGGCTCTCGATCCATATCGTGGGTCATCTCAGGTGACCAGTTTAGGGTCGACCCAGGTTTTTTTGTGATAATTAAAATTCCTGGAGAAATGTGGAATCATATGATAGGGTGATATATAAAGTTACATAAGGTTTGAAAAATTAAAACCTATAATATATTATCATTATGGCCAAAACATGAGGAATAATATAGAAACACGAACCTAAGTACATGAGTCATTTCATAGTCATAAGAATATGAGGAATGGCATGATCATAAATACACAATCGAAAACATGGAAGTGTGACTATAAAATAAACGCGATACATTAAAAAACATATCACCATGGCACACCAATATGGTTTCATAAAAAAGTTTACCAATGCCTTTGACCATGGTTTCTTGAAACGTTACCAAGCCATGTTGCCAAGGTGTCATGACATCTTAGAAGATTAATTCCTTATCAAATTCATTGTAGCTCTATCAAGGTGAACAATTCATATTATTATATTCATGTGTTATATATAGAAAAAAACATACATAAATCCATAAATAATTATAATATAAACCTATATAAAATGAATGGGTGACCATTGGAATTTATTATTTATATAGGTAAATACATTTAATAATGATAATTAATTATGAGGTATTTACACCATATAGAATGAATGGTATACATTTTAGTCAATAATTTCCCCAGTTAATTGATGTATTGGTATCTAGGTTAGAATCCTTCAATATGAATAGTCATTCAAGGGTATTCACATGGATTGACATTGGATGAAAATTTATGCATAAATAATGGTAAGTCATGATAAAGGAAACAATGGATCATTCTACATAGATATCATATCTCCACCATACCATATGTAAATAGGAACATAATATTATAGGATAATGTTAAAATACATAATAAATATCTAGATTTATAGAGAACATGAACATTAGTTAGAAAATATGTGAGAAATAAAACTGTTCAATGTATTAATGTGGCTATCTTGGTGAATATTTAACAATAAACTTTAGAAACTATATGATGTTCATAATGAAAATGGTAGTACCCAATTGAAGGGATGATAACCAGAAGTGGTGGAGGGTACATTTGTGGAATATTTATATCAATTGAACATAAATAATAATCCATCTATTTTGATCCTTTAATATACTGAATAAGGTGTATGTGAATTATTAGTAGAAAATTCACTATAAGTGTCAAATTACATGTGCAACAAGGACTCTTTGTCACGTAGCAGTTGATGATCAAGTTAATACACAATACATTATTTTTAGGTTTATGACCCCAATGTACATATTTACCAAATCCAAATCAACTTGTTATATCTATATATGGATATCAATGTGTGGAAAACAACACACACATTTATTTAAAAAAATTTGGATGATTTTATGGCTATGAAAAAGGTTGAGCATTATACTTCCTTATCAAGGTAGTATAATTAGAGGTAATAGTGATATATTTTTGATAACATATTAAGGAAATTATAAAAATGATGAATAATAAAATTTCATGATGAAATTTGAAAATAATTTTAAAAGGCTTGTAATTATAATGGGAAAGGAGGGGTGATAAAACCTTATTTTGGCATAATAAAGGCTTAGAAAAAGGAAAAACTAGAGGGAATAAATATAATCTAATAAAAATATTTCTAATGAAATATAATAACACGGAATGAAGATTATTTAATAAATAAAAAACAATTTGAAAATACATTATAATAAAAGTATTTTACTTGAAAGTAAATATGTGGATTAAGGAAACCCTTAACTGTCATGAGATTATTTTCTTAGATCCCAACCATAAAAGATACAAAACTCTTCATGATTGATGTGGGAGAAATATAAGAGACTCATTGGGAGAGCGATAATGAGATAACATCAAATTTATTGGAGGGAAAATGAGAATAGGTGTTGGGTATTAATAATTGAGGAGGGGTGGTTTAAGGTTTTAAATAAAGATTATTATTTTTAAGGAAAACCACTTTTTGGTTGAATAAATTAATATTTATTTTATAACAAAAAATGATTTTAAAAGTATATACTTATGTTTAAAAGTGCATATGACACGCAACATCAAGATTAAATTAACCATAAAATATTAGTATATAAATATGACCATTATGACCTCACAATTGAACCCGTTGATATGAATATGATTAACTACATTATAGAATATAAGTATAAATTTATTACTTAATATAGATTTTTTGATTAAATATAAATATACATTCATTCAATTTTGGTAAATAAATTTTGTTTTTCAAAATTATATTTCCTTCAAAAATGATTTTTATTAATTTTTGTGAGAGGATAATAAAAATATTTTTTTTTTCAAATTTTGGAAATTTTAGCTGATAAAAAGGATATAATTATTTAATAAAAATATTAAAATTATATTTTGGTGAAATTAATAGATAGTTTTGAAATGTTTTATTTTTCAATGATAGTGAAGAAAGTGATTTTTGTTGAAAACTGTATATTATTTTAAAGTATTTACAATGTTAAATTATGTTTTGTATTAGTTGTAAAATTTCCTTATTTCCATTTTATTTATTATAATTAAATTAATAGTCCTTGGAATGAATTTATACTTGAATGTGCTATAAAACATTTTTATACACAATTTTTTTTCCTAAAAAACAACTTTTCATCGTGTTTTGTGAGTTTAATTTTAATTTTAATTATTCTAATTCTTTGAATTGAATTTTAAAAAATTAATTAAACATTTTAATTTAATTTTTCCAAACTTTTTAAATAGGTTTCTTTTATTTTTAGTTATTATAAATAGTAACCAAAATAAATAATTATCACCACATTAATGGTAAATCAGGTAATTAAGGTTAAAGATAATATGATAAGGACAAAAAATTGACCCTAAGTATAATACCCTGATATTTTGTGAATTATTTTTCAAATTAATTTATCAATTGCAATATTTTTCATTTTACATAATACTAAAAATAGTTTATTTTATATTAAATCACTATGTTTAGATTGCGTTATTTGTAACACCAAGTTAATTATCCACTACACACAACATAAATTTTATATTTCTCTAAACAGAACACCTAGGTTAGTTTGTGTTACACACAATAACTAATTTCCTCAATGGATTGTGTAACACACATGACCAAGTTTTACCAAACAAGAATATATTATTAAAATTTTATTATTTAATATAATAAAATATAACTTCATAGTAAAATTATCCATTATGAATGGTATTAAATAATTTATTAAAATATATGGCTTACAAAAATATAATATGAATTCATAGGTTATTAATTAATTAGAAATGAATATGAAAACTGATAGAATATAAAGGAAAATATTTACATTTTTATGTTCACAAAGTAGTTTTACCCTAATAAATTAAATAAATTAAAATTACTGAGTAATAATAGTGTAATATATATTTTATATATTCAATAAAGTATTTTTAGTATTCATATAATATATTGGATAAACATAAGATATGAAAAAACCTAATTTTATGCATAAACACCAATATTTTTTATAAAGCTAGTTTTAATGCCTTTTCATAGAGAACCCACTTTAAATCCAATTTTTGGATCATTTATAGATTTAATATGTCATAATAAACATAATATTTGGATTATAAACATAAAAATTAGATTAGGATATATTTTTTGGTATTTTTTGTAAGGTTTCATTTTGTTAATGAATAGTTTAAAATACTAAATTTTAATTCAAAACTGCTTTTTAATATAATTTACTTATCTGGATAAATTATATTTTAAATTGATTTAATAGTGTAATTAGACAATATTGTTATAAATTAATCAAATTTAGGTCATTGGAATCAATTTTACAAAAAATTGGATATAAAACTCAGTAAACTTTTGAATGTTTTTACATTAAAGACCTGAATTGTCGACCTGACTGGAGGATTAATTTTAAATGAATGTATTCCACTTATATGTTTTGAATTTAAAAAAATTTATTCCATATTTGGAATTATAGTAATTGATAATTGATAATTATTTTAATATATTTTTTGACCAAAATGATTAGTGAAAGTAATTAAAATTAATTACAACTATTAAGGTAAAATTAAGCTTAACTAAGGACTAAACCTTAAATTTATAACCCAAAATGACCTAGAAACTTCTAAAACGACCATTTTATGGCCATTATTCGTCCATGAACCTTCAATTATTGATTTTATTTTATGGTATGACTTTTTTAGGTAAAAATGTGGATACATGTAACTTGTTTAAAAAAATGCCAAGTGTGTTTTTCCCATCCATATAAAAGGCTACCACTTTTACCTCTTCTTTAAACCTCTCAAACAACATATGTTCATACAATATATACCCAATAAAATTCCAAAAATCCCACCTTACTCATTGAATCCTCCATTTGGTAATAAAGACTTTCAAGGAAGCCTTTTGGCACAATTCAAAAGGAGTTACCCGATTAAGAGGCACTGCATTCTCTCAAGATCCTTTATTTTATTTTATTTCTCCACCTCCTCTAATCTCTTTAATCCATAATTTTATAAAAAACCAATATAATCAATATGTTATGATTTTTTATTCCATTATTTATACCTACATTTACAGACACCTCCATCCAAGGGGTAATGAACGTATTGTTTATTTGTATGATGATCTTGTGCCTCACAAAAGGATTATTGACCAATTTTTCTTATTACTTTTTATGGTTAAAATTTTGATGGAAAATATGATTATAAATATTATATATTAAATCTATTATTTATTTATTATTCTATATTCCTTTTAAAATATAGATATTTTTACATTCTATTTGGTGTAAATATGATAATTTCATTTTAGGAAGTGTGGACTACCGCCCCCTCAAAGCAATGTGGTTCCTTCACATAGTTCATGGAATGTATTAAGTATGGGTTTAATGAAATTATATGATAAATATATAATTATAATTATAATATAATGATATTATATATATATACATATATTTATTTTATTTCTTTCTATCAATATTATAATAAAAATAGAAACAATGTTCATGCGTATGTACGACATACCGTCTTCATGAATGGTTTATTCCATTTTATACTTATATATTATTTATATTGTTATAATAAAAATATAATGGATATAAATTATGTTTACATCATGGTTTACATTCTGTAATAATGATATAAGTATAAGGACCAATGATATAACAAATTAAGACACCTGTGAAGAACAAAGAAAATATTATCTGAAGTGAAACCTTAACATATGATGGTGAACAAGGGGGTAGTATAAGGTCATAATAAAACCTTATATGGTATTAAATTATTTAATATGGTTCTTTAAATTATGTTTAACAAATTTTTATTTATTATAAAAGTGTTTTTAATGAGTACGATGAGAGTCAAGACATAAGGTAAGGGGATTTCATCTCACTTTTTATTTCCATAAGATATGTGCTTTATTCACCACCCATTAATTTTATATGGTGTGTATACTTCCCATGGATTTAATCAATGACTATTATAGTTAAATTTATTAGTATTTTTAAATACAATTTATGATCTTTCTTTCATGGGGTTTATGTTTAAAATGTTACATAATCGGTAAAATAGGTTTTTCTCAATTTTTCTCCTTTGAGAATCATGTTTTGTTATGCACATAAATTATTTCTTGAGGTGTTTATAATTACTTTATACATGGTATATCATGAATTTAATTCTTTTCAGGATATTTTAATCTTAATTTATTTACGTTCTCTGACATTGGTATTATGATCCCAGGATACCAAGTTATAAGAGTTTATTGAAACAATCTCATTGCTTTTTATTATTATTAATGTTTATGATTACATTGATGAAATATTTTTATCAATTTCTCATGAAAATTCATGAAATTTATTATCCTATGGTTATTATTTATTTATTCATATATTTTATCCATTTATTCCACTCATTGGTATATAATATAGTTAATAAATTGTTTTTATGAAATCCTGACTTTACCCTATCTTTGATCGGAAAGCTATGTTACTTAAAAAAACTGTTTTCTAAAAAGTTTTTACAAGAATATTTTACCATTATCATATAATAATTGAAAGTAATTTTTATAATTTTGTTCTTTTACTAATGTTTTTAATTTAATATTCTTGTATCTTTTTGAATGAGTCTTTTTTTAACTATTTCACTATATAAAGTATTTTTTAACCTCATATGAAATTTATGGATTTAATCACTGCCATTTCTTCGAGGATTGATTTTAATTTTAAAAGGGTAACTTTTAAGAAAATATTTTTAAAAGAAATTTTCAAGTAAAATAATTTTCAAAATTTTTTCAAGTTTCTTTTATTAGTTTTCAAGGAACATTCTTACCTAAATGTTTTCGTGACTTATTTATAATACATAATAGTATTTTAAATGAGATGGTTTTAAAAACCTTTTGAAGATTCATTAAATTGTTCTCAAGAAAAAAAAATTCAAATTATTTTCAAACTTTCCTTAAATGTTTTAAAATTATTTTCAAGTAAATGGTTTTCAAAAGATTTTAAATACTATTTCATATGTTTTAATGTAAAAAATTTTCAAAACATTTTTAGTATTTACTTCTATTATTTCAATATATTTTTAAATAAATTGTATTCAAAAAATTTTTAATCTATGTTCAAATATTTTCAAGTAAAAAGGTTTTGAAAACATTTTCACACTTTCCTTAAATGTGTTAAAAGTATTATCAATGAAATGGTTTTCAAAATATTTCTAAGCTTTCTTTATATGTTTTCAGTGTTTTCTCAAAGAGTTTTTTTAAAATGTTTTGATTATTATTAAATATGTTTTCAAGGAAATATGTTTTTGAAATGATTTCAAGGCTTATTTATAATCATTCAAGGAAATTTTTTAATGAAAATTATTTTCAATTGGTTTTATATACCAAAAATCCCTTTTCAAAGAAGAAAATATATTTTCCTTAAGAAATATTTTTGGATGATATTTCAAAATCATTTTCCATTGATTATGACTTTAGATGATGTTACTTATTCCCTTCTAGGAAATGATCTAATGGTTGAATTCATATTATTTATATGAATGGGTTATGATTAATATCATGGTTCTTATGAAACCAATTTCTATTTCACATATTATATGTTCATGAAATCCATATATCTTCCACATGATATATGTTTATGAAATATGATTCTCTTTTATGGGTTATGCTTTTGATTAAATAATTTTGAAACTTACATTTTTTCATTGGTTGTGATATGATAACTTGTTTATAATACCCATTTAATTTCATGGGTTATGGTATGATTATTTATGATATTATGAAACATGTAAGTATAATTTCATTATGAGATGGTTTATACCTATATCTCCCTCCAAAGCATTTGGTAAAGTTTTATATCTCACGAGATAGACTAAGATGGTATTGGGAATGAAACCTGACTATTAAGATGGACATGGGAGTGAACCATGACTGACAATACGGTATGTGGAGTAAACTCATGCTATTAAGATCACCAAGGGAGTGAACCATACCCACCAAGATGGTATGAGGAGTGAACAAACTCTACCAATGTGGTCTTGACAGTGATGCTTTTTCTACTATGGAAATCATATTATATTCTTCTATGTCTTCCAAAATTTAGTGTTTTATTTATATATTGTGATTTCATGACTTAATATCTTAATTATGTTATGATACATATCTTATGAATTGATAATCAAAATTATGATCTCTAATATGCAGGTTATTATCTTCAAATGTTATGCTCATGTTCTATACCATTCATTAATGTTATGTTTACAAATTTAATTTATTTACCCTTACTGTTCTTCTAAGCTCACCACTTCTTATGTTTCATTTACCTTGGTTATGAATAAAGGTTTTTTACAAGTACTAAAGGTGGAGATATTTATAGGAGATTTTAAAGATATTTCACAAGGGTAGAAGATTTGGTTTCCAAGTTTCCAAATTCACTAAACTATTATATACCTTGAGGATTTATTATAATAATGTACTAAATATTCATAAAAAATGGAGTAATATCCATATATGTTAATCTTGGTCCATTATAGTTGTTATAAAAGGAAAGGTTTAGTGAATATTTTGAAACATGGATGATATGAGATATTGAGGTATATTTATAAGGATATTTCTAGGGGTGTCTCTAAGAAGAAGTATAATATTGGGTCAAAGTTTATGAAAATGTCATGGAATTTTGGTAGATAATTGAGTATGTGGATTCCTAGAAATACATCTGAGTTTATATGTAACAAGTGGATGTGGATCTAGAACATATTTACTTAGGGTTAACAACTCCTACATTATGTTTTCAGCCTGACTTGGGATAATTTGGAACATTAAAACATGACTTATTGCACACCTGATTTGACACTCCTCGGGGATATGATTTATGAATTCAAAAAATCTTCATGAACCATAAATAAGGATTTGAATATATGTTGGCTATGAAGACCCTAGGATGAAACTTTGATGTCATTAATTAATGAAGGTGTCATGATTTTAATATCCTTTAAGTAATTATTTTTACAACTATGTGGTTTTATGATATGATAGTACTGCTCACACTTTGCTTATGGTTTTAGTTAATGGCAAGATCTGGAAGGAACTAGAATAACATTGAATGTGATGGATGATTTCTTGATGAGTATTTAAGTGGGATGATCACTGGAGTGAGAGATATTGGGATCATGGATAATTAGTTTTTACAGAATGTGATTAATAATGTGTACCTTAATAAACTCTCAGACTCACAAAAGATGAGAATTACTTAGTCTACTAAGATTTCAGGTAATAGAGAACATAGAGAAAAGAATATTCAGTTTAATTTGTGTCAAGAATATGGAAATAATCATATAATTGAATGTATTATAGGAACAATAAGATGTTTTAAATATGGAAAAGGAGGACACAAAGAATGTGACTATAGAGAACAAAGTAGGAGTTCAGTTGACATAATGGACGAGACTATTGTCCTCCCTAATCCATAATCTAAGGTTAAGTGTTTTTAGTTTTGAATAAATAGTCATTATGCATCTCCATGTCCTAAGAGAAAATATCCTAAATAGGATCAGCAAGGTGGTATGAGTAATGGTTACATTGATGATGATGAAGAGACTACATATGAAATATGAAATGAAAAATGTATTATGATGTGGTATCCTTATAAATGGAATAAGGATGTAGTAATTGATGTTTTTATATATTTGTATTCTAGAATTATATTATATTACAGGTGAAATATATAAGGATTGTTCAGTTTATGTTTTTATCTATGGATTTACAGGAACTCTCTGAATGGTTACAATGGAATAGAAAAGTGATATAATGGAAATGTGTTGTTGATGGAAAACACATGATTATGGAAAAGATAACCCTTAATATGTTCATTATGTTATGATAATGCTATTTGGATAAATCACTAGGTTTGGATTGAGTTATAAGCAAAACCAAGTTAATCATGAAATAAAAACAAGATAAATTTTAGCTTTCTACACATAGAACTCTAATGTTATCACGTGTTACACACAACAATTACATTCCTTGATGGATTCTATAACACACATGATTGAGTTTTACAAAACAATTATATATTATTAAAATATTATTATTTAATATAATAATATATAACCAAGTAGTTAAATTATAGTTCATGAAAAATATTAAAAAATTTATGAAAATATATATTTTAAATAAATATATGTTGAATTCATAGGTTATCAATTAATTATAAATCAATATGAAACCTGATTGAATACAAATGAAAATATTAATATTATTATAGTCACAATGATATTTTACCATAATAAATTAAATTAATTACATTTATCCAGTAATATTAATGTAATATATATTTTATATATTCAATAAAATATTTTTGGTATTCACTTAATAGATTGGAAATACATAAGATAAGAACAATCTTAATTTTATGCATAAAAACCTATAATTTTTATAATGGTAGTTTTAACGTCATTTAATGAAAAAACCATTTCAAATAATTTTTTTGGAAATTTTATAGATTTAATATTTCAAAATAAACTTTATCTTTTGAATATAAACATAAAAATTATGTTATGATTTTTTTTATTTTTCTGTAAGGTTTCATTTTTTTATGAATTGTAAAAAATGCTGGCTTCTAGTTCAAAACTAATTTTTCATCTAATTTATTTATAAGGTAAAGTTATAGATTAAATTAGTTTAAATGTTTAATTAGATATTAATTTTATCAATTAATCTAATTTTGGTCAATTGAATCGATTTCACATTGAAATTGGATATAAAAACATCACAATCTTGGGAATGATTTTTCTTAAAAACCCGCATTGTCGACCCGATTATAGGATTAATTTTAAAATAATTCCTTCCACTTTTGTGACTGGAATATTAAAAAATGGGTTCCATATTTTTAATCATAATAATTTATTATTTCTAATAACTACATTTCATTTTTCACCAAAATGATTAGTGAAGGAAATTTTAATTAATTACATCAGTTAAGGTAAAATTAATCCCATCTAAGGACTAAACGTTAAATTTAAGACCCAGAAATACCTATACAGTTTTCCAAAAACAATTGGAGGGATATTATTTGGATATTAAAATTATATTATTTAGTTTTTTTTGGTTTTATATGACTTTTGTTAGGTAGAAATGTGGGAACACCCAACTAGTTTTCAAAAATGTCATCTATGTCCTTTCCCTTCCCTATAAAAGGCCATCACCTCTCCCTCTTCTTCACACCTATCAAACTACTTAGGTTCGATCAATATTTTCCTAATACACTTCCAAAAATCCATACCTTCCTCTTTTATGCCTTACTTTGGGAATGAATTCTTCTAAGGAAGCATTTTGGAACAAACCAAAAGGAGTTACCTGATTAAGAGGTAATGCCTTCTCTGGAAGTCCTTTATTTGATTTTACTTATACACCCCCTACTATCTATTTAGTCCATGGTTATCTAAAATAAAAAATATCATCAATATAATAGGATTTTATGCTATTTTTTCAAACTACACTTACACATACCTCCATCTAATGAGTAGCAAACATACTATTAATGTGTACAATGATATTCCACCTCACAAATTGATGATTATTTAATTTTCCGTACCGCCTCTCATGGTGTAAATTATTATGAACAATATATTTATAAATATTATAATTTATATTTATTATGTATTTACTCTTATGTATTATATTTATAAAACATATCTTTTTTTTACTTTCCATTTGGTGTAAATAAGTTAATTTCATTTGAGGATATGTGGACTACCATCCCCTCAAAGCGATGTGATTTGTTCACAAACTACGTGGAATATATTAAGGATTGGTTTGATAAACTTATAATATATATATATATATATATATAACATTATAATTCCACTTTAATGAAATTATATACCTATATACACATATTTCATTTACTTTATTTCATTCAATACGATAATAAAAACAGAAACAATGTTCATGCATACGTACTGCTTACCATCTCCATGAATGGTGTTTCAAATTTAACAAATCTATATTATATATATTTTTATAATAAAAATATACTACATATACATGATATTTATATCCTGGTTTACATTTTGGAATCATGATATAAGTATAAGGACCAATAAAAGAACAAATTAAGACACATGGGATGAACAAAGAGAATATTATCCAAAGTGAAACCTTAACATTGGATGGTAAACAAAAGGGTTATATAAGATCATAATAAAAAAAAATATGTTACTAAATATAAAAATATTATTCCATTCAAGATTTATAATAAATTTACATATCTTATATTGGTTTTTAATGAGTACAATGAGAGTTAAGACACAAGGTAAGGGGATTTCCTCTCACTTTTTGTTTCCGTAAGATACATTATTTTTTACAACCTATTCCTTTTGTGTGGTGTGTATACCACCCATGGATGTAATAAATGATTATTATAGTTAAATTTATGAGTATTTACAAATCCATTTTATTATCATTATTTCATTTTTTTCATTTCAAAAGTTATCAAATCAATAAAATCGTTTTTCTCAATTTTCCTTCTTTGAGACTCAAGTTTTATTATGCACCTAAATTCAATTTTGAGGTGAATGTACTTCCATTTTACATATTATATCATGAATTTAACTATTTTTATGAAATTCTAAGATTCATTTAATATCATTTTATTACATGGGGATTATTATACTAATTTACCTATTTACAAGAGGCAATTGAGGAAATCTCAATTCTTTTCTAGATTGTTTATGTTTATGCTTCCTTTGATGAAATATTATAATACAACTCTCAAGAACATTAATTAATTTTATCATCCTATAGTTATTAATGATTTATTCATATATTGTTACCATTTATTGCAATATTTAGTAAATAAAATAGTTAAGAATTTTTTTATGAAATCCTGACTTTACCCTCTCGTCGATCAGAAATATATGTTCCTTAAAAAACATGTTTTAAAAAAAGGTTTCCAAGAATATTGTACCATTATACTATAATAATTAAAATACATTTTTACCTTTTTTTGTCTTTTTCCAATTATTTCAAAGGAAATTTATTATCGATTTCTAAATGGGGCCTTTTTCTATCCTTCTCACCAATAAAAAGGAATGTTTTTTAACTCTTATGACATGTACGGATTTACCCTCCATAATTTTTTGAAGAATACTTTGCATTTTTAAAAAATTATTTTTTAGTAAAATGTTTTTAAATCTAATTTTCAAGGAAAATAACCTCCAATATGTTTTCAAACTACTTTTATAAGTTTTGATGGAAAATTGTTTTCAAATTTTTTTCATGTATTATTAATATTTTATAAAAGTATTTTCAAATAAATGGTTTTCAAAACATATTAAATATTTCATTATATATTTTCAAATTATTTTCAAACAAATATTTTTCAAAAAAATTTAAATATTATTTCAAATTTTTTCATGTAAAAAGGTTTTAAATATATTTTCAATATTTCATTATATGTTTTCAAAGTATTTTCAATTAAATGGTTTTCAAAACATTTTCAATATCCTTTCAAATATTTTCAAGTAAAAAGGTTTAAAACTATTTTCAATATTAAATTATATGTTTTCAATGTATTTTCAAATAAATGGGTTTGAAAACATTTTCAGGCTACATTCAAATGATTTTATGTAAACTCGGTTTCAAAACATTTTCAATAATTATTTATATGTTTTCAATGTTATTTCAAAGAAAAAGTTTTTTAAAATGTTTTGATTCTTATTTTATAAGTTTTCAAGGAAAAAGGTTTTAAAATGATTTCAAGTCTTATTTATAATATTTCATGGTATGTTTTTAGGAAAATTATTTTGAAATGGTTTTATGTATTAAAAATACATTTTCAGAGAAGAAAGGATATTTTTATCGAGAAATGTTTTTGAGATATATTTTAAAATTATATTCCATATAAGATGACGTCAATTGATGTTACTCATACCAATCCAGGAAATGATCCCAAGGTTCCATTCATATTATTTCTATGAATGGGTTATACTTAATGTCATGGTTTTTATGAAACTTGTTTCTCTATAATACGTTATATGTTTGTGAAATAAATTTTTATTTCAATCATTATATGATTATGAAATCCATTTCACTTTCTCGGTTTATTCTTTTAATTAAATTATTACAAAACCTATCTTTTTCCACATGTTATGATATGATTACATGTTTATAACATCCATTTCATTTCATGGGCTATGATAAAATTTTTTATGATATTTTGGAACACATATTTAGGATTTAATTATGAGATAGGTGGTACCTATATCTCACTCCAATACATTGGGTAATGATTTATATCCCATGAGATAGACTAAGACTGTATTGGGAATGAACCTTGACTATTATGATGGCCATGGGAGTGATCTATGACTACCAAAATGGTATGAGGAGTGATCTCATGAAACTATGATGGTCATGGGAGTGAACCATGACTACTAAGATGGTATTGTAAGTGATAACTTAGCTATAATGAACATCATATTATATTCCTATGTGTCTTGGACAATTCGATGTTTTATTTCTATATTGTGCTTTCATGACTTATGCTATTAATTATATTATAATACATGTCTTATGAATTTAAAATATTTATTATGATCTATAATATGTAGGGCATGATATTCAAATGTTATCCCCATGTTCTATACCATTTTTTCATGTTATGCTTACACATTTCATTTATTTACCCTTACCAACAATCTAAGCTCAACCCTTCTAATTTTCCTTTCCCCAGGTTATGAAGAAAGGTTTTATGTAAAAGTACTAAAGGGGGAGATATTTATGTGATATTTTGAAGATATTTCACTAGGATAGAATATTTTTTTCTATGTTTCCAAAGATATTAAACTATTACAATCATCAGATATGTATTATTGTAATGTACTGAATATTAATCTAAAATAGTGTAATATCCATGTATTTTAAGCCTGGATCATTATACGAACACTTTAATTTATGTTATTTTATGATTTTAATTGATCTATTTCCATATTAGACTTTAGTATATGGCCACATTATTTCATATTTATTTTATTTTGACCTCTATAATATTTAAGTACAAGATAAAGACCAAAAAGTCATTTTTCCACTATTAATAAACCTAAAATTTTGTGATAAATGTATAAAACATATGTTTGATTATAAATATAAATTTTAATGATGAATTATTTTTTTATCATGTTAATTTATTTATGATTTTTATTATTGAAATAATTACCTTAAATTTTTATGCGACCCTGACATAGTTTTTATTTATTTAATTAAAAAACATAATAAATGATTCTAAAAATATTACAAGTAATATAATTTGAATTAATTATTATATTCCACTGAATTTAGTGGTAACAATAACATGTTAGTATTTTTTAGTGGATTATATTCTAATTAATTTTCTATTATGTTCTTTTCAAAGTCTAATTAAAGAAATATTTCCAAAATTGACATGAGAGATATTTTATAAGAGATAATAATTTATGAAATGATTTAAAATTCTCAAAAATCATATTTTTAGATAAGTGGTTTTGATTTTTTTTAAAATATTAATCTTGTTCCATTCATTTTCCAACTTACCTTTTATAGTAACTATCTTTACCCCTAAAGAGAAAAACACTTTTTTATAGTGGTAATAATCAATGTAAAGACTTTGAAATTCCATGTAATTTTTTATAATTATATGGGAATTTTATGAGTCAGTGAAAATTGACGGTGCGTGATTCCTAGGCCCGGTGTGTCCGAAATAAATTTTTGAAAATTTCTTCGAGTACGTTCAAAAACCGTGTGAGCGGGTTTTGGTAGGTTTTGAACCGGTTCTCAAAATTGAAATCTGAGGACACCGTTGAACTTGCAGTGCCAGTATTCACTTAAGAGGACTTTCACCTTGATGACAATTGGTTGAGGGTGAAAGTTAGTTTTCATGTTTTTTATGCAATAGAAATAAAATTATAGAATAACGTTTATTTTATTTTTATCCTCCCAATTGAATATTTCATGGTGGGGACCACCTGAGCCTAAACACCCCAAATTGAATTCTTAAAGGTGGGGACCACCTAACTCTTGAACTCTTTTATTTAATGAGGGAGGTGACTTTAGGTTTCCTTTACATTAATAATGCCTCATAAATTGATTAATGATGCCAACTTAATTTGTGCCAACAATTTAAAAATCGAAAAACATATTTTTATTTGAGTTGGATCGTCTTTCTGCTTGGGAAAAATAATTGGTGAACGGGAGGCTTGGGGAGAGCTCTTGGAGAGAGATCTTGGAGAAACTCATCCTCCAACAAAAAACGCACCCTCTTCTCCAAACACGCCATCTTCTCCAATGAGAAAAATGATAACTTCTCTAACGAGGAACACACCACCTCCAATGTGGGACGTTTTCAATGATGAAGGACCGAAATCCATCCTTCCCACCTCATTGATGTAAAAAAACCTCTAAGGTAGGGGTGTGTTTTTGATTGATCATCATTAATTTTCCTATCATGTTTAATCACCTCCCTTAAGCCGCTAGCTACCGCTCTAACGCGGAGGGTACGGTCCAAACGAACATGGCTTGAAACCTCAACAAATCTTAAGGTTCTTTTTGTGTTCTTCACAGTGCAGGAGGACAACAACCGTCATGGGTGGGGCTCGGAAACGACGGTTGGCACCACAGTTGGCTGCGAAGACGGCGGCGGCACAACCGCTCCTCCAGAGAAGGCCCACGACCCGTCGGCCGCTGCAGAGAAAGGGTGGCAGCTAGAGGAGGACGTCTACGGAGAAGCGGCCCACCACGCGCTGCCATGAGGAAAAGGGTCCGGTCGTTACGACCGACCATGTTGAACTGAGTGGGACACGTGGGTCCCGCGTGCTGCTGGCGACCAAACGACTTCGGTCGTTTGGTGAGTGGAGGCAGGGGGCACATGACTCCCCCCACATGCGGCGAGGCCGGGCCAGACCTAGTGGGCTAGGTCAACCCGAACCATGTCAGGTTGGCCCAGGCCGGGTCGGGCAGGTCGGTCTGACCGGGTCAGACCGAACCCACACCAGCTTCGGCCCATTTCCGCTCTTTTGGCTATAAATTTTGTACCATGCATCCGTTTGATGAACCATCTACGGCTCTAGAAACCTTGGAGCGAGATGGTCCTTTTGGTATACCCCACTTGTGATTTTGATAAAGTAGGTGTATGGTTGGTTTGGATCAATCACAAATCCGGTCGGTCCCTTGGGACTAAAATGGTAATAACTTACAGACCGGGTGTCCAATTGAAACACCATCTGTTGCGTTGATACCCCTATTATATAGAATTCCTTTGGGATACTTCATCATAGGATGTCGTGGTAGATGGAGTATCGACTTGTGTCTTGAGGAGCAAGCCCTCCCAGAGACAAGCGACCTTAGTGCGAGAACCCTGTAACTGGCTGTAACATGAGAAAGGGATACTTCATGGGTCTGTATTTGAGGATCCCACATTGATTCGCTCTAGGAATACATGTGGGACTACTATAGGATCCTGTGTGGGTCTGCTATACTAGGATCATGTGTGGGTCTGATGATGTACTAGGATCCTGTGTGGGTCTGCTGTACTAGGATCCTGTGTGGGTCTGATGGGGTATGAGGATCCTACGTGGGTATGCCTCTTAATAGAGTAAGATGATTCAGTAGTTACATCTAATCATCTATACTTATGTACATAAGTTATACCTAGTATGAACCTAGTCCTTACCTTTTTGGTGATACCGTTGTGGTATTCTTTTGTGTGGAGTACCTATGTGGTACTTTCCTTCGTGGTGATACCATAGTATTATTCTTCTACGTGAGTACCTATGTGGTACTTACCTTCGTGGTATTCCTTCCTTTGTGGAATAGTTGATCTTTGAGATTTTGAGTTGGACCCAATGTTTCCTCATGACTGAGATGGGTATACTTGATAACTTAGGTATATGTATGGGCATATACCTAAGTAGGGTTGTTAGTTGATTTCATGCTTTGTGGTTTATTCTCTGTGGATTTTTCTAGACGTTGAGGGTCTCAGGGTCCTTACTGAGTATCGTTATACTCACCCCTACATGGGATTCGCCCGCATCTTATTGTGTTTGGTGCAAACGATAGACAACACTGATCGAGGCTGAGAATACCGATACTGGATGGTGCCCGAAGGTGGACCATACTGTGTGTTGGTATGCAGAGGAGACGAGCGGATGTTGGGTGATGAGGAGGTGATTTGTACCTACCCTTCAAGTAGGAACCCCAGAGGATGACCCATTAGATGTCTTTATCTTTCTTCAGTTGTATTGTATTTTTCAGTTGTACTTGTATCTTTACTATTGGGCTTGTATTCAGACCCCTCTTACTTCCAACACTCATTTTTATATACAGTTTACTTGTGTTCGTATCTTTATGTGTTCTTGGTTGATTGTGTTTATAGGATATAAAGACAATGCCTTCCCAGTTTTAGGGGAGACACCTTTCGGTGCTAGTTGCCAGCCCCTGGCCTATGGATAGTGGACTTGGGGTAGTCACGGAACAGGCCCTGGGGGACAGATCATGACAAATTGGTATAAGAGGAGTTAGTTCTACTATAGAACATATGACTCTGATCTTTTTAATGGTTATAATGTTAATTGTAGTGAGTGTGGTTATTATTTTAAGGAATCCAGTGTTGGTGCAGCGACTGACATATCCATACACCAGGACCACGACTTCTGATTTCTAACTCAGTGCACAAAAAGAATGATTACATGTGTGTTTTGGGGAGTTTTCTTTGTGATATCTTTGATTCATCTCACCAGGTATAACTTATTGAACATGGTGTAACTGCTTTATTTTCAGGATGCCTCCACGTAGACAACCAGCTAGGGTTTCAGGTGTAGTACGTGATGATACCCCACCGAGCGATGAGGCCTCGGTACAAGGCCTTCTTATAGTAGAGGCACCAGTGGAGGCACCAGCGGTACCAGTACTCATTGGGCCACTGATGCCACCAGCACCAATAGAAGAGAGTACATGCAGCTTGAGCACGTTTCACAAGTTCCAGTGCCAGAGGCCACCCAGGTTTAGGGGAGAGACAAACCCACAGGCGGTTAAGGATTGGCTGGAGGCCATAGTGAGAGTCTTCCAACTAGTAGGGACACTAGATGATCTCATGGTGATCCTTACCACTAGTCTTCTACAGGCAGTAACAGGTTGATGGTGGAGCATGATACTCCAAGTTCACAATGAGGTGATTCTTCTCTGGGCAGACTTTGAGAACCTATTTCTGGAGAAGTTTGTCCTAGATACTCTTCACGTAGTGCGCATATTGAAGCTTCTTCATCTACAATAGTGAGTCATGACTATGGATCAGTACTCAGTGAGGTTCACCGACCTCTCAAACTACTCCACTGATATGGTACGAGACCCATTCTTCAGGGCTTGGACCTTCGAGCAGGAAATCAGGAAGAAGATCAGGGCTTCGATGATTTATATTAGCCTATCAACACAGTTAGGGGTGTTAGAGTGAGCCCTCTTAGTGGAGAGTTTCCTTGATGAGCAGCCACCAGCAGTGAGAGACACCACCAGGTGTCATGTAGTTGAGTCTTCTACAGTTGGTAGTAAAAGAATGTCACAGAGGCTGAAGAGGACCAGACTAACCGGTGGAAGACTGCAAGATTCAGGGTCAGTTGTGTAGGGAATCAGAGACAGTGCCAGTCATGTGAGGAAAAAATAGTGTTACACTTGCGTCGGGCAGGGTCACATGGCTCGTGACTTCACGACCCACCATAAAGATAATCAGAAGATGGTCTATGGACCGCCGAGGAAGAGACAGAGGTTCGACCAAGGAGGTCTGTAGGGGGAAGGCAGATGTGGCAGAGGAGCTGGCTACGCAGCTAGCGGTGGGTGAAGATTTGAGATGTTACCGCCACCACCACCAGGTGGTCCACCCCCACCATATGGAGCAAGTGGATAGGGGTGAACTCAGCTCCAGGCAGCTGAGGCCTACCATCATGGCATTACAAAGATGATACAAGGTACGATCTGTGTCTACTCCACCTTAGCTGCAGTAGTTATAGAAACAGATGCCAGTCATTCTTTTATTGACACAAACATTTTTCAGAGTTTGGAGATTCTGACAGAGCCGTTGGCTCGATCCTTATGGCTAGAGACTCCTATGAGAGAGGATTCAACAAATACACACTGGTTAAGGTAGTGTGAGCTTACTCTAGGAGGCGAGAGCTTCAGCTGGGATATCCTAGTAGTGGCGTCGATGACTTACAATGTCATCTTGGGTATGAACTAGTTATCTACATTCCATGCTCAGATAGACTGTATTAGGCGCAAAGTACGGTGTGTCCGCACGAATGAGACTAAGTTTACCTTCATCGACAACAAGGGATCCTTTTCTGCACATGATGGACTTACCTGGAGGAGAGTGCAACTGATCACTCATCAATTGGCTAGCCTTACCCTCAGAGAAGTTGATGTGGAGAGTCTGAGATATCATGTAGTGGTGGAAAAGTATGCAGATGTCTTCCCTGATGATGTTCCGGGTCTACCTCCTCACAGAGAGGTGGACTTTTACATTGACTTGTACCCCAGGATGACACAAATATCTACACCGGCATATCATATGGCACCCACGGAGGTTCGTGAGCTGCGAGTACAGCTGGAGGACTTATAGGGGAATGAATTCATTCGACCTAGTGTTTCTCCTTAGGCATCCACGATTTTGTTCCCCAAAAAGGAAGATGGGACCTTGAGACTTGTTTTCAACTATCGGTGCTTGAACCAGGTGACCCTGAAGAACAAGTACCCACTTTTTAGGATTGAAGACCTCTTTGATCAGCCGAAGGGTGCACAGTGGTTCTCGAAGATAGACCTCATATCAGGCTTTCACCAGCTTAGAGTATGAGGTGAGGATGTGCAGAGGATGGTTTTCAGATGTTGGTATGGCCATTACGACTTCTTGGTTAGGCCGTTCGGCATAACCAATGCTCCAACAGTGTTCATGGGACTCATGAACATGATATTTCAACCATACCTTGATCACTTTATAGTAGTCTTCATTGATGACTTCCTGTTATACTTGGCTACTGAGGAGAAGCATGCTTATCGTTTGTAGATAGTTTTAGATACACTCTGAGAGAACTAGATTTATGGTAAGCTCTCAAAGTTCTAGTTCTGGATCCAAGGTGTTCACTTTTTGGGACATTTCATCTTGGAGGCTGGAGTTTCTATGGATCCAACAATGATCAAAGCGGTACTTTCTTGGGAGCCACCTAGGAGTGTGATGGAGGTATGAAGTTTCCTGGGTTTTGCTGGATACTACAAGAGGTTTGAGCAAGATTTCTTTAGAGTTGCAACATATTTATTAGCATTGGCGAAGAAGGGGAAACCCTTTGTTTGGTTAGAGAGATACCAGCGGAGTTTTTAAAAGATGAGTCAGATTTTGACTAGTGCCTCCATCTTGAGGCTAATGGAGGAGGGCATAGGGTACGTAGTCTAATGCGACACATTAGGGACCGGCTCAGATGTGTCCTGATGCAGGAGCGACAAATGATTACATATAGTTCTTGACAGCTGAGACAACATGAGAAGAACTACACTACCCATGACCTGGAGTTAGCAGTAGTGGTATTTTCCTTGAAGATGTGGTGATATTACTTTATGGGAGAGCGTTTTACAGTCTAATCGGATCACAAGAGTTTCAGGTATATCTTCTCTTAGAAGGACTTGAACCTGAGGCAACGCCGATGGATTGAGTTCCTCCAGGACTATGACTTCGAGATAGTCTATACTTCTAGTAAGGGGAACATTGTAGTGGATGCACTCAGTAGAAGATCTGGTATACAACAGCTAGGTGAGACAACGGATCAGCTAGCCGCTTTTCATATATCCTTTGTGGATCAAGATGGAGTAGTTTTTCTTTAGTCTCTTACAGTGACACCCCCACTCCTTGAGCGAGTTAGGTAGGCGCAACATGGGGACACTAACTACGAGGCTCCACATGCTCATATATCAACTGGACAGGCACCTGATGGATTTTTTAAAGGTGGGGAGCATGTCGCCCTCTTCAGAGGACATACCATGGTATCAGTGTCTCTTCAGGAGGAAGTGTTGAGGGAGTTCCACACATCCCCTCTTGCGGTACACCCAGGAGTGGCGAAGATGTACCATGACCTCTGAAAACAACAATGGTGTCCAGGAATGAAGAAAGCAGTAGCCGAGTTTGTCTCTCGGTGCCTCACTTGTCAGTAAGTGAAGGCAAAGCATCAGGTACTAGCAGGCTTAGTTCAACCTTTAGAGGTCCCAGAGTGGAAGTGGGATAAGATATCCATGGACTTCATGACGGGAATTTCACATACATCCAGGGGTTATGATTCAATTTGGCTGATCATCAACCGACTCACCAAGTCATCCCACTTCCAACCGATCAGAGGGAAAGGTTCCGTAGAGAGCTTGGGATGCCTCTATGTGCAAGATATTGTGTGGGTACATGGAGTACCCTTGACGATTGTCTCCGATCATGATGCACATTTTACTTCCTGGATATGGAAGGGGTTGAAAGAGGCTTTCAGGATACAACTTTGTTTGAGAACCTCCTTCTATCCTCAGACAGATGGCCAGACTGAGCGGACTATTCAGAGCTTCGAGGACATGCTATTTTCTTGAATCCTCGACTTCGGTCATAGCTGGGAGGATCACTTACCTTTGGTGTAGTTTTCATACAACAACAGCTATCACTCCACTATTGGGATGGAAACTTTTGAGGCGTTGTATGGGCGACCTTGCAGATCACCTTTGTGCTGGACTGACCAAGGGGAGTCAGCACTAGTAGGACAAGAGATGGTATGAGCTACCACAAAGAAGGTTCAGAACATCTAGGAGAAGATGAAGACTGTACAGAGCAGGAAAAAGTCATTTGCTGACAGGAGACATAGACCTCTGAAGTTTGAGGATGGAAACCACATCTTTCTACGGGTCTCACCCTGACAAGGTCTACGAAGATTTAGCCAAGGTGGCATGTTATCTCCGAGGTTCATTGGACCCTTCCAGGTCCTCAGTAGAGTTGGAGACGTGGCTTACTGCTTAGCACTTCCCCCTCAGTTAAATCGGGTGCACGATGTCTTCCATGTATCCCAACTAAGGAGATACGTGCATGACCCTTCCCACGTCATCGACCACGATCAGCCGGACATTGACTATAGGGAAATATTTATAAAGTTTCCAGTAGAGATTGAGGATTGACAAGAGCAGGTTCTTTATTAGCGGTCGATACCTATGGTGCACATTCGCTGGCAGCACGAGAACCTCCAAGAGAGCACATGGGAGCAGGAGGCTCAGATTCATGCTCAATTCCCCCACTTGTTTTCCTAGTTTTTTTGATGTGGCTTTCTGGGATGCAAATCCCTGAGGTGGGGAGAATGTAAAGACTCAAAAAATACTATGTAATTTTATTAATTATATAAGAATTTTACGAGTCTGCGAAAATTGACTACCTATGATTCTGAGGCCCAGTGTTCCCAGAATGAATTTATGAACTTTTCTTTGGGTATATTTAGTAAACGTGCAAGTGGGTTTTTGTAACTTTTGAACCGGTTCTCAGATTTGAAATTTGAGGACACCATTGAAATCACAGTTCTAGTATTGACATAAGGAGACATTCCCCTTGAAGACAGTTGGTCAAGGGTGAAAGTTAGTTTTTCTATTTTTCGTGGAATAAAAATAAAATTATAGAATAAATTTTATTTTATTTTTATCCTTTTAATTGAATGTTCTATAATGGGGACCACCTGAGCCTAAACCCCCCAAATTGAATTCTTAAATGTGGGGATCACCTGACTCTTGAACTCCCTCTTTAATGAGGGAGGTGACATTAGGTTTCCTTTACATTAATTATGCCTCATCAATTGATTAATGATGCCAACTTAATTTGTTCCAACAATTTAAAAATGGACAAACCTATTTTTATTTGGGTTGGATCGACTCTTTTCTTGGGAGAAATCATTGGAAAGAGGGAGGCATGGAGAGAGCTCTTGGAGAAACTCATACACCAACGAAGAACACACTATCTTCTCCAAACGTGCCATCTTCTCCAATGAGGAACGTGCCAACTTATCTAAAGTGGAAAGCACCACCACCAACGTGGGACGTCTTCAACGATGACAGACCAATGTCCATCCTTCCATCCTCATCCACATCAACAAACCTCCGAGGTAGAGGTTTGTTTTCGATTGATCATCATTAATTTTCCTCTCACGTTGAATCACCTCCATTGAGTCGTTTTCTACTCCTCTAATGTGGAGGGTACTGGCCAAATGAACATGGACCAAACCCTCTTCAAATCTTGTAGTTCTTTTTGTGTTATTTGCGATGGAGGAGGATGGCCACTGTCACCAGTGGGGCTTGGGAATGGAGGCCATCACAAAGGCCGACCGTGACGATGGAGGTGACGCAACCTCACCACTGGAGAAGGGAAGTGGCCCATTGGCCGCATCAGAGCAAGGGTGGTGGCCAGTGGAGGCCAGTCATGGAGGGGCAGTGCACAATGCACCACCGATAGGGAAAGAGGTTGACCGTTACGCCCGGCTGAGTTTAACAGAGCAGGACCTGTGGGTCCCACGTGGTGTTAGTGACCAAATGGATTCGTCCGTTCGGTGAGTGGAGGTTGGGGGATCGTGACTCCCACCACCCACAAGTGGCTAGGATGGGCCACTTTTGTAGGCTAGGCTAGACCCAGTGGGCAGGGTGGGTCTGACCAGGTCAGACCGGACCCGGACCAACTTCGAACCATTTTTGCTCTTTTTGCCATAACATTGGCACCAAGCGTCCATTTGACGAACCATCCGCGGTGCTGGAAACCTTGGAGTGAGTCAGTCTTTTGGTATACCCCACTTGATATTTGGATAAAGTTGGGGTACGGTCGGGTTGGATCCAGCACAAATCCAACTGGGCCCTCGAGACTAAAAGGCTAATAACTTACATACTGGGAGTCTGATTGACGCACCGTCTATTGTGTTGAGACCCCTATTACATGTAGGTCTGTTGGGATACTTTTTCATGGGACTTTATGGCTGTGGGAGTATTGAACAATGGATTGAGGATAATTCCCTCTTAGAGAGAAGCGAGCTTTGTGCGGGAACCCTATAACTGGCTGTAACATGAGAAAGGGATCATTCATGGGTCTGTATTTGTGGATCCCACATGGATCTACACTAGGAATCCATGTGGGACTACTCTAGGATCATGTGTGGGTCTGCTGTACTAGGATCCTGTGTGGGTATGATGATGTACTAGGGTCCTATGTGGGTATGTTGTACTAGGATCATGTGTGGGTCTGATAATGTATTAGGATCCTGTGTGGGTCTACTGTACTGGGATCCTATGTGGGTCTGATGATGTACTAGGATCCTACATTGGTCTTCCTATTAACAAAGTAAGATTATTCAATAGTTACATCTAATCATCTATACTTATGTACTTAAGTTGTACCTGTTATGAACTGAGTCCTTACCTTCATGGTGATACCTTTGTGGTATTCTTCTATGTGTCATACCTGTGTGGTACTTTCCTTTATAGTGATACCTTGGTGGTATTCTTCTATGTGGCGTACCTATGTGGTACTTACCTTTGTGGTATTCCTTTATGGAAAAGTTGAGCTTTAGGATTTTGAGTTGGACCATGTGTTTCCTCATGACTGAGATGGGTATACTTGATAACATAGGTGTATGTATGGGAATATACCTAATTAGGGTTGTCAGTTGATTTCATGATTTTTGGTTTATCCTTTGTGGATTTTGTGAGACCTAGAGGGTCTTAGGGTCCCTACTGAGTATCTTTATACTCACCCCTGCATGGGATTTCCCCACACATTGTTCTTTTTGGTGCAGATGACGAACAATGCTGATCGAAGCTGAGGGTACCAAGACTGGAAGGTTCCCGGAGGTGGACTATACGATGTGTTGGTACGTAGAGAAGACGAACGGATGTGTAGTGCTGAAGAGGAGATCTATACCTACCCTTCAGGTAGGAACCTCGGAGGACGACCTGGTAGTTGTCTTTCTCTTTCTTCATTTGTATTGTTTTTCCAGTTGTACTTGTACCTTTACTATTGGGCTCGTATTCTAGCCCCTCTTACTTTCATTACTCTTTTTGCTATACAGTTTACTTGTGTTTGTATCTTGCTGGGTACTTGGTTGAATGTGTTTACAGGCTATAAAAGAAATGCCTTCCCAGTTTTAGGGGATACGCCTTTCGGTGCTAGTCGCCAGCCCCTGGCCTATGGAAGGTGGGCTTGGGGTAGTCATGGCATGAGCCCCTGGGGGATGGGTCGTGATAATAAAAAAGGGTTCACACAGGTTAAAATAAAAAGATAAGGGAGAACACATCATCTAAACTTGTCCAAATGTTATTAGATGATATTATATCAACCCATCCTCATCAAATATTCAATTTTTATCATTATTTAACCTTTATTAAATAATAATTGATTTATATTAATTTAATACTTTATGAAATTCTAAAAATACCCCTCCCCTCACTTTTAAAAGGGATCCTCCCCTCCATTTTTATTTACGCATAAAAATCCATTTAGATTAGAAAATATATATAGAAATACCTTCCTAAAATATTTTAACTCATTATTGAGGTATTTTTTATCTATAATAAAAAACTTATAGGATTTTACATGTAAAGGAATGGATAATTCTCGAAGAATATGTTAAGTCATTACCCAAATGTTTTAGTTTTATATCTTTTTTCACCTCCTTAAAATTTTATTCAAACAATATGATATAACAAAATAATTATATAACATATAATTATATTTTTGTATGTTAATTTAATAATCTACATCCATCTTATCTTTCATTAAATGGTAAACCAAACCATTGTTCATGTGTATGGTGAAATACCACCTCGAAAACGGACATAATTCTATTTCCATCAAATAATCTCACTAATAATTATAATTATCCATTTAATATTTATATATTATAATAATTAAATAATTATAATTATTAAAATAAATTGCATCATATTTTCTCTTACCTTTCCTTCCATTGAAAAATTATATCACCGTTCATGCATACCTATAGAAGACCACCTCTATAAAGCGATGAGATTCATTTTCCATCACTACATTACATGGATGGTGTATATAAGTGTATTTGAATAAATAATATTAGTTTATGATAATACTATAATTATCAAAATATAAAATAATACTTACATTATTTGCCGCATGATACTTGAAAAAAGGAAATGTTACTCATGCATACACATGTCTTACTGTCTTGATGACTGTAATTTATTTCATTTTTAATAACCATATTAATGGTTGGTTTTAAATGTACAATTAATTTATAAAAATGATAATTATTTTGTGAATATTATTTTATATGTGGTGTAATAATGAATGGGCTGACCATAGTAAGCCTACTAATGTTATTTTTGACATATGATATGGATATCATCAATATGCTCAACATGAAATTAAATGATTAAGTAATTGAGTATAAAATATTAATAAAAAATATAAAAGGAATAACTAAACTTAAAATGGGTTTTAATCAAGTAAATAGTTAAAATAAATTTATTATTCATTATTTTAAAGGTCATATACGATGATTCAGACTCAATGTAACAAAATTTATTTTAAAAAACCCCCTTTTAAAGTTTCTATTCAAACATTTATTCTTCCATATTCTTGTTCATATAAATGTTTCTAGAAAAAAACTTATGCTAAAATATAATTCAAAGGATTTTTTTTAACATATGTTTCTTTATTTTAAATTTTATTATGAAAGAATATTTGATTATTTTGTGTAATAAAACATTACATTAAAAACCTCATGTTAAATATTTTTATGATTTATTTTCTTAATATTTATCTTCTATGTCCATGTTCTTAAAATTATTATATTTAAGTTATGATATAGAAATTAAAAATATATAAAAGAAATTTTATATCTATTTTTTAATTTTATTCAAATGTATTTATAATGAATCTTTTAAAATATATTAAATAGAGTGTTTTAACTTTATTTATAGATGATAAAAGGAATGTTTTATTTTAACGTTACTTATTTTTCTCAAGGAAAAAACATTTTTACCTTTTTTAAATCTATTTTCAAAAATGGTCTTAAATGGATTGGATATTTTGTTTTTTGTAAATTTTTTCCTTCCGGGTGTAAGAAATCCATTTGAACCACCATTTTCAATGGGTTATGACCTATTAATCTCAAAATCATAATAAATTTGTCATTGATTTATCAAATGATTAAAAATTATATATATATATATTTATCTCATATATTCCTAGCATAATATACCTTCCTTTTATGGGGAAATAATCATCTTATGTTTATTTCCCAAATGCATTCTTTAAGAAATAACTATTGATAATGATATGAGGAAAGATTATATAACAAATTTCTTTCTATGGGTAATTATTATATATATGCCTTATGATTTATTTCTTTTTTTGACACACATAAGAATTTACATAGTATTACAGGATCACCTAGATAGATTTATAATTAATAAGGCAAAGTTTTTGTCTCTAGAGATATTACGTTTTGGATTTGGGTGTAAACCTTATCCATAATGGGATTCTGTACACACTATGATGTTCTCTTCGTAGTTAGTCTTGAGTTGGGTTTTTGGAATGTTTTATGATGCTTATGAATTTCCCATGTGTCCGTCTTATTATGATACTGTGTTATTTATGTTATTTTATCATGTGATTACTCATGAAGATATGTTTAATGGAAAGTATATTCTACTTCATATGGGTGAAAGGTATAATTTTATTGAAAAAGTTATCATAAGTTTTTTATAATTATAATAGAAACATTATGGGTTTTATTTTTTCATTTAATATTATAGATGATTTTTTTAAATAATTAAGTGGAAAATTTTATTTTCTGTGTAATAAAATGTTTATTTTGTGCCCAAAGAATAATATTAAAAAAAATACTTGTATAAGTATTCATAAACTAACAAGTTTCTTTATTTCTTTTAATATGATGCTTGATTTGTTTTTTGTGTTCATCAAACATTTTAAAATGATTTTCATAGGGTTTAACCATTTTTATGAGCATGGATGAGGTCCAGATGAAAATTGTGAATACATTTAATGAAAATTATTATTTCATAAAAATTATTATTTCATTATATTTTGAGAGATATTATATTGAGTATTGAAAGATGTTACCCTTATATTTAATGAGATGGATTACTTTATAAAAATGTTGTTATATTTTTTGTGAAGTTATATAAAAGGTAAGAGGTATGCTTTTACATTAAAGTAATGATTCATGTTGAAGTTATTAGGTTTATTTTAAAGAATTTTAATTATATTTTTTAGAAATTTACAAGAATTATGTTAATATAGTTTTAGTAAAAGGACATCCCATCATATATAGCAATGTTGTGGGGATTGAAATCACAAACGAAGGGTGAAAAGGGTATAAATCCTACCACTAACCTATGTGATTTCATAGTCAATATTATATGGTTAATTAAATGGTTTTGTATATGATGATTGAGTTGATTTTGGGAATATATGTTTTATCATATAGATAACTATGGGATTAAAAATTAATTTTGTGATTAAGAAATTATTATTTTTTGTGAAACATTATATGATTAAGGTAAACATAATATTTTGATACTTTATTTATGGAATAAAATATTAATAATATTTTTTCAATAATATATGATTTTTATGTGGCTTTATGGTGATTAGGGTTATTTTTGGAGATAATTATCATATATTAGAGATTATATGATTGGAAAATAAACATTTTTGGTATGATATATTAAATTTTATTGATGTTATTTAGACAAAAAATATAAAAAATCATTTATAAATAATATGTGATCAACACATTGTAATATTTTGTCTCATTTTTTTTCCAGGAATATATTAAATAGTTTTATGGTTATTTATTTATGAAATTTTCTAAGATGATCTTTGGGTGTCACTTTTTCAGATTTAGAGATTAATTTTGTATTCCATCATATAAAGTTTTATTAATTTATGGAATTATATTACCTTGTTGTAACAATTTTTGTTTTGGTTAATATATAATGATTATAGGAATACCTTTTTATCCTATTACATAATTATTTAACCTATTATAAGTTTATTTTATTTATTTGGGAATGAAAAAATATTTATGAATACTCATCATTTGAGAAAAAGATAAACTTTTGGTGGAAATTGATCGAAGGATGAAATTATACTTGTGAGGTAAGTATATTTATATATGATATTAGTATATATGGTAAAGAAATTCCCCAACTCTATGAAAAATATATTGAAAAAAATGTTTCCCGATTAACTTTATTTTTGAAAAAAGGATGTCTTTTTTCAATTCTCCTTGGTTCATGATTTCATGGTTATTAAATTTATCATGATCATTCACTTTATTTTGATAAATGATCCTTGTCACTATCCATAATTATTTTTAATTTTAAATTTCCTTTCATTTCCAAACTTTTAATTTTGACTAATGATCTCTAATTTTCAATCCAAGTATATGTTATTATAGATAACCTTCATAATTACATTTTCTCAATTTTCATGTGGAAGTTTTATTTACCATTTTTATGATATGGGATTTCAAAAAAAGTATTTTAAAATTTTATACCATTTATTAAAAACAATGATTTTAAATTTTTAGGATGAAATTTATTAGTGGGTATTTTACACACTGATATTTTAAAAGAAGAAAATTCTATTTGATAACATATACGAAGAAAAACACGAAGTATAAAAAAACATGAAGTATTAATATATAAATAGAACCTTATAATGTATTCATTGAATTAGAGGGTATTAATATGATTAATAAATTATAAAATATATTTATAAAGGTACTAATTAATATAAATGTATTGATTTATGATTAGGAAATAACCATTCAAATTTTGGTAAAGTCATTTTATGTTTTAAAAATATGTTTCCTTCAAAAAATATTTTTATTGATTTTTTTTAGAGGATAATAAAATTTAGTTATTCCAATTATAGGAATGAAATTTTATAAAAATGATATAGTTTTTGAAATAATCATATCAAAATTAGCGTATGTTGAAATTTTTAGTTTTGTTGAAAGGTTTTATTTTTCAATGAATTGTGGAAAATACTGATTTTTATTGAAAACTAAATATTATTTTATATTAATTAGAAAGTTATAGTCTATTTTGGATTATTTATAAATTTAATTAGTTCTTTTTTATTAAATATAATCCAATTATAGTCTTTGTAATAAATTTTATACTTGACTGTGGTATAAAAACATTTTCATACATAAAAAGGCATTTTTATTAAAAAATACTTTTCATCAAATTTTTCTAGATTAATTTTATATTAAATTATTCCACATAAATGAAATGAATCTGAAAAATTGAATTACATATTTAAAATTAGGTGGAATTTTTTTTCCAAATAGGTCATATTTTCTTTCATTATGAACAGTAACTATAGAAAGAAATTATTAGTGTGGTAAGGGAAAATCATGTAATCATAATTAAAAATAATATGATTAGGACAAAAAAATGTCCCTAACACTTTTATTTATCCCATTTTATGAGTTTAATTTTTTCCATTTCCATCCAATTTTCAAATATATGTTCACTTGGTTCCATATTTCTTTTATTTTAACCTTTATAATATTTAAGTAAAAAATAAGACAAAAAAGTAACTTTCCAGATTTTAGTAAATATAATATTTTTTGACAGGGATAAAAAGAACATAAGAAGAGTTATAAATAATAATTTAAAATATATATTATTTCTAAATTTTAGTGAAGAAATAATTTCCACAAATTCTTACACATTGCTGATATAGTATTTATTTAATTAATAAAATAAATGATTCTAAAAATAATAAATGTAATATAATTTTTATTAATTATTATTTTTCAAAAAATTTATAGCTAAATATAACTTATGAGGAATTTTTTAAAGTATTATATTTGAATTCAATTTATTTCATATTATCTTCAAAGTCAAATTAAATTAATATTTACAAAATTTATATTAATGATATTTTATAATAAATAATATTTTATTATATGATTTAAAATTAATAAAAATAATGTCTTCAACCAAGTGATTTATATATGGTTTATAATATAAATAATGTCCCATTTATTGGAAAGGTTTTATTTTATGTTAACTATCTTGACCCATAAAGGGTAAAAACATTATTAGGGCGGTGATGATCAAAAAGGTTTAGCATGGGTTAAAACGAAAATACATGGGTGAAAAACCTTGTAAACTAGTCAAAATATTACTGGATAATATTATTTAAATCTATAGTAATCTTATATTTTAATTATATAATATTATTGGATGATAATTTAATGAATTCCAAAAGTATCCCTCTCCTCATTTATAAAAGATAACATCCTATCTTCATTTTTTCACACCTAAAAAGTCATTTATTTCATCCAAAAATCAACCAATATAAATTCCTAACGTCCCTCCCTTCACTATAGGTACCTTTTTAGGAATATATTTTCTTTTTAGGGCTTAAGGTGTAAATAAAAGGTGATTTTACGAAGAAGAGGTATATAATTTAACCGAATGTTTTAGTTTTATTACTTCTTCCACCTCCTTAAAATATAATTTAACCAAGATAATAGAATAAAATAACTAAATCCCATATAATAAGATGTTATTATGTTAATTTAATAACCTTTATCAATCTTCTATTCCATCAATCTGGAAACAAATCCGTCGTTCATGTGTAAAGGGGACCACCATATCGCTAACCGACATAATTCGTTTTCCATAAACACCTCTCATGACTTGTTATAATGATGGATTTAATGTTTATATACTATATTTATTATATAATTATATTTATTAAAATATTAGATATCATATTTGTTTCTTATCTTTCTATCCATTGAAAAATGATAACGTCATTCATGTATATATGCAGACTACCACCTCCACGAAATATTGTGATTTTTTTTCCATCTCAAAATCACATGAATGGTATATATAAGTGTATTTATAGAAATAATTGGATATTTATTTTATAATTATCCATATACTAAGATAAAATAATATTTTTCTTCTTTCTATATTATTCATTTAATAATGGAAATAATACTCATGTATACGTATAACTAGTACTGCAAAAGTGGTGGATATGGGTGGGGAGGGCCAATCCGATGTGGGTTTGAGCTCATACAGTTTTTCTCATAAAATAGAGCATATAATGTGAAAAAAATTTAAACCCTTCCCTGACCAACATAATCTTGCTAGTAGCTTATAGGGAGCACATAGACTTTCTTGTATTAAAAAAACACACAATTTATAATAATTTAAATATTTTGTTTTTATCATTATTAATTGATGTTTTGGGGATAATAATGAACTAATAATATCAAGATATATAATGGATGTGATGGAACTTTTTTTATTTGTTAATGGTGTTCAGTGATGCTGATTTGGTGGTTATGTATTACGATGCAAAATAGGCGAGTGATCAGTGAGGGGAAATTAATGATGATGATGGGTGTGTGGTGATATGAATGACAAGACAATTGAATGAATGATGAACCTTTAGGTAATGACCGGTTTCAGAGGAGGCTATTAGCGTTCCCATGATATCCTTTCCTATTTTCACAATAACTAACTAAAATTAAATAATAACAATAATAAAATTACCCTAAAAATATTATGACTATAATAAATATTTTAGAATTGAAACCATGAAAAGGTTAGATGGGTTCGATGTTTCTAAAGGTGATATGACACAACATGTGAATATGGTTAACAATTACTATGTAAATATTATAATATCATATTAAAATAATAAATATAGAACTATTTATAGTTCACATGTGCAATAAATGGTGAATTAGTATGACCATTATGGAGAGAAAACATATTTTGGGTTTTATTCATGTTTTTTTATTTAAAACTAAAATATTAACAGAACATATATTATAAAAATAATATTTTTTAAATCAGGCATTCAGGTAAGCCCGCACCCACATGCGCTCATCTCACCTTGGTGGAAACTTATGATGGATCAGCAGACATTGGACCATGATCTTAGCAGCCAAAATTTTAAAGTCCACCACAACCCACATTCTCCCCATATCTATAAATCCCACTATTTGTGGGCCCATTTTACATTACTATGGTAGGTCTTTACATCTACACAAATGTAGTGTAATTATTTTTTCAAAATAATTTTTCATGTTTGTTTTTAAAATTATAATTGGTATATTAAAATTATAATTATTCCATGATTATTATTCTATATATGGAACAATGACTACATCATTGAACATAGTCATCCAACCAAAGAAATTATGAACATATGGGCCGAATAAAATTAAAATGACTGATATGAATATAAATGATTAATTAATTGAATATAAAATGGTAATAAAAAAATATAAAAGGAATAATAAATTTTAAAAATTTTATTGATAAGGTAAATAATTAACATAGATTTATTTTTCACAAATATAAATTAAGTATGTGATGAGTTGGACTAACGGTAAAGGATTTTCTTGTAAAAAATATTCTTTTAAAGTTTCACTTCCAGATCTTTTTTTCCATGTCCATGTAATTTAAAATGATACAAGAAATTTTTTTATTTATGATTTAATTGATAATAAATAAAATTATTACCATATTTTACTATGTTTATTTTCTTTAAAATGAATCTTTCAAGATTTTATGTTAGGGACACTTTAATTAATAAAAATTGTTTTAAAGTTTTTAAAGATTTAATTTATAAATCATTCACTTCAGTTGAAATATTCTTAAAATTCTTTTGTTGATATAGTTATATGTATATAAATGAATTATAACTAAAAATTTGTGTCACTTTTTACTTACATTCAATGGATTTCAAAAGGAATCTTATTATGTATTTTATATAGAACATTTCAAATTTCTTTTCAAAAGTTAGATAGAATGTTTTATAAATTATATATAGATTCAATTGATTATCTTGATACCATTACCATTATATGATTATTTATTTTTTTATAAAATTAATTATTTTTTCAATAGAATACCATCATTCCCTATATTATATGTATTTTTAAAAATTGTTTTAGAATGGAATGTATATTTTGATTTATGTATTGTTTTCTTGTGGGTGCAAAGGATCCCTCTGAACCACCCTTTTTTCTTTGGTTTATATCCTCTATAAACTTATAACTCACTTTCTCTTTTTTATAGCATTATATAATATTCTATGTTATGTATATATCTCCCAGAATTATATATTTCTTATCCTCCATTCCTTTGATGGGGTAATGCATGATATAAGGTCATTTATAAAATTCCTTCTTTACGAAATATCATTAGAATATTATATGGGGGAAAATTATATAACCCACTTATTTACATGGGCAATTCATATGTTTTTACCTTTTCATTGGTTTCCTTTTTTTGGAACACATAATAATATAAATGTTATGATGGGTGCTCTTAGATATCACTCCAATGCATTGGGTAATGTTTTTATCCCATGAGACGTAATGTATGGGATTATAGAGTAAAAACAATCCACTATAATACTATGTCCACCATGTGATATTTTCTTTGAAGTTAGACTTGAATTATTCTAATGAATTTTTTTGTGATGTTTCCAAATTTAATATTTTTTCATGATCTTATAATAATATTTTCTTTATGTTATGCTCTAATGTGAATTCATATGAGATTATGTTTAAAGAAAATTTTATGTTTCTTTTTAATGGTGAAAAGTATACTTTATTTTGAATTTTTTTTTCATAATTGTTTCATGATTATAATGGAACATTTTTGAGTTTTATTTTCCCTTGAAGATTTATTAACTAATGTACTATGAAAATATTTGGGTTGAAAAGTTGATGTCTTGGGTAATAAAATTTTTATTTTAATACCAAATATTAATGTTTAAAAAGAAAAATATTATATAAGTATTCATGAAATAATGGGTTTTCTTATTTTTTTTATATGTCCCTTACTATGTTTTTCATTCTCATCCCATCTTTTAAAATTAGTTGCACATGGTTTTAAGGATGTGTAGAGACATGGATGAGGTGAATATGAAAATTGAAAAAATATGTTATGAAAAGATAAATTTTTATTTGTGTAAATAACAGATACTAAGTAAAAGTACCCACCTATTGATCAAATATTTATTTATGTAACAATGATTAAATAATCTTATAAAACAGTTAATGGTAAAGATCATAAAATGTATGAGAGTGAATTTTAGGGTTAATACTCAAGATTATATATTGTTTAAGGCCATGTACATATAAATTTGATTGAAAATTAATGTTGAAATTTTTTTTCAAGCCCGTGAAAACCATTAATCACCAATTTATTAATGTGGGTTTTAGGTATTTCATGCCTTTACCTTTGAATTTTAACCTTTTACATTATTTTAACTTTATTGTGTTAAGTCACTTTTTACCATGAGAAATTTTTTTATGCCTAAAAATGAAAAAGAAATTGTTATGTAATTTGTAAATTCTTATTATTTGTATTAAATCAAATTTCAATAATTCATTTTATAAAAATTAAAAAGGATAATTTGAAATTGATACATGGATAATGCGTAAAAAATAGATTTTATAAAATAAATAACTTTATTTCAACAATATCAAATAGTGGTTTCTAAATTTATCGTAATGTTATTAAATTCATGATGTCATTCATTAAATAAATTATTTAATCATGAAAATATTTTATAAATTTTATGTCATTCTTGTATCCTAATAATTTCATATAATTCATGGTATTTATAAAAATAGTATTTTCACTTTTTAGCCCAAAAATCAACTTTTTCAAAAAATCCCAAAAATTTACCTTAAGATAATTTTTATGTTCTCAGTCCAATGATATAGACCACTTCCTCATAATAATTCTATAAATTTTTGAAAATTTAAAATTCTTGTGAATTTCAAAATTGATCATTCATTATGTAAAATTCAAAATCTATACATTTAGAAAAGCTCATTCCATTATTAGATGGGTGTGTATCCATGTTACTATTAAATTTTTGTTATAAAATATATTACTATCAAATGAATTTAAGAATTTTTTTTATGTTATTCATCTAATATAGTGGAATATTGTTTCAAAATACATAATTGTGAAAAAATTGGATTTAGTGCAACATATTTTATATTTCATAATTACAACGACACATTAATGAGTATTATTACTTTTTCAAAATACTATATTATCAAAAAATAATATTATTTTTGTGGTAATAATATAATTTCAATTATATAAAAATAATACATATTTAATAATTTGGTTTTATTATAAAACAAGTCACATAACCATTTAAAAAGAAACTTTTAGAGTACTAAAACATATTAACATAATGAGATAAAACATTTAGAAATTTAATAAACTATATTGTAAATAAAAAATGAATAATTACATATTATTTACATTTATCCATTTTTGATATCATATGTTTCATATTAAATTCTATATGAAAGTAACTCCAATGTTTATATAATTTTATAATAATAAAAATAGACATCATTCTTTAAAGAAAATTAAATTAAAATGACTTAATCACCAAGATGATGTCCAAATAAAAAAACTAATAAATAGAATGTAGTTGTCAAATAAAATAATATACAAAAATGAATCATAAATGTACTAAAAAATATAATATAGTATAATATATATATATATATATATATAAATTATGGAATATAATCCTAGTATAAAATATAGACTAGTGGTAAGGGCTACACCCTTATTTACTTTAGGTCATGGTTTCAAGACACATTGACTTTTCAGATGCGATGGGTTGTTTCTCGACCTAGAATCTGCACTTCTACAAAAATAAATTTCCACAATAATAAAAAAATATGTAAACTAATAACTTATGTGACAAATATTTATATAAATATTTGGTTTATTAAAAGAGAGAAATTCATTTAAGGTTCACAATTATATTAGTGAAAGATAATTTATAAAAATGTTCATTTGAAATCTATGATATTACATTCTACCCTTATAGATAAATTGCATCCATATAGTTTTTCACATTGATAAAAACTTACTAAACCCAAAATTTATATTAAATTATATATATAGAAATGAAATATTATAAATACCAAGGATATTTTAATCTTATTGGGACATGATAGTTATACATAAACACATCCTCTAGTGAAAATTAATACCTATATAAGGCTCTATACCCAAATATTTTGAATCCAAATTCCCAGAAAAATATAAAAATATACTCTAATACTAACAGAGATGCCTCAAACCCACATATACTAATCTAATGATAAATATGAATAATTTTTTATATGTTAAATTAATTATAACAAACACTCAATATTTAATGTTTGGTGTCTTTTGAAAATAGGTAAATTTATACATTTCACTATCAATATAGAGTACATTTCATCTATTAAAATTCTCCCCACATGTAACACTTCTATAAAAATCCCATTGATTACAATTCATTCGGGAAACATGGAAATATAAGAAATGGTGATATATAAATCCAAGTTCAAGATAAATAATGAAAATGGAATATAAATTAGCATCATGGTTAAAGTTAGAGGCATAATATTTGAACATGAACATAAGGAAAAGATTCTGTCATGTTTATAAGAACATGATGTGTGGCATGATAATAAGTAATTTTGGAATAACTTGGAAATGAAGACACAACAAAAACATGATAAATTTATAAACATGTCACGATGACTCATCACAAAGGTTTTATTAAAATTATCACCAATCCATTTGACCATGGTATCATAAAACATTACCAAGGAATGTTTCCAAGGAATCAGGAACATGTCGTCTCTACATGTTAATTCTATACCCAATGTATTGAATCACTACCAGGGAAGATCCCTTATATGCCTAAATTCATGTGTGTCACATATAAAAAAACATATATAAATTAACCAACAATAATAACATGAACCCAAAAAAAATAAACATGTTTCCATTGGTATTAAGTATATCTCTTGTTAAATACATTTCAATCATGATAATTAATTATGAGTAATTTACACTATATAAAATGATTTGTATATGGTTTAGTTAATAACAGTTATAGTTAACAAATGTATGGGTATCTAGGTAAACACCATTTAATTAGAATAATCAAGAAAGATTATTCACATGGAATGATAATGGAATAATGGTTATACAAATCTTATTATAAGATAACAAAATGGGATCAATGGATCACTCTCTATATAGATCATATTTACACCATACCACATGTAAATATGAAAATTAACAGTAATGATAAAGTTAAGATACATGAGAAAGATGTGGAATGATAAGGAAAATGAGAATTAATAAAAACAATTTGGAGGAAATACCATTTCAATTAATTAATGTGGTATCTCAGTGAATATTCAACAATCAAGATTAGAAACTATAGGATGTTTACCATGAAATGGGTTGTACCCCAATTAGAGGAATGATAACATGAGGAATTGAAGGGTAAATTCATGGAATATGGTTATCAATTGAATGTAAATATCAATACATATATTCTTATACTTTATTATAGATTATAATGTGCATGATAATTATACGAATCAAATCCTTCGGGAGTGTAAAACCAGAAGTGTAACAAGGAATATTTATCGAGCACCATGGGATGATCAAGATAATACCAAATATTCCATATTTAGGATTATAACCCCTAGGTGAATCTATATTTTATCTATATCCACTTGTAGTATCCAAAAATTTATTTCAATTCTTGGAAAACCACACACACTTTTCTTTATCAAATTTAGGATAGTTTTATGAATATAGAAAGGTTTGATAATTAACATTTTTATGAAGGTAGTATAATTAGTGGGAATAGTGATATCTAAATTATAAAATATTAATGATATTATAACAATATAGCAAAAGAAAAATTATTATTGAAATGAAAAAGGAATTTAAAAATCACGCAATGGAAATGGGAAAAGCGTCATGAGGAACCCTTATATTAGAATAGTAGCAGATTAGGAAAAGAAAATAATGATAGAGACTAATTAAAACCCCATAAAAAATATATCGAATATAAGATAATAACACAGAATAAAAATAATGGAAGTAAATAAAAAATAATTTAAAACGATATTATAACAAAAGTATTGTACTTGAAAGGAAAGAGGAGGATTAATGAAACAATTACCTATTAAGATCTTCTAATTATAGAGATGACACTACGAAGAAACAATATTGTTCAATATTGAAGATGGGGAAATAGAAGAGACTCATTGAGAAATATATACTGAGAGAAGTTTGATTCTTTTTTTGGGAGAATGATAAGAGGGGTGGGTATTTATACATGAGACATGGTAATTTTATGGGTTTAAATAATGAAAATAATGTTATTAAGTCCTTCTACATTTGGTAGGAATTAATTCCAATTATTTTTTAGTAATTAATGTTATTATTTTGAGTTCATGAGAACCCTCAACCAACTATTTAATTGTGTGATTTTTTGTATTTTATGCCTATACCTTCTAATTTTGTCCCTCTAAATTATTTTTCCTTGACCATGGTAACTCAATTTTTACCTCAATGTCTTACTTTATTTATAAAAATGGAATTGAACATTATCCATAATTTGTATCTCCTTATTTTAAACATTAAGTCAATTTTACATGATCTAATTTCTCAATGTGACAAAAACTAATTCAAAAATAATACATGAATAACACATAAAAACAAATTTTATAAAATATATTACATGCGTTAAAAATATTGAACATAGGTTTCTAAATTTAACATAATATTCATAAATTATTGAATTTATTCTATAAGAACCCGGTTTTTCACTTAGGTATGGATCCTTTAATTTTCGGTCTAAATCATACAATTAGACTTAATGTGGATGCCTAATGAGTTAGTAAAGGTTAAAAGGGATTCCAAGGCTTTTTCGGAGCCAAGAATCCATATTTTTTGAGAAAATAGACTTTATGAACAATTTAGAGTAAACTTTGTGGAATTCTACATGACTTGTCCAACCGTACGGATGATGTTTTTTCAGACAAAGCCACCTCGCATGGTTGGAACATAGCCATGTGGACTAACCATGAAAGATACCCTTTTCCTAAGTACCCATGCATGACTTGCACATGGTTTGATCAAAATGTATAGCCAAACCGTTCAGGCAGATTCGTCTCGCATGGTTTGCATATGGTTTGAAAAACTGTTCTGAAAAACCTTGTGTAGGATAATTTTTAGGGTAAATTTCCAGTTTCACCATTAATGATCTATTAATCCACCTACTTCCTCCTAATCTCTGAACCATTTGTATTAAACCATTTTTATCTTATTTTGGATCGTTTTTAAGGCCAAAGATAGAGATCAAGAGATCTACTTCATATGACATCCGATCGATCTTCCATTCATCACATTGGATGCACAATGGTAAGTACTCAAGTCCTCTTTATGTTTTCTTCTTCTCTTTTTCTCTCGACCTGGATTTCATCATGTGAGTGTTTTCCACAATTTCATAGATATAATCTGATTTGAGGAAAATAAAGGGTCGATACTGTAGGGGGAGGATTTTAAAACCCTAAGATGGGTGGCTTATAACCCATCCCTAAAGTTTATTGATTTTGGAATATTCATGTGGGGCCCACCACTTTCGTTGGAAGTAGATTTTTGAATTTACATGCCATGATTTTACTTTTTATAATTGAATGGTCATGATCTTTCCAAATATGTGATTATTTATTAGTGGTTACACACACAACTCAAACCGCTTCATGTAGAAGGTTATGCCATAATTGGGTTTTTAGTGTTTCGACACGTTTGAGCCACTGTTCGGGTGTGCCTTTTCTTGACCTTTCTAAAGGTGAGAATTCCTATAATAAATATCTTGTTATTAATGATAATTTCATAGTTTCATGTACCATGTATTCTCACAACTTGACCCGCCTGAGGTAAGTGCTTCTAAATGATTATTAAATGTGAAATGTGAAATAGAAAGTATACTAATTATATAACTTGACCTTAATAAATGAGATTTAATAAAGGTTATATGTCCGTAGCACCCCTTTCCATTTTAATGGAAGGTAGAAGAGTGGACCTATATAATTAAATATGACTTAATGGTTAATTGGACTGAGTAGGCACTTTATTGTGGAATACCTTGGATTATGGTCCTTGAATTACACTCTTACCCCTTTATCTAGACTCAAATACTACTAAGTTAACGTTCCATGAGATCTATGTTACCTTGGTTATTACCCTGTATCTCCCTCACTGGATATCTTTGTCAGATTTCCTTGTTGTGTCTTGGGGATTCACTACTTATACTATCATGAGGTGATGAAAGTGCTGGATACGCTTCACATGACCTATTAACATTAAATGAAAATTACTTTATTAATGAACTGGTTACATGTTCAGACACCAGTTGAGGGATGGAGCAGGTACTTGGGAATTTAGTTATATAATACTACTTTCTTTACTTATATATGTGTTCCTGCACACTACTATATTCCATTACACGGGTTGGATGTTATAGACATTGTTGGTGGTGGCCCATTGAGATTTATCTCACACCCTCTCCAGGCGCTGTTTGGTACCCATAGTAGATTACATGGTTTCAGGTATTGACAAGGGAAGCATACAACTTCCAACACTTCATTACTTACTGTTTAGTATGGTGCTTGATAGAAGAGGATTGAGTTAGATATTTGAATTCTTGGAGTATCCTTTGTTTTCTTTTACTTTGTAAAACATGTTATGCTTATTGTCTTTTAACCATGTTTTTCCAATTTTCTAATGACATGAAATGAAATCATCATTATTTTAGTTGATACAATTATTATTATTCATGTTATCTATTGCATTATTTTTCTTCCACAGTTAATTATACATTTATATTCCTTCCACTATGATACAATATGATAATGAAGGAACAGTCTACCCACGGACACACCCTATGCCATCACTGCTAGTCGACAACCTCGGGCATTTGGGAAGATGCGCTTTAGGCCATGTGGCCCACTAGGGTCGGAGAACCCATTAAGTAGCATCCGAGTCCAGGACATCACAAAGTGGCATCAGAGGAATGTTTCTTTTTTTACTTTTATATTTGGAGATAATAGATTGGAGAATAATAATTCTTGGGGCATGGTTATAAGTTGTTCTTGGGCGTCGTGAACCCATGTTCGAGGTAAAATCCAAGTTACCCAAAATACAATTGTTGTTCTATTTTACATATTACAATTGATATTATTTCACCATTGGGGGACACACATGTTGTGCAGTGTTGTTTATTATTACACTATTCAATAATTTACTTCATCATTGGCCTGATGATAAGAGGGAAACAATAATTTCTACATGAAACATTATAGGAACCTAGAGTTTACATTTCATGCATATTTCCATGAAATATAGGTGCATTTCAATTCTTTTCATTCGCTGATATGCTTGTGATTATTGAGTGATGTTGTGATAGTTTACTGTTACTTGTATTACTTTGGGTTTGATTGAGTGATTTCCTATTGCAATTCATTAGGTGTATGGGCCATCATAGGTTGGGATTAGTAATTTATCAAGTCAATCCATTATACTATAAATAAATGGGTGTTGTTTCAAGTGACATGTGTATGGGAACTAATTCATCAGAAATGACTATCCATTATAAAGTGAATCCTGAAATCTAAAAGGAATTGGTTGCATATCCTTATCCCTCCTTATCATGTCTATGAACGGTAAAAGAGTGAACTTGAAAAATTAACTATGAAATGAAATTAAAATTATACTTTAGAACATACAGATACCTAGATGTATAAGCAGATAGTTTGGGGTAGTATTCCTTGGGTAGTGAGTTTTATTACGTTCAGTTTCTACTAGTGATGCTATCTTATGCTTCAAAGCTTGTTCTGAAGCGTGTGCTTGGAAATTGTAGACTAATAAAACCATGACATCCTTGTATAATTCACCAGGAAGGCGGTGACAATCATGCTCTAGATGCGGTGGGCCCTGAGCCTCCAATCATACCTACCAGAGTGCCACGTGAGGCAATGCCTACTATACCTGATCCGAGCACTGATGCACAAATTTGTGATAATTTCCTACATCTCATACAGTCCATGCATGGTGCTCCATGGGTTGCACCTACAATGGGTGATCTGAAACATAGTTCCAGTAGAAGTATCCTCCTAATTTTTCATGGGATGAAATTTCTCCGGATTTTGAGTCTTGGATAGAGGCTATGAAATCTATATTTCATCATATAGATGTAATCCAGAGCAGAGAGTCAAGATTACCACATACATGATTCAGGATTTGGCCACGCATTGGTGGGATATGGTTTCCCAGGCCAGTTATCATAAGGCCATGTGATGGGTTGATTTTTAGACTACCTTCTATGATCAGTACTTTCCTTAGACATTGAGAGCTGATAGAGCCATAGAGTTCATGCATCTTAAGTAGGGTTCTATGTCATTTATGGATTATTCATCATGTTTCACTAATTTAAATCACTTCTCACTGCTTCTAGATAGTGATGAGATTTTTCGTGCTATAAGTTTTAAGGATGGGATTTAGTATGCAATCCGAAATCAGGTGAATGTCTTTTTCCTTCCTACCTTTTCTAAAATAGTTGATCAGATCCTTATTACCGAGCGTAACCTGAGGGAAGACTTAAGTACTCGGTTTAAAATATCAGTGTCGCGTTAGGCTAGTAGTTCTTCTGGAGGCCGGAAACATTCCTTTGAAGTTTTTCTTCCGGGAAGTAGCAACCAGAGTATCCCGTTTGATAGCTCTGTGGTGATTCATCAGTGTTGAAGGCTAGGGAATAAGAAGCCCCAATGTGATGGAGACCCTATGGAGTGCTAGGATTGTGGCCGCATGGGTCATCTTCAATATTTATGAAATAAATTTCCTTAATATTCAAGTAAAAATAGATTAGCATCTACTCCACCTTCAGGAGGAAGTTATTTTTCAGGCGTTAGGTGGGGAGTTGGAATAGCACTAGTAGGTCTGGATGAGGAGGAGGTCGTGGTCATGGTAGTCTGACCCCTAATCACCAGTAGTGCCAGTAGAGAATTCATGGTCGTGGTAGTGCATCTATTTCACAAGGCCATGGATCAGGTCAGTTTCATTCTTTACAGCTAATACCTGAGGATTAGGCTGTGGGACCATCTACAATACGAGGTACTATTCTAGTAGCATCAACTATTGTCACTTCTTTGTTTGATATAGCTGATTCAAACTCTTTCATTTTTGTATCTGTTGTGGAAAGTCTCAGACTAGATATACAGTATCACTATGGTGTAATGACCCTCGACACATCTTTGGGAATACAGTCAGAGGGCATACGCTAGTGCAGGGACTGTCCCCTTGAGGTTGGTAGATAGCCTTTTTTGGGGAATCTATTTGTTATCGAGATGAAGATCTCCGATGTCATTCTCTGGATAGACTAGTTAGTCCACTATCATACCTTTATAGACTACTATCACTGCAGGGTCTCTTTTACATCACCATAAGGCTGCAATTATCTTTTTAAATATGAGTGGGATGTCTAGGATGGGATATCTACACCAAATCATCTTGGGATATGTGGGGTGACTACTCAGATTTCAAATCTTTTCAGGAAGGATCAGAGTTTACTTCAAACTAATTTTCCTCCAATAGTTGATTATTTCAGGGAAGTATTTCCCAATGAATTTTCTATATTACCTCCTAAGATTGAAGTAGAGTTTTAAATTTTCTTTATTCTAGGAGTAGCTCTAGTTTCCATTCCTCCTTACAGGATGGAACCTACTAAGCTACAGGATCTTTAGTGACTGATTGAGGAACAAGAGGCCAAAGTCTTTTTACATCTTGGTACATCCTCTTGGGGTTCACCAATGATTTTTACTAATAAGTAAGATGTAAATATTTATTTATACATGTATAATAGATGGTTCAACTAGCTTATAGTCAAGAATCAATATCCACTTCCCCGAATAGATGATCTCTTTGACCAGATTTTAGGAGAAAAGGTGTTCACTAAGATTGACCTAAGATCGGGTTATCATCAAGTGCGAGTCCGACAAATAGACATACCTTGTACAACATTCCGTAGAAGGTATGGATTTTATGAGTATCTTTTCATTCCATTCAGTTTTACAAATGTGCCTACTATTATTATGATTTTGATGAATAGGGTTTACACAGCCTATTTGGACTCTTTTGTCATGGTCTCTGTGGATGACATCTTGGTGTATTCTCACAATCATAACGACCATGCCTAACGTCTTGAGATTGTTCTGAGTACTTAGATAGGGCTTCAAATTTATGACAAGATTTTTATGGGTGACTTCTAGATCAAAAAGGTACACTTCTTGTGTCATATTATTTCAAAATTAGGAGTATCTGTTGACCATGAAAAGGTTAGTGCTGTAGATTTTTGGGAGCATCCCTAGAACGTGTTTGATATTAGGTGTTTCTTGGGGATGTATAGATATTACATGAATTTCATACAATACTTTTCTCATCTTTCTTCACATCTTATTGTTCTTACAATGAAGGGTGTCAAGTTCACATGGTCAGAAGCATGTGAGAAATCATTTCAGGAGAGTAAAGGGAGGCTTGTATCATCACCTATTCTGATTCTTCTAGAACTAGGTAAAGGTTTTATCGTCTTATATGATGCATAAGGAATTTCCCTAGGAGTAATTTTGATGTAGGTAGAAATATTTATTGCATAAAGATATCAGCAGTTGAGGCCTCATGAGAGAAATTACCCAATACATGACCTTGAGCTAGTAGCAATTGTCTATGATTTATGTTTCTAGAGACATTTTCTATTGGGTGAGAGATTTGTGTTGTTTACATATCACAATATCATCAATTATATCTTTTCTCAACATGAATTGAACCTCATACAATAGATATGGGTATAATATCTACAATCCTTTGATTTTTATCTTGCCTATACAATTGGAAATGGAAATCTGGGTACTGATCCACTGAGTTAGAAAACTCAAAAGCAGGCCGTATAAGAATCCGGTGATGAATAGAAATTAATGGCCCACTTTTCTGAACTTCATCTAGTGTTTCATGATAGTCATGAGCATTCTTACCTCTAATCCTTAACAGTTACCTCTTACCTTCTTGAGAAGGTGAGGAGTAGGAAGTTTTCAAACCCTAAAGGTTTGGTTCTTCATGAGAGTATATTAGGTGATAACCCACATCCAGATTAATCGGTTGATAAAGATGATGTCCTGCATTGATGTGGATGTATCTGGGTTCCTAAAGATATGAGATAGGAGTTGATGAAAGAGTCCAACACATTTGAGTGGGCAGTTCATCCAAGAATCTCAAAGATGTATTAAGATATGTGATGATGGTATTGGTGGCCTAGAATGAAATGTAAGATTTTAGGCTTCATGAATAGGTGTTCTACCTATCAGCAGGATAAGGTAGAAGACCAAAGACCTGTAGGCTTGCTATAGCTGCCTCCAGTCTCGAAATGGAAATGAGAAGATGTTCCTATGGATTTTATAGTAATCTTAACTAGGTTGTCGAGGGGTAGAGATGCTATCTAGGTAGTCATTTACTAACTAAAAAAATCATCCCACTTTAACCATATATAGAAGACTTTCTCAGTTTATGAGTTTGGAAAACTATATGTCTGTGAGATCATATGACTATACGGGGTTTCACATACTATTGTTTTAGATAGGGATTCTCGTTTCACTTCACAGTTATATAAATTCTTGTAGAAATATATGGGTACTCAGGTGCTTCTAAGAATAGATTTTCACCCTCATACTAATGGACAATTAGAACAGAAAATATAAGTTCTAGAGGATCTGATAAGATCATGTGTCCTTGATTTCATCTGTTCTTGGGAGAAGCATGTCCCTATCACCATGTTTTCTTATAATAATAGTTTTTAGAAGATGATTCAGATGGATCCTTTTGAGGCCTTATATAGTAGGCCATGTTGTTCACCCTTGTGCTGGCTAGAGGTTGGTGAGGCAACCCTACTAGGCCCTCATCTCATTCAGGAGACTTTAGAATGACTACTACAAATATGGCTTATAATAGCGCTAAAAATGGCCTTTAACAGCACTAAAAAAGCGCTGTTAATCTCGGCGAAGATAAAGGGGGACTTTTATCAGCGTTAAAAAAAGCGCTGATAAAAGTGCCCCTTTATCAGTGCTAAGTGAGCACTGATAAAGGTAGTATTTATCACCGCTATTTTTAGCACTGATAAATATATAATATATCAATGCTATTTTGAGCGCTGATAAAAACTACCTTTATCAGTGCTCAAAATAGCGCTGATATATTATCCATTTATCAGCGCTTAACTAGCGCTGATAAAGGCCAAAGATCCTATCCAAATCCAGAACCTGCATAGAACCTTCCCAGCACCTGCACACATTACAGCACCTGCAGAGTCCAAACAAAACCTGCACACAACACACACAACACCCACACACAAAGCACATAAGAACAAAAAATGATACATACATTTACTTGAAATCATGAATAAAAAACAGCACACTTATATATACATTTAAAACAATGTTTAATTTGGTTAAAATTACATTTATCCAACAAACAGTTAAAAAACAATGATGTTCCATCCTTTTTGCATCCATCCGCTCTAAAAAATTGTCGTCTATGGTGGCAGTTTCCAAACAAAGCATTCTAACTGAGGAAAAAGATTCAACCTACATAATAAAACAAATATTATGTTAGTAATACAATAATGAAATAAAGAATGGGGTTGCTAAATGGAATTATACTAGTGAGGCACAAAACATAAAATAACCAATTATACTAGTGAGGCACAAAACATAAAACAAATATTATGTCACCCCATTTCATAAAAAAGAAGCACCCCTGCCCTCTTCCCCAGCACACCCCCTACACACTGCCCACCCCCGAGCACACCCCCTACCCCTGCAACTCCCTGCCCCCTGAACACCCCCTGACCCCTTCCCCAACACACCCCTGCCCACTTCACTTCCCCCCTGCCCATTGCACACCCCCTTACCACCCCCTATATATTTCAAAAGAACCCCGCACACCCCCTACCCCTTCCCCCTACCACTTTTCCCCCTTCCACCTCCCCCAAAAAACCACCCCTGCCCTCTCACCCTGTCCCCTGCACATTATAAAGAAAATACCTTGTATGGAAATTGTGCTCAATTTACGTTATACACATCATATATATCAACACATTGTCATGTACTTTAATTCAATGTAAATACACATATATATAATATCTACATCTCATAAGAAAACCCTCTTTAAAATTCACAAACACATTAAATCCATTTGAAAACACCCATCACACAACTTTATCATTTCTTCAAACACATTTAAAGGACTTAAGCATGAAAATCCAAAAGAAATACAACTTCATTCATTTTAAAAATAACTTTCAAGTCTATAAAAACCCCAAATTCCTTTGATAACACATTTTTAACCACATAAACATTTCATATAGTACACTTAGCAAGCAAATACTGGATAATAAAATCATTATATAATGTAAAAGCATGGAATCACCTACATAAAGCGTGGAATATTCCTAAATCTTCTATAAAACATAAAACCACACATCCACAATACCTTAATAAGGACAGATTAAACATTAATATTGAATATATTAATGGAAACCCATGTTTAACTTGTGGTATTCCATGATTTTAACATCCCACAAGGATAGAGGGTCATGATTTAATGGCTTACAGAGATGTAAGACCTGGGTGGATCAAAACACTTATAAAGGTGGATTAGGTAGGTACATCTCTAAGAGGGAGCACCTAGAATGTTTACCTGATAGATGGATCAAAACGCCCAATGAGGTCTGACACAAGTGTGGTGCATCCCATAAAGGTAAGGTTTCTCATTTTGAAGAATTATTTGGACGCCACTAAGGGAAATACAATAGGGAAAATAAGCGAAGGTGTACCCTAGTGAGGGGGTCACCATGGTTTACCATTGGTTGGGATTTAACTTCATGGAGGCTTCCTACGTACCCTATTTAGAATACAAGGATAAAAAACCATATATTTAAAAGAGGTATGTTGTGGGTATTACCCATGGTTAGCTTCCCTTCACACTAGGAATACTCTTGGTTGGATGAGTATGGGTCTTGTGGGGCTTATGCATTGTCAGATTCTCTGGTTCTTCCAAGAGTAGCAATGGGCTGAATGGGACATACGTGCTAACATGGACCATGTGAATGGAGTGATCCTTGTAAAGAGGCATGAGGCACAAAAAACAGGTGGAGCTGTCTGTAAACATTATTTATGGTGGCCATGGGGTTTATCAGACTCCCCATACCTTCCATAAACACCTCAAAACATCATGAGGACCAGATTCTACATGATGGTGCATCACTGGGTTGATTCTTTTGATGATGTACTGGTCATTTGAGATTGGATTTCATCTCAACCAGCCTTTCCCTTACTTGAATTATCCTAGGACACATATTTTGGTTCCAAAAAATCCCTCAATGATACTGATTATCTCATGCATCTACCTAGAAATAATTGTGCAAGTCAAACAACAAAACATGTGCTCAAATACAAGTTCAAACAAACGAGATACAGAAAATGGATTTTGTTGATCCTCGGTGGTTTTGTCGTTCACCCCATACCCATTGCACACCATCATGCCTTACTTAAATATTGATTTGTTCAAAGATCAATAATATGAATCCGGGGATAGAAAACTTTGAGTAATAAATTAAGATTTCAATACATCGGACCATTCTCAATTCACCAAAGAAGGTTGGAGGATAATCAATGATCATATATAGATAACATAAGTGGTAGGAATTCACCTTCATCCTATTTGTGTACAATCTTCCATCAGGTATGTTTCCTATTCATTTCTAAACACATGTATATCATCTTCTGAATATTTTTTTTGCGATAGTCATGGTAGTACTGAAAAAATATAAATACAAAAGGATTAATAAATATTTTAAATGAACTCGTAATTATTTTCAAAAATATCTCATCTAGGATGCTAGTTTGTTGATGAAATATGATCTCATTCATAAATTTACAAACATAATAACCACAGTCCTTTCCGTTTGTTTGTTCTGGAAACTACAAAAACATCGACAACAATAAGTAATTTGTTTTGATATGTTTTTGGATAGTGAAATGTTATTATATATACCCAGATAATTTTCCAGTTTTAGATCTTGTAGGCGTGCTTATCCTTATGCCCTGGATTCATTCCATGCATTAGATGATATTGATGCACCACCCTATTATAACAGAATCCTTATTAAAAGATAAAATAAATTATATAACTAGATGTTTAGTTTTAAAATGTTGGATCTAGTGTAATGCAAGTTAACAAATGCCATCATGCGTGGTCAGTTTGTTGGATATCCATGTGTTGAATCCAGAAAATAAATCTTTGGAGTATCCAAATTGACTGAAATCAGCATCCAATGCCCCCTAAAAATACAAAAAGGAATAAGTAAAGAAAGAAATGAAAATATAGTTGATATGATTAAATTTTAGAGTTTTACCCCTGCATCGTTGGTATTAAAAAGAGTCTGTCATCCGTAATTTTGTTTTCAAATGATTTGAGCAGGGATGACATTATTGCAGCCTCTTTAACAGAATCTCTTTCGTCTTTTGAAGATGTGGTGTGAGGACTAACGAGTCCAAATTGTTGTTCATGGGGAAATCCCTTCAATTATTTTTCATATATACGTCTGTGAAAATTATAAAATGTATTTAGTCAAAATTATCAGAGTATATCAGCTTTTGTAAAATCAAATCATGAAAACTTACCTCATGTATACATTTACAACTGAGGCTCCTAGCCATTCATACTTGAGGAGTTAATTTACATTTTCAGCACTAATGAAATCTGATATCTCCTCTCCATACATATCTTTTTCGAAATCAACTATGTGAGTACTGCTGTCTTTCAACTTTGTATCTACATGAGCCTGCAATGATATTAACTGTGGATATAGAACGGGCGGGATGAAGGTGCTCTCAGTAGACCGTTTCAATCGGTTGGTTGATCCTTGAGATAGTTTTGAGCTAATATTTCGTTTCACCCCACAGTCTTTGTCATTCTATAATAACAGTCATCGGTTCAGACCTTTTTTCATTAAATGTTAAAGGTCTAGCTTGAAAAATAAATAATAAATGAATACCTTTTTGTAGACAGGTTTTTTTAAAAGAACTATCGTCCATGCGATGAATGTTCCAATAGCTTGTTCAACCGTATGAATGTTGTCATCATCATTTGGAACAGGTAGCTCGGCACTCGGCTCATTATCTATGTTAATTGACACTCTAAGATGATCTTTTGGAAGCTGTCTGTTGTGTAGCATGTCGTTTTGCGTATTGAACACCGTAGCCCTCACTACAAGGCGATAGGTGAGAGTGGATAAATATAAATAACAGTCATTTTCACCCTATGGAATATTAGTACAGGAAAGGTATCAGTGTATATGTAAATCACATTTCATAGAAAAAATTATTAAAACATTGATTACCTCATCTAAGTCAGGTTTTTTAGGGGAATGGCTCGCCTCAAAGCTGGTGGGGGGTGGGGTGAGATCGTCACGCACGAGTTGTTGTTGATTTGTTTCTTCTCTTTTCCTCTCCCCCATCAATTTTTCTATAATCTATCTCTGGTATTGTAATTCTTCTTGAAAAATAGAAAATTGTTCTTGCATCTTTTCCATTTTTTCATTTTGATCCTCCGATTATTTTTGTTTTTGAAAATATGTTTGGGGTGTCACCCCAAAACCCGCACCTCTGATGCGGCCATACTTTTCTGGCTGCTTCAAGGCTGCTGAAAGTATGTCTGCATCTGGTGTGGTTGTTGTTGATTCTTGTGACTATTTCAGATAGAAAATATAGAAAAATAAGTAGTTATTATAATGTAATGGCGATTTAAAGCAACTCAAATTTATATTATGTCATACTTACACATGTTTCCCACACTTTTTGTGTGTTTTCATCTATCAATGTCTCCTCTTTATTTACACGAGCCTCCTTCCATAGCATATGGCATGGGATAGATATGGCTTTCGATTTTAATTCATCAATCTACATATAAACAGAGAAACATGGTTATGGTGTTGTGTTATGTCACATACTAGTAGTAGGGTAGATTTAAAAGACGTACCAATTTTTTCTCAAGTTCAGCGTACCCCATCCTTGCTTTACGGTAAGGCTATGCTGGTTCTGTTGTGCGTTTTTTATTTTCAGCACTCAGTAGCTATTTCATAAATAAAAAACTATCAATCAGAGTGATGAATTCAAGAAAACGTCAAACAACATATTACCCCACACAATTTACCTGAAAAGTATGCTCCCCACGACAGTTGCTAAACGCATCCCACACTCCTTGGGATATCAAGTGTGCGTAAAGAGGAGGTGGGTGCGGCTTGATTTTCCCTTCTGTATCTTTAAGATGATATTTCATTAAAATTGTGATGAAACCTCTTTGAATCCTTCCTGCAACTCTTAATACATATTCCTTGTGCGAGACATCTACTATAAATGGACTCTGAAATGGATGATGAAGAGTAAGTCAATGTTTTGGTATTTTATTTTATTTTAATAAATTAAAAAAATGATATCATAATGTTACTGTAATCTCTTCCCACATTAGTTTCTTCAGCCCGGTGACAACATGATGCCACGACTGTACATAAATCGTCACGCGTTGCCGAGTGTCGATTCCAATGTAGCTAATAAAGATGGATTTGTTGTGGTTAACATGTTGGCCTCGCTTATTCCATCCCTCCTCAAATTTGATGCCTTTTTCATTTGCCTTAAGGATTTTGGCCAACACTGTCAAACTACGACGCTCTTGTTTTTTTGTGCTTTCTGGGTTTCATTTCCTACCATTTCCTCAGAAGTAGCATCAATATCTTCCCCTGAAGCGCTATCATTGGCAATGAGACCAGCAGCAATAGGTTGAGAAACCTGTTGTACCTCAACACTAGGACCAACAACAACAGGTTGAGAAACCCGTTGTTGCTCTACACTGGGACCACCAGCATTTGGTTGAGAAACCTGTTGTTGCTCTGCAGTGGGACCACCAGCTGCTGGTTGAGAGACCTTTTGTGCCTCGGGATTGGGCGCATCAGCAGGTGTAGAAGTCATTATCTGCAGAAGTGGTTTAATATTTAATTTATATTACATAAAAAAAGAAGCGAACAGATAATAACATAACGTAACACAATGTATGTTACAATAAAAAAATAACCTGATTATTTTACTCTCTTTTTTTTCTTTAAAGGATGAAGTGATTTGAATCCTCTATCGACTATGTAAATTCCTTCATTGTGGTCTCCTATGACATACAAAATGTTGTCTACATTTGGACCACTACAAAATGATTCTGAAGTCCCTATAAAATGGTCAACCTCCATTGAACTTTCATCTGACCCTTCAGTTGTTTTGGTCGATAACAGAACAATTGACCAAATTCGGTTTGCGAGGTCTGGAACATAAAATAATTGTACTGCCTGTGATGCCATTATAAATGGTTCGTCTTTCTCCCCTTCCTTACTAAAATCAACTTTCACGAATCCTAATTCATCTATTTTAACAGCAGTACTGTTATCAACCCACTTGCATTGAAAAATCGGCACTTTGAATTTTGTATAATCCAACTCCCATATTCGTTTGATGATGCCAAAGTATGACATATTCACATAAATTGGATTTTTGTCCTTAGCACCGGAAACATGCATTTCCTCAGCCACAAGTGTAACCCCACTATTCTTCATGGTACTTTCTTCATCATTTTCATTAGTATAGAATTTATAACCATTAACTACATAAGCATTGTAAGATAATATGTACACACTTTCTCCTCTGGCTAGCCATCGAAGTCGTTCTGAAATTGACTCTAGATTTTTATCTAACTGCTTAAAAATATGGTCTCGAAAAAATCCTATAAACTGTCGGTTATGTGTATCTGATATCCATTTTTCAGCCCTAGAAGGATTCAAATGCCTAAGAATTTCTTTATGGGTTTGAACATATGGGTCAACGTCGAAACTATTTTGCAAAACATAAAGGTGGGCCTGCTCCTGATCTGTAATATTGATTGTGACAACCTCTATTCCAGAAATTCCTTCACCCTCAATCCACTCAGTGTGATCAGATTTCGGTAGGCCAACAATTTCCACACCAGACAGGTATTCGATACAAAATTCAACATCTTCCTCAACAATATATTGCTCCGCAATACAACCCTCTGTCCGACTTTGGTTTTTGACATACCCTTTCAAAATCTTCATATACCATTCAATGAGGTACATCCATCTATAATATACAGGACCACATAGTTGAATCTCTCTCACCAAATGAACCATCAAATGAACCATCATATCGAAAAATATCAGTGGGAAGAACATTTCCAATTCACATAATATGACGACAATTTCACTTTCCATAGTTGGAAATTTCACTGGGTCTATAACTTTGATACATATAGCTTTGAAGAAGAAACAAAGATTCATTAATTTATGGTGGACATTCTTGGGAAAAATGCAACGTAAAGATATAGGAATTAGATCTTGCATCAAAACATGGCATTCATGTGATTTCAGACCCTTTAATTTTAAATCTCCCATTGACACGATGTTCTTTATATTTGATGAATACCCCTATGGAAACTTTACGTCATTAAAGAAGTTGAAAAACTGATATCTCTCCTGCCTGGAAAGAGTGTAAGTAGCAGGAGGAAGAAATGTTTGTTTTTCACCCTTCACTGGTGCCAACTCTTCTCATATTCCCATCTCAACCATGTCCAATCTAGCTTTAATTCCATCCTTTATTTTGCTGGGTGAATTTAGCAATGTGCCGATGAAACTATCACATACATTTTTTTCAACATGCCTAACATCAAGAAAATGTCTAACATACAGACAATTCCAATATGGTAATTAAAAAAACTGATCTCTTTTTCCAACCAGTTTTCGTAAGGTTTTTTGAAAATGGTTTACCAAAAGTAGTGTCTAAATATTTCACTTTCTCAAACAATTGATCACCTGTTAGTGGAGACAGTGTTGTAAGTTCCTCTGAACTTCCATCGAATGATGTCATCCAAGATCGATACTTATGTCGTCGGGGTAGAAATTTGCGAAGTCCTAAAAACACGGTTTTTGATGAATGTTTCAACCTAATTGAATGTGTACCTTGTTCACAAACGGGACACCCTTGAGTTCCATTAATGCTATATCCTGAAACATTTTCATAAGCAGTAAAGTCATTTATCATCCCGTACAACATGGCTTTCAAAGTGAACTGTTCATTTTTGTAAGCATCATACATCGTAACACCTGAATCCCACAATATTTTCAAATCCTCGATCAATGGGGCCAAATAAACATCAATATCATTACCCGGTTGTTTTGGTCCTGATATAAGCATAGATAACATGATGTATTTTCATTTTATGCATAACCACGATGGTAAATTATAATTTACCAACATAACCGGCCATGTACTGTGACTGCTGCTTTGAAAATCAAAAGGATTCACCCCATCTGTAGATAACGCCAAACGAAGGTTTCTCGGCTCGTTCCCAAATTCAGGATACTCGTGATCAATTCTCTTCCACTAAGGAGAGTCTGCAGGGTAATGTAGTTTCCCATCTTTAATTCTTGTATCTGCATGCCATGTCAATTTTCTTATAGTCTCCTCACTTCCATATAAGCGTCTAAACCTAGGAATGATTGGAAAGTACCATACAACTTTCGTAGGACTAGAATCATCTTTCTTGTATCAGGAAGCACCACACTTTGGGCATTATTTAAGTGATTTGTTGTCCTTGCGAAACAATATACAGTCATTCGGGCAAGCATGTATTCTTTCAGAGATCATACCCATCTATCTTAGCATTCGTTTGACATCATATGTTCGGCTTGGGAGTTCATTATCTTCTGGGAGCATGTCATTCAAGAGAGAAAGTAGTTCCGTAAAACTAGAGTCACTCCACCCATTGCCTGCTTTCAAATTATACAGCTTCAATACAGCTAACAATGCTGTATATTTAGTGAAACCAGCATACAATGATGTTTTTGCACAACTCTTTAACTTCCCAAACAATTTTGGGCAATCACGAAGTTCATCTTCAACTGTCCTTGTCATTTACTCAATACGATCTTCATCATCGTTCACATCTGTAATCACACCCTCCATATGATTGTCTTCACTGTTCACGCTTCTAATCATATCAGATGATCTATAAAATGTCATGTTCTCTGAGTCACTACCTACATTGGTTCTTTCCCCGTTTTTATTCCAACATGTATAACTTCGATCTATTCCGTGACAGATCAGGTGTTCTTCCAACTCCTCTGGACTAATTTGTCTTGAATAACAACAGCGTAAACACGGACAAAGGATTTGAGAAGGGTCACATGCATGATCTTCTGCAAACTTGATAAACTCTTTCACGTCATCTTCATACTCTTTTGTCAACCGATTGGCATTCATCCATTCTTTATTCATATTCATCGTCTTTATGGGTTTGATCTCGAGAACATGCCTAATATTATGTTTTAATTAATCAGGTAGAATTATTTGGGTTTTATAAAAACAAATCATGGTACAAATGCCTTTAAACACATGTGAAATCCATATACATGGTGGGTCCAGTAGGTTGAACATCGTGTATGTATAAGATACCTGATTTAATCTGTCATATATCAAATTTATTCCAAGTTAGTCTTATAAAGACTGAATGATGCCTTAGAACATGACATGCGAACAAGAGGGAACCAATGAGTAACAGGAGAAAACAGTAATAAATATGATGCTATCTCAATGTACTCAAGGTGATGATAAGATGTTGGTCAAGAGCAACTATGGGTTGGTAGTACTCTAATATTTAATTGAAAAAAACTACTAAAAACTGATCCAAAAAAGGATGAAATATCCTATTCATCAAGTCCCTTAATACAACCAATGAATTAGTTAAACCAAAAATCATCGCTAAAAAATCATACAAGACATAACTACTCCTAAAAGCAGTCCATGGTAGGTCCATCAATGTCCAACTCATCTAATGGTATCCTAATGTCAAATCTATCTTGGAGAAGAACATAGAACCTCATAGATGATCAATGTGACTATCAATGCGTGGATGAGGATACATATTCATGACTCTCATCAGGTTCAATCTCCAATAGTCCAACAAAATAATAAATACCAATCAACAATCTATTTTAGAGAACTATAAAACCCCATGGTAAAGTACTATTCCATATGAAACCATTATATTCTATATCATCAAATTATAATTCAAACAACTAATGCTCTTTTGGTGTTATTTTAGACATTTTGATAGAAACTGAATTTTCTCCCAAAACTAACTAGATTATAAATTTTATCTCTTTATTAAGAAGTAAATTTTATACCTCATTAGTGAAAACATCCTAAAAATGTACTACCATTGGGGAAAAAGAATCCTACAGCATTCTAGAAACATCTATAATATGCTTGAATATTTGATCCATTAGGGTACAATAAATATATAATTATAACATGCTATTTAAAATGAAATGTGGAAACAAGAAATCATACAGACTCCTGATAAACCCATAATACAAAACATATCACCTAGTATGTATGTCACATATACAAATAAATAAATTAGAAAAAAACATGCTACAAAGAATAAAGGTACCATTAAATACTTACATAGGTCAACTTGTTTTAGAAATTGTTTATCTTCATCCGTGAATTGTATTTGAACCCATGAATATGAAGGTGAGTATGCGTACACGATAGTTGACCTTCTTAGAGAAGCGTTTCTGGAAGAGTATAAGAGACATGAAGCAATGAAGATCTTGCTATTCATTATGGCAATCGGCTTGTGCAATGTGGCCTAAGTTACAATACCTGCAAGTTGTAACTTAGGCCGCGTTGCACAAGACGATTGCCACATTGTTTGTAGCAACCACATATGCTCCAACACTCTAATGATCTTCATTGCATCATGTCTATTATAATCTTCTAGAAACTCTTCTCTAAGAAGGTCAACTATTGTGTACGCATAATCACCTTCAAATTCATAGGTGCAAGTACAAGGCACATATGAAGATAAACAATTTCTAAAACAAGTTAACCAATGTAAGTATTTAATGGTACCTTTATGATCTGTAGCATGTTTTTTTTTCTAATTTATTTATTCGTATATGTGATAGACATACTAGGTGATATGTTTTGTATTATGGGTTATTCTTTGTCTAATAATATAACTATGAGATTATGCTATGTGATGAAAATTAATATGGATCCATCATCATTTCCATTGGGATAATCTTTGCGAATCCATATAACCACAAGATTAAAAACTATTTCCTATGTATCTCATACATAAATATTCAACTCGAAGGGGTAGAACTTACCGCTCATGGTAACTCAAAATAAAAAAATGAAAACAGGGGTTGGTTATCCACAGAAGTCATCACACATAAACTTGGTAGACCTCTCACACATGTGAACCATCATAACTAAACAATTACCATATAATTCATCTTAGAGTCAAGATATCCCTATGGAACCTATAGGGTATCCAATTCCACATCATTCACAAACAACCCACTTGTGTTTCTAAATATCAATAACATCTCTTATTTCGACACTCATCACTAATTATGAATCACATCCCTAGACATAATCATAATCACATTAAGACCACACTATATATTATGGAAATCCTTACTGGAATTAGGCTCAAGATATGGTATTATTCCTATCTCACATCTATATTCACTATTTGGTCCTCACACACATAATATATAAATAATATACCAAGGGAATACCATCCATGGGTCTCACCTCCCACCTTGAGAGCACGAGGAGGAGGAGGACGAGGTGGCGATGGTCGTGGTAGCGAGGGTGGAGGCCACAGCAGCGACAGAGGTGGTGGCGGCGGCGGTGGCAGAGGTGGCAGCGGTCGCGATAGTGAGGGTGGAGGTGGCAGAGGCAGAGGCGGTCGCGGTAGCGGGAGCGGGGGTGGAGGCAGAGGCTACGACGGAGAAGGAGGAGGACGAGGAGGATAAGGAGGAGGAAGGAGGAGGAAGGAGGAGGAAGGAGGAGGATGAGGAGGATGAGGTCACGCGGTGAGGGGCCTGGTTCAGCTTCCGCGAGAGCTTGACCGCGTGCAAGCGAGGATGGCCTGTTAGGGTTATTAAATAAAAACCGACAGAACCATTATCAACGCTCGTTAAAAGTGCTGATAAAGGTATGTTTTATCAGTGCTAAAATAAAAGCGCTGATAAAGATATACCTTTATCAGTGCTAAAAAACACGCTGATAAAAGCATACCCCATTATCAGCGCCTTCTGTTTAGCACTGATAAAGGGTAGCGCTGCCCTTGACCTATTTTGTGGTAGTGAATAGGTTTAACTAATCTAAAAGCATATGAATACTGCTTAGTCTAGACATAAATCTTATGTTGATCACTATCGAAGACCTCTTGAGTTCAAGGTTGGGGATCTTGTTTTTCTTCAGATATTTCCCAGGCCCGGGAAAAGTTGGTCAAGAAAGAAGGGAAAGTTGTCACCTCATTATGTTAGGCTATTTTAAATTATAAATAGATTTAGGCTGATAGCCTATCAGTTGATACTACCTCAGAAGTATTTTTCCATTCATGATGTATTTCATGTCTCACAAATTCAGAAATATAATGCTGATCTATCGAATACTTTTGATCCCAAATAAGTTAAGTTAGAAACTGATTTTAACTTTGAGGAATATCTAGTACACATCATAGAACAAAGCATGAAGGCTTTATGAGGTAACTTTGTACCTCTTATATGGGTGATATAGCAGCATGAGTAGGTATAAGATGAGACTTGGGAGAGGGAATCCAACGTATGTTCGCAATGGCCAGAGATATTCTCAGACAGTATTTCTTTACCCTTGGAAGGAGAACTCAAGGGTGTGTTCTTTTAAGGGTGAAGACTATAAGAACCCACTATTTGACTCAGGTATACATCCTTTAATTTTTGGTCTAAATCTTTACTTTGGACCTAATGTGGATTCCTAATGAGTTAGTAAAGGTTCCAATGGTTTTTAAGGCTTTTTCAGAGCCCATAACCCATATTTTTGGAGAAAATTTATATTGCACATGGTTTAGAGTAAACTTTGAGGATGATGTTTTTTGGATAGAGCCACCTCACATGGTTGGCACATGACCATGCAACCTAACTATGTGAGTTACCCTTTTTACTAGGTAGTCATGCATGGATTGCACATAGTTTGATCAAACTGTGTGGAAAAAATGTTCGGGTAGACTCGTCTCACATGTTTTGCACACGGTTTGAAAAACTAGGTAGACAAACCATGCACAGGCTAATTTTCTAGGTAAATTTCCAGTTTTTTCCTTAATGAGCTATTAATCTACCTCGTTCCTTCTAATATGAGAACAAGAAGGATTAAGAAATTTTCCTCTCATTTTGCATATTTTTGAAGGCCAAATCTAGGGATCAAGATATCTCTTTCATATGACATTAGATCTAGCTTCTGTTCATATTGTTATATGTGAAATGAGAACTATTCATGTCATCTTTATCCATTCTTCTTCTCTTTTTCTCTCAAACTAGATATCATTAGGTGAGGGTTTTCTAAATTTTCATAGATCTACTCTGATTTTAGGAAAATCAAGGGCCGATACCTTAGGAGGAGAGTCATACAACCCTAAGGTAGGTGGCCTATAACTCATCCATAAAGTTCATTGAATTTAACATAATCATGTGGGCCCCACCAGTTTTGTTGGAAGCCATTTCTTAAATTTACATGCCATGATTATACTTGTTATAATTGTATGGTCATGCTCATTCAAAATATGTGATTATTTGTTAGTGGTTACACCCACAACTCTACCCAACTCATGTCAAAGGTTATTACATAATTGGGTTTTTATTGTTTTGGAATGTTTGAGCCACCATTCAGGTGTGCCTTTGCTCGAACTTCCAAAAGGTGAGCCTTCCTATAATAAATGTCTTGTTATAAATGATAATTGCATTGTGGAATATACCATGTATGCTCAACATGTGACCCGCCTAAGGTAAGTGCATCCAAATGATTATTAAATTTGAAATGTGAAATGGCAAGTATACTACGTATATAACCTAGCCTTAACACTTGATATTGAATAAATGTTACATGTTTGTAGAACCCCTTTCCATGTTAATGGAAGGTAGTGGAGTGAAAATATCTAATCAAATATTACTTAATGGTTAATTAATAATTGATTAAATGATTTCGACTGTACTTTTACTATCCAGACTAATGGAAGGAAAGACTACAACCAAATGAATTATTACAAGATTACAATATCAAAAAGGAATGGACTGACTTGAGCTCACCATGGATTCTAAGAGGAGAATACCTTGGGTCTTGAGAACCATATTCTGATTCAAGGATGCAATTTACATTGGTTGATACCCACCTAGACTCTGTTTCTTATCTATTCCTTGGATGCTTGGTATACTACTATAGGGTCTTTTTCATCATTATTGGATACCTTAGATACACTCCTTGGATCCAACAATGAATTGTAGGTTCCATGGTGAAAGCTCATTGGGCCCTATCATTACATAGCCCCATTTTACCTTGGTCGATCACCTTGAACTCTGTAGGCACCTTATGGTTGAATGCCTTGGATTACACTCTTACCATTTTATCTAGACTCAGATACTACTGAGTTAACATTCAATGAGATATACTTTAACTTGATTATTACCCTAAAAATCCCTCTAAAGATATCTTTGTTTGGTTGCCTTGTTTTGTCTTGGGACCGTCATTACTTATACTATCGTAAGGTGATTTCAGGGTTGGCTATGACTCACATGACCTATTAACATTAAATGGAAATTACTTAATTAATTAATTGGTTACAAGTTTAGACACCAACCGGGGGCTGAAGTAGATACTTGGGTATTTAGTATTATTATACTACTTTCATTAATTATATATGTGTGACTGTGCACTGCTGTATTCCATTACATGGGCTAGATGTTATAAAAATTGTTTGTGGTGGCCCACTGAGATTTATCTCACACCCTCTTCGAGCAGTGTTTGGTACCTCTAGTAGATTACATGGTTGCAGGTACTGACAAAGGGAAGCATACAACTTCCAACACTTGATTGCTTATTGTTTAGGATGGAGTTTGATAGTAAAGGAATGAGTTGGATCTTGGGATTCTTGGAGTATCCATTGTTTTATTTTAAATTTTGGAACATGTTATGCCTATTGTCTTGTAAACATGTTTTTCCAGTTTTCTAGTGACATGACATTACATCATCATTTTTTCACTTGATAAAGATATTATTATTCTTGTTATCTATTATATTAGTTTTCTTATGCTATTTAATTATATTTCTTCTTATATACTTCACTCTGATAATGAGGGAATAGTCTTCCCACAGACACACCCTAGGCCCTCACTGCTAGTCAGAATCCTTTGGTGTATGGGAAGATGCACTGGAGGACATGTGGCCCACCTGGCTTGGGGCACCTATTAAGTGGAATATGAGTCTGAGACATCTCATATTCCTTGAATAAATTTTTGATTATATAAATTGATTCATTTAATTTTAATTCAATCTTATATACTGATAAGTTCATAAATATCATTGTATTCATAATGACATTATTTCCAATTTTTACCCCAAAATTCACCTTTTTCAGTACAATGCCAAAAATTAACCTTGGGTAATTTTGATGTGACAAATTCAAAAACAAATTCCATACCCTCAAAAATAATTCTCCATCTATATGATTTTTAAAAATAATTTATTATTTCAAAATAGAGCACTAAATGTGTATATTTCAAAAACAACACTTTTAGAAAATCATATTTCATTATGAGATATATGTGTATACATGTTACTATTAAATGTTATTTCTACATAACATTAATATAAAATTAGTTTAAAAATATAATGTAGTTATTATTTTAAATTAGTTCAATCATGTTTCTAAATATGTAATCGAGGAAAAATGGGTTTGATCATAACAACCATTATATTTTACAATTATAATATCATGTGGATGACAATTATTTTTTTTTCGAAAAATTATATTTTAAAATCAATATAATATTTTTATAATAATAATAAAATTTTATTTACATAAAAACAATACATATTTCATAATTTTATTTTATTATGAAACATTTTTTTGATCCTTTTAAAAGGACAATTTTAGATTAATCAAACATATACCTAGAATGTGATAACAAAATTTAGAAATAAAATGAACTATAATGTATTTAAAAAACATAATAACATAATATTTAGATTTATCTATTAATTTTTTCAAGAGTTTCTCACTAAATTATATATGAATGTATTTCTGATGGTTATACGATATAATTTTTTGATGGTAAAAACATGCAACATACTATGTTATCCCTTAAATTACAATGAAAATTTTTCCAAGACAATGTGAAAATAAAAATATTAATACAAGGAATGAATTAATAAAATAAAATTATATACATAAAAATAACCATTAATACAGTAAAATATATTTAATCATATATATTTAATCATATATATAAAAAGTATGATAGTTAAAACCAAGACAACATGTAGGCTTGTGGTTACTGTTATACCATTTTCACCATTGAGTCATATGATTTTTCTAGTTACAACATTTTTTCTCTCAATATGAGAGATTCCCTATTGCTAAAATGAATTTATACTATACATGAAAAATATATAAATGAATAAATTAAAAAAAAAAATATTTGTATAAATCTTTATTTTAATAAAAAAATAAATTCAATTAGTATTTAGAGATATATTTGTGAGAGAAAATTTTTAAAAAATTATATTGGAAATATTAGATGTTACCCAACTCCCCCACTCGAGTTTAATTTGGTGTATCTGGGCATGATAAATAAAAATGTTATCAAATCCTATGATTGGTTGGGACAGTGTTAGTTATATATAGATTTAGCTTGTCTAAGAATAGGTCGTAGATTTGTATCATACTAGTACAACATGTAAATGGTCATAAAAAATGTTTCATGGGGAAATCTAGTGTCGAGATTATGCACTCTAAGATGAGTTCGGTTTTATTTCAACAGTCACAATACGAGATGGTTGAGATATGGGATGCGTTATAGGGATTAGACGGGATCCAATGATGTTTTTCGTGCATCCTGATAGTTTAGTGATGTTATTTTCACACCTCATAAAAATAAAATTTATATCAAATATAAAATTAGCTAGTAGTAAGCATTTTCAAACCATGGGAAAGAGAATATACTACGTAAACTAAAAATAAAAAATATAAAAAAAGCAATGAAAGAAAAAATATGTAAAAAATATGTTTAAATTTTAGACATGAAATGAATGAAGTTAAAACTGATGAAAAGTTAGCGAGAATGTGATGAAAGAGAGTGTGAAATATTAAGGAAGGAAACAAGGTTTGAAAAAAATACAATCATTGATAAATTGGATTGACCTAAATTGATAATATAATTTCTACTATTCCATCAAGATTAATCAAAATAGTAGATAAGAAGTTGAGAAAACTTACTATAAATTGGAAATCAACACTAATAAATGAAATCTCCCAATTAAATTATTTATCAAGCCAAAATTTACAAAATGAATTGTTTATTCATAGTAGAGAAAAACCTCATCATTTTTAAATTAAGTGCTTCAGATGAATCTTTTAATGAAAGGTATCCACTATTCCCCTATAATCGGTACATATAATAGTGTAAAAATTTCACTCATTAAGAATGATAATGAGAACATAGATAAAATGGGCCAAAATGGTTTTATTATAATTAAATCAACATCAAATTTTCAATTTATTTGTTGTGAGTGAGTTGATTTCCCCCTACAATAAATAATCTGTCTCTAGTTTCATCTATTGGTTAATTATCAATTTATGAAAAAATATGTCTATAAAAGACCCCAAAGAAGGAAAATAATCAATTTAATGACTTGTTAAATAGTAAAAAAATATTTATATCATTGAAATTTTATCCTCTAAAAATAATCATGGTTACATGTTCACAACAAAAATAAAATCAAATAAAGAATACTGAGAATAAATCACAAATATAGAAATTAGATACGGAAACAAGAGAGAGGAAATATGAATATTCTCAATCAATATTGATCATCTATCAAGATCTATTTCCCTATGAATTTCCACCTAGAGGATTTCCCCCTTTCATCTCTCTGGTACCTCTCCCCAAATATAGATAATGAAAAATAATCTTGCTGGCTTTATGAAATTATCATATTTATTTCCCACAATTGTTTAAGTGATATAGTTATTATATATATATATATAAGTGATCAAACCAATATAATGAAGGATTGAACAAGGATTGAACCCAATATATCTCTATAATAAAATTCATATTATTGTATAGTCAATCAAAGAACTCATATAGAACAGTCAATGTGTTTAGTTCACACTCCAAAATCCATTGTTCAAAAATTTCAAGACCTTTAATTGATTAACATGAGATCCATTGCAGTTTAGACTTAAAAAAAATTTATACATGAAAACAAAATATAGTATAGTGACTAAAAATTATTCCCTAGCTTTAAACATAGTTGAATATAATATAGCATCGAATAAAGTTCTAATCATTGGTTCAAATAAGTAGTGTTCATCAGAGTCTTGTTAATTAATTGTTCAAAATCTTATTGAGTTCATATAATTTCAAGTGGTCACACATTAGTTCATTGAAAATAGTGTTGATTGAAACTAAGATATTACATATTCTATTATTTAACATTTTCCCCATCTATAGTATGTCAAATATCAATAAAGACTGATAGAATCACACTGCTTTGACGAATAGCCACACATTCAACTCATGATACGAAATTGATGAAATATTAAATAAATCCAATGGATTTCACTGAATCATTTAATCAAGAAACTATCATGCACTAAACTAAGTCATAACAAATATAGGTGTTTGAAATATATGGGTATGTAGATGTATGTGTGGGGGAAATTTTAGTGTGCCAAAATATGTTCGTGAGTGGGGTAGTTGGCAGGTTGGGTATGAGTTTCAAGGGGAAACATTGTAATTTTTTATTATTAGTTTTCTAGGAGTTATATAAGGTAGTATATTATTTGTTTTTTGTTGTTATTGTTAGAATTATCTTATTATTTTGTTATGGGTTATAAATAGAATTGATTTGGTATTGGATGAAACAAAATTAACTATATTTTCTCTCATTGTGTGGTAGGGAGGTGCCAACTTTGGGAAGCCACTGACAAGAACTAGTGAGTATTATTCTTCTTTGATGGGGATACTTCTTCATCTATATTCCTCTTCTGCCTTATATCCTACCTAAAGTAATCCATAATTATGTAGTTGTTAGTGGTGAATAGTATCTTTTCCCATTCTCTATCTCACCATCAGAAAAATTTCGAAACTCTACTAAGGAAGCATGCATGAATGATGAATGAAGAAGGAGCTCACATTGTGGAACTAGTTTCTGTGACTCATTCTTGGAGGCACTTATGTCTTAAGGAACAAACATCTCTAGAGTTTTATATGATCAGATTCAAAAAATTTGATAAGAAGTCTAGAAGAGGATAGATGTGGTCAATAAGAGCTATCCATATAGAGAGGATTTTTAATTTGTTATAATAATATATGTGAGATGAGATAGCTGGTGCTTACATGCCACGGATTAGAAAATAGATGATTGTTGATAGGACTATGTAGTTTATGTATGATGTTTTATGAGATGAGAATGCTACATTGCTAGAATTTTCTATTTTTGTAGTGAGACTCTACCATAGGGAAAATATAAACACAAAGAATAGATAATAGTAGAGAAAAGAATACATCTAAGTTGGAACATATTATACAAAATGCTGCGGATCAAGACATAATTTTCTTCCTATTCTCCATGAATTATTCCACAATGACATCGTTGAATTTCCACCAGTAATCATGGAACTATTTTACACCACTTTGAGAACTATTTTAACCCCTAAAAAACTAATAACCTACTTCTAGCTATAAACCCTAAGAAATGAACAATATAAAAGTAAAATACTTCCAAAGGAAACTAATACCCAACCTACCAATATCCCCTGTCATGGACATCTCACTGCTTACTACCACAAACCCAGACACACATGTACAACCCCCTACATTCACAACATTACCACCATTTAAGATGGTGAGAAATAGAATAGGAAAAGAAATTATTCACAATAGAAATCAAAATAATTATGGATTACAGTTGGTAAGAGAGAAGGTAGAATAATTATATAGATGAATAAGTATCTCGACCAAAGAATACCACTCCTCAGTAGAGCCTGGAAGCGACTTCCAAAATCTGGCACCATCCTACTACCCAGTGAGTGAAAAATAAAATCAATCTTGTACCTGCACATCCCAAATAACTACTACTTATAAACACTATAAACTAAAAACCTACTATTATCTATAACACCTAACAAACCAACAACTTACTTCCAGGTATAACACCTAAGAAACTGGAAATATAAAAGTACAATGTTTTTCCTGGTAACTAATACCCAACCTTGCAACTTACCCTCTCACAAATAGCTCATTTTATAGTACCACACCCCCACACGTTCCCCCTAAATTCCTAACATTACCAACCATGTAAAACCCACCTTTTCCCAAAGTTGGACCTCGTGAAATAGTTGATGAATAACTAGAAAGTCAACCACTTGTTGGAAACACTACTTTTGGTAGAACTAACAAAACAACATGACACACCCAAGGTTATAGAACATGATGAAATACCTTCATGTGTGGTGTATTTTGATCCTCTTTTACCACCCTATGGTCCCCAATAATATGTTCAATTAGCACTTATTTCTTTGTATCACAATAAGAATTATTTTTACCATAAATTCCAGCCAAACTCAGAGCATTAATTTATACTTCTTTAGGCTGTTATAGATTCCAAGTAGTTGTAGAAACCCTTTTAACCACAATACACACTTCAATTCCCTAATTAGATCTTGGAAATAAATCTACCTCATAATCATAAAAATTTTACACTGTAGTCCATTTAGTTCCTTTAACAAATTGAATTAGAAAATTAGGTCTCAAATTTTCTTCTCCTCGAATACAAACTTCGACAGCTCCCTCAACCATGGATCATACCAATTTTTTTTTCACATCCCCATCTAATAACATCTCAAAACATACAACTTCATGGTAAAATTGTATTTTATAGACATCAAGTTCTAACCATTGATCATATTCCAAAATGTAAGTGGATTGTGACTCACCACACTACTAGTGGAGAAACTCCTCCTACTCCTTGTCAGTCCTGAAATTTTCCAACAGTGCTTAGTTTAGATTCTCCCACAATGAAACAAGAGTTTCATCCTTCTCCATAAATAATCATTATATAATAATGTACTCCATACTTACATGTTGATATGGTATTTTCATTTCCAATGAAACATGAACTCTCATGAATAATTATTCCCTTTTTATGATCTAATCCCAAAGATCCTCCCCTAAAAACATTATGGATGGCCAAAATCCAATTGTGAGAATATTTTGCAAAACTACCACTTTTTTTTAACTTTATATCTTAATGTATATTTCTATAATCCATTACTCTACTATGTGACTTATACAACAAAAAATGTGTTGAATTTCCTCTAGTAATCACAACACTACTATACACTACTTTTCTCTATATATGAACTACCCAACAATTTTATGCCTCTAAAAAAGGTGAATTTCACTCCCTCCTATGATGGAACTATAGAAACACCAACATCTCACAAGTTTACTCATATTTAATTCACATTCTTAGAAGAATAAGTCCAGTATGGCATGAAACAAAACTATACGAATAACAAGTTCCTACTTAGTTGCATAATTTTCACTACACTGATCAATTATTTACATTTATATCTTTGAATGATGAAGTCTCACTATAGAAATAGAAAATTTCAGTAGTGTAGTATTTTACTCTAACCAAAATCCTCCAAAAACTATGTACTCTTATCAATAGTCATGTGTTTTTTCAATCAATAGTGTGTAAACGCCATCAAAGTCACCTCACAAATAATTTTGTACCAACTATAAACTCCTCTCTATATGGCCAACTATGATTGATCATGTTCAAAATTTTCCATAATACTTATCAAAATTTCCCAGCTATGATTGTCCAACCCTCTAGTGATGTTTTTTCCTTATACTAATAGCGCATACAATAAATAATCTTAGTAACCATTTCAACAATACGATCTCCCTCTTCATTCATCTCTCATATATGATTTCCTAGTGGAGTCTCTAAATTGTTAAGATGGAGAGAGATAGATAATTGGAAAAGAAAATATTCACTACTAAAAAAAGAATAATTATGGATTATTATAGGAAGGAGAGATGGTAAAATAATAATATAGATGAATAATTATCCCTTCCAAAGAATACCGCTCCTCGGTAGAGTCTGTAAGTGGATTCCCAAATTCAGAACCTCCCTACTGGACAAGGAGTGAACAATATAATCAATTATTCCCATTCCTATCACAACTCACTCTTACATATAACTCCTAACAAACTAACAAATTATTTCTAGCTACAACCCCTAACAAATTAACAACCTAATTTCAACTGTAACCCATAGAAAACTAACAATATAAAAGTAAAATATTTCCCTGTAAAATAATACCCAACATATTTAATACTCCTCTCATGGATATACCACTGCACACTACCATATCCCAACTCAAGCATCCACCCCCCCTACATTTCTGAAAATTGTATTTTAGAACATCAGAATCCCAACTTCTTCATTAAACAAACCTATAAAAAACGAAATCCATCAATCATAGGTCTTTAGCGGTTACTCTACACCTTAGAGGTAATCTTCTCTACCCATATTCATTTGAATTTGGAAACATCATCAACATGATCTATTTTAATTCTTGAAAACATCATTTAAATCAATTTTATACAACAAAAAACAATAAAAATAACACAGAAAAGATATTTATGGGTTAAAATGAACAAACAATCCATCGATATTATGTATTCTTAAAGATATTGATTTAATATTCCTTTATTGAAACTATCAAATGTGATGTGAGTTCATTTTCATTTGATTCCAACCCATCGAAAAATCAATTGAAATGTTGAAACCAATAGAAAAAATCCTCATTCATGAATCTTCGTTTATGCTTGGTAGTCCAACATCTTTTTCACATCAGCATCATTGAGTTTGGTGAGAGTGAACAACTTAATCAGTTTTATTATTTGGAACACCCATCAAACAAAATTTATCCTTGTTGGTTTCAGTCCACCAACCAATACTGAAGTCAACCTTGGTTTATTTCAAGGTAGGCAGACCAACTTTTTTATTTTGTAAGTCAATAAATCACCATTAAAAATGTTTTTTGGTATATTTCGTCATTGAGATCCATCATTAGTTAAATAAATTTGTAATATACATGATGATTTATAAAATACTTCATAAAATGTAGTTAGACTAAAATATATACAAGAGGAATGTGTTATTAATTTTAAATTGTGATTGATTAGCCTCTATATGGAAATGAATGTTTTATTGTATAGTTTTTTTGGAAAAAAAATTCTTTAAAATTAAATCTAATACACTCAAGCAAGGAATGAGAGAAATGGTATAATAAGTATATTTTACTTGAAAAGGTATGTGTATCCAGAAATTTTTAAATGGTTTCATATTATCTTTTTTTGAGAAAATATAAGGAAAATGGTTTTTGGAATTGGGTTTTAATGTGTCTCCTCCATTTCTTCATTTATTCCTTGTATCCTTTCACTGGATATTTACAAAGGTTTTTTATGGTTTAGGGTGTGTGTGGGATGAATTTTGATAACCCTTTTTGTGGTTTATGGTGATACATGTTTTCCATGTTTGGTTGCGATTTTCTAGAAGTTTCTTCTTCCCCCTGTGGCACACAACAAGATCATAAAGCTTCTTAGAGGTAGAGGGTGCTAATTCTCTCTTACATGATATGTGTAGGGCTCAAATTCTTATACTTTCTATTAGGTGGATTGTAATGGTCTACTTAATAAATATAATAAATTGATATAACTAAAATTGAATGGGATGAAAATTAATCACATGTTTTGTTGTTTTTTTGATGTTATTGATGATATTATGCATTCTTGTATCCAATAATAAAATAGTGGTCAATGAGAACCCAATTTTCTCTATATTTGATATAATCTGAGAACACTGCTATGTTGTTGTGTGATCTCACCGTAAATAAAATGGTAAGATGGTATATATGGATAATAAACTAGTTTCTCAGGGAAATTCAATTGTTTGATAATGCCCATGCTAACTAAATATGTAATGTGATAAATGACTTTGACAAAATTGTGGATGTAGGGATGTGTTGTTGTTCTATGAAGATTCTTTTTTTATATGTATCAATTTTTTTGATATGGTATGGGGGGTGTGATTGGTGAATTTTGATAACTGTTTGGTGAGGATCAAGGTGATCCAGGGTTTCCCTATGAGTTTGTGGTTTCCAAGAAGTTTCTTATTGATCCTATATTGCGCAACATGATCAGAAAGAATCTTTAAGGCAGGGAATACCCATTATCTCATACATGATATGTGTGAGGGTAACATGCTTCTGCTTTCCATTAGGTGGATAGTAAGAGTTATCTTAATAATGATAACAAATTAGAATAACTAAAATTTATGGGTAAGAAGAGTAATCAAATAATTTTATATTCTTTTTGATTTTGTTGATGATATTATGCATTCTTGTTTCCAATACATAAAATCATGGTTGTTGTGATCCTTAGTTGTGATATAGTTTATATGTTGTGAAACCCTTGAGATGTTGTTGTGTAACCTAACAATGAATAAATTTATAAGAATGTATATACAACTTATAAACTAGTTTTTCATGGAAATTTGGTTGTGTGAAAATACTCAAGCTAAGAAACTAAGTAATGTGATTAAAAACATTGAATAAGTTGTGGAATATGGGATGTGTTTATGTTGCATGTAGTTATTTTGTAATGTTGCCTTGTGTTTTGTGATATTTCATGTGGTGAAGGTGGTGACTTGACGGGATATGTTAAATGTTTGTCTATAATGTGGTGGTTGATTGAAATGGATGTGATATTGGAAGTTTTATATTTGTGATGAATTATTGTTATGGTACATGATGGTTGTCTTGCACGATGGTTGTGATTTTCAGCAGTTGATGCATGTAGTTATTAAGGAGAGATGGAAGGTTGACTTATTGTAGTGGAGAATTATGTGAAATGGGATAGTTGTGGTGTTGTGTGGTTATGTTAGTTTCTTAGTTATCAATGAAAGAAGTCATGATAGTTAATGAGTAGCAATGTGACAGAATTTTTTGTGGTGTTGGCTTCAATAAACTAAATAAATTAATGGGTTTCATAGTATGAAATGAAATTTATTAATGAATAAAATTGGTGAAACCTTTAATTGAATGTTTAAATGTGTGTGTCTATATGGTGGTTTTGTGGTATGTTGTATATAGTGGTGGAATTGATTGTGATGGGTGACATGTTGTGTAGTGGTAGTTTTATGGATTATTATAGTACATTTATCTTGAACTCATAGGTTGGGTATTGTGTTCTAACTATATATAATGTATTTTAATATTATTTATAGACATGCCACACTACAGTTTCATAACCTTACAAATTCTCATAGGCTCTTGGATCCATGTATTTTTTCCAACATCTGATTTGGTGGTGATACAAATGGTTGGATGCCCCCTTTTCCCTATTATTCCTTCAGTAGTGATGGACTAGTTGTATTTGGGAAATATGTGCTGTAATGGACAAGGTTTATTGGGGTGACATGTGGGGTAATGAGGATATGGTGTGATGTAATATGTGGTGTGGGTTATAGGTGGTGGGAGGTGGACATGATGTTGATTTCCATCACATTCATGACAAATTACTACTTTAATTATGTGACGATATGTGATGTGATTTCCCAGGTTTCTATTGATGTGATGTGATTTCATGGTCGAGATAAATTTGGATGAGATGTAGTGTGATGTTTATGGAAGGGATAAGAGCACATGAAGTTCAAACTTCAATAATGTGAGAAACAAATTAGTGGGGAAGTGGAGTTGAACACCTTTTTTATTTTGATATTGGTTAATATGTTACTATATTGGATTCTTGATTAGTGAGTGATCCATGGTGAGGCTGATATTGGTTAGTTGACCTGTTTAGGTGATTTTTGGTTTTGTTTTTTGTTTACTTGTGCATTAGTATTCTCTTTCCACATGTGCACAATAAACCTTAGGTATGATCAAACTTAGTATGATTTTATGATCACCCTACATATATTAACTATTTTAAGGGTTTCAAGAGGAATTTAGGGACTTAACAAGACACTAGTATCTTGGGAAGGATCTTTTGTTGAGTCATTTCTATAAGAAGTGACTTTTGGTATTTTAATTGGAGACTTTTACATGTATATGTTGACATTGTTCATGAATTGTGGGATGGTTTTAGATTTATTTTTATATAACATTCTATTTCCATTTTGTGGGTTTTTATTTTATATCTCAATATTTTTTTCCATAGAGTTTAATGCCTACCATATGTGATATTTTTATATCCTTGGTGCTGGTGGATAACTCGGGGCATACTAGAGGTGGTACTTGGGTGGTCATTATCACTCTTCCTTCATCACAAACCCAGGAGGGGTATCGTTGGAGGGAGGGGGTCTTTATAGAGTGGTATCTAAGATGATAGTTGAGATATATGATGAGGTTTGGAGTTAGTTATTGAATAAATTTCATGGTTTGATAGGGCTACATTTCCAGTTGTCCTTAGTGTGTGACATGGGCCTGTGAGACTGACATGGACACAATATTTTAGGGACCCTCATGATCTGGTGCATGGATTTTGAGAATATATAATGTAGATACCCGAAGCCCGACTTACATGGACATTACATTACTTTTGCAGAATACTTAGTACATAACAAAAACACACATGCAAGGACCGTAATAGTTTAGTGTCTTTGGAAACTCAGAATATAATCTTCTAATCATGGTGAAAGATCTTCAACATCACCCATAAATATCTTCCTTTTTTTATACCTAAAACCTTTCTTTATATCCTGGGGAAAAGAAAACATAAAAGGGTGAGCTCAAAAGCTCAGTAAGGGTAAACAAAATAAATATCAATCACATCATATTCATAAGAACATAACATTTTGGAAATCTTAACCTGCAAAAGAAATCATAATATCATAACATGGGATAAATCATAGTAGTGAAATGTAATCCCAATAATCATAACATAAAACATGAAACATTGTGGCATACACACATAATCATAGAGAATCATTTCTTATTATTCAAGACTCATTGACAAGACTATCTTAGGGGACACAGTCCATTTCTGAACCGAGTTCACTCCTCGTTTCAGTCCTGTTTCACTGAACCGGTATAACCTACAATTCTAGCCATGTCTATCTCATTAGATAGAAAATCTTTACCCAATGCATTGGAGGGAGATATAGGTCTCACCCATCTCATAATGATACCATTCTTATGTGTGCCACAAAATCATAAACCATACATCATAGCATAACCCATGTAATAAAAATGGGATTCTTAAACAACATGACATCATAAAACAATTCATATAAGATAAAGGAATTCATAAAAATATTTCCATCACAACATAATCAAATCCATGTAATAATAGGGATAGAAACAGAACCCTATATTATCTTAGATGGAAAATAATTTTGATAAAACACTTGAACTCCATTCTTGAGGAAAATATCCCTTCTACTTCAAAAACACTTTTCATTTCTTCACATGTTATAAAATTATAACTAAAAGAAGTTGATTAAAAATAAACTTGAAAACTTATAAGCGAAGATTATTGGAAATAATATATTAAAAATCCATTCATGTCGTATAAGTTAAAAGAAAACATTCTTCTTGTACTTTTGTCGGAAAAGTCAAAAAGTAGCTCGTACGAAAAACGAAAAAAGATTCCTTTCATATCTTTTACTAAATACTCAACGAAGGGTAAAATTGGATATAAACTATTGTAGAAGGATATAAATATTACATATTGGGGAAACATCGATGTGGATGATAAAATACACCCTAGTAAATACCAAAGTATAAACAATCTCAGATAAAAATGAGATTGTGATATTTCCCTTACCATAGGTCCGATTTGCTTCGTATGTGTCCGAACCTCCTATATAATGATTTAAATAATGTCATTGACTTATTCCAGAATCATACTCCTTGCTATGATATCATATATGGTTCACTTATGGCTTTATATTACCCGTTCTTTTGTAAATTCCATGTTAAAGAGCGTTTTGGGTAAAATCATTTCATTTGTCGTCTGTGTTTTGACTTGTAATTATTCATATGATTACTTAGATCATGATTACTTAATTCCAGAATATAAAACATGATTTATATATAATATATATTCAGAATATATATATATAGTAGATCAGTAAATGGAAAGAAATACACCGTTCATGGAGACGGTAGACCGTACGTACGCATGAATGCTGATTTATTTTCCTTATTGAGTTGAATGGAATTAAGTAGATGACATACATATATATACACATAGATCCAGAATCATTATTATTTCATATATTTCATTATTAATTATTATATATACTTTATAATCATTCATGAATGGTTAACGTGGAGAATGCATCTCATCGCGTCGTGAAGACGGTAGTCCGTACGTACGCACGAGCGATGATATCGTTCTCCTGATCGTGGAATTGTATTGGAGTGTATTTATACTATTTCAGAATCAATATCACTTTACAATAATAATATATAGTTATTATGTACACCATTATATCCATCCAAGTAAGGTGGTGGTGGAAAATAGATTACACCACGGCGTGGAGACGATATTCCGTACGTACGCACGCGCGGTGATTTCATTTTCCGTAGGATGGATAGATGGTGAAATAAGGTTGTTTCATAATTATAATAACATATAAGTATATAAGTGATACTTATGTTGTTACTTAATAATGAAACAACCTAAGAAGAATAAGTGGAAGAAGAAATAAAGATGAAAGAATCGGTAACGGACATTTCCTCTTCTTTGAAGCGCCTCTTTGAGATCTCCTTTTAGGGCACTAAAACTGGTCTTTGAGGAAGACCAGAACCTCTAGGATGTTTCTAGGGAAGTGGAGAAGGGAAATTGGCAGGGGTTGGCCGATCTTGAAGGCTCAAAGTGGTGTTAAGAAGAGGGGGAGGTGGCGCCCTTTTATAAGGGAGGAGAGGGGCACCTTTGGAAGAACTAAAAATATTATTTTATTATAAAGTCAAATTCGGTTTTTAATAGCTCCAAATTGATATATCTCGAAGATAAGGTGGGTAGGGGTAGACATCCCCTCATCCAATATAATTTATACAAGTTTAGGTATCAATTTTAACCTTATCATTTAGATTTAACTTTAAGTTAAATAGTTTAACTTTCACCGTGTCTTCTTGTTTTCTTACTCTATTAGGATAATAAACTTACTATATCAAGCGACACGAACCCCAAGTTGTTTATTATTAATATATATAACCTTATCTAAGTCATGTGGCTTAACCTTATATTTTTCGGAATTAAATAACAATTAATAATATAATATTTGTTTTAAAAACTATTTTATGTTAATTTTGACACTATTTAGTAATTGATTTTTGTGAAAATCATAACAGAATGATTAGCTCGAACCAAGTTAATTAAATCAATACTAACATGTCATATTAACCTATAAAATTACTGTAATTCATAAAAAGTCTCAAATTACATTTATTTGGGTATTTCTAACATCAATTATGTCAATATTTCATTAATAAGATAATTATTGCATCATCGTTGTGTCATAAATAAATTAAATTATTTAATGTCTAAAAATTACAAATAAAACACCATTATGTAGGAAATCTTTTTATATTTTTAATGAATATTTATATTCGAATTTATCTTATGTATAACCCCATATTAAAAATGATTTACTTATTAAACTTTGATTTTAACTATTTTAACCCTTCTTTAAATAAATTAATAATAAATGTCCTAATCTAACCCAAGTGGGCCTAAATGGTCATATTTTATTCCTAATGTTGTTTTTGGTCTAATTACACTTGTCCAATAGAATTAGGACATGTGTTTGGGTAATAGTAATATCATTTGTACTCTTAATTACCATATTTACTTTTAACCGTGGTAAAAAAAGTAAAAAGTTACTATTCACCAAAAAATTATTTTCATTTCATTGAACAACATTTTACTTACTGACATCAACCGTGTCTCTCGGATTTTTGAAATTCCATTCAGAGAAGCTGTAAAATTAAGTTTTATGAAAAATTCATTTTTTTAACTACCACTTAGTGGTTTCACTATTCATCAAAAAATGAAAGTTTCTAGAAAAATACCGAAAATTAGGCCTAAGCTATATTTGATATTATGAACTCAATAATGATGTATATTTTACAAAATTCAAAACATATCAGTTCCATTAATTAATTTAAAAAATTAATTCCCGTCGTCAAAACAAATAGCGTGTTCTTAAGAGATAATAACTATCAAAAGATTGACAGTTGTTTATGTCTGGTTTAAATGTGAAATGATATTCAATGACTAAAATTGTATTAAATTGTAAAAATATATTCTAAATATACTTTAAAACCACTCAAATTAATAATTTATCACTATTAATTATTTCGATTGAAAAAGCTGTTTTTAATTAAAATATAGCGTGTTTTTACTATTCATCAAAATATGAATGTTACCAGATTGATATGAAAATTTATCCAAAGTAAATTTTTATTTCATGATTCCAAATAAGAATTTTATTTTGTAAATTTGAACTTATAAACATGTCAAAAACTATATTTAATGTGGGTGCGCTATCAAAAGGCGGCAAAACTGCATTTTTTGAAAAATACCTATTTTACCCGAAAAATTTATTTTGTTCTTATACCATGTTTTAGAAAATGTGCAAGACGAATAATAATGTTATAAGATTCAAAATTTAGTTAATACTATTCATAACGGCTAGTTCATAATAATATTATAATAATATATCGTTGTTTAGTAAAACCCGATATTGCGTACAACACACGCTATCGAGGAAGGTCGCGATTGCGTGTAATGCAAGCCAAGTCAGGGTTGCATGTTGTGCGAGAATCCTTCGTTGTTTCATATAACATAATCCAACCATATTTCATTTATACATTGAATATATATATATATATATACACTCAATGTTGCGTAGAATAACTATTATCAAAATTATGTGTAACACGATCCAAGAATAGTGTTGCGTATACTTCAAGCTAATACGGTGTTGCGTATAGCGCCAGGTAATTTTGGTGTAGCATACAACACAATACATTAATGAAATTAAAAGAATATTTTTCATAAAATCTCAGGGTTTTAAATTCTACCCCCCTTAAAATGAATTTCGCCCTCAAAATTCATCGGGGTTATAAATGGTTTACTATTCGAATGTTTCTTTAATAGAAACCCAAATCGTAAAAAGGAATACCAAAACCAATCTTTAAGAAAAAAATTATGAAACGTAACAGTTACCCAAATAAACTAATCACTGGGTTTCCACATAGGTGAAAAAATGTATATGGAAGAGAAATATAACCATCATGTTCTGATGGAGAGTGGTAGAGAACATGGCTATGGAAAAGCCATCAATCACAAAGCCATAAATTTTTGACGATCTAAGGAACCATCTGATTCATCAGATATAAGAGCACTAGGACAACATTTTTGGTTTTCAATATCATTTCCCTAAAGTTGATGAAATTGGAATTAGAAGAAATACTTTCGTGATTTTGGTATAGTCTCACCGTTGGTCGTTCTTTGGACAATTTCCACTTCATCTCTTAAAGAAATGAAGTTGAATTTGTCATTCGTGATGTGTTAGCAGATCATGTGATAGAATGATGGGTCATTCCATCTGTCTCAAACAAAAGGTTAGAAAAGTTATCAAAAAATACATAAGTCCATCTATAGTGAGATTAATCATATATGGTTCCTAAAATGGACTTATACTTCATATATCATACTGATTAATATAATAAAACTAGTTTCTACTAAACAAGGACTTAGTGTATGCCAGTGTTAGGTGATAAAGGCAAGTCGCACTTCGGTTGTGGGTTCGATTCCCACAGCATTGTCCAACGCGATGGGCTGTCGCCTGTCCTGCAGGTTGTCCTTTTTCTAAAGCTATATTACTATAATATCTCATCAAAAATATCAAAAAAAGTTTTATCATTAAATAATACTAACTTATGTCCAACATAATCCATTCCAATATTTAGGCTTATCTAAAATACTTCGGTCCAAGCTCATAGTATAAAGAAAATGATCACATGAATGCCATCATTTATCCCCCATATATCATAAGATATATCTTGTTGGTCAAATTACAAACATGTGAATACCTTAATCATGTATTCTCTTGAAGAATGAATACCCATTGAACCTTAGTGAAAACATGAATGCAGTCAAAAGTTAACTCTTTCCACATACCAAAATCAAAAAATTCTATATACTCAAACCATGATATAACCTTCTCCTTATATCAGTCATGAGCTCATGAATACTATCAAACATTTAATTTTCTCCTTATCCCTTCATTATGCGCATATCATATACATTCCAAAAATATCTTAATAACCTTTCATGGATACTGGTAACATTAATCATACACTTTCAAAACTCAAGGAAAGACAACAGTATAATAATCCTTAGATGTCTCTTTATTCCAAAGTACCATGAGATTACTTATACAACATTACACATGATAAACATGTAATCATTCCACTACATTCTTAAACCATTGACCGAGATTCAACAATTCTTTCATCTAACATATCATTTGTAGTCTCTTCATCATCATCCACATAAATACTACCCATACGACCATACTGATTCTCTTCATGAGACTTTCCCTTAGGGAATTGGTTTTCATAATGCCCGTACATTCCACATTTAAAACATTTAACAATTGTTGATGTCGTAGCAATACCATTATCCTCATCCCTGGTGTTAACTGAACCTTTTCCTTTGCACTTACTGGCTTTGTGTCCTTCTTTTCCACACCCAAAGCATCTTCCAGTTCCTTTGAAACATTCTCCTTGCTGCCTCTTCCCACATGATTTACATAGGGGAAATTGAACTTTCTTTCCTCTATGATCATCATGAAACTCCATCTTTCTCTTATTAGCTGAGTCAGGAAACTTACCAAATTTTACTTTATTGATCATATTATGAGATTTTTTATTCGGCATAATAATGATGTTTGGACTTCCAAATCCCATTTCATTTGGTTGATCATGAAGAATATCATTCCATTGTCCATTATATCCTCCATTATCATGAATCATCTTGTTTCTAGCCATTTTATAAAACCCAAAAAGAATAGTGTGAGAGGAAAAATCATAATAAAGGGGGAGTAACTTCAATATCTAACATCTTCGGTTTAATCTAATATCGTTACCATAGTTCTAGGACTATATCCTATACGTATACTTATCCTTAGGGACATACCTAAACATTCCTTTGAAATGTCTTTAGGGATTTCACTAACGTTTTCGCATCCTAGTTTCCAAAGGTTGACTAAACCTTTCCTTTGATACCAACTGTAGAGACCTGAAGCCTGACATACATGGACATTACAATACTTTTGCGGAATACTTAGTACATAACAAAAACACACATGCAAGGACCGTAATTTTTTAGTGTCTTTGGAAACTCAGAATATAATCTTCTAATCATGGTGAAAGATCTTCAACATCTCCGATAAATATCTTCCTTTTTTTATACCTAAAACCTTTCTTTATAACCTGGGGAAAAGAAAAAATAAAAGGGTGAGATCAAATACTCAGTAAGGGTAAACAAAAGAAATATCAATCACATCATATTCATAAGAACATAACATTTTGGAAATCTTAACATGCAAAAGAGATCATAATATCATAACATGGGATAAATCATAGTAGTGAAATGTAATCTCAAAAATCATAACTTAAAACATGAAACTTTGTGGCATACACACATAATCATAGATAATCATTTCTTTATTAGTCAAGACTCATTGCCAAGACTATCTTAGTAGACAAAGTCCATTTCTGAACCGAGTTCACTCCTCGTTTCAGTCCTGTTTCCCTGAACCGATATAACCTACCATTCCAGCCATGTCTATCTCATGAGATATAAAATCTTTACCCAATGCATTGGAGGGAGATATAGGTCCCACCCATCTCATAATTATAACATTCTTATGTGTGCCACAAAATCATAAACCATACATCATAGCATAACCCATGTAATAAAAATGGGATTCTTAAACAACATGACATCATAAAACAATTCATATAAGATAAAGGAATTCATAAAAATATTTCCATCACAACATAATCAAATCCATGTAATAATAGGTATAGAAATAGAACCCTATATTATCTTAGATGGAAAATAATTTTGATAAAACACTTAAACTCCATTCTTGAGGAAAATATCCTTTCTACTTCAAAAACACTTTTCATTTCTTCACATGTCATAAAATTATAACTAAAAGAAGTTGATTAAAAATAAACTTGAAAACTTATAAGGGAAGCTTCTTGGAAATAATGTTTTAAAGATCCATTCATGTGGTATAAGTTAAAAGAAAACATTGTTCTCGTACTTTTGCCGGAAAAGTCAAAAAGTACCTCGTACGAAAAATGACAAAAGATTCCTTTCATATCTTTTACTAAAAACTCACCGAAGGGTAAAATTAGATATAAACTATTGTAGAAGGATATAAATATTACATATTGGGGAAACATGGATGTGTATGATAAAATACACCCCAGTAAATACCAAAGTATAAACAATCTCGGATAAAAATGAGACTGTGATATTTCCCTTACCTTAGGTCCGATTTGCTTCATATGTATCCGAACCTCCTGTATAATGATTTAAATAATTTCATTGACTTATTCCAGAATCATACTCATTGTTATGATATCATATATGGTTCACTTATGGTTTTATATTACCCATTCTTTTGTAAATTCCATGTTAAAGAGCGTTTTGGGTAAAATCGTTTCATTTGTCGTCCGTGTTTTGACTTGTAATTATTCAAATGATTACTTAGATCATGATTAATTAATTCCAGAATATAAAACATGATTTATATATAATATATATTCAGAATATATATATATATAATAGATCAGTAAATGGAAAGAAATACACCATTCATGGAGACGGTAGACCGTACGTACGCATGAATGCTGTTTTCTTTTCCTTATTATGTTGAATGGAATTAAGTAGATGACATACATATATATACACATAAATCCAGAATAATTATTATGTCATATATTTCATTATTAGTTATTATATATACTTTATAATCATTCATGAATGGTTAACGTGGAGAATGAATCTAATCGCGTCGTGGAGACGGTAGTCCTTACGTACGCACGAGCGATGATATCGTTCTCATGATCATGAAATTGTATTGGAGTGTATGTATACTATTTCAGAATCAATATCACTTTACAATAATAATATATAGTTATTATTTACACCATTATATCCATCCAATTAAGGTGGTGGTGGAAAATAGATTACACCACGGCGTGGAGACGATATTCCGTACGTACGCACGCGCGGTGATTTTGTTTTACGTAGGATGGATAGATGGTGAAATAAGGTTGTTTCATAATTATAATAACATATCAGTATAAAAGTGATACTGATGTTATTACTTCATAATGAAACAACCTAAGAAGAATAAGTGGAAAAAGAAATAAAGATGAAAGAATCGGTAACGGACATTACCTCTTCTTTGAAGCGCCTCTTTGAGATCTCTTTTTAGGGCACTAAAATTGGTCTTTGAGGAAGACCAGAACCTCTAGGATGTTTCTAGGGAAGTGGAGAAGGGAAATCGGTAGGGGTTGGCCGAGCTTGAAGGCTCAAAGTGGTGTGAGGAAGAGGGGGAGGAGGTGCCCTTTTATAAGGGAGGAGAGGGGCACCTTTGGAATAACAAAAAATATTATTTTATTATAAAGTCAAATTCGGTTTTTAATAGCTCCAAATTGATATATCTCGAAGATAAGGTGGGTAGGGGTCGAAATCCTCTCATCCAATAGAATTTATACAAGTTTAGGTATCAATTTTAACCTTATCATTTAGATTTAACTTTAAGTTAGATAGTTTAACTTTCACCGTGTCTTCTTGGTTTCTTACACTATAAGGTTAATAAACCTACTATATCAAGCCAAAAGAACCCCAACTTGTTTATTATTAATATATATAACCTTATCTAAGTAATTTGGCCAAACCTTATATTTTTAGGAATAAAATAACAATTAATAATATAATATTTTTTTTAAAAACTATTTTATGTTATTTTTGACACTATTTAGTAATTGATTTTTGTGAAAATAATAACAGAATGATTATCTCGAACTAAGTTAATTAAATCAAAAATAACATGTCATATTAACCTAGAAAATTAGTTTAATTCATAAAAGTCTCAAATTACATTTATTTGGGTATTTATAACATCAATTATGTCAATATTTCATTAATAAGATAATTACTGCATCATCATTGTGTCATAAATAAATTAAATTATTTAATGTCTAAAAATTACAAATAAAACACCATTATGTAGGAAATCTTTTTATATTTTTAATGAATATTTATAGTCGAATTTATCTTATTTATAACCCCATATTAAAAATGATTTACTTAATAAACTTTTATTTTAACTAATTTAACCCTTCTTTAAATAAATTAATAATAAATGTCCTAATATAATCCAAGTGGGCCTAAATGGTCGTATTTTATTCCTAATGTTGTTTTTTGGTCGAATTACACTTGTCCAATAGAATTAGGACATGTTTTAGGGTAATAGTAATATCATTTTTACTCTTAATTACCCTATTTACTTTTAACCGTGGTAAAAAAAGTAAAAAGTTACTATTCCCCAAAAAATTATTTTCATCTCATTGAACAACATTTTACTTACTGACATCAACCGTCTCTCTCGGATTTTCGAAATTCCATTCACAAAAGCGGTAAAATTATGTTTTATGAAAAATTCCTTTTTTTAACTACCACTTAGTGGTTTCACTATTAATCAAAAATTGAAAGTTTCCAGAAAAATACCAAAAATTAGGCCTAAGCTATATTTGATAGCATTAATTAATTTAAAAAATTAATTCCCGTCGTCAAAACAAATAGCATGTTCTTAAGAGATAATAACTATCAAAAGATTGACACTTGTTTATGTCTAGTTTAAATGTGAATTTATATTCAATGACCAAAATTGTATTAAATTGTAAAAATATATTCTAAATATACTTTAAAACCACTCAAATTAATAATTTATCACTATTAATTATTTCTATTGAAAAAGTTGTTTTTAATTAAAATACAGCGTGTTTTTACTATTCATCAAAATATGAAAGTTACCAGATTGATATGAAAATTTATCCAAAGTAAATTTTTATTTCATGATTCCAAAGAAGAATTTTATTTTGTCAATTTGAACTTATAAAAATGTCAAAAACTATATTTAAAGTGGGTGCGCCATCAAAAGGTGGCAAAACTGCATTTTTTGAAAAATACTTATTTTACCCGAAAACTTTATTTTGTTCTTATACCATGTTTTAGAAAATGTGCAAGACGAATAATAATGTTATAAGATTCAAAATTTAGTTAATACTATTCATAACGACTAGTTCATAATAATATTATAATAATATATCGTTGTTTAGTAAAACCCGGTATTGCGTACAAAACACGCTATCGAGGAAGGTCGCGATTGCGTGTAATGCAAACCATGTCATGGTTGCGTGTTGTGCAAGAATCCTTCGTTGTTTCGTATAACATAATCCAACCATATTTCATTTATACAGTGAATATATATATATACATACTCAATGTTGCGTAGAATAACTATTATCAAAATTGTGTGTAACACGATCCATGAATAGTGTTGCATATACTGCAAGCTAATACGGTGTTGCGTATAGCGCCAGGTAATTTTGGTGTAGCATACAACACAAGACATTAATGAAATTAAAAGAATATTTTTCATAAAATCTCGGGGTGTTACATATAACATCCAAGTGATATATTCCTTATTCATGGTAGAGACCTAGGATAGGCACATACATCATTATTGATTGTTATCATGTTTTAATTGGGTGATTTTTGAATTTTAAATAAATTGAAGAATATATTAAATAAAACTATGATAAAATTATATGCTACTAGGGCTTGGGTGTTGTCTTTTTTATTTCAATAATAGATCCTATTTGATTTCCATGAGTGGTTTAAGCAGTTTACATTCAGAAGGAGGATTTAATTGATCATTCGATGATTAACCTAATAAAGTAGAATAAGGCATGGTAGAGGTCCTTGTGTGTCATTCAGTGGAAGTATTTTGGAATGTATTAGGGGATCATCTTGGATATAGAGATAGATAATTTCTTGGAGGGTCTTGAGATCAATTTTGGTCTGATCTGAACACATGTTATGTTTTGGGAATTATTGGTGGTTAGTAATTTTATGAGTTTTGCGCATTAGTGGTGGATGTTGTATCTTGGGGACCGAAATAAGGAAGTTGTGTATTGGAAAAAATTTAACAAATTAGATTTTAATTGAGGTACAAATCAATTTTTTTCTATTTAAATTTTTTGGTTCATCTTACTAGGGGTTATCTATGACCACAAAAAGGTATTTGGAGTGTTTGAGGCTTGTTCAGAGCCCAAATATCCATAAATTAGAGAGACAAAATGAGGCACACAAATAGTTCTAAATGTGGGACTCAACCGTGTGGGGAACTCAGTGTATAGTAGGAGGACACATAGTTTTCCCTAAACAATTGATCTAGCCAGTACGACCATGAAGTTTGTTTAGAAGAAATTTTAGATCCAATTTTCATGGCCTATAAATGGTTAGACAAATTGTGTTACTATCTCATGCGAGAGGGGTTCGTGGAATGTGTTAGAAGCATGATTGAAGCATGGTTTGAAAAACGGCGTGGCCAAACCATTGACACATTAATGAAGACGTAAATGTATTTTTTCCATAAAATGTTTTAAAACCCTTCCACCCTTTTCCTTCTCTATCATATGTTAAAAATTATCATCTTTCATAAGAGCTCCCTCAACCCAATATAAGATTCTTGAAAACTTCTCCATCTAATATCTATTTCAATCATTAGTAGAAGTGTTGGATCTAAAATGGTATTGTCTCCATTCATCATGATTTCTATCTTCATTTATCTTCCCCACACTTGTACTATTTTGGAATGAGATCATATTCCATATTTTAAGTTCATTGGTTTGTTCATCCAATTTCTCATGTTCTATCTATATTCAAAGGAAAAAACTGGATGAAGAGAATTCTATGGGCCTAATGTAGGTGGTCTAGAAATTTTCCTTAAAAGTTTTGGTGTTTCTATAATATTTTTTGATGTGTCTCAGGACATAAATTTCATTGTGATTCCTTAAATTGTGTTTAAAATATTTAACTAATTGTACCATATTTATATACTCCCATAGAACTATAATAATTTATAAGAGGTTTATTACCTATTGGATACCTCCCCTTTGGGCATGTTAAATTATTTTACCATTTTATGTCAAATGTTTGATTGAACAACAATCATATGAGTTTTCTAGCTTGAAACTAATATGGAATTTACTTACTTCATAAGTAAAATGGGATTAATTTAGTTTAATAGATGTGGGTGGAAAGTACATTGCATGTGTTTTATCTATATGTATGAGTAATATTAAATTTTACAACCGAGTTTAGATTAGGTTATATGATTATAAATTAACAAGAGGAACTAAATTATAATTAATATTAATAGACCATGGTTATTGGTCAATGAACAAAGGTTAAAGGTTTTGTTGAGAACATCATTTCATGCTTCCATACAATAGGTTATGGGTATGATGTCTTACACTGTTATCCTTTACTTCGATGATGGGTATGATGTTCCTAAATCCTCTACACCGAATGTTGGGAATGATGACACACCCCACATTATTGAGTGATGAGCATGATGTCTCACATTCATATGAGATTCAGGGTTTGTTCCTTTTCGGGGGAATTTAGCTCATTAGACTAGTCATGGATTCTTGCGTTATTCTTATGTAAATTTATCACCAAGTATCTATATATATGCCTATATATATCCTTTTATATGTAGTGTATATACAAGTGTACATATTATATTTATATATATATATACATATATATATATATATGATTACTTATATATGGTAAACTGATCAGTCTCTTTCTAACCTATACTGAAGAAGGTAAATTCTTTGAGGTATCATACTAGAACTCGAGATGACTAGTTTTTATTTACCATTATTTTTTATTATTAATTATACATGCAAATTTATGTGCTATACACAATAAATATATTATTCTAGTTATTATTGGTGGTGGAATATTGTGTTTTTTTCACACCATACTTGGGCCTCCCTTGGTACCCGAGTATATTTCATGACTACAGGTGTAAATAATAGAAAACTCCTTTCCATATAATCTTTATCTATTTTTCTCATATCATGGAGCATGGGAGCAGATGATTGAGTGCATGTAGGTGATGCTAGAGGATAATTATTATTTTTTTACTTTTCGTATAGGATGTTGAATATCTCTACACTCTATATCCCCTATACCCCTTTTCTATATATTATAATCCCATGATATAATTTTCCATATGACTCATCATATGACATGATTATTATTACTACTTGGATATTTAATTTTATATTGTTCTAATTTATGGTATCTATTTCATTTGTGATGTTAGTTATATCATGATTCCTCTATTATTGTTTTTTATTATCATTGTTTATATCCAACATGACGCTTTGATATGAGTTTATAGTCTCCTCACCATACCACCTTAGATCCTTGACACTAGTTGGAGACCTCTGGCATACAGAGAGTCATGCTTGAGGCCATGTAACCAACTATATCGGGGAAGCATTTTATTGGATTTTGGGTTGGGATTTTACAAAGTGGTATTAGAGCTATTTTCTTTACCTTTTATCTTAATTTATAGGTATTATATAAGAGACTATGAAGGTAATGGAATTCGGAAATGAGCATGTGACTAGAAGTAGCCAACCCATGTTTAGGGGAATCCTAAATTACAATGGACATGTTATTGTTATTTTGGGTTTTTCCTATTACAGTCATGTTGATTTCACTGTTGTAACATCCCAAGCTTCCACGGTACATTTCCCTTTGAATAATACAATAACTTGGGTTGTACGCAACTTCAAGTTCAAACACACCACAACCAATAAAACTAGCCATTATGAATAGTAATACGAACCTTTTGAAATTTTAAAAATTTTATCTTTCAAAATGGACTTCATTTTTGGATTTAGAATATCAAAATTAGCATAGGGTGAATGTTTGGTAATTTTATGAAAACATTCAATTTTTGGGGAATAGTGAAAAACACTGAGTTATTATTTAAAACCGAACATTTATTTAAATAATTATTTATTTTATTTATATTTATTTTAGGTTAAAATAGATATATAATACCTATATAAGTTCAATTTAATTCATTGGAGTCATTTTATAATAGTTTAGATGTATAAAAATTTTATCGAACTTTTTACCCTCTTTTACCCACCTCCTAGGATCATTTGAAAATTTTCATAAAACTTAATTTTATCATTTCTATGAGTTGAATTTAAAAAATCCGAGAGACATAGTTAATATAAGTAAGTAAAATGTGGTTCAATAAGATGAAAATAATTTTTGGTGAATAGTAACTTTTGACTTTTATTTACCACGGTTAAAAGTAAATATGGTAATTGTGGGTAAAAAAGATATAATAATTACCCTTACATATGTTCTAATTCTATTGATTAAGTATCATTAGACCAAAAAAATGTTAGGAATAAAATATGATCCTATTTGGTCCACATGGATTAGATTAGGACATTTATTATTATTTTATTTAAAGAAGAGTTAAAAGGGTTAAATTCAAAGTTTAATAACTAAACCATTTTTAATATAGGGTTACACAAAATATAAATTAAACTATAAATATTCATTATAAATATAAATATATTTCATAAGTAATGGTATTTTATTTATAATTTTTAGACATTAAATAATTTAATTTATTTATGACATAATGATGATGCAGTAATTACCTTATTAATGAAATATTAAAATAATTGATATTATAAATATCCAAATAAATGTAAATTGATACTTATGATAAATTACAATAATTTTCTAGGTTACTATAACATGTTAGGGTTGGTTAAATAAATTTTATTGGAAGTGATAATGTTTTAATGTCTTTCAAAAAAATCAAATACTAAATAGTGCCAAAATTGACATAAATGAGTTTTTAAAATAAATAATATATTATTAATTGATATAATAATTTTTAAAATCTAAGGATCGGCCAAAGGAATTAGGTAAGGTTATATATATTAATAATTAACAACATGGGGTTCTCTTGGCTTGTTATAGTATGTTTATTTACCATGTAATATAAAAATAGAAAGAGACATGGTAAATGTCAAACTATTTAACTAAGAGTTAAATCTAAAAGATAAGGTTAATATGATGACCTAAACCTATCTAAAACCTATTGATTGGGATTTTTTGGACCCATCCCCACCTTATCCTAGAAATAATTTATTTTTGAAATATTATAAACTAAAAATGATTTTATTATAAAATAATATTTCAAGTTTTTCGTAAAGTGACCCTCACCTCTCTCATAAAAGGGCACTTCCCCTTCTCTTAATTTAACACCTCCAAAGCCTTTTTCTCAGACAAAACCTTCCCAAATATCCTCTAAAATTTGTTACCTTCATAATAGTGGAATTCTGTTTGTCAGAAAGCCAACCTCAGGATCCCTTTTGATCAAATCAAATGGAAGAACCCGAAGTAGCGGTAAATATTTCATCACCTCTTTCAAGTTATTTTCATCTTCCACTACCTCTTTCTTTTTTTTCCACACCAAAATAATAAATCTAGTAACTTCTACATACTATGATGTTATTATAAATATGGTACAACCATATTCATTATTCTATCCATCCTACAAATGAAAAAGTCACCATAGGTGCGTACGTACGGCTTACTGTCTCCACATCGTGGTCTAGTTTGTTATTCAAACACTTCATTATTTGGATGGGTATAATAAGGAGTATAAATGATGTAAATAATAAATATATCATTTTAATGATTCTTTATATATTATATACCATACAATTACATACTATTTCTCCATCAATATAATGATATTGTCGCTCGTGCATATGTACAGATTGCCGTCTCCACAAACGCGATGAGATTAATTCCCCATCGTAATCATTCAAGAATAATTTTCATTTTATGATTACAAATAATTTTTATGAACACAATATCATTATGTATATGAATCAGATACATTATATTCATAATAAACTTGTCTTATCTAACCAATCATATAAAGGAAAACGAATCTGTTAACACCCAAAACAATGATACTACAAAAATATTATTAACAAAGAAATATTTAAAGATCAGATATGATATTATATTTATGTATATGGTTCTTGTAAAATTTAATAACAATTATTTAACTATTATACATAAGGTTAACGTACCATCTACCAAGGAAAGGTACAAGTTAAGAGTTAATTTCACAATCTCTTTATTATCTGAGGTTGTTTTTACGTAAGTATCTACTGAGACCTCTTTATCATCCACTTCTATGTTTTCTTAAAAATGTATCTTAAAACATTTTTACTATTTACTATAAAATGGGTTAAAGTCATTTATAACTTTATTTGACCTTATATGTTTTGAAAGGAATATTTTTGTCATTTTCTAAACAAGGTACTTTATAACCATTTCGACAAAATAAAGGTGAGAATGTTTTTTAACTTATACGGCAGGTGCGTCTATTTTCTGTAGTTATAACATCATCAAAGTTCCCTTACAAGATTATAATAATATTATAAAAATAAATTTTTTCTTTTATAATTATATGAATTTTAAATGATTTCATAATTGAAAGATATATTTCTCTAAAAAAAGTTTTGATTTCATCTATGTCAACATCTTTTTGATGGATTTTAAGTTTGTTTGAATTTGATTTATTATGATACCAATTTTCCATATTGCATTGAAGGTTTTGTGATATGTTTGGCTGTGGATGTGTTTTTTTATACCATTCATGGGTTATGGATAAAGTATTGACATTTTGTATGCTAGTTTTAATACGAATGTTTATGTGATGTTTAAACCTTTTCATATGAGGAATGTGTTGGACTTAGTAAGTGACAAGTGGAGCCTGCTATAGATCCTCGATGTGTCGGTAGGTCTCATGAGACAAACTAGTGTCTTGGAACAAGGCCTTGGAAAAATCTTATTTCTAGTCTTCGCACAAGGCCATGACTATGTGGTTATGAAGTCTTGCATTATGCATTCATTCATTATGAAATTGGATATTAAAATTGCATGTGATTGTTCGACTAGTAGAATATCCATGTGAATAAGTAAATGGAATTATTTGATTTTATATTTTCTATATTATTCTGAAGTTTATGTTTAAAAGGATTTTGTTTTAGTCTTATACATTGCCTTAAATGTTTTTGCTTATTTATGAAAGTTTCCACTATAATGTTATCTTTACTGAGCATCTGAGATCACCCCTTTCTATGTTTTATTTCTCCAAGGATGTGAAGAAGTATTTAATGGTTGTCTTGCAGGGATAGGCCAAGGATATAAGTATTTTCATATGGGAAAAATTTTTGTTGATGTTTTTATTTCATGATATAATGTAAAACTTATGAATTTATCTAGTACTTCCAAGGATACTAAACTAATAGGTCTTTTGGGACATGATTCATTATATCAGGCCAATGTTATGTAATAATGCACTAACTCTAGGTAACTGGGGTTGAGGCGTTATAGTTGGTATTAGATAATGTTTAGTACAGACCTTGGAAACTAGATTTAGAAAAAATCTGATTATAGAACAATACTCTAAGATAGACTTGGAGGATTAGTATAGAAGAACTTTCTAGAATTTTGATACTGTAGAGATTTTGTGATTTTTCCAAGAAATACATCCCTATCTGGATACAAGTAGGTAGAGGTGGCTCTATCACAAATGTACCTAGGGGTAAAACCTGAAAACACTACTTTGAGCTAGACTCAAACAGGAACTAGTGCACGACAACAAGCCTTGCTGCACTCTTGGTTATGACACTCCTGGGGGATATACTTAGGATAATTCATATCTTCTTTACAAACCATTATGAAGGATCTATAAGTATATACTTCCTCAAAGAAAACATTTTTTTATGATTATGGATTATATCCATAAATTGTCCAATTTATGTTAACTATTTTACATGTTTGGAATTATGTATTGCGATTAATAAACTAATTTAGTGTATGCCATTGTTTAGAAATTTCACCTAGTAGAAAGAATGAAAACTGTATCAATTCACATAATCCATGTAAGGATTTCCCTCCTACTCAAGATAATTATAATGGAGATGGTGAATCAACTAGTTTTGATCATCTTATAACCATGCTGGGACAACTCACTTAGGTTATGAATAATAACCTTACGCGTATGGATCACCCAGATCCACAACATGGAGGATCAATGATAGACCACTTTATGAGGAAACAACCTCCAACATTCAATGGGAGTACAAATATATTAGTAGCTTAGTAATGGATAAGTTCCTTAGAGAATATATTTCATGCTTTGGGGAGTAGAGAAAGAGAAAAAGTTTTCATGGCAGTTTATCGCCTCACAGGAGATGCGGAGCAATGGTGGCCATTAATCCAAAACACAAAGGAAGATGAAGAAGTATAGATCATGTAATGGAGGGAGTTTAAAGAGATTTATTAGAAAAATACTTTCCTCGTGACCATTGGGAGAATATGGAAAGACAATTTTTGAGTCTCAGGCAAAAGGAGGATGAGAATGTCTCAAAGTATGAGGATAACTTTACAAGGTTAGCATGGCATGCATTCGATTATATACATAACCCAAGGAGTAAGATGGATCGATTATTTGATGGGTTGAAAATATTTCTCCGTCAAGAATTAGTCTCATTATCCTTCTAATCTTATGAAGATATAGTCTCATGCGCTATCAAGATAGAAAATGAATTCTCTAAGTCTTCTGACTTTAAAGCAAAGTAGGAGAAGAAGAGATCTACTGAACACTATAGAAATGGAAATAAGGTGAATAAGGGAAAATTTGAATATCCATCCTATGGTAAATGTGGGAAGAAACACCCCGGTACTTTCCTGATGGGAATGGGAGTCTGTTACAAGTGTGGTAAAAAAGGCCACCAAGCTCGTGATTGCAAGGGGAAGAAAGAGGCTGTCATTGTTGAATGCTACTTTTATAGAGAAAAGGGGAATTATGAAAATTAATTTCCTAAGTGCCAATGAAATGTACCCTAGAAAAGGCCAATGGAGCAAGGACAAGCTTATGGTATCACTACTGCTAAGGTTGAAGCTCTAAAAGACATGGTGGTAGGCAATTTAATGGTTTCCTTAAGTTTAACCAATGCTTTATTTGCTTATGGATCATCGCATTGTTTCATATCTTCCCAGTTTTCTAAGAAAATTAGATATTTCCAATTTGATTTAACAAGGGAGTATTCAGTCAAAACTACTAAGGGAAGTATCATTGCAACAAAGTTTTGTGAATCAGTTCCCATTAGGGCATATGAATGTTCTTTATCTACTGATCTCATCATCATTCCCATGATTGAATTTGATATAATCCTTGGTATGGATTGGCTTTTGAACCATGATGTGAAAAATTATTATAAGAAGAAGGAGGTTACACTTCTCAATGATGATAAGGAGTACCTTATCTTTAGAGCAGAAATTTCACCACCTGATTCTCATCTAGATCCACCCCCAATAGCTCAACTAAATTCAATTATTAGGGTGGAATATAATGAAATAACTATGGGTGAGGAAAGGAATGTTCAAATATAGGATGTACCTATTTTCTAGGAATATGATGATGTGTTTCCAGAGGATTTACCTAAACATCCTCCAGAATGAGAAATTGAGTTTTCCATTGATTTAATTCTTGGTTCAAGGACCATATCAAAGACCCATTATAGAATGGACACTATGGAATTAGTTGAACTAAAAAACAACTAGAGTAACTGAGTAATAAGGTATTTATTCGCCCTAGTTTTTCTCTATGGGGATCCCTTGTTCTTTTTTTAAGAAGAAAGATGGATCTATGATGTTTTACATTGACTATAGGGAGATAAATGCTATAAAAATAAATAACAAGTATCCCCTACCTCGCATTAATGATTTATTCTATCAATTTCATGGAGCTCAATATTTTTCAATGATTGGCCTTCGATCTGGATATCACCAGTTGTGTGTGAAGAAGGAAGACATTCCGAAAATAGCATTTTGAACCAGGTACAGGCATTACGAGTTTACAATAATGCCTTTTGGATTGACTATTGCACCCTCTATCTTCATAGATCTAATGAATAATGGTTTCAAGGAATATCTTGATGACTTTTCAGTGGTATTTATTGATGATATTTTGGTATACTCAAAAAACTACAAAGATCCTGAATATCACTTGCGCATTATCCTAAGAACACTTAGAATAAATGAACTATATGGGACGTTTAGAAAGTGTGAATTCTTACTTCAAGAGATTTATTTTCTTGGCCATATTGTATCTAAGGATGAAATCTATGTTGATCCTTCTAAGACAAAGGCAATACAAGAATGGTCAGCACCAACGAGTATAACTGAGGTACGCAGATTTATTGGTTTAACGGGTTATTATTGGTATTTTGTCCAGAATTTTACATGATTAGCTAACCCATTAACCAAGATCACTTGTGAAGGGGCAAATTTGTTTGGAAAAAAGTGTGTGAAGAATTTTTTGAAGAAATAAAGAGAAGATTAGTCAATTCCCCTAAATTGACTATACCATTGCAGAATAATGGGTTTTTTATTTATAGTGATGCTTCAAATAAATGAATTTGTTTTGTTCTTATGAAGAATGATAAAGTTATTGCCTATGCATCATGATAGCTAAAAATTCATGAACAAAACTATCCCACTCGTGATCTTGAGTTAGTAGCTTTAATATTTTCTTTGAAGATATGGAGACACTATCTCTATGGTGAAAATGTGAGATATATACTGATCACTAGAGTTTGAATTATATTTTCTCATAGAAAGAACTCAACATGAGGAAAACAAGATGGATTGAACTACTTTAGGATTATGATTGCACTATACACTACCACCAAGGGAAGGAAAATAAGGTGGTAGATATATTGAGTAGAAAGGATCATGGAGTTTTGAACAAGATGAGTGTTGAAAGAGATCCTATTTTCTTGGATCTAGTAAATATAGATATGGTAATAACCATGGAAGATGAAACATCAATACTTTCAAATGGTTTCTAAACCATATTTACTAGAAAGGATAAAGAGTTATCAAACTGGTGATGAGGAGTTTCAAAAGAATATTAATGTTTTGAAAGATGGGAGATTGAGTGACTTTATATATGAAGATGGAATTTTGAAATTTGGGAAGAGAATTTGTGCTCCTAAAATACCTGATCTAAAAAGGGAATTGTTGGATGATTCTCATAGCTCCAATTTCTCTACACACCCTGGGAGCACCAAGATGTATAGATATTTGAAGGAACATTTTTGGTGGGACCACATGAAGAGAGATATTGTTGATTTTGTGTCAAGATGTATGGTTTGTCAACAAGTGAAAGATGGAATATAACAACTTGGAGGATTCATGAACCCTCTTACCATTCCTGAGTGGAAATGGGATAATATGATTATGGAATTTGTCATGGGTCTACCAAAGACTCCTAGAAGAAATGATGCAATATGAGTCATTATTGATCGTCTTACCAAGTCAACACATTTTCTTGATATAAGAGAAGATTTACCACTAGAATGTTTTGAAAGACTATATATTAATGAAGTTGTAAGACATCATGGAGTACCCCTATCGATTTTTTCTGATCATGATCCCCATTTTACATCAAGATTATGGAAAAGTGTTCCGAAAGCCCTGGATACTGAACTTCGTTTGAGCACTACTTACCACCGTCAAACTGATGGATAATCAGAACGGACTATCAAACCCTAGAGGACATGTTGAGATCTTGATCACCTAACTTTCAAGGTATGTGGGATTAATATTTACCTATGGTAGAATTTTCCTATAATAATAGCTTCCATTAAAGTATTCAGATGTCACCATATAAAGCATTATACAGAAAGAGATGTCACACACCAACTTGTTGGGATGATGTTGGTGAATGAAAACTTGAAGGCACAGAAAGTTTTGAGGAAACAATGGAATAGGTGAAGGTTTTCCAAACCCACATCAAAGCATCCTAAAGTATGCAATGGAGCTACACCAATAACCAAAAGAAGGATTTTGAATTTGAGGTAGGAGATCATATTTTCATGAAGGTATATCAATGGAAGGGAGTTATACAATTCAGTAAGAAGGGTAAATTTAGTCCCAGGTACATCATACCTTTTGAAATTATAGAATGAATTGGGGCTATAGATTACTGTTTGGAAATGCCGCCGAGACTCTCCAAAGTTCATGATGTGTTCCACATATCACTGTTGAAAAAATACATCCCTAAACAAACACATGTACTCACCTATGAGGAAATTGAACTATAACCAGATCTGTCTTATTGTGAATATTCTGTCAATATTCTTGATACAAGAGAACAAGTGCTGAGAAACTGGATGACTTGTTTGGTAAAAGTTCTATGGAGAAACTATAAGATGGAAGAGGCAATATAGGAACCCAAGGAAATTATAATGAAGAACCACCAGAATATTTATATTCAGCAGTATTCTAGAAATTTTGAGGATGAAATTATTATAAGGAGGGGAGAATGTAACCCCCCAAGCTTCCACGGTACGTTTCCCTTTGAATAATATAAAAACTTGTGTTGTATGCAACTTCGAGTTCAAACACATTACAACAAATCAAACTAGCCATTATGAATAGTAATACCCAATTTTTTAAATTTTATAAATTTTATATTTTAAAATGGACTTTATTTTTGTATTTGGAATATCGAAACAAGCTTAGGGTGAATTTTTGGCATTTTTCTAAAAACATTCAATTTTTGATGAATAGTGAAACACTGAGTTATTTTTTAGAACCAACTTTTTATTTAAATAATTTTTTATTTTATTTAAATTTATTTTAGGTAAGAATAGATACATAATACCTATATAAGTTCAATTTAATTCATCAGATTCATTTTATAGTAAGTTTAGATGTATAAAAAATTTATCAAACTTTTTACCGTCTTTTACCCACCTCCTAAGAGCATTTGCAAATATGCATAAAACTTAATTTTACCCCTTCTATGAGTTGAATTTCAACACTATGAGAGACACGGTTAATATCAATAAGTAAAATGTGGTTCAATAAGATGAAAATAATTTTCGGTGAATAATAACTTTTGACTTTTATTTACCACGGTTAAAAGTAAATAGGGTAATTAAGGGTAAAAATGATATCATAATTACCATTACAGATGTTATAATTCTATTGGATAAGTATAATTCATTGAAAAAAATCTTATGAATAAAATTTAATCCTTTTTGGTACACATGGATTAGATTAGGACATTTATTATTATTTTATTTAAAGAATAGTTAAAAGAGTTAAATTCCAATTTTAATAACTAAAATATTTTTAATACAGGGTTACACACAATATAAATTTGACTATAAATATTCATTAGAAATATAAACATATTTCCTATATAATGTAATTTTATTCATAATTTTTAGACATTAAATAATTTAATTTATTTATGACACAATGATGATGTAGTTATTACCTTATTAATGAAATATTAAAATAATTGATACTATAAATATCCAAATAAATATAAATTGAGAATTATGATGAATTAAAATAATTATATAGATTAATATGACATGTTAGGGTTTGTTAAATAAATTTTATTTGAAGTGATAAATTTTTTATGGTTTTAAAAAAATCAAATACTAAATAGTGTCAAAATTGACATAATTGAGTTTTAAAACAAATACTATATTATTAATTGATATAATATTACTACAAATATAAAGTTCAGACAAAGGACTTGATAATGTAATATATATTAGTAATTAACCAAATGGGGTTCTCTTGGATTGTTATAGTATGTCTATTAACCATGTAATATAAAAATGCAAAGAGACATGATAAATGTCAAACTATTTAACGAAGAGTTAAATCTAAAAGATAAGGTTAATATGATAACCTAAAACTATCTCAAACCTATTGGTTGAGAGTTTTGTGATCAATTCCCACCTTACACTCGAAATAATTCATTTTGGAACCATTATAAATAGAAATTTATTTTATTATAAAATAATATTTCAAGATTCTCCTAAAGTGACCCTCACCTCTCTTATAAATGGGCACTTACCCTTATCTTAATTTAACACCTACAAAGACTTTTTTCTCAGACAAAACCTTCCCAAATAACATCCCAAAATTCCTCCCTTTATTCTAGAGGCATTCCTTTGGCCAGAAATCCAACCTAAGGTTCCCTTTTTATTAAATCAAAAGGAAGAACCCGGAGAAGAGGTAAATATTTCATAACCTCTTTCAAGTTCTTTTCTTCTTCCACTTCATCTTTATTTATTGTTTCCATAAAAAAATGGTAAATCACGTTCATTATACATACTATTATGTTATTATAAATTTGGTACAACCATATTAATTATTCTATCCATCCTACAAATGAAAAATTCACCATACGTGTGTACGCACGTCTTACCATTTCCACGTCGTGGTGTAGTTTGTTATTCAAACACTTAATTATTTGTATGGGTATAATAATTAGTATAACTGATGTAAATAATAAATATAACAGGTTAATGATTCTTTATATATGATATAACATCTAATTACATATGATTTCGTCATCAATATAATGATATTGTCGCTTGTGCGTACGTACGGATTACTGTCTCCCGAACGAGATGAGATTCATTCCCCATCGTAATCATTCAAGAATAATTTTAATTTTATGACTAAAAATAATGTTTATTAACATAATATAATTATGTATATTAATTAAATACATCCTATTCATAACAAACATGGCTTACATAACCAAGCATACAAAGGAAAACGAATCAGTTAACACCCAAAACAATGATACTACTAAAATATTATTAACAAAGCAATATTAGAAGATCATATATGATATCATATTTACATATATGTTTCTTGTATAATTTAATAACAACTATTTAACTATTATATAGGAGGTTAACATACCATCAACCAAGGAAAAGTACAAGGTAAGGGTTAATTTCAAAATCTCTTTATTATCTGAGGTTGTTTTTACGTAAGTATATACTGAGACCTCTTTATCATCCACATTCGTGTTTTCATAAAAATATATTTCAATTTTTTTTAATATTTAATAGATAATAGGTTAATTTAATTTATACCCTTATTAGACGTTATATGTTATTAAAGGAATATTTCTTTCATTTTCTAAACAGTGTACTTTATGACCTTTTCAACAAAATAAAGGTAAGAATGTTTTTTAACTTATATGGCTGGTGCAGCCTTTTTCCATAGTTATAACATCGTCGAAGATTACCTTTCAATATTATAAGAATATTTTCAAGATAAATTTTTTCATTTATAATTATATTACTTTAAAATGATTTAAAAATAGAAAGAGATATTTCTCTAAAAGAATGTTTTGATTTCATCTTGGTCAACATCCTTTTGATGGAATTTAAGTTTGTTTGATGTTAATTTATTATGATACAAATATTTCATATTATATTGAAGGTTTAGTGATATGTCTGACTGTGGATGTGTTATTTTTATACCATTCATGGTTTATGGATAAAGTAATGACATTTCGTATGCTATTTTTAATACTAATGTTTATGTTATGTGTAAACATTTTCATATGAGGAATGCATTGGACTTAGTGAGTGACAGGTGGAGACCAATATAACTCCTCAATTAATTGGTAGGTCAAATGATACAAACTAGTGTCTTGGAACAAGGCCTTGGAAAAATTTTATTTGTAGTCTTGGCACTAGCCCTTGACTATGTGGTTATGAAGTCTGGAAATATGCATTTAATCATTATGAAATTGGATATTGAAATTGCATGTGATTATTATACTAGTAGAATATCCATGAGAATAAGTAAAAAGAATTATTTGATTTTTTATCTACCATATTATGATGAAGTTTAAGTTTAAAAGGATTTTATTTCAGTTTTATACATTTCCTTAAATGTTTATTCTTATTTATGAAAGTTTTCGCTATATTGTTATCCTTACAGAGTTTCTGAGGTCACCCATTTCTATGTTTTATTTTTCATAGGATGTGAAGAAATATTTAATGGTTCACCTACAGGGATAGGATAAGGATATAAGTGTGTTCAAAGGGGATAAATTTTTTTTGATGTTTTTATTTCATGATTTAATGTAAAACTTATGAATGTATCTAGTACTTCCAAGGATACTAAACTAATCGGTGCTTCGAAACACGATTACTTGTATCATTCCAATGTTATATAATAATGCACCGACTCTGGGTAACTGGGGTCGGGGTGTTACAAATGTTGGGTGAAAAAAATGTTTTATGAAATTATTAATATTTATATTATTATTATGGAATTTACTCGTAGTCCTTGTATGGAAAGAGGTGGTACCTCATGCATCATCTCAAACACCTTAAGATTGAAATTACATTCATTTTTCCCTACCACGTTTACTTAATGAATGCATTTTCCATCTATATATTGTTATTTCTTGAAGAATAATATATAGAAATGTGCTAATGTTTTTTTGTGGATAATATTATTGGAATAATTGAAGTGAATAAATCAATATAAATGGTGTTTTCCCATATAGATTGACGATGAAACCTTAATTGGACAATTATACCATGTTGTGGATTCTATACCTACTGGTTCCGTGGACCAAAATAATCATAGTTGATTCTATTCCTTGGATTCCAAAGGTCATTTATGGATTAAGTACATTTATAAATCCTGCAAGGCAATTCATGTAATAAAAAAATTGAATATGTCCTATTACACCCTGATACCAGATGTAAAATTTGAGTTGTAGTTAAATGAAGTGCCAATTATAATTTATAAGAGGTATGGATTTTAATTGGGAATAGTGACACATTTCACTAGACCATGATATATATATATATATATATATATATATATATATATATATAAAGAGTATAAACGTAAATGGATTAAACCCTTTGAAAGAAATGGTTATTGACAAATGGGATGCTAATTGCAAAGTAAAGGGTGTTTTTCTGTATACCATTTAGTTGACACTCTATATATCCAAACCCATATCGTGTGATATGAGACTAATAACCCAATGTATCCCTAGTAGTGGGTAGTTAGGAGTGTATCTTATAGTTCTCATGGACTGTTATGGTATCTCCTAACAACCTAGACCTAGATTTTGGAGCATGAAGAGAGGTGTGACCCTTTCCATAGGAAGGATTTATGTCTATCCTATTGTAAATTTGTGATAACTTTTTCCACTAAATTATTTTTTGAGGTGTATTTTTGGAATTTTAGAATCATGAAACCATGAAAGACTTGAGTCATACACCTAGAGGGAAGTGAAAAAAATGCCCCGAATGTTGTGGTCCTAGAGACACCGATATTACCTACTATAGGCCCACGAGAGGAACCACCTTCTATTCATAACACGGGAACATACATTCAGTTTCTAGAGGGTTTATTTCATATGATTAATTATATTCTTGGAGTTTCTCGAACTACCATGACTATGGTTGAGTAGACTAGGGAGTTTTAGTAGTATCATAATTCCATCTTTTCTGGGGATGGTGGACCTCAGGCTACTGAGTCATAGCTGGAGGTCATGCTTTCCATATTCGAGCATCTAGATATGGCTCAAGAGAGGAGTGCAAATATCGTTACATATATGTTATGTAATTCTACAAAATTATTGTGTGATGTCATTAACTAGTCATACATACATAGTGATAATATCTATATGATTTTCAAGATAGACTTCTATGATTACTTCTTTCAACATACATTTAGGGATGACTATTCTTCAGTGTTCATAGAATTTTATCTGAGAGAGATATCTTTCTTGTTGTATTTTACTCACATTATTGATCTATAGATATTCACAATGACTACAGTGGGTGATTATCTCATGACTACCAGGTGATTTTAGGATGGGCTGGCATATTTCATCAGATCACAGTTTAATGTTTTACAGTTGTCCACTATTTCTAAGAACACCAACTAGATCCTCATTACTGAGAAACATTTGTGGGAAGAAGACTATAGGAGATTTAGAGGCTAAACATCTAGACCTATAAGTGGCTCTTCTGAAAGAATGAAACAATGTTTCAAGGATGCTAGCGAGGGTAGTTTAATCCAAGAAGATTGTACTGATAACTTCCTTATATGTCACCAATGTAGGAAGTTTGGACACATGAAATCCAAGTGTATATGAGATCCAATGGAGTGCAGATGAAATGGTAGGATAGGTCATATCTAGAACATTTATAATAAATTTCAACCAGTACCTAACAATAGATGGAATAAACCGGTAACACATTCAGGAGAAATAATTGCAGTATCTCACTAAGAATGCATCCAAAATACTATCTACCACTTAGGTTGAGGTGGTGGTCTAGGTAGAGGGAATAAGACTCAGGGAATACAACAACAGCAGAGTAGGCCTACTGATGGATGTTAGGTTTTGAATCTGGGGCATGGTAAGGGCTAGTAACATGTAGTAAAACCTATGCTGGATGAGTAGAGTGTCATACCTTGTATTGTTAAATGAATTATTCTAGTAACATCTACTCTAGTTGTTTCTTTATTTAACATAGGTGCATCATGGTATTTTGTATCCTACACAACTCTAGAGTGTATATGCCTTGATATATAAAAATTTTGTGGCATCATGACACTTGATACCTTATTTTTCATCCAATTAGAGAGTGTTCACTGATGTAAGGATTGTCTCATTGAGATAGGAAGATATCTTTTTATGTGAAATAATTTATTCCATAACATGAAAGAGTTTTATGTAATTATTAGGATATAAATTTTAGTTACTTATAGACCCCATAACCATTGTTATTACTGGAGGGTGATGACATCATTAATGGAGGGAAATATGTATAATCACAATAGAGAATGGGATTTCCATTTATATTGATCTAGAAGAGAGCATTAACAGTTGGGTGGAGTTAAAGACCATATCCTTAGTATTATCCTTGATAATTAGAGGTTATGAACTGTTGTTTCCCTCCTGTAGTGGATCATTTCAGAGTCATCTTCCATAAAGACTTTTATAGGTTAACTCCACTATGACAGGTATAATTCACCATTAAGCTAGTTCTATGAGTCAAAAAAATGTACATTCCCCCATATAGGATAGAGCCCACAAAGCTTATAGGGCTTAATAAGTAGTAGGAGGACCTAGATGCTAATGGATATATCTAAACTAGTACCTTTCCATGGGGTTCACTGGTCCTTTTTTCAATGAAGGTAGATGAGACCTTCAGGATTTGTGGGTAATATCGATGGTTGAACTAGCTCAAGGTAATGAATTGGTATCCAATACCTCAAAGAGATAAGATATTTGATACTATACAAGGATTTAGGGTGTTTTAAAATATTAATTTGAGGTCATGCTATCAAAATGTGCATGTAAGATCATCAAAAATACCTCACATAGCTTTCTGGGGATGGTATGGTCTTTATGAGTAACTAGTACTTCCATTCAGTCTCATGAATACGCTGGCAATTTTCCTGGATACGATGGATTAGATTTTACAACTGTATCTAGATTAATTTGTGGTAGTCTATGTGGAAATCATATTAGTATATTCTTTCCCTCTACATGAATATTCCATACATATTTATATATTATTGAATACAATGATAGAAAAAAATATTTATGCAAATCTCAGCAAATGCCAGTTTTGGATTAAAAAATTCCTCTTTCTATGACACATCATATTAGAGTCATAAATATTAGTAGACCAATAAAAGGTTATAGTTATAGTTTCATATGAGTGACACATGAATGTATTTTAAATAGTAATTTTCTTGGGGATAGTCAGGTATTATAGACTTTTTATCTAGTATTTTTCACGCCTAGAAGTTCATATTAATGGCTTAACTAAGAAGGGTTTTAAAATAATATGGTCAAAAACATTTGAGATGGTCTTCTAGGAATTTAAGGGATGGTTGACTTAAGAAACAATCCTAATATTTACAAAGTTATGAAATAGATATATTGTTTATTGTGACACATTATGTATTGGTCTAGGATTAGTTATGATGCAGAATGGGTGAGTCATGGCATATGGGTCTCATCAATTGCAGCCTCATGAGTTGAACTACCAAAATCATTACCCTGGTCTAGTAGCTACAGTTCATTAATTATGTTTTTGGAGGAATTATTTTCATGGGGATCATTTTATGGTATACATTGGTCACAAAATCCTCAAGTACATATTTTCAAAATCTGATCTAAAAATTATAAGGAACAAATGGGTTGAATACTTTCATTCATTTGATGTTGAGGTTTCCAATATGCCTATTAAAGGAAATGTATTAGCTAATGATCTAAGATGGAAGACTCAAACATAGGTGGTTCAAGAGTCTAGTGGTGAGTGGAATCTTATGGAATTATTCTTAGAGATGCACATGATGATCATGGAAGGACTAACCTCACTACTTTTGAAGTAACCTATACCCTTTTGGAATGGGAAAAATGAGGCAGATTACTAATATATATGGTCTAGTCCTTAGAGAATGTATCTCAGACGATGATTCATTACCATGGTGGATTGTTGATGAATATCATACCCTAAAAATAAATGGTTGTGTTTGGGTTCTAGTAGACATATGAGAGAAACTAATTCAGGAATATCATGCCTCGACTTGGGAAGTACATCATTGTGTCAAAAAGATGTATCAACACTTATGATTCCAATATAGATGGCCTTGTATGAAATGGGATATAGTTGGTTTAATCACTATGTGTTCCACTTGTCATCAGGTAAAGGAGGAGCATCAACAATTGACATGTATTTTACAACTATTGTCTATTACTGAGTGGAAATTGGATGAAATCTCCATAAAAAACATGAAAGGTTTTCCTCAATAACTTAATGAAAATGATACCATTTTGGTAGTTGTTGATTTATAAAAAATGGTTACCCATTCCATACCAATTTGAGATACCTTCACAGTAGATGAGCTAGGGAGTCTATACATTAGGTACAATATATGACTTCATGGTAATACATCTTATATCATATCTGAATGGGATTATAATTTCACATTTGGGTTCCAGTAAGGGTTTTAGAATGACTTGGATACATAAGTGGTTATGAGCATGGTCTATCACCCTCATCTAACAGGAAGATAGAGTGAATGATTTAGTTTTTGGAGGAAAAGCTCAATGGATGTATCCTAGACTTTGGGGATTCATGGGAGAAAAAAATACCCCCTTTTCAGTTTGAATATAATATAATCTTTAAGTATACCATCCCGATGGATACTAATGATTACTTATATGGTAGTCCATATCGGTCACCTCTATGCTGGTTAGAGTTAGGGATGGAAGCTTTTTTTGGACCATGTCTTGTTCAAGAGACATCAGAGAAAGTCTAGTTGATCAGGAAGTGCATAATGAAATATCAGTCCAAAAAGAAATCACATTCCAATCAATGATAATGAACTCTTGTGGTTTTAGGTTAGGGATCAATATTTATTTAGAGTTTCACCTAGGTTGGTCCATAGATGGATTCAAGGGAAAGGTAACCTTTCACCTTGATTTGTTGGACCCTTTGGGGTCTTCAAGTGAATCAAACCAGTGTTCTATAAGATAGAACTTCCTCATACATACTGATCTATATATGAAATATTTCACATTTCTTAGCTCCATCAGTATTGTCCAGATGGTTTTCATGTTTTACAACCAGATGAGGTTGATTTAAATCTGGATGTTTCTTTGGATGAGTATCCAGTGTATATTGTGGATCAGAGCATGAAAAATCTATAAAGTAGGTTAGTTACTTTAGTAAGAGTTCTATGGAAGTACCAACAAGTACATGATGAGACATAGGAGAGGGAATCAGACATACATTCCCAATGGAAAGAGTGTTTCCTAGATGATCCCTCTTTACCCTTAGAAGGAAAACTCAGTGACGAGTTTCTTTAAAGAGGAGAGGTTGTAATGACCCATATTTTAATGATGGAAGGAACCAATTTTTCTAGTTTAAATTATTTGTTTAATCTTAGTGAGTTTGACCTATGAACTCAAGAAGGTTTTAGTAGTGTTTGAGGCTTGTTCAAAGCTTGGAGCACCTGAAAATGGGGAGGCAGATTGAGCCTAATAGGTATCACATAGTTTGTGTTAACCATGAAACTCATCCATGTAGGGAACTTAGTTCATAGAAGGAGGCCACAAGGTTTTCCCTAACCATGTGATATGGACCTCATAACCATGTTCTTTGTTTCCAACAAATTGAAAATCCATTTCGCACAACTTCGACCTGGTTAGACAAACCGTGCACCTACTCCATGGGATAGGGTTTCTCTAATAGTGATGGATGAATGTTTAGTGCATGGTTTGACCAACCGTGTGGAAAAACTATTCAAAACCTTAATAAAGGGTTAAATGAATTTTTTACACTCAAATGTTTTAAATGTATTCCATGATTGTTTTCTCTCACGGATATACAAACTTCTCCTCTTCCATGAGAGATCCATTAATCTATAGTAGGAATCTTCATAACTTATTTTCCTGATCTCTATTTCCATCTTACTTAGATGTATTGTATCCAAAATGGTAATCTCTCTAATCCTATTACTTCTTATCATTTTTTATCTTACTATGTCTTGTACAATTTAATTGTGAGCTCATATTCTTTATTTTTAGTTAATTTTATTGTTTTTCATATTTATATTATTTTAGATTTATTCAAAGTTATAAATTGGATGAGGATAGTCCTAAGATCCAATGGTAGGTGTTAAAGAAATATTTTCATTTTTTTTTGTTTTTTTAGTATTTTTTGATTTTTCGCATGCTGTACATTTTCATGTGTCATCTTAAAATGCATTAAACCTCTTAAATTAATTGTACCATGATAAATTACACCCATAAACCAATAATAATTTATTAAAGGATTTCTACATCTTGGATACCAACCCCTTGGGTGTGTTAAATGAATTTACCTCCTTGAGTTAAATGTTTTATTGGCCCCACCACTGTCTAAGTTGTCTGAAATGACCCTGATATAGAATTTCATTACTTTATAAATTAAAGTAGATTATTTTAATTGAATTATAGTGGGTGTCAAGGCCACGCTTTATTTTATTGTTATATGTATGGATTATATGAAATGTGGCACCCATGGTTTGATTAGGTAATATGATTCTAAAATAATAATAGGTAATTCAAAATTATTAATATTATTAGAACATGGTTATTGGTTGTTGAAAAATGGTTAAAGAATTTGTTGAGATTAGTGTTTCACCCTCCCTTAAGCTGTGTGATTGGAATGACATATCACACCATTTACATTTACTAGGATGATGGGAATACCATTCCATGTTCCTATTCATTAGGAGATGGGCAAGAAAACTCACCCCACTCTCTCAAGTGATGAGCATGATGTCTCACATTAATATGAGATTTAGGGACTGTACCCTTACTGAAGCTTTTAGATTAATAGACTAGTCATGAAAACCTGAGTTACACCTAGGTCCAACTAGCACCTAGTTTCCATGTATATTTTTATATATTTACATCATTATATAGTGTATAGACATTTATACATATTATATATATGTGTAATTACTTATATATGGTAAACGGGTCAAACTCATTTTAGCCTATGACGAAGAAGGTAAAGTCTTCCATGTCTCCTACCAGAACTTGAGTTGACTAGTATTTCTTTTCCATTAATTATTATTATTCCTTATACCTGAACATGGATATACTATACACCCTGTATGAATTATTCTAGACACCATCAGTGGTGTTCTACTATGTTAATCTCACACCCTTCTTGGGCTACCCTTAGTACCCAGACATACTTCATGACTAAAATAATGGATAAGGGAAAACACCATGTCACAAATTCTAGGCCATTTTTAGTCATATCCAAGAGCATGAGATCTGAGGACTTAGTGTATTCTCATTATGCTGGTGGATTAGTCTTTTTCCATTTTCTACTTTTTTATATCATAATTTTATGGAATCATTTTGAATATGACTCATCCAATGGCTTGATTATTATTACTACTTGAATGTTTCATTTTCTATTGTTCTTATTGATGGTATCTTTTTTCCACTTTGCTATCAAATATATCATGTATTCTCTATTGTTATATTTTTATTATCACTATTTATATTTGTTGTACCACTCTGATATAAGGGTATAGTTTCACCACCGTACCTCCATAGACTCTCACTATTAATTGGTAACCTATGGAATACATGGAGGGGAACTTGAGTTCATGTGACCCAATGATCAGGGTACCATTTTATTGGGATTATAGGTTGAGACATTACAAATAATTTCAAAATTATTTTAGTTTAAAATTCTTTTCATCTACAAAAAATGATGCGAAGTGGCATGAGTTGATCCCACATTAGTACGTTAGCCTAAGTGTGCATGAGGTTATGAATAGGTTTGATGGCCTATTTAATTTTTTCAAAATGTTTTTCTAGATTTGGACCCCAGATTATGATGTATGGTGGAGGATTTGTGCCCAGGGAGTAGTAATGTGATCACTCCATTTACAAACACTACATATTTGGAGATGAAGAAGAAATAAGAGGTTATCGGGAAAATGATTTCACTAGTAGTTGAGCCATTAGAGAGTGGATAGAAGGGAATATCTAGGATAAGGGTTTTAGGTAGTGTGTAACCAGTGTTCATGTAGTCAGGGTTCCATCAAGTAGGGAACAAACTATGATAGATCTATTTTATGCCTTCAAGGTCTTGTGGTTTTTGAACACCAACTGAGGTATCTATTTTTCATTCAATGTTTCTAGGGGTAGGGTCACAGTTAGGCTAGGTGACCAATCATTGAGGTTCTTCAACTTCAAAAGGGTGTTCAATACCCTTTTCAGTTGCATCAACAGTTTCCTCCAAGGTTATTTTAGCGACCAGGACCACCATCGCATGTTCATTATCCAAGGGTAGATAGTGGTGGTGGATGGAAATACCATGATGGTATCTATCCATAGGGACCTAGTCCATAGTATGGTTTTGTAGGCTGATATTTGTGTGGATGGGGATATAGAAATGACTAGATTCATGTTTTGGAGGTAGTAGTGCCAGTAGGGCTAGATGTTGTTAGAGGTACATTCAATTTATAATCTACACTTATTGGTTCCTCATTTGATTTAGAAACCTCACACTCATTTATTAGTCCTTATTTGGTCCATTATTTGGGACTAGATGTGGAGAGTATTACATTTTCCCTAGTGTTATTTATGCTGATTAGAGGTTATACTGCTTTATGATGTGTGACAGGGTGTATGTTGGTAATGAGGCAACAACAGTCTATGGGAAATTTCCTCATAATATATAAAGAACCGTACAATTTTATCATTGGAATGTATTGGTTGTATTCTATGTGACTATTCCTCTAATTTTTCTAGAAAAGAGTTTCATTTTCTAATGTGGAGGGCCAGTGAGTGGTGTTCATTTCCGATCATGGTAATCATATGTGTGGTTGAAAGAAAAACCTCTTCTGTCTCTATTGGTGGAGTATTTGGTGAAATATTAGGTGGGGGATGTTCCTTGGGTCATGGAGGAGTTCCTATTTTTTTCAGATGATGTTGTGATGTTTCCCCAATTGTGTGATTTCATGTTTGGTATAGAGTTGTAAGTATGTGTGTCTCTTATTTTAATGTCTCCTTATCTATGAAAATGTTGGATATATGAGATTTGAGGTCTCAAGTAGATGATATAATGTAGAGGGTTATCATCGAACCCTGTGTGTCATCAGGGGGTGAACCAATATTTTTTTCCAATAAGGAAAATATTAGAGTATTGTTGTGTATATACTATTGGAAGTTTAATCATATGATGGTCAAGAACCATTAGCCTATCTAAAGGATAAATGATCTACTTTTAACATTTGATAGATGCTAGTTAGCTTTTGAATATTGACCTATGGTCTGGATATCACAAGATGAGGGTGGAGGATGAGAATATCCAAAAGACTACCTTCAAATGCCGGTATAGGCACATTATGTTCATGTTCATTCCATTTAGTGTTATTAATTCACCAACCATGTTCATGGAGAAAATTATCTCCATGTTCTAAGGGTTCATAGATTGGTTTTTTATATTATTCATTGATGATATCTTGATCTTATCTAAGATAGATGAGGAGCATTCCAAGTATACAAAGTTTGTTTCTTCAGGTCCATCGATACAATAAAATATATGGAAATCTATTCAAGTATAATTTTTGGATGAGAGTGGTGCATTTCATTGAGAATTTGGTGTCTTGGAAGGGTGTGGCAGTGGACTAACTGAAGGTCTAGGTGGTTGTTTGTCAGACAGTACCCATGAATGTGGATGAGGTTTGTAGTTTTGTGGGTTGTGGTTGTCATTATTAGAGTTATTTTATTGATTTATTTTGAATTGTATCACCGATAACAAATTGGAATAAAAAGGTACGTTATTTTTTGTGGACTGATAAGTTTTAGATCAGGATCAATTATCTAAAAGATAAGTTGGTCAGTGCACTAGTTCTTTGGTTGGATAAAAAGGATGTGATGTTGGAGGTTTTATGCGATGCATCCCATCGGGTATTGGGATGTGTATTGATTAAATAAAGAGTAGTGATGAATTATGGGTCTAGGATGTTGCTTCCCCATGAGAATAACCAATCTACCCATGATCTAGAGATATAATTAGTTATATTCACAACATTACCTTATCAACAAGCACTTTGTGGGTTTCATGAACCAGAAGTGTCTAAACTATGTCTATTTTTAGATATACTTGAATATACACCAGTGGAAGTGGATAGAGTTTCTCAAGGATTATGTTTCATAGATATATTACACTGTAGGTATGGGTAGTATTATTGGTAATGTGTTGAGTTTTAAGTCCCAAGGATATTTGATTTGGGGTCTTTAGATATTTGGAAAAGGATAAAGGTGCTTGTAGTGGTGTATATTGATGTTGGAGAGAGAAGTGGTCATGGTTGTATTTGTTAGTTGACTATAAAGTAATACTTAATTCTAAAGGTATAGTAGTATCAATGGGGACACATAGAGGTTGAGGTGATGAGTGACCATGTTATCCATTGTGATGCTCTGGAGGGATGGTCAGAGGATTTTCGGAACCATGGATTATATTAGAAAAGGTTGTATGTTCCATTCGTACTATGTGAAGAATTTATCTATGAGTTTCACTACACCATTAATTTTATGTCTTTGTATGAAAAATATATATCTAGGTTTTAGGAGACATCTTTAGTAGATGAGTATGAAATGGTTAGTGGAAATGTTTGTGGTAATGTGTCTTGTTTCCCACCAAGTGAAGCAAAACATCGTGTTTATAGAGGTTTATTGTATCCCTTGGATCTTACTATGTGGAAATAAGAAATTTTTTTGATGGATTTCATCATCGTGTTTCCTAAAAAACATGGATGTTGTGAGTTATTTTGGGTAATAGTGGACCAATGGATGAAGTCAATACATTTTATGGTGATTCGTGATTTATGTACCATGTATGTTTTGGTGCGGTAATATGTGGAAGATGTTGCTAGGATTTATGGGGTACCAAGGACCATAATATATGATCTAGATCAATGTTTTACCACATGTTTCTAGGGTGTATTATAATGTTATTTGTTCTCCTGGTTGTGACTTTAAATTTTTTTCTACCATCAGATCGATGGGAATATAGGGAAGACCATCCCTATTGTAGAGGAAATCTTGTGAGATTACATCCTCGAATTTAGTGGAACTTGGGTAAGGAATCTGTCTATTGTTGATTTTTCCAACAATAATAGCTATCAGAAAATCATTATAATGAATATATTTTAGTTATTGAATGGAAAACCTTTTCATTCTCTATTATGATGGATGGCGGTTGGAGAGTTAGTAGTTATTGGTCCAAATTTGGTGCAATGAATGATCTAGAGATCCTTTTAGTCTGAGAGAGTATGTGGGTGGCATAGGACTGCACCAAGGCCTATAAAAATCATATTTGGAGGGCCCTAGAGTTTAATTTTGGAGAAAATGGTTTCTTTAGAGTCTCCCCCTAGAAGGGTTAGAGGAGGTTTGGAAGGGGAGTAAGTTGTATCTAATGTTTTTTGGGAATGTTGAGGTGTTGGGGAATGTTAGTGAGGTGAAATACCGGTTAGAATTACGACTATGGCTGGATAGGATTCATGGAATCTTCCACATGTCCCAATTTCATTGGTATATTCATAATGACTCTCACATTATCGACTAAGGAGAGTTCGATATCGAGGATGAAGTGATGTTTTTGGAGTGACCAGTAGAAATATAGGATCACCAAGAGATAGTTCTATATAGACAGACTATCACCTTGGTTCATGTGCTATGGAGTCATGGTGGCCTAAAGAAGAGTACTTAGGTGAAATAGAAGAAAATCATGAAAAATACTGGAGTTGTTATGATATTTCACTTTTCTATTATTCATTACTACTGTGTTGTTTGGATATTACTATTTTATGAGATGTTATGTTTTCTTAATGGTGTGGTCTGTGATAATGTTTCTAGCATATGAAGATGGAAAAAATAATAACTAATCAAGACACATTATACTATGAAATAAATGAAACCATGAATTTGAGTCTGTTCCACCCAAAGAGGACATTATATTGACATCAAAGACTAAAGTTATTTACATTTATGATTAGTGTAGTGGAATGTTTTTATTGTTTCTATTGTTAATTTGAAAAATATAGAGGATGATATAGTCATGTGGTGATGTGATTATGCAATTATTTGGCCATCTGGGAATGTGGTGGGTTTTGGCTTGTTTCATATGATATAGTGGCATGCGTGGTTAAAGGTGAAAATGTGGTTGTGGAAAATTTATTGTGAGTGTTTCAGTGTGATGTGTTTCACTTGTGGTAGCATTTGTGGTATGATGATATTCATGAGAGTTATCTCATGGGATTATTGTTTAGAATCCTTTCTTTTAGTTGGGTTTAGTTCAGATTTTTAGGGATAGATTCATTTGGGAGGTATCTAATGTAATAGTCCATGCCTTCACAACTCATTACTTTTCAAGTTTTGGAGGTTAGAGGTGTTTAGGTTATGAATTGAGGAGGTTCAGTGGAGTTGGAGCTATATTTGTGTAGCAAGAGGTAATTTATGATGTGATTGTCAGATTTACATCATGAATGTGGGTTTTATGGAATTTGTGTATGGATATTTAAAAATAGTGTATAGAGAAGGAAAAACCATGATATGAGTTTATATTATAAGAAGATTGTTTATGATGAAAGGTTAACAAACCCATGGTTCCATGTTTTTTAGTGGGAAATGGATTAATGGTCTAAATATTTTTATGTCATGTAATCCACACACCCTATGGAATTTTTTCCATAAATCAAGAAACATATAGAATGTATATAAGTTTTGTTCAGAATCATTTTCCTTCATTATTTCATTCACTCCTCTCATTTTGCGGATACACCCTAGGTAATTTTGGGAGACCTTCCTACCCATATTCACTTACCTTTATCCTTAGATTCTAGTGGTTGTTTGTTTGAAATCAATAGAGATTTATTTTAACTTTTTTATTATTTATTACTTGCGTATTTTCTTGGGATATTCACTACAGTGTTGTTGGTATGTTTTGGGGGTGCGTGAGGGAAGTTTATTGATAAAACTTTGGCATTTTTCAGTGTGGTATTGGGTTTCCATGTGTGGTTGTGGTTTACATGCATTTTTTATCTCTATAGTGAGCAGTGAGATCAAAAAGCTTCTTCATGGTTGGGGATCATCATTATCTCCCATTATAAATGTATGTATGACGATCAAATTATTCCATTTTCCTTTTAGTGGATAGTAAGTTCCATATTAATAATGATAATAAATTATAATAAATAAAATTTATGGTAATGGGGAGTAATCACATTCTTTAAGGTTTTGTTGACATTCCTGATGATATTATGCTTTCTTATTTTCAATAATGAAAATCAAAGATGTTGGGATCCCTATTTTCACTCTAGTTGATTTTGTTGAGAAAATTTCTATGTTGTTTTATGATACCACCCTGAATAAAAGGCTAATAACATATTTATATCTAATAACTAGGTTTTCATTGGGAATATGGTTGTGTAATAATACACATGCTAAGTAAAGAAGTAATGAAATTAAATCCCTTGAATAAGTTGTGGAAGACATGATTTTTTTAGTTGTATGTAGTTTATTTATTGTTTTTACTTTTTTATTATTGGAATTAATGTGGTGATGGTGGTGACCAACTGTGATAAGTGAATTGTAGGGATGTGATGTGGTGTCTTGTTGGAATGGATGTGATGTGGGCATTTTTTTGGTTGTGGTCAGCAATGGTTGTAGTGTGTGATGGTTGTGGTACACAGTGGTTGATGTGCATGATAGTTGTGATGTGTGGTGGTTGATTCATGTAGTTATTTTCATGATACAGAATGCTTGACATGTTGCAGAAATATATTACAAGAGACATGCTAGTTGTGGTGTGGAATGGTTTGGTTAGTTTCAATTTAAGAAATTGAATATGTTATGATGGTAAATGATGAACAATGGTATTGAACTTTTGTGTTCTATTTTATTAAATGAACTGAATTAATGAATGGGTTGCATAGTTTGGAATGATATTCCTTACTAAATAAGAGTGGTTAAACCTATAATTGAAATTAGAAACATGTTTCTTTTCATGGTGGTTTTTTGTAGGGTTTAATATAGTGGTGGAATATGAGGTCATGATTGAATTATGGTGTATTATTGGTGTTTAGTATGTTCTAGTGTAGTTTTCATGAACCCATAGGTTGGGTATTATGTGATACCTACATATCATGTATTTATATGTCATTTATACACATTCCCCACCAATGTTGGATCACCTTTCCAATTATCATAGGTTTTGGGTTCTGTGATTTTTCCCCAGCATCTAAGAAGTGGTGATACATATGGCTGGCTACCCACTCTTCCCCACACTTCCTTTAAATAGTGAAAACCCATACTTAATTGGGTGAGATGTGGTTTGATGGACCTGGTTTATTCGGGTGAGATGTAGTGTGATCAAGCTATGGTGTGTTGTAATATGTGGTAGGGGTCATGTGTGTTTGAAGGGTAAAATGAGGTTGATGTCTTTCAAATTAATGATACATGGTAATGTGATGAGATGTGGTGTCATGGAGTAGGTGTCTGCCGGCATCATGTAATTTGATGGACCAAGTGTATTTGGGATTGATGTGATTTGATTTGATGTGATGTGATGTTTATATATGGGATGAGAGCATAAGATATTTAATGTTAGGACATGAGAGTGCAAAATCAATGGGGTAGTTGCAATATTGAATCTTGTTTTATTATTTTCATAATTGCAATGTTACTATATTGGATGTGTGATTTGGTGAATGAGATATGGTGAGGACGATATTGGTTAGTTAACCTATTCATGTACTTGTTGGTTATGATACTTGTTCACTGTTTCATTAATATGATCTTTTCAGAAGAGAAATTTAGACCTTGGGTATGATCTTACTGAGTATACTTCTTTGATCAACCTATGTATATAAAATATGTTTCCAGTTTTCATGAGGAATTTGGGGACCAAGATGGACATTAATAGGTTGGATTAATGATACTGTTGATTCACTACTATAGGACTTGACTTTTGATATTTTACTTGGAATCATTTAGTTGTATCTTTTGACGTTGTTCATGAATTGTTGGATAGTTTTGGGTTTATCTTTTTATTATGTGGTAGAGTTGTTTGGTGTTTGTTTATCTTATCTTCTGCTCTTATTTTTTATAGAGGGTAATTCATCCCATATGTAATATTTTTATACCCTTTATTCTAGTCACAAAATCAGGGCATATTAGAGGTTGGAATCAGGGGTAAATAGCTATATTTCTTTTTAAGAAACCTAGGAGGGGTATCTTTGGAGTGACAAGGGTCATGGAAGTGGGGTTATCTAGAAATAGGTTTTGGAATTCAATAGTTTATATGGTTTTCACAGGGTGGAAAGATTCTAGTGTGAAAATATAGATCCGGATTTTATCGGTGGAAGTCATCATGATTGAGTAGCATGGCCTTCAGTGGATAGTATATATTGGTGGTTATATTTACATAGTGGAATAATGTTCAGCAGTTGGAGATAGACTATGGAATGTTATTTTTGAATTATCAACCAATATGGGTTGGTATTTTTGATTGAAGGACCGTGATGGCTTATGAAGGATGATAAGTATTATGGTGGGAAGTTTGTAATGACATAAAAATTTCAGAGTCATTTGATTCTTGAAAAAATAATAAATTTTTCCTAAAGTAGGGGAAATTTTGAGAATTGGGTTTAGGATCAGAATTCTGTGAGTTATAAAATAATTATCAGGTGATTCTAGATGTGATGAGAGGCCAAGGGGGTGTCTTTGGTTCTCAGGTGAGTGTTCTAGTGGGGTCAATGTAATATACTATGTATTAGAGAATGGAAATTTTGTTAGATCTTGAATTTACCCTGTGTATTTAGACCATGTCTATGAGTTTGCGGTATTAGTGTAGGCCAAGAATTGAGTCTTGAGAGTAATACTAGGGTCAAGGATATCAAAATGTGTTAGGAAAAATAATTAAGGTTTTTTGGCATGGATTTGTTATTAACTACTTATATAGAAGAATTTATATAAGTATGAGATAAAAATGAAAATGGTATCATTTAATGGGTTGGATTAGGGAATATGTTTTTGAGTCCCCATGTGTAAGAGTTATTTCTTGGTGCCTAAGGGTCCTGATGTTTGAAAAAGTAGTTATGTTTTCATATACCAGGTTAATCATACATACTTTTTGAGTCATCATGTCTAATTTTCCTCTTGTGTAAGAGTTCCCATGTATAAGGGTACACTTACATAAGGGTTATGTCCTCATACATAAGTGTTATCATATGTAAGGGTTTACCATGGAAAAAGAAACATGAATGGGTTTCCTATACCTTGAATATTGAGAAAATATATATGTGTTTAATTATCCTTCGACGTGTAAGGTTAAACCCAATGATACATAAAGATTAACTACACGTAAACTATTGATACATAATGGTACTTAAAATGGATATGTAAGAGAACATGAAAGGTTATAAAATTTGGTAAAACATAAAAGATACCCTTTGATTAATAAGAGTTAACTCTATGACATGAATGGTTGAATATATATGTAGGGGTTAATACATAAGGGTTTCCAGAGTTAGGTTATAAATTTTTTTAAGTGTGGAGTCCACACGTACACATGTGAAATGTTTATCATTTTTCAATGGATGAAAAGGAAGTTGAAAAACATTGAAATTATTATAATAACAATTTATTATTTTAAAGATACTAAAGTCATTATTTTATAATGGATACTATATAATTATTGGAGTTATAAGGAGAAATAAAATCAAAAGTAGTTGGTTAAGAGTTATACCTATTTGTTGAGAAACTTCCCTTGGATATAATTGCAATCCTTAAAAGGATGGACATTTGGAAAAACAAAATATTATATAGGGAAGAAAGTTAAGAATATATTATTATGGGTATATTCTTATATAGAAGGCCCTTAAAGTGTGGATAATAGAAGAGAGGTGGTTTTCTTGTATAAGGGATGGAAATTCCACACTAGGAATTACTTAAATGATTTAATTATATATATATATATATCATAATCATGTAATTCAAAACCAAGGAACCCCAAATTAAAAGATAATATTTTATAGGGATTAAATAAATTCAAACAATCACATTTCGACAAGTTTTTGATATATTTTATGCCTATATCTCTTTATAAAACAACATTAAATCAATTTTAATCTTAATTGTAATAACTGAAATTTTTACCATGAGAACATAATTATATGAAAAAAATAAAATATTAATTATAACCAATTTTAGAATTAATGTTTTCAAAATTTTAATCCATTTTATCACATTTAATTTATATAGGTGGTATAAATTAACATTAATATAAGAATACAAAACACATGAGAAATAGTGTTAAAGAAAAATACTCATTTTATGAGTCAAATTATTTCACTTTGAAATAAAGTAATAAGTTAATTTCCATGATTTTTTTATAAAATATAAACAAAATAAGGTTCTTATACTGTTGGATTAGGATAACACCAAATTTAATCTCCAAATCACTGTATTAAAGGAAAATATGAAAATTTATTTTTTAATTCGAATAAAATATTATTTATATTTACCAATGTAATGCATGGGTTCCAAATTTCAAAAAAAAAAAGATTTGAAACAAATTATTTCAGTCATGAAAAATACATTTTATCAAAATCCACTCATACAATTAGATAAAATCATGTTTTATTGAAATTTAAAATCTTTTTCATATAGTTTTTACTAATTTTTACTTCTTTTGCTGACGTGAAAAATATTTATCACGATTAATATTCATAATAACTATAAATTAAGTTGAAAATATTAATATATAATAATTATTATGAATAAAAATGTGAAATAAATTTCATAAGATTTAATTTCTATGTGTGGTTAAAATTCATTTTAATATAAATGTGTAAATCACAAAGAAAATCAGTTTTTAGAAAAAAGCGTTTTATGACAAAAAACAAACTTATTCCAAAATGAAATATAAAGATGATTCATATGTATTTAATTAGATTATTTCTATACAAATTTGGGTTATGTTAATTTATGAAAAAATTCAAATAATTTTGATACATTTTTAATGAAAATACGAATGTTTTGAAAAAATTAATATTTTTCACCTTTCACAGAAAAATAAATCTGTTAAAAAAATCCCACAATTTCACTAAAAAATATTTTTTATATGATGATTTTGAAAATGATATCATTTTTATCAAATAAATTTTCTAAATGTTGTAAAAATTAATTATAATATTTTATCACAAAAAATAGTTAAAACCATTTTTGATGAAAATGTATTTTAGAATCATCAAATGAATTTTCTGAAAATTGAGTACTTATTTATCATTAAATAATAATTTCATTTATATTATATAAAAACGTTTATGAATATTATTTATAATTTGTATATTCTATTCATACATTCAATTTTAAAAGCTAGGTTATAATGGTCACATTTAAATAACATCATTTATACTGTGGTTTGTTTAAACTCATTGTTTCATGTAAAGAAAGATATCAAAGAAATAAAATTTAATTAAAGAGAAATAAATAATAAAATATTGGGTTGTTACATTTGAACCCCCTTATAATAATTTCTCCCTCAAAATTATTTCTCTCTGCTTTAAACAACTCAGGATACTTCTGACTCATCATATCTCTAGGTACCCATGTAGCTTCCTCAAATTTATGGTTTTTCCAAAAAAAATTGACTAGGTAAGTGATATTATTTCATAGTAAATTGTATCATTGATACTGAATCTCCAATATTTTTTCCTCATAATAAAATCTTGTGCTAGTGGTATGAACATGATTTTTATTACATGTGAATGATTAGGTATGTACTTCCTCAGTATAAATATGCGGAACACATCATGAATTTGAGATAGATTTAGTGGAATTTCCAAGTTAAAATAAACAATACTATTATGGTCTAGAATTTTAAAGGGACCGATATATCTAGGGCTCAACATTCCCTTTTTCTAAACATCATAAAATTTATAAAAAATATATTTTAATAGGAATACCTTATCAATAAATTCAATCTATAGATCTCACTAATTATTATTATCATTACTTTTTTATGACTTATGAGCTTCAATTATATGATATTGAATGGATATATCTTCCCAATAATTTCAAAATGTAGATTATGTTCCAATATATTTCATTATCCAACTTCATCCTATCATTTTGGAGTTCAGAACTTCATTTCGTAGAGGGCTTCACAAGCCATTTGTATGATTTATTGAATGATAATGTTGAATGATTTTTTTAAAATATGTGTTGATCCAAAACCACCATTTAAATACAATTAAATGAACCTAAAAATATTTTCTAATGTTTTAATGGTGTAATCAGACTAATTATATATCTAAGGATGATATGCAGTATGAAAAACTAACTCTATATCCAGATCCAACTAAATACCTCTGGGGAACTTCAACATAAACCTCAGATCCCAATCAGATACAAAATAATATGGTATCTGATGAAAAATTACAACTTACATAATGTATATGCCTACTATATGATAAATATATAAATATTATCTTTTGAAATGAAGCATAATTATTTATATGATGATCAACTACAACAAAAAAAATTGACCTTTAGATGTTTTGGGGAGTCTGCTAATGGAATCCATGTTAATGTTTTCCCATTCATATTTTGGTATGTTTAATGGTCATAAAATCTTCCTAGATGTATTTATTTCTTCCTTAACTTACTAATATACCAGTAATCGAGAAACATACTCTAAAATATCTATTTTCATTTTTTCCCATAAGATATATTACATCTGATTTGTATACATATTTTTACATCTAGGATGAATAGAGAATGATGTACTATGAGCTTCATCTAATAAATCCTTCTTATTATATGTAACTTAATGGAAACATACTAAAAATCTAAACCTTATCATTAAATCCCAATAATGGCTGAACTTAGGAAAATTTATTACATTCTTCAGCAGTTCCATATCCCCCTTCTGTGCCTCATTAATCCTCACATGGATGGATGGTTGAACATTCACATGAAAATGATATGATCTTTCCCTATTATTAAATATTTCAAGATCCATCTTATATATATATATATTTGATCACTTTCCGACCTCACATTGGATAAACTTTCATAGTCTTTCTAACTTATAGAATATTCCTCCTTATTCAGTTTCCCAAGGTGGTAATGTATCGAGTAGTCATAATATTTGATCAAATCCATCCTCCTACTATAGTGATTGTTCAAATATTTATACGTGAATATATACTTCATGATTATATATATATATATATCACATTTTCACCATAAAGATAATTCCTTTATGAATTACACAAAAAAATTACTTCTCCTAATTCCAAATCATGATTTGAGTAAAAATTCCAATGAATACTCAATTGGTGTGAGTAATAAGCTATTACCGCATCATTCTATATGTGTATTAATCTCATTCCCTTTTTTAATTCATCAATAATTATAAAAAACTCTTACACACTATTGGTAGTGTAATTATACGTGTTCTGAACAACCTTCTATTACGATCCTTAAATGTTTACTCACATTCATCCATCAGAAGGAAGTTGGATCCCTTCAATGTAAAATTGGTTATTATATTATATTCCCATGAGAACTACAAAAAAAGTCACCCGTATTATCCATATAACCTAAGATAACTATATATTTTAGTTATGGTGGTTGATCTAGTCCATTTTCAATAACTTTCATCTTTGAAGGGTCCATTTTTATTTCCTCACATGAGATTATATGACTTAATAATGAAATTTTTATTTCCAAAATTCAAAATTACTAAATTTAACAAACATGTTATCCTTTCTTGGGGTCTTTATCACAATGTTCACTTCATTATCTTCCTTACTCATAAAATATATACTAATATCACATATAATGACTTCCAAAAACTGATCGTGGTAATATTTATCGTCTCGATTCATTAAATCCATTAATAAAACAAGATATTTGGTAAGTAAAAATTGAATTACTATAAATTCACAACGAACCCGCCTCACATGAAAGGCTGTATTTGGAATATCATCCATCTTGAATAACAATTTACAATATCCTGATAAAAGATAAATCTTGGAAAAATATTGAACTCTTTTTAATTGGTTAAATAATCCATCTATATGGGAGATATGATACTTTTTCTTAATAGTGATATTGATTTCATCATAATAAATTGAATTATTTTTTGAAACATGTTTATTTTTAAAAAAAATAATATATGAACTCTATGGAGACATACTAGGTTGTATGAATTCCTTATCAAGATTCTCCTATATTTTTTTCTTCAATTCCTATAACTCAATCAGGGGTATTCTAGATGGAGTTTTTGAAATCGGTGTAGTTCCAGGTATGAGTTTTATTAAAAACTCAAATTCATTATATGTGTGATTTTTAGGAATATCTTTAAAAAATACAGAAACATAATCCATAACAATATGAATATATTTAATAATGAGTTTATACCTTACCATTTGTGATAAATATCCCTTATAAATAGTTATTAAGACCCATAAAATGGAAGAAATTCCCAATATAAGTTAATGTTTATACATTCACCAATAGACAATCATAAGAAAACAATTCATTTGATATCTTAAATTATAACACATTTTTTCAAAAAATGATACATTAGGTGTAACATAGGCCATTTATGGTCATCATACATTAAATTCCTTCATCATGGTGTTTAAAAAAATATGAATTGGCCAAGCATAGGTCACAGAGGTTTTAGACCAAGTGAGTATAAATGTCCCATTCATCGTGCACTGCAATATTGGATGAGATATAGCTGAATAAAATATTTATGGGGTTATTTTTAATATATTGGAAATTCAGTGTAATTTTTTTTAAATTATATGGAATTATTTTTAGACTAGACACTCTAATGACACCTGATTTCGAGGCTCGGTGAGCCCATAATAGAATTTTGAACTTTTTTTAAGTTCATTTAAGTAAACATGAGAGTTGGGTTTTCTAAATCATAAAACTATGCTCATATAATAAATCTAAGGGAACCAATGAACTAAGAACAATGAGATTTTCCTAGAACAAAATTAAATTTGACCGAAAAAGGTCGACAAAAAAAGTTAATTTATGTAGTTTTCAGAAAAAAATTAAATAACATAAATATGTTATTTTATTTGTTTTCCCAGCTATTGGGTGGTGGCATGACGACACTGAATTGCAGCGACAAAGCGATGATGAGTCATATTAAATGAATCTCTTAGTGGCTTATAATAATGTTATGTAACGACACGATGACACAACATAATAGAAATGTTGCGACATGTTTTCTTTTAATGGGTTAACATGTTGGAGAAAGGATGATCAATTGGTGGAATTATTATGACAAACCAATGAAAATATTTATATCCAACAATGAAGGATGAACACCGGTGAATTTATTGAGACTTTAACACAACTCGAATGAAGATACTGGAAAGTGGAGAATGCCAACAGAACATGAATCCTCACAGGTGGAGCAATTCAACAATGAACTCAATCGAGGTAGGGGTTTGTTTATTTTTGTTTCAAGTTTACTTATTCTTTATTCTAAATGATGAATGGAAGTCAATGCACAAATATGTTGATTCGAAGATCATTAATTATTGAGGGAGGGTGTTTTTATTTGGTTTTCTTTACCAAGATTAATTATTTATTGATATAACCTCAATACTAAACCTCCCCATGTTTAAAACTCTAATGTGAAGGGCGTGGGCTGACACGAACAATTCCCGAGCCCCTCTACCTTGTGATTTCTTCATAGAAAAACTTTAAAAAGGGCGGAAAGAGGATTATGAGGCCTTAGTAGGGAAGGCATAACCGCACAGAGGCTGTAGGTGTAGATGACATGAAGAATGGACCATCAGAGTGGACCAAGTGGTCCATAGAAGAACCTACTAGTAGTGGCTGCGGGTAGGGGGTGGCGCGCCATGATGACATGACAAAGGAAACACCACGGCCGTCTCAAGCAGCGACAGTGTGAAAAGATCCACCATCATCCATATCGGTGACTAGTGGCAGAGGGATGCAACCCCTCATCCACGCTAGTGGAGCAGCCTACAACTGTGGGCCGCGACTTCAGGTGGCACATGGTCTTCGACTGTGTGCAATGAGGGAATTGGTGACGGCCTGTGTTGGCTGCAAGGTGGCATGCCCAGATGAACCGCATGTTCGGCCAGGGTGAGGGCGCCCCAAAAGGACAGACCCATGCCCAGAAGTCCGAACCCATGCCCTATGAAAAAACCCACCATATCGGGTCGGGTCGGATGAGACTAGGTCACAGGGCGACCTAGCTCGCTGGACACCCCGGCCGAACCGAGCCGGGTCAAGCAAGGCCCAATGTGATTTTCCCACCTGCCAGGTTGACCTAGACCTGAAATGGGTCAGTTTGGGTTAGTTTTACTAAACTAGGACATGTGTGGCCCTCGACCCGGGTTGGTTGGGTGGGTCCGATTGTGTCGGACCGGGCCCAGATGCAACCAGCCCCTGTTTACTAAAACACCATTATATTTCAAACCAGGCATCCGATTGATGATCCATTTTCGGATTTAGAACCATTGCGATGAGACCGTTATTTTGGAATACTCTAGTGAGGCTCTAATAGAAGTTTAAATTTAAAAAATGGATTGAGAATGGCTTCTCCCAGAATCCGGTGCACTACGTGCGGAAACCCTGTGATTGGATGAGACCTGAAGACTGCTGACAGGCCATTCTAAGTGGATCAGATATGATGGCCAGTGGGGAGAATATCTATGTGTCTCATAATTACAATGGTGGGGAGAGGCTCTGTGTCACCTGGTAGACCCACAATACTTGACAGGAGGAGTACCTCAGTATGGCCAAGTTGGGAAGCAGCTCTATGTGACCCATCATGCCCACAGTATGGAGCAGCTCTGTGTGACCCAACATACCCATGGTACTCACCAGGGATGATTACCACATCAATCCAAGGTTAATGGGAAGTAGCTCTATATGGATCGAAATTCCTACTATACTCATAGAGGAGGAGTTCTCCAGCAGCCCACAGTGTTCGATGGTACAACTAATAGTCTTACTTTCCTTACTCTAGATTATACCTAGTGTGATCTATCTTGCTTCGTAATAATGCTGTGTGATGATACTTCATGGTTTCTTCTGGGTTTCTTTGTGTTATTTCCTTGTTGGTTTGGGGTCCCTACTGAGTATTTTGATACTTACCCCTGCACGGGCTTTGCCCACACGTGTTGTTTATGGTGCTGACGACCACCGCCTTGACTAAGGACTTGATGGCTCAGGACCTAGTGGTTCCTAGTGAGACCAGGTAGGCGGGGGGTACTTTTAAAACTTCCAGAAGCTACTCTATACTTACCCATCAGGTGGGTTTTTTAGGGGATGAATTTCAGGGTTTCCTTTTATTTTCCTATTTTCAGTTCTTCTTTTGTTGGGTTTGTATTATGGCCGATTTGACCTATAGTTTTTACTTTTACTCAGTGATTGTTTAGTGTAATGTATGTTTATATTTTCAACTTTGGGATGTGGTTGCGTGTGCGTGCGTACATGTACTCAAGAAAATGACTCCCACATGTAGGTTGATGCCTTTAGTGCTAGTTGACAACCCCTGGCCTTTAGAAAGCAGGATTGGGGGATGTCACGACATGGGCCCCGAGGGACGGGTCATGACAATGTGGTATCAGAGGTAGTTGGTTCTACCTCAAGGACTAGGAGTATGTTTTTTTTGGGAATAGTGTTATGTGTTACAAGTTCAAGTTTTAGATTCGGGGAGTCTAGTGTTGGTTCGAAAACTGATGTTTCCATACAATAGGACCTTGAATTTTTATTTTCATCTCTATACATAAAAACAACAGTTTCATTCATCATATATGAATTGAGTGTTTCCTCATGTACTTATTAATTTGGAGGCAGGTCACCAGGTATAATCTATTGACTATGGTATATCTTGTTCTATATCAGGCTGTCTCCATGAAGACAACCAGCTTGGATTATGATACATGGTCATGAGGATAGCCCACCTAACAATAAGGTGTTAGTTTAGGGACCATTGCTAGACATGGCCCCTCCGGGTGGTGCACTAGCGTTACCACCACCCGTTGATTAGCAGTTACAACTGGTATTATTGGTAGAGGATGCATGCAGGCTCAGTGCCTTGTATAGGATCGAAAGATAGAGACCTCCCATGTTTAGGGGATACATAGATCTTCAGGTTACTAAGGATTGGGTAGAGGCGGTGACACGTGTCTTCCACTTAGTGAAGATGCCACTCGACCAGATGGAGATCTTAGATGCGAGACTTCTTTAGGTCTCAGAAGGGAGATGGTGAAGTTTGATGATTCAGACTCATGATGAGGTGACCCCTTATTGGGATGACTATGAGTGTCTTTTCTAGGAGGATTTCATCCATGTTAACTAGAGCTTTGTGTGCATACAAATGATGATTTATCTACAGTAGGGAATCTTGTCAGTGGCTGAGTACTCTATAAGGTTTATAGACCTCTCTCGCTACTCCACAGATGTGGGGAAAGTCCCTTTATTCAGGGCCTAGAAAATTGAATAGGGGCACAAAAAAGAGATCAGGGCATCTATGGTGTCTCCTAGCATCCCCACTCAGACAGGGGTGATAGAGTGAGCACTTCTTGTGGAGAGATTCCTAGTAGAGCATTTACTGACATCCAGAGCCCATAGTAGACATTATGAGGTAGAGTCATCAGTGGTGAGAATAAGATAGTATCCATGGTGTCCCAAGAAGGTCATATCTTTTAGGGTATAACCCAAAAACTCGGGGTCAGTAGTACAGGGATCCTAGAGAAGAGGGAGGTAGTAGAGGAACAAGGAATGCTACTTTGGTGGAAGGTAGGGATACATGACTCATGATTGCCCAACCCAACATACAGACGATCAACAAATGATCGATGGCCCACCAAGGCAGAAGCAGAGGTTCAAGCAAGGAGGTCTATAGGGAAGTGGACATGGCAAGGGAGAAGGCTGAGAAGAATGCGGTGGATGAAAATTTGAGGTACAACCTCCACCACCCCCAGGTGGACCAGCACAACCTTAGGGAGTACATGGACTGGGGAGAGCTTAGCTTCAGTAAGTGGAGGCCAACAACCACAACGATTCATAGATGATTAGAGGTACGATCAGTGTCTTCTACAACTTAGCTTCAGTTCTTATAGACAGAGGTTCTATTCACTCTTTCCTTTTCACATACCTTGTTCAAGGCTCAGAGATTTTGGTGGAGATATTGGATCGATCCTAATGATTAGAGACTCCTATGGGATGGGATTCAATGATTACACACTGGTGCTAGCAGTTTGAGGTTAATATTGGAGGCAATATCTTCAGCTGGAATCTCTTGGTATCAGTGTCGAGGCCTTACGAAATCATCTTGGGTATGGACTGGTTATCTATAGTCTATGCTCAGATTGACTATTTTAGGCACAAAGTGAGGTGTGTCCATGAGGGTTGGATGAGTTTTTTCTTCACTAGTGAGAGGGGAACTCTTACAGCATAGGAAGGACTTTCTTGGAGGAGGGTACAACTGATCACTCACTAATTTGATAGAATCACCCTCGACATGGTGAATGAGAGGAGTCAAAGATTTCCTATAGTGGTGGATGAGTATGATGAAGTCTTTCATGAGGATTTTCCAAGACTACCTCCTCGTAGGGAGGTAGACCTCGACATTGACCTGTACCCCATGATGACACCAATATTCTCACCAACATATTAGATGGATCTCATGAAGCTTCGTGAATTGAGGGTAAAGTTGGAGGAATTGCAAGAGAAGGACTTAATGAGGCCCATAATTTCACCATGGAAAGCCCCATTATTGTTTTCCAAGAAGGCATATGAGAGCATGAGGCTATACGTGGACTTATGGAACCTGAACTAGGTGACTGTGAAGAATAGGTATCCAATACCTAGGATTGATGACCTCTTCGATCAGATAAAGGGAGAGTGGTGGTTCTTAAAGATAGACCTCATATCAAGCTATCATCATCTTTGGGTATGAAATGGGGATGTACTGAAAACAACCTTTAGATGCTGGTATGGCCACTATGAGTTTTTGGTGATGTCTTGAGGAATGAACAACGACCCAACAGTGTTAATGGGACTCTTGAATAGGATCTTATAGCTTTACCTTGATCGTTTCATGGTGGTCTTCATTGATGATATCTTGGTGTACTCTGCATGAGAAGAGAAGCATGCTACACACCTACTGATAGACCTGTATACACTCTGAGCATACCATATTTACGGTAAGATCTCGAAGTTCCAGTCTTGGATTCAGGATGTCCACTTTCTAAAACACATCATCTTAGAGGATGAAGTTGTAGTGGATCAAGAAAAGATATAGGTAGTGCTATCTTGGGAGACACCTAAGAGCATGACTATGGTGTGGGGTTTCTTGGGGTCAGATGGATACTACCGGGGGATGGGTCATGACAAAGTGGGAAAATTCCCTCATGGTGTGTGCTTGTAAGTAGCATAAGGACCCTTGGTTAACTCTTTTTTCTTCCCTTGATTATATAATTTTTCTTTTTGTGGAAAAAAGTATTAAGGTTGTGAGAACGTAATGTCCTAGAATTTGATGTATTTTTTTTAAAAATAAATTGGATTTTTACGAGACTAGGCTCTGAGACGACACATAATTTTGAGTTCTACAGTGACATGAATGGATTTTTGAATTTTTTTAAGTATATTAAAATATCATGCAAGCAGGTGTTTATATCTTTTAAACTAGTTCTTAGATAAAAAATCTTAGGGAACTGTTGAATTCAGAATATTGAGATTTTCCTATAAAGGGCCTAACATTGGCTGACACATGCCAACAATGGAAGTCAATTTTTGGCCATAAATAAAACAATTAAGTAAAAATTATTTTATTTTAAAATCCTTATAACTCCTGAATGGTAACTCAGATTGGAAATATGATAGTACCATTGAGCTCATGAGGGCGTGTTTCCCTTTGGCAGAGCTTAACCTCGACCGATGCAGGTTGAGGGTAAAAGATAGTTTTTGAGAATTTTTTAAGCGAATTAAAATGGAATGTGTATGAGGTTTTGAAAACATCAAAACATGTTACCGAATTGAATATACAAGGGAACCATATCATATGGAATGGTGACATTACCTTAGAATTAACTTAACACCGACTAGCATGGGTTGACCATAAAAGATAGTTTTTATAATTTTTAAGAAAAACTAAAATAAAATAAATGTGTTTATCATTTTTTGTTTTGAACTCCCCAAACTGTTGCAGTGAAATGGAATGTAACACATTGAAACTGAAAGCACTATTTCATTAATGAAACTGCGTAACGATGTAGTAACGCAATGTAATAGAAACGATGCGATGCATTTCTGTTTTAATGAGATATTAGGGTTGGAGAAATAGATATGGATATATAATTCCTTTGATGAGGACTGAGGAAATTATCTCCAATGGTGAAAGATAGTGAATCAAAAGGTGGTGACGGCACCATTGGAGAATGGATCCAGGACAGAATATCGACAAACTTCAACATCTTCAAACGAATCATGAACCCCACAGAAGGATCTCCACAAGCGATGAGATTTCCCTCCAATCGGAGTTTCTCCAGGTAGGTGTTGTTCTTTGAGTTATATCTACCCTCTTTCTTGGTGTTAAATGATAAACGAGGATCAACCGATAAAAAGGTTGACCCACAGTTTGATCATTCATGTGGGATGATTTTGATTTTGTTATTGATCCTTCTAATGGGAGAGAATGAAGTCCATAACAAACAACGAATGAAGATCGTTCCTTGGGTTTTTATCTTGTAGTTATTCCCTATTTATCCCCATATTTTCTTCTTTTTATGTTGGGATATGAATGAGTGATCATTTCCTATCCACTTTGTGGTGAAAAAATTTGATATCGTGGATCATAGACAGACATATCATGAAGGTGGTGTGATGACGACCACAACGGGTGGATTAAAGCAGTGCACGAGATATCGGTAATCAAGTGCTTTTTGGTGGAAGGGATTTCAATGGAGTTTTTAACCCCTAGAACTGAATATCACAACAAAATAGTCACAGGTCTCCTTTCGGTTTGAAGAACCAAAAAATAGAGCACGTCCGGTGGTCCACAAAAGATCCCACCAGCGGCAGCTGTGCACTGGTGTGATAGAGGCCGGCCTCCAACAACATCGGTCGAAAGAACCGATGGAATATGCCATGGGGTTTCTAGATATAGAGAACCACCGTGTTAACCGAGGTGTAACTGTGTTACCGAACACACATGGTTGGGCCGCATGCAGTAATTCTAGTCCACTCATGTGGACTGGTTGGATGGGATACGGCACCACCCTAGCACTTCTTGGTGCTAGACAGACACGACAGAACCACTTCCAGGATGGAGGAACCCGCCCACTCCGATATGGGCTGATCTTGTGATGGCGGGCTAGGCTGAGCACAATGGACCAGACCCGCAGCCCAGCGGGTCGGGCCTAATGGGAAGGGGAAGAACTGGGTCTGGACCAATGGTATGAGTGAACCCTGGTTCAAGACCAATAGGCTAGGTCAGACCCGGGTTGGGCCAAAGGGGCCGGGTCAAACCCAGGTCATGTTGTTGGACCCCGGACCGGACCCGAACTCAACCAACCCACCGTTTTTCTAAAACGCCCATAACTATCAAACAAAGCATCTGATTGATGAGTCATCTATGATGTTTGGAACCTTGTTATGAGATAATCATTTTTGAGATAATCTATGTGATTTTTTGAGGAAGTTGGAGGACAAACTATGTCTTAGAAGATTAGGATCTCCTGGTACAATAAGACTTTGTGATGAATCATGGTGGATCTTATGAATTGATGCTGGGAAGGTTACTCCCTTGAGGACTCTAGCCATAGGTACTACTTATCCATATTCTTAATTAGATATGGGAATCCCCATGTCATGTGTGTGGGTTCATTTCCTTTGGGTAGCTTCCTACAGGGGTGTTACTCCCATGAAAGACTATGGTGTGGGTTCTGAGAGATGTTCTTGAAGGTAGAGTATGTACTCCCATATAGGACTAGGGAGTGGGTCCTCTATCCATGGATTCAGTACTCCCCTATAGAACTAGGGTGCAGTTCCTCCACAACTGATGCACATAGAGTTAGTAATCCCCTACCGGGTAGAGTGCGGGTCCTCTATGATAGGAGTCGATACTCCCATGTCGTACCATGGCATGGGTCCTCAATAAAATCTAACGTACATAGAGTCGGTACTCCCCTACTAGGTAGGGTGTAGGTCCTCTATGATAGGAGTTGGTACTCCCCTACTGTTTTAGGGTGAATGCCCTCCACACATGATTGAATAGAGTCGGTACACCCCTACCAAGTAGGGTAAGTGTCCTCTATTATAAGAGTTGGTACTCCTCTCTCAGACTAGGGTGTGGGTCTTCTGTACATGAACTGATAGAGTCTGTACACCCTTTTCATATCAGGGAACTGGTCTTCTAGTCACATAGTGGTACTCACTTATCGGGTAGTGTGTGGGTCCTCATTTGGAGTTGGAGATCCATCGATTATCAAACAGAGTAGTGAGGAGTGGGTCCATCCACTTTTTGAGAATGATTCCTAGATAAGAGATGGTGGTCCCTCAACGAACTTATTTATGGGCCACTCCCTATTGGAGTGAAAGAGGTTTTTCGATATGGTTAGGAGTAGTGTTCCCACAACTTTGTACAGTGTTGATAGGTGAGTCTCCTCACTTGGGTTTCCTTAGTCTTGCGTGGGTCGCGAGACTGTGATGACTAGATCTTTTGTTCTGGGTACTATAGGTGAGCCTAGTAGAATGTTCCTAATGGATCACATTTTCTTACACATACCATTAGTAATGGTAGAGTTGTACCTGATGGATTTTATCACTCGGATGGGTTCCATCAGGGATGTATAAGCTCATGAACCGTGTACTCCTGGTATACTTGTTACCCTTCTAGCCTTGGGTGAGAATCCTGATACTGGATATATGGTTGGAACCTTATGATTCTTAGTGGTTGAGATGCATATATCTGGATGTTCATGGTATATTTTTGGGCATATACCTGTGTAGATACGATTGTTCATTTCATTGTGGTTTCCTCTTCTGATTTAACTTTGTGGTTTTAGGGTCCCTTTTTGAGTATTGTTTTACTCACCCCTACATGGGATTTTCCCGCACATGTCATCTCTTTTGCAGATGACCGACACTTCGACGGAGTCCAGGGAAGACTAGGACCTGGTGGTGTTCAATGAGAGTAGGCATTTGAGGCTTATTCCTATGGCTTCAGGAAGCTACCCTTCACCTGCCCTCTAGGTAGGGTTCTCATAGGATGAGTATCAGAAACTTGGGATCTTACTTATGTTCTATCTTTCTTTTGGTGGGATTGTATACTAGCCCAGTTTTCCACCTTGTACTTTACTTGATGTTGTACTCTAGTTGTGGTTGTTTAGTGTAATGCATCTTTTCCTTTCCAGATATTTGGGAAGTGGTTGTGTGTGTGCGCATGCGTACATGTACTTGGAAAAATGCCTCCCACTCACGGGATAATACCTTTGGTGCTAGTCACCAACCCCTAGCCTTTATGAAGCGGGCTTGGGGTAGTCATGACACAGGCCCTGGGGGACTGGTCATGAAAAATTGGTATCATAGGTAGTCATTTCTACCTCAAATACCTCGAGTCTATGGTTTTGTGTTCGTTTTCATAGCGATAGTGTTAAGATGTTTCGATTTTGTCTCTCAGGATGGAGGTTATAGTGTTGGTGCAACGACGTACATATCCATTCACTGGGACTCCGATTACCTTCTTTTCAACATGATACATTAGGAAAATAGTTTCCGGGAAATAAATGGTATATTCATCATATAGGAATGTTATATGCTTTCAATGTCCTTCTTGAGTCATCTCTCTAGATATAATTTTAACTGTGGTTCATCTTGATTCATTTAAATATGCCTATACAATGACAACTAGATAGTATTATACAAAGTGAATGTAATGATGATCTACCCCGAGTGGAGGATTTAGTGAAGGGCACTGATTATGAGGTGTTACCTCTGGGTGGTGTACCAGTGATGCCACCACCCGTCGATTAGCAATTGCTACCAACACTACAAATAGAGGATCTGTGCATGATGAGTGCACTACACGAGTTCCAGAGACATAGGCCTCCTAGGTTATGAGGTGAGACAGATCCTCTGGTAGCTGAGGATTGACTTGAGGAAGGTATGTGAGACTTTCTCCTAGTGAGGAAACCTATTTACTAGATGGATATATTAGATTCAAGCCTTATTCAGAGATCGGTGGGGAGATGATGGATCTTGAGGATCGAGATGCACGATGAGGCAACCCTCGCCTGGTTAGAATTTGAGAACCTCTTTAGGGAGGATCTCTTTCCAGCGAATTTACGCTCTATGCATATACAAGAGCTGTTCCACCTATGACAGGGTGGCATGACTGTACTAGAGTAATCAGAAAGATTCATGAATCATTATCGATACTCTACAGACATGGTGAGGTACCCTTACTTCAGGGCCTTAACCTTCATGTAGGGACTACGGTGGGAGATCGGGGTGTTAGTGATACCCCTTAGCATTCTGCCATATGTTGGGGTGTTGGAGAGATCTCTAGTGGTTGAGAGTTTCCTGGAAGAAGAGTGAATGGATGTGACCTAAGAAAAAGATCATTATATAGAGTCATCTTCTAGAGATAGAACACGATAGGAAACATGATAGTAGTGTAGGAGGAATACCCATTGCCAAACATAAACACATGGGTTTGTGGTGTAAGAGTGGCACCAAAGAGAAGATCAGCCATAATATAGGCAGTGATATGCTTGAAATGGCCAGGATCATCTCACAAGGTATTGTTCGACCCACCGTGCCCACTGAGAGGGAATTAGCTGACAAACCGCCTTGGAAGAGACAACGTTTGAAGCAAAGGGTTTAACAAAAGAGAAGACAAGGTAGAGGAACTGGATGAGTAGTAGGAGGTGGCACATAGTTTTTAGCTTTGTCACCACCACCCCCTGGTGGTCTGCGCCAGGATCAAGGGACTAAAGGACGTGAATGAGGATAGATACATGTGTTCATGTCTTATGACTAAGAATCTCTAGGAGAGATTCAAGTTATGATCTATGCATTTTATTTTGGACACCATTTTAAATAGACACTATTTCTAGTCATTATCCTTTTATTGTGAGTTTTTTATAGAAATTAACGGTTCTAGTTGGACCGTGGACATGACCCTCATTCTTAGAGACCCTTACTGGATGAGACTCGTAGATCACACACTGGCGATGATAGTGTGACCTAACTCTTGGAGGTGATAGTTGCCGTTGGGATCTATTAGTCATGGAATCGAGGACTTAAGGCATCATTTTGGGGACTACTACCATTCATACCCCGATTGACTATATTAGAAAAAGGATGTGGTATGTATGTGATGGTGAAAAAGGATTTTTCCTTTTCATTAAAAGGGAAAAATCGGGAAACATTGGGAGGACTCTCATAAAGAGTGGAGCTTGGGATCCTTTCGTGGGGGCAGAGTTAGACCCCATGATGTTTCCGCAATATGGAATGGTTTCTAACCATCCATACTCAGCTGGGATTCCACTTTTGAGTGTGGTAGTGTTGTTGTTTTGAGAAGTAGTGTGGAAGCTAAAGGTTGTAGACATAGGGCCTAGTAAGACCCAGTATTCACTCTTGGGTAGCCTTGTTTCACTCGTAAATACCCCTGAGTGTTTAGAGTCAAACCAAAACGCATAACGGTTATAGAAGATTTAGCACAGTTCATCCAAGGGTGCATGTAAAATATGGGGTTCTGCCTGTATCTATGTCAGGTTAGCGTGGAGGTGATTCGTTAGACCCCATGACTGCAGATGGATCATAGTGCTTGGTGCTTACCAACTTATCAATGGTAAAGAAACTTGTTCCTGTTATTTCACAATGTTGATCTAGTAGGAGATTGACATGATAGTTGTCAATATTGGTGGTTCCTCATGGTGCATTCTTATCTACAGCGCATGGACCCTTAGTGAACTCATTTTTTCTTCCCTTGAGTATAGACTGTTGCTTTTTAGGGAAGAAAAGTCTTAAGGTAGGGAGAATATAATGGTCCATAATTTCATGGAATTTTTTTAAAATTAAATGTTATTTTTGTGAGACCAGTCTCTAAGATGACATGTAATTCTGAAGCCTGGAGTGGGTTCTTTAACCGTGGAGTTGGTACTCCCTCCCCTATAGGCCTAGGGCATGGGTCGTCTAAATATAACACACCTAGAGTCAGTACTCCCCTACTGGGTAGGGTGAAGGTTTTCTATGATAGGAGTCGGTACTCCCCTATCATACCAAGGAATAGGTCCTCCATAAAATATAACATACATTGAGTGGGTACTCCCCTACTGAGTAGGGTGTAGGTCCTCTATTATAGGATTCAATACTCCCCTACTTTTTAGGGTGTGATTCCTTCACACATGATCGAATAGATTCGGTACTCCCCAACCGGGTAGGGTAAGGGTCCTCTATGATAGGAGTCAGTACTCCCCTGTTGGACCAGGGTGCAGGTCTTCCACACATGTTCTAATAGAGTTGGTACTCCCCTGTTGTACTAGGGTGTAGATATTTTAGTCACTGAGTAGTAATCCCCTAACAGGTAGGGTGCAGGTTCTCATTTAGAGTTGGAGATCCCTCAACTGTAAGACACAATATTGATTATTAGGCCCATATACTTCTTGAGAATGCTGACTAGATAAGAGCTAGTGCTCCCTCGACGGACTGAGGTGCGAGACACTCCCTATAAAAGTGACAGAGGTTTCATGAGATGGTTAGAAGCAATGCTCACTCAACTTTGAACACCGTTGAGGGGTTAGTATCCTCACATGGGTATCCTTAGTCTTGCATGGGGTGTGATACTGTGATGAATAGACCTCTGGTGTTGGGCACTAGAGCTGAGTCTAGTATAATGTTCTTAATAGAGCACGTTTTCTCAGACATACTATTATGAATGGAAGAGTTGTACCCAATGGAGTGTATCCCTCTAATGGGTTCCATCAGATATGTCTAAGCTTGTGGAGCATGTAATCATAGTTTACATGTTACCCTTCGATCCTTGGGCGAGAATCCTGATGCTGGGTTTAATATTGGGACCTTATGATTCGTAGTGGCTGAGACGAGTATATCTGGATGTTCATGGTATATGTTGGGGCATATATCAGAGTAGATCTAACTACACATTTATTTTTGTTTTCCTATTGTTATTTACCTTTGTAGCTTTGAGGTCCCCTAATACGTATTTTTTTACTCACCCCTACATGGGATTTTCCCGCACAAGTTGTTTCTTATGCAGATGAATGATGCTTCGACAGAGTCTAGGGAGGACCAGGACCTGGTGGTGTTCAATGAGAGTAGACAGACAAGGTGTAATCATATGAAATTAGGCAGCTACCCTTATGGTATAGTTCTTGGTGGACAATTATTAGAGAATTGGGGTCTTACTTGTGTTCTACATATTTTTTTTGGGATTGTATACTATCCTGGTTTTCCACCTTGTACTTTACTTGCTGTTGTACTTTGGTTGTGGTTGTTTAGTGGATTGTATGTTTTTTTCTAGCTATTTGGGATGTGGTTGTGTTTGTGTGTGTTTATAGGTACTCAGGAAAATTCCTCCTACTCATGGGATAATGACATCAGTACTCGTTGCCAACCATTGGTCTTTGGGAGGTGGGCATGGGATAGTCATGGAATAGGACCCGGGGGACGGGTCGTGACAAAATAAATCAAGTTTTGTCACCATATCTTCAAATTAAAGAACATTTCTACTAACTCCAGGTCATGGATCACATAGTTCTATTCATGATTCCTCAACTATCATGAGTTGTAGATGATCACTACTTGCTCCTACATTATGACACAACCCTGTCCAGTCACTGATGTGTTGTAGAAGACTATATACCCAACACCATCTTTTGGTAGTCTCAAGATAGGGGCACTCGTTAGTATCTGCGTTAGCTCTTGGAAATTATGATGGAACTTCTCTGTCTACATAATGGGATATCCCTTCTGGGTTAAGGTTGATAAAAGTGCTGATCCTCTATAAAAGTTGGGCATGAACCTTCGGTAGAGAACCTGGAAGCGGGAGGCTCATGTTTCTGCTCAGTACCCCCATTTTTTGTTTAGTGTTATTTTATCTTATGAGGGTGTGAATCCCAAAAAGGGGGGAGTAATGTAATGTAATAGAAATTCTGTGTAATTTTTTTAAATTATATGGAATTATTTTGAGTCCAGATGCTCTGACAGCACCCGATTCCGAGGTCTGGTGATCCTGGAATAAAATATTGAACTTTTTATGTTCATTTAATTAAATGTGCAAGAAGGTTTTTCTAACTTTTAATCTAGTGATCATATCAAAAATCAGAGGGAAAAATTGAACTCATAATGGTGGTATTTTCCTATAATGGATTTAACATCGATCAGAAAGTGTCTACTAAAAAAGTTAATTTTCGGATAATTCAAAAAAAAAAATAACTAAAAAAAGTTATTTTATTTGTTTTCCCAACCGTTGGGTGGTGGCACGGGGGCACTGCAGTGCGAAGACGAAGCAATGATGATTCAAATTAAATTAATATCTTTAATGTCTCATAAACATGAAATGTAATGACGTGATGATGAAACATAATAGAAATGCTATGACATGCTTAATTTTAATGGGTCAACACACTGGAGAAAGGAGGATCAATTGGTGGAATTCCTCTGATAAACCTACATCAAGATTTCTCTCCAAAGACGAATGAAGAACACTATATAATTTCTTGTGACTTCGATACTTCTTGAAGAACGAGACTCAAAAATGGAAAATGACAATGGAACTTGAATCCTCATGGGTGGAGCACTTCAACAATGAACTCAATTGAGGTAGGGGTTTGTTTATTTTTTTATGTTTCTCCATTCCTTATTCTAAATGAAGAATGTGGATAAACCCAAAAACATGTTGATCTTCAGATCATTCATTCTTATGGGATGTTGTTTTTAATTGGTTTTATATATAGGGGTTAATTATTTGTTGATGGAACCTCAATAAAAAACCTCCCTAAGTTTAAATCTCTAACGTGGAGGGCGTATGCCGACATGAACATGGCCTGAGCCCCTTCACCTTGTGAATTATTCATGGAAAAACTTTCAAAATGGAAAATAGAGACTTATTAGGCCTTAGTAGTGAAGAGATAACCTCCTAGAGCCTGGAGGCATAGATGACATGAAGAATAGAGCACCAGAGCGGGCCTAGTGGTCTGCAGAAGAAACTACCAGTGGTGGCCCTCAACGGTAGTCTTAGGCAGGGGATAGTATGCCACGATAGTGTTCTAGAAGAATCGCCATGGCCGGCTTGGGCCGCCATAGGTAGTTTCTAATGGAACCACCACATCACCACCATTGGAAATTTCTTCCATGAATTACGTGTTAGACCCACACCATCATGCCATGCCGGATGAGACTGGGTCGCTGGGCGACCCGACGGGCTGGACCCCCAGCCAAACCGGGCCGGGTCCAGGGATCCCTAATGGGCCTAGGCCAGGCCATACTAGGCCAAACCAGACTTGAACTGGGTTATTTCAGGTCATTTTTATTAAACCGAGGAATGTGGGGCCCACGATCCAGGTTGGTATTGTTGGTCTGACAGGGTGGGACCAGACCCAGACACAACTCACCCCTTACTTACTAAAACGCTAATATCTTTCAATACTGGTGTCCTATTAATGAGCCATTTGTGGTGTTGGAACCTTTGTGATGAGGTGGTTCTTTTGAAACACTCTAGGGAGGATTTCATGGATTTTATAATACAACTAATATATTTTGGAGCGGTTTTCCCAAAACCAAGTGCACTACATGCAAAAACCCCGTTGTTGGATGAGAGCTGAAGACTGCTGACAAGCGACCCTATGTGGATTAGATTCGATAGATCAGTGGGAAGAAGATTTGTGTGACTCGGTAGTCCCATGGTGGGGATCAGATTTTTGTGACCCAGAAGACCCATGATACATGATAGGTGTGAAGGACCCTAGAACACCCTGAGAGGGGAGGGGTGAATCAGGGTGTTAACTTTTTCTTTTTTAAAGTTGTGGATCTTGTTACCACGTTGGTAGAAACTTATTAAAACTATAAAACAAAAGAAAGAAAGAAGTTGGCACAAAAATTTTACTTCGTTCACCCCAAAGGGCTACGTCCAAGAAGCATACGCTGACAGGTTGTCGGTCGTACCTAGTTCCATGAAACTTCACTAGCTGCGGATTACAATGTTTAGGTACAGTCACTCTATACCAAGCACACTACCTTTACAAAAGTTCATGGATTGCTCACAGCATCCCTCTGGTCACTCCCGTTGACTCTCCCTGGCTCACTGCCTATGGTGAAGTTCCTGTCAGTTTATAGATGTGAAGGTCTCTTCAATAGATTTGCATTGATGTTTTTGCCTCTGCTTAGCATGCGACTTTTCTTGCATCAATGTCCAGAAATGATGCACTTGAATGCACTGAACCACTGAACCAGATAATCAGAAATGCGCAAAAAGGTTATACTAAAGATTTTGTGCAACTCTCACCCTTTGTGCAAAATATCTGACTTTGGCATGAAATAATTTATTTTTGTGCGGAAAATATTTTGCGCAACAACCTCCTTTACGCGCCGCTTTATGCGCCACAACTTTTTCGCACATCTTTTCCTTTTTCACATAGCTCAGAGATTTTTGTGCAACCTCAATTTTTTCCCATGCAATATCTGCATTTTCATGCATCTGAACCCTTTTCGTGCAACATGAACTTTTTTTCCCAACACCCTTTACGCAAACCAATTACACGCATCAGACCTCAGATCATCTCTAAGTCTTCAACCGTACAGAATGAAAGGGTAACCTATTATTTATAGGTGTCTCAGACCCCGTGTGAAAAACCCACTATAGCGCAAATAAACAATCATTTGGCACATAATATTTTGTGCATGTATTGTTTTTCATGCACATCTCCAGATTTTTCGCACAACCCATTCCTTATCTATTTTTCGACATTTTGATTCCAAAACACTATTTGCATGATAAACCTCGATCCACAATTTCGTGCACCACGATGTTTTTCATGAACAACTAAAATATTTCATGCACAAACCTCCTTTTTCACGCACCACTTCTTCTTTGCGTGCACCTCATTTTACCAACAATCCATGTCTTCATTTTCTGATTTTGAGGACCAAAAATTTGGAAAACACTGGGAAACAACACCACCTTCAATACTGTTATCTTCTTAAACTGTATGATCACTTTACTAGCACACATTCTGAACTTAAACTAAGGATTGACAATAAAAACAAACCATACTTCAATTAATTCATAGAATATCCATGGTTGCATCAAAGAGGAGTATCATAGTATGGCCAAGGTGGGAAGCAGCTTTGTGTGACACCGCATGCCCATAGTGGGGAGCGACTCTGTGTGACCCAACATACCCACAGTACTCATCAGGGATAAGTACCACACCAATCCAAGGTTAGTGGGAAGAAACGCTGTGTGACTCGGCAGACCCACTTTACTCATAGAGGAGTACTCCAACAGCCCAAGGTGTTCGATGATATGACTGATAGTCTTACGTTCCTTAATATAGATTATACTGGCGTGAGCTGTCTTGCTTCATAATCATGCTCCGTGATGATACTTCATGGTTTCTTGAGGATTGATTTGTGGTATATCTTTGTTGATTTAGGTCCCTACTAAGTATTTTGTTACTCACCCCTACATAGGATTCACTCACACAAGTTGTGTATAGTGTAGATGACCACCGATTTGATGGAGGACTTGGTGGTCCAATATCTGGTGGTCCCCAGTGAGACCAGGAAGGCGGGGAATAATTCTATGGATTCCAAGAGTTACTCTACACTTACACATCAGGTGCGGTTTTTAGCAGATATCTTTCAGGGTTTTCTGGGATTTTCATGTTTTTTGTTTGTCTTTTGTTGGGTTTGTATTCTGGCCCATTTGACCTACAGTTTGTACTTTTACTCAGTGGTTGTTTAGTGGCATGCATGTTTATATTTCTATATTTGGGATGTGGTTGTGTGTGCATGTGTACAGGTACTCAAGAAAATGCCTCCCACTTGCAGGTTGATGCCTTCGATGCTGGTCATCAACCCTTGGCCTTCAGGAGGCAGGCTTGGGTGATGTCATGGAACGTGCCCCATGGGACAGGTCGTGAAATTACTACCCCAAGATGCATTTATTCCAATGAAATTCCAACTTCTAGAATCTTGAAAAGGATGTATTTATTTGATAACTTAAAAATATACATCTTTAAAAAAATCCGGTTGTTATCTTACACACATAATTACCCCCTCGGTTGTCTAACAAGTTATCAAGCCCTAATTTACAAAGAACAACTAAAACCTTATATGATGATAACTTAGGTGTCCCAAGAAAGAAATAGAAAGATATTACATCATTTTAGATGAATATTAATTACATAAAATTATGATCCATAATAAAACTATATAAAATTAATGTATTTTTAAAATTATATACATAATAAAATGGTACATATAATATTTTCATCACACACCACTAAGTTCTTTATATCAATACCAATTATTGGAAATATCATATATAAAACAATTCATTATATTTTGGTGAAAAGGAAATATAATAACTAATAATATTAGATGTCTGGGAAGGGTAAACATATGATATATCAATCAATGGTCATAACTGTGTAAAAAATAATCATAATGGTATAAAAACAATATCATAACATACATTACTCATACACAATAAGATAATTATCATAAATTATAAATCATATCATAATGATTTTCCCTAAAAAATCGTAAATCATAAGTGCGTGGAATCATCAATAATCAATCATGATCCTTGAAAACATATCATAAGCATATGATATAATATTTTGGCATACACATAAGTATATAAAATAATTTCATTAGTCAATAATAACTTCCCAGACAATCATAGTGGATTTAGTTCACTCTCCATTCCATTATATCCTTAGTTAAGGTTCACTCCCAATATTATCATAATTGATAAAAAACCTTACTAAACTGGGTTCACTCTCCATTCTAGTTCTTACATTCACATTATATATCAAACATTACCAATGGAATTTTAGGTATAAAAAATTCTAGGATAACCCATAACATAATGAAAACCACATATATGTGTACTAAAATATCATAAAATATTCATCATATCATTGATTAGTCACTAAAAGTGGCTAATATTAATTGTTAATATCTTTATATTCATTGTTCCAAAGTCCATAAACATTGTTTTTAGTGCATTACATAAATAGAACTTCATTTCTCATCAAAAATGCAATTCATGTGTAAAATGCAAATTTGGGCCCAATAATTCATTTGTTTATTGACAATATTATATTCATTTTCTGAATTTGAAATTTTGGGATATGATTAATAACTTTGTTTGGAACATTTTATCTTTTAGGTCCGATGGATGAATCCCAAAGAAACATGGAGAATTTTGCGCCTGAAGCCAGAAACATGCTGGAAAAAGCATAATGGGCCTAAGGCCCATCAAACAAATGTGGGGCCCAGAAACCAAGCCCAATGAAGCTCAAATTTATACAGTAGAAAGATAAAAATATGAGGATCATTTTATTCAACTGTGGACGGAGCTTATTCTGATGTTTTCATGATGATAAAGGGATCTGAAGTTGAGATTTAAATGGTGGACTCGTCATTAATGCACAGAAAGTCATCCCACCATTTCGACAATAACATTCAAACGGATAGGCCAAATGTCCTGAAATTTTGAGAACTTATATAAGACACATGGACTAATATATTTTATATTTATGACACCTTCGTATTCGTCCATATGAAGTGTCAAACGCACAGGTCAAAATGGAGAACGAATCTGGACAGTTCTCTGGGTCAACTTCGAAACGTCAAATTCCTTTTGATTATTCACACTCATTTTGACTCTATTAATTGTTGGGGGTGAATTAATTATTGGGGGATGGACATAAGGCTCCTAATATTACTATATAAGGATATGGTGGTGAAAGTCATTGTCATCTAATATTTTCCTTTGAATCCATGTTTTTCCTTCAATTGTAATTTCCCGCTTTCATTTTATAATAGCATCCTCAATTTCTCTAATGTAAGTTTTTCATTCACGTTTAGTATTTTAATAAAATTTCTTCTTCTTCTTGACTTTTTATTTTCCTTTTTTTCACACGTTGATACCGTTGAATCATGGTGTGAAATTATTCACACCAACACTTGTGATTTCAATCACACAACGGTGGAGTGTTCGTTCTTTTAATAATTTTCTTCTTCTTCAATTCCGCCCTCGTAAGTCTACATCGCGCTTCCATTGGTAGAATAGAATCAATGGAGGGCTAACCTCTTAAGGGTTGATCCATGGGAGTAGCAAGGTCATGGATTGAATGTTATTTCATGTACTTATTATTTAAATCTATTCATTATTTTAGGATTTCCATTTGGTGAGTTACATTCTTTCTCGTCTTTGCCAACATTAACGATGACACATTTTGAGTGCTAGTACGATCTATTTCCTTTGAGTGCTCATTAAAGTGATCATTAAAGTGAATTAGTGATTGGCCTTGGAATTGTGTAGGGATTAAATTGGTGAATGATTTGGAAGAATTATCTCATTGTTTGGATATGTCTTGAATTAATGACATGAAATTTTCTAAGAAAAGAAATTCATCCAATCCACCCCAAGCAAAACCCTAAGATCAACCCACCATCAATAATTGTTTAGTTCACATAATTTTTTATTATATCTTATTTAAAATATATATTTAGTTCTTCATTTAAAATCTACCTCAAAGTTGGCCACTTCATAGCCAATCCATCAATAAATCATAGCGTCTCAAGGTTACTTCTTCGGTCCCTGTGGATTCGATCCCTACTTGTACTTCAACGACCGCTTTTACCAGTAGGGTAAATTTGGGCGCAACCAAATTTTAGTGCCGTTTCCGGGGACCCAAGTAAGTACCTTAGACCCACATCTTCTTTTCTCACCCCAAATTCTCTATTCTCACCCTAATTTCTCTTCTCTTTTCCCCTTTCTATTCCTCTGTGTTCAAAAAAAAAAACCCAAATCCAATTTTCTATCACTTCCAATGGATTATCCTCCAAAATAACCCTTCATAAATCAATGCTATAATCATGTTGGAAATAAATATTTTTAATCACCTCACATAAAAAATTTCATTGACCAATCCTTAATTGAATACACCACACCAGATGAGATGTACAATCAATGGGATGCTGAATGTTTACAAGATCAATTTCTATACCTATCAAGAATGATTGAAAAGATAAATAATGAGGAAGTCCATGATGTACAAACATTATATCAACCCTAATCCTGAAAAAAATCTTGAACAATTGTGTGAACAAATGGATAAAATTAATTCAGAAGTTTCATCTTTTAGATTAGAACTTCAAAGCTTTAAGACTTTTTAGGAACCCGTTCCCACTCAAGATGTTCTTTCCTCATCATTGATAGATGAATCTTTTATCCCAAAAACCTCCCATGAATTGAAAAAAGAACTAAACTTTGGATATGGGATAACTGAACAAGATCAAAGAAATATTGAAGGGTATTTAAATCAGGATGAAATTAATTTTTTGGATTCACAAGGAGAAAATTTGTCTCCATGGATTGAGTGTTCGGAATATTGCTCCAATAACAATTTTTTAGAATCACCGATCATTGAACCATTGGGAGATATAATGAATATTGTGTCTATACCCACTCATGAAATTCAAATGGAAAATTTTGTGGATGAATCATCTTTTCAGAAGGAACCAATTCTTTCAAATGTTTTTAAAGAAGAAACAATTTTTGATTCAAATTATCATTCTTCTTTAGGAAAATTCAATCAAACTGAACTCGATGTTTTAATAATTCCTTCCCTACTCAATAATCCCTCTATTTATGATAACCAAAACCATTCAATTATCATCACTCTTCATCAAGAATCTCACCATGTAGGAATGAACCTTGAAATCATAGGAAATAATCCAGATAAAACACGATCAACCATTTTAGATATTCCCTGGATTTTACCAATCATTGTAGAAAATAGGATTTCATAAGAAAAAAATTTCAAAAAAACAATCAATCTCAATCTTGTTGAAGTGAAGAAAGATGGTTTCATTAAAACTTTGAAAGTTGGAATTGGATAAGTTGGGGGGTTCAAGTCGAGCTAATGACGTTAAACAAAAGCGCTGCATGGGAGGCAACCCATGGTTTTCTTGTTTCCAATAATTTTGAATCATTTTATTTTTCATTACCATAAGCTGTTGACCTGTTCTTCTTTTATGAGTAAGGATGGGTATGAAAGGGGAGCGCCATATTCATCCGTGTCACGTGGTGTGATCTCTGAGTAATACCTTACCCAGAAAATATAAAGAAGACAATGTATCATCGGTTTCTTTTGTTTTGTTTTATTTTTCTTATAGGTTAAAAAAAATAAAAGGACATGTTGAAATACATAAGGAAAATCCATTCACCACCATCCAAGCCGCTGAGACTCAAATCTAGGATTGAAGGGAGACTATGGCATGCGCTATCATCATCAACCACCAGGTGACTTCATTCCACGATTTTCATTTTAAATTTCTTCATTGAACTCCTCTCCTACCCCCTTCCAAATTTCCTTTTCTTTAAACACTGGGGACAGTGTCATTCTAAGTTGGGGGGACATAAAAATGATTTTTTTTTGTGAATAAAAACATGCATGAAAAGAAAAATTCCATTAACCATAAACATGATAACACACATTTCAAACTCTAAAATTGGATATCAAATAAATTTTTAATGCCTTGATTCTGATTTTAATGCAAGTTTAAGTTCATGAGCATAGTTTTTGGAAAGTGCGGTTGTCTTATGTGATTTTTCAAAGTTTAAATTTTCATCCTCTTAATAAAAATGCCAAAATGCACGTCTTCTGGATTGTGGGTGTAAATTTGAGTTCTTGGGTCCCTTTCATTATAGCATAGGGTTCTGGGGTCACTTTTAGTTTAATTTGAGTATCCAAAAAAAAACAAAAAAACGAAACAAAAAAAAAACAAAAAAAAGACCACATAGAGGAATGTTTTGTCCAAATGTGTGGCGTCCGACACTTGGGGACCGTGACTCCATAGTTTTCTTGCCCAGAGTTAGGCTTTATATCACTATTGTAGAGAATGAAATTGACAATATGTGTGGCGTCCGACACTTGGGGATCGTGACTCCATAGTTGTCTTGCCTAGAGTTAGTCTTTTCATATCTATTATGGTTAAAAAAATAAAATCAAAAATAAAAATAAAAAAAGGGATACTCATCTTAAGTTTTAATGTGATTCCCACCTAGCGCTTCCATTTTTTCCCCTTGAACAATAAAATGGGCCCCATATCTTTTATGATGGACAACACTTTATCATACTTAATTGGAATTGGATAAAATGTGGCAATGAATTTGAACAAAGGAATGGGCTTGGGCTTGGGATATGCTTATGGACCTAGCTTGTTTTAAATGATTTTGATGGGTTTCATAATTTTTTTTGGTATGAGGTCTTTGGGTGAGCAATGTGTATTAAAATGTTTTTGGAAAAGGGGATTTGAATTTAATATTTGTAATTTATTTTGCTCAGGACTAGCAAAACTCAAGTTGGGGGGTGTGATTAGTCACTAAAAGTGGCTAATATTAATTGTTAATATCTTTATATTCATTGTTCCAAAGTCCATAAACATTGTTTTTAGTGCATTACATAAATAGAACTTCATTTCTCATCAAAAATGCAATTCATGTTTAAAATTCAAATTTGGGCCCAATAATTCATTTGTTTTTTGACAATATTATATTCATTTTCTGAATTTGAAATTTTGGGATATGATTAATCACTTTGTTTGGAACATTTTATCTTTTAGGTCCGATGGATGAATCCCAAAGAAACATGGAGAATTTTGCGCCTGAAGGCAGAAACTTGCTGGAAAAAGCATAATGGGCCTAAGGCCCATCAAACAAATGTGGGGCCCAGAAACCAAGACCAATGAAGCTCAAATTTATACAGTAGAAATATAAAAATATTAGTATAATTTTATTCAACTGTGGCCGGAGCTAATTCTGATTTGTTCATGATGATAAAGGAATCTGAAGTTGAGATTTAAATGGTGGACTCGTCATTAATGCACAGAAATTCGTCCCACCATTTCGACCATAACATTCAAACGGATAGGCCAAATGTCCTGATATTTTTAGAGATTCTAGAAGACACATGGACTAAGATATTTTATATTTATGACACCTTCAGATTCGGCCATATTAAGTGTCAAACGCACACGTCAAAATGGAGAACGAATCTGGACAGTTTTCTGGGTCAACTTCGAAACGTCAAATTCCTTTTGATTATTCACACTCATTTTGACTCTATTAATTGTTGGGGGTGAATTAATTATTGGGGGATGGACATAAGGCTCCTAATATTCCTATATAAGGAGATGGTGGTGAAAGGAATTGTCATCTAATATTTTCCTTTGAATCCATGTTTTTCCTTCAATTGTAATTTCCCGCTTTCATTTTGTAATAGCATCCTCAATTTCTCTAATGTAAGTTTTTCATTCAAGTTTAGTATTTTAATAAAATTTCTTCTTCTTCTTCACTTTTTATTTTCCTTTTCTTCACATGTTGATACCGTTGAATCATGTTGTGAAATTATTCACACCAACACTTGTGATTTCAATCACACAACGGTGGAGTGTTTGTTCTTTCAATAATTTTCTTCTTCTTCAATTCCGCCCTCGTAAGTCTACATCCCGCTTCCATTGGTAGAATAGCATCAATGGAGGGCTAACCTCTTAAGGGTTGATCCATGGGAGTAGCAAGGTCATGAATTGAATGTTATTTCATGTACTTATTATTTAAATCTATTCATTATTTTAGGATTTCCATTTGGTGAGTTACATTCTTTCTCGTCTTTGCCAACATTAACGATGACACATTTTGAGTGCTAGTACGATATGTTTCCTTTGAGTGCTCATTAAAGTGATCCTTAAAGTGAATTAGTGATTGGACTTGGAATTGTGTAGGGATTAAATTGGTGAATGATTTGGAATAATTATCTCATTGTTTGGATATGTCTTGAATTAATGACATGAAATTTTCTAAGAAAAGAAATTCATCCAATCCACCCCAAGCAAAACCCTAAGATCAACCCACCATCAATAATTGTTTAGTTCACATAATTTTTTATTATATCTTATTTAAATTATATCTTTAGTTCTTCATTTAAAATCTACCTCAAATTTGGCCACTTCATAGCCAATCCATCAATAAATCATAGCGTCTCAAGGTTACTTCTTCGGTCCCTGTAGATTTGATCCCTACTTGTACTTCAACGACCGCTTTTACCAGTAGGGTAAATTTGGGCGCAACCAATCATCATATCATAACCCTTGGAAGGAAAACCAGACACGTAAACATTTCATCATTTCATCATAGAATAACCCATGAGAAATAAATGGGATTCATAAACATATCATCATCATAATCACAAACCATATAGATAAATAACAAGGATAGTATCATTATATTATATACCTAGTAAAAAAATTAACATCAAAGGATGTTATCATAGATGAATTTTTTTGTTTTAAAATAAATGGAATATTTCTTCAGGAAAAGACTCTTAATTTTTAAATATCTTATTTAAAAAAAATGTTTCTAAAGTATTTAGGAAAAAATTGTATTTTAAAGTAACTGTGGAAACATTTAAATGAATCTTTAAATAATTAAGTGTATAGATTTAGGAAAATTACATTCATTATAAAATCATGAAAATGAATATTTTTTTCACACCTTTGGTAAAAAGAAACTCATTAAAAAAATTAAAATAATATTATATTTTCCTTTTTGTAAAAATTAAATCATGGGTAATTTGACTTTAAAAAGTCATTAAATAATAGTAAAAACATGTTTTTGAAAACATTTTAGAATACATGGATGTGGAACAGAAACGTTTTTTGACTGAAATAGTAGAAATAAAGTAGTATTTTATTAAAACAATTCAACTATTTTTAGTACTTGAGTGAGATAAATGGTACTAAAAATTAAAAATTATAGAAATAATTTGTGGAGAATAAAAATTAAATGTTTTTATAAAATAAGGATCATATAATTTCCTCAATAAAAATTCAATAATAAGTAATATTGATTAAATGTGATTTAGTGATTAAGTTATTTCTGTTATTTTGGAAATAATATTTGATTAAGGTAGATAGATTTTTACAATATTTTATTGAATGAATAAAAGTTGAAATATATTTTTGGAAGCATATATGATTATTATATGGATTTATAGTGATTTGAGTTATTTTTGGTGATAATTATCATATCTTGGAGATTATATGATTATGAAATATATATTTTTCATATGATACATTAAAAGTGATTGTTATTGCTTGGTGGAAAATATAAACTATACTGAAATGGGTACCATCTTTTGGTGCCCCAATGTGGTTGTTTATGTGACCTCAATAGATCATCTATGTATTCTAGAGGCTGCTAGATAGCAGTGAGGTTCAAATATATAATGTGGGGAGACTATACACTCATTTTCAAAGCATCACAACTATGGAAATAAATAAACAATAACCAATTGATATTACTAATGAACAATATTGACCAGTATAACCTGCTAAACAAAAATAAGATTAAAAAATTCCAAAATAAAATAGTATAAATGTTATTCCATATATGTGTTAAGTTTCAATATTAAAATCAAAAAATAAAAACACTGATAACTACAAGGATAGATGTGAAACCATTTTTAATTCCCTCATCAATGCTCCACCCAAAATCATCTATCAAACATAAGTACATTTTCATTATACTGTCCTTCAAACATGAATCCTATTCAGGTATCTATCTAGAAACCCTAGTAGGGTGTGAGTAAAACTTAGTAGACCACCACCAATGGTGTCTAAAACACTTCTAATTCTATAACCTCTTGCATAGTCGTATAAAAAATGTGGTATAATAAAGTAAATATTTATCACATTTCATTATTATTTAATTATTCAGATAAAGAAATTGGGTTCTAAATTAAACCAGAACCATCGATACCTTCTTTGGATCTTATCGGGGTATAAACCATATCAAAAAGAGAATAACAATTGCTTATAACATAGGCTTCAATTATCCATTTAATTTAAATTAACAAAATAGATACTTGGAACAGTAGTTTAATGCCAGAATTTTTGGATTATAATTCCATGTCTATCACCCCATATGATTTTTAAACATCACTTTATTTCCCACAACCCATTTATCAATCATTAATTTGGGCTTAGAACATCATTTCTAGCACACTGTAGTATTTTAAAGTAGCAGTATGTGTCCCCCACACCATTTATCAACAATGCATTTGGAAATAGAATGTATTTCCTAGAACCCCATGGGATTTTGAAGTATCATTACATGCCCCACACCCATTTATCATTCCATGACATATATCACATATATAAAATTTTACACGATTAATCATCATTAATTATATCATCAATTTTTTCTCATCATGGTATAACATTTCAATTATCAAAAAAATTCATGTTTCATCACATTAATTCTTAGGTAGTAATAATAACAATTAAATATTAATACATTTATCGAAATTTAATTATTTAATTCATTGACCCTTCATGTTTGAGACAAACACCCCTTACTTACCATTAATCAATCAATTCAACATTCTACTAACTAATCAATTCCAAAATCCCATTAATTGAACAAATTAATTCTCATAGTTTAAACTCCATATCTGATGAAGAATGAATCTTCCAGGGATCTATAGATAAATTATGATAATTAATCCCATGATCATTGGGTTCACTCATCACCCAAAGGGTGTTTTTCTACAGAAAATAATTTAAAAACCAATTTTCAGAGTAAGAAGTTGATTTCTAATAACATAAATTTAACTTACCGGATCAACGGAGTAGTGTCACATTGAAATCCCAACGATGTGAGTTATTATGAACAACGTAACACAATAAGTAAATTTATTTTCATTGATCTTTATAACCTTCCAATTATCCGATACATTTCATCTACTGATGGTTAAAAATAGTTTTTATGTTTTTTGATTCAAGAAAAAAAAAATAATTTACGAAATAAAACACTCAATCATCTAGATCAGATCTTAAAACCATCAAAAATTGACTCTAATTTTAGAAAACCTTTAGTTAATTAATCACAATTAAAGGTATAGAATACTCTATGTCTCCATGTGGATCAACCCCATAGTTATATTGTACTAGTTGTGAGGGTGGGAAATTCAATTTGTCCCACTGAAGGTGCACTTTGGTCAGAATGACACCAATACAGTTGAAGCTATGGCATATCAACGACATATTTCATAGAACTAAACCTCTAGGGAAGAAAAAATAAGTACAAAATTAGACTAATTCTCTCTAAAACCACAAAAGGTCCAACAATCCTAGGTTCTAACTTTCCCTTCCTTTGAATCCTATGTTGACCCAATATAAGAGAAACTTGAAGGAACACCCAATCAAGAACTATAATCTCAAGGGGTCTTTGACCTCTATTATAATAAATGTTTTGTCTAATATATATCATATCCATACATTTCAGAATCCGATGAACCTTCTCTGAATTCTCCTACATGATACTCGGCCCCAATAACTCTACCACACATGCCTCCATCCAACACAGAGGTGATTTGTATGGCCAACCACAAAGAGCCTCATATGGTGACATATGGATAGTTTCCTAATAAATGTTTTTATAGGAAAACTCATATAGTGCTATGTTCATATCCCAAGAACCACCAAAGTCATGAAATCATTCCCAAATCATATCATCCAAAACCTGTGTAGTACATTCTGATTTCACATCTTTCTCTAGGTGGAAGGCCGTACTCAGAAATACTTATATACCAAGAACCTTCGGTAGGAATTTACATAAGAACAATGAAAAACATGATTCATGGTCTAAGAATATACTCCATGTCACATTTTGTAGATGGTCTATCACCATAATATTCATATCTCCAAATTGATCCACTGAGAATATATATTGAATAGGAAATAAATGTGATACTTTTTTCATTCGATCTACGATCACCCAAATAACATCATTCTTCTGAGGCATCCTTGAGAAACCCACTGAAAAGTCCATGGTAAATTCATCCCACTTCTATTATAGAGTGTGCAATGGTTGTTGTAAACCAGTAAGTCATTGATGCTCAACCTTCACCTTTGGATAGGTGTAGCATCATTTCCCGAAAACTACAATTTCCCTTTTCATGTCTCACTAATAATTATATCATTATAGGTCATGATAAATTTTGGTCAATCTTAGATGCACCTCCCACTTCGAGGTATGGAACTCATGCATTATCTCTTCTCACATTCATATACGAAAAATAAGCCTATTTAGGAAATAGATGATCTCATCCTCATATTTGGTCTAATATTAAGGTAACTCCCCACATTTAAGGCTCTCCCTCAATGAAAAACACTCTGTATAATCATATATCTTCTCCCCGGTCTATCTCAAAAGTGTGGATTCCCCTAATGATGATAGTAGGTCCATTTCTCCTAGACCTCCTGAACCACAACATGCATCTTGACTAGAAAATTCATAATATTCCACTCAGAGCCAAAATCCAAAAGTTATTAACTATGTGTTTTCCTACTCAGAGAATCATCAACATTTTTTACCTTCTCAGGCTTATATGCTATCTAGAATCAAATGAATACATATACTCACCCCATATTTACTTTATAAGATTCCAATCTCAGTGTGAACAGATATACCTTAAGCTCTTGTGGTTAGTATACATAGTATAATTTTCTACCAATAGATAATTATTCCAAATCATCAATGCATAAACCACTTTAGCTAACATGAGGTAATTCATAGGGTGATTTCATTAACATTGAATCAACTTCCGTGACCCATGATCCATAACTCGATATACCTACAACAAAACTACTCCATGTCCTTCCCCAAATACATAAAAAAACTCTATATAATACACACATGTCATGGGTAGGATCATGATTAGAGTGGTAGTAAACCACTTCTTCAACTACAAGAAATCATTCTCACATGATCAATACCATTCAAAATTTAATCCCCTCTTGGTTATTCCTGAAATTGGTTCTTCAAAGTTAGAAAATTCATGGATGAACCTCTAATAATAGCATGATATCCATATAAAACTATGGATATAAAAGATATTAGTGGGTTCTACCAATAAATAAACTATCTTCACCTTATCTAAGTTCACTGACACACCATCCTATGAAATGATGTGACCCATGAAATTTAATTTATCAATACATAATTGGATCTTAGATATCTTGTCATATAGATGATTATCTATTAGTGTACTCCGAAAGATACTAAGATGTTGGGTATGATTTTCATGAGTCTTGGAGTACACCAAGTTGTTATCCAAAAGCACTACCACAAAATGATATAGGTACAAGTGGAAGATTTAGTTCATCTCTTCCATAAGCACTATTGTAGTGTAAGTTTTCCCAAATGGCCCCACAATGAACTCAACAATGGAATACCTAATTCTAAAAGCATTATATGGTATATCAGATGGTCAAACTATCAATGGATGATACCATGATCTCAAGTCAATATTTTACAACACACAAACTCATATCTACTAGTCTAATAAATCATCGATATTCTGTTGACTATTCTTATTCTTCATTTCCATTGGATTAAACTTCTAGTAGTCAACACATTGGCGCAAGGTCCTCTCATACTTATTTTCAAACAAAACTAATAAACCCCATGGAGATTTACTTGAAAAAATTCACACCTTATCTTTCAAGTCTTCTATTTGAGTCTTAAGATCTTGAATCTCTTTTGGTGTTATTACTTGTTGTGGAATAGAAATTGTTCATCACTCAGGATGAGCTCAATCACATATTCCACATATCTCTTAGGTGGAAGCCCAGAGAATTCCTTAGGAAACATTTATTGGAACTGGTTTACTATAGGGGAAGTACATCATGATTCACACACCCAACATCCAACAAAATACTTGAAACATGGGTGGTGAGATCTCCTAGTTACTGATGAACTATCCCTTCACATCCTTTATTGATATCCCACTATCCATTATGAACATAATTTTTATCCTTAGGAGACATAAACATCAGTAGATGATGAAAAAAGCCTATGTGATATCGGTATACTACTTACCAGTCCATAACCAAAATCATGTATAATGTTGACATATCATGTATGTATTGAAACTATAGAAACAAATACTCCCCAAACTCTAGATAACACTTCTTACATGAGAATATTTATCTCGATCTAACTCCCAATGGTGTACCGATCATTATAATTCTTCTCAAACAAACTCCACTTCCAAGAAAAATTTGTTTACAATATGTGAATATATAAAATAATGAGAGGCACCAATATCAAATAAGGTTCTAGAAAGCATATGAGCTACAATAATACTACACTTACATTTTGATGGTATATGATTTCTATCAAAAAATATTGGCCTAAATGCATGAAACTATCATTCCCCTCTACACTATGATGTAGTATGAGTCCCCTAAGATACACCAATTTGTAGATACCAGTTCTCTAGTCTAGAAGAACCATGTCTACATCCTCGACTACCCCAACTAGTAGAACTATAACTTCTATATTTTAATTCTAATGAAAACCCACATCTCGTACCCTGGTTCTATCTAGATTCCCTATCAATAACTATATATTGTGGGTTTATAAAGAATCGATGTAGATATCTCATACTGATGCATTCTTGTTACTCTATCGATGGTTAGGAACATTGTTGATGAACATGACTTGGCCAACCACACTAGAGGTAGATCACTTGAGTCATATTCTGATTAACTAACCTTTCCCCTAAACACTTTACATTCAACTAATCTAGTTAAAATTTGATAGTGAAAATTCCTATGATCAGTATATTTACCACATGGTCACCTAGTAGAAACCACATGCTTCTCACTAGAAGGCTCGTTCAGGTTCCCATTTGATATGGGATCTTGATTTATTTCCTTTAAAAATATATTCATCTAGAAAATGTTAACCAGAGACATTATCTTATATTTAATCCCATCATGAAATCGTGTCACTATAGTATCCTCATCACTTCCAAATTTGGACTAAAGTAATACAAATTAGTAAATCATTCATGCATATTCTACCACAGACATACTCCCCTAGGTCAGCCTCATGAACTATGCTACCCCCTCCTTCTTGAGAATTATAGGGTAAAAGTGTACCAAGAAATTCTCTAAAAATTCCTTCCACAACATATCTTATATTTATCTATCTCATGTATGGATGTCCCACTAATGATTTTCATGACCATGTAACATATAAGTTTCCTCATTGACTCTCTTCTCATTAGGAGTCTCTATGTTCCCAAGTTTAATTAGGATAGAATTAATCCAGAACTCATCTTCCTTAGGTCTACCCTATCTAGTGAACATTAGATGGTGATATAACTATAACTCTTGTGTTAGGTCAAGCATACTTTTCACACCCCACTATGGGTCTATTTCTATAATTTTAATAGGCCTGGACAATTTTTCAAGGAAGTTATCTTTGGATTCCTCACCTAGAACTACTATATTCACTAGTTCTATTACATGAGGATCATTTTTATCAATATCCTCTAGTCATCCTATTTATATGTGACATTGTGGTGGAAAAATTCTATAATGTCAACGGAAAATATTAGGACTCATTAGACAAAAATTAACACATTTAACAATAGTGATTCAAATAAATCCATTACAAGTCATCCCCCATACCCTTATATATGGAAAAAACTGAGTTACTATCAGTACCGTCAACCATCACTTATCAAGGTCATGGATCACATCGGGTAAAAACTAGTTACAAGTAATTCTTCTCATTAGACACCCATTTATCCATTTCAAATTATAAAATCTTTCATCATTTACAATTCACAATTTAATATTAGGAAATTTTTAATTTAAATTACATATACAAATTAATAACTTTTAATTTAAACAATTTATCCCAAAACTTGGTTTTAGGCATGGATCAAATGATGTATTCCACATAAAAATCAAGATTTTCTAAAATTATAGATGCTTACTCAACTCTTATTCTATTATGGGACATAATGAAAAAAATATCATAAAATAATAAATTCACACAAAAAGTGAATCACCCAAGGATAAATGACATACAAATATAACATCAAACATCAATAACAATAATCCCTTGTAAGGTACATGAATTTTCCCCCTTAGATGAGTTAGATACTCTGACAAATCTCATTATGAATCCATAACTCACTATATTCTATTGTTTAACTTTAAAAATTGTAAGGTAAAATAAAATAAATGAAACATGCCCTTAATACAACTTTGTAACATCCCGACCTAGGTTCCACATGTCAGTGACCTAAGAAAGTTGGTTATATGAACTCAAGAGAACCTCCTAAATTTCCTAAGGCTACTGACTAGTAGTAGGGGTCTAATATATAATATGGGGAGAATATACCATATTTATATAACTAGTACAATAGTGTAAATAAATAAATAATATTCAAATGATATAAAAAATGACTAGTATAGACCAATATCACATGATAAACAAAAAAATGAGTACAACATCCAAACTAAAAAGCATAAATTTAATTCTATATATTTTACAAGTTTCAATATGAAAAACCCAAAATAAATACACAATTAAAACTCCCATGCATTTCTAAAAACAATGTTATGTTCCCTCATCTATGATTCATCGCAAAACTATAATCAAAGTTAGGTATCTTACCCTTATCCTGTCCTACAAACATGAATCCTATTTGGGTACTGATTGGGCAACCCATGTAGGGTGTGAGTACTACTTAGTAGGTCACTACCTATAGTGTATAAAAAAATATAGTCTAAAATAGTGTATGAATTTGTATAAATAATAAGGTACAATAAAGTAAATAGTTATCATATTTCATTATTCATTATTTAACCACATAAATCACCCAACTTCACAATGACACCCAAACCATCAATACTTGTTTTGGCCCATTCCAGAGTCTAAACTATATCTTAATGGGAATAAAAATTCTTTATAATAAGGGCATCCATTATCCATTTAATATCAATTCGGAACACATCTACTTGGAACTGTAGTCAAATGCCAACATTTTGGTCATAGAACGCCTTATATACCTACCCATGGGATTTTTAAGCATTAGTATGTGTCACACATCCTATTTATACGTCATTACATTATTCATAGAATGTCATGTATAGAACATTGTAGGATGTTAAGGAATCAATCTTTTCCCTACATCACATTTATCAATCATGCATTTGGGCCATGAATGTAATGTCTAGCACCCCGTGGGATTTTGAAGCATCATTCTGTGTCCCACACCCCATTTATAAAAAGGTATATCACATATATCACATTTAACAGGGTGAATCATAATTAACCATATCATCATTTTTAAAGATCATGGTATACCATTTCAATTATTAAAACAATCAAGGTTCATCACTTAAATTCAAATGGAATAATATGAACAATTCACTTTTAAACCATTTAACAGCATTTAATCATATAATTCATTGAACCATAAAGGTTAATCCAAACACCCCTTACAACCCATTAATCAATCAATTAAACCCATTATTAATAAATCAATTCCACAATCCCATCAACTAAAAATTCCGTAAACCCATTGACCAATCACTCCCAAAATCCATTAACTAAGTAATAACCAAATTAATTAATCCAATTCACGATGAAACTGATATACATGTAATCAAATTCACAATTACGTACAAATAATTTAAATCAATACTTTTTTAATTGATAAATAGGACACTTACTTCATGATCATTGATGGATTCTTTCCAAAAAAAATCCAAAAAATGAAGCAGAATGTTCAATTGTGGAAAAAAGAACAAGATGTCAATAAAAAACTATGATCCCAAATAAAATTTATTAATACGAATAAAAAAACTGGATCTAAATCCACCATTAATTGAGGAAAACATCCATTAAAATATGGGATAAATTAGGTATGTAGGGAGGAAACCAATCGGTAAGAGAAAACATACTGTGAGAGGCGTATATCCGTCAATTAGATCTTAGATTCTTCATTAATGAAGTTATTAGAGCCTAGGAATCCACTATAGGGCCTCCAAAAATGAGGTATAACTTATTTGGTCAATCATGTATGAATTTTTAAAATAGTAAGGGGATTATTAATTTTAAAATAAAATTTTCGGTGAAATGTTTTCTACGCGCAGAGTTTCCTAAATTGGGGTTCACGGTTTTTCAAACAGTGCACCCTAACTGTGAACCTCATATTAGGGGATCACATTTTCTAAAAAGAGAGTGCATGGATTAAAAACCTATGTTACAACCATCTAACTTCCCTCTATATGTGGTTTGACAGTTTTATGGGTGTGGGTGCATGGTTTGGGGAAACCATGTTCTAACCGTGAAGTACCCCTTTTAATAAAAAATTTCAATCTTTTCACACAAAACACCCCAAAAAACCACCCAAGGTATAAAAAAAGGGTAAAATCATAAATTTATGCAAACACATGACATATCTATAAAATTTTTGGTTCTTAAAAAATGTTAACATTATCATGGAATAAAATATGATAAAATCATTAAAATATTTGGTATCAATATTAGTTAAGAATGTTTTAAATAGTTTTAATTTTATTTAAATATCAAATGATATATGATGAACTTTGGGTTTTATTTTTTGGGGCTTTATAGATTAATTTTTTTACTTAATCATATGAATTTTATTTCATTTTTTGAATGATCTTATAATATACTAACCATTTTGGTTTTTTAATGTCTAAAGATGAGAGGAATAGTTTTTTATCCCTTTATGGAACTATGTGATCTATTAGAAGTTTATTTTAGTGATTTATTCATGAAAATATCATCTTGAATACTCATAATTTGGAAAAAAAGATGAGATTTTGGTGGAAATTTATTAAAGGATGAAATTATACTTGTCAGGTATTTATAATATCTTATGATTTTAGTCTATATTAAAATGGAATTATTCAACATTCAGAAAAATATCTTGAAAAAAATTTCCCTATAAACATTATTTCTAAAAAATTTATTTAGGTTTTCAAACCTCCCTAGTCTATTATTTTGTGGTTATTAAAATCATCATTATCATTCATTTTATTATGCTAAATGTTCTCTATCTCTCTCCATCACTATTTTTGGACATTAATTTTCCTTTAATGCCCATATTTTTACTTCTGAATAATGTTCTATAATTTTTAATCCTAGTATGTGTCATTTCTGATAACCATCATAATTCCATTTTCCCTCTTTTTAATAGGATGTTTTACTAACTTTTTTTACAATGTGGGATTTCAAAATAAAATAATTTTCATATTTCATAACTTTGGTTATTGATCTTAATTTATAATTATGAGGATGAAATTTATTAAATTTGGATAATTTAATACCCGAATATTTTAAAATAATAACATCATGTTCGATATAACATTCGACATGCAACACTAAGATAAAATAAGCTAGAAAATATTAATACATAAACTTGATGGTTATAACCTAGTTGTTGAATTAGAGGGTGTTAATGAAATTAGAAACATTATTAAATATATTTATTAATTTCCAACTTAATATGAGTGTACTAATTAATGCTGATTAAATAACCATTCTTTTTTTGGTGAAGTCATTCTATGTTTCAAATATAATTTTCTTTGAATATTTATTATTATTGACTTTTATGAGAAGAAAATAATATTAATTTATACTAATTATTGTAATTTTATTTTATAAAAAGTTTATTATTTTTAAAATCATTATATCAAAATTATATTATGATGAAATTTTGATGTTTTTCAAAAAAATTTTATTTTTCAACGAATTGTAAAAAATACATATTTTTATTAAAAATTGTAATTTCATTTAAAATGTTTACAAATTCATATTATATTTTGTATTGTTTTAAAATTTATTAGTTCTTATGGATTATATATATTCAATCATATTCCTTGTGATAAATTTAATACATTAAAGTGTTATAAAAACATTTTTATTCTTAAAATTTCATTTTTCTGAAAAATTGAATTTTATCGAATTTTAGGGTTTACTTTGAAATTAATTTTTTCAAATTACATGAATTGAATATTAAAAAATTAATTACATATTTTGAATCTGGTGTTCAAAATTTTGTAAATATATATTTTTTTTATTTTTTTTCATTAGGCATAGTAATCTTATAAAATAATCATCACCATGATAATGGAAACTTTGATAATTACAGTTTAAAATAATATGATAAGGGATAAATATTGACCATAAAACTTGCCTTTATACAATTTTGTTAGTGTAATATGGTTATTTTTATCCAATTTTTGAATATATGGTTACATGGGTCCATATTTGTTTCAATTTTTACATTCATAATATATAAGTATGTGATAAATGCAAAAAATGTCACTTTCATGATTTTAGTAACAATAATATTTTTTGAAAAGGATAAATGAAAATTATGCTCATTTGAAAATAGTCATTAAATATATAAATTATTATTTTAATTACATTATTTTTTTCTATTTTTTATTAATTAAATAATTTCCTTAAATGATTATGCAACGTTGACACTGTAATTATTTAATTAATAAAAAATAGATGACTATAAAAATATTAAAGAGTAATAAATTGTTGTTTCACATATATTTTATAGATAAATATAATATATCATGGATTTTTAAAGAATTAAATTTTAATTCCCTTTTTTCATGTAATTTACAAACTCAATTTAAATGGATATTTTAGAAATTCACATTAATGAAATTTTATAATAAATTATATTTTGTTAAATGCTTTCAAAATTCATAAAAAAACATACCTTATACCATTTTATTCATATATGGTGTATAATATAACAAATGGTCCATTTATTTTTCATTTTTCTATTTACAATAACTATCTAAACCCATAAATAGTAAAAACATTATTACATATATAAACGTCAAAAAGGGTTAACATGGGTTAAAACCAAATGATAAGGGTAAGAAAATAACCTTAACTATTATAAATTTAATTGGATGATAGTATATATACCAAAAATCATTTTAATTTTAATTATATTATTTTGGTTTAATTTTTCATTGAGAAATAATTTATATTAATATAATAATTTATGAAATTCCAAAAGTGTCTCTCCCCTCACTTATAAAAGGGATAATTCTATCCTCTTCCCCACCAAATTTTTTCAGAAAAAATATACAAAAATACCTTCCTAAAATAATATCCCTTAATATAGTGGCTTTTTTAGGATGATACTATACATTTTCTGATTAAGGTGTGGAGAAAAATAGTTTTTCTAAAGAAGAAGTATAGTCTTTAACACAATGTTTTTGGTTTATTTCTTATTTCACCTACTTAAAATATTATTCAACCATGATGATTTAATAACATAATTATATCCCATATAATAATAATTTATTATGTTTATTTAATAATTTACATCAATCTCCTCTTTTATAAAATGGGAAATGAATCCATCATTCATGTGTACGGTGGACTACCGCCTCACTAACTGACATAAATCATTTTCTTTAAATTACTATCATAGATGGTTATAATAACGGATTTAATATTTTTATATTATATATATTATATAATTATCTTGATTAAAATATAATATATCATTTTTCTTTCCATTCTATCCACTAAAAAATGATAATGTCATTCGTGCATACGTGTGGACTACCACTTAAATGAAGCAATATGATTTTTTTTCTATAACCAAATCACGTGGATGATATATATAAGTGTATTGACAGAAATAATAGGATATTTATGATATAATTATCATTTTTTAAATTTTAAATAATATTTTCCTTCTTTCCTTGATGTTTATTGAAAAATGGGGACATTACTCATGTGTATGTACAACTAACATTCTCCTTGACCGTAACATAATTCATATTTCAAAACTATATATTCATGGTTAGATTTAAAATTATTATTGATATATAAAAATGATAACTACTTCATGATTATTATTCTATATATTTCATAATAATGAACTTATTGACTATAGTCAACCTACCAAATTCATTTTGGATTTATGATTTGAATATCATCAAAATAACAATCATGAACTTAAATGAATCAGTAATTAAATATAAAATAGTAATAAATTTTTTAAAAGAATAATAATAATCTAAAAAATTATTATGAAGGTATAAAATTATCATAAATTTATTATTCAGGAATATAAAAAAATTATGTGATGAGTCAGACTAAAGGTAAGGGTTCATCCTTTAAAAAAAAATTTTTATTTAATGTTTCACTTCCAACTATTTTTCTACCATTTCCATGTTAATCTAAATATTTCAGGATTATTTTTCTTTATAATAAAATTGATAATAAGGTTCATTTTTATTATATGTTACATTATTTATAATGTTTTGAAAGAGGGGTATTTTATTTAAAGACAATTTACATTAAAAACCACATTTTAAATGTTTTAAAGATTTATTTTCTAAATATTTATCATCAATGTCCATATTATAAAAAAACAAAATGTATTTATATATATAAATGAAATATAAAGGAAATTTTATTTATGTTTTTACTTTATTTTAGTAGATTTTAGAATGAATCTTATAATGTATTTCATACAGAATGTTTTGATATTATTCGAAAAAAGATAAAATGGATGTATTGTTTTAATGTGTATGGTGTCAAAGGATTTTACAACCACCATAACCATTATTTGATATTTTGATTTATTTTTATTATTTCTTGTATTCTTAAAAGAAAAACCATATTTCAATTTGTTCAATTTAATTTCAAAATGGGTTTTAAATGGAATGTATATTTTGATATCTATAAATGTATTGCTTATGGGTGGAGGGGATCCCACTAAACCATCTTTTTTCTTAGGATTATGACATCTATCTCTACAAATCACCTTCATTGTGTCATTGGTGTTATGAAATGATTCTATATTATGTATATATGAGTCCCATATATATATGTAGCTTATTCTCTCTTCCATTGATGAAGTAATGCATACCTTATATTCAATTATCAAATGCCTTCTTTGTGAAGTTTCTTTGGATTATGATACATAGAAATATTATGAAACCCATTTATTTCCATGGGAAATTCTTATATATTTGACTTGATTTCCATTTTTTTATAATGCATAATAATGAACATTCTATGATTGGTGCGCCCAGATAGCACTCCAATGCATTGGTTAAAGATTTTATCTCATGAGATGTTATGTATGGGTTTATAGAGAAAATCTAATAAACTATATGACTTTTTCCACAATGTGATATTGTCATGGAAGTTAGCCTTGTATTATTCTTATGTCACAATTTGTGATGCTTCCAAAGTTCCTATGTTTCCATGATCTTATGATACTATATTCATTTTGTTATACTCCCATGTGATTACTAGTGATATTATTTTTAAAGAAATGTATATGCTATTTTATAAGGGTGAAATGCATAATCTTTTTTAAAAAGTTTTCTTAAAATTTTCATGATTAAAAATGAACATTTATGAGTATTATTTTTTCTTTGAATATTTCTTATGAATTATTTTATGAAAATCATTGTGTGGAATAGTATATTTCTTGGGTAATAAAATGATTATTTTCAGTCGAAAGAATATTTTTGAAAAATAAAATTATTTTATAATTATTCATGAGATATCATATTTTTTTATTTCATTTTATATCTAAATTATAGATATTTGTGTGCTCATACCATGTTTTAAAATGTTTTTATAGGGGTTTAAGGATGTTTTAGGGATAATGATTTGGTCAAGATGAAAATTTTAAAAAATATTCCATGAAAATAAAACATATTATGCCATAAAAGTTTTCTTGTGTGGAAAAAATGGATATAATGTATAAGATTACACCTTGTGATGTAATATTTATTTATGTAAGAATGAAGGAAAAATCAACTAAAATTATAAATTTTAAAGATCATAAAATGAAAGAAAATGAATTCCAGAAATTATACTCAAGATTATGTATTTCTTAAGACCTGTTACATACAAATATTGTGGATAATTTATGGTGAATAAGTTACTCAAGGTTTTGTAAACCTTTAAACACTTATTTAATGATGTTTTTATGTATTTTATACTATTATACTTTAATTTTGATCTTTTCCATTATTATTCTTTTAAAATGGTAACTCAATTATTTCCTCGGAGACATTTTTTGTAACTAAAATATCAATTGAACTTGTTACTTTATTTATAAATTATTATTATAAATATTAAATCACTTTTAAATTATATATATATTTTAAATGTTGAAAAAAAAATTCGAATATGATACATGCATTACATGTAAAAATAGTTTTTAGAAAATATATAACTTGGGTTCAAAAAATATCAAACTGAGACATCTAAATTTAAAGTAATATTCGTAAATTCAAGATTTTATTCCTTAAATAATTTTTGGAATTAAAAAATATTTTCATAGAAAATTAAATAATGCTTGTATCTTAACAATTTAATAAAATTTAGAGTATTTATAAAAGTGGTATTTTCACTTTTTATCCCAAAATTAATATTTTATTAAAAAATATCAAAAAATTACTCTAAGAGAATTTTTATTTGAGTAGTTTAAATATATAGTTCATTCTCTTAAAAATAATTCTCTATATTTGTCACGTTTAAAAATACTTGGGTATTTCAAAATGGAGCATTCATTACATAAAATTCAAAAAATATACTTTTATAAAATCTTATTTAATTATGAGATAGGTGTGTATCCATATTACTATTTAATTTTAGTTAAACACTAAATTAATATAAAATGGGGTTATAAATTTTATAATGATATTCTTCTAATTTTGTGGAATCTAGTTTCTGAATACATAATCGAGGAAACCGTGTTTTAGGGAAACAACCTTCGTAATTAATAGTTACAATGAAAATTATTACATTTTTTTCTAAAAGCTATATTATCATAAAATGATAATTTTTTCCTCATAATAATAAAAATTTATTTATTGAAAAATAATAAAAATTTCAAAATTTAATTCTTTTTATAAGAAATATAACTTAACATTTTAAAATGAATTTTTTAAGAATTAAAACATATTCACAGAATAAGAAAACAAATTAGATATTTAATGAACTATAAAGTAAAACAGAAAAGCATAATAACATATTATTTATATTTAAACATTTATTCAATCTCAAGTTCCACATTAAATTCAGTATTAAAGTACCTCCAATGGTTGTATGACATAATTTTATAGTAATGATAACATGCATCATACATTGTTAACGCTTAAAATAAAATGACTTAATTACGAAGATGATTTAAAAATAAGAATATTAAAAAATTAAATGTATTTATCAAATAATATTATATAATTAAAAATAATCACTAATATATAAAAATATATATGCATAAATATAAAAATGGTGGAATATAAACATAAAAAGCATGTATTCTATAGGTAAGGGGTTTTTCTCCTTATATTCATGTGTTTGAGCCCCTTGTGCTAATCAAATGAGATGGGTTGTTACTCAACCTATGACCTGCACTATTGCTAAAATAATTTTCCACTATTCTAGAAAAATATATAAAAGTATAACTTAGGTGATAAATATTTTCCTAAATATTTTTTTTAAAGAAAAAAAGTTCATTTACAATTTACATGTACATTTATGCATGTATATTTATGAAAATGTTCTTTAGAAAACTAGGATATTACATTCTACCCCCATTAAATTAATTTCATCTTTGAAATTTCTCACATTTATAAACACTTACTAAACCCAAATATAAAATAAAATTTTATCTATAGAATAATATTTTTAAATACCTAGGATATGTTAATCTTATGTCGACTTACTAGATATACATAAAAAATTAGTATATTGAAAATTACTATCTTTCTAAGGATCTATACCCAAATATTTGGATCCTAATTCCCAAAAATTACCAAACTCAACCCCAATACAAATTGGGCTGCCTCAAACCTCCACATACAAATGGTGTGAAAAATATACATACTTTTTATATGTAAAATTAATTAAAAAAACTCCTAATTTCAAGTGTTTGGTGTCTTTGGGGACTATTTAAATTAACATATTTTACACTCAAAACAAAGTACATTTCATCTATAAAAATTCTCCTATCATGTAACTCGCATTTACTAATCCATTTGGTTGCAATTTATAGAGAAATATAGAAACATAAGAAATAGTGAGCAATAAATCCTAGTTTGAGATAAATAATCGAAATAGAGGATATATGAACACCATGGTTAAAACATGATATATAATATATGAACATGAACACAAGGTCAAGAGTCATAACAAGGTTATTAGAACATGGGAGTAACAAAATTATAATTACATATGGCATAAAATTAAAACAAGTATATAAAAAACATGATACATTCACAAACATGTCACCATGGCTCATCACTAAGGTGTCATAAAACATATTACGAATCCCTTTGAAGAAGGTATCATAAAACATTACCAGGTCATGTTTCAAAGGAATCATAAACATGTCATATATAAAGATTAATTCCTTACACAATGCATTGGAGCACTATCAGGGTCATCACATCATATGCATAAATTATTGTGTTTCATATAGATAAAAACATATATAAATTTAATAATAATAATAACACAATCCCATGAAAAATAAACGGATGTTCAATGGAATTAAGTATCTATCTAGGTAAATACAATTCAATCAAGATAATGAATTATAAAGTATTTTCACTATATATAATTAATGGTATTAGAATTAAAAATAATATTTCCTATAATTGATGTATGGGTTTCTATTTGAACAACCTTCAATAAAAATAAGAATTCATGGGTATTCACAATTAAATTCATTGGAAGAAAATATATACAAAGCTAATGATAATACCAGAAAATGTTATTGATGGATCAATCTCTATAGAGATCATATTTCGACCATACCAAGTCTAAATAGTAACATAAAAATGAATACGAAAGGTAAAATTCTTGGTAAATGTAGAGAGTGATAGGGAATATGAGAATTAGTAACAAATTTTTTAGGAATGACACCCTTTTAATAAATTAATGTGGCTATCTTGGTGAATATCAAACAATCAACTTTAGAACCTACATGATATTCACCATAAAAACAGTAGTACCGTAATTAATAGAAATATAACATGAAGAGGTGGAGGTTAAATTTATGGAAGAGGGATATAAATTAAATGTAAATATCAATATATATATATTTTTCTTTATTATGGATTATAAAGTTCCTATGAATTATCGAAAGAAAATCCTCAAGGATTGTGAAAATAGGTTTGCATCAAGGCCTATTTGCTGTGCACTATGTGATGATCGAGTTAATAACCAATAATCCATATTCAAGGTTATTACCCCTAGGTGCATATATTCCATAGACACAACCACTTGTAGTTTACAGATATTGATTTCATTTCTTGGAAAACCGCCAGAATTTTCTTTACAAAATTTAGGAATGTTTTACGTATACGAGAATGGATGAGCAATATAACAGATTATTAAGGTAGTATAATTTTAGTTGATAGTGATAAATAATTTATTAAATATCAAGGAAAATATAACAATGAAGCATAATATCATTTGTTACAGAAATAAGAAATGAATTTAAAATTCCACCAAAGGTAATATGAATTGTGGTGTGGGGATCTCTTATTTTGGAATATTAATGTCTTTGGAAAGGATAATAATGAGACGTAACAAATAAAATATCATAAAAAAATAGAAAATTGAAGATAATAAAATGGAATAAAAATAATATCAGTGTATAATAAATAATCTAAAAATATATTATAATAAATGTATTTGACTTGAATAGAAGGAGGAGGATTACGGAAACCCTTACCTCTCATGAGATTCTTATCTTAGGTATGACCCTTTTAAGAAAAAATAATCTTAAAAACTGAATAGGATGAAATAGAAGGGATTAATTGATAAATATATAGTGAGAGAACATGAAAATTTTTCCTAGGAGAATAATAATATGGGTGGGAATTTATACTTGAGGAGGGGTGATTTTAAGTTTTTAAATGATAATTTGGTTATTAAATCCATACTCATTTGGGTGGAATAAATTCCAAAAAAATGGTTTAAAATTAATGTTAAAATTATTGTTTAAGGTCATGTATAACCTCAACCTTATATTTAATGGAATTGTTTTATGTATTTTATTACTTTACCATTTAATTTCATTATTTTAATTTATTTTACCTTATCCCTGGAAACTTAATTTTCTCCTCGATAACATTATTAGTACCTAAAAATGCTATTTCAATTATTAGATAATTTGAAACTTATAATTATAAAAATTAATTAAAGTTTCCATGATTCAGTTTCTAAAATTGATAAAAACTAATTCAAAAATGATATAATCATAACGCCTCAAAATAGTTTTTATAATATAGAAAACTTAGGTTAAAAATATCAATCACAGGTTTATAGATTAAATATATTATTTTTAAATTCATAATTTAATACATTAAATAAATTATTTATTGAATAAGTTGTTTTATAACGTTTTTATTCATCCTTGTATACTAATAATTTCATAAAAGTCACGGTATTCATAAAAATGGTATTTTCAATTTTTATCCCAGAATTCATATTTTTCATAAAAATAAAAAATTACCATAATTTTTTTATGTGATGAGTTAAAAAATATAATCTATTCACCAAGAAATTACCTCTCAATATTAAATTTAAAAATACCTGGGTATTTCTAAATCAAACACTGAGTGTGTAAAATTCAAAAACACTACATTTAGAAAATATTATTTCATTATGAGATATGTTTTAAGTCATGTTTCTATTAAATGTTTTTTTATAAATTTTATTAATATAAAATGATTTTATGAATTTAATGATATTATTCGTCTAATGATGTGGAATTCAGTTTCTTATTTCGTAATTGAGAAAAAATGGGTTTTAGTGCATTAACCATTATATTTAATAATCACATTTCCATATCAATGACAATTATAATTTTTTCCAAAAAAAATATTATCAAATAAAAAAAAATATTTTCTTGATACTAAGAAACATTTATTTAGCAAAAAATAATAAATATTTAATAATTTTATTTAATTATGAAACAAGTTAATTAACCTTATAGAAGAAAAATTCACAGTAATAAAACATATACATAGAATAAAATAAAAAATTAGAAATCAAATGAAATATATTGTAAATAAAAAGAGAAAAATTATATATTATTTATACTTAACTATTTATTTTATCTCATGTTTCATATTAAATGTCATTGAATTTACCTCAAATGGTTATATGATATTATTTTTTGATAGTGAAAAATGCAACATACATTGTTAAAACTTAAATTTTAATGACTTAATTACCAAGATGATGTGAAAATAAAAATTTTAATAAAAGTAATGTAGTTATCAAATAAAAAAACATAAATAAATATAATCAAGAATATAGTAAAATATAAGTAAGAAAATATATGAAAATGATTCAAGATAACACCAAGAAAACATATAGTATTACAGTAAGTGTTATTCCCTTATCACCCTTCTATCATGAGTTCAAGCCCGAAAGTCTTATTGGATGCAATGGGTTGTCGTTCAACATGAAATATTCATATTTTCTAAAAAACTCTCTTATAACTGAAAAATATATGATGTAAGAAATTAGATTATAAATATATTTTTAACTCTTTGGGTGATTAAAATAAATAAATTTATCAAGGATTTAACTTTAAATTTGAGAAAAAAATTTAATAAAAATGTTCATTAGAAATCATAGATGTTACACGGATCTACCACGTAGGTGCTATTTGGGGGATTCTGGAAAGATCATTATAGAATGGTATGAAATACTCTGACTGGTTGGGATAGTGTTAGTTAGAGGGAGATCTAGGTTGTCCAAACATAAACAGTAGACTTGTATCATGCATTGAAAATATGTCATTGGTCAGAACCCAAGTTTCTTTGGGACATAGAATGTTAGGATCAGGAGCTCTAATATGAGTGATGTTCTAGTCCAAGAGTTTCAATACAGGATGCATGATACATAGGATGAGTTATAATGCTTAGTTGGTATCCATCGACGTTGTACGTGAATCATGATAATTAAATGAGGTTATCATAATGCCAATTAAAAATATAATTTATATCCAACTAAATCTAAGAAATTAGTAAGCATGGTTGAATAGTGGGGGAAGGGAATATAGTATTAAAAAAACCAAAATGATGGATACCACAAAAAAGTGTCAAGTATAGAGACATAAATAATGAAATTAAAACTAATTAAAAGTTAGTGAGTATCTATAGATAAAGAGTTCGTCAAATAACAAAAGAAAACTAGTTTTCAACAATGGATGAACATATGGAAACGAGACCGATCTAAATCGATAAAAAAATTTCTTCTCTTGCAACAAGATTAATCACAGTTGTGCAAAAATATATGAAGAAAAGTTGTGTTGGCTTACTATCCCTCGGTAACCAACATTTATCAATGAACTCTCACTGAGAAATTATTTATCAATCTAAAATATCAAAAATGTATAGTTCATTCATAGTGGATAAAAACCACATACTTTTTTTCCATATTATGTACATTGGTTGAATATTTAAAGGAAAGTTATCAACTATTCACCTCTTGACAGTACATATAATAAAGTTGAAATGTCACTCATTTATAATTAAAATGAATACATTGAACAAATGGGCCACACAAATATTCTTATAATAAAACCATCCCCAAATTTTTATTTTATTAGTTTTTAATGAATTTAAGTTTATATGAATGTAATTATATAACTCATATTAATCTACCAATTCATAATTAATGAATGAAAAAATATGGAAGTGAAAGAGACCATAGAAGAAAAATAATCAATTATAAATACTTAAGTAAGAATAAAAAAATATTAAAATCATTTCAATATGATCCCCTAAAAATAATTAGAAATATATATTCTTAAAAAGATAAAATACCATTAAAAATATAGAAAATAAATTTCGAATATAGTAATAATAAATGGAAAGAAGAGAGATGAAGGTTCTTCTCTATCAACCTTGATCTAATCTCATGCTCTAATTCCCTTTGAACCACCATCTCGATCACTTCCCTCTTTCCTCCCTCATCCCACTACTTAAATATGGAGAATGAATTCCATTTATAAATATAATATATGTTTCTATAAATATCATTAGATATTTATTATTTTAGTTCACTAGATGACTTATTAATGCATGTTATCTTAAATGATCTTTTCATCCATTCCAATGATCTCAAAAACTTTAATTGACCACACATACCACAAAAGGATGATATGAACTGGTTCTAATATATCTGTATGATCTTAAATCTTTATAACACATCCTTGAACATGGATTTATCCCTTATTTCTCATTCAATCATAACTCATATTCTTCAATAGTCAATCATATTTCTCATCGATAAAATTCACCTTATTTGGATAACACTATAAAACCTACATAGAAGAAATTTCAACACCTATAATCATATTAATCAATATACCTATAATTTAAATAGTATATAGCAACCTTGGTTGATGTTTGGTTCACCAAACACAACCAGCATGAAGGAATTCCATATTGGGTGCTGCATATTTCTCATGTATAGAAACTATTATTTTGGAAGCCATGGGAGTTTTCAAAGGTGTATGTGTCCACTATATTTTAAGTCAATGGTTGGTGGGGGGGGGGTTGGGAGTTCTATAAAACTTGAAACCTCCAACAATGTATATTTAAGGAAGGATATGGGAGATTCCAGTAATTCATTAAAAGTGAAGAGAGCATCAATATCTGGTTAGAGATCCTAGAGAGATCCATTAGTCTGAAGATAAATGTGTAGGTAGGGGGTTTTGTAATAGTTATTCATGTTTACATAATTTTTGGTTTCTCCCTCTATTCATCACTCTTTGATATTAGTGAATCAGAGAAAGTGGCATTAGATCCATTTCCTATGGAATGATGATGAGTAATGGAGTTTATTTAGTGACCATACAATTAAATATTTCTTGAGTAATTGTTTGAAGGAATATTATTAATTTTCATGTTGAACTGATTACAATGGTGAAAATATTATTTAAAATGGATCTAAAATGATCTTCCTAGGCTTGGTCAATTTTTGGTCAGACCTTGAGGGATACAATACTCCCGTATCGTATAATAAGGTACAATTCTGGAACCAGTGAAATTTCTAATGATATTCCAGAAACTGCTCCTATGGGACTCATCAACACAATGTCATCTCCACATCATCATGTGATCTCATCCATAACCACATTTTTGATAATATCACGATCAATCAGTGTCTAATTTAAATGATCCATGAGTTTATTCTACCATTTGGGACTTCTTAGACCCAACGATGAGCTCCATTTTTCTAAATTTTGAACAAATGTTTATAGAATTTATATTCAATATAGGGTAATCCATTATAGGTGGTCGATGATATGGAAATAAAACTTAAATATAGAGCATAGGAAGGTCCACAGATGGAGGGATAACATCATAAAAATACTACCATTGTGGCATAGTGGCACGCAAGAAGATGATCTGCTGAAGGTTTTTACAAGAAAAGGGCTAATGAAAAAAAACCATCAAAGAATAAATAAAGGCACACATTTTGGAATCACCAGAGAAGTTGTGATTTTCTCTATCGATAAATAATATATATGTAATTATACATTAGGCCAAAAAATAATGGGTGGAAAATATAACAATATCATACCATGTCTCTCAACATCATCATTATTTATTGAATATTCATGATTGTGAATTCAGTGCATTCATAAATGGAATGAAAGTTTGGTGATGATTTTGGTAATGGGTGATTTCCATGTTAAGATAGAAATTTGATACACAATCATCCTGAAGGATGTTTGACATGTTCCAAGACTTCGACTCAACATGTTATTAGGAATAGAATTCTAATGATAAGAACATGACAACATCATTTGTAATGGATCATGGAAGATGAAAATAGGTTACATCTTCATCACCTGAGAACAAATATGTGGTATGTTACACAAAAATAAAGTGGATATATGTGGAGACAACCTCAACATAGTGTAAGTAGAGACATGATCCAATATGTGGAATATGAGACTTGGTCACATGAGTGAATGATGATTATCTTCCCTGAAGAAGAAAAATTGCATTATATTAACAAGTATGTATTAATTTATCCTTGTAAATACTCATTATATGAGAAGAAACATAAAGTCTCTTTATATAATTCATTATTAAAGTGATCAGAGTTGCTGGATCTGGTGTACTCCGATGCATGCGAGCCCATGTAGGCAGATACACAAGGATCTAAAAAATATTTTATATCCTTTATCGATGGTTAGTATCAAAGGGCATGGGTGTTCTTATTATGGATAATAGTCTCTGTACATAAGTAATTCAAGATGTTCCATGCCATGGTGAAGCATTAAACTATAAGGAAGATGAAGTGTATTTGTTTAGACAATGGGGGAGAGTACACATACAGGAAATTTGAAGCCTATTTCAGGATTTAAGGAATTCAACATTGGGGGATAGTCCCACACACCCCACAACAAAACGAAGTTGTATAAATGATAGATAGAACCATCATGGAGAAGGTGAGATGCATTATGTTTTTGGATAAGATTCATAAGCCATTCTGGGGAAAATATATTTAGGTTGAATGCTGCCTCATTTACAGATCACCATTGGTCTCAATGAATCTTGAGTTTCCAAAAAAGAGATGTTTTTGTAAACATCCCTCTTAATATCATCATTATATAACTGTATGTTTGACATTTGAACATGAATACAAGGAGATCAACAAGAATATATATGGGAGATCTACTCCATGAATCTTCATCAAATATGGAGATGTGGAGTTAAAAACAAGAATTGGGAACGAAAGGAGAAGAAGATGATTAGAAGAAGAGATGTTGTATTCCATGAGAAACAAAAAATCAAGTACATTAAAAATCCTAGAATGTATCAAAGGGAATGTATTGACTAATCAATTTTTGATCCAAAACCTATACCATTCCCACTTATCAATGAATAGTATGAAGCATAAGAAGAATCATTAGTAGAAGACTAGGATGAAATAGAGTATGTTGTGAAGGGGGAGATTCAATCCTCTCAATGATTTTTTTTTCACATTCATAGATATAGAAAATATTGGTCAATTGAAGGACTTATCCATGTATTTTGATATGAATTACTTGGGTGTAGGTCAAAATAATGTAGGGAAAAAAATTATTCATGATATAAAGAGGAGGTTGTAATGGATATCTCAAGATAAGTATTTTGATAGTGTTTTTAAATGTTTTAACATGGACCAAGCCAAACCAATGAGAATTCGTCTTTCTAGCCACTTGAAGTTGGGAAAAAGTTTATCCCTGTCTTACAAGGAATGAATCGAGGGGATGTAGATGATTCCATACTTCTCACCTACATAATGAATGATATATGCTATGGTGAGTATGATATAAGACATTTCCTATGTAGTGATGTTTGTTAGATGATTTCTATCTAATATTACGAAGTATCACATGGATGCAGTCAAGTGAATTCTAAGGTATCATAAATGTAATTCAAATATATGTTTGTGATATGGGGGATAAAAAACTCTCTTGAAGTGATATAATGATGCAGATATGTCTAGAGATCCTTATAGAAAGAAGTTGATAGCATGATACATATTTACATTTGTAGGGGGAGATATAACTTGGTAGTCAAGGTTTCAGAAGTGTGTTTCATTATCCCTGATGAAACAAGAGTACATTGTTTCTTTATAATATAGGAAGGATTGTTGCGGCTAATTATTTTTCTATTGGAGATTTGATTCATCTATAAGGAGAAATGGTTTATTTTGATAGTCAAAGAAATTTAGAAATGAAAAATAACTCCATGTACCATTCCTATATGAAGCACATGAAAATTAGTCATCATTATATATGTGAAGTGGTGGATCGATTACTCCTAAAAATTCCACATATCAACACAATAGAGAAGTCGATGGATATATTGACAAAGATGGTTTCTTGATAGTAGCTAGGTCCTTTTTAGTTGATCTAGCAGATTGCAGTTTTAGGGGGAGAATTGATGGAGATAATATAGAACTACCTTCTTTAGTGGGTGGTTCACCAACCACACCCACCATGAAGGAATTACATATTGGGTGCTTCATATTTAACATGTGTTGAAACTATTATTTTTGAATCCATTAGAGTTGTCAAAGTTATAGGCAACCACCATGTTTGACTTCCTAGGTTTTTGCAGGGGATTGGTGGGAGCTGTGTAAAACATGAAACCTCTCACTATAGATATTTAAGGAGGGTCATGGGAGCTTACAATAATTCATTAAGTTCCATGATATCTTATCTATCCAGTGATAGAGAAAAGAGTGCTCCATTTTTAGAGAGATAAAGGTTTAGAGAGGGAGATTTTTAATATTTATTCATGTTGAAATAATGGCTGGTTTCTCCCTATATTCATCTATTTTTGTGATTAGTGAATCAGAACACCCTTGAGACTTAGACTTATGAAAATTAAACCTCAAAATACTAGATAATGCAGTGAATGAAATTTTTTTCCAGCATCAAACATAGATCAATCTCATTCAACATTAAATCAAGATCTCATATTTGGTTCAAATTAGTATAGTTTGTCAGTGTCTTCTTCATTTGGTGTTCAATATCTCATTGAATTCATATAATCCAAACAGTCACCCATACATTCATTGATCATGGTTCTGATTGAAACTAAGATATTCCATATTCTATGAGCGACCATTTTCCTCCCATATATCACTTATTAAAGATAAATTAATAATATCATAGAAAAACACTACTTCAATGAAAATACATACCTTGAACTCATGGAATTAAATTGATGAACTATTCAAAAAACTCAATAGATTTCACTAATTCATTTAATTAGGAAACTAGCATGCACTATACTAAACCTTTACAACCATAGGATTTGAGAACTTTATAATCCATGATTTTTTATGGAATGAACCTAAAAATAGAATAATACATAGATCATTGGTATTAAGTGTTGATTATACTCCTTACATGTAATATTCTCTACCCATATTCATTCAACATTAGAAACAATATTGATATTATCATTTTCACATCTTGAAAACATAATTTTAACCAATTTTATCTTGTAACAACAATCTAAGTCACCATGAAAGGATATTTATGGGTTCATCCAAGGAATCCAGTCATTGATATTATTATAATTCATAAATATACAAGTTTAATATCCCTTTATTGAAATTCTCATATGAGAAGAAGGTTCATATCTATTTTATTCCAACTGGTTGACACTTTAATGGAAACATTGAAACCAAAAAAAGAAATCCCTAGTCAGGAAACTCTTTTTATGATTGACAGTACAACATGTTCCTCACATAAACATCATAGAATATGGTGACAGTGAACAACTCAGTCAGTTATTTTTCTCTATTACACCCAAGTAACACACACACTCCTCAACCGTTTCGGTCCACCTACTTATATTGAAGTCAACCTTGGTCAATTTTGAGTATGTTAGACCATCGTTTTTAGTTCTTATGCCAAAAAATCATCAATAAAGATAAATTTTTATTTATTTAATCATTGGGATCCATCATTAGTTTAAAAAACATATAATATAATTGAATGTTGATTTAATACATAATAAGAGGCAGTTAGATTGATATGTATATGATATGATTGTGTGATTAATTACTGACTGTGATTGATTAAACTTTATAAGGAAATGATTTTTTGAATTTTTGTTTTTTGAAAAACTTTTATTTAAAAATATAACTCATGCACTTTCATGAGGCATACATGAAATAGTTTAATAATTTGATTTAATTTGAAATGGATTATAGAGCCAGCGATTCTCAAAAGGTTTTAGACTTTCTAGTTTTGAGGAAATATAAGGAAAATGATTTTTGGAATTGGGATTTAATTTTTATTCTCCCATTATTTATTTCTTCCATGTTTCCTTTCACTAGATATTCCAAATATTTTTTTTAATGTTTTGAGGTGTGTGTGGTCTACCTTTTTATAACCCTTTAGTGTGGTTCAAGGTGATCCTAGGTTTCTATGTATAGTTGTGGTTTCTAAGAAGATTCTTCTTCACTCTTTGGTGCATAATGAGACCAGAAAGCACACTCAAGGTAGGGGGTCTATGTTCTCTAATTCATTCTATGTGTGGGGATCACGTGATTCTAATTTTCTTTTGGGTTGATATTAAAGGCGAGTATAATAAAGATAATACATTGGTATAAGTAAAATTTATGGGGATGAGAATTAATCACAAATTTTACTTTTTTATTTATTTATTTTATTGATATTAGGCATTCTTTTTTCCATTACTGAGAATCATGGTTGTTGGGAGCCCTATTTGATCTATAGTTGATATGTTGTGAGACCCTTTCCATGTTCTTCTGTGATTTTACCCTGACTAAAAGGATAAGAACATATATAGGTCTAATAAACTATTTTATCATGAGAATTATGTTGTGTGATAGTACCCATTATAAATAAATAAGTAATGTGATGAATATCCTAGAATAACTTTTGAAATTGGGGATGTGTTTTTGTTCTATGAAGCTACTTTGTTGTGTCCCCTTGTGTAAAATCATGTGTTTTTTCACATACATATCTCTTTGAATTATTTTTTTGAGCCTTTCTAGCTAAGTCTTGTTTGTAGAAGGAGAGTCTTGGTCGGGAAAAATGAATTAAATTATGAGGATGTTTGTTTTTTAAAATTAATAGAATCTAGAAATAAACATGTTAAATGTGTTTAAAAGGGTTTCCCATGACTTGGATAGCTTTTGAGGTTGTTTGGGTTGTTTCCATGTAAAACGTGATAAAGGCTGTCTGTTGAGAAATTACATATCATTTAATAATGTTACACTATGTGAAATGGTTTCTAGACATATAAAATGATCATAGTTCATGGAATGAGATGAATATACACCATTTAGACATTACAGATCGTTTAATGATTGAGTAGTGTTAATAAGTACCCAGGGAAACACATTTTTAGTGTATCACTTTTAAAATAATTACATAATGTGTAAATGTATTACACATAATGTATTTATCACAGGTAGTAGATATAATTGTGTTGTGAATTTCAAAATTTTTCATTCTTGCATTTTAATTTCTAATCTCGACCCTAGGGTAGTTTCCAGGGGATTTTGGAGCACCTCTACTGATTTTGGACATCATGATCTTGCATTTGATCTCTGGATCCATCTTTTTTTTCATTTGTACCTCTATTCTTGTTTGTGGATCCTTATAGAAGCATTGTTTGATCTTTAATTAAATGTAGGTTGTCTAAACCACAACCCTATGGATTGTTTAATGAAAATTATGCGCAATATTAAAATTTTTCCAACATTAAGGGAACCTAAAGTAATTTAATAATTAATTTTATTTATTCACTAGAATCCATTTGGATATAATTGTTTATAACATGGCTAGTGGATACTGTTTGGGTGAGTGAACTATTGTTTCTAAATGAATTGAATAAAAGATAAAAGTGTTTTTAAAATGACATGTGTTTTGGGTGATTTCTTAATATAGAATCACCTTGTATTGGACTGATTATTGAAATGACTGACATGATATTGGTTTATGACCAAATGATAAAAAAATGAGTATTTGGAAGTTAAATGGTATTTTTCACAATTAACCATGAAGCATTTTGATGTTATATTGTGATATTATTTATTCCGTGCCTAATAATTTATGTTTTAATGCTTATATATTGGGATTTCCATTGATACTTGATGTAATGATTATATACTGGGATTAGCCTTGATTGATTGCTGAAATAATTATATAGTGAGTATGACCCCGATTTTTAAGATTTATAACATGGATATATAGTTATGGTTGTCATGGTTGTGATAAATTCTCATAGACAATCAGATATGGTGTTGGAGAAGGTTATTATATAAAATGGATACATGGTTATAGTTGGAATGGTCAGGAGACATGCTAAGAGATATTCTAGAATTATTGCAAAGAAGGTTGATGTGATAGTACCTTAATTATTTAATTAATCAATACAAATATTTATTTCATTGTTACATGCATTTATTATCAGACTGGTTAATTTTAGATATAGTGGTGTTGACCTATGGAATTATAATCATATCCACTTAGTGCTATAATTTGATACCCAAGAAGATTACATGGATTTAGGTTTGTACAAGGGAAATAAACCTTGTTTTTTTCATTTCTTGATGGATGAGATGGTGCTTAGAGATGGGAATGACATGGGGTTCAGGTTTAGGGACTTATGAGTCATTATTTGGGTCTTCTAGTCTTTTATTTTTATTACTTATATCATGAAATTTACTTTCATTCTAGCATTACATTACATTATTCAGTTATTATTTATTGGCTTATTCAATTGGTTTTCATTGGTTGGTATTTCCATTGTATTATATTGTTCCCATTATTTAAAGAATATGATATTAATTAATATTACATATTTATACTATGTTTTAACTTTGTAACTAGGGGTATTTTCTACTCCAATATACTTTTCACTCTTTAATGCTAGTCAAAAACCTCTGGAGTATGCAGAGGCATGCCTGATGTCTCATAACCAACACCTCTCAGCTGCATAAGATAGTTCTAGATTGAGGGATGTTACAACATGGTATCAGAGTACAAAAAGTCTCCTTTTTTGATTCTTTACTATTCTAGAAAGGTATAAATGTTACAAGGATGTCTCAGAACATGGAAATGAGCTTTCTTCTATGAGTATCTAACTCATGTAAAAGGGAAAATATGTTTTCCTAGGGATGATATTTCTATTTATATTGTTCTCTTATTACTTTTGATGTTATTTCACAATGGCTGATTCACATTATTTGTGTGGTTATTTTTTCATGATGTTATTGACTATTGATATTTATAATCATGAGATGTTATAGTGAGATATGATTATGCATAGATCATGATAAGAATATAGGGATTTATATTGAAATTCCTTGTTCAGGATAAGGACATATTTATTAAATGTGATTTATACATCTATGTATGAACTATGATATGAGATACCAATTATATCTGAGAAATAATGAAATGAATTTTTATGTCATGCTAAAACACTTGTAATCTATGTTTAGAGAGACCAATAGTTAGTGATTCTCTATTTTTAAAACATATTTAGGTTGACCTTATTTTTATATTCAATGTAATAATGATTTTTTTCCTTTTAGAAAAAATTACTCATCATCATATTCAATTTTAGCATTAGGAAAGTTGAAATCAGAACTCTCCTAATATAGATTAACTAGAAATTCTTATAGCTCTAGAGAATTATATAGATGTTCATCTTCACGTAGCTTCTTGGGGGTCATGAGATCCATGGAAATTCAAACTATTCATACCGTTCCTTCTATGTATAAGTACACAAGAGACTTTGATCCACAAAATCTTCATAAATTTGATGGGGAGGGAGGTCCCCAAGTAAAAAATGTTCTTGATAGAGTCGGTCCAGATGATCTTTAAGAATATTTAGACACTCAAAACTAGGAAAATTAAGCTTTCTGCATATATGATTCATGAACTAGCCAAGATTTGGTGGGACATTTTGGAGAAAGTAAGGTGAATAGAGGGGCTATCATGTTAGGAATTTGAGATTAATTAATTGATTTATTTCTGTCATGATACATTGAGGTTAGATAATTCTCATGAGTTCATGCACAAAACATAATTTGGTATTTTGTGATGGAATACACTGAACATTTCATCGACCTTCAATACATTTCCCCATCATTGGAAGCTAATGAGGTCTGTAGTGAGAGTTTTTTTTGTATGGTCTTCACTATGATATTAGGTCACTGGTGAATGTGTTCAATATGAAAAGTATTTCAGATGTGATGGATTAGAAACCCATTATAGAAGGTAATATGAGATAGGGGCTATGTAAGGGCTAGGAAATTTCCTTGGGGAAAACTAGAAACTTTTCTTCTAGTGAAAATAATCATCACTTGGACACTTTTCTCCACAGAAATAGTGGGAAGCGTAGTTAGGGTAGTGGTAAGTCATCTTACGATCGAGTTACATTATAGTGTAATAAGTGTGGAAAGATGGGCCTCAAGTAGCCCTAGTGTCCATACCACATATTATAGTGTCTTTATTGTAGTTTAATGAGACACCGAGAAAGGATTTATAGGGGAATATAACAACATAGTAGTGTAAGGTGATCAAGATAGATACTAGAGTCTAGGAAAGACTTAGCTACTCATCATTATATAGCAAACTAGAGTTCCATTGGACATTTAGGTCGAGGTAGGGGAAGTGGTACCCTAGTGTAGGAACAATAATACCCAGTAGAGATAATCAATTTGGGAAGTTGGGTTGGATTGTAGGGTAGAGGTTCTAGTATGCACATGATATGCATACTACTCTGGCTAGTGCGGAGGCAAGATTTTCTACATTTAGAGGTAGGATTATTATATCATCTACCATTACTTTTTTTATACAATATAATATATTTACTTTTTATTAACTATTTTTATAAATGGGTTGGGTTTGGTTGTGAAACTCTTTGATGGTGTTTTTACCATCGACACACAGCTAGGATTGCAGTCAGAGAATATCAAATGTTTCCAGGTGTGTTATCTAGAGATTGGTGGATACCATTTCTCTTGATAACCATTTATGCTATAGATGAAATGTTTTGATTTGATTCTATGAATGGTTTGGATAGATATATACCATTATCATATACACTATTATCAAAGGAGAATTACCTTTATATAACCATAAGTAGAAACTATTTTTAGTAAGGTGAGTGGGATTGTTAGGCTAGTCATGGAGGACCAATTTAGTGTAGATTAGATTTTATCATAGATCTGATGTCCTATAATTCCCTAGATAATGATGGAATGTAATATGATTATTTATCCACCATGGTAAAAAAAATTAGTTTTTTTCTTGATGAGTTCTGTAGATTAATACTTAAGAAAGAGACTGAGTTGGTTTTAGGAGTAGATCTAATTTTTATCCCACTTTATAGAATGGTACCAACAGAACATCAAGACTTGACATTTTAGTTAGAGGATCTCGAAAAAAAGGAATTCATATAGCCTAGAACATCTCATTTGGATTATCCAGTTCTCTTATACAATAAGGTTTATTGGACTTTGCGCTTTTGTGTAGATTATCATAGATTGACCCAAATGACCATCAAGAAAGGGAATCCTCTTATATTCATTGTCAATTTCATAGATCAGCTATGATGCGCCATGAACTTTTCCATGATCAATTTCTAATCAAGATACCATCAGTTGAGGGTGAGTCCAATGTATATTCCTTAGATTTAATTTTGGAGGAACTATGTTATAGTGATGTCTTATGGTTTGACTAAAGCACTTTCGTTATTCATGGACTTCATGATTCCTATATTTCAACCTTTTCTAGACAGGATTGTGGTGATATTTATTGTGAAATATTAGTATACTCCCAGTCAATATATGATCATGCCCTACATATTGACATTATATTGAGTATGTTGAGAGAATATTAGATTTAATTCAAACTAACGAAATGTAGTTTATGGATTAACAAATTCCACTTCCTAGGCCATGTCATATAAGTGGAAGAAGTGTTAGTGGACCTAGATAATGTTTCATCCATGGAATCTAGGGAGTATCCCAATAATGTCTTCAGAATTTGGATATTTATGGATTTATCTAGTAATTTTAATCACATTATCTTAGACTTCTCCCATATGAAAGAACCCATGAAAATGTTGAACAAAAAAGGGGTGAAGTTTGTTTAGTATTAATCTTCTGAGAGATATTTTTAGGATTTTAATGGAAGGATAACCTCAACACCGATCCTCACATTACTTGTTTCTGATAAATAATATACTATGTACTATGACACATCAAGAGTTGGAATCATAGTAGTTTTGATATAGGTGGAACAAGTAATTGATTATGGCTTGAGACAAGTGATACAACATGAGAGGAATTATCCTACTCATAATTTTATGTTTGCAGTAGTGCTACATGCCCTGAGTTTCTGAGGCATTTTATCATGAGTGATATTTTTGTGGTTTAGATGTACTATATGAGGATTAGTTACATGTTTTCTCATTATAACTTGAAACTTTCTTGAAGAGGTGGGTCAATTATATACAGTTTTTTAAAATTCAAGTTATCTTATTAATTATGAAAATGAATTGTAGATTCTTATTCCTTGAACTGAAAGACAATGGTAGAGGGAGTGTGAGATTCTTATGTTGTGAAGCGGATAATTGAACTCTTTGAAAACATGCATCTAGACATTCATGAAAATCATGGATGAGTAGGTATGATGTCAACAGATTTTATATCCTTTCTATTGGATCAGATTAAGACTATTCACTTATCAAATCCATAGGGATCACTTCTGAGAGACAAATTATGTGATTGAGAGACACCGTTAAGATGTTCTCATTTTATTGTAAATTTTATTCTTTTTCATGGCTCAATGTGATTTCATATAGGCCTGAAGAAGGAGATGATAAGAGAGTTTCATGTTTCAAGATGGTAGATATATATTGGTTTTACAAATATTTTTCAAGGATCTTAATAGATTATACTGATGGGAAGGAATGAATAAGGTGGTAACATGATTTTTGGTGAGATGTTTCACTTTTCCCAAGATGAAATCCAAGAATTAGAGGCTAGATGGGTTTCTTCATCCCCTTACCATTCTTGAGTGGAAATGGGATGGTGTCACAATGGATTTTGTAACACCATTATCCTTTAAAAAATATAATAATGATGTAGTATGGGTGATTGTGTATCGAAAGGTAAAGGTATCCCACTTCTTCACTATCAAGGAGACCATCATAGCTGACAATATTGGTAGGTTTCATGTGCGTGAGGTAGTTCAACAACATAGAATTATGAGGAGTATGGTTTTAGACCAAGATCCTTATTTCACATCTTAATTCTTATAGGGTCTTCCAAAGGATCTTGAATCATAGGTTATTTTGAGTAGGAACTATCAACCATAAATAGAAGGATAATCTGATTCGACTATTTAGGTTCGGTAGGATAAGCTAGAATCCCATTTTTTTGGATTTTAGTGGTTTTTGGGAGTCACATATGGAACTCATGGAGTATACATATAATAAAATATTTTAGGAGTTGATACAAATGGAACTTTTGGAGGATTTTTATTGTAATCAATGTAATTCAGATCTTTATTGGTCGGAGGTGGGTGAGTTAGTTCTTATTTGGCCTAGTCTAGTATAGGGTGTGTCTTAGAAGGTTCAGTTAATCAAGAAGTGGTTAGTGACCATGGAAATCATGAAAAAATATTATGATCACCATTATATATCTCCCCTATAGTTTAAGGTTGGTTATCATTTTTTTCTTCGAGTGTTTCCTAGGTTGGGGCCTTACTATGTTCAGAAATAGGGGAATCTAGCACCTAAGTTTGTCGTGATGTTTCAGATATTGGATAAGGTCATCCCAATGGCGTACTGATTATCCATTACTCCATGATATAGTAAAATGAATGACCTATTTTACATGTTATAGAATCATATATATCATCCAAATCCTTATCATTTGATAAAAATTTTATACATTGAGCATGGTGCTGATGCATTATTTGAGGAGTATCTGTGTAACGCCCTGAGATTTTTATGAGATAGATTTTTTTTAATTTATTTGATGACTTGTTTTTTATTCTACATTAATATTTCCTTGTGAGACACAGAACACCTACTTAGAATGTGGTATACACAATAATATGCTTGGCTTATGTTACACACAATTTCATGTAACTTTGATTGAATTCATTTCACATAAGACCGAGTTTAAGAGAACAACCAAATATTATTATATTACCTTATAACCTAGAAATTATAATGGATTATATTAAATGCATTAAATAAATTATTAATATATTCAATAAACATGTATATATATTTAATTCCTCGGTGAGAAATTAGTTATTAATGAAAATAAGAACTTTTTTTAAAATAAAAGGAAATGTTTTTATGAAAAACTAGAAGAGAATTTATAAAATAATAAAATCAATAATTATGTATTTCATTGATTAAATATACATGTTATATATTTAATATATTGTTTAAAATTCATTCTATATGTTTTTAAACATTATATAAGAAAAAATTAAAATCTTTTTTTAAGAGAAATATTTTTCAAAAAATTCAGTTTTCCTCCTTTTGATGGCACACCAATTTTTAATATAGTTTTTAAACCCTTATAATATTACATTTTAAAAAATTATCTTGTTTATGAGGGATATACAAATTTAATTTTTATGATTTTTAATATTTATCTAATAACTTTTATGTTTTGATGAATAGTAAAAATATAATAAATTTTAATTGAAAACAAATTTTTTCATAAAATTAATTTATATGGACAAGTTATATTATTTACTAGTTTTAAAATATAATTATATTATATTTTTATAATTTAATATAACATAGTACATTGGAATTAATTTTACACTGATTTTTTACAACAAAATTCAATATTTTGGAGTGTTTTAACTTTTAAAAATTGTCTTCTCATTTAGACTATGGGATTTATTTTTAATTAATTAATAAAAATTCTATGATTTATTTTTTAAAAAATTTATTCCATATTTGGAATTAGTGGGACCAAATTATGTTAATACCTATCTTTTATTTTTACGCATTATGAATAATAACTCAATTAATTTTTTATTAATATGGTAAAAAGATAAATATGGTAATTAAAGGTACAAATAATATTATAAATTACAATTACACATGTCATAATATCATTGGATTAATTTTTTTGACCTAAATAATCCTTGGGTCGAAATGGTATCCTTTGGATGCAATTTAGATGAGATTAGAACAATTAATATATTTTATTCAAAGAAAAGTTAAATATGTCTTACTCAAATTTTAATAACAATATAATTTTTAATATTACTTTATAAAAAATCTAAATCATACTATAAATAGTAATTTTAATGTTATAATTTTTTATCATTCTAATTTATTTATAGTTTTTAGGATATAAATAATTACATTGGATTCTTATACAATGATGATGTAAAAATCTATTAATTGATGAAAAATAAATAAAATAATTTTAATTAAAATTAAAATAACCATTATAAGTCAAAAAATTTATCATCAATTATTTTTTGTGTATATCTCAACCTTAATCATCTAAGGGTACAGTTAATGAGCATTTGGATCCACATTGAAAATGTTATGACACTAAGGGTTAATTAAAATGATAAGGTTTAAATTGATATAAAAACACATCAAAAATTTATTGGATGATTAAATTACAACCTTTTATCATATAAGATTAAAATATATGAAAATTTTGAGTATTTTTTATGTGTTTGTATTTTATAATAAATTATTATTTTTGGATATTCCAAAAGTGTCCCTCACCTCAATTATAAATGGGCAGCTCCTCCCTCATTTATTAAATTCATGTAGATCCATAAATCATGGACATAACCTTCCAATTTACATTAAAAATAATATTATACACATTTGAGATTTGTTTTTATTCTCAAAATACAAACTCTAGTGTCACTAAGAGGAGATCTAGAGGGAGATCATCAAAGAAAAGGTAATTTCCTCTACTAATTCTTTCAAAACTATTTATTCTTATACTAACTCTTAAATTTTTTTCCATTCTTAAGTAATAAATAAAATATAACATAAATTATTATATGTTATTATGAATATTTAACAACCATATACCAATTTCTATCAATCCCATGAACATCAAAATCACCACGCTTGTGTATATATGACTTATCATCTCCTCTCCATGGTGTAATCTATTTTTCATCACTACATTACTTGTATGGGTGTAATGATGGGAATAATAACTATATATGATTTTTATAATATTATATTGTTTATGGAATATTATATAATATCAAATTCTATACCATTACACAATTAAAGGAATTATTTAATCGCTCGTGCGTACGTACGACCTACCTTCTCCACAATGAGATATGATTAATTCCCCTAGATCTCATTTAAAGATTGATTATATACATGTATATAATGAATAAATATGATATATATATATATAATATATTACTATAGTTATAGAAATTATTTAAAGCAAACCCATGAATAATAACTAGGATTTATATGATAAAACATGCAGTAAATAACACTTGAAAGTATATTAATAATGAAATATTTTTAAACGGGTGATAATATAATCACATATGATATCATAAATATAAATATTGTTTTGGAATAAGTTTATAACACTATTTAATCCACTATACATGATTTTCTGAAACATATAAATGACTTCAAACCTAATCCAACGGAAAATTTTACAATCTCATTATTATGTGAGATTGTTTATATGTAGGTATTTACTGGGGTTTATTTATCATGCATGTCCATGTTTTCTAAAAATGATTTCATAAAATGTTTTAATATTATCCTATGTATTTTTGAAATAATTTATACCAATTTCTTACTTTTTTCCACACGTTTTGAAAGGAATCTGTCTTTTATTTTTCAAATGTTGTAGTTTTGACTTTTCTAGAAAAATTATGAGAATTGTGATTTTTTAAATTATTTAAAATGAATGAATTTTTATGATTTCTTAATTCATTATTTTCATAAATACTCCATTATAATATATAAATATAATTTTATAATAAATTATTTTCTTTTAAAATTAAACATTATTTTTAGAATAGAAAAAGTTTTCAAAGAAGAAAGGATATTTCTTTAAGAAATAATTTCATCTATTCTATCAAAATTATTATCCATATAAGATAAAATTATTTAGTAGGGATATGTTTCATGTATAGTATCCTTATTATTCATATGGTTTAATTATGTTTATGAAGAAATTATTTTTATGAAATGTGTATCTTTTTCATAAAATATGGTACAATGGAATGATATTTATAAGACCCATTTCATTTCCATGAGTTATGTTATTAATGAATGGTATTTTTAATAATTTGGTTCATTATATTATTTTTGTTCTTATGGAACACATATGAATGGATTCCATTATGTGATGGGTGGTACCAATATCTCATTTAAATGAATTAGGTAGAGATTTACACATCATGAGATAGAAAGGACTGGAATGGGAAGCTATCCCAGTTTAGTAATATAGGGCTAGAATGGTAAGTTAACCAAGTTCAGTAATATAGGGATGAAATGGTATATAAACTTGGTTCGGTAATAAATGGATTGAATGAGGAGTGAACTCGGTTCAGTAAAGGAATTTTTCCAATATGATTGTCTTTGTAATGAGCCTTGGATAATATGGAAAATATTTTCAATGATTTTGTGTTTTCAACATTTTAATGTTTTATTCCCATGTTATTTTCTCATGGATCACGTTACATTATGATTTATGCCTTATTAACTTCCAATATTTATTCAATGACTCAATATATTTATCTATGTTATAAATGGTATGATTTTTAAAAGTTATGTTCATGTTTTTACATTATCATGTCCATGTTCTGTTTGATAGTTTCCTTGTTTACCTTCACTGTGCATCTGAGATCACCCCTTTTTATGTTTTTACCATGATATTAAGAAGGGTAAAAACTAAGATGTGTCAAAAGGGGTTCTAGTTATGGAGGAAAAAGTCGAAGATGATGTAGATGTTTTAAGAACCAGTTAGTTATGTTACCCATTTACCAAATACACTATACTAATAAGGTCTATGGGTGTTTATTTTTGTGATGTATTAAGTATTCCACAAAATAAATTTAATTTCCATGTACATCATTCTTGGGCCATAATAGTTGATATGAAATAAAATGATTAGTTAAACTTTCAAATATAGGTTTTTGAAACCATTAGTGGTATCCCTACATATATTTATAAGGATATTTCTAGGGATGTGTCTAAGGATAAGTCTAACTATAGGTTACAATCCTTGAATTTTTGTAGCAATCATGAATGAACTAAGATTAAAACTAAGGTGTTATAGATTGAAATATTATAAGTAATTTCCTATTGTTATGTGATTTTCATCTATGATAATTGTTTCTCAATCTCTTCTTTATGGTCTTATTTAATATATAGTAATTGATAGAGAATATGTAACATTGAATGTTTCAGATTTGAAAATCATTTTCATTATATGTCCTAAGTGGAAATATCATGAAGATAATCATAAGGTTGGTATGAGTATTGGTTATACAACAAAGGATAAAGATATTGAAAATGACATATGAAAGGTATTAGATGATCTGCCCATATTATTTAAATTTAACATTAAAATCATGATTAAATTAATAATGATGAACATTAACACATGGTTAACATATCGTATTCTTGGAATGAATAATATAATGAAGCCAGAGTAATGGGTAAAAAATAAATTTGTATTATTGATGTGTGTATGTTTTTTAATTCAAGGATTATGTATATGTATATTGATTATAATACTAGATCGATAGTATGATAGATATGATACTGATTGTAGTAACAAACTATTGTGTAGATACTCAATATAAAAGAGGGGTGGGGGGGATTGTATACTTTAAAAATTACTTAAGGAAATTTTGTATAATCAAATTTCACAACACCTCTAAGTTCTAATAACATGATTGATTTCGAAAATAAATCAAATATTTACAACAACAAAGATTCTACCTTAAAGCGTATACAATCCTATTCAATCAGAGTACAAGTATAAGGAAGTATAAGATAGTTATACTTTACTCAACAACCAGAATTACAGTGGAAAGAAAAACTGAAACACTACAAGTAACAAGATGTAAATATTTTAACCCAAAGAGAAGGGCATCCAACAACCTTGGATAAAAATCCCTTGATTTATACTTTCAAGAAAGTCTGTCTTACCCAAACCCAGGTAAGACCTCAATCCGAAGATCGGTATCTATCTTTCTATCCCCACAAGCCATCGATTTGTAAGGAAATCAGAACCTCTGACTTCACAACCCAAAGTCTCTAATTTTAAGTAAATCGCACCTCTACACAAAGAAATTCTGCACGAAGAAAAGTTTGTACAAGCTGTTCAAACTTTCTTCACGAAGCCTAAGAGTTTATAAGAGCCTCTCTTTCTATAAATCACTTCAACAACATGTAAGTGAGTTCTGCCCAAAGTAAAAGTACTGAGCTCATTCAAATGAGCTCTTATTTATAGAAACTGCTTCAACGGTCGGCTCCCTCCTCCAACAGTCATATTTTTCCTTGAATTTGAGAGGGACCTATACACGTATCACTCAAACAATGGTTAGTTAGTAACTAAATACATGACATCATTTTATAACCAAATCATTTGTAAGAAAAAATATCATTACTTGAAAAAAAATAATTTTTCAGAGTGTAATAAAAAATTAAAGATCAGAGTCTAACCAAAATACATTACGTATCTATAATACAAGGATATTCGGATTTTGTTTTCCAAGGAATTCAGAATGTGAATTCTATAAAATTTCAGAGTCTGAATTTCAGGGAAATTTGGAATTTGGATTTACAAGAATTCAGAACCTAAACTTAGAAAGTTATGAATATAAATTCATAAGAATTCAGAGTCTGAACTCAAAAGTGTTCGGAGTCTAAATTTAGAGAACTCGGAGTCAGAATTTAGAAGAGTTCAAAGTCTGAATTCTGAGAACTCAGAGTCAAAACTCATAAGAATTCAGAGTCTGAATTCAGATAACTTAGAGTCAGAATTAGGATCATGAAAACAGAATTCTCTATATCTAAGTATTATATGATTTTGAGGTTTTGGATACAAAAATGAATTTTATACGTAGACAAAATGAACAATGAAAAAAATGGTTATGATAAAATTCCTTGGAGAAGGAAATTTTCCTTATTAAAGTAAAACATAAGGTAAAATGAAATTTACCTTAATATAAGGTGTTTTTGATTTTCAAAAAAAGAAGGAATGGAAAAGTCACATGGAAACCTTATTGGCTAAACAATCTCCCCAAACATTAAATAATGGAAAAGTCATAAGGAAACCTTATTGACTCAACAATCTCCCCATTTTTGAAAAGCAAAAACATCCTTATGAAAAAGAATATAAGGACTTAGAAAATATTTTTCTAGACTTTTAAAATAAAACTTATCTCCCTTATCACATAGGCAATGATGAATATGACTAACTACCCCATAGGATTTGGAACAATAAGAATCATATTCTAGATTTTCGGAATGAGATTTTTTCATTATCTTGAATACATAAATCTTTGTAATGAAAACCCACCCTTAGATAAACTCCCCTTACTTAGGGATATTTCTTATTTTATTAGAATTCTTTTTTCCTTTCTCCCCCTTTGTGATTATCAAAAATAAATTTGAGGGAATGGAAATGAAATTATGGTACCTGAAATATTAGTACAAGACATCCAAAAAACAAGCAACCAAACATTTCATTATGATAAGAAAATTTTGTATAGGGAAAGGAATACAACAAAAAATCATATTTAAGCAATATCATCCTTCCTTTTCCTTGGGCATCAGCATCTTCACTATTGTATTCAGCTTCTTGATCTCCTTATGATATTCCTCTGCTTTCTTAAGAATATGTTCCTGATCCAAAACTTTCTTCTATAAGGCTTTGATTCTATCTTCTTGAGCCTTAAGAGCCTCTGCCCGAGTCTTCAAGAATTCTTCCTGCATGACAAGATTTTCTTCATTCTCAATCCGAAGATCCCTTTCTCTCTTCCAACTTTGGGAAACTGAGTATAGATTTCCATTCAGATCTTTTACTTCTTGCATCCAATAATTCTACTCAAGAGTTAAATTTTTATCAAATCTACTCATTAAATCATTGATCTTACAATCTTAAATGTCAAAATCCTCCTTGACACTATCTTGAAACTCATCAAGTTCTCTCAAATCTTCAACTGTCTTCTTTGACTAGCCAGCCATTTTCTTACAGGACCATTTGTGGGCATCTTAGTTAATTAATACATTCTTGAAATTAGCCTCAGGATTTAAACACTTATCCATCACCATGGATATTGAATCCGATTTCTGATTTAGTGTCTGTTGAAGCATCTGACATCTGGAGTCTATGCTTAGAAAAATCAAAATAATCCCAACAAGCTTTTTCAATTACTTAACAACGAAATCATGACCAAGGGATGATTATTCCGAATTTAAAAATTTTCTAGGTGAGGTCTCTTTCTCTAGATCAACATGTTTCCTATTTTAAGATCCTCCAGCTTCCTTCTTATTTGTAACAACTTTAGTAGGTGTATCAATAACCACCTGTTTACCCTTTTCAGTTTTCGGAATGGCTTCCTCATCCATAGATTTATGTTCACTATCAGACATGTGAACAATATTATCTTCATCTATGTATTCTTTCTCAGTTCTTCCCTCAGTATCCTCAGGATGAATGAACTCATGATTAGAACTTTCTTCCTCAGAGTGTTTTTTCACTTCATCTTCGCCCTTCTTATCCTATCCTTTCTCATCATTCAAAGGTGTACCCAACTTTGAGGAGTCTGCTTCAGATGTTCTGATTGATTTCTTCTTGTATGGAATTTCATTCTCATGGAAATCTTCAACTTGCTTAATCAAATCGACTATGTCACCACTACTTTCTACTTCTTCATCAACTCGTTTGACAGCTTCTTTTTCTTCAACTATTTTTTCTTTGATTTTTTCCGGAGTCACGAATTTCTTACCCAGAGTCTCAGGTAAAGCTTCTACCACAAAATATTATGGTACCAGAATGATCTTTGATGCTTTCTTAGTATCCCTCATAAGGGATTGCACTATCTCAGCTTCAGTCATCTTCTTCTTTAACTTATTTTCATTAGTTTTCTTTTCAATCTCATCAGTTGTCTTCTCTTTCAAAGGATTTTCTTCTATAGGATCCAATCCATACTGTGTCTCTCCTTCCTTCTGGGTTTTCTTATCTTCCCTCTACTTAGCTACAACCTCATCGGGATATGATTTTTTCTTCTTAGGTTTTGGTGGTGCGGATTGAACTTCCTTAGATTTTGGGGTTTTTACTTCCTCTTCTACTTCCTTCAATTTCCTTTTCTTTCCTGCATTTTTGGATGGTTCAGCCACTTCTTGTTTCTTCGAAACAACTTCAGCTTCTTCTTCAGGTAGGTCATAAAATTCTCTTGAGTCCTTAGAAAAACCAATTTTTATCCTCTTCAGAGTATCATAACTGACTAGCATGACTTTGCAATTCCTTGGCTTCGAGATGCAAGGAATTTTGAAAGATTCTAAGCATCAAACAATTATCTTTGAAATAATAGTTGGATACATGATTATCTAAGCCTTTAAGTTTCCATTCTTAATATTCTCAATTATAATGAGAATTTTCATAACCAGATTGATCTTCCTCATATTCACCAGAAAATCTAAAATATACATGTCACTCTTCTTCAATGTGTCTTTGTCCCATTTTCTCAGAATGATAAACCCTTGAACCCATAATTCATGAATCCGATGATTTTTGGAAAATTGAGAAATCTTCAGAGTCTTTATATTTGTAAGGCCTATGGACTCTATAGATTTCACCTTAACAAAGCTTCTTTTTCCATCTATAAACTTATGAGAACTGAACATAGCTTCCCCTTAGTATGGAATAACAACCAAAATAGATGCCTTTGTATACGAAAGATCATAAGTATTTCCATAACTCTTTAATGAAAACTTCTCTTTGCCTTCTTACTTAAAAAAACTAACTGATCCATAAAATTAAACAAGTAAATTTGGATACACCAAATCTTGAGCCACTAGATTAGATATGCAAACACAATCTCATCCATTCAGCTAAATGTTCTTCGAGATAATAGAATCATACTTGTTGAAGATGGTCGGATGCACTAACCTTTCTCTATATACCCGCTACTCCGAGATTGGATTGACTGTAGACATATCTTTCTAAGAGTATTCTTCTACAGACATTCTGAATTGAGTAACCTTTGAAAATTTGGAATGAGCTTATGTAGAAGGGTAGAACTTCAGCACGTGAGATCTTGAGAATCGATGTGGGACAAACATCTAGGGGTCCTTTATAAAGGCGTTTAATGAGATGGTTCATCTTCCAAACTCAATCCAATGGCTAAAAATCATTTTGATCAGATCTGACAGTTGATATGGTAGCCATAAGAAAAGCTTGGATCTGATCATTTGAGGTTTTCATTAATAAAAATATTCGAATTTAAGGAAAAGAGAATCCGAAAAATTTAAAAACAAAAGAAACTACCAGCAAATAAAGGATGAATAAAAGAATTTAGTAAAGGAAACATAACTTTTGGATTTCTAGAAAGACTATTCGTATTGGAGGAGAAAACAATTCTTGAAAAACTTTAGATTCCGAAAATTTGATTACGAAAAATAAATTTTAAAATGAAAATCTCCATTATGAAAATTTTGAGTACAAAAATATTCATTACGAAAATGTTGAGACTACGAAAAAAATTATATTATGAAATGTTTCATTACAAAAGATTTAAAAAAAATGACTGAAAATTTTCATTACAAAAGATTTGAAAAATATGACTACAAAAATTTCCATTACAAAAGATTTGAAAAATATGACTGAAAAATTTCATTACGAAAGATTTAAAAAATCTGACTATGAAAATTTTCATTACGAATGATTTGAAAAGTCTGACTATGAAAATTTTTATTACGAAATATTTGAAAAATCTGACTATGAAAATTTTCATTATGAAAGATTTGAAAAATATAACTATGAAAATTTTCATTACGAAAGATTTGAAAAATTGAACTATGAAAATTTTCATTATGAAGTTTTTTGAAAACTAATAAAAAAATGTAACCCCTATCAAAAGGAGTTTATTATTATAAGGAGATTTGTTTCAACCTAATGTTAACAAGAAATATTACATTATGGTTATCATTCCTAACATCTGTTTAATGTATTCAAATCTATCAAAGGGTAAATATTTTATGAAAATATCAGCTAGTTGATCTTTTATTATGATAAATTGAATAATGATATCACCTTTTTGTGCGTGATCTATAAGAAAGTGATTCCTAATATCTATGTGTTTTGCACGAGAGTGATGTGCAGGGTTTTTACTATGGAAAATGGAACTAGTATTATCACAAGTGAATTGTGTTTTGGTAAAACTCATACCATAGTCTGTGAGTGTGTGTTGTATCCACAACACTTGAGCACAACAACTTCCAGCTACTACATATTCAGCTTCAGTAGTGGAAAGTGCTACTGAGTGTTGCTTATTTCCTATCCAAGAAACTAATGAATCTCCTAAGAAATGAGAAGTTCAAGATGTACTCTTTCTATCCATTATACATCCCCCATATTCAGCATCTGAAAAACCTTTTAGAACAAATTCATTTCCAGAAGTATAAAAGAGTCCTAAATCCATGGTTCCCTTTAAGTAGCGAATTTTTTTTCACTACCTTTAAATGAGATTCCTTGGGATTGGATTGATATCATGCACATAAGCATACTGAAAACATTAAGTCTGGATGACTAGCTGTCAAGTAAAGTAAACTTCATGTCATACCTCTAAAATATTTTTGATCTACAAGTTTCCCAGCTTCATCATGATTAAGTGTATTTGAGGTACCAATGGGAGTACTAATACTTTTAGTGTTTTCATATCCCCACTTTTTAAGGAGATATTTAATATACTTATGTTAGGATATATAGATTCTTTCTGGTTTTTGAGAATTTCAAAACCAAGGAAAAATGTTAACTCACCCATCATACTCATTTCGAACTCAGATTTCATTAGATTCACAAAGGAATTAGTTAAAAATTGCTGAGTTGAACAAAATATAATATCATTAACATAAATTCGAACAATCAAAACATTTTTCTTATCTTTATTTATAAAAATGGATAGATCTGCATTTCCTTTAACGTAATTATTTTGAAGAAAAAATACTGTAAGCCTATCATACCAAGATCGAGGGGCTTTCTTAAGTCCATAAAAACATTTGGTAAGTTTATAAACATGTTCAGTATGTTTTGAATCTTTAAAACCAGGAGGTTGTTCAAAAAAAAATTTTTCTTGTACAAAACCATTAAGGAAAGGACATTTAAAATCCATTTGAAGAAGTTTGAAGTTGAAGAATGCTGCAAAGGAAAGTAAAATATGAAGATATTCAAGTCTAGATATTGGAGCATATGTTTATTCATTGTCTATTCCTTCTTGTTGATTATAGCCTTTAGCAACAAATATATCTTTATTTCTTACTATGATTCCATTTTCATCACACTTATTTCTGAAGACCCCTTTTACTCCAATAACAAAATTTTCCTTGGGCCTTTCAACTAAGGTCCATACTTTATTCCTTTCTAATTAATTTAGGTCATCTTGCATAGCTTTTATCTAATCATCATCACCTAAAGCTTTATCAGTGCTTTTTTGTTCTAATTGGGAAAGGAATGCTAGATGTTCTACTTAATTCCTTAAGGAACTGCTAGTCCTTATGGGTTGATTTACATCACCACTGAGACTATCATTGGGATAATTCTTAAGAAACAACTCATTTGGGTTTTTTAAAACTTGTTCATCAACATAAGGTAGAAAATCTTCTGGGGTAAATGCTTCAGAAACATATTCTTGGACATTTTCCTTATCAGAAGGATCTTCTAACAAAGGTTGATAATCAGTTTTTGAAAACACATCCGAAGATGTAGGTTGGGGTTGTTTAAAAACAAATGGATTAGTTTCATCAAATATGAAATATACTGTCTCTTAAACAGTACAAGTGTTTTTATTGAAAACACTATAAGCCTTAGATGTTGTAGAGTAGCCTAAGAAAATTCCTTCATCAGATTTTGGTGTAAATTTGTGTAAGTTATTTGTATTATTTAGAATGAATACCTTGAAACCAAAAACCATGAAGTGGGAAAGTCTTGGTTTTATACCATTCTATATCTCATAAGGAGTTTTATGAAGAAAAGTTCTAATCAAAACCTGATTTATAATATAACAAGTAGTACTTACAACTTCAGCCCAAAAATGTTTGGCTGTAGAGTATTCACTCAACATGGTTCTTGTTATCTTTTGAATAGTTATATTTCTTCTTTAAACAACACCATTTTGTTGAGGGGTTCTAGGTGCTGAGAAGTTATGAGTAATGGATTTTTTACTACAAAAGTTTCAAAATCAGAATTTTGAAATTCTCCTCCATGATAATTATGAATAGTTATCAAAGAAAGGTTTTTCTCATTTTTAACTTGGGCTCTAAAAATTTTAAAATATGAAAAAGAATCATATTTCTTTGCAAGAAAATAGACCCTCATAAATATAGTGTAATCATTAACTCAGAAAAATACATAATATTTTCCTCCAATGCTTCCAGTGTGTGTTGGGACAAAATGATCCATATGGACTAACTGTAATGCATCAGTGGTTGAGACTTCACCAACTGATTTAAAACTTGATTTATGTTTCTTATAGAATTTAAAAGGATCACAAACTTTTGAATAATCAAATCTAATCTTTGGTAGATCTTTAAATATTCTTTTCTTAGATAGTTTTCATAGGTTCTTAAGGTTATAGTGTCCTAACCTTCTATGCCATAACCAAGAATGATCTTCCATTGCACTAAGGCAAGGTAAGACTTTTTTTCTAAGGTATTCTAAGTTTAGTGTGTAAACAATCTCCTGCCTATTGGAAGAAAGAATAAACTTTTACTTGGAATTGTGTACTAATCACTTTTCATTCCAAAAATTCACAACGTAACCTTTATCAAACAATTGACTTATTCTAATGAGTTTTTTATTAAGAACTTTAACAAATAAAACATTTGAAATCAAAGTTTTTCCAAGAAGAATGATGTTACCGATACAAATAATTTCTCCCTTAGCATTATCTCTGAATATTAATTTTCCTCCTTTTGTCTTGATAATCCTCTCAAAGTAGTTTTTATTACCAGTCATATGCCGAGAACATACACTATCCATGTACTAAGGATTTCTATTGGTAATTTGTTTATTTTTCTAAAAATAATAATGTTAGACTTTCGGAATCCAAACTTTTTTGGATCCTAAATTGTTAGACAATAAAATTTTGGGTATCCAAATTTGTTTAGAAAAATAAGTTTTATAAAACCCAAGATATTGAACATTATTCAAAGAATAATTTTTCTTCCAATTCCCACCACTTTGACATTTAGTACAAAAAGGGGCTCTGGATGAAATAAAATAGTTGTTTTTGAAAACATGTTTTTTGTGAGTATAACCTACTCCAGTAGTATTTCTTTGAGGTTTAATTTGAGAATAAATCATGTCAAAAGTTTATTTACCAGAAGTAAATCTTGAAAGAAGTTTCTTAAGGGAATATATTTTGGATTTTAGTCTTATGACTAAATTCCTATCCTCAAGAATTATTTCTTTAGAGTTGTATTTTTCCTCAAAAATATTTATTTTTAAAATAGCATTCTTAAGATCTTTATAAAGTTTTTCCTTTTCATAATTTACTTCCTTAAGGTCTTTAAGATGTTTTTCTAGAAGCTCATATTTATCTTAAAGATCTCTATAGAGGTATGAAATATCTTTTGTATGAACTTCTTCTATAGTATTTACCTTATCTAATTTCTTATAAATTTTATAGTTTTTTTCTTCTAACAACTTGGAAAATCAAGATACTTCTTCATAAGATGGTATTTCTTCATTATATGAAGATGAAGTATCTTCATTAGAAGTAATATCTTTAGAATAGTAATTCTTATCAAGAGATAAATTTGTTAAATCCTCAACAGAGCATACCTTGGCCACAAGATAAGTATTTGGGAAAGAAGTAGTAGCAATGAATCCGATATTTTTCTGTGCTAATGATTCATATTTAGAAGATTCACTTCCCGAAGAGTCTCCACAGCTATCACTCCAAGTATCATTTGCTTTAAGACTTTTATTCCACTTCAAACGATATAACTTCTTCTTGTTTCTTTCTGAATTCTTTTCCTTCTATTTCAATAGAGGGCAATCAGGTCTGATATGACTTGTTCTTCTATATTAATAACGAGTAACTTCCCCATTTTTTCTCTTTGTAGTCTGTCTTCTTGAACTCATTTTGATAATTCTTTTGAGATACTATCTTGTTCATTATCCGAGAAAGATTAGCTAATTAATTATAAGAATTTTCTGTATCACTAGATTCTGACTGAATAGTAACTTTCTTTGACTTTGATCTAGTTACTATTTTCGGAGTCTTTTCTTTCATATGTTTAGATGTAGTTGTAAAAGAAACTCCTCCATTCCCATTATTCTTTTTAACATTATTATCATCTCTCTTCATTCTGGTCTCATGCTGAAGAAGAGTTCCAAAGATCCCATCTAAGGAAATCTTGGTGACTTTCTTGTTCTCATCAATTTTTGTCCTCTCGGATTCCCATTCATTTGGAATAATGTCTATAATCTTATCTAAAATGGCCTCATCATCCAAACCCTTTTCTCCCATAGACTATAAGATATTTACAATATTCATGAACCTTTGCTGAAATTTACTTATATGTTCTCTATAAGAAAAGTTAAATCCATGGTATTCAGCTCTCAACATAGAATTTCTTGTCTCTATAACTTCAGATGTACCAAAATGTGTAACTTCAAGTTTATTCTAGATACTGTTTTTAGCTTAAAATGAAGATATTTGACAATAGATATTCCTAGTCATTGAACATAGCAATGTATTTATGACTCTGAAATTTGCTTGATATTCTGATTTCTCATGATTAGTAAAAGTTCTCAATTCCTTATCATGAATCATATAATCTCCTATCAGCATCAGATATTTATCAACTCCAGTGTTAATAACAAAAGTCTTCATCCTATCTCTCCAGTAATCATAATCATTTCCATCAAAAAAGGAGGTCTAGTTGGATTTATATTGTCGATAGAACTAACATTTAAACCTTCCATCTTAAGAAAAATATTTCCACACGAACTTGTTAATAATATAAGTTTATAAACAAGGGAAAAAATATCCTATAAAAGGAAAATAGAACTAGAGTATCTCTAAGAAAAATATGAATCCGAACTTTATGAGTATGAAAATTTGATTCTGAAAAAAAATGACGAAGAAGGTTTCTCTTCGGAATTTAATCGTGAGATTAATTCAGATTGAACCAAAACTCGAAAGCCAATTGTTGGATTGGTTTAGGGTACAAGGTCACCCCCTATGATACCAATTGTTGGATCAATAGTATGATAGATATGATACTGATTGTAGTATCAATATATTGTTTAGATACTCAATATACAAGAGGGGGGTGGGGTGAATTGAATACATTAAATATTCCTTAAGGAAATTTTGTATAAAAAAATTCACAACACATCTAAGTTCTAATAACTTGATTGATTCCAAAAATGAATCAAAAGTTTAAAATAACATAGATTCTACCTTAAAGAATATAGAATCTTACTCAATCAGAGTAAAAGTATAAATAAGTATAATATAGTTATACTTTCCTTAAAAAAAAATTACAACAGAAAACAAAATTGAAACACTACAAGTAACAAGTAGTAAATATCTTAACCCAAAAAGGGTATCCAACAACCATGGATAAAGGTCCTTTGATTCATACTTTCAAGAAATTCTGTCTCACCCAAACCCATGTATGACCTCAATCCAAAGATTGGTATCTGTCTTACTATCACCACATGCCCTTGATTTGTAAGGAAATCAGAAACTCTGACTTCACAACCTGAAGTCTCTGATTTTAAGGAAATCACACCTCTTCACAAAGCAATTCTGTATGAAGAAAAGATTGAACAAGCTGTTCAAACTTTCTACATGAAGCCTGAGAGTTTATAAGAGCCTATATCTATAGAAATCACTTCAACAACATGTAAGCAAGTTCTGCCAAAAGTAAAAGTACTGAGCTCGTTCAAATGAGCTTCTATTTATAGGCACGACTTCAGCAGTCTTCTCCCTCCTCCAACAGTCATATTTTTACTTGAATTTCAGAGGGACCTATACACGTGTCACTAAAATAATGGTTAGTTGGTAACCGAATGCACGCCATCGTTTTATAACCAAATAATGTGTAAGAAAAAATATGATTACTTGAACAAATTTATTTCTCGAAGTGTAATAAAAATGAAATTTCAGAGTCTAACCAAAATACATTTGGTATATATAATAAAAGGATATTCAGATTCTGTTTTCCAAGGAATTCCGAACCTGAATTCTATAAAATTTCGAAGTCTGAATTTCAAGGAAATTCAGAATTTGGATTCACAAGAATTCAGAACCTGAATTTAGAAAGTTCGGAATATGAATTCATAAGAATTCAGAGTCTGAACTTAGAAGAGTTCAGAGTTTGAATTCAGAGAACTCAGAGTCAAAACTCAAAAGTGTTCAGAGTTTGAATTCAGAGCACTCAGAGTCCGAAGTCCTAATAATTCGAAGTCAGAATTCATAGAACTTGTATTCAAAATTCGGATCATCAAAACATAATGCTCTATATCAAAGTATTATATGATTCCGAGGTTTTGGATATGAAACTGAATTTTATACTTAGATAAAATAGACAATAAAAAACATGGTAATGATAAATTTCCTCAGGGAAGGAAATCTTTCTTGTGAAATTAAAACATAGGGTAAAATGAAATTTACCTTAAGATAAGGTGTTTGTGATTTTCAAAAAAATAAGGAATGGAAAATTCATAAGGAAACCTTATTAACTCAACATATATGTTTTTCATTTTGAACTAAAAAGGATATATTGATTAATGATGAAGACCTTGAAAGGTAATTTAAGGGAAATGTAATATTTTGATTAAGGGAAGGTAACCCTAATGTGTTCAAGATGTGGATAAAATTTTGTTTATCTTGGATTAAGATATGTTGGATATGATTAATTAGATGATACTGATTAAGGATATATTGACAAGTGGGGTTATCTATCATGGATGAAGTTTACAAAATTTTTTTACTTAAGGAATTTATCCAATAAGATTTAAAATATGGAATCAAACATGTTTTCAATAAGGATATATTGTAATTGAGGTTATGACCATGACTCAAGGGAATACATGATGTAGGTGTTCACATGTTTGGAATATTACCAACAAGAGATACCTTAAGTTATATGTGGGATAAATGTTTATCTGAGTCAATGAACCTATTTATAATGTTTTTGATTTCTATCTATTGGAAGGATTGTAAGGTCATCCACTTATGGAATGTTTATGTTAAAATTCAGTTGATGTTTGTGATATTAATGTATTATCTCACCATAGGTATATTTTTTTCATATTTATTAACTTGTGCTAACCTTTTTATTGGAAAGACTTATAGAATGACTTGTAAATTTTTTCCTTGATCTAATGATCTATTAGTATATTAGGAATTCCAAGTTCAATTTCATTTCCTAGAAGAATAGATGAAGTGTAAATTGATGAAGGCATAAAAAATAGTGATATTTTCTAAAATTGAGTATGCCTTCTCATGAATATTATTTAACAATTGAAAAAAGATGATGATGTAAAAAGGTTGTCATGTTATCATAATTTTTATGATAATAATGACACCTTTAATGCTTATTTAGTTTATGCTTTTGTTATTGTTATCCTTCTCTAGATCACCCACTTTTCTTGTGATCAGTGATCATTATCAATCTCTATGATTATTTACATTTTTCTTCCATGCCCAAATCTACACCTATGCTCTCCTATATAGAAACCTAGTTAGGAGTTACATTGGGTAATCATTATGTTTCTAACATTCATTTTCAAAAGAAAATTTAATTCTTCATTTTGACAATGTGGGTTTATATGAATGAAACATTCAACTATTAAACATTTTGTAGTCTATATGAATTTTAAGGAAAACATTCATTTTAAGGGGGTAGAATGTAAGACCCCAATATTTTTATAAGATATATATTTTTAATTTATTTGATTTATTGTTTTTTATACTAAACTAAGATAATATTGTTTGACACACAAAAATGTCTTAGATTGTGGTATACACAATACTATGCTTGGATTCTGTTGCACAAAATTGCAAGTTCTTTTGATAGAATTCATTTCACATAAGACTGAGTTAGTTGAATAACTATGTAATATTAGGTTACATTATATAATAAAAATTATATTGGAGAGTATGATGATTATTAACTGAATTATGAAAATATGATTTACACATGTATATATAATTAATTATTTGGGTTGAAATTAATTATAAATGAAAATAAAGATCATTTTAAATGAACGAAAATGTTTGTTGAAAAGACTATAGATGTGTTTATAAAATAATAAAATCAATCTTTATGGATTTTACTAATTAGATATATATGTAATATATTCAATATAAATTTTATAATTTTTCATATACATTTTATATACATGATATCAGAATGAATTCAATTTTTCAGATTAAATAAGTATTTTTTTATAAATGCAGTTTTGTCAACCTTTGATGGTTAACCCATTTTAAATATATTTTTAAACCCTTTTTCTATTATATTTCATAAAATAAATTTTTTATTTGGAAGCGGGATATAAAAATTTACTTTGGATGAATTATATATATTATTTGATAAGTTTCATGATTTAATAAATAGTAAGAAGAAAATAAATTTTAATTGAAAAGATATTTTTTCATAGAAATAATTTATATGGTTATAATATATAATTTAATCATTTTAGAAAATTAATAAATTATATTTTTATCATTTAATATAATTTAGGTAATTAGAAATAATTTTATATTTAATATTGATGTAAAAACATTTCAATTTTTTGCAATGTTTTAACTTTTAAAACGTGTTTTCTCATTCGAACAATGGGATTAATTTTAAATTTATTTATGAAACTTATGTGTTTTTTATTTATAAAATTATATTAAATATTTTTAATTAGGGGGTAAAAATTATGTAAATATCTTTCTTTTATTTTTGTGAATTATGAATACTAATTTTATAATTTTTTATTAATATGGAGTAAGTGTAAGTCGAGAAATTATTGTTAACTATAACTTTATAAAATTTCCGTAAATTTATTTCTAATATCATCGGATTATTATTTTTGATCAAAATAACCCTTAGGTATAAATGGTATCCTTTGTAAGATACTTGGAAGATATTAGGACATTTAATATATTTTATTTCTGAAAATCTTAAACAAGTCTTACACAAATTTTAATATCTATATCATTTTTAATATTAGATATTACAAAAGATAAATTCAACTATAAATACTCTTTTTAAATAAAATTTTTTATGGTAATTTATTTGTAATTTTTAGGTTATAAAGAATTACCTTAAAATCTTATACTATGATGATGCAAACATTATTTAATTGGGGAAAAATAAATAAAATAATTATAATTAAAATAAAAAATAACCATTAAAACCAAAAAAACATGATAAAATATTATTATTCTAGTATATATCGACCACAATAATCCATGGGTTGAGTTATTGACCATTTGGAGCCACATGGAAAATAAAATGACACTTATAATATTTTATCTAAAGTAATGTAAAATTTTTCACATTCATGTTTTAATAGATATGAAATTTTTAATGTATGATTTTTTAAAATATATATTTTAATATTAATATAATTATGAAATCAATTTTATTTATATTCATAATATTTTTTTTAATTTTTATTCCATAAAAACTATATTAACTAATTACAAAAATCTGATGTAGTAATTATTTTATTAATAGAAATATCAAATAAAAGTTATTAAAAATAATAAAACAAATATAATTTGGGATAATTAATATATCAAATGAATTTTATAGTTGAATTTGACCTCTTAGTAATATAATAAAATACTTGGTTCTATTTTAACTTTTTTATCTTGTTATTTTTTAAAACCATGGAACAAAATAGTGTTAAAAATTACACTATTAAATGTTTTTCAAAATAAATATTTATTAAAATATTTAAAAATCGAAATAGTTTTTTTAAAAAAAATATGAAAAAGTATTAAATTTTCTAAAATTTTATAAATTATACCTTAATGGTCTAATGGACATCAAATAAGTAAAAAAAACATTATTTTAGAACTAAATAATTTGTTACCTTAGGTAAAATTAAAAGTAGAATAACTAAGGGTTAATTAAAATGATATGGTTTTGATTGAATGAAAAAAATTATAAAATTTATTAGATGATGATATTACTATATTATCTCATCTAATATTTAAATATATTACATTTTTGTGTATTTTTATTGGGTTTTATTTTACTATAAAATAATATTTTTGGAGATTCCAAAAGTGCCCCTCACTTCAATTATAAAAGAGAACCTCTTTCCTCATTTTAGTAATTCACATTGATACTTCAATATTTTCCAAATTTTACCCATTTCCATTATAAATATCCCTATCCACATTTCATATGTGATTTTTTAATCAAAACACCAACTTTAGTATCACTTAGAGGAGATCTTGAGGGAGCTCGTCAATGAAGAGGTAATTTCCTCAACCAATTATTTCAAAATTCATTCTTATTATACATATAATTTATAGGTTTTTTTTCATAATAAAGTAATAAATTCAGTATCAAATATATTATGAGAATTTGTTATTATCATGAAACCACTATATTCCACTTTCTATCCATCCTATGAAAAACAAAATCACCAAACGTGCGTACGTATGACTTACCGTCTCCACACCGCGGTGTAATTTTTTTTCACCACCACAATACTTGGATGGGAGTAATGATGGGGATAATAACAATATATGATGATTATGAAATAATATTGATTCTTAAATAATATATAACATTCAATTTTATACCATTCCTCAATTCAAGTAATTATATCATCGCTCGTGCGTACGTACGACCTACCATCTCGATGACGCGATGTGATTAATTCTCCCTGATCTCATTTAATATGGATTTTATAAATGTATAGAATGAATGAATATGATATATATTACATTATAATAATTCTATAAATGATATAAAATAAAACCATAAATAATAACTAGGATTTATATGACAAAATATGCAATAAATAACTCTTGAAACAAGTGTAATAATGAAATACTATTAAATGAGTAAATGTATGGTGACATATGATATCATAAATATAAATATAGTTTTGGAATTAGTATATAACACAATTTAATAAATTATATAATATTTTATTATACATATAAAGGAACTCAAACCTAATGTATGTGATAATTTTTTAATCTCATTATTATCCTAAATTGTTTATACGTAAGTATTTAGTGGTATTTATTTATCATCCCTATCAATGTATTCTAAAAATTATTTCATAAAATGTTTTACTATTTTATTATAGATGTTTAATGTAATTTTAACCAATTTTTTAGTTTTTAATATATGATTTAAAAGGAATCAACCTTTCATTTTACAAAAAATGTACTTTTTGAATTTTCTGGAAAAGTACGAGAATAGTGTTTTTTAACTTATACAGAATGAATGGATTCGTACAATTTTATAATTCTTATTTACATGATGGTTCCTTAACAATATTTCAAGGTTATTTTTCATGATTTTTTTAAATTAGACGATATTTTAATAAAAGAAAATGTTTTTGAGGAAGAAAGGATATATTCTTTAAGAATTAATTTCATGTGTTCTGTCAAAATTATTTTCCATCTAAGATAACATTATTTAATAGGGATATTTTTAATGTATATTGTTCTTATTATTTCAATGGTTAAATTATGTTTATGATGAAATGATATTTATTAAATCCATATCTTTTTCATGGATTATATAATAATGGAATAATATTTATGTGGCCAATTTATTTTCCATGGGTTATATTATGAATGAATGATGCTTTTCTATCCATATTTTATGATAAGATTTATGTTCCTGTGGAACAAATATGTATGGTTTTCATTATGTGATGGGTGGTACCTATATCTCCCTCCAATTCATTGGGTAAAGATATATACCACATAATAGAGATATGACTAGAACAATAAATGATCTCATTTCATTAATACATAGTTTAAATGGGATATGATCCCAATTTATTAAGATAAGGATGTAATAGTAAGTAAAATCGATTTAGAAATATAGAGATGTAACACTAAGTAAACCTGTTTCAGTAAAACATTGATGGAATGAGGGGTGAACTCTGTTTAGCAATGGACTTTGTCCACAATTATGGCCATGGTAATGAGACATGGCTAATATGAAAATGATTTTTTATTCTTATGTGTTTTCCACAATTTCATGTTTATGGAAATGCTATTTTTCATTGATCTTGTTCCTTAATGTTTTTTTCCTTATGAACTGCCATGATTTATTCCATGTCTCAATATTTTGATATATCTTATACCTGGAAATATTTTTAAAATTTATATTCACATTTCTAAATTATTATGTTCATGTTCTGTTTGATATTTTTCATATTTACCCTTACTGAGCATATTATCTCACCCCATTTTATGCTTCTCTTCCCCAAGATATGATGAAGGGTATTAAGAAGGGCATTTCAAAAGGGTTTCTAGTTTTGAAATAAAAAGTAGGAGACAATGTTGATATTTTATGAACCAATTGTTAATGTTTCCAGTTGATAAAGAAAATAATCTAATACAGTCTTTGGAAATCTATTTTTATTATGTATTAAGTATCCTAAAAAATTAATGTAATTTCCATGAATGTCAAGATTCATTATTTAGAATCTGATACATATTATGAACCATATTTAAAATTATATTTAGGGGTATGGAAACTACTTTGGTTTGAGTGTAGTGGATGAATGGGTGAGTTTAGGAAGGTAACATGGGAGAGAGTCTGATATGAAGGCACAGTGGCGTGAATTGTTCACTGATACCCCATAATAATGATTAAAGAATCTCATGGATGTGTTGTTATATGGTGGGGATGTTGTAAGATCCTATCTTTTTCAGGTGTATTCCTCATTGATATTTTTTTTCATTTGAGACATGGTGTTTAAGTTTTTTTGGAGATGGAGATCCTTTGTTGTAGAAAATTAATTAATTTACTAGGATTTAATTTTTATTTCATAAATATCTTCTGAAAAGAAATATGTTAATTGAGTTTACAAGGATTTTCCATGCTTTTGATGTCTTTGGAGGTGGTTCGGGTTATTTTCATGGGAAATAGGCTAAAGGCTATCTGTTGAGAAATTACAAGCTATGTACTGAAGTTACAAGATGTGTAACTATTTCAAAGAACAATTTATGAGCCTAGTTCATGAAATAAGATTAATGAACTCTATTTTTACATTACATGTCATTTAATATTCATTCAACGTTATGAAGCACCCAAGGGGAAGTGTTTCTCAGAGTATCCCTTTTAAAAGGATTACATGACACGTAAATTTTTTACACATAGTATATTTATTGAGAGTTGTGTTTTTATGTTTGTCTTGCATTAGATATTTTTTCATTATTATGTGAAACTTTACAATCTCGTCCCTAAGTCAGTTTCTAAGATATTTTGGAGTGTCTATCTTGATTTTAGATGGATTGATCACGCATATGATCCCTAGATCCACATTGATATCATCTTCACCTTCATTCGTGTTATATTATCATAATGGAATCATTGGTGGATCATATATTAAAGGAAAGGGGACAATAATTTAACCATATAGTATATTTTGTGGAAATTATGTGTAATATTTCAATTTTATAAAAATAATGTGTCCCAAATTAATTAAACAATGAATTGGATTTATTCTAGGGAATACCTATTGATAAAATTGGGTTTGAGCTACATTATTGATACTTTTTAGGTTAACAAACCCCTAATTATAAATAAATTGACTCATGGATCAATGAATATTTATCATGACATGATTTTTGGGCGATTTCTTGAAATAGATTCACCTTGGCTTGGCCTGATTATTAAAATGTCTAGAATGTTATTTGTTTATAACCAAATGATAAAAAATCTATATTTAATAGATAAATGGTCATTTTAAAAATTAACCGTTGAGCCTTATGATGTGGTATTATAATATCCTTAATATTATTCCTACTAATTTATAAAGTAATTCTTATATACTTGGATTACACCTGAGACATTATCTAATTATTATATAGTAGTATATGCCCAGTGACACATGCTGAAATTATTATATACCGGATTGGCCCTAATACATGATGTAAGGCTTATATACTAATCTTAGCAATGATTAATTATTAAAATTCTTATAAAATAGGTTTAAACTAGGTTTTTTTATTTATAGAATGAATATATAGTTATGGTTGGCATGGATTTGATACATGCTCAGAGACATTCAGACATTGTGCCGAAGCTAGTTATGATTTACCATGGTTATATGGTTATGGTTTGCATGGTTGGGGGACTTTTTCAAAGATATTTTAGTATGGTTCTATATTGGGTTTATGTGGTATTAACATAAATATTTTATTAAATAACACGAATGTTTATTTAATTATTTAATTAACTTTTTATTAGACTAGTTATGATTATACATGGTTTTGACCTAATGAAATATACTCATGCCCAATTTGGGATGATGTTTTATACCCTACCAAATTACATGGATATAGGTTTGGAAAATGGAAAGGGATCCAGCTATTGATTTTTTTCTATTGGTCCTAGAGTTTGGAGAGAGGATCGACATGGGGTTCAGGATAGAGGACTTTTGACCCTTTACACGGTTTTTCTAGTATATTTTTTTATTAAATTTACCACGACATTTAGTTTCATTCTATCATTACAATAATTTATTCCTTTAATAATTTTTTGGATTATTATGTTTGAATTCATTGGTTAGATTTCCATTTTATTGTATTTATTCTGTTATTTTCACACTATGATATTTATTTATATTTCTTATTTATACTGTGTTGTCACTATGTAATCATGGGGTATCATATCCCCACTATAATTATCACACCCATGCTACTATTCATAATCCTATCTCATATGGGTAAGTGTGATTAAGGTCTCATAACCAACCCGAATAATCCATGTGAGTGAGCTCCAGACTGGAGGACGTTACACCTTGTGTGTTTTGGGCTATCATACATTGATTGAAGATATTAGCTAGCCTTTGTGAAATGTAGTGTTGTGATGCGGTCATTGGTTGACATGGATATGATGTTGTAAGTAGTGTAGTTGTGGTAAGATATGGTTATGGTCTGATGGTTTTAATATATTGTGGCCAAGGGATGTGTTTATTGAGGTGATATGGAAGGTTTAAAATTTTTCAGTGTACAATTATGTGATATGTTCCATTAATGGTGTAGCAGGGTTTATCTAGTTTTCTGGTTATCAATGGAATTAGTAATTATACTAAATGATTAGCAATGGTATGAATCGTGTGTGTGGTGTTGGTTAAAATAAACTGAATAAATTAGCAGGTTTTATAGTGTGGAATTAAATGGATTAACGAATAAAAATGGTGGAACTTTTAACTGAGATTTGAAACATATGGAATTGTGTGGTGGTCGTGTGGTGTGTTTTATATAATAGTGGTGGTGGCTGTGATAGTTTATGTGTGGTGTGGTGGTGCTATTTTTTTATGTGATAGTGAAATTGTCTTAAACCCATATGCTGGGTAATACATTCTACCTATATATCATGAATTTTTATGTTATTTTTATTCAAGACCCATTCGATTTGGTTAACATTAACAATTATCAAAGGTCCTTGGTTTTGAGTGTTTTACCTAACATTTGAGATGGTGGTGATAAAGATAGCTGGATACCCCCTCATCACCACTCTTCCATCTACAATGATGGACCTTGTGTATTTGGGTGAGATATTGTGTGATGGACTAGGTTTATTTGGGTTAGATGTTGTGTAATTATACTATGGTGTAATATGATATGTGGTGGGGTTCATGCATGGTTGGTGGATGGAATATTGTTTATATTTTTCATGTTTATGATACCCTACTTCCATGGTCATTTGATCATATGTGGTGTGATTTCTTGATTTTATGGGGGTTTGATTCAATGTAATGACCCAGGTGTATTTAGACGTGATGTGATGTGATGAGTACAAAAGAGTTAAGAACATATTAATTTCAACATTGTGGTATGAGAGAGATAAATCAATGGTGAAGAAATAGTGGGGAGACTTGATTAATTATGTTATCTATTTCAATGTTACTATAATATATTTTTTAATTAATGAATGATTCAGAGTGAGGATCATATTTTTTATTTTACCTCTTCATGTAATTTTTGCTTCTTTTGTTTTTTTACAAGTACATTGGTATGATCTTTCCACATGTGCACTTGAGACATTGGGTATGATCTTGCTGAGTATAATTTTATAATCACCATAGGAATACATACTATACTTTTGGTTTCCATGAGGCCTTTTGTTACTGATGTATACATTACTAGCTTGGGATAGAGATATTGTTTATGCAGTGATATAAGACTTGTCTTTTAGTAATTTACTTTGAGACAACTACATGTATCTCTTGACATTTTTCATGCATTGTAGGAAGGTTTTGGGTTTATTTTTATATTACATACAAGTTTTTTTTGGGATTTCTTATCCTATCTCCCATTATTTTTTTTCATAGAGGGAAATGCCTCCCATATGTGATATTTTTACACCCTCAGTGTTGGTCACTATCTTGGGGCCTACTAGAGGTGGATCTTGGGGGTAATTATCTCTCTTCCTTCTGTTCCATCCCTGGAGGGATATCATTAGATGGATAGGGTCGTGATAGAATGATATCAAATCTTATAGTTGAGAGATATGATGGAGTTTGGAGTTATGGACTATATAGATTTCCTGGGTTTGAAGGTTATCGGTTCTGTTTAACCTTGTTTTGTGACATGGGCTAGGGAAGCCGACTATGAAAAATAGTTTTAGACCCCCCATTATTTGGTTCAAATACTATGAGTATATCAAAAAACATAGAAATGTGGATATATTTCTAGGGTAGATTCCTAAGATAGGCACACATATTATGAATGACCGTATTCATGTTTGATTGAGTAATTGAGGAATTTTAACTTAATAAAACAATGAATTAAATAAACCTATGATAAAATTCCATTATAACAATCTTAGGGTGCTTTCTTCAATTTTTAGTAATGGCCCCCAGTTTTCATCTATGATTGGTTTAGGTAGTTGAGGTTCATAAGGAAGATTTGATTGATCGTTGGAGGATCAACCTACAAAAGGAGGATGATGCATGGTAGAGGACCTTGAGCGTCTTTTAGTTACTAAGTTTGGGAATGTATGAGTGGATAATATTTGATATAGATAGGGAGTATTGGTTTGTGGGGCTTGAGATATATTTTGTTTTTATATGAGCACGATATTTGTTCTTCGATTCATTCCTATTAAGACAGTTGTTGGGAGCATTTAATTAGTGGTGGATGTTGTATCTTGGGGACCAAAAAATGAAAGATGTGTTGTGGAAAGAAATTAAAAAGGATTTCAATTTGAAATTCCTATCATGAATGAAAAATAAAGAAATGTAGGATTAAATGATATCTCTTTAGTAGGGGAGATTTTTTGTGAAGGATTGTGGGAATAGGTTCAAGGAACTTTTGTATTTTCTCCATTTTTCTCCAAATGATGATCCTGGATTGTGACATCTGAAGGAGGTGTAGCTCCAAATGATGATGTACGAGAACACCAATTTTTTGTTCCCTAAGTATATAGAGGCATTAAATAATGTATATGTTATCAATTAGATCCCTTTACTAGTATTTGAGACTTGATAGAGTGTTCATAAGAGAATATTTAGGATCATGGATTCAAGAAGTGGGCCATGGGTGATTAGATATACATGTTTCCATATTGAGGTGAACAAAATGTGGACGATTTACATCCATATTTATAGGGAATTTGGTTTTTGAGCACCTACTGAGAGCTTCCCCTTTTCATTTTTTGTTAGTAGGAATATGTTCACTACTAGACTCAGTAACTGATCATTCAAGGAGTTCTGTTTTAGAAGGGTGTTTGGACCCTTTTCAGTAGCAATTGCAGTTTCATCCAAGGCAATTTCTGTGGAAGGGACTATCATTGCTTATTCAGTACTAGAGGGTAGATGGTGGTGGTAGAAGGAAACATTATAATTGTCCCTATCCAAAGGTACCCATGCCATATCATAGATTTAAAGTATAAAAACAAACAGATAGAGGAGTTGGTCATGGCCGTATATATGCATTGGAGTTAGTGGTTCTATAAGGGTCAAAGGTCATTATAGGTATGATACATTTATCATCTATCTTAATTTGTAAAATTATTTATTTGTGATCCTTTTACTCCTTTCCTACTATTACTTTTTTCTGTTCTTTTTGACTAGGTGTGGAGATACTTCCAATGCCCTTGGTGTTATCTATTATACTTGTAGGTCAAACATTTTTTCTTGATGTGTGATGGGGATGTAGCCTGATGGTGGATAAACACTTGTCCCTAAGAGATTACTCTAGTTGTAGATATAATCATATAATGTTATCCTTAGAGTTTATTGGTTTCATTTTATTAATTCATTCATCCACTATTTCTTGAGAAGGGTTTCATTTTATGATGTGGAGGTCTAGTGAGTGTTGTTCATTAGAGACTGTGGTAATCAGATGGATGGTTGGAAATAAGAACCTATTTTATCTCTATTGGAAGGTCTATCCATGGATGGTCAAGTGGAGGATGTTTCCAGGGTCATGGAGGAGTTCCTGGATTTTTTTGGAGGAGGTTGTGGAATTAACCACATGGTGTGATGTTATGTTAGGATTGAGTTATATTTGGATGTGTCTCTAAGTTTTATGGATCCTTATCTAGTGAAACTTATGAATATACGAGAGTTTATATTGAAAGTGGATGATCTGATGTAGAGGTGTTTCATCTAATCTTATGTGTTTTCATAGCGTGCACCAAGGTTTATTTTCTTTAAGGATGATGGTAGTTTAAGGTTTTGTGTAGAGTGAAAAATGTTTAATCAGTTGTAGATCAAGAACTATTACCCTATCTTACGGATTAATGTTTCATTTGACCAGCTGAGAGAGGAAGTATGGTTATATAAGATTGATATACAATTTGGATATCACTAGATGAGGGTGAAGGATGAGAATATACTAAAGTCTTACTTCTTATATTGTTATGGGATCTTCAAGTTCACGGGCTTGCTGTTTAGTGTTATGAAGGCGCCATACATTTTTATAGGGCTTATGAACTCCCTATTCCATGGATTTATAGACCATTTTTTTATCATATTCATCGATGACATCATGATCTAACCAAATTTAGAGGAGGTCCATGCCATGAATCTCAATGTTATTTAACATGTTCTTTGTCACCCTCAGCTCCATGGAAATATGTCCAAGTGTAATTTCTAGATTAGAGAGGTGAATTTCCTTGGGCATGTGTTGTCTTATCTGGGTTAAACAGTGGGATCATCAATTTTCTAGGTGATTGATTCTTGGGAAATAACCATGAATGTGTCTGAGGTTTTTAGTTTTGTCAGTATGTCATGTTATTTTGAAAGTTTTGTTCCCGGTGTATCTCAAGTTATAGCCAAAATAATAGCTTTAAAAAGAAAGTACCCATATTTTTGTAGACTAGTCTATGCTAAGAAGTTTTTGGTTGTCTGAAAGATAATTTGGTCACTACTCCAGTGCTTTAGTTGCTCGAAGGCGGTGTGATGTTATATGTTTTTTTATTAATCCCATAGAGGATTGGTATGAGTGTTGACGTGTTAATGAGTTATTATCTCTTATGAGTATATGAAATTACGTTCCCATAACCATAACTATGATACCTATTATCTAGATCTAGTAGTAGTTGTATTCACAACATTAACTTATTAGTAATCCCTTTGTGGATTTTAAAGATCATAAGACCATGAAACATGTATTTTCTCAATGAGATTTCTATTTGTTCTAGTAGAGGTGGATAGAGTATCTCCGTGATTACAATTTTGAGATATCTTATAGCCCATTAAATTATAATGTTTTTGCTTATGTGTTGTGTTGGAGGTGTTGAGGAGACGTGGTTTGGGAGTTTACAGATATTTTGAAAGGGTTAGAAGAGCTTTTAGTAGTGTATATTAACATTAAAGAGATAATTGGTTATGGTTTTATTTGTCAGGTGACATGAAATTCATCATTTTCTTATAAGGTAGAGTTGTTAAAATGGGGATACTTATAGGTAGAGGTATTGTGTGACTATTTATGCCTTTGTATTTCTCTGGAGGAATGGTCATAGGATGGTCATAGCTATTTGCTATTTTAAGGAAGGTTGTTTGTTCAATTAGTATTACATGAGGAATTTCTATGTGAGTTTCACTACACCTTTAATGGTGCATATTTTAATGACCATTATGTACCATTTTTTGAGGATAAAACTTTTTTCATTAGGTATGAAATAATTAGTTGCAGTGTTTTTGGTATATTGTCTGGTTTTTCAGTAGGTGAATGCAAAAAATCATGTTCCTAGAGGTTTTCTCTAACCATTATATATTCCTTAGTAGAAATGAGAGGATGTATCAATGGATTTTATTCCCAGGTTACCTAAGGATTAGAGAGGTTCTGATTCATTTCAAGTAATAGTGAACCAACTGATGATTTTAGTGAATTTTATGGTGATTCGTTAGTTGAGTACCATATATGTTTTGGTGATGTAGTATATGAAAGATGTGGCTAGGAATTGTGGGGTAATGAGGAACATCATCTATGATCTAGATCCATGTTTTAAATCATGTTTCTAGATGGAATTTCAGCATGATTTTGGATCTTAGTTGTGACTTATCACTACTTTCCTCCCTCAGATAGATGAGGAGATTGAGCATACCATCCAGTTACTAGAGGATACAAGTTGATCATACATCCTCAACATTGGTGAACCATGGGTAAGGAACCTGTCTCTAGATGAGTTCATCTACAACAATAAATATCAATATTTCTTTGTAATATCTACTTTTGAGGTGTTTTATGGTCAACCTTATCATTATTAGTTATGTTGGATGGTGGTTGGGGAGTCACCAGTTCTTGGTCCTAATGTGGAAGATAGCATGATCGAGAGATCTTGTTATTATGTGAGAGGATGAGGGTAGTGTGGGACTATATAAGTCCTATTCTAATCATATGTAGAGGCCATAGGAGTTCATGTTTGGAGACAATATATTCTTAAGAGTCTCCCATCAGAATGGGTAGAGGAATTTTGGGAGGGGTAGTAAACATTCACCCAGGTTTGTTGGTCCATTTGAGGTGTTAGAGCATGTTTATAAGGTGGTGTATCAATTTGAATTGTAACAAGTGATGAATCAGATACATGAAATCTTCCACATGTCTCTATTTGGTATGTTAATGATGACTTTCACATTATTGGGTTGGGAGATTTAGATATCAAGGATGATAATAAATTTGTGGACGGACCATTTGTGATCTAGGATCGTCGAGAGAAGGATTTGTGTGCACATACTATACCTTTGGATCATGTTTCATGGAGGTATACTATCCAAGATGGGAGTTCATTGAAGTGAGTGACGCAGATGCATGCCCATTGACCTGAGTTTTTTTTAACATTTTTTATTTTATTTTTCATTAGTGATGTTCTATTAAGATCATTCCATTAAACGAGTAGTGATATTTTTTTGATGGAGTGATGTGTGATAAATATTTTTGGAAAATGAAGAGGGGAAACCCTAATTGCACATCAAGAAATGATAAAAGATGACATGAATAAAACCATGAAGGAGAGTTAGTTCTGCTCAGAGAGCATAATATATTTTAACGAATGATGAAATTGCATTATTTTTTTTATGGAAGTATTGTGTGTTCGTTTTGGTGTTTTTTGGTTTGGGATGTGTGGAGGTTGAGATGGTTGTTTTGTGATATGGTTATGTGGTCATGTGGTTGTATCGGAATATGGTGGGTTTTGGATAGTGTTAGAAGACATAGAATTGTTCCGGATGAGATGAGATGATGTAGTTGTGCGAGATGTTTTTTTTGGGGTTTTAGTTTAGTGTGTTTGGCTAGTTGAACCATTTTTTATACGATGAGATCCTTTAGAGGTATCTCAAAGGACGGTTGTTCATACCCATTTATTTTATTTGGGCTTGGTTTTTATTCTTGGGGGTGAGAATCATTTTATATTTATCTAATGTGATGGTCTATTCCTTCACAACTTGTTACATTTATATTTTTGGTTGTTGGAGAGGTTTAGGTGAAGGATTTAGGAGGATTGGTGGATTTGGAGCTATAACTATGCAACAGAAGAGATTTCACGATGTAAAAGTAGAATATAAATCATGAACTTTGGTTTTATAGATTGTGGGGATGGTGTTTTATGGCTTATATACAACGATGTAAAAAGTATGACCTGAGTTTACACCATAATAAGATATTAAGGGTGTAATTTTAATCCATCTTTAGGTTCCATTTTTTAGAGTAAAATGGATTCAAAGCCCAAATTTGCTCTTATATCATGTAATCTATAGACACATTGGGAATTTTCTGTATAATTTAGGCAACTTATAACCTTCATATTAGTTTTTTTGGAAAAAATTTCCTTCATTTGTTCTTTCCCCCCTTTAATTTACTTGATGAAACCTTTTATATTTTGGAAGACCTTTCAACATATGTTTGATCTCCTAGAACCTTTGGTTTAGGTGGTGTTTTCTTGGTGATCGGTTATGAGTTATCCTCCCTCTATTTATTGCTTTCTTATGTCATTTACTAGGATATTCACTTTGGTGTTATTTATGTGGCTTAAGTTTTGTGTGGGAAGTATTTTGATAACCCTTTGGTTTAATTCAAGGTGATCTATCATTTCCATGTGTTCTTTTGGTTTTCAAGAAGTTTCATTTTAATATTCTACTGAGCAGTGATATTAGAAATCTTCTTCATGGATGGGGATCATCGTTCTCTTCCTTTATATGTACTATGTGTGGGGGTAAAATTATTATTATTTAATTTGGGCGGATATTGGGGTTGTATTAATAAATATAATAAATTAGAATAACTAAAATTTAAGGGGATGGGGAGAAATTGAATGATTCAATGGTTCATTTATGTTGCTGATGATATTAGGCATTTAAATCACATTTGTTAGGAGTCATGTTAGTTCCATAGTTGATTTTTTGTGACCCCCTTTATATCTTTTTGACTGATCCCACCATGAATAAAATTCTAATAACATATATACATTTAATAAAATTATTTCTCATGGGAATATATTTGTGTGATATTGCCCATTCTATCAAAATATGTAATGTGATGAAATCTATTGAATATGTTTTTGAATGTGTGAAATATTGTATCTGTATAAAGTTCCATTTTTGTGTTAAATTTTGTGTTGTGGGATTAAATTTGGTGATAGAGGTGAATGAATGGGCTATTTTAAGTGTGGTGTTATGATGTGGTGGTTGGTTGGCATGGATGTGATGTGGGATGTTGTGTGGTTTTGGTACACTATAGTTGTAGTGTGTGATAGTTATAGTGTGCGATGGTTGAGGTACCTGATGGTTGTTATGGGAGGTGGTTGAGGCATGTATATTTTGTAATGAGATGCCATTATAGACATATTTTTCTGACAAATGATGTGATATGGTCCATTTGTGGGGTGGAATTATTGAGTTTGTTTCCCAATTAGCAATGGAATAAGTTATTATGCTAAATTAGAATACATGGGTTGGAATTTTCCTATGTCATTGGACTAAATGAACTAAATAAGTTAATGGTATGTGTAGTGTAAAATGAAATGGATTAATTAATAATAGTGTAGTAAATTTTAATTGAAATTAGAAATGTGTGTCTTTTCATGGTGGTTGTGTTGTGTGTTGTACATATTGGTTGAATCCATTGTGATGGTTGATGTGTGGAGGTGTTTTGGTATGTTAAAGTGTTGTTTTCATGAACCCGTAAATTGGGTATTGTATTCTAGCTATATATCATGTATTTTTATGACATTTAATACCTTAGAAATGATCATTGGTTCTATGTTCTCTGTGTTTTTCCCCACATATAAGAGGACAATGATACAGATTGTTGGATACCGCCTATTGCCCCCTTTGCCTTCAGTAGTGATAACCCAAGTGCATTTGGGAAATATTTTGTGTGATAGACAAGATTTATTTGGGGAATATGTGGTGTGATGAAGCTATGGCATGATGTGATATGTGGTGGGTGTCATGCGTGGTTGGAGGAGGGAATGAGGTTGATGTATTGAACATTTAGGATAACCTAATGCCTGGGTTATGTGATGATATGTGTGTGATAGACCAAGTGTCAGTAGGCATGATGTGATGTGATGGACCAAGTGTATTTGGGAAATAAGTGATGTGATATGATGTGTATAAATGGTATGGGGGAACATGAATTTTTACTTCGGGGTGTGAGAGAAACAAATCATTGGGTATTGGTAGAGAGGTGCATTATTTTTTATCTTGTTGATTTCAGTGTTACTATATTGAATGTGTGATTTAGTGACTAATCCATGGTGAGGATGGGATTGGTTAGTTGACCTATTTATGCTCTCATTGGATATGTTGTTTTTTCACTGACACATTAATATTCTCATTCCATATGTTCACTTGATACCTTTGGTATAATAATACTGAGTATACTTTTATGTGTACCCTATGTATATAGACTATTTTTAGGTTTCTGGAAGGAATTTTGGGATTGATATATACATTACTCGGTTGGGTTAGAGTTGTTGTTGAGTTTCTACTATAAGAATTTTCTATTCCTATTTTACTTGGATACATTAACTTGTGTCTATTGACATTGTTCATACATTTTGGGATGATTTTTGATATATTTTTATATTAGATTATGTAGTTTCTTGGTGGGTTTTTATCATATATATGGATCTTATTTATTCATAGTGGGTAATTTCTCCCATATGTGAGTTTATTATACCGTCAGTGCTAGTCACCAACCAGGGGCCTACTGGTGGAGGTACTCATGGGTTCATTATCTCTATTCCTTAATCACTAGACTAGGTGGGGTATCATTGGATGGAGGGGTCATGTTAGTGGGGTCCTTTAAAATTTTTTTTGGTATTCAAGATATTTAACAGTTTTCATGATGTGAAATGATTATAGTGTGATAATATCAATCATGGGTTGATCGGTTGAAGTCATCATGATTGAGTAGGGGGACTTTGGTAAATAACATCTTCAACAGGTGTTTCAAGATATGATTAGCGGCCAAAGACATGTCTCTGGTTCTCAGGTGAGTGTTAGGTGTGGGGTCAATGTAAAAAATATGGTATTTGGTAATGGTACTTTAGGTTATATCTATAATTTACCATGTGTCTTTAGACCATACCTAGGTGTTGGGGGTGTTAGTGTAGGTTAGGAATCGAGTCTCAATAGTTACACTAGTCTCAAGGATAAAATTCTATGATTAGAAGAAAGATTAATGTTTTTTTGGAATTAATTTTTTATTAATTAGAAGTGTAGAGATATTTTTAGAAGGATGAGATTAACATGAAAATGGTAGTGTTTAATGGGTTAGATCAAGGAATACAGGTTAATTCCTAATGCATAATAGTTAGTTCATGATACATATGGGTCATTATATTAGAAAAATAAAAATCTTCTCATACCCCAGGGTTATCATACATTATTATTATATTCTCATGATTAATGTTTCTCTTGTGTAAGGGTTCCCATTCATAATGGTACACTTACATAAGGGTTATATCATTATATATAAGGGATATGTTACATAAAGGTTTCCTATGTAAAATTAAAAACTAATGTGTTTCCCATACCATATAAACTCATAAAATGGATATGTTTTTATCTTCCCTATTATGTGTAAAGGGAAACCCATGTAAAAATATATGTTATCTCCAAGTCAACATGTGTTACATAAGGGAACTATAAAGGGATATATAATAGTACTTGAAAGAAGATATTTTTTTTAATATTATAGTTAACTTTTTAAGCATAAGGGTTAACCCAATGATATGAAAGGGTGAACCTATATGTAATCGTTAATACATAATAATTACCAGATTTATGTTTGAAAATTTATTAAGTGTTGGAATCCTTGTGACATGTATGTGTTTTCTTTAGCGATACATTAATATTTTTCTTTCATATGTAAAGGTTTTTTTACTAGGATATATAAGGGTTAATCTATAGGTTTGGATAATATATAAAATGTTTTCTTTAAAATGTCCAAAGAATATCATATAAAGTTATTAAATTATTTTATATCAATATGAATTATATAACACTATGATGCTTTCGAGAACCATATTGGTTTAGTATATTTTGAATCATGCATACATAAAAAATGACACATAAAATATTTCCATGTTCTTCAACTAAGTTCTTCACAACTACCACCCTTATTAGACACATTATACATAAAAAATCACTTCATATCCTGGGGAAAAATAAACTTAACAAAGTGTGAGATCAGATTCATAGTAAGGGAAAATATAAGAGATTTAAATCAATGATCATAATTGAGCATAAGTAAAGAATATGTGTTTGGGAACATGATCATAAGTTGAAATAATCATACCCAATAAATGAAATTTAATTAATAATAAATCATTGTATAAGTTTTTTTTCATAACACAAGATGTAATAAATAAGTCCTTTGAATCATTAATAATTAATCATGATCCATGAGAACATATATTAATCATAAGAAATAATTTTATGGAATACATATAAGAAAAGAAAATAATTTCCCCAGTTAAGGATGACTACCAATATTATAATAGTGGATTAGGTTCGCTCCCTATTATATCATATAAATTTTCAAGGATCACCCATAAGAATATCAAAGTAGACAGAGTCCCTTTCTAAATTAGGATCACTCACCATTTTAGTTCCAACTGTCTCATGTTATATCCATATTTACCCAAAACATTTTAAGGCTATATAATTTCAAGACCACATTACTTATAAAAAAACCATATATATATATATCATAATATTATAAAACAATCATAATATCCTCATATCATAACACATAGATGGTAAATGGGTTTTATAAACAATTAATCCTTTAATCATATCATAACCAATGGAAAATTAACATGTTTTATAAAAATATCATTATCATAATCATAAACTATCAAGAGAAATATTAAGGATGGTATAATTTGATCATATTCCTAATAAACAATAATTAAAATAAATGGATGTTTTTATAGATGAAATATTTTATTAATAGATGATTGGAATATTTCTTGAGGAAAATACCCTTATAATTTTTAATTCACTTATTTAAAAACCAAACGATTCCCAAAAAAGGAAAAAATTTTATTTGAAAATTTATATCGAAAGTTATTAATCGATATTCAAATAATTTAGTGTTCATAACAATGAGAAATTCTGATATTGTCATCATCGTTAAAATAATTATTTTGTTCACACATTTGATAAAAGGTACATTATTCAAAAAAGGAAAAGAATATTATTTTGATTTATTTGGAAAGAATTCACATATGAGTCAAATTAACATTAAAAATTCATTTAATAATATTAAAATATATCCTTAAAATCATTTTTGAAAACATGGATATAGAAGATAAAGTTTTTCTGACTGAAAGAAGGATGATAAGGTTGAATTTTCATAAAAAACATTTTTAAATCACTTTGAGTATGAAAGAGAGAAACATGGTTATAAATCATAAAAAATAAAAATAAAACATAGATAACAAGAAAAATTAAAGGTTTCTATCAAATAATGGTTATATTATTTAATTAATAAAAATTAACTCATAAACAATCCTAATTAAAATGGAATTAAAACATAAATCAGTTACCTCTAGTCTCGTCATCCTTCATACATGTTTTAAAATACTATAAAAAAATATAGATTTATTATAAATTTATTATATAATAATACTAATACAAATAATAAAATATATTAGTTTTTTAATCCATATTATCACTTTTTTGTTAACAATTCTTTATTAAAATCACTATTCCTGGTTATATGAACATCATTACTCATTCCTGTTTCAATTTGATAGTCCCAATCCTTATACTTTGATCATGGTTCTATAATCTCTATATTTTTAATAATTTCATTGGTATCATATTTATCCATGATAAACACTTTTATATCCATTCATATAAATTATCGATGAAAAATTAATTAAATTAGTCCCTGAATATGGTAGTTGTTACGTACAGATGAGTGATGTATCTGCTTTTTGATGGTTGATATTAAAGAAAAGTAATTATTAATTCACCTTTAAAATTAAAAATAATATCATAAATATCCTATATATTCCTTATATCCATCATCATAACCATCAAAGTGAAATGGCGTTGAAAAATTAAATTCATCACTTTATAGATGTGGTCATCCACACATACGCACGAGAAACTTTATAATTTTTAAATGGATAGAAATGTGGTGAATAAAATTTATTAAATAATCATAAAAAAATTAATTATATTTAAAATTAAAAATTAATTATTTAAAAATTTATTGCACATATTTATAGGAGATATAAGAAAAAATAAAACTGAATGTATATGGTTAAGAGTTATATCTATTTGTTGAAAAGAATCCTTTGGATTACACTATAATCCTTGAAAAGATGGTCTTTTGGATATAAAAAAATCACTAGGACATTGTGAAATAATATATAATGGTAATTTAGTAGGTTTTATCTAATATATAATTCTCTTAAAGTGTGGATAAGAGAGGATTGGTGGTATCCTTTTATAAGTGAGGAAAAGACACTCTTGGAATCAATTAAAAGATTAAAAATATATATTTATACCATGGTTAATTCAAAATCAGTATTCCATTTAAACAAATAAATCAAAAAAATAAAATTTATTTAAAGATAAATATGTCATAAAACATCAGGGTGTAACATTTAATCTCTCTTATAATAATGTTACCATCAAATTTATGTCACTTAAACAAAAGAAACTTATGATACATCCACCTCATCAAATCTGTAGGTTCCCAGAGAGATTTGTCAAAATTTGGGTTTCACTACAAAGCTTTGACCATGTTAGTGGTATTATTGGGTAGTAATTTATTTATTTCAAACAGAATTCATACTAGTTGTTCTTCATAAGAGAGATCCTGCTCTAGTAGTATGGCCACTATGCTTATTATATTTTAAGGATCTAGTATGTACATACTCAAGAGACGTAGATAGAACACATAATGAACTTGAGAGAGATTTAGTGGAGGTTCCATGTGAAATGAAACCATCCTGACATGATCATGAATTTTAAAGGGACTGATAAATCTAGGTATCACTTTTCCATTCCCTCCAAATCTCATAATCATATTCTAAATAAATATTCATAGAAATACCTTATCATTAGCTTCATACTCTAGATATCATTGATGATTGTCATCATAAATTTTCTATCAAATGTTATATTTCCTTATGTGATTTTGGTTGGATCTACCATTATCTATCATTTCATGTACTACATTATGTACTAATATCATTATCTCTCTAACTTAACCATCGAATATATGGTTTTAGAAAAACATTCCATAGAGTTAATAATAAGAATCCATCTCTATGCAATAGTGAATTATGCTATTGTAAGAAAATTATTCAAAAATATGGTGTCAATTCCAACCAACTTTTAAATCTATATAAAATGATATCATCATATATTTTGGGGTTTCGATTAGTCCACTCATATTGAAAATTTGTTTGAGGAAGATATTTAGTAACAAAACATCAGTATGTATCCATATTCTAATAAAAACTTCTCAAAAAACAAAAATGTAAACCTCATATTCTAATCAAATATAAAATGATATGGTACCCCATGAAACTGTACCACTTTATTAATGTATATCCCTATAATATGATCAAGAGAGAAATAGTGTATTTTATAATGGAAATATAATGATTTCATAAAGAGGTCGAGTACATGCCAAATTGAATTGTGACCTTAAGATGTATTGGGGAGTCTGACAATGAAATCCATGGTAATGTTTTCCCATTTAAATTTTGTTATGTGTAATGGTTATAACATCCCATTAAACATATGTATCGCATCCTTATCTTAAAAATATAGTAGGCACTGAGATGCATAATATAAAATATATAATTTATTTTCTTCATATAATTAACATTCCACTAGATCTCTATACATATTTGTACATCCTTGATGAATAGAGAATGATGAACTATGAGATTCATCCAGAAAATTCTTCCTTTAATCATGTACTTATGGGACACATACTCGGTTCATAAACCACATCATTCAATCATAATCATTATTGAACTCAAGATCATTTCTCAGATTCTTATTCACTTCCACATCCTCTTTCCATGATTAATTAATCCACACATGGATGGACGAATTAAAATTCAAAAAAGAAAGATATAATTTAACCCTTAATTTATTATTTCAATATTTATTTTCTATATATAAATAAATATTGGATCTCGTTCAATCCTTGTCACGGACAGACATTCATGGACTTTCTGACTTAGAGAATCTACCACCTTATTCACTTTCTTAAGGTGGTAATGTATTGAGTAGTCATAATCATTGATCAACTAAAACCATCTTCTCTAGTGCATGTTAAAATATTTATGGATAAATATATACCTCAAGATTTATTTATCACTATATTCATCACATTTTCATAATAAAGATAATTCATCTAAAATATTTGTGAAAAAATTACTACTTCCACCTCCAAATCAAGATTTACGTAAAATTTCCCATTAATTTTAAATTAGCATGAGTCGTAAGCTATTAAAAAACAATTTTATATTGGAATGAATATAAATGACTTATTATATGAATCACTAAATATTATATACCCTTATACACTACACAGTAGTGTAATTACACTTGTGCTGACCAACATTCATTTCCACTCCTCAAAATTTTCCTCACTTTCATTTGTTCAAAGGATGTTGGATCTATTCATAGTTAACATTGTTATTAGATTATATATCAATGATAAATCCCTCAAAATTTGTTAATATTTTCCATTAAACCATAGAAAACTATGGATATTAGTTATCACAGTTGATCTAGGATATTGTTCAATAAATTATATTTTTTAAGGTTCCATTAATATACTGTCACATGAGATTAAATGATATAAAATTGTGAATTTTGGTTTCCAAAATTAACAACCAGTAAATTTAGTATACAAATTATCCTTCTATAGGGTCTTCATAAAAAAACTCAAATGTTCTTCAGGATCTTCGTTATTCTTCAAAATAAATAATAATATCACCTATAAGGTCATCTGAAAACTGATCCTGGTAATCTATAGAGGCGCTATTCATTAAATCCATAAAGATCACATGAGAATTGGTAAGTCCATATTGAATTACTACAAATTAATAATTACCATACCTCATAATGAAGGCTAACTTTGGTATATCCTCCTTCTTTAATATTAATTTAAGATATCCAAATCAAAGATAAATGTTGGAATATATTTAGCCCCTAGTAATTGGTCAAAATTGATCATCAATATAGGGTATAAGATAATTTTTCCAGATAGTGATCTTGTTTACTTATTTATAATCATTTAAAAGATTCCTTGACTGATCATTATTTTTAATAAAAAGAATAAATGCACACCATGGTGATGTACTAGGTATTATGAACCCCTTATAAAGATTATCTTAATGTTTATTATTCAATTCCTATAACTCAATAAGGGACATTATATATGGATTATTTGAGATATGTGTAGAACTAGGTATGAGTTCTATTGAATACTAAAATTCATGATATATTTTATTTCTAGGAATGTATTTAATAAATACATCAATGTATTCCTAAAAAACGGTATACCTTAAATACTGGATTTATATCCACATATTTTTGATAAATATCTCCAAAAATAGGTAGTAAGATAGATACAATGGAATAAATTACCATTGTATTTTCATGTTTATCATTTCACTGATAGAAAATAATAATAAAGTCATTCATATGATGCCTTAATGTATGACACATCATTTTCAATCAATGAAACCTTCTATTTACTTAGGACATTCATGGTCATCATCTATTAAAATCCATTATAATGGAACATAATGAAAATGTAAAGTAACCCAAGCATATCCCTTAGGATTGTTAAACTATGTGTGCAGTATGGGTCCATTCATCGTGCACCATAATGATCTATAAGAAAAATATTCGAAATTATTTGGGTTTATTAACAGTAGATTCAATTGTACCAACACCAAGCACACTTTTAATGTACATACAAAGATTTATTTCTAGGACAACAATATAATATAAATATTTAAAAAACATTAGGTTGTTATTATATTCACAGACTCATCCCTAGGGTTTTTCACCTTTTTATGAAACCCTAGTTTCTAATTATTAACTAAACCATACTATGATACCAAATGAGGTATCATAATAAAAACATACATATATATTACAACATTTTATTTGAATATTAATTACATTACATTACATTACATATTAATACCATACATGTTTAGTGTATTTAGAAATTTGGATATAAAAAACATTTACGTAAAAGATTCACATCACATCCAACTATGTATTTCATAATTATCACCCTTATTAGAAACATCATACTTAAAACTATTCTCCATGCACTAGTGAAAAGGAAATAAAATAAAGGGTGAGATCAGATTCTCAATAAGGTTAAACATATGAAATATAAATCTTTGATTAAAAGTTGTTATATGATAATCACAATGGTATGAAAACATGATAGTAACATACAATAATCATACACCATAATTTAATGATATTTAATCATAAATAATTTCATAAGGTTTTTTCACAATAAAATGCACAAGTCATAGGTCTATAGAATCATCAATAATCAATCATGATCCATGAGAAAATATCATATACACAAGATATAAGTTTATAGATTACAAATGAGAATATAAAATCATTTATTTAGTCAAGGATCACATCCAACACAATAATAGTTGATTGAGTTCACTCCCAATTCCATCATATCCTTAATCCAAAATCACTCACAAGATTATCATGGTGGAAAACGTCCCATATAGAATTAGGTTCACTCCCCATTCTTGTTTTTACTATCTCAAGAGATATCACTCTTTACCCATTCATTTGAGGGATATATAATTTCATACCAACCCATAAAATAATTAAAACCACACATATGTGTCCCACAATATCATAGAGCACTCTAAATATCATCATATAGTAACCCATGGAATGGAAATGAGTTTCATAAACAATTCATCATTTCATCATAGAAAAACCCATGGAAAATAAATGGGTTTCATAAAAATATCATAACAATAATCATAAAACATATAGATAAATAATAAGAATAGTATTATTGGATAATATCCTTAGTAAATAATAATTAATATTGAAGGATGATATCATAGATGAAAATTGACATTTACAGATCATTGGAATATATTTTGAGAAAAATAAAAGTTTAATTTTATAATTTGTTATTTAAAATTTAATCATTTGTAAAATATTAACAGAAAATATTATTTGAATATAAATATAGTAACTTTTAAATGAATATTAAAATCATTGAGTAGTCATTTTGTGGGAAATTCATTTCATGATGTAATCGTTAGAATTGAGATTTTATTCACACATTCTCTAAAAAATACCTCATTAAAAAAATGATGAGAATATTATTTTTCAACATTTTTTAAAATTAAAACAGGGTTAAATATTAATTCAAAAAATATTTGAATAATATTAAAAAATATTCTTGAATTTTTTTTAGAAAAACTAGACATGGAAGAAAAAATTTTCCCAATAAAAAAAAGAGAAATAAAATATAATTTTACTAAAAAAATAAGGACAATTTTTGTTAAGAAAGAGATAGAAATGTTACTAAAACTAAAAAATAGAGAAATAATTAGTTTAGAAGAGAAACTAATTGGTTTTATCACATAAGTATCATATAATTTCTTTAACAAAAAATCTAGCATAAACAATCCCGATTAAAATGTGATTAAAACATATATTACATACCTAAAGTCTCATATGTAATTTTACAGGTTCAAACATATTTTATAATAATTATAAATTTAATATAAATATTTTCTAGAAACACACACATATATATGATAACATATATTATTTACTTATATTATTTTATCACCTTTTTGTGAACAATTATTTATTAAAATCAATATTCTTGGTGGTAACTTCTTCATTATTTATACGTATTCTGATTTGGTAGTCATGGTACATGTAATTAGATATTGGTTACAATATCTCCATAAATTTAATAATCTAATGAGTATAATATTTAATCATTATATACAATTTTATAACTATTTCTATAAATCGGTGATGAAAAATATATTAAATAACTTCTTCAAGATATTAGTCTATAAGAACACATGAGTGATGTTTCCACATTTCTATGAATGGAATGAAAGAAAAGTAATTAATAATTAAAATTTATAGAACTAAAATTGTATCATAAATATTATATAAATTTAGTATATCCCTAATTATAACCATCAATCTGAAATGGTGATGAAAAATGAAATGCATTTCTTTGTGGAAGTGTTAGTCCACACAAACTCATGAGGGACGTTGTCACTTTTGAAAAGATGAAAAGGAGATGGATAATGGCTGTTACATCATCATCTTAATTTTTTTATATATAATACATTTCATTAATTATTTTATAATGGTTACCATATATTTATTAGTGGTATAAGAAGAAATAAAATTTAAAGTACTCAATTAAGAGTTATAAATATTTATTGAGAACCTTCTTTTGACTTAAACATTAAGCCACGAAAGGATGATATTTTATAAACAATACAATTTATAATAAATGAGTATAGAATCTAGTAGGGAATTTTTAAAGGTATTGGATTATTAATATTGATCAGGACGTGTGGAGAAGAGTATAGAAGTGATATCATTTTGCAAGGGAGGTAAAAGACACACTTATAAAATCTTAAAGGATTAATATATATATATATATATATACATAAATAAATATATATATATATATATATATTTCATAATCATTTATAGGTGAACCAATTAAACATAAATTAGAATATAATATTATACAAGGTCAAAATAAACTCAAAAAATCATTTTTATTCATGTTTTCGATACATTTTAAGCATTATATCCCATTTAAAAACACTTTAAACCCATTTTAAACATAATCAGAACAATTTAAAAATTTTACCATGATAAAAAAATTATACAAAAAATAAAATGGGAATTATAAGAAAAATTATAATAAAAAATATTTAATTTTATTAGATTTAATTTCTATAGATAACTTAATTCAAATTTTAATATTAGAATAAAAAATCCATGAAATCATTTTTTATCAAAATATGTATCTTAAGAGTAAAAATAATTTCATGTTTAAATCAAGTAATAATTTGGTTTCCAAGAATTTTCATGCATAAATAAAAAAATAATCATTTTATAGATTTGGAAAGTTAATAAGTTGAATTACGTCTTCTAACCATTCCATTAAATTTAAATACCCAAAAAATAGTTTTTATTATGATTAAAATATAACTTATATTGATAAAAGTTGTGATTGTGTTCCAAATTAGAAAATCATGTTTTATAATATATTATTTTACTCCTAAATCATATATTTTGTCTAAAGACACCCATAAAATAGGATAAATTCACATGTTAGAGAGATTTTAATGATTTACCCTATAGTTTTTACCCATTTTTACATCTTTTACCAACGTGAGAAATCATTACCATTATTACTACTCATAGTTAAGAAAAATTAATTTGAAACAATTTGATTATAAAAATTATTCTTATTTTAAATATGAAATATTTTTGACAATATTCAATTTCTATAAATGGATGAAATAAATTTTAAAATAAATGGTTAAACCACAATGAAAAATGTCTTTTTAGTAAAAAATGTTTTTAAGACAAAAAATGAACTTATACCAAAATATAGTATAAATCCAATAACAATGTATTTAATTAGATTATTTATATAAAAATTAGTATTATCTTAATTTATGATCACATTTAAATAATTGATAGAATCTTTCAATTAATATATATGATTTTAAAAAATTACTATTTTTACAATATAATGGAAAATTAATCATTCCAGAAAAATATCAAAATTTTACCCTAAGATAATTATAAGATGATTATTTAATAAATTTTATCCTTTTTATAAAAATAAATTTGATAAATTTCGTAGAAATTAGTTATAATATTATCTCATAAAAGGAAGTAAAAATGAATTTTAAAGAAAATGAAATTTTGAAGCAATAAATGATTTTATTGAAAATCGAGTACTTATTTATTAGGAATTTATAAATGAATATAAATTATATAAACACGTAATAAATATTTTTCATCAAGTGGTTATTACTATTCATGCAACTATTTTTAATAGATAGGTTAAAATGTTGACATTAAAATAATACTGTTTATATTGACGTTCGTTTTAAATCAGTGTTTCAAGTAAATAAAGATATTAAAGATATTAAATTTATTTAAGGGGAAATATATCACAAAATATTAGGGTGTTGTAGTATGTTTGTTATGGTGGACACATGAGTGTTAAAACATATGTGTTGGATGATACATAATGGTTCTAGTTTTTTTGAAAACAGAGTGTGATGGTCTAGAGGGGGGGGGATGTCATAATCTTTTAGGTCATTCCATGATGTGTTGTGATGTATTTGTTAGAGGAATAATGTCATTAAATAAAGGCCACACCATTAGATGCATTTTATAGTTTTTTAAAATAATTAATTAAATGGTTAGGTTAAATATAAAAGGTTGTTTTCCATTTTGGCTAAAAATAATAAAATTAATCCCTAATTATCCTCTCCCTCACATACTCTTATCCCTCATTGAATATTTTCATGATTAATATCCATTTTTCATGTAATTAATTAAAAGGAGTGTTCATGGGAAGGATAACTACCCACAGGTATTTATTTCTACCTTTTATTTTCATTTATCTGTTTTTTAGTGGTTTTCCTATATATCATTATTTTTTGTATTATTTTTTTCTTCCAATTAGAGAGTCATTGACCATTTTTTTTGTTATTAGAGCCATGAACACATTAAATAATGTAGGTGGACTTTACATCATTGAGACTTTACTCATTTTTTGATTTAATGTTTATTTTCTATCATTATGTTAACTTATATCCTTTTATATGACCTCTGATATCTCTCCCAATAAATTTTGATGATATCATGACTACCTAATATCCAATAAGGACCACATACCTCATTAGATGTTTCATTACTAGTGTTGTAATAGACCAATTTTGGTCAACCCGACTAGTCACCCATGTCAGCCCATTGTGGGGTGCGGTAGACTAAGATAATGAACCAAGTCCAATATATATGGAAAAAAGATGTACTTCCAGAGTGAGAAGTGGAATAAAAGGTACATAAAACTAATCTAAATAGGTTAATCCTGAAAATTATGACAAGTCTAGAAAAAAATTCTCCATATGACCAACCATCGCCTCCAAAAACAATCCCAAAGAGAAACAACAAATTATAGAGAATATTACATGCTATTTATTGGTCTTCCCATTACCTATATCCTACAAAACAATATCTGCAATCACCCTAAGGTATAATTAGGGTGTGAGAAATAGAGCCCAATAAGATATCTCCAAAAAATCTATTCAAGTTGAAATAATAAGAACACATAAGATCTACCTTTCCAATAAAATGGTTTTACAATCATTTTTATAAATAAAATAGTTTTAAAAACCATTCTTAAACAATACTTGAGTTTAAAAAAAATGCATGTCATATTTTCCAAAGCTATCATTTAAATATATCAAACATAAATATACATGTGATTCAGCATCCATAAAAAATATATTATTCAATACACAACCAAGAAAACAATTTACCTACCTGACATGCTCCAAACTATTGGATAATTCATACTAGACACTCACAAGACTAACAAGAAATTAGGTCAAATGAAAATAATATAAATTCCTTCCATAGTATATCAATATATAGAATATTCCTTACTGGTGGTATCACACAGAGTAAGGAAACCCATATCACTTTATAAACACACCAAATATTCCATTTTTGAAATGTTTGTCTATTCATATTTTCAGAAATCATGCCAACATGTTTATAAAAATGATTTCAAATAAAATAAATTCTACTTTAGGGTTTTAAAATCCATATTACATTTAAAATCTAGAAAATTATACTTTCTAAGTAAAACACTATCAAAACAAAAACCCATGCCCTTTTCATTTTCAAAACATGAAATCGAATTTCAAATATCAGGAAATAAATATAAACTAAAACCAATTAAAGAAATTTTAAAACAATAATAGATCCACTTACCTCAAGAACAAGGAAAACCTAAAAACATTCAACAATGGGTATTAGAAACCACAATATCTACCTTTGAATGAAATTTCATGTCAAAATAATGAAAATTATTGATAGAAAACATGAACCAATTATCCATCCATACTGTAAATGATGACGCAACCATAAACAAGAAAGTGGCTAAGAGGAAAGGCTTAGTCAAATAGACAAAGCACCTAACCCTTCTGATAAATATTTGAACGGAGTGATCTAGACAGAAAGAAGTCACCCAAAACTGAATAGGGAGGATTTTGGGTTGAGATAGCAGGGCTGCATAAGGAAAGAGTGAAACATATCATTCTTATGACACCCAAAAAACAACACCAAAACATTTACATGGTGTGTAACAAATTTACACATCGTCTAATCCTCAGTGTCCGTATACTATGAAAAAATATCACAATTTTAAATAAAAAATGGATTTTATTTATAAATGATATGTAAATTATACATGGTGATAAAACCATACACACCATGTTCCCATGTCCTTAATTCTACATAATAGCCATTACATAGTGTTTACTCCACCCATACAGTGTGTAAGTGCCCAGTGAGTAGTAGAAAGTCATGGATTTATGTTGAAAATGTAATAAATATCTAACATCACCATTAAAAGTATCATTAGAATCCATGGTCGTGAAAACACAACTAATAGAAAAGGGAAACAATTTGAGATTAAAAAATAAATGAAAAAACGGAAATATGGCATTAAAATATTCCCATCATAAAAGCTTTATCTCCCTAGAAAGTGATCAAAATCCTAGATCCAGAAAAAGAGATATATATAGTTTCTTCAAAAATGACTCCTGATCCCATGTATTATGGTGATCCAATCTGAAATTCCATATTACTTGGACTAGAGAGATCATTTTACCATGTAATACCTTAACCTAATAATCCATAATCTAAACTAGATGCTCAACTAGAGTGGTATCTGGCTAAAGATCAACATCCTCCCATATAATCACATGGGAATGATCTAGTATAAACCATATCGACTAGGAAACAAGAAACATGTCATATATGGATGTCAATCTAGATTTAAAATGAAATAGTTAGGCCACCCTCTCTAGTCACTTGATGATATTAATGGGGCCCCAAACATTTTTTCCAACTTTCCATGCTTACCGAACAGATGATGTCTCAAGTGAGGTGAAACTCTAAGAAAGTCTCAATCACAAACCTCAAACTCTAGTTTCCACCACTGATGTCCTGAATAAGATTTATGATGATTTTATGCTATGATCAAACACCGTTTGGATCAATTTTACCAGCTTTTTCATCTCCTTAAGAACACACACTACTACAAATACGGCTTTTATCAGAGCTAAAAATGGCCTTTTTTCAGTGCTAGAAAAGCACTGATAAAGCCAGCAAAGATAAAGGGGGGGGGGCTTTATCAGCGCTTTCTTCTTAGCGCTGATAAAATACCACTTCTTTCAGCGCTTGTTTTTTGCGCTGATAAAAATAAAAAAAATTAAAATAAATTAAAATAAATAAATAAATAAATATATACTGCCAATCTCAGGGGGGCTTTTCACAGTGCTTGAACCCCCCTTTATCAGTGCTTTCCCACACCTCCAGCACCCACCCACACTGACTAAACCCTTAGCAGAGCTATCCCGTTAAATAAACCTTGCGTGCGCACCCGTGCCTCCACCCGGATTTGATCTCAAGACCTCCCCCCTGCGCACCTAAAGCCTTTTCCACTACCCTATATTGATTTGTTCTTTTATTTATGATATATATATATAGTTATATTTATTCATATAGTAATATATATTTATATTAATATATATAGTTATATTAATAAATATATATAGTTATATTAATATATATATAGTTATATTAATATATACATATAGTTATATTAATATATATATAGTTATATTAATATATGTATAGTTATATTAATATATAGTAGTTATATAAATATTCATATATTGGTATTTTAAATAAAATGGATATTATTTATTATTTAGATAAAGATAATATATTTTATATGTAAATATGTTTAATTATTTATTTAAAAAATTTAATTTTTAGGTGTGAATATATTAAAAATTTGTACAAATAGTTATATATTTGTTTATAAATAGCAGTGCATTATAAAAATGGATGAAATTTCAAAGTCATAATATCAATATGAATTTAATACCTTGGAATAAATTCAGTCCCCAACAAAAAATCCAATAATACCCCCTTAAACGAGGCCAAAAATCCACAAAAATGTTAACAAATCTGGGTACCCCGACAAAAAAATCAGTTTTTGAGGCCTTCTGGGCCTCTTTTGGCCTTGAAAAATGCTTGACCGGGGTCCCCTCAGGCTACAACGACGTAGAGCTCGTCGCAGGCTTCGATTTGATTTGTGGTAGAGCTCAAACGGACACCCGGATCAAAAGTTATGGCCGTTTGAAATTTTAGTTGCGTTTTCAACATATTTTGGATCTTTTTTTATCTTTTTTTATTTTTTTTATTCTTCAAAATGTTATTAAATGACTATTTCTCCATAATAATTATCAAATTATTAATTAAAAATATTTTTTTATTTTTTTAAGAATCTATTTTCAATAAATATCTTATATATTAAGTATATTAAGTGTAAATGTACATTTATACTTATCTAAAATATATTTAAAAATTATATATTATATTTATATCAATATAACTATATAACTATATTTAAATATTAATATTTTTTTTAATTTATTTTGAAGTTGACCCTTTATCAGCACTTTTAAAAAAAGCGCTGACAAAGCCCCCCCCCCTTATCAGCGCTACTAAACAAGTACTGATAAAGGGGGTCCCTTTATCAGCGCTAAAAAAAGCACTAATAAAGGGGGGCCTTTATCAGCCTTTTTTTAGGGCTGATAAAGCCCCCCCACTTTATCAGCGCTTTTTCCTTAGCGCTGATAAATGGGTTGAGCTGGCCTTGCCCAGTTTTGTGGTAGTGACACAACCCAACCAAGGACCTCTCTCGTATCTTTTCACAATACAAGGGACATCAACATTGCTGCCGATACAAAACCTCAAAGGGATTCATCCTAATCGAAGAATTACAACTACTGTTATAGGAAAACTCAAACAAAGGTAAATTATTCCCTCAAGATCCATCAAAATCATGCACAGAATCCCATGTAATATCCTCAAGAACCTGAATATACCTCAATAATATTTGATCCATATGTGGATGACAATTAATTATCAATTTCAATTTGATACCCATTGCCTATAGGAAACAACTATAAAATCTGAAAGTGATCCTAGAGTCCCTATTAGAAACAATTTCATAGGAAACCACATGAAATATCACAATATCTATGATATATAAGTATCCAATCTTATACATATTTTTCTTATCATTTATTGCAATGAAATTCATAGATTTAGTTACTCGGCCAGAAATCACCCAACTCACATCCTTCCCACTAAGATTCTATGGTAAACCAACAATGAAATTGATGGGAATCTTCTCCCACTTCCATACCGGAAATTTTAAAGGTTGAAAATGCCTATAAGTCTCTAGTGTTCTACATTTACTCATTGAAAAGTGGGACACCATGATACAAAATCTAAAATTTACCTCCTCATCCTCGACCACCAATACCCAACATCTCAAATTATGGTACATCATTTTTTTCCCTAGTGTATATAGACCAAGATGACTAGTTTACACTTTTTAGAAACTCCTTTCTCAAAGAAAATAGAATAACCAAATTTCTATAAAAGAAAAAAGATCCACTGGGAGACCCATATAACTTGCATGATGTCTCACCTCCATTTAGGGTTTCTACTAAACATCATATTTCAGTGTCTATAATCTTCTCTTATCAAAATCACTCATCAAAAGATGGTTCAACTTTCATTAAATCCAAGAACACCTATACACCATCCTCTTTCACATACAATCTCATCTCGAAAAATAAAATCCTTAGAGACCATTTCTCCACTAATTCCTTCACAGTTTGTGCCAGTTATTTTCTCCTCAACGAATCAGCTACCACATTTAATTTCGTAGGGGTATATACAATATCAAAATCAATGGTAGGAAGATACACAACCCAAAATCATCAACACAAATTCAAATCCCTCTAAGTGAAAATGTACTTTGGAATTTTTTGAACATAGTATACAATAAAGAATTCTCCAAATAGATAGTGAATCTCCATTTTGAGTGCATGCATAATAGCTTCTGAATCTTGATCATGGGTAGGATAGTTCTTCTCATGAGGGTGTAACTATTGTGATACATAATCCATAAATTGTTTTTCTTACATCAAGAAATAACCCATACCAGTACCAGATTCATCATAGATAACATCATAACCCAACACTTGTTCTGGAAGAATCAAAATTGGTGGTGAAGTCAACATCATCTCTAGCTCCTCAAAATATTTACAACAATTGTAATTTCATTCAAACATGACACCCCTTATGGGTTAAAGTTGTCATCAATGATATAATATTGGAATATTCATGAAAAAACTATCTATAATAACCTATGAGATCAAAGAATCTCTGGATCTCAAACACATTTCAGGGAAGATCCCATGACATATCTCAGTAATCCTAATCAGGATATACTAAGAGGTCCCTCTCAAATACTACTTTCCCATGAGGATTTACATCTCAGATCTGAATCAAACACTTGGAAGGATTAACATATAGATAAATTTCTCCCATGGTTCAAATAATTAAATACAAATAGTCTATGTGATCTTCCTAAGACCTAGAGTGCACCAAAATATAATCTATATAATATAAAACAAAAGATTCCAAGAATTGATTACTGATTTGGTTCATGAGAGCTATAAATACCAATGATAATTATTGACACAAAGTGGCCTAACTAGAAACTCAAAAATCCTATATCTACTTCGAAATTATTTATTTTTTATATCCCCTTCTAGAAACCTCAATGGATATTACCCTAAACATAGGTCAATATTAGAAAAACAATGAGCCCCTAACAACTAATCAAAGAGATCATCAATTACATGTAAATGATACATGTTCTTAATGGTAACCTGATTCAAATTTAGATAATAAATAAAAATTATAAGGCCTCCATATCACTTCTTAGAAAACATGACAGGCGAATTCCTTAGTGATATGATAGAATTATTAAATCATTTCACCTCTAGGTCCTCAGGCTAGACTTCAAGTTCCACTATGTCAGTAGGTTTTATTTGTTAGGATGACCTAGAAATGGGAATCGTCCCATGAATCATGTCAATATTTTACTCAACCTCTATCTATGGTGGTAAACAATCATCTATAAAGACCCCGGGGTACACCCACAAAATATAAGGTATATGAACTCCCAATAATAGGCTAATTGCATTAAGAAACATTTCTAATAACTAACATGTGATTATGATATTATAAGGAACAATAAACCCTATCCTTCCCAATTTAGAGTCCCACAAACCCTAGAAACCTTGAGGGACAGAATTGGTAGATAATAAATATACCCGATGACGATAAAATTCTATATAGTCCTTCCCACTGATCATCCAATCCATGCTGATAATCATGTCAAAGATGTCAGGATCAAGAAATAAAAAGTCCCAAACCACCGCAAAGTCATATATCCCCACCTAACACATGTAACACTTTAAACCTTGTTTATACCTCATTCCGAAGGTCACAAAAAGTTCCAAAATGAGTAAAATAATATCTAAATTCACACCCAACATGTAATCCATCTTTGACGATACAAAATAATGTGTATCACATATATTAAACAAAGATAGCACTATAGAAGATTAAATAAATACTATGCCTCTAACTGTAGCTCACCCTACTTCAAATTCCTTTAGCACACACTCTACCACATATATAATTCTGTACATAGCCACCTGAACATCCACTTTAGACTAAGAATAAGACCCACCACCCTTGGCAGTATTAACCTAAACTGACACCCCATTGGTGAAAGTAGATCCTGATCTACTGCCTTGTAGAATCTTCTGAGAGAAATATTTTAGATGGCCAAATTGGCCACAAAGATGAAATGTCTTAGGAGCCTCTATATAATGAGACCTAGTATGACCATACCTCCAAAAATAGTATAAAATAAAATTTTATGACCTTGTATAAGACACTAAAACTGGTCTTACATAAAATTGTCCACTCTTATGATTCATTTCTAAACATAAGAAGCACCCTAGATTACTATTGTACCAACTGAATCTCCAACCCGGCCTATCCACCCAGATATGTCATCTTCATACAAAGATTATTTATCCTCTACATGCAAAAAGGTTAGATGAAAAAAAATAACTAGAAGTAGTCAAACAATGGCACTCATCCCTATCTCTAACATCCAATAATTTTGGTAATTGTTACTAATAATATCTGGTTCAAGATGTACCATCACAACAAAATAGGTGGAGTAATCCATAATAATAGGATCCCCTTGCTCGAAGGTAAAAAATTATAAGGTCTTTACTCCATGTAACTTCATAGGTTAAAACTAGTGATGAAATATATTATTTAAAGAAACCCACATAAGACCTTTATGAAACATGCATTGCAATATAGAGCCCCACTATCTTTGTACATGTCACTTGTGTATATATGTGGGAAAAAACCCCTGATAATCATTAAAAGTCTTCAATAATTTTAATATCTGCTCAATAAATTAGTGACACTCCTCTAAATCTTGTAGAAATTTTTTTTTGTGAAAGATAGTTGGATGTATATTATTAAATTAGGAGACATTATCCAATAATTTTCATGGGTTCACTACATCCACTAACCCCATTGTCTAATTAGTATGGATCACTACTTAAACCAGAGGATGTTCCACTGGAGGATACATCTATGGAACCTTCCTTCGGGCTTCCCCTCTCATATTCATAAGGTCTCATATAAAATGAATTATTTTAAAAAAAACTACAATTACCAATCAATCAAGAGAAACTATAGAACCATTGAAGAAAAAAACAAGAATCCAAAACAATTATTTAAAACAAATTGAATTTAAAGTAGTTATGAATTATACCAAAATAGGATGAAACCATTAGAGAAGACCCTTCCCATTTAAATAAACTCCAATTTTAGTTAATTCAAACAACCTCACATTCTCCAAGTCATCATGAATTATAGATAGGGTAATTTAAATTAACTTACCATACAATTTATTCAATTGAACCTATGTACAAGGTCATGGACAAATTAACTATTTTTTGACCTCCCATGATAATTCGGATTCTGTCATGGGATTGATTTATTCATTCCCCTTTTCACATATAATTTTTGAAAACTAATGATCCTACTCAATTCTACATGAGACACAAAACCAACTAAGTCAATTCTTATACCCTTCAAGATGAGTAACTCCTTTAAAAAAAATTGTAGCAGACCATCCCAGGTCAACCAGACCTATCACCCAATCATCCCATTAAAGGGTGGGGTATATGAAGAAAACAAACCAAGTCTCATATATTAGGAAAAAAAATACATTCAATTATATTACAATATGAATAAAAAGTTATATAAATTTGATCCAAACCAGATAAACCAGAAAAGTAGGACTTATCAAGAGAAAAATTCCCAATGCAACCAACAATCACCTCCACAAACTATCCAAAAATGAAATATCAATATATATATAGAAGCTTTAATGTTATAAAATTCACATCCCTTTACCCATATATTGTAAAACAGGATTTAAAACCTCCCTCAGGAAGAAGTCTATTGTGAGTAATAGATCCCAATAAGATACCAACAATAAATCTATACTAGTTCTAATAATAAGAAAACAAATGTAATCAAGTTTAAAAAATTGAAATTTTTTTAATAAATAAAATAGTTTTAAAAACTATTCTAAAAAAATTCAAAAGTTTTAACAAATTAAAAGTCATATTTTCCAAATACAGTAACAAAATAGGTAAAGATATAGAACACAACTATACATGTGAGCCAATATCCATGAAATAATCAATCATGAAATAAACAACCAGAAACAAAAAATCACCTACCTGCAAGGATCTAGACTATGGGACAATACTATCTAGACACCCATGACCATAATAAATCATAATGTTGAATCATACTAATATTGAGTCCTTCCACAGTCCATTGATATTCAAAAGTTTACCTCCTACTATTGTTACACACACAAACTCAATATGTCTACCTATGTTAGTTTCTTGACTCACCCAAGGATCCTGATGTGAAATTTACTTCAATTATAGTTTTTAAAAACCATTCTCACATTTTTTTCAAAACCCATTTATAATCCAAGACTATCTTATTCATGTTATTTAAATATATTTTCCATTTTTAATCAAGGAAACTTTGATTTCAATGAAAACTTACATTTAAAACATAAACCCATCCCCTTTTCGATTTCAAAACATGAAATGCCATTTCAAAATTTAAGAAATAAATAAGAAATAAAAAAAATTAAAGAAATTAAAACACTTGAATAGATCTACATACCTCATGAATGTTTAAAACCTAAATTCCATTAACAATGTGGATTAGAAACCAAAAGATCAATTTTTGAAATATTAGTCATGATAAAAGAACGGAAATAATCGATTAAAAACACAATCCAATTACCCATCATTACAATAAATGATGATGTAACATCAAATGTGAGAGGGAACAAGAAAACATACTTCCTTGAATAGATAATGCACCTAACCATGCAGATTAATCATTGCAAAGAGAGATCTAGAAAGGAATAAGTCACCCAAAATATCGTATAGAGGATTTCGAGTCAATATATGAGGGATTCATAAGGAAATAATGAAACATATTATTTGTATGGCACACTAGAGACAAACAACAACACATTTACATGGGTTGTAACTAATTTACACTTCACATCATCCTCATGGACTATATACACACAAAAAAATCGCCTTTTTAATTAAAAGATATATTTTACTAAAACATGACATGTAACTATTAAATGACATGTAAAACATGCACTACATGTACCCACATGATGGATTATACCCAGAATAAATTATAAGAAATGTACTCTACTTACACTATTTGTTTGTGACCAGTGAGTCATAGTGAGTCCATGATTTTTTTTGAAAATCCAAAAAATCAACAACTTCACTATTATAAGTATCCTCCCAAACCTAGGTCTATAAAACTCATCAAATTAATAAATGAAATCAAATAAAAAAATTAGAACATACCAGATAGAAAGATTATGGGGAGTTACTAGTTCCATGGTCTTATAATTATTTGTTTACCTCTTTATGGATTGTTTATTAGAGTGAGTTATATTATCAAAGAAAATCTGGGTTACTTTTTAAATATGGTCTTAAAAGGTTGTTTTTAAATGTAACTATATTTTAAAGGAAATGGCATAAAAATGGAATTTCAAGGTTGATGGAATGATTTCAGGTGATGGTTTTGAAATAGTGTTTCCAAAACAATGTAAGGTTTTCCAATGAAAAATTTAATTGGGATTTTAGAAAATGAAACAAAATGAGTGTAGTTGTTTTAATACTTTACTAAATGGGTTATAAATAAGAATTTCAACTAGATTTTCAGGTAAATAAAAAATTTATTTGATTGAGATTGTTTCATTCTAGTTAGCCTCATGTGGTCAGTGATATTTTTTTAAATCTTATAGTATTTTTATGTTTCTTGGTTATTATTTAATAGTATGTTTCTATTATATCATGATGATATCTGATTTCATAGTAATCCCTTACCATGTTACGACATTTACATGTGTTTTTATTGACTGTAGTACATGAAGGTGTATGAGTTGTCCTGATAATGTTCTTAATAGTCTATCAAGTGTTTAGGTCAGTATAAATTTATGAAATTAGACCCTTATAGGGTTGAGATAAGTAATTAGCTTGGTTTTGATAGAATTATATATAGTTCAAATATCTGATCTGGGGCTATTCTCATCGGGTAAAAATGGCCTAGTGTGAGTGTTCAGGAACAATAATGTCATCACTCATATAGTGGTTTAGCATATCAAATGGGGCATTTAATCTTTCATTGAAAATGTTTTATGTACATAATGAGGTGAAATAAGGGTAACCTAGATGTGTAGTTTGGTAATATTATGTGGGTTATCCTTGTGGTATTGTTTGATTTTGATGATTTGTTAGGCTAAAAGTTAACATTATTTGATTTTTTAATTTTTGGAGATAATGGTTAACATAAATGGTTGTGAACATATCTAGAGTGATTGGATGGAGTGTTGTGATGTTATATGGTTAATATTAACAATTTATGTAAGGCCTCACCCTAATCAACAGAGTTTAGGTGGGGATGAACTAGATTGATATGGGAGTATTCGATGTGATTTGTTACATGATGTGAAGTTGTATATGACCTCAACATGAATGAGAGGATGGTTTATTGTGATGTGATGTCGATGATGTCAATACTTCATGTGTTGAAATTCACTTAGTGAAGTAGTATAGGTAGGGAACACCTAGATTGATAGGGGACTGTTCAATGTGATGTGTTACTAGATGTGATTTGGTATAAGACCTCGCCATGATTGAGAGGGTGGAGGTATGAGATGTGGAGAGGGAACTTTACCACAAGGGGATCTTTCGCCCCATGTGGGAGGTTAATTATTGAGATGAAATCCTTACAAAACATGTTTTCTTGGTTCTAAATATGCGATTATCCATGATATGTACCTTGTGTTGGCATTGATTGACTCCTACAAGAGTTTACCTATTGGAATAATATTCTTAGTTCACTTACGATGATTCCAAAAATATATGAGATAATACTTGGGGTTGACTATTAGAATTACTTCTTTTAACCACTTTAGATGTTGATTAGTGGATATAATATGTGGCCATGAGGCATTATACAGAGGGCATAGTTCAATCTATGTGATTGTTTGGCTATAAATATTCCATTATTATATCTCTTGTCATACATAACGATATTCCATTATTAATGGGACCCACAATTGATATTAATTTTCCTAATTGTCTTCCTTATAATGTCACTATGATTGATGTATTTCTATATTTAACTAAACTAGTTGGGGTTAGTGTCACAGTATCCTAGATAGCCCTTGATTACCCTAAGAATTTTCATGAATATTCAAATTATGTTATGTTTCTATGTAACGGACTGGCCTGGATCACCCAAATAAAACTCGGTCCAGGGTCACTACATGACCTTAGGTGCCTCTACCCATTTTAAAAAGGATACTAACTAGTGTAAATGTCATATCATAGTTATGGGGAGAATATAACCTCATATTAATTCTAGGTATTGCCTTAAATTCTACTAATTATTCAACATGACCTATCAATATATCAGACATCCCAAAAACCTATATACATAAAGTAGTTCGCCACATTAACTCACACTATCAAGAATAAAAAGTGGTAAATAGTTTAAATGGTGTATTAAAATTAATTAGAGAAACAATAGTATAAAACAACTAATAAGGAATCATATATAATAAATGGAAAATTGGGAAATACGTGAAAACCAATAATTAAATGTAAGATACATAGATACCAGCCAAAATTAAATAACATTCTACTATTTCCACAACCTCTATGATCTAAAAACTAAACCACTTGTACCTCTCCATGATAAAACACTATCTTGATTGAAAATAGGTTGATATTCCCACATACATAGAAAACTATATCATTTTCATGGGTATGGGGTAATGGAAATCTCTCATTATAAATCCCCAATGTCTAAACAACATATTTTGTGGTAGTGATATAGTGGATGTGCATACATTACATATATAAATAGTTTATTCATGTGCATTCAATGTAAAAAACCAAATATCATAATACACAATGTAAATATAATCATAGAAGTTAGGTTATCAAGTTTTAAACAGGACACAATGAGATTGAAACCTAAATTATTTAACTCCACACTAGAAGGAAGAAAATAAACATGTACTATAACCCAAACCAATCCCAAAGATGCATGAAATAATTTCAAATTGTTCCTTAATATATATCCAGAATTACGGGGTAAAGTTTCATGCCTAACCCTTACCACTACCCAATGATGTATGATAGGGTTCCCTTAAGTTCTGAACAATTCCTTGTGTCTCAAGGGATGTGACACATTAATAATCTATCACGTCCCATCCCAAACTCAATGATTTTGGGTAAGGTGTCATCCAATCCTTGACCCACTACCTAAAGGAAAATGGAATGATCATATGTCCATGAGCCTCGAACCATACCTTCTCACTCAAGGAAATTTTTTCATCTACATATTATATCACACCATGACCAATCCCTCTCACATATGGTTCATAACCTAAGACTAACCACCATAGAAAAGTCTATTATATCTAATTGATCCTACTCAAGAAATGGTCATAATTTATACATAAAAATTCACTCTCCATGAAGTCCATTCATCCATCTCACTCATGGGGAACATAGGTCATATAACCCATATCGCTCATCAAGTTCATCACATGTCAAAAACACACAGTCATTACAAAAAATCATTAACAAATAGAATATATATCCCATCACATAGGTTATTATATCATCCTAAGGTAACTAGTGCCATGAAATGTAGTCCAACATCTTGAACATGTATAAAAACCCACCTCAATAATATAGGGGTTCTATTCCTCACACATGGACCAATACACCACATTGATACTAAAATTAATGTTCCCAAAGGGATACACTCATCACACATAATCATGGATCAAAATAAAAACCATGAAATGACATTCAGTAAGAACATAAGGTTTAGAAAACAAGAAATCACCCACATAAGGTTAACTAAACCAAGTCACTTTCATCCCATTATCATATGGATTTCTCTTTAAAACATTTAAAATAATTTTTTTTTGAATCATTTTGAAAATAAACCACATGTATTATTACTCATTCTAGGCCATTGGCCTAAATCTCAGAAAACTCTCATAGAAACACCATTCCCATTTTGATATAATATTTCAAAACAAAATTTTATATATTGAAGTCAAATTTATTTTGGAGACACATATAAAAAATAAAACCACTTTTCTCTGTTAAAAATCCCATGAAATAATCCAACAATCTATAAGGAGGGACATCAACAATAAATCAACTAAACTTTCACCACCACACCATTTAAAATAAAATATGGTCAGTCTATACCGTTAAGAAATATCTAGTACATCTCATACATATGGGGAAAATCTATCAAAATTTATTCAAATATGTAGGGAGATAATAAAAATTCTCACACAAGACTATAAAATCAAAAAATGACTAATACACATAGAAATGTAAAGGCCACATACATTGAACAATAATCCAACATTATTTCCCACATTTATACAAACATAATAAAAGTTCACAATAACCTATTTCATCAATAAAAATAATTAAATTAAAAAAACAAAAAATAAATCCATTACCCAAATTGGAAAAAATGACACCAAACCCATTAGATAATAAAAAAACAATGAATACTCAAGAAACATGATGTGGTCCAATCCTAACATACACTCATGATAAGGACACCAAAAATATCCAAAATATAAACCCAAATAATGGGTCAATTTCACCAATAATAATTGAAAACCAAATGAATTACTATAATAATAATACCTAATAAAAATATAAATTATGGACTAGATAAATTTTCTCAAAACATTCTCTATGAGCCAAATATGAACGCCCCCCAAAAAATATGGGTTCTATATGATTTTGAGAAATTTTCCTTCTAAATACATAGTCCTATAAACCAAATTAGGGGGAAGAAAAGAACATGAATGAGAGTATGTGAGGGGAGGATATTTACTAGAATCCACATGAATAGACACCTCAAAATGAGATGGATTGAAGGGGAAAGAAATTCGGGTAGTGAGAGAGATGTAAGGGGATTATACCCTCTAATTAAGATGAAAAAAATGAAAGAAACCAATGGTGGTTCTTAGAATGGTTACCTAGTTAAAATTAAAACCAGACCCTTGAAAGAGGGTCTCCTGAAGTTGTTCATGACATGAATAGTAGTTCATGTTGTGATCATCCCCAAGGTCATGGGAGATTTCACTTATCATTGATATTTTCATAGTCTAGACACACTATTCACACCATAAAAGATCATCAACATGTAACCCTTCTCTTGACCACCTTATCCTTGGCCATAAGGCACCACATGAAGGTCATTCAGAATGTGAATAAACCTTCTTATCACGAAGGTCCTATTGTTTCTATTTTCATTATCCTAACAACACATCCATTGCTCTCAAACCCTCATAAACATCCTAGAAATACATGGAGCCTCAAAAAACATAAAAAATATATTTTAAGGACATAAAATCAATTATATTACCAATAGGAGTCGTAGTTCTAAGAATAAATCACTAAATGAAAAATTCATTTAAACTGTAGAATTTAGAACCTATAATGATATATGTCTATAAAAACACCCCACAATAAATGTTCTCAACCTTGAGAATTCATCGTAGTGTCCTGAAAATGAAACACACTTTACCTGAGTCCCCATTTCATGATTAACTAACTTTATCTTACAAATGAGTTTCAAATATTAATCCACTAGATAAATCCAATCACCAATACTGAACAAACTAATTTTTCTCCAAAATATCATGTTGAACCCTAAACCACATTATCCATATACTGAATGACACTACCAATTTTTTTTCACCTCACCATATCCTTTACAAACCAAAACTTCAGTTATTTATTCTTTGGTAAACTTACATAGAAACACTCAACCCCACCCTTTGATGAATAGTTGCATTAGAACACTACCCATACATGACAACATAACACATGGAGGTTTCGAAAGAACACTCCAACACCTGTACTGAATTTTAAACCCGACTCAGTGTAATTATATTACTGGTTCCTTAGTTGATCCATTGTAAAAATAAACTATACCCATGAGTATAGGATCATCACTGATATTAATCACTATTTGATCACACCACCACCATCCCAAGGCAATTTCTAACACTCAACTACTTTTAATGTTTCAACCCAATATCCAAATCATATATATTATCTCAGAAGTATCTTATAATAAACTTAATTATATACCACGTGTTTTTAATATTTAAAAGACAGTTTGAACACAAGGATTGAACACCCATGATTGATTTTAAGCTCCTCAAAATAAGATTATTTTTATTTTCACCTTGTAGAACAAATACTTGATTGCCACTGTCCACTTCTTTTTCATTTATTATAATATTACATGAGACCACTACTCTCACACATGAGTTTTGGACATGGAACATTGATCACCAAGATTCAATATGGTTCCCAACTTCACCCAATGATCCAAAACATAAATTTTCCAAAAATAAATTTTTCCCAAGACTTATAGTTCTTCATACCATATTAATAATCAATAAAAAACACACCAAGCTATAAAACCCTCAAAATCATAAAAAAACTATGGGTTCAATATCTAAACCAAAAAACATTCTTCATACTACTCAATACCAAAAATATTTTCATACACCTCAAAATAACCCCACATCTCCCAATCCCAATATAAGATTCTCTCCAAAACATCCATGATGTACCCATTGATCATACAATTCAACACTTGGGATAATCCTTTTTAATCATATAAATCCTGGAAAAAACAATATATACAGGAACTAGTTTCTTTTCCCAATATCCTAATGAATTCGTCAATGTTCACCAACCACATAAGGCAGTTACTAAAAATACATGGTCCATAATCCAAGCATAAAATTCAAATATAAGGGTTACTACCGACCAAAAAAATCATATGGTCTAGTTTTACATAGGTACTGATCTCTCACATAAAAAATCATTTGAATAATTTTAATAACACCAAAACTCTCAAGAGTTTCTAGAACACCACTTAGAATCTAATGGATTTCACCCAAAACATCAAAAAATTCTATAACCATGTCAGGTCCTTTTTGTAAAACCGGTCCCACCTTCCAAAACTACTTGAGGTAAATTTTCAACAACCGTTTCCTTTGTTTTTTACAAAACCTAAAAATATGAACCAACTTTAAATCACCAGCACCATGACCCATTTCTCATAAAAAACTTCTAAAAACCATTTGACACACACCTCATGCTACTGTATAAGTTTTTATTCAAAACATGGTTTACCTAGAAAAATTAAATCCAAAACCCATTAATTAATGGAGGGAAACAATACACATGACTATCATAAAAACTAAATTCCCTTGGATCATTATTAATCTAATCATAAACTATAATTAAATAAAAAAACATCGATTATATAATATAATTTTTACACAAAAATGTATTTCATAAAGAAACATTTCAAACAAAACCACTCACAGTTTCATGTATCATGCTTGAAGAAGACCACTATCATGATGCAAAAACAACACATTGGCTCACACTCAGGACTAAATGACACATCCATTTTCTCTTTTATCCCACATTGGGATTAAAAATATATAAAAAATCCTCACTCTTTATTGAATATCTACACCAAAAATTAGACATCATATGGCATCTTGGGTCTTTAAAAATTCTATGCTAGATAGACATATGGTTGATCTATCTCCTGAGTCGTGACAATATAACTACACCTCTAAAATATTCTCCAATGACATTTTTTAATTCTTGGGACCAGATCAACTAAATAGAGATTGTGTGGTGGTTTCCACATGATATCATGAATGCCTCCCAATATGATATATTTTTCCTACTATAGGAATGGTATTATCATTGACATTGGGAGATTCATCACTAAAATGAACCCCATATTCATGTCCAAAATATAATGAAAATTTTTCATGGTTTTTCTATATATCAAAAATTCCAAAAACCTATATAAAAAATATAATAGGCCCTATTGGCCCCCATAGTCTGAAATAGAAGGAATTAAACAGTCTATATGAAACACTAAAACAATATAGAGAAGTAGTAGTAGATTCATACTAAATATGAATCCTATAAAATAAACATATCACTGTCTAGTACATACAAAATAATAACTAAAAGTAAAATATAAATCCTCTTAAAAAACACGCATACCATCCTTTTATATCCCTCGCTTCTATGACTTTGTAACTAAACAACATGTCCAAATCCAAATGATACTTGTTTCTTAAGAAAAAATAGGAAGTCCTTCCCATATAAATAGGAACCCATGTCATATATGTATGATGGGGTGATTCTAATCTCCCAGTATGAATTTCTAATGTCTGAATAATACATCCTATAATTGTGATCAGGTGGAGGTGGATGTAGTATATATATAAAATTTTAATTTGTCTCTATGCAACACAATAACCCAAAAATCATAAAACACAATGTATATTCAATCAAATAAGTCATGTTTTAATGTGATAACTATGCCAACATGAAACCTGAAGCAAGTGTTTTTAATTCCTTATTAGAAGAAACACAATCACAATACACTACAACTCAAACAATGACTAAAGACATGGGGTAGGTTGTCCAACCAAGTTCTCATCCCAGACCTGAACATATAGGGTAGGGTGTCACACTGAATCCCAATCACTACTTTAATAAGTAGGATACAATGTACTTAATTCCTAACCCATATCTAGTCACTCAATATATGTCAGACATCAAAAGAAATCAAGTCCCATTTCTAGCCCAAAGAGTATAGGTAATGTGTTTTCTAAAACACGAACTCCTAATAGAAGGAATAGTGGACAATCATATGTCCATGAGCCTCAATCGGTCCCTCATACCTCAAGGGAGTTCCATCATCCACATCTCTCATCACACAAAGTACCATACCTTTCATAAGCAGTCTATGACCCAAGACATATCACCCAATAAATGTCCACTATCTCTACCCATGATTACTAAAGGAAATATTCTATTTCACTCATAAGAACTTAGTCTCTAGGTACTCCATCCAACTATCTCACCCATGGAAAGGCTATGAACTAGTATTAGATCTTTCACCAATAAAAAACACAAAATTAGCATGTACAAGCATTAATAAAAATGGCACACATCATGTCTCATAGATAACCATCTATTCACTAGTATGGTAGTCCCTCAAGATTTAGTCCTATGTTTTAAACACATAAAAACACCCTAATAAACCCTTTAAGGATTTTATTCAATTTTATTAGACCAATCCACTTCTTTGATAACAAAATAATTATTTTCAAAGGGCCACACACACATCATACATTGTTATGCATTAACATGCTCACCAAACAACAACACTCTATAATAACAGAAACTTTAAAAATTAGGGCATCACCCACACATATTTAAGAAAACCAAATTACAAGAGATACAATACCTTATGGATTTTACTTCAAAACTGAGAAAAATACATTTTTAGAATCAATTTAAAAATCCCCAATGTTCACCTTAATAATTCTAGGTGCTTAGAAAAAATTTCATCAAAAACTCTTAGTAATCCCATTCTTGTTCTGAAAAACCATTTCAAAAACAATTTCTAAAGTCACCCATATTACACTATTAACTTAAACCCTTTTTTAAAAATATATTTTAAAAATTAACTCTCATTTCTCTCTGAAAATCTAATGCACGCCTCTAAAAATATATAATGAGCGATACTAGTAATCATTCATCCATAGTGTCGATATCGAACATGTTAGCAAGCTATGTGGTCCATGTGGACTATTAATCCAACTCATGTAGGCACCAATTTTATGGGTAATAGGTCAAAAAATGTATTAAAATATAAAGGTAGATAATATAAATGCTCAAAAATGATTATAAGATCACCAAATGACCATGTTATACAACACTATAAAGTATACCTACCTCATCCAAAAATACAATAATTTATCCCATGATTATACCGACTTCATCCTAGTCCATAATCACCTATATCATTAACAAATATCATAAATTTATTATAGTGAAAAATCAAAACAAAAAACCCAAAGTAAAATAAATGACGCCAAACTAACTAGGTAATGAAAAAAATGTCAAATCCTAAAACAACAGGGTGTAGTACGCTCATGATTCACACCCAAACCTAGGATACAGAAAAAAAAACTAAAATATAAATCTAAATACGTTGTTAATTTCACTAAAAATCATGGGAAACCAAAATAAAATCCCCCAAGAAATATACCATATGAAAAAACATGAATGGGGACTTGAATATGTCCTCTAAGGACCTTCTCTATGAGAAACACACATAATCCCTAAAAAAGATATTATTATACTTATATCTTGTGAAATTGTCCCTCCAAATTATCATGACCTGTCCCTCAGGGCCCATGTCATGACTACCCGAAGCTTTCCTACCAAAGGCCTGGGGATGACGACAAGCACCGAATGAATTATCCCACAAGTGGGAGGTATTTCCCTGAGTACTTGTACGCATGCGCACACAAAGAACCACATCTCAAACAGATGGAAATTAAAACATGCATGCCACTAAACAACTACTGTGCGAAGGTACATGATTTAAGTCAATTGATCCAAAATACAAACCCAAATAAAAGACAAATGAAAACAAGAAAGTAACAAATATCTCTGTAAGATGTCTATAGAAGACCTCACCTTAAGGGTAGGCAAGGAGTTAGTATCGAAAGCTAAAATATTATGTGTTTTCTATAATATCTCACTGGGCACCACCTGGTCTTGGGCCACTGAGGTCATTGTCAAATTGTCTATCATCTACACTAGACACAACACATGTGGGAAAATCCCATGTAGGGGTGAGTAAAATAATACTTATTAGAGGACCTAGAAACCACAAAGATAAATCATAAGAGATAAACAATGAATAAATAAACTATTAGCTCTACTTAGGTATATTACCATACATATATTAGAAACAAACAAATATAATCATCTTAACCACCAATAAACATAAGGTCCCAACCTTATAGATAGCATCATGATTCTCACCAAAGCCTTATGTTTTAAAACACAACCCTGGAGATCACACACCATAAGATTAGCCATCTCAGGTGGAACCTATCCAAGAGATACACTCCATTGGGAAAATTTTACTTGGTCCAACTCTAGTTCCAAACACTACAATTTTAGTCCTCAAAGTCTTGATCCCAACTCAAGACTAAGGTAAACCAAGTTAAGAGGCTCATTGCGCGCCACTGCATAGAGTTGAGGGAGAAATGCTCTAGGATATACTATAATACCCCAGTCACTCTTGTAAAGAGTGGCCCACAACTCAGTCTCTTCAAGGCAGAACATGATCCTACTAAGGTATCAATATCTTCAAGTGGAGGGTTCCACTCCTCATAGTTGTGTCCTATAGTCAAGGGATCTCCAACTCCTATGGAGGACCCACTCCCCATCGCTACTTGGAGATGGGGGAGTACTACTCTGTAGGTGGGGACTCATGCCCTGGTTCCAATAGGGGAGTACTACTCATGATGAACCCACAACCTTCCTGGTACTAAGTGACTAGAGGACCCACAACATGGTACTATAAGGGAGTACTGAATTTGTCGGTTTATTTACTATTAGGGACCCGCAACCTATTTCACAAGGGGAATACTGACCCCAGGCTTGAGGTCCCACTCCCTGAAATGACAGGGGAGTACCGAATCTATTGGAATAATGCATAAGGAGTACCCAAACCCTAGAACAGTAGGGGAGTAATGAATCCAATGTTAAGGAACCCACTCCATGGTCCCGTAGGGGATTATTTAATATTCCATCAAGAATATCTCCGAGAACCCATGCCTTAGTCCTTCAGGGGAGTAACACCCCCAGAGGAAACTACTTGAAGAAAAAAAAACCCATACCAATGCTGTGTATAGAGACCCAAGCTTGAAGTACATGGAAATTACATTACTTTCATAGAATACTAAATACCTAATAAAAATAGATGTCTCATGACCGTATTAGTTTAGTGTCTTTGGAAACTCGGAACAAAATCTTCTAATCATGGTGAAAGATCTTAAACATCTCTCAAAAAGATTATCCCCTTTTGTTTTCTTACCTAAAACCTTTATTTATATCATCAGGAAAAGAAAACATAAAAAAGGGTGAGCTCAAATTCTCAGTAAGGGAAAACATGGAGAACATAAAAAACTCCTAAACATTTGAATGTAAAAATGTGAACATAAAACATCAAAACCATGAGTAATGACATAAATCTTGGCAGAACATAAAGAATAGATCATAAAGGAACATTAATAATGATAAAATACCATGGGAATAAAACATGTATTTGTGGAAAACCACTAAGCAGTTGTTATGATTTCCACAGCATCCAAGGCATTGCTGCCAAGACCATCATAGTGGACAAAGTCCATTACAGAACCGAGTTTACTTTCCATTCTAGCCCTGTATTACTGAACCAAATTTAAATTGTCGTTCCAGCCATGTCTATCTCATGAGATATAAATATTTACCCAAGGAATTTGAGGGTAATATAGGTAACACCCATCTTATAATGAAATCATTCTTATGTGTGCCACAAAATAAACATAAATCATTCATCATAACCCAAAGAATAAAATGGGTTTCATAAAAATCATCCCATCATAACCTAATTCATATAAAACAAATTGATATCATTTTATCATAAGAAAAATAAAACCATGAAAATAATAGATACATTATACTTGAAACATAAACGCACTAAATAATGTCATGTTAGATATAAAATTGTTTTGATAAAACACATGAAATGAATTCTGGAGGAAAATATCCTTTCTTCTTCAAAATCATTTTCTTTTGTCAAAATTTCATGCAATTTTAAATTAAATGGATTTTGTTAAAAATAATAATGAAATATTTTACCAGAAACTTCATGAAAATAATGTGTTATAAAACCATAAAAATCCGTTCAATCCGTATAAGTTAAAAAAACATTCTCCTTGTACTTTTTCCGGAAAAGTTAAAAAGTACATCATGTGGTAAAAAAAAGAAAGATTCCTTCCATTCATCTTAGTAAAAGTCAAAAAGGGGTAATCATAAATTTAAATAAACATGGAATAATAGTAAACATTTTTTGAAAACATTTTTTTGAAAACATGGACATTGATGATAAATATAACCCCAGTAAATACTTATAAATAAATAATCTCGGATAAGAATGAGATTGGAATAATTATCGCTTACCTTATGTCCAATTTCATTCCTATATGTCCGAGACTCTTATATAGTGGTTTTAAACATATTATTAACATGTAACTGAACCATAATAATATTTATGATATCATATATGATTCACTTACGACTTTATATTACCCGTTCATTTGTCAATTCGATGTTAAAGCATCATTTTGGGTAAAATCGTTTCATTTATCGTCTGTGTTTTGACCTGTAATTATTAATATGATTACTTAGATAATTATTAATTACTTACAAAATGTAAAATATGATTTATATATATTCAAAATATAATAGATTGATAAATGGAATGATATACACCGTTCAAGGAGACAGTAGGCCGTACGTATGCATGGACGCTGTTTTCCTTTCCTTATTGACTTGAATGGAAGTAAGTAGATGACATATATATATATACACACATAAATATAGTCACATTATTATGTCATATATTTCATTATTATTCAATATATATACTTTATAATCATTCTTGAATGGTTAACATGAGTAATGAATCTCATCACGTCGTGGAGACGGTAATCCGTACGTACGCACGAGCGATGATATCGTTCCCATAATTATTGAATGGTGTTGGAGTGGATGATAAAATTTCAAAGAATTAGTGTCATGTTATAATAATCATATATAGTTATTCTTTACACCATTATACCCATCCAAGTATGGTGGTGGTGGAAAACATATTACACCCCAGCGTGGAGACGATATTCCGTACGTACGCACATGCGATGATTTCATTTTCTGTAGGATGGATATAAGGTAAAATATGGATGTTTCATATTTATAATAACATATTAGTTTATTAGTGATACTTATGTTATTACTTTATAATGAAAAAAATAAAAAAGACTTAGTATAAGGAGAAATAAATTTACAGAATCGGTAAAGGATAATAACTCTTCTTCGATGCGCCTCTTCTAAACCTCCTCTTAGGGCACTAAAGTTGGTATTTGAAGAAGATCAAGACCTCTAGTATTTTTATAGGGAAGTGGATAAAATAAATAGATAGGGTTTTTTCGATCTTGAAGGCTCAAAATGTTGTGAATATGAAAGGGAGGAGGTTCCCTTTTATAAGAGATGAGAGGGGCACTTTTGGAAATCTCAAAAATATTAATTTATAATAAATTCATAACCCACTTAAAAACCTCCAAAAATGACACAAATATAAGATGAGATTATATAGTGTTGTAATATCATCAACCAATAAAATTTGGACTTGGTTTTGGTTTTATTTTAAACCCTATCATTTTGATTTATCCTTATTTAATCTATTTAATTTTATTTGGGGTAATAAGATTCTAAATTATAAATTATTATAAATACTTACTTATGTGTTGTGAATTGTCCATAATTGGATACTTTAAGAAATTTTAGACCATATAAATTTCAATTTATAATTTTTAAATATTTCTGTGATTTTTAAACAATTTAATAATATGTTATTTTTATAAAATATCAATAGTGTCAATTTTGACACTATTCAATTATTTTAATTTAAATAAAATCCACACAGAAGATATATTCTATCCAAAATATTTAATAGATCCATAAGATGTAATATTTATCTTAAAAGTTTTTGGATCACATTAAATAGTTCATATAATATTTATTTTAATATTTTTAAAACCATTTATTTGATATTTCAGTCAATAAAATAATTTCTACATCACTATTGTGTCACCATTAATGATAATTATTTATTCCCTAAAAATTCTAAATAAATTTACAAGATGTAGTTAATTTTATTATTTTTCTAGTGACTATTTATTTTTTACGTTCTATGATGTTTATCAATAAATTAAAATTATTAAACTTATAAGATATAAGAGAGTGACATGTTGTCACTTTCTTTGGTTTTAATAATAATTACATCATTTTCAGTGTCAAAAGTCCATGAAATGAATATATTCCTAAACTTAGGTGATATGGGTCAACTTTTATTCATCCAATAAAATTTTGGCAGGTATTATGGTAATTTTATAATCTTATTTTTACCTTTAATTACCCGATTTACCTTTAACTGTAGTAAATAAAAATTATCATAGTTACTATTCATAATATCATAAAAATAAATAAAAGTAACCTATTAACATAATTTGGACCCACTGAATTCAAATATGAAATCCAGTTTTTGAAAATTCAAAACACAGAAGTTGCAGTCATTATTTTAAAATTAATCTCATTGTTAAGAAAATGGGTTTTAAAAGTTAAAACATTGCCAAAGATTGAAAAGTTTTTACCTATAAATTCAATGTAAAATTAATGATAATGACTTAAATTGTATTAATGGGTAAAAATATATTATATTTATACTTAAAAACCATTAAATTTTATTAGTTAACCATATATATTATATTGATGAAAAAAGTTATTTTTAAGAAAAATTTAGCGTATTTTTGCTATTCATCAAAATATGAAAGTTAACAGAAAAATATAAAAAATTTATCCAAAGAAAATTTTTATATCCTTATTGTAATTAATAAGTATATTTTTTCTAATTGAACATATAAATGTTTCAAAAACAAGATTTAATGTTGGTGCACCATCAAAAGGAGACAAAACTGCATTTTTTTAAAAATACTTATTTTACCCGAAAAATTTATTTTGTTCCCATACCTTGTTCTAGAATATCTGTAAGATGAATTATTATGTAATAAAAATTAAAATGTAGTTAATAATATTCATAATAGATATTTCATAATAATATATCGTTGTTTAGTGAAACTCAGTATTGCATACAACACACGCTGTTGAGGAAGGCCACTCTTGCGTGCAACACAAGCCAAGAATAGTGTTTGTGTATACTACAAGATAATACAGTGCTGCGTATAGCGCAAACTAATCTTGGTGTAGCGTACAACACAAGACATCAAATAAATTAAAAACAATATTTCTCATAAAATCTTGGGGTGTTACATTCTAGCCCCCATAAAATGAATTTCGTCGTCGAAATTCTTCGGGGTTATAAATCGTTTACTACTTGTAAGATTCTTTCATAGGAACCCACATTGTAAAAAGGAATACTAAAGATTAATTTTAAAATGTAAAGTATGAAATGTTACGGTTATCCAAATTAACTCATCACTGGGTTTCCACATTAGAGAACATAAGTGAAAACATAGATATGGAAGAGAAATCAAACCATCAAGATCTGATGGAGAGTGGTAGAGAACATGGCTATGAAAAAGACAACAATCACAAAGCCACAAATTTGTGATGATCTAAGGTAAAATCTAATTCATCGGATATGAGGGTACTAGGACAACATTTTTGGTTTTCAATATCATTTATCTAAAGTTGATGAATTTTAATTTGAATAAATACTTACTTGATTTTGGTACAATCTCATCGTTGGTCCTTCCTTGAACAATTTCAACTTCATTTCTTAAAGAAATGAAGTTGAATTTGTCATTTTTGAAGTGTTAGCAGATCATGTTATAGAATGATGGGTCATTCCATCTATCTCAAACAAAAGGTTAGAAAAAGTTATTAAATATACTTAAGTCCATATATGGTGATATTAATCATATATGACTCCAAAAATGGACTTATAATTCATATATCACACCACTTAATAAAATAAAACTAATTTCTACAAACCAGGGACTTCCTGTAGGCCAGTGGTAGGTGATAAAGGCCTGTCACACCTCAGTTCTGGGTTTGATTCCCACATCCTTGTAATGCCCCGACCCCAGCTACCCAGAGTCGGTGCATTACTTCGTAACATTGGCATGTTCACAAAAGATCCAGTCTCGAAAGAATGATTAGTTTAGTAGCCTTAGAAACAGTAGATACATTCATAAATGTTACATTACATCATAAAGTGAAAAACTACAATAACAAAGTCTTCATAGTCCACACTCATATCCTCTTCTGACTATCCCTGCAGGTCATTCATAAAATACTTCTTCACATCCTGGAAAATATTAAAACATTGAAAGGGGTGAGCTCAGATGCTCAGTAAGGATAACAATATTGCAGAAGAATTCGTAAATAAACATTAACATTTAAGGCAATGTATAACTAAAACAAAAGCCTTTTTAAACTTTAACTTCAGAATAATATGGAAAAAATAAAATTAAATAATTCCATTTACTTACTCACATGGATATTCTACTAGTCGAATAATCACATGAAATATCAATAACCACATTCATAATGATGGAATGCATAATTCTAGACTATCATAACCATGTAGCCAAGGCCTCGTGCCAAGACCACAAATAATATTTTTTCAAGGCCTCGTTCCAAGACACTAGTTTGTCTCATGAGACCTACCGATGCATCGAGGAGCTATAGCGGGCTCCACCCGTCACTTATTAAGTCCAATGCATTCCTCATATGAACAGGTTTAAACATATCATAAACCATAACATAATCGTATCACATAAAACGCGCATAAAGGAAACATAAAATTTCCACATTTCAATCACAAGATATCAATACAACACATTGATATAATAAAAACAGTTTCAAAACCATTTTCAATACCAAAATAAAAGAAAGTTAAAACTTTGTATTTATTTTTCATTAAAAAAACGTTATTTCTTGTAGAGGAAGCCGAAACACAAATAATGGTCACAACGGCAGAGAAGTCGTTGTCGCCGCATACATAAGAAAAAAACATTACTTTTGTCGTTTAGTAAAACGCTTTGTAAAAAAAAGATCCATTTTTGAATAAAAGTCAAAGTCAAAGGGGTTTATACACCGTATAAAAGAAAGTTGTGTATAAAACAAAATATGCCTCAATGAAAGGAGATTGAGACAAAGACCCTTACAAAGATCCTTTTTTTAATAAAGTAGATCTATTATGTGTATTCACTGTAAGTACACATAAATAAAGTACAAATACAACATAGGACATAATAATATCATGACATAATTTGAAAGTAGGAGATTAACCCAAAGAATAGAAATTGGGATAAGAAGTTCCCTTACCTTGCATCCTGTATTGACTCGACCATTATTTAACCTACTGAATAATAAACTAGAGTTAATTTATAATTTATTAAGAACCTTTTTCAAGTTTTTTCTTCCTTTTATATCACTTATTACCATGTTATGAACATTATGTAATTATTTACGTTAATAACGGTCATTTTTTCGATCTTTGGTACTTGAGTCAAAAATAAACTTCTTATAATTACAAGTTGTTCATGTGGTGATATATCCATTATATCCAGAATTATATTCATGATATAGATATCATATATCTCATATATATCCATTATATACATGCATTTATAATATTCCATAACGTTCAGAGGTAAGAAATGAAATGCACCGTTCATGGAGACAGTAAGCTGTACGTACGCATCAACGCTACTTTCATTTCTATTTAGTATTTAATTAAATCATAATGATATAAAGGTATATTATAATTCCAGTATAATATCATATATAATATCATTTAATCCATCCGTTATACATCCCACATATGAGATTAACGATTCAAATCACTTTGAGGGGGCGGTAGTCCGCACTTCCTAAAATGAAAATATCGCGTTTACCCATAATGGAAACAATAAAGGTATTCCATAAATGAAAAATACATAACCTTAAGTAAAACATAAACATATTATATATCATATATATAAATATAGTGACATCTTAATCTCCACCTTTGAAGGTGTTATATGAGTGTTGAACAATCATCGTTTCGTGAGGCAGAAATTCGCCATCCACAGAAACAATATGTTCTTTAACCATTAGATGTAGGTGTGTGTAAGTGTAGCTCGAATACTTATTATAAAAACATCATATTATATTTAGGATACTGTTTTTGTTACAAAAGAAATTAATAAAAAGTGTTTAGGGGCTTGGAGAAGCAAATTAAAACAAAATAACGTAAGAGAACATATTGCCTTAAAATCAGGTAACTCTTTTTTGATTTGAGCCAAAGGCTTACTTGGGAAGAATTATGCCCAAAGTGAGGCTTCTAGGAGTAAGAGAGGGAATTTGGGAGAGTATTTGGGCAGAGTTTGGCTGAGACAAAAGGCTTTGAAAGTGTGAGTAAGGTGGTAGTGGTGGGGGCCTTTTATAAGTGGAGAGGAGGGGCACTCTTGGAAAGTAATGAAATGTTACTTTATTATATAATGCGTTTCGGATTTGAAAGGTCCCAAACTTATATAATTCGAGGCTAAGGTGATAAGGGTTCGAAATATACTCATCCAATAGGTATTTTAAAAGTGTAAGCCTTGGAATTTACATTATCTTTTTATTTTATTTAAATCGTTAATTAATGAGGTAATCGCTACATCATCATGGTGTCATAAATAATTTAATTTATATAATGTCTATAAATTATAAAAAAAATATCATGATTTAGGAAATCTTTTTATCTTTCTAAGTAATATTTATAGAAAAAATATGACTTGTATAACCCCATTTAAATTTTTTTTAGTAAAACAACTTATGTTTGTGACATTTTTATTTTAACTTTAAATAAAAGTTATTTATGTCATTTTCCTACCAAAGTGGATCCATGGGGTCTCGAAGTTTACCCATGGATTTTATTGGTCGGCCATGACACATCCAATAGGGTTAGGACAAGTGTAAAGGTATTTTCATATTTTTATAATATCATTTTTACCTTAAATGTCACTAATTATCTTTAATCACGATTAATTAAACTTAAAAGTTACTATTCACCAAAAAATTATTTTAATCCCATTGAACCAAATTTTACTTCCTAATGACAACCATTGATGTCGGATTTTTGAAAATCAAATCACAGAAGTGGTAATGTTCCCTTTAAACGAAAATTCAGTTTTTTAACTACCATTTAGTGGTCTCACTATTCATCAAAAATTGATGTTTTTCAGAACAATGCCAAAATTTCACCCTAAGCTATAATTGATATTCCGAATTCAAAAATGATGTCTAATTTACAAAATTCCAAACATATAAGTTGCATTAATTAATTTTATAATTAATTCCAGCAGTCACAACAAATAGCATGTTTTTAAGAAACAATATATATAAAAAGATTGAAAATTGTTTATGTCTAATTTCAAAGTGAAATTAATTATAATGAACACCATTGGATAAAATGGTTAAAATATATTCTAATTATACTTTAAAACCGCTCAATAGTATAATTTATCACTATAAATTATTTTGATTAAAAAAGTTGTTTTTAAGTATTTTTCACTATTCATAAAAAATTGGAAGTTCTCAGAAAATTACAAAAATTTCAAATTAGGATAACTCTGATATTCCGAATACAGAAACAAAATCCATTTGGAGAGATAAAATTTATAAAATTTCAAAAAGTAGGTATTACTATTCATAACGGCTACTTTGATTGGTTGTGGTGTGTGTTAGAACTCGAAGTTGCGTACAACACACGCTAATGTATTATTCAAAGAGAAGTGTACCGCGGAAGCTTGGGGTGTTACATTCTCCCCTCCTTCAATAAATTGCGTCCTCGCAATTTGAAATTTTTCTTTGAAAATAAAAGGGTGAAAATAGAAAATACCTTTGGGGAAAACCCACATCGGAAATATGGTTAATAAAAATATAACTTTAAAAGAAATAAAGATAAGTACAAAGGTCACCCGAGATATTCCATACTAGGATTCTATGAAAATATGGATATGGAAGAAAAACAAACCACCAAGGTCTAATGGAGAGTTGTCGAAAACTGGATTAGGAGAAAGTTAACCATAAGAAAATCACAAACTTGTGATAGGTTAAACGGTCATTGAATCCCTAGTTGGAAAAGTTAACCAGCAAAGTTTTTGTTTTAAGTTACCTTTTATAAAGTTGAGGAATTTATTTAGGGGATTTACTAAGAACTTAAGGGAATATACGTACTTGTTATGTAGACTTTCATTCTTTAATAATTTTTTACCACGAACCCATATTTCACTCTAAAAGGTAATAGAACTCAAAAATATTCTATTTATCCTAATTGTATAAATTTTCAAATATTAACACATACCATTTAGATTAGTAAAACTATTTTTTAATAACCAGGGACTTTGTGTAGGCTAGTGGTAGGTAATAAAGGCCTATCACACTATGGTTGTGGGTTCGATTCCTGCAGCTTTGTCCGACGTGACGGGTGATGCCCCACCCTGCAGGTTGTCCTTTTCCTAAAACTATAGTATTATAATATTCTAAAAATAATCTTCAGAAATGTTTTAACCTTAAACAATACTATCCAAATATCAACTTAATCTATTCCATAGTTTATAGTTATCCAAAATACCTCTGTCCAAACTTTCTCTAAAAGGTCTCTAAATTCCAAAATCAATTGTATCATCAGATTCCTCAAACAAGGTAAAGTTTCTCTTATTGTCACTTTCAAAAATATGATTTCCTTCATCATATTAAAACCTTAATGAAATCAACAAGTACTTCAATACAATCCTTATATATATATCACATTATTCTAATAACCAGAATATAATCCATGAGTCCAAAAGCACCGATACATTAATTATTCTGCTTCAACTGTAGTCACAGCATAAGATTGGCCTTGATCCCTTGGCCTTTTCTGAGGTAAGTTTCCCTGATGCTTAGGACATTCATTTTCATAATTCCCCATTTCTCAACAATTGTAGCATTCAACATTGACAGCCTCTTTCTCTCCCTTGCAATCATGCACCTGGTGACCTTTTTCTCCACATTTATAACAAACTCCCATTCCTTTTAAGCAAGTACTAGGGTGATTCTTCCCACAATTATCACATAATTGAAAATCCTTCTTTCCCCTTTTCCCTTTATCCGTCTCTTATTCCATCGTTCTCTTCTTCTCTTTCCTTACTTTATTGTCATAAGACTTAGAGAATTCATTTTCTGTCTTGATAGCACACGAGACAATATCTTCGTATGATGAGAAGGATTGTGATACTGAAGCTCGACAGAGAAATGGTTTTAACCCATCAAAGAAATGATAAATCTTACTTCTTGGGTTACGTATATAATCTGCAGCATACCTCGCTAACCTTGTAAAGTTGGCCTCATACTTTGCGACATTCTCATCCTCCTTCTACCTCAGACTTAGAAATTACCTTTCCATATCGCTCGATGGTCATGCGGAAAGTATTTTTCTAGGAAGATTTCCTTAAACTCCCTCCATTCTATACTTGATACTTCTTCATCTTCCTTTGTGTTTTGAATCAGCGACCACCATTGATCGGCATCTCCAGTGAGGCGGTAGACTACCATGACAACCTTCTCCCTTTCACTACTCCCCAAGGCATGGAATATTTTTTCTAATGAGTTTATCCATTGCTCAGATACTAAAGGATTTGTACCCACATTAAATGTTGGTGGTTGTTGCCTCATGAAGCGGTCTAACATTGATCCTCCACGTTGCAGATCAGGGTGCTCCATACGAGTAAGGTTATTATTCATAACCCGAGTGAGTTGTCCCAGTATGGTAATAAGTTGATCTGCACCAGTTGTATCTACAGATCCACAATAATTATCTTGAGCAGGAGGGAAATCCCTACACGGAGTGCGTGCATTGATACGGTTTCCATTCCTTCTACTAGGTGCCATTTCTAAACAATGGCATAAACTAGATTTGTTTATGAATCAAAATACATAATTCCATACTTGTAAAATACTTAACATAAATTGAACTATTTATGGATATAATCCATAATCATAAAAATGTTTTCTTTGAGGAATTATATACTCATAACCCTTCATAGTGTTTTCTAAAGAAAACGAGAATTATCCTAAGCATATCCCATGGGAGTGTCGTAACCAAGAGTGCAGCAAGGCTCGTTGTCGTGCACTAGTTCCCGTTCGAGTCTAGCTCAAAGCGGTGTTTTCGGGTTTTACCCCTAGGTACATCTGTGCTAGAGCCACCTCTACTTGCTCATATCCAGACATGGATGTATTTCTCGGAAAACTCACAAAATCACTATAATTACCAAAATTCTAGGAAGTTTTTCTATACTAATCCTCAAAGTCTATCTTCGGGCTATGTGCTCTAATCAGAGTTTATCTAAATCTAGCTTCCAAGGTTAGTACAAAACTACCTCTGATACCAACTGTAACGTCCTGACCCCAGCTACCCAGAGTCCATGCATTACTTCACAACATTGGCATGATCACAAAAAATCAAGTCTCGAAAGACCGATTAGTTTAGTAGCCTTGGAAACAGTAGATAGATTCATAAATTTTACATTACATCATAAAGTGAAAAACTACAATAACAAAGTCTCCATAGTCCACACTCATATCCTCTTCTAACTATCCCTGCAGGTCATTCATAAAATACTTCTTCACATCCTGGAAAATATTAAAACATTGAAAGGGGTGATCTCAGATGCTCAGTAAGGATAACAATACTGCGGAAGCTTTCGTAAATAAACATTAACATTTAAGGAAATGTATAAGTAAAACAAAAGCCTTTTTAAACTTTAACATCATCATAATATGGAAAAAATAAAATTAAATAATTTCATTTACTTACTCACATGGATATTCTACTAGTCGAATAATCACATGCAATATCAATAACCACTTTCATAATGATGTAATACATAATGCTAGACTATCATAACCATGTACCCATGGCCTCGTGCCAAGACCACAAATAAGATTTTGTCAAGGCCTCGTGCCAAGACACTAGTTTGTCTCATAATACCTACCGATGCATCGAGGAGCTATAGCGGGCTCCACCCGTCACTTATTAAGTCCAATGCATTCCTTATATGAATAGGTTTAAATATATCATAAACCATAACATAATTGTATCACATAAAACGTGCATAAAGGAAACATAACATTTCCACATTTCAATCACAAGATATCAATACAACACATTGATATAATAAAAACACTTTCAAAACCATTTTCAATACCAAAATAAAAGAATGTTAAAACTTTGTATATATTTTTCATTAAAAAAATGTTATGGCTTGTAGAGGAAGCCGAAACACAAATAATGGTCACAGTGGCGGAGAAGTCGTTGTCGCCACATATGTAAGACAAAAACATTACTTTTGTTGTTTAGTAAAATGCTTTGTAAAAAAAGATTCCTTTTTGAATAAAAGTCAAAGTGAAAGGGTTTTATACACCGTATAAAAGAAAGTTGTGTATAAAACAAAATATGCCTCAGTGAAAGGAGATTGAGACAAGACCCTTACAAAGATCATTTTTTTAATAAAGTATATCTATTATGTGTATTCACTATAAGTACACATAAATAAAGTACAAATACAAGATAGGACATAATAATATCATGACATAATTTGAAAGTAGGAGATTAACCCAAAGAATAGAAATTGGGTTAAGAAGTTCCCTTACCTTGCATCCTGTCTTGACTCGACCGTTCTTTAACCTCCAGAATAATAAACTAGAGTTAATTTATAATTGCTTAAGAACCTTTTTCAAGTTCTTTCTTCCTTTTATATCACTTATTACCACGTTATGAACATTATGTAATTATTTAAGTTAATAACGGTCGTTTTGTCGATCTTTGGTACTTGAGTCAAAAATAAACTTTTTATAATTACAAGTTGTTCATGTGGTGATATATCCATTATATCCAGAATTATATTCATGATATAGATATCATATATCTCTTATATATCCAGTATATACATCCATTTATAATATTCCATAACGTTTAGAGGTAAGAAATGAAATGCACCGTTCATGGAGACGGTAAGCCGCACGTACGCATGAACGCTACTTTCATTTCTATTTCATATTTAATGAAATAATAATGATATAAAGGTATATTATAATTCCAGTATAATATCATATATAATATCATTTACTATATCCTTTATACATCCCACATATGGGATTAACGATTCAAATCACTTTGAGGGGGCGGTAGTCTGCACTTCCTAAAATGAAAATATCGCGTTTACCCATAATGGAAACAATAAAGGTATACCATAAATGAAAAATACAGAATCTTAAGTAAAACATAAACATATTATATATCATATATATAAATATAGTGACATCTTAATGGCAACCTTTGAAGGTGTTATATGAGTGTTGAACAATCATCGTTTCGTGAGGCAGAAATTTGCCATCCACAGAAACAGTATGTTCTTTAACCATTAGATGTAGGTTTGTGTAAGTGTAGCTAGAATAATTCTTATAAAAACATCCTAGTATATTGAGGATACTGGTTTTGTTACAAAAGAAATTAATAAAAATAGTTTAGGGGGTTGGAGAAGTAAATTAAAACAAAATAACATAAGAGAACGCATTACCTTAAAATCAGGTAACTCTTTTTTGATTTGAGCCAAAGGCTTCCGTGGGAAGAATTATTCCCAAAGTGAGGCTTATATGAGTAAGATAGGGAAGTTGATAAAGTGTTTGGGCAGAGGTTGGCTGAGCGAAAAGGCTTTGAAAGTGTGAGTAAGGTGGTAGTGGTGGGGGCCTTTTGTAAGTGGAGAGGAGGGGCACTCTTGGAAAGTAATGAAATGTTACTTTATTATATACTGAGGTTCGGATTGTAAAGGTCCCACACATATATAATTCGAGGCTAAGGTGATAAGGGTTCGAAATATACTGATACAATAGGTTTTTTACAAGTTTAAGCCCTGGATTTTACATTATCTTTTCATTTTATTTAAATCGTTAATTAATTAGGTAATCGCTGCATCATCATGGTGTCATACATAATTTACTTTATATAATGTCTAAAAATTATAAAAAAAATTTCATGATGTAGGAAATATTTTTATCTTTCTAATTGATATTTATAGTAAAAAATATAACTTGTATAACCCCATTTAAAAATTGGTTTAGTAAAACAACTTATGTTTGTGACATTTTTATTTTAACTTTATATATAAGTTATTTATGTCATTTTTCTACCAAAGTGGCTCCATGGGGTCCCCATGTTGACCCATGGATTGAATTGGTCGTCCATGACACATCCAATAGGGGTAGGACAAGTTTAAAGGTATTTTCATATTTTTATAATATCATTTTTACCTTAAATATCACTAATTACCTTTGATCACGATTAATTAAACTTAAAAGTTACTATTCACCAAAAAATTATTTTAATCCCATTGAACCACATTTTACTTCCTAATGACAACCATGAATGTCAGATTTTTCAAAATCAAATCACAGAAGTGGTAATGTTTCATTTAAACGAAAAATCAGTTTTTTAACTACCACTTAGTGGTTTCACTATTCATCAAAAATTGAAGTTATTCAGAACAATGCCAAAATTTCACCCTAAGCTATAATTGATATTCCGAATTCAAAAATGATGTCTAATTTACAAAATTCAAAACATATAAGTTTCATTAATTAATTTCATAATTAATTCCCACTGTCACAACAAATAACATGTTTTTAAGAAACAATATATATCAAAAGATTGACAATTGTTTATGTCTAATTTCAAAGTGAAATTAATTATAATGAACACCATTGTATAAAATGGTAAAAATATATTATAATTATACTTTAAAACCACTCAATAGTATAATTTATCACTATAAATTATTTTGATTAAAAAAGTTGTTTTTAAGTATTTTTCACTATTCATAAAAAATTAGAAGTTCTCAGAAAGTTACAAAAAATTTCAACTTAGGATAAATCTGATATTCCGAATACAAAAACGAAGTCCATTTGGAGAGATAAAATTTATAAAATTTCAAAAAGTAGGTATTACTATTCATAATGGCTACTTTGATTGGTTGTGGTGTGTGTTAGAACTCCAAGTTGCGTACAACACACGCTATTGTATTATTCCAAGAGAAGTGTACCGCAGAAGCTTGGGGTGTTACAATCCTTGTCTGACATGATGGGTTGTTGCATATCCTATGGGTTTTAATTTTTTATAAAACTATACAATTATAATATTTTAGAAATAATATCAAAAAGTTATAGCCTTAAACAACACTATATGATGTCTAACTTATTCCATTCCAATCTTTAGGCTTATCCAAAATAATTCTGTCTAATCTCATAGTATAAAGAAAAATATTACTAGATTGGTCATCTACCAAGAATGTGATTACCATCATTTATCCCTCTTATATCATAGGATATATCTTGTTGTTGGTCACATTACAAACTTGTGAATACCTTAATCATGTATTCTCTTGAAAAATGAATACCCAATGAACCTTAGTGAAAACATGAATGCTGTCAAAAGTTAACTCTTTCCACATACCAAAATTCAAAAATTTCTATATATGTAAACCACGATGTCACTTTGTCCTTATATTAGTCATGGGCTCATTAATACTATCAAAAATATTATTTTCCCCTTATCCATTCATTTTGTGCATATCATCTTCTTTCTAAAAATATTTCAATCACTTTTCATGGTTACCGGTACAATAAAATTATTAAAGACCACAATAAACCAATACATAGATATTCAAATATTCCACAATACTATAAATGAGATTCCACAACATTATTTTGGAATCCTGTTACATAAACACTTAATCATTCCACCACATCGTTATGATAATCAATATCTCTAATAGTGATCGCATGTGACTTCCCTTTGTACATTGCCTTAAGATGTTGTTGATGTTGATCATCATTAACCTTTGTATTAGGGCATTGGTTAGCATAATGCCCAATTTCCTTGCACTTGTAGCATTGAAGTGTTTCTAGTGCGTTCTCTATTGTCTTTTCTCTATTCACTACATTAGGTACCTTTTTCCCATTACTTCGTCACTTAGCTACTCATTGACATTCTTTTCCACACTTAAAACATTTTCAAGTCCCTTTAAGACAATCTCCACCATGCTTCTTTCCACACATTGAGCATAACGAAACATTCATATTCATTTCACCATTGTTTTGAGATTTTTCCTTAAACTCCATCTTTAATTTCTTGTAAAAAACATGAGATGGATATGTAACAACAGCTTCTAATTATACCTTTATATCACAATGTAAAATTTCTTCATAGATTTTGAAGTATCTTATCGCAAATTCCCTTCAAATACTTGGTTTTAAGCCACTGAAGAATCGATCAACTATACTTTCACGTTGGATGATAAAGCGAGATGCATACCTTGAAAGCCATTTAAAATTCACCTCGTATATACCTACAGATTCATAATACTTTTTCTTAAGCTCAAGGAACTCATTTTCTATCTTTGTTTGAAGAATATGGGGGAAGTACTTATTCAAAAACAAGTTCTTGAACTCGTCCCATACCATGGATTCAATTTCATCTTGGGGCCTTGTATTCTTAATTACAGTCCAACAATGGTCTGTTTCACCTTCAAAATGGTAAACAACCAAAGTGACTTTTTCTTGATCTGAACAAGGAAGTATGGAAAATATCTTTTCAATGGTACTGATCCATCGTTTAGCAACATGTGGATCAGAAAACCCACAGAAATAAGGGGAATGTTTCCTTATGACGGACTCAATAGAATTTTTGTCCCTTCTCTACTAATTTAGAAGTCCATAATGATTCATAGCTTGTGTAAGTATAGCAGTAAGATTTTTCACTCCATTTTCCATAACATTTAGTTGTTCAGGAGAACAATCATTGCATTTCCCAGTGCCAACGAGCATGTACCCTGGTGGTACAGGCTCCTACTTGGCATCCAAAAGAACCAGGATTAAATCCAGACTGGGGAGAATTTCTTGGGTACTGTAGCAGTACTGTAGCAGGGTACTGTAGCACTAACGTAGCAGTGGTGGAACTGTAGCAGTGGAAAAACTATAGCGGGGGATGGACTATAGTAGGTACTGTAGCGGCGGCAGTACTATAGCAGGTATTGTTGCTGCATGGGTATTGTAGCAGCATTGTTCACTGAGGGGTCCTTTGGGTAAAAAAATGGGCTCTAAAGCCTTGTATTTAGGACACTTGGCCTTGGCCCTTTGGGCTATGTAATGCGTCAGCCTCTACCCAGCATAAAGAGGTCTTTTCTTTAAATAATAAATTGAGGCTTCGGCCCCATCCTTCTAAAAAATATATTGTATTTTTCAGTGGATTGATCATTAACAGGGTTCCATAGGGTTCCAACCATTATCTAAAACCCAAAAAGAATAGTGTGAGAGGAAAAATCATATCATGAAAACAATATAATAAAGGGGGAGTACCATCAATCTCTAACATCTTAGGTTTTATCCTAGGTTATTCATGATCATTATCTTAATTCTATGATTGTAACCTATACTTATACTTTACCTTCGAGACACCCCTAGATATACCTTAGAAATATCTCTAGGGATCTCAATAATGCTTTCGCATCCTAGTTTCCAAATGTTAACTAAACCTTTTCTCTGATACCAACTGTAGAGACCCAAGATTTATGTACATGGACAGTACATTATTTTCGTGGAATACTAAATACATAACAAAAATAGACGCCTAATGACCGTATTAGTTTAGTGTCTTTGGAAACTCGGAACAAAGTATTCTAATCATGGTGAAAGATCTTCACGATCTCCTATAATGATCTTCCCCTTTTTTTTCTTACCTAAAACCTTTCTTTATATCCTGTGGAAAAGAAAACATTAAAAGGGTGAGTTCAAATGCTCAGTAAGGGAAAACATATAGAACATAAAACATCCCACAAACATTTGAACGTAAAAACATGAATATAAAACATCAAAACCATGAGTAATGACATAAATCTTGGCAGTACATAAAACATAGATCATAAAGGAATATTAATCATGATAAAATATCATGGTAATAAAGCTTGTATTTGTGGAAAACTATTAATCACATGTTTTTATTTCCATAGTATCCAAGTCATTGCTTCCAAGACCATCATAGTAGACAAAGTCTATTACTGAATCGGGTTTAATTTCCGTTCCCGCCCTGTATTACTGAACTGGATTTTACTTTCCATTCCAGCCATGTCTATCTCATGAGATATAAATATTTACCCAATGCATTAGAGGGATATATAGGTCTCACCAATCTCATAATGAAATCATTCTTACATTTTCCACAAAATAAACATAAATCATTTATCATAACCCAAAGAATAAAATGGGTTTCATAAACATCATCTCATCATAACATAATCCATATAAAACAAATTGATATCATTTCATCATAAGAAAAATAAAATCATGTAAATAATATAGACATTATAATTGAAACATAAACATACTAAATAATTTCATATTAGATGGAAAATAGTTTTGATAAAACACTTGAAATGAATTCTTGAGGAAAATATCCTTTCTTCTTCAAAATAATTTTCTTCTCTCAAAATGCCATGAAATTTTAAAATAAAATGATTTTTTTGAAAATAATAATGAAATCTTGTATAGGAAGCTTTATGAAAATAAAGTTTTATAAAACCGTAAAAATCCGTTCATTCCGTATAAGTTAAAAAACGTTCTCCTCATACTTTTGTCAGAAAAGTCAAAAAGCACATTGTATGGTAAAAAAAAGAAAGATTACTTCCATTCATCATAGTAAATGTCAAAAAGGGGTAAACATGACTTTAAAAAAACATGGAATAACAGTAAACATTTTTTTTAAACATGGACAATGATGATAAATATAACCCCAGTAAATACTTATGAATAATCAATCTCGGATAAGAATGAGATTGGAATAATTATCCCTTACCTTATGTCCAATTTCTTCCATATGTGTTCAAGACACTTGTACAGTGGGTTTAAACATATTATTAACTTGTAACAGAACCATAATAATATTTATGATATCATATATTATTCACTTACAACTTTATATTACCCATTCATTTGTCAATTCCATGTTAAAGAAGCATTTTGGGTAAAATCGTTTCATTTATCGTCCGTGTTTTGACTTGTAGTTATTCATATGATTACCTAGATAATGGTTACTTAATTACAGAATTTAAAAAATGATTTATATATATTCATAATATAATAGATCGATAAATTGAATGGAATACACCATTTATGAAGACGGTAGGCTATACGTACGCATGAACGATGTTTTCCTTTCCTTAGTGACTTGAATGGAAGTAAGTAGATGACATATATATATATATATACACATAAATAAAATCGCATTATTATGTCACACATTTCATTATTATTCAATATATATACTTTATAATCTTTCTTGAATGGTTAACATGAAGAATAAATCTCATCGTGTCGTGGAGACGATAATCCGTACGTACGCACGAGCGATGATATCATTTCCATAATTATTGAATGGTATTGGAGTGGATGATATAATATATCAGGATAATTATCAAGTTATAATAATCATATATTGTTATTCTTTACACCATTATACCCATCCAAGTATGGTGGTGGTGGAAAACATATTACACCCCGACGTGGAGATAGTATTTCGTACGTACGCACGTGTAGTGATTTCGTTTTCCGTAGGATGGATAGAAGGTGAAATAGGGTTGTTTCATATTTATAATAACATATCAGTATATTAGTGATATTGATGTTATTAATTTATAATGAAACAAATAAAAAATAGTATGTATAAGGAGAAATAAATTTGAAACAATCGGGAAAGGATATTACCTCTTCTTTGGCACGCCACTTCTAAACCTCCTCTTAGGGCACTAAAGTTGGTATTTTAAGAAGATTAGGACATATAGTATGTTTATAGGGAAGTGGATAAAAGAAATGTATAGGGTTTGTCCGAGCTTGAAGGCTCAAAATGTTGTGAAGATGAGAGGGAGGAGGTGCCCTTTTATAAGAGAGGAGAGGTGCACATTTAGAAACCTGAAAAATTGAAATTTATAATAAATTTAGAACCCACATAAAAACCTCAAAAAATGACTCAATTTGAAGATGAGATTATATAGGGTTTTAATCTCATCAACAAAAAAAATTTAGACTTGTTTTTATTTTATTTTAAACCCTATCATTTTGATTTATCCTTATTTAATCAATTTAATTTCATTTGTGGTAATAAGATTTTAAATTCTAAATTGTTATGAATACTTACTTACGTGTTGTGAATTGTCCATAATTGGATAATTTATAAAATTTTATACCATATAATTTTTAATTTATAATTTTTAAATATTTTTTTTATTTTTAAACAATTTAATAATATGTTATTTTTATAAAATATCAATAGTGTGAATTCTGACAATATTGAATTACTTGAATTTAAATAAAATCCACACAGAAGATATATTCAAACCAAAATATTTAATAGATCCCTAACATGTAATATGAATCTTAAAAATTCTTGGATCACATTAAATAGTTCATAAATATTTATTTTAATATTTTTAAAACCATTTATTTGATATTTCAGTCAATAAAATAATTTCTCCATCACTATTATGTCACCATTAATGATAACTATTTAATCTCTAAAAATTATAAATAAATTCAAATGATGTATATAATTTTATTATATTTCTGGTGACTATTCTTTTCGATATTTTATGAAGTTTATCACTAAATTCAAATTATTACACTTATAAGATATAAGGGAGTGACATGTTGTCACTTTCTTTGGTTTTAATAATAATTACATCATTTTCATGGTTCAAAGTCCATGAAATGAATCTATTACGAACCTTAGGTGATATGGGTCGTCTTTTATTCATCTAATATAATTTTATTAGGTGTTATGGTAATTTTATAGTCTTATTTTTACCCTTAATTACCCAATTTACCTTTAACTGTAGTAAATAAAAATTACCGTAGTTACTATTCATAATATCAAAAAAATAAATACAATTAACCAATTAACATAATATGAACACACTTAAATCAAATATGAAATAAATTTTTGAAAATTCAAAGCATATAAGTTGTAGTAATTAATTTAAAATTAATCCCATTGTTAAGAAAACATGTTTTAAAAGTTAAAACATTGCCAAAGATTGAAATGTTTTTACCAAGGAATTAAATATAAAATTAATGATAATGGATTAAATTATATTAAATGGTACAAATATATTCTATTTATACTTTAAAACCATTAAATTTTATAATTTAACTATAAAAAATATCTTGATGAAAAAAGTTTTTTTAAGAAAAATTTAGCGTATTTTTACTATTCATCAAAATATGAAAGTTAACAGAAAAATATAAAAAAATTATCCAAAGTAAATTTTTATATCATTACCGCAATAAATAAGTTTATTTTTTCTAATTTAAATTATAAATTTTTCAAAACTATATTTAATGTGGGTGCACCATTAAAAGGTGGAAAACTGCATTATTTATAAAATACTTATTTTATGCGAAATATTTTTTTTGTTCTCATAACATGTTATAGAATATGTGTATGATGAATTATTATGTAATAAAAATAAACATTTAGTCAAAAATATTCATAACAGCTAGTTCATAACAATATATCATTGTTTAGTGAAACTCGGTATTGCGTACAACACACGCTATTGAGGAAGGTCACTCTTGTGTGCAACACAAGCCAAGAATAGTGTTTGTGTATACTACAAGCTAATAAGGTGTTGCGTATAGCGCAAGAGAATCTTGGTTTTGCGTACAACACAATACATTAAAGAAATTAAAAAAAATATTTCTCATAAAATCTCAGGGTGTTACAATGCGGGGAGTCCCACCCCTACTAAAGTAGAGGGATAAAGAGTACCTGTGCCCTAAGTCATCAAGGGAGGAACTGTCTTAGATACTCTACAAGAGAACTACCATAAATCTGCTCAATGTATGCTTATGTCGGGAGGGACATCTCTTCAAATCAATAGGCCATACTCTAAATTCCAAAAAAACTCACTTAGAGTATCTCAAAAGGATCTTCTCATCGCAAGGGTCAAAACACCATAGATGTATCGTAAAATGGATGATCCATTTTAAATTTAAGGGTGTTTTAGAAAAATGGGGTATGATTGGGTCTGAGTCTGCTCCCACCTGGTCAGACTGACCCAGCCCAGACCGGCTGGGCCTGGCCTGCTGCCGGTTCGGCCTGCATGGCTAGATGCGACCTTCCAAAACCTGCCCGACCTGCCTTTGAGTGGGATGGATTCTCCAGACCATATGCGGCTGAGCTGCGTCCATCTCACACCATGCTGTGCCAGCTGGTGCCACCTCCTAGTTAACGAGGCCGCTTACATGGACGAGTTTTGCTGGCATGACTTGAAGCTTTCCATGGGTCCAGGTCATTCTGCGACTAGATCCATGATTCCATCACGCGGGAAGCCACGTAGCATGGTCGTCGTCACTACAGCCACCGTGGTGTGCCGCCCCACCGTCCGGCACATGGATTCCTCTTCCGGCGCACCAACCGAACTTTTTCAGACCACCAAACATGCTATGATAGTCTGTTATTTGATCTAGAGGGTGTTCTAGAGCCCTAGGGCCACGTAAGTCATCTGTTGGGGTTCAAATATTCATTGCAATTCCTTCCGCTAGAAAGTGTTTGATTGAATATATCTATTTCTACACCTCGATTCATCCATCCAATGTCATCACACCTCCATCATGAAATATCAATTATGAATCCTAGATTTAGGATTTTTTCACCAAGAATGGTTGTGCAATGACTGACCGTTCTTCAACCCATGAAGAACGTAAAGAACACCAGATAAAAATAAGGAAATAAATCCACATCAACTAAAATGAGGAACAAACCTTTACCGTCATTCATCACAACGTTGATCTACTCATATTATATGTATTAAGTAGATCTAATATAATATAATTAAATCAGGAAATTATTAATTCCCCAAAGGTAACCCTGATAGAAATCTCTCCCACAAGAATGAATAATCTGTGGGTCAATCTATTCGTAGGTTGATCCTATGTTTTCATTTCAAACCAAGAATAGGGAAAGAACAACATTAAATAACATCACCTACTTGGTGAAGGTCCATACATGGAAATGATTCATCACTGAAGGCGATCCTTCAATGATGTTCCTCGATTTGTCATCGAGGAAGTGATATCCCAAAGAGAAGGAGGAATTCACAAGGTCATTGGTGATCATCATTCAACATTCTTCAGTGGAGATCATCTAAAGGTTTTGAGGGTTTCTCTCAATGTACCAATGATGTACCCCCTCCCCCAGTCAAACATTAAAGGTGGAAATGCATTTCTGCTTCCACTGCAATGCAATGTCGTTACGTTATTTCATTAATGAAACAAGGTTATCGGGTTTTCTGCCTTACAAACCCATTTTTCAGAAAAATTTTAAATCTTAAAATAAAATAAAACATGAATTTTATTTTATTTTACCTTTCTTAAAAAATTCCAAAAATTAACTCTTATGACAGACCCATGCCGATTGAGGTTAGGTCCATTCTTATGTAATGTCTTCCTTCTCGACGCAACAGTGGCATTTGATTTTCAGTCAGGGAACCCATCTAAGAAGTTTCAAAAACCACGCACACACACTATTTTAATTCACTTAAAAAAAGTTCAAAAACTATCTTTCAACCTTTTCCCACTATGAAAAATGTTAATCATAACCTAAGGGGAACATGCCCCCATGAGATCAACTATACTCTCAGATTTCCAATCTGAATTATCTTTTAGGAGTTATCAGGATTTGAAAATAAAATAATTGTTACCAAATTATTTTATTTATTAAAAAATACTAACTTCCATAGTTGGCCCATGCCATCCAATGTTAGGCCCTTTATCGGTGAATCCTGACACTCTGAGTTCAGTGGTGCCTTCATATTTTTGATCTTGTAACTTGTTTAAAAGTTAGAAAAATAGGCTCACATGTTTATTTAAATCAACATTAAAATAGATCAGAAAAACATTCCCACCACTCTAGGCCTCAGAATCACATTCCGTCACAGAGTCTTGTCTCGAAATAATCCCATATAATTTTAATAAAATAAATGGGATTATAGGACATTATATTAGCCCTTTTATTGATTTATGTCATCATTAGCAAATTCCTACACATAAGGGAAGAAAAAAATTCACTAATGGTACCTACGCTTCTTACAAGCATGCACCTCAAGGAACCACTAAGATCAACCATTATAATGTCAATATTCTTCTTGGACAACGTCATGGAATAAAGGGAACCAGTTTATTTAGCAACAAAAAGTGGGAAAGCACCAATAACCATGATCGATCTGTAGTCATGGAGTCCAGCATCTCACCTCCATTCTAACCTGTCACAAATACAAACAGAACCCCACAATTCCCATCCACCCTTGGATGAACTATGCTAAGGCCTCCAGCATTACGTGTTCATGGTTGACGATGAAAATGCATGGGTATTTATGAATGAAACAGTTCTTCCCATGAGTGAATGTTGGGTTTTATATGTCCCTCAGTCTACAACCTTTAGTGGGCACACAACTTTCTGAAACAGGAACAATTCCACACTCACTATTGGAATCCCATTAGAGTATGGATGGTAAGAAACCATTCCACACAATAGAAACATCACGAGGTCTAATTCTACCAACACAGAATGATTGCAAGCATGACTCTTTGTGATAGTTTACTTCGTGATGCCCAGGATTTCCATTCATCATAAATGAAAACACTTCTTCACCATCATGGACACACTACATCCTTTGCCTAATACAATCAATCTAGGTATAAACGGTAGTAGTCCATACCAAGAATGATGTCATAAGGCTTCAACACCATGACTAAGAGATCCCAACCACAACTCTCACCTCCAAGACTCAGGTCACACTATCAGCACCAGTGTGTGATCAATGGGTCTCCTTCTGTAGGAGTCCCTAAGATTTTGGGTCAAATCCACGGTCCAATCGAAACCTCTAAGTCTCAAACAAATCTCATGGAAAAAAGAGAACGACTAGATCCTGTGTCTATTAAAACAATAACCAAAAGAAAAGACATATTTTGTACCTTTAATCTCTTATAAATCTTCTTGGTCATAATCCATGACCGTATGCATCTATCATTTCCCATATCTTCTGGCTCCCTAAGCTTGGAATAGACCACTCGGGGGGTTGTGGTGGAAAAGCTACAAACTGCCTACCAACTCCTACTAATATTCTATCTCCTCTAACCCGACCACCATTTTTTGGAACTCCTTACTCCAAGCCCTCTCTCTACCAAGATGGTTTGTCAGCTGGATCCATCTAAGTGGAATGATGGGTCATACAATCTATAGGGAGATGTTCTTGGTCATTACAATCCTAACACCATCTCTCCTGTGACTGATCTACTTCTTGGCACTACTCATGCGCCACAAACCCACATGTCTGTGTTTGAGCATGGGTATGGATCCTACACCCTTATCTTGTCACCTGTCATCTTCTAGCTCCAACATATGCCTCTATATCACGACCTCTACCATAGGTTACATCCATATGATCCTCTTCTAGGAAACTCTCAACCAAAGGGGCTCACTCCATCATCTCAACATATGTTAGAATAATAAGGGTTATCACAGGAACCCTAATCTATCTGTTTAGTCCTCGCTTGATGGTATGGGCCCTAAATTATGGGTCCCGCACCATATCCATAGAGTAGGAAGAAAGATATGTGAATCTCGCTAAGTACTCAAATATTTTAATGCTTCCATAATGTAGGTGCAGTAGCTCTAGTATAAGCACAGAGCGTAATGTCACCGGAAGGAACTCCCTAAATAGTAGTTCAAAGTCTATCTAGGTGAGGGTATCCTCATCATGGGTCTAGATCATCAAGCTCCACAATATCCCCACCAATCCCTGAAGAGGGATCATGTCCAAGATTGCCATCTGGTCAAGAGGCGTCCTCACTAGGTGGAAGACTCACACAACTGCCTCATTCCAATACTCAGCCACCTATGGTCTGTATTACCCAAGAATCTAGGAGGTCTTTGCCTATGGAAATCATATATAACTCTCAGCCTGTGTGCATCCTATACTAGTAGCGTTGGTAGAAGCTTCTGATCGACAGGTGCTGGTACCACTGGTACACCACCCGATAGGGACATCATTGGTACTGGTCCCTGTACCGCTACCTCACCACTCGACATACCATCCTTGCGGTCTCATACTGGAATCCTGAAAATCAATCGGTGTGGTGGAATCCTGTAATTGGTTGATATGAACCATGGTTAAAAGAGTATATCTAGATAGCTCACTCAAGAAGGAATTAGAAAGGACAAACCATTCCTTTATGATGCATGTACCATTCATTTTTTATCGACCAATGTTATAATGTACATAGTACAAAAAGCAGGTTATCATAGTCCCAGTGAATGGATACATCAGCTGCCACACCCACACTAGAACCTCTGGCCTGAGAGTCAAACTCAAAACATCTTAACACTGGCGCTATGCAACTCAACCCAAACTAAGAACTCTAGGTAAAAATGTAGAACCAAATTCCTCTGATACCAATTTATCATGAATCATCCACCGGGACCCATGTCGTGACTACCCCAAGCCCACCTCCCAAAGGGTAGGGGCTGGAAACTAGAAACTAAGGTATTATCCCACAAGTGGGAGGTATTTTTTTGAGTACCTGTACGCATGCACACACACAAAACAACGTCCCAAACAACTGGAATGAAAAACATGCATGACACTAAACAACCACTGAGTAAAGGTACAATATATATGTCAAATGGGCCAGAATAAAAATGCAACAAAAGGAAAACTAAAAATAGGAATGTGCAAAGTATCTCTGTAAGATGTCCACAGAAGTCCTCAAATGAAGGGTAGGAAAGGAGTGGCTATAAGAAACTATTGAAGTACATCCTTCCTATCATATCTTACTAGAAACCTCCTGGTCCTGGGCCACCGAGGTCTCTGTTGAAGCGCATGTATTCTGAACTAGACACAAAATATGTGGGCGAAGCCCATGCAGGGGTGAGTAAAACAACACTCAGTAGGGGACCCAAAAACCACAAAGATAAATCTCAAGAGAAAAACCAAGAAGAAATGAATTGTTAGCTCTACTCAGGTATACACCTATAAATATACAATGAACACCCATATATAATCGTCTCATACACAAATAAACATGATATCCCAACCTCATATCCAACATCTGGATGCTCACCGAAGGCTCAAGTCATAACGCACAAACCAAGAGATCACACTCCACAAGCTCGACCTTATCTAGTGGAACTAGTCTGAGAGAAACACTCCATCTAGAAAATTCTACTAGGTCTAACTCTAGTGCTCAACACTATAGGTCTAGTCATCACAGTCTTGTGCCCAACACAAGACTAAGGAAATCCTAGTGAAGAGGCCCTCCCCTCGCCACTACGCATTGTTGAGGGAGCACTACTCTAGACTATCCTATGATACCCCAATCACTCCAGTAAGAAGTGGACCACAACTTAGTATCGTCGAGGGAGCACATGCTTCTATTTAGGAATCTACCTCTTCAAGTGAAGGTGACTAATTCTTGTAAAAGTGTCCTATAGTTGAGGGAGTTCCGAATCCTATGTAAGACCTTCTCCCTGTCGGTACTCGGAGATGGGGGAGTACTACTCCGTATGTAAGGACCCATGCCTTGGTTCCAACAAGGGAGTACTAATCATGAAGGACCCGCACTCGAACCGGTAGGGGAGTATTACTCAGTGACTAGAGGACCTAAACCCTGGTACTATAGGGGAGTTCTGACTCTATCAGTTTATTAGAAATGGGGGACCCGTACCCTAGTACATTAGGGGAGTACCGACCCCAAGCCAGAGGACCCACTCCCTGGAATTACAGGGGATTATTGAATCTGCCAGAACAATGCATAAGGAGGACCCACACCCTAGAATGGTAGGGAAGTAATGACTCCAATATTAGGGAACCTGGTCATTGGTCCCATTGGAGAGTATCCACTCTTGCTTCATGAACATCTCTGAGAACCTGTTCCCTAGTCCTTTAGTGGAGTAACACCCCTGGTAGAAACTACCCGAAGGAAAAGAACCCACACCCATTATTTGGGGAATACCATCTCTACCTAAGTAGAAGGATAAGGAGTACCCGCACCATGATTCATCATGGGAGTAACTATGCTATCATCACTTCAAGATAACTACCCCTACTTTGCTCAAAGTATAGTTCTATTAGGAGGGATTACTATTCAAATCAATAGGCCATCCTCCAACTTCCATAAAAAATAACTTAGATTATCTCAAAAGTAGCATCTTGTTACATGGGTCCCAACACCATAGAAGTCTTGTCAAACGACCACACAGTTTGAAAGTTACAAGTCTTTTAGAGAAATGAGGGCCAGTTGAGTTCGGGTCCAGTCCAACCCAGCCGATTGGGCCATGCCTTCTGGACTGCAGGTTAGACCTGCTGCTAGCCCAACCCTCATAGTGGGGCATGGCCCGCCATAACTAGCTCAGTATTCCTTTAAGCAGTCTGGCTCCACTAGCCCGAACATGAAAAAGCGACGTCCGTCTCGCACCACGTGGCACGAGCTGAAACTACCTCCTGTTCAATTAGTCTTCTCATGTAGAATGAGTTTACTGGAACAACCAATGAATTTATGTGGGTTCGGGTCATGCTGTTCCTAGATCCATGACTCCTTCACATGGGCAGTTGAATAGCATGACCACCACCACCCCCACCACCACGGAGCGCTGCCCTATTGTTCGGCCCAAAACCACCGCCAACACGCTAGAAGAACTTCCACAGACCACTGTATGGGCTCTGGTGGTCTTCCATTTTATCAGAATGTTTTTTTGGATCCCTTGGGCCACTTTCTTTATTTCCTAGGGGTACAAATATCCATTGAAATCTCTTCTGCTAGAAAGAATTTGATCGACAGTATCTCCTGCACTGCCTCAATCCATCTGTCATCAATGTCATCGCACCTCCATCATACCATATAAATTTTGGATCCTATATTTCATATTGTTTAACCAATAAAGGTTGTACAATGATAGATTGTTCATCAACCCATGAAGAATTCTAAGAACATAGGTTAAAAAGAGGAGAAGAAATCCACATCAATGAAAATGAGGAATGAACCTTTGTTGTCATTCATCACAACATTGATCCACACCTATTAGAAGGATTAAATAGAGAAAATAATATATAATTAAATCATGAGTGGGTTAATTCCCCAAAGGTAAACCCGATTGAAATCCCTCCCTCAATAAAGAACAATCCAAGAGTCAACCTTTTCATAGGTTGATCCATGGTTGTCATTTAAAACTAAGAACATGGAATGAATGGAATTAAATAACAACCCTTACACGGGGAAGGTCCGTACATGGAAAGGATTCATCATTGAAGGTGATCCATATACAAATTTCCTCGATCCATCATTGAGGAAGTAATCTCACAGAGGAAGAGGAATTCACTTTTTTGTTGGGGATTGTCATTCATTATTCTTTATTCGTCAATGATGATCCTCCAGAGGTTTTGAGGGGTTCTACCAACGTTCCAACGATGCACCCCTCCCTCGATCAAACATAAAAGGTGGAAACACCTTTCTGTTTCCACTACATTGCAGCGTCGTTACATTGTTTCATTAATGAAACAACGATATTGGTTTTCCTATGTTAGAAAGCCTTTTTTCATAACAATTTGAAAACTAAAAAAATAAGTATATTTTATTTTACCTTCCCTTAAAAGTCCAAGAATTAACATTTCAAGTTGACCCAGGCTAGTCGTGGTTAATTACATTATTATGTTATGTCTCTATTCTGGACACAATTATTCCCTCATAATTTTAATCCGGGAACCCATTTATATGTTTCAAAAACTGAGCACACACTCCATTTGAATTCCCTTATAAAAAAGTTCAAAAGTTATATTTCACCATCAACCTTTTCTAGATGAGGTTAATATCTGCCTAATGAAAAAATTACCTCACAAGCTCAAGGCTAGTCCCCAATTTCTAGTCCAAGTTACCATTTAGAAGTTATAAGGATTTGGAAATAAAATAATTTTTACATAATTATTTTATTTATGGCCAAAAACTATCATCCATAGTTGGCCCGCAGTAGCCAACATTCCTTTCTAAGAAAATCCCAGTGCTCTGAGTTCAACAGTGCCCTCTAAGTTTTGATCCAATCATTGTTTTAAAATATAGAGAAACCTACTCTCATGTTTATTTAAAATGAACTTTAAAGCAGTTCAGAAAAACATTCCGGACACTCCAGGCCTCAAAATCACTTGTCATCTCAGATTATGGTCTCGAAATAATCCCATATAATTCAAAAAAATTCATATAATTCCAAGAAATAACAAAAATAAATATTTGGAAAAACCAAATTGGAGATAATAATAAAATAGGAATAAGTGGAAGAGGGGGAAGTATATTATATTGAATTAATGGGATGAAACACCTCCAAAATAGTTGAATCAAAGATGAATGGAAGAGGAGGTTAGGAGAAACAAATAATTCTTCTATAATCACCATTAGATTAAAAAATGATGGAATGTTGGCATGTTTTCTAAAAATATCCCCTAAGAAAAATACCAAAATGACCATTAAGAAGAGGACTTCTTGAGGTGTGTCATGATATAAAAAGTGGTTCATGTTGTGATCATCCTATAGGATTAATATAATACTTTAAAAGTCTGAAAACCATGTTCATGATTTGAAGGACTCTTTACAGGAATTATGTATCCTATAAACCTCATTTATTTCTTAAAGGCACCCAAATATGTTCTTTCATGGTGTGAATTACTATTCATACAATGAATAACTTGTTATTGCTAATTTTAGCATCCTGATAACCTATAAACTACACTGACGCCTTAATGAGCAACCAATATGTTAAAAAATCATCAAGACACATAAAAAACCCCATTTAAGGATATAAAAACACTTGATATCCCAATATTAGTCTCAATTATAAAAATTAACCACTCATAAAATAGAAAATTGAAATTCCCTTGGAAATACAAAACTTGTAATGAATAAACTTTTAACATTTATGTTGGGTGTGTGGAATTTTTTGATTCCTCATACATGCATTTTATGCATATATAATTGATCACAAAAGAACATAATGAGAAAATGTGAGTGAGTGAATCTTAATGTCTTGTTATATTCCCCACCTACACACATACACGCCTTGGGTATCAATGTACATTGTTAGAAATTTCTATTTTGTTTTGAAGAACTTGTTTCTCTTGGAGTTAGAAGCATGGTTTAGGTTTAACAACTTATAGATCTTGAGGATTTAGTTGGGATTTTTATGTCAGTTGGGTTGGAGGCCATTATTATTTACTTCCATTTGTTTTTCTAAATTTTCACTGACAATTTTACTACTATGGTATTTATATGATAAATCCTATTATAATTGTGTATCAATTTGTTCTTATATCTTCATCTTATAGTTTAATGTATTTTTTCCTATTTAAATAAATAATGTGTTGAATATTGTTTCACATGAAAGACCAAAATAAAATGAACCATGAAATATTTTATTTAAAGAAAATATTAAAACATGTTATAAATGATAATAAATTATGAGAATAAAATATGAAACATCATTATGAAATGTAAAAGTTGAATAAATATTCAACTAAATTTATATTGCACAAATATAAAATCATTATCTTTAAGGGTTTCCATGAAGATCATCACCATAGTTGAAATAGTGGAAATAAGGTAGATTATTAGTAATGTAACAGACATGTTTAGTGATAAGTAAAGGAATACAATCAATGGTTATATGAATGGATGAATGATTATATATATGAATGAAATACTACCTTTATATATATAGTTTTGGGAAGTATGATCTTTCAAAATATGGTCATTAGGAATATTGTAATTTGGTGTGAATTTATCTAATATTATTATTTAATATTTATAATTTTTATTAACATATTGTATATGATATAATTATAAAATTATAAATAATGAAACAAAAAGATAACATCTCATTAAATATTTCATTAAATATTTTTTATGTTATACTAATTATTAATATTATAATTTTTAAGGATTTATTTAGTGTATTTATAAAATTAAATGAATGATTTTAACATCAATTATTGATAAAATAAAATTATAAGAAGTTAGATTTTTAAATTTAATTATATATGGTTAAAATCAATTAATGTTAAAAATGACATAGTTTTCAAAGAACTGTTTTGTATGTGTTTTTTATTGTCATCTTAATAAATTGAATTTCTCACTTTTAAATGATGAATTAAATTTAATTATTCAATTTATAATCAAATATATTTAATCTCATTTAATTATTAATTCTTATGAAATAATACCAAGAACACTTTTGGTTTAGAAACTCATTTTTATATAAAAGGAAATATATATATATATATATATATTATTTCTTTAAAAGATAAATTTATCATGTATAGAAATTTAATTATAATGAATTGATTACAAATTTTTATTACTAAATTAAAAGTAGAAAATGAGTTCAATTTCATTTTTAGTTATAAAAATATGTTTTTTAGGAATAAATTGACTGGCCATGGTGAAAGAAAAATCAGGTAAAGGAGGGGGGGGGGGGTTAAACTATATGAAAAAGATAAAAAATGTCATAAAACACAATCTATAAATGTTTTTATGAGATATTTATTAGGAAACAATATCAAGTATGTATTATTTTTTATATTTTATTCACTTTCTTTTTTAAATGATATCCTTAAACATTAATTAATGCGAATATGTGTAAATAAAACTCAAAACATGATTATAATAGGACCCATCCTATACCCATTTAAAAAAATTTCCTTAGGTTATCCATTATATATTACCCCATTTTCCAATAATAAAATATTATTGGATTTTTGGTAGCCTATGTTTCTAAGAAGGAATCATAAATCCTCCATTCTAGAGAAACCTTTTTTGAGAAAGAGTGAATTCATCTGAGTAAATACATAGTTGTTCACCATATTTTTTTATTACCTAATCACCTACCCTCTTTATAAATATAATTATCCACTAAAATTATGTCATATTAACATTATTATACTTATATTAAAATTATGTTACTATTATATTACTCTATACTGTTACTCATTCCCTTGTATAAAATGTTTATGTTTAGTTTGATCCAACCACATATTTGAATGATGTTAAACTATCTTCACCACTTTCAAATATGAGTTATTTTCAAGAATTTATTTTTGGTAGTATATGATATTACAAAATAATTTTTATTTTTATATTTTTCTATAAGGGAGACTCAAAAAAATTAGTGATCATTATTAAGTAACTCGTTATTATTGATAAATTACCCAAAATAAGCTCATTAGGGATTTCATTCTCAAAAACCATGTCATACCATCCACTAGGGGAATGTGAGACCACATTAACAATTTTTACGAAATGATAAAACTACCTAAACAAATTTTTTAATGATTAAATTGGTATCAATGAATGAGTTTTAAAATCTTCATTATAATATTTGTATGTAAAAATAAAAAATATAGACATCTGTTGATGAAAATAAACAATTAATAACTAGTATATGTGTAATGAATTATTATAATTAAAGATTATAAAAGGAAATATATATGAATATGTTTATAAAATAATTTATTAATATGGATCATTTTATTATATTTTATGTAAAATAATTTCCTTGAAATTCAAGAGTAAAAGATATGAGTTTCTATGCTAATCTCATTTTGAAATTGAGATTTACTATATTTAATCATCTGTCTAGGGAAATCATATATTTTTTATCTTTAAAAACATATGTATTTTATTCTTCCTTATTTATTTCTAGTGTTTATATTTATTTTAAAAATATCAACTCCCTTTGGTTCAAAACCCATATTAAAGTATGTTTGTAGGTGGTGCTGACCTTATCTCTTGTTTCAGGTCGAAAATAATTATCTTTTCTTTATATTACCAATATTATTTTATGTATATTGTTATATATAGTTATGTAACTTAATAACATAATTTTATATGGGGTTGAATTTCCTTACAAATGAAATCTTCCATTAACTTTTTTGGTATAGTTTTTTCCACCAACTCTCAATTTCTTTACAAAAGTGGGAATAAAATATCATTTTTAAAATTTTTTCTATATGATTTAATTTTCCCACCATATTCATATGTTTTATTGAAGAATATTATTCTATAAATATTCATGGTTTAGAAAAATAATTTCTATTCCAATTTTATTTTAAATTATTATATTTTAAAATAAATGTTATCAAAAGTAAAGGATAATTTTTCTTATTTGTTAAAAGAAAAAAATTCTCTTATAAAATTGTTTTCCATCAATATGAACATCATTTAATTTTTCCAATTAATCACTAAGGTTATTATAAAATGATACAATCTAAATCATTTATTTAGATGGCTTATGATAGTTTCTTGTGGATGTTTTCATGAAAAACATCATTTTTTCATTATTTAATTAAATTATGATGCAACTATAAATGTTTTCAAGTTCTTATGGAACACATATATGTGTGTGAATATAAAAATAGGATTTGTGGGAGATCTATAATAGAAGATAATTAGTGATCAAACTTAATTATTTTGTTTCATCAAAGAACAATATTTTACAGTTATTAAAGTATAGTGATATAATATATCTTCAGTCCAACACTCACACCAATACGAAAGAATATAATTGATTTACGGGATTCCCCTCTCAATGTGAAAAGGTTATTAATTCTTCTGATATATATTCTTAAATCATAACACCACCCACTATAATATTTATATGAATACAAATGATTAACATATAACCTTGAAACTCATGAGTACAAGTCTCTCGATAATGATTTAGTGCATCCCTCACATAAGTAAATCCCACATATTATAAAGATTAATGTTGGTAATAACTTATGAATATTTATTAAAATATAATTCCACTATTTAATTGAATATTCATAAATATTCAATATCTTATATACTTGAACAAAATTAAGCATTCCAAAATTAACCTTCTAACTTGCACTAGGACATGTTACGTCTTCACTTTGTATTCAAAAAGTATTTACATTACAACTTCATTTTTATCCTTATTTATTTATTATACTTTGAATAATTAAATAATATTTTAAGTTTTTAACATATATAGAACTTAATATATTGACCTCAATATTTTTTTCTCTTGTTTCTTTTAAACCAATTTATAGATCTCCATGATATTATCAATTTATACACATTCAGATTATAATTTTAAACTAAAATTTAAATACACTTAATTAAATACATCTATTTGATAATATTACAATTAATATTCACCATGAAAATAAAATTTGTTGTTATTATAGGATAAAATATAATCCAAACCTTTTAGATGAATCCAATTCATCATGTTTTATGTAATTTTCTAGATTTCAACTTTCACATCATAGCCTCTTCCTTTGTGGTGTAAAAATTTGTTCAAAATATTTATTTTTTACATATTTTAACACATTACAAAATGATGAAAAACTATAGCATACCGACCTTCCAAATTTTAGTGGCATAAAAATGAACTCAGACTACTTTGTTTCTTAATGTAGTGATTACGTTGTAGAGGACTTGAAATCTATAGACATAACAATTTCTGGATAACTGTGAATACCAGAATGGGATCCACTACTTCTGTTTAATGCACCACACTCTAAACTTTTTACTATATGGTACAAAAATTATTGCATATGATACTTTAAAAACCCAAAGGTTGAAAAAACCACTAGTTTATCTCTATTTGTGGCATGATCCTACTTCAATGATATGAGAACCTTTTAAAAACACCATTACAACATGGTTAATATTTTATGGTGTAAAGTTCCTCAAAATTCCAAAGACACAAAAAATATACCTAAATTTATATTTAGGGTACCTATATCCATATGTAATGTAGTTATTCAAATAGAAAAGGCACTAAAAATTAACTTATTCTCCTTTGTGATATAATATCTTATATACGGTGAAAATCATATTCATCAATTAACTTCTATAGCACAAAAGAACAATGTCTATTATAGGACCACATCTATAAAAGTATTTCCTCATGAATTATTTTCATGATATATAATCTCTAAAAACATGATTAAGAATCATATAAATTAGTGAAAAAATTAAACTCTTAAGAAATATGAGTTTGAAGATGACTTACGCATTGAAAAAACTAACACAATTAATCTCATCCACTTCAAAATGTTCTTCAAAAAAAGTATCCAAAAGAATATCTAAACACCCCTTTGCCTCAACAATCACCCCTTTTAATTTTTTATCCACAAAAGAACATAAATCACTCCACAACTCTGAATTATTTGCAATGAATTAGAATTTAATAACTCTTTTACTCAATGAATGAACTCTGTGTAGGAAACAAGAAAACTGAATAAATAATACCATGTTTTCTACAAAAAACTATATTCATTTTTATTAAAACCTGAAAATCTCAAACCTTATTGATGAAGATATAACAATTAAAAATATATCAATATCATAATAAATATTTCATCATCACCATCAACATAACCTCAAATATTATCTTAAAAATAACTTAATTATCTTTAACAAATTGTTAGAATAGTTTATACAAAATATAATATTAAAGTATTTAACACACATATAAAACATTGAAATAAAATATTTCACCTTTTAAAAACTCCCCCTAAATATGTTATTTCCTTGAATATATAAATAATATATCAATGTGTAATAAAAAGATATTTATATTTTAATTTATATCCCCATTTTACAATAATATCGAAGGAACAGATGAGATAAGGGACTTATATAAAATACCTAATCTTTGAGAAAAGAATTGTTGATCACCCAGTATCATTCTAGGATTATAATAAGCATCCTTAGATAGTGGCTTGGTAGAAAAAACACCTATCTTCTCCACTATAGGAACATACTAAAAATTAAATTCATTTTATTCCATAGAATCATTGATTAATTTTTATTAATTATCAATGTTATTTCTCTTTGAATGTTGAAAAATATTATTTGACATGTTGATAACATTCTGGTTATCACATCTAAGAAGAAGTTTATAATTCCTTTAAACCATAAAATATTCTAACCACATCTTCAACCACATTATCTGAGTTATGGAATGATTTATAGACAGGTATTCTATCTCAATATTTATTAAAGTCAAGAAACTATAATTCTAAGTGTGATAACACACACACAATAATAAACCAAGAAGAGAAATACTATTTATGTCAACATTCAGTCATTAACACTACCTTCCTAATTGTCATTTTATTAACATAAAATATCAAACTTTCTTATGATGATGTATTTCAACCTAAAATATATTTTTAATTTAATTTACTTGAGAACCCTTTTTGTAGCCTCAAAATAGGTCTTATTTGGTTAAATTTGATACATAGAACAAAGTGTAACAACATACACTAAATCTGGTATTGAATCTATGAGATATAGAAAAATTATAATCAATTTTATGGAACTTTAGGACCAATATCATTTCCCTTATCATCATTGGATGAATTTTAGTCTTTGAATATTTTATTCCAAATCCTTTAATGATTTTCTTAGTATACTTATCTTGATAAAGAAGAATATGATATATATTTTTTGAGATATTTTTAAACCAATAAAGAGGATCATTTCTCCCAACATAGACTTTTGAAACAATTTATTATTCTATTTAGAAAAAATTTCACACATTTTATCATCATTTTTATCAAATATTATTTCATTTTTATATATCATACTTGGATGATATAGATATATATATATTTTATCTCTTATATAGAGATTATTTTTAACTCATCCCTTTTTTAAAATAAACCTCTTAATGTAGGAATAAATTATATAATAGAAAGCAAATGTAGCTTTCATCATCCCATATAGATCCCTATTTACACTAAAAATATATCTGTTATTTTCTCTATGAAAGAACTCACATGGCTTCTCAATGTGAGCCTGTTATTCTAACTCACCATTGAAGAATAAATAATTTATATCCATTTGTATAATATTGTATTTTCTTTTAATATCAATAAAAAACACTCCTACAGTTTCAATACCTGAGATAGGGGTAAACATTTCATAAAATTATATTTATTCATCTAATGAATTGCCTTTTTAGACCATTTTTTCTTTTTATCTCTCTACTTCTCCAATTTCATTTATCTTTCTTCAGAACACCCACATTGTTCCTATCATATTTTGTCTTTAGGTTTTGGAACTAACTCCTAAGATCCATTTTTTTTAATTTGGTTCAATTCATTATTCATTGAATAAACTAAATCATAATGATTTAAAAATTATTTAGTATTTTTAGGTTTAATTTGAGAAAATAATGAAGTCTGAGATACTTATAATTATCATTAATTTCACATTTTTTCTAGGATTTACAATGTTGTTGGAGACTTAAACATGTTTTCCGAACATTGGATGAGTTGAATGTAGTCATACCTCATCACATGAAATAGTTTTATATTATTCCCCAACCTATACTTCTTTAACACATTCACAAATCTTTGAAATTACATTATGTCATTTAAAAAAATAACTTTGTTATCAATTTTGGAAACTACTTTATAAAGTGAATTTTTTTTTCTTTAATTATTATAGAACATTAACATCAGCAGATTCAATGATATTTCCACTTTATTTATCGAAATAGTGATGAATTATTCTATTCAGAGGATATCCAATAATGAACACATAAAATGATCGATTTTCAATATTTCTTAGATTATCACCTTTTACCTTGATAACATATACGCTACCCAACATAAATATATACTTAAAACATATATATTTTTTATAATAAATTTTAGAATAGGACATTTAAGAATTATAATAGTATGATAAATGATTTTGGATATAAACCATTATACCAATAGATTGCCTCCAAAAATAATCTGAAGTGTTATTCTCATCCAGTATTTCTTGATCAAACTCTACCAAACACATGGTATTATATTCAGCCAAACCATTTTTTTATATAGTTAATGGTTCACTGAGTTCTTATTTGATTCCATGATTCTCCAAATAATCTTCAAATTTTCCATTTTTAAACTCAGTTTTAATGTTTGTTTAGAACTTATTAAGATAAAATCTGTTGTCCTTTTCTACACATCCTCAAAAACTGCTAAATATGATTAAGTCCTCAGACCTATGTTTCATAAACACAATATAAGTAATACGAGTGAAGTCTTCAATAAGAGTCCTAATTTAAATATCTCTATTTTTATATTTTTTCCTCATGGTACCATACACATCTGAATAAATTTTATCCAAATAATAAATATATAAAATTACCAAATTTTTGTGAGGTGATTTAACAATATTCCCCTTTTGAAATGTTGGGAACATCCTATATCTTTATATTTTTAGTAAATAAACATAGAAATAATTTTTTCCTTGATAAATCATGATTATTTTGTTCTGTCCAATATTTCCAATCTATAGTATTCATATGTGATTCTCTTATTTCATTCTTAAAAGACATGAATTTACATCATCACTAATATGGAATATATTAACTTGGGTTTGATTTCATTTGGATAAAATTAATCCATTCTCTAGGTTATTAACCAAGAACCCATCATTACTGAACACTACTTTATTTACTTCATCCAAAACCCATGAGACACTCAACATATTATGTATCAATCCATCACCATAAATATTATTTTTGAATTTTAAATTTTATTTCCCACTAATAGCTAAGAAAATCCCTTTAACAATTATTGGACCATCATTGTGCCTCTATTCCACTTCTCAATATATTTAAGAAGTTTTAAATATCCTATCGTATGCTATGAGAATCCAATTTCAAAGAACCATGGACATTTTTATTTTTTAAGAATCAAGTGTCTCTTCTACAACTAAGTGTTTTTATTATCAATTTATATTTATCTTCTAAGAATTATTAATTGTAAAACACATATTTTTGGGATAAAAATATAATGATAAATTTATTTTTATAGTTACCAGACTGATCACACATTTCACAAACTCTATTAGGAAAATCAAACCAGATACATGTATTGTATCTATGTTATATTACTTATTTTTAAAATTCATTCATTTGAGATATGTGAATACTCCTGATACCGTGTTTCCAAAACATTATAGGAATGATACAATGCAGGTTTTTGAACAAAAAAAACTTATATATGAAAAAACTACTAAAATAACAATAATATCCATAAAAATTATATTTTACTTTAAAACCGCATACTATCTAGAAAATTATTTTGGACTTCTAACCTCCTTCTGAGAAATATAGTTTAATAATTTTTTTTTAAGAAAATATATTCTTTTGTTTATATTATATTTATTTTACATATTTCAATATTCTATAATTTTAGTAGATTTTGAAATAATTTTTAGATTCCCAAAATTTCTTGATTTTTGAGACTCAATTTAGTTAACCACAAACATAATGTTTTTGTATTAATTTGTCTTTAATGAATCTTTGCCAAACATTTTTGTATTAATATCACCCTATAAATATGATTTTTTCTATCTTATTATGATTATTTCTTCTTTGAACACTCCTTATAATCCAAAATATAATTTTGAAAATAATTCTATATATTTTTCATTCATATTCAACTTTGATCCAATTTTGTAGAACATGATAAAAATCCTTCCCTACGTTATTATAATTTCCTTCTAACTTTATATCCAATATCATCTCATAATAAAGAAAATTATTCAGATCAAAATATCCATTATGTACTCAAATTTTCTTTCGTCATAAAATAATACTTTTTTGTTGAATGATTGATCACCTTTCGTTAATTTCATAATTCATTTTACGAGCATTAATATTTTAAAGTGTTAATACCTCAACTCTAACTTCAATATATAATCCATTAAAGTTTAGATATATCTAGTTTTAATATATATTTATTTATCTGTAGTGAATTTTTCATCATTTACTTTACCAATGAGAAGTTTTTCACCAACCCCACTTTCAGTATCAAACTCTTCTTCTTCACGGATTATTTCTCCTTCATCAGAAATAGATATTAAATCCCACTTTAAATATTTTAGAAATTCATACATTTTTTTCTATAAGATAATGTAGTCATGGTTAAATTATTCTATGAGAATATTTTTGGTTTTTAACTTTCTTAATCGATAACTTTATATTCTTTTAGTTTTTGATTATTTTTAGAAAAATTTATCATAACCCCAAAATTTAATATTTTAAGTGGTTAAATCACTTGAAACATTCCATACCGCATTAATATTTTTAGAGATAAAAAATATCATTTTTTCTAACCTTCTATAATATTCTGAACCAGAATCTGAATAAACATCTTTGTCATCTTCAAAAATAAATTTTTTAACTTTAAACTATTTTGATGCATTAATGTAAATCCTCCTATAATCCTAACCCTTGATCATTATATAACTATAATTCATAATTTCATGAAAAATTAGCATGGTTTGAAAATAATTAAGTCATATTTCCCTAGGATACTTTTCCTTTAGAAAATTTACATTTATATCAACCTTTCTATGAAATTTATGAGAATTTGTCTCTATAATAGTGATGTATTTTAGATTCACACCATAACCTATGATAATGATTAAAAATTAATTATCCCTTGTGAATAAGGTTTCAATTATTTTATCATTATATATCTAGATATAAAAAAATATAATTATCTAAAATAAAAACATTGATCAATTAAATTTGGGTTTCCCTTAATATATTTTCTTTGGTTTTTCCCAAAATATATTTTGTATTTTGATACATTTGACCATAAAACATTAAATTTATAATATAGAATAAAAAATATAATTTATAGGTAGATCATAATTATAGATATTATTTGTGTTGGTTTATATTATAACAACACATTACCACCAAACTATTTTTCTTGTTTAAATAAAAACACATTAAGATTTTGTGAGAACTGTATAAGGAAAAGAACAAATAGTTTTGTTAGTGTGGCCGCGATAGAGTTCCACCATTACAGGCATGATCCTATCAAACATTGGGAATACTGAAACCACTAATAGAAGATCCATCAAATCATCCCTCCATCCATGCATTGGACCATCACACCCCATCCCTTGTAACACGTCAGGACACATAGAAATGTTGCACTACTGACACACATAAAGAAATGTACCTGTACAATGATGGGGAACCAAAGACCACTATGACTACCACTTATATTCAATTCCAACCAAGAAACACACAAAAAAGGATTAAATAGAAACATAGAGAACATTTAAAAATTTAAAAAAACATAAGGGAGAAGAGAACGAATCTGTAGAGGTGGATGCAATCAAAATGTAATATACTTTGATGGGGGATCACTGATTGTGAGGGATTCATTGAGAGATCTCCCTAAAAAGGAACCATAGGATCACTGAGCCATTAAAATCAATTCCAATAAAAAAAGATTACTCAAACAGATATACCTTCATTGAAGAACCCAAAACTATCCAAAACATTATTGAAACCATCACACAAGGCCAAAATTGGATATTTAATAAGGGTGAATGATGAAATAGAAGAGGAAAATATTGATAAAAAGGGACATACAAGTATACAAAAAAGAAAAAAGGTACCAAATAATAAACTATAAGGGAATCTTGAAGGGAAATAGAGAGGAGAATAAGTCATAACTAGCACGAAGCAATCAAACATCCACTATCTGCATCATCATACTAGAATAAGGGTTTCAATGATGACCCTTCAATGTTCTGACTTCAAAAAAACCCAACCATCCAAACTACAACAAGCTCCTCAAAAAATATATCAAAAACCTTAAGTGATGATAACCTTTATTACATATAGTAAATGCATAAAATATAGATTTTAATGGTTCATAACTATTTAAAAACTTATTATAACATTTTATCATTCCAAAAATGATAACCTCTCCCATCAAATGTTGGGACCACATTTCTATTAATTGAATTTAAATTATCCATATTTATAAAGAGAAAATGATTTCTGATTATTCTTTCTCATATATACTTCAAATAACATATCACATATTAAGGGATTTAGGTACCTATTAAACATATTGTTCTACTAATAAGATCTATGGGAGATCATTGAGAGGGGTGAAATAGAGATCAAAATTTATTTTTAAGTTAATTTTAAAAACAACCTACACCACTTGTGAAAGTGAAGTGATGTAATATATCTTCAAACACACATAAACACCAAAATGGGGGAACAAAAAAAATTATATGCATGACTACTGTATAGGATAATGCTAGACCTTTATGTGATTGAGATGTCATTTGGATCACACTAACCACTAGAATCATCATGTGAGTAAAAACTATTAGGGTGTTGCCTTGAAACTAAATCTTACATTTATCTCACAAATTATTTGGTTCATAACACATAGAAGTTAACTCCATACATAAAAAAATAATTGTGTGCTGAAAACTGAATATTTCTTAACAAATATATTTACTTCAATTCATTGAGTGTACTATGTTATTCCAATTATTCTATAAATTCACAAAAAAAGACTATATAATTTCACCTTTAAATTTTATAGGGACAAGTTTTTTATTCACATTGGATGCACAAAAATGGATTCAACCACTTTGGCCTTCTTCTCCATCTTCTATTCTTATACTCTAAAAAATTACACAATCTTATTTGTTTTTCACATATCCAAAACTTAATCTCTTCACTTATACTTCTTATTTCTCATCATCATCATTATTTTATTTATTCTAGAATAAAGTGAATAAATAATAATAAAAACCCCATCAACGAAATACAGTTAGGGAGGACTGAAATAGTGAAGCACAAGCACATCCCATCACATAATGTTTTACACCTCGGGAGGCAAGGATTTAGTTCATGGATGAAAATCAGGCATTTCCCATATTCCTCCAAAGAGGAAAGATAATCCATGACCTTGTTACCATATCTACAAGTATGTAAGAAATTCATGCCACAATTGATATGGGCTTTTCACCTTCTAATGAAATAAGAAATTGACCATGGAGTGATACACATTCCATGAAATGAAATATAGATAATTGGGCAGTCTATTTTCACTGATTACATGCCAATTATCCTTTGATTGCAAAGGCTGAGACCGACTAGCATCGTTATATATTTTTCTTGAAGGGAGTAACAAAATTAAATGTATAGGGTACAATATAAGATAAAAAAGCTTTAGTATATTGAATCACACCTTATATCAACATAGCTCCAATTATACATGATCCATAAACATTTAGTTTATAACCTGGGGGGTGCCAACAAACACAATGACCTTGAGTGGATCTAAGGATAGATCGATTGGTAGAGTTGAAAAGAAGGAGTCGTATGGCAGTGAAAATTTTCAATTAGTTATTGAGAAGCTTAGTCATATAGACCAATAGGTTCTTGGTATGTATAGTTGGAGAGATTGCTGGGCAAAAAACTCCTTCTAATCGTACAGAGTTTTAATCTCATCAAATGAAACAACACCTTGTTATCATAACCATGTTTTAGAATTATAAATTGTAGTAGCAAAATAACCCTAGAATGAATGATTGATAAAAGAAAGGCCCCTTAAATGTTGGGATGAACATAAAGTGAAATCACCAAAGGAGATCCAAACTATGTGAGTCCAGTCACTATCAATGAAGAGGTGGTATGAGTTCTCCTCCCAATGATTTTTGTAGTAAAATATTATAGACACGAGGTTGATTCCTTTATGTCTAATGTTCCCATAAATAGAAAAAACATTATTCATTTTTCTCTATATAGGGATGTTATAATACATAGGGACCAATTTAACCATAAAAACTCCTTTAGTTATCAGTAATTCTTGTGTAGGTCATCAAATTATGATAATCCTTTATAGAAAAGGCACCCTATATAGATTCTATTAAAAAATATATGTCCAAATATGTGTTCATTTCAATATGGAGAAAATTATATCACCATTTCATGTTCAGAATAGAGTTGATAAATCTCACGTTCATGTTTTCATGGTTGAAGGTAATATCTAGAATAGATAATCCTAGGAATCTACTACTGGATTCGTCCCATTTATGATTCCAAAATGATATTTGAACACTCCACACTATCTATCAAGTGTGGTAATTAATATTTTGGAAATGAGGATAAATCATGATCTACACAAAATAAGGGTTTCCCCTTCCCACATGAGACTCGTTAATATTTTCAATCACGAAGCTCCACAAGAGAGTACACTTCTCAACCATATCCCACGCTATCTTTTAAAGAATGGATTTTAATGTGTAAAATATATTACTTATGTTAATTCCAAACTCCCTTGATGGTCTTTACTTCCTTACACACGAATACCAGAGTTGAGGACCCTAGAAAACCTTTAGGGGGGGTGAATCAGGGTGCCAACGTTTTCTCTTTTTTACTAGATCTTTTTCCCACATTGTTAGGAACTAGTTTAAACCTGTATGATGGATATATAAAGTAATTAAAATATTCCAATGCATAATGACAACCTAAAAATTTTAATTGGTTATCCACTAAGGGACTCTTCTAATGAGTATACGCCGATGGGTTTTCAGTCATACCTAAATCTAGTAATCTTTACTAGTTTATGGATTACAAGGTTCAGTCACAGTCACTCTCTACTAGACCAATTTCCATTACAATGGTTCAGGGATATAATACTACATCCCTTAGATCACTTCCATCAAATCCCCCTAGCTCACTACCTTGAGAGAAGTCTACCTTAGTTTATCAACATGAATGTCGCTTCAATAGATCAGAGTAGACATCTCTCTCTACGGTTTAGTATGAGACTTTTCTTCCATCAAGGTCTTGACTTTATGCTCATTGAAATCCTATTCACCTTAAAAACTGATATCCAATACTATCTTTCCCACTTAAACCTGATATTCCATACTTCCTTGAATAATTATCAAGCTTTATTTTGGCACTCTATTCTTATTCTTCATTTCTTCCTTCTTATTGACACATTATAATATGAAATTGTGCAGTTGTGTCTTAATCTCTTTCTTCAATTATAAAAACCAACACCTAAGTGTATCAGTATAATTTCTTCTTACTTTATGGATATGTCTTCACAAAACAAGACAAGGGTGAGTATTCACCAGTTGTGTACCCATGGGATCTTCTTCATGAAATAAAGTGAGGGTTTGAGAAAACCAGTCGTGTGTTCATGGTTTATTCTTCGCATAGAGTGTGCGATTCTCCTTCCTTGCAAGACAATTCAAGAGTGCATAGCACTTTTTGAAGGCCTACAGGACCCCAAATTATTTTTGGAACCTTTTGGGTGTATCACACATAATTTTTATTTATTTCACGCAATGATCCACCATTGGCGGGTAAACTTTTACACACAACTTTCTTTTTACGTGCAACCTATCCTTTTTACATGCAACCTTTTTTTTATGCGAAACTACTCTTTTTCATGCACCATATCTCAGGATTTATCTATGTTTCATGTCTCTCAAATGTAGGTGGGTCACATCTTCTTTATAGGTGTCACTGAACCCTATGCGAAAAACCTTTCTACAGCACATAAACCTTTTAGGCGCAACATCATCATTTCATAAACACCATTGAATTTTTCACACACATCATGGATTTTCCATTTTATAGAGATCTGATATTGACATACCTCTTGTGCAAAAAATTCCAAACCTCATTCTTTCAGGTGCACAAACTTCTTTTTCACAAATTCTAATTTTACATGAAATTGTGCGCACCACACAAATTTTTCTCACAACCCTTTTCGTTGCCATATTTTTCTAGACTGGTATTGGAACTCCACTTGTACAAAAAAATAAAAAACAATATTGTGCACACAAATAATATTTTGTGCACAAACCTGATTTTTCACACACTATAGTTTTCCAAAATTTGGAAAATATTGGAAAATGGAAACACATTCATATTTTCTATAGCAAGAACACAATGCTCCTTTACTGTCATATGATTTTATCATGTACTCAATCCACCATGATATATATTATTTGAGTGATAAATTTCAGAATCATCATATTTTTCAAGTAAGGTAATGCAACTTCCTGACCTTCCAGAAACATTAATCATTCTAACCCGCACTTAATATTACTGACATCATCTTCTCACCATCATCTCTTCCATTCCACTTCACTTTGAATTCCTTAAATCTAATTACTTTAATCATTATTTTTTTTCCAGATCACCTTCAAATCTTAAATCCTTAGATGTATGATACTTCACCATTATGCATTGTTGTAATTAATGTATCACCTTTTATAAAACCTCTTTGAACATAGGATTTGTACAATAAATCGTCTAAATTACTTTCTCCACCAAATTATAAGTTCCACTTTATCTACTTTTTTTATTTTTACTAGTATTTGAAAAATATTGACAAAAAATTAAATCTTCATAGACAAAGTGGTCCCATCAATCTCTTCCTTTTTATTTTGTTTTCAATACCTTAATGTTCTACTTTAATGAATGTGTCAAGGAAAAAATGAGATCTTCTCTCTCCCCTTTATATTTTTATTTCTCTCCACCTTTCAAACATTAATTTCACTTTCTCTACCACTTATTGACAATAAATACAAATTATACGGGGAAAGGGTATCTGTACTTTCTTAAGAAATGTGCCATCAATCATATCACTCTATGTCTACTTGAGGAATTCTCAGTGTTGAAATGATGGTGATTTGATTTAAACAACCAAGCCGTCCATTATTCATTGATCATGGCATCTCATGAGATGAGAACTCGTGTAATTTATCATCAAGTTTTTTACACCCTCCTTTCAGGATGATAATATTGAAACTGATAGGGAATAATCAACTTGAAACTCTTTCACTCACTTCAACAAACATATCAACAATATTCATGTAAAATTGGCAAGATAAGTAACCTTGTTGCACTTCAATTATTCTTGTGTAACTAGTTAATTTAGTTACTCCCCCTTTGTAAAATGATATTTATTATGAGAAACCAAGGATGAGAGATTGAGAGATGACTTACCGTTTCCAATGAAACGTTATTTATGAATTTTCTAGAGTAATTTAATTTGATAAATACTAAAGATGATATTAATTGAAATAATAACTCTCATAGCTTCTTCATTTTTTTCACCCTCAAGGAAAACACTCCTCATCATTTTCATCAAGGGTGATCATTCATCATATTAATATTTTAATATCAATTTAATAATCTTCAAAGGATAACAACTTCTTCAAATTTTCTGTCAAGAGATGATAACATTCATTACTTTTCAGTTTCTCCCCCTGATAGATTGATTCCCCTTCAATTCCCTATATTAGAAAAACAAATACAATAGAAATGAGATTTAAGGGAATGAGGTGGATCTTCTATGCTTCATAAATATGAGTTGTATGGTTGAGATGCCTTTATCAACAAAGTTCCTCCATTTACTCTAGTCTTCATGCTCGCACATCTGAATATATTTTCTGATATGTGCTGATGTGGCCTGGACCTTTTCACATTATCTTTTTCACTGCATGAAAAATATTTCTTCTTTTTAATAGACATCATGGATGATACATTCTTAATTATATTAAGGACTATTTCTTGATCTATAATTATGTTCAGAAAACCTTTTTCAATGTGACCATATTTCAAACATCTCTCACACAGAACTTCTATAACTCATGTGTTTCATTTGGTTTGAAATATAATTTTCACTTTATCTTTATCACGTGAATTTTTTTCTTTTCCTTTATCAAAACCCTTGGCATGTTCATTTTTGTGTTTCCTCATTCTTTCCAATTCTTATGGCCAGATGAACAACATGTCATTTGGAACTATTGTAGTAGTTTTGGATCTTCCACATGTGTTTATATGAGTTTCATCCCTCTTAGCTGCTTTATTGGATGAAATTACATTTAATTTCATGGATCTAAAATCTATGTTCTTCTTAGATTACCTAATTGAGATCTTCTTGGGGAAAGTTGTGTTCACAATATTCTTCTAATCTCATCCCAAGTTAGCTACTTTATACATAGCCAGTGTCGGAGGTCTTATCTTCTTATCAACAATGAACGCATGCCGAGATGGGAATGTACCTACCTTGTGACCACTTCTATTGCATACATCATAGATGTTATCAAGAATTCCAAATTTGTTTGTAGTAAACAGATGATTCTAGTCCTATGAATTTTGTTTCTTAATATTTGGATTTATCTCTCTTAATATGGGCTTCCACTGTAATTTTTTATTGTGAGGATTATAAAATCAATCTAATGTACAATTTTCAAACCTATTTTAGTACAAACATTGACCAAAAAATCTTGATTTCATGATATCTTCTATATAATTTTGTTTGGACTTCTTCAAGATGTGTTTTTCTTTCAATGGGGATTCATTTTCAACATTATTCATCCAATCCACCATAGTCATGGTTGTAGGTATCTTATCACCATTTATCATCCATATTTGTTTTGAATTATTCTCAAACCTACAATACTTGTGGGAATATATTTATAGACATGAGTATAAGAGGGTATGGATGGTACCTATATCTTCTTAGCTGATTGAGATCAATCATCAAAAGATGTCATAGTCTTTTTGTCCCACGTTGGATATATTTCAAATTTAGAAAAATCTTGTAAGAATTGAGTAGAGACATCAATTTTTTCCTAATTATGTGAAATCTTAATATATGTCTTCTTGATATTGTCCAACTAAGTTTCCAAATCTATACATTCTATATTGAGGATGATTTTCTGATCTTTAGTCGTAATCATTTTTTATTCACAATTCTTCTTCATTATAACATTTTATTCTTCATGTAGCTTCACTTTATTCAAAATGAAGGAGTCATCTTCCACGATCTTCTTAGATATTCCTTCCAATTGTACACCCTTAACATTAATTCTATTTTTTAGTTTTTCTTTAGGCACATGGATCTTTTATTCAAGATACTTTTGACCATATATTTCTCTTTAACTTCTTTGAGGTGTTTTAAGTAAATTATATCATGTTTCTTTATTATTTATTCAATGATTCCAACATTTTTATAGAGCATGTAACATTCTGAGAATTTTCATTCCAAGCATTCCTCTGTTAAGTCTGCTTCTTTTCTTATCCAGGTGATTTCATCCTATATACATTGAAATACCTCATAAACGTGATAGGATATTTATTTAGGAACTCCTTGTAAAAAATAACTTAATATATCAACTAATAATTCTTATGAGGTTGTAGATTTATCATCATCCCCACTTATGTTGGAATCCTTGATCTGAGGAAAACTTTCAAATTTTAAAACACATACCTTATGATCACTTGAGCATCTTGATTTACATGAGGTAGAATGGTTTTCCCTACCTTTGGTGAAAACTTGAGCCACATGCTCCTTATTTTCCAAGACCGATATGTATTTTTTATTAGAAAGGAATGGATAATCTTATACCAAATCTTCTTTAGAAAATATGGGTTTCTTCAATTGTCTATTATATTTCATTTTTTTGTTCATCTCAGTCTTGATAGATATAGACTTTTGATCAGAGTTAACTAACTCTCCATCAAAACTACACTTCATTGTTGACTCAGGAAAGTTAACTCAAATCCTCCACTGAATAATATTAATGTAGAGTATCCAACATACAAAACCTACCTATAATACCAATTGAAAGACCCTAGACCACTGTGAGAGGGGAGGGGGTGAATCAGGGTGTCAACTTTTTCTCTTCTTTACTAGATCTTGTTCCCACATTTGTAGGAACTAGTCTAAACTAGTATTATGGATATGTGCAGTAATTAAAACACTCACATGAATAACGACAACACAACAGTTTTACATGGTTCACAACTGAGGGCTAAGTCCAAGGAGCATACACCGACAGGTTGTGAGTCATACCTAATTCCACTAATATTCACTAGTTTCTTGATTACAAGGTTCAATCATAGTCACTCTGTGCCAAACTCACTTTACAATGGTTTAGGGATCTCTCACTGCATCCCTCAGATCAGTTCTATTGACTCCCCCTAGATCACCGCCTTGACATAAGGCTAACTCATTTTATCAACTTGAAGGTTGCTTCAACAGATAGGAGTGGACGTCTTTGTCTCCAATTCAATATGAGACTTTTCTTGCATTGGGGTCCTGACTTGATGCTTATTGAAAGCCCTATCACCTTTAAACCTGATATTCAATACTATTTTATCCATATAAACCAGATATTCTATACTCCCTTGAATAATTATCAATCTTAATTTTGTCACGCTCTATTCTTCTTCTTCTTCTTCTTCTCTTCAATCTCTTAAACAAAGTATAATATGAAATAGTGTAGCATTGTCTTAATCTCTTTCTTAAATTCTCAATACCAATACCTAAGTGTATTAATATAATTCCTTCTACCTTTGTGGATATATCTTCAAAAAACATTAAAAGGGTGAGTATTCACTAGTTTTGTACCCATGAGATCTCCTAAATGAAACAAAGTGAGGCTTTGAAAAAACTAGTTGTGTGATCTTGGTTTCCTTTTTGCATAGATGGTTCAGTTATCCTTCCTTACAAGACACTTCAAGAGTGAATAGTTCTTGTTGAAGGCCCTCGACACCCCAAATTTTTCGTGGAACCTTTTGTGTGTATCATGCATAATTATCCTTTATAGAACAAAAAGATCCACCTTTAGAGCATAAAATTTTACATGTAAATTCCTTTTTATGCGTAACATAATGTTTTTGGTGAAACTTCTACTTTTTATGCACAACCTTATTTTTACGTGCAACTATTCTTTATCGTGGACTAGAGCTCATGATTTCTCTGTGTTGAGCCTCTCTAATGTAGGGGGTCACCTCTTATTTATAGGAATCACCAACCCACACATGAAAAACCTTCCCACGGAACGCAAACCTTTTATACGTAACATCATCATTTTGAACACACCATTTAATTTTTCACACACATCATGCCTTTTACATTTTTCAGAGTTTTGATCTTCATGTACCGCTTGTGCACAAAATTACAAATCTCATTCCATATTGTGTGCAAACTTCTATTTTACTGATTCCAATTTTATATGCAATTGCATGCACCACATGAATTTTTCTCACATATTTTTCCTTTTACACATTTTCTATGCTAGTATTGTAACTCTTCTTGCATGCAAAAATACATATTAATATTGCACACATGACTAATCATTTGTGCACAATCTTAAATTTTTTCGCACCTTCCTTTTCCAAAATTCGGAAAATATCAGGAAGTTGTGTCACATTAAAATATTCTTGGGAAAGAACACAATGCTTCTTTACTATCATATAATTTTATCATGAACTCATTCCACCATGATATATATCCTTTGAGAGGTCAGTTTTAGTATCATTAGATTATCCAAGAAAGGTACTGGAACATTCCTACTTTCCAGCAACAACAATCATTCCAAGAAACATTGAATATGACTGGCATCATCTTCTCTATTTCATCTCTTCCATTCAGATTCTCATTGGTTTCCTTCAATCTAATTACATGAATCATTCTTTTCTAAATGATCACCATCAAATCTTAAAATAATTAGATAGATGATACTTCACCATGATGCATTGTTGTAAACAATGTGTCACCTTTTACACAACCTATTTGAAATTAGGATTTGTATAATCAATCATCTAAATTACATTCACCACCAAATTTAGAGTTAATCTTCATCTAATTTTTCATTTTGACCAGCATTAACAGTTGTTGACAACAAATACATCCTTCATACAACAATTGGTCCCAAAACAGTGGAGCTTTCCATATAAGTGGGAATCCTAAATAAATGTGTTCAGGATGTAATCAATAAAAGAGATAACCCATTTCATGTCTTTGATGGATGAAAGGGACTAGGTTGAGATGGATGAATGAGCACAATTCACCAAATAAATTCATCCACAAAATGATATATAGATTTTTTTACAATCTAAAACGAGGACCAGGATTCTTCTAGTGATCTGATCAAATGATGAATTTGCATCCTTCTTGGGGGTATCGGTGAAACCATGTACTCCATTGAGATACTCCTCAGTGCATTTCTAAACTATTGGTTAGAGAACACTCCTTTATTTCTGAGCACCTTCTCGAGATATAGAAGATTCTATTCCCTTTTTTAATTATTTAATCACTATAGTTTTAGTAATCATAAAGAAACTTATTAAAACCTCAAATTGATATATTTACACAATTCCTAAATATAATGTTATCATCTGAAACAATAATATGGGATATTAAATTAGAGTAAAAAATACACCAAAAAAAGAAGAATATTAACCCTCATGATGCTCATATTGATGAGACAACTATGAAAATCATGGGCGAGGATGAAGTTTCAGGGGGATAATGAGTTTACCTATTTTAATCCATGAGAAGCTTCGATGAAGCTGTGATATTCCCTATTAAAAATATTGAAAGGCATGAAGAACTAACACACATGAAAACCAGATATGAGTACTCGGAGAATATACCCATACTTTTTATGACTTGATGATGAAATTCAACCCAAATATATCATAATACATCTCTATATCAATCTTAATTACCATGTTGGATCTGCATGTCTTGAGATTAATATCACTAACCACTTCTAGGGTACATATAATAACCCCTTGGATTGGCCATCCCTTAACAAACCCATGTTGAAGAACACTACCCAAAACCTTATACATATATGTTTACATTCTTACCATTCTGTAATGATGGATAGAAGATGGATAATTGATTTTTTGGACGAGCACTAGGGTGGTTGCACAAGCCACTCAAGGAACACTTCCATCCCAAAAAAAGTCCGACACAACCTTCATGAGGTCGCTATTGACCAGATTATAGGATGCTTTGTTGAAGGATCCTGTGAAGCCATATCGGCCTAGTGAACTCTTTGGGTTGAAGACCACACATCATATCATAAATCTACTTCTTGTACCAATCAACATCAATGAAATATTTATCAAAACAGATGATAGTGTGAGGGATAAAATTCAAATATTTGTTCATACCCCCTTAGATACCCACTAGGAATATGGGTGTTAAGACTTTCTAAGAGCGCATAGATGTTGGATTCATCCATGAAACCCACTACGTCCCTATTATTAGTTTAGTATAAATTCTCTAGAAGTTTGTTAGAGAGGATGACACACCTTTTATCCTTAATAAAATTATGAAAGAGTATCATATTATGGGTTCCTTCGTGGAGAAATTTAATTATCCAGTGTTCGTAAGCCAACCATTCAAGTCTGAGGGTCATTTCTACTAGTATATCCATTTTATTAGAAATTTTTCCAAACATGTTATCAATATAGTCATCTAAAAAAGAGGATTCTTGGTTCTCAATTTCCATATTCAGAACACCTATGTCCTAGAAGCATAGAGGTTGGTTTCTGATCCATAACTATTTATTGTCTTTCAGACACCCATGATTTTTATGAATCCTTATCCATGAACACTCCAGGATAGCCTTGTTCCAAAAGTAATTTTCCAATTGATTATATCCTAGAGAATCAATCTATATATGAGAAAAATATAAGTTCCCACCTCACTCAAGCACGTGGGATAAAGAAATCATCCAATGAGAGTTGTCAGAGAGACTACAAACAAGTGGTTCTACCATAATATTCGTGTAGGTGGGGATAATGTGGTCATTATCAATACATTGATAAAAGTAGGACTAAGTGAGTGGGACCAATTTCTTATTATTACACTATATAATAATGTCCCTAGTGAGGCCCCTACACATGATCCCACTCTAGTCCATGAATGAAACAAACTCCTCAGTAGCCTTCTGAATGTGGGAGCCTCTACATTTATTTTCAATTAAATAAGAAATAGTGATAAAATATCCAACTATAAACCATTATATCACCCCCAAATGAAAGGATAATATTCATAGCCACAATTATTCCTTTATTTGAGCAATGAAACTACCGTAAACAAATGAGATAAAAGCACTACGTATACCTAATGTAACCATCATGGTAATGAACTGGTCAAACACCAGAATAAGTTAGTATGGTATATTGGAATTTAATAAGATCCATATGTTCGTATTTTGAGGGTTGGAATGAAGAGACTCACAAATTTTAATTATGAACAAAAACATAGATATTTTGGAGGAGAATTATTTGGGCTCTAGTATAGAAACTAGGGAGGTGTTATTCTTATAGTTTTTTGTAGCAATGAAATCCATTTTAACTTGATCCACCAGAACTTGGTTGTTCCAAATTATGAATAAGATAATTGGATGGATCGAAATATGTTTTTTTCCATAGAAAAATTGGAACCTTTTAGATTATAAGGAGAAATAGAACCTTATGATTTTGGATTAAGATCTAATGCATACCCCATTAGGCAGAGCTGATAAAATCATTATTGTAGATGATTGGTGTAGGATATAGTATTTTGAACCCCTCAAAACCCTAGATATGAATCTATGAGAATTTCTATACCTCTAAAACATGGAAATGTTTCTTTTAAACAAAACATATACTAAGAGGACAAGGGGATACTTCATATGAGGAGTCTAGACATGTGAGTACTAGGTAGGAAAGAAAACCAAGAGTCTGATCCTCATGAACATGTGATAATACACTATAAAGTGTTGAAGAAGTGGTGGGATACTATTATTAAGGATCTATATCATTAGGAAAAGGATCGTGGTCAGAGGGAATACAAGAAATACCCTTTCCTCTATCCATTCAAATAATACGATCAATTTGAGGAGCCATCCCCCAAAGACAGAAAGGGAGCCTAAGGAAATGTAAGTGAAAAACTATATGAAATAGGTAACTTCAACACCCAAAGGACTGGGAGAATAACCTATCCTATTATCCCATTTACCCTATTATAATGGAAGAGTAGATATATAAATTTCACCCATAAAAATAACATTTTCCACAGATCCGGGATAAAATCACTAACTTTAGGTAAAGAGGGCGAAATAAAACTGGTTGAAGGAACTTTCATGTGATTACCTGATACATCCTGTAGGTATCACCTGTTGAAAGGTTAGGAATGACCATGAAGACAATAAAATGTTAAGTACCTTGGGGTGATGGGTAGATAATATATTGGAACCGAATGAACTAATCATGATTTCAAAAAAAAATATTTGAGATGGGGTAGGCTGAGAGATACCTAAGTCAACATAGATCTAGGAAAATGAGGATTCTTTAAGTAGAATGGTATGCTTATCCAAAAATAAAAATAACCCCAAATTGTCACCTATGAAATACAAAAATTATTTATTCTAGAGTTTAATTGTTAGCCTAGGTAGGTTGATCCACACCACCGTTTTTGAGGACTCCCACCATTGGTGAATCTCCATTTACCTATGGGAAATGTTGAAGCTCATTCACCCAATAGATCTGGGAGGTTTACACCACTACATGATATACTCCATCAAATATATAAAAATAGTGAATTATTTATGATTCAATTATTAGACCAAGGTTAGAAAATATAATCCCCAATAATCCATAATGTTCTAGGAAGATGAAAACAATGACCTATATTCTAAAAATATCACCACCATTGTCCAAGTGAGACACTCTCTGGCTTCTTTGAAGGATGATGTAGGAAAATATAACACAAGAAACACAAAATATAGGGCTACGATGAAAATATTTGTGCAAACTATAAGGAATCATGGGGCAAGAGATCCTTCAAGATAATAAAAAATATAATCCCTGTAAGAGATGGAAAGAAGTGGAATGATATTGGATGATCAAGTATCATATTTCCACAACGATGGATGGTAATCAAATAGAGAGGTACCCAGGTCAATGATCTCTATATTGGAGGGAAATTCTGGAGAGTAGGTGGCTGATAAGAAGGTAACAGTAAAAATGGTTTGAAAATGTGGCAGTGCATGAGGAAAATTCTTTTGAGTGGAGCCATCCCAATTTTATTAACATCATATAACTAATTATTCTTTATCTTACTTATGTTTTTGAATCCATTTATATATCTTAAAAGAATTAAAAATTTCAATACATTTGTATATGAAATTTAAATTCAAATTAAAATAAGCTTCTTTAAACACATACCTTGGATCACATTCCAATTAATATTCATTATAAAATTATAATTAGTAGTAATTATACGCTGAAATTTCAACAAAACCTCTTAGATAAATACTGGTCATCATGGCCAATCAAAACGACTAGTTTTTGACTTTTATGGAATAGTCTCATATTTTTTAGTTTATAATAGTATTTAAATATAGTCACTTATTAATGAAAATAAAACCATATAACTTGATGATGAAATATGATATTGAGTTCTCTGAAAGTCCACTAGAATTGACATATACTTAGAATACATTATTGAGTAATGTAGGAATTATAACATCAAGATATTGAAATATCCAAACACATTAGTTTATAGGAAACTGATCATACTATTTTGAAATACACTCCTTTAGTGTGATCCACCATGATCTCAACTTATTTTGAAGTGGTACATCAATTTTTGTGAATGTTTATTTAAAATTTAAAAGTTTTAAATTAACTACACATTCTCTCCTTTAAGGTATGGTCTTAATTCCATTATATGATAACCTTATCACTACACCATTGAGGTGAAATTAATCATTTCTGATAGAGAGTTCCTCAAAATTACACAGACTTGAAAAATATGATAGATTACTTTGTGCCATAGACAAATCCATATATCATGGAATCCATTAAATAGATAGGGCTACCAAAAACTAACACAGTATCCTTTACAATTTATTATCCAATTTATGAGACAAATCATATTTCTCAATAATATTCCATGGCTCAAAACCATCATTTGTTGTGTGAGACTACTTACTTCAATAACTTGCATTAGGAATTATTTTTAGGATATATAATCACTAAAAATAGCTTAAGAATTATCTTAATTAGTCTCAAAAAGTCCTTACATCACAAGAAATATGTGTTTGAACATTATTATTAAATTTATAGTTAAATTAAATTAGATGAATCACATCAACTTTATCATTTTATTTAACAAACACCTTACAAAAAACATCTTAACACATCTCGTTCTAAAAAAATATGTGTTATCATTATGTGAGAAGTGGGTTTGATACAACCCACCAATTCATTATGTAAATAATTTTTTCTCGTGAGATAATATAGATAACTATATTACCTATTGAAATATAAAAATTTTTATATATGGACCTTATTGAAATGTTCATTATGTGAATCATGGGCCTTATGGAAATTTACTAAATGTTAATAATGAAACTTATTGAAATAATCACAATGTTATGCATACACCATATTAAAATGTTCACAATATTATATGCCGACCTTATTTATATTTTTACATTTTAAAGGGTGGACCTTGTGGATATTTTCACAATTTTTAGGGTTACTTGTGTTTATGGTCTCACCAAATACTTATGTTTCAGGGATTATGGTTGTTACCACATGTTACCATGTCTTTATGCCATAATATATGTATTATTATTCACTAATGAACCGTTGGAGGACCTGTGTCCACATTACATGATATTTTAATCTGATATTTCTCCCATGTTAATGTTATCAAATTATGATTACTGACTCATGTTCTCAAACTTATATGAATTTTGTCTTATTTTATTATGAGAAAATTATGATATGAATCATCATTTGTGATCTATGTTTAATTGGGAATGATTTCCATATGTTTCTGTCATGTACATTAACTATATTCTCATACCCATATTTTTTACATATTCTCACTTATTATAACAACCTAATCCTTATTCAACACATAAATTAATTTTTTAAAAAGAATTCAATTTCTTGAATTCTAAAATATATTTACATATTTATAGTTATATAGAAATATATCATAACTCTTACACAATAAACCCATCCATAACATTGTATACACTTCCATATAGTGTCTATTTTTTCATAGTAAATTACTTGTATAATGAAAAATGGTTTCACTTCATGAAGATGAGTCATGACTTTCAACATAATCTCATCGTCATTCCTAATCATCTATATTCATTTTGAAAAAATTTGAATATATCAGATGAGCTTAAAAATATCAAAAAGGGGCATAAAAAAATAAGAAAATTAACTCATTAGACCATTTCAAAACCATGACAACATATTACATATTATTCCTTTAACATTGTAAAATTTGACCCTAAATAATAATATACATACATGGTTAATTATATTTAATTCTCAATTTTTTCATAAAACATAACAAATGAAAAAATAATGCCCGAATCATAATCATGATGGGTTCTTAAAAAACATGAGAACCCATGAATTGTTTTCCTAAAAACATACATTTTTACACATAAAAAAGTATAATTGTTTCCTTAAAAAAAGATAATTATCTTAACTTATGAAATTTATATATTTCCATGAAAACCCATTATCAATCATAGAAACTTCATTCAGGTTACTTTGGTATTCATTTATTTTTATCCATTAAAAAAAACCAACACACTTGGTTAAATGAAACATAATTATATAGAGAAAATATAATTACCCAATTCATTAGAGAGATATATCGGGATCAAACATAATTATAAAAAATTTACATGTAATACAGAATACATAAAACAAAAAAATATATTTAATTTTTATCATAAAACTAATAAAAAATAATTTCAAATCCATAATTAAAACATTTTTGGATATTGATATATCTTATTCTTATAAAACCTTGTTTTCATAACTCAAATACCCAAAAAACAGGATTTGGGGTTTTCATTGAAGAAAGTATATAATATTATATATAATCTAAATATCATATAGTGATTTTGGTGGAAAAAAATCTATTATTATCTTATATGCTAAAAAAATATTCTTTTCATACATTGTAATGAATTCCAGACATTATATATGAAATGCAAAAAAGATTCCATTTGAATTCCTTTGTAAAAACTTTAAAGGGGATATAAAATGATATTAATTATTAATTTATTTAAATATTTATACATCAAAAATATAATATGTACAAGGTAGAAAAATATGAGAAATAAATATTTAGAATATTTTAAAACCAGTTTTTATGATCAAATGTCCCATATCATTAGATAAATTTTGAATCAAGGTATAATTAAAGGAAATAAATTTAAATAGATTTTTAAAACTACAAATTTCAGATAATAAATTTAAAATATATCCATAAGATAGTTTATACACCACAAAAAAAAAAGAAAAATGTTTTGAAAGTAACTTAAGTTTCCCAAAATGTAATTGAGACTAAAAATCCGTTATCGTGAGTTTGACATATCACATATGTCATTTATCATGAAAAATAATAAATTTATTTTAAATATTTAATTTTTTTTAAATATTTTTTATTTTAATTATAATTTTATTATTATTTTTATTTTACATATTACAATTCCATAAAATAATCACTTAATTTATTAAGATTACTTTAAATGTTTTGAGGTTTCTTGGTCCATATGTCTAAAATGAAATTAGTAGAGTGACAGTGGTAAAATGGATCAATGTAATATTTTTTCTAGATTTTTAATAATTTTATAATTATAAATTATTTACATTAATTATTATTTTATAGGAAACTATTTATGGTGGTTATGAAAATTGATTTATGTTCCAATCCTTGGGATAATAGACTTTACATACGCATGGATACTGTTTCCAATTTTCAAGGGGCATGAGGGAATGAATGTAAGTATAATATTATATTCAACTAATTTTAATTATATCATAAATATCATATTATTTCTTTAAATTTACTTATATATACCATTAATGCGAGGTGGTGTTGAAAAAAATATATCGTATCAGAGAGTAGTAGTCCATACATACACACGAGTGATGATTTTACATTTATTTGAAATGTAATGAAGGTATTAGAAAATTTATTTACCATTATGTAATTAAATTTATATCATATATATCATATTATATCATTTTTCCAAAAATTTTACCAACCATAAGATTTGGTGATGAAAAATGAAATATATCGTCTCATGAGGCCGTAGTCCGCACATATGCACATGCGATGTTTTTATTTTTGTTATATGGTTATATATATGAAAAAGGGTTATGACATAATCATAATATTATTATATTATATTTTATATTATTATTTTAGTATATTAGTATTTTTTAAGGAGTTCTGAAGGTGGTAAAATAAGATATAAAAAAGAAAACACTCGAATAAGAACTATACCCATCATTTGGACAACATAATTTGGTTTACAGATAAAGCCATATTAGAATAATATTTTGATCAAAAAATTATCTCTAGTACATGTGTAGGTATGTTAGTAAAATATTTAGATTGGTATTTTTAATATAAGATACTATTGAAGTGTCAATAATATTGTAGGGATGGTGTAATTTTATAAGTGAGGGAGAAGATATATATGGAATGTTCAATGGATTAATATATATTAATTTCATACTCAATAAAAATATATTGTAAATGAAAAATATCTGAATATGAAATTATATAGGGTTTTAATATAAAAAAATAAGATTTAGACATTTTTTGTTTATTTTAATCCTTATCTTTTTAGTTTTAACCCTTTTAACCTCTTTTAACTATTAAAGTGGTAACTTTATTTCTTCACCAATAATGCTATTATTAATTAGAAAATGAATGTGCAATAATTAAAAAGTTTGGAAATTATAATTAAAAATAGTCATTAGATTTTACATAATTAATTTTTTATATTTGGTAGAAATTATTTTTAGAACAACCCTTGAAATGAGGTGAAAACCCGTCTCCCATAAAAATTCATTGCTATGTGTATAAATGTTTCTATAAAAAATAAAATAATGTTGATCCTAATGACATCGATTGGATTATGATTAATCAAAAAATATAATTAAATTTTAAAACTAATATAAAATTTAATATCCATTTATAAATGCATTAAGAGTAAATATTGTTTTTATAAAAAAGCAATATTTTCTATTATTCTTAAAAAACCAAATTTTTTAGAAATATCTCAAAAATTCATTCTAAGACATTTTTTAAATGATAATAAAATAAATGATATCATTTTTTTCAAAATATTTTCAATAATTTTGAAGTTGTTATTTTTAATAAAATTGTATATTATATGAAAATCAATTTTTTCAAAATAAAACTATTTTATTCTTGATTTAGAAATTAAAAATTATACTTACAATGAATATAATAATATAAAATATAATTATTGAATATTAATAAAGAACTAATTTGATCTATTATAAACATTACGTTGGTAGTTACATTCTTACCAACTTTTGGAAATCACATCCTCAAAATTTTTGTTCACATATTCAATGGGTGGGTTTTTTTATTTCACAACACTTTTATATTCCCTTTTTACAACTTAAATGATATGGGATTTCAAAAAACATTACATTGATGAATCGCCATATTTTGAAACACTTACTCTATTTATTTAAGAATCTGAATGGGCTTATCCCCATAATAAAGGTTTTCTTTTGCAAGAAATCATTCAGTTCAAAAAATAATATTATCATTTTGATGACACTTTTGTAATAATGAAACATGAAACCAATTATTTACATAAGATAAAATATGAGGCAATGACACTCAATAAGAAACTAATTTAATCTTCGGTAGAATCTCCGATATTATAATAAACCATTGACTTAACTTCCCCTTCTAAAAAAATGCATAAATCTTTTCTATTGAGATACTTTTAGAGAAGTAGAGTCATCTACCACAATTGAATAATATTTTATCTAGTTATCCATATAATGTTTTTATACATTGATATAGCTTTATATACTTCAAAAAACATTAAATTTCTCAACCATATCATCAACTATTTCTGATTCAAAAAAAATTCAATCACCAACTTTATCACAATAAGCTAGATGACAACACTACATTCTATGTAATTCCTCAAAAGGTGTTATACATATACTGTAATGAAATGTGTTATTATAAGAATAATAAAATTATGAAATATACTGATCTAAACTTTCCTAGTAATCTAATAAACATGCTCAAAGCAAATCCTCCGAAATCTAAATCATTTTATTTGACTATCCAACATATTAAGGATAAAACGATGCAATACAATTTAATACATTACCCAATGGATTATAAAGATTTTTCTAAAACTTAGAAGTAAATCTTGGATCATGGTCCTAGATAACAAAAAGGTCGATGACATATAATCTCATTATCTCTCTAACATAAACCCTAGAATGATGATCCAAAGATATATTATCTCTAATATGAAGAAAATGCATAGATTTAGTCAAATGATCAACAATAACACATATCAAATTATTACCTTGAGATTTCATTGTTTTTCTAACTAGAAAATCCAGGGCAATATTCTCTTATTTCCATTATGGAACTGGAAATTATTGATTTATCCTTTTTAGTAATTTCTATTCATATTTAACCCATGACAATTAAATCATTTAAGGGTAAAATCAACCAAATTTATTTTCATTCGATCCAAATATAAGTGATCCTATAGGTCTTTATACATCTTATTACCAACATTATAGATATAAAATAGTGAGTGGTGATATTTACTCAATAAATATTTTTTAAAATGGTGATAAAAATATACATATAATCATATTATGAATATAAAAAAAATTCATTATCAATGCCAACTTTAGGAATACTATATTTCCCAATAATTTTTATATTTTCATAGAAAAAATTATACTCCTTTTGATATTTATTAATTCAATGTGGAAATGATGAATGAAAAAACACCTATAATTAAATAGAGAAATTTATTACAAGCACAACTTCTAGAGAAACATTCATTAAATCATTCAACAAAGTTTCATGTTTCATTCATAGAATACATAATTATTCATTCTGTTTCAGACATAAAGCATTAACTACTCAATTTTATTTCCCTAAATGAAAATTAATCATGTATTCATAATCTTTAATCTCTGCCAACAATCTTATATGTCTCATGTTTAATTCATTTTTATTGAATATATACATTAAAATTTTATGGAAATTATATATTTTACATTTTACACCATATAAGTGATGTCTCAATATTTTTAATTAAAACACTACAACCTCTAATTAATGTTCATGTGTATTGAAGTTTAGATCATGAGGTTTCAATTTTTGTGAAGTATAAGAAATTATTCCATCATTCTACATCAAAAAATAACAAAAACCATCCACGAAGCATCATTGTAGATAAAAAACTCACCATTTTTTGGATGGAAGGGCCAAATATGGAGGATTCACTACTATAATTTATTATTCCTAGAAATAATCATAAAACAATTTTACCTATATGAATTTAACTCCTTTTTTGTTAAAAGAGATAGTGGGATAGATAATTGATATTGGTATTCAACAAATTGCCGATAGTAAACTTCTAATCCTTGAAAACAGTAAATCTATGTGTGATTTTTAGGACATTACCACACTTTAACCAAATTATTTTTATGTCACGACCCATCCACCAGGCCTCGGGCCATGACTACCCCAAGCCAGCCTTCAATAGGCCAGTGGTTGGTGACTAGCACTGGAAATGTGTATCCCTAAAATGGCAAGGCATTGCCTTTAAACATGTGCAAATAAATACTCCAAGAACACTACAAGATGCAACCACAAAGTAAACATGTAGTAATAAAGTGTGTACTGAATGTAAAGGGTCTAGAATACAAGCCCAACTGAAAAGATAGAACTACAACAGAAAATTGAAAAAAGATCATGAGAATCGCCCGCTAGGGTTCCTACCTGAAGGGTAGGTATAGATCACGGTCATTTGTCACTGCAACTCATCATGTATAAAGGTCCACCTGCGAGCACTATCCATTCCTATCTACCAAACCTTGGTCAATGATATCCTTCATCTTCACAAGATAGAATAAGGTGCGTGCGAAGTCTGTGCAGGGGTGAGTATAAAAATACTTAATTGGGACCCCAATACCCCTGGAGGTCTCCCAGAGTTCTACAAATGGAAAACCACAATGAAATACCACAGTCACAAAGCATGAAATAATAGTCAGCTAACACCAGGTATACAACTTAGAGATTTGGAATATAGATGATTTGTCTTAAGATATATCATATTATTCCATTTAGAAGTTCCATAACATATATGAAATGAATTTGTTCTATTATCAATCCACTCTTGAACGTAAGTCACTATTCCAGGATAGGACATTGTAAGGATGGTCCTTGTCGATTCATGCTATTATTGATCCACACAAGGTCGATATAAGGTTGATCTACCTAGGGTCACTGAAATGATGATCCACACAGGGTTTCTAGAATGTTGATCCACATAGAGTCGCTAGATGCTGATCCACATAGGTTCGCTAGATACTGATCCAATCAGGGTCTCTAGGTGATGATCCTTGACAGGAGACTCAAAAAATGGTCCTCATTGGGTAGTTATGATGCTAATCCACACAAGGTTTCTATGATGCTTATCCACACGGGGTTTCTATTTCAAAGACAACCATCCACAAGATTCCCCACACCTGTTGCGCTTGAGTTCCATAAAATCATCTCATAGAGACATCGGTCATACCTAAACCACCACTGGGCTCTGAAGAAGAGTAACCCAAATGACCACCATGTTGTAAGGGTTCCAATGCGATAGATATCGTGTCAATTGGATGTCTGGTCTGTGAGTTATAAGCATTTTAGTATGGAGGGCCCGATTGGATTCAGGTTCGATCCAACCTGGTCTTACTCCAACATTCACCAAATTTTGAGTGGAGTATACCAAAAGGACTGTCTCTCTCCAAGGATCCCAGCGCCTTAGATGGTTCATCAAACTAAATTCTACATTTCATGTTATGTCATTTTAAGATAAACTGGGGCTCAGATGGGTCCGGCTCCGGTCTGAGCCGACCCGACCCTGTTTGGGTCGACCTGACCCGGCCTGGGTCTGACCCGGCCAATCTCGAACTGGCTGGGGCCGACCTAGATGGGTAGGGCCACATCGTGCTAGGCCTCGTGGGGGGGGGGGGGGGGGCACGACCTAGACCACAGGGGGGCGTGGCTTAACCCGCAGGGGGCGTTGCAGGGCTCACAGGGGGGGTGACCCGTGGGAGGGTGCCGCCCAGCCTACATGAGGGTCTATCCTAGCCCGCAGGAGGGCGAAAACTAGCCCATAGGAGGGTGCTGGGCTACCCTATCTAGCATGGGGGGGAACATCCCCCCTTTTTCTTGAATTACTAAGCCATTGGGGATTTGGATCTGTGATTCCACATGGCACCACCTGGTCGCCTGTAGGGAGTGGGTCCATGCCTCCACCGTAGCTTCGAGCTGTGAAAACCTTCAATGGTGAACGACGGTGCGCCACTCCGCCTCCCCAGCCAGTCAGTGCCGAACACCCTTATCAACTATAGTAGCTGAAAATCCATGACCTCATCCTCCTATATCCAGCAACGACCCACCGCTACCATCTCCATGCCCATCCGGTCCTAGCTGCCCACTGACCGCCGCGGCCTAGTGCAGTAACCTCCTCCTACAACACGTGACAATGCGCCACCACCACTATGGATGGCCGGTGCCAACTGCCACTAGTAGTCGGTGTCGTCGTGCTTGTTTTTAGTATTGTCGTGCCAGTGCCATGCCAGTGTTCTTCCAGGAGACACCAGGTGAGCCCCAATGGTCCATTTTTTCATTCGGTCACACCTACAGGATTTTCGGGTCATCTCCTTCGCTTCATGACCCTCATATTTGGGTTCTTTCCAACCTAAAAATTCACCCTCATAAAATGAAACAATAAAAAAGAGGTGGAGGGACCGAGCCTTGTTTGTTTGGCCCGTTCCCTCCATGTTAGCATCTTAACAAGGGAGAAGATAATTGATTCAAAAACACTTGATGTTTAAACATGAAAAAACCCTACCTTGTGAGTCATTGGAGAGAGCCTCATGTTTTAATATGGGTCGGTGTTCGTCGATCTCGAAGAAACCCTCCAACGATGTCCCTCAAACGACAATATTCAGTTCTTGGTTGATGGATCTGTTCTTCGTCAATAGGCTCCTCCCAAATCATCCTCTCCAAAACACCACTCATTTTCCAGTGAATTCCAAAAACCAAAAATAGAGAAGATTGGAGTTATCTTTACCACACATAATTAAGAGAGGTTCCTTAATTGGGGAAATTAATGAACCTCCTTAATTTCATATAGGGTCATTACACATTTTATTAGAATCGAGAAATTAATTTTGGCATTAAATTCCTGACCACCCCTTGTGGTGCCCGCCACCAAAACCTAAAAGAAATGTGGAAGATATTTAAAATAAATTATACTTATTTTATTAATACTCCACAAAAACTGCAAAAACCAACTACCTCTCTCAACCCACTATGGTCGAGGTTATGGCACCCTTTAGCGAATCCCAGTACTACGAGTTCAATGGTGCCCTCATATTTCAATTACGAGCACTGGATAAAAAGTTAGTATTTCCCACTCGCACGTTTACTAAATGTACATTATGAATGTTTAAAATTCCATTCCGAGCACACCTGGCTTTAAAATCAAACAAATTCATATTTTTCAGTCTCATAATAGTTACATATTATTAAAAAAAAATACATGGAAAATCTTGGTCTTTATATTCTCCCCACCGTAGCGATTTTCATCCCTGAAATCCACAACATTGACTATGGAAACAAATGGGGGTACTGAGCATGAATCTGAGACTCCTACTCCCATGTGCTCTACTAGGGGTTCCCGTGCTGCCAATGAATGTGCACTAGTGGTATCGATCATCCACAAATAACCCGCTCTTGTCAATCCGTAATCTCTACTAGAACCTCCGTAAATGTCTTCCCATCATCAATGTCCAGCGTGACCTAGTCAATAATGTGCGATGGATCTTGCACATAAATTCTCATCTATGACACGTGGAAAACTTCATGCACCTGATGCATCTATGGGGGAATAGCTATACGATACACAACCTCGCCAACTCTGCTAAGAACCAAAAAGGGTCCGATGAACCTCAGAGATAGCTTGCGGCCCTGTCCAAATCTCTACAAACCTCATAAATGTGAGACCTATAGAAAGACGTGGTCTCCCTTATCAAACTCCAAAGGTCTCTATCTCCTATCAGAAAAATACTTCAGCCACCTCTATGCAGTCTTAATCCACTCCTTGATGATCTGCTCCTTCTCAGTGGTAGCCCGTATCAACTATGGACCCATAAGTGCTGACACCCCTAGGTTTGTCAAGCATAGAGGTGATCTTCATAGTGGACCGTAAAAGGCCGAAAATGGTGTCATAACGATGGTGGAGTGATAGTAGTTGTTGTACGTGAACTCCACCAAGGACAAGTGATCCTCCCAACTACAGCCAAAATCTATGATGCAAGCATGAAGCACGTCCCCCAATGTCTGAATGGTCCAATCCATCTAACCATCTTTCTGAAGATGAAAGGCGATGCTCAAACATAACTGAGTCCTGAATGCCACCTGAACTCCCTTCCACAAACCTGGATGTAAAATTTGGGTCATGATCAGAGACGATCGCTGATGGTACCCCATGAAGCAGTAAAATCTTCTGTATATAGACACGCTTCAATCCATCTACAGATCCCTGCTCTCATATGGGTAGGAAGTAGGCCGACATGCTGATTCAGTCAACAATCATCTATATGGAATCGTGTCCCCTAGACGTATGTGGTAGCCCTGTCACCAAATCCATGGAAATTCCATCCCACTTCCACTCTGAAACCTCCAGTAGTTGCGCTAAGCCCGCTGGAACCTAATGCTCAGCCTTCACTTGCAGACAAGTGAGGCATCATGAAAAAAACTTTTCTACTTATTTCATCATCCCCGGACACCAATGCTGATGCTGGAGGTCCTGGTACATCTTCTCCACACTAGGATGTACCACCAGAGGAGACGTATGAAACTCCCTCAACGCCTCATACTGTAGCTCCACTGATACCATGGTGCATCCTCTTAAGAGGATGACGTGATCCCCACCTTCAGAAAATCTATTAGGTTCTTTTCCTAAGGATATATGAGCTTGTTGAGCCTCACAGTCAATGTATCCAAGCTACACCTCCCCGAATCACTGATGGAGTGGGGGAGTGACTATCATAGATTGGAGGTAAGCTACTCCATCTCTATCCCTGAAAGATATCTACAACGCAGATAGCTACTCTATCACCTCACTCGGCAACTGTAGACTATAGCTCTTACTGAGTGAATCTGCTACATGTTCCTCATCCAAATATTATAGACACTTTCAATGTCATAGACCTAGAGGAACTCTATCCATCATCGTTGTATCAGGTTCAGGTCCTTCTGTGAGAAGATATACCTAATACTCTTGTGATCAGAGTTGACTATAAAACATTCTCCCATCAAGTAGTGCCTCCAAGTATTCAAGGAAAAGACCACTACTGCTAACTCCAGGTCATGGGTAGCATAGTTTTTCTCATGCTATCTCATCTATTGTGAACCATAACTGATCACTGCTTGCTCCTGCATCAAGACACATCCAAGGTCAGTCCCTGATGCATCGTAGATGACTACATGCCCAATTCCCTCTTCTGGTATCCTCATGATGGGGGAACTCATTAGTATTTTCCTTAACTCCTGAAATTTTTTTTAGCCTCTCTCCATCCCCATGATGGGTTTTCCCTTCTTCATCAATGTTGACAAGTGTGCTGTAATCTAAAAAAGCTATGTACAAATCTCTGATAGCACTCAGCCAACCCCATGAAACTCCCCACCGTAGTTACACTCCTGGGCAGTTCCCAGGCTAGAATGACCTCTATATTCACCGAATCCACTACAACTCCTACCTCCGAGATAACGTGCCCCAGAATGTGGACCTGCCATATCTAGATCTAGAACTTCAAGAGCTTACCATAAAGATATATAGCTTGGTGTGTATCTAGAACTATCTTCATATGATAGGCATGATCCTCCTCCATTACTGAGAACACAATGATGTCACCAATGAATACCACCACGAAGTGATCGAGGTATGGTTGGATGATTCTCTTCATGAGTCCCATGAACACTTCAGGGGCATTGGTCAAGCTTAATGGCATAATGAAGAACTCATAGTTTCCATAATGAAATCTAAAGGTCGTATTCTACACATCCTTATCTTGTACCCAGAGCTGATGATAGAGTGATATTAGGTCTATCTTAGAAATCCAACGAGATCCCTTCAGCTGATCGAAGAGATCATCAATCCTTGGAAGTGGATAATTTTTCTTCACATTCACCTAGTTTAGGCACCGATAATCCACACACATCCTCAAACTCCCATATGACTTCTTCACAAACAAAATCAGTATTGCCCATGGATAAACACTAGGCCTTATGAACCCCTTCCTTTGCAATTCCTCCAACTGTACCCGTAACTCACAAAGCTCTAAGGGAGACATATGATATGATGGTGTGGATATTGTTGTCGTCCCATGGTACAAGTCAATGTATAATTCCACCTCTCTATGAGGAGGTAGTCCCAGAACATCACCAGAGATGAAATTAGTATACTAGTCTACCACTATAGGATAACTCGGACTCTCAACATCAACTACTCTGAGGGTAAGGCCAGAAAACTGATGTCTGATCAGTTTCACACACCACCAGGTAAGTCCATATTATGTTGCAAAGGTTCCCTTCGCATCGGTGAAGGAAAACCTGGTCCCATCCTCACGGACACATTGCAATTTTCACCTAATGCAGTCAATCTGATCAGGGACTATAGATAACCAGTCCATACTCAAGATGACGTCATATGGCTTCGATGCCGCTACTAGAAGATCTCAACCAAATCTCTCACCTTATAGAGTTAGATCACACTTCCAACCCCATTGTTTAATCATCCAATCCCCTCCCATAAGAGTCTCTAGACTTAAGGATCGAGCCAATGACTCCACCAGAATCTTTGAGCACTGAACTAGGGCCATGGAAATGAAAGAGTGACTAACACCTGTGTATATAAATATTGTAGCTAAAGTTGAGTAGACACAGATCGTACCTTAAATAATCTCTAGAGCACTATGGTTATAGTCCTCAGCTACCTGGAGCTAAGGTCATCCCTGTCAACTTGCTCCCTATGGTCAGGGTGGACCACATGGAGGTGATGGCGGTAGAACCTCGAATCACTACCCACCGCCTGCTGCATGACCAGCTCCTCCGCCGTGTCCTCCTGCTGCCTGTGGACCTCCACTCTTGAATATTTTCCTTTTCCTAAATGGTCCCTCAGCCATCTACCGTTTTTCTATGCAGATGGTCGGGCAGTCATGAGCCATGTGACATTGCCTGCCGCATGTGAAGTTCAGTATGCTCCTCTACTAGCCTACTCTACCTTGTGAGCATCACACCTCAGATCCTACGTCTTGGGGTCATCCATGAGAATTTCTAGTTTACTTAGACCTCTATGAGATTTTTCTACTAATAGCCATAGATGTCTCTGCTACGTGTCTCCTGATGGCGGGTCTCACTATCTGAATCTTCTCAGCATGGAAGCTCTCCACCAAGAGTGCTCTCTATAACACTCCACTTTGTGTCAGGAGGATGAGAGATACCATCGAAGATCTGATCTCCAGTCAGAGTCCCTTCTCGAAGGTTCAAGACATGATGAAAGGATCCCCCACCTTGTTAGTAGAGTAGTGTGAGAGGTCAGTGAACCTCACCGAGTATTGGGCCACGGAAAAACTGCCTTGTTGTAATTTTAGTAGCTCTGGGATATGAACTGAGCGTAAAGTCGCTGGAACAAACTCTGCCCTGAAGAGGCCCGTGAAATCTACCCATGTGATAGTCTCCTCATTGTGTATCTGAAGATTCAGGCTCTACCATCTCCCTTTAGCTCCCTGGAAAACATTGGTAGCTATTATCACCATCTGGTTAGCTGGTGTCCCAATGAGGTGAAAAACACTAGCCACAGCCTCCTAACAGTCCTCATCTGCTAGCAGATTCATCTCACCTCAGAACCTCAATGGCCTCTTGCACAACAACTCGTGAAACACGCTCAGTCGGTGTGCACTATCTTCTGGGGGGGGCTTGTTGCAATGGATTCTCAACGTGTATTGGTGCTACTAGTACACCACTCGATGGTACTATCTTCGTAAGAGGGCCCAACACCGAAGCCTCATCGCTCAGTGGGCCGTCATCACTAACTCTCACTGGAATCCTAGCTTGATGTCAACATAGAGGCATCTTAAAAATAAAAAAGTGCCCCATGACCAATAATTTGTACTTGAAGATTTGAATCAAAAGATATCAAAAGTAAAACATTTCGGAAACACACACAATCAATGTTTTCGTGCACTGAGTCCGAAATCAAAATTCAGGGTCATGGTGTATGGATACGTCATCCACCGCACCAATGCAAGACTCCCTGAATTGAAAACCAAACTTTTAAAACTTAACACTATTTCTCCATTGGGAAGATTAGAGTCCTAGTTCTTTGGTAGACCTGACTCCTCTGATACCACTTTTTCATGACCCGTTCCCTGAGGCCCATGAATTGACTACCCCAAGATTTCCTTCCATAGGACAAGGGTTGGAGACTAGCACCTGAAAAGGAATGTCTCTAAAATAGGAAGGCCTTTCCTTCAAACCAGTACAAACACATATTCCTAGAATACAACAACATGAAACCACGAAGTAAAACTACATTATTAAAAGTGTGTACAGAAAGTAAAGGGGCTAGATTACTAGCCCATATGAATAGATACAACTACAATAGAAAATAATAAACAGCTCTTAAGAATTTCCACCTGGTTTCTTACCTGTAGGGTAGGTATAGCTCATGGTCAATCGTTACTACAGATCGTCATGTCTAAAGATCCACCTCCGAGCACCGTCTAGTCCTGGCTCCCAATCCTCAGTCCAAGTTGTCCGTCATCTGCTCAAGAAACGATAAGGTGTGGGAAAATCCCATGTAGGGGTTATTATAAAAATACGGAGTAGGGACCCCAAGATCCCTGAATGTCTCCCAGAGTTCCACCAAAGAAAAACCACAAAGCAAGACCTCAATCACAAAGCACGAAGCAATAGTCAGGTCAAACCATGTATACAACTCAGAATCTATGAATATAGATGATTAGTTTTAAGATATATTTTCTTATTCAATTTTTAAGTTCCACAAAAAATCTAAAAAGAAGTTGTTCTATTATCGATCCACTCTTTGACATTAGTAACTATTCCATGATGATCCACTGTAAGGATGGTCCTCATCGGGGCATGTTATTGCTGATCCTCATAGGGTCTCTAGATACTGATCCACTCAGGGTCGCTAGGTGCTGATCCTCGACAAGCTGATCAAAAAATGGTCCTCTATAGGTAGCTATGATGCTGATCCACACAGGGTTTCTATGATGCTGATCCACATAGGGTATATACTTCAAATATAGTCATCCACATGATTCCCCACACCTGTTACGCTTGAGTTCCATAGAATCTTCTCCTTGAGATATTAGTTTTACCTTGAACGCCACTAAGATCCAAAATGTTGTAACACAAAGTACCTCCATATCGTAAGGGTTCCAACGCAACAGGAGGCGTGTCAATCAGATGCCTGGTCTGTGAGTCATATGTGTTTTAGTACCGAGGGCCCGATTAGATTCAGGTTTGATCCGACCCAGCCATACTCCAGCTTTCTCCAAAATTTGAGTGGAGTATAACAAAAGGACCATATCACTCCAAGGATCCCAGTGCCATATAAACTTCATCAAATGGATGTCTGGATTTCATTTTATGGAATTTTAAGTGAAACTAGGGCCTCGGTGGGTCCAGGTCTGGTCTGACCCTGTCTGGACCGACCCGACCCGATTCGGCCCAGGTCCCGACCCAGCTCGGCCTTGCCCACTAGGGGGCCCAACCCAGCCCATAGGGGGTGTGTCCCATCCCACAGGGGGGGTGCGGCCCAACCCATAGGTGGGCGCAGCCCAGCCAGTAGGACAGCTAAGCCAAGCCCACATGAGGGCACATCCCAGCCCCTAGGATGGTGTGGGCCCCGCCCTAGATGGCACGAGGGGGGTGGAGAGATATCCCTACTTTTTCCAGAATCGATAATCCATTCGGGATCTGGAGTAGCGACACCTCGTTGCATTGCCTGGTTTCCTGTGGGATCCACAGGGATCGGGTCCCTACCTATGCTGCAGCTTCGAACTGCAACTACCTTTCGTGGCGTGCTGCTTCGCCTCCGTAGCCAGCCAATGTTGGCCACCCTGATCAACCTCAATAGCTGAAATTCCATAGTCTCCTCCTACTACAGCACACGATAGTGCACCGCAACCATCTCTACAGCGGGCCGGTGCTGACCACCTGCTAACCGACGTGGCCTCCTCCTGCGGCACATGACGGCGCTCTGCCACCACTATTACTGGCCAGTCCCGACCACCACCATAGCCTTCCGACACCAGTCACCAGTGCTGTCGCACCATTTCTACACTGAAGATCTTCTGCGGGTCACAGGGTGATCCCCAATGGTCATTTTTTCCATTCGTTCGCACCTACGGGATTTCCGAGTAATCTCTTTCACTGCTTGACCCTCAGATTTCAGTTCCTTCCAACCAAAATATTCACCTACGTAAAACACAATGATAAACCAGAGGCAGAGGGACCGACCCATGTTTGTTTTTCCCATGACCTTCATGTCATCATCTTAACAAGGGAGAAAATAATTGATTCAAAAACTCTTAATGTTTAAATAAAACTAAACCCTACCTCGTGAGTCATTAGAGGGAATCCCGTGTTCGAAGATGGGTCTGTGTTCTTCGATCCCAAAGCAAGAATTCAACGATGCTGCTCAAATGGAGATCTTTAGTTCTTGTTTGATGGATCTTTTCTCCGTCAAGAGGATCCTCCAAAATATTTCTCTACAAAACATCACTCATTTGCCCATGAATTCCAAAAACTAAAATGAGAGAAGAGGGGCGTTATCTTTATAACACATAATTAAGATAGGTTCATTAATAGGTTCAATTAATGAACATCATTAATTATATATAGGGTGGTTACTCATTTTTGTGTAACCAAGCATTTAATGTACTGTATTAAATGCCTGAATACCCCTATTGGTCCCTATCACCAAAACCTGAAAGATTGGATTAAGATATTTAAAATAAATTAGATTTACTTTATTAATCTTCCACGAAAACCGAAAAAACCAACTTCCTCTCTTAACCCACTCTGTCCGAGGTTAAGGCTCCCTTAAGCGAATCCCGGTGCTGTGAGTTCAACGGTGCCCTCAGATTTCAATTCCATGCATTGGTAAAAAAGTTAGGATTTCCCACTCACACGTTTATAAAATGTACCTTAAGAAAGTTTAAAATTCCATTACGGGCACACCGAGCATCAAAATCAAATGCCATCAGATTTCACAGCCTTGGAATAGTTCCATATTATTAAAAAAAATTACACGGAAAATCTGGGGCTTTTCATTTTAGTTGGATAAATAATTATTAGATCATTAATTAAAATATTTTCAATGAAATAGATCCATCAAAACCATAATTCACATATTCCTAAATTATCCATATATATTCTTTTCTATTAATGTTCACAAAACAACCCTCAAATTATTCTAATGAATATCATAACTTCTATAATTTATCAGGATGTAATTAGTGAACAAAACCTCAAATTTATCCAATAAATAATAGAAAATAGTATTAATACGGTCCATAAATACAACACGTGCATTTTTTAACCCAAAGGGTATCATCAAAATCACATTATACCCATAGATTGTCTAAAATTATGTATTTGGATTATCATACTCCATAACCATTAGCTAATCATACCTAAACCAATGATCAACCTTTGAGAAATACTAAGCTCCCTAAATCTGATCAAACACGTCAAATATATTTGGCAACCTATAATTATTCTTAAAAATGATGTTATTGGATGCTCTATAATTAATTAAATTACTCATGGATCTATATTTCATTTCTGAAGACAACATAAGATCACCCCATGAAGAAGTTATGTGATGAATGAATCCTTTATCATGTAACTATTGAAACTACTTTTTCAATTCCAAAATTTATACTTCAGCTATTCAAAATGGTGGTTTTGATATTTTTTCCATCATTAAATAATTAATTATAAAATAAAATCTCTCATTTTTTATAATACTATGTAATGAATCAATAAATACATCTATATATTCATTTAATATATGAACACTACCAATTATAATAGTTTCCTTCTTCTCAATAATATGTGTATGATAATATTCATTTTCATATTTAATAAATTTATCAGCTTCCTAATATATTATCAAATTTAGGAATTAATTCTTGTTTAAAATCTGAAACACATTATAAAAAACTAATTTTTTAGCTCTAAAATATATCTTAGCTTGATAAATAGAATTCCAATCCATACCAAGAATAACATCAAACCCCATAGGGGAAATATAATAATGATTTCAGGTAAATCCTCACCGCGTGTAACAATAGGTGTATTTCGATAATTTCATTTTACCTTAAAACTACCCCCATGTGTTTTTACCAAAAAATTTAAACTGATTTTCAAAGATCAAATTTCCAATTTACTAGAAAATTTCTCATAAATGAAAAAATGTATAGACTGAAAATCCAAGAAGACATTGAAATAATATGAATAAATAAATATTAGACCTAAAATACATCTTTCAATGGTCCAAAAAACACCCATATTAGTCATTGATTATTCGGGAAGAATTTTTTTACTTTTGACCTTGATGAATACCATCAGTTACACCTATATCCAGAAAAGTACTCACATTAAGACCCATTTAATTTTAATTAAAAAATGTTACCATTGACTTTTCATTATTTTTATGTTCAATTATATGATTAGTTTCTTTATAGTAATAATCCATATCTCCAAAATTTCCCCATTTTAAACACTTCCAAAATTTTATAAGACATTAACTAGTTTGATTTTTTCGAAACTTATCACAAGATGGAAACTTAATTTTCTAACCATTAGGTTCAAATGATGGAAACTTTCCCATTTCCTTCAACGTATACCTATATTTATGATTTCATTCATAAAAAAAATTATCATTGAAAAAGTGAATTTATACCTTATCATCACATCAAACATGTTTCATAGGATTTTTTAATTCACAAGTAGAAAATTCCATTCGATTTCTTAGATTCAATCCTACAAAAAAATGATTAATTTTACTATAAAGAAGACTAATATATTTTGTTTAATAAGATTCTAAATGGGATATTTTATCTTCATATGTGGAAAATGAATATTCCTCCTTCTGCCTCAATTAAAAGAATTTATTTTACATCATAATTAAAATATCCGTAGAAAAATATTTCTCAAGAAAAATATTCTGAAATTCTTCTCATTCCTTGGAATAAATCACTTCTATTTCCCTAGTATTATTTACCATTTACTAATGATAATTTGATTCACCACCAATATGAGAAATATTTAGAAATACCTTTTGATTATATAAACAACCAATGACATTGAATATATTTTCCAAATCATTAATCCATCCCTTAAGTACTGTTAGTTCATAAAATCTCTTGAATGATGGAAGGCACTATTTTATTAAATAAACATATATATCAGTGTTCATATATAGTAAATGTGGTTTCTTTATAACATGGATTCAACATCCATTAGTAGGGATCTTTAACTGATACATCACAATAAAAAAATTCTTATTTACAATTAAATCCATTTCAGGTTACTGATTTGGAAGTATATTTTACTCTCACTGTGTTCTGACTTTAGCTTTACTATTTCCTTTTTAGAAAACCATTTTGAACATAAATATATAATAAAAAACCTAGTATCATTCAAATTATATATCATTATAACCAAAAATCATATTCTCTTAATGGTACTAATTACATTAGCCCATCCCCTAAAACTTTATAAACTAAAATATAGTACAAATTATAAGGACCTGATCTTTATTCCACCCATAATATAATATTTTTATATAAATTATTTTCATGTATTCCTAAAAATATTTTTATGTTTTGAGGTTTAGGGAACTATTTCATAAACCTTACAGAAAAAACTCATGTATTACAAATTATACACTTCTACTAAGTATCCATTTTTTCCAACACATTTGTTTAAAATAAAACATGTTTTATTTTAATGCAAAATATTCAATATTTTTAACATCACTTAATCACTGATCCCAATCATTCTAAAACAGTTAAAAATAATTCAAAATTGTCAGATGAGCACACAAATCTTAGTAAGTGACTTAAATAATGAAGGAAAAGAAATTTTTTAGTACATTTTAAAACCAAGATATCATATAAGATAATTTTCCATAAAAATAATAATATATGAAGTCAAAAATTATTTTACACACACAAGAAATCAACTTTACAGCCAAATTTTATTCATAAAACACTTTATAAAAAAATAATGAAAAATAATTATTTATATGGTTTCATAGAAAACATGAGAGCCAATAAAAAATATTTTCTTATAAAAACATTTTTACCCTTAAGGGGCATAAAAGTTTCCTTTAAAAAATTTCATTATATTTCCTTATAAAATCTATATATTTCCTTGAAAACACATTATAAATCATTTAAAAATAATGTACATTCCTTGGGACATAATCTTTATAGAACTATTATAATAATGCTTACAATTAGAATAATCTACTAGATTAATTCCAATACATTATTCTTGAGAAAATAAATGTTATCCAATTCATTGGAGAGTTATATCAGGATCACCCATCACTATAGAAAATGAAAAAGGTCTATAAAATAATTAAAACACATAAAATATTCCATTTTTATCATCAATTTCATAAAAATACACCTCTAAACACTAGTAAAATATTTAAAAATATTGATATATCTATTTCCATAAAAACCCAATTTTTAAAAACAAAATAAATAAACAACAAAAAAGGTTTTTATTTTAAGAAAACATTGTTGATTAAAAATAAACCCAAATATTAAATTATATTTTAGGTAGAAGAAAAGTCATTTTACATAGAGTGTGATAAAAAATATACTTTTTGTATTTTATGAAGAATGATATAAATTTCATATGAAATATGAAAAAATGATTACTTTTGGATACGTTTACAATATAGTAAAAGGAGTGGTAAAATGACTTTTTTAATTTAATTATTTACTGTATATTCATCCATACAAAAATATGTACAAATAGTAAAAATATTATAAAAAAAATTCAAAACATTTTTAAACTTGGTCATATGATAAAATTTCCTTAAGACTTGATAAAATATTAACCAATGAAACATTTAAGGAATGAACATTGAATTTATTTGTAAATAATTTAGTTTTCATAGAATAATGATAAAATACATGCATAAGGTAGTTCATACAACACAAAAAAACATTAGTGAAAATATATTAAATCTCAATGAAAGTTAATTGATAGCTGAAATCCTTAAACTCAAGTCCAACATATAACACATGTTCTTTATAATACGGATTAATAACGTTATGTTAATAATTTAAATTCTTAATAAAAAATTTCAATTTCTTTATCATTTTATTTAACTTATTACCATGTCTTACTTAATCACTTAATCGACTATATTTACATCAAATTTATTGAGGATGTTTGTTTCATTAGTCCGTAATGACTTTCATAGGTTTATAACTTTAAAATGGATCATGATTATACCATTTAAATAATATTAATACCGAAAAAATTATAATTTTTATACATTAATTATTCTTATAAAACCAACTATATAATGTGGTTATGAAAAATGTATTATGTTAGATCAAATAGATGATAGTTCATACGTACAAATGAGAAATGTTTCCATTTTTCTATACACACAAGAGAATGAATATAATAATTATTTTATCTTTAAAAATTTATATTTTATCAAAATTTTCTTGTTATTTATTTTTATTAACTTATATATACAATGCTTGTTAAGAAGTGATGTAAAATAAAATAGATCATTTTATAAGGCGGTAGCCTACACATACACATGATGAAATTTTTTATTTTTTATTAAATGTTAAAAAAGATTTATAATATTAATTTTACTTTTTATAATTCAATTTATAACATTTATATTATATTATTTCATTTTTATCCATCATTATGACCAACAACATGAGTTATTAATGAAAAATTAAACACATCTTTTAATGAGGCGGTAATCATCACAAACACATGAGTGATTATTTTTCATTAGATGGTTATATAGATGAAAAATGGTTATGCAATAACCATAATAAAAATTAAATATATTTTAGATACTAGTTTTATAATATTACAATTTCTAATAATGTTTTGAAGTATGTAAAAGAATAAATAAATGGAAAACACTCAGTTAAGAAATTTACATATTCTTTCGAAAACCTCCTTAGGTTTATATCTAAATCCTTATTAGGATAATATTATGATAGTAAAACTATAGGGAATAAGAAGGGATTTTATTAATCTATATGGGTTTGTATTTATGGGAAAAATTGGATATTGACATGGGGAGAAGATATGGGAGGTAATGTTCTTTTATAAGAGAGAGGGGAGACAATTGGAATTTATCAAAAAATGAAAATATATTAATGTTATTCTAAAGAAAAATGGATAAAAAAAGATTCATATTATAATATTAGATGATATATGTTCGAAATATTACCATAAAATTGTATTAATATAAGTTTTTAGGTCATTATAACCATTATACTTTTAGTTTTTTACCCTTTTTACCCATTTTAACTTTTATCATGGTAACTGGATTTCTTACCAAAGATAATATTTATAATGAATAAAAATTAATGTAGAATCATTAAGAAATATGAATATTATAATTTAAAATATGGAAACTGTTTTATCAAATTAAATTTCTATATGTTAAAGAAAATAATGTAAATACAATATTGTAAATTATGTATAAAATACATTTTCAAGGAAAATTACTTTTTATATATAATTTTCTTATAAAAATATAAATCTTAATTATCATTTCAATGCAATTTATTGGATTTTTTATTAAAAATTAACTAATGAAATTAAAAAAACAAAAATATAATGATTCATTATAATTAAAAGATAAGAAAAGAATGTTTTCATAAGAAAATCCGTATATTGCAAAATTCCCCCAAAAATCAACTTTTTCATAATAATAAAAAAAGTCACTCTCTGATAAGTTTTAGACGATGAATTCAAAAATAATATATTTTTTGTAAAATTGAAATTATATAATTTTTAGATTAAATATTATAATAAAACTATATAATTCAAGAAAATCAATTTAGCTAGAATAAAATTATTTAATTTTACACAGAAAAATTATTTATTATTATTATTATGAATATAAATGTATAAAATAATTTTTAATTTTTAATATATAATTATATTTATCTATTATCAACAGTATATGGGGTTAGAAAAAGGTAATGAATAATCTATTTAATTATTCAATGAAATAATATGAGTATTAAGATGGATTTAAGAACGAATTGGTAATAAAATCCAAAGAGGTAGAATTTTGTAACCAAATGATGTGTATTAGAAAATTTATCAATTGATGTTTAAATTATTTACAATTAATAATTTTAACAACCAAGAGAGGTTATGTGTTATAGATGATGACATTTAACATTAAAATCTAATTGAATGATACATTAAAATAAATATTGAAGGATATATGACATGTTTATAGTCAAGTAACAAAATTCAAATGAGGATACATTTTAAGCCTAGGAAAATAAGAATTATTTTATTATTATGATATTATTATTATTGATATGTTTAAAATAAATTTTATTATGCACATGTATGTAATTTTTAATCATGAAATGAAATATATAGATGTAATGCGTTTCATCCTATAAAAATTATATTATTGTAACCATTAAGATTTTGACATATTTTGATTTGGATAAACATGATAAAGGATGAATATGGTTATCATACTTTAAGACCATACATGGTGAAATATTCATCACAAGGAATATGTATGGTAAAGGTTATGAAGAGAAATACTCGTATGGAAAATAAATTTAAAGAAGATTTTGGGAATGTATGACCAAAGAAACAATTTGTATTTGGATATGACCACTATCACATATAGAATATTATGAGTTACAGTATTGAAGTATACATATTCAATATATATATATTTCTATATAGAGGAATGTGAGGGATTAAATTGTTACTATAAGAACCCAGTTTTTTTCTATAAAAGACTTTGGAATATTCTTGATGTTATTCTAGAGTAGTGTCTTCAGACGACGTGTGATTCTGATCCTCAGTGTGGCCGGAATTAAATTTTCAGTGCGTTCACACTGGGCACACCAAATAAATAGGATAACTCCTAAACAGAGATCTGGATCAGAAATATGAGTGTACGAATGGGTCTTAAATGGGTGTTTACCCAAAGAATGATATAAAACAAGTCGTCTTGGGACATTGGGACCCCTCTCCCATTACCGTAATGTTAAATGGACAAATAAAATAATTAATTTGTTCATTTAATTTTTAAACGCATGTATCTCTTAAATAGAATCTTGGATTGGGAAACCTAGGGTACCGTTGAGTCCAGAGCATGCTGATTACTCTATGAGGGGTGTAAGTTACATGGGTGCGGGACCTCTCGGGAAAATGGTACCAGGGGCGTTTTCATAATTTAGCGGCCTCAGAAATTAAGTTTTATAACTTTTGAACGGGGCCTCAGATTAAAATGTCGAGACCACTGTTGTGCTAAGGAGGTTTTGTTTACCCAAGGGGTGGCTTAATCTCGACCTTGTCGAGAGTTTCAGATGTGGGTCTTTATGTGGTTGATTAATGGATTAATTAAAGTCTAATCAATTCTCTATTTAAACATGATCCACCCCTACCTCTCCGTTGTTTTTCTTGGCGGAGGGAACTCTCAATCATGGAAATATGGACTTCAACCTCCTCTCCTCCTCCCCTGAGCCAAGAAAAAGTGACAATGGTGGTGGCGCTGTGAAGGTGTGAAGCCTCGGGCTACGCCCAACATGTAGGCTTCTTTGCGTTTTCATTTTGGTTTTTGTACCCTCTTTGAATTCAATTATATACATTGAAATGCAGTATGATTGTTGAGATAAGCCCATAACCTCTTAGTATATGATCTAAGATTTATGAATTTTGTTATGGTTCGAAAATCCGAGTCCTGAGGCGACCACAGTGGTCCGGCGAAGTTTGGAGGTTGTTTTGGGGTTTCCGGCGGGTTTCAGGCCGGTACAGCAGCTCCGCGTTGCGGACCGGTGGTTCATGGAAGTGGCGCAGCAGGCAGCGGTGAGGAACGTAGGTGGGGAGCTCGGTCGGCGAGCGGTCTTAAGTGGGAGCGGCCGGGCAAGAGGTGTTATTGAGGCGGTCAGCGGGGGTCAACATCGGCGGTCGAGCGCGGGGTGCCAGTGGGGCGGAGACCAGGGCCGACCGGCTTTTACCGGTCGATGCGCTTGAGGGGAGACTGGGGTCAGCGACCCCAGCTAGCAGATCAAAACCCATAAAGGGCGAGTCACCATGTAAATCAAGCCGAACTGGCTCAAGCTAGTCCAGGCAACACGGGCCGGCCCGTGCGGTGAACCGCGGGCCTGTTCAGGCAGGGTGGGTCGGCCGAACCGGCCCGACCCACCACGTTTTGTCCGTTGAAATTTAAAAATGCCCGTAAAATGTGGAACTAGTGTCAGATTCATGTGCCTTCAGCAGAGACATGTTCCATGAAACATGGAGAAATTTTATAGATGGTCTCTGGAATTTTTAATTCCCAAGACGAGGGGCTCGTTGGCACAACACATGCATTAAGTAGTTTGGCGTTATTCCAGGAGTTATTGTTCTGGATGGTGCAGACACATCCAGAGTCCCTTTTGAGCGCCATCACCGGCGTTGCAACCCTGGCATTGAGGATGATTTTTCCAGTGGGTTTTTTTGGCATCTAAGCTTGATTTGAGATGTGGGCCCCATGGCCCATCATTTAATCTTCAAGCCGTATTTCACAACATTTTCATCGGATGTCCGTTCAGGGCATGAATGAAGTCGATTCAGGGTGTTTTTTTTAGGGCATTACAATGGCACAATGCGCCCACATTAATTCAATATGATGGAGCAGGCCCCACGAGGGCCGTTTTTGGGAGTTGGTGGTGATTTCTATCTTTATCACTGGGTGTCTGTTTCGGACAAGTGGATAGTCAATCTTTTTTACTTTTTCTAGAGGATTGCAATGGTGCGATCCGTCCCTTGCACTTCGTGACTGAGATATGGGTCCCATGAAGCACCGCCCATGTGCGGTACGAAAAAATCCATCTTTTTCTTTGGACATATGTTCCACGCAAGTAAGCATTAAATTTGACATGTCTTTTTGAGGAGATTGCAACAGTATGATGCACCCGACTCTTTTCGGGACTGAGGTGTGGGACCACGGGACGTCGTTCGGGCATAAAGCAGTGTTGGATGACTTATCTGTTAGATATCCATTGGAGGTGAGTAAATAGTCTATCTCGCATGTTTTTTCATGAGGATTACAATGGTATGATATGTTGGGAGTTGCAGAGAATCGATCGAGATCTCATTAAATGTTGAAGCATGAAAGGTGCTCCAGTGGTGGTTCTTCTTGCTGTGTTTGGAAGTGAACCCTTGGCGTGAGATCGCTTTCACTCCTGTGTGACTGAAGTTGATGTCTATAGATATGTGGTTGGCTGTTCCAGGGCCATGGAGGAAGCATGTTGGCGAATTTACGTTTTCTCCCATCGCACTGACATTGGGTGTTGTGTGCACAATATCCTTTGGGATAGAGATGTGGTATACTCTGGGATTATACGAGAATTCATGGAGGTACATGTTGTAGTTTGTACCTGAGAACATTTGTTCTTGTTTTGGGGATGAGCTGGGGCCAGACATTGTGTGGGCCCCCTGGGTGTTCTATGTTCTACTCTATGTACCATTGACCTCTTGTGACATAGAGGATCCTCCTATTCTTGATGGTTTGACTAACAGTGTTGTTTTGGTTCCCCTATTCTTTTAGGTGAGGGGTTTTTAGTGTTGTGTCCCTTTCACCAGACTACAACATCATTTACAGCTATGTGCTTTCGTACAATGTGGGTGTTATCCCACTTTCTAGAGTGAGTTGTCTTAGTCCGCTTCAATAGTAGACTCATCGGATTAGAGCATGTATCACCCCGAGAGGCCCGGGGAGATCTTCGCATCCCTTCATGTTCCCGGGTAAGGTTCCTTGGGTATCGGTGTGACCAACACATTAGACGGGCACTGATTCTCTACCCATGAGGTTGTTTCTAATAGGGTACTGAGCCCCCTGTGAGCCTTGGGCGCAGACTCCCAAGCAGTGTATCGAGATCATATCTTCCTTCTGCGATCTATCATGACGTGTTTCCCACTACGTGTTCTGGTTACCAATGAGGTACTATACAACATGGATGGCCAGTGGTGTACCATCCAGTAGGGATGGCCAGTGAGGTACCATCCACCAGGGATGGCCAGTGGAGGACCATCCGGCAGGGATGGCCAGTGGGGGCACCATCCAGCAGGGATGCGCAGAGCGGTTCTGTGTTTACCTCCAGTGGGGATGGGAAGTGGTCCCTGATGATGGTTATGGGTCTCCCTCCATCGGATTACCCTTTTACGGGGTTGGGCAGCGTGAACCCGTCAACTTTGAGAAGAGATCTCGAATGTGTGGCAGTGATGAGGTGTGGATTAGTGCTCCCCCAGAACTCTCAAGTATGAGGGGCGCTTTCCCCACCAAGACGCGTCCTTGTGACATGGCCTAAAACCGTGCGGGCGAGCCAGTGCCGCCCAAATCGGATAGTGTCGAGGTGAGGTGATTTGAGCACCTTGACTTGCAGTTTGGGGCAGATGTGCGGGATGCTGGGCATCGATGGTGTTTACTTCTGGGACTATTGGGGACTCTCTTATCTTGGGCTGAGCTACGGGATGGAGATCCCCTTGAGATCTTTTTCGGGTTTCTTGATTGAGAATATGGATATGTATATTCGTTGTTCCAGTACCCACTCATTGGGTTTGGTTACTCTCCTTCCAGGAGAGGTGAAGACGCATAGGGTATGCCACATGCATTCCATGTCAAGCTTCTCGTGGTTGGATGAGTCTACTCTCCTACTATTGGAAGCGAAGACACGATGAGAAGTTTCATCTTCTCACCATTTCCAGCTCCTTGCATTTGGACGAGTCTACTTATTTCCTCATGTTGGGTTGAGATGTACTCTTTACTGCACTTTCAGTTTTACTCCGGTACTTTTCCCTATTTGATCTACTTCTCACCCTTCAGTACCTCTTTTGTTGATCCCTCGAGCCTAAGGGGCATCCTAATGAGTATTTTTACACTCACCCCTGTTTGGGATTTTCCCGCACTTTGTTTTCCCTTGCAGATGACAGATAGGTTGGTCCCGACTTCAGCAGAGGTTAGGAGTTCGGGAGCATGGACCGCGTGCAGTGGTCGTAGTCGAGTTCCCTGTGTGGGAATCTCCAAGCTGTTTTACTTTTTTTTATCTGTTTCTAGGTTGTGTCACTTTTCTGGTTTGGCGCCTGTTTTACCCCTTTTCTTTTCAGTTTACCTTCAGCACTTTCTTTGTATTGTTTAGTGGTCAATGCACTTTTTGGTTTATTTATAGAAGTTGACACTTTAATTTTCTTTATACCCTGCACTTTTTCATTGAGTGGGCTACGTGTGTGTGTACAGGTACTTAGGCAAAGTCCTCCCCGAGTTGTTTAGCCTTCGGTGCTGGTTGCCAGCCCCTGACCTATGGAGGCGGGCTTGGGGTAGTTGCGGCTCGATCCTGGGTAAGTTCGGGTCGTGATAATGTGGTATCAGAGGTGGTTCATTCCTTGTGAAGTTATGAGGATGTCCCTAAAAAGTAATTGGTTGTGATTTAGGGAAACGATGTCAACGTGTCTCGAGAGTGGCTCTCAGGCCAGGGAGTCCAGTGATGGTGTGGCGGCCGATGTATCCATTCACTAGGGCCCTGATAACCCGCTTGTCAACTCGGCATGCTGAGACACTTGTTGCAGGGAAAATTGGTTTGTGCATCACATACGATTGAGTCATGACTGTCCTTCTTGAGTCAGCTCCCTATTGTTGTTATTGTGATATACATATATGCTCATTTGATCACGTCACTACTTGATAACATTTATAATGTCTCCGCGAAGACAACCATCCAGGATATCAACTTTGGTTCATGACGATGACCATGTGAGCTACGAGGCCTTAGTCCGAGACCCATAATGCGAGTCCCTTTCTCTGGGTGGGCCAGTAGCAGCACCTTCACAAGGTGACCGGCAGATAGTTTCAGCAGAGTTGACTGAGATTGAGCACAGTTTGAGCGTGCTCTGTGAATTCCAGCGGCAGAGACCGATGAGGTTCTGTGGTGATCCAGACCCTCAGGCAGCAGAGGTCTAGCTCACGATAGTGTTTTGCCTCTTCAGTCTTGCGCATACACCGACAGATCAGAGGGTGGCTTTGGCAGCCAACCTTTTCCACGGAGCAGCTGTGTGTTGGTGGAGTCTGGTGACTCAGTTACTCAATGAGTCATCACTTTTGTGGGGAAACATTCATCTGCTATTTTGTGAGGAGTTTTACCCCTCCTTCTTACTCTCCGTTCGGATCCATGAGCTCCTATAGTTTCATGACATAGGGATGACTGTGACTGAGTACCCGACTAGGTTCACGGACCGTGCACGTTTTTACCCAGACTTGGTGTATGACGACAACTTCCGAGCGCATATGTTCGATCAGGGTCTCCGCAAAGAGATTCGTGTTTTCATAGTACCCTTGGGAATTCCCACTTATCTTGGGGTGCTAGAGCAGGCACTAGTGACAGAGAGCTTCCTGTCGTGTTCTACAGTAGGTGGTGGCAGTAGGCTCGACAGAGCCGATACATCTACCACAGCTAGTTGGCGTCGGTTGACAGAACCTCAACGCAGGTGGATTTCTGATAATCGGACTCAAGTGCACGGTCATACACCACAGTGGTGCATGAGTTCACCAGTGAATCCCGAAGAGAGTAGGTGTTATTCTTGCGATGAGCGAGGTCACTTGGCATGGGACTGCCTGACCAGGCATGCTGAGATCTTCAGGCAGGCAGCAGGCGCACCACCACGGCAAAGGCAACACCGTGATCAGGGTGGTACCCAGAGAGGTGGTGCTAACAGAGGAGTGTGAGCATCTTGTTGTGGGTGACGACTTTACGAGGTCTTCCCATCACCACCAGGCGATCCACATCATGCTCTAGGAGCTGACAGTTGGGACCACAGATAGCCGCAAGCTTTGGATGTCTACGATACTGCAGAGCATGAGGTGATAAGAGGTATGCTCTACAGCTCTTCTACTTTTTACAAGTATAATATGTATAATATGTATGTGAAATTCTTTTTCTCCCTTCTCCTTGTTTGAGGTGTTACCAAGGTGATACGGGGTGTCGGTGTAACCCTGTGTCAGTAGAGTATAAGGCATAGAACCTTTTTTATTATTCGATGTTGTAGACCCCATCGCTTCCTGAGCATGTGAGAGAGTCTTGGTTTGAGACATGGACTATGAAACCTTGCGTGACCAGATATCCTTGGATGTTTCACCATATGGATATTCTAAAGTAGGGAATCACCTGGCCTTATACCAAGTGCGAATAGTGATTCCAATCATGGCGTGCAATATAGAGGTTCGACCGGGGAGGTGAGCTACCCCCGAGGGCCTTCGGATCATTTGGGACTGTGCGAAGGAATGGAGAGGTTTTCTACCACCTTGACCTAACCCCCCCCCCCCCAAAGTCCAGAGTGGGTGCATGACATCTCCCGCATAGCTTACCTAAGGAGATGTGTGTGTGCTCCTATGCACGTCATCAGCAAGGGAAAACCTCTCATGAACAGATCAATTCCTTAGATCATGTGCGGTGACACATGACTGTGTAAGAGTTCTTCTGGGTACGGAAGAGCTAGGTGTGGGCTTAGTTCCATGAGTTATTCCCCGGTTTTGCTTTTTGGGGACGAAAATATTGAAGGAGGGAATGATGTAAGAACCCGGTTTTTTCTATACAATACTTTGGAATACTCTTGATGTTATTCCAGAGCAGCGCCTTTAGACGGCATACAATTCCAAGCCCTGGTGTGGTCGAAATTAAATTTTCAGTGCGTTCACACTGGGAATGCCAATTAAATGGGATAAATCCAAAATGGAGATCTAGATCAGAAATATGAGTGCAGGGATGTGTCTGAAATGGGGTTTTTACCCCAGGAAGGACATAAAACATGTCAGCGCAGGACGTTGGGACCCCTCACCTGTTACCAAAACGTTAAACAGATAAATAAAATAATTAATTTTTTAGTTTAATTGTTAAACTCAAGTATATCTTAAATGGTAGCTCGGATTTGAAAACTGAGGGTATTGTTGAGTTTGGAGCATGACTTTTAACATATGAGGGGTGTAAGATTCAAGGGTGCGACCCTCTGTGGAAAATGGTACTAGGGGTGTTTTCGTAATTTAGCAGCCTCAGGCGCTATGTTTTATTACTTTTGAAAGGGGCCTCAGATTAAAATTTCAAGACCACAATTTTTCTCAAGAGGTGGTGTTTACCCTAGGGGAGGTTTAATCTCAACCCCTTTGGGAGTTTCAGAAGTGGTTATTTACGTGGTTGATTAAAGGATTAATTAAAGTATAATTAATTCTCTATTTAAACATGATCAACCCCTCCCTCTCCTTTGTTTTTCCTGGTGGAGGGAGCTCTCAATCAGGGAGCTCCCATATTCAAACTCCTCTCCTCCTCCCTCGAGCCAAGCGGAAGCTACAATGGTGGTGGCGCGACGAAGGGGTGATGCCTTAGGCTACGCCCAACAGGCAGGCTTTGTTGCGTTTTCATTTTGGTTTTTGTACCGTCTTTGAATTCAATTATATACATTGAAATGATGTTTGTTTGTCGAGTGAATCCCATAGCCACGTAGTATATGTTCTAAGATTTCTGACTCTTGTTACGTTCTGAAAATATGAGTCCCGAGGCTACAGCAGTGGTCTGGCGAAGTTTGGAGGTTGTTTGGGGGTTTCTGGCGGGTTTCAGGCTGGTCTGGCGGCTCCGCGTGGCAGACCGGTGGTTCATGGTGGTGGCATGGAAGGCTGTGGTGAGCGATAGAGGTAGGGAGCGTGGTCGGTGGGCATTCTTCAGTGAGAGCGGCTGGGCGAGTGGCGTCGGTGAGGTGGTCAGTGGGGGTCAACATCGGCGGTCGAGGGCGGGGTGCCAGCAGGGCGGAGAGTAGGGCCGACCGGCTTTTTCCGATCGCTGCGCACGAGGGGAGACCCGGGTCAGCGACTCTAGATGGCAGATCACAACACGAAAAGGGCGGGTCACCGTGGAAAGTGAGCCAGATTGACTCAAGCTGGTCCAGGCGATGCGGGCTGGCCCACGCGATGAACCGCGAGCATGTTCATGCAGGGTGGGCTGGACGAACCGGCCCGGCCCACCACGTTTTGTCCGTTGAAATTTCAAAATGCTCGTAAAATGTGGACCAGGTGTCAGATTCATGTGACTTTAGCAGAGAAAAGTTCCATGTAACAAGGCGAACATGTAGAGATGGTCAGTGGAATTTTTAATTCCCGAGATGAGGGGCTCGGTGGCACGACACGATCGTTAAGTAGTTTGGCATTTTTTAGGAGTTATTGTTTTGGATGGTGTAGACACATCTGGATTCCATTTTGAGTGCCGTCAGTGGCGTTGTGACCCTGGCATCAAGGTGGAGTTTTCTAGAGGGTTTTCTGGCATTGAAGCTGGATTTGAGACATGGGCTCCATGGCCCATCATTTATGCTGCAAGCCGCGTTTCACAACATTTTCATCAGACGTCCGTTCGGGGAGTGCAAGCAGTCGATTCAGGGTGTTTTTTCGAGGGCATTGCAATGACGCAATCCACCCACTTTAATTTAACATGATGGTGCAGGCCCCCCGAGGGCCATTTTGGGAGTTGGTGGTGATTTCTATCTTTATCACTGGGTGTCTGTTTCAGACAAGTGGATAGTCAATCTTGTGTACTTTTTCAAGAGGATCGCAATGGTGCGATCCGTTCTTTACGCTTAGTGACCAAGATGCGGGTCCCATGAAGCACCGCTCATGTGTTGTACGGCGAAATGCATCTTTTTCTATGGACATCTATTCCACGCAAGTAAGTAGTCAATTTGATGTGTATTTCCTAGGATATCACAACAGTATGATGCACCCGACTATTTTCGGGACCATGGTGCGGGACCACGAGATGTCATTCAGGCATAAAGAGGTGTTGGATGACTTATCCATCGGATATCCGTTGGAGGTGAGTAAATACTCTATCTCCATTATTTTTTCATGAGGATTACAATGGTATGATCCGTTTGGATGTGAAGAGACTCGTTAGAGATCTCCTTAATTGTGGAAGCATGAAAGGTGCTCCAGTGGTGGTTCTTCTTGCTATGTTCGGAAGCGAACCCTTGGCGTGAGATCGCGTTCAGTCCTATCTGAGTGAAGTTGATGTCTAAAAATATTTGATTGGCAATGATAGGTCTATGGAGGAAGCAGGTTGGTGAATTTACATTTTCTCCCTTCACGCTGACGTTGGATGTCATGTGCACGATAGCCTTTTGGCTAGATATGTGGTATACTTTGGGAGTATATGGGAATTCTTGGAGGTACATGTTGTAGGTTTGTACCTGAGAACGTTTGTTCTTGTTTTGGAGATGAGATGGCGCCACACGTTGTGTGGGCCCCTTGTGTGTTTCGTGTTCTACTTTGTGTACCATTGAACTCTTCTGACGTAGATGATCCTCCTATTCTCGATGGTTTTACTGACAGAGTTCTTTTGGTTCCCCTGTTCTTTCAGCTGAGGGGGTTTTTAGTGTTGTGTCCCTTTCACCGGACTGCGACATCATTTACAGCTATGTGCGTTCGTACAGTGTGGGTGTGCTCCCACTTTCTAGAGTGAGTTGTCTTGGTCCGCTTCAATTGTAGACTCAGTGGATTGGAGCATGTATCACCCCGAGAGGCCCGAGGAGATCCTCACATCCTTTTGTGTTCCTTGGTAGGGTTTTTTGGGTATCGGTGTGACCAACACATTACGCGGGCACCGATTCTGTACCCATGAGGTTGTTTCCAGTAGGGTACTAAGACCCCAGTGAGCCTTGGGTGCAAACTCCCAAGCTGTGTATCGAGATCATATCTTCCTTCCGTGATCTATCGTGACATGTTTCCCACTACTTGTTCCATTTACCAGTGAGGTACCATCCAGAAGGGATGGCCAGTGGTGTACCATCCAGCAGGGATGGCCTGTGAGGTACCATCCAACAAGGATGGCCAGTGGAGGACCATCCAGTAGGGATGGCCAGTGGGGAACCATCCAGCAGGGATAGCCAGAGCGGTTCTGGGTTTACCTCCAGCGGGGCTGGGAAGTGGTCCCTGATGACAGTTCTGGGTCTCTCTCAAGAGGATTACCCTTTCGTGGGGCTGGACAGTGGGAACCTTTCGACATTGAGAAGACCACTCGAAGGTTTGGAAGTGATGAGGTGTGGATTAATGCTCCCCCAGAACTCTCAATTATGAGGGGCACTTTCCCCACCAAGATTCTTCCTTTTGACATGACCTAAAACCATGCGGGCGAGCCAGTGCCACCCAAAGCGGATATTGTCGAGATGCGGTGATTTGAGCCCCTTGACTTGCAGTTCGGGGTAGACATGCAGGATGCTGGGCATCGATGGTGTTTACTTCTAGGACAATTGGCGACTCTCTTTTCTTGGTCTGAGCTACGGGATGGAGATCCCCTTACAATCTTGTTCGGGTTTCTTGATTGAGCATATAGATATGTATATACCTTGTTCCAGTACCCACTCCTTGGATTTGGTTACTCTCCTTCCAGGAGAGGCGAAGATGCGCAGCGTATGCCATGTGAATTCCGTGTCTAGATTATCGTGGTTGGATGAGTCTAGTCTCCTACTATTGGTAGCAATGACTCAACGAGATGTTTAATATTCTCACCATTTATAGCTTCTTGCATTTGGACGAGTCTACTTCCTTTCTCTTTTTGGGTTGAGATATACTGCACTTTCACTTTTACTCCTTTACGTTTCACTGTTTGATCTACTTCCCACCTCTTCAGTACCTCTTTTGTTGCTCCCTCAAGCCTTAGGGGCATCCTACGGAGAATTTTTTTACTCACCCCTACTTGGGCTTTGACCGAACTTGGTTTTACCTTGAAGACGACAGACTGGTTGGTCATGAATTCAGGAGAGCTTAAGAGTTTGGGAGCTTGGACCGCGTGCAGTGGTCATAGTCGGGATCCCATTTTGGGACTCTCCCATCTGTTTTACTTTTTTTACCTATTGCCGAGTTGTGGCACTTTTCTGGTTGGGCACATGTTTTTTTCCTTTTCCTTTTAGTTTACCTTCAACAATTTCTTTGTATTGTTTAGTGGTCGATGCACTTTGTGGTTTATTTATAGAAGTTGGCACTTTAATTTTCTTTACACCCTGCACTTTTTCATTGAGTGGGTTGCGTGTGTTTGTACAGGTACATAGGCAAAGGCCTCCACGAGTTTTTTATCCTTCGGCGCTGGTTTCCAGCCCCTGGCCTATGGAGGCGGGCTTGGGGTAGTTGTGGCTCAAGACCAGGTAGGGTCGGTTCGAGACAATGTGGTATCAGAGGTGGTTCATTCTTTGGGACGTTGTGCGAATGTCACTAAAAATGAATTGGTTGTGATTTAGGGAAACAGTGTCCATGTGTCTCAAGAGTGGATCTCAGGCCAGGGAGTCCAGTGATGGTGTAGCAGCCGACGTATCCATTCACCAGGACCCGAATAACCCGCTTGTCAACTCATAATGCTGAGACACTTTTTGTAGGGAAAATTGGTTTGTGCATCACATAATATTATGCCGTGACTGTCCTTCTTGAGTCATCTCCCTATTGTTGTTTTTGTGATATACATATATGCTCATCTGATTACGGCACTCCTTGATAACATTCAGAATATCTCCGCAAAGATAGTCAGTTAGGATACCTGCTTTGGTTCGTGACAATGACCCAATGAGCTATGAGGCCTTAGTCTATGACCCATCATACGAGTCCCATTATCTAGGTGGGCCAGTAGTAGCACCCCCACCCGGTGAGTAGCAGATAGTTTCAGTAGAGTAGACTGAGCTTGAGCGCAGGTTGAGCGCACTCCGTGAGTTCCAGTGGTAGAGACTGCTGAGGTTCTGTGGTGAGCCAGACCCTCAGACAGTAGAGGTCTCACTCGAGACAGTGGTTTGCCTCTTTAGTCATGTGCAGATACCGGAATTTTAGAGGGAAGCTTTGGCATCCAACCTTTTCCACGGAGCAGCTATGTGTTTGTGGAGTCTGGTGACTCAGTTACATGATGAGTCATCAAATTTGTGGGGAGAATTTCAGCTGCTGTTTTGTGAAGAGTTTTACACCTCCTACTTATGCGCCATTACGATCCCAGAGATCCTGCAGTTTCAGCACATAGGGATGACGATGGCTGAGTACCCGACTAGGTTCACGGATCGTGCACGTTTTTACCCAGACTTGGTCTACGATGACAACTTCCGAGTGCGGAAGTTCGATCAGGGTCTCCGCAAAGAGATTTGTTCTGTCATAGTACCCTTGGGAATTCCCACTTATGACGGGGTGATAGAGTAGGCACTGGTGATAGAGAGATTCCTGTCACATTCTACAGTCAGTGGTGGCAGTAGGCTCGACAGAGCCGAGACGTCTCCTGCAGCTAGCGGGCGTCGGCTGATAGAACCTCGATGCAGGTGGCATTCTGATAACCAGACTCAGGGGCACAGTCATACACCAAAGTGGCACCAGAGGGCACCAGTGAATCCTGTAGAGAGTAGGTTTTATGCTTGAGATGAGAGAGGTCCCTTGGCACGGGACTGCCTGACCAGGCACGCTGAGATCTTCAGGTAGGCAGCAGGCACACAACCACGGCAGAGGCAGAACCGTGATCAGGGTGGTACCCATAGAGGTGGTTCTAACAGAGGAGTGGGAGCAACTGGTAGTGGGAGGCGACTTTATGAGGTCTTCCCATCACCACTAGGCGATCCACATCAGTCTTTAAGAGCTGACAGTTGGGACCACATACAGCCGTGAGCTTTGGATGTCTACGATCTTGCAGAGTATGAGGTGATAAGAGGTATGCTCTACAGCTCTTCTACTTTTTACAAGTAGAATTGTTATAATCTGTATGTGAAATGATTTTTATCCATGCTCCTTTTTTGAGGTGTTACCAAGGTGACGCGGGGCGTCGATGTAACCCTGTGTCAGTAGAGTATAAGGCATAGAACCTTTTTCGTTAGTGAGGGTGTAGACCCCATCGCTTCCCGAGCATGTAAGAGAGTCTTGGTTGTGAGACATAGACTATGAAATCTTGCGTGACCAGATATCCTTGGGTGTTTCACCATATGGATATTCTAAAGGAGGGAATCACTGAGCCTTATCCTAAGTGTGAATAGTGATTCCAGTCACGACGTGTAATGTAGAGGTTCAACCGGGGAGGTGAGCTACCCCCGAGGGCCTTCTGGTCATTTGGGACTATACAAAGGGATGGAGAGATTGTCTACCACCTTGACCTAACCCCCCCCCCCCAAAGTCTGGAGTGGGTGCATGATGTCTCCCACGTGTCTTACCAAAAGAGATGTGTGTGTGATCCTATGCACGTCATCGGCAAGGGCAAACCTCGCGCGAACTGATCAAGTCCTTGGTTCATGTGCGGTGACACAGGACTGTGCAAGAGTTCTTCTGGGTACGGTAGAGCCAAGTGTGGGCTTAGTACCATGAGTTATTCCCTGGTTTTTCTTTTCTAGGATGAAAATATTGAAGGATAGAATGATTTAGAAACCCGGGTTTTTTCTATAAATGACTTTGTAATATTCTTGATGTTATTCAAGAGCAGCGCCTTCAAAGAGCGTGCAATTCTGAGTCCTGGTGTGGCTGGAATTAAATTTTCAGTGCGTTCACACTGGGTACGCCAAATAAATGGGATAACTCCTAAATAGAGATCTGGATCAGAAATCTGAGTGCACAGATGGGTCCTAAATGGGGTGTTTACCCTAGGAACGACATAAAATATGTCGACGCGGGATGTTGGGTCCCCTCGCCCGTTACCGGAATGTTAAACAGATAAATAAAATAATTAATTTATTAGTTTAATTGTTTTACTCATGTATATATTAAACGATAGCTAGGATTGAAAAACTAAGGGCACTGATGATTTTTGAGCATGTCGTTTACCCTAGGAGGGGTATAAGTTTCATGGGTATGGCCCTCTGTGGAAAATGGTACCAGGGGTGTTTTCATAATTTAGCGGCCTCGGGTGTTAAGTTTTATTACTTTTGAACAGGGCCTAGGATTAAAATTTTGAGACCACCATTTTTCTCAAGAGGTGGTGTTTACCCTAGGGGAGGCTTAATATCGACCCCTTAGGGAGTTTAGGATGTGGGTCTTTACGTGTTTGATTAAATGATTAATTAAAGTCTAATTAATTCTCTATTTAAACATGATCCACCCCCTCCCTCTCCTTTTTTTCATGCCAGAGGGAGCTCTCAATCAAGGAGCTCCTGTCTTCAAACTCCTCTCCTCCTCCCTCAAGCCAATTGAAAGTGACAACGGTGGTGGCACAACGAAGGTGTGATGCCTCAGGATACGACCTGTGGGTAGGCTTTGTTGCATTTTCAATTTGGTTTTTGTACCCTCTTTGAATTCGATTATATATGTTGAAATGTTGTTTGATTGTCGAGTGAATCCCATAACCACGTAGTATATGTTCTAAGATTTTTGACGCTTGTTACGATTTGAAAATATAAGTCCCGAGGTGACAATAGTGGTTCTGAAAAGTTCGGAGGTTGTTTGGGGGTTTCCGGTGGGTTTCAGGCCGGTCCGGCAGCTCCGCGCGGCGGACCGGTGGTTCACGGCGGTAGCGCGGCTAGCGGCGGCGAGCGACGAAGGCGGGGAGCGGGGTCGGTGGGCGGTCTTCAGTGGGAGTGGTCGAGCGAGCAGCGTCAGCGAGGCGGTCAGTGGTCGGTCTTCAGTGGGAGCAGCCAGGCGAGCGGTGTTGGCAAGGCGGTCAGCGGGGGTCGACGTTGGCGGTTGAGCATGGTGTACCAACGGGGCGGAGAGTAGGGTGGACCGGCTTTTTCCAGTCAGTGCGCACGAGGGGAGACCGGGGTCAGCGACCCCGGTTGGGAGACCATGACCCGCAAAAGGGAGGGTCCTCGTGGAAGGTGAGCAAGACAGGCTCAAGCCGGTGTGGGCGAGCCGGGCCATCCCGCGCTGTGAACCGTGGGCCGGTTCAGGCAGAGTGGGCCGATCGAACCGGCCCGACCCACCACGTTTCATCCGTTGAAATTTTAAAATGCTCGTAAAATGCGGACGAGGTGTCGGATTCACGTGCCCTCAGTAGTGACACGTTCCATGAAATGATGCGAACTTTTTGAGATGGTCTCGATAATTTTTAATTCCTGATACGAGGCACTCGATGGCACGACATGTGCATTAAGTAGTTTGGCATTTTTCCAGGAGTTATTGTTTTGGACGGTGCAGACACATTCGGAGACCATTTTGAGCGCCATCAAAAGTGTTGCGACCCTGGAGTCGAGGCAGAGTTTTCCAGAGGGTTTTTGGACATCGAAGCCAAATTTGAGATGTGGACCCCATGGCCCGTCTTTTAAGCTGCAATCCACTTTTCACAAATTTTTCATCGGACATCCGTTCGGGGCGTGCGAGCAGTCGATTCCGGGTGTTTTTCCGAAGGCATTGCAATGGCTCAATCTGCCCACTTCAATTCAACATGATCGTGCGTTCCCCACAAGGGCCATTTTGGGAGTTGGTGAGGATTTATATCTTTATCACCAGGTGTCCGTTTCAGACAAGTGGATAGTCAATCTTGTTTACTTTTTCAAGAGAATCACAATGGTGTGATCCGATCGTTGTGCTTCAGGACCGAGATGTGGGTCCCATGAAGCACCGCCCGCGTGCGGTACGGTGAAATGTGTCTTTTTCTCCAGACATACATTCCACATAAGTATGCAATCAATTTGAGATGTCTTTTTGAGGAGATCGCAACGGTGCGATGTGCCCTACTGTTTTCGGGTCCGAGGTTCGAGACTACGAGACGTCATTTTGACGTAAAGCGGTGTGAGACTGCTTTTTCATTGCATTTACATTGGAGGAGAGTAAATAGTATATCTTTCATGTATTTCTGTGAGGATTACAATGGTATGATCCATTCGGATGTGTAGAGTCTCATTCGAGATATCATTAAATATGTAAGCATGAAAGGTTCTCCTGTGGCGGCTCTTATTGCTCTGTTCGGAAGCGAACCCTTGGCGTGAGATCGCGTTCACTCCCATGTAATTGAAGTTGATTTCTAAAAGGATATGGTTGGCCGTGCTAGGGCTGTGGATGAAGAAGGTTGGCAAATTTACATTTTCTTCCTTCGCGCTGACATTGGGTGTCGTGTGCACGATAGCCTTTGGGATAGAGATGTGGTATACTCTGGGAGTATATGTGAATTCGTGGAGGTACATGTTGTAGTTTATACTTGAGAATGTCTATACTTGGTTTAGAGATGAGCTGGGGCCACATGTCGTGTGGGCCCCCTATGTGAGCCGTGTTCTACTCTATGAACCTTTGACCTCTTGTGACGTAGAGGGTCCTCCTGTTCTCGATGGTTTGACAGACAAAGTTGTTTTGGATCCCCTGTTCTTTCAGCTAAGGGGGTTTTCAGTGTTGTTTCCCTTTCACCAGACTACGACATCATTTATGGGTACATGAATTCGTACAACGTAGGTGTGCTCCCACATTCTATAGTGAGTTGTCTCGATCCGCTTTGATAGTAGAATCAGCGGAATAGAGCATGTATCTCCCCAAGAGGAGCGGGGAGATCCTCACATCCCTTCGTGTTCCCTGGTAGGGTTCTTTGGGTATCGGTGTGACCAACACAATATGTGGGCACCGATCCTCTACCCAAGAGGTCTTTTGTAGTAGGGTACGGAGCCCTCAGTGAGCCCTAGGTGCAGACTCCCTAGTTGTGTATCGAGATCATATATTCCTTCCATGATCTACCATGACGTGTTTCCCATTTCGTGTTCTGGTTACTAGAGAGGTACAATACAGCAGGGATGGCCATTGGTGTCCCATCCAGCAGGTATGGCCAATGAGGTACCATCCAGAAGGGATGGCCAGTGGTGTACCATCCAGCAGGGATGGCCAGTGGGGCACTATCCAGCAGGGATGGCTAGAGCGGTTCTGGGTTTACCTCCAACGGGGCTGGGAAGGGGTCCCTGATGACGGTTATGGGTCTCCCTCTAGTGGATTACCCTTTTGCGGGCCTGGGCAGCGGGAACCCTTCTACTTTGAGAATACCTCTCAGCTGTGTGATAGTGACGAGGTGTGCTTTAACTCTCCCCCAGAACTCTCAAGTATGAGGGGCGCTTTCCCCATCTAGACGTGTCCTTGTGATGTGACCTAAAACCGTGTAGGCAAGCCAGTGCCGCCCAAAGTGGATAATGTTGAGGTGAGGTGATTTGAACCCCTTGACTTGCAGTTTGGGGCAGATGTGCGGGATGCTGGACATCGATGGTGTTTACTTCTGGGACTATTGGTGACTCAATTTTCTTGGGCAGAGCTATGGGATGGATATCCCCTTGCGATCTTGTTCAAGTTTCATGATTGAGCATATGGATATGTATATACCTTGTTACAGTACACACTCATTGGGTTTATTTACTCTCCATCCAAGAGAGGTGAAGACACGCGGGGTATGCCATGTGCTTTTCGTGTCTTACCTCTCATGGTTGGATGATGATACTCTCCTACTATAGGTAGCGAAGACTCGATGAGAAGGTTCATCTTCTCACCCTTTCTATCTCCTTGTGTTTGGTTGATTCTACTTCTTTCTTCTTGTTGGGTTGAGCTGTACTCTTTATTACACTTTTGGTTGTACTCATTTAATTTTCCCTATTCGATCTACTTCTCACATCTTCATTACCTCCTTTTCTGCTCCCTAGAGCCTTAGGGGCATCCTACTAAGTATTTTTATACTCACCCATGCATCTGCTTTGCCCACACTTGGCGTTCCCTTGCAGATGACAGACAGGTTGGTCGTGACTTCAGCTGAGCTTAGGAGTTTGGACTATGTGCGGTGGTCATTGTCAGGTTTTAGGTGTAGGACTCTCTGAGCAGTTTTACTTTTGTTTACCTATTTCCAGGTTGTGGAACTTTTCTGGTTGGGCAAATGTTTTTCTCCTTTTATTTTCAGTTTACCTTCAGCACTTGATTTGTACTGTATAGAGGTCGGTGCACTTTGTGGTTTATTAATAGAAGTTGGAACTTTACTTTACTTTTTACCCTACACTTCTGCATTCAGTGGGCTGTGTTTGTGTGTACAGGTACTTAGGCAAAGGCCTCCCATAGTTGTTTAGCTTTCAGTGCTGGTCGCCAGCCCCTGGCCTGTGGAGGTGGGCTTGGGGTAATTGTGGCTCGAGCATGGGTAGGGTCAGGTTGTGATAGTTACACTAAGATGGGAAGGCTAAAAAATCTCTAGACCAGTCTAGGATAACATGAATTATTTTACTGAATGGAGTTATCACATATAGTTTATATATATAGTTTAAAATAATAAAAAGTTTTATTCTGAACCATTTAAGTATTTACTAAATTTTAGAATTAATGGGAATTCATGGAAATATTATGATGTTATATTAAGTAAAAAAATTACACAAAAATAATAATATGCTATACTATTATATGTGTAATACGCTTATTGAAAGTTATATATGATGAAATTCTGTATAATGATAAATTTTCATGTCATAATAGTACGTTTCTAAAAGTATTGATTTTAACATAATTTATTTATGGATTCATAACAGTAGAGGAAACCATATATTTTTGTTTATTTGTTATGTTAAAATCATACACACTATGCCATAATTAATAAACCATAAAAATTATAGCTTCATTTGGTCTTTTTTATTACCTTGTAATGTATATTGGCACATTTTAACCCATAGACTATGTTTTGTTTAAGTTTGAATAATCATGCAAGGGAAGGAAAAAATATTTTATTTTTCTATTGGATTTTACAAGGAGTAATTTAAACTAAAATATAAAGATAATATTAGGCAGAGAGAAGATGATTATGCCATAACATAATATGCAACTCTATAATATTAATTCTATGTAAATCATGGAGATATTTACCCTATGAATAATAGAATTTAAATCACATGACTGGTCCTGTTTTTAGATGAATCATTGATAGAGTTAGATCATACTACAATAAAGTGAAGCACACTATAATATATATAAAATCCATCTATCATGGTGATCTACTTTGAAATTAAAAATGGGAAAATATGATTTGTGTTTTAGGATATTGGATTGATATGATTGATTTTATTAGACCACATTATATTTTATGAAATACATGGAATGGTTATAGAGGATCTCATTAAAACTAAGTAATCATAGTCATTGACTAATGTGTTGGAGACTAAATAACATTAAAAATTATGATAATGAACATATAGAAAGTACGAAGACTAAATAATAATTTTTTAAAATATTTAAAAGAGGGATTGTTGAGATCATTCATTGATACATATTTATTTTATGTAAAGATAATTGTTAAAGGAGCCAATTTTCTTATAGCGATTTGAGTGAGAAGAAGATATATTTTAGTATATTCAATTAATTTTATAGAATTATAATCTCATAATAAAATAATTTCACTACTATGAAGATCATTTAGAAGAGAAAAATATATCACTCTTATCAAGGAGTTGATCACATAGGGCATTTGATCACGAAACTAGTGAGTTGGATTTAATTAAATCATCAAATCTAGAGTATCATAATGTTTCGGATATTAATTTAATATTCTAATCATGAAGAGACTACCATGTCTATAAAATATTTAAGGCCTATGAAAATTAATCCATAGAGAGGAATGCATATAGAGAAATCTTTAGGACGTAGTATTACATCACTAAATATATTGTGAAGTGTAGTGGTCCAAGGTGTGGAGTGACCATAATATAAATTTTTGCATCCAAACAAAAACAATTATTGTGTATTTTGGTACTCTATCCTATCATCATGTGTATGATCCATAGATATATCTATGTGTAGGTGAATTTAATATAATCCTTATATTCTCATATGCTTTAAATTTTTTTACTTTTTTGATATTCCATTTAATTATGATTATGGGAGTGATAGATTGAACGTTTTTTATTGAAATATGGAAAATATAAGGCAATGGGTGAGGGTTATTTTTTTAGTTTGAATATTTATTAAATTAATCTGTACCATTATTCACCCCCTATATGGGTGTTTTGGGTCTCATAATAGAACTAAGTGGTATTGATGAAATAATAAAAATCTATAATTAATGGATAATAAAAAAAGTACAATTTTCATACATTTTTATGTTTAACAAGATTTATAAGATAATTTATATGTTTTAAGTGATGGTTTAATCCCATAACCTAGTGGATCTAAGTTCTCAAGATGTAGAAAACATGTAGAGACTAACAATATTAATGAATACAATACCAAAGGTGCTAAAAATAGAATAACGTTGAGGATATCCAATCACAAATGATAAATTTTCCTAAGTAAATCAAAAAAGTGTTTAATATTATCTAAAATAGAAATATTGGATTATTGGTATGAAAGGTGAATTAAATCATATTATGAATAATTACATATGGAAGTTGGTGTCACATCCAACAGGAAAAATCACTATAGGGATGATGTTAGTTTTTTCAAAATAAGATGAATGTAAATGGAGATACATTTTGTAACAAATCCAATTTTTTTAATAGATTATAATATCAATATGTGAGTAATAATTTTTTTGAAACTATTTATGAAGTTAAAAGGATCAAAAATAATTTTTTTCATATTCATGCTCAAAATAATTAAAAGGATTTATAAATGGAAATAAACGAAATATTTTTGAATAGATATCCTCATGAGGGGGTGCATATCAAAAAACAAGAAATATTTAATTTTGATAATGATGCATCTCATGTGATAAATTTGAATAATGCACTTTTGGGGTTAAACAAGATCCCCCAACATTTTATTCAAAAATAGATATTATCTTTAACATCATGACCTTAAAAATATAAATGGTAGAAAAAAATATCTATGACTAATAAAACAATTCTAACTCACTCATTATGATTGTGTATGATGATGAAATCATTTATTTGGAAAATATATGGAAATTTTTAAAGGATTTGTAACCAAAATAATGATTTTTGGAATATATTTGATCAATTTTATTTCCTTTTAATAATATTTTTAAATAGTGAAAAGAGTATATTATATTCTTCCTTAAAAACTAAAACATACTAATGATGTAACTGATTGATTTATAATAAAAAACTTAATAAAAGTGTCTACTCATAATTGTATTTGGAATAAACTATATAAGGATAATGAATAAAAGATTATTGATCAAAAGGACTTTTGAATTCATATTTTTAGTTTACACTGCCACATTTTTTAAGGACTAGACATTTTGTTTTGTGTCAAACATTGTAATTAATTCCAAAGAAATCATAAAGAGTTTTAACATTTAGATATAAAACTTATCTATCACTATGTAAAAGAGACTTGGGTTTGAATTGAGGTATTAATAGACATGTATATTCATACTTATGGTTTTTTATATAATTATTAGGAATGGGACTTTATTTACTGAAAGAAAAATTTTGTTAGATAGTTTTAATTAGATGAATAGGTGTTACTTGGTACCTCGAAAAGAAAAATTATATCACGCCTAAAAAATTAAATCTATGTATATTATGAAATCAAAATACATAACCAAGATGATTAGAATTAAGTCAGAAAATAAAGAAGTGAGAGTGGAACTCACATATTCTCTATGTGATTTGGTTTGACATACAATGTAAAATCAACTTATATAATAATATGGTGCAACACTTATAGTAATAATATATTGAAATTAGTTATAAATTTAGAAAATAGAAGGCGAATAAACTTTAAAAATGTTTCATGAAAGTAGTATGATGTATATATCTTGTTAAATACCTTAATAATGATTTACTATTAAAAATTTATAGATTTTTATTTAGTGAATTCTCTTTTAAACTCTCTATAATTACATATTTTTTATTTTAACCCTTGTATAAATTATTATTTAATTAAAATGGGTGAGAATATACTGTTAATTTTATAAGAAAAGGGATAGAATTTATAATAATATGGAAATAAAAAAGGGTAAGAAGGGATTTAAGGGGGGTTCCATAACAAGGGTCACATATGAATATGTATATATGATAATGTTTTCATTTAAATTATAATATATGCTTCCAATAAGTAGTTTTGGTGATATTTAACATCACTTATGAAATGAGATGATAAAGGTAATGTTTCATAATTCCTATAATGGGACTCTATCAATATATTATGGTTCATTACACTGTGAGATAGTGTTCACTCACAAACATTACCATATTTGGAAATTTTGTTTTCATGATAAATCTTATACTAGGAGGGAGTTATCACATGTTTCTTATGTTCTCAATTCATGAGAAATAAATTTTTTTTCCATGTTCTAGTTAATATAAATTTAATCATGGATTATTCTAATTTTAATATATAAAATAAGTAGAAAAGGATTTCATTTTAAGCATGTTTAAAAATAATTTCATAATAGGAAGTAAATTAGTACTAATTGTATTTATAAAGGAATAACTATTCTCATACATGAAAAAATAAAACCTCATTACCTTTTATTTTTTAGTGTGATAATTTTCAGATGTTTTTGGAGTTTATGATATGTGAATGTTACAACATGACCATTACACAAGTTTTACACTTCAATTTTATATGAGGGATTTCAAAGATGGTAAGATGAAAAGGATGACTATTACTAAGAAGAAACAAATTTACAATATTATAAATTTAATTATAGTTAACACAAATATGTTATAACAGATATACCATAGTTTTTTTATAAATACAAAAGTTAGATGACAGTGAATCTTTTATTTTTTATTTTATACATTAAGACAATGAATATATAGTGTGTTTATTAGGAATTAATTCTTAGAATCAATTATATCATGATGAAATTAATCACATAAAAATATGTTTTGTGATATATTCAATTTTTTAAAGATCTAATTATCATTTTTATTAAGTCATTTCAGAGATTTTATCATTTTTTACATTTTACTTTAACTTAGGGTTATTTCATAATATGTAACATTGAAAAATAATTTTTAATACTAATTATATTATTTATCATTTATAAGGAAATTTCTGTTGATTGATGTGTAAAAATTATTGAGAGAAAAATCAATGAAATGTTCTATTTTTTAGGAGAAGAAAAAATATCATAAACCATCCATTTATTTGTGACACCATGATAGGAAAATATAAGTTCATTTCTGGTCATTTAAACTTGTCATTAATATTTCTCCCCTTTAAATACATCATTGACATTTTTACAGAGATCAAGACCATATCTATACATAATTCTATGTAATTTGTAAATAATAAGACAAGAATGTCTCACATAGGATAACAAAAACAAATCACTAAGGATATATTCACTCAATATCTTTTTTTATAGAACCCTTTGAAAATATCTTATATTCCAATACTATTATTTTATACTTTCTATATCTCGTCATCATCTTTATTTTAACTAATTAATTAGTTAATAATCAAAACAATATTAGAGTTTCCTATAAATTGTGGGATATGAATTTATATACACATGGATTTACCCCTATTTAGAGCATAAAAGTATTAGTTCATTCCTTGGAATATCAAAATATTACCTATAATCCCTATTAAAAAATTCCAGAAAACCATATCTATTAACCTTTTCAAAAAAAGTATAAAAAATTATTTTATAACACCAGTGAGAACCTAGATAAAATATAAAAATCACAATAAATTAATTAATAACATAAATAAAAATTATAATCCTATAATCAAAAACTATATTTAATATACACTATACCATTCATTAAAAAGACCATAAAAGACTCTTATAGGCAATTTAAAATTTAATTAATGGAATTAAATCGTAAATTTCATTAATTATCTTTAGTAATATTTATCAGAATTTATAATTAATCACTATTAATTCATAATATGAATACATATTTTAAACAAATAATTCATTTTATAAAATATGAATAATTTATTTCAGATAATAAAAGGATATGTTTTATATATTTCATCCAATTTATACACATTAAAATTATCATCCAAAAAATTAGAACCAAATACATGCATTAAAAGCCCCAAAATCCTTAAAAATATTAAAAATAATAATGTATTATATACAAAATGAAAAATTCATTTGACAGTTTACTATTACATTAAAAAACTTGTGTTTTTTGGTCAATGTCTATCAATGTAATATTTGATGTTAAAAAATCATACAATGAGAGAGATTGAGAGAGAGAAAGTGAATGTGAGTTTGAATTTGGAGATCCAATAAATTCATTGGCATACATCCTTACCATGCAGGATTCAATTGGTGTTTTACAAATCATTTTTATCTATCATCATAAAAATATAATATTAAATATTATAATATAATATAATTAATGTACATTTTTAATAACCCATTTTTATAGTGAATAAATATAAGTGGAATTTTTTATAATAAGAATTAAATTATTATAAATATAAGCCTATTTTAATTTATGGTTAAATGTTTATGCTATTTTTTGGAATTTATATTTTCTTTGGAAATTGTGGATGATATCATATGTTTTTTTATTTAATTGGTGGTTTTTTGGATAATTTTTTGTTAGTGGGTTTATGTAGGTGGTTTCACATATATATTATAATTACATGTGATATTAGATATCAAGTCATGGGGTATCGGGTTCCCATTAGGCTTGGAAATAAGTTGGTTATCATGAAATTTCCATCCGGTACCTAGTGTCATGATGTGAACAAAGCATTACATACATTAATATTTCATATTATTATATGAATGTTCATTACAAATCATTAAGATCCATATAAAAAATGTAAAGGTAAATTGTATTTGTAAAATTAGTTATGTTAAATACATTACAAAAATTCTCTACATCATATCACATTAATTTCCTCAAAACTACCATGATTATTAGATATATAATACTTAAAAATACTATTTATATCCCAGGGGAAAAGATATATAAGAAAGGGTGTGATTAGATTCCAAATAAGGGGAAACAATGGAGGTAACAATTATTTATCACATCTAATCATATCATGTGTATATGGTTATGATAAAATGATCAAAAACATTGTAATTCATACCCTAGAAATCATAGATCATAATCATGAGTAGTGGAATTAATCTTGATTGTTCATAAAATATAAATCACAAAGGAATCAAATGACATGAGTCATGAGAGGATAATATAGGCATAATATCCTACCATAAAAGAGTTTCATAAAGTGTGGAATAAAAATAATCAATGAAATCATATTTCATGGATTCCCACATATATAGTCATAAAATGCTAGGCTTGTGATAACCACCAACATTGTAATGACCCACAAATTCTCATTGGCTTGAGAGAACAATGAGTAATTACTTGGACTTAAGTGACATTTCCATGACACAAAAGGATGGAAATAAATGCTGAGGGGTTTCAAATACAATTGAGGGATGAATTAAATTTTAATAAATAAGACAATAAACCAGCCAAGCATTCACTATACGATGAATGAACAAAGAAATACAACACTACAAATTTATGTATCTCAAAACCACATCAAAGTATGAAACAATAGAAAAATAACCAAGTATCAAAGTACATGGCGGATAAACAACACACGACTCTCTACAAGACTCCATTATCCATAAGATCCAAGCCCCAGAATCTCTAAACAACCCAAAAATTACAAGGTAGTGCTAAAAATGTGGAAAAAATTACCTTTGCCTCTATCCCATATGATAATATATGAAAAAGCACCAAAGTGCTAAAGAATGGGTGAGTATAAAATTCAGTAGTTTTTCCCCCAATGACTTCCCTACTTACACAACTATGATAGAAAATTTACCCACATTTATATAAAACAGTTCATGTAAATCAATTTTCTAAAACAATTTATAACCAAATATAAACATGTTCAAAAAACCATTTACAACCAAGTAAAAACAAATGTGAATAAAACCAATTTCCAGCAAGTTATTTTTCGAGATAAATAACTAATCAAAGCATAAAACCCAATTCTTATTATCATTTGACATACTCATTCCATAGTTCACCACACACCCACACATGCATACTTCATTTGACAGTTCCATACTCATGAGTAGTATCTCATCAAATTACCTTGTGTCCCAATGACACATGCCTACGATCCGTGGTTACGTACCTTGTACCCCAATGGTACTCATCCCTTACTGAGGGTCTATTAATCATGTACTCACACCAACACCATTTATGCAAAATACTTCCATTTACATAATAAATCATTTCAATAAAATTGAACTTTTATTGAAAACTAAAGCACAAACAATTTCAAAGAAACATTTAATTTCCAAAAATATTTTTCCTTTAATTGAAAAAATCTAATCCCAATCATGTGCCAACAATCCAGGAAAATAAAATTTTTAAAGTCAACATTTTAAAATCAATAACCAAAGCACTCATTCAAAATCCCCAATTTTGCAGATTGCACAACCATCACCCAAGAAGGTTTCCAACATGTTTTCAACAAACAAATAATGACCAATACAACAATACATATTCAATTTGAATGTAAGCCCATTAGTTCTACTAAGTTTAGTTGATAAAAAATCCTCCTACCTCAGAGGATTTGTCAAAAACCATAATAAATGAAGAACACTAAAAAAATGGGTCAATTCTTTAGGAACCCGCCTTAGATCTCTTCTATTAACAATACCGAGACCAAATCATATCATATATGGATTCTGAAAACCTAGATCTACCCATAAAATGTGTAGATGTAAGAAAACAAAATAAGAGGATAAGTATATTTTTGAAGGTCTAAGGAACTGAACAAGAATGTACAAGAACTATCACATACAACAAGAATCCAGCTTTGATTCGCCAAGGGAATCATTTGGATCGCCTACAGAATAATGGGAGAACCTTATTTGAACTAAGGAGGAAACAAATACCACATTATAGCCAGTTAAGAAGAAAAAAGTGCTACTTAGAGGCAGACACTTGTGAGATCCTATTTTTTAAGATGTCACTTAAGTGTCTGCACGGTCAGTTCGCACAGTTATACAAACCATGAGCAAACCATGTCTTTTCCACTGCCTTTTAAAACCCTATCACGACCTCCTCTCATGGTCTCCTAAATTGTTCTCTAACTGTGTGGGAGCCAATGCCTCAAAATGACCAACTACACATTGTTTTGCTGCACGGTTAGACAAATCGTGCGCTGTCTGTGCGATGTCCCCTTTGCCTCAAAATATCATTCAAAGTTATCCCGACTATCACCTTCATCAACCTTATCTTTATAACCATGAAAATAATCAAGTAAGGGTTATATACCAGAAACTGGGGGAACTACATTCCCCCACCATTGGTTTTTCTTTCCTTGGAAAGTAGAAAACCCTCACCCAACTGAATGAGTAACAACAACTGCCCTTTGATTTCCTTCTCCCATTCTCAAGTCTATTCCTAAATCTGACCGTACTTCCATAAAACTTGCACTAGACAGATGATTTTTCGACGAAATACTTTCTCTTGAATATCCATAATACATACCAGAATATGTATCAAAAAATAATCCGACTGTATGTTAACGTGATCCCATCTGATCACATGGTCAGGATCCGGTTGATACTTTTTCAACTAAGATACATGGAACACATTATACACCGAACTAAACCGTGGTAGTAATACCAAATGATATGCCTCCTCTGTAACTTGTTCGAGTATATCAAAAGGTATTATTTATCTCAGAGATAACATTCTCTAATTCCTAAAATGATGATGTTGAAGCCTTGGTGATATCCTCAATAAGACATGATCACCCACAGTGAACGACAATAGTCTTCGATGGTGACTTGCATATGATTTCTGAAGACTCTGAGCTATCCCAATCCCATTTCTAAGAAAATGTATCTTATCTATTTTTTCTCAGATATGGCTTGGCCCAACTAGTGAAGATCCACCTATTTCCACCCAACATAGGGGAGAACGACAAGGGCTCCCATACAATGCTTCCAAAAGAGCCATATGTATTGAGGAATGATAGAAGTTATTGTATGGGAACTACATCAAGGGAATGTTATCCTCCCATGAGACACCAAAATCTATTACGCAAGCCTTCAACATGTCTTCCAATTTTTGTATCGTCCACTTGGATTTCCCATACATCTGGAGATGATCCACCATTCTCATAGTCAACTGATTCCCAATATCTTATTTTATGGATTTCCAGAAAAGATATGTGAACCACAGATCTCCATCTAAGACTATATAAACCAGTACGCCATGCCTCTTTACCACTTCTTAGATATAGATTTCTGATAGATCCCCCACTATATGAGTTTCACGAATAGGGATGAAATGTGATGACTTGGAAATAAAATCCACTATCACCCATATGACAATTTTTTTTCAAAGAATTCATGGAGGACATGTAACAAAACTCATCGCTACATTCTCTCATTTCCACACTAGGATATGCAATGACTACAACATTACTTCTGGTCTTTAATGCTATGCCATAACATGCTGACAAGTGAAGCATCACAAGACAAACTCTTCCACCTTTATTTTCATGTCACTTCATGAAAAATATGACTTAAATTCCTTATACATCTTTTCTGTACCTGGATTTACAACCCATATCGAATGGTGGTATGTATGAATGAGTTTTTCCTGACAAGACATATGTACATCTATCCAATATCTAAATCACAAAACCGAACCCCCATTAATATTCAATCCCTCAATAGTCTCCCCACCATTGAGTTTTGAAATCCTAACCAGACATTCAGCATTAGTTGTATGTGCCTCTTTGACCATTTTTACCAAATTAGGAACCAACCTAGCTAAAAAGAAAACCACACCATCACCTCGGTCTTCACATTCCATGTGCATGCTATCTCGGATGAACATCAACATCCATTCATCATAAGCTTCTTTTTCCTACAGAGAATAAGACTTTATACTCAATGCATCTTCCATAGAATTCCCTTTTCCTAGTGTATACATTAAGTCAAAGTCAAACATCTTGAGATACACCATCCATCTCCTTTGTCTCAGATTCAAATCTCACTGTGATAAAATGTGTTTCAAGATTCTTTGATCTGTTAAAAAAGTGAATTTCTCACCAAAGATATAGTGTCTCCATGTGTTCATGGCATGGATGACTGCAGCTAACTTCAAATAAAGTTTTGGGTAATTCTTCTCATGCACCCACACCTACCTTGAACCATAATCAACCACATAGTCTTCTTGCATGAGAACAAAAATGAACCCTAATCCCAAAGTATCACAGTACACCACTAACCCCTATCCTGATTTTTGAAAAATCAAGATAAGTGGTGATGTAAACTAAACATTCAAATTCTGGAAAGACTTATGGCATTACTATATCCACTGGAATGTAGCATTATTCTTTGTCAGAGATTTCATTGATGAAACTAGTCATGATAAATCACACACAATGAGTCTATATTAACCAGCTAGACAAAGAAAACATCATATCTCAAAGACATTATTTTTTTTGTTTCCATGAGATAACAAATTATATCTTTTGACGATCAATAGAAACAACTTTTTCAGAAATTACAAGGACAATAAAATGTACTTCCTATATCCAAAAATCACACCTTGATAATTAGATATACAAATAGTTATCTCTCAAGATTTGTTACATTGTATCAAGGGGATCTTCATGGTTAGCCATTACCATTGAACAAACCAAAATTTCGTCCACAAAGACCACATCAAAATAATCTAGATATTGTTGAAATATCAAATTCATCAATTCCATGAAGACCATGGGTGCATTCATTTGACTGAAAGGCATGACTACATATTCATAATCACCATATCTACTTCGGAAAGCAGTATTTAGAATATCATTTTTCCAAACTCGCAATTAGAGATATATTGATCGTAATTCAATCTAAAAGAACCACTGTGTGCCCCTAAATTGATCAAACAAATCATAAATGCATGTGAGCAGAAACCTATTCATTATTGTAACTTGGTTAAGCTTACTATTATCAACACATAGCTAAATAGTTCCATCTAATTTCCTCAGGAACAAGACTAGTGCTTCCCACATAGACGTACTTGGTTGAATGAAATCCTTTCTTTCCAGTTCTTCCAAATTCACTTCCAATTCCCTTAACTCTGTTGGTTCTATCCTATAATATGGAAGGGGATTAAGACTGGTCCCCAGAAAGAGATCAATTGTAAACTACACTTCCCTTAGAGGTGGTAACCCAGAGAATTTATTGGGGAATTAATATGGAAATTGGTCCACAATTTCTGGAAAAATATTTTCCTAGATCTCCTCTATTGATCTCAAAGTGAACACTTCTAACTGATAAGAGATCATTCCCACCATTGGTGCTAACAGGCTTTTTTCCCCTTTCTTTACCATCCTCTGTCCTCTGAAGAGATTCTCAATGCCATCATCAGTCGTGAAACTAATTTTTATCCTATAATAGTTTATGTGATCCATGAAAATTTTCAACCAATCCATTCCCAGGATTACATCATAAACATCCATGTCTAATATCGAGAAGTCCCATTTTAGTTCAGCTCTATCAACTGTTATAGCATATTCTCTAAATGTGAAGGCTTGAAATTATCCTTCTCCAAAATAAGTCTAAAATTTTAAGACAAAAGGAATCATTTCAAACATTAAACATAGCAAGTTAATAGCATGAGAAATAATGAAAGAATGCGATTCACCAGTATCGAAGATCACTTTCACAACGATATAGTTCAAAATAATCGTACCTCTCACTGTAGACGGTCCAGCCTGATCATAAGTAATCATTTCCTCATCTCTATAAAATTTGTTCATCGTTTCACTATTCTTCTTTTTTCCTTTCTGAGATTTCCCTGGTTGAAAATTCATGGTATTTCAAGAATCACCATGGATAGCTTTGCTCTGCTGACTAGACTGATTCTTTTGTCCTCATCCTGTCGAAGCATATGATGATTGTGATGCCTAAGAAGTGTCTCAAGCACCTGACCTTGGAGCACTGTAACAATAACACTAAATATTTCCCATATGATTGCAGTTATGGAATACTCTAGGTTGTTCCATATACTCTAGCTTTATGTTGTCAAATAAACCACATTAAAAGCAACCTGCTTAGCTCTGGGGTTATGGAGGAAGGTTAACTGTTCAAGTCGTCAGATTCTGATGTCCAATTCCACCTTAGAAATAGTTTTTTCCTATTCCACTTACTTCCTAAATTTGTGTTCCCACCATTCCATGTAGGTATCATCATCCCTCATCTTATCGATCCCGATATATCACATTTAGCCACATATTCTCTGTTCGCCATATCTATATAATCCATAATATAGAGCACCACAATATTTGATCGAATCTCCTACCTTATCCCTTATTCGAAGTTTTGTTCTTTCAAAGACTCAATTTCTGAAACCTCTGGTGAAAAATGGTCTAAATTCATGAATTTAGATACATACATTATGACAGAGAGGATCACCTATTTTAGGCTGAAAAAGTACATTTTTTCTGGATCTTGAACGCATGAGGATATAATTTTTTGATGAACAATTCCTCAAAATCCTCCAATGTAAGGACTTCATCCAATTTAGCCTTCACTGCTAAATCCCACCACTAGTGTGCAACATCCTCAAGCATATATGTTTCCAGCTTGACCTCGAGCTCTGAAGGTGTGCCAATGAAATCGATGATATAATTCATCCTACTTAGCCACACCTCCGCCTTCTCGGGTTCAACATCACCATAGACGTTCAATGGATTCTGCTTTATGAAATGGATGGTATGGTCCACATCCATTGTTCATTCTTTCGGTTCCCCATATACATATCTTGAAATAAATTGAAAATACTCTAAACCAGCTCTTGGTTCACCTATGGTTCTAGTGAAACCACATTCTCCACAGCTTCTTCAAGTTGGTTTCGATGATGCCTACCAGGTTCCATTTTCTAAACAAATAACAAAATACATCAATATCACTCTCTAGAAACTTATGGATTATCATTTGAAATTATATCACATCAACTGGAACAACATTGTTTTCAAAATTACCATTTTCCATGTTCATCCAGTTTTGAAAATATTCAACATGATTTTTTAAAATAAAACCATTTTCAAAATACATGAAATATATTGTTTGAAAAGTCTTTCATTTGAAAAAAATATATGTATTTTTCAAAAATTAACACCTTGCACAATATCATAAATAATTCCTCATAATGAGATATAAAATCCTAGCAGGGAGTGATTCCTCTACAATGTATATCATGCTCATCTCATTGGCTAAACCTATGAAAATGTTATTTCCAACATTCTAGAAGTGTATCCAAAACACTTATGTAACCAACACCCTGGAAAATTGAAGTTCAATATAAATGGGTTAGCTACATATTTTTATGCTATAAAATTTATGTTCCAACAATCTTAATCCTATATAATATTCTAACCCAAGGAATAGATGAAAAGGAATTACAATTTCAAGACCAAGAACACTGGTGAATTTTTCCATAAGGGATGGACCTGACTGATACCATTTGTAATGACCTGCAAATTCTCATTGGATTGAGTGCACAACGAGTCATTACATGCCTCAAGAGACATCCCCAAGATGAGAAAGGATGAAAATAAATGATGAGAGGATTAAAATACAATTGGGGGATGATTTACCCTTTTAGAAATAATCTAATAAACCAACCATGCGTTCACTATATGATTCGTGAACAATGAAAGACAACTCAAAATTTGTATGTATCGCAAAACCACATGAATGTTTGAAACACTAGAAAAATAACATAGTAAAAAGGTACATTGTGGATAAAAGACACAAGACTCCCTATATGACTCCATGATTCACAATATCTAAGCTCTATAATCTCCAAACCACCCAAAAATCATGAGGTAGTGCTAAAAACGTGGGAAACATGACCTTTTCCCCTATTCCAGAAGATAGAATCTGAAAAAGAACCAAAGTTCCAAAGAAAAGGTGAGTATAAAACTCAGCAGGCTTTTCCCAATGACTTCCATACTTATGCCACTAGGATAGAACAATTATCCACATTTATATAAAACAATTTATATAAAGTAATTTACCAAAATAGTTTATAACCAAATATAAACAAGTTCCAAAAACCATTTAAAACCAAGTGAAAAAAATGAATGAAACCAATTTATAGCAAGTATTTTTCTAGAAAAATAACTAATCAAATATTAAATCCCAATTATTATTATCATTTCGCATACTCATTCCATAGTTCACCACACACCCAAACAAGCATGCCTCATTTGACAGTTCCACACTCAATAGTGGTATCCTATCCAATTACCTTATGTCCCAATGACACACACCTCCGATCCATGGTCATGTACCTAGAACCCCAATGGTACTCATCCATTACTAAGGGCTTGTTAATCATGAACTCACTCTAACAACATTTATGCCAGATACTTCTATTTCTATAATAAACCATTTCAACAAAACTGAACTTTTATTGAAAACCAAAGAAAAAACAAATTTCAAAGGAACATTTAATTTCATTAAAAAATTTCCCTTTATTTTAAAACATATAATCCCAATCTTTTCCCAAAAATCCAAAAAAATCTCCTTATTGAAATCAAAATTTTAAAATCAAGAACCAAAGCACTCATTCAAAATCCCTAATGTTCCAGATTTCATAACCATCACTCATAAAGGTTTGAAACTAGTTCTCAACAACCAAATGACAATAAATTCAACCCCAAACATAAAATTTAAAAGCTAGACCATCAATTATAGTAATTTGAGTCATGAAATAAGCTTCCAACCTTAAGGGTTTGACAAAAACCACAATTAACGAAGATGATAAAAAAACGGGTTGATTCTTTAGGAACCCACCTTTGATCTCTTCTCCTAACAAGACCAAGACCAAATATCATCATATTTTTCAACCAAAAACCTAAACCAACCCATATATAGTGTAGATATAAGAAACTGAAAGAAGAGGAGAAGTTGATCTAGTTTGATGTAAGGAATCAAACAAGAATGAAGAAGAATGATCACATACCACAAGAATACGGCTTCGATTCACCAAAGGAAGCCTTCAGATAGCCTCCAGAATGATTGGAGAACCTTCTTTGTCCTAAGGAGGAGAAAATATCGAGTTATGGCAACTTCAGAGGAAAAAACAAGCCACTTAGAGGAAAAACATTTGAGATCCACTTCTTAGGATCTCACCTAAGTGCTTGCACAATTAGATTGCACATTTTGACAAACCATTCACTAACTGTGCATTATCCACTAACTCAGAAAATCCTCGCACGACCTCCTCACACGCTCTCCCAAACCATGCTCCAACCATGCAGGAGACACTCCCTCAAAATGACCAACTACGCATGGTTTGGCCGCACAGTTAGACAAACCGTGTGCCGCCCGTGAAACTTCCCATTTTTCTCAAAACATCATTCAATGTTCTCTAGACTCTCCCCTTCACCAACCCTAAATTTATAACCATGAAAATAATAAATTAAGGATTACATACTAGAAACTGGGGGTACGACAAAATTACTTGATTTGGGATTGGTAACACCTTCCATGTACCCTTGTTAGGCTTGTGAATGTACCCTATCATGGGCCTGGGATAACCTCTTGTGTACCCTTTGATCTCATAAAACATTAATCTTTACCCAATTCAATGGAATGATAGAAATAACCCACCCATAACATAATCATAATTAATTCATATGTAAGCCACATGATCATGAAAAAATTTAACATTTCATCATAGCATAACCAACGGAAAAGAGAATTGGTTTCATAAAGATTTCATTATAAATATCAATAACCATTAAGATATATTATAAACATGTAACTTTGGATCATATCCCTAGTAAATAATTAAAAACATTAAGGGATATTTTTATAGATAAAAACAATTTTAAATGATAATTAGAACATTTCTTGTGGAAATTATCCTTTTTATTTTGAAATCCCTTATTTAAAATCTAAAAATATCTAAAATATTAAGGATTATTTAAAATAACCATGTGAAATTTTAAATAATTATTGAATTTATAAATAATTCAAGGTTATAGGAAAATTCATTCATGTGGTGTATGTTAAAACAAAGTCCCCTTTCACATTTTTAGTAAAATGTCAAGAGAAATTCATTTGAAAAACGATTAAAAGAATCCTATTAATTGTTTCTATAATAATTAAAAACTGGGTAAAATTTTATTTATAAAATAATTATAGAATTGTAAAACAATTACTGAAAACTTTTTAAATAAAATATGGATAGGGAAGAAAAATATTCTCGACCGAAGAGAGAAATAAAGTTTTTTTTCCTTAAAAATATTCTTTTAGTGCCTTGAGTACTTAATGAAAAGAAAATGAATGGTAAATAGTTAATATAAAAAAAATATTGGAATAAAAGTCTAATTATTTGGAGTGATATATCATATAATTTAATTGATAAAAAATTTATGAATAAATAATCTGGGTAAAAATGAGATTGTAATGTAAAACTATTATATCTTTGGTAACTTTTAAGTCAAAACTATCAAGAAATTAATAAAATCAAAGGAAAATTTTAATTACAAGAATATAAGTAGATTCATGATATAAAGAATCAATAGGGAAATTATTTTACTTCATATAATAAGATAAAAGTTAACATATCATTTTTCACAAAGAAGACAATTTGAGATAATAAATCCTTACAGTCTTGGTAAACATTAACTCAAGGCCACATAGATGAAATAATTTGGATTGGAAATTTTAATACTAGGAATAAATAAATATCCCTGATATAAAATATAAATATAGTAGTATATAATCTACATAAACATAAATTGGTTTAAAAAACCAAACATTTCTCAATGAAACAATATTGAGGGGAAGAACCCTTACCTTATTTTCATCTTCACTTATAAGTGGTCTAACCACACGTGTAATAGATTTATATTTATTAAAATTATATAAATTAACCATTTACACAATTTTAATATCATATATTATCCAATAATATCATTATTTTTTTATTAATAATCATTTGTTAAAATCATCATTTACCAGTGTTAATAGTTTCATTTTTCATGTATGATTCAATTGGGAAATTTTGTTCCTTTAATTTTTTACAGGGTTCAATTATATCCATAATATTAATAATATAATACTAATAATATTTAACTATTATATTCGATTTTATAACCATTCATATAATGTGGCAATGAAAAATTAATTACAACACGTCATGGAGAAAGTAGTCTGTATGTACAGAAGAGCAATGTGTCCACATTTCGATGTATAGTATGAAGGAAAGGTAAATAAAAGATCACCTTTATTAAATAATTATTTTTTTCATAAATATAATATATATACATTAATAACAACCTTATTATTTTCCATGTTAATCAAAAATAAAAAACAGATCACATCACTTCATGTAGGAGGTAGTCCACACATACACACTAGTAATGTTATAATTTTCCGATGAATTGGATAGTACGAAGGTATAAAATTTCTATAAATTATAAAAGAATGATTATGAAATAAATATCATCTAAAAACACTAAATTCATCATATTACCAACCATGAAATATGGTTATGTAAAATTAATTATATTGCTACGTGGAGGTGGTATTCCATACCTACACGTGAGTAATACATTCATTTCTTATTTCTTAGAAATGACATGGGATTTTTTTCATAATAATAATAAATATATATTTTATATTATTAATTATTTTATGATTTATACATTGTTTTTAGATATTTTTTATGAAGAAATAAAATTGAAATTGATTAGTTATGATTTGTACCTTTTCTTTGAGAGACCTCCTTTAGCATTCAACTTAAGCTGTATTAGGATGGACTTAGGGGAAGATAAGAAAGTATATGATTAAGGGAGGAAATATGGGATGGTTTTCAGTATATATTAGTATATCTATAATGATAACATATTTTTAATAATGGAGGAGAACAATTTCCCTTTTATAAGTGAGGGGAGGTACCAACATGGTTTTACATAAAATATTTCAATAATATAAGGCCACTTTTATGATATAGTGTAAATATGAAAAATAATTAAAATTTAATATAATATATGGTTTAAAAATCTTTATTAAATATTATTTATACATGTTTTTTTAAATTTCATACCCTTATCTCTTAGTTTATTTCCTGGAAAACCATTTTAACCTAAACCATGGTAATTATATTCTATTGTTTTTACAGCTAACTTTAAAAAATATTATGTTATCCATATTATATTATATTAATTATGATGACTAAAAATATATAATACAGTTTACCAAATCAATTTTTTATAATTTTTTGAATTTAATTTTAAAAAAGTGTGAAAAAATGTTGAAAACTAGTTTTTCGAAAATTATATTTTTAAGCATAAAACTATATTTCCATTATTTTACTTTTAAAAACCATAAAATAAATTGTATAATGTGGGAATAAATATAAAATATATTAATTTAATTAAAAAAATTAATAAATTGTGATTAATTTAATTTAAAAATATAAAAAAACATTGAGTACGTAAAAATCATTTTTTGAAAATTGTGTTTTTATGTCCAAAAAGAAATATAAATAAAAATTCATTATAGTTTTTATTCCTATGTAATTAATAATATTATTTATAATTAGAGGAACATTTTTTTAATTTATTATAAAATTTAAATCATGATGGTACTTTTTATATTATTTTATTCAATAAAAATATATAATAGTTTTAAAAAAATTTGTATTTTTAGTAGTTAGTGAAAAAATATTTTTTCCAAAAATTATAAAAATTCTGCCTAAGATAATATTGACATATTTATTTTAAAAAGGATATTAATAAACTAAAATAAAAATTTTATAAAATTTATAAACTTATTATAATTTCCGTACCCAAAATGAAACATAAACTATTTTTTATGAAAAAATGTTTTTGATGCATGAAATAACACAATTTAAAATTGGGTACTTATTTTTTATGCATCAATTATTTTAAAAAATTATACATATTTCTCAAATTATGGTTATAAATATTAATTCCATTTAATTTAATTACTATTTTAGATTTTTTACATTTAAATAAAATGTTTTTTATTGTATATCATAATTCTCTTAAATATTAGTGTTTCATGTTAAGAAAGGTGTCAAGAATAATATTCTTTTTAAATTAATTTTAATGGTGTTATATCATCCCCTATTAGAAAAATTATTTCCCCGGAATTTTATCTCATAAATTATGGGTTTAATATTTTAATATAATTTTTTTGGAAATTAACATCTTATAAATGGATAATAAAATATCCTATTAAAATGGGAAGTTGGAAAAATAAAGGGTACCTCGAATAATGAATAATCGAGTTCCCATATTATGAGAACATTAGCGAGAAGTGAAAATATGCACATAGTGGAGAATAATAATGTACAAAGAGTAATATAGAGTGGCTAAGAACAAGATCCTAGGAAATTAAATAACCAAAAAACAATAAACTAGTGAGAGTATAAAATGACCATCAATCCCTTAGATATAATTTAAAAATGTAAAAAAATTTCAATGACACCTTTATTTTAACCAAGAGTTGAATAATTATCATAAAATTGATCATGGGTATATATAATTAATTTATTTCTACAAATCCATAATTTTAATTTCATCCCTTGGTTGTGTGTTGAAATTATTTTCACCATCTTTCATGAAATATTCCAATAAAAAACAAAAAATGTGAATTTTTAATTTTTAAAGCACAAAAAAAATCTTATAATATAATAATGTATTTAAAGTGTTGAAAATATATTCCACCTATCTCTATTTAGTACTAAAACCATAAATTTATAGTATATGTGAAGATAATTATATGAATAATCATTCATTTGAAAGATTAATCTCAATTTTTCAATAATAACAACAAATGATATATATATATATTTTTATATATATAAATAAATTAAAAATCTCCGAAAATAATTCTTAAACTGTATTCAAAATATAAAAATTTAGAAAAAAGGTAAAAAAAATTCCAAAAATAAAATAAATTTATTCTCAAATAAATGTAATGTAACTCTTATATATTACATTCCAATCATGGGAATACCATAACCATATATTCATATAAAACATGCTAATAAACCAAATCTCTGTAAAACATAATAAATTCTTATATTCTTTTACAAATTTACTATATCCTTATTCATTAATTAAAAAAAACTATCCATTATATTTTTTAAATCCAATAATGTAATAAACGTCAAGAAAGATAACATAAATTAATTTGTCATCAAATCACTATTTACTTTCAAGTTCACTGATATTATCCAAATAACATTGTCTATATCAATCCTCAATTTATATAAATTGAACATTATTATCTAAACAATAAAAACATATACATGGTTATATATTTCTCAATTCTGTATTTTATAAAAATGTCACCTTACAACTAAATCATTGTTCTAGGTTATCATTACCATTCAATATATTCGGAAAAATAAATAATAAAATAATACTACATAAAAATCCAGATATTATTTATAATCCCTATAAAAATTAGATCAAACCATAATATCATTGATAAATACCATAATCCTCTGAATTCAATACATAAAACATTATTCATTCAACAATCTTCATAAAACATTACAATGATTTATTATATTGTTCCTTAATTCATCCCAATGAAAATATAGAATATTAATCATTACATAAGATTAATAAATCATATTTTAATTATATTTTTTTACTTTGATGATAATAAAAGCATTTATAAAGTCATACATTTTGGTAAGTCATTGATAGTCTCTTCATTATCCAGTGTACAAACTTTTATAGTATAACCTCTCTTATCCTCTTTAAAAGATTTCCCACTATGAAATTAATTTTTGAAATGAAAATTCTTTTGAAAATAATAATATTAAATTGTTGATAAAACATTTTAGAAAACATTTTTTCAACCATTTAATTAACCAAACATATCATTTTTTCATATAAATTTACCACTTTTTAATATTTTTTACCATCTATGAAACAACATTCCATTACATTTAGATATTTCTTTAGGTTGTTCTTCCCAGATTTGCAACAAGTAAGATAATGAATTTTCTTTCCTAAAAGGTCATTATGAAACTCTATTTTCCTATTATCCAGTTCATTTAGATACTCAACTAAGTTTATAATTTTTGTTATATACCAAGATAGATAGTTATGGGTAATAACAAGATTCCACATTACATGTACAATTTAATTTGGTTTTTGATCAGGAAAATAAATGCATCATCCATCACATTCATCATTAACATGATCCCCACCAGTTTGATCCATTTACTAAAATAATATATCATAGTAAGATATAATATAATCATAAAAATTATTTATTGGATCTCTAAATCATGAAACATTATTTTATAACATTGAAAACAAAGGTTTAACCTAGGATATCCATGGTCATCATTTATTCCAATTATTATTAATGGTTCATAAAGAAAAAAAATTAAATTAACCTAAGTATACCCTCCATGAAGGTCCTTCTAAGTGTGCATTAATAGGCCCACTCATCATACAAAAATTATTATCAAGTGAATAACCAATCCACCACATTCAAAGTTATTACCCCAATTAAAATATATACCACAACAATATCCACTTTCTAGTATCAAGGAAAGGATGTGTTTTTAGGAAAACCACAATCTTTTCATTACCATAACATAGGATGTTAACATATACTTAGGCTTATCCTAATTAATATCACTAAATTTCTCTCAACCAAGATAAGAAGAACTAAAATTTTTTATGATACCAACTATGGTGACCTACGAATTACATAAACAAATAAAAATTATTATTATATCAATATTCCTTACATATAATTACAATCCATTCAATTAAAATAAAGTTTTAGTGTCTCTAGAATAACTAAAACTAAATAAATAGTACACAAAATTTATATATTATCTCATATTAATTTCTTCATAACTACACTTCTTAGACATATCATACATAAAAACATTATTCATATCCTAGGTCAAATTAAACATAAAAAGGGTGATCATATATACTAAGTAAGGGTAAAAAGGTAGATATTAATCAATGATCATATATTAAAATATTGTGAGTATATATTAATGAGAAAATGATATTAATAGTCAATGTTTATAATGATAAATTCATAGATCATTATCATAATTCATGACATAATGAATGTAATTTAATAATACATGAATCATAAAGTAATCAAAGATCATGGGCCATTAGATCATGACATAGGCTGAAAATCCTTTCATAATGATGTGGAATAACATTTGGAATAATCATAATCACATAAATCATATGTCAAGCCTAACCACCATGACTTTAATAACATGTTATTCTTGTTTTAACCACCCATGTTCCTACTTCGATATTGGGATAACCTCTTGTGTAACTTTGTTAGGATTTTTCTAACCACACATATACCCTAATTTGGGATTGTTATAACCTTCCATATACCCATTTATTTCATAAAACAATAATCTTTATCCAATGAATTTTGGGGATATAAAAAAACCAACCCTCATATTATCATTATCTATTTATATATGTTCCACTCAGTTAGGAAAACATTTTTCATTTCATTATTGCATAACATGTAAAAATGAAAATTGGTTTCATTAAAATTTCATCTTAAAAATAAATAACCAACTAGTGAATGAAGTAATATACTAACATTTTACCATATTCACAGTAAATAATTTCGAAAATAAGGGGATGTTATTAAAGTTTAAAATATATTTATAATATTACTAGATGATTTATTAAGGAAAATATTCTTTTTAATTTTTGAAAAAACTTACTTAAAATATAAAAATCTTGAAAAAAAATATTAATTTATAAAAACATCTAAAATTTAACTGATTATTTAAAGAAATGGTAAGTCATAATGGTGGGAAAGTCCATTCATGTGGTGTGCTTTAAAAAAATGTTTTACTTCACATTTTTAGTGAAAAATAAAAAGTAAACCTTTTTAAAAGTAACATGAATATTCATTTTAAAAAAATTATTGAAATTAAATCATGAGTAAGAATGACTTTTATAAAATCAATGGTGAATGATAAAACTATTTTCGAATAAATTTTAAATAAAATATGTATATGAAATAAAAAGATTCATGAACAAAGATGAATAAAGTCTATTTTCCTTAAAAATATAATTTTGGTATCATGAGTACTTAAAGTGAGGAAAATTAGGTTAAAACATGTAAAGTAAAAAAATAACTATAAGAGATAATATAAATAATATTTATGAGACATTGGTCATATAATTTATTTATTATAAAGTTTATCATAAAAAATCCCATTAAAGTGAGATTATAATATAAAAATCCAAATTATTTTCTTCTATTTGAATCACAAACCCCATTGAATAAATAAATGAATAAATATATAACATATCTAATGGTAAATATATTAACCTCTTAAAATAATATAGGTGTATAACATAACATATGTCTAAAAGAAGGTAATTTGAGGTGATAAACCCTTAGCCCCTTGATAACTTTTGAATATAAACATATTGGATGAAATAATTTGAATATAAACTTAAAATAACCTTAAATAATAACATCCACGATATAAGATTTTAATGGATTATTATATAAAAATCTTAAGAATAAGTAGTAGAATAACATCAAACATTACATAATGATATAATATTGTGGCAAATAACCATTTTCTTATGTGTGAATTTATTAATAATCACTATAAAATATTATACAATAAATTTAGATTAATTATAATTATCTAAAAGAAACATTTAAAAACTTATAATACCATGTGTGATCATGTTATAACATTCTATCACATGGTAGTTAATAATTTTTTGTTAAAATCACGGTTTCAAGGTTTTAATTGTTTCATTTTCCATGTATGTTTCAGTTTAGAAGTCATGGCCCCTTAAAATTGATCATGGTTACATAATAAACAAAATATTAATCATGTAAAAGTTATATATATAATCAATATATAAACTTTATATCTATTCATAATATTTGTGATGAAAACGGAATTACATCACTTCCTCGAGACTGTAGTCCTTATATACGCATGAGTGATATTTCCTATTTTTGAGGGAATAAAAAAATGGAATGAAAACAATAATTAATCTTTTTAGAATCATTATTATCTAAAAAATATCATATATATTCATTAAAAATATCATCATTATCATCCATGTAAATTGATGATGAAAAATTAATCACATCGGTTCGTTGAGGTTGTAGTCCACACATATGCACGGGTGACATTATTATTTCCCAGAAAATGGGATAGTAATAAGTTATATAAGGTGATATAATTATAGAAGAATAATTATTTCATAATTATAATATATAAACATTAAATACATCTTAATAACCAACCATAAAGGATATTTATGGAAAATGGATCAGATCACTCTCTAAAGGCAGTAGTGCACACATATGTACGAATGATAATTTCATTTATCATTTGATGGAAAAGTGGTGTGGAATGGTTGTTAAATAATCATAATAAAATCTTAGTATATTTATAATATTATATTAAAAATTATATGATTTATTCAATGGTTTTATATAATATAGAATATCAAATTAAATCGATAGAGCTCAGTTTATATTTATACATCTTCTTTGAGAAACCACACTGGGCGTACACCTCATGACTTTATATGATTGAAATAGATGATGTAAATAATATATAGGATGAAGGAAGAGAATCTAGGAAAGATATATATTACGTGTGGGATGATTTATGAGGTTAAAATAGTGTAAATAATTGAATAAATGAGGTTCTCTTTTATAAGTGAGGGGAGGGACACACATGGAATTACTTAAAATATTACCATAATATATGGTCACATTCAAGTGAAATTGGAAAAAAATTCAGTGTAATAAAAATATAATTTTGGATATGGTTGAATTATCAACAATAATTTTTTATCAGGAATGTTTATGTGTCATTAAAACCATTATATCTTAGTTTAACCATGGATAAACTCGTCTGAACATTAACATGGTAACAAAATTGTGTTGATTATAATATTCATTATGAAAAATTTAAGATATTAAATGATATTAATTATGATGATTAAAAATATTTCATCCATTATACTATATATAATTTCTATAAGTCACAGAATTTAATTTTAAATAAGTGCGTAAAGCGCATCAAACGTTTGTTTTTATTGCATTATATTTTTATTCATAAAATTGTACTTACATACATTACATGAATTTTAATAACCATAATATTAATTTTAAAATACTTTATTATATATATAATCTATACATATAATTAAAACCATAATCAATTGATATTAATTTAATTTACAATGACACATACACATCATGCGCATAGAAACAGTTCTTAGAAACATATGATTTCATGTCCAAATATAAACTTACACCAAATTCAAACATGATTTTTTTCATAATGAAATTATGCATATTAATTGTAATTATAATATACTTATTTAACATTAATTTAAAATTAAAAAAATTATGTACTTTTTAATTATATGATTTAATGAAAATAAATGATAGTTTTACAAAAATCTATATTTTTTTACTATTCAAGTAAAAATATTAATTTTTAGAAAAATAATAAAAATTCACCCAATGATAATATTGGAATTATAATATATAAAATTATATCCACTTACACAAATATAATTTAAAAAATGGAATATATTAATTATAATTTCCATGTAGAAAATACAATAATACAATTATACATATTTTCATATTGTAATTATATTTATTAATAATTTATAAATTAGTAGCTAGGTTATAACTATCACATTTAAATAATAGTATTTATATTGAATATTGAGTTCCCTTATAGATCAATTTTTCATTTCATGTAATTTTTTAGGAATTATATACATTTAAACTAAAGTTTCTAGTATTTACATTGCCCCACATCAGAGACCAAGAATACAGGAACATTATTACATTTATAATTTTTGGAACATTATTCTCATATCCCATAGTCTTTAAAAACCTACCTTACATTCTATTCAAACTCCATTCTCCTTTTTTTACACTAGAGATCTTTTTATTTTTTTCTAGGATATCCATATACCCTCTATTTTTCCAATCATTCTAATATAAACCAATAGAATTTTTCATGCCAAATCTAAGGTACGACTTACCCTCTCCCATGTTATTCTCTCTTCTTATCTTCTCCTATAATTTATTTTAATGAAAATTGGATTTTATTAATAATTAAATTAGAGTATGGTGGAATTAATCCATGATAATGGGGCTTCCATTTCATCACCATTTATATATTAGTTGATAGATATGGTTTTTTTTATTTTAAGGATATCATTTTTGAGGTTAAATTAGGTAACACTATATTCGAGGTAATTAGGGATTTGGGTTGTCATGTTTCGTAGTTATTTTTATATTTTGAGTGTATTTGGTTATCCGATATTTTTGTAAATAATATATTATGGTGATTATGTAATTTTGATCCTTTTTTCATAAAAAATGGTTTGATGATTCCTATGTGTTCTTTGGTGGTTGTATGGTGTTAATAAATACCACAAATGGTTATGGTAGATAGTATTGACCCACTAAGTTATTATCAATCCATGGTTCTAACATTACTATAATTTAATTTGGATAATTATCAATAAATATTATCTTATATTTTAGAATAATAAAGGAGTTGATTACAATGTTATTTTGGTATAATAATTAAACTTTTTTAGTGAGTTTTTGTTATAAGATATAGAGAAATTCATTCCCTCCTATTTATTTTGAATACATTTCTATATTTATTTATATCTGACTAATCCCTGGCTGGATATTGTCTTTATTGGTAATTATTATCATGATGTATGATTTATAGAGACCATTTTTGAGTTATTTCAAATAATACAATACATTCAAATAATTGTATATTTTAGTTTAAATATTAATCACTAGTTGAAAGCATTGGTGTGTGTTTTGTGTCAACCATCTATAAGAAACCAAGAAAACATGGAGTGGATTATAAAATAAATCATTTTGGGCTTGGTTAGATATAGATAAAAGGATCCATCTTATCAATTACAGGAATTTTAAAAACTCGACTCCTCCAGGTTTTCTTCTATATCTTGGGGATTAACTACGTTATGTTGGGGAGATATTCAAGGTGTTTTGGAGTGATTATAATTAGAATCTGGTATTGAATTTTTGGAATTTGGTGGGTAGCCCAACTATTTTCTGGATTACAAAAACTAAATTCTGATAGTTACTTTGACCAATTTTTTTTGATAATATTAGAATATTAGTATGTTCTTCATGGTTTTGGTTCTGTTTCATGTGGGTTGGAGGCCGGAAAACCAACATTACATGGTGTATGGATTAGGGCATATAGTCTGTACAAATATTGTAGCATCCCTGGTGTAACAATGCTACCCTCTAGTGTCATTGTGCACAATTTACCGAACCATACTAAGGGGGGGGGGCTGTGAATCACATCTTAAAATTTTATGATAGGGGATTTTCATGGTATATACATGGTTTAGAAAACCATGCTGAATAATAATGTATAATGGATACATAGGTAGGGCTACCGCATGGACTCCGCATAGTTATCCAAACCATGAAAGCTAACTGTTTGGGCCACATAAAAGTGGTGAATTACCCTTTTACCCCACCTATTTTATTTCTTCCTTCCCCTTTTTCTCTTCCATTTCATGGGATTATCTTCTAGGTGTTTTGGGAGCCTTCCCCTCCTCCTTTAAGTTGTTGAGATAACTCCCTTATCTGAGGTTCTTTATTTGATCCTTCAACGATATTGGATGCATTTAGTAAGGCATCATGTCCATTTACTTCTCTTTTCATTTTATCTTTTCATATAGTGCACGAGATCTGTGTAAACCGTTTTACCATATTTTGAGGGTGTTCATATAAAATTCTGATTTCATCTAAATTTTATTGATTTAGAGGCTAAGAGTAGGCGTGTGAGTGTCTACCAACATGAGGTAGGTGGTTCTTATCATTCTCCATGATTTTTTAGATCTTATGGGGGTACCTTCTTCAGAATATAAATAGATAGTGTGACTAAGACACTAATTAATTAATTCATTGCCTTCAAATTTAATATGATACCATTTAGGAGGCCTCGATGCAAGACCTAGCCTTCAATTCCATGATAATGTTGGGTATGGGGATTTAGACTACATGGGTAGTTAGGAAGGGTGTCTTATTTTAATAAATACAATTTTTTTATTTATATATATTTCATGTGAGTTCCATGGGAACTGGACATTCTGTGAATTATGATTGAGGTGGTGATGACAACCCAATTTAATGTGATGATATAATGTCTAGGAAATATATGTATTTTTTAATTATATGAGATTATTTTGAGACCAACCGCTGAGACAACGCACGATTTCGTGGCCCGGAGTGCCTGGAATTATCTATTGACCAAATGTTAATATTTAAATAGCATGTGTGAGAGGTTTTCCTTAAAAATTATAATAAATTTTAAATGGTTCCCCAATCAAGAATATGAGGTCACCTTTTCAATCAGGATAACAGTTTTATCCTAGACATGACTTCTGTTAATTGGTGTGGACCTCTTATGAGAAAACCTGAAAATGGAATAATTGCAAATAAAGTAATTAAATAAATTTATTTTATTTTTATCATAAATATAACTCACGAATGAAGAATCACATTAAAAATATGAGACCACCGTTGATATCTTGAGGGTATGACTTCCTTACAAAGAGCCTAATTTTGGCCGATGCGGGCCAACTGTTGATGTCAGTTATTGTTCATAAATGAAATAAATATGTAACAATTATTTTATTTTCAAATCCTTATAACTCATAAACTGTAAATCAGATTGGAAATCTGAGAGTACCATTGTGCTTGTGAGGGATTTTTTTCCTGAGGTATAACTTAACATTGACTAGTGTGGGTCGAGGGTGAAAGATTGTTTTTAAACCTTTTTTAGAAAATAAAAATAGCACGCGTGTGCCATTTTGGAAACTCCTAAATAGGTGTTTAGATTTAAAATAAATGTGCAACGTTGCATACCGAACGATGACATTTCCTAAGAATGGACCTAACCATGACTAGCACGGGTCGAGGGAAAAGGTTAAATTTCAAACATTGTAGAAGAACTATAAAATAACTTAAAATTTATTTTCTTTTTTTCTCCACCATTGAGTGGTGGCACATCATCACTATGACAGAGACAAGGCGACGACGATTCTCATTAAGTGAATACCATTAATGAGTATTTTAAAAGTGCAATGTAATGACTCAATAATCTATGCTTAACGACATGATAAAGAAGGATAATAGAGACACTGAGATTCATTTCACTTTTAATGATATAACGGGAAGGAGAACAAGATATGAGATTTCTCTAACGGAGAGTGAGGAAATTTCCTCCAACTAAGAATGTTGGTGAGTCTCTAGAAACAATGAAGTTCCTCAAAGAACATGATTGATGAATGAAAAATACATTCTCCTCCCACCCTTTGGAAGATCTCTAACAACATTGTTGGCTGATCAAGAACAGATAATGATGGTACGCGATGCTACTCTTCCCCGACCAACATCTGTTCCAAGTAGGGGTTTCATTGATTTGAATTCCTATCCTTATACTTCTTTCTAAGATGATGATTTTGGATCAACCCACGAATAGGTTGATCTGCAGATCACTCATTCTTTAGAGAGGGTGCCTTTTTCTTGGGACTCTTGTATCGGGTTTAAATATTTGGTTGATAGAACTTCAATCCCAAACATCCCCATGTTTAAACTCTAATGCAGAGGGCGAGGGCTGACATGAACAAGGCCCGAGGCTGAGCCCCTTCACCATGTCTGTTCTTCGTGACAGAATAGTCAAAATGACCACAAGATGGTTCTGAGGACATAGTAGGGAAAGTGGCACCCCATGGAGGATAGAAGAATATATAACATGAAGTATGGAACATCAGAGTGGATTCAGTGGTCTGTGGAAGGTGTCTCCGGTGCCGGTGGGTGGAGCCATGACCGAACCGGGCCGGGGCCAGCAAGGTCCAATGGGCCTGGCCTACTAGCCAGGCCAGACTGGCCTAGAACAGACCCAAACCGGGTTAGGTCGGGTCAGTCAAATCAAGTCGGTTCATACGGGACCCACAGGCTGGGCCTAGATGCAACCAACCCCTGTTTACTAAAATGCCAATATCTCTCAAAACTGAGTGTCTGTTTGATTATACTTTTGTGAAGTTGGAACCATCATAGCGAGGAAGAACTTTAGGAATTCTCTAAATAGTATTTCATGGAAGTTATAATACAAATAATTCTTTAAGAAGTGTTTTCCCCTGAAATCAAGCACTCTACATGTGAGAACCCTACAAATGACTGAGACCCCAATACTATTGACAAGAGACCCTGTGTGGATCAGCTACGATGGACCAGAGGGAATATGCTCTATGTAAACTGGTAGGGATATGGCGATGAGCATCTCTATGTGACCAGTAAGACCCATAGTGCTCATCAGGATATAGACCTTAGTATGATGCCAAAAGTGGTAAGCAACTCCATGTGACCCGGTAGTCCCATTAAGGGGAGTAGCTCTTTGTGACCCAACATACCCATGGTACTCATCAGGGATGAGTACCACAATAGTCCAAGGCTAGTGGGAAGAATCTCTATGTGACCTGACATACCCACTATGGGGAGTAGCTCTCTGTGACCAAGAATACCCATAGTACTCATCAGGGAGGAGTACCCCAGAAGTCCAAGGTGTTTAGTGATATGACTGATGGCATTACTTTCCATGTCTATATTATACTTTGTGTGATCTATTTTTCTTATTGATCATGATTCTTGGTTTTCTTATGGATTTATTTTCATGGTTTCCTTTTTGTTTTGGGGTCCCTACAAGAAATTTTGTTACTCACAACTACATGGGATTTACCCGCATGTGTTGTTTCCAGTGCAGACGAACGATGAATTGGCAGAGGTATTGGTGGCCTAGGACGAGGTGGTGCCTAGTAAGATCAAGAAGGAATGAGTTTCTTCTATATATTCTGACAACCACTCTATACATATCCATTGGGTGGGGTTTTGAATAGACAACCTTCCATTGATCTTCTACTTACTCTTGTTGTAGTTGTCTTTTTTTTGAGTCGGTATTTTGGACTATTTACTTTCAGTTTTTCTTCAACACATAGTAGTTGTTTAGTATCATTCATGTTCACTTTTCGAGTTTTCTTAGGATGTGGTTGTGTGTGCATGTGTACAGGTACTCAAGAAAATTCCTCCCACTTACAGGTTGATGCCTTCGGTGCTAGTCTCCAGCCCTTTGTCTTCAAGAGATAGGCTTAGGGAAGTCATGACTTGGGCCTAGAGGATGGGTTGTGACAAAGTGGTATTAGAGGAGTTCTATTCTCCTAGAATAATTAAGTGTTTATAAATTTTTATGGGGTTACTGTGTTAAGTTTTTCAAGTTTGTCTTTCAGGTCAGGGAGTCTAGTGTTGATGTGGTGGCGAATTTATCCATACACTAGGATCATGAATTCTATTTTACGACCCAATACATGAAAACAATGGTTTCAAGTGTCTTTATGTATTGTACCATGATATTTGGAGTAATATTCAACTCACCAGGTATAATAAATTAATCATGGTTCATCATGAAACCCTTCAAGATGCCTCCATATAGATGGCCAGCCAGGATTCCAATGCATAATCATGAGGATGGTCCCTATAGTTATGAGGATTTGCTACAGGGACTGTTTCCCGATATTTCACCTTCAGGTGGTGACACAACTTTACCACTACCCATTGGTCTACAGTTACTATCGGTGCTACCAGTAGAGTAAACACATAGGCTTAGTGCCTTACATGTGTTCCAGAGATAGACAACTCTTAGGTTTAGGGGAGATAAATATCATCAGGTTGCTAAGGATTGGCTAGAGGCGGTGACATGAGTCTTTAACTTAGTGTGGATGCCACTTATCCATATAGTGATCATAGCCATGATACTTCTATAGGGATCAACATAGAGATGGTGGAGCTTGATGATTTAGATTAATGATAATGTGACCCTCACCTAGAGAGAATTTGATCTCCTCTTCATGGAAGAGTTCTTCCTGGCGATGTTGCCCCCTATGCTCACACAGGAGCTATTGCATGTACAAAAGGGAAGAATTAAAGTATTAGAGTACTCGATGGGGTTCAATGAGCTTTCTCACTACTCTACAGATATGGTGTGAGATTCATTCATCAAGAATTAAGAATTTGAGAAGGGATTACATCAGGAGATTAGGGAGTCCATGGTGTTTCCTAGCATCCCTACTCAGGATGGGGTGATGGAGAGAGCCCTTATAGTAGAGAGATTCCTATTAGATCAAAGGGACTCAGTAGGGAGCCCAGATATGCTTCACGTGCAATGGATATGGACACATGGCTTGTGACTACCCAACCTCCCACATATACAATCAGTGGAAGGTCGAGAGACCACCAAGGTAGAGGTAGAGGTTCAAGCGAGTTGGTCCATAGGGTGGTAGACGCAGCAGGGGAGTAGGCCGAGGAGTAGGTGGTGGGCGACAGTTTGAGGCACTACCCCCACCACCCCGAGGTGGTCCACCACAGCCTTAGGGAGAAGGTGGAAAGGGGAAACCTCAGCTCTAGGTGGTGGATTCCTTTGACCATGGTGCTCTGGAGATGAATAGAGGTACGGTCTGTGTCTTATACACCTTATTTGCAGTCATTATAGACCCAGGTACAAGTCACTATTTTCTTTCCATAAACCTTGTTCTAGGCTCAAATATTCTGATGGGGACGTTGAATCGATCATTACAATTAGAGAATCCAACAAGAGGGTATTTTATGATTACACATTGGTGCCAGTAGTGTAAGCATAGTGTTTATGGTGAGGGATTCAGTTGAGATCTCCTAGCAGAGGCATTGAGTCCTTAAAATGGAATCTTGGGAATGGAATGGTTATCTAGTGTTCATGCATAGATCGAAAATCTTAGGCATAGAGTGTGGTGCGTCAAAAAATATGGGACTGGGTGTTCCTTCACCTATGAGAAGAAAATCCTTGAAGCACATGACAAACCTTCTCTAGGTAGGGTGCAACCAATCACTCCCCGATTTTCTAGACTCACCCTTAGTGTAGTGGATGAGAGGAGTCCAAGCTTTCTTATAGTGGTGGATGATTAGGATGATGTCTTTCCTAAATATTTTTTGGGACTACCTCCTTATAAATAGGTAGAATTCTACATCAACCTGTACCCCGAGATGACACCAATATCAATGACAACACATCATATGGCTCCCGTGAGGCTTCACGAGTTGATGGTATAGCTGGAGGAATTGCAAGATAAGGGCTTCATGAGGACCATAGTTTCACCATGGGAAGCTCCAGCGTTGTTTTCTATAAAGGAGGATGAAAGGTTGAAGTTATGCATGGAATATCTATGTGATCATTGACAGAATTACCAAGTCAGCTCACTTCCTACCCATTCAATAGTAGGTATGGGTAAAGGGAATGAGACACTTATATGTCTAATAGATAGTTCTGCTACATGCGGAGCCTTCAACAATCATCTTAGATGGTGATTCTCACTTCACATGTTGGTAGTGGAAGGGATTAGAGGAGTTGTTTGGGACTTAGCTGTGCTTGATCATATCTTTTCACCCACATACTGATAGTCAGACAGAATAGACCATAAAAAACATGGAGGACATATTTCATGCTTGAATCCTTCATTTTTGTTAGAGTTTGTAGGACCACCTTCCACTGGTTTAGTATTTATAAAACAACTATCACTACAACATTGGCATGGAACCTTTTGATGCATTGTATGGATGGACTTATAGATCACCTCTATGATGGACAGATCTAGGGGAGTCACCAATAATGAGTCTAGAGCTGGTAAGGGCTACCACTGAGAAGGTGTAGATAATCCAAGAGAAGATAAAGATTGCACAGAGCAAGCAAAAATCTTATGCTGATAAGAGATGGAGGTCATTGGAGTTTTGGGAAGGAGACCACATGTTACTTCGTGTCTCATCCTAATGGGGATTTTGGAGACTTGTCTGGGTGACATGTTATCTCCGAGTTTCATTAGACCTTTCTAGAATATATGAAAAGTTGGAGAGGTGGTGTACCACCCATCTCTCCCCCACATATAGACCAGGTGCACAATTTTTTCATGTGTCATGACTGAGGAGGTATGTGCCTGATCTGTCAGACAACATCGATTGGGGTGAGCTAGACATTAAAGATGAGGGGAAGTTTTTTTAGTTCTCTATGGAGATATATGATAAATATGACTAGGTCCACCAGGGCAGTCGGTTCCTCTGGTATGCGTTCAGTGGATGCTTGAGAATATCCAAGATATAACATGGGAGAGAGAGGCTCAGATTCATGCTTAGTACCCTCATTTGATTTTTTAGCCCTAGTTTTTGCTTACAAGGATATAAAGTCCTAAAAGAGGGGGTAATGAAACATCCCATAATTGCACATAATTTTTTTATAAATTATATGTGATTATTTCAAGACCAATAATTGAGATTGTATGCGATTCTGAGGCCCAGAGTGCCCGGAATGATCTGTCGAAAATTTTTATGATTTAAATACTGTGAATGTGAATTTTTCCTAAAAAAGTGGAAATTCTCTTAAACGGGTTGTCGGATCAGAAATCCATAGGAACCATTGCATTCAAGATTGTAGGTTCACCATATTAGTGACTTAAGTTTAGTCAATGTGGGCCTTTAGTGAGAAAACCTGAAAATGGTGTGACCATAAATAAAATTATTAAAAAAAATTATTTTATTTTTTAAATCATTATAACTCATGGACAGTGATTCAGATTGAAAATACGAGACCACTTTTGAGATCGTGAGGGTATTTTTTACGTATACATAGGCTAATGTTTTCCAGAACATGCCAACTTCCGAAGTTAGTTTTTGGCCATAAATTAAATAATTAAGTAAATATTATTTTATTTAAAAATCCCTATAACTCCTAAATGGTAACTCGTATTGGAAATATGAGAGTACCATTGAGCTTATGGGGGAATGTTTCTTTTAGGCATAGCTTAGCCTGGACCGACGTGGGTCGAGGGTGGAATATAGTTTTGGAACCTTTTTTGAGAAATTTAAAATTGCACACATGAGCGGTATTGGAAACTTATAAACATGAGCCTAGAATTAAAATCCAAGGGCACCATTGCATCTATAATAGTGACACTACCTCTGAAAAGACATAACCATTCCTAGCATGGGTCGAGGGAAAAAGTTAATTTCCATAGTTTTTGGTTGAAAAATAAAATAACATGAAAGTTATTTTATTTTGTTTCTCTCCACCATTGAGTGGTGGCACATCAGCACTACGACAACAACGAGGTGATGATGAGTCACATTAAGTGAATCCCATTAATGAGGCTCTAAAATGTGTGGCGTAACGACTCATTAATCGAAGCATAATGACACAATGATGAAATGTAACAGAAATGTTGTGACACATTTCTATTTTAATGAGATAACGAGTTGGAGACTAAGAGATGGAATTTATCTGATAGAAAGTGAGGAAATTATCTTTAGTGAATAATACAGGTGAGTCACTAGCGACAATGACGGGCCTTGAAGAGTGGGACCAATGAATGATGAACACATTATCCTCTCACCCTTCCAAAGTTCTCTAGCCACATGGGTGGCAGATCATGAATGGAGAATTAAGGCACACAACACCACTCTTCTCTAACCAAGGTATATCTCAGTAAGGGTTTACATTGATTTGAATTCCATTCCCTATCATTCTTTTTAAAATGAAGAATGTGGATCAACCCACAAACATGTTAATCTATGGATCAATTGTTCTTGAGGGAGGGTGCCATTTTCTTGGTATTATTGTATTAGGATGAATTATTTTGTTGATAGAACCTCAATCCCATACCTCCCCAGGTTTAAACTCTAATACGGAGGGAACAATCCAACACAAATAAGAACCGAGCCCCTCTTCCTCGTGAATTCTTCATGGTCGAACCTTCGAAACAACGACAAGAATGTTATGTGACCTTAGTAGGGAACGAAGGACCCCGTGAAGGCCGGAGGCATAGATGACCTGACGAAATGACCTATAGAGTGGACTAGGTGGTCCGAAGAAGGCACTGGTGGCCCACGGTAGTGGCCGCATGATGCACCCCGATGGTACACCAATGGAGGGAGACACAACCGGCTTAGGATGAGGTGAGGCATGGAAAGCTACTAACACTCTGGCCGACAACTGAAAGAAAAGGATGCAACCCACAGATCTCTTCAGGCATGTAGTCTAGTGACCATGTGATAGAAACAAAACGTGACCCACTTAGCCAGCCGTTGCGTGTCGAACCAGACATTATTATGTTTTTAGGAAGAGAGAGGTAGGCCTGCTAGTTGTGGTAGAGATCGAGGTGCAAGAAGTTGGGTTGGAATCAAATTCTGCCTGCTTCTGCAGTCTAGTATAGGGAAATAAAATAAGTCCATTGAGCAGCCTAGACAAGGAACAAAATGACCCACTGGTTGCAGGTCGGGCCAGATGTGACCATGTCGTTGGGTGACCCAGCGGGCTGGACCCCCGACCGAACTAGGCCAGGTCCAGAATGACCCAATGGGAATGGAATGGCTAGACCCGAATAGGGTCATGTTAGGTTAGTCGAACCAGGCCACATCATGCAGGACCCACAGGTCGGGTTGGTTGGGTCAAACCAGGCCCAAATGCAATCTACCCTTGATTATTAAAACGCCAATATCTCTTAAATTGAGAGTCTGTTTGATGAGACATTTGTGGAGTTGGAACCCTCATAGTGAGGAGGATCATTTGGAAAACTATAAAGAGTATTTAATGGAAGTTGGAATATGAATAATGGATTGAGGTGAATATTCTTCTAAAATGATATGCCCTATGTGAGAGAACCCTATGGGTGACTGAGACCTGATGACTGATGACATGTGACCCGGTGTGTATCCGCTATGATTGCCCAGTGGGAAGCACCTATATGTGACCCAACTTACCCATGATGGGGAGAGACTTTGTGTGACTCAACAAACCCACAATACACATAGAGAAAGAGTACATCAGTTCGATGGCCAAAGTGGGAAGTGGCTCAGTTTGACCTGGTAGGCCGACGGTGATGAGAAAATCTTTGTGACCCAACATACCCATGGTACTCATCAGGGATGAGTACCAAAGAAGTCCAACGCAAGTGGTAAGCTAATATGTGTGACAGGATAGACCCATGGTAGGGAGCTTCTATGTGTGACCCAGTATACCCATGGTACTAATCTGGGAGGAGTACCCCAGTAGCCCAGGGTGTTCATTGATATAATTGATCGTCTTACTTTCCTACTCTAGATTATACCTGGTGTGAGCTTTCTTACTTTATGATCATGCTTCATGGTTTGATTGTGGATTTATTTGTGGTCTTTCCATGTTGGGTTGGGGTACCTACTGAGTAATTTGTTACTCAACCCTTAACGGGCCTTGCCCGAACGTGTTGTATCTGGTGAAAACAACTGATGACTTGGTGGAGGACTTAGTGGGCCCAGACCTGGTGGTGCCCAGTGAGATCAGGTAGGCAGAATGTTCTTATACAGTTTCTAGCATATACTCTATACTTACCCATCAGGTGGGATTTTTATAGGATGGTTTTCCATTGAACTTGTACTTACTCTTATTGTAGTTGTCATTTGGTGGGTTTGAATTCTAGACTATTTACTTTCAATTGTACTTATACACGAAATGGTTGTTTAGTAGCATGTATTGTTCTCTTATATAGTTTTCATGGGATGTGGTTGTGTGTGCGTGTGTACAGGTACTCAGGAAAATTCCTCCTGCTTGCAGGTTGACGCCTTCGGCGTTCGTCCCTAACCCATGCCTTTGGGAGGTGGGCCTGGGTGAGCCACAACATGGGCCCTGGGCAATAGGTCATGACAAATATGATCATTAGGACAATCCTGGCCCAGGTCATATTGGCTGATATTGTTCACCATTTTGGATACAGGGTTATTGGGATGAGGATATGATTTCATTAGGCTCTGAGAACTTATTTTTTTATATAATATGGTGAAAACCATCAGGATGAGTGGAATGTTCATAGGGGAAGTAGGAGTTCGGATGTTGTGTCTTGGGTACTATTTTGGTGATTTCCACTCATCTTAATTAGATGATGCACCATTTTGAGTCATGTGGGAATAGTAGGACTTAGATGATGTGGTGGTGTTGACCACTTGTACAGGTAAAGGCCTCTGTTAGATGAATATTTGGATAGGGTTGACCATCTGTATGATTGTATTTTATTTTTGACGAAATCCATGTGGATGGTGAGGATCCACTGGTTGATGGTGTTCAGATAATTCTTCAGGGGATGAGTCTCACAATGAATTGAGGCCTTTGAAACATGATTAATTAGTTCACACAAATCCTCGTATCCTAGGATGTTGGGGTTCAAGCCAATGGGATATTTTGAGTGGGGGTATAAATTACAAAGTGATTTTTTGGGAATGTCTTTGGGACATAAGGTATTATTTTGGACATGAGGTGTAGGAAGTACTAGGGTGTTAAATGATTCTATTAGGGGTGGAACCCAAGGGTTCACCAGGGATTTTTTCTTCAGGGGATTCCTTTAGCTATATTCCAATGATACTTCCTTTAAATTTATACCAAAAAAACTATGAATCATGTGATAACTCCCTTGTGGATACTAAGCACATTGGATGTGGGTTATTTATTTATTTATGAATTCTCACTAATTTATTTTTTAGTACACATTCTTTATCACAGATATATTATAGGAACACATTTGTGGTGTCATAGTAAGATTCTTTCTCACACCATACATGGTCCCTTTGGGACACATGTAGAATTAATGACATTGTTCTCAAGTAAATGTGTTGGATCAAGAGTTAAACCATTGTGTTTTTTGTTGGATATTTCTCATGGGATGAATGTCAAGGGACTTTGAGGTTCCTACATCGGATGGAGTTGATTCTTTTTGAGTATTGGTTTTTATTATCATGTATATATATGTGTATAGAGGTCATACATGGGAGAAAATTTTTATTATTTTTTTAAATGAATTTAATTTTATGCATGTTTATCCATAAATAATATCTTGTGATGTTTTATTTTTCAAATGGCATGATTGGTTTATTACTTACTTCATCAGTTGTGTGATTTTTCTACCTCTACACCAGGTTAATTGTTCATTGTCTTATTGTATTTCCTTTATACTACTTTTATATATATATAAAAAAATTAAAACCATCCCCATAGGGTATAATGTCCCCTATATAACCTATTTACCCTATTTCTACTAGTCAAAAACCATTACTGTACTGGTAGGAACACCTATGACCCAATGGTCAACCACCCCTGAACAATATTTGGGTTGAAAACAGGTTGAGGAATTGTAATTCTAGCTAAGTCTGGTCCATAAATATTTCTTTGTATAGTCTATTTTACTGAATTTTTTTTTCCATTAGACTGGATGTGTTTAGTTTGTTGGACTTAGTAAGTAATTTCCATTGGACTGACCCAGTCAAATCTATTAGAATAACATAGTTTATTGAGTAGACTTAATTTTTCTCCACCATGACCCCAAATTACTTTCTATTTTAAATTTGAGATATTTTTCATTCTAGGAAATATGAGTGATGATTTTAAATTCCATATAATTTTTTTTTCATTTTCATTCTATGTCTGAAATGGTTTTAGATTGAGGGATTCTTGGGATATGATAATGGATGATTCAGATCAGGCTGATTGAGGGTGTCTAGGGATATGATGACAAATCTAATTCAAATTTTTTGCGATTAAGGGATTTCATTCTAATTAATAGAGTCCTTACTATAAGGTTTAAAATCATAGATAATCTATGACAGAGTTTTTTGACTTCCACAATACTTATGGTTAAAGAGTAGAAAAAAATTTCATTTTTTTTAGTAATTCAGTCTTACATTTACTTTCAGATTTACTTTTACTTTCTTTTAAAAGTTATTATAATTTTATTGTGCATTGTTTTATAATTTTTACTTTAACTATCTTTATATATTTTATTTAGGGGAAAAAATTTGTGTTTGATATAAGTATTCTGATTATCAAATGATAACTAAGTCTGATAAGTCGTAATAAAGAGGTTTGGGATTTTAATTATTTACATTTTATAAACTATAATTGAACCCACTTATTTTAGATAATATAAACTATAGGATCCAAATTTATTATATTAAAACTCACAAAAATTGATATATTTATTCCAACTTAAAATATAATATTTAAAATTAAATAAAAGCATATCCTTTAAATTTTTAGTTATTCGATATAGATTTCCACAAGATTAAGGATGGAATGCTGTATGAAAATTTGATTCATTACCCAATGAATTTTTAATCCATTCCTAAAAAATAGCCGATAACTTTGGATCATTTTAAGATTCATTGGAAATAGGGAATCTATGTAATATTATTATATCTTTTATAAAATGTTATGAAATTTGATCTAGAGACATTTTTTCTTGAATGTGAAGAAAATGATGATATTTTTTAGATTGGTAAAAAATTAACCAAATTACATTATTACCTAATGAATTATTTATTAATACCACCATGAAATTAAAATATATATACTCCCATTTCAATTATGGAAATGGAAAATGTTGAATCATACGTTTGTGTAATTTTATTTTGGCTTTAAACTAATGAAAATTCAAAAAATTCATAGTAAAATCCACAATATATTTATTCCTTATTTCATAGAAAAAATGTCCTTGAATTTCTTTGTACATTTATGTGATACATGTATGAATCAAAAATAGATACCCATGAACCTCCATCAACTTGTATTTATATTAAATTAGGGGTATCATGTAACACTAAACCTTTTTTGAATAAAAAACACTTTATTTTTCAATATCAAATTCAATAGATTTATCCTTCTTATCCAATTATTCATTTTCATATAATTTGTAATCTTCCTTCTGGGCCTACATATCTATATCTAAAAATGTTGATATTATGAAAAACTAAAGAATAGTTGGAGTTTGTGAATGTATAACTTCTAATAACACATTCACCAAATCATTATCTAAAGGGTCATGTTCTATAAATAATATGGTTAATGTATCATTATCATTTGAACTAAAAAAATCAAATTACCATTTTTCTATGAAAATGGTAATGAATTTTGAATGTATAATACTTTATGAAACTCTATCCATCCCCTCTATATCATGATCAACTCTTTCTATATGAATTTATATTTCAAAATTTTACGACAATTATAAATGTCAACCATTACTTCATATAAATTATGTGTCCATGTATTTAATGAAGAAATATATAGAATTATTCAAGTTCATGTGTAGGATAATTGTTCTTAGGGTGTTTTAATTGATGTGAATAACATGCAATTACCAAATTACCCTATATTAAAGCACAACCCATTTCTTTCAATGAAAAAACACTATTGATAAGAAAGTCACCATTTATAAATGGAGGGGACAATATTGGATCATTAACTAATCTTATTTTAAAATCTCAAAAACATTCATGAAATTAATTTTTCTGGATTATCCTAACTCATTTCTATGTAAAAATCATTATATGACCATGAAACCATGAAAAGTTTCCTAAAAAATAACTAGTAATATACTATTAATCCAAGAAAAATAAAAATATCTTTAAAATTTATTGATCATGGCTATTCACTAACAAATTTAGTTTTAGTATGATTAATAGTTATGCCATATTTATTTAGTATGTGTACATGGAATGAAATATTTTGTAGCTAAAAATCACATTTACTAAAATTTTCTTATAAATTAATTTATTTTATGGTTTTTATGAAAATTCATAAAATATTTTTGTGATGATAATTAATTTTAGAATAAACAAAAACCCATCAATAAAAACAACTATAAATTTTCAAAATATTCATGGAAAATTTTGTTTAAAATATCTATGAATACTGATGAAGTATTCACCAATGAAAAGTGAAAAACCATAAACTCATAATTTCCGTACCTAGTATGATAATATTTTGGGGTATTCATCCTCCTTCACCTTCATTTGATGGTACCATAACCTAATATCAACCACTATAAAATGATAATCACCTAGAGATGGTATTAAAGTCCCCAATATAAGGAAATAAATACTTATTATTAATTAATATTTTATTCAATTATCTATAATTAATGAAAAATATCATGGAACTATATTTATTTTGAAAAAAATAAACATAAGTACCCCATGGTGATGTGATAGGATGAATGAATCCTTTATCAAGAAATTCATGAAAATAAATTTTCATTTATTGATGTTCTACACATGGCATCCAATAAGGGATTTTGTAAATTATATTAGAATGAAGCACTAATTCAATAGTAAAATCAACATCTAATTAGGTAAACAAATAGAAAAATCAACACAAAAAATTGTAGATATTATTTTAATAGTGTAAAATCATTAATCTAAATAGTTATACAATTTTCCCTAATATGAGAAAAATAACTTTCATTTCCATTTTTAACAATTTCTAATATTTTATATATGTTATCATTGTTATGAATTAATTATTATATTAAAAATGAAAATCATTTTTGTAAAATATATTCTTTTTTATTCATAATAAATCTTACAATGATAAATTCAAATCCAATCCTTCCCCATAATAAGATGAAATTCTATAATAGAAAAGATAAAAAGGTTTTTAGGGAAAACCATTCCACTAATTTTAATGAGATAACCATTATAGATAATGTTTTCTATAATACTACCCCTAGGTGTATTTACAAAAATTCATAAATTAATTTTGTGAGGTTAGTTTTTCATTTTACCAATGAATTCTATAAAAATAAAAGAATATAGACCCTGAATTGAATTATATATTAGAATAATATGAATATACATACAATATACTTGTTTTTACTTTGTTAAGTTGACCAAAATTTACCTAAGTAGTTTTATAGGATTTAACCACATATTTAATCTTATACCCTTTATGATTCCCATCATTCTTTCTCTTATTTATAACTATATACACATAAAAACCCACCTCATTACATTTTTAAAAACTTATTGTGTTTTAATAGTGATTTTTATTATTGATAAAAATTTCTTTCTTTATAATAGGGATCCATATGACCAAACATTCAACATTTTATAAGCATGGAAGATTTTATAAGACACTCCCTTTGGTGTTTTTTTTCAAAAATACCCCAATCTAGAGACATAACATTCATACCTTCTGATTTAATTAATGAATTCTTCTTATATCCTGCCACCAAGAAATATTTTTCATCTTATTTCCATAGGACACATGATCTTTGAAAACATCAATTTTTTACATTCTTATAAAATTGAAGAGAGTTTCTAATTACTTTTAAATTCATGAGATCCCAATGTTCTTCTATATAATGGAATTATTCCTAATTAAAAATGATTAATTTTTTTATCAAGATCCATGATATAATTTGGGACATAACTTTCAACTGGTGATGTTTTATTAATATTAAGCTAAAGTATCATTATACTTCTAATTCAATCCATAAAATTTATTTCCATCCAATGTTAATAAATGTTAGGAATATACTTCTCAAGGAAAATATACAAAAATTTATCATATTACAAGGAATTAATCTCTTATTTTTCTATAATATTCTTAATAATTCACTCTAAATTAATTGTTTAACCATTTACTTGTAAAATACTAAGACTTTTCATTTTATTAACTAAATAAACCATGACTTCAAATATATTTTCAAATATTTTATCCAACCCTTAACAACTTCTAGGTGAATATATCCACCAAATAATGGAGGGTTCAATGTAATAAAATTCCCCACTGTCAACATATTCCTCTATATTCAATCTAGTTTATCTCTGTATTTGATGTAACCACAACATATTTACAAATTAAATTTATAAATCATAGAAATATATTTATTACTTCTAATTACAACCATTCTTGGTTTCTAATTTGGAAGGATATTATCCACCTGGGGCCTTCCAAATTCAGTTTCCATATTTATTCAATAGAAAAACATTCTGAACAGAAATATATTAAATAATGAAAAATGGTAATATTAATATTCTATATCATTATAATGATAAAGTACAATGTCTTTGGGGAATTTACTTATATTATCTCTTTAACAACCCAAAAATTTATTAATGAAAATTTCTCTTGGTGTATTTTAATGTCGTCTTATTATTTTGTAAACCATATTAACTTATTTGGTTCTATGTTTTGGATTTTCAAATACCATTAATAATTGTAATTGTTTCTAATATAGTCGTTGAACAGTGATCACATGATTAGTATAAATATAGGTTTTTAACAAACCCGATTTACTCAGAAAAAGGAAGCGATGGCCTCATCCAGTAGACTCACCCCTTATGAATCCCATTTGTTGGATCTTGGAAAGGAGGATACATCATTGGGCTTCAATCTCAGCCAATCCCAATCCGATCTTGAATACGTTATGCTCGAGCGGAACCGCCTACGGGAGAAGTGGAAGTTGATTGAGATTACCACTCGAGCAATGTTATTCGAGCCACCCCAAGAACCTGCACCATCACGCACCTTACCCCAAGGTATTATGTGGGTGTTTTAAGGGGTTATGTAACAAGAAACCAGTATTAAGATTATGTACATTATTCTTTTATAGATAATATACATTCTTTCTATTATTTTTTACTTTGTAAATATTTGTTAATGCAGAAATAGTATGTTTAGTTAATATTCAACTAAGAAATATATTTTGATGAATTAATGGATCTTCAAATTAAATAATATTAAATAGAATATTATTATTATTATTAATTTACTTTTTGTTAAATATAAATTATCGTATAAATTTAAGAATATAATTGTAATTTTTTATTAAGGTTTGAAAGCAGTTTTTATCAAAACCCATGAATTTTCGATAAATGTCAGTTTTTATTTTAAAAGTAAAAACTCAAATATTTAGAAAATGATTTAGATAAAATGAATATTATCTTTCGAATCAGGATGTCAAAATTATCCAACAGTGATGTTTTCATAATTTTCTAGGACAATTGAATTTTTGGGTAAAAATTAAATACCATTTAAATATATAATGTGTTTTATAACATCATGAATACCCAATAGTGATGTAATAAAATGCCATAAACATTATGTTCTTACAATATATTTTTTAACATTAAAATAATCTGATTTGGGTTTGTTTTATTTATTTTATGAAGTTTTAGTGGACCCTTCGAGGCTTACAAATCAATTTATCTTTTTAAATTGTTTTCCTTGAGAGCGTGACTCACCTCCACATAAGAAAACCTATTATTTTAAGACCATTGGCCATTTTACTTATTAATTGTTTTTCCACCCCCCTTTTGAAAAAATCATGGTAAAAAACCATTGTTGTTTTGTGATTCGGATTAGTTTAATGTGAGGTGTCCCTATCCTAAATAATAAAGAATTCCATCTACTTTCCTATATAAACCCACCCATTATCCTGCTTCCTCTTCAATAAAACCCTTTGGAGTTCAACCAACCCCTGACCTCCTCTCTCTATGATCCTCCCAAGGTGCCCAAGCTCCCATGAAGCCTCTTCAAGCCTCTCCAAATATTTTTGGACCACACTTCCAAGTAATAGATTTCTTCATTTCTCATTTTTGTCCAATTTTCTTTAAGTGGTTATGCCCTTATGTTTATAGATTTTCCCGTAATTCCCTATTTATGTTTGGATTATGGGAGACCCATTTATCTCTCATTAATTCCTCCCTTGTATATGGGTTACCATGATGAAATTCCGTGAAGGATTTCTCTCTCCTCTTTTACATCCATGTAATTCTTTTATATTATGCATTTAAATTACATTACATTTGATGGGACGTTTATCTACATGACCACCTTACTATCCATTTCATGTAAAAAATAAGAGAAACTTATTTATCTCTCATCAACAATTATCATTAATCATTATGTCACACCATTATGCTGTGGAAATTGCACCGCATTTTTTCAATCCATGGTAATTGTTTAGTGAATACCATACCCATGTCTCTATCAAGGGTATTCAACTTTATGAAGATATACATATTGAATGGTACTTTTATGTATTTATTCTACATTACTTAATCATGGAATAACATACGATGTTTATTGATTCCATGTTATATGATCAATGTCGAACACTTATGCATGAAATGAAATGTTTAAGAAGGGTGCCCCATAATAGTACTCCAATGCATTGGGTAAAGTATAGTGTCATGATATGTCATGTGCAATGAGTGTTGGATCATGCTAATTCGAGTACAGTGAGGGTTTACTCATGCTTCATGTGCAATGAGGGTTTACTCATGCTCCATGTGCAATGATCCTTGGCTCATGCTAAATTCCATGTTAAGTGTTGTTGCCACATTTCCATGTTATGATTATAATGATTTATCATTACTTTATGTTCATGTTTCTTTTGTGCTCCATTGATATGCCTATTTTCTAGCTTTTATTGTATTCCTCAAGTTATTCTATTTTTATTCCTTTACAGGGCATTATAGCTCACCCTTTTCTTATTCATGTCCTCAGGTTATCCCATGAAATGCTAAGTAAGAGGGAATATAGTGGTCATGTAAAGGATTTTTTCAATAAAGATGTTGTATTTCATGTTTTATGTTGTTATTTAATTATACTAAGACCAAAATACACAAGACCTCTCGAAATTATATGTTGTATCAAGTGATGTTTATGTAACAAATCATGTTTACATATGTAATAAAGAGTATGGTTGTTATAATTGGTATCCAAGGATAGGTTTTGTTATTTTGGGATTAGGATTAGAAAACCCTAGTGAAGGCTTAAAGACAAGACTATGTATAATAAAAATATCCCTAAGTTTTGGTGGGTATTGAGTAAGTGGTTTACCAAGAAAATACATCCCTCTCAAGATACGAGTAGGTAGAGGCAGCTCTAGTACATATTTACCTAGGGGTAAAAACCCCTACAATAAGTTTCAAGCATGACTCGGGGTATCCTGGTACACAACATCGAGCCTTTCTTCACTCTTGGTTAGAACATATGCATTGTTAAATTCACAAGCATAGTAAGAACCATTATTAAAGGAATAAAAAAAATCCCCTAAGAGTATATGTTAGAAATTAGATCATGGATAACATAGATTAAACCCTCTAGATTCATAAGTTAAATAAATAAAAGATATTTATATGTCATCTATTTTATGATTACCCTTTATGTGTTACCCCTAATTTTCCTTTTATTCCAGCCAATGGCCGGTAATTGGAGGACTCAGACTAACAACCGATGTGGAGACCAATGTGATGACTGTTTTAATGATTTTTACAATCTGATGGAAGAAGGAATCATGAACTTTGTCATCATACTCTCTTAGTTAACTCAAGCATTGATTAGAAACATGGGTCAAGAAGAACGTTCAACCCCCCCCCCCCTCCAAGAAATAACAAGTCGCTATCAAGAGAATCATGAGATAAAGGCCTCCTACTTTTATTAGATTATATGATCCCTCATTCTCTAAACAATGAATCAAATACATTGAAAAGATATTCTACATCCTTGAACGTTCCAACCAAGAGAAGGTTCTTCTGAATGCTTATCGTATGGAGGGTGAAGCCGGTCAATGGTGGACATTGATCAAAAATACGAATCCTAAGGAGGAGATCAAGGAGTTGGAATGGAAGGATTTCCAAAATATGATTTTTGATAAATATTTTTTGTGCATCCTTTGGCATAATATGGAAAGGGACTTCCATTCCATCAAGTAAAAAGATGAAAAATCTATCAAAGCATACGAGGAAGACATCACAGGCCTACACGATACACTTTCATATTTTTTATTACCCCTAAATTCAAGGTTGACCACATATTTGGTGGGCTGAAACATAGCCTGTGGAAAGCCCTAGAGATCCACCACTTTAACTTCTATGAGGAACATTCCTGATGTTCCCTCAAGGTTGAAATGCAGATTGGTGAAACTCAGGGTTATCATACGGATTAGAAGCGTAAGGTGGAATTAAATTCTGGCAGTCTGATGGATAAAACCAATGGTGCTAAGAAAATCTAGTACCCCACTTGAAAAATATGCAGAAATAAGCACCCTAGAAATTTATTGAAGGGGATGTGGAAATTTTTTAGGTGTGGACGAGAAGGACACCTAGCTGTTAACATCCGACAAGAAAACCCACAGCTGCGAAAAATGAGGGGAATAATTTTTTCCAATGTCAATGCATTATTCATTGCTTCAACTCCAAAGAAACAAATAATTTTTCAAATCAGTTCCCTATGATATGGGTTTTCGGAGGAAAACAAAAACCTCTAAGGCAAAAAGGGTGAGATAATTCCATTACTTCTGCCAAAGTGAACCCCGACAATGAAGTGGTGACCTGTATTCTAGTTATTGATTCAAGAACAACGAACATTATTTTTGATTCAGGTTCTATTCATTCTTTTATATCCAGAATGTTTATTAGAACAATACCAACACCACCAAAAATCATGGAAGTAATGATGTCGATGAGTACGGAAAATGGGGCAATCATTGCATCCCATAAATAAAACTTCTCCCCTATCATAATTGGTGGATTGAGCATCTCAGAGAACATCATCATACTCCCTCTAGTGGAAGTTGATGCAATTCATGGTATGGATTGGATTTCCCTATATAGAGCCAACACACATTTCATTGAGAGGGAAATCACTCTCCATGTGGATAATCGACCCCCGATTCTATACAAGTGCAAGGAGGAAGATGAATCTTCTTTAGCAACATCATCTCAAGTGGGGATATTACTACCCTATGATCTCTCCTATTTGGATCAGATGATTGAGTATAAGGAGGCCACCATCCTTGAAGACATTCCTATTGTGAGGGAATTCGCTAAAGTGATTCTTGAGGAATTTCATAGTCTTCCTCCATAAAGATATGTTGAATTCTCAATTGATCATATACCTAGGTTGTTTCTAATATCTAAGACTTAGTATAGAATTACTATTTTGGAGCTTGAAGAGTTGAAGAAACAACTAAATGGGAATCTGGATAAAGGGTTTATACGCCCATGTGATTCACCATGCGGTGAAATATTCCTCTTAGTCAAGAAGAAGTATGGGTCAATAAACCTTTGCATCAATTATCGTGAGCTTAACAAAATCATGATAAAGAACAAGTATCTTCCCCCACGAATTGACGACTTGTTTGATTAGCTGCATGGAGCACAATACTTCTCCAAGGCAGATTTTTTGTTAGGATATTATCAAGTAAGATTGAAGAAGGAAGATATCCCCAAGACATATTTTCTTACAAGATATAGGCACTATGAATTCATATTAATGCATTTCAGACTCACTAATTCTCTAGCAATCTTCATAGACTTGATGAATAATGTCTTTAGAGATTATATCAACAAATATTTGGTAGTCTTTATGGATGATATTCTAATATACTCTAAATACATGGAGGATCATGAGGAGCATCTAATAACTATATTAGAGTCCTTTCTAATGGAGAATCTCTATGGAAAGTACAACAAATGTGAGTTATGGTTGAAGGATGTCTCATTCTTGGGCTATATCATCACAAGCAATGGGATATATGTGGATCCTTCCATGACAGCTGTAATAGAGGGATGGATGAGGCCGACATCAGTAAAAGATATTGATAGCTTCTTCTGGTTAATTGGATATTATCGATGTTTTGTGAAAAATGTCTCGCGATTGTACAACCATCTTACCAATACCACTCAGAAAGGAGTAATGTTTTATTAGAGTGATGAATGTGAAGAAAAATTCAAGTAGTTGAAATGAAGGCTTATCATTGTGCTCGTTCTCACATTACCCCCAATTGGAGAACTTTTTGTAATATTTAGTGATGATTCTAAGAAGGGCATGGTCTATGTGTTAATGAAAAATGAAAAATTCATTGACCATGAATCAAGGAAATTGAAAGTTCATGAGAAGAATTAACCAACACATGATTTGGAGTTGGCTGCGGTGATCTCCAATTTAAAAATTTGGTGGAATTATCTATTTGGGGAGAAGTGTTAAATATATATGGACCACAAAATCCTCAAATATATATTCAAATAGAAAGAGTTGAACATGCGCCAATGAAGATGGTTGTAACTAATCAAAGACTATGACTTCTTAATCCATTACCACCATGGGAAAGAGAAAAAGGTGGCCGATGCTCTATGTAGAAAGGACACATCGATTATATCATTGATGATAATTGATAAGGATCCATTCTTCTTAGATTTGATAAAGATGGATATGGGAATAATAAAGAAGGTAACCTCATTAATCCTTTCAAAAATTATTTCTCAACCATATCTTTTGGAAAAATTAAAGGATGCTCAAAAGGATGATGTAGTAATTTAGAGGAAAGAGGAAGCTATTAGTAAAGGTAAATCCTAGGATTTAAATGTTAATGAAGAAAGAATTGTGATATTTGGGAAAAGACTATGTGTTACATCAAGTCTAAAGATGAATAATGAACTTTCGGATAATGAAAATAGTATGAAATTCTCTATTCACCTAGGAAACACAAATATTTATCGAGATCTTCGAGAGCATTTTTGGTTGGATAATATAAACAAGGTGATCGTTGAGTACACATAAGTGTGCCTGGTGTGTAAACAAGTGAAGGAAGAGAGGCAGATGTCAAAGGGGGTGATGCAACCATTTCCCATACCAGTATGGAAATAGGAGAACATCATCATGGACTTTGTCACCAGGCTTCTGAAGAAATCCAAAGGCAATAATGCAATCTGATTTGTTGTGGATCAACTTACAATGTCTACACACTTCATTGCAATTTGGGAGGATTTATCATTGGATGAACTGGAACAGATATATATCATGGAAGTGGTAAGGCTGTATAGAATACCACTATCTATTGTATCCGATCGAGATCCAAGATTAAGATCTATGTTTTGGAAGAGTCTTCAACATGCTTTGGATACTAAAATGAACTTTAGTACGGCCTATCATCCTCAAACTTATGGCCAATATGAGCGAACTTTTCAGACACTAGAGGATATTTTAATATAATGTTCTACAAACTTCAAAGGAGGGTGGGACTAATATTTTACACTAGTTTAATTCTCTTACAACAACAGTTTCCACTCGAGCATTTGAATGACACCTTATGAAGACCTGTATGGGAGGAGGTGCCGAACATCGGCATATTGGGATGAAGTTGGTCAGAGTAAGCTGTTAGGACTATAAATGGTTAATGAAATGGTGGAGAAGGTGAGAACCATTCAGCAACATAACAAGGTAGCCCAGAGCCGACTGAATATTTATGCAGATTACCATCGATGAGACCTTGAGTTTAAATTTGGAGACATGGTATTTCTATGCAAATCATTCTGGGATAAGGTCCTGAGGTTTGGATATAATAGGATGTTAAGTCCAAGGTACATCATCCCCTTCAAGATTTTTGATTGTGTCGGGGCTGTGGCCTATCGACTATCACTTCCACCTAGAATGGAAAAAGTACAATCTGTGTTTTATGTATCCATCTTCAGGAAGTAAATACTAGAAACTTCACATGTACTCTCTTCAGTGGTAGTACAACTAGAGGATGATATTTCTTATGAGGATCAACCAGTGAAGATCTTAGATTGTAGAGAGAAAGTTCTACAAAATAAGACAATGCCCCTTGTGAAGGTGTTATGGAGAAACCACAAGTTTGATGAAGTGACATGGGAATCAGAATAAGTGAGGAAGCAAATTTACCAGCATTTGTCTTAGAGTGGGAAAAAAAATTTGAGGGAAAATTTTTTAAGGGGGGAAGATTGTAAAAACCTAAAATTTATTAATGAAAATTTTTCTTGGTCTATTCAAATATCTACTTATGGTTTTTTAAAACATACGCACTTATTTGGTTCTATGTTTTGGATTGAAAAAGACCATTAAGAATTGTGACTGTTGCTAATATAGTTGTTGAACAGTGATCACATGATTAGTATAAATATAGGGCTTTAACAAATCCAATTTACTCAAAAAAGGAAGTGATGACCTCATCCTGCAGACTCACCCCAAACATAGTGTAACACCCTAATATTTCATAGTACGTTATCTCTTCAATGAAATTCAATAACTTTCACTACACGCAACACTGAGTTCGACCACACCACGACTTACCAAAACATTCGTTAAAAAAGCAGTTATGAAAAGTATTAACTAAATTTTGAATTTTAAAAACTCCATAAAATTTTAGAATCCATATTATGAGTTTCTTAGACATAATATAATAAAGAATACATTTTTTCAGATAAAAGAAGTATTTTAACAAAATGCAATTTTACCGCCTTTTAATGGAAAACCTTTTTTAAAACCAATATTTGAAATTTTTATATATTAAATTTAATGAAATAATTTGTTTTTGAATTGGGACATAAAAATTTAGTGTGGAAAAATTTTCGGTACTTTTCTGACAACTTTCATATTTTGATGAATAGTGAAAAATACTAAATTTTAATTAAAAAAAACATTTTTAATTGAAATAATTTAGAGTGTTAAATTATAAATTTAATTGGTTTTAAAGTATCATTAGATTATATTTTTATAATTTGAAATATTTTAGGTCATTTTATGTAATTTCACATTTAAACTGGACATAAACAAGTGTTAATCTTTTGATTATTATTATTTCTTAGAAACAAGCTTTTTTGTTTTGACAACGCAAATTAATTTTAAATTAATTTCGTCCACTTCTATGTTTTGAATTTGGAAAAATAAATTCCATATTTGGAATCAGGAGGTACAAATTATGTAAATAGGTAACTTTTCCTTTTATACCTTATGAATATTTACTTTAGTAAATATTTTTTTTAGCATGGTTATTGGGTAAATATGGTAAATAAGGGTAAATAAATATTATTATAATAATATTAAATTACCCTAATAGGTGTACTATTCCTTTTTTTTAATACATGGTAGACCATGGGAATCCTTGGGATGATTTTGGGACCACTTGGAGCCACTTGAGAGTGATAATGACACTTTATGTTAATTAATTTAAATTAAAGACAAAAATGACATAAAAATATATCTTTTAGTAAAACAATTTTTACAAGCTGTTATATAAATTATATTTTAGACTAAAAATAATAATTATAAATATAAAATGATTAACCACATAATGGTATTTTATTTATAATTTTTAGACATTAAATAATTAAATTAATTTATGACACAATGATGATGTAGTAATTACCTTATTAATGAAAGAATAAAATAAATAGAATTATAAATAATAAAATAAATATAATTTCAATGTTTTTATGACATACAATAATTTTATAAGGTAACATTACATTTTAGGATTGTATAAATCTATATTTTTTGAAGTAATGAAGTTGTGAGGACATTCACATAAACCAAATACTAAATAGTGTCAAAATTGGCATAAATGACTTTTTTAAAAACAAATATTATATTATTAAATTATATAATATTCCTAAAAATATAAGGATTCGAAAAAGGGATTATATAATATTATATATGTCATTAATGAACCAATTTATGTTCTCATGGAAGTTTAGAGTATGTTTATTAACCATATATTGTAAGAATACAAGAAGACACGGTAAAAGATAAACTATTTAACTAAGAGTTAGATCTAAAAGATGAGGTTAATATAGTGACATAAACCTAGATAAAACATATTGGTTGAGAATTTTTAGACCCATACCCACCTTAGACTATAAATAAATCATTTTTTAGCCATTATAAATTGAAAATAATATTATTATAAAACAATATTTCAATCTTTTCTTAAAGTGACCCTCTCATCTCTTATAAAAGGGTACTTCCCCTTCTCTTCATTTCACACCTCCAAATCCATTTGGATCAGCCAAAACCTAACCAAATATCCCCAAAAAATTACTCCATTAATCTTAAGGGCCTTCCTTTAGTCATAAATCCATCCTATAGAGACCTTTTGATCAAATCAAAAGGAAGAACCCGAAGAAGAGGTAAATATTTCATCACCTCTTTAAAAAAAATTTCTTCCTCCTCTTCCTATTTCTTTGTCGTTTCCATTATAAAATAATAACTCCAGTTAATTCTAAATAATTTGATGTTATTATAAAAATGGTACAACTATATTCTTTATTCTATCCTTCATATGAATGACAAAATGACCATATGTGCTTACGTACGGCTTACTGTCTCCACGTCGTGGTGTAGTTTGTTATTCAAACACTTTGTTATTTGGATGGGTATAATAATGAGTATAACTGATGTAAATAATAAATATAACATGTTAATTATTCTTTATATATGATATATCATCCAATTAAAAACTATTTCACCATCAATATAATGATATTTTTGCTCGTGCGTACGAACGGATTACCATCTCCACGAACGTGATACGATTGATTCCCCATCACAATCATTCAAGAATAATTTTCATTTTATGATAAAAAAAATGTTTAAGAACTTAATATCATTCTTTATATTAGTAAAATACATCCTATCGATAAAAAACATTGCTTACATAACAGATATCATAAAGGAAAATGAATCAGTTAACACCGGAAACGATGATACTACTAAAATATTATTAACAGAGCAATATTAAGGAATCATATATGATATAATATTTATGTATATAGTTCTTTTATAATTTAATAACAATAATTTAACTATTATATAGGAGTTTAAGGTACCCTAAACCAAGGAAAGTGCAAGGTAAGGGGTTTTCATCTCACTTTTATTCCCGTGAGTTTCATGCTATATTTCCACTATTTCCTTTTGTGTGGTGTATGTACTACTCATGATTATAATATTTGTGTAATATAAATTAATTTATGGGTATTTTAATCATAATTTTAGGATAATTCTTTCTTTTGTGTGTATGTTTCATAAGTTACCAAATTGGTAAGGGAATTTCAAATTTCAATTTCCACTCATTAGGCTTTACACATACTTCATTGATTACTTTAATCCAAGATTATATGTGAAATCACTATTTATTTACATATGTAGTGATTTAAACTCCCCTTTGTGTGGATATAAGTTTTATACACACAATCACTACATTGATAAATTCTCAAGTCATCAATATAAACTTGATAAGAGTAATTTTAACTCAATTTCTATTCATTAAGTTAAACATCCAAGTCATTGTTGTTGTTTTTACAAGAATATTTGTGAATGTCCTCGGATTTATTAACACTAAATATCAAATCATATTGATTTTATTTATATTTTTCACACATAATTATTTCATTGATTTATCCTTATCCTAAGGATACAATATTTATAAAAGAATTCATCTCAACTTATATTCCTTTAAGACTTCTTTGTTGTTACGTGCCTATTCACTTTTATTTGGTGTATATACTATAAATTTACATAGTATATCATGAATACCTTTATTCTCAGGATATTAAAATGTTTTTATTACCTCAATTATTTTTATTCAAGCATCTCTCATTTGGTTCCAAACACCAACTAAAATATCATTTTAAATGTTTTGAAAATTTATTCTTCTAAATATTTCTCATTAATTTCCATGTTTTAAAAATATTATTAAGGATTTATCTATATGGAAATTAAAATTTTAAAAATTAAACTTCCTTTTAAAAGTTTCAAGGTGTTTTGGGACAATTTGATTCAAAAATATATTATAAACGGCTTCTTGATAAATAATGATACTTTTAAATGTTTTCAAGAAAAAGGGGGATATTTATCTCAAATAGATTTAATGATTATTTTCATCTATGTAACTATCCTTCATTATTCTCAATTGAGTTTAATTTATTATAATAAAATGTTACATATTGTATTCAATGAGTTATGTCTGACTATAGATGTGCTATTTTCATACCATTCAAGGATTATGGTTAAAATATTGATATTTTGTATGCTAGTTTTAATACAAATGTTTAGATTATGTTTCAACTATTTCATATGAGGAATACACTAGACTTAATAAGTGTCGGGTGGAGGCCACTATATCTCCTAAATTCATTGGTAGGTCTCATGAGAAAAACTAGTGTCTTGGTATAAGGCCATGACAAAATCTTATTTTTAGTTTTGGAGAAAGGCCTTGACTATGTGGTTATGAAGTCTGGAATTATGAATTTCATCATTATGAAAGTTGATATTGATATTTCATGGGATTATTAGAATGTGAGATTATATATTTAAATAGGTTAATGGTATTATTTGATTTTATATTGGCCAAATTATTATGATGTTTTAGTTTAAAAGGCTTTTGTTTTAGTCTTATATATTGATTTAATTTTTCATTCTTATTAATGAAAGCATCTGTTATAATGTTATCCTTACTGAGCATCTGATCCAACCCCTTTCTTTGATTAATTTCTCCTAGGATGTGAGGAAATATATTATGATTGACCTATAGGGATATTATAAGGATAGAAGTGTGCTCAATGGGGACAAGATGTTGTTGATGCTTTTATTTCATGATATAATGTAAAACATATGAATTTATTTAGTACTTCCAAGGATACTAAACAAATAGGTCATTGAGGATTTGATCCCTTGTGATCATTCCAATGTTATGTAATAATGCACTGACTCTAGGTAACTGGGGTTGGGGTGTTGTAGTTGGTATCAGAGGAATTTTAGTACAAACCTTGGGAAATAGATTTAGAAAAACTTTGATCAGAGAACACTACCCTAATATAGACTTTAACTATTAGTATATAAGAACTTACTATAATTTTGGTATTTTAGAGATTTTTTTAGTTTTCCATGTAATAAATCCATGTCTGGATATGAGCAGGTAGAGGCAGATCTAGCATATATGTACCTAGGGGTAAAACTTGAAAACACCACTTTGAGCTAGACTCGAACAGGAACTGGTGCACGACAACGGACCTTACTGCACTCTTAGTTAGGAAACTCCCAGGCGATATGTTTAGGATAATTCACATTTTCATTACAAACCATTATGAAGGATTTAAAAGTATATACCTCCTCAATGAAAATATTTTTTTTATTATGGATTATATCCATAAATTTATCAATTTATGTTTAGTGTTTTACAAGTTTGGAATTATGTATCATGATTCATAAACTAATATAGTGTATGACATTATTTAGAAATAGCGCCTAGTAGAAGGAAATATAATTCCATCAATACTCATGATTCAAAGATTAAGAATGATCATATCTTTCATGGTATTAAGCCAATATTTAGAAATAAAATAGCCTCCCATGTATTATAATCATATGAAGAAATAATATCTTGTGTTAATATGATAAGTAAAAAAATTCTATGAATCCTATGGCTTTAAAGGGAATCCAGAGAAGAAAAGGATGGTAGAGAGAAAGAAAGATAAAGGGAATAAGGGAAAGAAGGATTTTCCCATATGTGATAATTGTGGAAAATATAACCTTGGAAAATGCTTTAAGGGAATGAGAGTTTGTTATAAGTGTGGAGAAAAAGGACACCATGTACATGATTGAAAGGGTAAGAAAAAGGTGTCAAAGGTACAATGCTTCATCTACAAGGAGTTGAAACACTACGCAAATCAATGTCCAAATCATTAGAGTATACCCCAAATGCTGCGATTGGATAATAATCAGGTTATGATACTACCGAAGATGAAGAAGAATGATTAGACATCTTATTTTATTAAATTACTGTGTCATATGAGTATTGTATTAATGATGTACATGTTATAAGAATTATAGAGTATATAAGGATTGTAATTCATTTCTATTTCATTAAGTATTTGAGATTATATGGTTCAAAGAAAAGTGACTAAATAACAAGTTAAACGTTTTTCACAATACATGGTTGAAGGAAACATAAACATTAATATTGTTCTGATATTTATGTAGTGATTTGGGAAAAATATATGATTGATTTGGATATTCGATATTCTTGACTACTTTGAAATTAATTAATTGTTTTTTTATTTCATTGTTGTTCGAGTTTACAAATTTTTTTATATAAATAGTATATCATGTATTCTATAATAAATAAGGAAGTACATACCTATTAAAATATGGTTTTTTGGTAATTCAGTTTTTTACCATGTCTTATGAGAATACAAGATGAAGGTATTCAAATGTATGTTATGTGGTCTTCCTTATTAATTTTGGACTGTGATTTTGGACATAAGTATTTTGGATAAGTCTATTGTTTAGAATAGATCATGTTAAACAATCGATACTATTGTTTATGGGTAAGACACTTCTTAAGATTATTTTTGGATTGTTATTAAAATGACAACCCGAAGGTCGGGAAACATCCAATCGCGTCTGGAAAGGCTGCGAGACTTGAACTCGCAGCCGAAGGGAGAAAAGGGTGCATCACCTACCATTGGCCTACATGATGTCTTGGTTTGTATAATGTAGTTTTTTAAAATGTTCTGACAGATAAATTATAAATTCATTTTTTTGGAACCCTATATGATTAAGATAAATAGAACATTTTTTAATTCTATTATCTTTTAGAGTGAAAAATGAGTTTGTGGTAGGAGATAGTTGAAGGATGAAACACTACTTGTCAAGTATATATATAAATATATATTCCTGTTTTTCTATTAATAAATTTACTCTTAATCTTTATGTAAGGGATCTTAAAACAAAAAATGTTTTATCATAATACCTTATGTTTTTTTGAACCGATGATTTTTTACATCATCTTAGATTGATGTCTTTGAGGCACTCAATTTTACAATTGTTTGTGATTAATGACCTCAATCACTCTCTATACATATTTATGTTTTTCCTCCAATTAGTTTTCCTTAATTTCGACCAATTTTTTCTGAATCAAGATCACAATTTGGTGGTGAATTTATCATTTCCCTTTCCCTCTTATTAAGACTAAATTTTATTAACCAAATTTCCGATGTGTGTTTTCCACAAAGGTATTTATCTATTTTTAACAATCTATTTTGGAAGAAAAATTTCAAAATTTTAGGACACAATTTATTTAATGGAGAATGTAACACCCCAAGATTTCATAGTACGTTATCTTTTCAAAGAAATTCAATAACTTGCGCTACACACAACACCGATTTTGAGCCCACCACAACTTACCAAACTAGTCTTTTAAAAAGCAGTTATGAATATTATTAACTGAATTTTGAATTTTATATACTCCATATAGTTTTAGAATATATATTATGTGTTTATTCGACAAAATATAGGAACAAAATCATTTTTTCAGATAAAAGAATTATTTTTTAAAAAAATGCAATTTTACTGCCTTTAAATGGAGAACCTTTTTTAAAACTGATATTTAACACTTTTATATATTCAATTTAATTAAATTAAGTTATTATTTATAATATAGACATAAAAATTTAGTTTGGTTAAACTTTTGGTACTTTTCTGATAGCTTTCACATTTTGATGATTAGTGAAAAACACAAAATTTAAATTAAAAACAACTTTTTTAATCAAAAATATTTAGAGTGTTAAATTATAAATTTGAGTGATTTTAAAGTATAATTAGATTATATTTTTATAATTAAATATAATTTAAGTCATTGTATGTAATTTTACATTTAAAGTGGACATAAACAAGTGTTAATCTTTTGATGGTTATTATTTATTAAAAATAGAATTTTTTTTGACAAAGGTAATTAATTTTAAATAAATTTCTGCGACTTTTGTGTTTTGAATTTGGAAAAATGTATTTGATATTTGTAATCAGGAGGTCCAAATTGTAGAAATAGGTAAATTTTATTTTTAGACATTATGAATATTTACTTCAGTAAGTATTTTATTAACCATGGTTATAGGGTAAATCTGGTAAATATGTATAAAAAAATATTATTATAATAATATTAAATTACCCTAACTTGCATCCTATTCTTATTGGTTGATACATGTACGACCATGTTCATCCTTATATTCATTATGGAACCACTTGGAGCCACATGAGAGTGAGAATGACACTTTATTTTAATTAATTTAATGTTAAGACAAAAATGACATAAACATATATCTTTTTGTAAAACAATTTTTACAAGGTGTTATATAAGTTATCTTTTAGACTATAATTATTCATGAGAAATATAAAACTATTTACTACATAATGATATTTTATTTATCATTTTTAGACATTAAATAATTAATATTATTTATGACACAATGATGATGCAATAATTAACTTATTAATTAAAGAATCAAATTAATGGTATTATAAATATTAGAATAAATATAATTTAAATGTTTTTATTAAATCCATGAATTATCCATGTTAATATTTCATGTTAGTATTGATTCAATGTTTCTTGTTCGAATTAATAAAGTTTTTATTAATTTCACAAATACCAAATACTAAATTGTGTCAATACTGACATAAATGAGTTTTTAAAACAAATATTATATTATTAGATTATATAATATTCTAAAAAATATATGGTTCAGAAAAAGGGCTTAAATAATATTATATATGTTATTAATTAACCACTTGAGGTTATCTTTGAGGTTTAGAGTAAGTTTATAAACCATATATTGTAAGAATACAAGAAGACACTATAAAAGTTAAACTATTTAACAAAGTGTTAAATCTAAAAGATAAGGTAAATATGGTGACCTAAACCTATCTAAAACCTATTGGTTGAGAGTTTTTAGACCCATACACACCATATAATCTAACTAAATCATTCTATATCCATTTGAAACTGAAAATTATTTCATTATAAAATAATATTTCATGCTTTTCCTAAAGTGACCCCCACCTCTATTGTAAAAGGGTGCATCCCCTAATTTTAATTTCACAACTCCAAAGCCATTTGTCTCATCCAAACCCAACCCAAATATACTCCCAGAATTCCTCCCTTAATCCTAATGGTCTTTTTTCGGTCATAAATCCACCCTAAGGATCCCTTTTGATCAAATCGAAAAGAAGACTCGAAGAAGAGGTAAGTATTTCATCACCTCTTTCAAGTTCTTTTATTATTCCACTTCCACTTTCATTATTGTTTCCATTATAAAATAATAAACACATTATATTATATATACTGTGATGTTATTTTAAAAATTTTACAACCATATTCATTATTCTATCCATCATATAAATGACAAAATCACCATACGTGTGTAAGTACGGCTTACCGTCTCCATGTCATGGTGTAGTTTTTTATTCAAACACTTCATTATTTGGATGGGTATAATAATAAGTGTAACTGAGGTAAATAATAAATATAACATGTTAATTATTCTTTATATATTATAAATCATCCGATTTCATATTATTTCACCATCAATATAATGACATTGTCGCTCATGCGTACGTACGGATTACCGTCTCCACGAACGCGATGTGATTCATTCCTCATCGTAATCATTCAAGAATAATTTTCATTTTATGATTAAAAATAATTTTTAAAGACTTAATATCATTCTGTATATGAATAAAATACATTATATCCCTAAAAAACAAGGTTATGTAACTGAGCATATAATGGAAAACTGATCAGTTAACACCCGAAATGATGATACTACTAAAATATTATTAACAAAGAAATATTAAGGGATCATATATGATATCATATTTATGTATATATTAATTTTATAATTTAATAACAATTATTTAAATATTATATATTAGGTTAACTTACCCTCGATCAAGGAATGTGCAAGGTAAGCGGTTTTCATCTCACTTTTATTCCTGTCAGGTTCATACTATATTGCCACTATTTATTTTTTGTGTAGTGTAAGTACAACCCATTATTTTATTCTTTGTGTAATATACATTAATTTATGGGTATTTAAATCTTCATTGTATGGTACTTCTTTATTTGGTGTGTATGATTCATAATTTACCAAATCGGTAAGGGAATTTAAAATTTCAATTTCCACTCATTGGGCTTTATGAATACATAATTGGTTACTTTACTCCAAGATTATGAGTGAAATCACAATTAATTTACTTATGTAGTAATTTCCACTCCACTTTGTGTAAATATAATTTTTATACACATAATCACTCAATTGATATATTCTCAAGTCCACGATATAAACCTGATAAGAGTAATTTTAACTCAATTTCTATTCATTAAGTTAAACATCCAAGTCATTCATGTAGTTTTTACAAGAATATGTGTGAATGTCCTCTGATTTATTTACACTGAATATCCAATCATATTGAGTGTATTTATAGTTTCCATACATAATTATGTAATTGTTTTATATTTATCCTATGGACAATGTCTTTATAAAGGAATTCATATCAACTTACATTCCATTGAGACATCTTTGTTGTTATGCACCTATTCACTTATATTTGGTGTATATACTGAACATTGACATAGTATATCATGAATCCCTTTATTCTCATGATATTATAATGCTTTTATTACCTCAATTATTTTTATTCAAGTATCTATATTTTGGTTAGGAACTCTAACTAAAATATTATTTTAAATGTTTTAAAATTTTATTCGTCTAAATCGTTCTAATTAATGTCCATGTTTTAAAAATGTTTTTAAGTATTTATTTATATTAAAATTAATATTTTGAAATAAAAATTACTTTTAAATTATTCACAGTGGTATGAGACACTTTGATTCCAAAATTTATTTTAAATGGATTCTTAATAAATAACTAGACTTTTAAATGTATTCAAGAAAAAGGGGCTTTTTCTATCAACTAGTTTTGATGAATATTTTCATCTATATCAATATACATCATTATTCTTGATTGTGGTTAATATATTATAAAAAATCACAAATATTTTATTGAATGAGTTATGTTTGACTGTGGATGTGATATTTTTTTACCATTCATGGTTAGTCATTAAAATATTGAAATTTCATATACTATTTTTAATACGAATGTTTAGATTATGTTTCAACCTTTTAATATATGGAATGCATTGGACATAGTATGTGAGGGGGAGCCCGCTATAGTTCCTTGATGCATCAGTCGGTCTCATGAGAAAACTAGTATCTTGCCCCAAGGCTTGGATAAAATATTATTTATAGTCATGGAACAAGGCCTTGACTATGTGGTTATGAAGTCTGGCATTATGCATTCCATCATTATCAAAGTGGCTATTGATATTTAATGTGATTATTCTACTAGTAGAATATCCATGTGCATATGTAAATGGAATTATTATATTTTATATTTTCCAAATTATGCTGATGTTTAAGTTTAAAAGGATTTTGTTTTAGTCATATACATCGCCTTAATTGTTTATGCTTATTTATGAAAGATTCCGGTATATTTTTATCCTTACTGAGAATATCAACTCACCCCTTTATATGTTTTATTTTTCCCAAGATGTGAATAAATATTTTATGGTTGACCTACAGGGATAGGATAAGGATATAAGTTTGGTCAATGGGGAAAAATGTTGTTGGTGTTTTTGTTTCATGATGTAATGTAAAACTTATGAATGTATCTAGTGCATCCAAAGATACTAAACTGATTAGTCTTTCGGTATTTGATCCCTTGTGATCATTCCAATGTCATGTAATAATGAACTGAATTTGGGTAACTGGGGTCGGGGAGTTACAGTAGGTATCTAGGGAAGTTTAGTACAATCCTTGGAAACAAGATTTAGAAAAACTGTTATTAGAGAACAATACCCTAAGATAGGCTTTGATGATTATTGTAGAAGAACTTCCCAGAATATCGGTACTGTAGAGATTTTGTGTTTTTTCCAAGAAATACATCCCTGTCTACATACGAGCATGTAAGGGCGGCTCTAGCACCGATGTACCTTGGGGTAAAACCTGAAAACACTGCTTTGAGCTAGACTCGAATGGGAACTGGTGCACGACAATAGGTATTGTTTCACTCTTGGTTACTACACTCTTAGGGGATATTCTTAGGATAATTCACATTTTCTTTACAAACTTTTATGAAGGATTTATGATTATATACCTCCACTAGGATTTTTTTTATGATTATGGATTATATCCATAAATTGTTCGATTTATGTTAAGTTTTTTTCATGTTTTTAATTATGTATTATGATTTATAAACTAATCTTGTGTATGCTATTGTTTTGAAATGGCGCATAGTAGATGGAATGTGAATTCCATCAATACACATGATCCAATTATTAAGAAGGATCATATCTCTCATGGTATTAATCCATCATTTAGAATGGAAATATCCTCCCTTGTATTATAATCATATGAAGAAATAATATCATGTGTTAATATGATAAGTAATTTATTCTCTGAGTCCTATTGATTTGAAGGGAAGAAAGAGAAGGAAATGATGGTAGAGAGAAATATGGATAAAGGGAATAAGGGAAAGTAGTATTTTCCCATATGTGGGAACTGTGGAAAAAACCACCTTTTCAAATTATTGAAGGGAATGAGAGTTTGTTATAACTGTGGAGAAAAAGGACACCATGTATGTGATTGCAAGGGTAAGAAAAAGGTGTCAAAGGTATACTGCTTAATCTGTAAGGAGTTGGGACACTACACAAATCAATTTCATAATCATTAGAGTATACCCTAAATGATGCTATTGGATAGTAATCATGTTATGATACTATCAATGTTAAAGAGGAATGATTAGACTTCCTATTTTATTAAAGTATTGTGTCATTTGTGTATTGTATTAATGATGTACATGTTATAATAATTATAGAGTTTATAAGGATTTTATTGTAGTATTTAATTAAGGATTTGAGATTATATGGTTATAATAAAATTGACTCAATAGTAAGTTAAAGTTTCTGGAAAATACTTGGTTGAAGGAAAGATAAACCTTAAAATGGTTCTGATACTAACGTAGTGATTTTGGAAAAACATATGATTAATTTGGATATTATAAATTCTTGACTACTTTAAAATTAATTAATTGTTTGTTTATTTCATAATTTTGGGAGTTTAGAACATCTTTGGTCATAAAGATTATATCAAGTATTATATAAGAAATATGGAAGTACATACCTATTCAAATATGGTTCTTTGGTAATTCTGTTTATTACTGTGTCTTATGAGAATACATGATGAAGGTATTCACATGTATGTTAAGTGACTTCCCTTATTAATTTTGGTCTGTGAGTTTGGACATAATTAATTTGGATAAGTCGATAGTTTGGAATGGATCATGTTAAACAGTGGATACAATTGTTTACGATTAAAACACTTCTTAAGATTATTTTTGAATTGTTATAAAAAGGACAACTCGGGGGTCAGGCGACAACCCATCGCGTCCGGCAAGGATGCGAGTCTTGAACTCGCAATCGAAGGGTGACAAGGGTGCATCACATATCATTGGGATACGTGATGTCTTGGTTTGTATAATTTAGTTTTTTTAAATGGTCTGACAAATAAATTATAAATTTGTTTTTTTGAACCCTATACGATTAGGATAAATATAATATTTTTGAATTCTATTATCTTTTAGAGTGAAATATGGGTTTGTGTTAAGAATTAGTTGAATGATGAAACTCTACATGTAAAGTATATATATATATATATATTCTGTTATTCTCTGAATAAATTAATTCTTAATCTTTAGGTATGTTATATTAAAAACAAATATTTGTTATCCTAATACCATATGTTTTGTTTAACTGATGATAATTTACATCTTCTTAAATTGATGGCTTCGAGGCCCTCAATATTACACTTGTTTTAGATTTATGACCTCAATCAATTTCTATAAATATTTACTTTTTTCCTCTAATTATGTGTCTTTAACTTACACCAATGTTCTTCTAATTGATATCATAATTTGGTCGTGACTTTTTGTAACACCCTGAGATTTTATGAAAAATATTCTTTTAATTTCATTAATGTCTTGTGTTGTATGCTACACCAAAATTACATGGCGCTATACGCAACACCGTATTAGCTTGAAGTATACGCAACACTATTCTTGGATCGTGTTACACACAATTTTGATAATAGTTATTCTACGCAACATTGAATATATATATATATATATATTCCATGTATAAATGAAATATGGTTGGATTATGTTATACGAAACAACGAAGGATTCTTGCACAACACGCAACCCTGACTTGGCTTGCATTACACACAATCACGACCTTCCTCGATAGCGTGTGTTGTACGCAAAAATGGATTTTACTAAATAATGATATATTATTATAATATTATTATGAACTAGCCGTTATGAATAGTATTAACTAAATTTTGAATCTTATAACATTATTATTCGCCTTGCACATTTTTTAAAACATGGTATAATAACAAAATAAATTTTTCGGGTAAAATAAGTATTTTTCAGAAAATGCAGTTTTGCCACCTTTTGATGGCGCACCCACTTTAAATCTAGTTTTTGACATGTTTATAAGTTCAAATTGACAAAATAAAATTCTTTTTGGAATCATGGAATAAAAATTTACTTTGGATAAATTTTCATATCAATCTGGTAACTTTCATATTTTGATGAATAGTAAAAACACGCTATATTTTAATTAAAAACAACCTTTTCAATCGAAATAATTAATAGTGATAAATTATTAATTTGAGTGGTATTAAAGTATATTTAGAATATATTTTTACAATTTAATACAATTTTGGTCATTGAATATAATTTCACATTTAAACCAGACATAAACAAGTGTCAATCTTTTGATAGTTATTATCTCTTAAGAACACGCTATTTATTTTGACGACGGGAATTAATTTTTTAAATTAATTAATAAAACCGATATGTTTTGAATTTTTTAAAATAGACATCATTATTGATTTCATAATATCAAATATAGCTTAGGCCTAATTTTTGGTATTTTTCTGGAAACGTTCATTTTTTGATTAATAGTGAAACCAATAAGTGGTAGTTAAAAAAAATGAATTTTTCATAAAACTTAATTTTACCGATTATGTGAATGGAATTTTGAAAATCCGAGAGACATGGTTGATGTTAGTAAGTAAAATGTGGTTCAATGAGATGAAACTAATTTTTTGGTGAATAGTAACATTTTACTTTTTTTAACCACGGTTAAAAGTAAATAGGGTAATTAAGAGTAAAAATGATATTACTATTACCCTAACACATGTCCTAATTTTATTGGACAAGTTTAATTCGACCAAAAACAACATTAGGAATAAAATATGACCATTTAGGCCCACTTGGATTAGATTCGGACATTTATTATTAATTTATTTAAAGAAGGGTTAAAATAGTTAAAATCAAAGTTTAATAAGTAAATCATTTTTAATATGGGGATATACATAAGATCAATTCAACTATAAATATTCATTAAAAATCTAAAAAGGTTTCCTACATAATGGTGTTTTATTTGTAATTTTTAGATATTAAATAATTTAATTTATTTATGACACAACGATGATGCATTAATTATCTTATTAATGAAATATTGACATAATGGATGATATAAATAGCCAAATAAATGTAATTTGAGACTTTTTATGAATTACACCAATATTCTAGGTTAATATGACATGTTAGTATTGATTTAATTAACTTGGTTCGAGCTAATCATTCTGTTATGATTTTCACAAAAATCAATTACTAAATAGTGTCAAAATTAACATAAAATAGATTTTAAAACAAATATTATACTATTAATTGTTATTTTATTCCTAAAAATCTATTGTTCGGAAAAATGACTTATATAAGGTTATATATATTAATAATAAACAACTTGGGGTTCTTTTGGCTTGATATAGTATGTTTATTAACCTTATAGTGTAAGAAAACAAGAAGACACGGTGAAAGTTAAACTATCTAACATAAAGTTAAATCAAAATGATACGGTTAAAATTGATACCTAAACTTGTCTAAATTCTATTGGATGAGAGGATTTTGACCCCTACCCACCTTATCTTCGAGATATATCAATTTTGAGCTATTAAAACTCGAATTTGACTTTATAATAAAATAATATTTTTAGTTATTCCAATGGTTCCCCTCTCCTCCCTTATAAAAGGGCACCTCCTCCCCCTCTTCCTCACACCACTTTGAGCCTTAAAGCTCGGCCATCCCCTTCCAATTTCCCTTCTCTACTTCCCTAAAAACATCCTATAGTTTCAGGTCTTCCTCAAAGACCAATTTTAGTGCCCTAAAAGGTGATCTCAAAGAGGCGCTTCAAAGAAGAGGTAATGTCTGTTACCGATTCTTTCATCTTAATTTCTTCTTCCACTTCTTCTTCTTAGTTTGTTTTATTATGAAGTAATAACATCAGTATCACTTATATACTGATATGTTATTATAATCATTAAACAACCTTATTTCACCATCTATCCATCCTACAGAAAACGAAATCATCGCGCGTGCGTACGTACGGAATACCGTCTCCACGCTGTGGTGTAATCTATTTTCCACCACCACCTTACTTGGATGGGTATAATGGTGTACATAATAACTATATATTATTATTGTAAAGTGATATTGATTCTGAAATAGTATACATACACTCCAATATAATTCCACGATCATGAGAACGATATCATCGCTCGTGCATACGTACGGACTACCGTCTCCACGATGTGATGAGATTCATTCTCCACGTTAACCATTCATGAATGATTATAAAGTATATATAATAATTAATAATGAAATATATTAAATAATAATGATTCTGTATTTATGTGTATATATATGTATGTCATCTACTTAATTCCATTCAACTCAATAAGGAAAAGAAAACAGCGTTCATGCGTACGTACGGTCTACTGTCTCCATGAACGGTGTATTTCATTCCATTTACTGATCTATTATATATATATATATATTCTGAATATATATTTTATATAAATCATGTTTTATATTCTGTAATTAAGTAATCATGATCTATGTAATCATATGAATAATTACAAGTCAAAACACGGATGACAAATGAAACGATTTTACCCAAAACGATCTTTAACATGGAATTTACAATAGAACGGGTAATATAAAGCCATAAGTGAACCATATATGATATCATAACAATGAGTATGATTCTATAATAAGTCAATGACATTATTTAAATCATTATACAGGAGGTTCGGACACATACGAAGCAAATCGGACCTAAGGTAAGGGAAATATCACAATCTCATTTTTATCCGAGATTGTTTATACTTTGGTATTTACTGGGGTGTATTTTATCATCCACATCCATGTTTCCCCAATATGTAATATTTATATCCTTCTACAATAGTTTATATCCAATTTTACCCTTCGGTGAGTTTTTAGTAAAAGATATGAAAAGAATCTTTTGTCGTTTTACATACGAGGTACTTTTTGACTTTTCCGACAAAAGTATGAGAAGAATGTTTTCTTTTAACTTATACGACATGAATGGATTTTTAAAACATTATTTCCAAGATGATTCCCTTATAAGTTTTCAAGTTTATTTTTAATCAACTTCATTTAGTTATAATTTTATGACATGTTAAGAAATGAAAAGTGTTTTTAAAGTAGAAAGGATATTTTCCTCAAGAATGGAGTTCAAGTGTTTTTACAAAATTATTTTCCATCTAAGATAATATAGGGGTTTGTTTCTATCCCTATTATTACATGGATTTGATTATGTTGTGATGGAAATATTTTTATGAATTCCTTTATCTTATATGAATTTTTTTATGATGGAATGTTGTTTTTGAATCCCATTTTTATTACATTGGTTATGTTATGATGTATGGTTTATGATTTTGTGGCACACATAAGAATCGTATCATTATGAGATGGTTGGGACCTATATCTCCCTCCAATGCATTGGGTAAAGATTTTATATCTCATGAGATAGACATGGCTGGAATGGAAGGTTATACCGGTTAAGTGAAACAGGACTGAAATGAGGAGTGAGCTCGGTTAAGAAATGGAATTTTTCCACTAAGATGGTCTTGGCAATGAGTCTTGACTAATAAGAAATGATTCTCTATGATTATGTGTGTATGCCACAAAGTTTCATGTTTTATGTTATGATTATTGGGATTACATTTCACTACTATGATTTATCCCATGTTATGATATTATGATCTCTTTTACAGGTTAAGATTTCCAAAATGTTATGTTCTTATGAATATGATGTGATTGATATTTCTTTTGTTTACCCTTACTGACCATTTGAGCTCACCCTTTTATGTTTTCTTTTCCCCAGGATATAAAGAAATATTTTAGGTATAAAAAAAGGATGATCTTTATGGGAGATGTTGAAGATCTTTCACCATGATTAGAAGATTATATTCTGAGTTTCCAAAGACACTCAACTATTACGGTCCTTGTGTGTGTGTTTTTGTTGTGTACTATGTATTCCGAAAAAGTGATGTAATGTCCATGTACGTCAGGCTTTGGGTCTCTACAGTTGGTATCAGAGGAAAGGTTTAGTCAACCTTTGGAAACTAGGATGCGAAAACATTAGTGAAATCCCTAAAGATATTTATAAGGTATTTTTAGGGATGTCCCTAAGGATAAGTATACGTATAGGATATTGTCCTAGAACTATGGTAACGGTGTTAGATTAAACCAAAGATGTTAGATATTGAAGTTACTCCCCCTTTATTATGATTTTTTCCTCTCACACTATTCTTTTTGGGTTTTAGAAAATGGCTGGAAACAAAATGATTCAATATAATGGAGGATATGATGGAAAATGGAATGATATTCTTCATGAGCAACCAAATGAAATGGGATTTGGAAGTCCAAATATCATTGTTATGTCGAATCGGCAATCTCATAATATGATCAATAAAGTAAAATTTGGTAAGTTTCCTGACTCGGCTAATAAGAGAAAGATGGAGTTTCATGATGATCATAGAGGAATGAAAGTTCAATTTCCCCTATGTAAATTATGTGGGAAGAGGCATCAAGGAGAATGTTTCAAAGGAACTGGAAGATGCTTTGGGTGTGGAAAAGAAGGACACAAAGCCAGTAAGTGCAAAGGAAAAGGTTCAGTTAACACTAGGGATGAGGATAATGGTATTGCTACGACATCAACAATGGTTAAATGTTTTAAATGTGGAATGTACGAGCATTATGCAAACAAATTCCCCAAGGGAAAGTCTCATGAATAGAATCATTATGGTCGTATGGGTAGTTTTTATGTGGATGATGATGAAGATACTACAAATGATATGTGAGATGAAAGAATTGTTGAAGCTCGGTCAATGGTTTAAGAATGTAGTGGAATGATTACATGTTTATCATGTGTAATGTTGTATAAGTAATCTCATGGTACTTTGGAATAAAGAGACATCTAATGATTATTACACAATTGTCTTTCCTTGAGTTTTGAAAGTGTATGATTAATGTTACCAGTATCCATGAAAGGTTATTTAGATATTTTTGGAATGTAGATGAAATGCGCATAATGAAGGGATAAGGAGAAAATTAAATGTTTGATAGTATTCATGAGCTCATGACTGATATAAGGAGAAGGTTATATCATGGTTTGAGTATATAGAATTTTTGGATTTTGGTATGTGGAAAGAGTTAATTTTTGACTGCATTCATGTTTTCACTAAGGTTCAATGGGTATTCATTCTTCAAGAGAATACATGATTAAGGTATTCACATGTTTGTAATTTGACCAACAAGATATATCTTATGATATATGGGGGATAAATAATGGCATTCAGGTGATCATTTTCTTTATACTATGAGCTTGGACCGAAGTATTTTAGATAATCCTAAAGATTGGAATGGATTATGTTGGACATAAGTTAGTATTATTTAAGGATAAAACTTTTTTTGATATTGTTGATGGGATGTTATAGTAATATAGCTTTAGAAAAAGGACAACCTACAGGACGGGCGACAGCCCATCGCGTCGGACAAGGCTGTGGGAATCGAACCCACAACCGAAGTGCGACTGGCCTTTATCGCCTACCACTGGCCTACAGGAAGTCCTTGTTTAGTAGAAACTAGTTTTATTATATTAAGCAGTATTATTTATAAAGTATAAGTCCATTTTAGGAACCATATATGATTAATCTCACTATAGATGGACTTATGTATTTTTTGATAACTTTTCTAACCTTTTGTTTGAGACAGATGGAATGACCCATCATTCTATCACATGATCTGCTAACACATTACGAATGAAAAATTCAACTTCATTTCTTTAAGAGATGAAGTGGAAATTGTCCAAAGAATGACCAACGGTGAGACTATACCAAAATCACGAAAGTATTTCTTCTAATTCCAATTTCATCAACTTTAGGGAAATGATCTTGAAAACAAAAAATGTTGTCCTAGTGCTATTATATCTGATGAATCAGATGGTACCTTAGATCGCCACAAATTTATGGCTTTGTGATTGCTGGCTTTTCCATAGCCATGTTCTCTACCACTCTCCATCAGAACATGATGGTAAGATTTATCTTCCATATCCATATTTTTAACTGTGTGGAAACCCAGTGATTAGTTTATTTGGGTAACCGTTACATTTCATACTTTTGTTCTTAAAGATTGGTTTTGGTATTCCTTTTTATGATGTGGGTTTCTATTAAAGAAACTTTCGAATAGTAAACCATTTATAACCCCGACGAATTTCGAGGGAGAAATTCATTTTAAGGGGGGTAGAATGTAACACCCCGAGATTTTATGAAAAATATTATTTTAATTTCATTAATTTCTTGTGTTGTATGCTACACCAAAATTACCTGGCGCTATACGCAACACCGTATTAGCTTGCAGTATACGCAACACTATTCTTGGATCGTGTTACACACAATTTTGAGAATAGTTATTCTATGAAACATTGAGTATATATATATATATATTCAATGTATAATTGAAATATGGTTGGATTATTTTATACAAAACAAAGAAGGATTCTTGCACAACACGCAACCCTAACTTGGCTTGCATTACACGCAATCACGACCTTCCTCGATAGCGTGTGTTGTACGCAATACCGGGTTTTACTAGACAACGATATATTATTATAATATTATTATGAACTAGCCATTATGAATAGTATTAACTAAATTTTTAATCTTATAACATTATTATTCGTCTTCCACATTTTCTAAAACATGGTATATGAACAAAATAAATTTTTCGGGTAAAATAAGTATTTTTAAAAAAATGCAGTTTTGCCGCCTTTTGATGGCGTACCCACCTTAAATCTAGTTTTTGACATGTTTATAAGTTCAAATTGACAAAATAAAATTCTTATTTGGAATCATGAAATAAAAATTTACTTTGCATAAATTTTCATATCAATCTGGTAACTTTCATATTTTGATGAATAGTAAAAACACGCTATATTTTAATTAAAAACAACTTTTTCAATCGAAATAATTAATAGTCATAAATTATTAATTTGAGTGGTTTTAAAGTATATTTAGAATATATTTTTACAATTTAATACAATTTTGGTCATTGAATATAATTTCACATTTAAACCAGACATAAACAAGTGTCAATCTTTTGATAGTTATTATCTCTTAAGAACACGCAATTTGTTTTGACGACGGAAATTAATTTTTTAAATTGATTAATGCAACTGATATGTTTTGAATTTGGTAAAATAGACATCATTATTGATTTCATAATATCAAATATAGCTTAGGCCTAATTTTTGGTATTTTTCTGGAAACATTTATTTTTTGATGAATAATGAAACCGCTAAGTGGTAGTTAAAAAAAATGAATTTTTCATAAAACTTAATTTTACCGCTTCTGTGAATGGAATTTCGAAAATCTGAGAGACACGGTTGATGTCAGTAAATAAAATGTGGTTCAATGAGATGAAAATAATTTTTTGGTGAATAGTAACTTTTTAATTTTTTTTTACCACGGTTAAAAGTAAATAGGGTAATTAAAAGTAAAAATGATATTACTATTACCCTAACACATGTCCTAATTCTATTGTACAAGTGTAATTCGACCAAAAACAATATTAGGAATAAAATATGACCATTTAGGCCAACTTGGATAAGATTAGGACATTTATTATTAATTTATTTAAAGAACGGTTAAAATAGTTAAAACCAAAGTTTAGTAAATAAATCATTTTTAATATGGGGTTATACATAAGATAAATTCGACTATAAATATTCATTAAAAATATAAATATATTTCCTACATAATGGTGTTTTATTTGTAATTTTTAGACATTAAATAATTTAATTTATTTATGACACAATGATGATGCAGTAATTATCTTATTAATGAAATATTGACATAATTGATGTTATAAATACCCAAATAAATGTAATTTGAGACTTTTTATGAATTACACTAATTATCTAGGTTAATATGACATGTGAGTATTGATTTAATTAACTTGGTTCGAGCTAATCATTCTGTTATGATTTTCACAAAAAATCAATTACTAAATAGTGTCAAAATTAACATAAAATAGTTTTTAGAACAAATATTATATTATTAATTGTTATTTTATTCCTAAAAATCAAAGGATCGGCCAAATGACTTAGATAAGGTTATATATATTAATAATAAACAACTTGGGGTTCGTTTGGCTTGATATAGTAAGTTTATTAATCTTATAGTGTAAGAAAACAAGAAGACACGGTGAAAGTTAAACTATCTAACTTAAAGTTAAATCTAAATGATAAGGTTAAAATTGATACCTAAACTTGTCTAAATTATATTTTATGAGAGGATTTAGACCCCTACCCACCTTATCTTCGAGATATACCAATTTGGAGCTATTAAAAACCGAATTTGACTTTATAATAAAATAATATTTTTGTTATTCCAAAGGTGCCCCTCTCCTCCCTTATAAAAGGGCACCTCCTTCCCCTCTTCCTCACACCACTTTGAGCCTTCAAGCTCGGCCAACCCCTGCCAATTTCCCTTATCCGCTTCCCTAGAAACATCCTAGAGCTTCCGGTCTTCCTCAAAGAACAATTTTAGTGCCCAAAAAAGAGATCTCAAAAAGGCGCTTCAAAGAAGAGGTAATGTCCGTTACCGATTCTTTCATCTTTATTTCTTCTTCCACTTATTCTTCTTAGGTTGTTTCATTATGAAGTAATAACATAAGTATCACTTATACACTGATATGTTATTATAATTATGAAAAAACCTTATTTCACCATCTATCCATCCTACGGAAAATGAAATCACCGCGCGTGCGTACGTACAGAATACCGTCTCCACGCCGTGGTGTAATCTATTTTCCACCACCACCTTACTTGGATGGGTATAATGGTGTACATAATAACTATATATTATTATTGTAAATTGATATTGATTCTTAAATAGTATACATACACTCCAATACAATTCCACGATCATGAAAATGATATCATCGCTCGTGCGTACGTACGGACTACCGTCTCCATGACGTGATGAGATTCATTCTCCACGTTAATCATTCATGAATGATTATAAAGTATATATAATAATTAATAATTAAATATATGAAATAATAATGATTCTGGATTTATGTGTATATATATGTATGTCGTCTACTTAATTCCATTCAACTCAATAAGGAAAAGAAAACAACGTTCATGCGTACGTACGGTCTACCATCTCCATGAACGATGTATTTCTTTCCATTTACTGATCTATTATATATATATATATATTCTGAATATATATTATATATAAATCATGTTTTATATTATGGAATTAATTAATCATGATCTAAGTAATTATATGAATAATTACAATTCAAAACACGGACGACAAATGAAACGATTTTTCCCAAAACGCTCTTTAACATGGAATTTACAAAAGAACGTGTAATATAATGCCATAAGTGAACCATATATGATATCATAACAATGAGTATTATTCTGGAATAAGTCAATGACATTATTTAATTCGTTATATAGGAGGTTCGGACACATACGAAGCAAATCAGACCTAAGGTTAGGGAAATATCACAATCTCATTTTCATCCGAGATTGTTTATACTTTGGTATTTACTGGGGTGTATTTTATCATCCACATCCATGTTTCCCCAATATGTAATATTTATATCCTTCTACAATAGTTTATATCCAATTTTACCCTTCGGTGAGTTTTTAGTAAAAGATATGAAAGGAATCTTTTGTCGTTTTACATACGAGGTACTTTTTGACTTTTCCGACAAAAGTACGAGAAGAATGTTTTCTTTTAACTTATACGACATGAATGGATTTTTAAAACATTATTTCCAAGATGATTCCCTTATTAGTTTTAAAGTTTATTTTTAATCAAATTCATTTAGTTATAATTTTATGACATGTTAATAAATGAAAAGTGTTTTTGAAGTAGAAAGGATATTTTCCACAAGAATGGAGTTCAAGTGTTTTATCAAAATTATTTTCCATCTAAGATAATATAGGGTTATGTTTATATTCCCATTATTACATGGATTTGATTATGTTGTGATGGAATTATTTTTATGAATTCCTTTATCTTATATGAATTGTTTTATGATGTCATGTTGTTTAAGAATCCCATTTTTATTACATGGGTTATGCTATGATGTATGGTTTATGATTTTGTGGAACACATAATAATGGTATCATTATGATATGGTTGGGACCTATATCTCCCTCCAATTCATTGGGTAAATATTTTATATCTCATGAGATAGACATGGCTGGAATGGTAGGTTATACCGGTTCAGTGAAACCGGACTGAAACGAGGAGTGAACTCGGTTCAGAAACGGACTTTGTCCACTAAGATTGTCTTGGCAATGAGCCTTGACTAATAAGAAATGATTCTATATGATTATGTGTGTATGCCAAAAAGTTTCATGTTTTATGTTATGATTATTGGGATTACATTTCACTACTATGATTTATCCCATGTTATGATATTATGATCTCTTTTGCAGCTTAAGATTTCCAAAATGTTGTGTTCTTATGAATATGATGTGATTGATATTTATTTTGTTTACCCTTACTGAGCATTTGAGCTCACCATTTTATGTTTTCTTTTCCCCAGGATATAAAGAAAGGTTTTAGGTGTAAAAAAAGGATGATCTTTATGGGAGATGTTGAAGATCTTTCACCATGTTTAGAAGATTATATTATGAGTTTCCAAAGACACTAAACTATTACGGTCCTTGCGTGTGTGTGTTTTTTTATGTACTAAGTATTCCAAAAAAGTAATGTAATGTCCATGTACGTAAGGCTTTGGGTCTCTACACTTTTTCATTTTCCTTCCCCTCTTATTAAGACTAAATTTTATTACCCCAATTTCTGATGTGTGTTTTCCAAAAAGGTATTTTTCTATTTTTAACCATTTATTTTCAAAGAAAAATTTCAAATTGATAGGAAAAAATTTATTTAAGGAGGGTATAATGTAACACCCCAAGATTTTATAGTAAATTATCTCTTTACATAAATTCAATAATGTGCGCTACACGCAACAGTGAGTTCGAGAGCACCACGACTTACCAAACAAGTTGTTAAAAAAGTTGTTATGAATAAAATTAACTTTATTTTGAATTTTATATATTCCATATAATTTTATAATCCATATTATGTGTTTCTTAGACATAATATAAGAACAAATTCGTTTTTTCAAATAAAAGAACTATTTTTAAAAAAAATGCAATTTTACCGCCATTTAATGGCGAACCTTTTTTAAAACCAATATTTGAATATTTAATATATTTAATTTAATGAAATTATATTATTATTTATAATATTTACATAAAATTTTTGTTTGGATAAATTTTTGGTACTTTTCTAACAACATTCATATTTTGATGAATAGTGAAAATTACTAAATTTTAATTAAAAACAACTTTTTTAATCGAAATAATTTGGAGTGTTAAATTATACATTTGAGTTGTTTAAAAGTATCATTATATTATATTTTTATCATTGAATATAATTTTGGACATTGGATGTAATTTCACATTTAAATAGGACATAAACAATTGTTAATCTTTTGATAGTTATTATTTTTTTTAAACATTCTTTTTGTTTTGACAACGGGAATTAATTTTAAATTATTTTTTGGCACTTATGTGTTTCTAATTTATAAAAATTGATTCTGTATTTGGAATCTGGTGGTCCAAATTAGGTAAATAGGTCACTTTTATTTTTAGAAATTATGAATATTTACTTCAGTAAATATTTTATTTACCATGGTTATAGGGTAAATCTAGTAAATAAGGCAACAAAATATTATTATAATAATATTAAATTACCCAACATGGGTCTTATTCCTATTTGATGATACATGTCCATCCATGATCATCCTTGGGTCGATTTTGGGACCACATGGAGCCACTTGAGTGTGATAGTGACAGTTTATATTAATTAATTTAAAGTAAAGACAAAAATAACAAAAACATATATCTTTCTATAAAAAAAATTATTACAAGGTGTTATATAAGTTAAAATTTAGACTATAAATATTTATTAGGAATAAAAAAGTATTTATTATATAATGGTATTTTATTTATAATTTTTATACATTAAATAAGTGAATTTATTTATTACCCAATGATGATGCTCTTATTACCTTATTAAAGAAAGAATCAAATAAATGGTATTATAAATATTTAAATAAATATAAATTCAATGTTTTTATGAAATACAAGAATTTTATAGGTGGATATAACATGTTAGTATTGATCCAATTTATCTTGTTCAAAGTAATCAAGTTGTGATGGCTTTCAAAAAAAAACAAATACTAAATAGTGTCAAAATGACATAAATTATTTCTTAAAACAAATATTATATTAGTAAATTATATAATATTCCAAAAAATTTATGGTTTAGAAAAAAAATTAAATAATATAATATATTTCATTAATGAACAACTTTAGGGTATTTTGGATGTTTAGAGTATGTTTATTAACCATATATTATAAGAATACATGAAGACACGTTAAATGTTAAACTATTTAACTAAGAGTTAAATCTAAAAGATATGGTTAATATGGTGACATAAAACAATATAAAACCTATTGGTTATGATTTTTTCTACCCCTCCCCATCTTCGTCTCTAAATAAATCATTTTTGAGCCATTAGAAAACGAAAATTATTTTATTATAAAATAATATTTCAAGCTTTTCCTAAAGTGACCCTGACCTCTCTTATAAAAGGGTAGTTCCCATTATTTTAATTTCACACCTCCAATGCCATTTTTCTAGGCCAAACCCTGCCCAAATATCATCCCAAAATTATTCTCTTCATCCTAAAGGCATTCTATTTTCTAGAAAGACACCCTAGGAATCCCTTTTGGTCAAATCAAAAGGAAGAACCCAAAGAAGAGGTAAATATTTCATCACATCTTTCAAGTTCTTTTCTTCTTCCACTTACACATTCTTTGTTGTTTCCATTATAAAATAATAACTCTATTATCTTATATATATTGTGATATTATTATAAAAATGGTATAACCATATTCATTATTCTATCCATCATATTAATGACAAAATCACCATACGTGCGTACGTACGGCTTACCGTCTCCACGTCGTGGTGTAGTTTTTTATTCAATCACATCATTATTTGTATGGGTATAATAATGAAGATAACTGATTTAAATAATAAATATACCTTGTTAATGATTATTTTTATATGATATTCCATCCAATTACATACTATTTCACCATCAATATAATGATATTGTCTCTCGTGCGTACGTACGGATTACCGTCTCCACGAACGCGATGAGATTCATTCCCCATCGTAATCATTCAAGAATAATTTTTATTTTTTGATTAAAAATAATTTTAAAAAACTTAATATCATTATGGAAATTAATAAAATACATCATATCCAAAACCAACATGGCTTACATAACTGAGCATATAAAGGAAAACAGACCAGTTAACACCCGAAATGATGATACTACTAAAATATTATTAACAAGGCAATATTAAGGGATCATATATGATATCATATTTACTTACATAGTTCTTTTATAATTTTATAATAATATTTTAACTGTTATACATGAGGTTAACTTACCCCGACCAAGGAAAGTTCAAGGTAAGGGGTTTTCATATCACTTTTATTCTCATGGGATTCATGCTATATTACCACTATTTACTTTTGTGTGGAGTATGTACTTCCCATGATTGTATTTTTTGTGTAATATAATTTAATTTATGGGTATTTACATCTTAATTTTATGATACATCTATCTTTTGGGTGTATGTTTCATAGGTTTCCAAATCGGTAATGGAATTTCATATTTTCATTTCCACTCATTGGTCTTTACTCATTCTTCATTGATTACTTAAATCCAAGATTATGTGTGAAATAACTATTTATTCACTTTTATAGTATTTCCAATCCCCTTTTTATGGAAAATTTTTTAATAAACATAATAACTCCATTGATAAATTCTAAATTCATCGATATAAACTTGATAAGAGTAATTTTAACTCAACTACTTTTCGTTGTGTTAAACATCCATATCATTGGTGTTGTTTTTACAAGAATATGTGTTAAAGTACTCTGATTGATTTTAACTAAATATCCAATAATATTGAGTGTATTTATATTTTTCACACATAATTATTTCATTGATTTATCCTTATCCTAAAGATACAATATTTATAATGGAATTCATCCCAACTGACATTCCATTAAAAGTTCTTTTTTGTTTTTCCCCTATTCACTTTTATTTGGTTTATATACTATACATTGACATAGTATATCATGAATCCCTTTATTCTCATGATATTATAAGGTTTTGATTACCTCAATTAGTTTTATTCCAGCATCTCTCATTTGGTTAGGAACACTAACTAAAATATCATTTTAAATATTTTAAAATTTTATTCCTCTAAATCTTTATCATTAATGTCCATGCATTAAAAATGGTTTTAAGGATTTATTTATATGGACATTAATTTTTTAAAATTAAAATTAATTTTAAATGTTTCAAAGTGGTATGGGAAACTTTGATTCAAAAATCTTTTTTAAACATCTTCTTGATAAACAGTGAGACTTTTATATGTTTTCAAGAAAAAGGGGGATATTTATCTCAAATAGTTTTGATGAAAATTTTTATCTATGTTAATATCCTTAATTATTATCTATTCAGGTTAATTTTTTATAATAAAATATTACATATTGTATAAAATGTGTTATGTTTTACTCTAGATATGCTATTTTTATACCATTCATGGCTTCTGGTTAAAATATTGACATTTCATATGCTATTTTTAATACGAATGTTTAGGTTATGCTTCAGCCTTTTCATATGAGGAATGAATTGGACATAGTAAGTGATGGGTTGAGCCATCTATAGCTCCTCGATGCATTGGTAGGTCTCATGAGACAAACTAGTGTCTTTTCACAAGGCCTTGAAAAAATCTTATTTGTAGGCTTGGAACAAGGCCTTTACTATATGGTAATGAATTCTGGAATTATGCATTCCATCATTATGAAAGTGGCTATTGATATTTCATGTTATTATTCAACTAGTGGAATATTCACGTGAATAAGTAAATGGAATTATTTGATTTTATCTTTTCTATATTATAATGATGTTTATGTTTAAATTATTTGGTTTTAGTCTTATACATTGCCTTAATTGTTTATGCTTATTTATGAAAGTTTTCGCTATATTTTTATCCTTAATGAGCATCTGGGATCACCCCCTTTCTATGTTTTATTTTTCCCAGGAAGTGATGAATGATTTTATGATTTACCTACAGGGATAGGCTAAGGATATAAGTGTGGCCAATGGGGAAAAATGTTGTTGATGTTTTTATTTCATGATGTAATGTAAAACTTATTAATGTATCTAGTAATTCCAAGGCTACTAAACATATCAGTCTTTCAGGATTTTGTCCCTTGTAATCATGCCAATGTTATGTAATAATGTACCAACTCTGTGTAACTGAATATGGGGCATTACAGTTGGTATCAGAAGAAGTTTAGTAAAAACCTTGGAAACATGATTTTGAAAAACTGTGATTAGAGAACACTACCCTAAGATAGAATTTCAGGATCAGTATAGAATAAATACATAGAGTTTTGGTACTATAGAGATTTTGTGAGTTTTCCAATAAATACATCCCAGTCTAGATACGATAAGGTAGAGGCGGTTCTGGCACAGATGTATCTTGGGGTAAAAACTCGAAAACACAGCTTTGAGCTAGACTCAAATGGGAACTAGTGCATGAAAACAGGCCTTGCTGCACTCTTGGTTACGACACTCCTGGGGGATATGCTTAGGATAATTCACATTCTCATTATAAACATTAATGAAGGATTTATGAGTATATACATCTTCAATTAAAACATTTTTTTATGATTATGGATTACATCCATAAATTGTTCAATTTATGTTAAGTGTTTTTCAAGATTGGAATTATGTATTGTGATTCATAAACTAATCTAGTGTTTTCCATTATTTATATATGGCTCATAGTAGAAGAAATGAAAATTCCAGCAATACGCATGATCGAAATATTAATAAGGATCATATCCTTCATGGTATTAAGCCATAATTTAGAAAGGAAATAACATCCCATGTATTATCATCATACGAAGAAATAGTATCATGTGTTAATATGATAAGTAAACAATTATCGGAGTCCTATGGAATTTATGGGAAGCCAAAGACTAAAAGGATGGTAGAGGGAAAGATGGATAAAGGGGATAAGGGAAAGAAGGATTTTCCTATATGTCATAAATGTGGAAAAAATCACTTTGGTAAATGCTTGAAGGGAATGAGAGTTTGTTATAAGTGTGGAGAAAAAGGCCACCATGTATGTGATTGCAAGGGTAATAAAAAGGTGTAAAAGGTACAATGCATCATCTGCAAGGAGTTGGGACACTATGATAATCAATGTCCAAATCATCAGAGTATACCTTAAATGATGTTATTGGATAATAATAAAGTTCTGATACTACTGAAGATGAATAGGAATGATTATAATTTTTATGTTTTTAAAGTATTGTGTCATTTTTTTATTAATCATGTACATGAAATAATAATTATAGAGTATATAAGGATTGTACTGCAGTACTATTTCATTAAGGATTTGAGATTATATGGTTCTAATAAAAGTGACTCTATAAAAAGATAAACATTTAAAAAAATAGATGGTTGAAAGAAAGATAAACCTTAATACAGTTCTGATACTGAGGTGGTGATTTTGAAAAAATATATGATTGATTTGGATATTTGATATTCTTGACTACTTTGAAATTAATTAATTGTTTGTTTATTTCATTGTTGTTGGAGTTTACAAAATTTTTTGATATAAGGAATATATCATGTATTATATAAGAAATGAAGAAGTACATAACTATTCAAATATGTCTTTTTTGTAATTCAGTTTATTACCATGTCTTATGAGAATACATGATGAAGGTATTCACATGTATGTTATCTGACCTTCATTATTAACTTTGGACTGTGAGTTTGGACAAAAGTATTTGTGATAAGTCTAATGGTTGGAATGTATCAAGTTAGACAATGGATACTATTGTTTACTGTTAAAAAACGTCTTAAGATTATTTTTTAATTGTTAAAAAAAGGACAACCTGGAGGTCGTGCGACAACCCATCGCATTTGGTAAGGCTGCGAGAGTTGAACTTGCAACCGAAGGGCGACAAGGTTGCATCACCTACCATTTTCCTACATGATGTACTGGATTGTATAATGTAGTTTTTTAAATGGTGTGACAGATAAATTATAAATTCATTTTTTTGGAACCCTATACGATTAGGATAAATAAAATATTTTTGAATTCTATTATCTTTTGGACTGAAAGATGGGTTTGTGGTAGGAATTAGTTGAAGGAAGAAACTATACTTCTGAAGTGTATATATATATGTATTCCTCTTATTATATGAATAAATTAATTCTTTAACATTAGGGAAGGGATCTTAAAACCAAATATGGGTTATCTTAATACCTTATGTTTTGTTCAACCAATGATATTTTACATCATATAAGATTGATGGCTTTGAGGCCCTCAATATTACACTTATTTGTTATTTATGACCTCAATAACTCCCTATAAATATTTATGTTTTCACTCCAAATTTTTGTCTCTAATTTCCACCAATGTTCTCCTTATTTAGATTATAATTTTGTGGGGAATTTTTCATTTCACTTTTCCTTTTATTAAGACTAAATTTTATTAAACCAATTTTCGCTGTGGGTTTTCCAAAAATTTATTTTTATATTTTTAACGATTTCTTTTTGAAGAACAATTTCAAATTGTGGGGAAAAAATTAATTTAAGTAGGGTATAATGTAACACCCCAATATTTCATAGTACACCATCTCTTTAAATAAATTCAATAACTTTCACTACATGAAAAACTGAGTTCGAGCGCACCACGACTTACGAAATTAGTCATTCAAAAAGCAGTTATGAATAGTATTAATTGAATTTTGAATTTTATATAATCCATATAATTTTATAATCCATATTATGTGTTTCTTAGCTATAATATAAGAACAATTCATCTTTTTTTCAGATAAAAGAAGTATTTTTTCAAAATGAAATTTTACCGCCTTTTAATGGAGATTTTTTTTAAAAACAATATTTGACACTTTTAAGTATTAAATTTAATGAAATTAAGTTATCATTTGGCATTGGGAATTACAAATTTAGTTTGGATAAATTTTTGGTACTTTTTTGATAACTTTTATTTGTTGATGAATAGTGAAAATACAAAATCTTAATTAAAAATGACTCTTTGATCAAAATAAATTAGATTGTTAAATTATACATTTGAGTGTTTTAAAAGTATAATAACATTATATTTTTATCATTTAATATAATTTAGGTCATTTTATGTAATTTCACATTTAAACAGAACATAAACAAGTGTTAATATTTTGATAGTTATTATTTCTTAAAAACAATCTTTTATTTTGAGAATGGGAAATAATTGTAAATTAATTTCTACAAATTATGTGTTTTGAATTTGGAGTAATGGATTCTATATTTGAAATTAGGAGGTCCAAATTGTGTAAATATTTAACTTTAATTTTTAGACATTATGAATATTTACTTTAGTAAATATTTTATTTACCACGGTTATATGGTAAATCTGGTAAATAAGGGTAAACAAATATAATAATAATAATATTAAATTACCCTAAAATGTGTCCTATTCCTATTGGTTGACACATTTCATACCATGTGAGACCTTTTTTTGATGTTGGGACCACTTTTAGCCACATTAGAGTGATAATGACACTTTATATTAATTAATTTAAAGTAAAGACAAAAATGACATAAACATATGTCTTTTAGTAAAAAAAATTACATGGTGTTCTATAAGTTATATTTTTGACTATAAATAATAATTTAAAATATAATAATATTTCCTACATAATATTATTTTATTTATTATTTTTATACATTATATAGTTAATTTTATTTATGACATAATAATGATGCAGTAATTACATTATTAATGAACGAGTCTAATAAATGGTATTATAATTATTAAAATAAATATAATTTCGAATTTTTTATTACATAAAATATTTTTCTAGGTGAATATGACATGTTAGTATTTATTAAATGTATCTTGTTCTAAGTAATACAGTTGTGATGACTTTCACAAAAACAATATACTAAATAGGGTCAAAATTGACATAAATGAGTTTTTAAAACAAATATTATATTTATAAATTAAATAATATTCCAAAAAATATAAGGATAAAATAAATGGATTAAATAATAGTATATATGTCATTAATTAAATACTTGAGGTTCTTTAAAATATTAGTGTATTTTTATTAACAATATATTGTAAGAATACAAGAAAACACGGTAAAAGTTAAACTATTTAGCTATTAGTTAAATCTAAAAGATAAAGTTAATATGGTGACCTAAACCTATATAAAACCTATTGGTTGAGAGTTGTGTGACCCATACCCTCCTTAGACTCTAAATAAATCATTTTTTAGCTATTATAAACTGAAAATGATTTTATGATAATATAATATTTCAAGTTTCTCCTAAAGTTACCCTCACCTCTCTTATAAAAGGGAACCTACAGTTCTCTTAATTTCACACACCCAAATCCATTTTTCTCGGCCAAAACCTGACAAAATATCCTACCAAAATTCATTTCTTAAAATTAAAGTCCTTCCTTTGTTCAAAAAATTACCCTATGGAGCCCTTTTGATCAAATCAAAAGGAAGAACCCGAAAAAGAGGTAAATATTTCATAACCTCTTTCAAGTTATTTTATTCTTTAACATCTTCTTTCTTTTTTGTTTCCATTATAAAATAATAACTCCTGTATATTATATATAATGTGATGTTATTATAAAAATTTTACAACCATATTCATTATTCTATTCATCATATGAATGACAAAATCACCATACGTGCGTACATACGGCTTACCGTCTCCACGTCGTGGTGTAGTTTGTTATTCAAACACTTCATTATTTGGATAGGTATAATAATGAGTGTAACTAAATTAAATAATAAATATAAAATATTAATTATTCTGTATATATGATATACCATCCAATTACAAGCGATTTCACCATCAACATAATGATATTGTCACTCGTACGTACATACGGATTACCGTATCCACGAATGTGATGAGAATCATTCTCCATCATAATCATTCAAGAAAAATTTTCATTTAATGATTAATAAAATGTTTAGGAACTTAATAACATTCTGGATATGAATAAAATAAATCCTATCCATAACATACATGGCTTGCGTAACTGAGCATATAAAGGAAAATGGATCAGTTAACACCCGAAATGATGATACTACTAAAATATTATTAACAAAGAAATATTAAAAGATCATATATGATATCATATTTTTGTATATAGTTATTTTATAATTTTGTAAAAATTATTTAACTATTATACAGGTTGTTAAAATACCATCGACCAAGGAAAGTGAAAGGTATGGCGTTTTCATCTAACTTTTATTCCCGTGAGATTCATGCTATATTGCCACTATTTTCTTTTGTGTAGTGTATATACTACCCATGGTTGTATTAATTGTGTAATATAATTTAATTTATGGGTATTTAAAACATCATTGTACAATACTTCTTTCTTTGGGGTTTATGTTTAGTATGTTACCAAATCAGTAAGGGAATTTCAATTTTCAATTTCCACTCATTGGGCTTTATGCATACTTCATTGATTACTTTACTCCAAGATTATTTGTGAAATCACTATTTATTTACTTATTTAGTAATTTTTACTCCCCTTTGTGTTGAAATACTTTTTATACACATAATCAATCCATTGATAAATTATGATGTCATCAATATAAACAAGATAAGAGTAATTTTAACTCAATTTCTCTTCATTGAGTTAAAAATCCAAATCATTTGTGTTGTTTTTACATGAATATGTGTGAAATTACTCTGACTTATTTACACTAAATATCCAATAATTTTGAGTGTATTTATATTTTTCAAACATAATTATGGCATTGATTTATCTTTATCCTAAGGTTACAGTCTTTATAAATGAAGTCATCTCACCTTACATTCCATTGAGTCTTCTTTGTTGTTATTCACCTATTCACTTTTATTTGGTGTATATACTATACATTAACATAGTATATCAAAAATACCTTTATTATCATGATATAATAATGTTTTTATTTCCTCAATTATTTTTATTTTAACGTCTCTCATTTGGTTAGGAACTCTAACAAAAATATCATTTTAAATTTTTTAAAAATTAATTCTTCTAAATCTTTTTTTATTAATGTCCATGTTTTAAAAATGGTTTTAGGTATTTATTTATATGGAAATTATTGTTTTAAAATTAAAATTCCTTTTAAAATTTTCAATGTTTTATGGGACACTTTGATTCAAAAATATATTTTAAATGGATTCTCGAGAAATAGTGATACTTTTAAATATATTCAAGAAAAAGGGGCATATTTATCTTAAATAGTTTTGATGATTATTTTCATCTATGTAAATATCCATAATTATTATCAATTAAGGTTAATATGTTATAATAAAATCTTACATATTGTATTAAATGAGTTATGTTTGCCTGTGGATGTGCTATTTTTATACTATTCATGGTTTGTGGTTAAAATATTGACATTTCTTATGATAGTTTTAATATGAATATTTAGATTATGTTTCAACCTTTTCATATGAGTAATGTATTGGACATAGTAATTGATGGGTGGAGCCCACTATAGATCCTCTATAAATCAGTAGGTCTCATGAGACAAACTAGTGTCTTGGCACAAGGCCTTGAAAAAATATTATTTGTATGCTTAACACAAGGCTTTGACTATGTGGTTATGAAGTCTAGAATTTTTCATTCCATCATTATGAATGTGGCTATTGATATTGCATTTTATTATTCGACTTGTACAATATCTATGTGAATAATAAAATTGAATTATTTGATTTTATATTTTCCATATTATGCTGAAGTTTAGGTTTAAAAGGCTTTTGTTTTAGTCTTATACATTGCCTTAATTGTGTATGCTTATTTATGAATGTTTCCTCTATATTGTTATCCTTACTAATCATCTGATGTCACCCCTTTCTATGTATTATTTTTCCCATGATGTGAAGAAATATTTTATGGTTTACCTATTGGGATAGTATAAGGATATAATTATTGTCAATGGGGACAAAATTTTGTGGATGTTTTTATTTCATGATTTAACGTAACACTTATGAAAGTATTTAGTACTTTCAAGGCTACTGAATGGATCCGTCTTTCGTGATTTGATCCCTTGTGATCATGCCATTGTTATGTAACAATGAACCAAATCTAGGTAACTGGGGTTAGGCTATTACACTAAGCCCATTTGTGGGGGATTATAAAGGAGGTGGAATCATTGGGTTTCACTCTTGGACAATCCAAAGATGAGCTTTAATATGTTAATCTCAAGCAGAACCACCTATGATAGAAGTGGAAGTTGATAGAGATTACCACTCGAGCAATGTTATTTGAGCCACCCCAAGAGTATGTCACCCTCGCACACCTTACCATGATGTCTTAAGAGAGTGTTTTAAGGTGTTATGTAACAAGAGCATAGTACTACTATTATGTATATTATTCTTGCATAGAGAATATACATTTTTTTTATTCTTTTTACTTTGTAAATAGTTTTTTAAGAAAAAATAGTATTTTTAGTTAATATTCAACTTAAAAAAATATATTTTGAGGAATTAATAGATTTTAGAATTAAATAATATTTTAATAAAATATTATTATTATTAAATTAATTTTTATTAAATATAAATTATCATATAATTTTATAAATGCAATTATATATTTTTATTAAGGTTTGAAAGCTGTTTTTGTCAAAACCCATGAATTTTAGATAAATGTCGGTTTTTATTTAAAAAGTAAAAATACAAATATTTAAAAAATTATTTCGATAAAATGATTATTTTTTTTTGGAATCATGACGTCAAAATTATCAAGCGGTGAATATTTCATAATTTTCTGAGCCAGTCGAATGTTTGGGTAAAAATTAAATAATATTTAAATATATAATGTATTTTATGACATCATAATGACCCTACAGTGATGTAATAATATACTATAAACATTATTTTTGGCCAATATATGTTTTAACATTAAAATAATGTGATTTTGGGTTTTTTATATATTTTAAAAATCACTAGTGTACCTTTCAAAGCTTATAAAACATTTGGTCTTTTTAAATTCTTTTCCTTGAGAGTGTGACTCACCTCCACATAAGCAACCCTATTATTTTAAGAATTTAGGCCATTGGCCTTATAAAATATTGTTTTCCAAAACCTTTTTGAAAAACCCATGGGCAAAAACCATTTTCTGATTTGTGGTTTTGATTAGTTTAATGTGAGGTGTCCCAAACCTAAATAATAAACAATTCCCTCTCCTTTCCTATATAAACCCACCCAATCTCACACTTCATATTCAATCAAAGCCAATGGTTTTCGAACAACCCCATACCTCCTCTCTCTATAATCCTTAAAAGGATACCTAATCTCTCAAATATCCTCTCTCAAGCCTCTCCCATGCTTTTAGGATCGCACTTCCTAGTAAGGGATTTCTTTCTTTCTCATTTTGTGCAATTTTCTTTAAGTTGTTATGACATTTTGTTTTCAAATAATATAGTTGGGGAAGTATTTATAACCTCCCCATACTACCTTATTTATTTTTTGATGATGGTATACCCCTTTATCTCTCATTAATGCCTCCCATGTACACCCGTTATAATGCCTAAATTCCGTGAGGGATTTCTCCATCTTCTTTAATATTCAAGAAATTCTTTCATATTATGAATATAAATTCCATAAAGTTTGTTGGGACTTGTATATATATTACCCCTTAATTTCCATTTCATGTAAATATGATGAGAGACCCATTTCTCTCTGATCAATCAGTTTCATGAATCCTTATGTCACACTGTTAGCTGCAAAAATTGTACCACATTTTTTCAATCCAAGAACATTGTGTAGTAAATACCATACCCATGTCTCTATCAAGGGTATTAACATTTATGAACATATAAATATTTAACGGTACATTCATGTATTTATTCCACATTACTTAATCATGGAATAATTACTATGTTAATTGATTCCATGTTATTTGATCCATGTGGAACACTTACATATGAAATGAAATGTTTAAGAGGGGTGCACCCTGATAGTGTTCCAATGCACTGGGTAAAGTATAATATCATGATATGTCATGTGAAATGAGTGTTGACTCGTGATAATTAAAGTTCAATGAGGGTTTAATCGTGCTTCATGTTCAATTAGGGTTTACTCATACTCCATGTGCAATAAGCCTTGGCTCATGAATAATTCCATGTTAAGTTTTGTATCCACATTTCCATGTTATGATTATCATGCTTTATTATACCTTTATGTTTATGTTTCTCTTGTGTCCCATGTATTATCATATTTTATAACATGTATTTTATTCCTCATGTTATTATATGTTTATTCCCTTACTGGGATTTATAGCTCGCCCTTTTCTTATGAATGTCCTCATATTATCCCATGCAATGCTAACTACGAGGGAATATAGTGGCAATGCAAAAGAATTTTTCAATAAAGATGATGTATTTTATGTTTTAAGTTGTTATGCAATGATATTAATCCCCAAAGACACTATAAATCTCAATCTCCTATGTTGTATCAAGTTAATTTTATTTAATACATCATGTTTATGTATGTAATAAAGAGCAGGGTTGTTATAATCCTAACCTCTAAAATTCTATAAACCATCACTCTGATGTGAACTACAAAGAACTAGTCATAACCATTATTTAAATTGAGTCTTTAGATAACAATTCATTATCTTTAATTTCTAAAGTCTTTTAAGGGGTTTATTTTCAAATAATTAGTTCATTACAATTACATAATATAATATTACATGTTAAATGGGATACATCCAAAATGTATCCATTTTTTGAGTTATACAAAACATTTTATATAAAAAAATCATTTAATGAAATATTTTCACAATTTTCTTCTCCACATCAACCTTTTTCATATATATCCTTCAAAACCAATTAATTTCTTTTGAAACATAGGTTGAGAAAAAAATCATGGCAGGGGTAATGTAAAATGATTTATAAAAACATGTTATTCCATGAATACTCATTTTCAAAATATTCCCTTTTGATAATTATCATTGACCACAAAATCAACAATTTCTTAAATAAGAAATAAACATCAATGCCTACATATTTTCATTTAACATTTAATGAGAGATCATAAAGGAAAAATAAACCCTTTAAATGTTTCTTTACAATCATATAAAAGTTAAGTTTTTTTCATAAACATATACATTTCACCCATAAAATGTTGCATAAAATTTTATGAATTTTTAAACACATTATCTTACCTCATTATATCCTAATATTTTCATGAAAATAAATTAAATGAATATATAAATCATGCATGTAACATTGGAAATAAATTTTATATCACTCATAAAAATTAAACAACATAACCATTTAATTCACATAATCTCTTAGGAGAAACCTATAACCTATTAACTCTACCCCATTACCCAATGAATTAGAGAGCTGTAATAGGCTCAACCATCATTATGATATATTTCAGGCACACCAGTCATCATGAGATATATTTTTATCAAACTTCATTATAAAAATTATTAATAACTACAAAAAAACCATCACACAGGAAATCATTCATTTCAATTATCATACTCATAAAACCAATCATTTCACCAATAAAAAAACTTATCCGGATATTGAAATATGCATTCCATTATAATCCATTTTTCAAAATACAAATAAAAAATGAAATAATTTTTTTTACTTGAATAATGTATGAAATATTTTAAAATAATAAAAACATCATATAATAGTTACTTATTGAAAAAAACTAGTAATGTTGTATACATAAAAAAATAACATTTACTTGGCCACTTTGTCAAAAAGTTACATATAAAAAATGTAATAAGATTCCTTTTGAAAAACATCACAATAAAGTTTAAATGAACACAAATATTCATTTATAATTAATTTAGGAATATATAAATAAATTAGTACATATATTTTAAGAATATTCTAATGGAAGAAAAATATTAAGAAAATAAATTATTAAATCATTTAAAACGTGGTTTTTGAGTTGTTGTGCCCCTTACAATGAGTCTGAATTGTCACATAAATTAATTATCCCACATATAGGTAATTATGATGAATTATTTACATTATGAATAATGTTTTAACTATTTATTCTCTTACCACAAAACCACTTATTTCATTAATTTTAATGATATTATTAATCACTTAATCGGTTCATTCCGTGTTGGGTGTTTGAGGATTCTAGTTCATAATATCAATAAAACATTAGATTTCTGACCATGGATAAGGAGAAATTATTCCATAATATGAAAAATATAAAATAATGATGAAATTAACATTTTTATTCTCTAATTATAATTTTCATACAAACAATGTATGGTGGATACAAAATATAAATTATGTTACAATCATGGAGACGAAAGGTCTTACGCACACATGATTAACCTTTCCTTTTCTCAAAGAATATGATTGAATGAATGCATGTATATTTTTAATTAAATATGTTTATTATTATATCATTAATAATATATTACCCCTTTAAATAAACTTTTATATACCATTAATGTTAGGTGGTGATTTAAAATAAATCACATCACTTCGTGGAGGTTGTAATCCACACAAAAACAGGAATGATGTTATAATTTTCAATAGATATAATGGTCGTAAAATTGATGATATATTAGTATTATATAATTACAATTATTTCATAAATATCATATATATACATAAATTCATCATTATAATTAGATTTGAGAGGTATTGTTGGGATAAAAATTACATCTATTGACGAGACGATAGTCCATCATTCACATGAATGGTGGTTTCATTTCCAAATAGGTGAGTAAGGAGATGGACTAATATTAATCCACAAAGATTATTAAATATTTTTATATTTTATATATTTAATTTATTTTATCACAATTATTATATGAGTTTATAATTAGGTAGAAGAAGATATAAAACTAAAATATTCATTCATAATTTCGACTTATTTTTCTGGAAAATCGTTATCTTAACAGCTCAGTTCATATAAGATTGATATTATTACAAAAAATAGAATAATATTATTTGTGGAGTGATGTTAATAAGGTATTGGGTATGTATTGGATGAAAAAATGGCTTTTTATGTGTTCATATGAGAGGATATATGGTGTCCTTTTATAGGTGGGTAAAGGAAAAACTTGGGGTTTTCAAATATTTAAATAAATTTTTGTATTTATCTAGTAAAATAGATCCATAATATAAATTTATGAATATGAGATGTATAATGTCCCGAAATTTTCTTTTATTTGTTTAAATATATGGGAATTTTATGAGTCCGCGAAAATTGACGGCGCGTGATTCTGGGGCCCGAAGTGCCCGCAGTGAATTTCTCAACTTTATTTCATGTATGATTAGTAAACGTGCGAGAAGGTTTTTATAACTTTTGAACCAGTGGTAAGAATTGAAATCTGGTGGCACTTTTAAACTCACAACACATGTTTTCTCTTAAGAAGACTTTCACCTCAACAACAGTTGGTTGAGGGTGAAAGTTAGTATTTGGGTTTTTCGTGTGTGAAAAAAATCAAAATAAAAATAAACGTGTATGACATTTTTATTTGAATTTTCAACAACCATATGGGTGTTGGGAGGTCGGGTCCACCAGAAATAAACCTCCATGTAGAGGTTGATGTGTGGGGACCACCATAACTTAACCTCTCATGAGAGGTTACGGTGGTGGGGACCACCCGTACCATAACTCCCATGTGAGGTTATGGTGGTGGGGACCACCCGGGACTAAACCCCCCTTTTAATTGAGAGAAACTCTCAACCCCCCTCATTAATGCGGAAGATCCTCTTGACTTCTTCCACATTAATTTTTCCAACGCATATTCCTTTATTTGTGCCAACTTAGTTAATTGGATTGCCCTTTTTTATAATTTAAGTAACAACATTGTTGGAATTTAGGAAGAATCCTAATAAATGAACCATCATAAATTCTATGATCGTTACATACCTACCCCCCTCTCTTATATATATAAAGCTTGGGAGGAGTATATGGGATGGCTTCACCGAGTGCCGAAGCACTGGTAAAGTGACGCGATTCCCAATACTTGTAGGATTACACTCTTGAATGAAGAACACATTCATCCAACAAAAAACACCGACGAAGAATGCCGACCTCGACTTCGGCCTTCTTCCTAGAGACTTCCTTCGACATAGGATGTCATCAACTACAATGAACCAACGCATAACTGATGATCGAGGAAAACACTGATGACACCGACATCCAACTTTTTCCCAACGATTCGCCTTCTTCACTGCGACTCCATCGACGTATCAACTCGAGGTATTAGTTTAATGCTATTTGTTTATCACGTTCCATGCACCCTTTCTTTTTCTTTTACGGGTTGGGAAGAATAGTTTCTAGAGGTTTTGTTGTGATTCATTCTTATTAACCTCTTTCTACCGCTCTAATGTAGAGAGTACATGCCAAACTCACATGGCCCATCCTCTTCGTAACCCTAGTATTGATTTGCAGTGTTCTTCGAAACGGAGAAAGGTGAAGAAGGCAATGAAGGCGACGAAGGAGACGAAGGAAACGACACTGCAACCTGTGGCCTGCGCGACCCACAGCGCCCCCATGGATCTCCGGCCTCTCGGCCTCGAGCCACGCCACACCCTGGCTGTGCCGCACCCTAGCCACCCTGGTCGCGCCGCCTTGGAATCCCAGCAGAGACATCCTAGTCGTGCCATCTGTCGGCTGAGCCACCCCGACCACTCCGGACACCCGGCCGAACCAGCCCCAGATGCGCCACCCTGGCCCCCCAGGTCGATCCTCCCCAAGACACGCCCCTGTGGCCCTCTGAACCGAACCGTCCCAACACTCCGGGATGACACCAATATCTACACCAGCATATCGGATGGCTCCCATGGAGTATCGTGAGCTACGGGTAAAACTGGAGGACTTGCATAAGAAGGGATTTATTTGGCCATGTGCATCACCTTGGGCAGCCTCGATACAGTCTTCCACGAAGGCGGATGGGATCTTGAGGCTTTGTGTTGACAATCGACGCATGAACCAGGTGACCGTGAAGAACAAGTACCCACTCCCGAGGATTGGCGACCTCTATGATCAACTGAATGGGGCTCGTTGGTTCTCAAAGATAGACCTCAGATCAGGCTATCACCAGCATAGTGTTTGAGATGAGGATGTGTAGAAGAGGGCTTTTAGATGTCGGTATGGCCACTATGAGTTCGTGGTTATGCCATTCAATGTAACCAATGCTCCAGAAGTGTTCATGAAACTCATGAAACATATCTTTTAGTCGTACCTTGATCGCTTCATAGTAGTCATGATTGACGACATTCTGATCTACTCGACTACTGAGGAGGTGCATGCCTACCATTTGTAGGTAGTACTGGACAGAATCTGAGAGAACCAAATTTGTCGTAAGCTCTTGAAGTGCCAGTTCTAGATCAGAGAGGGTCACTTTCGGGGAAATGTCATCTCAGAGGCTGGAGTTACAGTGGATCAAACAATGATTGAGGTGGTACTTTCTTGGGAGCCACCCAAGAGTGTGACAGAGGTATGAATTTTATTGGGTTTGGCTGGATACTACCAAAGGTTTATGCCAAATTTCTCCAGATTTCCAGCACCACTATCAGCCTTGATGAAGAAGGGGAAACACTTTGTGTAGTCAGAGAGATTCCAGAAGAGCTCTCAAGAGATGAGGTAGTGGCAGGCTAGTTCTCCCCCATCTTGAGGCTTCCAGAGGAAGGCATAGGGTATGTAGTCTACTGTGACACATCAGGAACTAGAATCAGATGTTTCCTAATGAATGATAGAGCAGTGATCGCCAATGGTTCTAGACAACTAAGATAGTACGAGTAGAACTACACCACCCATGACCTAGAGTTATCAATAGTTGTCTTCGCCTTGAGGATTTGGAAACACTATCTGATGGGAAACCATTTTACCATGTACTCTAATCACAAGAGTCTCAGGTATATCTTCTCCCAGAAGGACCTGAACCTAAGATAGAGACATTGGATTGAGTTCCTCCAGGACTATGACTTTGAGATAGTCTATACTCTAGGGAAGGGGAACATTGTTGTAGATGCACTCAGTAGGAGATCTGGTATAAAGCTTCTAGGTGAGGTGACAGAGCAGTTGGCTGTTTTGTAGATATCCTTTGTGGATCATGATAGAATATCTTTTCTTAAGTCTCATATAGTTAATCCCCCACTTCTTCAGTGAGTTGTGGAGGCAAAGCGTGGGGAAACTAACTGTGAGGCTTGACGTGCTCATATATCTACAGGTCATGAACATGATGGATTTTCTGAAGGTGGGTAGCACATAATCCCCTTTAAGGGACTTATCGTGGTACCAGTGTCAATTTAAGAGGAAGTGTTGAGGGAGTTTCACACATCTCCCATAGTGGTACATCCAGGAATTGAGAAAATGTACTAGGACCTCTGACAATAGCCCTGGTGGCCGGGATTGAAGAATGTAGTTTCAAAGTTTTCCTATCGATGCCTCACTTGTCATCAAGTGAATGTAGAGCATCAGGTACCAGCAGGATTGGTTCAACATTTATAGGTACCAGAGTGGAAGTGGGATGGGATATCCATGTACTTTGTGACAAGAATTCAACATAAATTCAGAGGCCATGACTTGATCTGGCTGATCGTCGACCGACTCACCATGTCGTCCCACTTCCTACCAATCAGAGATTAGGGTTCAGTACCGAAATTGGGATGCCTCTTTATGCAATTGATTATGTGGCTACATTGAGTACCCATGATGATTGTCTCCGATCATGACACATGATTTACTTCCCGGCTATGGAAGGGGTTGCAGGAGGCTTTCAGGACACAACTCCATTTGAGCACCGCCTTCCATCCTCAGAGGGATGGTTAGACTGAGAAGACCATTCAAACCCTTGAGGACATGCTACGTGATTATCTCCTTGACTTTGGTCGCAACTGGGAGGATCACTTGCATTTGGTGTAGTTTGCGTAAAACAACAGTTATCACTCCACCATTGGGATGAAACCTTTTGAGGTGTCATACGGGCATCCTTGCAGATCACTCTTCTGCTGGACTAACCCAAGGGAGTCAGCACTAGTGGGACCAGAGATAGAACGGGCTACCACAGAGAGGGTTCAGGTCTTCTAGGAGATGATGAAGACTACACAAAGTAAGAAGAAGTTGTATGCCGACATGAGATGGATACCTCTAGAGTTCGAGGATGGAAACCACCTCTTTTTATAGGTCACACCTTGACAAGGTTTGTGGAGATTTGGCTGAGGCAGAAAGATATCTCAGAGGTTCATCGGAACTTTTCAGGTCCTCAGCAATGTTTTCAAGGTGGAATACCACTTATCTCTTCCACCTCAGTTTCACGAAGTGCATGACGTCTTCCAGAAATCCCAGCAGAAGAGATACGTGAACGGCCTTTATCACATCATCTTCCATGGTGAGTTGGATGTCAACGATGGGGAGAACTTTATAGAGGTTCCAGTAGAGATTGAGGATCGACAAGAGAGGGTCCTTTGTGGACGGTCGATACGTTTGGAGAGTGTTCACTGGCAGCATGGGAACCTCTATGAGAGCACATGAGAGCGGGAGGGTAAGATGCGTGTTCAGTACCCCCACTTGTTCCTTTAGTTTGAGTTGTGTAATATGAGGACATAAAGCCTGAGGTGGGGAGAATCTAAAGAACCAGAATTTCCATGTAATGATTTTAAATATATGGGAATTTTATGAGTCCGAAAAAATTGACGGAACATGACTCCGAGGCCCAGAGTTCCCGGAATGAATTTCTGAACTTTATTTCAGGTATGGTCAATAAACGTGCAAGTAGATTTTTCTAACCTTTGAACCGGTGCCTGGAATTGAAATCTGAGGGAACCGTTGAACTCGCAGTTCCAGTTTTTGCTTAAGAAGTCTTTCACCTCGAAAACAGTTGGTCAAGGGTGAAATTCAGTTTTTTGGTTTTTCATGTTTGAATAAAATAAAAATAAAAGTGTATGACATTTATTTTATTTTCAACAACCATGTGGGTGTTGGGAGGTGGGTTCCACCAGAACTAAACCTCTATGTGGAAGTTGAGGTTTGGGGACCATCAGACCTTAACCTCTCATGAGAGGTTATGGTGGTGGGGACCACACGAACCATAACCTCCCATGAGAGGTTATGGTGGTGGGGACCACTAAGGACTAAACCCCCCTTTTAGTTGATAGAAACTCTCAACCCCCTCATTAATTTAGAGGAGCCTCTTGACTTCATCCATATTAATTGTGAAAATTCACATACCTTTATTTATGCCAACTTAGTTAGTTGGGCTGCCCTTTTTTAATTTAAGTAACCGCATCATTGGAATTTAGGAAGGTTCCTAATAAATGAACCATTATAAATTCCACCATCATTACGTACCTACCCCCACTCTTATTTATATAGCGCATGAGAGGAGGATTTGGGACGTCTTCACCAAGAGACCAAGCACTGGTAAAGTGACGCGATGCCCAACACTTGGAGGATTAAGCTCTCGAACGAAGAATGCGTTCTTCCAATGAAGAACGCCGACCCCGACTTCGACCTTATTCCTCGAGACTACCTCCAAAGTCAGACTTCTTCGACTATGATGAGCCGACACACAAACCAATGATCGAGGAAAATGCCGACAACCTAGACATCTATCTTTTTTCCAATGATTTGTCTTATTCCCCATGACTCTGTCGACGTATCAACCCGAGATAGGGGTTTAATGGTATTTTTTTATCACTTTCCAAGCACCACCATATTTTTCTTTTACGGGTTGTAAAGAATATCTGCAGGAGGGTTTCATGTGCTTCATTCTTATAAACCTTTTGCTACTGCTATAATGCGGAGAGTGTGGGAAAAACTATCATGGTATGTCCTCTCTGTAACTCTTGTGTTGATTTGCGGTGTTTTTAGAAAAGGGGGAAGGCGATGAAGGTGACGAAGGAAACTGAGCCGCCACCCACAGCCTCTACAACTTGCGCCACCCCCGCAGTGCTCCGGCCTCCCGGCTAAACCATCCCCATGCCGCCGCCAGCCGAACCGGCCCCGCACCACTGCCAGCTAAACCGGCCCCAAGCCGCACTGTGCCCCAGCCGTGCCCCGCCCCGACCACCCCGGCCGCGCCACCTTAGCCTCCTGGCCGAGCCTCCCTGGCCATGCCCTCTGCCAGCCGAGCCCCCCAGGACGCTCCATCATTCAGGCCAAACTGGGGCCGGTCGCACAACCCTCTGGCCGAACCGGCCCCGGCCATGCCACCCTGGCCACACGGGGCGAGCCGCTCTGAGCCGCGCCCCTACGGCCCTCTGAGCCGAACCAGCCCCACACCCTTGGGCCGAGCCACCCTCGTAGCTCCCTCCTGGCTGAGCTACCCACGCGGCACCCGCCGAGCAGAACTGCCCTCGCATTGACCCAATACCATTCTGCGCCCTCACGGCCGGTCCGCGCCCTTATGGGTATCTGCGGCCCATCGTGGCCCGCTGGGCTGGGCCCAGCGGGCCTAGCTGAAACCAAAGGGCTAGGACGAAACCAACTAGCTGGCCTGCTCAATAGGGCGGGCCAGACCCAATGGGTCTAGTCGGGTTAACCTGAACCCGGTCGGCCCAGGTGGGTTCATGCCTGGTTGGACCAGACTAGGGCCCACTACGACCCATTTACGCTCTTTCGGCCATATCTTTGGCATTAGACGTCCATTTGATGAACCGTCACCAGCACTAGAAATCATGGTGCTTTATGGTCCCTTTGAGTATATCCTGTTGGATTTTGGGGTATAGTTGAGATACGGGCAGGATGGATCGTGCCCGAATCCAACCGGGCCCCCGAGACTTACAGGCTAATAACTCACAGACCAGGCGTCTGTTTAACACGCTGTCTGTTTTGTTTAGACCCTTATGATGTAGAAGATATTTTAGATACTTATTCATGGGACTTTGTGACAGTTGGAGTATCAACCAGTAGCTTGTGGAGTGGATCCTCTTGAAGAAGAGCGAGAATAGTGTGAAGAACTAGTAGCTGGCTGAGACCTAACAACTACTGTCATTTTTGACTCAGAGTGACTCTACTATCCCAATGGAGAGCGCCTTGGTGTCGTGGTGGACCCACTATGGGGAGAAACTTCATTTCACGGCAGACCCACGGTACTCGACAGGAGGAGTACATCAGCAGGCTATGAGGGGGAGCATGCTTGGTGATGTGGCAGAACCACGGTTGGGAGCATGCTTGGTGACATGACAGATCCACGGTACTCAACAGGAGGAGTACCTCACGAGTCTAAGGTTAGTGGGAAGCATGCTTGGTGTCATGGCAGGCCCACTGTTCTTGATAGAGGATGAGTTATTCAGCAGATGAGGTTTCCATAATGTGACTGGGGATGTTACTTGATACTACACCAAGAATAAAATCCTGGTTGAGCTGAGTCATTTTTTCTGTGTTTTCCTCATGACTGAGACGGATCACTTGATAATTTAGGTATATGTATGGGCATATAAATAAGTAAGGTTATCAGTTGTTTTCATACTTTTTGGTTTATCCTTTTTTAAATTTTTGAGACCTTGAGGGTCTCGAGGTCCCTACTGAGTATCGTTATACTCACCCCTACACAGGCTATGCCCACACTTCATTGTGTTGGATGCAAATGGCAGACAACGCTGACGAGAGTACCAGGACTGGACGATACCCTGAGGTAGATCATAAGGTGAGTCGGTACCTGGAGGATACGAGCGGACGTGGAGTGTTGAAGAGGCGATCTGTACCAAACCTTCAGATAGGAACCTTAGAGAACGATCCCGTAGATGTCTTTTCTCTTTTTTCAGTTGTATTGCATTTCAGTTGTACTTGTACATTTCATGTTGGGCTTGTATTCTAGCCCCTTTTACTTTCAGCACTCTTTTGTTATAATGTTTACTTGGTGTTTCTTCCAGCTGTGTGATTTCTTGTGTGTCTGTTTACAGGTTATAAAGGCAATTCCTTCCATGTTTGAGGGAATTACGCCTTTGGTGCTAGTCGGCATCCTCTGGCCTATGGAAGGCGGGCTTGGGGTAGTCACGACACAGACCCAGGGGGACGGGTCAGGACAGGATGATATTTGGTATATATATTGATATAAATATGGATTTATACAGTTTTATTAGTAATTTTAACTCATTTCACTTTAGATTAACTTCATAGTAATTCTGTTTTAACCTTAACCGTCAAAATAACATATTTAATATTTCTAATATTAATTATGAAAAAAAAAATTAATTTGAACATATTAAATGATATTAATTAGTATTTTTATAGATACGTAATCTATTATAAAAAAAATTAAATTCACATATTTGGTAGAATACATTTTGAAATTTAACCTAGGAAACGGGATGAAAAGCAATTTTTTAGAAAAAATGCCTTCCAAAATATTAAATTTCTTTTACACTAAAACAGAGTATTAAATTGATTAAAATTGTAACACCCCAAGTTTCCATGGTACACTTCTCTTTGAATAATACAATAGCGTGTGTTGTACGGAACTTCGAGTTCTAACACACCACAACCAATCAAACTAGAAGTTATGAATAGTAATACCCACTTTTTGAAATTATATAAATTTTATCTTTCAAAATGGACTTCATTTTTGGATTTGTAATATCAAAATTATCTTAGGGTTACTTTTTGGTATTTTTATGAAAACTTTCAATTTTTGATCAATAGTGAAGAACACTGAGTTATAGTTTAAAAACAAATTTTTTATTTAAATAATTATTTATATTATTTAAATTTATTTTAGGTAAAAAATAGATACATAATAACTATATAAGTTCCATGTAATTTATTGGATTCAGTTTATAATAATTTTAGATATATAAAAATTTTATTGAACTTTTCACCGCCTTTTACCCATCTCCTAAGAGAATTTTCAAATTAACATAAAACATAATTTTACTACTTCTCTGAGTGGAATTTAGAAAATTCGAGAGACACAGTTAATTTCATGGAGTAAAATGTGGTTTAATAAGATAAAAATATTTTTTGGTGAATAGTAACTTTTTACTTTTATTTACCATGGTTAAAACTAATTAGGGTAAATAAGGGTAAAAATGATATTATTATTACCCTAACACATGTCCTAATTCTATTAGCTAAGTATAATTAGACAAAAAAACCATAGTAATAAAATATTAACCTCTTTGGTCCACTTGGATTAGATTAGGACAGTTATTATTAATTAATTCAAAGAAGAGTTAAAAGAGTTAAAATCAAAGTTTAATAACTAAAACATTTTTAATATAGAGTTATACATAAGATAAATTCAATTATAAATATAAATTAGAAAGATATAATGATTTCAAACATAATTGTATTTTATATATAAATTTTATACATTAAAAAATGTAATTTATTTATATCATAATGGTGATGCAGTAATTGCATAATTATTGAAATATTAAAATAATTGATATTATAAATATCCAAATAAATGTAATTTTAGAGTTTTTATGAATTACACTAATTTTATAGGTTAATATGACATATTAGGGTTGGTTAAATGATTTGTTTTTGAAGTAGTAATGCTGTTATGAATTTAGAAAAAACAAAATTCCAAATAGTGCCAAAATTGACATAAAATAGTTATTAAAACAAATATTATTTTATTTATTGATATTATATTACGAAAAATCTAAGGTTTGGCCAAAGGACTTATATAATGATATTTGTATCATTAATTAACCACTTTGGGTTCTCTTGGAAGTATATAGTATGTTTATTAACAATATAATATAAACATACAAAGAGACATGGTAATGTCAAACTATTTAACTAAGAGTTAAATCTAAAAGATAAAGTTAATATAGTGACCCAAACATGTCTAAAACCTATTGGTTGAGTGGGTTTCGACCCGTCCCCACCTTAGCCTTTAAATAATATATTTTGGAACCATTATTAACTGAAAATAATTTTATTATAATATAATATTTGTAGCTTTTCCTAAGGTGCCTTTCACTCCTCTTATAAAAGGGAACTCCCCCTTCTCTCTAATTCACACCTTCAAAGCCTTTTCTCTTGGAAAACCCCAGCCTAAATATCCTCTAAATTTCCCTCACTTCATCCTAGATTCCATCCTTTAGTAATAAATCCAACATAAGGATCCATTTTGATCAAATAAAAAGGAATAACCCGAAGAAGAGGTAATAATTTCACCACCCTCTTTTAAGTTCCTTTCTTATTTCACTTCCTTTATCGTTGTTGTTCCGTTATAAAATAATTACTCCAATATCTTCTATATACTACGATTTTATTATAAATATGGTACAATAATATTCATTATTCTATCCATCCTTTGAATGACATGTCACCATACGTGCGTATGCATGGCTTACCGTCTCCACATCGTGGTGTAATTGTAATTCAATACATTATTAGATGGATGGTTATAATAATGATGTGTGATTAATTTAAATGATAAATATAACATGATAATGATTATGTATATATGATATACCATCCAATTATATATTTGTATAATATCAAAAGAATGATATTGTCGCTCGTGCGTACGTACAGTTTACGTCTCCACAAACGTGATGATATTCATTCCCAATCGTATCCATTCAAGTATAATTTTAATTTCAAGATTAAAAATATTGTTTAAAGACTTTATTTAATTCTATATATAAATAATATACAACCTATCCATAACAAACACAGCTTATGTAACAAAGCATATAAAATAAAATGAGTAAGTGAACACCCGAAACAACGATAATATTAAAATATTATTAACAAAGAAATATTAGAAGATCAAATATGATATCATATTAATGTATATTATTATTGTAAAATTTAATAACAATTATTTCACCATTATACATAAAGTTAACCTACCCTAAAACAAGTAAAAGTATAAGGTAAGGTTTTAATTCCCAATCTCTTCATTATCCAAGGTTGTTTATACGTAATTATCTACTGGGACCTCTTTATCATCCACTACCATGTTTCTTAAAAATGTATTTCAAAACATTCTTACTATTTTATAGACTATCGGTTAAAGTAATTTATACCCTTTTTTACTTTTTATAAGATTTTTATAAAGGAATCTTTTCGTCATTTTCCAAACAAGATCCTTTTTAACCTTTTCGAAAAAATTTAGCTAAGAATGTCTGTTTTAACATATACGGCAAGTACGTCCATTTTTCGCCATTATAAAATTATATAAGCTTCCCATACAAGTTTAAAAGAATACTTTCAAAGTAAATGTTTTATTTTATTATATGTGACATTTAAATGATTTCAAAAAAGAGATATTTCTCTCAAATAGTTCTGATTTCATCTATGTCAACATCTTTTGAGGGATTTTATGATTATTTGAAATTGATTAATTATCATACAAAACTTCTATATTGTATTGAAGGTTTTGTGATATGTTTAACTGTGTATTTTTTATTTTTATACCATTCATGGTTTATGGATAAAGTATTGAAATTTCATATTCTAGTTTTAATACGAATGTTTATGTTATTTTTAAACATGTTCATATGAGGAATGCATTGGACTTAGTAAGTGACAGGTGGAGCTCACTCTAGCTCCTCGATTCATCGGTAGGTCTCATGAGACAAACTACTGTCTTAGCACAAGGCCGTGACAAAACCTTATTTTTAGTCTTGGAAGAAGGGCTTGAATATGTTGTTATGATAGTCTGGCATTATGAATTCCATCATTATGAAAGTGGTTATTGATATTGCATGTGATTATTCGACCAGTAGAATATCCATGTGAATAAGTAAATGGAATTATTTCTTTTTATTTTTCCATATTATACTGAAGTTCAAGTTTAAAAGTCTTTTGTTTTAGTTATACATTACCTTACATGCTTATTCTTATTTATGAAAGTTTTCACTTTATTGTTATCGTTACTGAGCATCTGAGATCACCCCTTTCTATGTTTTATTTTTCCCAGGATTCCGAGATTTGTATTATGATTCATAAAAGGGTTAAACTTGGGGATTAATGGAATTTTCAGAGGATAATTTATGTTTTGTTTTATTTTCTAATGTGTATTGTAACATTCATGTATGTAATCTATTTTCCAAGCCTACTAAACTGATCAGTCCTTAATGACTTCATCTTTTGTCATCATACCAATGTATTAAAATAATCCACCGACACTGGGTAACTGGGGTCGGGGTGTTATAGTTGGTATCAGAGGAATTTTATAAATAACCTTGGAAGCTAGATTTAGATAAAATCTGATTAGAACACATAGCCCTAAGATAGACTTTGAGGATTAATATAGAAGAACATCCTAGAATTTTGGTATTGTAGAGTTTTTTTTGATTTTTTCGAGCAATAAATCCCTGTCTGGATACGAGCGGGTAGAGGCGGATCTGGCACAGATGTACCTAGGGGTAAAACCCAAAAACACCGCTTTGAGCTAGACTTGAATGAGAAATGGTGCACGACAATGGGCCTTGCTGCACTCTTGGTTACGACACTCCCATGTGATATTCTTAGGTTTATTCTCATTTTCTTTACAAACCATTTTTAAGGGTTTAAGAGTATATAATTCCTCAAACAAAGAATTTTTATGATTATCGATTTTTTCCATAAACTGTTCAATTTATGTCAAGTGTTTTACAAGTTGGGATTTATTAATTGCGATCCATAAACTAATCTAGTGCATTCCATTGTTTTGAAATGGCTCCTAGCAGAAGGGATGGAAACCATATCAATGCACACACTCCATGTAGGGATTTCCCTCATGCTCAAGAAAATTATAGTGGAGCTGGTAATACAACCGGTGCTGATCAACTTATCACCATACTGGGACAAGTCACTCAGGTTATGAATAATAACCTCACCCATATGGAGCACCCTGATCCATAGCATGGAGGATCAATGTTAGACCGCTTCATGAGGCAACAACCACCAACATTCAACGGGGGTACAAATCCACTAGTATCTGAGCAATGGATAAATTCCTTAGAGAAAATATTCTACACCTTGGGGAGTATCTAAAGAGAAAAAATTGTCATGGTAGTTTACCACCTCACTGGAGATGCTGATCAATGGTGGTCATTGATTCAAAAAACGAAGGAAGATGATGAATTATCAAATATGGAATGGTGGGAGTTTGAAAATATTTTATTAGAAAAATACATTCCTCATGACCATCAATCATATATGGAAAAGAAATTTCTATGTTTGTAGAAAAAGGAGGATGAGAATGTTGCAAACTATGAGTCGAACTTTACAAGGTTAGAAAGGCATGATGTATATTATATACATAACCCAATAAGTAAGGTTGATCGTTTCTTTTATCGGTTAAAACCATTTATCAGTCGAGCATTAGCCTCACAATCCTTCTCATCATACAAAGATATTGTCTCATGTGCTATCAAAATTGAAAAGGAATTTTCTAAGTCTTACGACATTAAATCAATGCAAGAGAAGAAGAGATCTGACGATAACTCTGGAAATGGAAATAAGGGGAAGAAAGGAAAAGTTGAATATCCATCCTGCAGTAAATGTGGGAAGAAACACCCTGGTACTTGCTTGAAGGGAATGAGAGTCTGTTACAAGTGTGTTTAAAAAGGCCACCAAGCTCGTGATTTCAAGGAGAAGAAAGAAGCTACCAATGTTCAATGCTACAATTGCAGGGAGATGGGACATTATGCTAATGAATGTCTTTATAATCAGGGAAAATTACCTCATAAAAGTCCAAGGGATCAAGGAAAATATTATACGATCACTACTGCTGAGGTATAAGCTCCGAAAGATGTGGTGGCAGGTAATTTAATGGTTTACTAAAGTTTAGCCAATGCTTTATTTGATTCTGGATCATTGCATTGTTTCATAACTTCCCAGTTTGCTAAGAAAATTATATATTTCCATTTTTATTTAACAAGGGATTTGTTAGTCATAACTCCTAAGGGAAGTATCATTGCTACAATTTTATATGAATCAGTTCCCATTAGGGAATATAAATGTTCTTTATCTACTGATCTCATCGCCATACCCATGATTAAATTTGATATAATCCTCGGTATAGATTGGCTTTTGAACCATAATTCAAAAATTTATTGTATGAAAAAGGAGGTTACTATTTTTTATGATGATGATAAAGAACACCATATTTTTAGAGAAGAATCATCACCACCAAATTCTTATCTAGATCTACCCCTAGTAGATCAACTAAATTCAATAATTGGGGAGGAAGAGAATGAAATAACTGTGGGTGAGGAAAGGAACTGTCAAATAGAGGATGTACCTATTGTGCAAGAATATGTTGATGTATTTCTAGAGGATTTACCTGGAAATACTCCAGAATGAGAAATTGAGTTTTCCATTGAACAAATTCCTCGTTCAAGGACCATATTAAAGACCCCTTATAGAATGGAAACAATGGAATTAGTGGAACAAAAGAAACAAGTAGAGGAATTGAGTAATAAGGGATTTATTCACCCTAGTGTTTGTCCATGGGGAGCCCTAGTTCTTTTTTGTTAAGAAGAAATATGGATCTATGAGTTTTTTCATTGCCTACAGGGAGATCAATGCTATAACAATAAAGAACATGTATCTCCTACATCCCATTGATGATTTACTTTACCAACTGCATCGAGCTCAATACTTTTCAATGATTGACCTTCGATTTGGACACCATCAGTTTTGTGTGAAGAAGGAAGACATTCTGAACAAAGTATTTCAAAATAGGTATGAGAATTATGAGTTTACAGTAATGCCTTTTCGATTGACTAATGCACCCTCTATTTTCATGGATATAATGAACAGAGTTTTCAAGGATTATCTTGATGACATTGTAGTGGTATTTATTGATGATATATTGGTATACTCCAAAACCTACAAAGATCATGAAAACCACTTGAGAATTATCCTGAAGACTCTTAGAAAACATGAATTGTATGGGAAGTTTAGAAAGTGTGAATTCTAGCTTCAGAATATTTATTTTCTTGGCCATATTGTCTCGAAGGATGGAATCTCTATTGATCCCTCTAAGATAAGAGCAATCCATGAATGTCTAGAACCAATGAGTATAACCGAGGTACGCATTTTTATTGGTTTAACATGTTTTTATCGACATTTCAACTAGAATTGTTCCTGATTGGCTAATCCAGTAACAAAGCTCATAGGAAAAGGGGTTAAATTTGTTTGGAAAAAAGAGTTTGAAGAATGTTTTGAAGAACTGAATAGAAGATTAGTCAATTATCATATATTGACCCTGCCATTAGGGAATGATGGGTTTGTTATTTATAGTGATGCTTCAAAGTAAGTACTTGGTTGTGTCCTTATGCATAATGATAGGGTTATTGACCATGCATCACGACAGCTAAAAATTCATGAGAAAATCTATCCTAATCATGATCTTGTGTTAGCTACTGTAATATTTGATTTGAAGATATGGAGAAATTATCTCAATGGTGAAAAATGTGAGATATATATAGATCACAAGAGTTTGATGTATATTTTATCACATAAAGAACTCAACATGAGGCAAAGATAATGGCTTTAACTACTCAAGGATTATGATTTCTTGATACACTACCACCCGGGGGTGGAAAATAAGGTGGCATATGCTTTGAGTAGAAAGGATTATGGATTTTTGAACAAGATGAGAGTTGAAAGGGATCCTATTTTCATGGATCTAGTAAATATGGATAAGGGAATAACCATGGAATTGGAAAAATCAATACTTTTTCAAATGGTTTCCATACCATCATTACTAGAAAGAATAAAGAGTTGTCAGACTGATGATGAAAATTTTCAAAAGAATATTAAAGCTATGAATGATGGGAGATTGAGTGACTTTGTTTATGAAGATGGAATTTTGAAATTTGGGAAGATACTTTATGTTCTTGATATACCTGATCTAAAAATGGAATTGTTGGCTGATACCCATAGTTCCAATTTTTCTATACACCCTGGGAGTGCCATGATGTATAGAGATTTAAGAAAACATTTTTGTGGGATAATATGAAGGGGGAGATTTCTAATTTTGTGTCAAGATGTATGATTTGTCAACAAGTGAAATATGGAAGACAATAACCTGGAGGAGTCATGCAACCTCTTCCCATACAGGAGTGGAAATGGGATAATATTACGATGGACTTTTTCATGGGACTACCAAAGACTATTAGAAGGAACGATGTAATATAGGTCATTGTTGATCGCCTTACCAAGTCAGCACATTTTCTTGCTATAAGAGAAGATTTACCACTTGAACATCTAGCATGACTGTATATTAACGAAGTTGTAAGACTTCATGGAGTACCCCTATTGATTGATTCTAATCGTGATCCACATTTTACATCAATATTCTGGAAAATTCTTCAAAAATCCCTGGATACATAACTTTGTTTGAGCACTGCCTACCACCCCCAAACTGATGGTCAATCAGAAAGGAATATTCAAACCATAGAAGAAATGTTGAGATATTGTTCACTTGACATTCAAGGTATGTGGGATCAATATTTACCTCTGTTTGAATTTTCCTATAACAATAGATTCCATTCAAGTATTCAGATGGCACCATATAAAGCGTTATATGAAAAGATATGTCGCACACCAACCTGTTGGAATGATGTTGGTGAAATAAAACTCGTAGGCCTAGAACTAGTGTAGGAAATGATGGGAAAGGTAAAGGTAATCTAAAACCACATCAAAGCAGCACAAAGTAGGCAGAAGAGCTATGCCGATAACCGAAGGAAGGATTTGGAATTTCATGTAGGAGATCATGTTTTCTTGAAGGTATCTCTATGGAAGGGTATTATAAGTTTCGATAAGAAGGGAAAATTGAGTCCCAGGTCCATCAAACCTTTCAAAATTCTAGAACAAATTGGGGATGTAGCTTACTATTTGGTAATGCCGCCAAATCTCTCCAAAATTCATGATGTGTTCCACATATCACTGTTGAGAAAATACATGCCTGACCCAATGCATATACTCACCTACGAGGAATTAGAACTAGAACATGATCTGTCTTATTGCGAAGAGCCTATTAAGATTCTTGATATAAGAGAACAAGTGCTGAGAAACCAAACGAATCATTTGGTAAAAGATCTATGGAGAAACCATAAGATGAAAGATGCAACATGGGAACCCGAAAAAATTATGATGAAGAACCACTGGAGTATTTTTACATAGTAATATTCTAGAAATTTAGAGGAAGAAATTATTTGAATGAGGGGAGAATGTAACACCGCAAGCTTTCATGGAACGCTTCTCTTTGAATAATAGAGTAGCGTGTGTTGTACGCAACTTCGAGTTCTAACACACCACAACCAATCAAACCAGCTGTTATGAATAGTAATAACCACTTTTTGAAATTTTATAAATTTTATCATTCAAAATGGACTTCATGTTTGGAATCATAATATCGAAATTAGATTAGGGTGAATTTTTGGTTTTTTTCTAAAAACGTTCAATTTTTGATGAATAGTGAAAACATTGAGTTATAGTTTAAAACTGAATTTTACTATTTAAATAATTATTTATATTATTTAAATTTATTTTAGTTCAAAATAGATAAATAATACCTATATAAGTTTAATGTAATTCATTGGAGTAATTTTATAATAATTTTAGATATATAAAAATTTTATTGAATTTTTCACCGTCTTTTACCAATTTCTTAGGAGAATTTGAAAATTCACATAAAACATAATTTTACCACTTCTGTGAGTGGAATTTCAAAAATCCAAGAGACATGATTAATATCAAGGAGTAAAATGTGGTACAATAAGATAAAAATAATTTTTGGTGAATAGTAACTTTTTACTTTTATTTACCACAGTTAAAAGTAAATAGGGTAATTAAGGGTAAAAATGATATTATTGTTACCCTAATACGTGTCCTAATTCTATTGGATAATTATAATCCGACCAAAAAAACCATAGGAATAAAATATGAACCTATTTGGTTTACTTGGATTAGATTAGGACATTTATTATTATTTAATTCAATGAAGAGTTCTAAGAGTTAAAATCAATGTTTAATAACTAAAACATTTTTAATATAGAGTTATACATAAGATAAATTCAATTATAAATATTAATTAGAAATCTAAAATTATTTCCTACATAATGGTATTTTATTTATAATTTCTAGACAGTAAATAATTTAATTTATGTATAAAACAATGGTGATGCAGTAATTACCTAATTAATGAAATATTAAAATAATTTATATTATAAATAACCAAATAAATATAATTTGAGACTTTTTATGAATTAAACTAGTTTTATAGGTTAATATGACATATTAGGGTTGGTTAGATTAATTTTTTTCCAAGTAATAATGCTGTTATGAATTTAGAAAAAACAAAATACCAAATAGTGTCAAAATTGATATAAAAGAGTTTTTAAAATAAATTTTATATTATTAACTGATATTATATTCCTAAAAATCTAAGGATTGGCCAAAGAACTTATATAATGATAGGTTTATCATTAATGAGCCACTTGGAATTCTATTGGAAGTATATAGTAAGTTTATTAACCATATAATATAAAAGTACAAAGAGACATGGTAAATGTCAAACTATTTAACTAAGAGTTAAATCTAAAAGATAAAGCTAATATAGTGACCCAAACCTATCTAAAACCTATTGGTTGAGTGGTTTTAGACCCATCCCATCCTTATCCTTTAAATTATCCATTTTGGAACCATTATAAATCCAAAATGATTTTATTATAAAATAATATTTCTAGCTTTTCCTAAGGTTCCCCCCATTCATCTTATAAAAGGGCACTCCCCCTTCTCTATAATTAACTCCTTCAAGGCCTTTTGGATAATCCATTCCCTTACCAAATATCCTCTCAACTTTCCGAAATTCATCCTAGAGGCCATACTTTAGTAAAAAAGCCAACTTAAGGATCCCTTTTGATCAAATCAAAACGAAGAACCCGAAGAAGAGGTGATAATTTCACCACTCTCTTTCAAGTTCCTTTCTTCTTCCACTTCCTTATCTTTGTTATTCCATTATAAAATAATAACTCTAGAATCTTATATATACTATGATTTTATTATAAATATGGTACAACTATATTCATTATTCTATCTATCCTTTGAATGACATGTCACCATACGTGTGTACATACGACTTACCGTCTCCATGTCATGGTGTAATTGTTATTCAATACATTATTATTTTGATGGTTATAATAATAATGCATGATTGATGTAAATGATAAATATAACATGTTAGTTATTCTTTTTATATGATATACTATCCAATTATATATTATTTTAATATCAAAATAATGATATTGTCGCTCGTGCGTATATACGGATTATCGTCTCCACGAACGCGATGAGATTCATTCCCCCATCGTATCCATTCAAGAATATTTTTTATTTGAAGATTAAAAATAATGTTTAATGACTTTTCATCATTCTGGATATGAATAATATACAACCTATCCATAAAAAACACGAATTATGTAACAAAACATATAAAAGAAAATGAGTAAGTGAAAACCCGAAATGACGATAATACTGAAATATTATTAAGAAAGCAATATTAGAAGATCATATATGATATCATATTAATGTATATGATTATTTTATAATTTAATAACAATTATTTCACCATTATACAAGAGTTTAACCTACCCTCAACCAAAGAAAAGTACAAGGTAAGGGTTTATTTTACAATCTCTTCATTATCCGAGGTTGTTTATACATAATTATCTAATAGGACCTCTTTATCATCCACATCCATGTTTCATAAAAATGTATTTCAAAAAATTCTTACTATTTTATATACAATGGTTTAATTTCATTTATTCCCTTTTTTTAATTTTTATAATATGTTTATAAATGAATCTTTCCATTATTTTCCAAATAAGGTCCTTTTTAACCTTTTTGACAAAATTAAGGTAAGAATGTCTTTTTTAACTTATATGGCAGGTGCAGCCATTTTTTGTCACTATAAAATCATCAAAGCCTACCTTAAAATATTATAAGAATATTTTCAAAGTAAATGTTTTATTTTATATTTATGTAACTTTTAAATGATTTCAAAAAATAGATATTTCTCTCAAATAGTTCTGATTTAATCTATATCAACATCCTTTGATAGATTTTAAGCTGATTTGAAATTGATTTATTATGATACAAAACTTCCATATTGTATTGATGGTTTTGTGATATGTTTGACTGTGGATGTGTAATTTTTATATCATTCATGGTTTATGGATAAAGTATTGACATTTCGTATGCTAGTTTTAATACGAATGTTTATGTTATGTTTAAACATGTTCATATGAGGAATGCATTGGACTTAGTAAGTGATGGGTGGAGCCCGATATAGCTCCTCGATGAATCGGTAGGTCTAATGAGACATACTAGTGTCTTGGTACAAGGCCTTGACAAAACATTATTTTTATTTTTGGCACATGGCCTTGAATATGTGGTTATGATAGTCTGGAATTATGCTTTCCATCATTATGAAAGTGGTTATTGATATTGCATGTGATTATTCGACTCGTAAAATATCCATGTGAATAATTAAATGGTTTTTTTTTATTTTTCTATATTATGCTGAAGATCAAGTTTAAAAGGATTTTGTTTTAGTTATACATTGACTTAAAAGTTTATGCTTATTTATGAATGTTTCCTATATATTGTTATCCTTACTGAGCATCTGAACTCACACCTTTCTATGTTTTATTTTTCTCAGGATGTGAAGATGTATTTTATGACTGACCTGTAGGGATAGTCAGAGGGGATATGATTGTGGAATATGGGGACTATGTTGTTGTAGTTTTCCATTTTATCATGTAATATAAGACTTATGAATGTATCTAGTTTTTCCAAGGCTAATAAAACTAATCGGTCTTTTGAGACTATATCTTTTGTGATTATGCCAATGTTATGCAATAATGCACCGACTCTAGGTAACTGGGGTCGGGGCATTACAGAAATGAACTAAATTAGATTATTAATAAGATAAAAAATATATTTTTCTTATTAAATAATTTAAAATTTAATGTCACTTTGAATAGTCTTGAAATAAAACATTGTTATAAATAAAAATCATTATTTTTTCACTATTCATTACAAAAATCAAAATTTTAAAATATTCCCATCAATTCAGCCTAAGATAATTTTAAAATGATAAATTATAACATTATATAATTTTTTTTAAATTTAAAATCTAAAATTATCTTAGGCTGAATTGATGGGAATATTTTCTAAAATTTTAAATTAATTTTTTCAACAAAATGATATGATGTATGAACCCTTAATTTGTCTAAAAATAAAGTTTTTGTTAATTTTTCCTAAAAAAAATACCTTGTATTATTATAGTGAATATAACTCTATAAGTTTTTTTTATGAATATTAATGCGACATGGAAATTATTTAATGTAAAATTACATGGGTTGTTATAGTCTATGTCTCTTTTTTTAAAAGTACATGCCAAACCCAATGAGTATACTTAGTACATATTAAATATAACTGGAGGATAAGTAGTTTTGTGATGAAAAACATGTACATGTTATTGAGATAAGATATTAAGTGTTGGGTAATCAAAAAAAGTAGTTGGTTATTTTACATTGTAGGAGTTACAATTTAGAGGAAGATAAATTGGGTCCCAAGTAAATAATGAAGAATAATTACCCATACATGTTATAGATTGTTTTATACCTTGCATATGAAGGATAAAACTATTAATTTTTGAGAATTAGGAGACAAGATTGTATATTAATTAATTAATATTTAATTTCAATATTTTTTACACAATACAATAACATTTATTTCATTGGAAGGGAAATGAAATTGATAGAATAATAAAAATAACATATGAATAACAATGTGATCATTTTTTGTAATATAAAAGTATAAATTAAAATACATAATATATTATTATAATAAAATAATTGATAAATATAAAAAATACCAACCAGTTAATAATAATTTAATTCCATTTATACCTATATATTTCTTTCAATAATAATTATATGGTAATAGTTGAGTTATTAAATTTTTGGTTCTAAATAAATAATTTAAAAATAAATTATGAATTATAATTTAATAATTAAATTTCAAAAGTATATTATTATTTTTTTGAATTTGAATTTATAATCTACATATATATATTATTAAATTCTATTCCTTTTATGAGAATTTTCTGAGATAGTTGAATTTTTGAGTTGATAGTAAAATAAAATATGTCTATATGAAGAGTATTATGACTTAATTTTGATAAAAAAATGTAACTCAAAATAGTATAAATTTATTCATCACATAAAATATCTTTTTATTAAATTTTTTAGATATATATATTAAAATCAAATTCCAAAACATGTGATGAAATTTACAAGTTTGATTTTTTATAGTTTTAAAAAGAATTCATCATGAATCAATGTAATTTCCATAAAGAAATAAAATAAATAAACGGAATATTTTTCTTTAATTAATGAATTTTTGAAATAATTATTTAAACATGAAAAACCATGACCAATAACCATGGGAGTGGAAATTATATTCAGTTGTCTGCATCCAAGATTTCATAAGACTTTGCCTAACATTTATTAAGAAGTAATTTTTTATAAATATAAAAACATATCTACATTCCATTTTATTACATTATAAAATCATTTATTAGTGTTATCCCATTATTTCATATCTCTTGTTTCTTTTAAAGAATATATTAATGTTCTATAGATTTTTTTAAAAAAATATGTATATATTTATCAAGGATAAATTTTCAAACCACTTTTATTACCAGCACCAATATTTTTTGTATTTTCAAATAAAAACTCTTAAAGGTTAAGTGTAAATTGAAAAAATCAGACCAAACCCAAATGGGCCCATAAGTTGGCTAGAGAAGGAACCAAGACCAAGACCCGAAACACCAAAAAAATATCTAAGGGAAGGAATCATTCCACACATCACCCACCCCATCACCAACCTACATAGTGCCCATGTCACCCATCCCATCATTGAGCCTTAGGAATATAATGCCTATGTCCTCCACCAATACTACAATATATTCTAAGGATGAGATCATCAGAGTATGGACATGACTGATTCAGAAGAACTATATCCTAAATGCACCACCAATTCACTAGAAGAAACCTAGAAACATGACATACACACACAAAAAAGAACCATCGACACAAAAGTGATATACTAAATCCTACGACACGATAAAAACCATCTTGTTATCCCTCACACCCTGCTAAAGTTGGGTTATTCATAAAATATAATTATGAAACTGAATGTGAATATAGTGAGAAACATAGCCATTTGGGGATAACCTCAGTCTAAATGGGATAGAAATCAAAAATCAATCACTATAGTTGATCCATCAGAGGAGGATGAACAATAATGAAGACTTCATTGACAAATATTTGTAAAACAGAACAACATGACTAATAAATGATCATCACACTATGAAAAATTATATCCACCCAATAGAAATGAGGATGAAACCATCAAAGTCGAACCAAAAGTTACTGATTCCATAATTGGGGAAAGTGAAAAAGCCTAAAAACTAGGTTCATAAAAGGTGGGTGAGATACAAAAAATTCATTGACATAGCTTCAGAGTAGATACAATTCCGAGAAACCATGGGTTGGTATGAACACCACACCATTACATCAACATAGTATGACCCAACCCTTAACCATGCCATTTTCATGAGAAACAGAAGGTGAACAGGTGATAAGGTGATAAGGGAGGGAGGTAGGAAGAAAATCAACTATATGGGAACCCTATAACACTGAGGGGAGATCATGCTCGACTACATCACACTCCTCTACACCTTCAAATAAAAAATATTCATTTATATTTTGTAATCATTTTGAATCAACATAAAATTCCATGTTAAATATTGATATAACTCATTATAATAATTCCATTATTAAAATATTAAAAATAGATTACCATTCCTTCTAATAATACTATCGTTTCATGCCATTAAAATTATATAATACTTCCAATTCAAAAAATACAATCATATAAATACCAAAAAATTACATTTATTTGTGTTATTATGGATGCATTATTTATAATTTGATGAAATTTTGTAAGGAAGTATAATTTATATACATATATTTAATTATATATCTATTCCATAGTGGAATAGATATTTTTGGTATCATGTGGAACATCTATATCAAAGTATCCTGACTTGATAATTTCTTATGAATAAAAGTATGTATCCCTAACTCATTCCATGATTTTAGGAATTTTTTTCCTATTTTAATTATTTTAATTTTATAAAAATGGATTGATTTATTATATAATTCATTATTTAATTTTTTTTATTGATATTATTCATTTTTTAATCAATTATTATGAAGGAAAATATAGTTCAACTTGTCGCTCATTTCATTGATATGAATTTATTAATTATAGAACACATGAAAACATGTATTTATTAATTTCACACAACAACAACTAGAGAATTACTATAATCAATCCTTAACAATTATCTTGAAATTAATATATATTATTTGTTCATTATAATTAATTTTCAATGGTTTTACGTTGGATTTTAAGTGTAACATGAAATTAAATGTATTTTCAAATTATTTCAAGATTTATTTTAAATATGTGGTGTGGTTTAAAAATTATTTGGACCCTTTTAATAAATTAAATAAAAATAATGAATGATGTTCAAGGCCTTGTAACAAGTTTTATGAAATGTGTTTTTTTCTTAAATATCTATCGGATATGGTCAAACATGTTATTTTTAATTAAATAATTTAAAAATGGACTCCAATATTTGGATTTTATTGAATGGTTTGAAATTTTGTTGTTTTTAAGAAGTTTTATAAAATAAGTTTGTTTTTATTAAAAAAATTCAAGGATATTTGAAGCTATTGCTTTTTTGAAAATGTTTTGTTAACCATATTTAAAGGTTTAATTTGAATGAATGGATAGAAATGGGATTTGAAACTATTTGGAAAATAGATTGGTATTTTGATGCACCCCCTATAATGACCATTTTTCAATTGTGAGTGATTTATAACTAGTGTTTATAGATACACGATCCTATTATGACCCATATTGAATTATTATTTTGAGATATAATGGGATATATATTATTTTATTAATATAGATTTTGTCCAAATTTACATTCTATATTGCTTGAAAAAATATGAAAGTGGTTATTCCTTGTGTGGGGATATGAGTTGAGTTGAGTTTTCAAGAATTTAATCGTATTTTTACAAGTAAATCTTCACTTTTATATTTATTGATGGTTGGGGATCCCAAATATCTTAATAAAGGAGGAGAAATGGATACTATGTCATTCATATTATATGGATGAGATTCTAAATTGGTATAAATGTATATTGGCTATAGTGGAGTTCCACTATTAGGGCTAGTTGAGAGTATCTGAGTTATTTATTAACATAAGTAATCATTGATAGGCATATAGATGGTTTAAAACTAGTTATATCTAGGGCCACCTCATGATATATTTAGTAATTTCCCATTATTACTCGATTTTTATAATTTGGGTATGTTTAATCATTTTTCCTTAATTTGATTGTAAATAAGAGAATCTAACATCATTCATTGATTCCTTTTGAAATTATTTGGTGGTTATTTATTATTGTTTATTCATTTAACCTAATTTTTATAAAAAATGGTTTTTTAAATTATTTTAAAAATGGGTAATGTTAATTTAACCTTAGAAATGGGTTTAAAATGACATTTTAATTAAAAAGGGGATGATGTCTGATAAATGGTTTCCATGAGATTTTTTTCATTTAAAAGGAAATAATGGACTCATTGAATGGTATTGAATGTGATATTGTTTTTTATGAACTAGTGTTATAAAATTTAATTTTTATATTTTTATTTTAAACTATATTTAAATGGATATTTAATTAAACATTTTGTATGTGGAGAAGCTGTAAGTGATCTACTAATATTTTTCTCATGAATATTTAATATCATTGTTGCAAGCTCTAATTCAGCTCTTAGACACTCATATATAATTTATTGATTTAGGAATAGAAGTTATTTTTTATTTTATATATTTCATTTTCTAGGTGTACCTCATAATGATCTGGTAGCATGCCCATACATTTTCCTTTCATAGAACGTATTTCCATATGTGCCATTAAAATGAGTTCTTTAATACTTTTACATATAGATATTAGTTTATTGAACTATATAGGTTGATATTATGGATACATGTGGAATTTTTTTCAATATATGGAGTTAGAGTTAAGTAGAGGGATACAATTTATTATAAAAAAATTTAAACTTATAAATCTTCCCATTTTTTTGTATATTTTTTTCTCCTTTTAGATTTTGTGGATGTTTGATATACAAACGAGTCATGCCAAATTTTAAGGAGAAAATTCACAATTCTTTTAATCTTATTTGGGGAGAAACTCTTCCCATTATTATTTCTTGATTCCATAATTATTTAAATTATACTGGGGATCGATAATTCCTATAATATAAGTGGAAACATTGGTTGGGTGCATGTTCAGGTGGATGTACTGGCATGTTCATAGAAAATGTTATCAAGCCTAGGTTATATGGTGTGAGGTTAGGTTTGTGAGTGTACCTCTCATTGTTTGGGGTGACAAGGTAGGATCTAGTAAAATGTGATTGTTGGTACTTATGAGGATGGTCCTAAATGGGTTCTTAATCACCTCATAACTTGATTAAAGTTGAGTCACTATGAGTATTTGGATTCAAAATTCTGAATTTATATTTTATCTCAACAATTGATGTCGGTTTTTTATCCTCATTAGAATGGTTGAGTTTCAATGTTTGGTATCTATTGAATTTTGTAATGAAAACTGAAACATAATCAATGACATGAGGTTGATTTTTAGTTCATGAGAAACTAAGCACTGACTATATTCTAGATCTTGAAATATATATGGAATTTTAGAATTAAAGTATTGTTATTTTTCAAAATAGGTTGTTAGGTCAAGAATGATTTTGTACCCTGTTAGGTTGTGATATTTAGAATACCATTTAGAGTCAACAAATAATGTGTGTGAGTTCATGTAAGTCTTTTTATATATTTAAAACACTATTTTTATTTTGTTGGGATTTTATGTCTATGAGCATTATGGGAAAACTATTTTGGATAAAAAATGGTATTTCATAATTTTTTTCTTCTAAAACCATTTAAAGTAATTATAAAAATTATCTTTTTATTTTATTCAAATATGAATTTATAAAATTGAATGATTCCTGAAAAGTTTCATTAGTAACAATGTTTTGGTAATGGAAACTAGGTATCCATATTAAAATTTTTATTTGATAATTTGGAAAAGTGAATATTTTTAAGTATTTTATTTTAAATATTTGTACAGGGGATTATAAATTTAAATGTGAATGGGTTGTTGTGATGTCTGATTGGTGTTTTTTGATTTGTTTTATCTTTTTATCTTATTGTTATCTCTTTGATTTGTGGGAATAATTGATTTTATGGATGAGGTATAATGTATTTTATTTAATTGTTTGTGTTATTTGAATTCTATCCCTCTAATATATCAAATAATGGATAGATTTTTTATTTCTAGGGATGCACATTATTGAGATTATCTTCATTGTTAGGTGTATTCCATTTAAATTTTGGCCTTATCTAGACATTAGATTGAGTAATAAGGATGAATTAAATGTTACAATTGGATATTTTTCAAAACATTTAGATTTATTTTCTTTATTATTGTGTGGAGATCTTGTCTTGTCATTATTATATTGAAAAAACCTATATGGTATTCTATGTGATTTGTTGTAGTTTGTTCTATATATTATTTATTATTTTGGATATCATTGTCTCAATGGATTGGGATCTATTGAAATATTTTGTGGATTTTTTTATGGTTGTGATTTGGGTTACTATATATATAGGATCTTATGATATATTGTTTTTTTAAAGTGACTTCCTTATTAGTGATGTTGTTTCTCTTAGTTTTTTTTTGTGTCATTATATTATAATTTCAGTTTCATGGTGGATTAAAAAGGTTTATCATACTAATCTATGATAATGTTTGTGGGATTAACATTGTTTTTGGTGAGCACAAGAGAGTTCTGTTTCATTTAAGGGTTTCTGTTGGATGTTTCTCATGCGGTTAAAGTTATAGTTTTTAGTATGGAGCATGGTGTTTAATGATATAGACTTTTCTAACCCTTACATATGTGTCTTCTTGAGTCTTGGAGATATTGTGGTGGAGTATGGTGGTTATCTTGAGGCTTAAGGTGGTGTTTTTCCCGTCTGATGGTTGTCACGACTTGTAACAAGGCTTTTATGGATTTGGGGGTGGCCATATTGGCTGGGATGTGGTCTTTTGTAACATGTGCTATGGGACCACACCCTAGAGAAGGCATGGTATTGTGTGTGTTAGATTGGTGGACTTCTTGTGAACCACGAGTAGTGGAAGTATTCCATGGGTGGGCGTCGCACTAGGCTTGAAACTTTGAAGGTGCACCTATATGAGATGGGGAAGTGAGACTCACCATGCCATAGTGTCTTGTTTAGTGGTTGTGAAATGACCAAGTCTTTCATGTTACATCAGTATTTTTTAACGTGGAAAAATACTAGAGAACCACCACGTCATGGACCACATCATGGTCTAGGATGTAGTGGTGGTCAAATCCATTTTTTATGTGTTAAATAAGAGGATTTTATGTGGGGGGTTTGGGACCGCTTTGTGACTAAGGGCCACTATGGTGTGTTGTGGGGATCAATACTCTATAGTGGGGGTTTTATGCTATGATTACAAATAAGATACAACTAACCCTTTCTTTGAATTTCAATCCTTCCATCAATAATTGGTACACCACTTCTCATTAACCCCTTCATTAGTCACCTCCCTTAGTGATTTGAACCCCTTGGTTCATCGTGAATCATTCTAATTAGACTTATTTGGAATAAGGTAATACTCCACATTCATGATATATATTTTTTCTCATTCCCTTCTATCCAAGTATTCTCAATGGTGGGAGATCCTCTTCTAGTTGGGTTTACATGATGAGATATTTCTATGTATAAGAATTGAGTTGTTTTTCCTTTGAGATTATTGATGATTGATCACTTTTTTATTTATTATGAATGATGGATCTCTTTCAAGCTTCAACCAATTTAGAGAATCCTCTACATATCCATTGTTATATGCACATGAGGGGATATCATGATATTTTTCTTCATTTATGGAAATAGTATGTATCATCATAATAAAGATAATTAACAAGATTACCTGAAATTAAAAAGCAAGGTGAAATAAAATTATTCATACATGTTATTTTGTTTTTCCTAAATTGTTTTCCGTAGATTTCATTTTTCGATTATGCCTTATTTTTATTTTTTAGAGTTGGTATAGATAGATAATATTTTCCTAATCTCATTATAGTTATTTTTTTAAATTAATCACATATAAGATAATTTTATAAATATATATCCTAATAATAAATTTCGTTCCCATGTAATGTAATATTTTTCTAATATACCCTTGAATGTATTGAATTAATTGTGATGCAATACCCTATTCAAACAAAATGTGACATGAAGTGGTTATGATGTGTGGTATTTTTGGTGAGTGGTGGATTTTTATAAATGGTGGTGGTGATGTGAAGTGTTTATGAAGTGTAGTAGTTTTTTAAGGGTTTTTATGATGTTTATTAGAAACCATATAAGGTTGTTGTGATGTGTGGTAGTTTCTATGGGTGGTTGTGAAATGAGGATCATTTGTGTGAGAAGGATTGGTTATGATGTCTTGTGTCATGTGGTTTCCCAATAACTGTGGAATGGACTTTAAATTTTGTACCGACCAAAGTTGTGATTAATTTCAATAGGGTTACCTAATTTCATTAATTAGGAAATGGGAAACTTCAATAATTAATTCCTATAGGGATACATAATTTAATAATTTATAAGTAAATATACATCAATCACTAAATCTATAATAATGTATTATTTTAGTTTTAAGTCTTGATGTTTATTCCAATAATATAAGTTAGATAATTATATATAATTTATTAATAAATTACAAAATTGATATATGATATTATAGAAAATAAATCTAAACTATTAAGCATGTGTATTTTTGGAGAAGTGGGAGGAGAAAAATTGGAAATGTAATATGAATAATATTATATATTGTTTCATATATTAATATTTATAAATATAAATTAATTATAAATTCAGTTTTCATAATTAATTAAAAAGAAATTGTAATGGTCATGGAAATTAATCTCTCTCCCAAATAGACCTTTTATAATCATCATGTACCTTAGTTTATTAGAGAATTAGGTGACCTAAAAACATTTTGAAACATATAATTAAACCCAACCAATGGTTATGGAGATGGATTAGTTATAAAATTTTTATTTTATAACTATCCTTTAATTAATATGCAATGGTTACGCTAGGAAAATAAGATAAAAATAGAGGGAAGATAATTTGAATGCAAAATACATTCTAGAATTTAAAAATTAAACAATACTAAAATTATTTTATTCACCCTTAAATCTATAATGTTTGATGATATAAAATAACCCCCCTCATAATAGCCATGATAGGGTCAAGATAATCAAAAACAAATTAATATATAAAGAAATGTGTAGTTGGTATATTGAAGGACTCTATAGAGAGAACCACCTCACCCAGAAGCTCTAGTCTCCAATGCCTTACAACTACTCCCAAAACATGTATTTAAATGAAAATATGGACAACCATTGGATTAAAATTAATAAATATACTCATTAAATGTCTCCAAGTCAACCATGGGTGTCATGGGGTCATTAGAATTAGCTTCTTCTCAAAGATCATCAAAATTAATAATTTATAAATTCTTACCAGCATGTGTCACATCATGAAATATAGTGTCACACAATGAATTTTCTTTGTCCATCTCTAGGATCTATTTTTCTTTTTTTCATCAACCCTCACACATTTCTGATGAATTTAAAATCTTTAATAGATACTTTAGGAAATTAATTGGTTTTTCCAAAAAAAAAATATCCATTTTTTCTTGAATCTTTAATTCTAATATTTCAATTTGAGCCTTGACTTATCTCTCATAACAGATCACACTTTTTGTCTTGAATTACATCTCAAATTTCTTATTTTATTCTAAATTTTAGTTGAAATTCACATACCACAATTTGAATAATATAGTAAATATTTTGGAATAAGTAATTTATTTAATTATAAAAACCATTATATTATAATATCTAAATATATATTTCTGAAATATAGATATAATATCCACCACTATTAAACACATTATTATCCTCAAGAATTAACTATCTAAAAACTACTAATGATGTACATGTTATAATAATTATAGAGTTTATAAGGATTTTATTGTAGTATTTCATTAAGGATTTGAGATTATATGGTTATAATAAAATTGACTCAATAGTAAGTTAATGTTTCTGGAAAATAATTGGTTGAATGAAAGATAAACATTAATATGGTTCTGATACTAACGTAGTGATTTTGGAAAAACATATGATTAATTTGCATATTATAAATTCTTGACTACTTTAAAATTAATTAATTGTTTGTTTATTTCATAATTGTGGGAGTTTAGAACATCTTTGGTTATAAAGAGTATATCAAGTATTATATAAGAAATATGGAAGTACATACCTATTCAAATATGGTTTTTTGGTAATTCTGTTTATTACCGTGTCTTATGAGAATACATGATGAAGGTATTCACATGTATGTTAAGTGACTTTCCTTATTAATTTTGGACTGTGAGTTTGGACATAATTAATTTGGATAAGTCTATAATTTGGAATGGATCATGTTAAACAGTGGATACAATTGTTTATGATTAAAACACTTCTTAAGATTATTTTTGAATTGTTATAAAAAGGAAAACTCGGGGGTTAGGCGAGAACCCATCGCGTCCGTCAAGGCTACGAGACTTGAACTCGCAATCGAAGGGCGACAATGGTGCATCACATATCATTGGGCTACGTGATGTCTTGGTTTGTATGATTTAGTTTTCCTAAATGGTCTGACAAATAAATTATAAATTTGTTTTTTTGAACCCTATACGATTAGGATAAATATAATATTTTTGAATTCTATTATCTTTTGGAGTGAAATATGGGTTTGTGTTTAGAATTAGTTGAATGATGAAACTCTACATGTAAATTATATATATATATATATATATGTTTTCTCTTATTCTGTGAATAAATTAATTCTTAATCTTTAGGTATGTTATATTAAAAACAAAAATTTGTTATCCTAAAACCATATGTTTTGTTTAACTGATGATATTTTACATATTCTTAGATTGATGGCTTCGAGGCCCTCAATATTACACTTGTTTTAGATTTATGACCTCAATCAATTTCTATAAATATTTACTTTTTTCCTCCAATTATGTGTCTTTAATTTACACCAATGTTCTTCTAATTGATATCATAATTTGGTTGTGACTTTTTGTAACACTCCAAGATTTTATGAAAAATATTCTTCTAATTTCATTAATGTCTTGTGTTGTATGCTACACCAAAATTACCTGGCGCTATACGCAACACAGTATTAGCTTGCAGTATACGCAACACTATTCTTGGATCGTGTTACACACAATTTTGATAACAGTTATTCTACGCAACATTGAGTATATATATATATATATATATATTCAATGTATAAATGAAATATGGTTGGATTATGTTATAAGAAACAACGAAGGATTCTTGCACAACACGCAACCCTGACTTGGCTTGCATTACACGCAATCAAGACTTTCCTCGATAGCGTGTGTTGTACGCAATACCGGGTTTTACTAAACAATGATATATTATTATAATATTATTATGAACTAGCCTTTATGAATAGTATTAACTAAAGTCTTAATCTTATAACATTATTATTCGTCTTCCACATTTTCTAAAACATGGTATAAGAACAAAATAAATTTTCCGGGTAAAATAAGTATTTTTCAAAAAATGCAGTTTTGCCGCCTTTTGATGGCGTACCCACTATAAATCTAGTTTTTGACATGTTTATAAGTTAAAATTGAAAAAATAAAATTCTTCTTTGGAATCATGAAATAAAAATTTACTTTGGATAAATTTTCATATCAATCTGGTAACTTTCATATTTTGATGAATAGTAAAAACACGCTATATTTTAATTAAAAACAACTTTTTCAATCGAAATAATCAATAGTGATAAATTATTAATTTTAGTGGTTTTATAGTATATTTAGAATATATTATTACAATTTAATATAATTTTGGTCATTGAATATAATTTCACATTTAAACCACACATAAAAAAGTGTCAATCTTTTGATAGTTATTATCTCTTAAGAACACGCTATTTGTTTTGACGACGGGAATTAATTTTTTAAATTAATTAATGAAACTGATATGTTTTGAATTTGGTAAAATAGACATCATTATTCAGTTCATAATATCAAATATAGCTTAGGCCTAATTTTTTGTATTTTTCTGGAAACTTTCATTTTTTGATGAATAGTGAAACCACTATGTGGTAGTTAAAAAATGAATTTTTCATAAAACATAATTTTACCACTTCTGTGAATGGAATTTCGAAAATCCAAGAGACACGGTTGATATCATTAAGTAAAATGTGGTTCAATGATATGAAAATAATTTTTTGGTGAATAGTAACTTTTTACTTTTTTTACCACCGTTAAAAGTAAATAGGGTAATTAAGAGTAAAAATGATATTACTTTTACCCTAACACATGTCCTAATTTTATTGGACAAGTTTAATTCGACCAAAAACAACATTAGGACTAAAATATGACCATTTAGGCCCACATGGATTAGATTAGGACATTTATTATTAATTTATTTAAAGAAGGGTTGAAATAGTTAAAATCAAGGTTTAATAAGTAAATTATTTTTAATATGGGGTTATACATAAGATAAATTCGATTATAAATATTCATTAAAAAGCTAAAAAGATTTACTACATAATGGTGTTTTATTTGTAATTTTTAGACATTAAATAATTTAATTTATGTATGACACAACGATGATGCAGTAATTATCTTATTAATGAAATATTGACATAATTGATGTTATAAATACCCAAATAAATGTAATTTGATACTTTTTATGAATTAAAAAAATTTTATACGTTAATATGACATGTTAGTATTGATTTAATTAACTTGGTTAGAGCTAATCATTCTGTTATGATTTTCACAAAAATCAATTACTAAATAGTGTCAAAATTAACATAAAATAGTTTTTAAAACAACTATTATATTATTAATTGTTATTTTATTCCTAAAAATATATGTTTCCCCCAAATGACTTAGATAATGTTATATATATTAATAATAAACAACTTGGGGTTAGTGTGGCTTGATATAGTAAGTTTATTAACCTTATAGTGTAAGAAAACAAAAAGACACGGTGAAAGTTAAACTATCTAACTTAAAGTTAAATCTAAATGATAAGGTTAAAATTGATACCTAAACTTGTCTAAATTCTATTGTATGAGAGTATTTCGACCCCTACCCACCTTATCTTCGAGATATATCAATTTTGAGCTATTAAAAACCGAATATGACTTTATAATAAAATAATATTTTTAGTTATTCCAAAGGTGCCCCTCTCCTCCCTTATAAAAGGGCACTCCTCCCCCTCTTCCTCACACCACTTTGAGCCTTCAAGCTCGGCCAACCCCTGCCCATTTCACTTCTCCACTTCCCTAGAAACATCCTATAGGTTCTGTTCTTCCTCAAAAACCAATTTTAGTGCCCTAAAAGGAGATCTCAAAGAGGCGATTCAAAGAAGAGGTAATGTTCGTTACCGATTCTTTCATCTTTATTTCTTTTCCACTTCTTCTTATTAGGTTGTTTCATTATGAAGTAATAACATCAGTATCACTTATATAATGATATGTTATTATAATTATGAAACAACCTTATTTCACCATCTATCCATCCTATGGAAAACAAAATCACCGCGCGTGCGTACGTACGGAATACCGTCTCCACGCCGTGGTGTAATCTATTTTCCACCACCACCTTACTTGGATGGGTATAATGGTGTACATAAAAACTATATATTATTATTGTAAAGTGATATTGATTCTAAAATAGTATACATACACTCCAATACAATTCCACGATCATGAGAATGATATCATCGCTCGTGCGTACGTACGGACTACCGTCTCCACGACGCGATGAGATTCATTCTCCACGTTAACCATACATGAATGATTATAAAGTATATATAATAATTAGTAATGAAATATATGACATAATAATGATTCTGGATTAAGTTTTATATATATTTATGTCATCTACTTAATTCCATTCAACTCAATAAGGAAAAGAAAACAGCGTTCATGCGTACGTACGGTCTACCGTCTCCATGAACGGTGTATTTCTTTCCATTTACTGATCTATTATATATATATATATATTCTGAATATATATTATATATAAATCATGTTTTATATTCTGGAATTACGTAATCATTATCTAAGTAATCATATGAATAATTACAAGTCAAAACACGGACGACAAATGAAACGATTTTACCCAAAACACTCTTTAACATGGAATTTACAAAAGAACGGGTAATATAAAGCCATAAGTGAACCATATATGATATCATAACAATTATTATGATTCTGTAATAAGTCAATGACATTATGTAAATCATTATACAGGAGGTTCGGACACATATGAAGCAAATCGGACATAAGGTAAGGGAAATATCACAATCTCATTTTTATCCGAGATTGTTTATACTTTGGTATTTACTGGGGTGTATTTTATCATCCACATCCATGTTTCCCCAATATGTAATATTTATATCCTTCTAAAATAGTTTATATCCAATTTTACCCTTCGGTGAGTTTTTAGTAAAATATATGAAAGGAATCTTTTGTCGTTTTTCGTACGAGGTACTTTTTGACTTTTCCGACAAAAGTACGAGAATAATGTTTTCTTTTAACTTATACGACATGAATGGATTTTAAAAACATTATTTACAAGAAGCTTCCCTTATAAGTTTTCAATTTTATTTTTAATCAACTTCATTTAGTTATAATTTTATGACATGTTAAGAAATGAAAAGTGTTTTTGAAGTAGAAAGGATATTTTCCTCAAGAATGGAGTTCAAGCGTTTTATCAAAATTATTTTCCATCTAAGATAATATAGGGTTCTGTTTATATCCCTATTATTACATGGATTTGATTATGTTGTAATGGAAATATTTTTATGAATTCCTTTATCTTATATGAATTGTTTTATGATGTCATGTTGTTTAAGAATCCCATTTTTATTACATGGGTTATGCTACGATGTATGGTTTATGATTTTGTGGCACACATAAGAATGGTATCATTATGAGATGGTTGGGACCTATATCTCCCTCCAATGCATTGGGTAAAGATTTTATATCTCATGAGATAGACATGGCTGGAATGGTATGTTATACCGGTTCAGTGAAATAGGACTGAAACGAGGAGTGAACTCAGTTCAGAAATGAACTTTGTCCACTAAGATAGTCTTGGCAATGAGTGTTGACTAATAAGAAATGATTATCTATGATTATGTGTGTATGCCACAATGTTTCATGTTTTATGTTATGATTATTGGATTACATTTCACTACTATGATTTATCCCATGTTATGATATTATGATCTCTTTTACAGGTTAAGATTTCCAAAATGTTATGTTCTTATGAATATGATGTGATTTATATTTCTTTTGTTTACCCTTAATGAGCATTTGAGATCACCCTTTTATGTTTTCTTTTCCCAAGGATATAAAGAAAGGTTTTAGGTATAAAAAAAGGAAGATCTTTATGGGAGATGTTGAAGATCTTTCATCATGATTAGATGATTATATTCTGAGTTTCCAAAGACACTAAACTATTACGGTCCTTGCGTGTGTGTTTTTGTTATGTACTAAGTATTCCTCAAAAGTAATGTAATGTCCATGTACGTCCGGCTTTGGGTCTCTACAGTTGGTATCAGAGGAAAGGTTTAGTCAACCTTTGGAAACTAGGATGCGAAAATGTTAGTGAAATCCCTAAAGATATTTCTAAGTTATGTTTAGGGATGTCCCTATGGATAAGTATACGTATAGGATATAGTCCTAGAACTATGGTAACAATATTAGATTAAACCAAAGATTTTAGATATTGAAGTTACTCCCCCTTTATTATGATTTTTTCCTCTCACACTATTCTTTTTGGGTTTTAGAAAATGGCTGGAAAGAAGATGATTCATGATAATGGAGGATATGATGGACAATGGAATGATATTCTTCATGAGCAACCAAATGAAATGGGATATGGAAGTCCAAACATCATTTTTATGCTGAATCAGTAATCTCATAATATAATCAATAAAGTAAAATTTGGTAAGTTTCCTAACTCGGCTAATAAGAGAAAGATAGAGTTTCATGATGATCATAGAGGGAAGAAAGTTCAATTTCCCATATGTAAATCATGTGGGAAGAGGCATCAAGGAGAATGTTTCAAAGGAACTGGAAGATGCTTTGGGTGTGGAAAAGAAGGACACAAAGCCAGTAAGTGCAAAGGAAAAGGTTCAGTTAACACCAGGGATAAGGATAATGGTATTGCTACGAAATCAACAATGGTTAAATGTTTTAAATGTGGAATGTACGGGAATTATGAAAACCAATGCCCTAAGGGAAAGTCTCATTAAGAGAATAAGTATAGTCGTATGGGTAGTATTTATGTGGATGATGATGAAGAGACTACAAATGATTTGTGAGATGAAAGAATTGTTGAAGCTCGGTCAATAGTTTAAGAATGTAGTGGAATGATTACATGTTTATCATGTGTAATGTTGTATAAGTAATCTCATGGTAATTTGGAATAAAGAGACATCTAAGGATTGTTAAACTGTTGTCTTTCCTTAAGTTTTGAAAGTGTATGATTAATGTTACCAGTATCCATGAAAGGTTATTCAGATATTTTTGGAATGTAGATGATATGTGCATAATGAAGGGATAAGGAGAAAATTAAATGTTTGATAGTATTCATGAGCTCATGACTGATATAAGGAGAAGGTTATATCATGGTTTGAGTATATAGAATTTTTGGATTTTGGTATGTGGAAAGAGTTAACTTTTGACTGCTTTCATGTTTTCATTATGGTTCAATGGGTATTCATTCTTCAAGAGAATACATGATTAAGGTATTCACATGTTTGTAATTTGAACAACAAGATATATCTTATGATATGTGGGGGATAAATGATGGCATTCACGTGATCATTTTCTTTATACTATGAGCTTGGACTGAAGTATTTTAGATAATCCTAAAGAATAGAATGGATTATGTTGGACATAAGTTAGTATTATTTAAGGATAAAACTTTTTTTGATATTGTTGATGGGATGTTATAGTAATATAGCTTTAGAAAAAGGAAAACCTGCAGGACGGGCGATAGCCCATCACGTCGGACAAGGTTGTGGGAATCGAACCCACAACCGAAGTGCGACTGGCCTTTATCACCTACCACTGGCCTACAGGAAGTCCCTGTTTAGTAGAAACTAGTTTTATTATATTAAGCAGTATGATATATGACGTATAAGTCCATTTTAGGAACCATATATGATTAATCTCACTATAGATGGACTTATGTATTTTTTGATAACTTTTCTAACCTTTTGTTTGAGAAAGATGGAATGACCCATCATTCTATCACATGATCTGCTAACACATCACGAATGACAAATTCAACTTCATTTCTTTAAGAGATGAAGTGGAAATTGTCCAAAGAACGACCAACGGTGAGACTATACCAAAATCATGAAAGTATTTCTTCTAATTCCAATTTCATCAACTTTAGGGAAATGATCTTGAAAACCAAAAATGTTTTCCTAGTGATCTTATATCTGATGAATCAGATGGTACCTTAGATCGTCACGAATTTATGGCTTTGTGATTGCTCACTTTTCCATAGCCATGTTCTCTACCACTCTCCATCAGAACATGATGGTTAGATTTCTCTTCCATATCCATATTTTCACCTATGTGGAAACCCTGTGATTAGTTTATTTGGGTAACCGTTAAGTTTCATACTTTTTTTCTTAAAGATTGGTTTTGTTATTCCTTTTTACGATGTGGGATTCTATTAAAGAAACTTTCGAATAGTAAACCATTTATAACCCCGACGAATTTCGAGGTCGAAATTCATTTTAAGGGGGGTAGAATGTAACACCCCGAGATTTTATGAAAAATATTCTTTTAATTTCATTAATGTCTTGTGTTGTATGCTACACCAAAATTACCTGGCGCTATATGCAACACCGTATTAGCTTGCAGTATATGCAACACTATTCTTGGATCGTGTTACACACAATTTTGATAATAGTTATTCTACGCAACATTGAGTATATATATATATATATTCAATGTATAAATGAAATATGGTTGAATATGTTATACGAAACAACGAAGGATTCTTGCACAACACGCAACCCTAACTTGGCTTTAATTACACGCAATCACGACCTTCCTCGATAGCGTGTGTTGTACGCAATACCAGGTTTTACTAAACAACGATATATTATTATAATATTATTATGAACTAGCCGTTATGAAAAGTATTAACTAAATTTTTAATCTTATAACATTATTATTCGTCTTTCACATTTTCTAAAACATGGTATAAGAACAAAATAAATTTTTCAGGTAAAATAAGTATTTTTCAAAAAATGCAGTTTTGCCGCCTTTTGATGGCGCACCCACTTTAAATCTAGTTTTTGACATGTTTATAAGTTCAAATTGACAAAATAAAATCTTCTTTGGAATCATGAAATAAAAATTTACTTTGGATAAATTTTCATATCAATCTGGTAACTTTCATATTTTGATGAATAGTAAAAACACACTATATTTTAATTAAAAACAACTTTTTCAATCGAAATAATTAATAGTGGTAAATTATTAATTTGAGTGGTTTTAAAGTATATTTAGAATATATTTTTACAATTTAATACAATTTTGGTCATTGAATATAATTTCACATTTAAACCAGACATAAACAAGCATCATTCTTTTGATAGTTATTATCACTTAAGAACATGCTATTTGTTTTGACGACGGGAATTAATTTTTTAAATTAATTAATGCAACTGATATGTTTTGAATTTGGTAAAATAGACATCATTATTGAGTTCATAATATCAAATATATCTTAGGCCTAATTTTTGGTATTTTTCTGGAAACTTTCATTTTTTGATGAATAGTAAAACCACTATGTGGTAGTTAAAAAAATGAATTTTTCATAAAACATAATTTTACCGCTTCTGTGAATGGAATTTCGAAAATCCGAGAGACTCGGTTGATGTCAGTAAGTAAAATTTTGTTCAATGAGATGAAAATAATTTTTTGGTGAATAGTAACTTTTTACTTTTTTTACTACGGTTAAAAGTAAATAGGGTAATTAAGAGTACAAATGATATTACTAATACCCTAACACATGTCCTAATTCTATTGGACAAGTTTAATTCGACCAAAAACAACATTAGGAATAAAATATGACCATTTAGGCCCACTTGGATTAGATTAGGACATTTATTATTAATTTATTTAAAGAAGGGTTAAAATAGTTAAAATCAAAGTTTAATAAATAAATCATTTTTAATATGGGGTTATACATAAGATAAATTAGACTATAAATATTCATTAAAAAGATAAAAATATTTCCTACATAATGGTGTTTTATTTGTAATTTTTATACATTAAATAATTTAATTTATTTATGACACAACGATGATGCAGTAATTATCTTATTAATGAAATATTGACATAATTGATGTTATAAATACCCAAATAAATGTAATTTGAGACTTTTTATGAATTAAACTAATTTTCTAGGTTAATATGACATGTTATTATTTCATTAATTTACTTGGTTTGAGCTAATCATTCTGTTATGATTTTCACAAAAATCAATTACTAAATAGTGTCAAAATTAACATAAAATAGTTTTTAAAACAAATATTATATTATTAATTGTTATTTTATTCCTAAAAATCTACGTTTCGGCCAAATGACTTAGCTAAGGTTATATATATTAATAATAAACAACTTGGGGTTCTTTTGGCTTGATATAGTATGTTTATTAACCTTATAGTGTAAGAAAACAAGAAGACACGGTGAAAGTTAAACTATCTAACTTAAAGTTAAATCTAAATGATAAGGTTAAAATCGATACCTTAACTTGTCTAAATTATATTTGATGAGAGGATTGCGACCCCTAACCACCTTATCTTCTAGATATATCAATTTGGAGCTATTAAAAACCAAATTTGACTTTATAATAAAATAATATTTTTAGTTATTCCAAAGGTGCCCCTCTCCTCCCTTATAAAAGGGCACCTCCTCCCCCTCTTCCTCACACCACTTTGAGCCTTAAATCTCGGCCAACCCCTGCCAATTTCCCTTCTCCACTTCCCTATAAACATCCTAGAGGTTCTGTTCTTCCTCAAAGACAAATTTTAGTGCCCTAAAAGGAGATCTCAAAGAGGTGCTTCAAAGAAGAGGTAATGTCCGTTACCGATTCTTTCATCTTTATTTCTTCTTCCACTTCTTCTTCTTAGGTTGTTTCATTATGAAGTAATAACATCAGTATCACTTATATACTGATATTTTATTATAATTATGAAACAACCTTATTTCACCATCTATCCATCCTACGGAAAATGAAATCACCGCGCGTGCGTACGTACGGAATACCATCTCCACGCCGTGGTGTAATCTATTTTCCACCACCACCTTACTTGGATGGGTTTAATGGTGTAAATAATGACTATATATTATTATTTTAAAGGGATATTGATTCTGAAATAGTATACATACACTCCAATACAATTCCACAATCTTGAGAATGATATCATCGCTCGTGCGTACGTACGGACTACCGTCTCCACGACGCAATGAGATTCATTCTCCACGTTAACAATTCATGAATGATTATAAAGTATATATAATAATTAATAATGAAATATATGACATAATAATGATTCTGGATTTATGTGTATATATATGTATGTCATCTACTTAATTCCATTCAACTCAATAAGGAAAAGAAAACAGCTTTCATGCGTACGTACGGTCTACCGTCTCTATGAATGGTGTATTTCTTTCCATTTACGGATCTATTATATATATATATATATATATTATGAATATATATTATATAAAAATCATGTTTTATATTCTGGAATTAAGTAATCATGATCTAACTAATCATATGAATAATTACAAGTCAAAACACGGACGACAAATGAAACGATTTTACCCAAAACGCTCTTTAACATGAAATTTACAAAAGAACGGGTAATATAAAGCCATAAGTGAACCATATATGATATCATAACAATGCATATGATTCTAGAATAAGTGAATTACATTATTTAAATCATTATATAGGAGGTTCGGACACATATGAAGCAAATCAGACCTAAAGTAAGGGAAATATCACAATCTCATTTTTATCTGAGATTGTTTATACTTTGGTATTTACTGGGTTGTATTTTATCATCCACATCCATGTTTCCCCAATATGTAATATTTATATCCTTCTAAAATAGTTTATATCCAATTTTACCCTTCGGTGAGTTTTTAGTTAAAGATATGAAAGGAATCTTTTGTCATTTTTCGTACGAGGTACTTTTTGACTTTTCGGACAAAAGTACGAGAAGAATGTTTTCTTTTAACATATACGACATGAATGGATTTTTATAACATTATTTCCAAAAAGCTTCCCTTATAAGTTTTCAACTTTATTTTTAATCAACTTCATTTAGTAATAATTTTATGACATGTTAAGAAATGAAAAGTCTTTTTGAAGTAGAAAGGATATTTTCCTCAAGAATGGAGTTCAAGTGTTTTATCAAAATTATTTTCCATCTAAGATAATATAGGGTTATGTTTCTATACCAATTATTACATGGATTTGATTATGTTGTGATGGATATATTTTTATGAATTCCTTTATCTTATATGAATTGTTTTTTGATGTCATGTTGTTTAAGAATCCCATTTTTATTACGTGGTTTATGCTATGATGTATGGTTTATGATTTTGTGGCACACATAAGAATGGTATCATTATGAGATGTTTGGGACCTATATCTCCCTCCAATGAATTGGGTAACGATTTTATATCTCATGAGATAGACATGGCCGGAATGGTAGGTTATATCGGTTCAGTGAAACAGGACTGAAACGAGGAGTGAACTCGGTTAAGAAATGGACTTTGTCCACTAAGATAGTCTTGGCAATGAGTCTTGACTAATAAGAAATGATTCTCTATGATTATGTGTGCATGCCACAAAGTTTCATGTTTTATGTTATGATTATTGGGATTACATTTCACTATTATGATTTATCCCATGTTATGATATTATGATCTCTTTTGCAGGTTAAGATTTCCAAAATGTTATGTTCTTATGAATATGATGTGATTGATATTTATTTTTTTTACCCTTACTGAGCATTTGAGCTCACCCTTTTATGTTTTCTTTTCCCCAGGATATAAAGAAAGGTTTTAGGTATAAAAAAGGAAGATCTTTATGTGAGATGTTGAAGATCTTTCACCATGATTAGAAGATTATATTCTGAGTTTCCAAAGACACTAAAATATTACGGTCCTTGCATGTGAATTTTTGTTATGTACTAAGTATTCCCTAAAAGTAATGTAATGTCCATGTACGTCAGGCTTCGGGTCTCTACACATAGTCTGTTTAGTTTGTAGTTTTTTCTTCATCATCGTGAACCCCTTGAAGATCTTCAAGAAATTATTTCATAAATAGAGAATGATTCTACTCCTATTATACATCTTGTTCATATTCATCTTTATCTTTTCATTTGATCAATTTTTTCTTCCATTGGGTTGGACGTTTAATGGTGGTGATGAGGAAACCAATTCATAAATAGACCATAATATTACACAATGCATTGATCTTGGGATTAATCCTTTTTTTACTGTTTACATCCTGACATCCCATCTCAATTAACTCATGTTAATTACACAATACATTGAAAATATTTTCCTGTTAATAGAGCTTTTCCTCCACCTCACTCAGGTAAAATTTAAAACTATTTGTTTCATTTGTTCTTTTTAACATATCTCTAATTTTTTCAATTTATTGTATAAATGAATCACTTGAATCTCAAATATATCTTGTTTGGTTTAGATAGTATATTCCTCTCCATCATAACCAAAAATAAAAGGCACAGTAAAAACAAAAAAATTTAAGTATAATTAAATACTTAGATAAAACCAAGAAATAGAAAGTGATAAGAAAATTAAATAAAAAAATTATCAAATTAAAATAATCATTTCATGTATCCCCAATAAAAATGGCCAAGATTGGAACTAACCAGATGTGTTTTTCATTATAATGTAGATACCTAATTTAATAAATCATAATAAAAAAACAGAATCACTAAATCTATAATTTTGTAGTATAGGCTTTGGAAGCCTTGAGGTCAATTCCACTAAGATAGGTTATAGAATTGTTATTATTTTAAAAATAAATAACTAAATTAATAAAATATTTTGTAGAAAATAAATTCAATCTATAAATAATGTGTATTTATTAATAAGTGAGAGGATAAAAATAATTAGAAGTGTACCAAGCATATGATATCTAGGTTTATGTATTAAATTTTGTAAATATCAATTAATTAATATTATTATCATTGGAACTAATTCTTAAAGAATTCCAATAGTCATGTTAATTACTCTCTCTCTATCAGAAGTTCACCTTTTTTAATGGTTATGTAATTCCATTAATTTGTGAGATAAGTGCATATATTCATTTTGAAATATTAAATTCAACCCATCCAATGGTATTCTAAAATGCCTAATTCTTGAAATTATATTTTACATACTGCCCTAAATTAACTAGAAATAGTCAGGATATAAAAATAAGGCATCAATTGTGGTATGCGAATATGAACATAAAAGACCAACATGAAATAATAAATTAATCAATAGTTACATTATTATATTCTATGTTAATGAACCCACATTATAGTAATTATATGGTGAATAAAAGAATATATAAATGAAAATCTAAAATAAAATGTAGAGTAGGCCCAGTGAAGGTATTTGGAGAGCGAAACACCTCACCCTAGAGCTCATATCTTCAATTCCTTGAAGCTCCATCAGATCAACTACTTTATAGGATAACATAGTTCTCTTAGTCGATTAAATTTAATAAACCCGTATATTATATGTTGAAAAGTTAACCCCATGTTTCATGGGGTCATTATAAGTGGTCCCCAGTCAAAGATCCTCAAAAACTAGAATTAAAAATTATCTTCAACACGTGTCATGGTGTGACATATAAAGGAAACTCATAACTTTTCATGGTCCACTGCCTGTTATTTTTATTTTCTATTCCTCTTAGCAAACATTTTCAATGGATTTCAAATCATGAATAGGTGGTTCTGGACACGAATGGTTAATTTTAAGATATGTTTGACTTTCTAACATGAATATAAAATTTTTATCTTTATATTAAATCCTTGACTTATCCCTTATTTGTGGGAAACATTTTCATCATGGATTTCATCTTATGTTACATAATATATTCTAAATTAATTCTAAATTAAGAATAAATAATGTGAAAAAGATAAATATTTTTGATAGAATAGTCAATTTAATTTTAAATTCCATAAATTTTAATATTTTAATATATTTTTATTAAATTTTAATAAGAACATTTGACATGTATAATGAAATGTCATGGTTTTGAATGATTAATGGACATAAGATGAAATTATTGCATGGTTAATTATTTGATTTAATGATATGAAAATAAATAATGTGAAATTAATTATAAAATGAATGGGATAGATAAATCAAAATGGTTTTTTATTTTTAAAAACAAAGAAATGGGTAGAAATGAAATATAAAATATGAATCGAGAATGGTTTTTTGTACGTTATGGTGCATTATTAAGTGGAAATGATGGTAGATATTGTTTTAATACCTTGTTATGATACATTTCTATCTTATTATTACGATGCCTTATGTTGGGCTTCTATGTTACCTATCCATAATATATTTTTATGTGATTTCTATATACACCCAACTCGAGTCATGTGTTTACACCGAATCCTAATGGGTTGGGGTTCTAGGTTTCTTTCCCTAACATCTATGATGGAATGGAATAAAGTTAGTCTAATCCCTTTCACCCTCTTTCTTTTAAGAGAGTTTTTTACCAATATGTTGCGATGGTAAAAAGAAAAAATTTCATAAATGGTGATGTTTAATGATATAATGAGGTAGTTCATGGTGGGGTTTATACAAGGTAGGACGAGAGAATAAAATTGATTTCCATCATGTCCAAGTTACCCTACTAATCGAGTTACATAATAGTTGATGCGGTATGATGTGGTTTCACATATTTAATCATGATATATTTGGTATAGTTTCCAAATATCCATCATATATGATGTAGATTTGGTTTTCATACATTTTTTGTGTAGGATGTAGGTTTTATTTCTTAGGTTTTTTAGTTAAGATGAGGATTTTTTCACAGGTGTCTTCGAGCATGGTCACTAAGGGATGTAACCACCATTACATATGATATTGGGGAGTGATAAAATTAAATTAGTGGTAAATCTATGCAGGGTACCCTTTTAATCAATATAGTTCTTTTTATATTAATATATTGGAAGCCTTATTTTGGGAACATGCCATGGTGATGACTGGGATTTGTTAGTTCATCTATTGTGATGTATGTTGGTTCTTCTATTTTCTGATTGATTAATTGGTTTGAAGTTTCCACATGTTCATTGGAGATATTTTTTACGATCAAACAATGTATACATGTTTTTCTCCCCCATATACATACACATTGTTTTTTTAATTTTTAGGAGGACTATGGACACTGTTATATACATTACTAGCCCTTACTATGGAGAAATTACTAAGTCATTGTTGTTGGTTTTCTTATAATATTCATTTGAAAAAAATTATTTGTATTATTTTAAATTACCCATGAATCATGGGTCTATTATTTTTTCTTTTTTCTTTTATTGTATGGATTTTTGTGGTGATTTTATCCTATATTAGGATTCTTATTAGATGAATAGATTAAAATTTCTTTCTTTTTTAATAGTTTTACACCTTTGTTCTAGTCACTGACTTGGGGCATACTAAAGGTTGGACATAGGGGTAATTTTATAACATGTTTCACTACCAGTCAATGATGGGTACCTTTATGGGGGGATTATGATAGAGTGGTATAAATGAAAGGCTGAGATGAAGAATGAAATTTAGAATAGGGAATTTTATGTATTTCATAGTTTATTATGGAAATAATTTTAGTTTACCATGGTGAATGTCATAGGATTTGTAGTTAGGATGGAACAAATGAATTTACCAGCCCCTCATAATTCTTTAAGAGGACCCAAAGTATAACAAATGATGATTTTTGTATTCCACTTACAGGGTAGAGACATAAGAGATGAATATGAATCATTATTAATTTGTTTTAGATTTTAATTAGGAGATAATTGAAAAAACAAATGAGTCAATTTGTTAACAATTAATAATATTTTATAATACCCAATTAAGTATTTTCCATCATTTTTTATTAATTTCTCCAAGGCATTGTATGTGTGTGGTTCAGGATATTGTGGTTGAACATGTTGACCTAGTTGATCTCCAAAGGGTTGACTCGAGAATGGTCTATGGAAAAGGAAATTTCATTCTATTCAGTGGTATGTCTTGGTGAATTGGGAGGTAAGTGTCTCTAATCTGGATATGGATTACTAGTTAGAGGATCCTGATATGGGATTTGATTTTATTTGATCTTGGGTAATGCACTAGGTTTTTTCTATAAGGTAGTCAAATAAGGGGTGTAACACATAAATGGTGAAATTTTCACCTTATTGAGTAGAAGGAGGTGTAAATTTCATTAGTAGAATTTCATAAGGAAATTGAATTGGATTTCCCATCAATGACGATGGAGGTATTGAAGAGTTAGGATATAATATATCTTTAACAGATTCGTATGTTTATGCAAGAGATAGCGATCATGTTCATGGATATTTTTTGTTTCTCCGCTTTTCATTTTATTGATGAGGAGTCTCGTGCACTCAACCCATATATCTTTTATGTGGTTAATCCATTTATGTTTCTAATAAATTTGGAGGTGTGTACGAAGGAATATAAAATTTATCATATTCACAGTTGAGGATGGTTACATCAAGATTGGAGCTATTAGAGTTTCTTTATGAGAAATGTTTTCATAGGATGATCTAAAATCATATGATATTTGACATTTTAACTAGTAAGGAATTGGACATAAATATTTTATCTATGTTACACTGGAGATAGTGTTTCACATCTATCAATCAAAGGCATCCCATTTTCATGATATTCTTATGGGGATATGGTCACCATTAGTCTCACATTTTAAATTCTCTAGGAGGATCTTTTTATTTGGGTGGTGCAACCCAAAAACAACAACTACAAATAATACCTTAACTTATATAGTAGTTATAGGGTCACGAATATAGTGGAGGTTATCCACATAACATACCTCATTTATGGGATTATAGGTTGGAGCATGGACGTGGAGGTTACCTTCCGTAGTGAGGTATTGGTGTCAAATGTTGAAAGTTATATTCTATTGAGGAATCAATGCTAGAGGGGATACAGGTCATTAGAGGCATGATTATATTATTTCTTACCCCTATTTTTTTCTTGTTTTATTAAACATCCTTTTACTATTTTTCCCTTATTTTTACTGTTGTTTAGGTCTAGATGTTAACAGGCATTCCGTTACCCTTATACTGACTAATATAGTCAGAGGTAAGAACTTTTTTTGATGTGTTTGGTGGGTATAGGATGATTATGGGGAAACGTAAGTTTTATGGGGATGTATTTTTTATATAGATACCCTCTTATGATGTCATCCTAAGATTTAATTATGTTGTATTATATATGTTTGGTTTCCAATTCATTCAATAGGATGTTCATGTTCTTAATTGGTGAGGTTTAAAATTCAATTTTCATTAATGAACAGGGTATTCATATGATCGGTAGGTGTGTGGGGATCCTTATTTCCGTTACTGAAGAGTTTTCAATAAATTCATTGAGTTCTATAATAGTGGATCCTTTCAACGTTTTTATGGATTTCATGGTTTTATTTCTTGAGAATGTTATGACAGTAACCCCTTTATGTGAAATTGAGTTTGGGGTATATTTACAACCCAGAGAGTCTATAATTTCATTTCATATTTATTAAGAGGCACTATATGAGTTACAAGTGTAAAAAATTATTATATAAGACTTAATAAAGAGATGTTTTACAATGACCAGGGTGACGCTATAGGGTTCTCCAATGTTTCACTCTATGAATGCAGATGGTAGTCTGAGGATATGTATATACTATCAGCATTTGAATCAAGTGATGATAATTATTACTACCCACTTCTAAGAATTAATTATTTAATTTACTAGTGAAAGAGATCAATTTTATTATTTGTGATCAATATGTGGTTGGAATATCATTATTTGTGGATAAATAAGGAAGATATAATGAATACTACCTGCCATAACATGTATAAGATCTTCAAGATCATTTTCATTCCATTTAGTGTCATGAACACAATAGGTATGTTCATGGTGATAAAGAGATCTATGTTTAGTGTGAGTCCCTAGACTAAATTTTAATCATTTTCATTAATGAAAAATTAATATACTCGATGTTTAGGGAGGATCATGTCGACAATCTTAATGTTGTCTTATAGGTCAATAATTCCACTAACTCTATAGAATGTTGTCAAAGTGATTTTTTTGGACATGGGAGGTTTATTTAATCATACATTTGGTGTCCCCAAAAGGGGTGGTCATGGACCCATCAACAATCGAAGAATAATTTCTTTGGAATTGCATAAAAATGTCGTAGAGTTTAATAGTTTCCATAGTCTTATGGGATATTACAAGTGGTTTTTGTATGATTTCATATGATTTGTGTCCCAATTAATAATTTCAACTATAAAAAAATACTTTTAATTAGAATAATCTGTTTCAAATAAATTTGACTATCTGAAGGATATATTAATAAGTGGTATGGTGCTTGGTTTCTAGCAAAGGGCTTGAAGTCTGAAGATTTCAGTGATACATCAATTCTTGGAATATGATGTTTCATGAGGTAGTAGAGGAATGTAATCTCTTGTTAAACATAAAATTTACATCCCAAAAATAATAACAATGCCACCCATGATTTGGTTCTATTTGCGGTTTTGATTTCATTGATGATTTTTCTACATTTAATCATCATAAAATTAATTGTTGTCATTATTGTTAATAAGATTTTTTGGCATATTTCCTATCAACGTGACAACAATATGTATCAATGTAGGTGGATATATTTTCTTCAATACGATTACCTTGAGATACCCTATAACTTGGTAAAGGGGTATTTTGTGGATTATTCACTGAGTAAAAAGTTGATAAATGATTTTGTTCTTTGTTTTAGAAATTCTTTGAGGTTGATAGAGGAGTTGGCAACCATTCATCCAGAAGAAGGGGTGGATGAAAGTGTATTTTTAGTTTTTCAAATGATATTGAATTCCAAATTGATATATATGGTGGAGGAATCTTATCAGGGTTAATCAATGGTTTATGTGATGAGTTACCTTATTGTCCATGGTGATGCCCCAAGAGGATAGCCCGAGGATGGTTAGAACTTAAAGTTGTTAAATGGTATTCTATTCATCCTGGCGTAAATACTCAATGGAGTGCATCATGAATTTACCAAACCAACTTCAGGGATGTAACTAATATTTTTTAATATGAATCATGGTTTGAGAATTTAGTTTTGGATTCCTTGGATGATATGGTTAGTGGTATATTTTTTGTTTTCATGTTTTCTTTTCAAAAGGTAAAATAAGACCATGATGTTCATAAAATTTTTTTGATAGACCTTATAAATGTTATAATGGTTGTGGATGATATATAAATGGATTTAATCATAGGATTACCTTGGGATAAGTGAGGATATGATGGTATCTTGGTAATCATGGGTGGGTTGATGAATTCATCAGCCTTTTTTTAAAATCAAAGAGTTAATCAGAATGTTATTTTAGTAAGGATGTATGTGGATGAGTTCAGAGAGATTCATGGAGTTCTTAAGTTAATTGTAATATAAAAAGATTCAGATTTTATATTATGATTCTTGAGAGCATTACAAAATTGTTATAGAAATTATGTACACTGCAACATTTCCTTCCATCAAAAGACATGAAGAAAAATAAACCAAACCATCCATATAATAGAGGATATATTATGGGCATGAATCATAGATTTTAGGGGATACTATGAAAATAACCCACAACATGATGATTTATATTATAAAAATATCTACCACATATCCATCATCATGAATATGTTTATTGAATTGAACATTATGAATTATTTTTCATCATTGATCTTGAATGAGGTTGGAGAGTCATATATTCTATGTCTTGATGTAGTAATGAGAACTATTGATAAGGTTCAGGATGTCCTTAAGTGATAGAAGGTAGAATAGTACTAATATAAATCTTATTCCATCCATATTTATAGGCTTTTGAAGTTTGAGGTTGGTAACCATGTGTTTTTTAGGGTTTCCCATTGATGATGGAAATATAGTTTTAATTGAATGTGTAATATTTCTCCCTAGATTGTTGGACACTTTGAGGTGGTGGAGTGTATTGGATACGTGGTGTATTGATTTTTACTTGAATCACTATTGTCTAGGTTCAAAAATAGATTCCAAATATACCATCTATGTTGATATCTTCATGATGAATCACAATTCATTAATTGGATAAAGATAGATATCAAGGATGACATGATGATCATGGAGTGACTAGTAGTGATCAAGGATCATCAGGAAATGGTGTTATGTGGATAAAAAATTCCATTGGTTCATGAGATATAGAGGAATTGTGGCTTGGAAGAGAGTACATAGGATTGGGAGACACATATTCATGCCTTTTTCCCATTTGTTTTTTATATTTTTTCTATTATTTTACTTGATGATATAATTATTGAATTATTACAGTTTATGAGATGTTTATTTTCCTTTATAGTAGTGTGTGGCATTGTTTTCAAAACATATAAAAGATAAAAACCCTTACCAATAAATACATGTTATGTTTATGATAAGTTTTAAAACCATATTATTGAACCCATTCCACCTAAAGTGGAATGTATCTTGATATAGGGAGTAGTTTTCCTGGACTTGTGTGATTATTATAGTGTTGAGAGGCTGGTGTGAGACGGTGTCTAAGAATTAGTTATAGAAATATCCCAAGGAGTAATATCACATGATTGTTTTTCAGACCCTCCCTTCCTTTATTGTCTTCCCTGTTCAGTTTTAACTCTCAATGATGAATTTTTTTTGAGAGGTATCTATGGTTATGGTTTGGACCTTCCTTGTCCATTACCTTCTATATTCCCAAGTATTAGAGATGATGTTGTGTTATTTTTTGTGGGGGGTGATATATAGAGTCTTGATGTTGTGTTATATACATTTTAAGTTCTCTAATACTTGTAATAATTATTTTCTAACCATGGTAGTGGTCAGGTGGGCTTGGGTGTTCTCCCGTGTTAACACATGTTTTATAACCACACCCTAGGGAAGGTGTGGTGTTGGGTGTATTAGCTTGATGTTTTTCTATGCACCATGAGAGGATTAACCATTCCCAGGGTGGGAGTGACATAATTTTGGGGGATTTTGTGGGGGTCTTATGTAAAACAAGGAAATGAGACTCACCATTCCATATCTTGGGGCACGATGAGAGAGAAATAACCATGTCGTCGGTGATAGGACATAATTTTGGTGATGGTAGAAGAAATAATAACAACCCCCAAATAGACTATATAATCATATAGGTCATGGTGGTAGTAAGACTCCTTCTTAAAAATGGTTAGAAAATGAAGATATGGTAAGGGTGTTTCCAACCACATGTTGACCAAGGGTCAGTACATCATATTTACAGTATCAATTAGTTATGGTGAGTGTTGTTGGATTGTGATTATAAATATTTGGTTTGATATAACATGTTTATAATTTTTAGCCTCCCATTAACATTTGTACAACCCCTTCTCATTGTACACTTCTACAACCACCACCATTAGAGAATTGAACACCTTGGTTCATCTTAGATCTTTCATATTAGTGTACTCTACATCGAGGTAATCCAATGATTTTATGACCTCTATTTTATGTCATTTTATTCTATATTATATTTCACTATAGATTTATTTATTCTTAGTTTTGGTTATAACATGATGAGGGATTATTGTGTATAATAATGTGGTGGTATTTTCATTCATATTGATGAGACACGATCTCCCTTTTCTTCATTTGTGAATATTGGTTCTCATTAAAGCTTTAATTGAGGTACGGGTTCTCATAAATCTCATTTTTTATTGTAAATATTAGAATATAATTATTTTTTTCCTTTGGTTAAATTGTACATATTCAATTAATATAGATAATAATGTATCTTAATTGAAAATTAATGGGAAGGGAAAATGACATGAGTTTTACTTTTTATTTTTTTCCTAAATAGGGTTTCATATTTTTCTTGACTATGACTAATGATGTCTTTTAGGTTCTATTCTGGTTTAAAAAAACATATGAACCACTTTTTATTTGTTTTTATTAAAATCACCACATGTGAAAGAATTCTAAGAACATATATTTGGATAATAAAATAGTTTCCCATGAAATATAATATTTTGGTGAGAATATACATGAAAGTAATGATGTAATTGTTATGAATTTGCCTATTGAATCTAAATGTGATGTGTGGTGGTTATGATTTGTGGTGATTAGGTGTGTGGTTATTGTGAGTTGTGATGGTATTGATATGTGGTATTGATTATTTTTTTGGTTATAGTGAGCAGTGGATGTGATATTTAGTGGTTGCAATGTGTGGTGGTTATGATGTGTGATGAATGAGATGTGTGGTGTTCGTTATGTGTGTTTTTAATAGGGACCATTGGAATGAGATAGATGGTTTGGGATGTGTTTTTTCTTATAGTTTCATGATACTATAAAAAGTTCTTGAAAAATGATAGTGATAATGAAATGTCATGGGTTGGAGTGATTATTGAACACTGCTGCAAATTAATGTTTTTTAAATAATGAATTATATTGAATTGATATTGAATAGGATAGAATTAATAATGAAATTAATGGGATACCTTAATGATTTTTTTCAATTGGGAAAATATAGAAATGGATTTAAATGAAATATTTAATATTTTTTATGTGTGTATTGTTTTTAGTTGAGTTGAATTTAGAGGTGGAAATGACAATAGAAGATGTTTTCAGTTCTTTTTGTGTGATATGTCAACACACTTGTTGTGAACCCTTAGGTTGGTATTGTGTGTTTGGTATCTATTAAACACATTTTGTGATATCTATACACACACCACATGAGTAATATTATTATACTAAGGCCTCATGGTTTTTGGTTCAAATGGTATTTATTAGACATCAATGATTGTGATGATGGATGGATGGATACCTCTATTCCCCAATCAGTATTCTAGGATATAATTTTTATATAGACGCTGAAAAGGTAAGAAGTAAAAGGCACATTAATAGTGATGATAAAATATATGATTTAGTAGTTTATGGTGGGGGAATTTATGGTGGGATGATTGAACAAGCTCTATGCCCATCATCCTCATGATACCCTACTTTTTTGGTTAAATTAAAATATTTGATATAATATTTGGTTTACCACCTTCCTTTGAGAAGGATATAATTCTGGCTCACCCAGTTTCATCCGATATTGTGTGGGTGTGGTTTCCTAGGTGGCTTTCAGTAGGATTTTGTTGTGGTTTCCCATGATTATTTGGGTAGGATGTGGCTACTATTTCATTGGTGTCTTCAAGAATGATTACTATAGAATAGATGTAAGCAACAGGTCCTATGAAGTTAGGCTATGGGAGTGGGAAATCCATGGGAAATAATTTTGGGGTGAAATTTTTAATGACATTCTTATTATTATTGGATTATACAAGATGCATTATTCAGTGAGTGATCCATCATGAATTTGGGGATCTATTATGTGAACTATTTAGTTGAATGTTGGTTTTACTATTTTCTCATGGGTGAATTAGTATGCTCTTTTAAAAAGTGAATGAGAGACCTTTAGTATGTTTATACATAGAATACATTTTATTCTCACCCAACATATATACAAAATGATTTTCAAGAATCTAAGAGGACCATAGGGATCCTGAGAGACATTACTACACCTGACTTAGCAGATATTAATATGTCACTGCCTTCGGTTATCATTGGGTATCCCATTTAAAATTAACTTATATCTACTTATATTATATATTCATTATCATAAAGTTTTGGATTTAATTTTTTCCATTCATAGATGGACACTCTTGATGGTTTTATCCTGTCACATGATCCATATTAAATAAATAGACAGAAATGAATTCCTTGTGTAATATTTTTATACCTTCACTGAAAGCCCCTAACATAGGGCCTACTAAAGGTGGGACTCAGAGGTCATTATCTACCTTCCTTCACTTCTTGTCTAGTAGGGGTACCATTCAAGGGTAGAGGGTTATGACATGATATCCAGGGTATATAAACCATGTTTTTTTGGTATGGTTTCCTTCTTAGTTTCTTATATTTTTTGATCGAATAATGGGAATATATTTTTCTTTGGGTTTCATTTTTTGGATTCTTAATGGGAATTTATATTTGGGGGTTGATTTAAAACATTGGATGGTCTATGAATTAAATGTAAATTTTTTGTCTATTTGGTTGTTTGGGGAAGTGGGTCTTTGTTAGTGTTATGCCACTTGGAGAGTGTGTGTTTTTAACCCATTATTTATCAACATGTATAAATTTTGGGGAGAATATTATATGATTTGGTGTTAGTAAATACCTCAATCTTTTATTAGTTGGTTATATTATACTTGGATATGTTAGGTTTTGACCATGGATGTTTCCCATTGATCTTGAGGACTAGTTTGGTTGGATGTCTCTCTTGTTAGGATCTATTCAATTTTCATCTTACCGATCAAATCCTTTTTGAGGTGTTATCATTTTGAGCTCCCTATTTCCTCCACCCCTTTCAAATGTAATTTTTGGGGTTGAAATCATTATGTTGAGGACATTTTAACTCCCTGTTTGTTATTAGTTAATTATATTTTATTATTTTATAATACTTTATGTTATATTATGTTGTGATAATTGTTTGACATTAAATGTGTAAAATGTTAATAGTTTTAGAGGATTAATGGTTATCTCACACGGTTTTTAATTAATTTTAAAACCATTCATATAAATTTTATAATATGAAAATTTTATTTTCGTCATGTTAGATAAAGGTTATTTGAACAGTGTGGGATCCTAAGTGTAATAGTTTGAACATTTTTTTTGGTATTTAGTGCACGACACATGGTTACTAGATAGTTCGGGAAGTTATATTAGGAAAGTGCACACCAAGCCCAATTTATAATTTTTTATTTTTTAATGTTTCTCTATTTTAATTTTAATAACCTGTTTTCCAAATTTATCTCCAAATTCCCACTTGATTCACCCTAATGGATGTTCCCCGTATGGTACACAACCTCCAGTCCTCCAACCACCTCTATCAATGGTGATTACTTCATGTTTTTATGAGATTCATAGCTTGATCCTCTAGATAATAACTTGTCTCTTTTATCCATTTTATCTTTTTTTCATCTCCATTGGTTTTGGGCCAAACTTGGATAAACACTAGGGATTCTGTATTAACCCAATTATTCTGGCTGGTTTTGATGAAATTCGATGTCTTCTTAGAAATTAATTCATCAAATTTTTTAATTTCTATGATACTCACATTCGATTTAAGGTAGGTTTTTCGCATGTTACATATTTAAATTTTTGAACCATAGATTTATTGAGTGCTTAATTTATTATTTAATTTCCTATTGACAATTTTAAAATTCAATATCAATTATTTTAGTGGAAAATATTGTTCTACATGATATTCATTTTACTATAACGGATTTATAAATTTTATAATATGGTAAAAACTTATTTTAGTTAATTTTTCACACCAACATTTTGAGATATTTCATGAATAGATAATTAAAAATTATTTTAAAATTAATAAATATTACTTTTTGATATCAAAGTAATGTTTTAATGATTTTATTTTTCATTTAAAATGGAACAATAAAATCCAAGTATTGTTAAATTACTTGAATGATTGTTTTAAATTATTGGTATGGTTTAAAAATTATTTGTACCCATTTGGGTTGTGATAAAATTTTAAGGAATGATTTTTGAATGTTTTTAAGAATTTTGATATATTTGTATTATTTTTATTGAATTAATTTTAAGGATGGTCAAATGTTTTAATTCTAATAAAAAGTTTTGGAAATTGATTTCAAAAGTTGTATATTAACGAATGGTTGGAAATTTTGAGTCTTTGTAAGATGTTTTTAAAATAATGTTGTTTTTATTAAACCTATTATATGATAGAAATTATATCATTTAAGATAGTGTTCAATAAATGGATTTAAAAGGTAATATTTTGAAGAATGTTTTGAAATGGGATTTAAAACCATTTAAAAAATTCATTTATTTCTAATACCGTATTTATAATTTCTCATTTAAAATTTTCGATTGATTTGAAATTTGTATTTTTGTATGTTTGACTATCTTGATCACATTATTGAATTGTGATCCCTATTTAGGGATATTTTTTTTGTATTTATACGGATATATTCCCAATATTCATATAATATAGATATAATAAAAAATGAAATTAGTTATTCCTTATGAGGGAATAAGAGGTTGGATGAGTTTCCCCCTTTTATTATATATTTTTTATTTAATTTCTCAAATTCAATTTATTAGAATGCTTGGGGATACTATTCATAATATTGATAGATGATATATTGTTATGAACTAGACTTGATTAGATGGACTATATCCTCAATGGGTATGGATTTACCTAATTCATGTAGGAGTGTCACCGGTGGGGCTTGTTAAAATAAAATTGGTATGTTATTTGTATAGGGATGCATTAATAGACTAAAAAATGGTTCTAAATATGGATTGTATAGTTTATCCCTATGAATTTACTATGATTAATTTACTATTATCATTAGAGAATGGTCATTGACTATGCACCCTTGTTAAATTAGAACTTAGTGAATTTCAATTTTTTCTTGAATTTTTATGAAATTCCAAAGTGGTTATTCATTATTGTATATAAATTTATCATATTTGAATAAAAATATTACTTTTATTGAAATTTTTATAGATGATAATTATTACATAGATTAGGGAAATGATATTGAAATAGTTATTTTGAGTAAAAATATTTTTAGGGCTGGTAAATTATTTTCAAGTGATTGTTTTAAGTTTAAACAATTAAAATGATAATTTAAATGAAATTTAATGTGATTATTTTTTAGAATTTGGTTTTTGTGTGATACAGATCCATAAAATGGTTTTCTAATACATTATGTTGGACCTTTTATGGATACACAATGAGGTAAGGATTGTTTTGGGGGTGGTGGGAGGGGAGTGTTCGAGGATTGATTTGGCATAAGAAACATGGTAGGTGATACAAATAATTTGTCCACAAGGTAAATAGAAACTATGCAATCCTTTCCATATGGTATCTCCGAATAATGAAGGAATTTTTATAGGAACAAAATGGGGCACATTGTTTTCCCTAACTATACACCAAATAGTTCACTTCCATGATAGATTTCTTCAGTTTTTAGTGGAGATAAATTTTTGTTGTTGGTGAACTAATTGTCAGATAGTCTAGACAAACCCTATGGGGACCCTACCTAGGCAGTTAACTAGACATTTTTGGTGCATGGTTTGGAAAATTGTGTAGCCAAAACATGTGAAACATTTAATTTGGGGTAAAATAACAAATTCTTCCCATAATTTTTCAATAACCTTACCCCACATTTCCATTCCCCCTATATGAATAATAAATCTATCCATTTTTTCATTCATGGAATGTTCATAATCAAGGTTCATTGATTTCTCCTTTGTTAGAGCTTATATTTAAGAAGTGATCATCTTGTTGGATTCCTCTCGATAATTCATACAATATGTTGGCTTAGTTTTTCATTTTTATTCTTATCGATAAGGATATTCTGATAAAAGCTCACATAACTTACTTTTAGGGAATTTATCATATCCTTAGTTTTGTTTTGATCTATTCCAAACTAAGGGTCGATACTGGTTGAGGAAAGTTATATAGGAATAAGACATGTGGCCTATGACTCATACCTCAAATATATTCAACTTATAAACTTCCAGGTTTTTATGAATGTTGTTTTCACAAAGAGTCTATTTTTATAATTCGTATTCTTTTATTATAAACTTTGTGCTAATATTCTATAACTCTATTCATTATGTTCTTCTTATCATTGTTGGTTGAGACCTCATCGTCGTCCAACCCTTTACAATGTGTACCATGTTATTCATTGTTTCCCTATTCAAGACACTATTGGGGTGTGCTTTCTTGACCTTGATAATTGTAATTCACTTATAATTTAAATATATTATGGATTTTAAATGGATAAAACATTTATATTGTATAAAATTATGACTTGACCCTTCTATGGTAAGTGTTACAAATTAATAAATTAATCTTAAATGGTGAAATAAAAATTATATTCATTGATATCAGTTATCCTTATTAAATGTTTATAATTGAATTTATATTTTATTCATATCTTTAACATGCGTAATTATGATTATGAATGATAGATGAATGAACCAAGTAAATCAATATGTAAATAAATAGAAAAATATTGGAATGCCTATAATTTACCTTTTCATATTGATGACAAGCAATGATATGAATGAATTGAATTATTTATGGGGAATGAGAATTACATGGGCTTAAATTAAATAATAATATATTTAAAATGTGACTATTGGATATCGAAATTTTTATCTTTATAGGAATTGTCAAGGTTGAGACAACATGGGTTCCCAAGGGAATGCCATAGACCTTAGAGGATGCCATTATGATTCAAGAATCTGGATTCCGAGGGATATACAGATCATAGATGTCATGACCCATCCATAGGTCCCATGCCGTGAATACCCCAAGCCCACCTTCCTTAGGCCAGGGGCTGACAACTAGCACCAAAAAAGAAAACCATATAAAAAGGGAAGGAATTGCCTTTAAACTTGTAACTCACACAGTTTGAACACAAGCAGTAGAAGTAACAAGTACTAATATAGAAAAGAAATGTGTGTTGAATGTGTGGGCCAGTATACAAACCCAACTAAGCAACAAGTACAAGTACAAGTGAAAAGGGAAAAACAGCTCCTCGATCATCCACCGGGGAATCCTACATAAAGGGTAGGTATAAATCTTGAACAACTCGTCCCTGCTATACATCCCATCTAGTCCAGCTCTGAGTAACCTTCCGTCTGTCACCCTCTACCTCGATCACTGCTGGCTTTCGTCTGCATAGAACACAACAAGGTGCAGGAGAAGCCTGTGCAGGGGTGAGTATAACAATACATGTTAGGGGACCCCGAGACCCCTGAAGGTCTCCCAGAATCCACTAAGGATAAACCACAGTAGTAAGATACAATCATGAAGTATCAAACATCCCTACTTAGGTATATGCCCACACATATACCTAAGTTACCAAACACAGCTCGACTACAACACCCGAGCCCAAGAACAACCCATTCCATAAAGGAAGTAATGTCAATCATCTAAATGATAACAACTGAAAGACAAGACTTAGCTCACATAGGTATACAACTCATGAAGAGGGGTAGATATGATTAGTTGTTGCCACTGAATCATATCTTCTGTCGAACCCACGTAGGATCCTGGAATAGTATCAGTGTTGTCGAACCCACAGAGGATCCTGGTACAGAAGTCATCACTGTCAAAAACATGGAGGATCCCGGTACAAAAGTCATCGGTGTCAAACCCACAGAGGATCCTGGTATAGTATTGTTGCTGTCGAACCACGGAGGATCCTGGTACAGTAGTAGGTCAATGTAGGATCCTATCATCTCAGTCGCAGCTAGACCTAGGGTTTTCGCACACAGCGTTCTTGATTCCAGGAGGGTCCTCTCCTCAATCCAAGTGTCAATACATCAACTAACATGAAGTCTAAATTAGATGTATCCTATAGTTTTGTATAATCATAAAAAACCCAACGCGATAGACGGTGCGTCAATCAGATGCCCGGTCTGTGAGTTATTGGTATTTCTGTTCCAGTGGCTCAGTTGGTTTTTAGGTTCAAACCAACCCGGTCGTACCCCAACTATGTCCAATCCTCAAGTGGGGTATTCCAAAAGATTATTCCTTCTCTAAGCCTTCCATTTCCACAGACGGTTCATCGTTCAGACACCTATAGCCCAAAATACGGATGAAAAGGTGAAATGGATCAAACTGGAATAGGGTCTGGTCCGGTCCGGCCCAGCCGGACTGACCCAAGCAGACCAGGTCTATACTGGGGTCCGACCTGGTCCATAGTTCCAACTTGGTCTGAGGAAACAGCCTGGCCCGAGGGGGCGTCTCGGCCCGAGGGGGCGGCCCGACCCGAAGGCGGCCCTACCGAAAGCGGCCCGACCGAGGGCGAAACGACCAAAGGCGGCCCGGACCATGGCAGCCTGACCGAGGGTGGCCAGGCCCATGGCGGCTTGTTCCAAGGGAGGCCTGGCCTAGGGTGGTCTGACTGGCTAGCCCGCATGGCAGGTGGTCAGCCCGCACGACCTGGCTGGCCACGCCGCAGGGGGAGGCCAACTTTCGAAAGAACGACGATGCCGCTCTCATTCTGTCCATCCGCCGTGTCCTTCACGGCCACAGATTCTTCCTTCAGTGCTGTGCAATGACACCGCTCCCCTCCGGCACCACCACAACCAAATCATCTGTGTGGTGTGATGACACAACGCTCCTCCTGTGACCCCGCCGCCCTTTCACCACCGATTCATCTCGTGGCCGGCTCGTTTCCAGTTTCCATGCGTATCACTGTGGCTCGTTGGACGCGTCCTGTTTCTCCGGAACGCTGTTGCGCCACCTCCGTCACTATAAAGAGATGATAAACGGAAGGGGGGGTCAGGCCGTGTTCGTGCAGCCCGAGCCCTCCGTGTTATGATGATAACACTAGTCAAATCTCTATCCAAAACTGAACAATTAAGAACATAGAGTAAAACTCAAACCCCTACCTTGATGCGATGAATGTTGATGAAGTCGCGGGAAAAGGGCGGACGACGATTCATTGATGTCAGAAAGCATCCGAGGAAGAATCTTCATCGGCGTTATTCATGGGTGGATCCTCTTCATTTGGCTTCGTCGAAGATTGAAGATGCTGTTCCTCGTTCTTCGGTGGAAAGTGTGTGTTCTTCAGTGGTTCTTCATTGAAAGGATGAGGCTCCCCTCCCTCAATCTTTTCCAAAGATTATGCCAACCCCCAAAAATTAAAAAGGATGATCTCTATTAATTCTTTCGCACAATAACACAATGTTGTGTTTAATTAAATGAGGAAACTCATTTAATTAATTCTAATTAATGGTTCAAATTCAAAATTTAGAGGAGGTGAAAAGTTTCAATTAATGAGGAGAGGTGTCCAATTAATGAAGGAGAGTTAATGGGGGTTTAAGCTCGTGGGGGATCCACCTAATAATATCCTCCCAAGGGAGGTTATGTGCCGGTGGGACCCACCACCATAACCTCTCAAGAGAGGTTAGGGTGTCATGGCCCCCACCACCAACATCCACTTGGATGATTAAACCGCTACAAAAATAAAAATGAGTTACACTCATTTTTATTTAATTTAATTAGAATCACCAAAAATTAACATCCTTTCTCGTTAAAAACCAACTGTGGTGATGGTCTCACTACGAAATCAATGACACTGTGAGTTCAACGGTTCCCTCAGATTTCATTTCTGAGCACCAGTTCAAAATATATAAAACCCCGCTCATACGTTTACTGAACATCCCTGAAAAAAACTTCAGAAATTGATTCGAGGCACACCGAGCCTCGGAATCAAGCGCCGTTAAAAACTGATGACTCGTAAACTTCCCTTCAATTATAAAAAAAAATTCCAAGGAATTTATGGGTCATTAAATTCTCCCCACCTTAGGGCTTTACGTCCCCGTAAGATACACCCACACTAAGGAAACAAATGAGGGTACTGCGAACGTATCTGAGCCTCCTGCTCCCATGTTCTCTTTTGGAGGTTCTTGTGCTGCCAGCGAACACGCACCAGAGGTATCGACCATCCAGGCAGGACCCGCTCCTATAGATCCCTAATCTCCCCTGGAACCTCTGTGAAAGTTGCCCCATCATCGATGTCCAGCTCCACATGGTCGATGATGTGGGACAGGTCATTCATGTATCTCTTCAGCTGAGATACGTGGAAAACTCCGTGCACTCAGTGCAATTGAGTTAGAAGTGATAAGCAGTAAACCACATCGCCTACTCTGCTGAGGACCTGGAAAGTTCCGATGAATCACAGAGATTACTTTCATCCTCACCCAAATATCTGTATACCTAGTTGAGGTGATACCTGTAGAAATACATGGTCACCATCGTTGAACTCTAGTGGTCTCCAGCTTCTATCAGCATAGGACTTATTCTTCTTCTGTGTAGTCTTCATCCTCTTCTAGATGATCTGCACCTTCTTCATCATAGCCTGCACCATCTATGGTCCCATAAGTGCTGACTCCCCTGGGTCAGTCCAACACAGAGACAATATGCAATGTCGGAAATGAAGTTCCTTGAAAGGTTCCATCCCGATAGTGGAGTGGTATCTGTTGTAATACACAAAATCTATGAAGGGTAATTGATCCTCCTAGCTATGACCAAAGTCGAGGATACATGCACGGAGCATGTCCTTGAGAGTCTGAATGGTCCTGTTAGTCAGACCATCTATCTAAGGATGGAAGGCGGTGCTCAAGCGAAGCTGCTTCTCGAAATCCTCCTGCAACCACTTCCATAGCTAGGAAGTGAAACAAGAATCTCGATCGGAAACAATCTTTGATGGCACACCATGAAGCCGTACTATCTCCCACACGTAGTGGAATACTAGGCTCTCTATTGAACCCTACTCTCTGATCAGTAGGAAGTGGGCTGACTTGGTGAGTCAGTTGACAATCACCCAGATAGAGTCATGTCATATGGATGTACGTGGAATCCCCATCACGAAATCCATGGATATTTCGTACCACTTCCACTGTGGAACCTCCAAGGGCTGAACCAAGCCTACTGGAACCTAGTTCTCTGCCTTCACTTGCTGAAAAGTGAGGCATCATGAGACAAACTCTGTTGTTTCCTTCCTCATACGTGGCCACCAGTGCAGTTGTCGGAGGTCCAGATACATCTTCATCACTCCTGGATATACCTCTAATGGTGATGTGTGAAACTCCCTCAACACTTCCTCCTGAAGTGAAACTGGTACCGTGGTATGTCCTATGATGAGAATGACGTGCTCCCCACCTTCAAAAAATCTATCAGGTGCATGCCCTATGGATATCTGAGTATGTCATGTCTAACAGTCAGCATCCCCACACTGTGCCTCCCTGACTCACTGAAGTAGTGGAGGAGTGACTGTGAGAGACTGTAGAAAGGTTGTTCCATCTCTATCCACAAAGGATATCTGCAATGCGGTCGGCTACTCCATCGCCTCTCCTAGCAGCTGAATGCCTGATCTTCTATTGAGAGAATCTGCAGCAATGTATCCCTTCCTAGGAGTATATACTGTCTAGAATTCATAGTCCTAGAGGAACTCAAGCCATCTTCGTTGTCTCAGGTTCAGGTCTTTCTGTGAGAAGATGTACCTGAGAATCTGGTGGTCAGAGTAGACTGTAAAACACTCGCCAATCAGATAGTTCCACCACATATTCAAGGAGAATACCACTGCTTCTAACTCCAGGTCATGGGCAGCATAGTTCTGCTCATGTTGTCTCAGCTACCGAGAACCATATGCGATAACTTCTCACTCCTGCATCAAGACACACCTAAGTCCAGTCCCTAATGCATCGTAGCAAACTACATACCCTACTACCTCCTCAAGAAGCCTTAAGATGGGGGCACTAGTCAACCTCTGCCTCAGGTCCTGAAAGCTTTGCTGACATCTCTCTAACCGAATAAATGGGTTCCCCTTCTTCATCAATGCAGAAAGTGGTGCTGCAACTCTGGAGCAGTCTAGCACAAATCTCCAATAGTACCCAGCCAGTCCAAGAAAAATCCATAAGTCCGTTAAACTCTTGGGGGGCTCCCAAGAAAGTACATCCTCGATCTTCACTGGATCCACTGAAACGCCAGCCTCCGAGATGACGTGTCCGAAGAATTGAACCTCTCAAATAAAAAACTGGAACTTCAAGATATTACCATAAAGCTGATGCTCTTGGAGTGTGTCCAATAATACCTACAAATGGTAGGCATGCTCCTCCTAAGTAGTCGAGTAGATCAGTATGTCATCGATGATGACTATGACAAAGCAATAGAGGTAAGGCTAGAAGATCTTGTTTATGAGACTCATTAACACCACTGGAGAGTTGGTTATGCTGAAGGGAATAACCAAGAAGTCATAGTGGCCATACCAACAAATGAAGGCCATCTTCTGCACATCCTCATCTCGAACTCTGAGATGGTGATATCCTGACCTAAGGTCTATCTTCGAGAACCATCATGCTCCCTTGAGGTGATCAAAGAGGTCGTAAATCCTGGGAAGTGGGTACTTGTTTTTCACAGTCACTTGGATCAGGAGCCGGTAATCAACACACATTCACAAGCTCCCTTCCGCCTTCTTGGCGAACAAAATCTGGGATGCCCAGGGTGAAACACTGGGTTAGATAAATCCCTTCCCCTATAGGTCCTACAGCACTACCCACAGCTCACGAAGCTCGGTGGGAGCCATCTGATATGATGGAGTAGATATAGGTATCGTCCTGGGGTACAGTTCAATGTATAAATCCTCCTATCTGCAAGGAGGTAGTCCAGGAACATCGTCAGAGAAAAAATCTATGTACTGATCCACCAAAACAAGAAAACTCAGACTCCGCACATCAACCGCTCTGATAATGAGACTAGCCAACTGATGTGTGATCATCTGCCCCTCCTCTTGGTAAGTCCATATTGCATTGCAAAGGACCCCTTCTCACCGGTGAAGGTAAAACTCATCCCATCCTCACAGACAGATCACACTTTCCTCCTAATACAGTCAATCTGAGCATGAACTGCGGATAACCAGTTCATACCCAAGATGATGTCGTAAAGCCTCGACGCCGCTATGAGGAGATCCCAGCCGAAGCTCTCGCTTCCTAGAGTAAGCTCACACTTCTATCATCAGTGCATAATCATCGAGTCTTCTCTCATAGGAGTCTCTATCCATAAGGGTCAACAGCTCCGTTAGAATCCCTGAGCTCCGAACGAGGGCATCAACAATAAAAGAATGACTCACACATGTGTTTATATGTACTAAAAAAATATTGGAGTATACACAGATAGTACCTCGAATCATCTCAAGTGCATCGTGGTTGTAGGACTCGACATCCTGGAGCTGAGCCCGCCCCTGTCTTCCAGCTCCCTATGGTTGGGGTGGACCTCCTGGTGGTGGTGGTGGTAGGGCCTCTAAACGTCATCCACCACCTGCTGCTTGGCTAGGTCTTCTTACACATCCGACTACTCCTAGTGGACCACCACAGTCGAACCTTTTTCTCTTCCTGGGAGGACCCTCTACTATCTGCTTCTCATCTGCATGGCAGGTCAGGCGGTCACGAGCCATGTGACCCTGCCCTCCGCATGCATAGCACTGCCTGCTCTTTGTATGGCTGGCTCTAACTCGTGTGCCCCGCACAACCGAACCTATTTCCTGGGGTCTCCCACATGATGGCCTGGTCTTCTTGGACCTTTGTGACATCTGTCTACTACCAGCTATAGAATAATATGCTACGTGTCACCCTGTGGTGGGTCTCACTGATAGTGACTGCTCAGCAAGAAAGCTCTCTACAAGAAGGGCTCGCTTCAGCACCCCTGCCTGCGTCAGGATGCTGAGGGAGATCATTAAAGCCATTATCTCATGCCTGAGTCTCTGGTAAATGGTTCAGGACCTGAATAATGGATCCCACACCATATTTGTGGAGTAACACGAGAGATTGGGGAACCTCACTGAGTACCGAGCTACCGTCATTCTACCCTTCCGTAGATGCAGTAACTCCTGTATCTGCACCGCACGAAGGGTGACTGGAACAAACTATGACCAAAATATACTCTCGAAGCTTTCCCAGAGTAGGGATGCCATGTCATGAACCTAGAGCATTAGGATCCACCATCTTCCTTATAATGTATGTAGGAGACTCGCGGTAAGGATCACCATGAGGTCGGCTGGTGTACCTACTAATCTGAGAACTCTCACAACAGCCTCCAGCCAATCCTTAGCTACCTATGGGTTCGTCTCTCCCATAAACCTGGGTGGCCTCTGGAACTATAAATCTTGAAATGAAATCAGACAGCATGCACTCTCTACTGCTGGAGCTGGTGGCATCGATGGGCCAGCGGGTAGTGGTACCGCTGGTACCTCCGCTAAGATGGGGCCCTACACTAAGGCCCCGTTGCTCAGTGGGCTACCATCTCGTACGAAAATCTAAACCCTAGTTGGATGCCTACGTGGGTCTATCCTGAAAATAAAAAGGTGTTCCACAATCAAAATAATATTCTTGGTGAGCTGACAGAAAGTAATCATGAAGGAAATTTTTCAAAAGAAACACACATGCAATCAGTGTTTTCGTGCACTGAGTCAGAAATCAGACGTCAGAGTCCTAGTGTATGGATATGTCGGCCGCTGCACCAACACCAGTTTCCCTAAACTGATAACCACACCCAAAACACTTAAGAATATTGTTGTTAAAAGAATTGGAGTTCATGTTCTTCGGTAGAACCGACTCCTCTGATACCAATTTGTCATGACCCGTCTGTGGGGCCCGTTCCATGACTACCCCAAGATGGCTTTCCATAGTTCAGGGCTGGCGACTAGCAACAAAAGAGAAACCCTGATAAAAAGGGAAGGAATTTCTGTTAAACTTGTAACTCACACAGTCTGAACACAAGATGTAGAAGTAACAAGTACTAATATAGAAAAGAAAGGTGTGCTGAAAGTATGGGCCATTATACAAACCCAACTGAACAACACGTACAAGTACATGTAAAAAGGGGAAAATAGCTCCTGGATAATCCACCGGGGAATCCTACCTGAAGGGTAGGTGCATATCTCGAACAACTCGTCCCTACGATACATCCCGTATAGTTCAGCTCCGAGAAGCCTTCGGTCTGTCACCCTCTGCCTCGATCACTGTTGTCCATCATCTGCATAGAACACAACAAGGTGCGGGTGAAGCCCGTGCAGTGGTGAGTATAACTATACTAAGTTGGGGACTCTGAGACCCTAGAAGGTTGCCCAAAATCCACTAAGTATAAACCACAGTAATAAGATAAAATCATGAAGTATCAACCATCTCTACATAGGTATATTCCCATACATATACCTATGTTACCAAACACTGTCCATCTCCAACACCCAAGCCCAAGAAAAACCCATTCCATAAAGGAAGTAAAGTCAATCATCTCAATGATGACAACTAAGAGACAAGACTCCGCTCACACAGGTATAAAAATCAAGAATAGCGGTAGATATGATTAGTTGTAGCCACTGAATCATCTCCTCTGTCGAACCCACATAGGATCCTGGAATAGTACCAGCACTGTCGAACCCACAGAGGATCTCGATACAGAAGTCATCATTGTTGAACCCACGAAGGATCCTTATATATAATTCATCACTGTCGAACCCACAGAGGATCCTGGTATAGTATCGTCACTGTCAAACCATAGAGAATCCCGGTACAGTAGTATATCAATGTAGGATCCTATCATCTCATTCACACCCATCCCTAGGGTTTCCTCACACAGCATTCTCTATTCTGGGAGGGTCTGATCCTCAAGCCAAGTGTTGATACATCAACTAACACAAAGTCCCTAGTAGATGTATCCCGTTGTTCCGTCTCATCCTAAGGAACCCAACGCGACAGATAGCGTGTCAATAGGACACCCGGTCTGTGAGATATTGGCATTTCCATTCGAGGGGTCCAGTTTGTTTTTAGGTTAAAACCAACCCGACCATTCCCCAACTACGTCAAAACCTCAAGCGGGGTATTAAAAAAGATCCATCCTACTCTAAGACTTCATTCACCATAGACGGTCTGTCGTTCAGACACTCAAAGCCTAAAATAAAGATGAAATACTGAAATGGATCATACTAGAATCGGGTCAGGTCCGGCCCAACCAGACCAACCTGACCTGCCCCAGTCTGTACTAGGGTCCGACCCCATCCTAGGAAATAGCCTGGCCCGAGGGGGCAGCCCGACCCAAGGGTGGCCCGGCCTAAAGCTTCCAGACCGAGGGTGGCATGGTAGAAGGAGGCCCAGCACGTAGAGGCCCAGCTGAGGGCGGCACGGCCCATGGCGGCCCTACCGAAGGCAGCCCGACCTATGGTGGCCCGAATGAGGCTGCCCCAACGGAGGACGCCCCACCCGAGGGCGGCCCGGTTGAAGGCGGCCCGGCCCGTGGTGGCCCGACCGAGGGCAGCCCTACCCGTGGCGACCCGGCCGAAGGCGGCTCGCCCTGTGGCGGCCCGGCCGAAGTGGGCCCAGCCCATGGCGGCCCGGCCCGTGGCGGCCCGGCCTACTGGCTAGCCGGCATGGCCAGGCTAGCAACGCTGGGGGGGAGGGGGGGTGCAGCACCCCCCGTCTTCCAAAGAAACCATCACTAAGCGCCACTTTAGAGTGCCATAAGACCCGACGGGTCCCTCCTTGTGGAGCACTGCTGGCGGCCGGCTCAGCCGGCCGTGGCTCCTCCCTGGCATGGTGCGAAGGTGCCGCACCCATTTGGTCCATACGCCTTGGCCTTCGTGGCTGTGACTTCTTCCGTCAGTGTGGTGTGATGGCACCGTGCCCCTCCGGCACTGCCACGGCCCGCTTGGCTGCAGGCCGATCTTCCGCGGGGCATGATGGCGCCACGCTCATCCAGTGACCCGGCAGCCCTTGCGCCGCTGGTTCTTCTTATGGCCAGCTCGTTGCTGGTCGCCATTCATATCTCTGCGGCCTGTTGGCGGCATCCTATTTCTCTCGCGCGCCGCTACACTGCATCCATCGCCATCAATAGAAGATAAAGGGGGGTGGGCCATTTTTGTGCAGCCTGCACCCTCCGTGTTATGATGGTAACATAATGAAAATCTCAATCTGCAAATTGAACAATGAATAACTGAGAGTAAAACTCAAACGCCTACCTTGATTTGATGAACGTTGATGAAGTTGCAGGAAAAGGGCAGACATCGATTCATTGATGTCGGAAAGCGTCTGAGGAAGAAGTGTCGTCAGTGTTCTTTGCGGGCGGTCCTTCTCTTTTGGCTTGGTCGAAGTTCGAAGATGGTGTTCTTCATTCTTCGGTGGAATGTGTGCATTATTTGGTGGTTCTTCTTTGGAAGGATGAAGCTCTCCTCCCTTAATCTTTTCCAAATATTATTCCAACCCCCAAAAATAATGAAGGGTGATCTCTATTAATTCTTTCACACAACAACACAAAGTTGTGTTTAATTAATTGAGGCAAATCATTTAAATATTGCTAAGGAATGGTTCAAATTCCAAATTTTGAGGAGGTGAAATGTTCCAATTAATGAGGATAGGTGTCCAATTAATGAAGGGGAGTTAATGGGGGTTTAAGCTTGTGGGGACCCACCTAATAATATCCTCCCAAGGAAGGTTATGTGCGGGTGGGCCCCAACACCATAACCTCTCATGGGAGGTTAGGGTGTCATGGACCCCACCCCAAACCTCCACATGGAGTATTAAACCGCCACAAAAATAAAAATGAGTTACATTCATTTTTATTTATTTTAATTAGAATCCCCAAAAATTAACTTCCTTTCTCGTTAAAATGCAACTGGGGTGATGGTCTCACTAAGAAATCACTGACGCTGTGAGTTCAATGGTACCCTCAGATTTCAATTCTGAGCACTCGTTCAACAGTTATAAAATTACTATCATACGTTTACTGAACATACCTAAACAAAACTTCAAAAATTGAGTCTGGGCATACTGGGCCTCAGAATCAAGTGCCGTTTAGAACTACGGACTCGTGAAATTCCCATGCATTTAAGAAAAACAATTTCCATGGAATTTCCAAGTCTTTACAATGTAGCATTTTAATTATTAACTAAAATATTCTTATCATGATGTTGAAGGATCCCTTCACTATCTCTTTAGATATTAGGATTCCATGGAAACACTCCTTGGATCTAACCTAATATCTTCGGGAAAGTGGGACTATGAATTCAACCCATCAGGGCCCATCATTTGTAACCTGAGATTGCTATAGATGAGCTCCATTGACTCAGTAGGAATCATTAACAATTTAATTCCTTTACTATCTCCCCTTAGATTACTCTCATACCCCTTTATTGATAGACTTAAATTGATACTCCTTGGAGTTGGATAACCACAAAGGTCAAGGTTGTCTTAATAACACATTATATCCTCTTTAATTATTGGTAGTACAATCTATTATAGGGTTTTGACACATTCACATGATTTATCTATATAAACTACCCATTAATGAATTAATTAAATGATATAATGTTCAAAGACATTACCAGTTCATTTTGAAGTATGTATGAGTTAATAATTTCATATTTCATTTGATTTATATATACTTGAACAATTCTCACATTATATTCAAGGACTGGATTGTAAAAATTATATTATTTGTAGCATGTTGAGGTTTATCTCAAACATTATTCAGCCTGCTGTTGGAACATGGGAAGATTATATTAGAGTAGGTATGAAAAATGGGAAGTGTCTTGTCTGGGACACCATCCTAGATTTAATTCTTAGGATGGATCTTGGTAGAAAATTAATGTTCCATCTCTTAGAATGCTTAGATTGATTTTATTCTTTTTTCTCTTTTGTATAAAATGAAATGTACTATTTTACTTATAACTTTTATACATGTTATATTTAAAATTAGAGATATTTTATTACCTCATCATCTTTTGTATACATTACAATTTATCTTTTGACTTAATTGTATGTGGATGTATTTTCTTATATTATGTTGATTGTTTTGCTAATTTATTATAATTATTACTCTATTTAATATTATATAACCCCTTTTCTATACTTTGAACATTGGGAATAGTATCCCCATGGTAACACCCCAGGACCTAATTTATAGTTTGAATCCTCTGGCATACAAGGAGGTGAATTTGAGGCCATGTGGTCAACCATGTTCGGGGAACCTTTTAATGGCTCCCATGTCGGGAAATTACATGTTGATTTTTATACACCTATGTTATAAATACCCTAGAATATTTTTGTTTTTAAAATTATCTTTAAATAAATACTTGATTAAAATTTAGATATGTTGTAAGGTATTTTTTAAACTACCAAGATTAATTATGATCATGCCTATTGTATAGGTTTGTTACAGGCTGTGGTTCATCTCTTGGATACTCATAAAGAGTTTATTGAATTTGGATTGGAGGATAGATTCAATTTTATTTATCAAATAATCCAATTATTACTTTTAAATTAATTAATAGCATGTCCAAAAAAACTCTTTCATAGAATATCTTTCTAATTTTGTCATTTAAATTTGTTCATTTCATTATTCAGTTATGGTTATTGGTGTATTTCACTATATATGTGAACATTAGAGATATATGTGGTGGATATTTATATTGATATATTTTGGTGTTAGTAGAGGGATAGAATGTATAAAATATTATTTAAACTATTCTCTCTTTAATTTTGTTTAACTATTTTCTCTTCTCTAACGTGGAATGAATGTTTGACTTATAGATGGATAATTATTGATTTTTGAGAGAAAAATAAATTAGATTTAAAACTTATTTTTATTGTGAACCAATTTCCATTATTTTTTATAATTCCCCGAATTCTTTTCATTAAATTAGGGGGAGTTAAAATGCCCCTCGTATCAATGGAGATCTGATTTAGGTTTTAGTTCAGGTGGTAGCCTGAGTAAATTCATTATTGTCAAATTCTTATAAATTTTAAGGGTATTATTTATCATTTTTTGGTATCATACCATTAAAAAAATATTCTATTCAATATTTAATTATTATTTATGTTCATATTAAATAAAAGTAACCTACCCTATTATACCATTAACATTTTTTAAATAATGGCACTTTTTGTTTCATTTAAATAACATGTTATATTTTTATTTGATTGATGTACTTTCACAAATCAAGACATATTATCTCATTTCTATGGGTAATCATAACAACATATATTTAAATGATTTATTTATGGATTATTATTGACTATTAATTCATGTTTATGTAAAATATTCATTTGGGAACACAACCTTCTAATTTTTAATCCATTATATTAATATGATTGATTCATTAGACTTATTTTGTAATGGGTTAGGCTTAAAATTATATAAATAATTGATAAATATTTATTTATCTTGTAAAAAATAATCATAAGTTAATGGTAACATATATACCCTTTCTTTATGATGTCTTGACCTAAGGTATCAGTGGTATAGTGTTGATGTTGGATATTTTTCATTCCAAAATGGTGAGGTCTATTATTATATTAAATTATTTATTTATTTCCATTTCATTTGTCATTTATTGATATGTTCTTCCCATGAATTTATATTTATTTATATAACTTCTTTGACTTATTATTCTTTCTATGTTACTTATGTGTTTTTTATTCTTTGTTCCCATCTATTTTATTTTTTCCCTCAATGTTTGTATGTGCTCATTGATTAATTAGTTTTCCTACATAAAAAAACTCTTAAGAATATTATAAATGATATATGATTAGATTTGGGATAATAATAATGAATCATGTATTTTTATTATTTAAATTGTGATTCCAATTTAAATTTATATTCCTGTTTGTTTCTTGTCTCCTTTGTCAACTAAACATTTAGATAACATGTAGCGTGATCTTATATATATTTTTTCTATAGTACTAAATGAAAAATAAACTCTAGGTTATTGGAGTACAGGTGTTTATAGTTGAAGATAATCTACCCATTGTATTATAAGGATATAATATTAGATAAATTTTAAAAATACCATCCATAAAAAATATTTTCAAACAATATAGTATTATAATAAGAAACAAACCATCAAATAAAAATGAACAAAATGTTATAATGAAAAAATATTTTCTTTTAATAAACTCTAATAAATGTACATGGGATTTCAAACTATAATAACTATATATAGTGTAAAAAATACCAAAAAAGGAAATTTTCCAATAAAACAATAATGTATTTTATTATTTTTACCTCATTACTCCCATTAAATTTTTATCCAGGTCACCTATACAAGGTAACTCTTCCAAACCAATAGTTTTGACATGCAACAATACCTAATTAATCCAATTTTAGATAATAAATAAAAGATTTAATATCATAATTCACCTCATTATTCAATATAGTACACAAATAAACATTTATTTATATGAATTATGGTAGAAGAGTTCACATAGAAAACCCTTTGTAGTATTACATATTTGTTATGAAAATAATTTCCCCATATTCTGCAAAATTTGAATAAAATTTAACATAACTATATGGTGGTCTCCATATAAAATTTTTTATTCCCCTTATATCATAGTAAATGTAATTAAAAAACACATAATGGGAACCCTAAGAATGGTCATTACTCTATTATAATTCAAATATATTTATAGAAAATCACATAAAATGTGTCATGAAACCACATAGTGAAAAGTAAAATCTAATGGCACTAGATAGTACATTACCATTATAACTCACATTTAACAATGTTAGTATAAATAAAATATAAATGATCACATGACATAACATATCCCATTACCAGCTCTCAAACAATGTTTAATACATTCCATGTCTTAATTAGTGACCAATAAAAACAGTGTTACCAACTCTTAACTAACATTACTTGACTCATCCATTCCTATCATCACCCACTATACAACACATACACTCTCAAGGTTTACTAATCCAAATTCTCTAATCTATCATGTCAAATAAAACTCATAAGTCACTTCAAGATAAACTAATAAGGAATTTCATCTTGTTGAAGTCAAAATATCTCACGTATTCACAAAGGACAAAGATCATATCCTCTCGTTATATTATGAATTAATGTATTGTCCCCAATATGGTGATTATATAAACCAATGTATAAAATAATATATAAAAAGAACTAAAAACACAATACGATCCATTTAAATAATTTAAATCCCTCTGACTACTCAAATAATACATCATAATAAGAGTATACTAAAATTTATAAGTCTTATAGGACCAACAATAACCCTAACCAATTAATCATTACTTTAATAAAGATCTTAAAATTTATATAAAATATCCTCTTCCTTACCACTAACCCATAATTTAACTACTCATTATGAAAATTATCAAAATTAACCCTAATAAATGACTCCTCAAACTAACCCTTGATATCCTATCTTAGGCCACTAATTATTTTTCTCACACCCAGATGCCCATTCTAGGTCCATTTCATGTAATTGTTTATGCTCTCTTCAGTGATCTGGTCATCATGTTATCTTAAAATCACCCATCATATCTTTAAATTTCTATTTCAATACTAAGAGTATCTACCTAATCTATCTCACAATTTTTAACAATTTCGATCCTCATTCGGGTCTCCCTAACCGAACACCTAGGGTCACATACCACATCACATAGGAAACATTAAACATATTTATTAGTATATAAGGGTACTATTAACTCGTTTTTAATATAGTTATCCCATATAAATTGATTAGATTATTTTTCCCAATTCACCAAAATCAATGAATGTTACAAGAGGGACCAAATTAGTTGTTCTTCTTTGAATGCATGTAAGATGAACAAGGAAATTAATAAAACCACATAAAATATCAAAACCTAAATTGTAAAAAATATTTATTACATGAGATATATATTTATTTGGGTGAGAAAAAGATTTAGTGAGAGAGAGATGAATTGGATAAGGTATGGAATCTCAAACCTTTAGGGGGAAAAGATTTAAAATTCCAAATTTTAGTAAAAACCTCTTTGAAATGACCTGTGTATTCCCCACATATTCATTATTTATATTTCCAAATATTTAACATTAACATTATTTTATTAAAAACTATATTTTATCATTACTGGTACCATAATTACATATAGAACCATTGAGCATATATGTAAAATTTTAAACACCATTTAAAAAATTTAGTGACTGTTATATTTAATATATTGTGTTTAATTTTAAATAGTGAAATCAGAATACATAAAGTTTTTTCTTGGAATTGAATTAATATCCAAGGGTATTTAGAATAAAATATTTTAATGTTATACACAAACCATATCATGAACTAAAAAGTTTTTAGTTATGTTTTTGATTTTTAAATATAAAAAATATTGATGGATATGTTTTATATAGAAATAAAACATGATAGAAAATAATAAAATAAATGTCTCTTAAAATTATTACATAAAAAAAATTTAGTATTCTACATAACCTTTTGTTTAGATTCTTTCGTGGAGTAATAATTTATATATATTTTATAGGAATAATATTGAGGGGAAAAAATTGAGATGAAAATAATAGAATATTAGGCCACCATATCTTTTATAAAATTTATTTTTATTGGAAAATGAAGGAAAACTAAGAAATTGAGTGAAATAAAATGACATGATTAATCCAGGTCATGGATGTATTGAAATTATATAAAATAAAGAGAGAAAAAAATAAATACAAAGAACTTATTTTTAAGATGGAATTTTTGAATTGATTTAGATTCGAATTATATTTGATAAACATATGGGAAGAGAAAAAATGATTTTCATGTTAGAATTTTCATATAAAAAATGATATATAGTTTTTTCACATGAAATTTATTTTGGGTATTTATATGATGTTAAGGATCAAGGATTATTTAATAATAATAAATTCATAGTTAGAATAGAAATGGAAAATTTTCATTTTTTTGGAATTTTTTGATGATATAAAAATGTATGAGATATTGAAGATATCATGATGATTATAACCAATATTTTTATAGGAATATTTTGAAAAAACTATATATTTAAAAATTAATTAAAAGTTGTTATTTATTAATATTTTATTTTTAAAATAACTATTCTTGATACGAAGGATAACCCATGAGCGTGAGGGGGGGGGGGTAAACTAGGTCTTCAAATATTTACCCACACATCATAATACTAATGAAAATTATGAGTAGATCTTGTAAATATAATTTTTATATTTTAATATCAATTCTAGGAAATGATATTATAGAAAATAAATATGTTAGAAAAGAGAAAATTGAGATTTAACTTTTTTAGATAATGTGTGATATGTTCATTGTATACACAATTCGCTAATGCATATAAATATTACAATAAATTTGAATAGGTTAAATTTTTTAACAATAATTGAATGTATTGTTGTTAATCCATAATCATAAAATTATTAAATAGTTTCATTAAATAAATATATATATCAATATAGATAAAATAACATGACACACTCTTCTACTAAATAGGTTATACATCACACATTTATTCATCTCTATGAGGAATACTCTTATTCAATATGAGAAAACAATTAAGAGTGTAATATTATTTGAGTGATTTATTTTGTATTCTCACATAATCTCTCATTATACCTCTCTATCTACCTATATTACTGTTTTTATGTTTTTAATATTGTCCTATTCTCATATATTTTGGTTATACTAAAAGTTTTGAGAAGTGACTTTGAACAATTTGTAATAGTTTATTACATCCCACATTTCATGGTTCACTAAAAATATTAATTATAATTAATGAAAGAATTATATTTTTAGTCCACCCAATATAAAAAATCCTCTCTACATTAACATATTTATACTATCCCATTATCACAATATTATATTCACCGACTAAATTTTACACTGAAATGTATGATCTTTCAATATTTAAATCCGTTCTATCTCAATATCATAAAAAATCAAATCATTTGGGAACCCAAATATCTTGTATTATATTTTTCACAATAATTTTCATATAAAAACTATGTAATTGGGGGGATAATTTTTATTTATTGACAGAGAGTTGTTTTTTGACACACAAATTATTGAAGGTGGATCCTGGTGTTAAATGAGTCTTTACCAATGAATGATTATTCAAATGAAATTTGGAAGTGTGGAGGAATTATATAAGGATATTACATGGTCAAGATAAATACTAAATATGTATTGGAAGAATATTTGATAAATATAGGTGTTGGAAATTACATAATATAAAGCGTTTTTAGTTGGAGGTGTCTAAATTAAGAACCCTTAATATGACCAAATTATGGTGTTCCCCATGGTGCAGTTCTAGTTCACATAAAAAAACTAGAACCAAAACCACATGTATTTCATTCAACATTGTTAAGATGTTGTTCCTTTTTAAATTCATATTGTTTTTCAATGTTTTAAATATCTATGGATGGGGGATTACACCACATCCAATGTCACATTAAATTAAAAATGACCAATACTCTATCAGAAAATCCTATCACATGGAATTTTGAATATAAGTTTCACCTATGAGAAATGGTGATAAAAATCAGTCACTGAGTAAGATGTGATAGAATACATTAATTTTAGATGATGAATAATACCTCCAAAACATGGTGGATGGTTTTTTGTCATTTCACTATGAGTCTTGATTTGATGTTCCGCTTATGTGAATCCATGGGCCCTGAGAAGGTATGGTGGTTCTTGTGATGGTATGTTTTTATAAAATAAATAAAATCATTCAGTAGAGTTCTATAGTGATTGTAAAATGGACAATAATCCATACAACTAGTTGTTTCAAATGTATGTTTTTGGATATACATTGGCTACAATGTACTTTCAAGAAAAAAGTTATTTTTGTGGGTGTTTTGGAAGGATATGTAAAACAATTTACATACTAACATAGACGATGCATGGAAGATTATTTAATGATCAAATAATAATATTACTTTAATTTAGAGAATAATAAAATAATTAATTTAATTGAAATTTTTCTCATTGTAGAAATTTATTACAAAATATTTTTTTCATACTATGAAGGAGATATAAATTTATCTACAATTTAATTATTTATTTACCTCATATTGATAGAGATAATGGAATGTTAATGGTAGAGTTATTAGTGGGGTTTGAAGGCCTATATAATAGTGTCATGTGGAATATTTTCAGGTAAATTTATCCAATTAGAAATGGGAGATATAAACATGAAAAATTAAAATCATATTATATTTCATACCCAAAAAGAAGAATATCTATTCTGAGTATAACATGAATATTCATATATGAGTTTCCAAAAGAATACAAAATAATTTTCCAAGAGAAATTATAGAAAAGGTTTTGTAGTTTGTTCCATCATTGATAATCTAAAATAGAAGAAGTAGAATAATGTTTTGGGGGAGAAAGAAAAAGAATTTTAGACTTGATCTAGAAATAGGAGGCTGTTGAAACTAGGAGGAGGTAATGGATTGCGTAAAATCATCCAAGATGAGATCAAAAAGGAATATAAATATATTAAAAGATGAAATCACTCCATGTTATACTATTGAAGGTTCACACATATCTATAGACAATGTAATGGTGATAAATTCAAGATTAGTGAGTGAAGGAAGGAATGTTTGAGGGATTGAACCATGAGAAGTTGCATGCCTTCCTAAAAACGTGTAAGGGTAGTGAACCTAGGTTAGAGTGAATTAGCCTAAAACAAACTGAAAAGAACATATATTTTTAGTTATTTGGTGAAGTGAAACATTTTAAATCACTTGATACTCAGTCTATCCTAGAGTGGTGAACCAAGTATACTTTTATTATGTCTTACTTACATTATTCATACACACAAAAATATTTTAACTAGATCCTTAAAAATATCCATTACTAATGAATGGTGAGGTTAATTGTATCCAATAAAAATTTATTGTCAATAGAAAAATAAGTGATCCTCATGTTTGTGTGGTAAATATCCATTGGGTTTGTGCCACACAAAGAAGAAAAATAGGTTATATTGGTTAATAATTACATAAATTGATTCACTCTATGGGTACTTCAAACTCGAAGGCCCTTTAGAGAATGAAAAATGGTATTTGTTTAATGCATTTATTTTTCATTTATTTGTTATTAATATTAATTAACATGATGTTTTTAAAGAGAAATGCAATATTTAGTGAAGGACCCCTAATTTTATTGTGTATCATCTGGAACCCGGATAAACAAAAATGGTTCATTGAGATGGTTAGTCACATAGACTCATGAATACCTCCTCGACTAGATATTACTGACAAGTATAAATGGTTTAATAATAGCATCATGGGGAGAGTATACCCTCTGTATTTATAAAAAAATATGGTGTAGTCTTAAATTAAGGATGATGAAACCAGAAGAATAAACGATCAAAAAAATATAGTAATAAGTTCCCATAAATAAATAAATAATTAATAACCATTTATGAAAGTGATATAATGTAAAATAATATACATATAGTAGGAAAATATAATACACATGGGTAAACTGAAAAAAGGAATAAATAAATAAAATACTTCAATTCCTGAAGGAATTATGACCACATTATCAGCTGAATTTCCCATCCTCTCAGGTAAAGTAACAATCAATAATGAAAAACAACAATCAAGTAATCATTAAAAGTAGATGACTCGAATCCCATAACCATAAGGTCTGTACAGGTACCAAATGGTGGACTAAATAGTGTGTGAGATAAACTCATCTGGGATCCACCAGTGGTGTTTAATTAAATTCAGTACATGAATATAAAATAATTAGTTTGTACGTATAAAAATAAGAAAGTGTATAAGTAAATGCAATCATGTTATACTCAAGTTCATCAAGGACACCTGTCTTACCATATTTGCTTCAGCCTAAGCTAGAAAGGCTTTAAACATTCCATCAAGTATGTATATATTCATATATGTAATTATATATATATATATATGTATGTATGTATTTATACATATACGTTAACAATTGAGAACCGAAGGTGTAAGTCTAAGTCATCCACATATTATTATTATTATAAAAATAATTATAATATAATTCTAATTGTTTAAAACTTTTTACAATATCTTGATTTTCTATTGGGTATACCAAGAGTCAAGCCCCATAATCTGAATCAATGATGAAAAATGGATTTTCCAATATCCTAATCATATTTGTGAATCATAATTTCCAACAACACAAAATGAAGCAAGGAATCATGTTCAACATACTAGAACAAGGTTATTTATAACATCATGTACATCAACTTTAATTGAGACAAATCAATAATATTCATATATATAGTGATTCCACTTACCATATGATCCCCTAATCAAGGAATTATTTAAAGATAAACTTTATTTCACATAATTCACAATGTGCCCTACATAACCTTTTAGAATATCCAAGGTATTCATACTTCGGAATGTTAGGTTTTCCCAAGATGTAATCATTCATTTACCATTGTTAGTCACATAAATTTTAAAGAATAAATCATTCAGAATGTATGGAATGATAATGGATCAAGTAAAAAAACCATAATATTTTGAAGAAAACATGATAAAAGTTCTATCATAGGCCATTAGAATCACCCTTGCCGAAATAGATATGATTCATCACGATCATTCCATTTTTTAATTCAATTCACACAATTTGACCATTTTATTTATAAAACATAAGAATGTAATATAAATCATACATGAAACTAAATTATAATTCCATATTGAGGTTAGTCCATCCCCATCATCAAGAATAAGTAAAAGGATAAATGATCATATTTTTTATCCCACCCTTATTTCAATTCATTTCATTTAATTTCTAAATTATTCGTATGATTAAAATGAGCCAAGAATATTTCATAATAATATTATTTCTTGAAATGTACATGAACCTATCAATAACATCAAATTTTATTCCTTTAAGTCATTCCAATAAAAGTTTTCATGAAAAAATCACCCAAAGGGGTGGTTTAATAGAAAAATCAAAGACTACCCTTTAGTGTCATTTACTTGACCACATCTGAAGTGGTTTTTTGAATTGAGGTCATCAACAAATAAAAATTTAAAAGTGTTTTGGGTTATGGTATAATAATATAATTTAATTATTTTCTCACCTTGGAAGTGAATTAAATAATTAACAATGTGTATCAATAAGGATCATGTAATAAGTGATGAAAATTTTAAAGGAAATCATATAGTCCACCTTCCTTATCAGACCTTAATTCATGGAAGAATGATAGAAATCAGAATAATACAAAAAAAAACCTGAAAATATGACACATAATATCAAATGGAAATAGCATATGATATGAAAATATATACAATGATATCAAATAATTGGAATTGAAGAATGAAAACTACGCTTCTAACTCACCTCACAACACATGAAATGGAGGCTGGATAGAAGAAAAGCATCCAATCCTAGGATAAGGACAAGGTGGAATATCGAGTGGATCATAGCCTTGTAGAAATGAGGGATACGAATTGATAAAGAAATTCATTGTCTGGAAGGGTAAATGGAAATTTATAGATCATAAATTAGTTTGGCCATATGATTTGAAAAACCATGTGCTAAATGTGTAGTGCTACTGTCCAAAGGGTCATAATCTCGCATAGCTAGGTAAACAGCTTGAAAGACCATGCATGAGTTATTATATCCCCATTAGAATTTGTTGTAGATAACTCAGACATTCATTTATCTTTAGGATTATAATTTACCAAACTATTTACCATCCTCATAGGTACACAAGTTTTGGTTGAACAATTATCTTTAACCTTATATAAACCATACACCCCATCTTAACTTCCAAAAGAAGCTTTCAAATCCCAATTCATCCAAAAATAATCATTTAAATTCATGATCCCATCAAGAATTAAAACTCATCATATTATAACACATTTATGTATTCTAATGATTAGAATTATATTATGAGTATTAGTTTAAGATTTATCCAATCAACCAAACAAAAAGATCAAATTCTCTTAGAATTTTCAACCAGTTGAAAACACATGATATTATCATCCCCAAAAATAAGAAATTATCATATCTTGGAAGCCTTGGGTAATAATGAAAACCTCAATAGGCCTTTATGGGTTCTAAAATTTCCATTGAAATAGAATATGTTTTGTTTTTAATACCAAATGTGCCTACAAGAATCACTTTTATACCATGATACTTAATCCATCAAAACATGTTCCATTGGTCAAATTAAAAACTAAAAAGTCAATAAATTTATTAACTAACCCCATATACCTTATGAAATCCCACCTTTTTATTACATAACGTTTCATTACACTTTACAAACATAGGATCTTAAAATTCTAGTGTATTGGAAATCATGAACAATAAAACATGAAAACATAAAACACACTTTTAAATCCCTTGGAAAATATTTTTGAAAATTTCATCCTATGTACAATTACTGCATCTTATATCCTGGAGACATACATCAAAGGATAGGGTGAGCTGAAGGCCCATTAAGGAATGCAAAGGAATCATATTACTTGTGATTTCATTAAGAACATAATGAAAACAATAAGCCTTGAGCAATGAATAAAAGGAATATCATAATAAAAGTAACATGAATCACAACTTGAATATGTGGATAAAACATTTCATTTTGAAATTCATGAACATATCACCAATGTTCATCCCAAGGTGTCATAAAAAATTACCATGGTTATTCCCCAAGGTATCGTTAAACTTGTCATATCTTGAGATTAAATTCTTTATCCAATGCATTGGAGCACTGAAAGGGTGCACCCTTAAAAATTCATTATATTCATGTGATCCACATATATCATAATAAAACATTTCTTAAATAACCAATATAAAATAAGAGAAATAGGTTTCATTTCAAAATTGAGACATTTTAAAATTTATTAAAAATAAGATCATTATGTCATTTATAACCCATAGAAAGGGAGTGATGGATATATGTATGGCAATTCAAGAATATAATAAATAATTTTTTTAATTTATGAACACACATAAAAAATAAATAGTTTTGGGTATTGGCATAAATAAAACAACAGAATTTCTTGAGAGAAAGAGAGAGGAATTTTGAGAGGAAAATTATGTATCATAAAATCTACATAACATCCTTTTATAAAACATTAAAAAGAGAGGGTATAAGGGTAACCCACTCATAAATAACATATAATTTAGTATAAAGGTGAAATGAAATGGAGATAATAACATGGTATGTATATGTGAATGTCATACCACATGAAAAGGAAACATGAATGGAAAGAGAAGATGTGATTTCTTTTACAAAAAAAATCGGTAGCCTAACAACGTCACTTAAAAATTCAGAAAAATAAATTTATAAGAGAATAAAGGGTCTCTCATAATTTTGAAATAAAATGGAAAGCCGTAAATATATATAATAACTATCCCCCACATAATAAAATGGAACTATAAGACTTAACATAAAGGAAGGCATGACTTAAAAGAGGAGGGTGAAAGTTTCCCTTACCTTGATGAATAACTTCAAAACCATGATGTTCGGGAACTTGGGAGGTCTGAAGGCACCTCTAGAGGACTCCTTGGGAGGTAAAAAGACTATAAAATCATTGTGAAGGATTTTGGAATGAAATGAATGAGGGAATGATTTGGTATTTATAGCAAAAAAGAGGGAATATTTAATTAATTTCCACGGGACACCTCATCAGTGTTTTTTGAAAAACCATGGGCTTTCCCATGATATTTTCCCTTGGTATAGGATAATTGGGACACATAATAACATATATTACTATTCAAAAGTTTTCCAGATTTCTTACATCATTATTGCATCATCAATGATGTCATTAAACACACGAAACTCAAAACTGTATTTTTTCTATTCACCGAAAAATCAACAGTTTTAGAAAATGTATCAAAAATTCATTGTAACCTAATATCGATGATTTGAATTCAAAAATGAACTCCATTTTATGAAAATAATTTTATAAATAATTTTAATTTAATTTTTAAATAAAATAATTAGTTTTTTTCAAAAAATACAACTTTAAAACTATAAGTCAATTTGTAACACCATAAGAAAGTAATCAAGGTCCCATAAAATTATCATATAACGATAGAAAAATAAAGTAACAATGTATGATTACACTTTATGAAAAAAAAAATCCATTTTAAATTATTAAATTAATTATAAAATTGTAATTAAAATATTTATGACATACAAAAAAACCAAAACATTAACAATGATCATTTTTTAACTTTTAAGATGTCTAAAATTTATTTATACATTCATGGGTGGAATTTATATTTTTTGGTCAATTTAATATCCATTACAATTCAGTACAATTTATATGAGTATGTTACTATTCATACTTTACTATTCACTAAAAATTAATTTGATCTTATTTGACTCTGAATTTCTTACTCAAAACAACTGTAGAATACCATTTTTTGAAAATCAATTCACATTATTAATTATTTAATGAATACAATTTTTTTAGATACCCATTTTTTCCAAAACTCATCAATATTATGGAACTTCTATAAATTCATCCTATATTTATCCAGACATTTTAAATTCATAAGTTTTTCCATAATAAGAAGTAAAATTTTTATTTATACAAATGGATTATAGAAAGTAACTAAGGATTCGTTACATAAACCATTATAAAACCTACATAGAAGCTAAGTGTAAGGTGTGCTATGGTGATAGAATCTTGGGGTGGCTCAGACAATATTGCCTGAGTAGTGATTTATATCAGCTTGAACTTCTCCCTTAGGATATTCCATTCAAGCTTCACATGTTGAAGTTTGGCTTGGGCTTGGTCAAGAGATATGCCCAGTGATGCTACCTCCTTCCCAAGCTCTGACAGATAGGATTCATAAATCCTAGGTTTACTAGATGATTCCATAGACTCTTCTTTCTATATTAATTAACCAATATCATTTGAATTTAAAAACAATAATTGTAACATTAAGAGTTTAGTTTCTAACGAACATATTGACCAACAATCATAAAACAGTTGAAACCCAGTGGTATTATTTAATTATACTCACATCATTAATTAAAGGATATAGTTTTGTTGAGTATAAAATAAAATAACACATAGTATTAGGAAACAAATAATATTAAAAAGTTCAGGTCGTTACATTCTTCGCCCCTTTAGAAATTTCGTCCCCAAAATTTTATCTCATTCTCTCTGATGAAAAAAGGTGTGGGTTCTTCTCTCTCATAGAATCCTCTAGTTCCCATGTGGCTACTTCACATTCGAGATTCCCCCACAACCCCTTAACAGGCGGGTAGTCTTGTTGCATAGAACATTGCCTCTACAATCCAAGATCTGCACCGATTGCTCCTAATAAAAGAGGTCATGTTGCAGTTGTACCACCTTTGGATTTAGTACATGTGGAGGGTCAGGAATGTACTTCCTCAAGGGGGATACATGGAAGATATCATGAAATTGTGCTAGATTTGGATGAAGTGCAAGCCAATAGGCCACTGCTCCTATGTGATCAAGGATTTCATAGGGGCCAATGTACCTTGGGATGAGCTTCCCATTCTTCCCAAACCTCATGAATCTCTTCCAAGGTGATATCCAGATAAAGTCTTTGTCACCAACATCAATCTACAAGTATCTTCTATAGTTTTTGGCATAGATCTTTTTCTGACTATGAGCTACAATAATGTGTTTCTAGATGGAATGGACCATTTCTGTCATATATTGCACAAGATCAGTCCCAAGAAGATTTCTCTCACCAGATTCATTCCAACAAGTAGGATTTATACATCGCTAACCATATAGAACTTCATAGGGTGCCATTTGGATTCTCAAGTTGAATCTATTGTTGGAAGAGCACTCAAATAAAGGGATATGTTGATCACATCCACCTTTAAATTCAATTTAGCATGTTCTCATCATATCCTCAAGTGTTTGAATAGTTCTATCATATTGGCCATCATTTTGGGGGTGATAGACCGTACTAAAATTCAATTCAAGGCTCAGATCATGTTGAATAGTTCATGAGAATTTTGATGCGAACCATGGATAACGATCAGATATGACAGAAAGTGGAACTCCATATAGCCTTAACACTTCCATCATGTAAATCCTAGAACGTCGATCAAGATTTAAATATTCTAGAGTGGGAATAAAATGGGCAGTCTTGGTGAGACGGTCCACAATAACCCATATCGCATTGTTTCCTTTGGAATTTCTCTAGAGACTAGTGACGAAGTCCATAGTGATATCATCCAACTTCCATGCTCATATACGTAGTGGTTTCAATACCTCTTTATGAACTTTTCACTCTGACTTCACTTGAAAACATACTAGGCACCTTGAAGTGTAGTCAGCAATCTCCCTTTTTATATTTTCCAACCAATAATGATCAAGAAGGTCCCTATACATTTTTGTGATCCCAATATGTATAGAGAAAATAGATCTATGAGCTTCATCCACCAGCTCCTTCTACATTTCCAGAATATATGGAGCACATAGTCTTCTACGAAATTTCAGGACACCTTCATGATCAATATGGAAGTCATGAAACTTCCCATCCTTTAAATCCTATAACTTCTTCCCTTACAAATGATCTTATTTATGAGATTTCTTAATCTTCTCTAACGGTTGAGAAATAATTTGGGTTAGGGTTGATGATGTCCCTTACCTTATAATTTCCAAGTCCAGTTTTACAAGGTCATTGATCAAAGGATCTAATTGAATCCACATCATGGAATGAACAACTAGGTCTTTCCTGCATAACGCATCGGCGATACTGTTTTCTCTTATGGGATGATAATGAATTGAAAAATCATAGTCTTTGAGATGTTACAACCATATCATTGGCCTCATGTTCCGTTCCTTTTGTGTGAAAGTATACTTAAAACTTTGATGTTTTATATATATATCAAATTTCTCCCCATAAAGATATTGCCTCCATATCATCTAAGAAAAAACAACTGCATCCCGCTCCAGATCATGTGTAGGATAGTTCTACTCTTGATTCTTAAACAATTGAGATACATAAGCAATGTTTTTTTCATTTTTCATGAGGACGCACCCAAGCCCTTTCTGAGATGCATCACTAAAAATAACGAACCCTTCTCTACTTGAGGGAAGAGTTAACACAAGGGTAGTAACCAATCTCTTCTTCAGCTCTTGGAAACTTTCCTCACAATATTTTTTATAGATGAACTTAAACCTTTTTTGATTTAACATGGTTAATGTACTAGAAATTCATCAAATATTTTTCACAAACCACCTATAATATACCCCTAATCCATGGAAACTATGAATCTTAGATATCATTGTAGGCTGAGTCCACTCCTCTACAAATTTTGTTTTTTCAGGGTCAATTGTGATTCCTTCATTGGTAACAGTGTGCCCCAAGAAAGAAACTTGTTATAACCAGAATTCACATTTTTTTGAATTTCCCAAAAAGCCTCTCATTTTGTAGATTTTGAAAAATAACCCTTATATGATCCTCATTATCCTCATGACATTTGGAATATATCATAATATCATCAATAAAAACTACCACAAATTTATCAAGGTAGTCCTTAAAGAATCTATTCATCAAATCCATAAAAATAGCAGGTTAATTAGTTAGTCCGAAGAGAATAACAACAAACTCATAATGACCATATCTTTATCAGAATTATGTTTTTGTAATATCTTCTTTCTTCACATATAATTGATGGTAAACAGAACGAAGATCAATCTTAGAGAAGAATTGAGCCTCGTGAAGTTGGTCAAATAAGTCACCAATTATTGAAAGAGGGTATTTGTTCTTTACTGTGATCCCATTCAGTTATCAATAATCAATACCTATCCTCATTGATCCATCCTTCTTCATCACAAAGATAACATGTTCTCCCCAAGTTGACACACGCGATCGGACAAACCCCTTCTCCATAAGATCTTGTAGTTGTTTCTTTAATTCATCCAGGTCCACATTTTACATCTTATACAGGGTATTGGATATTGGATGAGATATAGTTATGAGTTCAATATAGAACTCTACCTCTAATTCTGGGGGAGGTCCAAAAAACCCCTCAAGAAATACGTCAATGTATTACTGGATGATAGAGACATTTTCTATCCTCAAACTCACATTTCCTCCTTCATCTTCACCTATCAACTCTATAAAAAAGTATATAAGAGCTTCCTCGAGACAAAGATCAGGTTGAGATATCTCTCCTTAAAAGATAACTGTAGGTTTTCCATTCAAAACTAATGATATTTCCATGATTTGGCATTTGATCTTAGAATTATACTTTGGGAGCTAGTCTATCCCTAGTAGAATGTCGAATTCTAGCATGGGAATGACTACTTGATTTTTGATAAGATTGTTCCTACTAATGTAAATACTAGAGTTTCTACTCATGTATGATGCTTGGATAATCCCACTAGGAGTATTGAATGATAACTCTACTTTTAGAAAATTGGGAGATTATCTTAATTCTTTGAAAACTAGAGGAAATAAAGGAATGAATAGAACCCGAATCAAAAAATAACATGCTAGATTTGAGAGAATAACAAGGGTACCTGCCACCACCTAAATCAGAGATTAAAATTAAACTATTGTGATAGAAAAAGAATGGCCTTAATCCCTTGGCCTTTTCTAAGGCTGATGGTCGTCCCCTCTACTGCCCTTATATTTTGACAGTGATTGGAAAAGTGCCCAAGTTTTCCACACATAAATTATTAGACATCAGGTAGGGCCAGATCTATTTTCCCCTTGTCATTAGTGTTTGCAATTTGAGGTTTCACATCACTACGATAATTCCTCGTGATATGGACATCTCTTCCACAATTGTATCATTTCCCTCTCCCGAGCAGGCAGTTCCCCAAATGATTATTCCCACATTTATTACACATGGGACAATGCACATGCTTGACTCCTCTTCCCTGAGCAAAGGTCCTACCTAAGATATGATCTATCGATATCTTTTTATCGTTTGATTTATGAGACCATTGCGCCTCACCAAACTCAATCTCGACTTACATCACACTCTACATGATCTCCTCATAGATTTCATAGTCTTGGTTGGCTAGATTACCCAATAAATGAGGTCTCAGTCCACCAAAGAATCTATCAACTGTGCCATTTGGATCATGACAAAGAAAGAGGTTTAATTTGAAAGCCTTGTGAAGTTAATGTCAAATCATTCCATATATTCATTTTCCTTCTACTTAAGCTTGAGAAACTCTTTCTCCATTCTTGTTCTCATGGTACGAGTGAAATACATACTGATGAATACCCCTTTGAACTCTTCCCACACTATCGATTTGACCACCACTAATTACATCTTGTTTTTAATTAGTTCCCACCACTTATAATCTTATCTTTCTAAGTGATAGATAGACAGGGTTAATTTCCCCCTTTCTGAATAGTGGATCACAAAAAAAAACTTCTCGATAGAGCTGATCCACTGCTCAGCAATCAGTGGTTCAGTCGATCCACTAAAGGTTGGTGGTCGTCGATGCATAAAAAAGTCAATAGAATTTTGTTTTCTTCATGGTGAGATTTTTCTCTTAGCTTGATTCAAGTTCTTTCCCATAACTTGAGTCAGTATGTTCATCATTCTCATGAAAGATTCTATTCCAGCTTCCATCGGAGTGTCGTCACCCCATGGATCATTGCGGTCACCATTTGAATGGTTCCTTTTATTTCCTTCCATTTTCTAAAATAATAAAACATTACTGAGTATATTATTTCATTTATGAATCTTTAAACTATAAAGGATTTTATGTCTTAAAACATTATGCATTACACAATTAATTTTTTTTATAAATCCTTCATAATAATTAGTAAAAAGCTAACGATTATCCAATCATATCCTATAGGAGTGTCATAACCAAGAGTACAACAAGTCCCATTATCTTGTACAAAGATACCCCGAGTCAAGCCCAAAACTCCTTGTTAGAGTTTTCACTCTTGGGTATATTTGTGCTAGAGCCGCCTCCACCAGCTCATATCCAGACATGGATCTATTTTCTTGATAAACCACTTACTCAATACTCACCAAAATACCAGGAATTATTCCTATATTTAAACATTTCTATAAGGTTATTCCTAATGTTTTCATATCCTAATTTCCATAAATAACTAAACTATCCTCTGATACTAACTATGACATGCTTCCTTTTTATAACATAACTTTTCATTACATTTTACAAAAAAATGTTCATTAATGTCTAGTGTATTGGAAATCAGGAACAATAAAATCTAAAAACATAAAACACAATTTTAAATCCCCTTGAAAATTTTCTTGAAAAGTTCATCCTAAGTACAATTACTACATCTCATAACCTAAAGACATACATCAAAGGAAAGGGTGAGCTGAAGGCCCAGTAAGTAGAGAAATGGAATTATTTTACTTGTGATATCAATAAGAACTTGCTGAATGTTATAAGGCATGAGAAATGAAAAAAGGAATATCATAATAAAAATAACATGAATAAAAACTTGAATATATGGCTAGAAACTTTAATTTAGACATTCATGAGCATATCACCAAGGTTTATCCCAAGGTCACATAAAAAAATACCAAGGTTATTCACCAATGTATCGTGAAACTTGTCATCTCTAGATATTAAATTCATTACCCAATGAATTGGAGCTCTATCAATGAAAAACCTTAATATGTATTTGTTTTAATGTTATATACATATAACATAATCAAATATTTCATAAATAACCCATATAGTATAAAATAAATGGTTTTCATTTCAAAATTGAGACGTTTTAAAAGTTCTTAAAAATAAGATGATTATGTCATTTATAACCCATGGAAATGAGTGAGAGTTATATGTATGTAAATTACAAAATCAAATATATCACTTTTTTTGTATTTATGAACACCCATATAAAAGAAATAGTTCTGATTATTCACATACATAAAACAAGATGTTTTATTGGGAGAAAGAGGAAGGAATTTTGAGACGAAAATTCTGCAGCATAACATCTATATAACATCCTTTTAGAAAACCATAATAAGAAAGGGTACAGAGGTAACCAACTCATAAATAACTCATAATACATTATAAAGGAATAATAAATTGGATATAATAACATGGTATGAATATTTTAATTTTAGACCACTTGAAAAGGAAACACGAAAGGAAAGATAAGATGCGATTTCTTTTACAAAAAAATCAGCAGCCTAACGACGTCAGATAATAATTCAGAAAGATCAACTGATGAGAGAGGAAAGGGTCCCTCATCATTTATACATGAAATGTATAGTTTTAAAGAGATTTATCAATATTCCCCCACATAATAAAATTGAACTATAAGACATAACATAAAGGAAGTCATGACTTAAAAGAGGAGGGTGAAAGGTACCCTTTCCTTGAAGAGTAACTTCAAAAGATTGAAGGTTGGGACCTTGAGAGGATTGAGGGCACATTGGGAGGACTCCCTAGGAGGTAAAAAACTAGAACTTCATTGAAGAGGATATTGGAATGAAATGAATGAGGGAATTACTTAGTATTTATAGAAAAAAAGAGGGAATATTTAATTAATTTTAAAGGGACACCTCATCGGTTGAATTTGAAAAACCATGGGCTTGACCATGGTATTTTCCCATGGTATTGGATACATGGGACACCTCATAACATATAATACTATTAAAAAGTCAACTAGATTTATTACATCATGATTACATCATTAATGATGTCATTAAATAGAGGAAACTCAAAAATATATTTTTACTATTCACTGAAAAATCAACTATTTCAGAAATATCCCTAAAATTAAATATAACTTAATATCGATGATATGAATTAAAAAATGAAATCTGTTTTATTTTAATAATTTTGTAAATATTTTTAATTTAATTTTTATATAAACTCATTATTTATTCCGAAAATAAAACTTTAAAACTATAACTCATTTTGTAACACCTTTAGAAAGTAATCAAAGTCCCATAAAATTATCGTATAACCATAAAACAATAATGTAAAAATATATGATTACATTTTATGAAAATACATTTCCAATTTAAATTATTAAATTAATTAACAAATTTTAAATAACAATATTTATGACATACAAAAATAACAAAACATATACTATGATCGTTTTTCACTTTTAAGATGTCTAAAATGTATTTATACATTCATTAGTGAGGTTACTATTTTTTTGGTTGATTTACTATTCATTACTATTCATACGGGTATGTTAGTATTCATGCTTTACAATTCACTAAAAATTAAGTTGATCTTATTAGACTCTAAATTTTTTTCTGAACACAACTGTAGAAGGCAATTTTTGGAAAATCAATTCAAATTATTAATTAGATAAAGAATAAAAAATAGTTTAAAATACTCATTTTTTCAAAAATTTATCAATATTATGGAACTTCTCTAAATTCATCCTATATTTATTTGGACATTTGAAATTCACAAACTTTACCATAAAATGATGTAAAAATTTAATTTATACAAAATTATTATAGAAAGTAACTAAGGCTTTGTTACATAGCCCCTTTTAACACATGTATATGACCTAAGTGTAAGGTGTGCTACGGTGATTGAATCTTGGGGTGGCTAAGACAACAATTCCCAAGTGGGGATTTCTATCATCTTGAACTTCTGCCTTAGGCGATTCTATTCAAGATTCACATGTTGAAGTTCAGCTTAGGCTTGGTCCAGAGGAAAGCCCACTGATGCTACCTCCTTCCAAGCTCTGATAGATGGGATTCATAAGGCCCGAGTCTACTGTATGATGCCATTGACTCTTATTTCTATATTAATTAGCCAAGATCATTTGAATTTATAAACAATAATTGTAACATTAAGAGTTTAGTTTCCAACAGTGATATTGACCAATGATTATATAATAGTCAAACTCCAACAAACTCATTTAATTATACTCACTTCATTAAATATGGGATATAGTTTTGTTGAGTATAAAATAAAACAACACACATAACAAGGAAAAAATATTATTAAAAAGTTTGGGTTGTTACAAACCTGATAAAATATCAGGTCAAAATCTCTTTCTTCATCCATCCTATGTCAATTTATAGCATATGATCTATCATTCCATGGCCAATTCAAATTCATGATACTCACACTATTTGAATTTTTTATTGGAATACTACCCTAGAATAATAAAAATCCACTAAGAATTATTTAAAACTAATGAAATCCATTTTAATAGGAGTATTCTCATATTGGTCAATTTTTAGATTTATTTTTTCAAATTTCAATCAACAATGATTGACGGGTTCTGAAAGATTTTCCTTGATAATATCTGATGTAATTTTGTACTTCACTCGTCTTCTCCTCTAGCATGGCTAATGTCATTCCTTATAGAACTGCACTAATCTAAACAAGATAACAGAATTGGATCCTCATCTAGTTGACTATCTTTACAAATCTAGGGTTTTGGAGTCCACACATTAGAAAAACTAGATCCAAACTCAATTAACCAAGGAACACTGAGATCATTATGAGCATTCTCACCAATGTTTTTATATGAACATGTACCTTGAATTCACTATAGAATCTAATAATACTTGGTTTCATTTATGAAATTACGTACAAGGTGTCTAAAAAAATGCATCCAATGATTTATCTCAAGATAAAATCTTCTCACATGCGGTCTCATCCATCATACCAAAAAGTCATTTGATTAGCTTAGTGTATAGTCGATGTTGTCCCAACATACTCCAGAATATGTCAAGATAGAGGACATGATCATCAATAAACTACTATTACACCAATTTATTATCTAGGATTATAATATATAAGTGTTTATAGATATCTGGATCCACAGTCCATCAAAACAGGTCGTAATTTCTTTAAATCGAGCCCTCACACCACATCTACTCATGATGTATCTCTATGTTTGACTATGGGTAAAACACCTTGTAAAGATCTAAAAAACAAGTGTACATTTTTTGTTACATTCGTAAGTTTCACTCTTAAAATGGGAGTTTCATATAAAATGTGACCCACATTTAACATTCTCAATACAATTTTGAGATATAATTATCAAGGCTTCATTAGATCCACTATATAATGACATTTTTCCAAATAACAAGATTAATATCCAATATAGTATTTTATTTACATATCAAATCACCTTAAATCCAAGGGTACTAGGGATCATTCCAAATAATAACCAACATCCTACCCTAATTCTTGGAATTCATCAATGGTTGGGTTCTCAACCAACCACCTCAACCTGGTGCTACCTTGAATGAATAGACACACTATCTAACAGTCAAAATAGAAGATCATTTTTTCATCCCATGCTTGAATCATTCATCTGAATTCAATTTCAACTCATACATGATTTTTAAAAATATATGATACATCGATGACATGGATGCTTGAATCTACCTACTCACTAACTTCCAGAAGCGTTTCTCACCATTTGAAGTTGGTCACTTATGTTCACATTCATTATACTTGGTATGACATGCTCATTATGAAGGATGTGATGTAAACCACCTTATGAGTTTCTTGGAAATTAATTTACCTAATTACATAACTCATCCCATAGTACATGGTCCATCACCATTATTCATGGATCCCATATGAGGATAACATGCTTTAAAAAGCGGTAACATAAGGAGATAGGAAACCAACTACTTATTACAATGCAAGAACATGTTCACCCTTATATAGATACATGATTCCAATCGTGAGACATGATTACACACATAATTAGCATTATGTATAATATATAAACCAAACCCGATCAGCATGTTAAAAAACCCAATAATTTTATACCGTCGTCCGATAAACATGGATGAGTCTGATTTCTTTTCGAACCTAGGTCACCTCCTACAGAGATAGACTATGAAAAAATCTTAAAATATTATGGTTTATATTATTACCACTGAACTCATATGGATCTATGTACCACTTCATAATCGATAGTCACCACATGTAACAATATGTTCTACATTGATATCAAAATTGCACAATAAGCGCTATACATTCCTAACATGTGATAACATTACTATGGATCCATTCAATGTTGTGTTATGCATATGAATATAAATAGGTTGGGGAATCTAGAGTTGTTCATCATCAAAAAGTGGAGAGTTTATATGAAAAAAAATGGCTGAACATTCCCATTGAATGTCAAACCCACTTAACTATAGCATTAAATAATTCCCACCATTTTAAAAAAAATCAACTTGTGCCTAACCATTGAACTTAAACAGGTGAGGTTCAATAAACCATAATTACAACCCCAAACAAATAGAACATGAACAAGACATATAATCTGAAAATTCAAGATGAAATCCATCGATGCTTTTCATATCCAAGGTGATACCAAATAGGCTTTCCATTTCTTATTAAGGAACAATGAGTTTACTATATATAGGATAAATTTAAAAGGATACTATAAATATCTATAATGGCCCATTCTTATTGCACAATGAAATTACATCACATTTTGAGAATACATAAAACATTAAGAAATCAGATTCCTAAAGATCATATTAGTTTAGTTCTTTTGGAATCCTAGAACAAAATCTTCTAACATAGTGGAATATCATTAATTTTTCCCAAAAAGGTATTTCCCATTATTTTTTTACTTAAAAACCTTTATTCACAACATGGAGAGGGGAAACTCATGGAAGGGGTGACCTAAAATGATTAGTATGGGTAAATAAAATAAATGCGTAAGCATATTATAACCATAAGGTTATGAAAACATGATTGTGATCATTAGAAGATCATAACTTACATATTAAAAAAAATAAACATGAATCATGGAATACATATTTATAAATCTTAAGACATGGATCATTTGAGTCCTCAATGTATAATATAAGAATATTACTTGGAATTGTGGAAGACACATAAGCATATAAAAACCCTATGTCAAGGTACCCTACCATGACCCTTCTATCATGTTATGATGGGGTTAATCACATGTTTACATACATCGGGATTGTGATTTCCTCCCACGTACCCTCTTTTTTCAGGATTGAGATGTCTTCCTATGTACCCTCCTGTGTCGGGTGTGGGATGTCCTCCCAAGTAACCTATTATTTTGGGCATGTGATTTACCTCATATGTACCCTGTTTTTTTGGGCTTGGGATTCCTTCCCATGTACCCTTAGATCGCATAAAAAATTTATTATAACCTAATGAATTAGACATAGATATAGGTCCCACATATTTCAAAACAAATCATGAATTCATCTTCCCTATGATCATAAATAATCATATAATAACCCATAAAATGAAATTGGTATTATAAAATGTAATTATATCATAACTTGTGAAAAAATACAGGATTCATAATCATTTCATCCAAAACAAAATTTGTGACGTGAAGTGGGTTTCAAAAGCAAATAACCTTTGAAAGAGAAATAGGTTTCATAAACACCATGCCATTAAAAATTAATCCATTCTGAGAAATAATATGAATGGAAATAATGAATATTTTCCCCATAAATTCAATAGTAACACCAACATATGTTATCTTAAATGGGGAAATTTTTTGAAATAACTTTTAATAACATTTTAGAAGGAAAATATTTTTTCTTATTTAAGTAATGATATTTAAAACGTAACGCATTTAGAAAACCATTTTCATTGAAAATACTTTCAAAATGTGGAAATAAGTATATAAATAATTTTTAAATCCATTTTCCATGAGAAATTATAAAAGAATCCTGAAAAGAATTTGAAAACATTTTTGAAACCCAAATTTTTTAAATAAAATTTATTTTCGACTGAAAAGATAAATAAGGAAAGTCTATTCATAAGAAAAATTATTAATTATATTATGTAACATAGAGTAGAAAAATTTTATTAATACATGGTTATATCTTGATTAAATAAAGGATAATAAAACTCATGTGTGTTCTTGATATATGTATAATAAGATTTCATTAATGGAAGCATAATAAAAGACAACCATGATAAATGATGGGATTGTTTCAATTAACTATTAACACACGGTAACATGGGATCATAATCTAAATGTATGAAGATGGAATTACATGAATCTTAAAGTATAATAAAAGTAATTATATTCATGATTTGTCATTTCAAATATACCTTGGGATAGAATATTGTGGCATGGAAAAACATGTGTCCAAAAGAAAGAAAATTGAGATAGAATTTTCTTACTGATTTGGTCACTGTTGAATCATAAACCCCACGAATGAAATATCATAGAGTGTATACGTAAATACCCATTAATTTAAAAATAACATTTATATAATACATTCTTACTCAGTATACACACCACACAAAAGAAGATATTAATAAACATGGCATGTATCTCATAGATATAAAAATAGAGACGAAATTTCCCATAACTTATTTCTTGAATCTCATCATACTATAAAAGTAATAATTTAAAATAATTATATGTCTATTATAAATATTTTAAATAATAATATTATTATATATAATATCATACATGGGTTTATATTAACCTTTTATTAACAATTTTAAGTTATGTATTCCCTTTGGGTAATATTATCTTTTTTTTCTTGTCTCATAATTTGTCATATCTTCATTCCTTATACATATATAATTATTTAAAAAATGTAAAAAATTATATAAATATAAGTTATATTCATTATGGTTTTATTATAATAATATATAAATATATTATATAAGTATTATGTGGAATACACCATTCATGGAGACGATAGGTCGTTTGTACGCATGAATGTCGTTTTAGTACTACTGTCGTATTGAACAAATGAGAGTAAATGAAAAATATGTAAATATTTATATTAAATATTATTAAAGAAGAATTATTATACCATATATAACATATAGTTTCACTAAAAATATCCTTAATAAATTCCATGAAGTGTGTTAATGAATGGCATCGATTTGAGGTGGTTGTAGTCCACACTTCCTCAAAACATTACAGTATTAAACATAAAAGGAAATTATAAAGATATGTATTGTAAATGGATTAATAATGAATAAATACATAATAAATATAATATATAATATATATAGATAGAGTTTAGATCATAATTTCCACTATAAGTGTTGGTAATGGAAAAATGAACACTCATAGTTTTGTGAAGTGGTAGTTCTCCATACACATAAATAGTATGTTCATTACCCATTACATTGAAGTGTGTGTATGTGTTGGTATAGAAATTATCATTAAAAAATATTAGTATATTTATTATAATTGTGTTTTTATAAAATAATGTAATAATAATTTTTTATGGATTGAATAATGAAAATAAAAGAAAGGAGTTTGAAAGAGGGTGTTACCACTAAATTGGGTAAATCCTTTTGGTTTGAAAAAAGGTATACTATGGAAGGATTTATTTTAAAAGGGAACATTCAAGGAGAAATTTAGGGTTTTTCAGAGACTTTTTTAGTTGATTTTGGATGAGATAAAATTTCTTGGTAGTTCTGAGGAAGGGGGACTGGCTTGCCTTTTTATAGTAGAGGGGGAGTGGGCCTCCTATAAGTACCAAAAGGTATTCAATAATGGGAGTTAACATTTAACCAATGTGACTCAAAAATTGAAATAAATTGATTAATTTGAAATTATCATTTGTTTAAATATATATATATATATAAACTTCATTTTAATAATTTGGTTCCTTAACATCTAATATTCCAAAATTTAATTATTTTAGATTTTATAAATACATCTGTTTTTTTAACCTCAGTAATATTACATTAAAAATAAAATAAATTTAAATTTATTGTATAATATAGATATAGTTAATTATAAATATTATAATAAATTTAAAATAATAAAAATATCTTTTGTTTTGGAAATCTAGTTTCATAACAAGCACATGTGACGTGCAAAACTCTTATTAAATGAGTACAATGCTAACAATGTTATTACAATATATAGGTCAATTTGTTAATTATAAAAGACACATTTCTCTACTAATAGATCATATGTACTATTTTCTAACCCTTAAAAATTACTTGGATGAATTTAGTATTTTTTATTAATTTCAAAACATTTAATAAAATATCATTTATTATTAAATTACAATAATGTCAATTGTGACATTATATAAATAATTTTTTTAAGTATAAAAATGATATTTTAATTCCAAAAATTATTTTTATAGATGTGTATTATGATATATTAATCTTAAAAAAAATAAATGAAAAATTTTAAATCAATTCACTTCACTTTTAATATTTATAATATCATTTATTTTCATTTATTATTAACTAATTAATCACTTTGTTGGAATTTTGTAAGCATTTTATATAAGTAAATCATATCAAAAACATATTTAAAAATTTTAAAGATACAATTAACCCATTTATATTTATTATGGATATGTATAACAAAAAAATTGATTTTTTTTACATATATCAATATTTTATAAATGTTAATGGTAAGGAATGTTCCCCTTCTGTTTTTTTTCTTTACATAAAATTTTATATATTGAAATTCCATTTAATAAAATACCAATAACCCATAAAACTAGTATAGAGATATTATAGGGTATATTTATTGGTATCCAATGGGTTTTGGAAAATTTTAAAGCCATTTTAGTCCTTATGATTATGATTTAATCTTTAATTAAGCTTATTCTTACATTAAATGATCTCAATAATTACAATCACTTTCATAAAATTATTTAGTCAAAAAATAAGTTTATATTATTAAAAAAAATATAATACTGATTAAAACCATGTATTTATGTTTTCCAAAATTCATATAACAAAATTTGTAATATTAAGTTTAACTCTAATCTGACAAATGTGGCGAGAAAGCAGACTTTTAGTGTAAAAACAATTCAATAGTTGAATAAGTTTTTATATCTAATTTCATTATAAAAATGTGTCCAATGAATTAAATTGGATTAACACACTCATTATTCATTTATTTTATATTTAACAAAAATTTTATAATATAACTTTATACTAATAATCATTTAAATGAAAAGGCTATTTTAACTAAATTTCTGTAATTTTTACTATTTAATCAAAAATGATGTTTGATATAAAAATACCAAAACATAACCATATACAAATTAAAATATTTTGAATTAAAAAATTAATTAAATTTTATCAAAATCATTTTCTATTAGTTTCTTAAATTAATTATATTATTATTCACAAAAGGAGAAAAATAGTATCTCGAAGAAAATTTTATTTCAAAAAATATAAAGACATTACAAAAAATTGTATACTTCATTATCATTATTTTTTATTTATTTTAAAAAATAATAATTAATATTTTAAAATTATTTATTATTATTATATTACTATTTTTAATTTCTATGTTATAATAATCTCATTTAAATAATAATACTAATAAAATCATGTTTCATAGAAACTCAAGGTTGCATATAACGCATGCCAAGTTGTAGTTGTATGTAGCGCATTCCAAGTCAGTTCCATATAAAATAAATATTTAAATTAGTAAAATAAAATAAATTAATGAAAATCAATTCATTCAAAAAATGGTCCATAAAAACTGGGGGTTTTACATTCTATACACCTTTAAAATGAATTTATCCCTCAGAATTCATCTCATTTATCAATGGTTTAAATATTTTAGTTCTTATAATCGAAACCCACATCCTAAAAATGAACAATTAATCTTCCTTCCAAAAAATAATTTTGGAACCTTAATGGATACCTAGAGTAACACACTGCTGGGTTTCCATGTAGGAGATCATTGGTGGAAACTAAAAATGTGGACATAGAATAGAAATATAACTATCATGTTCTAGAGAATGGTGATAGAGACCTTGGTGAGGAGAAAGATAAAAATCATAAAGAAATAAATCTGTGATTACCTAAGGGACCTTATGACTCATCGAAAATGAAGGTAATAAGATGAATTTTTTTTGTGATGATTCTTTTTACTAAAACTGAATAATTTTCATGAAAATATATACTTTAATGATTTCAGGAAAACATCACCATTTATTATTCATTAACACAATTCATCTATTTCTATAAAAAAGAAAGTTACCTCTTCATTCTTGAACACCAAAGGATCTTGAGACCCCTGATATTCCATCTCATCAGTTATGATCAACACAAAGTAGTTCAAACAAGATATCCAATATGAATAGATAATCATATGGAGAGATAATAGTTTAATTTTACTAACTTCATCTAAAGTTTAACATAAACATTTCATAAATATATAACCATTAACCCTTATTATTTATGAATATTCAAATTTTTATAAATAATGTCATGAAATCAGCCTAACATTTATCCCCATATATCACAAAGTACCACTTGGTTGTCACATTCTAAACATGTGAATACCCTCATCTAATATTCCGTTAATTACCATAAATCCCTTTGTAAAACATGTATGATTCCTAATTCCAATGATTATTGGATTTATTATTTCAATCCAATAATTTGTATGATTCTTCCTTGATGACATAGAATAATTTATCAATAATTAGTTCTAGGGTAATATGTACCTTCCAATTTGGTTATTCATAACCAACATATCTTTATCCAAACATCAATATCTCATTGCTAGGTATTAATTAAGGGTTACCTTCCATTAAAAAAAATATTTATTTTCTATGATATCATTTTTCTATGTCTTCATATCCATCCAATATATCTATTTCAATCCTTAATGAATAATTACACAATTTTTTTTATATATTTGATGATTCATAAATAATAGTAATTGAATTCAATAACATAAATAATCTATTCATCATCCATTAATCTTAATGATTACAACTTCTTCCTCAACATATTCCCTAATACCTTTTTCATAGAATATTAAATATTAATCATGTTTTAGTGTTCTTTAACCTTAATCTATTCATTCTTTTTATGTTAACACTAGTTGAAGAACATCACATAATTTTCCCATGTTATTTCCAGTCTCCTTTTCTTAAAAAGTATAACCAATACTTATAACAATTTCTGTATTCTCTTTATTATATTTCCACGTGGGAAATTGATTTAAAAAATTCCAATACATTCCAATTTTGAAACATTAATTGTTAACCATGTACCTTCTAGTTATCTATATTGAATAAAACCATTTGTTTTAGTGTGAGAAACATTTATCATAAAGAAATACCAGAGTATCATGAAAAATTACTTATAGGGCAACTAAATCATAACTCATACTTCTTTAATCTAGGAAAAATTATAATTATCCAAGTTTATTCATAGTTATCATATATCTAAATTCTTTATTATGGTTTTTAATGAGCTTACGAATTCCTAAAGAACATCCCTGATGAGTGTAAAACCATGTGTGCATCAAGGCTCATGTTGTGTAACAAATTACCTCAAGTCAGTCGCAAGATATCTTATCATTGTTATTACCCATAGGTACATATGTTCCAGATCCACATCCAATTATAGTATTCAGATATTAATTTATTTTTAGGACACCACTAACTCTTTCATGTTTCAAAATTCAAGAACATTTTCCTAAATGTTAACTCACCCTTATAATAAATCCTTAGAAATAAATTTATAAATATACCTAGGAACCTCACTAATATTTTATAATCCTAGTTTACATTGGTTAAAAACCATTCATTATGATAAAAAATATAATCACCCAGTTTTAATTTACATATACATTACATCACTTTCTCAGAATACATAAAAAATTTCAAAAAAAAATACTACCAAATAAGATATTAGTTTACTACCTTTGCAATCTTGAAACAAAAATTTATAAATAAGTGAAATATATTTAATTTTTCCCGCAAAGATCTACCACATAGTGTTACCACTTAAAAAAATTTCTTCACAACCTGGGGAATAGAAACACAAGAATGAGGTGAGCTCAATTTCCCTTTGAGGGTAAATAATGGAAATGTGTATGCATATCATGAACATGAGGGTATGAGAAAATAAAAATCATCATTTTTCGATCATACTAGGAATATAAAAAATAATAAACATGAATCATGGAATAAATATATGAAAATCATATGACATAAATCATTAAGAAATAATGAACATGAGCCATGAAAGTATAATATAGGAATAAGACATGGAATTTTTTCCAACACATACCCATATAAAAACCTTATGTCATACAGCCTACTAAGGCCTTTTTAACATATTAAAATTGGGTTAATCACCCATAAAACAGCTTCAGGATTTGGATTCCCTCTGTTGAATGCTATTATTTCAGGCTCGGGATTCCCTTTCGTGTACCCTCTTGTTTTGGTATTGGGATTTCCTATATTTTACGCTTTTATTTTAGGTTTGTAATTCCATGTTGTGTACCCTTTGTGCTCAAAAAACATTATTTATTACCTAATTCATTAGAGGGAGATACATGTACCTCCCATCTCATAATGAATTCATACATACATGTTCCAAAATATCATAAATAATCATATAGTAACCATTAAAATCAAATGGTTATTATAAAAATTTACTCATATAATAACCTAGGGAAAAATACTGGTATCATAATCATTTATTCATATACATAACTAGTGAAATGAAGTGGGTTTAAAATGAATATACCCAATGAAATAGAAAAAGGTTTCTTAAACATAATTCCACCAAAACCTAATCCATTAAGAGAAATAATATGAATGATAACATTAAATAATTTCTGTAGAAATTCATGAGTAACACCGATAGATGTTATCTTTGATGGGAAATAATTTTCAAAAATATTTTGAAAACATTTCTTTAAAAAAATATTTTTTATATTTGAAAAATGATCTATAAATCATAACAAAATTTTAAATTTTTTTTTAAAAAATATTGAATACAAATAAAGTGGAATTTAAACCATTTCAAAAACAATTTTCCTTGAAAACTGATAATGTAATCATAAAAAAATTAAAACATTTTTTAAAACATAGTTTTTGAAATAAAATAGATTTTAATCCTAACAGAGAAGGATGATATGACTTTTCTTAAAAAAAATCATAATTATCCTAAGTACCAAATAATATAAAATGGTACTAATACATGTATATATCTGAAGAAAATAGATTATAATAAAATAGATGATTGTTCTTGAGATATAGATCATAATATTTCATCGATGAAAGCATAATCATAAACAATCTTGATAAAAGTTGAGACTATTTTAATTAACTCTTACCACAAGGTAACATGGGATAATAATCTCTATGTAAGAAATGGAGTTACATGAAGAAAAAAATATCATTAAAATAAGGATATTCATGATATTACATGTCAAATACAACTCAAAAATGAATATATGGGAGTAATAAAACATGTGTATAAAAGAAGAAAAATTGAGACAAAATTATCTTACCAATATGGTAACTGATGAAACATAAACCCTATGAAAGAAAGATCTTAAATTTTATTTGTAAATAACCATAAAATTAAGAATAAAAATTATATAATACATTCATGGGTAGTATATACACCACCCAAACAAAAAGAGTGGTGAACATGGAATGTATCTCACGAATATACAATGTGAGATGTGACTTCCCTTACCCTATTTATTGACTCACTTAATACTCAAAACAATATTACATTATAAAAAATTTAGGTTTATTATACAGATATTAAATAATAATAATATTATATATAATAACATATATGTTTTTATATTATCCACTTGTTAACATTTTGATGTTAATGTTTCACTTGTGATAATATTCTATTTGTTTTTCACCTATGTCATAATTTGTTATATATTTAGTCCCTAAACATATATGATTATTTATAGAAATTAAAACCTGATATAAATATAATATATATTAATTATATGTGTAATTTAATAATATATTGAATATAGAAGTACGAAATGTAATACATCCTTTATAGAGATGATATCCCGCATGTACGAATGAATGTTGTTTCTGTTTTATTGTCCTACTAAAATAAATATTTTAAAATGCCTATATGTATATATTTATTTAATATTTAATATTTTCTATATCATATTATTTCACTAAACCCATCCTTAATTCCATCCATGTAGTTTGTGAATGAATCACACCACATTGAGGGGGTGGTAGTATTCATTTCCTCAAAAAACAATTATCGCATTTACACCAAATGAAATGTATAATGATATGTGTTGAAAGGATTAAAAAACAATGAATACTTAACAAATATAATATATATCATACATAAATATATTTACCATCATAATATCCACAATTATAGGAGGTAAAATAATAAACAAGCATCATTTCTTGAGGCGGTAGTTCGTCGTATGTGTAAACAATATGTTCATTACCCATTATATGGAAGTTTGTGTAAGTGTAGGACAAAATCTATTCATAAAAAAACCTTCATCATTTATTAAACAGGTTTTAAATACATGAATGTAATAATATTATTTTATATAGTGGAGAAATAAATAAATAAAAGTTTGAGGTAGTCTGTTATCTCTTAATTTCGTAAATGCTTTTGCTTTGCACCAGAGGACTTCCATGGAAGGTTTTTTTCTAAAGGTCTCATTAATGGATGAAGGTAGGGTTATTGGGACACTATTTTCTATTATATTGGATAATAAAAATTAGCATGAGAGGTGTGAGGAATGGGTAGATTTCTTTTTCCATAGTGGAGAGGCAATGGTACTCTTGTAATTAAAAAAAGGTATTCCATAATGAGAGGTCTCGTTTACCTATTGTGCCTCCAAAATGTACTGCTAATGGAATAATGTGAACATATCATAGAAACAAATATACACAACACAAAATTATTTTCATTTAAAAAATTTGTCACCTTTACTTATAAGATCCCCCAATTTTATTATTTTTGGTTTTTATTAAAACACCTACTTTTCTAACCTAAGTATGTTTACCATTAATACAAAAATAAACATATATTTGTTTTGTATAAAATAGATCCAATTAATTATAAATATGATACCCAATTTTAAAAATAAGAAACTCATGTTTTTTGGTAATTAATTTATAAAAGAAGCACATGTGACGCCTAAAACACTCCTTAAACTCAGACTGTGCTAATTTTTTTACTATATATGGGTCAATATTTTAATTATAAAAGATACATTGGTCCATTAATAGACCATATTTAATTATTTAAAACCTAAAAAGTCACTTGAAAAAAAATTTATATTTTATTAATTTTAAAACATTTAATAAAGTATCAATTATTACAAATTAAAAATAATATCAATTTTGATGTTATTTTTATTATTTTTAACGTATTAAAATAATATTATAATTTATATTAATAACGTTTAAATATATGTAGAATTATATGTTAATTTTTAAAAATATTTAAATACTATAATTCGATCAATTCTCTTCACTTTTAACATTTATTATAATATTTATTTTAGTTAATTATTTACTATATAATCACTATGTTGATGTTTGGTTACAATTTTTAGTAAATAATTCATCTCTAAAATTTATTGAAAAATTATTATGGTGAAAATATCACTTTTATATTATAAAAGGATATGTATAAATAGAAAATATGTCATTCTTGAAAATCTTAATGTTTTATAAATTTTAAAGGTAATGGATGTTTCCTTTATGTATTTTTCTTTACATAAAATTTTATATAGGAAACATCAATTTAATAGTATTACAATATACCCTAAAATTTGACCCATGAGGGGATATGGTCGAATTATTGGTATCTAATGGATTTTGGACAAGTGTAGAAGCCATTTAGGTCTATAAAATTAAGGTATAATCCTTAAATTAAACTTAATCTTACCTTGATCATTATGATTAATATTAATAACAATCACTAATATTTTTTTGACAATAATTTTTTTGAGCATGTTTGGATAAAAGTATAATAATTATTACATATTTATATTTCTATATTTCACAATTGAATTCACAAAAGTGGAAAAATTATTTTTAATGCTTATCCTACATACATGGCGAGAAAACAACTTTTTAAAGTAAAAACACTCAAAAGTTTAATAAGTTTTTAGATCTAATTTCAATATAAAAATGACTTCATTAACTTAAATTGGATTAATATGTTCATTATTTATCAATTGTGACAATAAAAAACAAATTTTTAATATAATTTAACACTAATCATTATTTAATCCAATAATTTGTTTTTAAATAAATTACAGTAATCTTTACTATTCACCGAAAAATGAAGTTACTAAAAAAATACCAAAAATTCACTGTAAGATAATTAACAAATTATAAATTAAAAAATTAATTTCATTTTATCAAATTAAATTTATATTGGTTTGTAAAATTATATTTATTATTTTTTATAGAAGGACATAAAAAGTATCTTCATTATAAAAATATTATTTTAAAACAAAAATAAGCTTTTGAAAAATTATATATTTCATTATCAATATTTTTTATTAATGTGAAACCATTATATATAATATATGAAAAGTATTTATTATTATTAGAACTACTAATTTCAACATCTATGTTATAATTGTCTCATTTAAATAATTATAATAATAAAATTATGTTTATTAGAAACACAATGTTTCATATAACACATGCCAAGTTGGTTTTTCTTGTAGTGCAATCCATGATGGTTCCTTGTTAGAGTAATATTTTACTTAGTGTAATGAAATACTCAATGAAAATTATATAATTTTAAAAAAAATATCTACATAAAAAGGGGTGTATCATTATTAGCATATCCATTAAGTTCAATGTAAAATAAAATGGTTAATGGAGACCTATGGGAATCATCCAAATTACCATATAATGTTTTAGTCTGGATGTTCCAAGCTTTACCATTATCTTTTTCCTGGGAAGAGATAGATTAACTGAAGTTATCATGTAATAATTATTATTTTGTTACACACATGATGTATTTATTAAAAATTTAACGTGTTTTTTCAATGAAAAATATAAAATATATTATACATAAATTGAAGAAATTGCAGACCATTTGTTTATAGATTAATATGCTCTAGATATTAATAAAAATCTATTCACACATCATGTGAAATGTTATATTTTATTTAAAAACAATTTTTACATGATTTTCACCGTTATGAAACATTAGGAACTTTATTTATTTTAGAAAATGCTATATATATAACTGTACACATTATTATATGTATATATACATATATGTATACATATATATTAAATTTACACACATGCACACACATATATATTATGATATTACTAGAATAATGAAAGTTTTTTTATATGTATATAAATACATATATGTGTGTGGGAATAGATATATATATATATATATATATATGTATATATATATTTGTATGTTCTATATACATGCTAGGTCCGAAGGTGGGAGAATATAAGAAAGAAAGATGCAAATGTGATGGTTAGAAACTAGGACCTCCTAAACTGACCGCCTTGGGTACTACAAGGATCTAACCACTGGACTACACCCAATGGGGCCAAATATGTTACATATTTTTCTGTGTTGTTATATATAAATAAATATATGCATGTATGAACATGGCATTAAAAATGGCATTAAATTATTCAAATAATAATATTAATAATATGTTTAATGTGTGTGGTGTAATAATGATAAATGTAGGGACTTTAATTATGATGATATACATAACGTGTATCACATTTTTATGGGAAAATTGTGTTTTTGAATGTGTTTGATAATTTATTAGCATTAAAATTTGAAATTTAATTTCGATGTTTTTAAAATTATTTAAATTGAGAAGATTTAACTAATTATAAGAAATTAAATATTATTGAATTTAAATATGTTCTTCAAAATTTTAATCAACCATGATATGTTAAACATTATACAACATTTTATAGACACATGTAAATATGTATATTTACCTGCATCATGTAGTAATTAAACATTTCATAGTGTTGGTTTTATTAATACCATACACACACAGACACACTACATTGTTATATTAATAAATATGTTTATGGTATGTAATTATATATTACACCAATCTTTGTATGTTTGTTTATATATAGAATTTATATATATATATATATAGTTTGGGTTATGATGAATATATATATACAAGATGAGGCATTAAAAAAATAAATTGTTTTGACAAAAAATGTATGAGTTTAATTGAAAAAAATTCAAATGGTGTTGGGTTGTGAAATTAATTAGGATGTTATAAAAATAGAGGATAAAATGTGAGTATTGAGGGAAATAGTGATTGGAGAGATGGTGAATATTTTTGATTAAAACAATTATCATGATTCAAAAAACTAGAGAGAGACTTCGAGATGGATATATATATATATATATATATATATATATATAAGATACGAAGATAGAGAGAGACAGAGGGAGAGAGAGAGAGTTTTAAGGGGGAGGGTAGGCACACCATGGGGGTGAGACACCAGGTAAAAAAGAAAATAGCAAAGTTTATTTAAACTAAAAATAATATTAATAATAATTATGGTAAATTAAAACATCAAAATTAAATAATAATTTGGGTAAATACATTTCTAATTAAATAAGAGAATAAAATAAGGGAATTAAATGTGGGAGTTACATAAAGAACATGTTATAAAAATTTAAATTTGGGTAAATAAAATATTAAAATTTCCCAAATTCTCCCTATCAAATCCCCTTTACTACTAATTAGATTGATTCTTAGTCAATTAAATTAGTTTTTACTTGACATGTAGAAAAAAAGAACTTAGTTTTATATAAATATTGAGTTATAATTTTCATATTTAGTTAAATAATATTTTTTTACATGTAAATTTTTGAAGATGGAGAATGATATAATTATGGATTCACAATTGGCCTTTTGAACTTTGTTGCTCAATTTTTTGGCATATAAATCATGGTTGGGAATAATTTATTTATCACCAAGTTTATCACGTGGAATGTGATAATGTTATTTTTATTCTTTGAGAATATGGTATGCATCATCATAATAAATATAATTAATTAATTTATTTAAATATATGGGTAATGATGGGGTTTTTCCTATATTTTATATGATTTCTTCATGTTGTAGATTATTACTTCTATATAACGTATTATTACATGAATAATTAATTATTATCTTTATTATATCCTATTTATTTACTGTATATTTTTGAAATATTTTACCTAAGAGAAAAATTGATAATCATATGTAGTTAATTATTATTATTTTCCATAAAAATGGAAGATGTCACATGTTTTTTCATATGATTTGATATTTTTTAATGTTTATACATATTTGATGCCTTACTGAAAATAATAGAAGTTGGATGCCTTTGATTGTTTAATATTTACATGTGTTTTAGAGCCTTTATTAGTGTGATTGTTTCACATATCTATAAATGGATTTGGTTAATTTATTATATTTGGTTAATAAAATGGTTTCCACAGGAATTATGGTTTTTTTGAGAATTCCCCAAACTGAAAAAGTAAAATTTGATGAAATCCCATTTTTCCTAAATCTAAAAAATGTTATGTTTGTGTGATGTCTGGTTGTTAAATGATTCTGATGAGATATGAGTAGGTTTGTTTGTGATAAATTCATGGGTAGTAATGAAATTAAATGATAATGTTAAAAATATATGACACAGGTTGAGATGGGTAATGAATGAATAAATAGAATCGAGAAGTGTGGTGTAAGTTGTTGATACTTATTCTTTAATTAATGTGCTAGATAAATATATGGGCTTAAAAATGTAATTGTATAAAAATGATAAAAAATATTTAAGAGTAATTAATTTTTAAGGGGATTGAATTTTGGAATATGGATTTTTTATTTTGTGTGGTGTTGTACATTTATAAGCGGAAATGGAAGATTTATAGGTTTTGCAATGATTTGGTGACATTGTGATAGGGGTAGTGCATTTATTATGAATCTAAAGGATTATGCTTGTGTATTTGATATTTTATATATACCATTATATATTTGATGTGATTTCTATATTCACCCCACCCATGTCGAGCACCTAGTAATGAAAACAAAATGTTTTGATGGTGTTTTCTACAACATCTAAGTGAGAGGATGGATTTCTAGCTACTCGCCCTTCTTTACTCCCTCTTCCAAGCGATTAGAGTGTCATGCATGTGCCGTGATGTCCAAAAGACAAAATTTACACTTTTGTGTTGTGATGTGATGAGATGAGGTTGGAAAGGAGTATTTATGTGAGAAGTGGTGAGATAGATTTTGGTGGGGTTCGTTCATTATAGGCGAAGGGAAAATGATTTATGTCCTTCATGTTCATGATACCCTATTACACTAGTTACGAGAAGTGATGTGATGTGATGGACCAGGATTCTATAGGTATGAAATGATGGGATTTGATGTGATTAAAAAATAAGTTGGAGAGAAAAGACATATTTCATTTGGGTGTGAGAGCGAAAAATCAGTGGGAAAGAGGTTGTGGATCAATATGCTTTAGGTTATAATGTTATAATTTGACATGTTATTTTTTGGTAAAGCCTTCAAGAGTTTTTTTGTTATTTAACAAAATAAGGTGCTAGTGGTTATACTGTTTACTCAAGGGTTGATTAGTATTTGCTTTTCACATGTGCATGAGATAATTTCATTTTCTAAATGAGTATACTTTTAGTCTCACCCAACATATATAAATATTTTTTTAGGTTATAAGTATAACTACATTGATAGTTCTAGATGATTCTATCTCATAGCTTTGGTTTTTTTGTAGTGTTACTTAGCATTTATTTTTTTAGTTCTATTTTGAGACTTTTATCTCTATCTATTTTATTTATACATTCATAATTGGATGGTTTTTGTTTCTTGTTAATATTATATTATAGACTTGTTTGGGATTTAGTTATCTTATTTCTCTATCCTATTTTATAATATAGAGTAATTCTTCCCATTTAGAAATTTTTCATTATGGAAACCTAGGATAAACTTAAATGGATATTACACCATTTTATATTATTATTAAAAAAGTTTAAAAAGTAAATTCCCAAGGACCTTAATAGTTTAGTGTATTGTGGAACATGGAACACAATATTTTTATATTGGTGAAATATATTAAATGTTTTCCACAAAGATCATCTCATTTAGTACTTCTATATAAAATAATTCTTAATAACTAGGGGAAAGGATACCTAAGAAATGGTGATATCAGAAGCTCAAAAATAGTAAATAAAGGATTGACTTAGGGAATAGCCTAAATGCCTTCATATTTTTTTTATTTTGATAATACACCTTTCAAGGGGTGAGGTGGAACCCTTACAAGGATCAAAGGCATAGAGGCAATTACATGACCCATAGGTTATAGAGGAAATCACCTAGATAAGAAAACATGGAACTGCTCCTCCCCAGCACATTTGATGGTATCAGTACTCCTCCTTTGTAGGGTTGGTTGGCTAGATGTCCTAGATAGATCTGCAAATACCTAGTACTGATGGAAATTCCAGAACCTCTCATTCCTCCAATTTTGATGAGCTCTTATCTACTGAATGAAACTTTTTTGAATCCTCATCTGGATCATTTTCCCTTATAGTCTTACTTTTACCTATGAAAATTCATGTGGCCCAAAGGCCTTGGCATTGATCGAAGGCCTTAAGGTGGTCGGATGGCCTTGAAAGACAACTAGACAGAAGGCATTGGGAGGCCCGAAAATATTGTAGGACCTGAGGACCAAACCAGTGGCCTAGAGGCCTAAATGGATAAATAGTTATATATGTTATAGTACCAAACAATACCTGGTATAGTGCCTGAAATAGTTTATTCTACAGTTCTGGCTACAATACTTATAAGTACCCAAAAATATGTCTCCACCTAGATTTGATATCTGGTCACTTGGATGCACTTTTCGAGTCCTCACCAACTGTGCTGAGGCCCATTTGCATGGAGATAAATAAGTATAACCTATATATAATCGTATGAGACTTGGATCATAAAATTATAAGATCATATCATGCATAGAAAATAGCATAGACATGAACCACAGTATAAATATAAACAGTTCATAAGACATGAATCGTAATAGAAACCAGAGCATAATCCATGAGAACACAACATATGAATAATATAATGAATTGTGCTATACATATAATCATATAAAATAATATGTCAAGGATATATTACAAGACCTTAATAATATATTATGATTGGAATATTCACTCTTGTACCTACTTCATGATTGAGATACCCTCCCATGTACCCTCTTATTTTTTACTTTGGATGCCCCCCATGTATCTTCTTCTTATAGTTTCGGGATTCCCTCCTATTCACCCTCTAATTTTTTTCTCGAGATTCCCTCTCATTTACCCTCTGGTTATGAGATTTAAATTCCCTCTCATTTACACTCTTACTATGGGAATGATATCCCTCTTATTTTCTTTATATTCACAGTTAATAGATTCCCTCCCATTTACCCTTGTGTTATTGGAATTAGATTTTTCCCATGTACCCTCTTGTTATGGGGCCGGGATGAACTCCCATTTACCCTCACATTATGTGGTTTGGATTCCCTCTCATTTATCCTTTTATTAAAGTCTTACGATTCTCTCTTATGCACCCACTTGTTATATAAATGGGATTGCCTCCCATTTACCCTATTATTATGAGATTGGGATGCCCCCCCCCATTTACCCTTTTATTAGAGGCTTGGTATTCCCTCCCATGTACTCTTTGATCTCTTTGAACATTTATCATTACCTAATTCATTGGAATGAGATATTTTCCCCACTATAATAGAATGAAATAATAAATGCATTCACCACATGATAATAAAACATTAATCATAATATAACCCTTAAAAAGGGATTGGATTCATAAATTCCACATCATAGCCCATGAAATTAAATTGTTATTATAAATAATTCATTAAATAATTTCCTATAAAAAATATAGGTTTTATAATCATTTTATGAAAGAAAAACCTATGAAAAGAAATGGGATTCAAAAGTGTTTTATCGTGGAATAATCCATAGAAGAGAAATTGTTGTCATACGTATCAATTCATCAAAAAATAAACTATTTTAGGAAAAATATGAATAGTATTTATGGATTACAACCTCATTAAGTAATATTTATCATGAATATATTTCAACATAGATGAAAAATAATTTTGAACGATCCTCTAAAACCATTTATTGAGGAAAATATCCATTCCTATTTGAAAAATTATGTTTGAAAAATAATTTTCTTTTTAAAATGATTTTCCATGAAAATTATCCTAGAAGATCATTTTTTTAAAACATGTTTCGAAAATATTTTTTTTGAATAAAACCGATTTCTGACCAAAGAGGGAAATAAGGTCATATTTCCCTAAAAAATTAATTAATTATATTAAGTACCAAATAGTTGAAAAATTGTACCAATACATGAATATATCATAGATAAATAGTAGAGATGAAATTTCATGAGAGTTAATCTGATATGGATCATATTTTTTCATAGATGGAAGCATAATCATAAATAATCATGATAAACATTGAGATTGTAGAAATAAACTCTTACCATATTGGTAACATTAAATAATAACACCCCAAGAGAGAATAAAATTACATAAAGGTTATAATATCACTAAAATAATAATATTAATGATATAAAATGTCAAATGGAAAATATGTACACCTCATAAATGAATATAGGTACATAGTTTAACATGTGTCACAGAGAAGGAAAATTGAGACAAAATCACCTTACCAATTTGTTATCTTTTGAACACTAAACCACATAAAAGAGATATAAAACAATAGATATGTAAATTAAAATAAATTAATGTATATGTATCATATAATAAATTCATGGGATTTATATACACCACACAAAAGAAAAAAGTGGTGAATATGACACACGTCTTACCGAAATAAATGTGAGACTAAAAATCCCCTAACTAAATGAGAAACAATTTTTTATCATGATGCCATTGAAATAATAACAATATTTGAATCTTTTAATGTCATTAAATTAAGTCAATTAATTATATAACTTTTCATATGGAATTATATAAACCACAAAACAAGAATAAGTGGTGAATATATAATACATCTCAAGTAAATAGAAGTGAGACAAGAAAACCCTTACCTTAAGTTTTGAGTTTCTGCATACACATTCAAACATCTTTTATAAGAAATATAGTTTTCTTATAAATATTCTAATGAAAAATATTATTATATATCATACCTTATATGTCTATATTATGACTTATATTATATGTTTGTTAAAAAATCCATGTTAATGTTGTGTTTTGGGTATTAATTACTTTGTTTTTCATATATGTTTAGACTTGTTATTATTGATACCTTCCATTAGATAATTATTTAGTTATTTTAGGTATATAAAAAATAATATAAATATTATATATATTCAGTATATAAATACATATAATAATTTATAACATATGTAAATATGAAATGGAATACACCGTTCATGGAGATGGTAGATCATACATATGCATGAACAATGTTTATATTTTCTTATCATATTGAAAGAAAGATTGTAAATGAAATATATTTGTATAATTTTATAAACAATGACATTATAATACAATTATTATCTCATAAATATCATATAATATCACTAAAACCATCCTTAATACATTTCATGTAAAATTTGAATGAATCACATCACATTGAGGAGGCTATAGTCCACACATCCACAAATGAAGTTATTGTATTGCCACAAAATGGAAATCATGAAGGTGTTAGTTATATAATAATTTTAGTAGAATAAATACATCATTAATATTATATATAAAATATAATAACATAAATTACATCATTATTAACATAATTTAAATGTGTAAATGGATGATCGAATGTCATCGATTTGTGAGGCGGTTTTCCACCCAACATAAGAATGATGATTAGATATCCCAATTGATGGAAGTTTGTGCGATTTCAGCTAAAAAATAACATTAAAAATATAAGAATATTTTGGAAATTTATTATAATATATTTTTATCAAATTCTATGAATTGAGATAGTTTATAAGGAAAAAATAGTGTGTGTTGAATGCTGTTACTGCTTCTTTGGGTGACACTTGTTGGTTTTCAATGAAGGGATTACTTGGATGGATTTATCCCAAAGTGAGGCATCTAGGATAAGGATAGTCATGTTGGGAGTTTATTTTTACTAGGATGGATGAACCAAAATCTATTGAGAGGTGTGATGAGAGGAGGAGGAAGTGATGCATTTTATACGTGTGGAAATGGAACCATAGGCTATTTATGGAAGGATTTGAGCACTCCAGATGTTTTAGTGGTCCCAAAGGGTTACATATTATATATAATAGTTACTTAGAGGTTTTATGGTATATATATGGAAATAAAACAATATTGAAGAAATTGTAGGATCATTTTTACACCTTATATTCGGTGTTTAACCATTAAAATTGAAGAGTCGCACCGTGAACTTTTCGGGCCAGGATGTCAGGATTTTCCATTTTGGCCTTATGGGAAACCACCTTCAACCCAAGGAATACCATGATTTGAGAGACTCCTCCACACACGATGAAAAACCTTTAGTCGACATATTCCTCTTGGTTCCATTCCAATGTCATGAGTTGACATTCTCATCATCAATTCCCAGAGTACCTTGAGCCAAACCATTCCCTAAGCAACTCATCCAAAACCTATCACATGAATCCTATATCTGGTTGAACCAGAAAGGGCCACCCTTTTGTAGCCCCTAACACCAGCCATTACTAGGTTCCTTATGGCTAATTTTCCTCTCTACATGAATATAAACTTTAGTTCACCCTATATTCCAAACATACGATGCCTCTATCCCTATAAGAGAGATTCTTTATGCTCTAAGCATAAGATGCCAGTTGTCCTATCTACATGACTATAAACTGTAGTGCACCCTATCTTCCAAAAATATGATGCATCTTTCTCTAAACAAGAGATTCCTTATTCTCTAAGCATAATATTCCAACAATCCTCTCTACATGACTATAAACTATATTACACCCTATGTGCCAAAAATAGGATGCCTCTAGTTCCAAATAAGAGATGACTTATGCTCCAATAATAAGATGATAACAATCCTCTCTACATGAATATAATCTGTATAATTCTATATCATTCAATAATAGGTTGCCTCTTGTTCCAAATAATAAATGACATATGTGACTAGAATAAGATGACTAATTCCATGATTAAAATGGCGTAATTTCTAGAGCGTTGGAATCCGTTCAAATATTCCATCACTCCACCTCACCCTTTGATTGTCCTTTATGCATACTTTCATCTACTTCTATGTTTAAAGAGACCCCCTGATGTCCTGGTCCCATGCCGCATCGGCTCACTTACCATCCCGGGCCAATGCCCTTTAAGACTTTGGACCACATTTACCTAAAGTGACTCAAAAATTGAAAGAAATGGATTAATTTGAAATTATCATATGTATAAATATAAAAAAACAAAAAAAAATCATTTTAATTATTTGGTTCCTTAACACCTAATATACTACAATTTTATTATTTGAGATTTTATAAATGTATCTAGTTTTTTAACCTCATAAATCTCCCATTAAAAATAAAATAAATTTAAATTTATCATATAATATAGATATAATTAATTATAAATATTTTAATAAATTTAAAATAAAAAAATGTATTTTTTTTGAATATTTATTTTCAAAACAAGCACATGTGACCCGCAAAACACTTCTTAAACCAGTACCATGCTAATAATGTTTTTACAATCTATGGGTCAATTTGTTAATTATAAAAGAAATATTTCCCTAATAATAGACTATATTTAATATTTTTTAACCCTTAAAAATTACTTAGATAAATTTTCTATTTTTTATTAATTTTAAAACATTTAATAAAATATCATTTATTATTAAATTACAATAATTTCAATTTTGACATTATTTAAATAATTTTAATTTTAAAATATAAAAAAAAATATTTTAATTCCAATAAATTATGTTTATAGATTTGTATTATGATATATTAATCTTAAAAAAATTAATGAAAATAGTTAAATCAATTAACTTCACTTTTAACATTTATAATAACATTTATTTTTGTTTATTATTAACTAATTAATCCCTATGTTGGAATTTCGTAAGAATTTTATGTGTGTAAATCATATCAAAAAAAATTTTAAAATTTTTTATGATATCATTAACCCATTTATATTTCATATTGAAATTTATAACAAAAAATATGATGTTTTTTACATATATCACTGTTTTATAAATGTTAATGGTAAGGAGTGTTCCCTTTTTGTATTTTTCCTTACTTAATATTTTATATAGTGAAATTCCATTTAATAAAATCCCAATAACTCATAAAACTATTATAAGGATATTCAAGGGTATAATTATTGTAATCCAATGGGTTTGGGAAAATTTCAAGTCATTTTAGTCCTTAAGATTATGATTTAGTACTTCATTAAGCTTATTCTTACCTTAAATGCTCTGATTAATTGCAATCACTTTCATAAAGAATTTTAGTCATAAAATAAGTTCATATTATTAAAAATAAAAATATTATACTGATTAAAACCATGTATTTATGTTTTAAAAAATTCATATAACAAAATTGAGAAAATTAAGTTTAACGCTAATCTGAAAAATGTGGCGAGAAAGCCAACTTTTGATGTAAAAATATCCAAAAGTTCAATAAGATATTGTATCTAATATCAATATAAAAATGAGTCCAATGAAATAAATTGTATTAACATATTCATTATTCATTGATTTTATCTTTAATAACCATTTTAAAATATAACTTGATACTAATAATTTTTTAAAATAAAATGCTATTTTTAAATAAATTACTGTAGTTTTTACTATTTAGCCAAAAATGAAGTTTCATAGGAAAATATAAAAACATCACCATATAAAAATTGAAATATTTTTGATTCAAAAATTAAATTAATTTTATCACAATAATTTTTATTAGTTTCTAAAATTTATTATAATATTATTCACAAATAGAGAAAAAAGCAGTTTCTCGAAGAAACTTTTATATCAAAACATAGAAAGATAATACAAAAATATATTCTTCATTATCAATACTTTTTACTTATTTTAAAAAATTATAATTAATATTTTAAAATTATATATTATTATTATATTAAAATGTTTAATTTTTAGGTTATAATAATCTCATTTAAATAGTTATAATAATAAAATGATGTTTCATTGAAACTCAATGTCGCATATAACACATGCCAAGTTGGAGTTTTATGTAGAACATTACAAGTCAGTTCCATGTGAAATTAATATTTAAATTTTTAAAATAAAATAAATCAATGAAAATCAATTAATTCAAAAAAGGTCTATAAAACCGGGCTATTACACTCTACAACCCTTTAAAATGAATTTCTCCCTCAAAATTCATCTCATTTATCAATGGTTTAAAATTTTTATTTCTTTTAATAGAAAACCACATCATAAAAATGATCACTTAAAATTCCTTTAGAAAAATAATTTTGGATCCTTAATGGTTACCCAGAGTAACACACTACTCTGTTTCCACATAGGAGATCATTGGTGGAAACTGAAAATGTGGACATGGAAGTGAAATCTTACTATCATGTTCTAGAGGAGGGTGATAGAGACCTTGGTGAGGAGAAAGGTAAAAATCATAAAGAAATAAATATCTGATGACCTAATGGACCTTATGAGTCATCGAAAATTAAGGTACTAAGATGAATTTTTTTATGATGATCCTTTTTTCGAAAGTTGAATAATTTTCCTGAAAATATATAATTACATGATTTCAGGACAAAATCACCATTTATTATTCATTAACACAATTCACATATTTCTCTAAAAAGGAAGGTTACTTTTTCATTCATGATGTACCAATAGTTCTTGAGAACCCTGATATTCCATCTCATAAGTTATGATCAACACAAAGTAGTTCTAACAAGCCATCCAATATGAATAAATACTCATTTGGAGAGATTGCATTTTAATTTTTCTGAATTCATCTAATTTTTAACTTAAAAATTTCATAAATAGTTAACAAATAACCTTCTTAATTTTGAAAATTAAAATGTTTAGAAATAATGTCATGAAATTAGCCAAACATTTATCCCCATATATCAGAAATTTCCACTTGGTTGTCACATTCTGAACATGTAAATACCCTCATCATATATTTCATTAATTAAGATAAATCCCTTTGTAAAACATGTATGATTCTTAATTCCAATGATTATTGGATATATTATTTCAATCAAATAAGTTTTAAGATTCTTCATTGAAGACATATAACAATTTATCAACAATTAGTTATAGGGTAATTTGTACCTTCCAATTTGGTTATGCATATCCATCATATCTTTATCCAAACATCAATATCTCATTGCTAGGTATTAATTAAGGGTTACCTTCCATTAATCTCAATATTTAATTTATGTGATATCATTTTTAATGGTCTTCATATTAATTCAATATATCTATTTCAATCCTTAAGGAATACTTACACTGAAAATACTTATATATTTGATGATTCATATTTAATAGTCATTAAATTCATAAACATAAATAATATATTCATCAAGATTTAATCTTTAACAATTACTAATTATTCCTCAACTTATTCCTTAATACCTATTTCATAGAATATGAAATATTAATCATGTTTTAATGTTCCACAACATTAATCTATTCATTCTTTTTATGTAAATAATAGTCCAAGAATATCACATAATTTTCACATGTTATTTGCAGTCTGTTTCTATTAATAAGTATAATCAATAATTATACCAACTTATGCATTCTCTTTATTAGATTTCCACTTGGGAAATTGATATAAAAAACTCCCATAAATTCCACATTTGATACATTAAATGTGAATCATGTTACTTCTAGTTATCTATATTGACTAAAACCAGATGTTATAGTGTGATAAAAATTTATCATATGGGAATATCATAAAATCATGAAACATTACTTATAAGTCACCTAAATCATCTCCCCTACTTCATTAATTTGGGAAAAATTAGTGTTATACAAGGTTATTCATAGTTATTATAAATTAAAATCATTTATTATGATTTTTAATGAGTCTTAGAATTCCTAAAGAATATCCCCGATAAGTGTAAAACCATATGTGCATCAAGGGTAATGTTGTGTACCAAATTTCCTCATGTCAGGCTTAGGACATCTTATTGTAGTTATTACCCATAGATACATCTGTTCCAGATCCACATCCAATTATAGTATAGAGATAGAGATTTATTTCTAGGACACCACTAACTATATCATTTTTCTAAATTGTAAAACATTTTCCTAAATGTAAACTCATATTTATAATACATACTTAGAAATAATTATATAAATATACATAGGGACCACACTAATGTTTTCAAATCCTAGTTTCCAATGGTTAAAAAACCCTTCATTGTTATAAAAAATATAACGATCGAATTGTATGGTACATATACATTACATCACATTCTTAGAATACATAAAACATTTAAAAAAACATACTCCTAAATAACATATTACTTTATATGCCATTGGAAACTTGAAAAAAATTATAACTGGGTGAAATATCTTAATTTTTTCCCAAAAATATCTACCACTTTGTGTTACTATATAAAAATTTTTCTTCACAACCTGGGGAATAGAAACAAATGAATAGGGTGAGCTCAATTTCCTCATATGGGTAATTAATGGAAATGTGTATACATATCATGAAAATAATGGTATGAGAAAATAAACATGATCATTATTCGATCATACCATGCATATAATAAATCATAAACATGAATCATGGAATAAATAATTCAAAATCATAAGACATAAATCATTAGGAAATAATGAACACGAGCCATAAAAGCATAATATAGGAATAAGACATGGAATTGTGGAAGACACATAGCCATATAGAAACCATACGTCATGCGACCTACTAAGGTGTTTTTAACATATTAATCTTGGGTTAATCACCCATGAACTGATTCAGGATTGGGATTCCCTCTCGTGTACCCTATTATTTCAGGATCTGGATGCCCACTCGTGTACCCTCTTGTTTAGGGATTGGTATTTCCTCCTATTTACCCTCTTATTTTAGGCTTTTAAATCCATGTTATGTACCCTTTGGGCTAGAAAACATTTATCATTAAATAATTCATTAGAGGGATATACATATCCCACCCATCTCATAATGAATTCATACATACATATTCCACAATATCATAAATAATCATATAGTAACCCCTAAAATGAAATGGTTATTATAAACATTTAATCATATAATTACTTGGGGAAAATACATCTTTCATAATCATTTATTCATATACATAACTAGTTCAAAGAAGTTGGTTTAAAATTAATATACCCCATGAAGGTGAAAAAGGTTTCTTAAACATTATTCCACCAAAACATAACCCATTAAGAGAAATAATATGAAGAGAAATAATAAATAATTTCTACATAAAGGCATGATTAACACCGACAGATGTTATCTTTGATGGGAAATAATTTTAAAAAATATTTAAAAATCGTCTCTTTAGAAAAATATCATTTCATCTTTGAAAAAGGGTATCTAATACAGAACAAACATTGAAAACAAATTTATTTTAAATTTATTTGAAAACATAGATAGTGGAATTTAAACCATTTCAAAAACCATTTTCCTTGAAAACTGATAATTTAATCATAAAAAAGACATTTGATAAAACACAGTTTTTGAAATAAAATGGATTTTAGATTAAATAGAGAAAGATGATATGAATTTTCATAAAACATTTTCATAATTATCTTACGTACCAAATAATGGAAAATGGAACTAATACATGGATATATCTAGAGTATATAGTTTATAATAAAATAGATGGAAGTTCTTGAGATATAGATCATAAGATTTTATCAATAGATCCATAACCATAAACAATCCTGATAAAAGATGGGATTATTTAAATTAACTCTTACCATAAGGTAACATGGGATAATACTCTATATATAAAAATGGATTTACATAAAGAAAAAAATATCCTTAAAATAAGTAGATTTATAATATTACATGTCTAATTCAACTCAGGAAAGAATATATGGGTGTAATGAAATATGTGTCTCAAAGAAGAAAAATTGAGACAAAACTATCTTACCGATATGGTATCTCATGAAACATAAACTCTATGAAAGAAAGAATGTAGATGTTTATTAAATGAAAATAAAATTTAGAATAAAAATCATATAATACATTTATGTGTAGTATATACACCCACATATGAAAATTGTAGTGATCATGGAATACAATGTGAGATGTGACTTCTCTTACCTTATGTATTGACTCACTTCATACTCAAAAAATATTACATTTTAATAAATTTAGGTTTATTATACATATTTTAAATAATAATATTATTATATCTAATATCATATATGGTTTTATATTATCCACTTGTTAACAATATGATGTTAATTTTTCAGTTGGGATAATATTCTCTTTGTTTTTCACTTGTGTCATAATTTGTCATATATTTAGTCCCTAAACATATATGATTATTTCCAGAATGTAAAACCTGATATAAATATAATTTATAATCATTATATGTGTATTATAATAATATATATAATATAGATGTATGAAATGGAATACATCATTCACAGAGACAGTATCCCGTATGTACGAATGAATGTTGTTTCCCATTTACTGTCCTACTAAAATAATAAAATAAATGACTTATATGTATATATATATAATTAATATTTTATATTTATTATATCATATTATTTCACTAAAACCATCCTTAATTCCATCTACATAGTTTTTGAATGAATCACACTACTTTTAGGGGGTGGTAGTACAAATTTCCTCAAATGAAATTATCTATTTTACACCAAATGTAATGTATAATGATATGTGTTGAAAAAGGATTAAAAAAATAATACTTAATAAATATAATATAAATCATATATAGATATATTCACCATCATAATAACCTCCATTATAAGTGGTAAAATAGTGAAGATGCATCATTTCTTTAGGCGGTGGTTCGTCGTACACTTGAACAATATGTTCGTTACCCATTATATGGAAGTGTGTGTAAGTGTATTTAAAAATCTATGAATGAAATATCCTTCTTCATTTATTATACTGGTGTTTTATACATGAATTTAATAATATTATTTGATGGAGTGGAGAAAGAAAGTAATGAATGGAGTTTGAGGTAGGTTGTTACCTCTTAATTGGGTAAATGCTTTTGGTTTGCACCAAACAGCTTCCATAGAAGGTTTTTTTCCAAAAGGGATGCTAAGAGATGAAAGTAGGGTTATTGGGACACTATTTTCTCTGATATTGGATTATCAGAATTTGTATGAGAGGTGTGAGGAATGGGTAAATGGATTTTTTATAGTGGAGATGCAATGTCACTCCTATAATTAACACAAGGTATTCCATAATGGGAGGTCTCCTATACCTATTAGGCCACCAAAATATACAAATAATGGATTAATGTGAAATTATGGTAGAAAAAAATATACACCACACAAAATTATAGTCATTTTAAAAATTTGTTTGCTTTACTTATAATATCCCCCAATTTTATTATTTTGGTTTTTATTAAAGCACCTAGTTTTCTAACCTAAGTAAGTTTACCATTAATACAGAAATAAACAAATGTTTTTTTGCATAAAATAGATCCAATAACTTATAAATATGATACCCAATTTAAAAAATAAAAAGCACTTGTGCTTTGGTAATTAATTTTTTAAACAAGTGCATGTGACGAGTAAAACACTCCATAAACTCGGACTGTGCTAAAAATGTTTTTACCATATATGGGTCAATATGTTAATTATAAAAGATACACTGGTCCATTAATAGATCATACATAAATTTTCAACCCAAATAAATCACTTGGAATATTATAGTATGTTTTATTAATTTTAAAACATTTAATAATGTATCATTTATTACATATTAAAAATAATGTCAATTTTGATGTATTTTTTTAATTTTAACATTTTAAAATAATATTTTAATTCATATAAATAATGTCTAAATATCTATAAAATTATATATTAATTTTATAAAATATTTAAATACGGAAATTCAATTAATTCCTGTCACTTTTATCATTTATTGTATTATTTATTTTAGTTAATTATTAACTAAATAATCACTATGTTGATGTTTTGTTACAATTTTAAGTAAATAATTCATCTCTAAAAGTTATTGAAAAATTATTATGGTAAAAATATCACATTTATATTTTAAAAGGATATGTATAACCGAAAATATGATGTTTTTGAAAATCTCAATGTTTTATAAATTTTAATGTTAATTAATGTTTCATTTATGTCTTTTTCCTTACTTATCCTTTTATATAGGGAACTTCCATTTAATATTATTCCAATAACCCATAAAAATAGACCCATGTGTGGATATAGTTGAATTATTGGTATCTACTGGATTTTGGACAAGTGTATAAGTCATTTAGGATTTCAAAATTAAGGTATAAACTTAATTAAATTTAATCTTACCTTTATAAGTGTGATTAATTTTAATAACATTCACTATTATTTTTTTTCAAACATTATTTTTATAATTTTAGGCTAAAAATATAATACTTATTGCATATTTATATGTCGATTTCTCAAAATTCAATTCAGAAAAGTTGAAAAATAATTTTTTAACGCTAATCCTACATGCATGGCGAGAAAACGAGTTTTTAAAGTAAAAACATTAAAAAGTTTAATAAGTTTTGCAATATAATTTCAATACAATAATGACTCCATTGACTTAAATTTGATTAATATATTCATAATTTATCAATTGTGACATTAAAAAAAATTAATATAATTTAACACTAATCATTAATCAAACCACAAATTTGTTTTTAAATAAATTGCAATAATCATTACTATTCAACGAAAAAAAAGATTCTAAAAAAATACCAAAAATTCACCCTAAGATAATTTCAAAATTATAAATTAAAAAATTAATTTCATTTTATCAAATTAAATTTATATTGTTTTCTAAAATTATATATATTATTTTTCATATAAGGATATAAAAATTATCTTCTTTATGAAAATATTATTTTAAAACATATATATTCTTTAGAAAAAATATATATTTCATTATTAATATTTTTAATTGATGTGAAACCATTTTATATAATATATGAATAGTATTTATTTTTATATAAACTAATAATTTTATCATATTTTTTATAATTGTCTCATTTAAATAATTATAATAATAAAATGATGTTTATTAGAAACACAATGTTGCACATAACAAATTCCAAGTTGGTTTTTATTATAGTGCAAGCCATGGAAGTTCCTTGTTAATATAATATTTGACATAGTGTAATGAAAAACTCAATGAAAATTAATTCATTTGAAAAAAAATGTCTACATAAACAAGGTGTGTTACATTATCATCCCGCCCTTTAAGTTTAATGTAAAAGAAAATCTTTAATGGTGACATATGGGTATCATCCAAATTCCCATCTAATGTGTAAGTTTAAATTTTACAAGAATTACCTTTATCTTTTTATTTAGAGGAGACAGATTCACTGAAGTTATCATGTAATAATTATTATTTTTCTATAAACATGATGTATTAATTAAATATTTAATGTGTTTATTTGAATGATTTTTTAAATATATTATACATAAAATGAAGAAATTTCATACCGGGTGTTGATAGATTCAGAAGCTCTAGATATTAATAAAAATTTATTCACACATCATGTGAAATGTTATATTTTATTTAAAATATATTTTGAAATGATTTTCATTGTTATTAAACATTACATAAATTAATTATTTTAAAAAATGTTATATGTAAAACTATGCACATTTTTATATGTATATCTACATGTACGTATACATTTATATTAAATTTAGACACACACACACACATATATATTATGATATTATATGAATAATTAAAGTTTTTATATTTTATATAAATACATATAAGTGTGTGTGAATATATATATATATATATATATATATATATATATATATATATTCGCATGTTCTATAAACATGGTAGGTCTGTAGGTGGGGGAACAAAGGAAAGAAATATGCAGATGTGGTGGTTTGAAACTAGGACCCCCTCACCGCCATGGGTACTACAAGGGACTAACCACTGAATTACACCCCATGGGGCTAATCATGTTATATATTTGTCTGTATTGTTATATATATATATATGTATGTATATACATAGCTTTAAAAATGACATTAAATGATTCTAATAAGAATATTAATAATATACGTAATGTGTTCTGTGTAATTATGATAAAAGTATGGATTTTAATTATGATGATATAAATAACTTGTATCACGTTTTTATGGAAAAATTGGGTTTTTGAATGGGTTTGATAATTTATTATTTGTAAAATTGGAAATTTATTTTGGATGTTTTTAAATTATTTAAATTTGGAAGATTTATCTAATTATAAGAAATTAAATATTATTTAATTTAAATGAATTTTTAAAAATTTTAATCAACCGTGAAATGTTAAACTTTATTCAACATATTACACACACATGTGAATATTTATATTTTCACGAATCATGTAGTAATTAAACATTTCATAGTATTAGTATTATTAATACCATACACACATAGACACACTACATTGTTATATTAATAAATATGTTTGTGTTATGCAATTATATATTACACATTTTTATATATGTTTGTATATATTTATATGTATATTTATATGTATATTTATATATATATATATAGTTTGGGTTATGATGAATATATATATATATATATATATATATATATTTGTAAGATGAGGCATTAAAAAAATAAATTTTTTTGACAAAAAATGTATGAGTTTAATTGAAAAAATTTTAAATGGTGTTTATTAGTGAAATTAATGAGGACGTTAAAAAAATAGAGGATAAAAATTGTGAGTATTGAGGGAAATAATGATTGGGGATATGGTGTATATTTTGGATTAAAATAATAATCATGATTCAAAATATTAGAGAGAGACTTTGAGATAGATATATATATGATACAAAGATAGAGAGAGACAGAGAGAGAGAGAGGGAGTTTGAAGGGGGAGGGTAGGCACACCATGGTATTGAGACCCCCGATAAAAATAGAAAATAACAATGTTTATTTAAACTAAAAATAATATTAATAATAATTAGGGTAAATTAAAACATCAAAATTAAATAATTATTTTGTTAAATACATTTATAATTAAGTAAGGGAATAAAATAAGGGAATTAAATGTGGGAGTTACATAAAAAAAAATTATCTTTTTAAATTTGTGTATATAAAATATTCCAATTCCCCAAATTCTCCCTGTCATATCCCCATTACTACTAATTAGATTGATGATCAATCAATTAAATTAGATTTGACTTCACATATAGAAGGAAAGAACATAGTTGTTTACAGTTATTGAGTTATAATTTAAATATTTAATTAAATAATATTTTATTTACATTTAAATTTTTGAAGATGGTGAATGATATGATTATGGCTTCACAATGGGACTTGTGAACTTTGTTGCTCATTTATTGGGCATATAATTCAAGGTAGCGAATAATTTATTTATCATCTAGTGTATCACGTGGAATGGGATAATGTTATTTTTTTTGAATATGGTATGCATCATCATAATAAATATAATTTATTTATTTATTGTAATTTATGGTTAATGAGGGGGTTTTTCTTATATTTTATATGATTATTTCATGTTATAGATAATTGTTTCTATATAATGTACTATCGCATGAATACTGATTTATTATATATATTATCACCAATTTTGTTACATTATATTTTTGAAATATTTTTATTGAGAGATAAATTGATAAGAATGTGAAGTTTGTTATTATTATTTTCCATAAAAATGGAAGATCTCACATGTTTTTTCTTATTCTTTAATATTATTTAATGTGCATACATATTTGATGCCTCACTGAAAATAATGGAAGTTGGATGCCTTTGATTGTGCTAAATTTATATGTGTTGAAGATCCTTTATTGGTGTGATTTTTTCACATAACTATAAATGGAGTTGGTTAATTTATAATATTTTGTTAATAAAATTGGTTCCCCAAGAATTGAGGTTTGTTTTAGAATTCCCCAAAATAAAGAAGTGTAATTTGATGAAATCACCTTTTTCATAAATCTAAAAAATGTTATATTTGTGTTATGTGTGGTTGTGATATGATTCAGATGAGATATGGGTAGGTTTGGTTGTGATAAATTCATGTGTATTAATGAAATAAAAGAATAATGTTACATTGATATGACATAGGTTGAGATGGGTAATGAAAGAATGAATTGAATTGATAAGTGTGGTATAAGTTGTTGATATTTATACTTTAATTAATGGGCTAGATAAATATATGGGCTTAACGAATGTATTTGGTTACAATATGATAAAAAATATTTAAAATTGATAAATTTTAAAGGGGTTTGAATTTTGGAATATGTCTTTTTGATTTTGTGTGGTGTTGTACATTTAGAAGTGGAAATAGATATTTTATAGGTTATGCAATGATTTAGTGACATTGTGATAGGGGTAGTTCTTCAGTTGTGAAGCCAAAGGATTTAGCTTGTGTGTTTGATATTATATAAATACAATTATATATTTGATGTGATTTCTATATGCACACCACCCATGTCGAGCACATAGTACCGATAACAAAATGTTTGGATTGTGGTTTTCCCAACATCTCAGTGAGAGGATAAATTTATAGCTAACCGCTCTTCCCTGCTCCCTTTTCCCAACGATTAGAGTGTTATGTATGGTCTGGGATGGCCAGAAGACAAAATTTACACAATTGTGTTGCGATGTGACGAGATGATGTTGGAAAGGTGTATTCGGGTGAGATGTGGTGAGATAGATTTTGTTGGGGTTCATTCATCGTAGCCAGAGGGAATGAAATTTATGTCCTTCATGTTTATGATACCCTACTACAATAGTTACGAGATGTGATGCGATGTGATAGACCAAGTTTATATAGGTAAGATTTGATGGGATTTGATGTAATTCAAAAATAAGTGGGAGAGAAAAGAGGTATTTCATTTGGGTGTTAGAGTGAAAAATCAGTGGGAAAAGGGCTGGGGATCAATATGATTCATAATATATTATTATAATTTGAAGTGTTATTTTGTGGAAAAGCTTTCATGAGTTTGGTTTTTGGTTATTTAACATAATTAGGTGTTAGTGGTTCTGTTGTTTAATGAATCGTTGATTATTATTCTATTTTCACATGTGCATGAGATAATTTTATTTTCTAAATGAGTATACTTGTAGTCTCACCCAACATATATAAATATGTTTTTAAGTTATAAAGACAACTACACAGATAGTTCCAGATGTTTCTATCTGAAACCTTTCATTTTTTTGTAGTGTTACTTACTTAGCATTTATTTTTTCAGTTCTATTTGGAGACTTTTATCTCTATCTATTTTATTTATACATTCATAATTGCATGGTTTTTTTCTTATTAATATTATATTATAGACTTTTTTGGGACTGATTTATCCTATTTCCTTATCCTATTTTATTCGAGAGGTTAATTCCTCTATTTTAGGAATATTTCAATATTTAATCCTTGGATTAATATAAATGGATATTACATTATTTATATTTTTATTCAAAAAGTTTAAAAAGTACTTTCCCAAGGACCTTAATTGTTTAGTTTTTTGGAAACATAGAACACAATGTTTTAATCTTGGTGAAATATATTCAATGTTTTACAAAAATATCATCTCATTTAGTACTTCTACATAAAATAATTCTTAATAACCTGGGGAAAGGATATATAAGAAATGGTTAGATCAGAATCTCAGTAATGGTAAAAAAGGACTGAATGAGTAAATGGACTAAAGGCCTTCATAATTTTTTTTTATTTTGATAATACACCTTTCAAGGGGTGAGGCGGAACCCTTACAAGGCCCTATGAAATAGAGGCAATTACCTGACTCGTAAGTCTTCGTGGAAATCACCCAGACAAGGCAACTTGGAACTTCTCCTCCCTAGCACATTTCATGATTTCAGTACTCTTCCTTAGTAGGGTTGGTCAGCTAGTTGTCCTGTGTAGAGCTGCAAATTCATGTTATCAATGAAAATGTCATATCCTATCATTCTTCCAATTCTGATTAGCATTTCTCTAGTGAATGCAACTCCTTTTAATCCTCATCTAGATCCTTTTCCCTAATAGTCTTACTTGTACATATGAAAATTCATGTGGCCTGATGGCCTTGGGGTGGATCGAAGGCCTTGAGGTAGTCCAATGCCCTTCAGAGACAACTAGACTAAAGTCCTTGGGTGTTCTGAAAATCTTGTAGAACCTGAGGACCAAACTGGTCGCCGAGAGGCCCAAATGGATAAATAGTTACATCTGCTATAGTACCGAATAGTTCCTCTTATATTTTCTAAAATTTTTCCTACTACAGTTCATACTAGAGTAATTCTAAGTACCCCAACAAATATTCCTCCACCTGGATTAGATATCATGTCACTTGGATGCACTTTTCGAGTCCTCACTAACTACACTTAGATTCATGTGCAAGAAGATAAATAAGTGTAACCCAGATATAAGGGTATGAAACAATGATAATAAAATTATAAGATCATAAAATGTATAGAAAAGATCATAGACATGAACCATAGTATAAATATAAATATTTCATAAGAAATGAATCGTAATAGAATCAGGTGCATAATCCATGGGAGCATAACATATGAATAATATAAGGAATTGAGCTCTACACATAATCATATAAAATAATATGTCAAAGATATCAAAAAAGAACTTCGTAATATATTAGGATTGGAATAATCACTCATGTACCTACTTCATGATTGAGATATCCCCCATGTACCCTCTTATTTCATGCTTTGGATGCCCCCTATGTACCTTATTCTCATAGTTTTGGGATTCCCTCATGTTCACCATCTTATTTTTTTCTTGGGATTCCCTCTCATTTACCCTCTTGTTATGGGATTGAGATTCCCTCCCATTTACCCTCTTATTATGGGAATGAGATCCCTTTTATTTATCCTATATGAAAGTTCATGGGATTCCCTCCCATTTACCATTGTGTCACATGAATTAGATTCATTCCCATATACCCTCTTGTTACGGGATTGGGATGACCTACCATTTACCCTTATATTTTGGGGTTTGGATTCCCTCCTGTTTATCCGTTTATTACAGGCTTATGATTCTCTATTATGAACCCACTTGTTATAGAAATGGGATTCCCTCAAATTTACCCTATTTTTATGAGATTGAGATACCCCCCCCCCCATTTACCCTCTTTTTAGAGGCTTGATATTCCCTCCCATGTACCCTTTGATCTCATTGAACATTTTTCATTACCTAATTCATTGGAATGAGATATAGGTCCCCCCATAATAGAATGAAATCATAAATACAGGCACCACGAGATAATAAACCATTAATCATAATATTACCCATAAAAAGGGATTGGATTCATAAATTCCTCATCACAACCCATGAAATAAAATTTGAATTTGAATCAATTCCTCATATAACACCCTAAAAAATATATGTTTCCTAATCATTTTATGAAACATAATCCTAAGAAAACAAATGGGATTCATAAGTGTTTTATCATGGAATAATCCATGGAAGGGAAATGGGTGTCATACATATAAATTCATCCAAAAATAAACTATTTATGGAAAAAATATAATGGATATTTAAGTATTATATCCTCATTATGTTATATTTATCACAAATAGATTTCAACATATATGGAATATAATTATGAATGATCCTTTAAAAACATTTATTGAAGAAAATATCAATTCCTCTTTGAAAAATTATATTTGAAAAATAATTTTCTTTTTAAAATGATTTTCCTAGAAAATTGCACTACATGATCATTTTTTTAAACATGTTTCTAAAACATTGTTTTTAACTAAAACCTATTTCTATCCGAAGAGGTAAATAAGGTCATATTTTCCAAAAAAAAATCTTAATTATATTAATTACCAAATAGTGAAAAAATTGTACCAATACAAGAATATATCATGGATAAATAGTAGATATAAAATTTTCTTAGAGTTAATGTGACATGGATCATAATATTTCATCGATGGAAGCATAATCATAAACAATCATGATAAACATCGAGATTGTTGCAATAAACTCTTACCCCATTGGTAACATTAAATAATAACCCACCAAAAGAGAATAAAATTACATAAAGGTTATAATATCACTAAAATAAGAATATTAATGATATACCATGTCAAATGGACAATAATTACACCTCCTAAAAGAATATAGTTCCAGATCATAACATGTATCTCAAAGAAAGAAAATTGCGATAAAATGACCTTACTGATTTGGTAACTTTTGAACACTAAACCACATAAAAGGGAGATAATACAATAGATATGTAAGTTATAATAAATTAATGTATATTTATCATATAATAAATTCATGGGATGTATATACACCACAGAAAAGATACATGTGGTGAATATGACACACGTCTTACCGAAATAAATGTGATACTAAAAGTCCTCTAATTAAATGAGTAACATTTTTTATCATGATACGCTTGAAATAATAAAAATATTTGAATATTTTAACGTTATTAAATAAATTCAATTAATTATATTAAATGTCATATGGAATTATATACACCACACTACAAGAATAAGTGGTGATTATATAACATATCTCGCCTAAATAAAAGTGAGACGAGAGAACCTTTACCTTATGTTTTGATTTTCTTCATACACATTCAAAAATCTCATATAAGAAATATTGTTTTCTTATAAATATTCCAAAAAAATATATTATTATTTATCATACCATATATGAGTTTATTATGACATATATTATATTTTTATTAATAATTCCATGTTAATGTTATGTTTTGGGTAATAATTACTTTTTTTCATATGCGTTTAGACTTGTTCTTCTTGATATTTTTCATTAGATAATTATTTAGTTATTTTAGGTTTGTAAAAAATTATATAAATAATATATATAAATAGTATAAAAATACATATAATAATTTAAAATAGATATAAATATGAAATGGAATACACCATTCATAGAGACGGTAGGTCATATATACGTATGAACGATGTTTCTGTTTTCTTATCGTATTAAAAGAAAGATTGTAAATAAAATATTTTTTTTATAAATTTGTAAATAATAACATTATATAAGAATTGTTTTGTCATATATACCATATAATATCACTAAAACCTCATTAATACATTTCATGTAAAATGTGAATGAATCACATCACTTTGAGGAGGCCTTAGTCCACACATCCCCAAAAAAAGTTATTGTATTTCCACAAAATGGAAATCATAAAGGTGTTATTTATATAATAATTTCAAAAGAATAAATAAATCAATAAAATTATATATTCCATATAATAACATAAATTATTCCATTATTACCATAATTTAAATGTGGAAATGGATGATTGGATGACATTGATTCCTGAGGTGGTTGTCCACCCGACATAAGAATGATTATTACATATTCTATTTGATGAAAGTTTGTGCGAGTTTAGATAAAAAACATAACACTAAAATATGTAATAATATTTTGGATGTTGATTATAATATATTACAATCAAATACTAATAATTGTGATAGTTTATTAGGACATAAGAAAAGTTCTTGTTGAATAATGTTACTGCTTCTTTGGGTAACACTTCTTTGTTTTCAATTAATCGATTACGTGGTCAGATTTTTTCCAAAGTGAGGCCTCTAGGATAAGGATAGTGATGTTGGGAGTTTATTTTTACTGGGATGGATGAACCATAATCTATTTAGAGGTGTAATTATAGGAGAAGGAGAGGATGGATTTTATATATTTGGAAATGGAAACATTGGCTATTTATGGAAGGATTTGAGAACTCCTCATGTTCTAGTTTTCCCAAAAGGGTTAAAAATTAAATAAAATAGTTACAAAAAGGTTTTATGGTATATATATGGAAATAAAATAATATTTAGGCAAGTGTAGGGTCATTTTTATACCTTATATTCTTTGTTTAATTATTAAAAAAATATTTTTTACCATAATCACTGTAATCAATTTTAATTATTTTCACTAATATTTTTGCTCAAAAATTTACATAAACAAAATATAAATTTTAAATAATTTCTATTGAAAATATTTAATATATTTAATAATCAAAATCACATAACTGAATGATATTAATTTAAAATTAACCCCACAGATTGAATGAGACATCGTTTTCTTAAAGTCAAAAAATTATCGAATGATTTCTATGTTTTTATATCAAAATTAAAAATAAAAAAAAGGATCCAGTGAGCTACATAAGAATAATATATTTTAAATTTAACTAATTATAAATTAAAGTAAATTTAGAAATAAATTCACTATATGAATAAATTTTATTAATAAGTAGTTTTGAATTAAAATTTAGTATTTTTCAGAATTGATAAAAACATTAGAATTCCCTAAAAAATACCCAAATATCACCCAATGTTAATTTTGTTAGTATGGATTAGAAAATTAAGTTTATTTTTCTATATAAAAATCATAAAATTTTCAAAATTTAAATATAAAATGTGTTAGGCATTAAAAGGTTGTAAAATTTCTATTTTGAAAAATACATATTTTTATTCTAAAAAATAGTATTTATTCTTTTTTTCTTATCAAATATATTGAATTGGTATTGAAAAATCTTTTTAATATGGAATATATAAATTATATTAAAAAAATTCCTCAAAAATGCTATATTTAATTTATTGAGATAAAATGGTTTTTGTAAATAGAAAAATAGTTTTTTTAGAAAAGGATATTCTTTATTATCAAAGGATAATTTATTTCATTTATAAGTAATTGATAAACAAAGGATTAATTTTATTTTCAGGTATAAATAATATTATAAAAATTTATTTAATATTATTTATAGCATCAATTATAGTGGCTATGTGGTAAACATAATGATATTTATAAAATCATATTAATAATATATTTTAGATTGGTAAAAATTGGCCTTATGTGTAACAAAAGATCAAGAAGGATCAAGGTATTGTTTAAAACACACAAAAATCATTGTGTTGTGTGAACTGCAATATTATCCATGTTATTAATGTTTCAAAGGATTAACTTGGTTTTTAGTGAAATTAAAACAATACATAGTGTTTTCATGTAACACAATCTTTATTCTGTTTTGTGAGAAGTGAAAATATTAAAAAGATTAAATTAATTAGGAAAAAAATATATCATAAAATCATGGTGTGTAACATTATTCCCCCTTAAAATTAATTTCACCCCCATTATTCATTTGGGTTATCAAGGATAAAATACATTATGTTACTTTTAAAGAATCCAACTTTGAAAAGATGAATTCTAAAAGATCATTTATAGAGGGAATGTTAGAAATATAATGGTTTCACAAAGTAACTCATAACTGGGTATACACAAAAGACAAAATATTTAGAAATTTAAAATAAGGGAATGGAAGAGAAATATAACTATCACGTTCATATGGAGTATAATAAAGAACACAATTAAAATAAAGTTAATAGTTCCAAAGCTATAACATAAAGAGTCTGGAATATGGTCATTGATATCATAAAAATGATGATAATAGGAAATTTTTTTATTTCAAGACCATTCTTACTAGAGTTATATAATTTTTATGAGATGATATATGTTCATGATTTTAGGTAATCCTCTCCATTTTTTATTGCTAAATAAATTTAAACTTCTCATATTATTCCATGACATGATAGTGAAATTTTCATTTCTGAAGCAATATTATATCATGAGATCCATAAATAGAATTATTGGTCATTCCATATGACTTTATCACTACAACAATGTTAGCAAAAGTTACCCAATATGAATAAATACTCATATAATGGGATAATACTTAAATCTATAAAGAAAATTTTGATTTTTAATATAATACATTCTTTAAATTGTTAACATTTTATCCCTTAGAAAAGATGAAAATAAAAAATGAAATAAATAAGGTGCATAAATTTCACAAAATAAGCTTCACATTGATCCCCTAATATCGTAAAGTATATCTTGGTTGTCACATTCAAAACATGTAAATATTTTTTTTATGTATTTTCTTGAAACATGGTAATTACATGAATTACCATCAAATCATTTTGAAAACATTCTTACCTTATTATTCAAAATATTATTGGATATATTCCTTAAAATGAAAAAAAAGTTGTAAACTTCATTCATAAAAACATAGATGACTTTTTTGAAAAAAATCAATAATTAGTTCAAGGTTAATTAGTACTATCAAATTTACAGTTCAATATCAATCATCTCTATATCCCATATAAGAACAATTATCTAAAAATTATGAATAGATCAAGGGTTACATTCCAATAATAACTATCTTACCTTTTCCATTAAATTAATTTTCAAGCTCATTAACACCATTCAATATAATTTTGAAAATCCATAAAAAAAATATATACTTTTTGATTATTATAGAATAAATCTTGAATTAATATATATATAATTAAAATTTACAAATATATTCATAGGAAGTTAATTAGACTTCATCACCATATTCTTTAACACACCATTCAAGAATATGGAATTTAAATCATGTATTAAGGTGCTAAAAAAAATTAATCATGATTCTTACATTTGAGGTAAATACTACTTCTAGAATATACCATACAGTTCACATATCATTTTCAATCTATTTATGTTCTGTTGTATAACAAATACTCTAACAACCTGAAATGTTATAAATAAAATTCCCCATTTTCTTTAATTTAAATGTATTATTATATATTATGGCTATAGAAAACACTTGAACTTTTTTTCATATTATATCCTATTTAAAAGATCATTAAGCACCATAACTATTGAAAATATAGTCTTTGAACTATGATCAAATAACATATCGAACTGGCATGGAAAATAAAAGTGATGGCCTCAACCAATAGAAGTGTACCCTATAAAGCCTATTTATCAGAGCTTAAAAGGGAGATATCATCTCTGGTATTTTCCATTAACCAATATCGTGCTGAGATACAATAACTTATTCATGAGAAAAATCCATTTATGGGATTTTTTCAAGCTCATTGAGATCACATCCCAAACCATGTACACCAAACCACTCCAAGAATTCCATACCATTACACACCTTGCTAATAGGGAGTTTTAAAGTTCTATGCATCAACAACCTAGCTATATGACTATATATATTATTTTTTAATGGATATTTATTCTTCCAAATATTATAACTTTTTTCTCAATTTGTATTATTACATAATAAAACAAAAATAGTATTTCTGGATAATATTCAAATTTAATTGGGGAATAAATTTTGATTAATTAATGGATTTTTGAAATAGATATTAATTTTTAAATATAATTTTTAGATAACTTTTATTAAATATAAATCCACATATATTTTTATGATGTCAAATATGATTTTTATAAGGGTTCAAAAACGACTTTTTCAACAAACCCAGTATTAATTAATAAATTTCATGATTGTTTTAAAAGTATAACATAACTTATATAAAAATTTATTCAAATAAAATGAAAATATATTCTTAATCTAAATGTCGAAATTTTCTAATGGTGAATTATTCATAATTTTTTAAGATAGTCAAATTTTAGGATAAAAAAAGCACTGTATAAATATAAATTATTTATTTTGAAATCATAATGATAAAAATGTTATGTAATAAATACTATAATATTTATCCACCACTAAATATATATTTTTTAAAATAATGAGATTTTATGTTTATTTGGTAAATTTGTTTAAGCCTTTATTAAAACTTTAAAACCATTAATATATTTTAAGGTTTAAAATTAATTTTTTATGTGTATGAATAACATCCACATAATAAAAAGAATTATTTTATTATTTTAATGCATTTTAAATATAAAATAATGTCAACTAGTCCCATTTGGAAAAAACCATGGGCAAAAACCATGTTAAGGTTTCTCGTTTTTGTTATTTTATTATATAGAGTTCAAAACCTATGTTTGAGAAATAATAAAGAAATTTCCACTCTTAACCTATATAAACCAACCCATGATCCCATTTCTATTCACACAATATCCATGGAGCACATCCATATTCTTCCCTCTCCTCTCTGTAGTCCTCCCAATGTGCACCATGCTCTCAAAAACCTCCTCTTATGCTTTTGGGGTTAGACACTCCAGTAAGGGGTCCTCACCTTCTCTTCATTATCAAGGTATCATTATTATATTATGCCTTACATATATAATTTCTAATATTTGGATAGTTCATAAATATATATAATAATTTCCATTTTATCTCCAATTTATGAGAGACCCATTTCTCTCTTATCAACCAATTTTATGAATTTTTATGTAACAATGTTATGTTATTGAAATATCACTGTGATTTTCCATGCCAAAAATAATTGTGTAATAAATACTTAAAAAAATTCCTATCAAATGATTTCACCATTATAAACATATAATTATTTTAATATGGAATTACATGTATTAATTATATAGTACTTAATCAGGGAATACTATATTAAGATGAATGAACCCATGTTGTATGATATATGGGGTACACTTAAGCTTGTGAATTAAATGAAAATGATGGGTGCACCCAGAATTATTTATAACCCCTATGCATTGAGTAATGTTTAGTCTCATGCAGTCTCATGATGGGACATTTAGTGAACCTAATTAATTTATGGGGCTTTTTCCATCCTGATGCCTTTTTACTTATCCTTGACCTATGTTTATGATGTAGTGTTCTATATTGTTTCCACATTTCCAATTTTATTATTATCATGATATATCATGACTTATTATCTATTTTCATTTTATTCCTTATTTATATACATATTTTGAAAAATGTTTTATCTTATTTCATTATTATTTATTTGTTAGGACTTATTAATCACCCATTTATTATGTATTTTATCAGTTCATCTGGTGTAGGTTTCAAAGCCAACTAATATTATGATCATGTTAAATATGTTTTACATAAAACTGATGCATTTTCTTTCTTTAAGTTGATAATTCCTTGTGGCACTAGTCTTATTGATATTGTAGGTTATATTATGTGTAATATTTTGTAATAAAGGATGTATTAATATGGAATATGAAGAAGGGTTGTAAAGTTGGTGTCAATGGAAAAGTTTATTTATATTGTGAGGTAGATTATAAAACTCTAGAGAAAGAATTTAGATAATACTATGTATAATAAAACATCCTTAATGTTTGGTAATTATATAGTAAGTGGTTTATCAAGAAAATAAATACTTGTGTTAATAATGCACGTGGACGTGGTTTTGGAATAGATAAACCTAGGGTTAATAACTCTGACATGGGGTGATGGGTCTGACTCACTTTAACCTAGTACATGACGATGAGCCTTACTGAACATATTGTTTGACACTCCCAAGTGATATTATTTTTTAAATTCATAATCCCATTATAGACCATTATTAATAGAACCAAAAATTCCAATAAGAGTATATGTTAGGAAATACATCAATTATAACCTAAATTGATACCAATAAGTTTATAAGATAAGAAAATACATTTAATTTATTATATATCTCATTCAATTCATTTTAATAACCTTTTAAAAGTTTATTATTTTTAAAAAAACTCATAACTATAATTTCCTTTTATTCTTGCAACTGGCTGTAAATAGTTGTAATCGTGTAAAAAATCAATATGAAGGTAAATGTGATGTCTGTCCCGACGAGAAGCACAACATGATGGGAGAAGAAATCCTAAAATTCATGATGACAGTCTCTCAACAGACTCAGTTTTGGAATAGAAACCTGGATCTGGTGGATCAGCCAAATCCCCTAAGAAATAACAAGCTACAATTCAGTCTTTTATGTGACAAAGGCCTCAAAATATAAATGGATCATACGATCCCATAATCACAGAATAATGGACCACTCCATTTATAATATATTATACATCCTTAAATGTTCTAATAAAGTGAATGCTTCACTTCCTTTTTATCATATGGAAGGATAAGGCTATTCGTGGTGGAAATGCACCAGAATATGAAACCTATAGAAGAGATCGATCATATGGTGTGGAAGGAATTTTGGGGAAAGATTGTTTGTAAATATTTTCCTGATACTCTCTAACATAAAATAGAATGGGACATTCTTTTACCCTTCCAATAAGATGACTAATCTGTAGTGTCATTGGTGAAAAAATTTAAAAGAATTGTAGGGTATTTCTTCAGAATTGTCATTATCCCCAAATGAAAGGATTACACACCTTCGGTTGGATAATATATATATATATATATATATATATATAAATACATGGTGATCAAAGATATATATATAACAATGAAAAAATATCTAATGTGACTTCAATGTTAAAATTCAAATCAGATAATATCAAGGGTATCATGGCAATGAGTATTAGAGAATAGTGATTAATTTTGGCAATTTTATAGATAAATTTAATGGTTCCAATATATTTCAACATCCTAGATGTAAAAAGTGAAGAAATAAGAACCCCATAAATTTCCTAGGGTGGATGTGAAAATTAATTATGTGTGGGAAAGAAAGCCACTTAGCTATTTAATTTTGAGAGTAGAAACCCACTAATTCAATGGAGGAAAAAGAATGTTCTAGTATACTGATGTGGCCTTATTTTTACACAGTTTTCCACATTGTTTTTATTAATTTTAAATGATTTATTTATCTATTTTTACATTTTTTATCTAATAAATGCACTTTTGTAGTTTTATAATTAAATTTGTCAAATATTCATGTTTTATAACAATTTATGTAATTATGGACCCTTAAATAATTGATTTATTCCTTATATGTTATTAATGTAAGTAATTTTTAATTTTCTTACCTAATTTCTTTCTGTTTATTTTATTTAAAATTTTCATTATTAATAATTATTGAGTTTTCCTATTAATTTACTTTTAATTTGAGAATTTACTCATACAGTAACTTAGTTACCGCTTTCTAGGCTACCGGTAGCTAAGCTACCAATGTCAAGGTTACTTTTTCTCAGACTAGCGGTATCCCGGTTACCATTACTACCTAACAATGAACTGCATTCCTTTTTCTCTAGCTGTAACTAGTTTTTAGATGTAATAGTGACCTTGCCTTTATGGGTGACAATTGTCACCATTACTCTTTCCTACTGGTACCTCTCATCAAAGTATAAGGGTAACCTTATTTTTATGTCGTCTCGGTAGCCTTTAATTTAAACTATCAGTGAACCTTTTATCTTCATTTAGTAATGGTGAGTATTTAGTTTGGTTAGGTTAATTATGGTTAACTTTTTAATAAGTTAATTTTTATTTTAAACAATTATTTAATTAACGTAATCTTATTTAATTAACTTAGACTTTATTTTATTATTTTATATTTTAATTAAGTTACATTAGAATATGTTAACTATATTAACTAACATGTTTAGTTATCCGTATATTTATTTAAGTAAATAATTTGTGTGTTAAGTAGTTCGCTTTTTAATTTTATGTATTCAATTAGTTAATTAATTAATTAATTAAGAGTTTTTAAACATTAATTATATTATTTGATGTATGGGGATTATTTATTAAGTCACCAAATTTTGAATTTAGTCTACCGGTGAGGTAATTAAGATCTTTTGGTGATTTATTTGGGTCACCAATGCTAATTTTATTATTCGATGCTACTCTTTAATTTATTAATATGGTTATTTTAATTTTAATCTATTATAAATTTAGTTAAACCATTATTTACTATATTAAATTAAGTGGTTTTAATTAAAAATCTTAGTTTTGGGTTTAATATTTTAAGGTTTAATAAAAATCATGTTTTAAATTTATGATAAAAATATTTAATTAATTTTTTTCAATCATTATATTTATATTGATTAAGATTTAATTTATAGTTCAAAATATTTTTTTTAAGGTCATGTTAGTTATTTATTTTAGTTTTAACAGTGACTATTAATGCAGTGTACTGGTGAGCTTTTAATTTTAGCAATTACGGTGACCGTTGCTTTTATTCTACCGATAGATTTAATATGAATCCCTAACATCGGCTTTCTACTGGTGACATTTTTTCTCATTTTTCATCACTGTTAGTCTATTCTCATTTTTCCTCACCATTATATCACCCTCACTGTTAGGTGTGTTCACGCTACTCCTCACTTATTTCCCCTGCCTCTATCATTTTCTCCCTCACTGATAATGTAACACCCCAGGTAAATAAATAATATGACAATTTCATATTTATCCATATTTGTGAATAAAATATTAATATGACATTAAAGGGGATTCTATGCTCGATGGCGTACCCAACACGCAACAACGAGCTTCTTGGGAATCTTACGTTGCAATCTAATAATAAAATAATATTATTTTAAATGATAGTTAACGCCTAGCTCTTGTGATGGAGGGAATGAATAGAAATAACTACAAAAATATTATATATGTTTTTCAAATATTTTTACTTTTTACAATAAATGTTAGAGGATTGAAAATGCGAATGAATCCAATTTTAAGCGTAAACATTCTAATATTCTTTGAAAGGTCGATTAACTGCCTTTTGATGGCAAAACTCTTTTAAATCAACATTTTTACAATGGTATGTGTTATATTTGACAAAATAAAATTCTTCTCTAGAATCGGGACATCAAAATTTACTTTGTGTAAATTTTTGGTATTTTTCCAAAAAAGTTCAATTTTTAATGAATAGTGAAAAATGTTGTATTTTAATTCAAAACCTCTTTTTAATCTAATTTATTTATATGATTTGATTATCTTTTGAATTGGTTTTAAAGTTAAATTAGAATATATTTTTACCATATAATCCAATTGTGGTCTTTGGAATTAATTTCACTTTGAAATCAGACTTAAACTAGTGTCAATCTTTTGATACATTTTGTTTCATAAAAACACGCTATTTGTTTTGACAACGGCAATTAATTATTAAATTAATTAATGAAACTTATGTGTTTTGAATTTTGTAAAATAGACATGATTTTTGAATTCAGAATATCAAATATAGCTGAGGGTGAATTTTTGGTAATTTTCTAAAAAACCTCAATTTTTGATGAATAGTGAAACCACTAAGTGGTACTTATAAAAACTGATTTTTCCGTTTAAATGAAATTTTGTCATCTTTGTGTTTTGAATTTCAAAAATCCGACATACATGGATGTCATTAAGAAGTAAAATGTTGTTCAATGGGATAAAAATTATTTTTTGGTAAATAGTAACTTATTAAGTTTTTAATCATGATTAGAGATAATTAGTGTAGTTTAAGTTAAGAATAATGTTTTAATAAAATGAAATGACCTAGACACATGTCCTACCCTCATTGGATGTGTCATGGCCGACCAATAAAATCCATGGGTCAACTTGGGGACCCCATGGATCCACTTTGTTTGGAAAAAGAAATAAATACCTTTTTATTTAATGTTAAAGTAAAAATGACACAAACATGAGATGTTTTCCTAAAAAAAATTTACATGGGGTTATACAAGTCATATTTTTTACTATAAATAGTCATTGGAAATCTAAAAATATTTCCAACATCATAGTATTTTTTTTATAATTTTTAGACATTAAATAAATTAAATTATTTATGACATCATGATGATGCAGCGATGACCTCATTATTTAACAATTTAAATAAAATGGAAAGATAATGTAATATCTAAGACCTACACATGTCCAAAACTTATTGGATGAGTGGATGTCGAACCCTTATCACCTTATCCTCGAAATAAATCAATTTGGGACCTTTAAAATCTGAAACTCTTTTGAAAATAATGTAACATTTTGTAACTTTACAAGAGTGCCCCTCCTCTCCTCTTATAAAAGGCCCCCACCTCTACCTCCTTACCCACACTCCCAAAGCCTTTGGCTTGGCCAACCTCTGCCCATTTTGTCTCTCCACTTCCCTCTATTACTCCTTGAAGCCTCAATTTGGGCAGAAGTCTTCCCAAGGAAGCCTTTGAGCTCAAACCAAAGGGAGTTACCCGATTTTAAGGTAATGTCTTCACTTGAGTCCTTTTGTTTTATTTTGCCTCTCCAACCCCATAAACTCTTTTTATTAATTTATTTTGTAACAACTATAGTATATTTAATATAATAGGATGTTTTTATAAGAATTATTCAAGCTTCACTTACACACACCTACATCTAATGGTTAAAGAACATACTGTTTCCGTGGATGGCGAATTTCTGCCTCACGAAACGATGATTGTTCAACACTCATATAACACCTTCAAAGGTGGCCATTAAGATGTCACTATATTTATATATAATATATAATATGTTTATGTTTTACTTAATCTCTTTTCATTTATGGCATACCTTTATGGTTTCGATTATGGGTAAACACGATATCTTCATTTAAGGAAGTGCGGACTACCGCCCCCTCAAAGTGATGCGATTCGTTAATTCCATATGTGGGACGTATAAAGGATGGATTTAAAGTTATTATATATGATGTTATACTGTAATTATAATATACCTATATATCATTATTATTTCTTTCCATTAATGTATGAGATAGAAATGAAAGTAGCGTTCATGCGTAAGTACGGCTTACCGTCTACATGAACGGTGCATTTCATTTCTTATCCCCAAATGTAATGTACTATTATAAGTACATATTTATAATGAATATATATAATGTATGTTACATATAAATGATGAATATAATTCTGGAATTAAAATATACATACCTCTCATTTAGTTTTAATTCCATTAATATGACAAAGAAATGAAAGTAGCGTTCATGCGTACGTACGGCTTACCGTCTCCATAAACGGTGCATTTCATTTATTACCTATAAATGATTATGTAATATTATAAATACATGTATATTCTGGATATATATGATATATATGATATCCAAATCATGAATATCATTTTGGATATAATGAACCATTGACCACACGAACAACATGTAATTGTAAGAAGTCCACTTTTGACTTAAGAACCAAATATCGACAAAACAAACATTATTAACTTAAATGATTACATAATGTTTATAACATGTCAATAATTGATATAAAAGGAATAATGAACTTGAAAAAGGTTCTTAAGAAAGTAAAAATTAACTCACGTTTATTATTCAGGACGTTAAAGAACGATCGAGTCAAGTCGGACCTGAGGTAAGGGATCCTACTCCTCTCTTTCTTTTTAAGTAAGCACTTTATGTCAATCCTTTTAAAGCTCTTCTTTCTTGTTATTGGGATGTTCTTTTATATTAATCATACTGTAATTTTTATTGTTCATATTATGAGAGACCCTATTTTCTCTCATCAATCCATTTTGGAAGTTTTAAGTGGCGACGTTAGGCTGCCGAGTTTTCGTAAGGGATTTTTCATCTCACTTTTATTCCCATGAGATTTATGCTACATTTCCCACAATTTCCTTTGAGTGGTGTATGTACTTCCCATTATTCTAATATTTGTGTAATATACTTTCGTTTATGAGTATTTACATCAATGATGTATTGACCTTCTTTCATGGGGTGTATGTTTCGAAAGATACCCAAGTCGGTAAGGGAACCTTTCACCCTCCTCTTTTTAAAAGACTTATTTTGTTGGGTCTTTTTATTCACATATTGTTATGTTGGGATATGTTCTCATATATCCTTATTGATGTAAATTTTAAGTGATGAGATACTTTTTTTATCTCTCATCAACTCTTTTTCGGAATTTTTAAGTGACATCGTTAGGCTGTCAAATTTTTGCAAGGGAACTTTTTAACCCAAATTTGATTCTTTGGGATAAACTTGTACTCCTTGAATATGTAGTTCTATGAATATGTGTGAATAACCTCTGATTTTTTTACACTTAATATCCACTTATATTTGGTGTATTCGTTTGTCACACATAATTATGCAATTGGTTTATCCTTAAACTAAGGATACCGTCTTTGTAAGGGTCTTCGTCTCAATCTCCATTCATTGAGGAATATTTTGTTTTATACACAACCTTCTTTTATACGGTGTATAAACCCCTTTAACTATTATGTTTATTCAAAAGGAATCTTTTTTCTACGAAGTGTTTTACTAAACGAAACAAAAAGAATGTTTCTTTTACGTATGCGGTGACAATGACCTTCTCTGCCTCCGCGAGTATTATTTGATCTTTGGATTCCTCAACAAGCCGTAATGTTTTTAAAATAAAATAAATATCATATACTTTTTTTTTGTATTTTGGTATTGAAAATGGTTTTGATAAAGGATTATATTATGTCAATATATTTAAATTATATATTGTGATTGAAATGTGGAAATGTTATCATTCCTTTATGTTGGTTTTATGTGTTATAATTTTATAATGGTACTTGGACATTTTATGGGTGGTTACGTGATAAACCATATGATGGGTGGTGCCGTGAATAACAGGACGGGTGGTTACGTTAAAACCTCCAATGCATTGGGTATGGAAGCCAGCCGTATGGTTATTCCATTAAGTATGTATGGATGTTGGCCGAATGGCTATTCCATTAAGTGATATGTGTGGAAGTCGACCTTATGGTTATTCCACTTAAGTATGTTTATGTCCCAAGTTACCTTTATATGTTATGTGATCTTTATATGGGTTTTATGGTAATCTTTTGGTTACAGAAGGGTAATTAATGAACTTTTATTCAGTGTAGAGTTTTTACTACTTCAAAAAGGTGAAAAGCATTAATTTGATAAAGTATACATGGTTTACTTGTTGTTTTGAAAAACTAACAGTTTTCATTCTTTGTGTATCCCTTACTGAGATTTTTATGCTCATCCCAAGTTTTTGAAATGTTTTTCAGAGGACTTAGCATGGAATAGGGTCAAGGATGGGTTCAAGGGAAAGTCATGCTACCGAAAACATGGAACTAGGCATGTTTCTTTTTAAGAGTTTTTATTTTATGGAAATTTTAGTAGAAGCGACTACTTTGTAATCTTTTGAGATGTAATAGTTATGTCCTAATTCTCTAAAACTCTAAACCAGAAAAGATCCTCAATGTGAATTACTCATTTAATTCAATATTAAGTAAGGTTTAAGGCTGGGGCCTTATAGTTGGTATCAAAGGTCGGTTTAGATAACTTTAGAGTTTAGGGTATTCTTTAATCATAAGTGACATGACCATAATGGTTAGGATTTCAGAAAGAGTCATAGTTTTTAGATAAAGTGAATGAGTAAGTATATCTTAGTGTTTATCTTCCTCTTTAATACATGATGGTTTTGTTGATATACTCACACTGACCTTCTTGGTTTTAGTAAATGGCTGGATCTAGCAGGCACCAAGGTAACGGTGGATGTGAAGGAAACTGTGATAGTTTTCTGAGCGATCAACTAAATGATATGGGAGCTACAATGAGAATTCTTGTGTTTATCCTCAACCAAATATCTAGAGTAATGATTGACCACCTAAACCTTAGTGATTTCTATAAGGCATCATATATGCGAGAAACAAATCCCTACTGAACTACAGGTAATAATCATAAAGGTAAGTGTGTACAAAAACCTATGTGTCAAAGATGTGGAAAGAAACACCTAGGAAAATATTTCAAAGGGACAGAAATATGCTATAGATGTGGAAATGAAGGTTATAAAGAAAGAACCTGCCATGGAAAAAGGAAGCATCTAGTTGACTCGAGGAAAGGGAAAGAAGTTATTTCTGAGGGATCAATTGAATGTTTTAAATGTGGTGTGCATGGTCATTATGCAAACACATGTCCTATGAAGAAGTTTTCGGAATGGGGTCACCAAGATCGTACAAATATTCATTTACCAATACCTAATGCCATTCTGATTGAGGATGAAGAAACTGACAATGACCAATCAAAGGTATGTATTATTTCATGACTATTGTTTTCCTATTTTGGAATCTTAGGATATGATTCATGATTTTGTTTGTAGGAAAGAGGTATTTCGGAATAAGTTGGAAAGGAATGGTTAATGGAACATGAAGAATGTTGAATGAGTAAGATGTCAACATATAAGGGCTTCAAGAGTTATGGTGAAATTCTTAAGAGTATTAAGTCTCTTTTGATGATGGGGTTACATTAGAAGACTTTTTATATTATGTGTAACCCTGATGTTTAATATATGCAAATTTTATTCAAGAAATAGTTATCTTTTCTTTTGTGGACATAGTTATAAAGAACAATTTGGGTTTATATGATCCTTACTTTTGAGGTAATTATGGGTTACTATATGTTATGATTTAAGTGAAAGGCATGAGATAAAATTGAGGTTAAATTATGTTATGGTTATTTTTGATGATTTTATCCTTTTTTTGGGGGAATGATTTTAGAATTATATAGTTTTGGAAAAAGGACAACACGCAGACTGTGTCACTACCCGTTGCGTCGGACAAAGATGCGGGAATCTAACACACAACCAAAGTGCGACTGGTATTTATCGCCTACCACTGGACTACGTGAAGTCCCTGGTTAGTTTGACTGATTCTTTTTAGTTATATGATTTTATGAATTAAGAGTAAGTTGATTTTGGGTTATTTATGATAATGATTCACCTATCATGGAGGATATGTGATTAGGTTAATTACTTTTCAATACGAGACTTTAGGAGCAACGGATGTTGTTTGGAGATAAATGTTACGATTTAACTTGGAAGACTATGTGACTAAATCCTTCAAATATTTGGGTTTCAATCTTAGATTGGTTTACTTTGAAGAATTTTATGGAAAAATTGTTTATCAGATGGTCCTCGTTGAACTTTGGGTTTTGTTGGACAAATTTTGGAGATTAAGCATAGATTTTCTTTAAAGGGTTATCCTTTTCTGGATTATCTTATCTTGTACTAACCTTTTTTGTTTTGGTTTTGGTTAAAGCCTAAAGACACAGGAATTATATAGTTCTCTTTGGTGGATTAGGTGATTCTCTAGAATTGATTACAGTACTCTTAATATGAACAAGTCTTCCTAAATACTCATCTTTTGGAGAAAATATGAGTTTGTGTAAGGAATCTAATAAAAGTTGAAAGTCAACATGATAAGTGATTATGTTTCCATATGAATAAATTCCTCAATAAAAAGTAACTTAAAACAAAATGTTGTCTATTAACGTTTCCTACTGGGGAATCAAATACCGTTTAACCCATCACAAGTTTGTGATTTTCTTATGGTTAACTTTCTCCTAGACATGTTTACTATCACTCTCCCTCAAGAACATGACCCTTTTCTTTTTCTTCCATGTCCATGTTTTCCTACACGAAATCCTATTATGGGTTAACTCGGGTGACCTCTGTACTTATCTTTCTTTATTTTAAAGTGATTTTTTTACCGAATCTTGTTCTGATGTGGGACTTTCAAGAATGTTTCCAAGATCAATTTTAAAATTGTGAGGACGCAATTCCCAAAAGGGGGGAAGGATGTAACACCCTAGGTAAATAAAGAATATGACAATTTCATATTTATCCATATTTGTGAATAAAATATTAATATGACATTAAAGGGGATGCTATGCTCGATGGCATACCCAACACGCAACAACGAGCTTCTTGGGAATCTTACGTTGCAATCTAATAATAAAATAATATTATTTTAAATGGTAGTTAACGCCTAGCTGTTGTGATGGCGGGAATGAATAGAACTAACTACAAAATTATTATATATGTCTGTCAAATATTTTTACTTTTTACAATAAATGTTAGAGGATTAAAAATGCGAATGAATCCAATTTTAAGCGTAAACATTCTAATATTCTTTGAAAGGTCGATCAACCGCCTTTTGATGGCGAACCTCTTTTAAATAAACATTTTGACAATGGTATGTGTTATATTTGAAAAAATAAAATTCTTCTTTAGAATTGGGACATCAAAATTTACTTTGTGTAAATTTTTGGTATTTTTCCAAAAAAGTTCAATTTTTAATGAATAGTGAAAAATGTTGTATTTTAATTCAAAACCTCTTTTTAATCTAATTTATTTATATGATTAGATTATCTTTTGAATTGGTTTTAAAGTTAAATTAGAATATATTTTTACCATCTAATCCAATTGTGGTCTTTGGAATTAATTTCACTTTGAAATCGGACTTAAACTAGTGTTAATCTTTTGATACATTTTGTTTCATAAAAACACGCTATTTGTTTTGACAACAGGAATTAATTATTAAATTAATTAATGCAACTTCTGTGTTTTGAATTTTGTAAAATAGACATCATTTTTGAATTCATAATATCAAATATAGCTTAGGGTGAATTTTTGTTAATTTTCTAAAAAACCTCAATTTTTGATGAATAGTGAAACCACTAAGTGGTACTTATAAAAACTGATTTTTCCGTTTAAATGAAATTTTGTCATCTTTGTGTTTTGAATGTCAAAAATACTACATACATGGTTGTCATTAAGAAGTAAAATGTTGTTCAATGGGATAAAAATAATTTTTTGGTGAATAGTAACTTATTAAGTTTTTAATCGCGATTAGAGATAATTAGTGTAGTTTTAGGTAAGAATAATGTTTTAATAAAATGAAATGACCTAGACACATGTCCTACCCTCATTGGATGTGTCCTGGCCGACCAATAAAATCCATGGGTCAACTTGGGGACCCCATGGATTTACTTTTGTTGGAAAAAGACATAAATACCTTTTTATTTAATATTAAAGTAAAAATGACACAAACATGAGATGTTTTCCTAAAAAAACATTACATGGGGTTATACAAGTCATATTTTTGACTATAAATAGTAATTGGAAAGATAAAAATATTTCCTACATCATAGTATTTTTTTATAATTTTTAGACATTAAATAAATTAAATTATTTATGACATCATGATGATGCAGCGATGACCTCATTATTTAACGATTTAAATAAAATGGAAAGATAATGTAATATCTAAGACCTACACATGTCCAAAACCTATTGGATGAGTGTATTTAGAACCCTTAGCACCTTATCCTCTAAATAAATCAATGTGGGACCTTTAAAATCCGAAACTCTTTTGAAAATAATGTAACATTTTATAACTTTACAAGAGTGCCCCTCCTATCCTCTTATAAAAGGCCCCCAACTCTACCTCCTTACGCACACTCCCAAAGCCTTTGGCTCGTCCAAGCTCTGCCCATTTTGTCTCTCCACTTCCCTCTATTACTCCTTAAAGCCTCACTTTGGGCAGAAGTCTTCCCAAGGAAGCCTTTGAGCTCAAACCAAAAGGAGTTACCCGATTTTAAGGTAATGTCTTCACTTGAGTCCTTTTGTTTTATTTTGCCTCTCCAACACCCTATAATCTTTTTATTAATTTCTTTTGTAACAACTCCAGTATCTTCAATATACTAGGTTGTTTTTATAAGAAGGATTCGAGCTATACTTACATACACCTACATCTAATGGTTAAAGAACATATTGTTTCCGTGGATGGCGAATTTCTGCCTCACGAAACGATGATTGTTCAACACTCCTATAACACCTTAAAAGGTGGCCATTAAGATGTCACTATATTTATATATGATATATAATATGTTTATTTTTTACTTAAGCTTCTGTATTTTTCATTTTTGGCATACCTTTATGGTTTCCATTATGGGTAAACGTGATATCTTCATTTAAGGAAGTGCGGACTACCGCCCCCTCAAAGTGATGTGATTCGTTAATTCCGTATGTGGGACGTATAAAGGATGGATTTAAAGTTATTATATATGATTTTATACTGTAATTATAATATACCTCTATATAATTATTATTTCTTTCCATTAATTTATGAGATAGAAATGAAAGAAGCGTTCATGCGTACGTACAGCTTACCGTCTCCATGAATGGTGCATTTCATTTCTTATCCCCATATGTAATGTACTATTATAAGTACATATTTATTATGAATATATATAATGTATGTTACATATAAATGATGAATATAATTCTGGAATTAAAATATACATTCTTCTCATTTAGTTTTAATTCCATTAATATGACAAAGAAATGAAAGTAGCGTTCATGCGTACGTACAGCTTACCCTCTCCATGAACGGTGCATTTCATTTCTTACCTCTAAATGATTATGTAATATTATAAATACATGTATATTCTGGATATATATGATATATATTATATCCAAATCATGAATATCATTCTGGATATAATGAACCATTGACCACACGAACAACATGTAATTGTAAGAAGTCCACTTTTGACTTAAGAACCAAATATCGACAAAACAAACATTATTAACTTAAATGATTAAATAAAGTTTATAACATGTCAATAATTTATATAAAAGGAATAATGAACTTTAAAAAGGTTCTTAATCAAGTATAAATTAACTCAAGTTTATTATTCAGGACGTTAAAGAACGATCGAGTCAAGTCGGACCCAAGGTAAGGGATCCTACTCCTCTCTTTCTTTTTAAGTACGCTCTTTATGTCATTCCTTTTAAAGCTCATCTTTCTTGTTATTGGGATGTTATTTTAAATTAATCTTACTATAATTTTTATTGTTCATATGATGAGAGACCCTATTTTCCCTCATCAATCCATTTTGGAAGTTTTAAGTGGCACCGTTAGGCTGCCGAGTTTTCGTAAGGGATTTTTCATCTCACTTTTATTCCCGTGAGATTTATGCTACATTTCCCACAATTTCCTTTGAATGGTGTATGTAATTCCGATTATTCTACTCTTTGTGTAATATAATTTCGTTTATGAGTATTTACATCAATGATGTATTGACCTTCTTTCATGGGGTGTATGTTTCGAAAGATACCCAAGTCGGTAAGGGAACCTTTCACCCTCCTCTTTTTAAAAGACTTATTTTGTTGGGTCTTTTAATTCACATATTGTTATGTTGGGATATTTTCTCATATATCCTTATTGATGTAAATTTTAAGTGATGAGATACTTTTTTATCTCTCATCAACTCTTTTTCTGAATTTTTAAGTGACGTCGTTAGGCAGTCAAATTTTTGCAAGGGAACTTTTTAACCCAAATTTGATTCTTTGGGATAAACTTGTACTCCTTGAATATGTCGTTCTATGAATATGTGTGAATAACCTCTGATTTTTTTACACTTAATATCCACTTATATTTGGTGTATTCGTTTGTCACACATAATTATGCAATTGGTTTATCCTTAAACCAAGGACACCGTCTTTGTAAGGGTCTTCGTCTCAATCTCCATTCATTGAGTCATATTTTGTTTTATACACAACCTTCTTTTATATGGTGTATAAACCCCTTTGAATTTTACATTTATTCAAAAGGAATATTTTTTCTACGAATCGTTTTACTAAACGACAAAAAAGAATGTTTCTTTTACGTACGCGGTGACAACGACCTTTTCTGCCGCCGTGAGTATTATTTTATCTTTGGCTTCCTCAACAAGCTGTAATGTTTTTAAAATAAAATAAATACCATATACTTTTTTTGTATTTTGGTATTGAAAATGGTTTTGATAAAGGATTATATTATGTCAATAAATTTAAATTATATATTGTGATTGAAATGTGGAAATGTTATCATTCCTTTATGTTGGTTTTATGTGTTATAATTTTATAATGGTATTTGGACATTTTACGGGTGGTTACGTGATAAACCATATGACGGGTGGTGCCGTGAATACCAGGATGGGTGGTTACGTTATAACCTCCAATTCATTGGGTATGGAAGTCGGTCGTATGGCTATTCCATTAAGTATGTATGGAAGTTGGCCGAATGGCTATTCTATTAAGTGATATGTGTGGAAGTCGACCTTATGGTTATTCCACTTAAGTATGTTTATGTCCCAAGTTACCTCTATATGTTATGTGATCATTATATGGGTTTTATGGTAATCTTTTGGTTACAGAAGGGTAATTAATGAAATTTTATTCAGCGAAGAGTTTTTACTACTTCGAAAAGGTGAAAAGCATTACTTTGATAAAGTATACATGGTTTACTTGTTGTTTTGAAAAACTAACAGTTTTCATTCTTTGTGTATCCCTTACTGAGCTTTTTATGCTCATCCCAAGTTTTTGGAAAAAGTTTCACAAGACTTAGCATGGAATAGGGTCAAGGATGGGTTCAAGGGAAAGTCATGCTACCGAAACCATGGAACTAGACATATTTATTTTTAAAAGTTTTTATTTTATGGAAATTGTAGTAGAAGCGACTACTTTGTAATCTTTTGAGATGTAATAGTTATGTCCTAATTCTCTAAAACTATAAACCAGAAAAGATCCTCAATGTGAATTACTCATTTAATTCAAAATTAAGTACGGTTTAAGGCTGGGGCCTTATAGATAATTGTCCTCTTGTTACCTCACCGTTACATCCCCTGTATTCCTCACTGATTTCTCTTTTCCTCACTTCACCCCTTCCATCATTAGCCTTGATACCGGTCCGCACCTCACTAATAGCCTTTCTTCTCTGCTCTATTTCTCAACGATACAAATCTTTAACAGTTCCTCACCTCATCACTGGTTCCAAACGAACCGGGGTAGCTGTTGCACACCACTTGCATCGGAAAAAATCACAACCCCTAAAATCTACCCTTTTCCAAAATTGAAAGACGGATCTCAAATTAAATTTTCCATCGTGGTCGTTGAAGGAGGTTTCTCTGTGGATTTTGGAACTCACTGAAGACGCCACTAGCCAAAGTCACCACTTTTCACGAGAAAATCTAAACCAGTACTTGGTGAGCTTAGACTGACCCAGGGCTGAAAAATCAGAGCTGCTAGATCTGGAGGGTTCGAAACAATCTGCTATGTTTCGATGGAGGAAGAGTAGTGGGTCACCGAAACGGTTTGCTTGCAGCCCCGTAGGAACCGAGGAGAGATACCGCTCGCTGGAGGTGGTGTCTGTCATCGGGACTAGCAGGGGAAGAGGCTGTTGTCCGCTGCTTGGAGGAATCTGCTCAACCCCCTGATGAATGGGAGTTGGGATGCTGCTGGATGCTGCTGAAAGCACGCCGCTGCTGGAAGTGCGTTGCCGAGCTAGATCTTAGGAGGTTGTTGCACCACCTACTAAAGACACTGTGCCAAACCGCATGAAGAATAGCAGGATGCAGCCGCGTCGTACCACCTTTGAGGAGTACCGCTGGAGCTGAAGACCTGGAGCTGCCGCGGGTGCTGCAGGATTTTGCTGAAGAAGAAACCTTCCCCCATGCTTGCACCGAATTGGGGGGAAGTGGAATAGTGGATAAAAAAATAAAAAAATAAGAAACATAATATAAAATAAAAAGAAATCAAAAAATTTAACTTTAACTTTACAAAAAGTAATGAATAAAAATTTAAAGTTAAAGTTTTATCTTTAATTAAATCAAAATAATATAATTGAATTTATTAAAGTTATAATTTAAACCAAATATAATTTTAATAAATAGATTAATTATAAATTAGATTTAAAAACTAAATTAATAAAAAAAATGTTAATAATTAATTAATATATTGTTTATAGTATAAATATATAATTTATAATAATTATAATTAAACTGAAAAAATATACTTATTAAATTAAAAATATTAAAAACATAAGTATTAATTCTAATTACTAAATTGAAAGAAACTAATTAATGAATTAATCGAACAAAATAATTTATCTAAATTTAATAATAGTAATGACAATTAAATTATTAATAATATCTAAATTGTTTGTTATTTTAATTACATATTTACTTAAAAATGATAAAATTAATAATTTAGTAACTATAACTAATAACTTAATTTAATTAATAACTTTTTAATAAAATTATGTTTTACCATAGTAATATTAAGTGGATAATTTTATAAATAATATAATAGTAAATAATTATCAATCAAATTTCGTTAACTTTCAGTGAGTAAAAATAACACCTAACCTTTAAAAAATAACCATTTTTAATTATTTTCATTTTCATTTATTTATTTTTCTTATCTAAACTTTTCAGGTTAATTCAAGAGACAAGTTTAGGTCCAAGTGCTTCCAACTAACTCATCCGGAGTTAGTTACGAGGGCAAAACTTTCATTGTGTGCCTATCACAAAAAAACGCACATTTTGTAGTGCTTTTGTGAAGAACTTTTGAAGTGGGTGAAAAAAGGTCTGGTGACATGCAGTAGAAGATGGTGGATACAAAAGCAGAGAAAGAAGCATTTTTTTGAGGGACTCTCATTTTTTTCCATTCCACGAACACATCCATCCGAGAGTAGACTCCGAGGAGCGGTACTAGAGTCAAGCTAGAGACTAAGGAGCCCGAAGGTAGAGCAGTACTTGGGGAGTTCTTCCTTCCTCTTCCTTTAATTATTGTACTCTTCTTTTAGATGTTTTCAATGCTATATTTCATTATGATCATAGGCTGAATTGTTTAACTCATAAATTTTATACTTTGTGGGTTTATTCTTAAAAATTCATCACTTTATTCTTTTCTGACACTAGAATTTATCGGCGAGATCAATATTAATGATCACATAAGTTGGTCACACCTTAAATTAATGTAAATAATAATTCATAGTTTCATGTTTAATCGGAGATATTGAGCTTGATCATCATCTTGTTGAATCATTAATGTCATTTCAGTTAGAATTTTACGGTGAGTTTTATTTCAACTGTTTTCTTCTTCAAATTCTTAGCAGTGGATGAATTTTGGAGTGGCGAACTCTAAAATCCATACAACTATTTGATGTATCTTTTGGCAAGGAAGGTATATAAATCTAGTCTAAAAATGTGATTCAATAAATTTTAGTGGAAAATTATCTTTTTAACTGACATGTTTATAATTCCTGAGTGTTATTTCTCTATCGTTGTTCCTTGTCTTACTGCTTTATATCAGTATATTGTATTTCTCTATTTTATGATACTTAGTTTAAATTTTAGTTTCTTTGTAGAGATTCTTGTTTCCTCATCCTATTTCCATTTCATAAATAAAATAAAAAAAATATAAAAAGTAAAAATATGTTTCCCCACTACTAACAACAGTGGGGATTTAAAATTCAAAAACCTTAGAAATAACTCATATGTCTTCTCTGTGGATCGACATTGCGCTGCTATAATAGTGTAGGAGTAGTAAATGTAATTTTGAGGGCCTTGAGAACCTCCGGTCTCTACAAAATTTGGCACCACTGCCATGGGAGGCACGCACGGAGAGTCTAGGGTTTTAAAAAAACAATAAAAACATTTAAAAAAACATTTAAAAAAAATATGATTTAAAAAAAACCGCTTTGAACTGTATCTGCTGCTTTTGTTGTTTTGAAGAAAAAAATTATGCTTCACTGTGAACTATTGTGTGTTTAATCTCACATGTTTTTAGTTTAACAATGAATGTTAATGAATCTTGGGATCAACCAGGGCCTCACTGTGTTTGTTGTGGAGATTATGGACACGCTTCCTGGCAGTGTGTCTATAACCAGCCACAAAAGATTGATTACATTGAAGAAAATGAACAATACGAACCTAGTCCTGACACCCTAGCTAAAATTTAATTAATTGATTCTAAAATGGATGCTTGGGTGGAACTAATTAACAATTGGTTAACTCAAACCCATGAAATTCAACTTAGAGATTCTCAAGAGCGAGATCAAATAATGAAAAAAAATAGAAAACATGCTCCTTGATTTAAAACAAAGGGTTATAGAACAAGAATAATTTGAAGAAAAAGAAAAAGAAAGTATTTATAGAAGATTTGAAAATCATGTGGAAGAAGAGATTGATTGTGAAAACTAGAAAAGAAACTATTCACATTAAAAAATCTGATTCTATTGGACTTAATTTGGAAATAACTGACTCAAAAATTCAAGAAAAAAATATTATTGAAAATCCAATAAAGAAATTTAATGGAGTTGAGTTGGTCATTTTTGAAACTGAATTGAAACAGATTGAAAATGAAAGTCCAGTTCTATTCATAATTCCTATATTGGATAAAAATCAATGATTTAGGAGTTTTGAAAATGAAGTCATTTGGGTAGAAGAGATTCTTGAAACTGAAAATTTGAATGTCAAAATATCTTCACACAACATTTCTAAAATTCTGAATATTGAGCCTGAATTTGATATTGGGTATAGTCTGGGTGAGAACATTAAACTGGAAATCACAGAATCTCAAATATTTGAACCTAAACTGTTAACTTCTCTTCCATGTTTTGAACCTGTAAACCCAATAATATCTGAGATGGTGTTCGATGATGAAGCTGAGGGAATGATTTTTGAATAAAGACTAATTCATGAGTTCTCATTTCCCTATTCTAATAGTAACCACTTTTGTAAAACATTGTGCAATGAAATAGAAAGTAGTGTTAACCAACATGAGGAGAATTGTCTTAATTTGAAAATTCTAGAAACTGAATTTATTGAAACTGAATTGTATAATTCTTCTCCTGAAATTGAATTGCAACATGCAAATGACTTGGTTTTGGAAAGTGAGCCTTTTGAATTTGAATATGAAAAAGAGTTTGAACTAACTTTAGATGGTGGTTGCAGAATTGATTTGATAGAAGAAATAGATGTTCAATGTGAGTTTACAGATGAGGATATTTTGGAAGAGATTTAAAACATTGTTAGTCCTGAATCAATTTTTGATAAAATAGATTATATTCCCTACTTATCACTTCCATCCTCACCTGTGAAGGGTTCTGAGCCTTTTCATGATACTAATAGTAGTCTAGAGGGAGAATCAGTCTTTACTTCCTTTTTCCATGATTCTATTCATCATTTAATTGAATATCCTCTTGATCCTACTATTTAGTATTCACCCATTTGCACCCTTGAATTTGAACATGTTAGTGTTGATGTTAAGAGAGATATCTATGAGGTAAATGAAACATCCTTTGAATCATCTAATACTATGTTGTCCCTTAATTTAAACTCTAATCTTGATAAATCCGAAACAAAACTGGAAGTGGATAGGATTATGCTCACAACTGTTAAAGGGTGCTTCTTATGGGTTAATTCAGGCTATGATAGTTTAGTTTTTGTTGTGCTAAGACTTGAATCCCAAGATTTTAATTGTTCTGTTAAAAAATAATTGGTCCAAACACATGTGGTGGTTCCTATTAAAAAAACCACATCCACCTAGTGATTACTATTAGTTGCTAGGTGAGTCTGGATGGGGACTATAAACCTAGCATTGGATGAGAGGCAACCAATGGTTTTTGTTTTTTTAATAAATAAAAAAATTTGTAATTAAAAAAAAGTCTTTCTAATGACTTTAAATTCAGTGCTTCATGGGAGTCAACCCATGTTATTTCTTTTGAGTTTACTTTTACTTATGTTCTTGTTTATGTGTTGAATAAAGTGCTACTTTTATGCTCTGTTTTTGTGAAATACATTTTTCTGCTTATTGTTCATTTCTTGGTTTTGTTTCTTAGGTTGCTGCTGTTGTGTCACTAAAGGAGTGTAATTCCCATGACCATCTTTGGACAAGATTTAGTCAAGGAAGTATTCCAACTTTTTTCTTTTAATTTCTACTCATGTTTTTGTTAATAAATATGCTTTTTTAAAAACTCTGCTATTTGTTGTTGGAAATTCTACTGCATGTCACTATGTTGAATTTAAAATTTTTCATGTGCCTATTTCTTAAATTTGAATTAATTGATTAATTTTGAAATAATATTTCACTGTTAAAAAATGGCTCACTATTAGCTTAAGTTCAAAGGAAAGTAGCAGTGAGGGGGTCACTGGTATAAGGTAGTAACAGTGAGTTGTCAGCTACAAGTGAGAAAAAAATATTAGTGACATATATAAACTAAGTGTGTGTGGGGGGTACCTGTCACTGGTAGTTGTGTTTTTCATTGGAACTGGTTATTTTATAGGGTGTTTAGCATGCATTATACTGTTTTATTGAATATCCATTTGAATCTTACTTTATTAAAATGTTACACCCTATCCACTCTCCACCCATAAGTTGCATGTCTTGTTTGAACTTGAATTGAAAATCTCTATCACTGGACTTAAATGTTAATGCATGTACATTTTAATGAACTTGCTGATTATTTATTCATTGTGGAAAACATAATTTTTGAACCTCATTGAGACCCTTTATACATGTCATAAATCTACTTAATTGAAAACTTATTTTGAACCTTAATTGATTAATTGTTCATATCCACTTTAAAAGTCATCTTTGGGGACAAAGTTCGGTTTTAAGTGTGGGGGAGGGGGTCAATTCTTGACTGTTCTAAACTGTGCTATAATGTAAGCCCATCAATTCCCATTACGACTCCAAATTTCTTGTAAAAAATGGTTAATTTTTTTTTAAATTCTTGCATAATTTTAGGCTTTACATTTTTCTCAATTGGGTCTTGCCTTAGGACAAGTTCCTTATTGGTAGTTAAGAACTGCATTAAATCTGGAATTAATGAGTTTGGATGATTTCTGAGTGATCTTGCTTAGTGATTTGATGGAAATTAGGTTAAGGAACTACTTTTGAAAGTGATTTGGGTTATATGTTTATGGAGTTATGGTCATAACCCTTGAAACTGGAAGTTTTATTCTGGTTCTAGGGGCCTCTTCCATCTTTAAATTATTAAAAGTAATTGCTTTAATGAGCCAATGTAAATGGTTTTTATATAAATCTTTTGGAACTGGAGTAATTTGGGCATCTGGGATCCCACATTGAGTCTCAGAGACCCTAGATGATGGGTGCATTTCTATTTACTACAAGCCCTCTGTTGACATTGAATAAGTGCATTTCATAGTGCTCATCACAATGATACATGGCTTGGGAAAAATAAATAAAGTGTCTAGGGTCAAAAATGAGCTCATTAAGGTGAGGGGAATGATGAACGCTAGATGAAGAAGGGATCAATTGGTTTATATGGGAATCGTTTATGTTGTATCATTGAGGTGATTCACAAAAAAATAATTATTTTTGGAACCTAGGTGAAAAGGTCAAAGTACAAGGCTCCATGGTTAAGGTCATAATTCTATTGATATTTTATCTCCTGTCATTTTTGGATTTAGAACCAGAGTTTGGATTGAAGTGAGTCACTAAGTGGTATCACATATGAGGTATGCCATATTCTTTGATGGATAGTCTTGGTGTTCTTAATTACCTTTGAGTATTTGTTATAGGCATGACTCATATGAGTAATTAATTTTCCAAAAGTCTACTGTTATGTATTGTCCTCTGTTTTGAGTACTGGATATGTTACATTTGGAAAAAAATCATTAAAACCAGACTACTGTTTTTCAAAGATAATAAAACATGGAATTTTTTTAGGACAAAAAATGCTTAAGTGTGGGGGAATTTGATGTGGCCTTATTTTTACACAGTTTTCCACATTCTTTTTATTAATTTTTAATGATTTATTTAACTATTTTTAAATTTTTTATCTAATAAATGAACTTTTGTATTTTTATAATTAAATTTTTCAAATACAATTCTTTTTTAACAATTTATGTCATTATGGACCCTTAAATAATTGATTTATTCCTTCTATGTTTTTAATATAACTAATTTTAAAATTTGCTTGCCTAATTATTATCTGTTTATTTTATTTAAAATTTTCATTATTAATAATTATTGAGTTTTCTTATTATTTTAATTTTAATTTGAAAATTTACACATCCAGTAACTTAGTTACCACTTGCGAGGCTACAAGTAGCTAAGCTACTGATAACAATGTTACTTTTTCTCAGAGTAGCAATAACCAGGTTACTGTTACTACCTAACAGTGACCTGAATTCCTTTTGCGCTAGCGGTAACTAGTTTTTACATGTAATGGTGACCTTGGATTTACCGATGACCTTTGTCATCGTTACTCTTTCCTACCGGTAGCTCTCATCTAAGTATAACGGTAACCTTATTTTTATGTCCTATCGGTAGCCTTTAATTTAAACTACCAGTGAACCTTTTAATTTAATTTAGTAATGGTGAGTATTTAGTTTGGTTAAGTTAATTCTTCTTTACTTTTTATTAAGTTAATTTTTATTTTAAACAATTATTTAATTGACATAATCCTATTTAATTAACTTAGACTTTATTTATTATCTTATATTTTAATTATGTTACATTAGAATAGGTTAACAATATTAATTAACATGTTTAGTTATCCTGCTTTTTATTTAAGCAAAAAATTTGTGTGTTAACTAGTTCACTTTTTAATTTCATGTATTCAATTAGTTATTTAATTAATAATTTAAGAGTTTTTAAACATTAATTATATTATTTTATGTATGCAGATTATTTATTAACTCACCACATCTTGAAGTTAGTCTACTGGTGAGGTAATTAAGAGCTTTTAGTGATTTATTTGGGTCACCAATGCTAATTTTCATTACTCGCTGATACTCATTAATTAATTTATATATTTATTTTAATTTTAATCTATTATTAATTTTGTTTAACAGTTATTTAGTTTTTTAATTTAGGTGTTGTTAATTAATAATCTTAGTTTTGGATTTAATATTTTATGGTTTAATAAAAATCCTGTTTTAAATTTATGATACTAATTTGTAATTAATGTTTTTCAATCTTTATATTTATATTGCTTAATATTTAATTTTTAGATAAAAATAATTTTTTGAAGGTGACGTTAGTTATTTATTTTAGTTCTAACGATGACTCTTAATGCAGTGTACCGGTGACCTTTTGATTTTAGCAATAATGGTTACCTCGGCTTTTATTCTACCAGTAGCTTTAATACGAATCCCTAACATCAGCTTTCTACCATTGGCCTCTTTTCTCATTTTCCCTCACCGTTGGTCTTTTCTCATTTTTCCTCACCGTTATATCACCCTCACTGTTAGGTGTGTTCACGCTGCTCCTCACTTATTTCCCCTGCCACTATCAGTTGCTCCCTCGCTGATAGCCATCCTCTTGTTACCTCACCATTACAACCCCTGCTTTCCTCACAGATTTTTCTTTTCCTCACTGCACCCCTTTCTATCAGTAGCCTTGGTACCGGTCCGCACCTCACTAATATCCTTTCTTCTCTCCTCTGTTTACCACCGATACAAATCTTTACCAGTGCCTCAGCTCATCACTAGAACCAAACAAACCAGGGTAGCTGTTGCACACCACTTGCATCAGAACAAATCATAACCCCTAAAATCTACCCTTTTCCAAAACTGAAACACGGATCTCAAATTAAATTTTCCATCATGGTAGTTGAAGGAGGTTTCTCTATGGATGTTGGAAGTTGCCGAAGCCGCCACTAGCCGAAGACGCCACTTTCCACGAGAAAATCTGAACTAGTGCATGGTGAGTATAGACTGAGCCAGGGCTGTAAAATCAGAGCCGCCAGATCAGAAGGGTTCAGAAAAATATGTTGCATTTCGAAGGAGGAAGATTAGTGGGCCGCCGCAACAGTTTGTTTGCAGCGCCGTAGGAACCAAGGGGAGATACCGCCCACTGCTGGTGGTGTCCGTCGCAGGGACTTGCAAGGGAAGAGGCTATTATACACTGCTTGTAGGAATCGGATCAACCCGCTGGAGAAAGGGAGCCGGGATGCTGCTGGATGCTGCTGAAAGCACGCCGCTGCTGGAAGTGCACCGTGCCAAACCGCATGAAGAATAGCAGGATTCAGCCACGTCGCACCGCCTTTGAGGAGTAACGCTGGAGCCGAAGACCAGGAGCCGCTGTGGGTGCTGCGGGATTTTGCTGAAGAAGAAACCTTCCCCCTGCTTACGCCGAATTGGGGGGAACTGGAATAGTGGATAAAAAAATTTAAAAAAAAAGAAACATAAAATAAAATAAAAAGAAATCAAAAAAGATAACTTTAACTTTCAAATAAGTAATTAATAAAAAGTTAAAGTTAAATTTTTAACTTTAATTAAATCAAAGGAATATAATAGAATTTATTAAAGTTATAATTTAAAACAAATATAATTTTAATAAATAGATTAATTATAAATTAAATAACAAAACTAAATTAATAAAAAAATGTTAATAATTAATTAATATAGTTTTTATAGTATAAATATATAATTTATAATAAATATAAGTAAACTGAAAAATATTCTTGTTAAATTAAAAATATTTAAAAATTAAGTATTAATTCTAATTAATAAATTAAAATAAACTAATATATAAATTAATCGAACAAACTAATTTATTTAAAAGTAATAATAGTAATGACAATTAAATTATTAATACTATCTAAATCGTTTGTTATTTTAATTACATATATTAATTAAAATGATAAAATTAATAATTTAGTAATTATAACTAATAAATTAATTTAATTAAGAACTTTTTAATTAAATTATGTTTTTCCATAGTAATATTAAGTGGATAATTTTATAAATAATATAAAAGTAAATAATTATCAATCAACTTCTGTTAACTTTCAGTGAGTAAAAATAACACCTAACCTTTAAAAAAATATCGATTTTTTATTCTTTGCATTTTCATTTATTTATTTTTCTTATATAAACTTTGCAAGTTCATTCAAGACACAATTTTACGTCCAGGTTCTTCCAACTACCTCATACGGAGTTAGTTACGAGGGAAAAACACGTGCGACGTGCCTATCGCGAAAAATCACAAATTTTGTGGTGCGTTTGTGAAGAACTTTTGAATTCAGACAAAAAAAGGTCTTGTGACATGCAGTAGATGACGGTGGATACAAAAGTAGATCAAACATCATTTTTTTGAGGGACTCTCACTTTTTCTCCATTCCACGAACACATCCATCCGAGAGTAGACTCTGAGGAGCGGTACTAGAGTCAAGCTGGAGACTAAGGAGCCCAAAGGCAGAGTAGCACTTGGAGAGTTCTTCCTTCCCCTTCGTTTAATTCTTGTACTCTGCTTTCAAATGATTTCAATGCTTGATTTCATTATGATCATAGGCTGAATTGTTTAACTCAATAATTTTATACTTTGATGGTTTATTCTTAAAAATTCTTCACTTTATTCTTTTCTAACATTAGAATTGATTGGCGAGATCAATATTAATCATCATGTAAGGTGGTCACAACTTAAATTACTGTAAAACAAATTCATAGTTTCATGTTTAATCAGCGATATTGAGCTTGATCATCATCTTGTTGAAGCATTAATGTCATTTCAGTTGGAATTTTATGGTGAGTTTTATTTCAACTGTTTTCTTCTTCAAATTCTTAGCAGTGGAAGAATTTTGGAGCGGCGAACTCTAAAAGTCATACCTCTATTTGATGTATCTTTTGGTGAGGAAGTTATATCAATCTAGTCTTAAGATGTGATTCAATAAATTTTAGTGGAAAATTATCTTTTTAACTGACATGTTTAGAATTCATGAGTGTTATTTCTGGATCATTGTTCCTTGTCTTGCTGCTTTATATTAGTATACTGTGTTTCTCTAGGTTACGATACTTAGTTTAAATTTTAGTTTCTTCGTAGAGATTCTTGTTTCCTCATCCAATTTCCATTTCATCAATAAAATAAAAAATATAAAAAGTTAAAAGATGTTTTCCCCACTACTGACAACAGTGGGGATTTAAAATTCAAAAACCATAGAAATCACTCATCTGCACTGTTGTACTAGTGTAAGAGTAATAAATGTAATTTTGAGGGCTGTGATGACCTCCGGTCTCTTCATCTACCCTCAGTGAATTGTAATCGTTTCAACTAAAAAAACAAAGATATCTTAAAGCTGAAACCATAATATAATTTTTTTTTGTAAAACCCCGGCAACCACTATGGAATAAAATGAGAAAACATTCCATCCCAATCATTGAGGTGGATCGAGGAAATGATGTAGTGATAAGTGTGAATGTTATTCCTTCAAGGGTAGCGAATGTAATTTTTTAATCTGATTTTACAAATTACAAAATATCACGAAGCATTAAAAAACAATTCGAACACCACCACAATGAATGAAAGAGGAGTTATTGGTGAACAATAAAACTAAGGAAATTATTTCATCCCAAGTATATAACTCCTCCCATGTCAAAATTTGTTCGTATTAATTCCTAGGGAAACATGGTATACTCTCTATGGTGGAATTCGATGCAATTTCGGCTATGGAATGAATTTCCCTAAATATAGCCAACATAAATTTCTATAAGAAAGAAATCACTCACCTGGTTGAAAATCGACCTCAGGTACTTTACAAGTGGAAGGATGGGGAAGAATTTTATTTAGAACCAAAATGAAAAGAATGTATGTTATTACCTATAATAAAGAGTATCTATCTCAAATGATTGACTATAAGTAATGAAAAATAGTTTATGACATGCCTATTATGATGGAATACAACAATGTGTTTTTGAGTAATTTATGGGTCTTCCTCTTAGCTGAGAGACTGAATTTTCAATCAATCATTTACTTTGGATGTCACCATTCTCCATATCTTTGTATAGAATGACTATTATGGAACTTGAGCTGCTGAAGAAACAACTATAGGAGAATATGTATAATGGGTTAATATGCCTAGGTTATTATCTCTAGGTTGATCAAGTCCTCTTCATCAAGACTAAGAATGGTTCAATTTTCATTTTCATTGATTTTCCCAACCTCAAGAATATCATGATAAAGAAAATGTATCCTTATCTAGGGTTTTATGGATATTTTGATAATCTATGTGGTGAGCAATACTTCACCAAGGATGATCTAAAGTCGATATATTACCATGTTAGGGTGAATAAAGAGGATATCCCATAGACCCATAGATTGATTTATGTAAAATGTACGGGCCCTATGAGTTCTTTGTAATTTCATTCAGACTCACTAATGAAACATCAACCAGTATAGAAATGATGAATAGAGCCTTCAGATATTACCATGAAAATGTATTGGTAGTATTTTTAAATGATACTCTAATATTATATGCAACTAAGGAGGATCAAAAAAATCATCTAAGTACCATGATATAAACCTTGAGAAAGGATAATATTTATACAAAGTATAGAAAATGTGAATTTTTGTTGAAAGATGTTTCATTATTTGGGAATATTGTAACAATAAAAGGGATATATTTGGACCCTTCAATGATATAAGTTAGTGAATAGTGGTAGAGGCCATCATTTATGACAAAAATCCATAGATTCCATGGATTAGCTAGGTATAATCATCAATTTGTGGAAAATTTCTTGTAATTTTAAATCCTAGAACAAAAAATAATTTGAAGGGAGTCATGTTTTTTGGGAGTTGTGTATAGGAAGTCATATTGAGTAATTTAAAAAGAGTCATACCCCCCCCCCCTCTACTCACACTACCCAAAAGTGGAAAACTTTTCGTAGAATTCAATGATTCTTTGAAGAAGGGATTGGGTTGTGTGTTAATGTAGGATGAAAAAGTCACAACTTATGATTCATGGATTGTGAATGTTCATGAATAGAACTACCCAATGAATGATCTAATGTTGGATTTAGTATTCTTTTCATTGAATGATTTGTGGTATTAACCCTTTGGAGAGAAGTATGAGATATATATTGATCGTAGATGTATCAAGTATATATTAAACCGAATGAGATGGATATGCTCTTGCAGCGATGGTTAGAGTTGACTAAGGACTATTATTTCTCAATAATCTACCATCTTGGTAATGAAAATAAAGTTCCTGATTCTCTATGTATAGCGGTTTTAACAATTATATCACTTATGAGAATTGATAGGGATCTAGTATTCTTAATCATGAAGAGGAAGGACATGGGAATCATAAAGGAACATCATAAATACTTTCAAAAATGATTTATATACTATCTATTTTTGGAAATATAAAGTATGATCATATAAATCATATGAGAATTTAGAAGAAATTGAAAAATTAAATAAAAATAAAATTATTAGTGCTCAATTTTAATGAAATAGGATTTGTAAGATTTGGGTAAAAACAATATGTACCATAAAATAAACAGATAAAGATAGATCTTCTGAATGATTCACAAAGCTCAAGACTCTCTACTTACACAGGGGGGAAATGATGCATCAAAATCTCCAAGGGGAAAATTAATCAGAAAATATAATGAAGGAGATCACTGAATATATATTAAAATTCCCATAATTTTATCATATGAAGGATGAAAGACCGAATATTAATGGGATGATGCAACAATTACCCACACCAACATGGATAAAAAATCATTATGTACTTTTTTATCAGACTTCTGAAAGAGTCTAATGGATTTAATGATATATGGGTTCTTATGGGTCATCTTAAAAAGTTATATCACTTTAGTTCAGTTTGAGAGGACTTTTTAGTCAACCAAAATTCTTGGATATGCATCAATGATGTTTTGAGGCGACATGGAGTACTATGATGAATTGTATCCGATTTAGATATGAGATTTTCCTCCAAGATGTGAAAATGTATCCATCATGGTCTCAAAATTGAACTAATATTCATTACTGATTTTCATCCATAAACAGATTTCCAGCCTAACCATACTATTTAGACACTGGAAGACTTGTTTCAAGCATGTTCTATGGACACAAATGGATGATGGAACTAACATTTATCTTTAATTGAGTTATCTTACAAAACCTTTCCAATCATGTATCCAAATTCCCCCCTATGGTGATGTTTTTGAGAAGAGGTGTATAACATCACAATGTTGGAATGATGTTGGTGAAAAAAACCCGTAGTTCATGAAATGGTCAGGTAAATAGTGGAAATGTTTAAGACCTTTTAGTATCACATCATGTATACTTAGAGTTGAAAAAAGATCTATGATGAAAAGTTTCGACGAAACCTTGCCATTGATGTTTGAGAAGTGGTATTCATATTTATATATCCATTGATGAATGTGATTAGATTTTTGAATAAGGGAATGCTTATTCCATGATACCTCATACCCTTTCAGATCATTGATTGCATCAGAGTAGTGACCAACTAACTTGCACTCCCATCCAACCCATCTCAAGTAAATGATATATTATATGTATCCATCTTTATACTATACATACCAAATACCTCACATGTACTCAATCCATAGGTGTTTCCATAGGAGAATTATATTTCACATGTGGAGAAACCTGTGAAAGACATTGAATATAGAGATAAGGTTCTACGAAATAAGATAATTCACTTTGTTAAAGTGATGTGAATAAACCAGATATTTGATGATGTGGAATGAGAACTGGAGGAGGTGATTATATTGACTTAACCTCATATGTCATAGTATGGGAAATTTAAAATTTGAGGGAAAATTTTATTAAGTTAGGAAGATTGTAAAGACATGAACAATTATAAATAAAATTGAATGTTTTTTATTTCAATGTATTATTATGTATTATGGCTATAGAAATCACATAAACTATTTTAACTTATTATATCCTATATAAAATACCATTAATAATCATTACCATTGATAATATTGCCATTGAATAATGATCACATGATATGTATAAATATTGTGTTTTAACAAATCAAATTGACACAAACAAAGGAAGTGATGGCTTCAAATAGTAGGATCATACCCTATAATGACCAATTATTGGAGCTTCCAAGGGAGATATAATCATTAGGATCTTCTGTTGACTATTTCTATGTTTATATACAACATCTTATGAATGAGAAAAACTATTTATGGGTAATTCTCTAGCTCATCAAGATTACAAAATGAACTATGTATACTGAACCACCCCATGCAAGTCTCACTACTACCAACGATAATTTTTAAGGAATTTTTAGGTGTATTAAATTGTTATGTATGAAGAACCTACTAATATGAGTATGCACTTAATTTTCTAATTGATAAATTTTCAACAAGTTAATGTTACATTACAAGTGATTTTTATTGTGATATAATAAAAAAATATTTTTGTGTAATACTTAAATTAAATTAAAGAATTTATTTTCCTGAATTAAGGGATTTTTAAAATAAATAATAACTTAATAAAATATATTTTATTAAATATTTTACTTAATTATAAATGATCATATATTTTTAATTATGTTAAATATTATTTTTATAAGGGTTTGAAAATGATTATTATCATGAAAACCAATTTTTCTAAATAATTATCGATTTTATTTAAAAAGTGAAATTAAAATATTTAGAATTTTATTCTCAAAAAATGAATATATTTTTTGGAATTAGAATGAAAAATTTATCAAATGGTGAAATATTCATATTTTTCTAAGACATTTTATGTTTGAAGGAACAATAAAATATTTTAGAAATTTAGTTTGTGTTTTATGACATTACAGTGACCCAAAAGTGATATAATAAATAATGTAAAATATATCAATGATAAAACAGATATCCTCTATTTAAAATAATGATATTTTTTTAATTTTAATAAATAATTTGTTAATACTCCGAAATAATTAATATATTTTATGTTTTTAAAATAAATATTTAACAGTGCGATACTCCTTTAAATTAGAAAGGGAATTATTTGACTAATTTCGGCCCTTAGCCTAATAAAATAATTATGAAAACACCCATTTTTAATAAAACATGGGAAAACCCATTGGGAGGTTTACAGTTTTGGTTATTTTGTTATATAGAGACCAAAACCTATGATTTAGAAATAATAATGAAATACCCCCTTTCCATACAAAAACCCACCAATATCCCATTTCACTTCACTAATGTTCCTTAGAGCACACCATTTATCATCCCCCAATCTTGAGTCCTTTCACAGTTCCACTAATCTTTCAAGAAGCTCATCCTAAAATTTTGGAGTAACACACTCATGTAATGGATCCTCAAATTCCATTATTTATTCAAGTTTAATTACTATATTATTAATTCTATTTTTAATTCCTAATATTGGTACATGTATTTAATGCCTCTATTACTTCCCATTCAATGTCAATATTATAATAGACCCATTTATCTCTCATAAACCCATTTATGTATTTTTAATTGATGTAGTTATGCTACCAAAATTTCACCATGATTTTCCATGCCAAAATAATTTCATAGTGAATACCTTTCCCAATTCCTATCAATGGTGTTCCCCATTATAAAATTATATTTATTTGAATTTTGAATAGCATATATTTATTCCACTGGGATTAATCATTGAAAAAATATTATGATGAATGAACCCATTTTGTATTATCCATATGTCACAGAAAATCATGATAATTAAATGAAAGTGATAGGCGAGCCTAGAATTATATAGTGCTCCATTGCATTGGGTAATTTTTAGTCTCACGAGAAGTCATGTTGGGATAGGGAACCGACCTGATTCCTTTATGGGGATGTTTACATTATTATTTCATGGAAGTTAACCTTGATCTATGTTTATGATTATGTGTTTTATGTTGTTTCCACATTTCCCAAATTATGATTATCATTCAATATCATCCCTTGTTATTAATGTTCCTTTTATTCCCTATTGATATGTATATTTTATAATTTTTTTTAAATTATTCAATTATTATTACCTTACTAGGATTTATACCACACCCATTTCTTATGTATGTCCCACACATATCCCCTATTGTTTTAAAATCCATTGAATATTATGATCACGTAATGTAATTTTCCAATAAATAAGATTTATTTCCTTTTTTATGTTGTTATGTAATGCACCTGATTATTAATGACACTATAAATATAAATATTCAAGTTTCTATTAAGTGTAATATTATTTAATAACTAATGTATTAGTGTGAAATAAGGAGTAAGGTTGTTATAAATACTCATTCCACCATCCTGATTCTATTCATGAGATTTCCAGATAGGATATTGATTTATATAATTACCACACATTCCACATCTGAAACATTCAATGTTAACCCATTTCATTCCTATTCATTCTATTTACTAAGATCAGAAATCATAGTGTGAACAACAAATATAACATAAAAAACATCATAATTGTGATATATTACTTATAGTATTCCTAAGTCATGACACCTTTTTTTAAATCTATGACACCTTTGGTGTAACAAACTAAATTATTATAAATAAAATTCCCTATTTTTTATTTAGTTGTATTATTATGTATTACAGTTATAGAAAAAAGATGCACTTATTTGGTTTTATTATATCATAATTAAATTACCATTAAGCACCCTTACCATTTATAATATATTCATTTAACCATCATCACATGATTTGTATAAATATATGGATTTAACATATCTAATTGCCCAAGAAAATCGAGGTGATGACCTCAAAAGAAGGATCATAAACTGTAAATCCCATTTATCAGATATTTTAAGGGAGACCGAATCTCTGGAATTTTCACTTCACCATGACCAAGATGACATCGAAAAACATAAGTATGAGAATGTTTTTACAGGATTAGTTCATGCTCATCGAGATCACAATCAAAATAATTTATATCGATCCATCCCATGAATGTATCACTATTGCATACCTTACACATAGGGTGTTTGTGGGTGTATTAAAGGGATTTGAATCAAGACCCTAGAGATATAAAATTTTACGTTATTTTTAAATGGATTTATTTTCATCACATTATTCTAACTTTTTAAATTATTATTATTTTGATATAATTAAACAAAATATTACTTTTTTTTGAAATTTTAAAATTCAACTAAGGAATTTATTTTGATGAAGTAATTTTTTTGAAATAAATCATATTTTAATGAAATTTTATTTTAAATAATGTTTAATAAATACAAATGATCTTATATTTTTATGAATTAAAATTTTATTTTTATAAGGGTATGAAAAATCTTATTATGAAAAAAGACATTATTTCATCGTAAATGTATATTATATTTAAAAGAATAAATTAAATTATATACATAATTATTTATATTAAAGTAGTATTATTTTTGGAATCATAATACTGAAATTACCCAATGATGATTTTTTCAAAATTTTCTGAGACTGGTGAATTTTTAGGTAAAAATTAAACACATTATAAATATACTTTTTGTATTATGATATCATAATGATCTTTAAGTGATGTCATAAATACTCAAAAATATATCCAAGACAAAGTATTTGTTTTATATTTATAATAATGGGATTATTTATTTATTTGGTGAAATTATATAAAGCCTTTATAAATCCATGAAAACTAGTAATATATTTTACTATTTTAAAATCATTTATTTATGAGTCTGACTCACCAACACATATGAAAGAGAATTATTTTATTAATTTAGGTAATTTCATTATAAAATAATTAAAACTACTCCCATTTGGTTGGATACATGGAAAAACCCCTGGTAAGGGTTGTGGTTTTGGTTATTTTATTATATAAAGCCCAAAACCTATATTTGGGAAATAATAAGGAAATACCCACTATTTACCTATATAAACAAAAATTATATCCCAGTTATATTAAATTAAGATACTTTTATAACGTCCTTACTCTACCATCCTTTCTCCAATGTGCTCCCATGGATCCCTAATGCTCTCAAGAAACACATCCTTACTATTTGGATTCACACACTAAAGCAAGAGATCCCCACATTCTCTTCTTTATTAATCTGTATTTATTATATTTCTCCTTCCATATCATATTAATAATGTTGGTGAATGTATATAATCTCATTATTAATCAAAATATTATTTCTAATTTTTTGTAGACACCTTTCATTCTCATTAACCCATTTTATGAATTTTTATGTGACGACATTTTGTTGTAAAAATTTCACCTCAATTTTCCATAACAAAATAATCATGTAGTCAATACCATACCAAATTCCAATCAATGGTGTTAACCATTATAGAATTATACATATATGAATTTATATATAAATGTATGTATTCAACAAACCTTAGCAATGGAATAAAAAATTATAATGAATGAACCCATTTTGTAAGATCTATGTGGAACACATAAGCATGAAAATGAAATTAAAGTTGTGGGTGAACCAATAATTATATATAGATCCAATGCACTGAGTAATGTTTAGTCTCATGATACGTCATATTGGGATAGAGATTAAGGTAGATTCCTATTTGTGACTTTCCATTATGATGTATTGGAAGTTATCTATGACCTATTTTCATGATTCAATGCTTTATGTTGTTTCCACTTTTCCCATTTTGTAATTATCATGCTATATCAGGACTTATTATTCTTGTTCCATTTATTCAACATTGATATGCCAATTTTATAATTTTTTTTCCTTATTCCATTTATATTACCTTATTTGGTATTATTTCTCACCCCTTTCTTATGTATGTTCTTAGGTTATCCCATGTAGTTTTAAAATCCATGGATTATTATGATCACATTAATAATGCTTTCAATAAAGCAGATTTATTTCTTATTTTATGTTGTCATGTAATGTACCAAATTTCCAAATAAACTATAATTCTTGATCTTCTAGGTATTGTTAAGTGTAATATTATGTAATAACTCATGTATGAATGTTAAACAAAATGTATGATTCTTATAGGAGGTATCCAAGGAAATGTGTAGTTAATTTTTGGATTAGGATTAGAAAACTGTAGTGAATGCCTTACAGATACTATGTAGTATAAGAAAACATTCCTAAATTTTTATATGTATAGATTAAGTGGTATATCAAGAAAATATATCTTTGTCAGGATATGAAATGTGGTCGTGGTTCAGACATAGATATACTGAGGGGTAACAACTCCGAAATGGTGTATTGGTCCTAACACAGTGTAACCTAGTACGTAAAAATAGGCCATACTATGAACCTATTTTTACATACTCTGTGGATATTATTTGGTAAATTCAAAACCCTAATATGAACCATTATAAATAGATCCATAAAAATTACTATATGAGAATATTTTTGGAAATATATCACATATAACATAAATTGATGTATATAAATTTATAAGTAATGAATATACATGTAATTTAAAAGTTATCCCTTTAAGGTCATTAGACTCCCCTATATGTGTTTAATAGTATAACAAACTCACCCCTAATTTTCATTTTATTATATCCAATGGTCTAAAATTGGAGGAAATAGGTAAAAAATCAATGGGAAGGGAAATATAATGACTGTCCCAATTAGATGCCAAACCCATTTGCAGAATGAATCATAAACTTCTTGGCGATACACTCTCTGTAGACTCAGGTTTGGATTAGAAATCTATATCAAGAGGAGAATCAAAATTTCCCTAATAGAGAAAAAGATGTTATTGAGTCCTTTATGAGATAAAGGCCTTTGAATTTCAATGGATCATCTGATCCCTTAATCATGTAAAAATGGATCAAATCTATTTGTAAGATCATCTCCATACTTCATTATTCCAAAATGAGATGGTTCTAGTGGCTATTTACAATATTGGGAGATAAGCTGACCAGTTGTGTACATTGATCCTGAATCCAAATCCTATGTAAGAGATCTAAGGGACTGGATGGAAGTAATTTTCAAAATTGATTATTTATAAATAATTCCATCACATTCACTAACATAACATTTAAATAGACTTCTTTGCCCTCAAGAAAAAAAAGATGAATCTATTGGGGTTTATAAGGAGAAATTTTTAATACATTAAATATTTGTCTTTGGCTTTATTATTGACCTCTTATTCAAGGATTATGTATTCTTTGGTGGTATGAAACCTAATCTAGGGAAAGACCTGTCGATCTGAGGAATTGATAGATGTGAGGAAATTGTACAATTTTCCCTCAAAGTCAAAATAGATATTAGAAACACCCAAGGGTGTGGCAAGGATAAGAAGTGGAAAGTGGAGCTTAATTCTATTGGTTCAATGGTAAAATATAACAGTTCCAAAAAAAATTAACATCCCACATTTTAAATTTGTGTAAAGAAAAACCAATAAAATTGATTAAGGAGGATGAGGAAATGGTTTAGGTGTTGGAAGGAAGTGCAACTATCTAGTGATTACGAAAAGGAGAACCCCACTAATTAGATGAAGGGAAACATTTTTTTGAGTCAATCCTCAACACATTGTTCATTTCATAAACATCATGTATTTATGGAACTTTTCAAACCAATTCCATATGACAAGGGTTTTTTGGAGACAACATTCAAACTCCAAGTATGAAAGTGGGAGGATTAGCCATTTCAACCACTAAAGTGGACCTTGAAAATGAAGTGGTGATAGTTACCCTAGTTATTTTATCATGGATATAGAACTTACATTTTGATTTCGGTTTTACAGAATACTTGATATAATGATATTGTATTATAGCTATTAAAACACCACCAAAAATCATGGATGTAGATCTATCTATGAATATTGAAAATTGGAAAATTGTTGAATCCCTTGTATATAACTCCCACCATGTCGATATTTGTGGGTGGAACATCCTATAGAACCATGTCATATACCCTTTGGTGGAATTTTATTAAATGATGGGTGGGGATTTATTTTACCTATATAGAGCCAAAATATATTTTTGTGAATAATAAATCAATCCCCATATTGAAAATAAACTCTATAAGGAGGATGATGAAACTTAATTTTCACAATAATCTCATGAAGGGATATTGTTACCCTATGAAATATCATATCTATATCAATGATTTGGTTTAAGGAAGGTTCCATCCTCAAAGACATTATTATTGTGAGGGAATACATTGATGTGTTTCTTGAGAAATTTCATGGTCTTCCTCCTAGTTGAGAGGTCAATTTTTCAATTGAACTTATACCTGGGGAGTTTCCATTGTACAAGAATCTATATATAATTGATTTTATGGAAGAAGATTATCTAGAAAAATAACTATAAGAAATTATCGATAAAGGGTTTATAAAACCTAGTGCTTCATCATTGAGTTCACATGTTTTCATTGTCAAGAAGAAGCATGAGTCAATGCGCATTTTCAGTGATCATCGTGAGCTCAACAAGATCACGATAAAGAACAAGTATCCTCTTCCATGTATTGATTAATTGTCTAATTAGATATGTGGAGCACAATAATTATAAAATGTGTATATGTGGTTGGGATATTACCATTTTTGGTTGATGAATGAGGATGTCAACAATACTTTTTTAATACAAGGTACGTGCACTATGAGATCAATATAATTCCATTCTAAATAACTAATTCTTTAAAAATCTATACGGAATTTTTGAATAGATAATTAGAGATTTACTCGACAAATTTTCGATAGTATTTAAGATTATAATAAAATATTCTCTCAAATAAAGGAAGAGGATGAGAAGCATATGAGTACTATGAAAAGAAATTTTCAAAGGAGAATCATTTTCAATGTACCTCAAAAGTGAGTTTTGGTTGAAGGAAGTCTCATTATTGGGGAATATCATTGTAAGCAATGGGATATATTTGTAACCTTCAAAGAAAAAAGTAATTAAATGTTGTATAAGGCCAATATATATGATAGGAATATATATTTTCATTGGATTATTTGGGTACTATTATCTATTTGTGAGTAATTCCTCATGATTATTAGACCCCCTAACTAGGATAACTCGAAAGAGTGTCAAGTTTGTTAGGAATGATGAATGTGAATAGATATTTAAGAAGTTTAAAAGGATGCTAATCACTACCCCCATTCTCAAACTATCCACAAGTAGATAATTTTTATTATTATTAAGTGATTATTTGAAGAAGTTATTGGGATGTGTGTTAATGAAAAATAAAAAATTAAGACCCCATTATTTAATTCATTTAAATTTTCATGAATAGAAATACCTCGTGTGTGATTTGAAGTTATATATAGTGATTTTTTGAATTAAAATATGGCATAATTATCTCATTGAGGAGAACTGTGAGATATATATGGATCAAGAAACCCTCATGTATATATTTACAAAGAAATGGAAGAATATGTTCTAGAGATGACAGTTATAGATGATCTAAGACTATGAAAATTCATTCCACTACCATCCTAGTATGTAAAATAGTGTGGAAGACGATCTAGGTAGAAAGGATTCAACAAATATTTTATGATAATTGATAGGGATATGATCTTCATAGAATTTAAGAGGATGGAAATGGGAATAATAATGGAGGAACCATCACCAATCCTTTAAAAAATTATAGATCAACCATCTATTTTGGAAAAGATAATGCATGCTTAGATAAATGGTACATGAATTAAAAAGATAGTGGAAACAATAAGAAAAGATTACTCCTTGGAGTTTAATATAAATGAAGAATGATTTGTAATAGTTGGTTCAGGGATATTCCAAACATCCAATCAGGAGAAAAAGATAGATCATTTGAATGATGAATATAGATTAACCTTCTCTATTCACCCAAGGAGCACAAATATGTATTTGTATCTCATAAAGAACAATTGGTGGGACAATATGATGATGGAGATCACTGAATATACATAAATATGTATCATATGTTAGCAACTAAAGGCTGAAAGGAAGAATTCTAAAGGGATTATGAATCCATTACCCATATCAAAATTGAAATGGGAAAACATCATAATGTTTTTGATCACTAGGCATCTGAAGTCATCTATAAGAAAAAAAATATATATGGGTTTTTGTGGATATTATTACAAATACAAATCAATTTATCAAAATTGTTGAGGGCTTTTCACTCAACCAACTTCCACATATATACATCAAAGAAGTGCTAAGGCTTCATAGAGTACCACTTTTAAAGTTAACCAATTTGAGTTACCTAAAACATGGCACTTGACATGATATTTTACATACCCAAAGGGAATTCTCAATCACCACTAGCCAGAGAAAATAACTCGGGCCTCGAACAATGAACCACGTGAATTAGTTCAGACAACCAAAATTAAGTACATGGAATTATATAAACACAAACACAAATAAGAATTAAATAAATGAAGACTAATATATATAGTTTCCATAACAATAAGAATATAGTGGAAACAAAACAACCTATAATGTATCTACAAACACAAATAGATTATTCCAATTATATATGACAACAAGAACAAGAAACTACTCTATGTGAGAGTGTGGGAAACCTCCCACCATCTCACCATCATCTACCAACTCAGATGACATGATAACATGCTACCTTACTATGGTTACATGCCCTTCCATACATCAAAAGACATATAAAGGTCTACGCACCACCATAGGGGTTCATAGGGTGTACTCTATCAGGCTTAATATTATCCCACATAGATGTTTCATTCCACGTATCTTTATAACAATTCCCATATTCTCATTTCAAATAATACATTACATGATAACTATTAAAGATATTTTATATAAAACATGCTGAAAATTTCCCTTTTTATATAGTTCTCAAATATAATAAGGTATATCAATTTCCAATAAAAAGTTTCATATCATCATTCACAAGAATCAACATGTATATCAAGGATGAAATAGTAAAATTACCTTCCATAAAAGCATAAGTTTCATCATAGGTATCACAACCTGAAGGAATATAAAAGGTTATGGAATGTACTACTTGTACCGAAAAATTTATAATCAGTGAATTGTGATATCTAAGATAATTATCTACATTCTAGGAGTAGCGAGACATAACAACGTGTAAAAAAAATATCATATATATACCTAGATCCAATAATATACACAATAGGATAATAGGAACACCCATAATGTGAACCCCCATAATGGGTAATGGATGGAAACTTAACCTTATACCTATTACCCAAGGTATCCCATGTGCTTATTTTCACCAATCATTCAATACTTTTTAAAACCCCTTTTCCTTCCATTTATCAAAAACCAAGGAACAATAATTTTTCTTAAAAATCAAATTTTAACAGACACAAAAATCATTTCAAATTTCATTCTAATTTCATTATAAATCAATTTGTAAAGACGTAAAAATAAAATTTATCAAACATAGGCTAGAGACAAAACCACATAGCTCAAAACATATGTCGCACACAATGACAATGGGATCTAAAAACAATGAAACCCAATAATGAGTTGTTAAAACCCAGAATTAAATCCATATCTTAATTTAGATTTAATTTAGAAAAAGGGGTTAGTGGAAATGAGGAAATCTACATACTTCATGAACACACACCCACCACACAAATTCCCCTAAAGAACGACCATGTGGAAGATCTAGGAACTCACCCTAGAAACATGATTGGACAACATGGAGTTTATATCCATCCATACCTAGATGATTGATCAAAATCTAAGGGATAATAGAGTAAGAAATAGATAGAATACTTATCAGGAATGTTACACAATGACAAAAATGAAGATCAAATGCTAAATTAAAGGACCAATAGGGGTGGAATTTTCCAAAATTAACCAAGGGTTAGCTCAAGGTTGAGAGAAAGGAACCATAGGGAGATAAAATTTTGAAAAATAAACTGTTGTTACTATTTAAAAAATCATCAGGATATTCCATGATATGTAACCGAATTACACATTCTATAATTGTGAACACCCATAATCACTGAGAAATCTATCACCTTTTGATAAAAAATGAATTTAATTTCATTTAGGTGTCACACATCATGTAACCCTATTTTTAAATTTTAATTATCGAATATGATATAGAAACATTAGGTTTAGTGACAGAAAGTCCAAAAAACCTCTTATTGGATCATTATAGGTATCCTCCAATTTATTTCTCGGCCTTACATAGATAATGAAAAAAGAAAACCACCACAAGTTTAAAAGTGTACCTATCATAGGAGTAAATGGATGTTACAAAATCCCCTTCATATAACGTTTATATGCTCAAAAATATTATGAAATGCCTCCATGGTAAATGATGAGTTCAATAATATCTCATTTGTTCCTCCCGCTTCTACATCTCATGAGAATCATAACTGTGCTACCATAACACTCGAACCAAAGGTATCATCCTATAATGAAGTTCCTTGGTTTTATAATTTACCATCATAACTAAATACTCAGACACAGATACGTCAATACCAACGTTAAGATCACCCCATCCCAGAACATGAGATGGATAAAATAGATACTTTTAGAGTTGAGATACATTAAACATATTATGTATCAATGTCATCTGTGCAGGAAGCTCTAATTTGTTAGAAACCTTCCCCAATTTCTCCATAACATTTAATGGTCCCAAAAAATTGGGATCATTTTCACATTCTACCCAAGACATTGATGAACTAACCAAGGTGAAGCTTTGAATAACACCTGGTCAACAATTGAAAATTCCATTTGTTTATGGTGATGATCAACATATGACTTATATATACTCTCTTCCATTAACATTTTATGATGAATTAACTAAATTTCTTCTATCATATCTTAATCCAAGATTGGACCAATCAAGGAAAATTCACTATTCTATGACTAACACAATGGAGATATACAAGAAAGTTCACACAAGTCCCCATATGGATCTATTATGATAATGGATTGGTAACTGTTTTCATAAGAAAACTCAACGAGCCCCAATTGATCATCCTAAGCCCCAATAATGTGGAGAACATAAGAATGAATCATATCATCAAAAACTTGTATGGTTCTTTTTGTATATCTATTAGACTGGGGATGGGATTCGATACTCAAACAAACTTCAAATCCTAAAACTACATAAATTCCTTCCCAAAATAGATATGTAAAACATTGATATCTATCAGAAACTATAGAATATGTAACTTGGTGCAACTGAAAAATAAATTTAATATAGATACTTACCAACTCTTTCACATTGGTTGTATATTTACTGGGTACTATGTGAGCCTATTATGCCAATATATCAATCACAACCCATATCAGTGTCTTCTTTTTCTGTGTACAAGTAAATCCAACAACATTTTTTACCGAGATCTCATCCCACATCTATATAGGAACTTGAAGTGGATGATGAAAATCCTATATTCTCGAATTATTGACATTCACCATTTGTCATGTATAGAAATGTGATACAAACTCAACAATGTCCCATATCACACTAGGACACTTGAATCTCCACCACATGCCATAGAACATATTTAAGGTTCTTTGGTGCACTGCCCACTGAGAACTATGGTAATCCCCCATAAGATCTATCCTTACTTATTATGGTTCCAAAAAATGATTATGAAAGATACATACTTCTTCATTGGAGAACAACCACTCCACAACAGTATCTCCACAATTAAAAGATTTTTTATTTATATGGAACTCATCTTCATGATATTGTTCCTAAAAAATAATGCTAAGAATAATGTATATCAAATGAATCTTGGTCAAAGATATCACTTCTTCTGATCCTTGGTCTCCATTGGGAAACATTCCAAAAAGATCCATCAAGATCCACTGTTTATATGATTCTTTCACTGCCTAGTTTATAATTTTCATACTCAAGGCATCCACACTGACTTTCCCCTTCCCAGGGGTGTAGTTGATATTGAAGTCAAACATTTGAAGGTATTATACCCATCACCTCTATATGAGATTAAATACTTTCTTAGAATAGATATATATTGAATAGTATGATTAGAAAATACATTGAACCTCTCCCCAAGAAGATAATGTCTCTAACATGTAAATGAATACATAAACATAAAAAGATCTTAGACATTGGCAGTGTAATTTTTCTAATGTAGTAAGAGATAATGAGAGACAAAATCCACTAAACGATATTATTGAATAAGAACGCAACCCAAACTATCTCCTTAATTATCACAAAATACAATATATCCCTTATTAGTCCCAAGTAAGATTATTATAGGATACAATGGCAGAAGTCATTTTAGTTCATTAAAATAAAATTTCCACTTCACATCCCATTTTATTTCTTCCACATTACTATTAAGGGTAGTCCGAGGTGAAAAATGTTTTTAGAAATATTCAACAATCCATCAGAAATGTCTATCAAGACCAAAGAAACATTGAATCTCATTGATAAATTGTTGTTCTATCAACAAAAAAGATAACCTTAACCTTTTTTGGACAAGTTTATAAGCCACGTTCTGAAATCGTGATCCTTAATAAATTTACTTATTTAATCTAGAAACTAGTTTCTGAAATCCATCCATAATAATGGTGAATTCTCATAATTTCTAAAACCAATCCCAGATGGTGTTTGACCCCACACTCAGATTTTTAGAAACCAAAATATCATCCATGAACACTAACACAAAAGTCTCATGGTATTGATGGAATATCCAATTCATAAAATCCATAAAACTAAAAGAGAATTAATTAGACCAAAATACATTACAATATATTCATAATGGGAATACATGCCTCTAAATGATGACTTTGATTTATCAGATTCTCTAACTCATAGCTGATGATGACCCACCCGAATATGAATCATTCAAAAAAAAATCCATCCATTATCTAATCAAATAAATCAACGATGTGAGGAGAAGGAAAAAGTTTCCTAACGGTTACCAAGTTAATCTTCTGATAGTCCACAGAAAATTGAAGTGAACCATCTACCTTCTTCGAAAAGAGCATATGTTTTGCCCAAGATGGAACACTAGGTTGAATAACATATTTTTCAATAGGTAATCCAAATAAATCTTAATCTCTTTCATCTCCATTAGAATCATACAAAAATATGGTATAGATACAGGCTATGTATTTTGAATCAAGTCAACCATACAATCTACCTCACTCTCTATAGTGAGACTGGAGACATTGTATGGGAAAACTGCAAAGAAGTCTCAAACAACAATGAGAATATCAATAATAGATTAAACTTCATCGTGGTCAATCATAAAATTAGGGAAAAAATATTGTGCTTTCTGAAGGAAGGCCCTACACAACCTGACCTATGGTCCTACTCCACATTAAACACACAAGATATCCATTTGGAAGCAAGAAATAAAACTTGTTGATGATAATAATCAGCCTTATCTTGATTAGTGACTAGAAAATCTATACCGATTATGAAATCAAATATATCAAAATCAACCATTGGAAAAACCCAGACCAACTCCGTATTAGTTATCCATAACAAAAAATAAAAACATCAAAAATCCCTTTTCATTCCTGTTTCAAAAGAGCGTCACACACTCTATAATAAAGTTTATAAGTTCCATTATAGGATTACACATATTGATAAAGCATGGAGAAGAAAAAATGGGATGTACTCATATCAAATAAATAAATATTTAGGGAATATTCAATAAATATAGTTCCTCTCATAATTATTGGATCTACATCAACTTCCATTGGACATTCATCTATTGAATTAATGTGATTCACTCTTGAGGCCTGTGCTTGGTTCCCTGTAGCCTTTGATGGATTTGATTTCCCCGTAGTATCCTTTGTAGTTGAGGAAAACTTAGGATAATTAGGTGAATACATATCATTTTATAGGTGTTGTAAATGAACATTGCATCCAAAATTGTTGAACATATTCGTATATATAAGGAAAAAATGTCTGGCGTTTCAAATTGTTTTTCACTAATAGCAATTAAGAGGCAAACTACTGGCTATAGCAGATGGTGTAGAGGAGGCTCATTGTTGTGACCCACCACCACCACTCTTGGGATGACCCTTCCACTCCATCTTCCTCCAATATGAACCACCAACCCATCCATTGGATAGAAGGGAAGAGGTGGAAAGGCTATACTTTCCATCTCTATTTATATTTTACATCAAAGATCTATCTACCATCTATGAATATTTAGAAATATTTAACATAAATAAAAACGATTTGATATCCAGTTGAAAATCCTATAGGTAATACTGAGCCATCAACATGACATTATTTAACATGTCTATAGAAAAATGATAAGTATAGAAAACTGGTTGTCGTATACTGACACTGAATTCTCTCCCTACTACAAAGAGAGGAACTCCATATATTTTTCCAACCTATGAGACTCTATAGAAAACTATTGGAAGAACAAGGTTTTGAAACCATTTCAATCCAAGTACACATGTCTATCTTATAAGACTATGGAATCCACCCATAGATTTCCAAAACTGTCAATCCTGAATGCTACACAATTCACCTTGATATTATCAGGTGTCTCTAGAAATTAGAAGATTTGATCGATCATATCCATCCATTCATACACCTATTTAGGTCCATTCAACCGTTAAATGAGTAGTGGATTATCGTTAAATAATTCACATGATAGATCTCTCTCTCCTCCATCTCCCCGATGTACCTCAAAAACTACATTTTGAAGTCGTAGTACATTTCAATCAATAACAAATACTAGTCGAACTATTGTCTCGATGAGACTCTAAAATTTAGGTGGATTCCCTTATGTAAAATATGATTCACCCACAAAAGGAACTCATGGATGATGTCTTAGAAGCATCTTTACGCTCACCAAAATAGAAGAAACGATTAGACAATAGAGTATGCCTCAGTTCAAACCAAAAAACTCGTAATCAGACATTGAGAATTAAAACAAAACCCAACACTAGAGACACATATCCCAAATTTCTATGGAAACATGATTCTTAACATGACAATATTTGGTCAGACACATCTCAAAACATACCTCTCAAGTAATGACAATTATATCTCCATTTGAATATATGTCTAAAGACAAGGACCTTTGGGGATAGACCTCCTCTGATACCATTTTGTATCATACCAAACTAAGTTACCCTGAATATTAGAACCCATCCCTATACATCACATACCAAAAGGGAGCTCCTGATTCACACGTTTAAGCAACAAGAACTTCAGAATTAAAATACACACAAGTAAAATTATTTCTCCCAACCTGAATAAATAAAATTGAAATATATATACACTAATTGAAAGTAGAAAGAAATAGTAGGAAAATGATATATATATATATAGGCTCCATAACTGTAAGTGGATAGTGGTATAAAAGTAACCATTCAATTAGCTACAAACTCAATGAAACACATCCAACTACAATGTAAAATGAAAAAAAGAAACTACTCTATGTGATATTGTGGGAAAACTCTCTGCATATCACCACCGTATACCCAAATTTGATGACATGAAAACCCACTGCCTCACTAAAAAAAGTTTCCCTTCATTTCATCAAAATACATACAATGTTCTAGGCTCTGCCAAAGGGTTGTGTAGGGGGTGATCTAATAGGATAAATAGGATGCTACCTAGGTGTTCCATAACATGTCTCTGTGTAAAAATTCTTGTATGCTCATTTCAAATAAAACCTGGAATGTTAAGAAGTAAATAAGTTTTATATACCACATGGAAGACATTTTTTATTTTCCACAGTTCGAAAATAAAAGTAGGTATATCAATTTCAATGAATAGTATTCTATATCATCTTTTAGAATAATCAACATTCATATAATGGATACAAAATATATAAAGAACACAAAAAAGTAGTTGCACATGTAACACATCATCAAAGAATATAGAAGTTCATATTATAGAATACTCATATCCAAAAATCTATCTATATTTCACTATAGTACTTAGAGCCAATTATCAACACAGAAGAACTAGGGAGACACTCAAACGGTTGAAACAACAACATAATAAAAATACCTAGAGAGAATAATATGCATTCTAGGATAAGAAAAACACCCTGAATGTTAACCCCCACAATGGATGATTGTCTCAAGATAAACCATCCACATAGTATCCAATGTAACCCATGTGATTGCCTTCAAAAATCATCCAGTTATTAGAAAATTCCCCATTTCGTTACATTTATCAAAAATCAATGAAATCCCATTTTTTGAGACCTCTATTTTTAACACACATAAACAATCATGGAAATTTCATTCTAATTAATTGATAAATCAATCTATAAGGATTGAATAATACAATTTATTAGACATGGGTAAGAGATAGAACCATGTTCCATAATACATTGGTTTCACACACCCATAGTAGGATCGACCATCAACAAAACCAAAAAATGATAATAAAAAACCAAGAATCCAATCCACATATCACGAAGGATTCAAATTTAAAAAGGGGTTAGTGGAAAGAAGAAAATACACATATCTCAATAACACACACCCACTAAAAAAATGTAGAACAACCACATGGCAGATCCAAAAAGTCACCCAAAAAACAAGATTCGACTAAATAGAGTTTTGATTAATCCATCCCTAAATGATCTATATATTTTAAAGGTAGGATAGTGTAATAAATATAGAGAATGCTTACCTGGTATTCTACACAATTATGAAAATGTGGATCAATACCCAAATGAAATGACCTATAGGGGTTTTAGGTTTCCAAATTATCATGTGGATGGATCTATTTTGATATAATAGAACTGAGAATATGAGACAAATGAGAAAATAAACCATGATTCTTATTTACAAACAACCATCAAGAATTTACACAATGTATAACCCAATTACACATGATTTAATTTTTAAATCCAATTATCACTGAGAAACATTCACCTTTTAATTAAAATGGATTTAATTTCATTTATGAGTTACACATCATGTATCCCTATTACACAATATGTAGTTCTCCATCAGGTTGTAGAAACATTAGGTTTCTTTATATAAATTCTATAAAATTTATAACTTCACCATTATAGGTATCATCAAATTTACTTCTTGAATCTTTGTAGATAATGAAAAAATTAAAACCATGAAATATCTAAAAACATACATGTAAGAATATAAAGTGGATTTTACCACTCTTGATTATATATAATTGACATTTGAGATTTAACTCCATGCTATAGAAAAGTCTCCAACATCAATGAGATGAAATTCTGTATGACCTATCATCCCAAACATTATGGACAGTCCAAAGATGATATTCTGAAACTAGAAGACATTTTTAAGCATGTTCTATAGACATAAAATGATGATGTCACCAACATTTACCTTAGGTAGAGTTCTCTTACAATAATAGTTTCCACTCAAGAATCTAAATGTCTCCCTATAAATCCCTTTATGGTTGGAGGTTTAGAACATTGACACATTAATATGATATTGGGAAACAAAAACTATTAGTTCATTGAATGGTCATGGTAATAGTGAAAACTGTTAAGACCATTCAGCGTCACAAAAAGCCTACTCAGATTTGACATAAGAACCATGTTGAAAATCATCAACGAGACGTTGATTTTGATGTTAGTAATATGTTAATCCTCTATATATCTCAATGGATCATTGTGATTATATTTGGTAATATGGGAATTCTTAGTCCTGGATACGTCCTCCCTTTGATATCCCTGATCATAATGGGGTGGGTGCCAACCGAGCTGCACTCCCACCTAACATATTTTAAGTTCATGATGTATTCCTTGTTTCAGTCATGGGAAATTAAATACAAGACCCATTATGGTTACTCAATCTAGAGGTGGTAACATTAGAGAATAATATTTCTAATTAAGATTAGAAGGTGAAAATCGTAGATCTTAGAGACAATATTCTACACAATAATACAATTCCCTTTGTTAATGTACTGTGGGGAACCAACATATTTGATGAAGCACTATGGGAAACAGATGAGGCGATGAAACAGAGTTACCCTCATTTATTTTGTGGTGGGAAATGAAAATTTAAAGGGTAAAATTTCTTAAATGGGGAAGATTATAATGACCTAAACTATTATAAATAAAATTTATATTCTTGTTTTATTTAAATTAATTATTATGAACTATGGTTATACAGAATATTCACTTATTTGGACATATTATATCATATTTAACATATCATTAAGCATCATTAACATTGATCATATAGTTGTTTTATAGTGATCCAATGATTTTTATAACTATAGGTTTTTAAAAAATCCAATTGACATAAACATTGAATGTTATGTCCTCAACTAGTATCATCATACCCTATAAAGCCCCATTAACGATGTTTTTGATGGAGATAGAATCTATAGGATTTTCCATTGACAAATTTCATGCTGAGTCCCAATAATATATTCTTGAGTGAAACCTTTTATGGGATATATTAAAGTTCCTCGATATCATGCCTGAAACCATGTATTTTTCCACCACCCCATGAATGTCTCGCTATTGGACACCATACACATAAGGATTTATTGGGTGTATTAAAGGGATATATATCAAGGCCCTAATGATATGAGTATGTATATTAGTTTTCAAGGGATATATTTTCATCCTATTATTGTTACTTCATAACTATTTTTTAATTTTTATATAATAAACCAAAAATTGTGTAATTGGGTAATATTGAAATTTAATTAAGGAATTTAACTTTTTTAAATAATTTATTTTTTAAATAAATAATATTATAATATAATATAAATATAATATAATATTTAGTAAATATAAATGATCATATATTTTTAGTGATGCTAAATGTTATTTTTATAAGGGTTCGAAAATTTTTATTATCAATAAAGCCCTTAATTTGATAATAAAGGTCTATTTTATTTTAAAAGTAAATGTTAAAATCTTAACAAAATTATTTAGATAAAATTAATATTATTTTTTGAATTATAATGCGAAAATTTTCCAATGGTACTTTCTTTATAATTTTATGAGACAATCAAATTTTCAGATAAATATTAAATACTGTAAAAATATACTGTGTGTATTATAACATAATTATGACCCAAACATGATGTAATAAAAATAATAAATGTATCCTCTACCAAATAGATTTTTTTTATTTAAAATAATTTTATTTTTTTGTTATTTTTTATAAAGACATTATGAATCCTCTCAAACCATTAATATATTTAAGGTCATAAAATAATTTTCTTAAGAGTATGACTCACATCTATATAAGAGATAAAATTATATTATTTATCCTGGCCCATTTTATTAAAAAATAATTTAAACCACTCACATTTGGTTGAAACAATTGGAATATCCTATTATGGTGTGAGGTTTTTCTTATTTTATTATATAAAGTCAAAAACCTATTTTTGGAAAATAATAATGAAATCCCAACTCTTTCACTAAAAAAACCTACTAATGAAAACATTTATCAAAAATAAAGAATCATTGATAATGTAATTACTCTACCCTCCACTCTATAGAGTCCTCACATGGTTCCCCCAATCTCTCAAGAAGCTCCTCGCAAGCATTCAGGGTCACAGACTTAGGTAAGAGATTTTCACCTTATCATATTTATTCATGTTTCTTTATAATCTTGTTCCTTCAATTTCAAATTCATAATGTAGGGATATTTATTTCATTTCCCTATTACCTTCCATTTGATTTCAAAATGATGAGGTAACCATTTCTATATCATCAACCCATTTTATCCATTTTCATGTGATGCCATATGCTGTAGAAATTTCTCTGTGATTATCCAAACCAAAATAATTGTGCTGTGAATACCATACCAAATTAATATCAACGATGTTCACCTTTACACATGAATAAAAATTTCCATTGAGACTAACATGTATTTATTTAAAAATATGTAATCATAGAATAAAATATAATAATTAATGAACCCATGTTGAATGATATATTTTGAACACTTAAGCATGAGAATTAAATGAAAGTGATTGGTTCTCCATGAATTATATAGCACTACAATGAATGGGATAATGTTTAGTTTCATCATGTTTGGATAGAGAGTAATCATGATTACTTTATGGTACACATTCCATTTTTATTTCTTGGTTTTTATCCTTGACCAATGTTTGTGATGAAGTGTTTTAATTTGTTTCCACATTTCCCATGTAATGATTTTCATTCTATATCATTGATTATTATTCATTTACCATCTATTCCCCATTTATATGACAATTTTATAAACAAATATACCTTAATCCTTGATAATAATATTACTATGACTTAAATATAATTGCTTTCTTATGTATTTTTTAGGTTATCACATTAATATTTTAAATCCCAAGAATATTAGGATCATGTTAAAGATGATTTCATTAATGGGGATATATTTATTATTTTAAGATGTAATCTAATGTTTTTAATTTCCCAAGATAGTGGACTTATCAATCATCCAGGTTTTATTAACTATAATATTATGTAATAAATCATGTATTAATGTGAAATTAAGAGCAGTTTTTTCATATTAGTCTTTTCAATGGATATATCCCTAGACATATCATTAGAAATATACTGAGGTATATCAATATTTTTCTCTCATCCTAGTATCCAAAGGATTAATAAAAATTTCTATAATAAAAACTACAAAAACCCAAGCATAACATACAAGTATATTAAATTATTTTAGATGACTATATATTACATTAATATTTTGAATTCTTGAGGACGACAATAGTTTAGGGTATTTGGAAACATAGAAAAAGTCATCTAATCTTGGTGAAAGTTCTTCGATTCCTTCCACAATGGCCATCACATTTATTAATCATACTTAAAACATTCATTCATAACTCTATGAAATGAAACATAAGAACGAGCTAGCGCTGATGCCCAGTAAGCATAAATAAATGATATACATAGCAATAACATGTACATAAGGGTATGCAGGTATAAGAATAACATTATAAGATCATTCCCTATATAGAAAATGTAATATACATGAAAAATTTCATAAATATTGGTAGTATATGACACATCAATCATAATATAATAAATACTATAATCCATGAGATCATAATAAAAGAATAAGATTTTTAATGGTGGAATAAACATAATAATAGGAAATATTATGTCAATGATATCTACAAAGACATTCATAACATGTTAGAATTGGGATATTCACCCATGTACCTACATTAGTCTTTCAATATCCTCCTATGTACCCTCTTGTTTAAATCATTTTAATACCTAAAATCTAACCACTTATTATAGTCTTGGGATTATATAATGTTTACCCACTTATTATGGGCATGGGATGCCCACTCTTTTTCATGATTTTTGATTTCTTGGGATTCCATCCTATTTAACCACTTCATATTGTAATTTGATGACCTCCTATTTTCCCTCTTATTATGGGAATAGGATACCATCTTATTTACCCTCTGGTTATAGGATTGGTGTTATCTCCCTTTTAGCCTCTTATTATAGTCTTGATATTCCCTCATGTTTCCATATTGTAATGGGTTTGTGATTCCCTCTCATTGACCCTCTAATTACGGGATTGGTATGCTCTCTCGTGTACCCTCTTGTAATGAGAATGGGATGCCTTCCGATTTACCCTATTGTTATGGTATTGGGATTCTCCCCATTTAACCACCAGTTACATGCTCTATATTTCCTCTCATATATCCTTTGATCTTATTGAATAGCTTCTATTACCCAATACATTGTATTGAGATATATGTGCCAAACATCACATAATAAATTCGTACATGCATGTTCCACATGATAATAAAACATTCATAATATCATGAAGCATACACAAGGGATGTAATTGCTTAATATATCATTATTACACATGAAATTAAATGGGTGTCATAAAAATGTCATAATATAATATCCTTTAGAAAATATATTGGATTAATAATCAACTCATCATTGTATAACCCTGGAAAAAAAGAGAATTTTGTTAGTGTTTTTTCTTGATATATATAATAAAAAAGAAAAAGGTGTCAAAAACGTCAATCCATAAAAACATGAAACTTCTAGGAAAATAATATGAATGGTATTCATCGATTATATCCCCAATAAATAAGATTTAAAACCAACATATGGCATCTTATATGGATAATTACTTCTAAAGTTCTTTTAAAAACATTTTTTAAGGAAAATATCCACTCCTCATTGAAAAATGAAATTTAAAACATAAAAATTTTTAAAAACACAATTATTCTAAAATTTTATTAAAATATAATTTAATAAAAATTGAAAACATTTTTATAAAACATAGGTTTCTAATAAAAAATATTTCTTACCGAAGAGATAAACAAGGTCATATTTTTTAAAAAACACATTGTTAATTACATAAAGAATAAAATAATTGATAAATGGTTACAATAAATAAATATATCATGGATGAAAATAAGATATGAGAGTTCTTGAGATTTATTGAGATATGAATCATAATATTTCAACAATGAAATCATAATCATAACCAATCATGTTAAATGATTAGATTGTAGCAATAAACTCTTACCACATTTGTAACATTAAATAACAATCCCCCATGATATAATAACATTACATGAATCTTATAGTATCATTAAAATAATAATACTCATGATATAAAATGTAAAAGGTAATGTATAAACACCCCATAAAAGAATATAGGTTCCTAGAAAACATGTCTCTCCAGAATGGAAAATTGAGGCAAAATCTCCTTTCTGATTTGGTAAGTTTTGGACCGTAAAACCCTTAAAATAAAGTTCATAAAAGGTATATAAAAATTACATTAAATTTATGGATAATAACCATATAATACATTCATTGGTATTATATAAAACATGAATAAGAAAGGACTATTGAATATGGCCTAAGTATTTTTGAAATAAAAGTAAGAGTAGACATCTTGTTACCAGATGAGTAACTTTTAATTGTGATATAGACGAATGAATAAAATTAAATAAATTTTTTAATTTCATTAAATAAATAAAATTCATGATATAAAATTTCATAGTGCTGTATATACACTACAAAATAAGAATAAGTAGGAAATATAAGATATATCTCACAGAAATAAATGTGAGAAGAGAAACCCCTTACCTTAAATCCTGACATTATTTGTGCACATTAAAAACTCCATTATATTAAAAATAAATTTATTATATAGAAATAAATCATACATATTAATATATATATAATACTATATATGATTTTATTAATACTTAATATTAAAATTTTATTAATAATTCCATGTTAATGTTATGTTTTGGGTAACAACCACTTTATTTTTCATATTTTCTTTGACTTGTTATTATTTCATGATTTACTTATTTGAATATTTTAAATAATTATTAAAATATAATATATATTCAACAAATAAATATTTATAATAATTTATGATAGATATAAATATGAAATGGAATACACTATTCATGGAGACGGTAGGCCATACATACTGATGAATATTGGTTCAGTTTTCCTGGCATATTGAAAGAAAGTATGTAAATGAAATATATGTAAATATATATATATATATAATATCATTAAATTATAATCATCATTTCATATATATAATATAATTTCTCTAATTTCACCCTTAAAAATTATAAATATACTATCAATGAATCACATCGTCTTCATGAGGTGGCAGTCCACATTTCCACAAACCAAGTAACCGTATTTATAAAAAATGAAAATCATGAAGGAATGTCTTATATATGAATTAAATAAGGCTAAATAAATAATATATATCATATATATCATATAAAAGCCAAAATTACATAATTATTCCCAACCATTAATTATAGAAATGTAATAATGAACGACATCGGTTCACGAGGTGGTGGTCCTCTGTACATAATAACAATGATTATGTATCCCATTTAATGGAAGTATGTTTGACATTAGGTCAAATAAATAGCATAAAAAATATCTGTATTTTTAATATAATGGTGATTTTATATAATTATGTAAGAATAATAGATGTTTTTATGGATATATAAAAAACAAAAGTGCTTGTTGAAGGATGTTACCTCTTCTTTTGGTAACTCATGTTGGTTTTCGCAGAAGGGATTCCATATATGGATTTAAAAACAATATGAGGAATTTGGGATATATAGATGGATTTAGGAGTTTAAATGGGAAGTTTTATTATGATCCAAAATGTATTTAGAGGTTTTATGAGTTGATGAGAAGAGGAGGACTTTTATAAGTGGAAAAAAGACACATTAGTTATTCTTGAGAATATTTGAGGGATCCCCATGTTTTACATGTCAACAATGGGTTCAAAATCAACAATTCTATTTGCAAATATGTTTAATTTTTTTAAATATGTCAATTATTTAATTTTTATACAAATTCAGCATAAATTTTTAGACCTTATATTCTAGGATTAATAATTTAGCAAGCCTGTTTTTACCATAGTCACTGTAAATAATTGTAATAAATTTCACTAACAATTTTTTAAAAACTAATTTTATAATTATAGAAATTATAAATTAATTTTATTCAAAATATTAAATCAAATTTTCCTAATTACAATCACATAATTGGTAGAAATTAATTTAAAAATAACCCTGCAGTCGGGACGAGACAACATGTTTTTAAAGTGAAAAATGTTCAAATTTATGATAAGTTTTTAGATCTAAATTAAATATTAGAAAGATATAAATGAACTAAATTGGATTAATAGATGTAAATTTTTTATAATTATAAATTAAAATCAATTATGAACATAATTTAACTATATAAATAAATTAGATGAAAAAGTATTTTTCAATTGAAATCTAATATTTTTCAGTATTCATCAAAACATGAAACCTATTAGAAAAATAACAAAAAATAACCAAAATTAAATTTTAATATTATTAATTTAAAAAATAATTTTATTTATAGATATAATATTATAATTTTTTAAAAATTTATATTTAAAATGGGTTCACAATTAAAAGGAGTTAAAATTACCCTTTTGAAAAATAAATCTTCATATTCATAAAATTGAATTTATTTATATATTATTCCATTAAAAAATATCAGATAAGTATTAAAAAATAATTAAATAATAAATAAATAATTTTTTTAAAAACATTCATCAAAAGTGATTTTTTTAACTTATTGAGGTAAAATGGTGCTTGTACATAGAAAAATAGTTTTCATATAAAATGAATTTGTTTTAATCTCAAATAATTTTCACTTTTTTTTCTAACTAATTGATAACTAAAGGATTATTTTAATATACATATATAAATAATATTTTCAAATTTCACTTAATATAATTATTAAATTCCATTCTAATGGATATGTGATTAGTATAATTATATTTTAATAAAAAATATTAATACTATATTATAGTTTGGTAAAATGTGCCCCCTCTAGAAATGGAAGATATTGAAAGAACATATAATTGTGAGAAATAAAATCCAATAATTGTGTATGATGTACCAAAATATAATTTATATGTTTTTTGTAGTGAAATATTAACTTGGTATTGTGTGAAATGTAAACCAAACTTAGTGTTTTTATAGAACACAAGCTATATTCAGTGTTATGAAAAATGAAAAATATCAAAAAGAAAAAATTAATTAATTTTTTTCCACAAATCGTCGGTTGTTATAATCATACCCTAGGTGCTAGTCTAAATCTTGTAGTCTATTAGAGGTGGTAATTAGGGTTAATTAACTCTCTTCTAATATCTGTGGTATCTTTGGATGGAGGGTTTAGTGATGGAGTGGTATCAAATGTGATAGTTGAAAGATATGAAGGATTTTGGTGTTAGGAATGCTTAGGATTTCAAGGATTGGTAGAAAATTATGTTATATAACACTGTGGTGTGACATAGTCTAATGAATATAGCTTAGAACATGAGATATTAGGCCCCCATGATTTGATTTAAGGACTCTGAGTGTACTAAGTGACCAAGTAATGTGACACTATTTGAAGGGTAGAGACCAAGGAGATGTACATCTATCATTATTGATTGTGCTTCTTATTGGATGAGGGTGTTTTGTGAATTTAAGTAAATATTTTAAATAAATAATATACTTTTATGCATGTTTCTATGACTTTTCTCAGGCTATAATTCACGATGAACTATATTGATTTCTGAATTAGCCATATAACCTAATAAAGAAAGAGTGAATGTTAGTTAACTAAAATGATTAGTTTGTTTGAAACCCTTTCAAGGATTAAATATATTTTCCCCTTTTAGTTATAGATATATTATTCTTGAATTAATATTTGTTTCCTTTGTTAAAATTTATTACATTCCATCTTGATTTCTCAATGCTTGAAATGATTATAGAAGCATAATTATTGTATATTTTTTTTAACAACTATTAAATTTTAAAAACCCATATAAAGAATGTAAATTAGAATGTATTTCATATTAAAGTGATAAAATTAATTATTTTGGAACCAGGTTTAGATATATTATATTTCGCATGTGATTTAACATTTCATGTGTTTTGTTCAATTCGTAATTTATCACATGCATGTGTTATGAATTATTTTTTAAAACAAATTTATTGATTTATAAATTTATTTGTTTCTAAAAAATTAGTATTTTGATTATTATAATAACTTTAAATATATAGAAACTTGAAAAGAATATCTTTATTCTAATTTTTGGTATGATTTTATTTCTAAAATATTAGTATAAACATATTTTTGTAAGAATGTGATAGGTTGAAAATTCTTTTGATATTTGTTTATAAAATCATGGAAAATTATGAGCATGATTTGTGGTAACCGATTGAGTATTGGGACTGTTTAAATGATTAAAATTATTAATTTATAACTGATATGATTTTTTTTGGTAAAATAACCTTTCCATAGATGTTACGTCATAGATAGGTTTTTATGGAAATCATGCCTTGTGTTGATTTTTTTTAGAAAGTAATGAAATTATAATATATGAGACTTTAGAAAATACTGTGTTTAATATGTTTTATTTAAATGTGGAAGTAGAATAATGTTACACTTATTTCAATATAAAATCGTGTATTATTGATAAATTAAATTATTAATTAATGATTAGTTTGAGTTTGATAAAACAAGAATCATAGTAACAAAATTGGTGCAATTTAAATTTTATTATCAGAATGAATTTTTTATTTTGATTATTATGAGTGCCTAAGGTGTATGTAATGCGGTATTCTAATTTAACATAAGTACCTTGATTGTAAAAAAAATCAAATTAAGATAGAGGTGTTTTTCCTCATTAAGGAGATGAACGTAGAATTTATTATGTAATCATATTAAACATGATGTGTGTACTACTTCATCTTTAGACTTATTTCCTTTTAAAAACATTTAACTAGAAAGAATGGTGTTTCAAACAAAAAAATTTGGAAATTTGGAGTGTTGATTATGGTTCCATTATTATTGTTTTTTAGGTGTGGATATTCTATGATGTAAAACAACATTTGTTTGAAACCCTATTCACACTGTCATTATCAAATATTATGAGACCCTTGATTTGACTACATAATTAATCTAACCTTTTTTTAAAATATAATCACTTATATATGGTTAATGAACCAATTCACTAGGAAAATATTATATTTTGTGACAATACCCATTATAAATAATGAGGTAATGTAATGTAATCCCATAAATAATTGTGGAATTTTGAATATTTTACAACTTTGTTCGGTTATTCAATTTATGTTTCCATATGAAATTTTTTATTAAAAACATCATGTATTCTAAGAGGAGGAAACCATATCCCTAATTAAGATGTGTTATACTTTGATGTGACAAAAACCACGCAGGCAAGTCTGTGTCACCCAAAGCATACAATATAATGAAAAGAGTGAAGGAATTCCTTGATTTGGGTGCTTGGGGAATTGATTTGTGGTGATAGTAGTGATTTTTGGGTAGGGTAGTTTAGAGTATGATATGGATTAGGTGGTAATGTTAAAATTTTGGTTTCATGTGGATAGTAAAGTGGAAAGGTGATATTATTATGGAAAAAATATCCTGGTCATTTCTATTTGTTGGTGATTTATGGGAAGTGGTTTTGTTGTGCAGTGATGGTGATGTGTGGTGTTTTAGATGTGTGGTTGATATAGGGGGATAAATTATATTATTTTGTGATGTTATTGTGTTAACTGAATTTCCCACCACCCATAAAAATGATAATCACTTAATGTTTTCAATTGAAGAAAAATTTTGCCTGAAAATATTAGAAATAATAAATATGGGATTCCCTCCCACGCCTAAAACTTTTTATAATGTAAGTGATCAGAATTTTTAACTACTATTTGATTGGTTGGGTTTGATGTGATTGATCTTATGTTTATGAAAGGTGTTTGACTTTAAACAAATAAAGAGGGGGAAACCCTTTCCTGCATCAAGACATGTTATGTTGTGACACATTTTAAAATTGTGTGGGTCAGTCAGTGCCTCCCAAATAAGACAATATCATTTTACAATAGATGAGTTTATATAATTTGAATTCTTATGAAATCGATTTCTATATTAATGTGAGTACCATTATTTTTGGGAAATGTTTTTTTTAATATTACCTATGGATTTTCTCTTAGTAAATAATGTTTTGTTAGAAAAAATTATAATAGTTTAAAATCTAAATAAAATAATTTATTCAAATATTATGTTTTTTTACATAAAATGTAACATGTAAAATTTGGGACTATTAGAAAAAAATTAATTTTATATAAGGGGCATGTGTTTTCAATAAAAAAAAGCAATAATGTTTCTTTTCAAACTAAAAGGAATGGAATTTTAGAAAAAAAATTCATAATGGCATTTGAAATATGGGGGAGGGAATAAAGACATAAAACAATAATTTATTTAATGAATTTGGTAGAAAAATTGATTTTAAAAGAATGGTTATTTTTAATTTCATGTAATTTTATGAAGTATGAATTATTAATAGATTTTAAAAGAATGATAGACTCATAAATGATTGATATGTGTTGATGTTATGTTTTTTATGATTATCTTTGGGGCGTAGTTCTATTTCAGTTGTATCTTATGGGTTGGTTATTTATACCACTATTCTATTTTCCTTATTTTATTTTTACTCTTGAGGATGGGAATTTTTTAGATCTATTTAATAGAAGAGTATAAATTTTCTGAGATGTTACTTTATCTTTTTCTAGGGTTCCAATGCGATCAACAAAGTTGTCATATAACATTTATTACATATTTATGCATTAAGTGTTAATTAAATATTTAAAGGGGGGGTTTTCCAAGAAAAATATTAAAATATATTTTACATAAAATTAAGTCCTTATGTATTGTTTTTTTGATAGATTCAGATGCTATGGATGTTAATAAAAATTGATTCACACCTAATGTGTCAAGTTATATATGATTGAAAATATATATTTATATGAGAAAAATGTTCTTAGAATAATACAATAATTATTTGTGTTACAAAATATTAAATATATAAATATAAAAACATGTATATGTATATCTACATGTATGCAACCCTTTATATAATATATCTATATATTTATATATTATGATATTATATGATTAATAAGAATTTTTATATATGTTTATAAATACATATATGTGTGTGGGAATTTATATATATGTATATATTGATTGGAATATTATATATATTTGTGTACTGTGATATAAATTTAATTATTTGTATAGGGAATTGAAAAGGATATTAAATTATTATAATAATATTAAAAAGTGTAAATTGTGAGGTTTAGTATTGATATAGGTGAGAATTTGAATTATTATGGTAGAGATAATGTGTATCGGGGTTGTATATGAAAATATTGTCCTTAAAATGGGTTTGATAAGTTATTAATAAGGATTTTGATGTTTTCAAATTTAGTTCAAATGTTTTAAATATGATTTAAATTGGAATTATTAATTTAATTATAAACCACTATATAGTACAAATTTTTATTATGTGTTCCAAAATTTTAATTAGGTACAATATGTTAAACATTATAAAACATATTATTCACATGTGTAAATGTTTATATTTTCAGGAATCATGTTTTAATTGAACATTTCAAAATGTTGGTGTTAGAAATGCTATATATACACACACTAATTTTTTATATTGATAAACCAATGTGTGTGTGCATATTGCACAAATATATATTACAGTAATTTCTATATGAGTGTATATATATATAGTTTGGTCTATATTTAATATCAATATTTATATATAACATGAGGCATTTAACTAAAAGGGAAATCATTTTGAAATAAAAAACATATGTGTTTATAGGAAAAAATTTCAAAATGTGTTGGGGTGTGAAATTATTTAGGTTTTTATAAAGAAAAAAATAGAGGGAAATGTGATATTTGAGGGAAAATGACTAGAGAGAGGGTGTATAATTTGAATTAAAAAATAATGACAATGAAAATACGAGAGATAAAAATGTGATACTAAGATAGATATGATACATAGAATTTAAAGGGGGCACAATGGGGGAAGACACCTGGTAAAAAAATAGAATAATAAAATTGATTTATAATAATAATAATAATAATAATAATTAGTGAAAATTAAAAAAATTATATAATAAATTATGAATTAAATAATGTTATTAAATGAGGCAATTAAATTTTGGATTTAAATTATAAATGACTTTTAATAATTAAAATTGGGGTAAATAAGATAGCATAATTTCTCAACTTATATATGCTATATCTCTCTAAAAACTAATATGTTTGATGCTTTATCAGTTTCGTTGGATTCATCTTGATGAGTTGATGGTAAAAGAATATATTTTTTTCAATATTATCGATATAGTTTCCATATTTAATTATTTAATATTTATTTTCATTTTAATTATTGAGGATGGATAAAAAATAATTATGACTTCACGCAAGGTCTTGAAAAAATTTATTTTCATCTATTTGTTGTCAGAAAATAGAGGTTGGGAATATTTCATTTATTATATAGTGTATCATGTAGGAGACGCTATACAAATTTTTATTCATTAAGAATATTGTATGCATTGTCTTAATACAGTTAATTTGTTTAATAATTTGAATTGATGGGGAATGATGAAATTTAATCATTATTTTATATTATTTATTTATGTTGTTTATAATTATTTCATATAATGTATTATCACATGCATTGATATTTATTATCTATATAATCACAATTTGTGATATTTTATAGAATTGAATGACTATCTTAGAGAGATAAAGTGATAATCACCTGAAATTAATTATTATTGTCGTACATAAAAATAAAGATCTCACACGTTTTTCCTATGTTGTAATGTTATTAAGAGGATTATATATATCTGATTACTCTTTCAAAATCATTGATGTTCAAATCATTTTCTTGTGGTAATTGGTCTTGTGTTCTGGGACCTTGATTGGTGTGATTGTTCAGCATCAAATAAAATGGAACTAATTAATCAATTAAATGTGGATAATAAAATGATCTCCCTGGGATTTATGGTTTTTGTCCGAACACAATTATATAAAGATATAGAATGTGGTGAAATACCCTTTTTCATAAATATGAATAATAATATGTTTGTGTGATGTGTGGATATGATATGAGTAATATGATATAGGAATATGTTGTGATGAGATAAATTCCTAGTTAGTAATGAAATTAATCAATAATGTTAAAGTGATATGACACGAGTTCATTTGGATAATGAAAGGATGGATTGAATTGGGAACCGTGGTTTAAAAGGTTGATGTTTATATGTTAAACAATGGGATAGATAAATAAATGGGCTTAATGAATGGAATTTGTTGGATTATAAAGTCACATATAGAAAATGGATAAATTTTAAAGGTGTTTTGGATTCTGGAATATCAATTGTGGAATTTGTGTGGTGTTGTAAATTTTGAAGTGGTAGTTCATATTTCAGAGGTTGTGAGGTGATGTGGTGATGTAGTAATATTGTTAGTGCGTTGGTTGTTAACATTGATGATTGAGCTTGTGTGTTTGATATTATATAAATACCATAGTATGTACCATGTGATTTCTATATACACCCACCAATGTTGAGCACCTAGTGTCGACAACCAAATGTTTTCAGAGTGTTTTCCCAATATACTGAAGGGAGTATTGAAAGATGGTTACAGGCTCGTCCCTACTACCTATTCTACTATATGAGATAGACATTAATAGGATATGATGGATATAAGTAAAAATTTACACTATCAACTTGAGATGTGATGATATGTGGTGGTCTAGGTGTATTCAAGAGAGATGTGGTTAGATTACTTATAGCGTTGATCATGCATTATAGGAGGATATAATGAGGTTTATGTCCTCCATGTTCAGGATTCCCTACCATACCAATTATGATATATAATCTGAATTAGTTCCCAATGTGTTTTTGGGTGTAATGTGATTGCATGTGATGTGATTCGGAAGAGGTGGGAGCGATTGGACATATGTTGCTTGGGGTGTGAGAGTAGAAAATTAGTGACAAAGTGATGTAAGGTACCATTCATCAATATTATTCTTATTATATTAATATAATTGGGTGCCTTATTTTCTTAGTGTTCCTTGATGAGGTTGGGTTTGGTTAGTTTACATGAATAGGTGTTTTTGGTTATGTTATTTACTCACGATTGCATTTGTATGATAATTTCATATAAGCATGGGAGACTTTGGTTTTACTACTGAGAACACCTATATTCTCACCCTACATATATGAATCTATTTTCACATTTTTTGGATGACTTCATTAACCATGATGGACATTTATAGATCTTCCCTTTGGATTTGTTTCTATGTTGCTACCTTATCACTTATTATGCAATATTCATTTGGAGACATTTATATACATACGTTTTGTTTTTATATGAATTATGGTGTGGATTTACATTTCTCTATTTATTCTATAATGTAGTTTCTTTTTACTGATTTAAATTATCTCATGATATTTTTTTATTAAAGAGAGTAATTCCCCCTTTATTTGAGATTTTCATACCCTAGGTGGTAGTCACCAACTAGCAGCCTACTGGAGGTGGGACATGGGGGTATTTATCTCTCTTTTTTCCATTGTGGTATATTTTTTGGGTAGGGTTCATGAATTAAGGTAGCATTTATGCCTACCCCTTACTCGAGGGTTGAAGCTATGAAATCCACATCAAGGTCTTATTTAATACTTTACATCGTTTAAAATTTATTGCATCTTTTAAAAGGCTCTGATATATGAAAAGTAAAAGTAAAACTTGTAATTGAAAATTTCATTAAAAATATAAATAGCACCTTATTTAGCTAATGACATGTGGCATATTAGGTAAATTATATTATAATTTAATTTTTAACTCTTTTAATCAGCCATAGTCCATTAAAATTGTCTTAGTGAAAGAAAATATAAATTTTCAAGCTAAATTTGAAGACACACTTTAGGTTTTAATTATAATTTTAATTAACAAAAGACTCATAATAATATATCTCAAAAGAAGATAAAAAGAAATTTTATCATTTTAAAGTAATCAATTAGTAAGATGACTACATAAATCAATATGTAACACCATAGTAGTATCTAATGACACCTTAAAATAAAAATACCATATTTTTCTCAAGCCCTCCCCATGGGCTTAAGAATAATGGAATAAATAGATTTTGGTGACCTACAAGGGTCCCATGATACCAACCTAATTCCATCTGAGTGAAACCCAATATCAATTTTTTATTAATGAATAATTACTCCCTTAGTTTTTACATCAAATAATCATATCCTATCATGACTGATCATCTTGTGTCACATATAGATTTTTCTCTTAAGCTTAAAACATCATGACCTTCCTACTCGAGTCGAGTCATGTCTAAGATCAATAAGAAAGAGAATCACTTAATCATTAATATTTTTAATAACTATTATATTTATATAAGTTCATATTATATGAATTGCTATTCCAATATTATAAATGTACATGGATTTATAAGATACAATTGGAATTCATATTACTACAACCATATTTGTAACTTAGGTCATAGAATAAAAAATGTTTATATGTTATAGGTTGATTATATAGGTTACCATTCCTTATTTAAAAAGGGCCATATAGGCTTTAAATTCTTATTGTCACCCATTTAACCGCAACCATAAACGTTTCAGCCCATGAAACCAATTTTCGATTGCTTAACCATGTCATATTTTGTAAGTTATGGTGAAACCATTAAGATATATGAGAATACATAATTTTATGAGGACACTTTAATAACTATTTATTATCTCAATTTTCCTATATGAAATGATATAAAAATGTTAAATATATAATTCTTGGTAAACAAGACATGATATAGTCAATACATGCACTAAAATAAACATAGAATGACATATTCATGGAATTTTTTCCTAATGACTATTATTATGAATGAAAATTAATACCATTAAAATTATGAGATAAAGGTAAAATACCTTAAATTGAAAAAATCATAAAAAGTTGAAATTACATAAATCAATAAAGGTGAACTAATTTCCATTTTTAATTAGAACAAAATGTATAATAATCACATTCCTGGAAACATGATCTTTCCACCATACATGGGTTGGATAGACCCATATATGAACTATCTACCAAGTTCTAAAAAATTCTTAGTATCCTTTATACCATAACAATATAGTATATAGAAATAAAAAGAAATATTGGATACCACATTGCAAGGTCCCACCTTGGGAGCCACTAAAACAGTGTCCCGATCTGGTTTCTCACTTGTCCTCAGACTCACCTCTCAATATGTTATTTGTTTTACACTAGAAGCGAGGGTCTAAAGATGGTAAAATATGGAGAATATTTTCTATGGATCACTACAAAATAAAAGAAATCAAAAATAAATAACTATATAAGCATATGAACAATGAACTAAAAGATGATAATAATCACTAAAAATTAATAATAAATTAATAAATTACAATGTATGAAAATTATTTAATGTAAAAAATAGATATATAATATAAAAATAAAATAAATAGGGATTGAAAGAGAAATGTAATAAATAACTAATAGAATACAACTCCAAAAGGAATCATGAGTACATTCTCAACTATGACTTGAAAACTCCCATGTAAAATCATAGTCTATAAAGAATAAAAGTAAACAAGAAATCAATCATTGGACATGATACTGATCAAACAAACAAGATGTGTTTCAATGTACCAAACAGTGGCATGAATAGGGTGTGATATGTAAACATTAGGACACCACCAATGGTTACTAATTCAATCAAATCAATTAATATATAATAAATTGGGTGGAGGTATGACATTAAGGTAGTTTATAAATAAATGTAATCATGTAAGATTTAGGTTCTTCAAGGACATCTTACCAACCATAATTTCTTTGACATAAGGAAAAATATCATTGAACATTACAAAATGTTTATATATGAATATATTTAAACATATATATATATATACATATATATTTAAATATATACATGAACTAGTGTGGACCTGAGGTGTAAGTCCTAGGAATACACATATAATAATATTAATAATAATAGTATTAATAATACAGTATTCATTGTTTAAAAATGGGTATAAATCCAGTAATTTATATATGGGATATAAAGTTTCATGCTTGATAATCCCGATCAATGATGTTAAACATTATCTAGAACATCCTAATCACATGTTTGAAGTGTCATGTCCAACAAGAAAAAGTTTATAAACCACCATCTTTATCTTCTTAGACCAAGGTGGTATGAAACATCATGTCAAGCATTCCTATCCGACGCCACTCAATAATAATCATCTATAAGGTGATTCCATTTTCCCCATGATCTCTTAACCATGTTGTTCCATATAGAGGAATCTATTTTGACTCAAGGTAGAGTGTATCACATTTTATCTATGATCTAATCCAAGGAATTTATATATAATAATCCAAGGATCAGTCAAAGATTGTTAATTCAATTATCCATGGAAGAAAAATCATTAATAAAGGATATCCCATGCATAATGTAAGGAATGATAAAGAGCCAAGTGAACTATTCATAAAAAATGGCACCATAAATTCTAAAATTTATATCATAGGCCATGAGTTTCACCAATGTTATAATATATAGGATACGTCATGATCATTCAATTTTGGAATTCACTTCATAAAATTTGGTAATTTCGTTTCTAACAATTATAACCCCCATGGGAATAATCTAGGCCCCTACATTATAATTCATAATTTTGGTCACTCCATCACTACCATCAATATTATGTAAATTGTTTATGGATGACGAGGTTTTATCCAACCCTCTGATCAATTCATTTCATTAAATATATACATTATTATCATGATTTAAATGATTCAACTATCACATTAAATAAACTATTTTTCTTTGATGTTAATAATCAAATCACTATCAATTAATTTGATTCAATCAATTTAATCCACTATAAAATTGAAAGAATAACTCGCCAAAATAAGTTGTTTAGTAGAATAAATAAACAACATTTATTAGGATCTTTAATTTCAACTCGCCTTAAGTAGTGATTATTATTGGATAAGTATAATGCCCCGACCCCAATTACCTAGAGTCGGTGAATTATTACGTAACATTGACATGATCACAAGGGATCAAATCCTGATAGACCGACTAGTTTAGTAGCCTTGGAAATAGTAGATACATTCATAAGTTTTGAATTTAATTTTAAAATGAAAAACTAAAACAAAATAGTCTCCATAGGCCACACTCATATCCATTAGACTATCCCTATAGGTCAGGCATAATATACTTTTTTGCATCCTGGGAAAAAGAAAACATAGAAAGGGGTGAGCTCAGATGCTCAGTAAGGATAACAATACAGTGAAAACTTTCATAAATAAGCATGAACATTTAAGGCAATGTAAGACTAAAACAAAAGCCTTTGAAACTTAACTTCCGCATAATATGGAAATGATAAAATAAAATAGTGTCATTTACTTATTCAAATGGATATTCTACTAGTGGAATAATCACATGAAATATCAATAGCCACTTTCATAAAGAAGTAGTTCATAATGCCAGACATTATAACCACATAGTCAAGGCCATGTTCCAAGACTAAAAATAAGATTTTCTCAAGGCCTTGTGCCTAGACACTAGTTTGTCTCATTAGACCTACCGATGCATCAAGGATCTATAGCTGGCTCCACCCATCACTTACTATTTCCTATTCATTCCTCATATGAAAAGGTTTAAACATAACATAAACATTCATATTAAAACATACATACAAAATGTCAATACATTATACATAAACCATGAATGGTGTAAAAATAACACATCCATAGTCAAAAATATCACAAAGCCTTAAATACAATATGGATGTTTTGTATCATAACAAATCAACTTCAAATAAGCTTACAATCCATTAAAGGATGTTGACATAGATGAAATCAAAACGCTTTTTAGAGAAATATCTCATTATATTTGAAATCATTTAAAAGTCATATAATTATAAAATAAAACATTTATCTTGAAAATATTCGTATAAGATTTTACAGGATACTTTGACGATGTTATAATGGCAGAAAATAGCCGCACCCTCTATATAAGTTAAAAAAACATTCTTACCTTAATTTGTCGAAAATGTTATAAAGTACCTTGTTTGGAAAACGACATAAATATTCCTTTCAAATTTTTTTTTAAAAAGTCAAAAAGGGTATAAATGAATTTAACCCATATTATGTTAAATAGTAAAATTGTTTTGGAATAGATTTTTAAGATACATGGTTGTGTATGATAAAGAAGTCCCAGTAGATACTTACGTAAAAATAACCTCGAATAGTAAAGTGATTTTGAAATTAACCCTTACATTGTACTATTCCTTTGTTGATGGTAGGTTAACCTCCTGTATAATGGTGAAATAATTGTTATTTAATTATAAAAGAACCATATACATTAATATGATATCATATATGATCTTATTATATTACATTGTTTATAATATTTTAGTAATATCGTCGTTTTGAGTGTTAACTGATTCGTTTTACTTTATATGTTTTGTTATGTAAGCCATATTTTTATGGATAGGATGTATTTGATTCATATCCAAAATGATATTAAGTTCGTAAAAATTATTTTTGATCATCAGATGATAATTATTCTTGAATGATTACAATGTGGAATGAATCTCATCGCGTTTGTGGAGATGGTAATCTGTACGTACGCACGAGCGACAATATCATTCAATTGAAGGAGAAATTGTATATAATTGAATTTTATATCATATATAAAGAATAATTAACATGTTATATTTTTCATTTACATCAATTATAAATCATTATTATACCCATCCAAATAATGATGTGTTTAAATAACAAACTGCACCACGACGTGGAGACGGTAAGCCATAGATACGCACGTATGGTGACTTTGTCATTCATATGATGGATAGAATAATGAATATGGTTCTACCATTTTTATAATAACATCACGGTATATAGAAGATACTATTTTTATTATTTTATAATGTAAAGAACAAATAAAGAGGAAGTGGAAGATGAAAATAACTTGAAAGAGGTGATGAAATATTTACCTATTCTTCAGATTCTTCCTTTTGATTTGATCAAAAGGGCTCCTTAGGTTTGATTTATGACTAAAGGAAGGCATATAGGATGAAGGGAGGAAATATGAGAGGATATTTGTCAAGGGTTTGGTTGAGCCAAATGGTTTTTAAGGTGTGAATTTTATAGAAGGTGATGTTCCCTTTTATAAGAGAGGTGAGGGTCACTTTAGGAAAAGCTGGAACTATTATTTTATAGTAAAATCGTTTTTTGTTTCTAATGGCTCCAAAATTTATTACATTGAACATATATATTTTTTTTGGTATCTATTTTATCCTAAATTTAATTAAATTAAAATAACTAATTATTTTAATAAAAATTTGGTTTTAACCAATAATGCATTGTTTTTTCACTATTCCTCAAAAATTGAATGTTTTTAGAAAAAATACAAGAAAATATCCCTAAGCTAATTTCGATATTTTGAATCCAAAAAATGAAGTCCACTATTAAAGAAAATTTTTATAAAATTTCAAAAAGTGGGTATTACTATTCATAACGGATATTTTGATTGGTCGCGGTGTGTTATACTCTCAAAGTTGCGTATAATATAAGAAATTGAATTATTCAAAGGGAAACGTACTATGGAAGATTGGGGTGTTACATTCTTCCCGCCTTCAAATAATTTTTTCCTCTACATTTCTATAATACTACATCACAAAATAATTAGGGTGGTTCTTCATCAAAAGTCTCTATACTTCCCGTGTTGCCTCTCCCATCTTATGGTTTCTCCATAGAACTTTTACCAGACGAGTCATCAGGTTTCTCAGTACTTGTTCTCTTGTATCAAGAATTTTGATAGGCTCTTCATAATAAGACAGATCAGGTTCCTGTTCAATTTACTCATAGGTGAGTACATGTGTTGGGTTAGGCATGTATTATCTTATTAGTGATACATGGAACACATCATGAACTTTGGAGATACATGGAGGCATTTCCAAATGATAAGCTTGAAATATAATTTGTTATATAATTTCTAAAGGTCTAATGTACATGGGACTCAATTAACCCTGTTTACCGAAATTTATAACACCCTTCCATGGAGATTACTTCAAGAAATCATGGTCTCCTAATTGAAATTCAAAATCCTTCCTTCAGTTATCAGCATATCTCTTTTTCCTAATTTTGGTTGCTTTGATGTGGGTTTGGATAACCATAACATTTTCCATTGTTTCCTCAACAAGTTCTGGGACTAAGAGTTTTCTTTCACCAACATCATCCCAATAAGTTGGTGTGCGACATTTATTTCTATATAACGCTTCATATGGTGCCATATGAATACTATAATTGAAGAAATTATTATAGGAAAATTCTACCATAGGTAAATATTGATCCCACATACCTTGAAATTCATGTCAGAAAGATATCAACATGTATTCTATGGTTTGAATAGTCTGTTCAGATTGTACATTAGTTTGAGGGTGCTATGCAGTGCTCAAACGAAGTTTAGTATCCATGGATTCCTAAATACTTTTCCAAAAACATGATGTAAAACAGGGATCATGGTCAGAAACAGTCGATAAGGGTACTCTATAAAGTCTTACAACTTTATTAATATATAGTCATTCTAGATGTTAATGTGGTAAATCTTCTCTTATAGAAAGAAAATGTGCTCACATGGTAAGATGATCATCAATGACCCATATTGCATCATTCCTTATAGGAGTCTTTAGTATCCCCATAACAAAGTCCATCGTAATATTATCCCATTTCCACTCAGTTCTGGGAAGAGGTTGCATGACTCCTCAAGGCTGCTGCCTTCCAGAATTCACTTGTTGAAAAACCATACATCTTGACACAAAATAATCAATCTCCCTCTTTATGTTATCCCACCAAAAATTTTCCTTTAAATATCTATAAATCTTAGTGCTACTAGGGTCTATAGAGAAATTAGAGCTATGAGAATCATCTAACAATTATTTTTTCAGATCAGGTATATCAGGAACACAAAGTCTATTCCCAAATTTCAAAATCCCATCTTTATATATAAAGTCGATCAATATCTCATTGTTTAAAGCTTTAATTTTCTTTTGAAACTCCTCATCATCAGCCTGAGAACTTTTTATCCTTTCTAGTATAGATGTTTTGTCAAACATTTGAAAAATTATTGATCTTTCACCTTCCAGGATTATTCCCATATCCATTTTCACTATATCCATGAAAATAAGATCCCTTTCAACTCTCATCCTGATCAAAACTATGTTATTCTTAATTCTCAATGCATCTGTAACCTTATTTTCCATCCCCAGATGGTAGTGTATTGTGAAATCATAATCCTTGAGTAGTTCATGCCATCTCCTTTTCCGCATGTTGAGTTCTTTCTGTGAGAAAATATATTCCAAACTCTTGTGATCGGTATATATCTCACATTTTTCACAATAGAGATAATGTCTCGATATCTTCAAGACAATGATTATAGTTTCTAACTCAAGATCATGAGTAGAATATTTTTTCTCGATAATTTTTATGTATCGTGATTTATAGTAAATAACTCTATCATTCTACATAAGGACACAACTAAGTCCTTTCTTTGATGTATCACTATAAATAGAAAAACCATCATTCCCCGATGGTAGAGTCAAGATAGAAGCATTGACTAATCCTACCTTCAATTATTCAAAAAATTATTCACACTCTTATGTCCATACAAATTTAACCCCTTTACGTGTGATCTTGGTTAATGGGTTTTCCAATCAGGGAAAATTCTGGACAAAACGTAAATAATAAAATGCTAAACCAATAAAACTACATTCCTCAATTATACTCATCAGTGCTGGCCATTCATGGATTTATCTTATCTTAGAACGATCAACATAGATTCTATCCTTAGAGACAATATGTCCATGAAAAGAATTCTCATAATGGAAGATTTCATACTTTATAAACATCCCATATAATTCATTTCTTCTGAGGGTTTTCAGAATAGTGCGCAAGTTATTTTCATGATCTTCATAGATTTTGGAATATACTAGGATATCATCAATAAATACCACTACAAAGTCATCATGATATTCCTTGAAAACTCTGTTCATTAGATCCCTAAAAACAGAGGGTGAATTTGTAGAGACCCAAAGATTGATGTACATGGACATTAAATTACTTTTGTTGAATACTTAATACATAACAAAAACAAACACACAAGGAACGTAATAGTTTAGTGTCTTTTGAAACTTTTAACATAATCTTCTAATCATGGTGAAAGATCTTCAACATCTCCCACAAAGATCTTCCCCTTTTGTTTTCTTACCTAAAACCTTTCTTTATATCCTGGGGAAAACAGAACATATAAAGGGTGTGCTCAAATGCACATTAACGGTAATCATGGAGAAAATAAAAAAAACCATATACATTTGATCCTCAAAACATGAACATAAAGTTTACACATCAAAATAATGAGTTGTGAATTAAATATTATAAGTACGTAAGCATGGGTAATAAAAGGAACATCAATAATGATAAAATAGCATCGGAATAAAACATTTAATTGTGGTAAACAATTAATCACATGTTATGATTTCCATAGTAGCCAAATAATTTCTACCAAGACCATCTTAGTGGGAAAAGTCCCTTTCTGAATCGAGTTCACTCCTCGTTCCAGTCCTGTAACACTAAACCAGATTAACTTACCGTTCCATCCATATCTATCTCATGAGATATAAATCTTTACCCAATGCATTGGAGGGAGATATAGGTCCCACACATCTCATAATGAAATAATTATTACTTGTGCCACAACATAAACATAAACCATTTGTCATAACCGAAAGAATAAAAATGGGTTTCATAAACATCATCCCATCATAACATAATCCATATAAAACAAATGAATATCATTTCCTCATAAGAAAAGTGGAACCATGTAAATCATAGAGACATTATACTTGAAACATAAACATATTAAATATTGTCATCTTGGATGGTAAATGGCCTTGATAAGTCACTTGAAATGGATTCTTGAGGAAAATATCATTTCTTCTTCAAAATCATTTTCTTTTAACAAAATGCCATGAAATTTTAAAAGAAAAGGACTTTGTTAAAAATAATCATGAAATATTTCATAGTAAGCTTCATGAAAATAATTTGTTATGAAACCGTAAAAATCCGCTCATTCCATATAAGTTAAAAAAACATTCTCCCTGTACTTTTGTCAGAAAAGTCAAAAAGTACCTCGTATGGTAAACAAAAGAAAGATTCCTTCCAAACCTTGTGGTAAAATTTATAAAAGTGTAAAAATGACTTTAAAAATTTATGGAATAATACTAAACATTTTATGAAAACATTTTTAGAAAACTTGGATGTGGATGATAAACATAACCCTCAGTAAATACTTACGAATAAACAATCTCGGATAAGAATGAGATTGGAATAATTATCCCTTACCTTAAGTCTGATATGCTTCGTACGTATCCGAACATCCTGTATAATGATTTAAATAATTTTATTTACTTATTATAGATTCATATTCATTGTTATTATATAATATATGGTCCACCTATGACTTTATATTACCCGTTCTTTTGTAAATTCCATGTTAAAGCAGCATTTTGGGTAAAATCGTTTTTTTTATCGTACTTGTTTGGACTTGTTGTTAATTATATTATTATTACTTATATCATGATTTAATTTATTACAGAATGTAAATAATGATTTATATATCATATATATTCATTATATATATATATATAAAATATATAGATGAATAAAATGAAATACACCGTTCATGGAGACAGGAGGCCGTACGTACGCACGAACGCTTTTTTTCTTTCCTTATTGACTTGAATGGAAGTAAGTAGATGACATATATATATATATATATAAATTCAGTAGCTTAATTATGTCATATATTTCATTATTATTCATTATAAATATTTTATAATCATTCTTGAATGGTTAACATGGAGAATGAATCTAATCGCGTTGTAGAGATGGTAATACGTATGTACGCACGAGCGATGATATCATTCCCATATTTATTGAATGGAATTGGAGTTGATGATATAATACCTCATAATCAGTATGATGTTATAATAACCATATATAGTAATTATTTACACCATTATACCCATCCAAGTAAGGTGGTAGTGGGAAAACAGATTACACAACGGCGTAGAGACGGTATTCTGTACGTACGCACGCGCGGTGATTTCATTTTCCATAGGATGGATTGAAGGTGAAATGTGGTTGTTTCATATTTATAATAACATATCAGTATATTAGTGATACTGATGTTATTACTTTATAATGAAACAACTAAATAAGAAGAAGTTGAAGAAGAAAGAAAACTTGGAAGAATCGGTAGAAGAGATTACCTCTTCCTCGATGCACTACTTTAAACTTCTTCTTAGGACATTAGATATGGTATTTTGAGAAGACCAAAACCTATATGATATAACTAGAGAGGTTTAAAAGAGGAATTGGTAGGGTTTTTCCAAGCTTAAAGGCTCAAAATAGTGTGAATAGAATAGGGAAGGTGTGCCCTTTTTATAAGGGAGGAGAGGGGCACCTTAAGAAATCTTAAAATATTATTTTATAATAAAGTAATATTCGGTTTTTAATAGCTAAAAATTGATTTATTTCGAATATAAGGTTGGGATGGGTCGAAATACTTTCAACCAATAGGTTTTAGACAAGTTTAGGTTACTATTTTATCCTTATCATTTAGATTTAACTATAAGTTAAATAATTTAACTTTTACCGTGTCTTTTTGTTGTCTTACACTATATGGTTAATAAAATTACTATAACAAGCCAAACGAACCAGAAGTAGTTCATTATTAATATATATATCCTTATATAAGTCATTTTAACGAACCATAGATTTTTAGGAATAAAATAACAATTAAATATATAATATTTGTTTTAAAAACTATTTAATGTCAAAATTGACACTATTTGGTTCATGATTTTTGTGAAAATCTTAATAGCATGATTAGTTCTAATTAAGTTAATTAAATCAATACTAACATGTCATATTAACCTATAAAATTAGTGTAATTCAAAAAAAGTATAAAATTACATTTCCTTGTGTATTTATAACATCAATTATGTTAATATTTCATTAATAAGGTAATTACTGCATCATCATTGTGTCATAAAAAAATTAAATTATTTAATGTCTAAAAATTATAAATAAAATTTAATTATGTAGGAAATATTTTTATCTTTATAGTGAATATTTATAGTCGAATTTATCTTATGTATAAACCTATATTAAAAATGTTTTAGTTATTAATCTTTGATTTTAACTATTTTAATTCATCATTAAATAAAATAATAATAAATGTCCTAATCTAATCCATGTGGACCTAAAGGGTAATTTTTTATCCCAAAGGTTTTTTTTGGTCGAATTACACATATACAATAGAATTAGGACATGTTTTAGGGTAATAATAATATCATTTTTACCCTAAATTTCCCAATTTACTTTTAACCATGGTAAATAAATTTAAAAAGTTACTATTCACCAAAAATTATTTTTATCTTATTGAACCACATTATACTCCTTGATATTAACATGTCTCTCAGATTTTCGAAATTCCACTCACTAAAGTGGTAAAATTAGGTTTTATGTAAATTTTCAAACTCTTCGAGGAGGTGGGTAAAAGACGGTGAAAAGTTCAATAAAATTTTTATATGTCTAAATTTTTTATAAAATGACTCCAATGAATTACATTGAACTTATATAGGTATTATGTATCAATTTTGACATAAAATAAATTTAAATACAATAAATAATTATTTATATAAAAATTCTGTTTTTAAATAGTAACCGAGTGTTTTCACTATTCATCAAAAATTGAAAGTATTCAAAAAAATACCAAAAATTCTCCCTAGGATAATTTCGATATCCGAATCCAAAAATGAAGTCCATTTTGGAAAATAAAATTTATAAATTTTCAAAAAGTGGGTATTACTATTCATAACGGCTAGTTCATAATAATATTATAATAATATATCATTTAGTGAAACTCGGTATTTCATACTACACACGCTATCGAGGAAGGTCTTGATTACGTGGAATGCAAGCCAAGTCAGGGATGCGTGTAGTGATAGCTCTGTTTTGTGTTGCTTATAACATAATCAAAACGTATTTCATTTATACATTAAACAAAATCTATGCTTATTGTTGCGTAAAATAATTTCCACAAAAAGAACTTGAAATTGTGTGTAACATGAGCCAAGAATAGTGTTGCGTATACTGCAAGATAATATGGTGTTGCGTATAGTGCAAGCTAATTTTTGTGTAGCGTACAACAGAAGACATCAATGAAGTTAAAAAGAATAATTCTCATAAAATATCGGGTTGTTACATTCTACCCCCCATAAAATGCATTTCGCCCTCAAAATTCATCCGGGTTATAAATGGTTTACTACTTGAAATTTTCTTTAATAGAAACCCACATCGTAAAAAGGAATTCCAAAACTGAACATTAAAAACTAAATTATGAAATGTAACATTTAACCAAATTAACTAATCACTGGGTTTCCACATAGGAGAACATAGGTGAAAATATGGATATGGAAGAAAAATCTAACCATCATGTTCTGATGAAGAGTGGAAGAGTACATGGCTATGAAAAAGACAAAAATCACAAAGCCATAAATATGTGATGATCTAAGGTATCATCTAATTCATCAGATATAAGGGCACTAGGATATCATTTTTGGTTTTCAAGATGATTTCCCTAAAGTTGATGAATTTTAATTAGAAGAAATACTTACTTTATTTCGGTATAATCTCACCGTTGTTTGCGCCTTGAACAATTTCCATTTCATATCTTAAGAAAATGAAGATGAATTTTTCATTCGTGAAGTGTTAACAGATAATGTGATAGAACTATGGGTCATTCCATATGTCTCAAAAAAAAGGTTAGCAAAAGTTATCAAATATACGTAAGTCCATCTATGGTGAGGTTAATCGTATATGATTCCAAAAATGGACTTATACTTCATCTATCATACTGCTTAATAAAACTATTTTCTACTCACCAGGGACTTCCTATAGGCCAGTGGTAGGAAATAAAGGCCTATCACACTTCAGTTGTGGGTTCGATTCCCACATCCTTGTCCGACGTGACGGGTTATCACCCATCCTGCAGGTTTTCCCTTTTTCTAAAACTACATTATAATAATATTCCTGCAATAAAATAGAAAAATGTTCTAGCCTTAAACAATAATATCTTATGTCTAATAGAATTCATTCCAATATTAAGGCTTACCCAAAATACATTTGTCCAAGCTCATAGTATAAAGAAAACAATTTCTAGAAATGTCATCTACCGAGCATGTGAATACCATCATTTATCCCCCATATATCATATATCTTGTTGGTCACATTCCAAACATGTGAATACCTTAATCATGTATTCTCTTGAACCATAGTGAAAACATGAATTCTGTCACAAGGTAACTCTTTCCATTTACCAAAATCCCCAAAATTCTATATACTCAAACCATGATATCACTTTTTCCATATATTAGTCATGAGCTCATTAATACTATCAATCATTTCATTATCGCCTTATCCCTTCTTTATGCACATATTAGGTTCTTTCCAAAAATATCTAAATAACCATTCACGGTCACCGGTACAATTCAACATATACTTTCAAAACTCAAGGAAAGGCAACTGTGTAACAATCCATAGATTTTTCTTTATTCCATAGTAACATACATTATTCTTGATAAACATACAATCATTACACTACCTTCTTAAACCACTGACTGAGCTTCATCATTTCTTCCATCTCGTATATCATTTGTAGTATCTTCATCAACATCCACATAAATACTACCCATATGACCATGATGATTCTCTTTATTAGATTTTCCCTTAGGGAATTGGTTTGCATAATGCCCGTACATTCCACATTTAAAACACTTAACTGTTGTTGATGTCTAGGAAATACCATTATCCTTGTCCATGGTGTCAAATAAACCTTTTCCTTTAAAATTACAAGCTTTGTGTCCTTATTTTCCACACCCAAAGAATATTCTAGTTCCTTTGAAAAATTCTCCCAAATACCTCTTCCCACATGATTTACATGAGGGAAATTGAACTTTATTTCCTCTATGATCATCATGAAACTCCATCTTTCTCTTATTAGCTAAGTCGGGAAACTTACCAAAGTTGAGATTACTAATCATATTATAAGATTGATGATTAGGAATAATAATGATATATGGACTTCCAGATCCTATTTCATTTGGTTTCTCATGAAGAATATCATTCCATTGTCCATCATATCCTCCATTATCGTGAATCTTCCTGTTTCCAGCCATTTTCTAAAACCCAAAAGGATAGTGTGAGAGGCCAAAATCATAATCAAGGGGGAGTAACTTCAATATCAAACATCTTAGGTTTAATTTTAATATCGTTACCATAATTCTAGGACAATAACCTATACTTATACTTAACCTTAGGGACATCCCTAGACATTCCTTAGAAATATATCTAGTTATCTCACTAATGTTCTCGCATCCTAGTTTGCAAAGGTTGACTAAACACAACCTTTGATACCAACAGTAGAGACCTAAAGCTTGAAATACATGGACATTACATTACTTTTTCGGAATACTTAATACATAAAAAAAATAAACAACACAAAGAACAGTAATAGTTTAGTGTCTTTGGAAACACGGAACATAATCTTCTAATCGTGGTGAAAGATCTTCAACATCTCCCACAAAGATCTTCCCGTTTGTTTTACTACCTATAACCTTTATTTATATCCTGGGGAAAATAAAACTTATAAAGGGTGAGCTCAATTGATCAGTAAGGGTAAGCATGGAGAAAATAAACAAACTATATACATTTGATCCTCAAAATATGAACATAATGTTTACACATCAAAATCTTGAGTTGTGAAATAAATCATGGCAGTACGTAAGAATAGGTCATAAAGAAACATAATTAATGATAAAATAGCATGGTAATAAAACTGTTAATTGTCGAAAACCATTATGCACATGATATGATTTCCAAAGTAGCCAAGGCATTGCTGCCAAGACCATCTTAGTGGACAAAGTCCCTTTCTGAATCAAGTTCACTCCTCATTCCAGTCCTGTAACACTGAACCGGATTAACTTACCCTTCTATCCATGTCTATCTCATGAGATATAAATCTTTACCCAATTCATTGTGGGGAGATATAGGTCCCACCCATCTCATAATGAAATCATTCTAACTTGTGCAACAACAGAAACATAAACTATTCATCATAACCTAAAGAATAAAAATGGGTTTCATAAACATCATCACATCATAACATATTCCATATAAAACAAATGGATATCATTTCATCCTAAGAAAAGTGTAACCATGTAAATAATAGAGACATTATACATGAAACATACACATATGAAATAATGTCATCTTGGACAGAAAATGGATTTTGTAAAACACTAGAAATGGATTCTTGAGGAAAATATCCTTTCATCTTCAAAATCAAATTCTTTTTAAAAAATTACATGAAATTTTAAAAGAAAAGAATTTTGGTGAAAATATTTATGAAATATTTCATATTAAGATTCTTGAAAAAAAGGATTTATGAAACCGTAAAAATCTGTTCATTCCTTATAAGATAAAAAAACATTCTCCTCGTACTTTTGTCGGAAAAGTCAAAAAGTACCTCGTATGGTAAAAAAAATAAAGTTTCCTTCAAAACCTTGTGGTAAAAGTCATAAAAGTGTAAAATTGACTTTAAAAATACATGGACAAATACTAAACATTTTATGAAAACTTTTTTAGAAAACATGGACATGGATGATAAACATAACCCCAGTAAATACTGACGAATAAACAATCTCAGATAAGAATGAGATTGGAATAATTATCCCTTACCTTAGGTCCGATATGCTTCGTACATATCCGAACCTCCTGTATAATGATTTAAATAATGTCATTTACTTATAACATAATCATATTCATTGTTAATATATCATATATAGTTCACTTATGACTTTATATTACCCGTTCATTTGTAAATTCAATGTTAAAGCAGCGTTTTGGGTAAAATCATTTTATTTACTATACTTCTTTGGGCTTGTTGTTCTTGATATTATTATTACTTATATCATGATTTAATTTCTTACAGAATTTAAATCATGATTTATATATCATATATATTTAGTATATATATATATAATAGATAGATGAATGATATGAAATACACCGGTAATGGACACGGTGGGCCATACGTACTCACGAACGCTGTTTTTCTTTCCTTATTGACTTGAATGGAAGTAAGTAGATGACATATATATATATATATAAATTCAGTAGCTTAATTTTTTTATATATTTCATTATTATTCATTATATATACATTATAATCATTCTTGAATGGTTAACATGGAGAATGAATCTCATCACGTTATGGAGACGGTAATCCGTACATACGCACGAGCGATGATATTGTTCCCATAATTATTGAATGGAATTGGAGTGGATGATATAATACCTCTGAATTAGCATGATCTTATAATAACCATACATAGTTATTCTTTACACCATAATACCCATCCCAGTAAGGTGGTGGTGGAAAAACTGATTACACCACGGCGTGGAGACGGTATTCCCTAAGTACGCATGCGCGGTGATTTCGTTTTCTATAGGATTGATAGAAGGTGAAATGGGGTTGATTAATATTTATAATAACATATCAATATATTAGTGATATTTATGTTATTACTTTATAATAAAACAACTAAAGAATAATAATTTTAATAAAAAAGCAAACTTGAATGAATCTGTAGAGGAGATAACCTCTTCCTCGACACACCTCCTTTAAACTTCTTCTTAGGGAATTAGCGTTGGTATTTTGAGAAGAAAAAAACCCCTATGATATAAATAGAGAGGTTTAGAAGAATAATTTGTAGGGGTTGGCCGATATTCAAGGCTCAAAAGGGTGTGAAGATAAGAGGGAAGGGGTGCCCTTTTTATAAGGTAGGAGAGGGGCACCTTAGGAAAACATAAAATATTATTTTATAATAAAGTCATATTTGGTTTATAATAGCTCAAAATCGATTTATATCTAAGATAAGGTGGGTATGGGTAGAAATACTCTCAACCAATAGGTTTTAGAAAAATTTAGGTTACTATTTTATCCTTATCATTTAGATTTAACTCCAAGTTAAATAATTTAACTTTTACCGTGTCTTTTTTTTCTTACACTATATGGTTAAAAACTTACTATAACAAGCCAAACGAACCCCAAGTGGTTCATTATTAATATATATATATCCTTATCTAAGTCATTTGTCCAAACCTTATATTTTTAGGAACAAAATAACAATTAATAATATAATATTTGTTTTAAAAACTATTTTTTGTCAATTTTGACACTATTTGGTACATGATTTTCTTTAAAATCATAACAACATGATTAGTTCAAAAAAAGTTAATTAAATCAATACTAACATGTCATATTAACCTATAAAATTAGTGTAATTCATAAAAAGTCTAAAATTACATTTATTTGGGTATTTATAACATCAATTATGTTAGTATTTCATTAATAATGTAATTACTACATCATCATTGTGTCATAAATTAATTAAATTATTTGATGTCTAAAAATTATACATAAAAAACTGTTTTAGTTATTAATGTCAAATTTATGTTATGTATAACCCTATATTAAAAATGTTTTAGTTATTAATCTTTGAGTTTAACTATTTAAATTCTTCTTTAAATAAAATAATAATAAATGTCCTTATCTAATCCAAGTGGACATAAAGGGTAATATTTTATCTCAAAGGTTGTTTTTGGTAAAAATAAACTTATCCAATAGAATTAGGACATGTGTTAGGGGAATAATAATAACATTTTTACCCTTAATTACCCTATTTACTTTTAACCATGGTAAATAAAAGTAAAAAGTTACTATTCACCAAAAATTATTTTTATCTTATTGATCCACATTTTACTCCTTGATATTAACCGGGTCTCTTGAATTTTTGAAATTCCACTCATAGAAGCGGTAAAATTAAGTTTTATGTAAATTTTCAAACTCTCCTAGGAGGTGGGTAAAAGACGGTGAAAAGTTCTATAAAATTTTTATATGTCTAAAATTATTTTAAAATGACTATAATGAATTAAATTGAACTTATATAGGTATTATGTATCAATTTTGACCTAAAATAAATTTAAATAGAATAAATAATTATTTATATAAAAGTTTGGGTTTTAAATAGTAACCTAGTGTTTTCACTATTTATCAAAAATTGAATGTTTTCAGAAAAATACCAAAAATTCACCCTAGGATAATTTTGATATTCTGACTACAAAAATGAATTCCATTTTGAAAAATAAAATTTATAAAATATAAAAAAGTGAGTATTACTATTCATAATGGCTAGTTAATAATAATATTATAATAATATATCATTTAGTAAAACTCGGTATTGCGTACTAGACACGCTATCGAGGAAGGTCTTGATTGCTTGTAATGCAAGCCAAGTCAGGGATGCGTGTAGTGAAAGCTCTATTTGGTGTTGCGTATAAGATAATCAAAACATATTTTATTTATACATTAAACAAAATCTAGACATAATATTTCATAAAATAATTTCCACAAAACGAACTTGAAATTGTGTGTAATATGAGCCAATAATAGTGTTGCATATACTGCAAGCTAATACGGTGTTACGTATAGTGCAAGACAATTTTGGTGTAGCATACAAAACAAGACATCAATGAAATTAAAAAGAATAATTCTCATAAAATCTTGGGTTGTTATAGAATTAGTCAATCCAAAAGGCATTACTGTAAACTCGTAATGCCCGTACCTGGTTCGAAATGTTGTTTTCTGAATGTCTTCCTTCTTTACACACAATTGATGATTTCCAGATTGTAGGTCAATCTTTGAAAAATATTGAGCTCCATGAAGTTGGTCAAATAAATCATCAATGTTTGTTAGGGGATACTTGTTCTTTATTGTTATAGCATTGATCTCTCTATATTTAATGCACAACCTCATAGATCTGTCATTCATTTTAACAAAAAGGACAGGGGATCCCCTTGGAGAAACACTAGGGTGAATATATCTCTTATTAATCAATTCCTCTAGTTGTTTCTTTAGTTCTACTAATTCCACAGTGGCCATTCTATAAGGGGTCTTTGATTTTGGGATGGAACCAGGAATTAAATCAATAGAAAACTCAATTTCTCATTCCAGAGGATGTCTAGTTGAATCTTCTTGAAACACATCAACATATTCTTGCACAATAGGTACGTACTCTATTCGAACATTCTTTTCCCCACTCCTAGTTATTTCATTCACTTCCACCACAATATTTGAATTTAGTAGAGCTAATGGGGGTGGATATAGAAAAGAATCTAGTGCTGACATTTCTGCTCTAAAGATAAGGCACTCCTTATCATCATAAAAAATTTAAACCTCCTTCTTTCAATAAATTTTTGCATCATGGTCTGAAAGCCAGTCCATACCGAGGATAATATCAAATTAAATCATGGGTAAGATGATGAGATCAGTGGATAAAGAACATTTATATGTCCTAATGAATTGAGATTCTATTATCATCAGTTTCACGTTAGACCATTAGATGTACCTCTTATAGCCTTTCAAAGAAGTTATGGTCTATACAAGCATGTGGTTATGCCATTCAGTCTCACGAACACACTTGTAGTTTTCAAGGAACTAATGAACCGAGTGTTCCATCCATACTTGGATTATTTCATGGTAGTCTTCGTGGATGATATCTTGGTGTACTCTCACACTCCATGTGACCTTACCACACATCTTGAGATCCTTTTGAGTATACCAATAGAGCATCAATTATATGTTAATCTCCCAAAATGCCACTTTTGGATGGACCAATTTCACTTCTTGGGTCATGTTATCTCAGAGGCAGGAGTATCGGTAGTTGAAGGATGTCGCAATAGATTTTGGGACAAGTTTACTAAGGTCACCTTGAAGGAACGATGCAGTGTGGGTTTTCATTGAAAGACTCAAAAAGGTTTCTCACTTCATTACAAGAAAAGTACCCATCAGTGTTGATGATCTAGGAAGGTTGTACATTTGAGGGATTGTATGTATGCATGGATTTCGAAACTCAATTGTTTCTGATAGGGATGCTCTTTTACTTCTCGGGTCTGGAAGGGACATCAAAAGGCCTTGGGTAAACTGGTTCTTCTTAGTACAGCTTACCATCCCAAGAAAGATAGTCAGTCCGAGCATATAATTCAGGTCCTTGAGAAAATGCATCGAGTATGCATCCTTGATTTTGGAGGTTCTTGGGAGAAAGACATACATCTTCTGTAGTTTTCCTATAATAATATTTTTCAAGAAACTATTCAGATGACAAAATTTGAGGCTTTGTACGGTAGGCCATGTTGATCACCATTATGCTGGATTGAGGTAGGAGAGGCAGCTATGCTTGGACCTCGACTTGAAAAGGAGACCACAAAGTAGATAGAGTTCATTTTGAAGAGGAAGGCTACTGCACAATCACAACAGAAGTCTTATGATGATCGACAGAGATAAACTCTGGAGGTCGAAGTTTGAGATCAGTTTTTCCTGCATGTCACACTGAGGTTGGGACACATAAGGATTAGGAGGCAGAGTATGCTTTCACTGAGGTACGTTGGACCGTTTGAGGTGTTGGAGAGAGTCGGGAAAGTTTCCTATCAGTTTCAGTTACCTTAAAGGTACCGGGCTATGCATTATGTCTTCCATGTTTCTTAGCATCAACATTATTTCTTAGACCCAACTCATGTTTTTTAACCTGAGGAGGTTGAGTTTGAGGTGGGCTCCTCGTTTGAGGAGCACTTTATCCGGATTTTCGATCGAAGTAAGAATGTTATCTGTGGCCAGTCTATTCCTCTGGTACGAGTGCAATGGAAGTAAGGGAGAGTACAGGATAAGACTTTGCAGAGGGAGGACGATGTACGATCATAGTGGATGGAGATTTTTGTGGATTCTTCTTCTACGCTTCCTTACTAAGGAAATTTGCGGACAGATTTCAATAAGGGGGGATTTTTGTAAGAACCCAGATATCTATTTTAGGTATGTTTTTATGTTTTTTAGTTTTTTTGATAAAAATAGGAGTTTCTGGAAATTTTTGAAGTACATGCTGTGTACTTTTATGTACACACCGTGTACTCTTTTTCTGCACGTAGTCGTGTGTTGGCCGTGTAACAGCCAAGCATACAACCATATGTGGTGACCTGGAGACTGCCTAATGCATGTGCTGATATGGTCAAGTACACACCATGTACTTCTAATGTACACACCATGTACTTCTTTTCATTAAACGGACTGGGGTTGCATCTGACAGACAGAACATGCTTCTTATTCTCCTTCTTCATCTGAGAGCATCTACACGACCGCAAATCTTCTTTGAGCCCCCGATCGAGCATTCGTTCACCGATTTGACCTCCGTTGATTGCATTGGGTTCGCCTCGGTAAGCTCTTCCTTCTTCTAGAGATTCATTTTTTGATTCCTCTTCTTTCTCATGTTATCCTCAATGGAATGTTTTATACATTTATTTAGATGTATGAAGTTCTAGGTTAATTCAAGGCCTAAGGTTCATGTATATCAATCTCACAACAGCAGGGTAGGTGGTTTGAGCCTTTCATTATATGGGCTTTGATTTATATGTGCAAAAGTGCGCAATACCCTCGATCGAGGTATTGTGTGTTTATAGATTTATCCCTCTTAATTTCCTGTTATGCCTGTATGCTTGAGTAGTGGTTAATTGAATGTGAATAGGGTTAATTGATATGATTTGGAAGTGTTTTCTCATGCATGTTTTGTTTATGTCCATTTGGTCTTTCTTAGCCTGTTAGGATGCCTTCTTTCCATTCTTAGTGCTGATAGGATAGAGTAATATTATTTATTTGACATGCTGTTATGTTATAGACTATTTAGCCAAGTAGTTCTCGAGGAATACTTTGGCATTTATATATCTCTATGCTCGATTGAATTATACAGGGCCGTGAGAACTTGGTGTAGTAGACCATAGAGAGAATGGATGTTGAGGGCTTCTTCAGAGTGTCTATTTACTGTTACGATGTGCGACCATAGGGGAAATGGATGTATGTGCTTCCCCAAAGTGTCTGTAGTTCCTCGATGAGGGCCAAAGGAGGAATTGGGTGTTGATTTCTTCCCCAAAGAACCTTTTAGTCTCCGATACGTGAATATAGTGAGAATTGAAGGTGAGTGCTTCCTCATAGAGTCTGTACTAATAAGAACCAGAGGGGTTAGACTATATGTACTTCCCAGAGAGTTTATTATGTTTGTTTTAGTTGGACTAGAGGGTCCAGGTTGTAAGTACTTCCCAGAGGGTTCCCTACTAATGATTAGCTCCTAACATGATATCTGTTATTTGAATGCAATTGACACTATATGATTGTTTAATTTTGAGTACTTCCTTATTTACTGCTTCTATTTTCTTATTTCCTACCATATATATTCACTAACTGTTAGGCATAGATATTTGTGTGGTAGATTACTGGGATTTAGTCTCACACCCTTTTTGGGTCATGCTTTTGTTCCCAAACACATTATATTATTGCAGCTTTAGACAAGGGTAAGGGCCTTTCTACTTTAGGTACTTGATTACTGTAGAGCTGGGGAGCATGGGACCAAGCTGAGGCTTGTGATGTTGTGGATCAGTTTATCTGTTTTTTTAACTTTGTATTAGTATTGTATTTGATAATTGTGACTTGTTTGGATGCTTTTCTAGACATATTTATCATGAATCATTTTTATATGTGTGGTCCCATTGTTTATTACTTCTGTTGTTTACCTATTGCATGTTTTACTACTTCCACTGTTGCTATCTATTTTATTTCAGCAGTGTTACTCTACCAATAAGGTCATATTCTCCCCACTATAACACCAAAGGCCCTCGTTGCTAGTCGGTAGCCTCTGGCATTTGGGGAAATGCGCTTGAGGCCATGTGACCAACTGGGTACGGGGCACCTCTTGGTGGCTTCCGTAACCAGGACGTTACAATCAGGTTCATTATTACAGAAGGATATAGAAAAGATATAAATAATCCACACTTATAACCAAATAAAGAGTATATATTGAAATGGAATATCTATATATATAATGGGGTATTAGATCTAGTCACCCATAAGAGTATATCATTCATGATTTTCTTCTTATCTATTTTGAACCCTTTTTAAATTTTCAATAAGGGGAATTAAATCCCCTATAATTTTAGTTAAAATAAGGTGGACATGATTTAAAATGCAGACATTGTATCAAATTTTCAATAAAATTTAATGGGGCCTCGAATCACCAATGCATTTTTTTTATATTTTTTATCATGAAGTATGTTGTTGACAATATTTAGTGGTGGAGAAAATTTGGATTTGTTGATAAGAAGTGGGTCATTGAAAAAATATTTACAGATGGTATATCTTGGGGTTAAAATGGTTATCACTATTATAAGGATATTTAGAATTGTGATGAATTTTAACAAGGATTTAACATGGTTGAGAGAATGAAGAAAAAAAATTTAGAGCTACATAAATAATGAAAGGTGTAATCCACACAAAAACTCATAGTGTTTTCTATTAGAGGAAACCAAGATGAAAATCCTATAAAGGACCATTCTTGTAGTCCCTTAAGTTGAGTTCCAATGCACCTTAGAATAATGGTGAAGCCTAAATGAATGTATTTTAGAGACTTTGGTAAATAGGATAGGCCTTTTTAAAAATATGATTTATTATGATGGAAAAAAAATAATGAAGGAGGATCATGATATATATATAGGCATGTTTCATTAAATATGGTGATTGGTTGGTTAATATATTAGTAGTACATGTCATTTTTAATTATTGATTCACCTATGAGAAACAATGAACCAAATACATGAATGTATAAAGAAGTGGAATAAAAAATTAAACTAATACACTTAAGATGAATTATATGTTATGGTGAAAGGTTTATGGTTATTTCCATTTGTGTGTTGACTCTATGTTACACCAATGACAAATAGTGATCCTCAAATTGGTGTAGTGGTTCCCATGGAGGTTGGTTATTGTTGTTGATATCAGATGTATGCTTTTAAGATCTATATAAAAAGGAACCAAATGAATAATTGGTTGTGGATTTTGATGTTTTTATGTATTTATTTCTTGAAAATACAAATGACACATGGTTGTGTCAAAAATCAAGTCATTATAGAGGAAGTTTGAATGAGTTACACACTGAAAATGATGATGCTGACTTAGACAGTGCATGAATGGTTATCTAGTTATTCAATAATCATGGGGATTGAATTTAAAGTATGAATGAATAATTTTTTGAAGTTATATTACAACATTACTCTAATAGATGAAATATTATATACTACCCACTAAAAAAGAGAGAGAAATATATCCAAAAAGTATTCAAGCGTTTAGTGATTATTGATTGATATAATGGAAATTTAATAGGAGAGTTATCAGTTGTTTTTGAAGGCCCATAATATTCTATATAAACACATAAAAAATATTAATTGAAGCATATTTCAAACCCAAAAAATACAAAAGAAGCATTATGAATAGATCCCAAAAATCCATATATGAGTTTTTAGTAAAATAATGAAGAGTTTTCCAATGGATGGTATAGATTCCAAGAGAGAACACGACTCATAAGTGAAGATCCAAATTCAAAGAATAATAATGATTTTACTAGGAAGATAATAAAGGAATTATAGACTTGGTCTATAAAAAGGAAGGTGTTGTGGAAAAGAAGTGTTTAAATATTTTGAATAAGTTTCCAAGAGGAGATCAAAAAAGACTCTATAAACATTAAACAGTGAAATCAAAGATATTTATTCTTGTGATGGGACCAAAATTTGCATAAACAATATAAAGGTGATTCTTTATAGTTTAGTGAGAGAAGGGAATGATGCTTAAGTGAGTGACCCAAGGGAAGCAGTGAGATTTTCATAAATTTGTTTGGCTAGTAACCTAAAAAAGGGGTGACCTAGTCTAAATTCATTTTAAGATTAGTGATCATATAGTGGTTTAGTGCATGAAAAAATTATCAATCACGTGATCCTTGTATTATCCCACAGTGATAATCAAATTAAAAAACAACTATTTAATATATACATTCTCCATGTACACAAAATTTTGGTTAAGTTTATCTTAATTAATATCCAGTAAAAATGTCTTTTCAAGTGAATTATATTAGATCACCTTTTAAATTCAGGATCATTACATGTAATACTCAAGGTTAAGAGGCGAAGATCCATTTTTGTAATGAGAAATAGAATTAAAAAGTGTTTTAATCAATTAAGCATTCCATATCCAGATTCCCCCACCGCTCAGGGTATATATCACTCTAAGACACTTTAATTTATTACATAACTGATCATTGATATGATGGTCACATGAAATCAAAAAATTAGGTTTTCAAACCATGTGGACTATGATAATAATTATTGGACTCCTCATATAGAGAGAAGTGATGTACCAAAGCATTGGAAAAGATAGAATAATGACCTATGATATAGACCCATCACCATCAAATATATCCACTCAATCATTAATTGAACTATGTACAAAACATTATTATCTCCAAATTTACTACAATGATAATTATTTTATGTCTTTCTATACCTTATAATAAAAACCTATCACATTTTTTGATAACCATGTTCCATGAAATTATATAAATCTTTAATCATGATAAATTTTTATAAATTGATAATCCCTCTTATTTATTGGAAAAAACTAGATCAAATTTTATAGCATGAAACGTCCTTATGTCACTATATGTTATTTAATCATTACTATTGGAACACTTTGTAACTTCATTTGATAAATAAATTCCCCTAAGATGATTCTTGTAATATTCCATATCACTACATGGAATATATAAAAAACATTATGCAATAAAAATAGTAGTGTTAATTGTTTAATGATATGATCCAATCATTAAATGAGGTTTCTCATCTTTTCATAGCACCTACACAGATATATATTAAATTTTTCTTCTCAACCATTATCTTAATTGGAAATGATATTTTAATATCATATTATTTGATAATGTCATGAACATAAATATTCTCATATAGCCTTCTAAAATAAATATTCTTTGTCATGGGGTGTGATAATACTGAATCACTTATCATATTCCTTAAATGGGTTAATATATTCCAAAAACACCATATTTGATAAATAACACCATGAAACTATGAGCTATAGTGTTTAAATTAAAATTACTATGATAAAATCATTGGTAGCGAAGAACTACTTTCTTATATTTTAATATAATCCAAAACATTAATATATTATACATAATATAATAAATTCATTATCTAAAATACCTGAAGTAGTTATTCATTCAATCATTATCACACCATTTTCTGAAAATGTAACCAATAAGATTAAAATATTGAATGTGATCCAATGACACACTTTAGATTTGATTTAATATTATTAATGATATCTAATAACTCATACCTCGTATACAAACTCCTTCTGCAAATAATAATGCAATAACCTATATGTTAATAAATATGTAGAAAACACATAATTAAGAGAGATGTAAACTTTTATGTATTAGAAATAAGAATTTGGTTGAAGGCTATGGTTGAACCTATTATTTATATAAGATGCTTTTCAAAATACATGGTTATAATATGAACTACATAGTGACCAGTTGAGATATATTAATGATATACTATATTTAGTTTAAGAATACTTTGATGAAATTATATTTTGTTTTAATATATTTTTTTAAAGAATACTACACAAGATACATAATCAAGTTGAAAAAAATACTATTATATTGAATAGAAATTTTCATGTATATTTTTTAGACAAAATAACAACCTATTATTTTATCCATAACAAATAACAATAAAAATATAAATAAAAATTGTACAATGCATTAGAAATGATAAATAATAAAAGCTACCATTTCTTACATATAAATGAGATATACTTACCACCTAGAAAGAAGGTCTCACTTGAATTTCAATTCATATCATCCATTGATCATACCGATTTAAAACTTAATGAAAGATATATATTACATTATTGTAATATTATATATATTCTATTGACCACTATGTGTTTAACATATTTTATGAATATTATTATAATTAATATGTGACAAAAAATTGTTATATTGTGATACCTTGAAATAAGAAAACATTCATAAATAAAATCTCATTGGTTATAATTGAAAATAATAATATCCAAATAGAACTTTTGTATTTAGTATCATGAAATAGATCTTCATTACCACATTCAATAACTCTAAACATGAAAAAATAGGGATACCTTCTAGATTACAATATTACATATCAAATATTTTTATAATATATTTCTCATAATTTCTATTTCAAATGAATGATATTTTAAGATTCTAAAAAATTTATATACCCTATAAGAAATTTGATTCGGAAATATGAAATACAGTGCACACTATTTAAAAATATACAATCCATTTTAATATTTTAGTAATCCTACAAATATAATATCATTCATATATACATGAACAATCATTTTACTATCACTAGTATCTTAGTGTATAATTTAATCAATATTGTTATTTTTAACTTATATTATTCACTTCAATTGTTATTTACTATGAATCATTTTTGTGTTGTCCTATATCTATCATAGAATAAGACTCAATTGGTTGGGGGACGAATTAATTCCATCAAAATATATCACCAAATTAAAATTTCTTTCTTTATATTGGTTAGGATTTATGAATTGTCATTTAATCATATAATTAAGCAGATATAAAATTATATAAAGAGTATGGTACACATTGATATCATAATTGTTTTGGGATATAATGAATGTATCCCATTTGAATCCCCCAAAACCCAATGAATTCTTGATAATTTTTATTGAGATCCCTTTCTTTAGGACCTCAAAGTTGAGTGAAATAAGTTGATATTTTTCATAAGGATCTAATATTTTTTTGGGGCTCCCCTTATAACAAGTATTTTATCACTCCATCATATCCTTCTACCAAGGATATCAAAACAGAGTAAAACCAATTGATACTTATTCTATAATAACTATGTACAAGAAACTGACACCCACAATTGATGTTAAAAAATATATATTAAATATAGTTTTATACACAATTTCAAACATCAGTAACTGACAATACTTTTGTCTTATTCAAGATAATAACTATAATTTACAAAGTGAATATCTAGAATATTATTCAAAATGATCTTTTAGGAATCACATTAGAAACAATATTATTTATTTATATTTCCTTATCATTATATATTTTATTCTTTCCTTTATTTCATTTGTATAGTATAAATTCATCACTTAGAGAAAATTAGAATACATATCATGTATTTCATATATCTTATTTCCTCATTATTTTGTGTTTTTAACTTCTATTTTTCAGCTTAAAATACATATATATGATACAAATATAAATCTATGTAATTTAAGATCCATTCAATAATAATTCAAAACAAACATTTCATTCGAATGAGAAATATTCTATTTGAAAAAAGGATAGACATTACATAAATTATTTACAAAAATAAATATTGAAATAATTTCACCAAAATTACAAAAAATATATGGGATGTCAAATTTTAATTCATATTACAAAATAATCATTTAAAATATTCATAATTATTTAGAATTTATACATTGAAAAACTAGTCATAAATACATTTTAATAACTAAAAATTCATATTTGGACAATATTCCTTGAGGATATTCACAAAATTTGGAGCTTTCAAATAATCTCTATAATTTTATCACAGAGAATATTCAATTAAAGCCTCAATGTTAATCGGATTTTTATCCGGGAAAACTTCCTACAATAAAATGATACAAACCATTGAAATTATAATTTTAAAAACATTCAATATATATAAAATTTGAAAAATTATATATCCAAGTTAGTTATATTTTATATATAATTAACAATGATGGAAAATTATTCATCATCCAATCTCATATATGAAAGTAATTTAAAAAAAAAATAAATATAAATATAGAATATTGATCATAATAACAAGTAACAGAAGATAACATATAACTGAGGCACACAAAAAATTATTCTTCTAAAATAAATAAGTTTTATCTATAAATATGGTTTCGTATTTCAAATTAAAACATGAATATGTGATATTTTATACATGATATATAATGTTAAAATAATTTTTTTGAATTTCTGAATTCTCAATACAAATGTGTATCTTCTCTTCATATGTAGGGGTCATTAATTTTTCAAATTTTCAACTCTCTTTAATACATAATTTAAAAATTTAGTATATAATATTTTTCATATACTTATTTCAGCCTACATAAAGGTTCAACACCTTAAATAATTTTTTGATATATTAATACATTAGAGTAAATTCAAATATCCATGTAATACATAATGTTTATGAATTATATAAAATATTTGAATAACTTATACATAAATATTTTGTTACCTTCAACTATATATATATGTGAAATATCAGAATATATAAGGAACCAAAAATTTAGAAATATAAAATGCATAAATATAACTTCCATTAATTATGTTATCAATAAAATTTTATACATGGGGAAATTTCATCTTGACCACTCACATTTCATGTGCCTGTGTTACAAAATGGTTATTCTTTCTTTTAATGTATAAAAATATTCACTGGATTTATTTTTAGAAACTGGATAACACATATTTTTATAAGAAATAAATTGCAAAATGATGTATCTAAGTTTCTTTATTTTAGACAAAAAAATAAAAAATACAAGCATGTCATGTCACAGTATATATGTAATGTCTATATCATATAATGAAATTGAGTTATATGAATTTATTTAGGCTTCATGAAAATAAAATGGTAACAATTGTTACTTAAAAACTACATAAAATAATAATGTTCCATGTGAATAAATTAAATGATTTTTAAGTTGAAGAATAAAACTCAGAAACTAAAACTGATAAATTTTTTCTGAAATTAGAACCTGTATATAAGGGTTATATTGAAATTAAAAACAAAAATCTTGTATGATTTTGAAAATACTTAATCCCTTTTCAAAATAAATATCAAATGTACATCAAATTTTGTTAAAAAATATAAATCCCTTAACAAAATCACAAAATTGGAATTTTAAATTAAATAAATAAACTAAATTGCCTTACCATAACTATATAATAAAAGATAATGGTGGATATTTTCTTTTCCAAATTTAATTAATTATACATTTGAATTTCATAAGGCTTTTTCAGATTATTTAAAAGTACAAAGCTCTCTCTGAACAATATTTTTTTTTTAAATTGGTCGAAGGATTTTTAATCTATGGTTTTCAATGCAACAAAAATTGAATGAAGTACAATTGTTTTGATTGAAATAAATTTATCTTTTATATTATATTTACAATGTATTCTAATGAAAGTAAAATCTTTAATATTTATGTGGTATATATATATATGTTATACGTAATGATAATGAACCCAATGACATCATCAATAGATACCCATGATGATATATTTTGGAAGACTGAGATCCATGCCATTTTAGGTGGTATCTATAACCTATTTTTTCAATAATATACAGATCAAAGATTTGGATTATATTAAATATACAATTATGGTTTAACTTGGAAAGAGATGGAATCAATGAAACGGTTGACATCGAAGTTTTTTCTTGTTCCAAATGGGATGAAAAAGATAGAAGGTTTTGAGAATTGAATATACGGTCAAAAACTGAAGCACTGATGGATTTATGGAATAGATGTAATTAAAATTAAATCATTTTAAATAGAAATATCAGTGACACTAGATGAAGAACTAATTGAGTGGTTGAAATGATCAATCGTAAAATTGAATGGATTGAAACACAAAACCATGATGCAAATAGTTAGTATCTCCAAAATCCAATGCATATATATGAACTATTCAATTAATCAGAATTGTATTGAAAATCAATGATCATTTATTATATATAATTAATAATAACCTCTTATTATGTATAATTCTAAATTTTATAAAAGAAAATTCATTAGATTAAATAAATTTTAACCTAAACACCAGTCATTTAAACAAATAATTTGAAAAAATATAATTTATTAGAAAATTGGTATTACTATTTTAATATTCAAAATAAATAATATTAAACAATAAATTATTTATTTATTAATATAAACCAAAGGTTATGTCATTATAAACATTAAATTAAATTTCTAACAAAAATATTTTAAAATGGTCATATTAAAATACATATAAATATCTACATTTATGGGTAACCAAAATAAACTTAAATTTATTGAAACTAATTTTGTTTCTCTCAAAATGGATGGTTATTTTCATCTCAATCTCTATCATATTCCTATTTTATGTGAAATAACCTTCCCGATTATGGTTGATTTAGATAATGTGCACTACTTAGTTGGCCTTGTTGTATGGCTTGGTAGATTTCTATTGGTGTTACTATCAATCATAGTGGGTTAGATAGCTTAGGTTATGTTTGTAAAATATGTATTGAGGACTTTTGTTTAAATAAAATGTTTTATTATTTGTGTATTTTATCAATAAATTGTTTGTTTTATTTATTTATTTTACAAAAAATGCACAACTATTTAATAAAAATTTGTATAAAAACCTGGTCAACATTCTCTCCCTTAATTGAATTGTGTCATCACAAGTTGTTCCAGCTTAGATTTTAAACATTTACCTTGAATGATCAAATATGAGGTTGTAGATCCCCATGGTATTCTAATGTACTCATAAACCCAAGGCGAAATGTTTTGGTGAACTCCATGACATATAAGATTTCTTCAAAAAGAGATATAATTTTTTGGTGTCTTCAAATTCTATGACTTATCTTGCCCATTTGTAGCATGCTAAATTAGGGTTGGGTGGGTGGAAACACCAAAAGATAGTTCTTGCATAATTTTTTTGAATATAAAACTCTATGAGCAAGTCTAGACATGATTCCTAATTGACATTCGCAATTTATCATCTTCAAGGGATTCTAAAAAATCTTAGATTATTCTGGGAAAAAATACATAAAATTTGATTCATGTATGTTACACGAAGGATTCTCTCATGCACATCTGTATAAAAATATATGAGTGATTTATTTTGTTTATACTGGGAAAAAAATTGAAAAAGAACATTATTATACTCTCATTGATGTTTATTGTTCGTAAGATGTATCCCAGTGAGGTCAAAATAAACCAATCCTAATCCTCCGAAGAACCACATCATATCAAAATTATATTATAAAAATATTCTATCAGGTAAGTCATAAGGCATGACAAGGATTAAATTATATATGAAATGACTTTGTGATGAAAATAACTAGTCATTCATCCAGAAGGGATAATATATTTTTTCAGTTTCTCATTCCTTCCATCTTAAAGTTATAGTATATAATATTTTACTATGAATGGATTTTTAATCTAATAAATGGTTATAATTTTTATGAGTTATATAGACCATTCCACTAGTACCAATTATAACTCCCCAAACCCATGCTTCAATATTCAGTACTAAAATCATGTTGTTTATTTTATTATAAAATATAACTAAAAAATACACAATGATTTATCCAATATAGGATATTTTCAATTAAATATTATTTAAAATTAAACTAAATCATACAATTCATTAGAGTAGAGGTAAAATAAATGAAATTTCCATTATGCTTCAACTACATGCTGACTATAAAATTACTACAGTATATAGGAAAATAATTTCAAAAAAACATGGGATGAAAATTTAGTTCTTCCAGTAAGGGTTTGAGAAAATCATTGATAAATACATTTATAATATCCATTTGGAAATAGTTTTACTAATTCATTTGAAAATAATTTCAAAATCACTGATGATATTACTTAAAAAAACCTTTAACATTTTTGAAAATACTTATGTCTATATGTTATCTGAACATATTCCACCAATCTTTGAAAAATCAAAAAGCATGCTTATTAAAACAAAAACATAGAGGCAACTTGAATCCAGGATGACTATCTCGTCCTACCCATTTTTATGAGGGGTGGGTTTACTCCCCATTATAGATCATGATTACCATATTCATGTTATGATTTTCAAAAAATGGTTAAACATTCATTACAAACACCCACACCCCACACATATATATATATTCCATATATTTTTGTTTTTATAGAATAGATAAATTTTATTTTCATAAGAAATGTCTTATAAATTGATACAACTAAATTTATATTAATTTTGAAAATGATATAAATAAATTCATGCAAAACATGTCATAAATTATAAGAAATTGACATATATTATAATGAAATTGACATATATGAATGTATTTAAGTTTCATACACATAAAATGATAACATTTATTAATTCAAAATAACAAAAAATAAAAATGTTCTAGGGGAATACATTCAAAGAGGTTTTAGGTAAATCATATAAATCATAAACTAAAACACATATTTAATTTCTGAAATTAAAACCACCATACAAGGGATATTTTGAAATTAATAATAAAAATAATGTATTTCTTTGAAAATAATGACTCCCTTTGAAAAATAAAATTTCAAAGTACTATAAAAAATTAAATGAAAATATTAGTCCCTTACCACAACTAGGAAATAGAAATTTTAACTTGAAATAAATAATCAAACACCGCATAAAGTAAGTAATTAACAACGGAGAGAGGAGGATCTTTAGTTCTCAAGATGTAAGGAAGTATACACAATAAGTCAAAGGGATTAGTATATCATATTTATAAGTAGAAATATATCTACACACTATATTATTTTATGATAATTTTGTTGAATAATCTTTAATACCTAGGTTTCTGTGCAACAAAAATCCAATGAAAAAATACTTAATTGATTGAAAAATATGTATTTGTTATATTTTATTTCGAATTCCTTTCTATGTAATACGAATAAAAAATTGTTCTATGATATATATATATATATATATATTATTCCTATAGATAAGGAAACAAATTCCATTATTAGTAGATACCTATTAGGATATATTTTGGATGACTAAGCTCAACACTATTTTTTATGTTTTATCCAAAACCTATTTTTTATTCATATAACAATCGAAGAGTTGATTTTGATTCAATATGAATTTATATTTTGACATGGATAGATATAGAATCATAAGTAAGGTCATCATTTAAGGGGTTTTTGGTTTAAATTGGGTTAAAGAAGATAGAAGAGTTCAATAATTGAATATACTATCCTGATCTAAAGAACTTATGGATGGATGTCATAGATGTGTTTAAACATACATCTATTTGGATATAATTTTTAGTGATTTGAGATTCAAAACCAATAGGATGGTTTAACTCTACTGTTGTTGAATTGAATGACATGAAACAAAAAACCATGGAGCCATAATTTCGAATCACCCAGATCTGAGGCATAATGTTGGAATTCAATTTATCAATGTTTTATTGAAATCATAGGATCATCTATTATAAATAATTAATAAAACCCTTGTATTATTATTAATTACAAATTCTATAAAATAAAATTTAATAGGTGAAAATTTTATTTTAAAATAACTACCATTAATTTAAACTTATAATTTGAAAACATATAATTTATCATCAAAACAATTTTATTATTTTTATTTGAATAATAAATAATAGTAAACAATCACTATTTAATTTTTCTACATAATCCAAAGGTTCGGTATTTTTTTAAATTAAATAAATGTTTTCAAAGACATTTTTATAATAGTAAAATTAATATCCTTAAAAATATCTACATTTAAGGGATTTCAAAAACAAATAAATTTAATCATCATTCATTTTATTTTTCTTGAAATGATGTTATAAGATCCTCTCAATCTCATTCTTCATTAAATTTTATATGATACAACTTTCCAGATAATGGTTGATTCAGGTGATTCGCACTACTTAGTCAACCACATTATGTTGCTTGGTGGATTTCCAATGGTGTTACTATCAATTATATGGGGTTTGATGGTATAAGTTATGTATGTACAGTATGTAATATTCCATTCTTTATAAATTAACTGTTTTATTATTTGTGTCTTTTATCACAATCATATTAATTTTATTAATTTATTTAATAAAAGTATAAAAATAATTAATAAAAATTCATACAAAAACTCAGGGTGATTAACATATAATAAAAATAGATATCAATATAATTCATGAAATATTATTATTTATTTATTCTACTTTTAACTATTTTATTTCATTAGGTTAACATTATCATATCCACCTAATGAAAAATACTATGCTTATCCAGATACATTTCTATTAATTGATTTGTCAATATAGATTCATTATCAAATCAAAAAAAAAATTATATTTCTTCCCTATTATTTTTACACCACCATTGGATAAAACCCTAGACTATAAAATTTTATTTATAATGATATATAAAAATAACAATGATTTTTACACTATAATCATTTTCAAATAGTAGATAATATTACTCAAAATTTTCACCTTTATTCTTTATTAAAAAAGTAATTATTTTTAAAAAAATTTGGTACATGGGATGCTAACCCATTCATGGGTTTATAATACATTCCATTTATCATTTCTTCTTAAAATTCATGAAAAATAATCAATACAACTCTTCAATTATGGCATATCTAAGGCAGTATTGAATCTTAAAAGTTCTTTTATATCAAATTGATTAATAAAAACAAATATTTAAATCTACATACTATTTTAATCTACCATTTATAATATACATACTACATTATAACACTCAAAAGGACATGATTTAGTCCTTCCACTAGTAACAAAAAAAACATTTAACATATTTTCCCTAATAATATTATCTCTACCAAAGCCCATGATTTATATTTTATAATTGTTACCAATTTTCACTTTCCTATTCATATTAGATTTTATATTTTTAAATATAATAATCATTCATATCCTCTATGAAGAATATGCTGATAGGAATTTGAAATACTTTAAAATAAAAACATGATAGAACTGACAACATCTTGGTTTGTGTTGGTGTAAATAATAAAACAGTGAAGGTCAGAATACTATGATACTGTGTATACTTGAGTTTTTATTTTGTGACAATGGGTTACTCATCCATTTTCATCTAATATATTTTTTCATATTTTAATAAAAAAATTCATTTAATACTTATATAAATATTGGGGAATAATTCATTTGAAAAATGAGATAAATATTAAAATATCAATTGATCAATTTGTGTGTATTTTATTTCAACATTTAATTTCTAACTTAGAGATCATCATACTCATATTACTATATGGTATAACATATGGATACATATAAAATAATTTCCTAGTCATAAATACATTTAGGTGTTAATAGGATAGGCCTGGGTTGATATTTCATAAGATGAAATATTCAAGACATTGAAACAATAATGATTTTATCCTAAACTAACAAAAAAAATCATTACATAAGAGTCAAATATTATACTACAATGTTTAACTAATTAAGTATAAAATGTGTGAAACACATATGGTATTTCATCATTAACATAATTCTTTTATTACCAACATTATACCATAAAATTATAGATAAATTTAACTACTAATCTAATTGGATAGTTCATATATAAATTATTTTGGACAAATATTAACATTTTTGGACTATGTATAAGGGCTCATGAGATAATATTAGTATACCAATAAATTTGGAGTATATTTTATTTATATCAAACTCATAATTATAATATATCTTATATTTTTGTTCAATATAGAAAAAAACATATAGTGGAGAATCATAAAATAAACCCATAACGATGGAATGAGAAACAAAATAAGTTTGTAAATCAGTATTCATCAAGGTATCCTGTATTATACCATAAAAATAATAAATTAAATAATATGAGAAATTCATTATCTAAAAAAATATTTGAATAAAATATATTTTAACATGAGGTAAAGTCCTAAAATTGTATTAATAAGAAGTAATATAATCAACCTATTTTATTGAACATTTATATAAAGGAGAAAATAGAATTTAAAAGGGGTGATATAATACAAAGTCAATAAAATCCAAAATAAACCAAAAATATTATGTTTAAATAAGTTGTGTTTACATAGGAAATGATAGAGAAAAAATAAAATTTATTAGAAAAAAATAATATAAGAAGAATTTAGGAAAAAGAGAGAGAAACAATAAAAGAAAAGATTCTTAGATTCAAAAGTTTTTGGATAAATAAAAAATAATAAGGTAAATATATTATAATAAATATCACCATATAAACAATAGATAAGAATCATAATTGATATAAGGTATGGATATTATAATGGAATAAATAGAGAGGGAAATATAAGTTGAGATATAGACTGATAGAGAACATATCTATAAACATGATCCCTCACCTACTCTAAAATATACCATTAAAATATGAATAATCATGTTAAATTATTTTATTATTTTATTAAAAACCTTTTCAAAATTTATTTTATCTTTAATGCTCCATTTTTTCAATTTTATTCATTGTAAAATTAATATTGTTCATGCCAACTACTTCAATAATTTTTTAGTTCTTGGTTATAAAATTTCATTTATGTAAAGATATTGATTGAATGTCACTATCCAATGGTTCTATAAAATAAATGAGTTTAATTTTAAATGTTATATGAATTTTTAAATTTTATAGTGTTCAATATAATATTATATTGTTTCAATTAATAGAATATACCTTGTAATAAATGTTTTTGTTAAATAAAATAAAATATTAATATTTATAAGTAATATCTTTATTATCTAGAATATTTTATCAGAATAGAAACATAAAAATATTTTTAGTAGTTTATTATGTTACATTAGATTTTAAAATCAATTTTTTTGATCATTTTCAAAAGTAAAATTTGAAAATTTTAAATGACATCATTTACATAGGTATCATAAAATCCTCCATATGTGAAGTTATGTTTTTAAGATAATATTATAAAGAATATTTGGTATAGCTGATATTTTATTTTTAAAATTAAATTAATATATAATAAAACATATTTTACATTTATTTTTAATTAAGTTTTTGTTGAAAATTATGTTAGAGGACGATTAAAAAAATTCATTTCTTTAAACACACATTTTGATAGAGGGATGAATTACGAAAATGAGGTTAGTGAGAGTTAACGGATAATAAAAATCATTAATAAAACAAAATATGAAAAATAATAGGAGAATAAAATCATTGATGAAATGTAAGTGGTAGTTTATTAGATTTTTTAGGTGAAAAAAGTTGAATTGGTTTGGAAGTCAAACCTTTTGTTTCATTGTCTCTTTAGGATTGAGCCTAATTCCCTTTTAAGAGGGTATTTTGGATAAAAAAAGAGCTTAATGATTTAGGAAGGGGTGTTTATATATGGATATATGTATACATTTTTGAAAAATGTAAATTTTTATGTGTATAGAAAGGGGTGAAGTATGGGTATTTATACAGTGAATGAGTAGGGGTATTTTAGAATAAATACTGATTATTTTAATATTTATGGAAAATAATATGAATTGTATTGATAAATGTGTTTTATTATTATTAAAATGATGAGATTTATTTGAAAAAAAATTAAACCTCGAACATAATTTTTTCTTCGTAACACATTATTAATGTAATATAGTAATTTTTTTTATAATAAAATTTTCCATAAGGTTAAAAATTTATCATTTTACCTTATTAATACTTCCTAATATTTTTATACAAGTTATTTTACCCCTAAAATACATTTTATATTTTTAAAATGGTTTTATAAATTTTAATAATATATTTAATAAATTAGGATTTCATAAAAGTTACTATTCTTTTCAAAAATGTGTTTGTTACTATTCATTAAAAAATAAAATTCCTCCACAAAACACTAAAATATTACCCTAATATAAATTTCATGTGATGATTCCAAAAATTAATTCCATTTTAAAAAAATTCAAATTATGAATTTTATAAATTTAATATTTATTAAAATCATATAACACATTGAAAAAAATTTAATTCAAATAAATATTATTTCTTTTTCTATGTGTGAATGTTTTTATTTTTTAGTTATTTATTAATTTTTATGTTATTTATATATAACATGTAAATATATTTTATCTAAAAAAACATTATTATTAAGATAGTTACGTTTTAATATAAAAATTAATATTTTACTGAACATCTTAAAAAAATTATTTAAAATAAAAATTACTTTTATTTTAAGTTATATTATTTTATAATTAAATTTTTATATATATTAATTTTTAAATTTACTTATTTCTTGTTTTTATAAATTCTAATTTTAAGTTATTTTACAATTCCCCTTGATTTAGGCACCATTTTAATGGTAAATTTTTATTACCATTAGTTATATACTTTTATAACTGTTATTTTATCAGTACATTTACTATAAATATCTCTAACATTAATCATTATTCATCCAATATTTTTATTCAGTTTTATATATATAAGGCCCCAGCCTTAAACCTTACTTAATCTTGAGTTATTACAAGATTACACATTGAGGATCTTTTCAGGTTTAGAGTTTTAGAGAATTAGATCATGAAACTTGCATTACATTCCACATTTAAACAAAGTGGTTACATAAAAGACAGTATTCATTCTTCCCATCAACGGAAACATATTTAAAATATAACATAGATTCTTTCTTGACACATCCTTGACACTATCATCACATCATGTACCTTTCCCTTGACCTGTGAAAAACATTTCAAAAACTTGGGATGAGCATAAAAATCTCAGTAAGGGTTATAAAAATATGGAAAGGAAACATGAGTTCATATATACATAAGAATTAAATCATACTTTACCCATAAAACATAAGCAATTTAACATACCTCATCAAATCATGAATAAATCATAGAAATCATAAGAAATAAAGGTAACTTAAGGCATTCATAACATTCTAACGTAGGGAGTAACCCTCTTGGTTACATTTGGAATACCCATCACAGTATATTCCCTAAATCTCTTCGGAGAAACCTTAACGTTTCACTCCTTCACATTACCCAATGCATTGGAGAGCTACATCGGGCTCACCCGCCCTTAGTTTATCACGGAACCACCCGTTTTCATAACAATGCCCAAGAACCATAACATAAATGTATCATATAAAACATGCATAAAGGAAATTTAACATTTCCACATTTCAATCACAATATAACACTTTAGTATATTGATATAATGAATCCATTCAAAAAGAAACCATTTCCAAAACCATTTAAAACATTTAATAAAGAGATTTTTGAATCAAAGTGTCCCATACCACCTTGAAGCTTAAAATTTTAAACCATTAATATCCATATAAATAAATCCTTAGAACCATTTTGAAAACATGGATATTAATAAGAACAAATAATTAAAACATTTAAAATGATATTTTGGTTAAAGGGGTTTTACCAATATTAGAGACACTTGAATACAATAATTGAGGAATAACATTTAGTCAGAACTTTATAATATCATGAGAATAAATGTATTCATGATATAATACTCCAAAGGACAGTATATACACCATATAAGAGTGAATTGGTGCAAAACAACAATGAACCCTTAATAGAAATGTCAAATGTGATGAAATCCCTTATAAAGAAGGTATCCTTAAATTAAGGACAAATCAATCTCAAAAATATGTGTGAAAAATATAAATACACCCAATATAAGTGGATATTAAGTGTAAAACAATAAAAGGTCATTCACACATATTCAATGGATGACATATTCAATGACTACATGTTGAACCCAAAGAAATCGAAATTGGGTTAAAAAGTTCCTTCACAGCCTAACGGCATCAAATCAAAATGAGTTGATGAGAGATAAAAAGTGTATCTCATCACTTGGACATAAAATTTAAATTAATAAGGATATATGAGAACATATCCCAACATAACAGTATGTAAATTAAACGACCCAACAAAAAAAGTCTTTTAAAAAAGAGGAGGGCGAAAGGTTCCCTTACCGACTTGGGTATCTTTCAAAACATACACCCCATGAAAGAAGGACAATAGATCATTGATGTAAATACTCATAAATGAAAGTATATTACAAAAATAGTAGAATAATGGGCAGTACATACACCACTCAATGGAATTTGTGGCAAATGTAGCATAAATATCACGGGAATAAAAGTGAGATGAAAAATCCCTTACGAAAACTCGGCAGCCTAACGACGGCACATAAAACTTCAGAATATGGATTTATGAGATCAAATAGGGTATCTCATCACATTACAATAAAATGTATAGAAAGAGGAATATAAAAGAACATCCCCCAACATTACAAATAGGAGCTTAAAAGAAGTGACATAAAGGAGAGTACTTAAAAAGAAAGAGAGAGGTCAGATCTCTTACGAAAGTTCGGCAGCCTAACAGCGCCACTCAAAACATCCAAAATGGATTGACGAGAGAGAATAGGTTCTATCATCACATGAACATAAAAATTACAGTAGTTTTAATATAAAATATCATCCCAATAACAAGAAATATGAGCTTTAAAAGGAATGACATAAAAGTGTGTACTTAAAAAGAAAGAGAGGAGTAGGATCCCTTACCTCGGGTCCGACTTGACTCGATCATTCTTTAATATCCTGAATAATAAACTTGAGTTAATTTATACTTCCTTAAGAACCTTTTTCAATTTCATTATTCCTTTTATATCACTTATTACCATGTCATAAACATTATGTAATCATTTAAGTTAATAATATTTGTTTTGCCGATATTTGGTTCTTAAGTCGAAAGTGGACTTCTTGCAATTACATGTTGTTTGTGTGGCCAAATGTTTATTATATCTAGAATTGTATTCATGATGTAGATATCATATATGTCATATATATCCAGTAAATGAATGCATTTATAACATTACATAATCATTTAGAGGTAAGAAATGAAATGCACCGTTAATGGAGACGGTAAGCCGTATGTACGCATGAACGCTATTTTCATTTCTATTTCGTATTTTATAGAATGGAATAATAATTATATAAAGGTATATTATAATTCCAGTATAATATCATATATAATATCATAGTTCCATCCTTTATATGTCCCACATATGGTATTTAACGAATCAAATCACTTTGAGGGGGCGGTAGTCCGCACTTCCTTAAATGAAGATATCGCGTTTACCCATAATGGAAACCATAAAGGTATGCCAAAAAAAAACAGAAGCTTATGGAAAACATAAACATATTATATATCATATATAAAAATAGTGACATCATAGTGGCCACCTTTGAAGGTGTTAAATGAGTATTGAACAATCATCGTTTCGGGAGGCAGAATTTCGCCATCCACGGAAACCGTATGTTCTTTAACCATTTTATGTAGGTGTGTGAGAGTGTAGCTCGAATAAATCTTATAACAACATCCTAGTATATTGAAGATACTGGTGTTGTTACAAAAGAAGTAAATAAAAAGAGTTTATGGGGTTGGAGAAGCAAAATAAAACAAATGAACATGAGAGAATGAATTACCTTTAAAAGTGTAACTCCTTTTGATTTGAGCCTAAAGGCTTCCTTTGAAAGGATTCTACCCAAAGGGAATCCTCTAGGATGAGGAGAGGGATGTGTAGAGAGTAAATGGGCAGGGGTTGGCCGAGCCAAAGGCTTGAGGAGTGTGTGAAATGAGGTAGAGGTGGGGGCCTTTTATAAGAGGAGAGGAGGGGCACTTTTGGAAAGTAAAGAAATATTACTTTATTTGAAAATGTGTTTCGGTTTTAAAAGGTCCCAAATTGATATAATTCGTGGCTAATGTGATAAGTCTTCGAATTACACACATACAATTGGTTTTGGCCATGTTTAGGTTGTAGAGTTTACATTATCTTTCCATTTTATTTAAATCGTTAAATAATGAGGTCATCGCTGCATCATCATGATGTCATAAATAATTTAATTGATTTAAGGTCTAAAAATTATAAAAAAATACTATGATGTAGGAAATAGTTTTATCTTTCCAATGAATATTTATAATCAAAAATCCGATCTTTATAACCCCATGTAAAATGTTTTTTCGTAAAACATATTATGTTTGTGTCATTTTTTACTTTTACATTAAATAAACAGTTATTTATGTCATTTCCCAACCTAAGTGGATCCATGGGGTCCCCAAGTTGACCCATGGATTGTCTTGGTCGTCCATGACAGAACCAATGAGTGTAGGACATGTGTCAAGCTCATCTCATTTTATTAAAGCATTATTTTTACCTTAAACTACACTAATTACCACTAATCACGATTAAAAACTTAATAAGTTACTATTCCCCAAAAAATTTTTTTTATCCCATTGAACCACATTTTACTTCTTAATGAAAACCATGTATGTCGGATTTTTGAAATTCAAAACACAAAGATGGCAAAATTTCATTTAAACGGAAAAATCAGTTTTTATAAGTACCACTTAGTGGTTTCACTATTCATCAAAAATTAAAGTTTTTCAGAAAAATCCCAAAAATTCACCCTAAGCTATATTTGATATTCCGAATTCAAAAATGAAGTATATTTTACAAAATTCAAAACATATAAGTCACATTAATTAATTTAATAATTAATTCCCGCTGTCAGATCAAATAGCGTGTTTTTATAAAACAATAAGTATCAAAAGATTGACACCAGTTTAAGTCTAATTTCAAAGTGAAATTGATTCCAATGACCACCATTGGATTAAATGGTAAAAATATATTCTAATTTCACTTTGAAACCAATTCAAAATATAATCTATTCATATAAATAAATTAGATTAAAAAGAGGTTTTGAATTAAAATACAACATTTTACACTATTCATTAAAAAAATGAACTTTATTGGAAAGATACCAAAAATTTACACAAAGTAAATTTTGATGTCCAAATTCTTAAGAAGAGTTTTATTCGGTCCAATAGAATGTATAAGAGTGAACAAAACTATATATAATGACGGTTCACCATCAAAAGGTGATAAGTGAACCTTTAGTGAGAACTAGGGCATATACGCCTAAAATTTAATTCTTTCTATATTTTAAGCCTTTATCTTTTATTGGATATATCTAAAAACATTTAAAAACATATATAATCATATTTTAGTTATTTCTATCCATTCCCGCCAATACAACGGCTACATGTTAACTACCATTTAAAATAATATTATTTTATTATTAGAGTGCAACGTAAGATTTCAATGAAACTCTTTGTTGTGTGTCGGGTACGCTATCAAACATAGCAACCCTTTAAAGTAATATTAATACTTTATTCAGAAATTTGGATAAATAAGAAAATTCCATATTCTTTATTTACCTGGGGTGTTACATCCTTCCCCCCTTTTGGGAATTGCGTCCTCGCAATTTTTAAAATTGAGCTTGGAAACATCCTTGAAAGTCCTACATCGGAACAAAAGTCAGTAAAAAAATCACTTTAAAATAATGAAAGATAAGTACAAAGGTCACCCGAGTTAACCTATACTAGGATTCCAAGTATGAAAATATGGACATGGAGGAAAAAACAATGGGTCATGTTCTGATGGAGAGTGATAGAAAACATGTTTAAGAGAAAGTTAACCACGAGAAAATCACAAACTTGTGATGGGTTAAACGGCACTCGATTCCCCAGTAGGAAAAGTTAATAGACAACATTTTTGTTTTAATTTACTTTTTATTGAGGAATTTATTCATAAGGAAACATAATCACATATCATGTTGACTTTCAACTTTTACTAGATTCCTTAATCAAACTCATATTTTTTCCAAAAGACTAGTATTTAGGGAGACTTGTTCGCATTAAGAGTACTATAATCAACTTTTAGAAAATCACATAATCCACAAAAGAGAACTATATACTTCCCATGTCTTTAGACATTAACCAAAACCAAAAACAAAAAGTTTAGTACAAGGTCAGATAATCAAGAAAAGGATAACCCTTTATAAAAATAAAATCTATTCTTAATCTCCAAAATTTGTCAAACAAAACCCAAGGTTCAACAAGGATCATCCGATAAACAATTAGTCCATAAAATTCTTCAAATTAAACCAATATAAGATTGAAACCCAAATATTTTAAGGATTTAGTCACATAGTCTTCCAAGTTAAATCGTAACATTTATCTCCAAACAACATCAGTTGCTCCTAAAGTCTCGTATTGAAAAGTAATTAACCTAATCACATATCCTCCATGATAGGTTAAAAATTTTCATAAATAACCCAAAATCAACTTACTCTTAATTCATAAAATCATATAACTAAAAAGAATCAGTCAAACCAACCAGGGACTTCACGTAGTCCAGTGGTAGGTGATAAATACCAGTCACAATTTGGTTGTGGGTTTGATTCCCACAGCTTTGTCCGACATGACGGGTAGTCACACGGTCTGCGTGTTGTCCTTTTTCCAAAACTATATAATTCTCAAATCATTCCCCAAAAAGGGATAAAATCATCAAAAATAACCATAACATAATTTAACCTCAATTTTATCTCATGCCTTTCACTTCAATCATAACATATAGTAACCCATAATTACCTCAAAAGTAAGGATCATATAAACCCTAATGGTCACCTTAATAATTATTACATGAATTTCCACATCAAGTTGTCCATCTTGTACATGATGCATTAGAGAACTCACTAAGGTTGAAGTGGTTTATCATGAATCCTTGATAGTTAGTTTAGAACAACCATGAGTTTCCTCATTGAATCCCCCATTTTATCTAGTATCTTAATCAGAGAACCACCACAGTTTCCTTCAAACCTGTTGTCTCTTTGGTGCCTGCTAGATCCATCCATTCACTAAAAACAGAAATGTCAGTGTGAGTATATCAACAAAACCATCATGTACTAATGAGGAAGGTAAACACTAAGATACACTTACTCATTCACTTTATCTAAAACTAGGACTCTTTCTGAAATCCTAACCATTGTGGTAATGTCACTTATGCTTATAGAAAACCCTAACCTCTAATGTTATCTAAACCAACCTCTGATACCAAATATAAGGCCCCAGCCTTAAACCTTACTTAATCTAGAGTTATTACAAGATTACACATTGAAGATCTTTTCAGGTTTAGAGTTTTAGAGAATTAGATCATGAAACTTGCATTACATTCCACATTTAAACAAAGTGGTTACATAAAAGATAGTATTCATTCTTCCCATCAACGGAAACATATTTAAAATATAAAACAGATTCTTTCTTGACACATCCTTGACACTATCATCACATCATGTACCTTTCCCTTGACCTGTGAAAAACATTTCAAAAACTTGGGATGAGCATAAAAATCTCAGTAAGGGTTATAAAAATATGGAAAGGAAACATGAGTTCATATATACATAAGAATGAAATCATACTTTACCCATAAAACATAAGCACTTTAACATAACTCATCAAATCATGAATAAATCATAGAAATCATAAGACATAAAGGTAACTTGAGGCATTCATAAAATTATTACATAGGGAGTAACCCTCTTGGTTACATTTGTAATACCCATCACAGTATATTCCCTAAATCTCTTTGGAGAAACCTTAACGTTTCACTCCTTCGCGTTACCCAATGCATTGGAGAGCTATATCGGGCTCACCCGCCCTTAGTTTATCACGGAACGACCCGTTTTCATAATAATGCCCAAGAACCATAACATAAATGTATCACATAAAACATGCATAAAGGAAACATAACATTTCCACATTTCAATCACAATATAACACTTTAGTATATTGAAATAATGAATCCATTAAAAAAGAAACCATTTCCAAAACCATTTAAAACATTTAATAAAGAGATTTTTGAATCAAAGTGTCCCATACCACCTTGAAGCTTAAAATTTTAAACCATTAATATCCATATAAATAAATCCTTAAAACCATTTTGAAAACATGGATATTAATAAGAAAAAATAATTAAAACATTTAAAATGATATTTCTTTTTTCAAAGGTGGGGCTAGGCCCCAAAATATTATATTAAAAGAAGATCAAAGGAGAACACTGAAAGTCAACATGTAGGATAATACATCAAGTTCCCTGTCCCGGTGAACAAATCTTTTTCCTTACCTTGTCAGCAATTAATCTTTCTTTCTCTCTCCATTCGTTCCATGTTTTGGCACTGATATGCCTTCGACCTCTTCCTCTCGTATAGTGACTTTCAAGCTCCTTGGCTTGCTGTAGCAATGATTCTACATCTTCATCCGAGCTGTCAGCTTGCACCTCCTCCTTCATCTTCAAGGCCTCTTTTCCTACCCTTTTTTGACTTCTAGTTCTGACTTGTTGCCAAGTACCTCCATCATCTCCATCTTTTTGGTGGCTTTTCCTTGGTTTATCTGTTTTCTGTTCTGTCTCCTGCACATCCAGTGTAGAGATAAGAGATGATTCTTTCAAGGTGTTACTCACCTTCCCCGCTGGAGTGGCCGTGGTGTTTTCCACCACTTCATTAGCCGGAGTGATTGAGTCTTCAACAGCCACTACAACAGGTTCATAAATTGATGGAGCCAGAGAAAGAGAAGCAGAAACAGCCTTTTCAGAAAATCCAGGTGAAGCAGTAGCTTCACAGTTTTTAAAACACCCACTCAAGGCAGAAGGTGTCTGCTGAATTTCCAGCAGTTTTTGTGGGTTCAAAGTCGTGGATTCCACCTCTTTCCGAGGAGGATCAACAATTACAGCCGCTAACTGGCCTGCAGCACTACATGGAAAATTGGAATTTCTCACATGCTCATGAGGAGAGATCTGCCTATCATCCTTGCCAGGTGAGGGAAAAGTGGGTGATGAAGCCCCAATATCCCCCTCAACTCCAGGAGTAATAGCCACAGTGGGATCAGAAGTTGGATACAAAGGCATTTTTCCAGCTTTTTTATCAGCACAAGAATGTGTGTCAGAGGAGGAAGAAACTACTTTCACCAAAAAAGAATCATCTTGAACCTTGGGCAGGGGGGGCTGGGAAACAGTGAGCCCCACCTTTTCCGGAACCTGAGTGAGGTCCTTGGCAATATGGGTCTCACAATTCTCCCCATGCTCAACAATATCAGCCCAAGACCGAGTGCCATGCTGTCCAGTGATCAACTGAGATTGATCATGCACAAAAGATGGATCTACAATAGGATCTGCTGTGTTATCTGCCAAAGTATTATGCATAGCAATAGGCGGAGGTGAAACAACCTTATTTTGATTATTGTCAAGATCACATTGGACATAAGGAACAGAGATCGTCTGAGCAGAATTAACAGAAATCAGGACATCCCCATTAAGACCAGCAGTCTGTGTAGTTAAACCAGAACTATTGGTCTTCTGGTGATGTGATTTTTTGAAGCAGGAATGCATATCATGCCCACGTTTAGTACAGGAAGCACAAACAATTGATCTTCTACAATTTGAAGACTCATGACCTATAGTCTTACAGTCTGAGCAAAACTTGGGAAGGTTTTCATATTCGATTTTCAGTTCCAATTCATCAACATCAGTAGAGAGAAAGACCTTATCAATTAGAGTAGAACAAAGATCAATTTCAACTAAAAACCTGGCATAGTGTCCATACCTGGCAGCTTCCGTTTCCTTGTCCAATTTGATTGGAACTCCCATTGCTAGAGCAATATCATATAGAATGCGAGGGTGCCAAAGGATCCAATTTAAACCAAATACCTTCACCCAAGTCTGAACTGTCGTATTTCCTATTTCCAGTGGGTTAAAGCTTCTGTCCCATTCTCGGATATGCAAGGCTCCAGGCTTGAAGGATATAGAGCCGTGACCCCAGGCATGCATCTTAAGGTCTTCGGATGGAAATAAGATGTGGTAAAACCCTTTCCCTAAGGAGATGCATTTCCAGGAATCGAAACCCCAGACTTCCGTCAAGCGTTGTATCAGAAGTTCAAGCTTCCATGGCGTAGAGCCTTTCGGCAAGATGAGTCTGGCAATAATAGAGTGCGCACCCATCTCCAGTCTTTCCGATATGGCATCCATATCAGCTTTGACGTGAGCTACTATGCCTTTCCTATGAATACCAGCATTCGAAGCATTGAAGGAAGTAAAGTTGCGGTTATGAGAACTGACCTCATTTCTATTCGAATCCGAAGATTTTCGATTCACGAGCGCTGATGCTGCCTGGAGTTTATGAGAATCGAAACGCCCTTGTGCGAGAAATTCCGCCATTGATGTTGAAGACGGAGGATGCAAACCCTAATCGACATATCGAAAGGCCAGGGTGCGCTCCGCACTGCTCGCCATTTCAATAGCATTTAAAATGATATTTTGGTTAAAGGGGTTTTACCAAAATTAGAGACACTTGAATACAATAATTGAGGAATAAAATTTTTTCAGAACATTATAATATCATGAGAATAAATGGATTTATGATATAATACTCCAAAGGACAGTATATACACTATATAAGAGTGAATTGGTGCATAACAACAATGAACCCTCAATAGAAATATCAAATGTGATGAAATCCCTTATAAAGAAGGTATCCTTAAATTAAGGACAAATCAATCTCAAAAATATGTGTGACAAATATAAATACACCCAATATAAGTGGATATTAAGTGTAAAACAATAAAAGGTCATTAACACATATTCAATGGATGACATATTCAATGACTACATGTTGAACCCAAAGAAATCGAAATTGGGTTAAAAAGTTCCCTTGACAGCCTAACGGCATCACATCAAAATGAGTTGATGAGAGATAAAAAGTGTATCTCATCACTTGGACATAAAATTTAAATCAATAAGGATATATGAGAAGATATCCCAACATAACAATATGTAAATTAAAATACCCAACAAAAGAAGTCTTTTAAAAAAGAGGAGGGTGAAAGGTTCCCTTACCGACTTGGGTATCTTTCAAAACATACACCCCATGAAAGAAGGACAATATATCATTGATGTATATACTCATAAATGAAAATATATTACAAAAAGCGTAGAATAATGGGAAGTACATACACAACTCAATGGAATTTGTGGCAAATGTAGCATAAATCTCACGGGAATAAAAGTGAGATGAAAAATCCCTTACGAAAACTCGGCAGCCTAACGGCGGCACATAAAACTTCCAAATATGGATTGATGAGATCAAATAGGGTATCTCATCACATTACAATAAAATGTAAAGAAAGTGGAATATAAAAGAACATCCACAAACATTAAAAATAGGAGCTTAAAAGAAGTGACATAAAGGAGAGTACTTAAAAAGAAAGAGAGAGGTTATATCTCTTACGAAAGTTCGGCAGCCTAACGGCGCCACTCAAAACTTCCAAAATGGATTGATGAGAGAGAATAGGGTCTCTCATCACATGAACATAAAAATTACAGTAGTTGTAATATAAAATATCATCCCAATAACAAGAAAGTTGAGCTTTAAAAGGAATGACATAAAAGTGTGTACTTAAAAAGAAAGAGAGGAGTAGGATCCCTTACCTCGGGTCCGACTTGACTCGATCGTTCTTTAATCTCCTGAATAATAAACTTGAGTTAATTTCTACTTCCTTAAGAACCTTTTTAAAGTTCATTATTCCTTTTATATCACTTATTACCATGTCATAAACATTATGTAATCATTTAAGTTAATAATATTTGTTTTGCCGATATTTGGTTCTTAAGTCGAAAGTGGACTTCTTACAATTACATGTTGTGCGTGTGGCCAAATGACTATTATATCCATAATTGTATTCATGATGTAGATATCATATATGTCATATATATCCAGTACATTCATGCATTTATAACATTACATAATCATTTTGAGGTAAGAAATGAAATGCACCGTTCATGGAGACGGTAAGCCGTACGTACGCATGAACGCTACTTTCATTTCTATTTCGTATTTTATAGAATGGAATAATAATGATATAATGGTATATTATAATTCCAGTATAATATCATATATAATACCATAGTTCCATCCTTTATACGTCCCACATATGGTATTTAACGAATCAAATCAATTTGAGGGGGCGGTAGTCCGCACTTCCTTAAATGAAGATATCGCGTTTACCCATAATTGAAACCATAAAGGTATGCCCAAAAAAACATAAGATTAAGGAAAACATAAACATATTATATATCATATATAAAAATAGTGACATCATAATGGCCACCTTTGAAGGTGTTAAATGAGTATTGAACAATCATCGTTTCAGGAGGTAGAATTTCGCCATCCATGGAAACCGTATGTTCTTTAACCATTTGATGTAGGTGTGTGAGAGTGTATCTTGAATAAATATTATAACAACATCCTAGTATATTGAAGATACTGGTGTTGTTACAAAAGAAGTAAATAAAAAGAGTTTATGGGGTTGGAGAAACAAAATAATACAAATGAACATGAGAGAATGAATTACCTTTAAAAGTGTAACTCCTTTTGATTTGAACCTAAAGGCTTCCTTTGAAAGGATTATGCCCAAATGGAATCCTCTAGGATGAGGATAGGGATGTGGAGAGAGTAAATGGGCAGGGGTTCGCCGAGCCAAAGGCTTGAGGAGTGTGTGAAATGAGGTAGAGGTGGGGGCCTTTTATAAGAGGAGAGGAGGGGCACTTTTGGAAAGTAAAGAAATATTACTTTATTTGAAAATGTGTTTCGGTTTTAAAAGGACCCAAATTGATATAATTCGTGGATAAGGTGATAAGGCTTCGAAGTCCACTCATCCAATTGGTTTTGGCCATGTGTAGGTTGTATATTTTACATTATCTTTCCATTTTATTTAAATCGTTAAATAATGAGGTCATCGCTGCATCATCATGATGTCATAAATAATTTAATTTATTTAATGTCTAAAAATTATAAAAAAATACTATGATGTAGGAAATAGTTTTATCTTTCCAATTACTATTTATAATCGAAAATCAGATCTTTATAACCCCATGTAAAAATTGTTTTTGTAAAACATATTATGTTTGTGTCATTTTTACTTTTACATTAAATAGAAAGTTATTTAAGTCATTTCCCAACCAAAGTGGATCCATGGGGTCCCCAAGTTGACCCATGGCTTATCTTGGTCGTCCCTAACACAACCAATGAGGGTAGGACATGTGTCAAGCTCATATAAGTTTATTAAAGCATTATTTTTAACTTAAACTACACTAATTACCACTAATCGCGATTAAAAACTTAATAAGTTACTATTCACCAAAAAATTATTTTTATCCCATTGAACCACATTTTACTTCTTAATGAAAACCATGTATTTCGGATTTTTTAAATTCAAAACACAAAGATGGCAAATTTTCATTTAAACGGGAAAATCAGTTTTTATAAGTACCGCTTAGTGGTTTCACTATTCATCAAAAATTGAAGTTTTTTCAGAAAAATCCCAAAAATTCACCCTAAGATATATTTGATATTCCTAATTCAAAAATGAAGTCTATTTTACAGAATTCAAAACATATAAGTCACATTATTTAATTTAATAATTAATTCCCGCTGTTAGATCAAATAGCGTGTTTTTATAAAACAATAAGTATCAAAAGATTGACACCAGTTTAAGTCTAATTTCAAAGTGAAATTGATTCCAATGACCACCATTGGATTAAATGGTAAAAATATATTCTAATTTCACTTTAAAACCAATTCAAAAGATAATCTATTAATATAAATAAATTAGATTAAAAAGAGGTTTTGAATTAAAATACAACATTTTACATTATTCATTAAAAAAAATGAACTTTATTGGAAAGATACCAAAAATTTACACAAAGTAAATTTTGATGTCCCAATTCTTAAGAAGAGTTTTATTTAGTCCAATAGAATTTATAAGAGTGAACAAAACTATATTTAATGATGGTTCACCATCAAAAGGCAATAAGTGAACATTTAGTGAGAACTAGGGTATATACGCCTAAAAATGAATTCTTTCTGTATTTTAAGCCTTTATCTTTTATTGGATATATCTAAAAACATTTAAAAACATATATAATCATATTTTAGTTATTTCTATCCATTCCCGCCAATACAACGACTACATGTTAACTACCATTTAAAATAATATTATTTTATTATTAGAGTGCAACTTAAGATTTCAATGAAACTCTTTGTTGTGTATCGGGTACGCTATCGAACATAGAAACCCTTTGAAGTAATATTAATACTTTATTGACAAATTTGGATAAATAATAAAATGTCATATTCTTTATTTACATGGGGTGTTACAATATATATTTCACTCTTCAATTATTTTTTAAAATAGTTATTTACATTTTAACAACATTGTTCTTGTGTGTTAAAAAGATTGGTGACTACAATGTTCCATAATATGAGGTTCTAGGTTTTTTATTTACTGGGTATTATTACCCCATTGTACTATTTTCAATTATATAGACTATACTCCTAATTGAGATGTAATGTTTTATAATGAAAAAATAAATTGTAATTTTTTGTCTGAATGATATGTACGATACATTATATAATATATATATCAGAGGGTAAATTTTTGAATATCTAAATATTTTTGGTCCTTACATTATACCCTATATTAAATTTAATCCTTGATTTTTTAACTCAAACCCTCAGACATAATAATATTATGGATTTTTTTTCATTTAATACACTAGTCCACATGTTTCATCTTTATACATTATATTTCACCATTTTACTTTGAAAAGATGATTTATCTTGTTTTATATTTGTTTATATATATGATCCAATATTTTTATTATCATCACTTCGTATGAGATATCATCCTCTAACTAAACTACCACTTAATTCAATACAAATGAATGATATCGTATGTACATCCATAAGATAGTTACATGGAAATATCTTGAAATTGTGATAAGATTGGTTGAATGAAAAGTTCACAGGCTATAATACCCACGTGATCAAGAATCACAAAGGGGAAAATTTAGTAAGGATATAACAATAATTTATTCAAAAACATAAAAAATATCTTCCATATTAATATTCAATGGAATTCCTTTTCCCCAAATCTAATATAGTGTCATTGTTAATTATTTTCATTATTGATCTTTAGTTAACTATGAAATGTTGTGATGAGATAATAAATCACTTGAACATTATTTTTCACATATTATACACGTTTTCTCATAATATATTTTTTCTCAAAAGTCATCTATGAAATTTGGAGTATTACATAAATTCCCATTGTGTACATCATAAGAATCAATCGGAATTTTTTAATAGAAGCATTATATGGATAAGAACTCAACCTTGGGAAGATGTTGATCATAGACTTATTTAATATCCATTGTGTATTATTTAAGAATTTTATACATATATTTCAATTTTCCATAAATATTTAATTTTTTTGAGTTTTTATACCATTCTTATAAAGACCCCAATACAAGTAGTATAGAGCCTAGGGTTTGTAAATTACATTAGCACTAGACTCAAGTTATCCCATCCAAAATAAACAAATAGATTAATAGTCTGGTAAAACAAGATACATACTTAAATTAGACATTACATTAGAAAATATAAAATATAACATATTATTCTATTTTTGAATACTAGTATTTATTTTGTCATAGGCCAAAAAATAAATCATAATACATTTCATAGCATCATTTTGAAAGGAAACATAAGAAAATAGTGATATAATATGCTTATTAAAGGAATTCATAAGTGAAAACTATGATGAATAATTAAGGAATAATAAAATGGAAGGTTAAATATATGGGAACACATTCAATTTAAAAAATAAATTTATCCTTAAGAATTTTATGATATGGAAATATAATGATCAAATAATGCCATATAAATAATTATATGATCATGGAACATATGCATGGATTTCGTTACTAATAAAATAATCTCATGTAGACCACTTACTAATCTCATAATGAGGTAATTAATAATTATTGAGAACTGAAAATCACCATCAAGTCTTTATCCAAGACATATGAGAATTATGTCTAGACCTCATGCAATGACATCTATGAAAATGGATAAGTCCTCATCCAAAAACCAAACTAATTTCTCTCATGGGACCTCCGAATGCATCAGAGGGCCATATCGAACCATTCATATCACTTATTAAGTTCATCGAATTTTTATATGAAATGAGAAAATAGTAATCTATGTAATCATTCATATTGAAAAACATACATATTAAATGTTAAAATAATCCCTTAAAAAAACTATCCAAAGTAATATCTTGAATGGAATCCTAATAAACATCCATAGTAAAATTGATCATAATCCATCCAAATTGACCAAAAACATTCTAATTAAATCATTTGGATGGAATACTAAAATTATAACAACATTGGAACATATGATTCAAGGAAGGATGTTAACATATATTAAAATATTTTCAAACTTTCACTGGAATATTTCATGGGGAAAATACACAATTTCACTTTGAAAAAAAATAATTAAAATATACAAATTTCAAAAATATAAATAGTTTTTTTAAAAAAATATTCTTTTAAAAGTTTAATATAATATTGATATCAATTATAAATCAGGAAATTATTAAACTCTATTCATGCCGTATAAGTTAAAAACATTCCTTTCAGGATTTTTTAAAATTATAAACAATACCTCATTTGGAAAATGACATGATGATTACTTTTGTTAAATAGAAAATTAATAATAATGAAATAGAAAAATAATTAGATAATAGTAAATTTTTTGGATTTTTTTTAGAAATCATAAATATGGAAGACAAATGATATTTGGCATTAGAGCGAAAAGGTAGCTTTTATTGAAAATCCTTAGCAGTCATTTCAAGTATTAATGAAAGGTAAACTGTAAAATTACATGAAAATTTCATGAATATATATTGGAGAGGAAAATATATCGATTTTATGATATTAATGTCAATAAATTTTCCCAAGGGATACTTAAACATAAAAAATCATGAATAGTATTGATAATATGAAAAGAACCCTTATCATAGGTTCAACTTCATTCATATGAATCTGAACCAATTGAATTATAAATATATATTTTCCATACATTTATTCAGGAACCATATTAATGTATATCATAACATGTATTATTTAATTATAACCATTTATCCCCTTTATAAACAATTCATTATTAAAATCACTATTTAGGGCGATAATTGGTTTGTTATTCATGTACAGTTTTATTGGGTAGTTTTGATCCTTGTAATTTGATCATGGTTCTATCATCTAAATAATTTTAAATATGATATAATTATCATTTATATTCATTAAATACTTAATCAATATTATCTATAAACATTTTATATAGAAAATGTAATTACACCCTTCATGGAGATAGTAAATTCTACATATCTGGGAACATTGTTTTTATTTTACAATAAATATAAAGAAAGAGTGATAATAATAATTATAATTTCAAGAATAATTATTATATAATATTAATCATATATATTATTGAAATAATTCCTTATTACAATACACGTAAAATTGATATGAAAAAATAACATCTCTTAATGGAGGTGGTAATCCACATATACACATGAATTACATTATTTTATTCCCATATATCGGAAGGTGTGAAGGTAGCTATGATATTAGTTTTATAGAAGAATAATAATTTTATAATTACTATTTATAAAAACTGTAAACTAATTTTAAAAAGATTCCATGATGTATTTTGTTGTAAATTTAATTATTTACTACATGGAGATAGAAAGTCGTACACACAGATGAGTGATACCTTCAATTACAATTCAATGAGAGAGAGTGGATAATGGTGATTGATTAATATTAATAAAATATCAATATATTTTTGAGACATAATATATTATTTTATAAATAATACCATATATTTATGTCAGGTAAATAAGAAGTAAAAAAGAAAGTGATTTCTTAACGTGATTTCCTCTCATTTAAGAGAAGATATTTAAATATCTCTTAAGGGTCATAGGGTTGGTCTCTTGGGATTAAAAAATATATAATGTCAATAAAGATTTTTATAAGATATTTTTTCATTTTTTTAATGATATATATGGCTTAATGTGTCGTAAATACATGCTAGAGGAGGTTCCCTTTAATAATTGAGGTGATGTGAAATTTAGAACTTTTTTAACTTATTAAATTATAATAATGTCATTCTCAAGATAAATTCATAAAAATTGATAGGTATTTTAACCAATGGTATTATATGGCTGAAAAATAAATATCCAATAAAATTTTGGTAGGTTTATTATGTCTTAATCTATATATTTTTTAACCCCTTAGTTAATATCTTTTATCATTAATCAGGGTACTCAATTTTCATACATAAAGAGTTATAATTTTATATATAAGAAAACTATTGGATAATAAATGGAAAAAGGTCCAATTATAGACCATATAATATCACATTTTACCTCTTTGAAAATTTTAATTATTTTTAAATATTTTAATTAAATATTATTTGGAAATATTATAATTAATGTCTATTTTGACACATTTCATTTAATTTTACTTCACATAAATAAATACAAATTTTATATAGAATATAATTCATTTAAAAATAAGAAATATTTTATATTAATCTAAAATATTATTTCAATACAGTAAATAACTCAAATTATATCACTTTTTACATTATTAATATCATTTATTTTATATTTCTATTAATTGAATCAATACTGTATTAGCATTTCCCAAAAATTCAATTTGATTGTGTAATCAATTAAAATTATAAATAAATTATAACCAAGAACAAAATATCAATTTTCATAAAATTGAAATTTATATTCATTTATATAATTCCTTCTTCCCTTTATTGTCAGATAATAGATATTTAAAACTAAGAGGGTGATATTTTGTAGCTTTCATTGATTTAAATATAATATTTGAAATTTGATGGAAAATTGTTCATTAAAGATATAAATTTTAGGATTGTGGTGATAATGGTAAAATTAACAACATCCTACAAGAATTGGTATGAAAAATTATTATCCTATCTCTTATTTTCAACCTAGATTTACCCAAATTATACTTTACTGAGGTGATAAATTTTACCATAGCTACTATTCGCATAAACTGAAAAAATAAATGGGGCCTATTTATCAAAGTTGGACCTCATTGTTCCTAATAATGAATAATTTTTTATGAATAAAAATAACAAGTGTTAATAGGTAATCTAAAATCAATCCAACAATGTTAGACGAAAAACAATTTTTCAGAAAAATGCCTTTGATATATAAAATTGGGTTTATACCTTATTGAGTCATAAAATTAATTAAAATTAATAGAATTTAATTATTATTAATATAATAGAAATAATTTTGGTTTTAAAACAATTTTTAATTTTTTTTTACTTTTTAAATTCTTCATAATCAAATACTGTTCTAGATAAAAATCAATATTTTTCAGTATTCACTGGAAAATTAATATTTTTAGAAAAATATAAAAAATAACTCTAACATTATTATGATATTCTGGTTCCAATAATGATATTATTTTGATAAAATAAAATATATTTAATTTCCAAAAATTAATTATAACAGTTAGACAAAAAATTAATAAATATCATTTTTGAAGGAAAACGTGCTTTTGAAGAATGAAATAACTGTTCTAAAAATTGAGTATTTATCTTCTAAAAATTAATAAAGTAATTTTTATTTAGTAATTCTGTTATATTTATATTTCATAAATTTTTAATACTATTCAAGCCCCCTAATTCAATAGATATTATATTGTTAAATAATAATATATTTATAGTGTATTGTGCTCCATTTAAAATTGATGTTGCATATTGTGTATTCTATTAAAGAAAGTGTTATTTTAAAATCTCATTGGGTTACATTATCCCCTTCAATAAATTATTTCCTTGAAATATGAATTTGTGCCCAATAATAAAGGTTTTATCACCTTCAAATTCCTTTGTGAAAAGCCCACAATATAAAATGTTTAATAAAACATCCTTATAAAAAGTAGTAAAGGGAAGTATTAAGGCTACCAAAAACTAGGTTTTATAATAAGATAACATCATTGGGATGTAAAAATATGGACAGGGAAGAGAAAAATATTTCTCAAGGAATAATATAGAATAATATAGAACATGTTCATGAGAGTTATAACCGCAAAAAAAAAACAAATCTATGATGGGATAATAGACCATTGATTTATTGGAAAAGAAAGTTAACTTATAATGTTGTTATTCAAGTTCTTTTTCATAAAATAGAGGTATTTATTAAATATCTAGATAAATCAAAAAAATAAAAAAATCATATATTATTTATTTCTATGTATTTAATTTAGTCTCATCTATTGGTTTTTCTACGATGTATATCCAGTTAGTTTAAAACACCATGAAATGGATATTGGAGATGAATTTTTTAGGCCTGAAACACTTTTAACAAATCGAAAGACCCATATGTCATTCAATATTCCTATAAATATTTTAAAAATTATATATCAAATGTTATCCTATATTATAAATAATAATTTATCCTTAAACAATAATATCCAATTTTATACATAATCTATTCCATAATATGTTAACCTTATGTATCGTCCAGAATTTGTATAGCCAAACTCAAATGTCCCAAACCAACATCACTAAATTTCAAAAATATACTTTTAATTAACACCCCATGTATTCCTTTTTAATGTCCCATGTGGATAAAATGATCAAATATTGGCCTAAAAAAATTTAATAGATTAATTCACACGAAACCTTAATTAAAAAATGTATTCTTCCATGAATAAAATCATAATTAACAAATGTATTTCTTAAATCCAAAAATTTGGATAAACAATATTAAATTACCTTTTCATCAAATCATTATCTATTTTAAAAGTCTCCAATACTACCCCATCAAAATTTTCAATGTTAATATTATCCTTATCCCAAAAATATATTTTTAACATAACATCACAAACATAATTAGTCTTACATTTATCAAATTTATATATTCTCTAATAATATCACTATTCCGCTAAATCAAATTCCTTGGTTAGCAGTGCCATTTGACCCATTCCATAAAATTATAAATTAAAACAAACTAATGATCAATTTTATGAGGATTCATGATTCATAAAATCAAATAGCCCTCATAAAACACATCTACAACAGAATTCATGCATCAAAAAAATAAATCATAACTTCAAATAAACAAGTACATTAATCATTCCAATTTTGCTATTGTAATAAAATAATATTGACCTTGATTATGTAGTTTATTATGAGTTTTATTCCATTTATTCTTGGGAAACTCATTTTCATAGTTCACCATCCCCATAAAGATGATGTTTTGTGCATTTGGAAGCTTATTTCGTAATATTGAAATCATGAGCCTAATGCCCCATCTCTCCAAAACTTATTTCGAACTCTATTTCCCCTTAAGCAAGTACCAAGGTGTTTCTTCCCAAAATTATCACATTTTAGAAAATTCCCCATTCTCTTAATCCCATTAACTATTAATTTCACTATCATTATAACATTCTACATTTCTTAATGGAACCACTTTGTTCTATAGCATACATGATACACCACATCAAGTTTATGAAAACATTTTACTAATATTTCAATGTTATAATTAATACCATTCCACATATATGGTGTGAATAAATAGTATTTATTAAATAAAATTTTCACATGTATATATAATTAATTATTTAATGGAAACATAATCATAAATGAATGTAAACCTTTAATTAAAATAAAAGGAAATGTTTTTCTAAATAAAACTATTAAAATATGCAGAATCGTGTTTTATAAATAAAGTAAACTAATATCTCATTTTAGAATATTAATTATATATATATAATATTAATTATAATGTTTAAAATTCATTTTATGTGTTTTTAGGCATTATATATTATCAAATCAAATTTTACCTATAAAAGAATTATTTCTCAAAAATATGAGTCTTGTCGTCTTTTGGGGGAACACTAGTTTTAAGCATAGTTTTTTTCACTATAATATAATATATTTTAAAAAATTATATTCTTATTTTAAATTTGGACATAAAAAATTACTTTGAATAAATTTTTGTTATTTTTATAACACGATTAATTTTTTGATGAATAAAAAAATATTGCATTTAAATTAAATCTACATTTTCATAAGATTTATTTATACTGAAAAATAACATTTTAAAGGTTTTAAAATTATAATTAGAACATTTTTTAATCATTTAATCCAATTTATGTCATTGGAATCAATTTTACATTATAATTGTATAGAAAAACTAGATGAAATTTTGAATGTTTTTACTTTTAAAACACATTTTATTAGACCACCAATGAGAATAATTTTAATTTAATTTATGTGAATTATGTGTTCTGAATTTGGAAAATGGATTCCCTATTTGGAATCATAATTTTAAAGTTATATTATTTGGTACCTTGTATTTTTTGACATTATGAAAAATATATTTAGTAATAATTTTTATTACCACGATTAATGGTTAATCGAGTAATTAAAAGTAAAAAATTAGATTATAAAAAAATAAAATTAACAAAAAACTTTTCCTTATTTAATTGTATGACTATGGTCTGACTATGAGAATCCTTGGGCCTATTTTGGGTCCACATTGATCCACATGGATGTCATTAACAAATTTATAAAATTATATTCAATGAAAAGTCATTTTTTCCACTTTTTTTTAGCAAGTAAAATATTATTAATATGGGGTTATAAAAGGGATATCTACATGTAAAATATTATATAGAAATATACTATTGTTTTTTAAATCATGGGACTTTTTATGAAATAAATAATTATATGAAATTTTGACAAAATGTCGACGTAATAATTGCTTTATTAATGAATGAATAAAATAAATAAATAAAATAATATTAAAATAAATAAAATATGACAAAATTTATGTCATTATAATTTTTTTTTGAATTAACTTAACATTTTAATTATATATTGGAATAATATTTTTATACTATATCATTTTTTAATGATATTTTTAAAAATTCAGGAAATGAATTGTCTGAAAATTATCACTATTTGTATTTTAAAATATAACATACTTTATTAAAAACTATAAACTTTATAGAGATCCAAGATTTTTAAAACGAGTTGTGTTATGTCCTAAAATTTAATTGAGTAATATATCATTGGTAATTTGTCATTCATGGTAATTATATGGTCTCTCAAAGTGTAAATTATTTGATAAAACAATAAGAGTTAAAAGCATTAAAACAAACAGATAACTATTTAAAAAATCTTCATAGCTTGTATAATTTTATTTGGATTGTTATATTTTGTAGCATAATAATAATATATTTAAAATAAATAACTTTAAATCTATTAAGAAAATAAAATTAATTTATAATAATTTAGTAGTTAGAAGAATTTCAAGAGTGCCCTACCCCTCACTAATAAAAGGACCCTACTTCCTATCATTTATTCACACTTTTAAACAATTTTTTATATTAAAATATCTATTTATATACCATACTATAATACCTCTCCAAATTCATGAGGCATTATTTTAGTCATAACACCCTCTTAACATTGTTAAGGTGTTACTAAAAGGTGATCGTCCAAAGAAAAAGTTTCGTTTTAATCATGTATTTTTATTTTATTTCATATTATACATATGTAAAATATTATTCTACCTTGATCATATAATAAATACAGTATAGTAAATATAATTATATGTTATTATTTTAATATAACTACATAAATCCATCTCTAATTCCATCAAATTAGAAAATAATTAATCGTTTGTCCGTACATGTGAACAATCACCTTCATGGAATAATATAATTCAGTTTCTATTATTGTCTTTCAAGAATAGTTATAATTATGGAGTTAATGTTTATATATAATATTAATGAAATATTTATAATTATAATATAATAATATATGAACTAATTTATTACCCTGCATGCACATAAAAATGGTAACGTCGTTCGTGCATACATGGGAACTATATCCTCTTTCAAGCGTTATGATTTATTTTTCTTCAACACATCACAAGTATGATATATTTTAGTATATATAAATTATTAATATTATATATATGATATAATTATCATTATGGAAATTTAAAATGGTAATTACCTTATTTCCAAATTTATCATTAAAAAAGGCAAAGTTACTCGTGTGTATGTATAATATACTGTCTCCAAGATTATAAAGGGGTTCATTTTTCATAACCATTATTAAATAGTTTTCTTTTTAAGTATAATTAATGATTAATAGTGAATATTATGTCATTAATATTATTCTAGATATGATTTAATAATGAACACTTTTGGAGGTTGACATCATACCAAGTCATTATTGACTCATGTATCAAATATCTTGAAAATATCTGACGTAAACATAAATAATTGTGTAATAGTTATAATATGGTTATAAGTGATATAAAAAGAAAAAGCAAACATTAAAGGGTTTTTAACCATGTAAATAATTAAAATAATTTTATCATTCATGAATATAAAGAACATATTTGATGAATCAGACTTGAGGTATGGGATTTAATCTCAATCTCATTTCATTGAGGTATTTCTTAATGATATCTGCCATTATTATTTTATAGGGTGTCCATAAAAATACTATGTCATTTCATATCCATAATTTTTCTATAAAATATTTACTTAAGGTTTTTTAAATGTATTATTTCATGTAAATTATGATTTAAATCTTTAAATTTGTATGGGACACCTTGAATGTTTAAAGATTTAATTATAAAATAATTTTTTTCATGAAAATATAGAAAATATAATTTTATATATTTATTTATATGAATATAAACAGATTTTAAATAAATTTTTATTTTCATTACTAATTTCATTAATATTTCCTCAAAAAAAAATTTTTAGCATATTTTATTCAGAGTATTTTGACACATGATAAACAGAATGTTTTATTATATATACGGAAACAATATCTTGTCAACCACCTTGACCATTATTTGATATTTTTCTTCATCTACGTGGCTTAAGGTTTTTATTAAAGAAATATAAACCACTTATTACATGTTCTATGCATTCTCGAATTGATAATGGTTTTGAAAATGGATTAATTATTTCAATATCTTGAAAATGTTTCTTGTATTGTAAATGAAATATTATAAGTGAAATGATAGAAATTCAAATATTTTATGGGATATGATTATATAATAGTACTTGGTATAATTATGGGTGGTTACATGATATACCAAGGATGTTTAGTTATATTAAAACCTCTAATTCTTTGGGTATGGATGTTTTCAATATGTTTATTCCCTTTGTAGGAGGGACATGCATGGAAGTCAGTCGTATGGCCATTCCATTAGAAATAGTGACATATATGGAAGTTCACAGTTTAGTAATTCCATTTTAGTATAATTGTGTCCTAAGTAACCTAATTATATATTATATTCTTTCTTATGATATCTACTCAAAATTCATTACTCTTAAAAGGAAATATAATTATCTTATTGAAATTATGATCAGTTTTTCAGGGTATAATGTTATGTTTTAGTTTAAAGAAATTATAATGGTGTTTCACTAGGATAATGGTTTTCCTTCAACATTTCCCATATTATGATTTTTTTATCATCGTAATTCTTAGAATATTTTTACATTGGTTGAACTTTGATATTGAAAATGATGGTTTCATGATTAATGTTTTGAAGATGTGATAAGAAAAGAAATCATTTTTTATTTTAAAATGGGTTACTTTTGTTGAAAAAATGGATTCTGAGTGTAATTATCCACTAATAATTTATGATTTTAATATTTAATATTTTTTTCCTAATTCTAGGAAACTTAATAACTAAATGAACATTGGGAATTAAAGAGAATATTTTCATATCAAAAGTCATTACAATAAGTTATATTTTAGGTCAGGTCTAAACAATTGATATCTAAGCTTGATTTATACAACATTAGATATTTGGAAGTATTCTTAAGAGGTATGAATATCATCATGGGTTTGTATGTTTAATGTAATATAGTAACTTTTTGAGTATTTATATTGTGAAATTTTAAGGTGACAAATTGTATAATTGGTGAAATTTATCTTTGAGGTAATTACGGGTTATTTCTTTTTGGGATAAAAAATTGAACGTATGAGATAAACATTGAGGTTAAGACATGTTATTTTTATTTTTAGGAAAATATAATTTGTTATATATGTTATTATAATTATATAGTTTTAGAAAAAGAAAACATGTAGGATGAGTGATAACCCATCACCTTCGAAAAGGACATGGGAATCAAACCCAAAACAGTAGGTCACCATGAGTGCATCGCCTACCACTAGGCTATATGATATCTAAAAATAGATTGACTTTTTATGTTTTGTTAAATATTTTTATTTAATAAGGATAATTAAATTTTTTTAATAAAATTTAATCATATTTGAAAAATGATTTTGTGATTAAGTGATGAATGTTATTTAAGAAGATGTTCTATATTTTGGGAACCCTATAGAAATATGTAAGGAAAAATACTATGGTATTTTATTTTAGAATTAAATGTTCAATTATATTTTTCTAGAATCATTGATTTTATTTTGGAATTGTGGATATTAATTTTATTTATGGAAAATAATAATCTACCAATGAGAATATGTGTTTAGGGAAATTAATTTTTAGTATGATACATTAAGAGTTATTGTCATTATTTGGAAGTAGATGTAAAAATTTATCCTTAAAGAATATTTTATAAAATCCAAATGAATTTTATGTTTCAATAGTAGTTTATAATATTTTCAGAAAATTATGAACAATTATTTATTGAATGGTATATGTTGATTATTTGGTTTTTCTTTTGAAATTTAATGATTTAAGTGGTTTATAATAATATAAGGTTGTTTTTTTAAGAACTTTTCTTATCATGTACTAAACATTTTAATTTTTTTTAATGAGTAATGATAGGATAAATATATAGTTAATATATTATTTTGAATTTTTTCATCTCGATAAGTTGATTCTAGTTCTTTTGGTGTGAGAAATTCATCTTTAATAGTCATTGTTTGAAGAAAAATATTATATTTTAGTGGAAATTTTATTAAGATATGAAACTCTAATGGTAAAGGAAATATATCTCTTTATGATCATAGACAAGGTGGCAACATAATTAATCAACTATATGAAAGGAATCCTAAAACCAAAACTGTTTCTATTTACTTTTCCTAATATAAAATCCAAAAACCATTTAACCCATCATAACTTTATGGATTTGTGATTGTTAACTTTATCCTAAAAATATTTTATTTCACTCTCCATCAGAACATTATGGTTATTTTTTTCTTTTATATCCCTTTTTTCCTAAATGAATCCCTATAATTTGTTATCTCATGGTTCCTTGGTACTTCAATCTCTTTCATTTAAAGTGTTACTTTTATTATCCTTTTTCCAAATGGGATTGGAATAAAGGTATTTTGAAAATTCATACCATAATTATTTACCCCAAATTTAAATTGGGAGGATTAAATTTCCAAAATTAGGGGAGAATGTACAATACCATGATTTTAAAAGGAATCACATTGTGTTATAGCGGACATGATACACCACATTAAGATTAAGTGATCAAATAATTGTTATTTAAATGTTACAATTAAAACCCATATATATGAATGGTGTTAATGAATATTATTTACTAAATATAGTTTATAAATGTATATATAATTAATTAATTGGAGAAAAACTAATTATCAATGAATGTAAACCCCTTTTTAAAACACAAGGAAATGTTTTTCTGAAGAAAAAAAATTAAAAGTGGAATTTTGTGTTTTATACCAGTAAATAAAAAAATCACCTTTATTGGTTTATTAGTTTATTATATATAATATTCATTGTAATTTTTAATACTGATTTTTTCTCTAGACATATATATGAACAAATAAAATTTTACAAAAAAAATATTTCAACAAAATGAATGTTTTTCCGCCTTTTGATATCACACATTTTTTAAATATATTTTTTCTTTATTTATAAATTATATTGGTAAAAATATACTTATTCTTTGTATGTAGGCCATAAAAAATTACATTGGTTACTGTTTTTGTATTTTTATGATAAGATTTATTTTGTGATGAATAGTGAAAAAATAATGCATTTTAATTCAAAATTACTATTTCATTAAATTTATTCATTGTGTTAAATAATATTTTCAAATGGCTTAAAAATATATTTATATCATTATTTTATTATTTAATCCAATTTATATCACTTGGTTAAATTTCACATTGAAATTGGATATAAAAACATTTTAAATTTTGGATGGTTTTACATTAAAAACATGTTTTCTTATTTCATCAATGGGATTAATAATTATTTTATTTCTAAAAATTCTGTTTTTTTATTTGGAAAAATTAATTCCATATTTGGAATCAAGAGTTATGATTTATTTATATATCTTTATTTTATCTTTGTACATTATGAATAGTAACTTCAGTACTAATTTTTTTAGCACGGTTAGGGGTAAATTGGGTAGTTAATGAGAAACAATATATTAAAAAAAATAAAATTATGCTAAAACCTTTTTTAATTCAATTGGATAACTTTGGTTAGACCAAGAGAAACTTTGGGTTGATTTTAGGACCACTTATAGCCACTTGGATAACATTAATTCATTTATAATAATACATTCAATGAAAATTCATCTTTCATACACTATTATTTTTGAAAAGAAAGGTATTTTTTTATGGGGTTATACATGGGATATCTTAAAATATAAATATTATTTACAGTTCTAAAATTATTATCTAAATCCTGGTAATTATTTGAAAATATATAATGAAATTAAATGGTGACATAATGATGATGCAATAATTTCCTTTTTACTTGAAGAATTAAATAAATAATTTATAAAATATTATAATAAAATAACATGATATAATATATTCCACACATTTTTTTGGATTACTTTGAAATTCTAACATAACGATAATATATGTTTTCTAATATATCATGAATTGAAGATATTCTTAAAAATTCAACAAATGAATAGTGTCGGAATTGACACTAATGGAATTTTAAAATATAAAATAATTTCTTTAATGTTATAAAATTTATGAAATTCCCTGATTCATCCAAATAGTTGGGATAAGCCCTGGAATATCATAAATGACTTTTTTAATGGTATCTTTGCATGTTATGGTCATTATGTTGACTCTCAACTTGTTAATTACATGATAAAATGGTTAGATTTAAAAGGGTTGAAACAGAAAGATAATGATTGAAAAAAATTTCAAAACTTGTATAATATTCATTGGATGATTAAGTTTCCACCAGTACACATCCTATAATAAAAATAAATCACTTTTTACCCATTTTGAATAGTGAATTAAATTTTATTTATTATTTTTTTAAACAATTCCAAGTGTTCCCCACCACTCTCTTAGAAAACAGAACTACATCCTATCATTTATTCACACATCAAATCCTTTTTGGTTTAGAAAAGATATAACTAAATAACATACTATCATACCACCAACCCACATTATTTAGTACATAAGTTATGAATGAAAACCTCTAGAGAGGTGTTAAGCTGTTAATCAAAGGTGATCCTACAAAGGATAGGTATCATTTTTACTCATGTTTTTATGAATTATTTCTTTTTGAAATCCTTGAAAATAATATTCTACTATGATGATACAATAAATAAAATATATTCAACATACTGATATGTTATTATGTTAGTATAATCACCTAAATAAATATACAATTCCATAAAATAATAAAATAATTAATCATTCATGCATACATGCTAACTATCACATCTATGACCTGATTTAATATTTTTTCCCTAACAATCTCTAAAGACCTGTTACAATGATCGAAGTAATGTTTATATATTTTATTCATGATACATTTATAATCATATGAAAATAATATATTAGTTACATTCTTACCTTAAATGAACCAAAAAATTATAATTTCATTCGTGCGTACGTGTGAACAATCACCTCCACAAAGTGATTTGATTTTTTTCCATCACAAGTATGATATAAGTAAGTATATATAAATTACTAATGTGATATTATATAAATTCTGATTATTTTGGAATGATAATTTAAAAACACGAGTCTTATTTTCAATTATGGATCTGTTATCATGTTTCTTTTGAGGAAAAAATGATGAAGACAAATTTTAGGAATACACACTATAGACTACATTATACAGGTGATGTACTTTGGCAACGTGTCCAGTTTGTGTTTGGTCGTGTCACAGCCACATACATGACAGTGTGACGATGTGGCAGGGCCACTTAAAGAGGGACCTAGAAAAGGCATATACACACTGTGTATCGCTAAGAACACGTAGTGTATTTTTATTTTTATTTGATATAACAGAGTGGGGTCCAGTCTAATTACAAAAATGACTTATTCTGGCTTCATCTCATCTAGGAGAGACTGAAGATCAATGATTATTCTCTGAGACCCATATCAGTGGACCATTCTCCGAATCGAACACCATCGATTACGTTGGAATCACATCATTGAGTTATTCCTTCTTCTAGAGACTTATTTATTGATCTCTCCTATTTTGTGAGATAACAGTGGCTGAGTGTTTTTGAATTTTTTGTAGATCTATGAAATTATAGGTCGATTTAAGGCTGGGGTTTAACTATATCGATCGTACAACATCATGGTAGGTTGTTTTTTCCTTTATCTAGATTTTATTTGAATTATATGTCTAAAAAGTGTCAAATACCCTAGTTTAGGGTTTTTTGTGTTTATGTAATTTAATATTTTTAATGTCTTACATGCCTCATTAGCTTGATTATGGGTTTTTGATTTTAAATAAGGATATTTACCTTACCCTGAACGTGTTTCCCCATGTTTGATCTAATATTGGCCGTTGGTTCTAATATTTCTTATTAGGTTTATTGGTTTTCTATGTGTAGTGCTATTAGGATAAAGTGATATTTTCTGAAATAATGGTGTTATGCTTTATAAACACCTATCCATGTAGTATTTGTTTTTTAATTTGGATACTAAATACTATTTGCACATGATTTCTTTACATAGGGTTTTGGGAACAAGGTGTAGTGAGGGAAACGAGGGAGTTGACGCTAATGGCTTCCCCAGAGAGTGAGTTGTACTTTTCACATTGGGATATCATAGGGGGGATTGACGTCGAGTGACCCCTCAGAGTTTTTATAGTTATCATTAGGAGACAACAACGATAATTTAAATTGAGTGATTCCTTATTGAGTCTGTAGTTTATTATTAAAATAATACTGGGGAATTTACTGTGAGTGCTTCCTTAGAGAGTCTTGCTTTGCATGAGACCAAGCGGGTTAGACTGTGTGAGCTATCATAGGGGGTCATTATATTTTTATTGTTAAATTATAAGTTGAACTAGAGGGGGTAGGCTGTGAGAAAATTCCTAGAGGGTTACATGTGAATGATTGGTTGAATAACTAATAAATGTAAATGAATTTTGTTGAAACTATAGGAATTGTTACTATTGAGTACATTCTTGTTTATTACTTCATTTTGAATATATTATTGTTATATATATTCACTGACATTTAGGCACAAATCGTTGGGTAGTTTCCTACATGTATTCTTCTCACACTCTATTTGGATCATGATTTTTGGCCTAAACAGATTATATTGTTTCAAGTTTAGATAAGGGAAAATTCCCTTATACTTTAGGTACTTGATTGTTGTGGAGATGGAGAGCATTGGACCATGTTGAGGCTTCTGATGATGTTGGAGTTTTTTTCTTGTACTTTGGTTTAGTACTATATTCTAGCATCGTGACTTGTTTGGATTCTTTCCTAGACATATTTGACATGAATCATTTATATATGTTTTATAGTTGTTTAATTTTTTGGTCTTCAAATGCTCTCTTATTGTATGGTATTACTGTATCTACTGTTGTATTTTATTATTATTCCACTATGTTTCTTTTCCCATGACGGAATTGTTTCCCCAATATCACACCCAAGGCCCTCGCTGCTAGTCGACAACCTCTAGCATTTGGAGAAATGCGCTTGAGGCCATGTGACTAACTCGGTCTAGGGAACCTTTGGGTAGCACCCAGAACTGGGACGTTACATAGTGGTATAAAAAAGTTTATTTTCTTATTGACTTACTACTTGGAACCTATAGCTTGGGATAATAATGAAGATCTTGTTTGTAATAAGATGTGCCCGAGATTAGCTAACTTGGGAACAGGGAAAAGCTAATTTTCCTCGAATATTGTTATTTTAATGCTTTTTTAATTTTATAGTTGATTTGATTTCACCTTTATGTGATTAACATGTTTTGTGTTATTATTGTTGATATTATTGAGGTTCTATTTTTGTTGCAACCTGATGAGATGAGGGTATGCCATCTAATTCATAATATAGGTAGGTTCTAGAGATCACATGTCATGCACTCTTATCATTCCATTTAGGGGGTATTATCGATTTCATGTTATTATGATAGATGTTGTGATAGATATGAATGATGTCATGCTATATTCCTTTATAGAATTCCAACAATTTGATAGGGTATTTAGTCGTGTAAGGATTCATTTTAATAATGGACAATCTTTGGACCATAAGGTGTTATGGGACCTCATGGATCAGAATTTGGTGGATCAAGTTATATATTTCACTATTATTCCTTATGATGTACACGTATAATATGTCAAGATTTTATTTACGGGGTGTATATTCCCTCACAAATAAAAATTGGGCACTTTAAACATTTGTTTCTATGATTCATGGTCTTCCGAAGTAGTTTCTCACACTTATTGTTAGGAAAAACCCAAAATAAACGGTGTGTAATGATGAATACATGCCATGTATCTTTCTGTTATGGAAAGAAAAATTATTCTAAAGTACATTCGATGTACTATATGTACATTTCGTGTTATACTTGACTGTGTGACTAACTGTGTGGGAAAGGACACATGGTTAAGAAATCTTTGGTGGAACACACCATGTACCAGACATAGATGCTATGTTGTAGATACCATCTATCCAGACATGTGAATAAAGATATAAGTGGAAGAAAATTATATAGTACACATTGTGTCTATATTCAACACATTGTGTGGAGTTTAATGTGTAACCAACCATGTGACTAATGACATGGGTCAGTTGGTTCCTTCTAGTACACGCCATGTATAGTAAGAAAACATCGTGTAGTATTGTTCTGAGGAAACTGTGTCGTTTATCCATGTAGAGTAACTTGGGTAGGGGAAATGATTCAAGTACACACTGTGCTTCAAGGAGAACATGTCGTATGTATGGTGGTTACACAACCATGTTTGGATGAAGTACACGCCCATGTAATGGATTAAGGGAACAAACTGTGTAAGAGTAATACATGTCGTGTATCCATGTTTTGATGAACATGAATGTTTTATTCCTCTTATTACTTTATTGAACTTCTATGTTCCATTCCTTGATAATCTGAAACTAAGATATGTGCTTGACCTTGCCGGGCCATGGCACCTAGATTTCCTCAAATTGTACGCCAGATATAGGGTGACAATTAGACACCGGACATGGTAGATCAAGGACTACAAGAACATCCACTAGCCGTGACTACTTTTTCTCTGACTGTAATTATAGATATAGGTGGTGCTGCCCAGTACCGAGAATGGTTCATGAGGTTTATACAGACTTTCTAGGGAGCACCATATCCTGCCCCATCTATGGAAGAATTGACGTGGGTTTTTCAACAGTAGCATCCTCCCACTTTCTTAGGGGATGGAGGACCTCAAGATGTAGAGTCATGGTTCGAAGCCATGCTATATATCATAAAAAATATAGATTTGCCTCTAGAAAAAGGGAGAAGCTCTCTAAATATATGCTTTGGGATTCCTCTAAGAGATGGTGGGACATGATATCATAGGAGGTGCACCATCAGTTTATGGCTTGGGATGAGTTCCAGCGTACCATTTATGACTAGTTTTATCCAGATACATTGAGGGCTAATCGAGCCTAAGAGTTAATGGTTCTGGAATAGGGTACTCTTTCAGTCATGAAGTATTATCTTCACTTCAAAGAGAAAAAGTGCTTCACACCCATTTCAGGGGGTGATGAGTTATTCTTTACAAGGAAGTTTGAGGATTTTCTTAGGGATGACATCCAATCTCAGTTGAAAATATCCATGTTGACAACCATCTCTTCCATAGTAAACTAGGAGTTGATCACTAAGTGAAACTTGAGGGATTCTGCAGCTGTGGGCCTGGGAGGCTCAACATCAAGAGTTGGTACACTTTCGACCGATAGTAGGAAGTATCGTAGAGAGTCTACATGTGAAGATCTAAGTTGGTGGGATTCACCTTCAAGTAGCCATGTGGTATGTTAACGGTGTGGGAAGGGTGGGAATACAAGGCCACATTGACCGAGAGACCCACTCGTGTGCTGATATTGCAGCAAGATGTGTTATCATTAGCATTTATTCCAGTTTTTTCTCACCATAAGTTGGTGATAAAGGTTTTTCTATGAATCCTCATTCCGGAGCTGGACCACTAGTTTCACATCATTCTGGGAACTGAAGTTCGTCTGGCCGTTCAAGACGATATGGAGGCCATGGATATGGTTCCCAGTCACCAAGATTTCAATGACAATATGGTGGATCAACTCAAGGTGGTCTGGTAGGGTCGTAGGGCCACAGTACAAGTCAGATTTTTGCAGTGGAGAAGAACCAATAAGAGAAGGATCACAGACTCTCTGTATTTAGAGGTATGACTTTGGTTTTCTCAGTTATAGCTTTAACTCATTTCGATACAGGGGCTTCCCATAGTTTTATATTTGTTTCTATTGTGGAGATCCTTGGTACTGTATCTTTTCTTCTAGTGATATCATGATGCTAGACAATCCGTTGGGGATTAGAACGACCAGTGTATATTAGTTCAAGGAGTGCCCTCTTGTGGTTGGTGGATATCACTTATCATGGGAACTTTATTCCTTAGAGATGATGTGCCATGACATCATTCTCAGAATGAACTGGTTTGTTCCCTTCCAGGCTGTTGTCAATTTCTATCGTTATAGGGTGAGTTTCACATTACCAGAGGGTGGGTCGTTTCAACAAAAGGGTGAATGGGATGTCCAGGCATGAAAAGAGGGAATCGAGCATCATGGTTTGGGAGGAGTTACAACATAAACTACTAGTCTGTATCTGGATGAACAAGGGACTTCACATATGGACTTCCCTTTAGTGGTGGATCATTTTAGGGATGTCTTTCTAGAGGGGTTTTCTGGTTTTCCTCATGAGTGAGAGGTATACTTTTATGTTGATATTATTCCAAGATAGGAACCAATGTTCTTTCCTCATTAGAGGATGGCTACAGCAGATATACAGATGCTTAATAAGCTGTTAGAGGAGTTATAGGCAATGGGTTTCTTCCGACCTGGTACTTGTCCATGGTGTTTGAATGTCATGTTTGTGAATAAGGTGGATTGTTCCGTCAAACATTGTGTGGATTATTGGAATATTAACCAACTAAAAATCAATAATAGATATACCTGGCTATCTATTTATTATCTACTTGACCATATTCGAGGAGCCCGGGTGTTCTCCTAAATTGACTTGATATCATTTTATCATTAGTTGTGTGATAGACCACCAGATATTCCTCTTACAACAATTTAGAGATGGTATGGTCTATATGAGTATGTGGTTATGTCGTTCGGTATCATGAATTCCCTAGTAGTTTTTTTCGAACTAATGAAATGATTTTTCCTTCCATACTTGGATTATTTCGTGGTGGTTTTGTGGATAATATCTTGGTGTACTATCACACTCGACATGACCATGCTACCCATATTTATATATTTTTGACTACACTGAGAGAGCATAAATTTTATGTTAATCTCTCAAAATGACACTTTTGGATGGATTTGATTCACTTGTTGGGTCTTGTTTTCTCATGGACACGTGTATCAGTAGACCCACAGAATGTGAGAGAAGTATTTTCTTGGGAACAACCAAAGAACTTATTTTAGGTATAGATTTTTCTAAGGATAACAAGTTACCACATATTCTTTATAAAGAACATTTCATACATAGCAGTGCAACTATCAGGACTGACTAAGAAGAGTGTGAAGTACCTATGGAAAAATTCCAACAATTCATCCTTTCTAAAGATGAATGGGAGGTTGAATTCATCACAAATACTAGTATTTCCTGAGCCAGGAAAGAGCTATAATGTTTACTATGATGCATCATGTATCAGTCAGGGAGTAGTGATTATGTAGGGGGATGGATTCATTGCGTATGAGTCTCAATAGTTGAGTCCACATGAAAGGAATTACCCCAAAAATGATCTTGAGTTGGTTGCAGTTCTTCATGCCTTACACTGATGGAGACATTATCTTTTTGGATATTATTTTGTGGGTTTCACAGAGCAAAAAAGTGCCATGTGTATCTTCTCATAGAAAGATCTGAATTTGAGATAGTGAAGGGGGGTTGAATACCCTCAGTCCTTTGACTTTGAGATTTCCTTCAATCCAGATAAAGGCAATATAGTTGCTAATGCGTTGAGAATGACTCAGATACTAATAGTTTAGGAGGCCAGTAGTGAGTGGCATCTTTTGGCTCTTTTCTCGGAGATGAATTTGGTGTTTAATGACTGAGAGGGTTAGATGTTTCTTTCTTATATAGCAGTTACCTATACTCTATACGAGAGAGTGTGAATGAGGAAACTATTAGATTATGAATGCCTAGTTCTACAAAAGAGATTTTCGGGAGAGGACCCTATTCATGGATAGACCACATGTGAGGATTAGATCTTGCATTTTCATAGGTGCATATGGGTGTCAGCAGACTTACGTAAGGAGGTAATGTGGTATTTTCATTCTTCAGTTTGGATTTTTCAACCTGATGTCCCCAAGATGTATTTAGATCTACACTATCAATATTGGTGGCTTGGTATGAAGAGAGATATTGAATGTTTGGTCATTAGGTGTTCCACCTGTTAGTAGGAGAAAGTAGAGAATTAGCAACATGTAGTGATTTTTTAGCAGTTACCCATTCCCAAGTGGAAGTGGAATGTTGTTGTAATGGACTTTGTGATAGGCTTTCCATGGTTTCCTATAGGGAATGATGCAGTTTAGTTTTTCATTGACAATCACTCAAGGGTTGAACATTTCTTGCCAATCAATGAGTCCTTTAGTGTTGATGATCTAGGATGGTTGAACATCTGGGAGATTGAACATTTTCATGGGGTTCCACGCTTTATCATTTCATATAAAGATTACCATTTTACTTCTTGGGTCTGGAAGGGACTACAGAGGGATTTGGGTACACAGGTACTTCTCAATAATGCTTACCTTATCAAGACAAATGGCCTGTCTAAGCATATAGTTTAGGTGTTGGAGGAGATGCATCGAGAATGCATCCTAGGTTTTGGAGGTTCCTGGGAGAAGCACATACCCCTAGTTGAGTTTTCCTACAATAATATTTTTCAAGAAACTATTCAGATGGAACAGTATGAGGCTTTGTATAGTAGGCCATTCTTATGACCCCTACATTGGTTGGAGGTAGGAGAGGTAGCTATGCTAGGACCTCTTCTTTTCTAGGAGACAACACAACATATAGAGTTGATCTGGAAGAGGATGACTACTGAATAGTCATGAAATAAGTCCATTTCGGATCAAAGGATATGTCCTCTAGAGTAGGTGGTTGGGGATTAGGTTTTTATACATGTCACACCGATGTTGGGAAATGGGACGATTAGAAGACAGGGTAATCTTTCACCAAGATACATTGAACCATTTGAGGTTTTGGAGAGAGTCAGGCCGACTAAATATCGTTGGCAGTTACCCTAGAGGTACCGGGATATGCACGGTGTCTTCCACATTTATTAGCTACATTGTTACTTCTCAGACCCGTATCATGTTTTCCAACCCGAGGAGGTTGAGTTAGAGGTGGATGCATTGTTTGTAGAGCATTATATCTGGATTTTTTATCGAAATGGGAAGGTTCTCTATGGCTAGTATATTCCACTAGAATGGGTGTTATGGAAAAACATGAAAGTACAGGATGAGACTTCAGAGAAGGAGGTCGATGTGAAATCATAGTGGCCGGTGCTATTTGAGGATTCTTCTTCATTGCCACTTTGTTAGAGAAATTTGGGGACAAATTTCTATGAGGGCGGAAGTTCTTAATAACCTAGATTTTTTTTCAAGTATGGATCTCTTTTCATATTTCTTTTGAGGAAAAGTTACGAAGTAAAATTTTAGGAGTACATTTTGTGTACCTCCTTGTACACACCATGTACTCTAGCACCGAGTCCACACCTTTTTTGGCCATGTCATGACTACATACATGACCGTGTGTATACATGGCATGGCTTCTTAAATAGGGACTCAAAAAATGAATATACAAGCTTTGTATCTTTAAAGAACACTCCGTTTATTTTTATTTTTATTTGATATATCAGAGTGGGGTCGCATCTAATTGGTAGAAACAACTTCTTCCGGCTTTTTCTCATCAAAGAGAGACCAAAGATAGATGACTCTTCTTCGAGCCCCCAATCCGCTGATTGTGGTCCAAATCAAAAAAATCTGTTTGTGCTGGAATCGCATAAGTGATTTCATTCTTCTTCAAGATCCTCATTTATTGATCTCTTCTCTTTCATGAGATTTCTGTGGTTGAGCATTTTTTTTCATTTTTTTAGACCTATGGAATTATATGCCTATTCAGATGTTGAGGTTAAACTATATCGATCATATGACACCGAGGTATGTGGTTTGTGCCTTTCTGTAGATTTTATCTAAATTATATGCTCAAAAATTGTCTTATACCCTAGTTCAGGGTGATGCGTGTTTAAGTAATTTTATCATGTTAACGTCTGTCATGAATTTTTTTCTTGAGTATGGGTTTTTTATTTTAAATTGGTTTATTTAACTTCTCATAAATGTTTTCTCCAATGTTTCATCTTATATTGTCCATTGGGTCTATGATTTCTTGTTAGGGTGATTTTTTTCCATGAATAGTACTGTTAGGATGGAGTGATATTATCCGACACGCTTGTCTTATGATTTGTATCTATTTATCCAAGTAGTATTTTGGTATTAAAATAGATTATTAATACTGTTTTTGAACAATTTGTTTACACATGGATGTGGGAACATGGTGTAGTGAGAACATTGGGGGAATTGATGTTTAAGGCTTCCCCAAGGATTCTGTTTCACTTTTCACACTACGAGATCACAAGAGGGATTGACATTGAGTACTCCCTCAGAGTGTCTATAATTATTGTTATGAGACAATTGGTGGAATTGACATTAGGTGATTCCGCTAAAAGTCTATTATTTATTGTTAAAATACTAAATGGGGAATTTACTGTGAGTGCTTCTTTAGAGAGTATTTGTTTGCAAGAGACCAAGGGGTTAGAATATGTGAGCTATCCAAGGGGGTTGTTATATCTTTATTGTTAAATTAAATGTTGAGCTAGAGGGGTTAGTCTGTGAGAACATTCGTATAGGATTAAATGTGAATGATTGGTTGAATAATTAATAAATGTAAATTAATGTTGTTGAAACTGTATGACTGGTTACTTTTGAGTACTTCCTTATTTATTTCTTCATTTTTCATATCTGCATGTTATATATAATCAATGATATTTAGGAAATGATCTATGGGTGGTTGACAATTGGGAGTCATATCACACCATATTTTGGGTCATGATTTTTTGTCCCAAACAAATTATAATTTTTAATGTGTAGAAAAAGGGAAAATTCCCTTATAATATATGTACTCGATTGCTGTGGAGTTAGATATCATGGGACCAAGATGAGGATTTCGATACTACTGAATTTTTATTTTTTTTCTTGTACTTTGGTTTAGTACCGTATTCTAACATTGTGATTTTTTGGCTTCTTTCCTAGATATATGTGACATGCATCATTTATATAGGGGCGCAAGTTGTTTATTTTCATTTGGTCTTCTGTTTTTTTCTTATTATATGTTATTACTATTTCTGTTATTGTATTTCATTATTCTACTATTCTGTTACTCTTCCAATGAGGTCATAGTTTCCCCACTATCATAGCCATTGCCCTCTCTATTATTCAAAAGACTCTGGAATTCAGGGAAATGCGCTTGAGTCCATGTGACCAACCAGGTCAGTGGAACCTTTGGGCGGCACCCGGAACCAGTACATTACAGATAAAATAGTAATTAAATTCTTTTCATTATAATAAATGAAAAATTTGAATGTAACTCATGTGTATGTATGACCTACCATCTCTATGATTATAAATTTTTTCATTTTTTATAACAATATAGAAACAATTTTATTTAAAAGCATAAATAGTGTTTAAAAGTGATTACTATTTCATGAAGAATTTTATGGATATGAAATACTAATGACCACTTTTGGCTATATATATTATATAATGTAATTTAGGACTCATGTGTTGAATGTCATCACAACATTCGACATGAACATAAAAAATTACATAATTATTATAATATGGTGAGAAGTGATATTAAAGGAATAAGAAACATGAAAAAGAACTAAATCAATTAAATTTAATAATTATGGAATTAATAAAACTAAAATCATAAATTTACCATCATAGCCTCATCTAAAATATCCAAAAAATATCATCAATTCTTTCTTCTTTGACATATACAAAAATGGGTATGGCCTTAGAAAAAAACGAATCCAAATTTCCTCATAACACATTTTAATGCATTGATGTTATATAGAGGGACCCACACAACCCTTATAATGTCCATTGAATTCCCTATATGAAATGGGAGAAACATATTCAATGTAAACATTCATATTGAAAAAATTGCATATAAAATGTTAATACATTCCCATTATCTAAACCTTCTAGAGTAATATGATGGATGGTATCAAAAGAGTAAAACCCAGATCAAAACAATCAAAAAACACTCCAAGAAATATGGGGTAATGTGTAATAAGAGTATAATGTTAGTATTCAATAAAATTAAATAAATGATGTTAAAATATATTAAAATATTTTCAACAATTTATTGGAAAATTCATTGATAAAAATACCTTCATCACTTTTAAAATTTTATTTTAAAATATAATTTTTTTTGAAATATGAAGGAACATATTATATTTGAAAATTGAATTATAAAATTTTAAACTATTCTTAAAATAAATAATTATTAATAATTGATTAAAATTATGTCCACATTGCATATGTTAAAAAAATTCCTTTTTTAATTTTAAAAAAATGTCAAAAAATACCTCATTCAGGAAATGAACAGGAGATTTCATCAAAATATTTTTTTGATTAAAAATATGGTAAAAATGATATTAAAAAAATAATTGGATATTATTTAGAACAATCATGAATTTTTTTAGAAAATATGGATATGGAAGTGAAATGAAATTCTTCAGAAGAGAGAAATAAACTTAAATTTTTTTAAAAAAAAATCTTAGTCGTTTTATATTCCAATTAGATTGAAATTGTTTTATTACATGAAAATATTACACATAATTATAATAGAATATAACAATATGGGTTTAATATTTTAGTATTAAATAATTCCCCAAAGTGATACATACACATAATAAATAAAGAATAATGATGAGATTGTGAGATAAACCCTTACATCTGGTTTGACTACCTTTTTTTAATCTAAAACATTTTTATAATAAATAGTAATTTATTTTTAATATATTATATAATTATATTCATTTATATCATAACATAAATGATATAATTATAAACTTTTAGGACACACTTATTAATAATTCTTTATTAAATTCAATTTTCTGGGTGATAACTAGTTCGTTTTTTCCTATAGATTTTGGTTTGGTAGTTTTGGTCCTTGTACTTTAATATTTTTTATAACATATTAATAATTATAATAATGATATAATTATCATTTATATTAATTATAAACATATTCAATGTAATTTTTAAATGTTATATATATAAAAATGAATTACACTATTAATGGAGGCGGAAGGTCTTATATTCAAATGAATGATGTTTTCATTTTTAAATGGATAAAATGAAATAAATGTAAATACTAATTATATATTACCAAATAATTATTATATATTATAAATAATACATATTAAAAAAATATATACTTATTACCATCCCTGTAGAAAATAAATGATATATAAATGACATCACTTTGTGGAGGTGGTAATCCAAACATACACACAGACCAAATTACAATATTCTAACCGATTGGAATGTAAGAAGGTATTTGTAATATAATTATTTTAAGGATTTAATTATTTTATAAGTAATATATATATATATATATATATTAAACCCGTAACAATTGTTATCACTGAAATTTTGGGATGAAAATGAATTGTAACACTACATGGAGATAATAACCCATATATAGGCATATGTAATACCTTCACATTCTATTTAATGTGAAAGATATATGATAATGGGATTTCAATACATATACTAAAATTTATTTTTATTTTGGATACCTATTTTATTAATTTCTGTTAAATATCCTTAATTTAGATAAGATTAAGAAGAAGCAAAAAAAATAAAGAGATTGGTAAAGGTTATTACCTAATATTTGAAATAATCCTTTTAAATAACCACTTAAGGGACCTAATATTGTTCTATTAGGATGAAAACCCTCTATAATGTGTCTATGAATTTTTAGGATGGATTCTAAAATGGATTTTAAGAGATAAAAGGATCAATGTGGTTTATATAAGAGAGGAATGAGTTAACAGTTTATAATTGATGCGAGGGGATATTTTGGAATTTCATACAAGATTACATTATAATAAATTAATACTCAAGAAAAGTGAAACAAAATTGCAATGGATTCAATATCAGTGTTATATATGGTTGAAATATCATCAAGAAATAAAATTTTTATCAGTTTTTATAGTGTTTTGAACTATATCTTTTGGTTTGTCCCCTTAGTTAAATTTTTTTATCATTTAGCATGGTAACATATTTTTCACACTTAAATTGTTATAATTTTACATATAAGATAACTATTAACTCAAAATTGGAAAATGGGTGAAATTTGAGTCCATATTCAATCCCCTTTTTTCATATTTCTATATTTTAATGAGTTTTAAATAATTTTATAAAATTTTGTATTGGTAAAATATCAATAATGAAGATTTTGACAGTAGTCATTTAATCTAACATCAAGTACAATACAAATTTTATTTATTTAGAATAAAATTGATTTTAAAATCTTTAATGCGTGATATTAATCTTTTTTTAACCTATAAATCACTCATATCATACCACATTAAATGTTTTTTAATATATTTTATTTTATTTCTCTATTAATTGAATGTATACTTGATTGAAATTTCACAAGAAGTTAAGATAATTAGATAATAAATAAAAGTTTAAAATAAATTATCATCATTAATAAAATTTAATTTTACATAGAAATTAAATTTATATCTTTCCATAACATTATTATATCCCAATATGGACATGTAATAGATATTTAAAACTAAGAGTTCTATATTTTATAACATTATTTTATTTAAATATTTCATTTTTCATGGATAGGTGCCCATTAGAGATATATATTTGGATCCAAAGTTGATAAGGTTTGAATTATGTTCATCCTATAATAATTAGGACGAAAAATTGCGGTCTTATCACTTATTTATAACCTTCATTTAACTAATATAACCTTTACCGAGTTGATATATTTTACCACAATTGCTATTTATATTGATAAAAAAAGGGTACTATATAAATATACTTTCCATCATGAACCCAAAAAATGGAAGAAATTTTTCACGATAAAATTTATATTATTTTTACGATTTAACTTAAAATAAAACCTCAAGACACAGTGAAATGTTGTTTTTTTAATTCCATTTATGAATAAAGAAATTTTTATACCTAATTTAGTGATGAAATTGATTCGAATAAATTTAATCGAGTTAATAAATATATAATATATATAATATATTTTTATATAATTTTAAAATGAAATGTTACTTTTTAAATTTTTTAAACAAAAATATAGTCTTCAATAAAATCTAGTATTTTTTTATTCACTAGAAATCAAGAATTTTAGAATAATATAAAGAGATCTTCATGATATAAATTTGATATTATGATTTCAAATATGAAATTTTTTTAAAATTTTTTTTTCTATATTTAATAAAAATTAATTATAATATTTTATCATGAAAAAAATAAAAATAATTTATTATGGAAAACGTACATATGATGAATAAAAAAACATTGCTGATAATTGAGTATGTATTTACCAAGAAAAAATCAGTGAATTTTAATTTATAGAGTACTTTATATATATATTATAATTAATTTAATAATATTTATACACTGCAATTCAATAACAATTCAATAATCAAATAATTATATTTTAATAGTAAATTGCAGTTCATTTAGACAAGACATTCTGTGATTTGTTCCATATCAAACATAATTTCACATTAAAATATTGGGGTGTTACAAAAATAGATTTATAGTTTGAGGTCAATGAATTATTAATTATCCTTAACAACTTGGTGTAGAAACTTGCATCTCAATTTGATGTAGTCGATAGTTTCTTTCCACACACCCAAACCATTTTTCTAATATATATCTTGATGCATTAATCAAGTGTGAAGTATTTTTGAAATGTGATTAAATGGTAATTATTTTTTAGAAAATTCACAAGAACCCATTTGTAACTATTTACCTTATATATATTGAATATTTATTCCTGATTATCATGTGATATTTTCACATCACATTGATAATACGGGTAATGGCTATATCATCCCCTTAGACTTATATCATTATCATTTAACTTGTTATTATAACAATAACATGGATGAATATCCAAATATTTATTTCTCTATATTATCCCAACACACATGTCCATATAGATCTCAATATATCATTGTTCATCATAGGTGGATGAAGAATATTGAGTTTTGAGCAACATATAAAAGGCCATTCTTTATATGTGGCTACGATGGTACACATAATCATGTACCACATATTAAATCACCTTATTTATCAATGTTTATCTTTTAAAATTTCCTCATCCTTATTTTTACATTGTTTTATATCACCACATCATCCATTTGTACTTCCATAATATTCTTGATGATATATAGTTGAATAATAATTTAGTCAAGGAAAGAATATGTACTTGATTTCTGATAACAATTCCTATACATTTAATGCCTTAGAAGATTTGATCAATTTCAATCATCATCATTCATAATAAAATTTGGTTCTTTCTACTTATAATAAATTATTTTTCTAGGATGGATATATTGTGATTATTTATAGTATTTGATCAGATCTAACCATCATTGTTAGTACATGGTCACCTATTTCTTGGTGAATATATACTTTTGGATTTTTTTCATTAGTTTATTTGTCATAATTTACACAATATAAATAATTAAACTAACTTATTAATGAATATTTTACCACTATCAACTCTATATCCTGATTAGGGTCATTTTCCCCCATTTACTTTGAACTATTACAATGAATGGATTTTTAATGTAACATTTTCATTGGTACACAATGAAAAATTTCATTAAAGAATCAAATAATATCACAAATCCATCACTATATGAGGGAAGTGTGATCACAATTGTCATGAATATACAATTATTTATATCCTTAATGATATCTGTATATAGGATTATCGAGAGAAAAATAACTCCTTTTTGGGTAAACTTCTTTAAATGGATTAGAAATTTGAATTTTTTTTCAGAATGTATCAATATTACCCTTATAAAACTTGTAATATATAGAAAATTGTAACTATTATTGGTATAAGCCATTAAAAAATCCACACACTTATTGGTATCCACATATATCCATTCAATTTATATAACAAACCCTAATAATTTGACAAATTTCTTTAAGATGTAAAATTTATTATAATTCCCATAAAATTAATCTATTTTTATCATATTTAAAACTATACTAAAGTGTTTTTCATACTATTCATTTATTTTGAAATATATGAGAATACAATCTACAATTATCACTTTATTTTAGAATATAATCAATAAATACTATACATATGGATGATAGAGTTTTGGAGCATGAGTGTGCCCGAATGGAATCACTACGAATAGATAGTTTCTACATCTTATTCTGAATGTTGTGTTTTTATTATATTTATTTTCTCCATAAATTAATGATATCTTATTGAAATTTAAATATTTAAGAAATACCTATCCCCATATCATTAATCTAACAAGTATCAGTCCATGGAAAAATATTCTTTTTCTTTATAAATAAACATTAGTTTCATGATAATCAATGAAGAGGTGTATTGAACCATCATCCTCCTTGAAAAAGAGGACAGAGGCACTCTATAGAGATGAACCAGGGGTATAATAGAATTTTTCAATATGTTTTTTGTTGCATATTCAAAATAGCTTGTTCAATGGGGTCCATTCTATATAGGCTCTCCTATAATGGTATAGATATTTAATAGGTTATATAAAGAACCCAAACTCTATATTAGGATGATGATATGAAGAATATTTTTATAATGAATTACTATTATCCCTAAAAAAAGATTTTCCTTTAGTGAAAATCCACTCAGTTGATAGAATCAGTTGGGATAGATATTCTTATTGGGTCAACGACTGACTTGTTTCTTTTAAAAAAATATCACGATAGAACTTTTATAACTTTGATTTAACATGTAGTATTTTTTAGGTGTATTTTGTGTGAAAATATATATATATTTTATAAAAAATTAAAAAGTGATTTATATGAAAATCCAGTGATTTCAATTAACATTAATAATTATATAAAATATATATATGAGTAATATAGTGGTGCTAAAATAGGTCCACCAAAAGATTAAGGTATATCATGATTTCATCGATAAATAAATTTAAAATTTTCTAATGAAAAAAAGGATATTGAATAAGGAGAAATTTTTTTGTCATACTATGTTAAAATAAATCATATAAAAAACTGACAACTTCATAAAGAATAATAATTAACAAATAGAATGTTACATGATGTTTCTAAAGTGTGTGGTCATTTTGAACCTGACTAATATCATGCTTACTTGGGAGTGATTCAATTTCTTGAAATGTTAATTACTGATTATTTTAATTATGATCTACCATTTTGTGAAGTTTTTGGGGTTCTATCTGTTAATTATTAAATTTTTATAATTGGGTTTATAATACCACAAATTGAGGGCCTCTGATAATAACAAAAGAGTTTTTAGTGTGTAAATAACACATTTAACTTATGAGTTAGGGAATTTTGGGGATAATAAGTAATATTATTCATTCATATGGATCCAAGGATTCATGGGATTAGAAGATATGAAGCATTTAAAAATTATTAATTGATTATATTCTATGGATAAAAAGAAATATATTTTGATAGGAAAACAAATCATGGATTTTTAATGTCACATTTACTAACTTCCTGCCTACATAATGTAAAAAGTATATTGTTTTATAATATTCTTTTTAGGGGTATTTGAATTTTGTTTCTATTCTCAAAAAATATTTTTGTTATTTTTTGACAATATATTTTATTAAATTCATTGAATGTTATTGATATTACTACCGAATCAATTTGTACTAATTTTACTAATAAACTCATAATTTGTAACACGATCCAAATATTGTATTTTCAATGAAGGTAAAACATTATTTTGAAAATAATTTTAATTTTTTAAAACTAAAATCCAGTCCCCTCTTGTCATGTGCCTACTAAAATTATTTTTTGAAAACATTTAGTATTAGATCTGGTTTCCACCTGGTCCTATGAATCAAAACCTTTTGACACATATTAGTCATAGGTATATTTTTCTTTGTAAACATTAAACAGTCCTTGTTCAAAAATTTTACATGATTTCAATATGTTTTTTAGTTTTTAAATATAATTATAACAAATTTTTATAATGTTCATTCACTTATTTTTATAATGGAATATCAATTATAAATATAGATAATTAAATCCAAGAATACCACCTATTTTTAATTAAGTCGTTTATGAATATTTATCATGTTCATATGAAATCCTTTTTCATCAATACTTATGTTTGAAATTTTATATTTATGGAAGAAAATATTAATTTTGGAAGAAGTTGATATTTTATTTTTTACAAGAATAAATTTTAAAATATCATGTGAATTATAAATTACAAAAAACTTTAGTATGTTAATTGACTATAAATATAAATATTAAGATATCACCCCATGAGATAGAGAATGAAATTTATAATAAGTTATAAGTTACAAATATTTTAACTTCTAAGGTGATAGAAACATGTATAGATATGTTAAGATTATATTATTAGGATTTATTAGTTTCTAAAAGGTGATATCATGACTCAAATGAATTAAATTTTTATGACTATTGTAAGTACTGTACCATATTATAATAAAAATAAATTAATAAAATATTTGATAATTGATAAATGTATTACTATTATGATAAAGGAGTGGAAATCGAAGAGGAAACCCATCAATGTCACTGAACATGTGAAGAATATTTGTATTAATTTATTAATTGAAATATAATGTGATGTAATATTAGATTCAATAGAGTCTCTAAAAAGGATGAAATAAATAATTGGTTTTCCTTACATATAATTTTTGGAATTCTACTTCTTGTTCTTTTAATTCATATTTTAATTCCCCTAACACTAATATTTCAAATAAGACATGAATATATATCAATTGAATTAGTTCAGATTATAGGGATAATGTGAATGATCAAATTTCTAAAATAATGGAATGATCTGATGAAAATAATATTTTTATATACTCATAGGAATGACATAAATGATTGAGATTGAATGAATGAATCTGCTAATACCATTTTCTATGAATATAATAATATGGGTTATATTATATTATACTGACTAAAATTTATGAACACAGATCAAAAAAAATTAGGTACTCTAATAGTATAGATATAAAGATGTTGAAAGGATTAGATATACAGAGTTATAGAGAAGGTGATACTACTTATGATAATTCCTGGGAAGATAGTGGATGTGATATTTAGAAGATCATTGGATAATATTTAATTATTTCAAAGTGTGAAAAATTGTATATGGATAAGGGAATGAGTATTATTACAGGTATACATTATAAATTGAATATGTAATCTAAATTTTGTTGACATATAATTAGGGATAAGTTTCTAATTCAGTATTAAAAATGTAATGACCCAAAAATTTATTAATGAAAATTTCTCTTGGTCTATTTTAATGTCTTCTTATGTTAATATAAATCATATTCACTAATTTGGTTCTATGTCTTGGATTTTAAAATACCATTAATAATTGTGACCATTTCAAATATAGTTATTGAAGAGTGATCACATGATTAGTATAAATATAGGGCTTTAACAAATCCAATTTACCGAGAAAAAGGAAGTGATGACCTCATCCAGTAGACTCACCCCATACGAAACACATTTTTTGGAGCTCAGAAAGGAGGTGGAGTCATTGGGAATCTCTCTTGACCATGACCAAGATGAACTTTAATATATTAATCTCGAGTGGAACCACCTACGAAATATGTGGAAGTTGATAGATATTACCACTCGAGCAATGTTATCTGATCCACCCCAAGAGTTTGTGACCATCGCACACCTTACCCTAGGGTCAAATGCGGGTGTTTTAATGGGTTATGTAACAATACCCTAGTACTACTATTATGTATATTATTCTTGTATAGAGAATATATATTCCTTATAGTCTTTTTACTTTGTAAATAGTTTTTAAAGCAGAAATAATATTTCTTGTTAATATTCAACTATGAAATTTTTTTTGATGAATTAATGGATTTTTCAATTAAATAATATTATAATAAATTATTATTATTATTATTATTATATTAATTTTTATTATATATTAATTATTGTATAATTTTATGAATGCAATTGTAATTTTTTATTATGGTTTGGAAGTAGTTTTTGTCAAAACTCTTGAATTTTCGATAAATGAGGGTTTTTATTTTAAAAGTAAAAATTCCCATATTTCTAAAATTATTTAGATAAAAATAATATTATTATTTTAATAAGGATGTCGAAATTATCCAATGGTGAATTTTTCATAATATTCTGAGAGAGTCGAATTTTTCGGTGAAAATTAAATACCATTTAAATATATAATGTCTTTTATAACATCATAATGACCTAATAGTGATGTAATGAAATAATATAAACATTATGTTCGGAAAATATATTTTTTACCATTAAAATAATGTGATTTTGGGTTTGTTTTATTTAGTTTAAAAATCCTTAGTGGACCCTTGAAATCTTATAAAACATTTTGTCTTTTTAAATTGTTTTCCTTGAAAGAGTGTGACCCACCTCCACATAAGAAACCATATTATTTTAGGAAGTTATGCCATTGGACTTATAAAATATATTTTATTTCACTACCCTTAGGAAAATACCATGGGAAAAAACCATGGTCTGGTTAGTTTTTTAGATTATTTTAATGTGAGCTGTCCCAAACCTAAATAATAAACAATTCCCTATCATTTCCTAAATAATCCCATCCAATCTCCCACTTCTTCTTCACTCAAATCCTATGGAGTTAGACCAACCTTTGATCTACTTTCTCTTGAATCCTCCCAAGGTGCCCCGATATACCAATAATCCTCTATAAAGCCTCTCTAAAGCTATTGGGATCACACTTCCTTGTAAGGGATTTATTCCTTGATCAATTTTGTCCAATTTTATTTAAGTGTTTTCCCTTTTATTTTGAATTAAAAATGTTGGGGTATGATTTCTCACCTCCCCCATATTATCCTCTTTGTGTTGGGAGGATTTGAGACCCCTTTCTCTCTCATTAATTCTTCCCATGCACACCTGTTACCATGAAGAAATTCTGTGAGGGGGTTATCTCTCCTCTTTTACATCCAAGTAATTCTTTGGTATTTTTCATTTAAAAACAATTAAGTTTTTTGGGACATGTATCTATATGACCACATTACTATCCTTTTAATGTTCTTATTATTATACACACATTTATCTCACATAAACCATTTTCATGAATCCTGATGTCACACTGTTATACTGTCGAAATTGCTCCGTATTTTTCCAAGCCCTGATCATTGTGTAGTGAATACCATAACTAGGTTTCTATCAAGGTTATTCACCTTTATGAACATTTACATATTTAATGATACATTCATTTATTTATTCCACATAACTTAAAAATGGAATAACATATGTTGTTTATTGATTCCATGTTATATGATACATGTGGCACACTTATGCATGAAATGAAATTTTTAAGAAGGGTGCTCCCTAATAGCGCTCCAATGCATTGGCTAAAGTATAGTATCATGATACATCAAGAGAAATGAGTGTTTAATCAAGGGAATTAAAGTAAAATTAGGGTTCACTCATTCTTCATGTGAAATGAGGGTTTACTCATTCTCCATGTGAAATGAGCCTTGGCCCATGCTAAATTAAATGTTAAGTGTTATTGCCACATTTCCATGTTATGATTATCATGATTCATCATGTCTTTATGTTCATGTTTCTCTTGTTCTCCATTGATATGTCTATTTTCTAACATGTATTGTATTCCTCATGTTATTCAATATTTATTCCTCTATTGGGATTTATAGCTCACCCTTTTCTTATGCATGTTCTAAGGTTATCCTATGCATTTCTAAGTACGAGGGAATGCAGTGGTCATGTAAAAGATGTTATCAATAAAGATATTGTATTTTATGTTTTAAGTTGTTATGTAATGATCCTAATCCCAAAATACACTCTTCCTCTCAATATTTTATGTTGTATCAAGTTAATTTTATGTAATAAATCTTATTTAAGTATGTAATAATGAGTAGGGTTGTTATAGTTGTATCAAGGGATAGGTTTAGTTTTTTTGGAGATTAGGATTAGAAAATCCAAGTGAAGCATTAGAGTAAAGACTAGGTATAATAAAAACATAACTAAGTTTTTTTGGGTATTAAGTAAGTGTATTATTAATCAAATACATACTTATCTAGAAATAATCAGGTAGAGGCAGCTCTGGCACAAATGTACCTAGGGGTGAAAAACACGAAAAGGAGTTTTGGGCTTGACCCAGGATATCATGGTACACGACATTGGTATTTTGATGCACTCTAGGTTATGAAACTCTAGGGGGTATGCATTGGTAAATTCAAAAGATGATTATGAACCATTATTAAGGGAATAAAAATATTCCCCTAAGAATATATGTTATAAAGTAGAGCATGGATAACATAGATTGAAGCCTATAGATTCATAAGTTAAGGAAATAAAATCTATTTATAAGTCATCTATTTGTGGATTACCCATTATGTGTTACCGTCATCTTTCCTGTTATTCCAGCCAATGGCTGGTAATAGGAGGACTCGGGCTACCAACCAAGGTGAAGACCAATGTGATGACTCTTATAATGAGATGCCCAATCCAAAAAGACTAGGAATCAGGAACTCTGTCATGATACTCTCTTATTTAACTCAAGAATTGATTAGAAAAAATGGTCAAGAGGAATGTTCAACGCCCCAAAGAAAGAACAAGTCACCATAAAGAGATTAATAAGACAAAGTCCTCATACTTATAATGGATCATTCGATACCTCAATCACCGAACAATGGATCACCTACATTGATAAATTATTCTACATCCTTTAATGTTCCGATCAAGAGAATGTTCTCTTGATTTCTTATCGTATAGAGGGTGAATCTGATCAATGGTGGACATTGATAAAAAATATGAATCCTGAGGAGGAGATTGTGGAATTGGAAGGGAAGGATTTCTGGAAGATTGTTTTCGATAAATATTATCCACACACCCAACGGCTTAAGATAGAAAGGTACTTCCTTGTTCTCAAACAAAATGACAATGGATCCATAAGAGAATACAAGGAAAACATCACAAGGCTTGCACGATACACCTTCGGATTTGTCATTAACCCTGAATTCATGGTGGACCACTTCTTTGATGGGCTGAAACCTAGCCCAGGGAAATCCCAAGTGATCCACGACTTTGATAGCTATGAGGAAATTTCCCGATGATCCCTCATGGTTGAATTGGAGATCAGAGAACCTTAGGGGTATCACAGTGATTAGAAGTGTAAATTGGACTTCAATTATGGTAATCTGATAGAAAAATCCAACCATTCTAAGAAAATCCAATACCCCACATGCCAAATTTGTGGAAAGAAACACCCCAAAAATTTCCTGAAGGGGATGAGGATATGCTTTAGGTGTGGAAGAGAAAGACACCTATCTGTTAACTAAAGACAAGAAAAATCTATGGCTATGATAAAGGAGAGGAACACTCTCTTTCAACCTCCAAGAATATTCAATGCTTCAACTATAAAAAACTAGGTCATCTTGGAAATAATTTCCCAATGACAAGGGTTTTTGGAGGCATACAACAACCTCCAAGGTAGAAAGGGAGAGCTTATTCCATCACTACTACTGAATTGAACCCCGACAATGAAGTGGTGACATGTATGCTTGTTATTCATTCAAAAATAGCAAAAATAATTTTTGATTCATGTTCTATGAATTATTTTAATCCTAAAAGATTAGTAGAACAATCCCCACACCACCGAAAATCATGGAAGTAATGATGTCGATGAGTACTAAAAATGGGGCATTCATTGTATCCCATAAATATAACTCTTACCCTATCATAATCGGTGGATTAAACTTCCCGACTACCCTCATCATACTCCCTCTAGTGGAATTTGATGCAATTCTTGTCATGGATTGGATTTCCCTATATAAAGCCAACATAAATTTCTGTGAAAGGGAAATCACTCTCTATGTGGAGAATTGACCCCCCCGATTCTGTACAAGTGCAAGGAAGAAGATTAATCTTATTTAGCTTCATTATATCAAGCACGAATATTACTTATCTATGAGAAAATGTATCTAGAACAGATAGTTGAGTATAAGGAGGCATCCATCCCTAAATACATGACTATTTTGATGGAATTCAATGAAATGTTACCTGAGGAATTGACTGGTCTTCCTCATAGAAGAGATGTATAATTCTCAATTGATCTTATACCTGGGGCATTTCCAATATCCAAGAATCCATATAGAAAGCCTGTTTTGGAGCTTGAGGAGTTTAAGAAATAACTACAAGAGAGTCTAGATAAAGGGTTTATACGCCCAAGTGCTTCACCGTGGGGTGCACCAATCCTCTTCATCAATAAGAAGGATGGGTCAATGCGCCATTGTATCGATTATCGTGAGCTTAACAAAATCATGATAATGAATAATTATCCTCTCCCAAAAATTGATGACTTGCTAGATTAGTTTCATGGTACACAATACTTCTCCATGGTAGATTAGAGGCCGAGATATTTTCAAGTAAGTTTGAAGTAGAAAGATATCCCCGAGACTGCTTTTTGTACAAGATACGGGCAGTATGAATTCATTGTAGTGACTTTCGGATCCAATGATGCTCCAAAAATCTTCATGGACTTCTTGAATAAATACTTTACAGATTACCTCAAAATGTTTTGGTTGTATTTATAGATGATATTCTAATATACTCCAAAACCAAGGAGGATAATGAGGAGCATCTATGAACTGTACTAGCGAACTTACGGAAGGATAAGGTCCATGCAAAGTACATGAAGTGTGAGTTCTAGTTTAAGGAGGTATCATTATTGGGCCATATCATCACATTCAATGGGATATCTATTAATCCCTCCAAGACAACAACAATTGAGGGGTGGATGAGTCCAACATCATAAAATAATATCCATAGCATCTTGGGGTTAGATGGATATTATCAATGATTTGTGAGAAATTTCTTATGATTGTTCAACCCTCTTACCAAGATAACTCGGAAGGGACTAATGTTTTCTTAGAGAGATGAATGAGAATAATATTTCATGGAGTTTAAATGGAGGCTTATCACTCCACCTGTGCTCACATTACCCATAGGTGGAGATATTTTTGTGGTATTCAATGATTTTTAGAAGAAGAAACCAGGCTGTGTGTTGTTTAAAAATTCCAGTAATTTTCTATGATTCAAGGTAATTGAAAATTCATGAGCATAATTATCCAACACATGATTTGGAGTAGGATACGATGATCTTCACCTTAAAAATTTAGTGACATTATCTCTTTGAGGAGAAGTGTGAAATATATACGGACCACAATAGCCTCAAGTATATATTCACACTAAAAGAGTTGAACATGAACCAATGAAGATGGTTAGAGATGATCAAAGACTATGACTTCTCAATAAATTTCCACCCTGGGAAAGAGATCAAGGTGGAGCATGCTCTATGTAGAAAAGACCAAAAAATTGAACCATTTATGAGAATTGAGAAGGATCCAATCACTTTATATTGTATGAATATGGACATGGGAAACATAATGAATGGAAAATCATCAATCATATCACAAATGATTGCTCATCCATCTATTTTGGAAAGGTTAAAGAATGATAAATTACTTGATGTGGGAATTTATATGAAATTGGAATCTATCATTAACGTGAAATCATTGGAGTTCAATGTTAATAAAGAATGAATTATGATATTTGGGAAATGACTATGTGTCACATCATGTCTGGAGCTGAAGAAGGATCTTTTGGATGATGAACATAGTTTTAATTTCTCTATTCACCCAGGAAACACAAGGATGTATTGAGATTCTTGAGTGCATTATTTGTAGGATAATATGAAGAAGGATATCACTTAGTATACATCAATGTGTCTGGTGTGTCAAAAAGTGAATGTAGAGAGGTAGAAGTCTGAGGGGATGATGAAACCATTTCCCAAACCAGCATATAAAAGGGATAAAATCACCATGGAATTTGTCACTAGACATCCAAAGACATCCAGAGGTAGCAATGCAATCTGAGTTTTTTTGGATCATCTAAAAATGTCTCCACACATCATTTACGTTTGGGAGTATTTCTCATTGGATCAAGTGGAACATATATATATCAGGGAAGTTGTAAGGCTGCATGGAGTACCACTATCTATTATATCTGCAAAATATCCAAGATTCACCTCCATGTTTTGGAATATTCTTCAACATGCTCTGGATACTGAACTGTACTTCAGTACAGCCTATCATCCTCAAATTGATGGACAATATAAGGGAACTATTTAGACAAAGGATGATATGTTAAGATCATGTCCATGGACTTTAATGGAGGATGGGATCAACATCTTCCTCTGGATGAATTCTCTTATAATAACAGTTTCCACTCGAGCATTCGAATGGAACCTTATGAAGCCCTATATGGAAATAGGTTCAGAACACTGACTTGTTGGGATAAAGTCCATGAGAGTACGTTTCCAGGTCCGAAAAAGGTCAAAGAAATGGTGGAGAAGGTGAAAACCATTCAGTAGCATATTAAGGCATGCCAGAGTTAACAGAAGAGTTATGCTGATCACTATCGATGAGACATTGAGTTAAAAGTTGAATACCTAGTATTCATATGCATATCTATACAGAATAAGGTCATGAGGATTAGAAAAAAGAGATGTTAAGTATGAGGTACATCGACCCATTCGAGATTCTTGATCATGTTGGGGTTGTGGCCTATCGACTAGCACTCCCAACTACCATGGCCAAAGTAGATGATGTCTTTTATGTATCCCTCTTAAGTACATACTATAACCTTCACGTGTACTCTCTTTAGAGGTAGTACAACTAGAGGATGATGTTTCTTATAAGGAGAAACCCGTGAAGATCTCAGATCATAGAGAAAAAGTTCTATGAAATAAGAAAATCCCCCTCGTCAATGAGTTATGGTGAATCCACAAGATTAAAGAAGAAACGTGGGAATATAAAGAAGTGATGAAGCAAAGTTACCCGCATTTTTTAGAGTGGAAAAATTAAATTTCAATGGTGAAATTTCTTAAGGGGGGAAGATTGTAATGAACCAAAAATTTATTAATTAAAATTCCTCTTGGTCTATTTAAATATCTTTTTATGGTTATGTAAAACGTATATACTTATTTGGTTCTATGTTTTGGATTTTAAAATACTATTACAAATTGTGACCATAGCTAATATAGTCGTTGAACAGTGATCACATGATTAGTATAAATATAGGGCTTTAACAAATCCAATTTACTCAGACAAAGGAAGCGATGTCCACATCCAGTAGAATCTCCCTATACGAATTCTATTTATCAGAGCTTATAAAGGAGGTGGCATCATTGAGCTTCCTTCTTGACCAAGACCAATCCAGGCTTAAATATGTTAAGCTCGAGAGAAATTTCATATGAGAGAAGTGGATGTTGATAGAGATTACCACTCGAGAAATGTTATCTGAGCCACCCCAAGAGTCTTTCACCATCACAAACCTTATCCTAAGGTCTTATGTGTGTGTTTTTAGGGGTTATTTAACAGGACCCTTGTACTACGATTATGTACATTATTCTTGTATAATGAATATAAATTGTATTTATTGTTGTAACATTGTAAATAGTTTTTAAAACACAAATTGTTTTTTAGATAATATTCAACTAAGAAATTTATTTTGATTAATTAATGAATTTTATGATTAAATAGTATTTTATTGAAATATTATTATTATTAAATTAATTTTTATTAAATATAAATTATCGTATAATTCTATGAATGAAATTTTAAATTTTTATTAAGGTTTGAAAGCTGTTTTTGTCAAAACCCATGAATTTTTTATAAATATTGGTTTCTATTTTAAAAGTAAAAATTCAAATATTTAAAAAATAATTCAGATAAAATGAATTTTATTTTCAAAATCCAGATGTCAAAATTATCCAACGGTGATTTTTTCTTAATTTTCTGAGATAGTTGAATTTTTGGGTAAAAATAAAATACCATTTAAATATATAATGTGTTTTATGACATCATAATGACCCAATAGTGATGTAATAAAATACTATAAATATTATGTTCAGACAATATATGTTTTACCATTAAAATAATTTAATTTTGGTTTTGTTTGATTTATTTTACAATGCATTAATGTACCCTTCAAGGCTTATAAAATATTTTGTCTTATTATATTGCTTTCTCCATGTGTGTGACTCACCTCCATATAAGAAACCCTATTATTTTAAGACATTGTACCTTTGGAATTATAAAATATTGTTTTCCAATAACCTTTGGAAAAAACCATAGGCAAAAACCATGGGCTGGTTTGTTGTTTTGATTAATTTAATGTGATGTGTCCCAAACCTAAATAATAAAGAATTCCCTATGCATTCCTATATAAACCCACCCAATATCCTACTTCCTCTTCACTCGATGACTTTGGATTTCAACAAAACCCCTCCCTCCTTTCTCTATAATCCTCTCAAGGTGCTCCAAGCTCTCAAGAAGACTCTCTTTGGACTCTCCCAAGCTTTTGAGCTCACACTTCCAAGTAAAGGATTTCTTCCTTTCTCATTTATTTCCAATTTTTATTAAGTTTTTATGAACATTTATTTTCTATTAAAAATATTGGGGTACGATTTCAAACCTCCCCCATACTGCCCTATTTATGTTTGGATAAAGGGATACCCCTTTCTCTTTCATTAATACCTCCCATGTATATCTGTTACCAAGCCGAAATTCCGTGATGGATTTTTTTGTCTCCTCTTTTACATCCAAAAATTATTTTGTATTATGCATCTAGATTACATTACATTTGTTGGGAAATGTATCTATATGATCCCCTTACTGTCCATTCCATGTACATTTTATGATACACCCATTTCTCTCTCCTCAACAATTTTCATGAATCCTTATGTCACACCGTTATGCTGCCAAAATTGCATCGCATTTTTTCAAGACAAGATCATTGTGTAGTGAATACCATACTTGTCTCTCTATCAATGGTATTCACCTTTATGCACATATACATATTTAATGGTACTTTAATGTTTTTATTAAACATTAATTAATCATGGAATAACTTACTATGTTGATTGATTCCATGTTATTGGTCCATGTGGCACACTTATGCATGAAATGAAATGTTTAAGAAGGGTGTGTCCAGATAGCGCTCCAATGCATTGGTTAAAGTATAGTATCATGATACATTATGTGCAATGATTGTTTAATCATGATAATTCATGTACAACTAGGGTTTACTCATTCATTAGGTGCAATGAGGGTTTACTCATGCTCCATTTTCAATGAGCCTTGGCTCATGCTAAATTCAATGTTAAGTGTAGTTTCCACATTTCCATGTTATAATTTTCATTCATTATCCTGCCTTTATGTTCATGTTTCTATTTTTCCCCATTGATATGCTTATTTTCTAACTTGTACTATATTCCTTATGTTATTCCATGTTTATTCCCATACTGGGATTTATATCTCACAATTTTCTTATGAATGTCCCCAGGTTATCACATGCAATTCTAAGTACGAGGGAATGTAGTGGTCATGTCAAGGATGTTTTCAATAAAGATGTTTTATTTTATGTTTTTATTATGGTGCATAATGTGTTTCATGTTTCACAGCTTAAAAATTATCATCCGGATTGTAACCATGTGATTATTTGGAATCATGTTGAGTTAGAACCAGATGCTTCCTTGGTGAACGTGCCAATGCAGATTGTGGATACAAAAGATAAATTCTTGCATTATAAAGGAATCAGATTAGTTTATTTTTGTGGAATCATGGTCAGATTTAGGAGGATACTTGGGAGTGGTAGGATGAGATTTTTGAGAAATGGCCCAAGATCTTTCGATAATGACATGGTTCTCTACTTTCTAAGAATATAATGCTCAATGGTGGGGAGAATATTGTACCCTCGGTTTGAGGTATGTAGCCTTTTTAATGATTTTTTATGTTTCTAAAGTTCTCGGGATGATTTGTGAAGAGGATGAGATAGTTTGGAATGGTTTTGGAATTTTTTGGAAGACTTATTAATTTTGCACAGTTTGAGGAGATTTAGGGGAAACCGTGCGAGATGAAACCGTGCGGGTAGTGGGGTTATGCATGGATATCACATGGTTTGTATTACTATGCGATGAGGCCATGAAATATTCCCCATTGAGGTTGAATTTGGTTTATAATTAACACATTGTTTTTTTAATAGTGCGAGCTAACTATGTGGACTGTAAAAAAGGGTTTCTAAAAATTTGTGATTAGTCGGGATTTCCCTAAAGACACCCAAACTCTATCCCACTCATTTCTCACTCGGTATTTTTTGTTCTCAAGTTGGAGGTGTGGTATACCACTAATTTTGGAATTAATTTTAAAGGGTTTCATTGTTGTTTCTTCTTGGCATATCTCTCTTCTTGGTTTCTCTTTGCTATTCTATAGATATACACCTCCCTCTTTCTATCGGTTTTCTAGATATACATTGGTTTCATGTATATATAGCGATGGTGTTGGCTTGTATATTGATATTAAGACTTGTTGATTTTAGGGAAATAGTTCTTTAGTGGTTTTGTTGGAGTGTTTTTCTAGATTTTGGATGTGGTTTCTTGTGGGTTGATTTCGTTGAAACCCTAAGTGTAGGTGGATTCCCTCTCGAATCCACTTTTCTATAACACAAGGATATTATTTCAAATATTTTGTTTTTCTTTATTTTTTTCATTTTTATATGTGAAACTTTTTGGAAATACATTATGTGATGATTTGGGGAATTTAGGGAAATGGGGTTTTGCTGTAAAACACTCTTTTTTATTAGATTTTAAAATAGTGAATTTAAAATCGGTTGCTTGGGTTGTTTTATGAAAAAGGATTGGGAAATGGTTTTAAATTAAAATGGGTTTTTTATTGAAATGGATTGTGGCATGGATGATATCCTAATATAATTTTTGGTTTCAAATTAGTTTTTTCAAATTGGTGTGGATTGAATGAGTATATATGCTTGTGTTTGGATTAATTGTTTGTGTATGTGTTGGATTGATGTTAAGTGGGTGGAAGTACCACTATAAATTGGATATTGATATGGGAAAAAGGAACACTATCAAGTGTATGTGGGTAGAAATACCACCCAATTGGGAATGTGAGAAAGGGTTGGGCTGATGTACCACCGATTTCGGAATGGGTGAATGAGTTGGGAGAAAGTACCACCATGATTGTTATACCAGTTTTTGTGTGTGAACATTATGGTTATGAATTGTTATGTCATACCCATGAAAAGTGTATTTATTGTGCTAGTTTGTGAGGGTAAATGTATTATGGTGTGTTTGTTGACTTTCCTTAAATTATGTGGATTTTTGGAAAAGGATGGATTGGTAAGGGTAAGTTTGGCTTATGGTAACAATTGCACTATATAATGCTTTTTATATTCTGATTTACATAAATGTTCTAATGGTTTTTTTCTACTGGCATGGGTAGGGAAGTCATTTACGGAAAACCTAATATGTTTTTGAACTCAACCCTTTCTCTGGCACTTTGGTGATTAGCATATGTCATTTTCTAGGACATAGGTAATTGTAAAAAATCTCATTTTTCTAGAAATTCGACATCATTCTTTAGTGATGTTGTGGTACATGGAGTATGGAGCTTGGTGTGGAGTAGTGAATGGTGTCCTAGATCTTTGGGGTCTTGTTGTGTCTTCTTTCGCTTGGTACTCTAATTTTTGGTTTGATTGCATTGGAATTGAGAATTGTTTTGCATTAGTTAGGTTGTCTTTCCGTAATGTATAGGTTTTATTGTATTGTTGACATGCATCATGTAGCATTATTGGTAATAGAATATTGGTTGGTTGATTTTATCATAAGGTAAAATTGTTTCCCAATGATTCTTGAAGACCATGGAATTTATTTCTAGCCTTTGGTGCCTTGTTAATGTCACTTAAGGCAAGGTATCATTCCTCCACCGTCTCAAGCCCATGGGATAGGGTGAGATGTTACAACCTATCAGTTCACCAAGTTCGCTGCCGATGTGAGAATATCTTTTAAATGAAAATTATTAGTCAGAAACTGATGTATCTGGAGAATATCAGTTAAAAATATCTTCCTCCAACAAATCAAGTGTCCAAAATAGAAATGTAAATGGTAGTAATGAAAATTATTCTATGGAAGAAGACAACCACTATGATCACAAAAAATTTAAAAGAAATGACATTGTAGATAATGAGGGACATAATGATAGTGATAATGATAATATATCTAATCATGAATATTATCATGTACATTATTATAATTATGACATCAACACTAATAGAGGTGATATTTTTTATGCTAGTCATGAAATAGTTCAAATACATCCTTCGTAACCAATGGTATAAAATTATACTATATTTGAGACTCTATATAAATACATTATGATAGGCGATTCAAACCCCGTTAGAGAATATTTTGTGGAACATACCATTAAGGGGGAGAATTATCTCAATCCTACATATCAATCATCATAAATGGATCAATTAGAACTAATTGATAGTTTTTATTCATCTCATAAATAACTTTCCACTTCTATACCTAACAATGGAAAATACTCTCAAGTACCAATAGAATATCTAATTCCTATTTTTCATAGACATGATGTTTTTTATTTTCAAAAATGGGAAAATTATCTAGTATTTGTTAGACATGATTTGTATTATAGTGATTTAAGATAAGGGAATGGAAATACTGTAAGAATAGAGTGAACCATTTTTGATCAAATTGATTAAGATGGGGAGTTTCAACATTTTAATCCCATGGAGACCGATAGATTAGCTGAATATGTAGTATCTCATGAGGAAGGTGGTCGTCATTCTACTCACCCTATTATAACCCTAGATGTTGTGACACAAACTGATCTAGAATATTCTATATTTAATTTAAATTCTAATTTGGGCTCTTTGAGAAGGAATTTAGTTTCATATTTTAATAATTTATTCAGCTCTCTACCCTATAAGGTTTCTAGACTCTAGGAAGATAACACTCACATTTTGGTTGAGTTAGTGATATATCATATACAAAAAAGTATGATTTAATATTCAAGAATCTTTTGTGGAAAATTGAATATTTTCCATAGAGGTAGAATACAGGAAAACATCAATAGAGGGTAGAAAATTCACTTTTTCAAAACATTTGAATTAAATTTCTCTGAAGTTGGAAAACATGACTGCTATTGCTTCCTCTACATCAACTGCACCTCCACCTGCTCCCGTGAAAATTGATAATGATATGCTCTAATAGGTTATCAGGAAATGGATAAAAATGATATGGGGGATGCGACCACTCATGAGGATTAAATGTGGTAGATACATCATCATGGAGAGAATGTCTATTAGATGATAAGATAATATGAAATTGATCTTAGGATAGATAAGGACATGGTTAACAATGTGACGATGTATTATTTGTGAAGGTTTTTTAGTAATAATGAGCTGTATGATAATTAAAAATTTCTCACATATAATTTTCAATTTCCACCAGTGACCAGAGTATTTAAAGAACTGGTGAGTCAACTGAAGTTTCTCACACTAAATCTAAGAAATTTAGTAATAAAAAATAGATTTATTTAGTCCATGAAAAGGGAAGGTAATATAATTATGGATTTTCTCATCCCCATGAACCCCTTACTCCATGTCTATAATACCGATATTATTTTAAGAGAATCCATTACATTGAACACAGTTCTATCCTCTATATCCAAAGAGCTGGTTCAATACTAACATATATTGATAACTCAGTAAGATAGACTTATTCCTACAATATTTCAGCCTAGGAGTTTGTAACCACCTATTTCAATTAGGTACCTCATAACAGTTCGCATGTTTGATCGACATCCTAATACTACCACAATATCTTCCATTTCCACCTATTATAAAAATTTCACCACTACTATCTCCTATCGGGAAATATGAGGGATAATGGGATAGGGAATGTAGACCATAAACCGTCCTCTAACTAGTGAATCGGATTAGATATAATATTTTTTTATAGGGATCCAATATTTTTTTACATTTAATTTTATCATTCTAAAGTCAACATAATTTTGGATCCTATTAAATTAAATATCATTTTTTTCTTCTCATTTAAATATTCTCTATATTTTGTTTTTATTTTTTATTTTGATAATCTCATTGGGGGATATAAAAGGGGAATTTATATTCATTCAAATAAAGAACCTATAAATTCTAAATATTTGGAGACATCATTAGTATCAATTTCAAAAAAATTATCTAAGTTTTTTATATCACTCATATGTATTCTAAAATGTTACGAATATTTACATTAATATAAATACAACTATACTTATTTATGAATACTCATTTAGTACATGTTTTATAAAATGCCATGTTCTATGACAAAAAAATAGGGATAATGTTTCCATCTACATTTGTAGATTATGTTTGACTCTCTTATTTTTATGATCACAAAACAAGATTCTTTTAGTACTAATAATATAAATAATATTTGATAGAATTTTATATGGTGATACTATTTCAATGAAAATTCTACTATGTTTTATGCCAATTCACCATTCCCCATGAGTCACCACCAAGACATGTTACCATCAGATAAGAGCTACCACTGAGGCGAGTCACCACTAGACTTGCTACTAATAAGGTGAGTCAGCACAAAACTTTTCACCAATAGAGGAGAAACAACTAAGAGGAGATAAAGTTAGGATTATTACCACCAGAATCTGAGTAACCAACACCATCAGCTTGATGTTCCTGCAATTTGAGATACTTCCAGATGTTGAGTCACCACTATCATTTTTCTACCATTTCTATTTGAGGACAGTGGATTTATTGGCTCAACCTCTATCTATATACTTGAATAGTTTGAAAAACCTATAACAAGTAAGTAAAATCCGATTCTTAGATTATGGATGTCTTCTAACGGATGCTGATATATATACATGAAGGACACCCTTTTCTTAGTACTCAATACATATGACACACACTTCGATTACTGAAAATATTAATAGAAAATGTTTTTGATTGAATTTGTGAATCCTCAAGAGATTTTTGATTCATGTTCTGTAATGATCAATTACACAAAATTACAATATCCATTACAGGTATTGATTAAGGAACCAATAAAGATCAATGGAATCATTTTTGCAAACTCTTATAATAATATTTGCAATAATAGTTTTTCAAAACATAAGTTCAAACTCCTCACCATTACTAATATGACGACATTGAAAATTCCAATCATTCTAGACTAATTATATCAATTTTATTAATTAATCAAGATTTTTATTGTTTATCTATAGAGTAGTGTGTTACTACTATGTTATCATTCACACATTGTCTCCCACACCTAATGGTACAATACTTGTCATTATCTCATTTCATTACATCTTTTTCCTATGGTGTTTTTGTAAGAGGTCCTTTTGTGATATGTGATATATTTAATCCATGTGTATAACTGTTAAAGGGGCTCTTTTGCCTAGACAACTTGAAGCTATTCTTAATTTACCTAATATAGGTTGTGTTTTATTATTAATATTATAATATTATTAGAACCAAGTGATTTCCAAGTGGATGGGATTAAGACTAATCTTGATACTAAACCAGTTGTTTATTCTTTAGTATCAAGATGAGTCTTAATCCCATCCACTTGGAATCATAACTAGAGTTTATTTTGATTTTTTCTAACTAAATTAGTTTCAAAAGATAAATAAATATTGAAAATTATTTTATATGTGACTTAGCCACCCTATGATAAATATTTTAAATGATATTCTTTATATGGATATTCTATATTAAATAATAGTTCATTTTTTTAAGGGATTTTTAATTTAGTTTCATCATTGATATTTGTTTTTGGAACTCAATTCACCCCTTCACGAGTTACTCACTCTGAAAAACTGATCATATAATGGTTTGGAATATCAAAGTAGAAATCCCTTCCTCATAAATTTATGTGGGATTTATATTGAGAAATCCAATCCATTCTTAAGTAAACATTAATTTAACAAGTAGAGGAATGATAAGATATGTAAGAAACACATTCCTAAAAATATAAACTAGAGAAGAATATTATACATGAGATAAAATAATCATATCATTTGGGGTTTACAATTCTAATTATATATATAATTGTTTTTGTGGAATATTTATACCCGTAGAAAATTATTCAAATATGAAATAATGTAAAGATCCATAGTCAATAAGTCATTAAAAATTGTAAACTAGATGTAATGATTATCTATTTACATGTTATTATCACACCCCTCATAAAAAATGATCACATAATATTTCACCTTGTCACACAGGGTAAGATGTTACTGACTTCAGACATCATGTTTAACATTTGGATTTGGGAAATGGTTATAATAATGCATCTAATAATTGTATATGAAACATTGGAGTGTGGGTGATGTATCCTATGAAACATTATATATATTCTCTTCATTAGATATATCATTCTCATCACTTCCAAAATCAACTACTTGATGAATTTCCATCCCACACATTAAACATTTAGTAGTACCATAATGAAATTTTACTCCATGATTCCTTCCACACATTGAAAATAAATGAAATATATTCTTCTTCTCCCTCAATTTATTTGTGTTTCCATTGAACCCCATCTTCCTTGAATTATGCAATCCATGAAATTTATGGGTAAATATAACCTCTATTCAAGCATTTAGTAAAAATAGAATAATTTACTAATACCTAATGAATTAAATTATGGATAACTCACTTTGGAGACTTGTTTTTAACCCATTAATGAATTGATCAACCTTAATTCTAGGCTAGATGAAAATTATATAAGTATACATCAAAAGTCTTTTAAATGTCTCTAAAAAATTATTAATATATTAATCCTTATTATAATTTATCTTATGTAATTTATTAACCATTTCTATACAAAGGATATGAGAGAAATAATTGTTGAAAAATAATATCTTAAACTCATCCAAAACTATGGAGTCAATATCTATATTTTCCCATGTATTTATAATGAAATACCACCATTGATCTATTTCTATTTATTAATGATAGATATCCAAAATGAGTTTTCCATGATATGAAGAATGGAGAACTGAAAATATCTTTTCAGTGATACTTAACCACTGTTCTGTAACTTGAAGACCAGTAAAACCAATAAAAGAAGTGGGTCATTGCCTCATGAAGGACTCAATAGAACATTGTACTCTCCTTTTCTCACTTGGATGTTCAACATGATTCAGATATTGAGAAAGTTTTCTAATAATAGAAAAAATATTTTCATTCAGTCTCCCATAGGTTCAGGATTCATGAAGAATATCATTGTATTTTCCTTCACACTCATTTTTAACATGGTTCCTTTAGGTTTAATCCACTTACTAAAACCTATAATCATACTATAAGAAACAATAATCATAGTAAGGAACCACATAATCATGAAAAATATCTTTTAGGATGTATTAACCATAAACATTATTTTTAATCCAGGACACATAATGTTTATCAAAGGTCATTCAAATCCACCATCTATTTAAATCCTTCATTATGGTTTGTAATGAGTTTGTGAATTTCTAAATAATATCCTCTAGGAGTGTTAAACCAAATGTGTAGAAGTACATATTTTTGAGCACCAAGTGACTATTTATCCCATCATAATGTTCAATTTTCAGATTTATTATACCCAAGTACATCTCTGGCATTGCCACATCCATGTTTTGTATCCAGAAATGGGTGTAATTTTTTGGAAACCAATTTCTCTATCATTTATCAAAATTAAATGAAATTTTCCTTTATATTGAATCATCCTTAAAATTATCCTCTGATATATCCTTATTGTTCATGCTATTTTTTTTCTTATTGTAGTTTCAAAAGGTTAACTAAACCTATCCTTTGATGCTAACTATAATTAACCATACTTATCATACATAGATATTATATATTTTTAGATGAATATTCATTACATTACATAAACATATTCCTAAGGATCATAAGGTTATCATTACTTTTTAAACCTCAAAAAATAATCAACTTTTCAAAAAGTGAACCACATAATATCTCAATATTTTCATCATAACTAGAACCCTTATTAAACATATCAAACATAATATGTTTCATCATAACTTGGAAAAAGGAAACGTAAGGGAAGATGATATTAGATTCTTAGTAATTAAAAGAAAATGAGATATCAACATAACATGATCATATGGGTATGCGAACATGTTGATCAAAATTTTCAACCCTACCATACATATCATAGATCATAAGCATGTGTCGTGAAAGAAACATTGGAAGTTAATATGAATTTAATTATAATGGAATAAAACAACATGAGCAATGAGTGATTACAATTTTCAGAGATATAGGTAATACACATTAACATATAAAATCATTTCCTTAGTAGTCAAGGGTTATTTCAAAAACTATCCTAGTTGATTAGATTCACTCCCCAAACTATAATAATACTCAATTTTCACTCCCAAGACTATCATAGTTTATAGATTCCTTTACTAAACTGGGTTAACTCAATAATAATGTACTATTTATATCATGAGATATCAATATTTACCCAATACATTATAGGTAAATATAGGTCCCACCCATTACATAATAAAGATAATTTATTTGTATTACATAGTATCAAAAAATAGTCATTATACTTCAATTGATGAAAAAAATAGGTTTGATAAATATTTTATCAAATCATTACATATATAAAATAAATAGGTCACAAAATCATTCCATTATCAAGGCATTTCTCGAGAAAAAATATGGGCCAACAAAAGTGTCTTATCATGGTATAACCCATGGAAGCGAAACATGTTTCATAAATTTCTTGTAATCATAAAAAAAATACTTATAGAGAAATATTAAAATTGTTTCCTTGGATAATATCACCTATAATTGTAACACCCTGATATTTTATGAGAAGTAAATGTTTTTATGCATTATTTTATATGTAAGGGAATCTTTCACTGCACACAACACTGACTTGGTTTGCATTACATGCAATCACGACCTTCCTCGATAGCGTGTGTAGTACGCAATACCTGGTTTCACTAAACAATGATATATTATTATGTACTAGCCTTTATTAATAGTATTAACTACATTTAGAATTTTATAATATTATTATTCATCTTACACATTTTCTAGAACATTGTAAGAGAACAAAATAAATTTTTCGGGTAAAATAATTATTTTTCAAAAAATGCATTTTTGCTGCCTTTTGATGGAGAACCCACATTAAATTTAATTTTTGACATGTTTATAAGTTAAATTTTACAAAATAATTTTCTTCTTTGGAATCATGATTTAAAAATTTACTTTGGATAAATTTTTGATATTTTTCTGATAACTTTCATATTTTTATGAATAGAAACAATACGCTAATTTTTAATTAAAAACAACTTTTTTCATTGAGATAATTTATATAGTTAAATTTTAATATTTAATGTTTTTAAAGTATAAATAGAATATATTTTACCATTTAATATAATATATGTCATTATCAAAAATTTCACATTGAATTCATAGGTAAAAACATTTCAATCTTTGGCAATGTTTTATCTTTTAAAACCAGTTTTCATAACAACGAGATTAATTTTAAATTAATTACTACAACTTATGTGTTTTGAATTTTGAAAAATGGATTCCATATTTGGAATCAGTGGGTCCAAATTACGTTAATAGGATTCTTTTTATTTTTGGGCATTATGAATAGTAACTACTGTAAATTTTATTTACCCTAGATAAAGGTAAATCGGGTAATTAAGGGTAAATATAAGATTATAAAATTACCATTAAACCTGAAAAAATCCTATTGGATGACTAAAAGTAGACCCATATCACCTAATTGTCGGATTTGATTCATTTAATGGAATTTTGTCCATGAATATAATATAATTATTATTAAATCCCAAGAAAGTGACAACATGTCACTTTCTTAAATCTTATAAGTATAATAATTTTAATTTAGTGATAAAATTAATGAAACTTAAAACATTAATAGTATCCAGAAATCTAATACAATTATGTACATCATATGAATTTATTTAGAATTTTTATGGATTAAATAATTATCATTAATTATGACCCAATAGTGATGTTGAAATTATTTTATTAATTAAAATATCAAATAAATGGTTTTAAAAAAATTAAAATAAATATTATATGAACTATTTAATGTGATCCAATAATTTGATAGAGACATAAGATATTTTATGAATCTATTAAAGCTTTTAATTCGAACATATCTTCTGTATATATTTTATTTAAATTCGAATAAATGAATAGTGTCAAAATTGACACTATTGTTATTTTTTAAAAATAACATATAATAAAATTGTTTAAAAATCACAAAAATATTTAAAAATCATAAACTAAAATTTATATGGTCTAAAATTTCATAAAGTTTCAAATTATGGAAAATTCACAACACACATGTAATTATTTATAATAATTTAAAATTTAGAATATTATTACCACAAATAAAATTAAATTGATAAATAAGGATAAATCAAGTTAATAATGTGTAAACTAAATTCCTAACATTTCTAAATTTTATTGTTTTATGATATTACAAGCCTATCTCATCTAATATTTGGATATGAGTCATTTTGGAAGTTTTTGAGTGGGGTTGAGATTTAATATAAACTAATATTTCTTATATTTCCAAAGTGCCCCTCTCCTCCCTTATAAAAGGGCACCTCCTCCCTCTTTTCCTCACCCCACATTGAGCCTTCATGCTCGGCCAAAACCTGAAAAATTCTCTTCTCCACATCCCTAGAAACATCCTTGAGGTCCTGGTATTCTTCAAAGACCAATTTTAGTGCCATAAGAGGAGGTCTCAAAGAGGCGCCTCAAAGAAGAGGTAATGTCCGTTACCGATTCTTTCAACTTTATTTTTTCTTCCACTTATTCTTCTTTAGTTGTTTCATTATGAAGTAATAAAATAAGTATCACTAATATACTGATATGTTATTATAATTATGAAACAAAACTATTTCACCATCTATCCAACCTACAGAAAACGAAATCACCACGCGTGCATACGTACGGAATACCGTCTCCACACCGTGGTGTAATCTGGTTTTCCACCAACAACTTACATGGATGGGTATAATGGTGTAAAGAATAACTATATATGAATATTTTAAAGTGATATTGATTCTGAAATAGTATACATACACTCCAATACAATTCCACAATCATGGGAACGATATCATCACTCATGCGTACGTACGGAATACCGTCTCCACGATGTGATGCGACTCGTTCTACAAGATCTTCATTGAATAATGATTATATAAATGAATTGAATAAATATGATATATATTACACTAATACCATTCTGGAAATGAGGTTTCTATAACCTAAAAAGCGGAATAATAATTTATTCGACAAAACACACATACGAACATAAAGCAATAAACACCCGAATAACAATTAGCAATTAAATATTACTAATAAGAAGATAAGAATATGACCATATATATCCTAAAAATAAGTATGATTCTAGAATAAGTCAATGAAATTATTTAAATCATTATACTGGAGGTTCAGACACATACGAAGCAAATCAGATCTAAGGTATGGGAAAATCTCACAATCTCATTTTTTTCCGAGATTGTTTATACTTCAGAATTTACTGGGGAATATTTATCATCCAAATCCATGTTTCCTCAATATGTAATATTATTTCCATCCACCAACAATTTTTTAATTCCAATTTTACCCTTCAGTGAGTTTTTTGTAAAATATATGAAAGGAATCTTTTTTTCGTTTTTCATACGAGGTACTTTTTGGCTTTTCCGTCCATAGTACGAGAAGAATGTTTTTTTAACTTATACGACATGAATGGATTTTTTTAAAACATTATTTCCATGAAGCTTCCTTTACAAGTTTTCAATTTTATTTCTAATCAACTTATTTTAGTTGAAAATTATTTGACATTTTAAGAAAGGAAAATTTTTTTGAAGTAGAAATGATATTTTCCTAAAGAATGGAGTTCAAGTGTTTTGTCAAAATTATTTTCCATATAAGATAATATAGGGTTATGTTTATATCCCTATTTTTACATTGATTTTATTAGGTTATGATGGAATTATTTTTATGATATCCTTTTATGGATTATGTTACGATGGTGTGATGTTTAAGAATCCCATTTTTATTACCTGAGTTATGCTATGATGTATGGTTTATGATTTTATGGCACACATAAGAATGGTATCATTATGAGATGGGTGATACCTATATCTCCCTCCAATTAATTGGGTAAAGATTTATATCTCATGAGATATACATGGCTGGAACGGCAGGTTAAACCGGTTCAGTAAAACAGGACTGAAACAAGGAGTGAGCTCGGTTTAGAAATGGACTTTGTCCGCTAAGATAGTCTTGGAAATGAGTATTGAATACTAAGAAATGATTTTCTATGATTATGTGTGTATTCCACAAATATTCATGTTTTAAGTTATGATTATTGGGATTACATTTCACTTCTATGATTTATCCCATGTTATGATCTCTTTTGCAGGATAAGATTTTCAAAATGTTATGTTCTTATGAATATCATATGTTTGATATTTCTTTTATTTACCCTTACTGAGCATTTGAGCTCACCATTTTGTTGGTTTTATTTTCCCCAAGTCAGGAAGAAGGATATTAAGTATGGTATGCCAAAAAGGAACTCTATATATGATGAAATAAATGAAAGACAACGTAGATGATTTATGAACCAGTTGTTTGTGTTTCCTAGTTTCTAAAGACACTATACCTATACGGTCCTTTCATGGTTTTGTTATATGTTGTAATAAGTGTGCTTTCAATTTTGAAGCAATAAAAATGTATGTAAAGTATGAGTCATTATAGTTGGTATCAGAGGAATGGTATAGTCAACCTTTGGAAACTAGGATGTGGAATCCTTAGTAAGAAACCTAAGGATATGTCTAATCATAGAACACAATCTTAGTGTTTTAGAAATGGCCGTGAACAACCTATGATAAGACCTTAAGTGTGAAATTTTATTCTTGATTATGTGATTTTCCTATTTTAATTAGTGTTTCTCAAACTATTCTTCTTGGTTTTAGTCAATGGCTGGAACCCGAAGGAACCGTGTTAATGCGGAATGCGATGGGCAATGCAATGATTGTCCCTATGAGCAACCAAATGATATGGGAGCTGGAATGAAGAATATTGTAGCCATGATCACACAACCTTCTTAAGCTATGAATCATCCAGGACTTCCAAACGAGCAAAGGAAGGAGCAAAATTCTGTTGAATCCTTCATGAGGCAGCATCCACCTTCATTCAGTGGGTCATCTGATCCATTAGTGGCTGAACAATTGATCAGTACCACTGAAAATATATTTTCAGTTCCTCAATGTTATGAACATGATAAAGTCATATTATTAGTATATCGTTTGGAAGGTGATGCTGATCAATGGTGGAATCTTATTAAAAATACGAGGCAAAGGGATGAAATGGAGTCCATGGAATGGTATGAGTTCAAGAACTTATTTTTCAATAAGTATTTCCCTCATATTCTTCGAACAAAGATGGAAAATGAGTTTCTTGATCTAAAGAAAAAGGATGATGAATCCATTGGTACCTACGAATCAAATTTTACAAGACTTGCAAGGTATGCTTCTGGAATTATTCTCCAAACTGAGAGTAAGATCGATCAATTATTTAGTGGCTTAAAACCATGTCTTTGAAGGGCGTTATCTATAAGGGACATCAATAGCTATGAGGAAATTGTTCGATGTGCTCTCAAGGTTGAGATGGAGATTGGTGTAACCCATCAGTCACATGGGTTTGATTAGAAGAGGAAAATGGAATTTAAAGGAAAATCTAAAGACCACACTGAAAAAATATGAGTCTTCCCTTATGCTCAAAGTGTGGAAAGAAACATGGAGGAAATTGTCTTAAGGGGACAAGAAAATGTTATAAGTGTGGAAAATAAGGTCATCGGGCAATTGAATGTTGAAATAATGGGAAGAAGATGTCTAATGATGCAAAAAAATCAAGGGATACACAGAACGAACCTACTACACTTCAATGTTTCAAGTGCAAGGAGATGGGGCATTATGCCAATCAATTCCCAAATCCAATGGTTGATGATGATGATCGACGTCAACAAAATCTTAAGGACAAAGACTAAGGAAAGTCACATGCAATTACTATCGGCGATGTGGAGTACGACAAAGAAGTGGTGAGAGGTACACTTACCATCCACTCTAAAGTAGAAAATGTTTTATTTGATCCTGGATCCACCCACTCTTTTATTTCTGAATAATTTTCTAAGGGTATCGTTGTATTACCCCAACAATTAGATGTTGAGTTAGCTGTGACAACTCCTAATGGCACAACGGTTGCCTAAAAAGTTTACAATTCTTCTTCGATTGATGTTTGTGGGAAAGTGCTTCCTGCAAATCTTGTGATCCTTCCTATAGTGGAATTTGATGTGATTCTTGGCATGGATGGGATTTCTTTATATGGAGCTCATATCAATTTCCAAATAATGGAAGTCACATTTCATATTCCAGATCAATCTATGATCATCTATCGATACAATGATGAACATAACCTTCTAGTGGAAATTTATTCCATCTTATGGGTCTTGATTCCACTAAATGAAGGTTATTTATCTCAAATGGTTGGATAGAAACTCACGATTAAGAATACACCCATTGTACGGGAGTTTTATTATATCTTTTATGAGGAATTGCTAGGTCTTCCACCAAATTGTGAAGTTGAGTTTTCAATAGAACTCATACCGGGTGCTATGCCCATTTCAAAGACACCTTATAGAATGACCCCAATTGAGTTGCAGGAATTGAAGAAGCAACTCCAAGAGAATCTTGATAAAGGATTCATACGCCCTAGTGCGTCACCTTGGGGAGCACCTGTACTGTTTGTTAAGTAGAATGATGGATCAATGAGACTCTGCATTGATTATTGAGAACTTAACAAGATCACTATCAAGAACAAATATCCTATCCCACACATTGATGACCTATTTGACCAACTACGCGGAGCTCAATACTTTTACAAGATTGATTCCGTTCATGGTATCATCAATTAAGGGTCAAAAGGGAGGATATACCAAAGACGAATTTCCGTACAAGGTATGGACACTATGAATTTATAGTGATGCCATTTGGTCTTACTAAATCCCCTACTATCCTCATGGATCTGATGAATAGAGTCTTTAGAGACTATCTTGATCAGTTTGTGGTAGTCTTTATATATGATATTATTATCTATTCAAATAGTAAGGAAGAACATGAAGATCACTTGAGAATTGTATTAATGAACCTAATAAAGGATATGATTTATGACAAATTTACCAAGTGTGAATTTTGGCTTCAAAAAGTTGCATTTTTGGGTCACATAATATCAAAAGAGGGGATATATGTGGATCTAGCAAAAACAGAGGTTATCGAAAGATGGTCGAGACCAACAATAGTAACTGAGATCCAAAGTTTTCTTGGCTTGGCGGGATATTACCAACGTTTTGTGAAAGATTTTTCAAGGTTATCTAACCCACTCACCACGTTGACTCGGAAAGGAGTTAAGTTTGTTTGGACGGAGGAATGTGAATATAATTTCAAAGAGCTAAAAAGAAGGTTAGCCAGTGCACCTGTGCTCACACTACCTTGTAGTGGAGAAAGGTTTGTGATCTAAAGTGATGCATCCAAGAAGGGACTAGGGTGTGTTCTCATGCAAAATGATATGGTGATAACTTATGCCTCACGACAGTTGAAAATCTATGTGCAAAAATACCTAACACATGATTTGGAGTTAGCTGCGGTAATATTTGCATTAAATATTTGGAGGCACTAACTTTATGGTGAAAGGTGTGATATTTACACTAATCATAAAAGTTTAAAGTATATTTTCACACAAAAGGAGCTGAATATGTGTCAAAAAAGATGGTTGGATCTGATTAAGGATTACGACTTCTCAATTCATTACCTCCTTGGGAAAGCAAACAAGGTATCAGACGCATTAAGTCGACAAGACCATGCTAGCTTATCCATGATGATGATCACAAAAGATACAATATTTATGGATTTACAAAGGATGGATCTTGGAATTATAATGGAAGGGGAGAAATATTATCATTCTCAAATTAATGTTCAACCATCTATACATGTGAATATTAAAGAGGCATAGAAAGAAGATGTAGAGTTACAAAAGTAGGTGAGAAATGTTCCTGAATTCAACCATGATTGTGATGGGATAATAAGGATTAGGAATCGGGTTTGTGTTCCTCCCATCCCAGAATTAAGGAAGGAGCTACTAGACGAGGCTCATAGTTCTTCATTTTCTATTCATCCTAGAAGTTCAACGATGTATAGGAACCTGAAAGAGTACTTCTGGTGGGATGACATGAAAATTGATGTTGCTGAATATGTCTCTCGATGCTTGGTTTTTCAGCAATTTAAAGCTGAGAGACAAAAGTTTAAGGGGATGTTACAACCATTACCCATACTAGAATGTAAATGGGAAAACATCACTATGGACTTTGTCACTGGACTTCCTAAAACATCCAATGGCAATAATGCTATATGGGTTATAGTTGATCGTATTACGAAGTCGGCACACTTCATTGATCTTAGAGAAGATTTTTCTATTGATTAGCTTGCCAGGATATATGTTAAAAACGTGGTAAGATTTCATGGAGTACCACTTTCCATTATATCTGATCGGGATCTGAGGTTTACCTTGAAATTCTGGCAAAGTCTTCAGCAAGCTCTAGATATAGAGTTGAGTTTTAGCACTGCTTACCATCCTCAGACGAATGTTCAATCTGAGAGGACAATTCAAAATCAAGAAGACATTTTGAGAGCATTATCTATGGATTTCAAAGGTGGTTGGGATCAATACCTATCTTTGGTGGAATTTTCTTATAATAATAGCTTTCACTCAAGTATTCAGATGGATCCTTATGAATCCCTCTATGGAAATAAATGCAGAACTCCAACTTGCTGGGAGGAAGTTGGGGAAAGAAAGCTATTAGGACCTGATTTTGTTGATGAGATGGCAAAAAAGTTCAGATCTATTCAACAACGCATAAGAGTAGCTCAAAGTGACAAAAAATCTATGCCGATAACCGAAGAAAATACCTAGAGTTTGAAGTGGGTGATAAAGTGTTATTACGAATATCTCCCTGGAAGAGGGTCATGAGATTTGGAAAGAAGGGAAAGTTGAGCCCTAGATATATCAGTCCTTTCGAAATACTGGATCATGTAGGGATGGTATCTTACCGATTGGCACTTCCACCGAATCTCTCTCAAGTTCACGATGTATTCCATGTATCTCTTTTGAGAAAGTACATACCCGATCCTTCACATGTACTCAGATCAGATGTTGTACCGCTGGAGTAAGATCTTTCTTATGAAGAAAAACCAATAGAGATTCTGGATCTTAGTGAAAAAGTCATATGGAACAAGACCACTCCCTTGGTGAAAGTTTTATGGAGGAACCACCAATTAGAAGAAGATATATGGGAACTTGAGGATATGATGAGGGAGAGGTATCCTCATCTGTTTGTTATGAAGTGATGAATTTCGAGGGAGAAATTCATTTTAAGGGGGGTAGAATGTAACACCACGATATTTTATGAGAAGTAAATTTTTTATGAATTATGTTATACTCAAAGGAATATTTCACTGCACACAACACTGACTTGGCTTGCATTACACGCAATCATGACCTTCCTCGATAGCTTGTGTAGTACGCAATACCGGGTTTCACTAAACAACGATATATTATTATGGAATAGCCGTTATGAATTGTATTAACTACATTTTGAATTTTATACCATTATTATTCATCTTACACATTTTCTAGAACATGGTAAGAGAACAAAATAAATGTTTTGGGTAAAATAAGTTTTTTTCAAAAAATGCAGTTTTGCCGCCTTTTGATGGCGCACCCACATTAAATATAGTTTTTCACGTGTTTATAAGTTCAATTTGACAAAAAAATTCTTATTTGGAATCAGGATATAAAAATTTACTTTGTATAAATTTTTGATATTTTTCTGATAACTTTCATATTTTGATGAATAGTAAAATTGGGCTAATTTTTAATTAAAATTTTCTTTCATTGAGATAATTTATATGGTTAAATTATAATATTTAAGGGTATTAAAGTATAAATAGAATATATTTTTACCATTTAATATAATATATGTCATTATCATTAATTTCACATTGAATTCATAGGTAAAAACATTTCAATCATTGGTAATGTTTTAACTTTTAAAACCCGTTTTCTTAACAATGGGATTAATATTAAATTAATTACTACAACTTATGTGTTTTGAATTTTGAAAAATTAATTCCATATTTTGAATCATTTGGTCTAAATTATGTTAATAGGCTACTTTTTATTTTTGGGCATTATGAATAGTAACTACGGTAAATTTTATTTACCCTAGTTATAGGTAAATCAGGTAATTAAGGATAAATATAAGATTATAAAATTACCCTAACACCTACGAAAATCCTATTGGATGACTAAAAGTCGACCCATATCACCTAAGGGTCGGATTAGATTCATTTAATGGAATTTGTTCTAAGAAAGTAATTTAATTATTATTAAAACCAAAGAAAGTGACAACATGTCACTTTCTTAAATCTTACAAGTATAATAATTTTAATTTAGTGATAAAATTAATGAAACTTCAAACATGAATAGTCTCCAAAAATATAATACAATTATCTACATCATCTGAATTTATTTATAATTTTTAGGTATTAAATAATTTTCATTAATTATGACACAATAGTAATGTTGAAATTATTTTATTAATTAAAATTTCAAATAAATGGTTTTAAAAATATTAAAATAAATATTATATTAACTATTTAATGTGCTCCACTAATTTTCTAGATACATATGAAATTTTATTAATCTATTAAAGCTTTTATTTCGAACATATCTTCTGTATATATTTTATTTAAATTCGAAAAAAGGAATAGTGTCAAAATTGACACTATTGTTATTTTATAAAAATAACATGTTATAAAATTTTTCAAAAATCAAAAAAATATTTAAAAATCATAAATTAAAATTTATATGATCGAAAATGTCATAAAGTTTCAAAGTATGGAAAATTCACAACACATATGTAATTATTTATGATAATTTAAAATTTAGAATATTATTACCACAAATAAAATTAAATTGATAAATAAGGATAAATGATGTTGATAATGTTTAAAATAAATTCCTAACATGTATAAATATTATTGGTTGATGCGATTAAAACCCTATCTTATATAATCTTCGGATATGAGTCATTTTAGAAGTTTTTAAGTGGGGTTGGGATTTAATATAAACTAATATTTCTTATATTTCCAAAGGTGCCCCTCTCCTCCCTTATAAAAGGGCACCTCTGCCCTCTCTTCCTCACACCACATTGAGCCTTCAAGCTCGGCCAACCCATGAAAAATTCTCTTCTCCACTTCCCTAGAAACATCCTAGAGGTCCTGGTCTTCTTCAAAGACCAATTTTAGTGCCCTAATAGGAGGTCTCAAAGAGGCGCTTCAAAGAAGAGGTAATGTCAATTACCGATTCTTTCAACTTTATTTATTCTTACACTTCTTCTTATTTAGTTTTTTCATTATGAAGTAATAAAATAAGTATCAATCATATACTGATATGTTATTATAAGTATTAAACAACCCAATTTTACCATCTATCCTTCCTATGAAAAACGAAATCACCGCACGTGCGTACGTACGGAATACCGTCTCCACGCCGTGGTGTAATCTGGTTTTCCACCAACACCTTACATGGATGGGTATAATGGTGTAAATAATAACTATATATGATTATTTTAAATTGATATTTATTCTGAAATAGTATACATACACTTCAATACAATTCCACAATCATGGGAATGATATCATCACTCGTGCGTACGTACGGAATACCGTCTCCACGATGTGATGCGACTCGTTCTACATGATCTTCATTGCATAATAATTATATAAATGAATTGAATAAACATGATATATATTACACTAATACCATTATGTAAATGAGGTGTCTATAACCTAAAAAGAGGAATAAGAATTTATTCGACAAAACACACATACGAACCTAAAGCAATAAACACCCGAATAACAAGTAGCAATGAAATATTACTAATAAGAAGCTAAGAATATGACCATATATATCATAAAAATAAGTTTGATTTTGGAATAAGTCAATGAAATTATTTAGATCATTATATAGGAGGTTCAGACACTTACGAAGCAAATCAGACCTAAGGTAAGGGAAAATCTCACAATCTCATTTTTATTCGAGATTGTTTATACGTCAGAATTTACTGGGGAATATTTATCATCCACATCCATGTTTCCTCAATATGTAATATTATTTACATCCACCTACAATTTTTTAAATACAATTTTACCCTACTGTGATTTTTTAGTAAAAGATATGAAAGGAATCTTTTTTCGTTTTTCATACGAGGTACTTTTTGACTTTTCCGTCCAAAGTACGGGAAGAATTTTTTTTTAACTTATACGGCATGAATGGATTTTTTAGAACATTATTTCCATGAAGCTTCCTTTACAAGTTTTCAAGTTTATTTTTATTTAACTTCTTTTAGTTCAAAATTATTAGAAGTTTTAAGAAAGGAAAATGTTTTTAAAGTAGAAAGGATATTTTCCTCAAAAATGGAGTTCAAGTGTTTTATCAAAATTATTTTCCATCTAAGATAATATAGGGTTCTGTTTATATCCCTATTTTTACATTTATTTGATTATGTTGTTATGGAATTATTTTTACGATATCCTTTTATGGATTATGTTATGATGACATGATGTTTAAGAATCCCATTTTTATTACATGGGTTATGCTATGATGTATGATTTATGATTTTGTGGCACGCATAATAATGATATCATTATGAGATGGGTGGGACCTATATCTCCCTCCAATGAATTGGGTAAAGATTTATATATCTTGAGATAGACATGGCTGGAATGGCAGGTTAAACCAGTTCAGTGAAACAGGATTGAAACGAGGAGTGAACTCAGTTCCGAAATGGACTTTGTCCGCTAAGATAGTCTTGGAAATGAGTCTTGACTACTAAGAAATGATTTTCTATGATTATGTGTGTATTCCACAAAGCTTCAAGTTTTATGTTATGATTATTGGGATTACTTTTCAGTTCTATGATTTATCCCATGTAATTATCTCTTTTGCAGGATAAGATTTTCAAAAAGTTATGTTCTTATGAATATGATATATTAAATATTTTTTTTGTTTACCCTTACTGAGCATTTGAGCTCACCCTTTTGTATGTTTTCTTTTCCCCAGGTCAGGAAGAAGGATATTAATTAGGGTATTCCAAAAAGTAACTCTAGATATGATGAAATAAATGGGAGACAACATAGATGATTTATGAACCATATGTTTATGTTTCCCAATTTCTATAGACACTATACCTATACGGTCCTTTCATGGTTTTGTTATATGTTGTAATAAGTGTGCATTCAATTTTGAAGCAATAACAATGTATGTAAAGTATGGGTCGTTATAATAATGAATAATTAGCATCAAATTATGTCATCGTAGAAGGAAAATTATTATGAAAGATCACATGGGACATTTTTGGATGAAGATAAGATTTCATTGAAAACAAATTTATAAAATTTAAATTTCATAAAATATTTTAAAAATAATATTCAATGAATATAATAATTACAAAATAAAAGTTGTTCTTCTATAAAATTAATATTTATGTCATTGGGAAATTTTGAGTCATTTCATAAACATTAAAATAGACATTCCTTTCACATTTCAAATAAAAGAAAAAGGGGAATTATTAGGAAAACAATATAAAGATTTCTTGAAAAAAAATTCTTAAAAAAGTATTGGATAAAAATTCCAATAAGAAATATTTTCATTAATTATAAAAACCCTTTTTGATAATTTTTTTTAAAATATGGATTTGGTTGTTTTTTTTCAATTTATGTGTGAAAAATAGATGATTATACTTAAAAACATATTTTTAAATGAAGAGTACATAAATATAGTCAAATTATGTGAAAACATTTATTCTCTAGAAAAACCCTATGGAGAATAAAATAAATGTGTTTCTTCATATATATATTATTTTATTTCATCATTAAAAGCATAATCATGATCAAACTTGACAAGTGATGAGATCATAACATAAAACCCCTACCACTTTGATAACATTAAAACATAATCCCCATGATAGAATATTAACAAATGGAAGTTAGAAACTAATGATAATAAATAAATTCATTATATTATGCTACAAATATAATGTATATACAACTCATAAAGAAATGTACGTTCATAACATAACATATCACTCAAAGAAGACAAATTGACTAGAAAATAATTTAACATAATACTCAATTTCCCTAGAATAATAAAAAACTTCAATATAATAAATATAAGTTTATCATTAATATATTAAAAAATTGTATATATATATATATCATACTATTTTCTATTTACTAATGACATTTTATTACCTGTTTATTAACAATTACATGTTAATATCACATTTCAGGCAATAAATGATATTTCGGGTATGTTTTGATTTATTATTCCAATTTTTCTTGATCATGGTTACATTATCTATAGAATTTTAACCATTAGTTAGTATATATTTATTTAGTGTAATAAATTAATATTATTGAGAAAAAATAAATTACACCAATCAAGGGGATGGTATGTCGTACATATGCATGGATATTATCCCCATTTTCATGAAAAATATAAACAAGGAAATATAATAATAGATTACTATTATAGAATAATTTTTTAATATATATATAATATTTTCATTTACATATCTTTATTCCCTTCCATTAAATTATTTAATGAATCACACTACTTCGTGAGGTGTTAGTCCTCTGTAAGTAGAATATAAGAATTTATATGGGATATAAAAATTATATAATTATAATAATATCATAAATATAATGTATAAATTTTTTATCCATTAATATATACAACTCTTTGATTTATTGATTTGATGAGAATAACATTGGGTTGCGAAGCAATAGCCCACCATACGCATTACTTATGATTTTTATCCCATTTAATGGACATGGAGATGGTTGTTGGTAATGAAGAAACAATAATACAATATTAGTATATATATGATATTTAGGATATTATATCATCATTTTTTAATAAAAAATGAATGAGGAGTATGAATAAATAAAATAAAAACTCTCATTGACTAATTTAACAACTTATTCCGGTAACCTCCTTATGTTTGTACAAAAAGACCTCTTATGTAGAATTTATGACCAAAATAAGTCTTCTAGGATGGTAGTGTGGATTTAAGGAAGTGAATTGGGTAGGTTTGGATGAACTATATAGTTTTTCAAGTCTGAAGTGGAGATGATAATGGGTTTCCTTTAATAAGTACGGTGACTAGCACTCTTTTAATTTTTGGAATGAAAAAGTATACCCACATTTTTAACATTCCAAAAATCTATGAAATGGACCATTATATATAATTAGAAATTATAAGTTATAAATATGGCCTCAAAATTTGTATTGGACTTGTTTCAGATCATTTTTAACCCATATTCTTTTTGTATAACCCCACACACTGGTAAAATCATGTTAATATTAACTGCTATAAATAATTTTTAATTGATTTACTATTAATTATTTTAAAAAATTAAGTTTAAATTATTTGAAAATATAAGTTTTTTTGTTAATAATATTTAGTCCATTATTTTTAATGCCCATACATATAATTGGAAAATTTAAATTTTAAATAAATTCGTAGACTATATTGGAAAGTAGTTTTCCAAAGAGAAAACATTAAATTTTTTAAAAGTTATTATATAAAAAATCAATATGAAAATGATTCCAATAGAATAAATTAGATTAATTTATATTTTATTGTAATAATTTTTTTTAAAAGAATTTAAAAAAATATCTCAACCTTATAAATTCTTTAATTGAATAGGCCTTTTAGAGAGAAAACTAGTAATTTTCATTATTCATTGAAAAAATAACCTTTTCAAAAAAACCCTAAAAAATAATCAAATGATAATTTAGACATTATGATTAAAAAATAATGTTCATTTTATCTAGTTATTCTTTTAAAATAATCAAAAAAATAATTTTATTATTTTTTCAAAATAAAATAATTTTTTGGATAAAATAATATTTCTGAAACATATAAATTCAGTAACAAAAATTTCTAATTTTATTATAAGTATGGTTTCATTATATAAAAATTTATAAATAAAATATAAATTTTTCTTATTACTAATCATGATTACATGTTTAATGGCTAGTTAATACTGGTATTATTTAAATAAAAATATTAATAGATTTTCGTGGTTTAATAAAATTTTGTGTTACTTGTAGTACAATCCATTGAAAAATATGACTTACTTAAAAGAATTCATAAAAAATAGTGTGTTATAACTATGTTTTCATATAAGAGGTATATCAAATGTGAAAATAATGTTATTGTACCCCAATGAGGATGAACATTAAACTCCCATACCAGAGATGGTATATAAAAAAGGGTCTCTTCATATGGTTGTGTTGATACATCATCAACCAAATAGAAATTTAGTAGGGATTCATAAGCCATATCCTAGGAAAACACTATTTGTTATTCTCTATCTAAAAGGGAACAATATTATAATGTGGGTGGGATGACATATACAATTTATTATCAAACACATTTACATTATCTTAATATTTTCTTGTAAATTAGTCCCATTAGTATTAAATGAACCATTATATTTTTTATTATTTACGTCATCGTCTCAATTTATAAATTATTTCAGATATTTCATTAATATAGTTTCATCAACATTGTTTTAGAAGGTTTTTAGAAGAAATGATAACTGTTTAAGACTATTTTTAATTCATGTGAGAACTTTTTATATGGTTAAGAATTTTAATATTTAGAGAACCATGTAGTGGCGTATATCATCCTTTCAACAGACATTAAAACAACTGGTGGATTACATTTTTTAATTAATTTATTGATGTTGAGTATTATCAATGGATGTTATCGAAAAATATTTCATCGTATATTTTTATAATGGTACTATAGGGTTTTGGGTGTCATAATAAGTATATGTATATTTTTTAGAAATTTCAAATGGTGTGGTCCCTAGAAGTTCTAGAATGAAATGTGACTCAAATAATTAATTGTTAATAAATTTTTGGGACTCTTTGATGACAATATTTTAGAATCTAACCAAAGAATTTGTAAATTTATAAGATGTGATTTGTACCTCATATGAGTAACTTGAAATATGATACTGTAATATGAAAATTTCATGGCCTACATAAGATTCTTCAGAGGGTTGAATAGGATTAAAATAACTTCGTACAATATTCATTATGGATCGAATGTTGAGTCACTATTTCAGTACGAAATATAGAAATTTCATTGATCAAGAAAATTATAACTTCAAAATTCTTAAAGTAATTTCTGAGAACAACTATCTGTGATTTATATAGGGTTTTAAATAAATAGATAATAACTAATAACTTGTTAAATAATCTGAATTTTTTATAATTAAGATCTCTTTTAATGGTATAACAATTGGTTTATATTGTAGAAACATTTTTTTTGTGAAACCATTGAAATAATAATTTATTTCTAGTTAGGATTTTGGAATATAGGTTCATTTATATCATATTTTGTCTCTCAAAATTCTCACCATAATATATGGTTGTAGTGACTTTTCTTTTTAGTAGGGTTATGTTTCAAACAAAATTATACTCAAATATATTATCCTTCCATTTTTTTGTTTTATAAATTATTGGTTTATGTAAATTTTCTTCAAAGGAAATTTTTAATAAATGTGTCGATTGGTTCTCAAATATTATTAGTGATAGCAACACTTCTCTTATGGTGATGTGGTGATTTGGAAATTCTAGTCAATTTATAACTTGGTGGTTCTTAAAATCAATCTTATAAAATTACAGTCTTTACAAAAATAATTAGTATCAAATATTTTTTCATGCCACCTCTGATCAATTTATAGAGTGTTAGAGTCAGATCTCTATTGGATGTTTCTATTGATTCAGACCCTGTTATGGTGTTCATATTTTAGGGGAGGGAAAAATCTATTAATATTATTATAGTATATATCTGGAAGACTAATCCTAGTAACAAATATTTCTTTATAAATGGATGAAATATTTTAGAATGATTAAATTTTAAGTGTTTAAGAACTATAATAAAATTCTTGATTGAAAATATTTTTTATTTTGAAAAATATTGTTAGAGGATTTTCTACTTTTTTCATACTTGGTGCTATTATTGATGGAAGCAAAGTAGAAAGAGAAGTAAATTTAATAGTGTAAAAGAATAAATTGGATCCCATTAATGTTTACATAGTAGATATTATCTTGTAAGTTATTCCTAAGTACATGAATAGTTAAATCAATGGTTTATATGATGTCATACCTTAGTGAAATATTCAAAGTGAATTCAAAGAAGATAATTAGTTCACGTGGTTTATTTAACTATTATTTTCTTGATGGAATTATAGATGATAATGAGATTTAAAGAATGTATGTTTGGAATAGATGGTTGTTTTCAGTTGATTTATTCTCATAAAATCACAAAATCTACCTAAAAACATGTCTAATTATTTTTTGATGAGTGTTTCTAAACTACATAATTTATGGTTTTCTAATTATGGGATTTTATTTATATTAATTTTTGAGAGAGGGAGTACAGAAGTTTATATTTTAAGAAGCTTCAACATGGTTTTTCATGAATATGGGAAATTTCTTATGATCATTGAGATAGGTTTTTTATTTATTTAAACACTAGACATATGATCTCCAGAGTTGTAAATAGTCTGTACATTCTCAGTTTATAGAGGAATATTCTTTCCATTGGATAAAATATTAATTTTTATTTTATATGATATTTTTATATGACATGTTTAATATCATCTATGTAATGACCATACCCCAGAATCCCATAGCTAGTGAATTATTTTACTACATTAGAAGGATTTCAAGGAATCTAAATAATCCTTGACCAATATAGAAACCCCAGTTGTGCTATCGGGCCAGGTTCCATGAGCCTTAGGCGCACCTCCCCAAACTCCAAAGGCTAAAAATTAGTAATGAAGGGTTTAAAGGGGTATATTTTGGAGGATATACCCTCTAAAAATAGATAATATACTTAATTGATTTTATTAATATAACATACAGTAGAAATAAAAGACTTAGTAAACAGGAACTAGACCCACAAATGGTGGAAGAACATGAAATAAAAATAAATAGAAAAAGAAAAAAATAAAGATGAATCAGAAAGTAAACTAACATGTCAGCTTTGCCAACACACCACATAAATCAATAAAAAACAAGCATGTATTTCAGAACATGTAACACTTATATATCATGTTGATATATAAAATATACTAAAACAAAAAAACTCCAGCTAGACACAACTTGATGGTCCCCTACTAATCTCCTTGTAAGAGCCACTTAGATCTAACTCTTGAATGTGATCCTTTAACTAAACACAAATTCCTAAAGTCTAAATGCATCCAGAAGTATGAGTGTTGTGTGTGATAAGATTCCCATTAGGATACCACCCAAAAGTGCATACCTAGAATAAGTGTTTTTGTGGGCATGATAAAATAAATATATAAAGAAGCACACTGTGTAAAGTAAAAAAAATACTTCTTGGTGATAAATAGCCATGAGGAAGCCATCGCTTGAACTATCCATTACCAAAGAACCAAAATTAAGGATGGTCCTTGTCCTATGACCCATGGTACCCTTGATGTCAAGCCCAAGTGAACCCTCTGGTTCCAACTTAAATTATATATCTTGTAACCTCATGCATCCTGAAACGACATGTCTGAGTAAGTACCGATGTCCCTAAGGCGTGTCCAAATCATTTGTAGTCGGTCCCTCATATCCCTTCTCAATGCACCCCTTGGCCAAAAGAACGATATTTGGATGCATAGTTATGTCTGTCATCAAGACAAATTTAGGCCCACGGTCTCAATCGTAGTGACCCTCAACCCCTACTATTCTCCTCATCTCTATCAAAAGAGGATTCCTCACCTTCCACGTTGAATTTTTTGGAAATTGACCACAATAAAAAATTCTATGTCTCACTATTAGGGGCTTTTACACACTTAATATTTCAAAACCTCATAATCAAAGAAGTCATTCTATATTCGAGGGACACAATTAAGCACATTGGCTATCACGGGTGAGTTGAAATCCCCATTATAATAACCCTATCCACATAAACTCTAGAACCTCATTCCCATATGACCATGTCTCTCACATATGATGGTGATTCCATCCCAATATCATGAGCCAAGACTGACATGACAACCTCAAGGCTTTAATCTAATGTCCATGAAACCCAATCCTGTGGTCAAAGCCACTAATATAATTTGGTAGAATCATGACCACATGATATCATCACAATATTCCCAATAATCATGTCATCCCAACCTCAGTACAAGCCCATCATAATCCTTGGGTCCAAACAACACATCTCAAGAAAAGAATATATATAAAAAGCACTTCAAATAGGAAATTCAATTTTATAATATTGAATTACATAACTAAATAAACATAACAATTCATGTTAGAGGAGTTTAATTCATTATGTTGGATCAACAAATCCAATTGAATTAAAAAATCAATTTAAAAGGTTTTTAACTCCCCACAAAACCACACCTAGGAGAGATAGAATCTAACTTATCCTTCCTCAAGATAAAATAGAATTGTTCATTCTCAATGACATCCCATGGATTACACAATTATTCTGATATTAAGTAATAAGAATAAATGGTCTCTATAAAAATACCCAAATGCGGTCTAAATTACGTACCCCCAAAATGTATATGAAATCAGAAATCTTGATATGTACCACCTATGTTGGACTCGTAGGAGAAGGCATGCCTGATACAGAGCTATAACTCAAAGGAGTCTAGAAAAGATCTATGTTTCCATACAACACCCTGAAAATTGGGAGAAACATATGAAATAAATTTAGCACTCGACAAGGAATAAAATTGGAAGAGATAAAAAAATGAGGTTAGCCTTATCAAGAAGCATCTAACAGACCCAATGGATCTAAAATTGGAAGTTGAGCTGAAGCATTGGAGAAACCCTTTTAAGAAGAGGAGTAGGGTTCCTCATATCCATTTTATGACCAAGGGAGAGGAAAATGGGAGGAGGGAAAATAAATAATAATAAAAAAACCAAAAAAACACCCCATAAAAATGCATGGTTTACTCACACTATTTAAAAAATAATGTGGTAACAATGTGTGATAAAATGTTAATGAATTGACTTTGTGGAAGTACTCATGAAACCTTGCCTATGTTTTTCTCAAACCATGTGTAAATCATCAAGAATCCTCTGAAACATCTATAGATTGCAAATAACTACCAGGCGCACCCCTCGCATAGTTTACACAAACAAAGTGGCATTTAAAAAACATGTCACATAGTTAACAAGAAGGGTCCACACGTTTATCCCAAACCATGTTCCCTGACTTACTACTCCAAAATAGACCATTTAGCTTATGATTCTCTCAAAACCACTTCTAGACTTCCGGGGATTCAGATAATGCTCTATAATAAAATAAAAACTAATTATATAATGCTAATAAAAATCTCAAAAGTGTGTTCTGATCAATTTTATAGAAAAATGCATACCCACTAATCAAAAAATTCAAATCTGGAGTGATTTTCAACCTAAATCAACAAATATAATGTTAGAATCTCCCCCACTTTAATATCGATCATCCTTACGCTATAAAAAACCTATGTATGATACTGAATGTAATCAACCTAGAAAAATTAAACTAGACAACCATCGTCATAATGATATCAGAAAATTTCCATAATGGGGCTACCCACCATAGGAATTTTCTAACCTGCTCTCAACCCAACCAAAAACACAAAGAAAACTAAGGTCCATAATACTATTACTCAGACCCCTGGTTCTCCCATGGTAGATCATCAATATTGAACCTCACCAGGTGCTCTCATTCCATAAAATGAATCAGTTCACGTCTCGCACCACATCAGTGACCTCCTAAATCCCATTGAACACATGGAAACATTATTTTCTCACATAATCATGGATGATCCAATCATTATTGTTGCCTCACACCTTAGTAAAGTACCACACCATCATGGTGCAAAGATTCCTCACACATCATGCAACCCACATCCTCAACGCACTGATTCCAAAGATCCACAGAATCACACATCCAAAGATGCTCATGTTAAAAACCCAGTGCCACAAAAATCATACATACATACCAAACATCTTATATGATTCCAAAATATTGACCAACATCTGTTACGTTCATATAAAACTCAGGAAACCAGTGCCCAAAAATAAACATGCCTCAATAGGCTATGAAAAATGAAAAAAAATCCATAAGACACACTCTCAGAATACCTTTGACAATCATTGGCTCACCAGACCGCTTATCCCCTAGAAGATCCATGACATATGCCTAGATTAAATCTCAATTTCCTGAGGCTGGACAACTCTACATTGCTACTCCAACCATTGTCCACTGACTCCAATTATGGGTTACACTCTCTCTTCAATGTTCACCATATTTACTTGGATCTCATCTACCATCATCTCATACCATTCCTGAATCAACCATTGAGACTTATGTGTACCCCAAAACCTACTCGCTGACAAAATAATAAGGCCTCCTGAAGAACCTCTCGAGATGAATAACCTATCCCCATGCCTAGAACTTTATTGGAGGCCACAAACATTGATTCTGAACACACCCTGGATTGCAACACTAAAAGAAAAATATAGATGAACCACTCTAAGGTGGTCTAGCTGAGTCCCTAGCCAAACTTTTTTCCGTATCTCATCTAGTCTAGTTTCCTTCCATTTGAAGCATCACTAATGATGGCACATGAAAATAATTCCCAGATTGAGAAGTAAATATATGTCATATTTACATGGGATACATATTCTTAGATCATTAACTTGGAGAATCAGTCTAATTTAAAGATGTATAATAAACCAAAATGGTGCACTGTAAACCATCCTAGAATTGCCTCACCCTGGAGGTGTCATCACCGACCATGATGGATGTGAAACTAAAAAACCCAATTATTTTTTTTCATATTCAATGAAGGAAATGTAACCCATAAGAATAAATTTGGACTCACAAGACCTTTTATAATTAATCATATCTAGGAAAAATTTCTCAAAGAACCTAGCCTCAAAATCCTTTCAGCTAGTCTTTCATGTCTGCCCGCATGAACCTGCACATCCCACAAATGCTTACCTGATCCCTATATATATAGGTTCACCTCTTAGAGCTGCACCTTGGATGCATCTTGATATTCAATATGATTATATTCATGCTCTTGACCCACTTATTAGCCTCTTACGGACAACCCTTGCCGGAAAAAAGTGGCGACGACTACCACTGGAACTTCTGAGTCCTATATGAAATTGACTGATATACACCCTGAGAACCTACATATATACCCTAGATAACAAATACCAGGATATACCATATAAAATATTCAATCCATGACCCAAAAGCATTAAAATATAGAGGATTACTCACCAGCACTAGAAATTTAGCTTGTCCCTAAGCCCGTACCCGCTATGCATGGCCCTTAAGAAACTGAATATTCTTGTGTTCCAATAGCACTAATCCACTACCCCGTAATGATCCATCTAGTTCTTTTAGGAGGACCCCACTGAATACCATAAATGGTCATACATCATATATATATATATATAGGGAAATTAGTAAAAAGGTAACATCATGTTACTAACCATACTCTCCCCTACCGCAACCATTCCACTTGGCACCCCAGCCTCATGGCCTCCTCAACCACCCTAAAAAAAGCCATGTGTCAACTATATTATGGGACATGACCATATTGAAAACCATTGATTCCTTGAACTGTCGATCTAGTTACCCAACCTGGTGATAAAAATAACCTCATTCCATGTTACCTGACTGATCATATAATACCCATGCCCATTTCACATATCCCATTTAATTTATATATAAATATTACATGGAATATCATAAAATAAGTTTAAACCACATGGATAAAGTAATTCCAAACCACAACATATCCCATTTCAAAAAATTTTATATTTATCACAGGGTATAACATTTTTACTAGACATGCATGCATTTGTGTTAAGGAAAACCGCTTAAACATATCTATAAAAGAAATAAAATGTGATAAAAAATTGACTAACCAGAAAAGAGACAAAATCTCTATTAACTCACCAGGTAAAGGGTCACATATCAAGTTCAATTACATCACATTCGAAAAATAATATATCAAGGTGGAAATCTTGTTAATTGTATTGAGAGAAAAATAGAATAGTAATTCCCACCTAAAGAAACTTGGTTCATCCCTCATACATGGGGATGTAGGAACCCAAGAACAAGTTATAAACACAATTCCTACATCACCTAATATCTAGTGAAAAATATCCCAAAAATTAAAACCATGAATTGAGGTAATAGAAAAACTCCATTTGATACCATTTGTAGTATCTCTGACCCAGATATCCACCCGAACAGTGATATCAGGTTCGGTTCCTTTAACCATAGGCACACCTTCGTGAATACCAAATGATTATGATTAGGATAGAGGGTTTAAATGCATATAATTATGAGGATATACTTAATGGAAATATATAATATACTTGACAGAGTATATTAATACAACATACAATAGAAATAAAGGACTCATCAAACATGAACCAGACCCGCCAATGGTAGAATCACAAGAATTAGTAATAAATGGTGGAATCAATAAGTACTGAAGAAGTGGAAGGTAAATAAACATTCTAGAATTCCAAAACACAACTTGTATCACTAAATAAAACCAAAATTAATTTAAATACAATTCATCCATATATAGAATTCTAATACATAAAATAAAATAAAACAGAAACTCAAACATGGAATGACCTCAAGGGCTCATACCAAAATCCATTTTGTAGCAACTTAGATCCAGATCAGGGGGATGATCCTTTACCTAATCATAAATTCATAATGTCAAAATGCATATTGAAGGACATGTTCAGGGTGTGATATAATTCTTAAGAGATACCAATGAAAATTTCCTACCTAGAATATGTGTTAAAGGAGGTGTGATATAATAAGTACAAAAAATAGCATGATGTGTAATGTAAACACATAAATCCTTGGTGCCCAATAGCAACCAAGAATCTATCACCTCCCCTAGACATCAACGAAATACCAGAATTAAGGAGGGTCCTTGGCCCATGACACAAGGTACACCTTATGTCATGACCATGTGACCCCTCAGGTTACACCACAAATAAAGTAACCCAGAACCTCATGCCTCCTAACACATGAGGCCAAATTAAGTACTGTTGTCCTTAAGGAATTCCTAATTCATTAGAATTTAGCCCATCATACCCCTTATCAATGAAACTATTTTCTCTTATACTGAAGTCCAGTTGAAAATCAATGTTTGTGCTAAAAAAATCCAACCCATTGCCTCAATCACGATGTACCTCATCCCCCAACTGATAGAATCATTAATATCAAATAAAGGATCCTCTTTTTCCATATGGATTTCACTACTAAGAACACCGAATCAAAAAACCTATTCCACACTACCGGGGGCCTATACCTACTTGAGTTGTCCAAACCACCTCATAAATTGAGTCATTCTATGTGCACATAACTCAATTCTGTGCTTTTACCATCATGGGTGAGTTGCAATCACCAATATAATAACATAATCCATATCCACACTGACACCTAGTACCCTTATGACCATGTCCCTCATGTATGATAGCCATGAAATCTCAATATCCTATGCCAATCCCAACCTTACAATCTCACTACATCAAACCGATGTCAATGATGCCCAATCGGTCGGTAAAAACTACTCAATAAAACTTGATCCAATCCCAACTAGATTATATAATCACCTAAATCTCAACGTTCTTTCAATTCCAACTGTATACCAAGAATATCATAAACCTTTGGGTCCCATAAAATCATCTTAATAATAGTATATAAATATATAATTCACTTTAAACATGCATTAAATTTAATAATATTGAATTTCTTAACTAAAGAAACATAACAATTCAATTTAGAGGTCTTAATTGCCTTAGACCAGATTAACCAAACCAATGAAATTAAAATAATTCAATTTAAAATGTTTTTTCAGCCCCATTTAAATCTCACCACAGACATGTGGCCTCTAACCTAACCTTTCTCAAAAAAATGAATTGGGCATGCCCAAAGGCATCCTACGAGTCACACGGTCATTTTGAAAAGAAGAAATAATTATAAATTGGAGTCTCTACAAATGCCCAGATTCATAATAAAATCTTCACCACCAAAATGACCCTATAAACTAAAATAATGATATACACCACTATCCATAGACTCTTAGATTTATGAATGTATGATATCAAGCACTAAATCGAAGTGTATTGGTGTTGATATTTGTTTCCATCCAACACCCTAAAAATATAATGAAATATCTCAAATGGATTTAGTTATCTGATAAGAGAAAAAAGGGTGAATAGAATCACACATGAGGTGAGCCTTATTGAGATGTATCCAATGAACCTGAAATATCTGAAATAAGAGGTCGGATGTAAGGATTGGAGTAAACATTGGGAGAAGATAAGGATGAGGGTTCCTCATGTGCAACACATGACCAAGGAAGAATGAAATGGAAAGAAGAAGAAATAAAATAAATTGAAAAAAATAAAAAAAACCCCAACACACGAATCACAGTTTAACAAATTGTGTGGTAACCATGTGTGCTACATTATTATGGTTTTGCCTATGTGGAAATACTTTTGTGGTCTTTTAGAAGGTTTTTTCTGACCGTGAAAAAACCATGTGGAATTCAGTACAACATATACAGATACCCATGTAAAATAGTGTTCCTCCCTCACATAGTTTACAGTAACCATAAAGTATTTCAAAAATATTCTGAATTGTTAATTGGAATGGGCTGCATAGTTTAACCCAAATTGTGCGCCCTGACCAGCTACTCAAAAATAGGCCATTTTTATTAGATTCTACAAAAACCTCTTTCAAACTCCCCTGGTCTCATTCAAAGAGCTAAAATCATGTCAAAACTTTATACAATTCTAAAGGAACTCTCATAATTTATTTCTAATAAAAAAATATCAAAAATGTCATTACAACTAATTGAAAAAAAAATCTCGAGTGGTTTTTAACCAAACTCAAAAACCCAAGACATTACAGAATCATATAACTAAGAATAAAAAATTTAGAAGTTTTGGAAAAAAATATTATATACGTGATACGAATATTAAATTTGGAAATAGAAAATAAAACATGATACCTAAGAAAATATATTGATTGCATCCTTGAAATGTTATTCAATGATTTCTTCCTCATAAACATGGGAAATGAAACATAATAAGGGTGAGTTTAATAGAAATTTATGGTTATGTAATGTGGAATAAATAATTAATTGATTTGAGTAAATGAACATGGAATGGTATATAATTAAAATAACATGGAATTAAAATATCTAGATAAGGAAATATCAATATGGAAAAGTAATAAATTGAAACCAATTAAAATTATACAATTAATTATGATAGAAATCCATCGATATATATGTCGACACAAAATCCCATGGATAAAAATAATAATTGAAATGAAGGAAATGATTTAATATCCAACTTCATGTATATGTCACATCAACTACTATATCATTAGGATATATTATCAAGATAGTTTAAATTCTGATTTTTCCAACTAATTCATCTTATGAGATTACCAATGCATTTAAGGTATATATGAATGGTCTATTCCCTTATATATATGTCCAAATCATTAATCATATAATAAATTATCAATTAAATTAATAAAATATGTACCTTATCACTAAGTATCTTTATTGAATAAGGGAAATAGATTTATAAATAATTTCTCCACTGTCGGATAATTGAAAAAATATTTCCTAATGTTGATTAGTGATATACCATTGTATGATCATTTAAAAATTTATTGAGGAAAACAATCCATACAAATTTCAATGTATCCCATTCCACATTGAAACATTTGAATAATAATCCCCAAGAACTAATAAAAGTAAATAAAAAATATAATATTATGAAAATGTGGTTATTAATTATATAACATGTCATAATGGTAGTATATACACAATATAAAGATGATTCAGTTGAAAATAACAAATAATCCTAAATGGAATAAAAATTGTGATGAAATCTCCTCCCTTGAGTATGACTTGTCATTTGTGCCTTTATATTCTAGAATAATAAAATTATTCTAACAATTTACATTGTTGGGAAAATATTTTTATTATTATTACATTTAATTCACTTATTGAAATTTCTTAATAAACTACTTAAACAACTATGTTTACATCGTGTCTTTTTCCCATATACTGTTTATGTGTCAAAAACATCCTTGGTATATTGAAAATGGTCAATGGAAAAATTATATAAAAATTTACAGAATAATGATCATGAAAAAAATATCACATTTATTCATCAATTATACCTTTATTCCTAATCATGAAATAAGGTTATGAAAAATGATCCGACATTACAATCATGGAGATGTTAGGTTATACAGATAATTTAGTAAAGTTCCAATTTTTTCAAAGGTATTTATAGGAGTAAGTTATGTAACAGAAATCATCAATATTTATAATTAGATCATAAATAACATATTTTTGATCATATATAATTATATATATAATTCTAGTGATTCAAAAGGAATCACAACAATTTGAAGAAGCTGTAGTCCACACATCCATGAACGATGTTGTCACTTTTTAAGTGGGTGGACGTTTAAAAATAAAATGAAACATATTATATTTATAGAGGTGAATTTATTTAATAAAAACCATATATAATTCATTTATTTTTCATATGTTTAATTAAAACCAACCATTATAACATTCATGAATAGTGTTAACTAATCACATCTATTTTAGGAGCCTGCAGTCCGTAATTCCACAAACGATGATATCATATTTAAAAAAATTTTAATGTATAATGGAATGTGTTATAAAATAATTAAAAAGTTTCAAGCCATTATTAATATTATATATAATATATACAAATAGATTATCTGTCATAATTTTTACCAACGAAAGGTTGTAAAGGAAAAATAAACAATCATTATTTTTTGAGGTTGTCATTTTCCAAACACATAAAGAGTATATTTGTTAGATATTATATGGATGATGGTGTGAGTGTTGGCCAAACCCTTATAAGAAAACAAATCCTTCAATATTTATGACACATTTTTTAAAATAATCATGGAATTTGAATATTTTAGGTAGTGGATAGTGAAAATAAATCTAAATAGCTTTATAAAATATCTTTCATCCTATTTGGTAATCTCCTTTTTGATTTCATCAAAGGTATTCCTTTCATATATTTAATCCCAATGGTAGGATTATACGAATAGTTTAAGTATGTTTATGATTAGTTTCATTAGTTAATGGATGAGATAATGTGGAATGAGAGGAGTGATGAAGTGGGATGTGAAGAGGACATTTTATAGTGTAATTAGAGTGACACTCTTGTATTTTTTTGAAAAGTAATATCATACACGCTTATCAATTAAAAGTAAATAAAATAATGGGAAAATTAGTGAAAATGGAGGATAGTGTTGAAATATGGAAAAAATGGTCTTTTGACAAGTGTCGAGGCCATTTGGTTACTTTAGATTAAGGGTTACTCCCGGGCCAATCATAATTGCACTCTAATCCATCTATGTAATTTAAATTCCATTCACAATTATTTTATGTAAAACAATAATATTACCATATTTAAAATAATAAATTATTTTTTTTCAAATATTAAATTTATTTCTATAAATTCCAATCAAATAAATGGAAGAAATTATTTTAATACTAATCCTATATATGGGGAGACAATGCAGGGTTTTAAAGTAAAAACATCAAAATATTTGTAATTTTTTTGTAACCAATATCAAAGTTAAATTGTTTAAAATTACCTAATTTATATAAAATGATTAATATTTTATTTAAGTAATCTATAAAACCATTTGAAAACATATTTTATTCTTATAAATTAATTAGATGAAAAAGAAGTGTTGAAATAAAATTCAATATTTCCACTACTCATTAAAAAATGAATCTTCATGGAAAAATACCAAAAATTCACCCTTACTTCTTTATTAATTTATAATAATAGGTTTAATTTGACATATATGATCTATAGATGTCAGGAAACAAAGATATAAATTAGGTTCTCCTTTAAAATACGGTAAATGTGGCTTAATAAAAATAAAATATTTAATGTGTATAATTGTGTTTAATATTATCTTATGTATATATATTCTATATGATGAATATAAAGAAATATTTTATTGAATATATATTATTTATATTAAATTAATATCACAAAATAATTTTAGTTAATATAATTTATTATTATAATACATCTTTGGGAGAATAAAAATATTTTTCTATAAAAATATTCCCTTTATATTCAAGTGGTTTATATTTTCATTTATAATTAATTGGTAACCTATGAATTTATTTCATATATTAGAAAACTATATATTTTCATAAGAATTTTAGTAATATTAATAAGAACTAATTTAATGGTTAGGCTGAACCATATTATATAATAAAATTATTCTGTAATAAAATATTGTTCTTCGGTAAATCTCAGTGTTGCACGTAACGCAGGTCATCAATGAAATTTTTGGTCACATGTAACATATGCTAACTATGTGTCATGAGAATTTCATATTATGAATTATATTAAATTTATTTAAAATAGTAAATATATTATAACTTATGAAGATGTTATATTTCCCCGTGTGCTTAGTTTTTCATGTTCTTCATGATATCAAATACAATATTCTTACATTATAATTTCTGTGTTTTTCAATGTGTGAATGCCTTGATGTATCTAAAGGAATGAATGATGAGAAAATTTTTTGGAACTATATTTTTGAGAGATGATTGAATTCTAGATATGGAAATATTGGATGTGACAATCTAGTTCATGGGTTTCTAATAAATTTGGTTGATAAGGGAATGAAAATCCTATATATGAAAGGAAAAAATATAACTAAACTAAAAGGAGGATGGAACTTGTATTGAGTAAATATTTAAAAGTTATTGAAATGTGTTTTAAATTTTTTTTTCTAAAGGCACCATGTTTTCATTAACTTGTGTTTAGTTTGTATAGTAGTATACGAGATAACTATAGTGAATTATCGAAATGGTTTAATATAATTTTATAGAATTATTAATAAAATAATAATAAATGTGAGGGTGTTATTTATCTAGTATAAGTTTAAGGTTCTATAAATATTTGTTAGATGAATAAAATTGGTAGAAATAGATACTAGATGTAAGTTAAAATTTATTAGGCTAGTTAATAGTAAAGGGTAAGAGAGTTTTAAATTATATATGAATAGATATTCATGTTGATAAATATATAATTAAAATAGTAGAAAGTGGTTCATGAAGTAGATGGTTTTGATTTGGATTGGGGAATCTAGGAGTAAGAGGATTTACCCCAGTTTCCCTATGGGGTTTTGGGATTATAAAAAAAGAGTATATGTTTTTAATTATAGTTCTTCTATTTTTCAATAATAATATATTTCGAATAAAATCAATTCAAGAGATAAAGAGTTTAAATAAATCGATTAATTTTAAGTTAATTTCTCTAATATATTTAGATACAAATAGTATGAACTATAATCACCAATCCATAAATAATATAAAAGAATAATTCTCTGGTGAGGGCGTTAACTTCTTCAATCGTCATCTCTAAGAACATATCCATGATACATTATATACTCCCAGCATTTTGAAATCAGATTAATAATGGATGATGGTTTTGTATATGAATTTTATATTATTCATCATTTATGTTGGATTTAATTAATTAATTTTGTTCATGCCCTTTAATTAGCATCACCACTGAATGATAGAAATAATAAAGCCTTCAATTTCTCTACTATAATAATCAATTAGTTATACACCTATCCCATTATTGGACCTGAGATAAATCTGTAGGATAATCAAGACCAGTCCATATGAAACTTACTTGAAATTAAATATTTAACATGGTCATGTGTCAAGGTTTAAGGATATTTTTAAATGTATCTATAATATTCTCTTTTCTTTGACTATTCTCATATTTTACCACAATCATACTGCACACATTATAATAAATATCCTTGGTTAATTTTCACCTATAATACATCCATATGAATTATGTATAAGTTAAAGATCCATGATTATAATTGGATTTGAATAAATTGTATGAGGTATCATTTAGCTTTATGTATCTTCATCTTTTTATTTCTATTGGTCACAAAATAAATGACCATCATTTCCCAAACAATGAACTTCACTATATCATTCAATAATGTAACTGATGTGTGTAATTATGAACATAACATGTGTATCTTCTTGAGATCATAATAAATACACTTCTTTATACTAACCTCATTGTATATGAAATAGTTAGGGACATTACCCAAAACATATCAAATTTATCCTATCACATCGTGGATGATAAATAATTTTGGATAAATGAAGAACCAATGAATCATAAATAAGACCTAAAAATGTGCTCAAAATCTAGTCGACAACACATCAATAATATATCAATAGTAAATCATGAATAACCTCAAAAGAATTATGTTGGTAGTCGAATTGAGATCTAAAATCTAAACATTCATTTTATTTAGATTACGAAAACTAAAAACAGGTCACTAAAATCCATAGAATACTTAGTTAATAACTCTATTGAAAAAAACTTCCTCAAATTGTTTTTAGAAAACCAAGAGTAGGTTATCTATTCATATAGGTGTGACACATCCATCACCACCTTTTTTCAAACTAGCTCAAAAAATAATGGTATACAAATATTAAAGAAAGAAAGATCTTTTTTTCTCCTATAAACAGAAATTAACTATATATGTTTCAACCAGAAATAAAAATAAAAGTGTGTCATAATATGAAATTAAGAATATTTTCTCGCAAGATTATTTTTTTTCATGTGACCATTGATTCTTCCGTTTTATTTGATCTGTGGTATTAAATTAAATGATGTTCAACAAGGATGTCCCCATACTCGGGAAAAATAGAATCCCTTTGATTTTTTATTTTTTCGAAATTCATCACTTACCTCTCTCTATACTATGTTTCTATTTATATGTGTGGTTGATCCATGGTTCATTTATGGTAGATCCTAAGTTCTCTATTGAAATTTGAATAAATCCGTATTATGACGATTGTAGAAGATGGTTGTATTTTCCCTATACTCATTGTGAGAATAGAGAGGTGTTTTAGGTTGATGATGAAAAACATAGCGTCTTGGATAGTATAGCTTGGTTTCGTCATGCACAATCACTTAAATGAATGCGGCTCTCTATCTTATGAACACATCATGCAAAAAATTTGTTTATACATGAACACAATCACTTTAAATTTTTTTGTGCAATCACTTAAATTATTTACCAATTTTCGAAGAACAGTCATATAAGTGACAATAGGTTCATTGTGAGTTGACTAAAAAAAATTTCATTTTGAATAATGACCCACTTCCATGCGGTCACTATACTAAACAAACCCCTTCACGTGTTTAGTGGGAAAAATATATGCATCTGAAAAATAAATTAAAAAAATGAAAATAAAACTAAAAAGTATATTAAATAATTAAATACATTGAATTAAATTAAATTTTAATCATTAATAGGTTATTTATTTACATAAATAATTGAAATAAATAACCAATTTATTAAATAAAACATTTAAATTAAAATATTATGATTATTATTTTTTTAAAAATTAAATAAATAAAGAATTAAATAATAAATATGTAAATTTAAAATATAATATAAAGAATATTTAAAATGGATTATAGTGTTTACTAATTATAAAATAAAAGAAATAGAAAACATAAAATGAAAAAAATAAATACATAAATTTGATATTATTTTAAATTTTTAAATAATTTGATGGAAATTAATTGATCATATAAATTATTAAAAAAAATTATTTTTTATAAAAAGACACCATTAAATATTATAAATAATGGAAAAATATATATATAAATTAAATCCACATAAACTCCCACCACAATTATCACATAATTTGTTCTCCACAAATCATTTAGTGATATTCAATGGTTGAAATTAAATATCAAAATTGAAAAACTAAAATTCATCTATCAATATATTTCCAAAATGATTTTCCCCCATGGATTCTCTAATCATGAAATTATGAAAGACTTAGTCAATTGAATTTATTTATTGAAAAATTGGTTAATAATTTATTTATGTGACTAAAATTAAAAAATTTAAGTTAATGTTTTGAAACAACCATTTTCATTAAACTAAATATCCAAAATACTATTTTCATCTATGAGAATATACTCACATAATTTGTAAAGCCATTATAAATAATCACACTATTGAATTGGGTGGATATATAATTTATAGGAGGAATAAATAACTCATCTAATAGTTAATGAATAAATAATAAAAAATAATATGGGGTTTATCTTGGATTAACATTTTCATTTCAAAATCGAGTTGGATACATATCATATGAGTAAAATTTTAATTAAATGTACAAAAATAAAGGATTATTGTATAACAATTTCCCATAATTTTAATGAAATCCATTAATTCCATGAGGTTTATAAAAATTATTTATCAAATTAAATATAATAATAAATACAGATTAATATTCATAAAGTCGAATCATATCCAATGATTTTACGAATAGTTTTCACCAAGTGAAAATTATGAAGTGGAGCTTGAACACTCCGATTTTTTTTATAAATGTGGGGTTTTTGATGGGTTACCCATGAAATACAATTCATGATTTATTTAAACCCCCCCCAAAGACAAAAACTCAATAATTTTTGAATCTATGATTGGATATGAAATGAAACTACTGGATTTTATAAGATCCAGAAATATATATATATATATATATATAAATATTAAAATGAGTGGTGACAAGAATGTTAAAAAAGCCATTTTCCACAAAAATTAAATAAATAATACAACAAATTTCTAAAATATAAAATATTTTCCTACAAAAAAATTAATTATAGTTAGATCAACAAAAAATAAAACCTAGATGTTTTCATGTTATAAGTGAGTTGATAAATATTTTTCCATGGAGCAAAAAATGTTGGAGTACAATTTAACATAAAATAAGGGAAATTATAAAAATTCTAGTAACCCTAAAATGATTAATATATTTTTTCACATGTCTATCGTAACATGAGAAATTATATTGGGAATTTAATTCTATTAAACTATAAGAATATTTATGTAAAAATAATAAATAAATGAAAATAGTTATTCCACATATTTGTTGAATATTATCATGTTGTTGTATGCCTAATGTATTATCTATTATGATCATTAAATTGTAATATAGTACCAGGATCAAGTACCTTAATAATGAAATTATTATAATAAGTTTCTAGAATATTTATTTAACTATAGATAGTGTTGATGATAGTTTTTTGTATATTTCTCTAGCTACCAGCTCCTTCCAACCATGAAGATGAAGTTAATTCTATCATGGGTAAGTAGATCTCACAGAGGAACATTATATCTTCTCATTATCACTTTAAATTCCATACAACCACTTCTGTTTGTAATGAAACCTATTAAAAATACCAATTCTCCTCATATTCAGTCTACCCAGCCACATTCACCCAACAAAGTAATCAAGAATTAGTAAGATTTTGCAATAGATATCAAATTAATTGTTTGGGAATTTATTAGAGACACACAACAACATAATAACATTTTATATAAATATAAGATAAAATGGAAAATAGGAAAATCATGGGTCATATCCCATACATTAATGATATTAATGTCATTAGACAGACCTTCACACTAAAAGATTCTATGCATAATCATTTAATTCTTATAAGCCAGCATTATTAAATATTGGGATATTTCGGATTTAAAATTTTACCATCCACACCCAATATCTTTAACAATGCAACATTTAATAAAAACAAACACTAAATAAAACAAAAGATCTAATACGAAAATTTTCATACCCAATGGCTCTAAATCCTAGCAATTTATTAGAAGAACCTAGAATTTATGAAAATATCTCAATATTTACCCTAGATTTACTACCTTCACTCCTAATTTATCCACCCACAAGAGCAGTACACATACATTCAAAAAATGGTGAAACTGTGTTAGTTGTTTGATCATATATATTTGTAATCATAGATTCAAAACTCTTAAATGATATAGGGAAACTCTCTGTAAGATTACATAAAAATCTCCTAATAATAGTGATAATGAATTCATCATCAAACCAGTTTAATGATGGAGGGGAAAATCTACTGCCCTCATTTAGTAAACTATCTATAATTTTTTTCTCACACTCACTTCAAAAATGGGAGAACTCATTTTTAACACCATTTTGAATGAAATACACCAAATAATTGAACTGTGATTCGAAATAATTTTTTTGATAATGATGAAAAAAATGAATCACCCATCCCATGTAGTAAATAACTAGAATAAATAAGAGTGACTGGTATGGGGACATAAACTTTGAACAATTGAATGAGAAACACTCTTAATAAGGATGCATGATTTTTTTGGACTACTTCATTGAAAATAGATATGTGTATTTTAATTTGGGTCAAAATATACAATATTCTTTTTTGTTCTTATTTAGTTTCAGAATAAAAAATTTATTTCTCTAAAATGTCATGATCGAATTCTGTGATCAAATAATTAAATTGATGGTGGGTTATCCTCATAGAATCATCTATAATTACCTCATCCAAAGAATTAATCAACTTATAAATTCACAAATAAGTATACTATTTGAAGACAACCAATTCATATTGATCCCCTGTATCTTAAAGGGTTATCATACCATTTTATTTATAGATTAAAACCCTAGTTGTGGATATGAATCGAAATCTTAAAATGATTTAGATATTATTGTAACAATTTATCTCAAGAATTAGGAAGTATTTGGGAACAAATAGTTTACAAACATTTTCTTTAAAAATCATTACCCTCTCATATGGATATGTATGTGATTTCCAAATAATTATTGGGACAAAAATTCTAGATTGAGATCCCCAAGTTCCTTATTTTTTACCAAGGAGTTGGGAATATAGATAATGCAATCACCTAAGTTAAAAAATAACTTAATATCTTTAATTTATCCTAATATATGTAAATTTAAAAATGATACATGGTCATTCATTTTTCAATGAATTTTGTTTTGAATAATGGAAATCAAATCCAGATCAATACTAATTGATGTAATCTCACCATAATCAATTTTATTATCCATAAATGTTTTGAGAAGTTTCATGTTCGAATGTATATTATTCAAATATTCCATAAAATTCATATTAACAGTACAATTTCTAAACAATTTAAGTAAATTGAGTTAATTTGTTTCGTTATTCCTTTTCAGCCTTTGTGGAAAAGGAATGGGGTGCTATAATTTTGAAAAACAGATGGATAAATCTTCTCCTCCCCAAATATAAGCTTATTCTTAACCTAATTAATGAGATACCACATTATTTTATTCGATGCTATTTTAATTATATATAATTAATTATAATTTTTCTAATATTTATCAAATATGTCCAAATTTCATGTTTTGGGATAATATATATTTTCAATTCCATTTTTAGTTTGATCATATAATTCTTTTTTCCTAGGTTTTTCCCGGAAAAGTTATCGAGTTTATAATCTTATCCTTTTGTAAAATAAAAAAATCTATAGGGTTTAGTTATGTTGTGCTGGGTATTTCACCATTATTTATCAATCCATGTATCCATCCAACAGACACATTTTAATAATAATTTTGTTTAAAATTGAATTTTATGATTCTATTAAATAATTGTTCCTTAACTATGGAAAATAAATAAAAAATTTAGACATAGACTCATGATAATAAAATTTGTTAAACACATGAATTAATATCCAGGATTTATTTTATTATTTAATGATTTATCCAAAAGTTGATTTTGAAATTATGGTTTTATCAGAGTATGGAATTTATGGTTATAAATTTTTATTATTATAGATTGTTCTTTTCCTGTTATATCTGGGTGAATTTCATAACCAATATTGTAATGATGTCGTAATTTATCAGTGGATCCTTGATTCCTAAACCTATAATAATAAAACTACACACTCACAATGGGATTCATTTTTAGGCCAAAGGTTAGGAAAAAACATTTAGCATTAGAAAACATCCCACAACAAATACTATGCTCCCCATCTGTTATTTAGTTAACTAGATTATTGTGGGTACTAGTTCAAAACCTATGAATGGTAAACTACTTGAACAAGTTGTTTTGTGACTTTTGGATAAATTAATCAATTTTTTTGAGCTCATTATTAGTTGTGAATTAGAAGCCAGATGAACATATTGATCCTCTAAATTTTGGTAATGTAGCTACTCATGTATTTCCAATAGAGGAAATAGAATATTCCTATGTATAATTCTAGTGTTAGGCATGTAGATGGTGTGCCATTCCATGGACCAGTGTGTTTGAAAAAAATATTATTAAAATATTAAGTTTTTTATACTATGTAGGTGGTGGAAAGGGGTTATCTCTGAAACAATATCTCAAATAATAAATCTGAGGGCACAGTTCCGTTTTAAGGATGTAATTTACCCAAGATGGGGTATATGTTATGTTGGAATGGGAATGCTGTATTAAATTTTATCAACAAAATTTCCATAAATTAACTAAATTAAATTAATTTGTACTTCAACTTGAATAAATTAAGAATATATTCTCTGATCAAATTATCGTGACCATGGTTGAGTCTGAAACTCTGTGTGTATCCAAGGAAAAACATAATATTTTTTGGTGCTAGTCATGGGGTCAGAGGTGAGTTGTACTAGGGTTTTAAGTGGATATTGTTTTTAATGAAATTAATAAAAATATCTCAAATACCACTTCTTTTTAGCTGGGGTTCACAAAATCCCCTTTCAACCATCTTGTTCAGACGAGAGAACTAAGAAGGAGCTTCCAACAGCTCTTTCCAACACCAATCATTGTGATTCTAGGAATAAGTACATCATTACCATCGTTTTGCACCCTAAGCTTCTTCATTTATCATATGAGGTAGGATGATGTGATTTTTCTTCTCAATCCCCATGTTTATGAATCATTTTTGTTCATATAATCACTATAGTGATTAAGAATATGACCTGAGGTTTTTGAAACATGTCTCAAATTCATTTTTAGACGACCAGAGTGTTCTCAGTGGTCTCAAAAATGAGGAGTCACACTGTTCTTTAGGGGTGTCTCCTATAATGTGGAGAAGGCAGGTTCCAGAGGCAGCGGTGAGACAGTGGGCCAGAGGGCAGTTAAATAGAGGGTAGGTGGTCCGGACCAGCCAAAACGAGCCGTTAAAATGTTTAAACACCTGCAACTCTCAATTCAGGTGTCTAGTTTATGTGTCGTTTGTGGCTACATGACCCTTTGGTCATGTTATATCTTTTATGGAATTTTTTATAACATTATGTCTTTTTATTGAGCTTGAATACATGAAATTTCCAATTTTAATAATAATATAATTATTATTATTTGGAAAATCATGTAACAGACGTATCTCGGGTGTCTGATGTCATATGGACATGCAGTCAGTGGCTTTACAACCCTGGATTTAATTAAAAAAATTGAAGACCAATTTTAGGTGTGGAAATAAAAATCGAGGTGCTGGTCCCCGAAGCCTTGGTCTAGGTGCTTTGTGGTGAAATGTGTCTTTTCTGCCAGATGCCAATGTTGAACGAATGAGAAGTCAATCCCTTGTATTTTTCCGTGAGGATCGGTATGGAATGATCCAAATGACATGTTACAAGATCTAGGTATGGACCCAACAATTTCTTGTTCAGTGTTATTGAGGAAAAATGTTCCCTTTTTTGGTTATCTATATTAGGAAATTAAGTATCTTATTGTGCATATTTTTTTGCCTATAATGTGCAGGTGGACTCTGTTACGACTTTTAAGATATGAGGTGGAAATAATCGAGCAACTATCTTTACAGAGTGGTGCTAGGCTACAGATAGAGATCACTTGTTCGTGAAGACAGATATTGGGTATGATACTCCCATGTGGAACATAGGGATTGGGTTTCCCTTGAAACTACGTATAGGTATAGAATATACTCCCAACAAAGTGGGTGCATGTTTGTTACCTTTGGGTAGTTTCCTTATAAGATTCTACTCCCCTGATGGACTACGATGCCGGTTCCCATTGATGTTTGTTTAGCTGTAACACTACCTTAATGTGATAGGGAACGAGTTGTATAATCTCATTGGATGGTGGAGTCAGTAATCCTATTCTATACCATGGTGTAGGTGCAATAGCTTCAGTGTGGTTCTCCCCTACTGTGGGTGCAGGATCATGTTACTTATAGTGGTGCTCCCCTATCATGGGAATAATAAAATATTTTATGGATTGATTCTCCCCTACTATGTTAGGGTGTGACGTCATGTTTTTCATGATGGTACACCCCTATTGAACCAGGTCATAGGTTCACGTGAGCAGCATAGTGTTCCCCATGTTCTTGTTTTAGTGGGGAGCAGGCCCATCCACTTGTTAAGTGCGATTCCTGGTTAAGAGTTAGTTCTCCATCACTGTACTAAGGTGTTGGCCCCTCCGTAAAGGTGTAGTAGAGATTTCACAGGTTAGTTTAGGAGCTATTACTCCCCAAACTATGGGGTAGTGGAAAGGTTCAAGACACTCTTAAGTTATTTTGACCTTGAACTAGGCGCAGGTCATCGTTGGCTCGATCTCTTGAGCTACGATCTAGATCAAGGCTTAGTGCATTGTTGCATGTAGATTCTAGAGTAAGAACCCAATGCTAGCTATGATATCAGATCCTCATGAGTCTTAATTCATTAGATGAGTATATATGGTGTCCTTTTTGGGTTTCTATATCTATATTTCCACTCCATCGACGATACAACATGTGGTTTCAGCTGACTAGTTGTGTTTATCAAAGGATGGTCTTTAGATGTATTATTTTTATTGTTAGGGCTACCCCTAGAAAGGATGAGCATAATTATTCCATTTATTTTGGGGTTTTTTCGAAGCCTATTGAGTTATTTATACTCATATATACATGGGATTTTCCCACACATTTATTTTTTCTGATCCCGACCACATTCCTTTTGATGGAGTCCTAAGAGGACCTGGAGTGAGCAGAGCATAGTGAGATGAACTGACTAGGATTTTCATCAGAGCATGGATTAATATCATACTATTAGATATTTTATAGTGATCACCCCTTCAAATCATGTTGGATTATTTTATAGTTTTTCTTTTTTTTGGGCCCTATATTTTCCATTTTTTAATTATTCAATACAATGGTTTGGGATAGTTTTATGCATTCATTTTGATTCTCTTTTTATATATCCATGCATTGTTTTAGGGAAGTTTATGTGCGTGCAGGTGTATAGGTACCTTAGAACAAGACCTCACATGTGTGTGATAGTCTACTTAGCAGTAGTCTCCATCCTTGGTCTTATCAGAGATGGTCTTGGGGAGTCCTGTATCGAGACCCGTTGGGTCAGGTCATAATAGAGTTGTTTAGAGGAGTTCCCACCATTGGGACCATAGAGTGTATTTCGTCTAGATATGATATTGGTTTGGTTTGCATAGTAGTTGTGTTTGGATGTTTCGAGTTCGGATGATAAGTCTTGGAATCTAGTTTTGGTTTGGTGGTTGATGTATCCATTCTCCAGAAATCAGATAACTTACCATTTGAATCTGGAAATTTAGAAAACATTTATAGGAAAATAATGGCACATGAATCATATAGGATAGAGCTTTGGATTTTCCTTGTCCTTCTTGAGTCCACACCCTATATATACTCTTTGACCATGGTACTTCTAGATGTTATAGCAAGACGTCACCACAGCGATATCCAAACAGGGTTCCATGACAAGACTATGGGGATTATACACCCTGAGATGAGGCTTTGGTTTAGAGAATAGGTTTTGAGTCTATACCTCTAAGTGGTTTGCTAGTTGAGCCACCATCTACAGAGAGGTAGGTTATGCTAGTAGTACAATACGAGGATGTATGCATGTTGTGTGCAATGCACGAGTTACAGAGGCAGTGACCTCGATGGTTCTGGGGTGACCCAGACCCCCAGGCAGCTGATAGCTAGCTTGCGGCATTTACTTGAATTTTCCAACATGTGAGGAAACCTCTTGATTATATTATGTTCCAAGAAGCGAGTCATATTCATGGTATGACCAGGAACCGGTGGTGTCTTGTGAAATAAACCCATGATGAGGAGATGTTTACCTTGGATGAGTTTTAGTGCATCGTCTAGTAGGAGTTTTATCTGGGCACACTGAGGCTATTGCAGACCCTAGAACTTCTACTGCTTTGGTTGGTTTTCCTAATCATGGAGGAGTACTCAGCGAAGAATATCAACATGTCAAGCTACTCCGTAGACATGTTTTGGGACCCATTATTCATTTCATAGACTTTGAAGCAAGGCCTACATAGTTTCTTCCTATAAATGAGGTGTACTATGGCCTTCCCACCTCTGTGGGGGTACTAGAGTGGGCTCTGATGGTTGAGTGCTTCATATCAGGGGACATCCGGGTGTGGAACATGACAGGGTTTTTAAGGATGAGACGTCATATGCATGTGGGAGACAACATGCATATGGATCAACGAACTTGAGGAATACCCATGACCGGGCTCAGGAAAGTGGGTTTGAGATACACAAACCAGGCCACGTTTCTGGTATGTAGTAGGAATGGAACTGTTTTGCTTGCGATGATGAAGGACATATTTTCAGAGATTGTCTGACCAGTCATGATACTAAGTGGGAGACAATCAATATAACACCTTAAGAGAGGTAGAGTTCACATAACATTGGTCCACAGGGTGGCTGAGGTGGTGAGGAGGAGGTGCAGGAGGTGGAGGTGGAAGGTGATACGAGTGTCCACCACCACCACCCCCAGGTGGTCCATTCAAAGCTTAGTGAGCTAGAGTAAAACCATGTGGGTGAGTCAATGCCTCCCTGTGAGGATAGTGTTTAGGTGAGGTGGATGAGTCCCTCATAATTGTGGGATTGTGTAGGGGTTGTGTGATAGAGTTTGAATGAAGGGAATGGTAAGAATCAGTGTGTGTACTTGAGCATCACTATTTTTTTGTTTTTACTCTCTTGTGTTCGGTGTGATCTTGGTACATGAGTCTCTTAATGAGGTCATGGTGCAGTTTTACCTAGATCTGGACTCACAAGAATGAGGGATTCCTTCCCCACAAATATATGTTTTTGAGACATGATCCAAAAATATTCGAGTGAGCCAGTGTTACCCAAAATCGAATAGTATCAATGTATGGTGGATGAGTTTATTTGACTAGTGTATTCAGAGTGGGTTAGTTGTCTTATTCATTTGGTTAGAAAGGTGGCATACCACAAGAACCTATTACTATAGGAGATGGGACATTTGACGCTACCCACTTTTCGTAGCTAGGAAGACATGTTCCTAGTTTCATGTTGTAGACCTGGGATGAGTAGGATATTGGTGTTGTTTCCGTTGTGGTTCTTTTGAGTGTGTGATGGTCGACAGCATGAGAACCCTTGGTGGACAATGTGGTAGTATTGTTAAACTTACTAACATGGGAGACCATGTTATGTCTTTATGATTCCAATTGTTCCTATCCCTTTTCATTTTGGGGACAATAGGAATTAAATTGGGTTGGACATAGCAACTCAGGTTTTGATTAGAATGTCTTAGAATATTACTATAAATAATTTTAGATCTAGTTGCAGAGACGGTGTGGGATTCAGTGGACCGATGTTACTGGAATATATTTTATAAAAATATTAACTTTTTTATACTATTCACATAGAATAAAGAGGATATCTCTCAAATGGTAGCCTGTATCCCAAATTCAAGAGCTTGGTTGTGTTCAGAGTATGATTTTTACCCAAGTCGGTATATAAGTTTTCTCGGTGCAACCCAGCTATAGAAAACATTATCATGGATGTTTCTATAAATAAATTTATTTTATTTATTATGTAAAATGGATAAAATAACTCTTTAATGGAGTCTAGTATTGAATTTCTCAGACTGTGGTATAAATAGGAATGTTTTGTTTACCTTAGGCGCAACATAATCTTTGTCGGCATTGAGCATCGAGTTGAAGGTTTTTCAGGCTGGGGGTTTATGTGGATATTGTTTTAGTAAAATTAAATTAAATATAACCACTCCTTTATCTTCCCCATTGGATTGAGTAGAATCCCTCTAACCCCATCTATGATCGATGATAATACCAAGGGGGATATGTGAGTAGGAATATTCAAAACCACTCATTGCCAGATAGGGAATCTATGCATCATGGGCATTGTTCTACACCTGAAGCTCCAAAATTTTCCCTGTGAGGTATTTATATTTTTATTTTCCTCTCAATTCCTATTTTTATTCATATTTTTTGTGATAATCATCACTGTGGCTATGAATATCTTGTCCCATGGTTTCCAAAACATTTCTCAGATTTGTTTTCGGACCACTGGTGTGTTCCTAGTGGTCTGTGAAGTTAGTGGAACGGGGGTCTGGAGAGGAATATCTAGAAAGTAGTGGAGGTTATTTCTAGCTACAAAATTTGGATTTGCAGGTGTAAGTGAGATGGTGGATGGAGGGTGGTGGAAAACACAAGTCTGACACAGTGGGGATGGCTGGAGTGGGCCAAACTGGTTGGAACGGGCTCGTCTAAGTAGGCCTTTTGGGCTAGGAAAATGTTTAAACAACTGTAACCCTCAATTTGTGTATCTTTTTTTACTTTATTTCAATGGATAAATAACCATTTCTTCAAGGTATACCTTTTGAGGACTTTTTTAGTTCATTATTTCTCTAACTCGAAGCTTGGTGACATGAAATGTCCAATTCTAATTATAATAATATAATTACTATTATTTGGTGAATCATGTATCAGACGTATCTCCTACATCTGATGTCAAATTGACATGCCATAAATGAAATTGATAACCTGAATATAATGTGAAGTTTTCATGAAACATTTCATTATATTAAACCAAAATCAAGTTGTGGGCCCTATGAGGCTTAGTGTGGACGTTTATAGTGAAATATGAATTTTTACAAGGTGTCCATATTGGACAAATGAGTACTCAATCCTATGTGTTATTATGTGTGGATCACAATGGTGAAATCCATTTAATATGTTCTAGGATTGTGGCATGGGCCACCTAATGACCTCTTTGGTCTTGTTACGAAGAACGTTTTTTGTTTTCCCAATAATCCATTTTAGGCTAGTAAGTAGCCTATCCTGTGTATTTTATTACATTGAATGAAATGAAGGCCTCTGTTATAGATTTTGGGATACACGGTGTCATGAATAGATCAAGATGCTTTTAGAGTGGTTCTAGGATAATGATTGGGATTGATGGTTTATGACGATATATGTTGGGTCAGGTACTGCCTTATAGCACATAGGGTGCAGTTTTCCTTTACCTATTTGTATAGGTAAAGAGGAGACTCATCAAGATGTGGGTGAGGGTTCATTTCCATTGGGTATTTTCTAAAGGGGTTTTTACTCCCATGATGGAATATAGTGTAGTTTCCCAATGACATTCATATAGTTGTACTACTCCCTTTCTGTGACAGGGTTCAGGCTCTCCAATCTTGTTAGATGGTAGAGTCAGTACTCCCCTACCATGATATGGTGCAGGTCCTCTTTCCTCAGTGTGGTTCTCCCCAAATGTGGGTGAGGGATCATGTTATTGGTAGTTTTTATTCCATAAGGTGGCCATTATCCTTCATTTTATAGACTGATTCTCCCCTACTGTGTTAGGGTGAGAGCTCACATTTTTCAGGGTAGTATTCCCCTGTCGCACCAGGGTATGCGTTCACACCAGTTGAATAGTGAGAACCTATGTTTGAGATATAGAAGGTAGAGACCCCCTCAACTTATTAAATGTGATAAGGTATTAGGAGTTAGTTCACCCTCATCATACTAAGGATTATGACCCTTCAAATAGAAGATGAAGAGGTTCTCTGTGTTTGTTTAAGAACTAGTACTCCGTCGACTATGGGGAATTGGTTAGATGCGGGACTCTCCAGATTTATTTTTACCCTATGCTGGGAACATGTCATCATTGGTGTGATCTATTGTGTTTGGTTTCAGAGTTGGGATTACTATGTAGTTACTAGTAGATCCTCAAGATGTATCCTAATGATGGTGATGAGGTTGAAACCTCATTAGTATTAGTTCATGAGAAGAGTACATCTAGTTTTCCTCATAGGATTCTCTTGCGGTGACATAACTCCTTCAATGAAACACCCTATCATTTGAGATGAATAATCATGTTTAGTTGAGGATGATCTCAAGATGAAGTTTCTATATAATTTGGTTTCCCTCCAGTTGGGATGAGAAGAATGATAAATTTTAGATGAAATTTTATTTTGGGGTTTTTGGGGAACCTATTGAGTCTATTTATACTCACCCATTAATGGGATTTTCCAACACATTTCTTGTGTCTTGTGCAGACCAAATGCCTTTTGAAGGAGTTCTAGGAGGACCTAGAGAAGGTGTATCCTATTGAGTTGGACTGACTTGGATTTTCACAAGGGATTTGATTTTTCCCCATCCCTTTTGGAAATGTCTGAAGAGATTACCGGTGGGTGTTTTATAGTGATCCATCCCTTCAGATCATATTGCATGATTTTATAGTCTTTATTTTGGGGGGCCTCACACTTTCCCTTTTGTACTTCTTTAGTACTCTGGTTCGGGATAGTTTTATGCATACATTTCCATTAATTTTTTAAATATCCCTACACTATTTTTTGGAGGTGTATGTGGGTGTGTGTGTACAATTATTCGAGGCTTTGTAATCCCATGTGTGTGATAGCCTACTCGGTGCTAGTCGCCAGCACCTGGCCTAAGGAAGGTGGTCTTGGGGAGTCACGAATCAACCCACACTGGGTCTCATCATGACAGGTAATATGGTGCAAGGTAATTATAGAATATATCCTTCAAAATTTATGGATCCAACTAGGTTTTAATACAATTTCATAGTAGTATTCTAAAACAATATACGGTTTATGGAATATGTATCCATATTTTAGGAAAAATAAATTTATCTTATGACTAAAGTATATTTTTATGTTTCTAGTATATAATTTGGACAAACATGCATTTAAAATATTATCACAATTCTGAAAAGATTCTTTATTATGGTTTTAAAACCTTTTAAAAATCCTATCCTTGATATATAAGGGAGAAAATCTGAACCTTGACTTCTCTACACTCAATCCTTATATAAGAAACTTTTGATAAAACCCTACTAGTCTTTAATAAAGTCATCTTACCCTTTAGTGTGAAAACTAGTGATATAGGCAATCATGGACATATAATACTATTTGATTTCAATGTTACTAGTCATATGAGATAATCTTATTCTTGAATGGTCATTTAACATGGTAAAAAATTTGAATTTTCAAATCCTACGACTCTTAGAGGCAGAACAATGGGCTAGACTATATTCATATTGATATCAAAATTTTATGGTCTTTCCACTTTATTTTTTTTATAGTTTTCATATTTATTCTTTATCATTTATTAATGAATAGAAGCCATTGTTAATTTCATGAATTTAATTTCAATTTCTTTGTTAGATGCTTGATTTAGGAAGGAAATTAAAATTTTGCGAACACAAAAGCACACACATTGTGTTTTACCAAATTTTTTAACAAATTTGTAATAGATTTTTTAATATATGATGTTACTTGTTTATCAATATATATTTTAAATTATTTTTAGATGAATTTTCCTTCCCCATTAATGATTCTCATATATTATGTGGTTTTAATTAGATTATTTGTACCAATTATAATAAATTACTTGTTACCAAACATATAATAATCACTTTGTATAGTGATGAGTGGGTTTCATATTCATAAGGAATGATAAATATGAAAATTAATGATAAAAAATTGAGGAATAAATCAGAATTAGAAAATATGTGTGTGATGATTTTGAATTTGTGAAATGAAATAGAGAACATGTGGTCGATAATAATGGAAACGATGTAAAGGAAGAAAAAAATTTCAAAATGGGAGGTAAAAACCCAATTTTTATTGGATGGGAATCAAATTTTCTTATAATAATGCATTAAGAGACGATGTGTTAAGGAATCTAACTATTATAGGTGATATCTTATTCTCAGTGTGTTGACCAGAGAGTTTGATCCATCGATCAAATATCAGGATAAGAATACTCAAATATGGAGAAAAGATAATCAATATTTTATGGTTTTAGATACTTAAAATGATGTTCGTAGGATTAGATATTTTAGTACATTCACTTCACAAAAAATAGAGTATTGTGAAATGATAGTCTTTTGGAACATGAAAAAACATCAAACAAAAGTTCACACTAACAAAACATCATAAATAAGATATAAAAATTATGTAAATCAAATAAATTAAACATAGTACTCCAAATTAAATTAGGAAAACCTAAAAGAAACTAATATCAATAAATCATATATAATATAAGTGATGAATTTTCTAGAGAGAATGTTTACTTCCTCAATCTCCAGCTCTAAAACACCCCCTATTCCATATTCTGCTCAACTTTCTTTAGACTATTGAGTTGTAATAGATTACTGATATGTATTTAGATTGATTTAATTATACTCTTTCACATGGATATAATTATCTTTATTTTATTTGTGGTCTATCTCGAGCATCACCACTCATAGTAAGGAGTGTTGTGCTCTTTTATTTATCCTCCACGTTGCAGTATAAGCTCTATAACATCCCCTTCATAGGACCTAATATAAAACCCTGTAAAAATCACAGTACAAAATCATTCAACATAATTTATATTTTTTATTGATCTTCTACATGTTAATAGGATGAAAGTTATTTTTGATGGTCACTATAAAATTATAGAATCTATTCCTATAATTATCATTGACCACAACCATGATGATGATGAAAGATTAGAAAACCACATTTTATTTTGACATGTCCCACCAATATAATAATTTTAAATAATTTAATTCTCCATCAATAAATATGGCTTTACAAAGTTTATTGAGGTTTCCATGACCTTTAAGTATCTAAATATTTTCAATTCCATGGGTCACATTAGCAATGACCAACTCTGCACAAATATTGAACATAACTACATCTTTTAGTAGAGAAACTGATGTGTGTATAGGCTAAAAATGACATGTGAAACTTTTAGAGATCATAAGGATTATCCTTATTCATTTTGAACACATATTTTAAGAAAATATTAGGGGAATTCCATCTGAAACCTGTTATATAACCCATCACATCATGACAATCGTTGAATTTTGGATAAGTAAAGTCCCCATGCATCATTGAGATGGCTTGGAAATGAACTCAAAATCTATTTCACAACGAATCAACAATATATTATCACAAAACACAAGACAATGGTAGAGAAAATATACACTCATTATCAGCATAGATATTTGAAATCCTAAATCTTATTTATTTATATTTCTTTGACCTATAGATGACATGTGTAAGATCTCTGTTGAATAATAGTTCCTCAAATGAGCTCCAAGAAAACATCAAATGGGTCATATATTAACAGTAAAATGACACTAACATCACTTTCATCATTAACACTAATCTTGAAGTGCTGATATAAAAAAATTTAAAAAATATTGATCATGGAAGTTTCGTAGTATTGATTTTAATTATTAATGTGTCTCCCTTGAATAAATCTATGTGGAAGAATAATAATACATAATATATATTCATAAAAAATACACTAATACATAATGTGTCCTCTCATTCACTACTTTTACTGGTCTGATAGATTTATATCATTTGAGTCTTACCATGTAATTTCCCCATGATGAATTTAAATAGGATCCCTTTCCTAAATTTATTTTCCCAAGTCCCTCATCCATTTCTATAGATTTTATGTTTGACAATCCAATTATTGTCCATTTTTGGTATATTCATAGTAGATATTATGTTCCATGTGGTTAGTTGAAAAATGTATCATAATGATTAATGAAAATATTGTCTCATTGTCCCTATACTAACCATGAATATGGGATGGTGTTGAGGGTTGAAGTTGGACCTCACGGTAGCGTGGACAAGCCTAATTGGATTCTTAATATGAAGTCTCTTAAATAACTTTGGATATTCATCATGAAATAGATTCATGAAGATAGTTTTTAATACAAGAACATAGTCACATTAAAATTTGGAATTTGGTCAACTATGTATTTAACTATTTTCTAGGCATAGTCGCATAGGTGACCATGGGTGAAAAATATAGTTCCTTAAAATAATTTTCATGTTGTAGAATGACCCTTTGCATTTGGGTAACTATACTGAATATACATCTCTATGTGTCCATTTAATAAAACTACAGTAGTTGAAAAAAATATTGAAAACTAGACTAAATATTAAACAAAAAAATATTTTAAATCATTGAAAATGAAAAATTAAATAAATGTTATAATGTTGAAAAATTAATTAGATGTAAAAAAAGAAAATTAATAACAAATTTATTAAATTGAAATTTTAAGATAAAAAATTTATGATCATTATATTTTTAAAAATCATATAAACTAAAAATTTAACAGATTACTATTAAAATTAAAAATATAAAAATCAACAATAATTAACATAGATTAAACTAATTAACAATTAGTGGATAAAATTACTTTAAAAGAGATTAAACAATTAAATATATTATTTAACATTCAATTTAATGACTATGTAATTTGATAGAAAATTAAAACTAATTTTAAATTATTAAATAAAAACTAAATTTTGATAATAAAAACATAACTTTTAATAATAAATTCTTTGAAAAATATATTTAAATGAAATCCATATCAGTTTTAAACACATGGATCTTGACATTGTTATCCTGTGGTCTATAGATAATTGAGTATTATTTTATGAATGGCTAGGAATGATAGAATCTAACACTTGTAACCAAGATCCAAAGATTATTTTTTATGTAGGAACATATTACAAGGGAACACATCTCGAATGATAGAAATGTTTACTAGTCTTGGGAGACTAGATACATACATAATTATCAGATTACTCCTTAAAACATTAAATAAACTAAAATTATTTCTTATATCTTTATTACTTCATCATATATGTCCCTAAATTTATTCACACCATTCTTTGTTTCATAGGAAATGAAAAATTTAATAAATAGTGATTATAGAATTCTTTTAATATAAATCATACATCAAGAGTTAATATATGATAAAAAATCAATGAATAATATGTTAATGAAAAACAAAAATATAATATTACATATATCTTAAATTCTAAAAATTGGATTAAATCTATATAAGAATTAGTAATATAAATATTTAAATGGATAACAATAACTAGTTCAATAATGATAGAATTCATAATGTTGGACATCCAAATCTAAATATTAAGGCCTCATTCCCTAAAATCATACAAAAATAGTTTTGGATTATTCCAAATTCACAAATTAGTTTGTCAATTGAGATCTACCAATGCATTAAGGGGCTATAATGTGAACCACCTATCACACACTATGTATAATTAATTCATGATATGAAATGGGTAAAAAATAACAAAGTTTATAATCAACATAAAAATATATATTTAAAAACTACCATTCAGAAGAAAATATTTTCCATGATAAATAAACATAAAAATATGATCACATAAAATATAGATAAATATTTGATATGGTATTATTAGATTATATCAATATTAAATCATAAATATTCTTCAACAAATATTTACATATATGAAAATACTTTGAAAATATCACAAGTATATTTGTTAAGGAAAATATCATTTGAAATTTAAATTCGTATATTTTAAATAATTTTTACAATAATAGGTAAATAACATTGTTTTGGAATAACAATAAAAACAATTAAAATAATATAAATGAAAAGAATGGTTGTAATGGTAGGATAATTAGTTCTTGTGGTAAGTGTTAAAATATAGATTACATTCAAACTATCACTAACAATTTCTATCTTTTAAAAGATAACAAAAATATTTCTTTTAAAAAATTTCATAGGAAGTCAAATATCGATAAATATTATATTAATAATTCTTTTTTTATTTTAAAACATTCTTAAATACATTTTAAGGAAAATATAGACAATAAAGGAAATTATTCCAAATCACATATATAACTAATGTCATTTTTTATTATATTTTTTCAAACATTTATATACATTGAAATTGTATAATGAACATTAAAAACACAATTTCAAAATAAAATAAGGTTATGGTATAATTAATGTTCCCTAAGAGAGAAATAACATTTAATTCCCCAAAAAAACTTAACCACAAACATCCAGAATAAGTACGATATTATGAAATAAAAACATACCACATTGGAATCATTCGAATATAAACCCCTTTGAATGTATAATTTGAAGAGAAATTTAAAATACCATTAATTAAGTATAATACATGATATTAAATGTCAAAAGGGTAAATATATACACCTCAAAAAGATAAATATGTTTCTAACAAGAAACATGTATCAATGAGACATCATTGAGATGAATAACCACTACCTCATCTGTGACTTGGTTTATAAGTGCTTTTAACCTCCAATATCTTAAATTTATATTTATTATATATCATTAAAAAACCATATAAATATTTATAATATAATATATTATCAACTTATAACATTTTAACATATATTTATTAGTAATTCTTTATCAAAATAATCCTTTCAGAGTGATTAGTGTTTCAAAATTCATGTATATATTGGTTAACTAATTTTTGACTTGGAATCATCAGAATAGTTTCATATTATAAATAATATTAAAAATCTATGTATATTTTGAATATATAAATTTATTTTGAATCATTAATGAAATTTTGATAATAAAAATGAGTCGCATTGCTTCATGGAGGTTATAGTCCACATGTACACATCAATGAAATTATCATTCTTTAATGAGTGGAAGGGTAAAGAGGTAAATGTCATATGATAAATATAGTGTCATAATAATGTCTTAAATATAATATATAATCATTATTTATTACATTATACGCATCTATATAAATTGGTGTTGTTAAATTAATTACACCACTATGTGGAGACAGTATGACAAACATACGCAGAAGTGGTCCTTTAATTTTCCTTAAGAAGGAAAATTAGTTCAAAATGGGTTTCCAATAATCATAATAAAATTTAAATATATTTTTTATACAATATTAATTATGTTATTTTGGATAAAATCTATTTATATGAATTATAATAAGTTTTAAATATTTAAATAACTGATAAAGATGAAAACAAATTCTTTAAGAGACCTCAAATAGCTTATAACTCAATCCTTCATAGGATGTTATTAAGAGTTTTCCAAGAGTAGTTAAATAAAGAGATGTAATTCAGGATGGTTTTGGTATAGGTTTTTTTAGAGATAGAGCTCTTAAATATTGTAAATTACATAGGATATGAGGTTACCTTTTATTAATAATTATTGAGACACACATGGAATTACCTAAAATATTTCAATCATATAATGTCACAATCATCTAAAAGTTTCACCAAATGTACATGAATTCAATGTTTTAAAAATATAATATATAAATATATTATAAAAAAAATATTATGAATGTTTATGTTTCATTTTTTCTTTTAAATCATATTTTAAACCCCCATGTAAACTTGTTTTAACATTAACTGCGATCACAAAATTATAATGTTTTTACTATTCATTATAAAAAAACTGTTGGATAAATTAAATGATACTAATTATGACATTTTAAAAAATTTAATCCATTTTATTTGTTTAATAATTAATATGTGACATAAATATATATTATAATAAGTGTATAAAATATAATCAACACTACTATTAGAAAAAAGAAATTTTATGCATAACAATGAATTTACATTCATTCATTACCCTGTAAATATAATTATATGAATTTTACAATTTTTCATTGAATTATATTGTATAATATTAGTTATAATTAAAAATAAATAATTATTTATTTAATTGATTTATTTATATATTAATACATTGTGCACAAAAAAATGATTAGAAATAATATTGTTTACACCAAAACAACGAACATATACCGAAATTAGGTATAATGATGAATAAAATGTAATTATTTTAACAATCTATAATTTAATGTGACTTATTTTACGTTAATATCAAATTAAAAAAGATATTCTTATCTTTTAATTACAAGATTTTCTAAAATGAAATGAAAATTTAAAAAAATCGACAATTTTTCAGAGATCACTAAAAAATAAACTTTATAAAAATATAAAAATTTAATCCTAAGAAAATATAAATGTTGAAATTTATTAAAATTATTTATATAATTACATCAAAATTATAATATTATTAGAAATTAAATATAATTTCAACCCACAAATTGATATTCTAACACATTTTTGAAGAAAACATTTTTAAAGCATAAAGTTTCTTTACTGACAGTCATGTACATATTTATTATACATAAATCCATAATTTTTATTTATATGGAACAATTTTCAATATTTTAAAGAAATTATTTTTTTCATATTAACACCACCAATTTGACAATCAGCTTAAAAGATGCACATTTAAATAATATTTTTCACCATTTCATTGTCTACTTAAAGCATAATAATGCATGTAATGAATGATATCAAGCATAGTATTTTCTTAAAATAATTTATTTTGGACATTACATTCTCCCCCATTAAATAAATTCCATTCTCATAATTTTACCTGGATAAAAAACAATTTAATATTTTAAAAACATCTTTGTCTAAATACCACATCATACAAATGGATAATAATACTTTCATTGAAAAGGGGTAGTGAAAAACAAAAATCATACATATAATAGCATGTAATTCGGTTCCTAGATATGAATAAAATTAGTGGGATATTTATATATGGATAGGGATAAAAAATAAAATGTCCAAAGAATAATATAGAGTGATATATAATACAATAATACAAATGTTATTGATCAGAAAACAATAAATCGGTGAGGGTTAATGGATAATAAATTCATTATAAATGATTGTATGATTTTTTTTTCATTTCTTAGATCCTATTCCTAATGGTGAGGTATTTTTTTACCATTGAATATGATAGAATACACTTACTATTTTTAAACAAATCCATAAGGAAAATTTCATCATTTAGTTGAGAGTTTTAATTAGTTTCTCCCTCTTTCATCCAACATTCCAATTATGAATAAACAATATAAATTATCAATAAATAAAACACTAAAATTGATCTTGAATATATAACAAGATTCGTAAAAGAAATAAATTTTATTTCACCAGTCTAAAACAAAATTATACTTATTACTTGATATTATAATCAATATGAATAAAATTTATTGTATTAATGAAAAGTATCAATTCTAAAGATATAAATGATATCACACATATAAATGATAAAATAATTATCCATTTAAATTATAATACAAAAAATATAACATATATTATTTTATTATTTAAATATAAATTCATATATCCTAAAAAATAATCAATACCAAAAATAAGTATAATTTCAATGTCAAACATATTTATACTAACCGTATTTTATATTATGAAATAACTATTCATCTTCTTGGAAAACCACACAATATGTTGTTACTATATTTCAAATAGGTGTTTTGATTGAAATTTATTTCCTCAAATTAGTAAGGGATGAAAAAATTTCCCATAAAAATAGAAAGGGTATGTAGGTATATAATTATATAAGTCATTATTTTATAATCAATGTAGTTTTTATCACTACACAAGTAATTTCAACTTATATTATAGTAATTAATAAAAATTACCTTAAGACCCTTCCCTTTTATGTGGTAAAATTCCTTGATGTTGGGGGAAAACTCTTGACTAGTTACCCATATCTATATACTAGAAGAAATGGATATTTTTTGCATTTTTTATTTCCCTTTAATTCACGTGCCTAATCTAAATTCTCTATACACATGAAGAAAACCCCCTTTAACATCAAGAAAGTTCCATGGTGTTTTATTCCACAATTATAATATTAGGGATGTTCCATCATTCTATTATTTTCCTTAACCTCTTTCCCTTTTTCATGGTTCTCAATCAATATCTTCTTCTTGAGGTTTACTTTGAAAATATATGACTTTTGTAATTTTTATTATGTTTTGCTAGAACATAAAACCATATCAACCTATAATGAAAACAATTTAGATAATGGATTTTTTAGAGCCTTGGAATAATAAAATCAATGAAATAATCTATCAGAAATTATTGATTAAATATGTATTTTATAGTATTCCATGATAATCCTTTTAAATTTTCCTCACATAAAAAACCCAATCCTTGTAATACTTTCTGAAATATAGGAAAACAAATTCTATATCTAATATCTTCCCATGAGTAAAGCATTTTGTGGGGGTATATCCTTAAAATTATTCCATTTCATTCCCTATATCTATACCTACTACATTTTATTATGAATGAATGATTACAATTTACTATTATGTTACATTCAAAAAAACTACCAAAATAAACATCTCCTTTAATTACTTCTCCTGTCTAAAAAAAAATTCAAGACACTAGATGCACTATTTATCTATGAATGGAATATTATTTCCATTAATTTATGGATGTTAATACCTTAAGAAATTTTCCAACATATATGAATAAATCTTTGTAGAATGCAATTTTTTTATATGAACAATGTTTTTGGTCATGTAATTATTCACCTATCCGAATCTTAATATAATATTCTCATCTCCCACACTAGTCATGTTGACATTCTCAAGATGGAAATAAATAATATTATTATGGGTGTGGAAACTTTTTTATTCTTTTAATCAGGATTGATTTTCTAAGAATGGAATACAGTAGATTAGCTCATAACATTATGAACCATAGTGTATAATTCAAAATCTAGTTGAATGCCTTATATAAAGAGAAAAATTATACATATCTATTATTAGAATAATAAGGAGAATATATTTGGGAATATCTTCAAGTCATAAGAATATAGAAAAATATACTATAATTCTCAATGAATAGAGTGTGAATTTACCAAAGTATATCAACTATGAGTGCCTATCCAAGTGTGCATTATTGAGACCACTCATTGTGTACCGATAAAGACGGAGTTAACACCCAATACACCATATTAAGAGTTTTTTCTTCTATATACATAGGTTCCCCAACTATATCCACTTTTCCATATCTAGGAAGGGATTTATTTATAAGGGAAACCACCCAAACTATAATTTACCAAAACATTATGATATTATTTTATAGTTATACTTATACATATAGTCTTTCATACTATAATTTTCCCTAATATATGTTTTCTTACATCTTGTTTCCAAGGATTATAATAAAAAAATTATGTAGACTGTTACTCCATAAATATAGTAACATATATCATTTTGTTATTTAAATTCATTAAGACAAAATACAATTGATTACATCCTAATTAATCAAGTAATTTTGTAGTATTGGGAGACTGGATACATACATAATTATTAAATTACAGTTCAAAATGTGAAATATAACATAAAATTATAATGAAAATTTAAATATGTATTCAATTATATCATTGAATTAATTCATATATCCTATATTTTTATCCATATAAAATTACAAACAAAATTAAAATGAGAGATCAAATGCATAATAAGGGAAAGCATACAACAGAAGCTATCAAAGGATTAACAAAATATGTATAAAATGGAAGGGATAAAAAATAAACAAATATTTAATATAACATATATCATAAAATCATTAGTATATACATGAAATAAATAGAAATATAAATAATCACAAAGATAATAAGAAGTATTTTCATAATTATAGAATGCATAATGTTTGACATCATAATAATATTTTCAAGGACTCATGGTAAGAAATAACACATAAATAGAGAAGTCATAAGCCGAATACACAAACATGTTTTTCTAATGAGACATATCGATGCCTTGAAGGGATATAATGTGCCCCCAAAATCAATTACTAAATACAAAAATTTCGTCATTCTAAATGTATGGATAACAAATCAATACATAATTAATTTAAACATTTGTATCACAGAACAAAAATACATCACGATTATATTTTTTCAAATTAATAAATATAATAACCTTATTATTAGACATAAAGAGAAATAATTATGATGGAATCATTAAAGTATGTCCTTAGTAATGTATAATATTAATCAATAGATAGTTTTATTGGTGAAAATAATTTTAAATGACCATTGAAACATTTCATGATGAATAATATTTTAATTTTGAAATAAATTAGTAAAAGTATTAAAATTTCAAAAATAATATATAGGAAAATTATATTTGAAAATAACCATTGAATTATGTAAATTAATCATAAAGGAAAAAATATTTATGAGGATGGGAAAACTTTTTATTGTGGTAAGAATGAAAATAATGTTTCAATTCACACCAATGATAAAAAGTGCCTCATTAAAAAATGACCAATTTTTTTTATTAAAAACGTTTAGGCAGTAAATAATGGGATTAAATTTATATAATAAATAATATAATAATATTAAAAAAATTGATGATTTTATTAATAAAATGTGGACCTGGAATTAAAATATTTCCAAATGAATATAAAATCATTGTCATTTGTTTCATAGAAACGTTATCTAAAGCATTTGTAGACATAAAAACAGGGTATTGAAAATATTTTTTTAATTTTTAACTAAATTTAGGATATTAAAATATATTGGTTTAATATAAAAAGATTATATAATACATTCTATATAAACATAAACATAAACTATCCGGATTAAGGATGATATTATGAAATAATCCCTCTTCACTTTGGTAACATTCAAATCAAAAGTGCTTTCATTAAATAACATGTACATTACATTAAATAACATGAATTAATATGCATAAAAGATATAACATCTCAATGGGACTGTAAAAATACCTCATAAACATTAATAGGTGAATAACATGAAATAAGTGTCAATGAAGAAATGTTGATATTAAAAACCCCAACCATAGGTTCAACTTCATTTGTATGTGACTTTAAAATATTGTATAATTAATTTATATTAACTATAAATGTATTATATATCCATATAAAATATTATAACATGGTATATTATTCTATTATAATATTTAAATAGCTGTTTATTAATGATACTCTATTAGAGTTATTGGTTCCAAGTGTGAATTGCTTATTTTTTCATGTTAGTTTTAGTTCAGTAGCTTTGTTCCTTGCATCTTGATAATGGTCACATCATATAAGAAATATTTAACATGGTATGAATATGAAATATTTAATGTTTATAAATATTTATACTAATTAATTAATTATAAACATTAGAAATGAATAACATCTTTTCATGGAGGTTGTAGTCCACATGTATGCACGGGCGGCATTATCGTATTTTATGGTGTGTAAGTGTAATAATTTAAATGATATATTATGTTAATGGAATTATAATAATTTCATAAATTTCATAAATATTTATTACTTTCATATTTATATATATCCATGTAATTTCATGATGAGAAAAGACATACCACTACATGTAGGCGGTAGGTCATACGTACGCACGAATGATATATCTCTTTTCTATATGATTAAAAAGTTGTGGAAAATTTCCATCCAATAGTAATAATAAAATCTTATTATATTTTTGATACCATATGCATTATGTTTGGTTGACTAAAATAGGTTTTTAGAAAATTTAAAAATAAATAAACTTTAAAAAAGTCTGTAATGAAGGTTACCTCTTCTTTGGGAGACATCCTTTGACTTCTATGTTATGCCTTCAGTGAAGGGTATAAGTAGAATTAAATAAAAAATAATAATTAAGGGGTAGAATCATGTAATTATTTTTCATATAAATTTTCCATGATATTGTTCTAAAATGTTGTACACATGAGAGTAGAGGAGGATTCCTTTTATAGGCATGGGGAGGGATGAACCTGAAATTACTGAAAATATTTTAAAAATATTTGGTCACATTCAGTGGAAATTTGATCCAAATGAAAAATAATAGGAAATTTTGATATTAAAATATCAAAATTTATTAAAATAATAATAATTTTCAACCTATATGAAAAATAATTACCCATATCCCTTTGTTTAACCATCTGGGGAACCTTTTTTAACCTTTTTTGTGGAAACAAAATTTTATTTATTTACTATTAATTATGAATAAAATATTAGTTTACCATATTAAATTATATTTATTGTGAATATTTAAAATATTGAGATAATATTATATGATTCTAAATCTATATGTTTCTAAAATTTATTTTAAAATAATTGCACAGAACACAACAAAAGCTTTTTTTAGAAATCTGAATTCTTAAGCATAAAATTGAATTTAGTTTTACTCTATTCCTTATAAAAAATATTAGATGAAAATTAAGTTATATTATAGAAATAATATTATATAAATTTAATTATCATTATAAGTAATATTTCTTTATATTTTATTATGATGAAAACACATTTTGCAGATAAAAAATTGTTTTTATGAAAAATGATTTTTAGGCACAAAAATTAACTTCCAAAATAAAGTATAATAGAAATTCATAATTAAATAATTTGATATTTATAATTAATAGATTATTGTGTTAATTTAATATAAAAATTTAAAAAATAACAAGACATTTAAATTTCATTATTTATGGAAAATTAAAAACACTATTAAAAAATGTCTATATTTTCTCCCCATTCACCAAAAAATAAACAATTTCAGAAAAATATCAATAATGCATCCTACACTAAAATTTATATTATTATTCATAAAAATGTATTAATTAAACTAAATAAAATTTATACGAATGATATCAATTTATTTCAATTACCATGTAGAAAATGCAATAGAAGACCATTTTTTTATGGGAATTTTTTTTTGAAGGACAATGTTTGTTTACTAAATGTTTAATACATATTTTTTATAAATTAGTATTGAAATATTGATTTATAAAATAATAATATTTTCTTACAATTTTTTTTTCATATGTGTACCTCCAATTTAACTACTCGGTAATAAATGTCACATTTAAACAATAAATTTTTATTATATTTTAATTCACTCAATGCTCGGTGTTGTGTGTCATGAAACATATAGAGAATAATATTATTTTAAACTAAATAGTTAGGTTTATATAAGGACCATCCACTTTGGATTATGGTGGAACATGATTTTGATTCTATTTGTTTGTCTTTTTTAGACTTTTAATTAATTTGATAAAAAAATTGTTGTGAATGTCTATTTCCTTTGAACCATATGGACACAAAAGAAAAATTATACAATAATTTTGAGATTCAATATTTTCAGAAATAATTAATTTATTTTTTATTATATTTTTTTCATTCCACACTAAAATAGTGCAGTGTGATTATATAATATCTAATTCTCTTAATAATTATAATTTTTGAAGTTTGTGTTCATGGATACTATTTTTTGAGTTGTGTTATATGGATCAATGAATAATGATTGGAAATTTATGTTACATGAAATCATTAAAAACGCCATTTCATATGAACTTTTACACTTTTTTAGGATTTTATATGATATGATTAAGTTGGGATATTCTTATAGTTATGGGATGAATGACATTTATATAGTATTTGTGACCTGGGTCAACGTATGACATGGATTGTAACAGCTCTAGATTTTAATATACATCTTCCATTAAATAAATCAGGTGAATTCAATAAATTGTCATACATGAAATGTCAAATAAAATAAAAAATTCCTTATATCTGTGTGTTATAATGTCAAAATAAATAATTTAATAAATTACATGATAACTAAAAAACCTTATTTGTGAAATTACGAATAAAATGAAACCATAAAAAAACTATATGGTGTAAATTCTCATTACCATATTATTCTATAAAGATTGTGCCACTAATGATAAATATAAAAATAATAAAAAATGTTAAGAATATGTTAAATATACTGAACAATTAATTAGTTAATACAATGAATGATTTTAGAGATATAATCAATGATATATATATTAGAAGGTAATATTACTGATATATATATATATACAATCATTGGTTATATGGTTATTGGACATTTCTCCTTCATATATATAGCCATTGTACATATAGTCGTTATGTAAACTTATATCTACTATGTTTGATGAATTTGTGTAAATATTAGAAACAAATTAGAAATAATATAACTATTATATAATAAATAGTTATGGTGTAATATCCCTGAACCCACTTGTAACACCTCACGGTATTTAAAAAATAAAATTAAATGCATGAAATTTGGTATTAAGTATATTATAAAAATGAGCATTTAATCATAATTTTAGAGTTTCTTTTTTTTTTGAATTTCAAAAAATAGTCATTTACAATTGTGACGAGTAAATTATTTGGAGTCAAATAGAACCAAATTGTTTTTTTGGTGAATAGTAATCCACCATTATGAATATTAATATGACCCTTATGAATATTAATATGACCCTAATAAATAGTAAATTATATTATTATTTTATTTTTTAAGGCTATAAGATATTGACAGCTTGGTTAATTATTCAATGTGATATAAAAGCGTTTTAGAATTAAAATTGTAAATTTTTTTAATTAAGTACAGAATTATTTTAAATATAAATTAATAATATTTAGAAAATTATTTTCTAAAAATGGAGTTCATTTTTTAATTCTATAGATTTAAAAATGGTTATGGTGAATTTTTGGGATTTTGTTTGATATAGGTTATTTTTTGGTGAATAATAAAAATAATTTTTTGAGTATAGGTTTGTTTAATTAAATAATTAATAATATAATAGTGACATAATAAATCATGTCTACTTTTGTATAGTAAAATAATATATGAGGTGTGCCAAGTGGCTAATACCATGGGAAAATACAATGGGAAATCCCACGGTTTTGCAAATACCACTAATGAGGTGTCCCTTGGAATTTAATAAAATATTCCCTCACTTTTTCTATAAATACCAATACATTCCATCATTTCATTCATTCCAAATTAATCCTCAACTAAGATCTAGACTTCTTACCTCCCTATTAATCCACAAATGGTTTCCTCATTCCTTCAAGGTCCCAACCATCATGTGTTTTGAGTTACACTACAAGGTAAGGGAAATCTCAACTTCTTTCTTTCTTTTTTCCATTCATGCTATCTTTTATGTGGTATAACCTTCAAGATTCCATAACATATTCTTATTCACATATTTTTATATCTATATAATGTATTATGTTTCATTTCTAGATGGGTTAATCCTGTCCCCTCTCTTTTTATTGTTTCTTAAAACCTTTTTTTATAGTCATTAGGCTGGCGAAATTTTGTAAGGGATTTCTCAACTATACTTTTATTTTGAGTTCCTTTAATTTCTTATTATTTCTTAATCTCACCTTATCCAAGAGGAATGAATGATTCAAAATATTAAATATTTTGGATTTCATAATGTTTATGGAATATTCACCATTATTCTACTTCTCCCCTCCCACTAATTCAATAAATTAAATCATTGTCCCTAATGTGTCAATTTTCTCACATCATAGACGATGTGATTTTAAATTTACTTTACATCCTTAAATACTTTTCACAAAACAATTTTTATAGATGAACCAGATTATAATTCATGTATTATATCTTATATAAGGTTCTAGAATCATTTTTGACTATGTGATTAACTTACAAAACAAAATGAGTTCTTTATTATCAATGAATTGTAAAAACGACATAAACTAATACCAATAAGGCTTTAACTTTTGAGTAATTTTCAAGATATAATTAAAAATGATAAATGGTATAATTTTTGGTTCTAGAAACATTTTAATACCACTACATTCCAATTATTGAGTTCCACTTCCAATCGAAAATAATATCCATCCAGAACTGATCATTGAAACCATGTAAAGAACACACTTGAAGTAGTGTAAATAATAAAATAATAATAATAAATGTGTTGAATAATGTTTAAAATATATCATATAAGGTGTTAGAAACATTAATATGTTTCATTAAGATTATAATAACACTCTATTAACAATTATATAGGAGGATTATAAATTTTTATGTAAGAAGAACCCAAGGTACGGGAATTCTTAACAAAATTTCCAGTCTATGGGTTAAACTTCTTCTTATTTCATTATATGGTACTAAGATTATTGGTGTAATAAATATTTTTCTATATAATGTTTCACTATGTGTACATATTTTTTATATACATATCCATTCCATTCTATTAATTATCACTTGAATTATATTTTTGGAGAGTTTCCTTTCAAATTCCATTTAAATCTCTCTTTAACAAATTTCAAAAGGATTTTTTTATATATGAATATGTAATTAGAGTTTTATCATGATTTAGAGATACTTTATTACCATTATATGTTCCTTGGACATTATTTATGTTGGTTTGAGCCCATTATAGCTCAAGATATGTTGGGTTGATCCCATTATAGCTCAAGATAAGACAGGTGAGCCCCACTATAGCTCTCCAATGCATTGGGTACTCTATAGATGGAAGTCAACCAAAATGTAATTACTTATGGAAGGGTTAATATAAGAGTGATATGGTAAATATGTCCCATGTAAACTATATTATTTTTCTATGAATTCTATTTTTTTATGATTACTGGTTTTATTGGTTTTTATGTTATCACTCGACTAACGCTTTCATTATTTATATCCATTACTGAGTTTTACAGTGATCCCATGTTTTTAAAACGTTTTTCATAGGATATTAGGATGGGTAAGAGGAAGAAGGGAGTTTTTATGTTTGATACAAGGTGTTTTTAAAGAAATCATGTTTTAAGTTTTAATGTTTTATATTTTTTAAAAAACGGATATTGTTTTAGTAGTATTCTCTTGTTTGAATGTGGTATGTCATGTATGTAAGATATGATAATTCATTAAAAATATAAACCCAAAAGGATCCTAGATGTCTAATAATATACAGTCCTATGTAAAATTCAAAATTAAGTAATGTTTTAAGGCCAAATCCATATAGTTTGTATCAATGTTGGGATTAGATAACTTTAGGGGTTAGGATAGTGTTAATAGAATAAAATAGATGATTTTTAAATGGTGATTAATTTGAAATGTTATAGAATTTTAAGAATATCATGATTCATAGAATATGATATGTTTGATCAGAATGGTTTTTTGTAGAAAAAACCGAAGGTGAATTAGGAAGGCACCAAGAGCCAGATATCTATCTAGATCTGCAACTCGAAATGGTGGGAATCAGAAGAGAGCAGTTTGTGACAGGTATGTTGTAGTTTACTAATGAAATAAATGAGGTTGGTATCCATTATATAGAGGAAAATTATCTACCTTGAAGAAACATGTATTCTGTGGATAATTTTATGAGACAACATCCTCCGACATTTAGTGGAACCGCAGATCCAGTGATATCTGAAGGATGGATCAATGCTCTGGAAAAGATATTTGATGTCATGGGATATTCAGAACATGAAATGGAATTCTAGAAATATATTTTTTTGAAGGTGAATCTGATCAATGGTGGACTCTGATTATCAATACTAGAGAAAGATATGATCTTGACAGTATGGAATAGAATGATTTTATGAGTCTTTTTTCTAGAAAAATATTTCCCAAAAACTATTCAATGTAGAATGGAGAAACAATTATTAGAACTAATGAATAAATATGGTGATTTTGTGGAAACATATGAAGCCAATTTTACAATATTTTCCAGGTATGTACCATATTTTACACAGTTTTTTGAAAGTAAAATTAATTGATTTCACTCTAGTTTGAAACCATTTTTTAGAAGAGCATTGGCTTCATGAGAGTTTAAAACATATGAGAAGCTTGTTAGTTGTGATGAAAAATATGAGATGGTGTTTTCTAACACATATGTTCCTCATGATGACAAGAATAAGAAGTATCTAGGTTGGAAGAAAATGTGGAATAACTAATCAATGAATTCTGGAGGTAAGAAAATGAATTTCCATACTTTTGAAAACTGTGGTAAAAGGCTTCAAGGTGAATGTCCTGTAAATTCTCTGAAATGATACCAATATTTAAAATTTGGACACTTGTATCGTGAGTGAAAAGAAAAATTATTCAAAATTAATGAGAAGTTGATGATGGGATTATTTAACTATAAGGAATTGGTACATTTTGCAAATGTTTGTCTGAAGCTAGTAAATAAAGTTGGGAATCAGCAATATTGGAAGCAGAAGGGTTTGATAAAATTATTTTCAACCACATCAGCAGATGTTGATATATCTAAATAGGTGGTATTAGGTACATTTCTTGTTATTATAGATTTTGAAAATGTGTTGTTTGATTTAGGGTCTACACATTCATTCATTTTTAGAAATTTCCAGAAAATTTGGGAATTCAATATCATGAAATGAAACCAGTTCTTATGGTAAAAACACCAGAAGGAAATATATTTTCAAAAAATAAATATAAGATTCTTCATATATGTGTTTGTGGAAAGATTTTACCTAATAAACTTGTGGTATTACCTCTAGTAGAGTTTGATGGTATTCTAGGTATGGAATGGATTTATTTTTATCATTCTAAGATATATTGCAGAGAAAAAGAAGTTTTTTTTTCAGAAATAATTTTATTTTCTGTAAAATAATAAACCCATACCATTAATAACATATCAAAAATATAATAAACAAATAAAGTTTGGAAATTAATGTTATAATAATCATATTTTTAAGGATAAGGGAACTATCCATATTAATGATATGCCAGTGTTAAATGAATACCTGGATGTTTTTCCAGATGATTTTTATATTGTTATTCCAAATTGAATGGTTGAGAATACTATTGAATTAGTTCTTGATGTGAAGACAATTTCTAAACCCTCTTATCGAATGGCCAAAATAGAACTTCTTGAAATAAAAAGGTAGTTGCAGGAATTATTAGATAAAGGATTCATCCTAGCTAGAACTACACCTTGGAGCACTCACACCATATTTCTTAGGAAAAAAAGATGTTCAATAAAACATTCCATCGATTATAGAAACTTGAAAAACATTAATTTTTAAAAAAAAATTCATTTTCCCCATACTAATGATTTGTTTTATTAGATCGAGGGAGCACAATATTTTCCAAATATTGACATGAGGTCAGGGTACTATTAGCTGAAAGTAAAGGATGAATAAAACACTAAGAAAAATTCTTTACAAAATATTGTCATTGTGAATTTGTAGTTATGAATTTTTGGTTACGAATGCACCTATTGTGTTTGTGGATATTCTGAATAGAATATTTAATGAGGTCATGGATACATTTGTGGTTTTTTTATTAATGACATTCATGTATTATATAGAAGTAAATAGGATCATGAAAAACATTTAATGGTTGTTTTGAAAACCATAAAAGAAAAGAAACTGTATGGAAAATTCATAATGTGTGATTTTTGGTTGAAATAGATTTATTTTATTGGGAAAATTTTAAATAATGATGGAATAACAGTTGATCCTTCAAAAACAAAAGTGGTTGATGAACAGACAAGACCTAGAAATGTTACAGATATTTGTAGTTTTCTTGGATTAGCAGGTTATTAGAGAAGTTTTGTTAAAAATATTTCATTGTTATCTATCATGCTAACTAAGTTAACATGAAAATGGGTTTATTTTTTTTTTGACAAAATAATGCGATGGTAGTTTAGATTAACTAATGAAGAGATTGGTGCGTGCTCTAGTTTTTCCTTTCCTTCCTAAAATGGTATGTTTATCATCTATAGTTATGCTTTATTGAAGGGACTTTTTGTGTTCTGATGTATAATGATGAGGTAATTGATTATTCTTCTGGAAAACTAAACCCTCATGAGTAAAATTAATCCACACATTATTTGGAATTGGAAGCTGTGGTTTTTTCTTTGAAAATTTTGAGGCATCATTTATACGAAACAAAATATCAAATATATACTAACCATAAAAGTCTGAAGTATATATTCACTCATAAAGAATTAAACATGAGGCTTATAAGATGGATTGAACTGATAAATGATTATTATTGCATGATCAATAACCATCCCAGAAAAGCAAACAATTTTTTAGATATGTTGAGTCAAAAAAATCATACATCATTAACCATGTTACGTTTGGATCATAGTCTCTTGATTAATGACATGAATAATTTTGTTTTAGAAGTTCTTGGTGTAGGGAATACATCTGATTTGTTTCAAGTTTTAGTGAAATTATCATTATCAAACAAAATTAATCAAGCATAGAAGGAAAACATTAAGCTACAGAAAAAGGTATAATTTGTTAAAATGGATATGTTTCCAGAATTTAACTTTGAAAAATATTGTGTTTTATGATTTGAAAAATGATTTTGTGTTCCTTGTTATTCCCAGTTAATGATATATTTGTTGTGTAAATCTCATAGTTCTCCATATTCAATTCATCCTAGAATTACTAAGATGTATAGAGAACATCAGGAGTATTATAGGCCGGATGGAAGGAAAAATGAAATTTCTGAATATACTGTGAAATGTTTGACATGTCAATAGGTTAGAGTAGAGCAGCAATTACCGAAGGTGATGCTACATCCTTTTCTAGTTCTAGATTGGAAATGGGTTAATATATCCATGGACTAAATGGTGGTACTACCAAATACTTCTTGAGGTAACAATGTGATTTGGTTATTGTTGATTGGCTAACAAAATCTATACATTTTCTTCCTATTAATGATACAATGTCATTGGATCATATTTCTCAAATGTACCTCAAAGATATTTTTAGGTTACATGGAGTTCCCCTTTCTATAGTATCTGATTGGGATACTAGTTTCACTTTTATCTTTTGAAAGGGGCTTCATAAGTTGTTGGGAACAAAATTAAAATTTAGTACATAATTTCATCATCAAATAGATGCGTATTCAGAATGAACATTTCAGAATTTGGAGGATATTCATCAATCTTGTTCAATGGACTACTAGGGAATTTGGAATCAATAAAATTTTTATTTGATTATTATTATAATATATGTTTTCATTAAGTATACATATGGAACCTTTTGAGGAATTTTATGGAATTCATTGTCAAACTCTAAATTTTTGGGATAAATTTGAGGAAATGAAGTTAATGGGACTGGAATTAGTGTATGAAGTGGTTGAGAAAGTAATGATGATCTAGCATCACATGAGGACCGCTCAGAGTAGGTAGAAAAGTTATACAGATAACAGAATGAAAGGATTCTTTTTCTAGGTAGGTGATATTTTTTTCCTTAAGATCTCTCCTCAGATAATTATGATGTGTTTTAGTAAGAAAGAATGATAAGTCTGTGATTCATCATTCCTTTTGAAATCCTTGAGAAACTTTTACCAGTTTTATACCGAGTAGATTTTCCTCCTTTTTTATCTCAAGTACATAATGTTTTTCTAATTTCGATGTTGAGAATGTATGTTCAAGATTCATCACATGTCTTGAGTCCATAAGTAGGTCGGCTAGAAGAGAGCCTTTCTTATGGAGATAAATCTATTTATATTCTTGATCTAAGAGAACATGTATTTTAGAATAAGGTAATCCACCAGGTAATAGTTTTATGGAGAAACAAAATTATTGAATAAGCAACATGGGAATATGAAAATACTATGAGAGAAAGGAACCCTCACTTGTTTAATGAGTAAATAAAATGGTGAGGGGGAAATTTCTAGAAGGTTGGGATAATTTAACACCCCCATGGATTCTAAAAAATAAATTTAAATGTATGAAACATTGTTTTATTTAATTATTTATAACTATCCTTTACACTTAATTTTTCAGCTTCAATGTTTTGAATTTAAAACAATATTCATCTACAATTGTGACCGGTAAGTTATCTAGAGTCAAAATGAAGCAACATGTTTTTTAGTGAAGAACAACCTACTGTTATGAATAGTAAAATTAATAGAAATATAATCATAAATAATTTTAAATTTTATTATTATTTTATTTTATTAATGCTTTAATATAATGACATCTTGGTTAATTTTTTAATGTGATATAAAAGCAGTTTTAGAATTAAAATTGTTATTTTTATAATTAAGTATGGTTGTTTTTTATAATTAAATTAATAAAATTTAGATTATTATTTAAAAAAATGGATTTAATCTTTCAATTCTACACATTGAAAAATGTTTAGTGCGAATCTTTTGGATTTTTCCAAAACAATTTTTTTTCGGTGTATAGTAAAAATAAATTTTTGAGTTTTGGTGTGTTTAATGATGTCATTAATGATGAAATAACGATGTAATAATTCTGGTAAACTTGTTTATAGTGAAAGATAATATTAGGTGTCCCAATTGGATAATACCATGGGCAAATACCATGGGAAATCTCATGGGTTTGCAAATTCAACAAATGAGGTGTCCCATGGAAATTAATAAAATATTCCCTCATTTTTGCGATAAATACCAACACATACCTTCATTACCAATTCCTCATAAACCATAATATGGCCTTCATACTCCATATTAATCCTCCCAAGATGTCTTCAATCCCCCAAGGTCCTAACCTTCTAGTCCTCAGAGTTACTCTTCAATGTAAGAGAATTCTCATCTTCTTTCTTTCTTATTTACATTCCTGTTCTCTTTTATGTGGTATAACCATTTAGTATCCATATCATGTTATTATTTCCATTTTATTATATCTCTATAATATATTATGTTTCAGTTCTAGTTGGGTGACCCTATACCCTCTCTTTTTAATATTTCTTAAAACCATGTTGCATAGCCATTAGGCTTCTGAGTTTTTGTAAGGGATTTCCCAACTATTATTTTATTTTGAGTTCTTTTTTTTCTTATTCATTCTGCATCTACCCTTATCCAAGAAAAATGAATGATCTATTATCTTATATATTATTAATTTAATCATATTTATTGAATATTCTCTATTATACTTCTTCTCATATCCTACTTAATAAAGTAATTAAAATATCGTCTGTGATGTGTCGATTTACCAACATCGTAGACGATTTGATTTCTAATTTAATTTTATTACATAAAGACTGGTCTTGAAACCATTTCTATGGTTGAACTAGAATTTTATTTATACATTATATCTTATATATGATTCTGGAATCATTTTTAACACATGTGATTAATTCATAAAACCAAATGATATCATTATGATCAAATAATTGATAAAATGACTTAAACAAATATCAATAAAGATTTAACATATGAATCATCTTCTGGTCAAAATTAGAAATGATAAAAGGTATACATCAAGGTTCTATAAACATGTAAATACCACTCTATTACAATTACATAGTGCCAATTCCACTATAAAAGAACATCCATCATGAACCGATCATGGAAACCATGTAAAGAACACACCCAAAGCAATGTAAATAACAAAACATTACTAATAAATGTGTGGAATGATGTTGTAAAATGATGATATAAGGTGTTATAAAAATTAATTACTTTCATTATGATTTTAATAACACTCTCAGTACTATTATACAGGTGTTTTTAACACTTTTTTAGTAAGAAGAGCCTGAGGAAAGGGAATTCTTAACCCAATTTCCATTCATTTGGTTAACCTTATTCTTTATTCATTATGTGGTACTAAGAATATTGGTGTGATGAATATTTGATGAAATTATGTTTCACTATGTGTATTTACAATTTATACACATATACAATCCATTCTATTAATTCTCACTCAAATAATATTTTAAGAGATTTTCCTTTTAAAGTCAATTTAAAGCACTCTTTAATAAATTTCAAAAGGATTGTTTTTTATTTGTATATAGAATGAGTGGTTTCTCAATATTTAAATATTAAGTATTACCATTATATGTTCCATGGATATTATTTATGTTTTTTTGAGCCCATTATAGGTCATGATATGTTGGGTTGAGCTCATTATAGCTCAAGATATGACAGGTGAGCCCCATTATAGCTCTTCAATGCATTGGGTTCTCTAGAGATGGACGTTGACCAAAAGGTTATCCCATGTGTAAGGTTGAATATAAGAGTGATATGGTAAACATGTCTGAAGGAAGATACATGGTGTTTCTATGCATAATAATTTTTATGATTATGGGTTTTATTGGTTTTTATGTTATCACTTGAATAACGCTTTATTTATATACATTACTAAATTTTTTACTCAAACCATGTTTTTAAGTTGTTTTTAAAAGGATATAAGTTTGGTTAAGAGGAATAATGGATTCGTGATGTTTGATGTGGAGTGTTGTGAAATAGATCATGTTTTTTGTTTTAATGTTTTATATTTTGAGAAAAAACATATATTGTTTCAGTAGTATCCTCTTGTATGAATGTAGTATGTCATGTATGTAAGATATCCTAATAATTTAAAACTCAAAACCCAAAAAGATCATAAATGTTTAATAATGTATGGTCTTGTGTAACATTCAGGATTAAGTAACATTTTAAGGTTGGATCATTAGACAACACATCCAGATCTCATCTTAAAACAGCATGTATATTTTTTCAATAAAAAGTAACTGAAAAATATAAATTTCTTTTAAACACCTAAGTATATTTTAATTCTTGGTTGTTGTGGATTAGGAAAACCAAAAAATAAATTATATTCATACAAAAAATTATATAAGACAACTATTTGACAGTACTCAAAATGGTTTCTTAAAGGAAACTGACACCATTGGATGTTCTACTAATATATGAAAATAATTATGAGGTTGTAGTGTGAGAATAAAATTAGCCATAAGAGGTTTTATAAGAATGGATACTTTTTTTAAGTAACATCAAATTTTTTTGGAAATATTTTATTTTATATAAAAAATTAAAAACAATCAAATAAATACTCTTATATATATATATATATTATATTGGGGTTTTAAAAATATTACTATAGGTTTTTTAAAATATGTTAAACACTTTTCAAAAAAGCATTACAAATACATATCACTTTTGAAATCATTAAATTGAAGATAATAATTTTCTCATCGAATATAATGATACTATATTACCTTAGATAAAGTCATGATGCCACATGTCCTATCACTATTATAATAGTATCCTATTGTGGTTGTGGAACTACACAATTATATATCATCACGTTTGACACTCAAATGGAAATTTTTTAAATAAATCATTTGTATATATAACCTTTCTAATTATAATTACTCTAAAAACATAGACTCAAAATCTAAATAAATTATTTTATAGGAAAAATAATTAAGGTCACATAAACATTTGAAAAAGACACCCATATTAAAATAGTATAATTGTTTGTAGAAATCAATATATCAAAAACAATGGTGTACTAGAATTCATGATAATAACAAATAAAATATAAGTAAATAATTTTAATAAGTACTAAAGAATGTTAATGAACTATATAGTGCATGACCATATATATATATATATATATTCAAAATCCATTAATATTAATGGATATTTCAAGAATAAATGAGAAATTAAAAATATAATTAAAAGTTTTAAATAAAATTATTTAAATAAATTTCTATCGTCAGGAGTCTTTGGAAACACATTCACCATAAATAGGATTTTACAGAATTTGTATTAAGCAGTTTTTCTTAAATTATTTTTGTTTAATATAAATCTATATTTTGAACAAGGGTTACAAATTTTCATAAAATAAGACTTTTATAAATAGTAATTTCTTTATAGAATTGTTTTATAAATATATACAAGGCATATAAATTATTAAAATATTAATTTTTGATATAAAAAGGGATTTAAATGAATAAAATATTTATATATACATAGATAAAATCCCCTAACTTAAATGAAAAGATATTATTTTACAATTTATAATCTTATTTTGAGACTCTCTCTCTCTCATTCTATCTCACATCCCAAAATAGGAACATGGGTTTCCATGTTAAAATGCTATGAAAGTTATTTTAAAAATATATATATTTGACCTTTTAAAAAATAATATAAAAATATGTATACATATATATATATATATATATTAAACACATATATGTATATATATAGATATATATATATCCACCTTTTCTAGATATGTTAAGATCCCAATTTGATCTTCAACAAAATTGTAAATGATTACAAATTTCATTTTTAAATATTTAGGTTCTTGTAAATATGAAAAATTAATCTCTATAAACCCAAAGTGATATTCATGAATGGGTTTTTTATCTAGAATTTATATAGACATAGAAAAACTTTTATATTACTCATCATCGCTTTCTTGTACACTTGAAGAGGATCAAAAAGGATAAACATCAATGATCTTAAATAACTATTAATTATCTATGTATTTAAATATTATTGTAATAGTTTTGATTTTAAATATATTATATACCATTTTGGATTATTTCAATAGTGTATTCTATAGGAATTTTTTATTAACAAGATGTAATATTCCAATATTTTCACGATTGAGTTAGATTTTTCACCATGATAGGATCAGTCGACAATATTGATATGAATATTGTTAGGGTTTCTTCACTAAGATATTTATCCTGGTAATTCCTTATGTGTAGGGTTGATTGGTTTATATAATTATGATTCTCTGATTGAAGGACGATAATAATGGAGGAATGTGGTGGCTTTGAGCTAGGATGTAAGCATGTTGAGGACAGTAGCATCATCAGTAGGAGAAGAAATGGTATCATCAAGTGGTTTATTAAAACTTGACATGACGTACAAGATGATTCTATGGAAGAGATCAAATGTTTTAGGATAATTAGATCATGTATTTCCAGTATAAATAGAACTCTTTGAAATTGGGAATACTGCCCAACTTCTATGAATCCCACATCGATATATCTATTGGTTCAGAACATCCATATATATTATCCACTTTTATAAGATGGATGTTCCATTTCCCTGGGGTATTACCACCCGGTCAGACACACACACACACATTGAAACACTCACTCATGGGAAACACCACCCCATTATATGGTCCACGGGAACCCTACATATGCATGTGTGTTCTAGGTGGGGTTATACACTCTTCACACAACTATTTGGGATAAACCTTGTTTTATCTCCCCATTGATAAGATTAGAAACCATATGGGGGGATCTAGCTAGCTCTATCCAATATTCATAGTTAGCCCATTAATTTTTTTAATATGGAAATAAACTAGTAATTTTAAAATAATTAAATTTAATTTTCAATTATACAAATAATAAATATTATATTTCATTAATATGTAAACCATGAAATATTTTTTATCAAATAATATTTACGCTAATTGTTTTTATTAATAAATATAGTTTTAATTATAATTACTACATTAATTAATATAAGTTATATCAAATTAATATTTTACTAATCATATTATAAAACCTCATCAAATAATTATACATTACATAAAACTAGAGGATTTAAATTAATACAATAAATCATTCATAATATATGTTAGGTGTTAAAAAAATTTAATTACATAATCATATTATAATTTTATTCAAAAGTAATAGTATTAAAAACATAATATTTTTAAAATAATAATATTTCTGGTAAAATTAAAATTACTTATAAATTATTTAATTACCAATTGTTCATATTTATATAAAACATGTTTTAAATACCAATAAAGAATTTTAAATATATCTAACCATACAAATACACATTTAACATTTTTTTTCAAAATTTTACTTAATACAATTACATATTGTTTTTTATTAATATTGACATTGATTATATTACTACTAAATTTGTACAAGTATTTTTAGTTTCATAATAATATTATACTAACCATATATTTTTCAATATTATAAATTAACTGTTTTATAAATTAAATTATTACAAAAATAATTTTAATTATTTATTTTACAATAATCATTATAAATTTCAACTTATAACTATCATTTTTTAACACTTTCAAAGGGGTTTTTAGTAAAAATTAAATAAATAGGTATATATAAATTAAAATAAAATTTATATTTTTTCAATATAAAATAATATTAAAACAGAAAAAATTTCTTATTACGTTACTTTCAAAAAATCAAATTTATGAAAATTTTATTAATAAAATATTATAATATATGAAATAATTTTTAAAATTGGTTGTAAACATCCATTTATAAATAAAAATTTATATTTATAACAAAAGTATAATATCTATTTAAATATTGAATGAAGATAATATGTAAAATCATCAATTTTAACATTTTCAATATATTTATTATATTTAAATTGAAAAAAAATATATTTTTCATAAAATCAAATAAATCTAACATTTTTCAATAATTTAAAATTTATAGCCAATATTTATTTTTATTAAATAAAATAATTTAGTTTCAAAAAATAATTCACACCTTAAGTTATTTTAAATATAAAAATCTTATTTTATAATATTTATTTAAAATAATTGTTTGCTTAAATTCATGGGATAATAAATTATCCTTCACTTATATGAATTTCACCCTTTAAATTCATTCATTATACTCAAATAAATTCAAAATTTCCATTTTCAGACATTAGAAAACTATAATTGCTAAAACATATATTTTCTTAAGTGTTATATAAAATTCAATTACCTATAACATCAAAAAATATCAATATATTATTTAATCCTAAAAAATCCTTAATCACTAAATATTTCAAATCCATTACTAATATACCATATATAAATGATATGAACCCGCATTTTGGGATCTGGTGATAAAAACATGTTTTATATTATTTTTATAAAATGAAAATAAAAAAAATTAGAGTTCCTTTACAAACAAAAGGATAATTTTTGTCATTATTTTTGAGGATTTGGTTGAATCATATAATATATCAATTTTTTAAAATACATTTTATAATATAATTATCTATATTTACATGAATAATATCTTTAAATGAAACCAAACACTTTGGTACTTTTATTAATCCATATAATATCATTTTAAAAATGTATAGTCAGCATAAAATGTCCTTGAAAGGGATTCTAAAACACGGATTAATATTATTTTATAAGTATTATTCTAATTTCCATTAAAAATATTTTATTTTATATCAATTATAAAAATATATGATATTATAAATACTTTTCAAAATATTACTTTTGGGTTTTCAAAACACAGAAACAACTATAAAAAAATAAATAAAATACTTTTGAGAACCCAAATTCATTAAAAAATAATTAATGTATTTAATATTCATGTATTTACCTTGAAAATAATGAAAATCATAACTTTTAAGATGATAAAATTCTTATGGAATATAATGATAATTGAATATATTTAAAAAACCATAATACCACAATGAGTATCAGCTTTAGGAAATTTTTTTATTAAAGTTGCTGAATCACTATAATATTAAAAAAAATTGATATATAACATCCATATTCTAAAATAAAAAATTTACAGATTTCAAATTTTTTATAACTATTCAATTAAAATATCGTTTAAAAAAACTAATAAAATTATTGTTTACAGGAAATAATTTTATAACACTAAAACATTAGAAAATGATAACATTATGATAACAAAATAATACTTATGATAAATCTATATTTATCAATTAATAATTTAATATAATGAATGTAATGAAGGAATAATGCATATGAAAATTATTTTCATAAAGATTATATGTTTTTAAGGACAAATATATTGAATTCCTATACCTATATTAATTTATATTGTCAATAGTTTTTTAAGGATATTTCATGAATAAATTGATAACTTTTAAAATTTCGTGAAACATGTAAATAAATTCATTAAATAAACATTTATCATCAAGATGTTTAAGAAAAATTCCATAAATTATGTTATACAGAAGTTGAGTTATGAAGTTTTCCTAGATAAATTTCTATTCATATAAATCTCATACTTTGCTAAATGTTTGTAGGAAAACATAATAATATTTGTTTTAATAATTTTAATTCCCTTATAGATGGTATTCCTAAAATATACAAGACATAAATTTTTTTAAAATTATAATTTTTTTAATAAAACAGTTTTTGGAAGAATAATATCATTATATAAAATGATAAATTTTATTATCTTAATTTAAACTATCTCCTTCTTCAAGGTATATTCTTATTTTTATATTCATTATCTCTCTTATTCTCTCTCACATCACATAATTGGATCATGGGTTTCCAAGTGAAAAACACCCTTAATTTAAGATTCATATATTAGTTGTTTACTATATAAATGTTATAGTAAAACTATATTTATACATATAAATATTGGATAAATATGTTGGGATCCAAATTTTATCTTTATCATAATTTTTGATGAATATGAATCATATTTGTAAATGTATAGATTTATGTACATCTATCAACTGAATATTAGGGAATCCCAAGTGATATTTTTAAATGTTTTTTTGATGGAGAAAGTATATATATATATACACGATTATAGATAACCCATCGTCACATTCTTGTATAACCAAAGAGGATGAAAATGATGATTTCTTAGGACATCCAATAACCATAGATGACATATAAAAATTAATATGATTGTTAAAGGTGTCATTATATATATATATATATTATAACCCATTTTAGATTAGTTTTTTTAAGGGTTCTTTAAGATGTATTCTTAAACAAGATGAAATATACCAGTATTTTTGACCTTTGGTTAGATTTGGGAGCTTAATAGGATCAAAACATGATATTGAGGAGAATGGGTTGAGGGTTTAATTACTATATAGTAAAACCATAGAAGATCATATACATTGGGTTTAGTATATTTTTTCAATTTAATATTCTAGAGCTTGCACACTATTTTTTATAATGGTGACACACTCATTTTTTCCCCCACATTCCCTCATTCCAATGGAAATATACCGCCACCACCACGGTTGGTGATGTTTGATCATTTTTTTGAAATGAAATGATTTTATGTTACATAATTCTCCCATAGACTCACCCATGGATCTTGTCTCATAGTCTGTGTTTTCTTTAATGGTTTGTGTCATGTTTAGGAAATTTATTCCTAGTTCCATCTCAAGGTGGATAGTGGTTAATTATGATGCTTCAATCATAATAGGGAAAGAATCCTCCGGTTGGACTAGGTGGTAGCATCCGGCATGTCTGGTCATATTTGGTCCTTGGGTGGGTTGTGAACCTGTAAATTTATATTCTATTGAAGTCTAAGGTATCTCATATGATGCATATTATTCCTGAAACATATAGAATATTATGTCATCCATGATTTAATTTGAATTATAGGAATAATCCTTCAATGAATTTTTACCACGGGTACCCCATGTCTGTTGTATGGGTAAATACATTGTATTATATCATTAGTTTAACGTTTTGTGGTTGTAGTTAGATCATAGGTCTAACATATAATTGGAAAAGTTCGGTGATATTTTTAACATATAGTGGGGACATGTGATTCAAATGTTTTAAATCTTATGGGGACATATGGGTCTTAGGTTTAACATCATGGGGGGATAGGTGGGTCACATAGTTAATGTGTTATGTGGAAATAGAGATCATAGATTTATTTTCTAGTGCATTATGGGAAGTCACATGTATATTGAATTATTGTAAATGTAGGGTGCTAGTTTTAACATCTGTCTGGGACTGGGAGTTCATAGGTTTAACATCTTATAGGAATAAGTGGAGCACAATTTTATTGTGTTTTTGGGATAGACGGGTTTCTGGTTTAATGTGTTATAGAGAAATATGTGTTTTGGGTTTATCATTTTAGGGGGATTGGTGGGGCAGAGGTGAAAAGTATAGTTGGTATATATGGTTCACTATTTTAAAATAATGTATTGATATATTTGTCATGGTTTTAACTTACAACAAGGATAGATGGGGTTTAAGTTTAATATCTTGTAGGGAAAAGTGGGTCATAGGTTTAATATCTTGTTGGCATATAGTGTCCAATGGAAAAATAAAATTCAGTGAAATATTGGTCATAGGTTTAATCTTTGGAGGCGATAGATGTGTCACAAGTTTAACACCTTGAGGGGATAGATATGTCAATGTTTTAATAACATTTGTGGATATGATAGTGGTTACGTGTATCCCTAGGGGGAAGATAGTCACTTTTAATGGGGTTTTTTATCTTTGACCCAAAGAGGGAATATTGTGACACTTGTTATTTATTTTATTTCTGTACCAATGGGGGATCATTTCACACACAATGGGTTAGGTTAAGTGTGTCCCCATGGGGGAATATTTCACACATGGTATTTTTTAGAGTGTTTTAAATGGGGTCTACACTCGGGAATTTGTTGATTGTGTCTATAAGGGGGAATATTTCACAGGTGGGATATGATGGAGCGGGTCTCAAAGGGTAATATTTCACACATGGGATTTGGTGTAGTGTGTCCCTATGGGAGAATATTTTATACATGTTAATTGGTAGATTGTGTCCCCATGGTAGAATATTTTACAACTAGAATTTGGTAGAGTATTTTGGTAGGGAAGATTTGATTCTTTGGGTTTGGTGGTGTATTCCTCTAGGGTTCTATTTTATTCATGGGATTTGGGGGTGATTAGATAAAGTGTTCGACCATTATGGGGTTTTTTTCCAAATTAGGGATATGATGGTATGGATGGTGTGTTACGATTGAACATTAGTGAGGTACCAAAGATGTGTTGGTATGATAGTATTTTACCTCATTGAGGTGTCCTACAAACCCTATTAAGAATCAGGGATCCAAACCAATGTAGTTTGATTTTTATGATATGAAAATTCCTTGTATTTTAACTTCATGTGTTATGGATTTCATGTTATGGAAGAACCATTAATGAGGGATAGTATAGGGAGTATTCAAATGGTCTACACAGAATATAAGTCTATGAAGATGGGGGAATCAAAAACCAGGTTAGATATACACAGGGGTTTCTTCCATTAATGATTATATATGTGTCATCCTATGATCATCACATATAGTATGAATATAGTTTAACATCATGTGATAAGGATGTTGTCATGCGGTTTAACATTTTACAACTTGGAAGTGGAACACGTATATATTATTTTATCTATTTTGGATGTTTTCATGTAGTTTAATGTCGTGCAATTATTACCGGGAACTAGGTTGTTTTATGTCTTCTACCTTACACATAGTATGAATAGGGCTTACACAACTGGGTTTATTTGGGGATCTTCTATGTGGGATCAATGTAATTTCTAGGGATTATGCATGGATGCTTCCTAGGTACTGTGAGGAGTAGTGATGATATGGATAATGATTATCCTCAGAAGATTCCTATATGATTACAAGATAAATCATGGTATGAATGGGGCTTGGGTATAGATTATTATAAGGTGCTATTATGAAGGAACAATGTAATGATAGTTTGATACACATGGAAGAATATTGGGTTCTGCAATAAAAAATATATTTTGGTTTGGGATTATGTATGGGAGATACTAAGGTGTTATTATAGATAAAAAATGGTATGATTTTTTTGTGTAAATGTTTCTTGGGTGATGTATGGAGTAACTATGGTGTGGTGGTGGATTATGATTGGGGGCATACAAAGTGATTCTATGGGGATGAAACTATATGATTGTGGATTACACATGGAAGATACATTTTTTATGGAGTTATCATCTGATTCTTATCACATGTGGCATCCCGTATTCATCACGTGAGACATCTGTAATTAATACTAAGAGAATCCCATGATCATGGAATAGGGTAAGGTTACAGTTTAATGCAATGTTAAGGTATGTGGTGTGTGGGGGCATACACATTGAGTTGTTCATCCTTTCAACCAAATGATGTGTCAAGGGGTTATCCTATGTTCCTTTCATTAGGCAATGTAAATCATTAACATCATGTGATACGATGTGGTTTTTGGATCTTATACATTGAGTTTCCCGTCGTTTCTTCATCATGATGTGTCAACAGGGGATCCCATGTTCTTTGAATAATTTAATGTTATATTTTACAGTCATGTGAAATGAAATTTTTATAATTTATTATACATTTAGATTCACATTATTTCTTCCCCAGGCCTTATTAAGGGGTCAGCATGACTCACTGATGGGATAAAGAACCTGATTGGGGATTATACATGAGGAGGATGCCCAAGTTGGATGGTTGAGAAAAGTAGGGATATACATGGGTCATGCACACTATGGATACTCATTTGTCTTCTTAATGTTAGGTAAGGAAAGCTTCTATTCCTATTAAGGTGTGGAATAATTTGAATGGGTTTTAACCCATAGGAGAAGCCCATGTATGATTTTTGGAAGATGTCTTATGATCATTACATCAGGAATCTTACTCTTGACACATAAAAAAATATTATTTGTGACTAATAATTAAACATATACCTTCCACATTGGGAAAAATATATTTTAAAACCATGTAGTTATGACTAATATGTGGAATATTCATATAAATAGATAGCGTGTGAGATATATAAGGGTGGCCCTTTCTCATTCGACCTGACATAGGAGTTAGTTGATTTGGTTTGAAGAGTGTCTTGATGGTTTATTTATAAGAACAATAGAGTTTATGGACACAATTTCGTGAAATATATAGGAATTCAAAAAACATTAATACTTTCTTGATAAAAGTGTATTCCACAAATAACACACATTTCATGAAGGCTACCACATCCAGTTTCACAAAATTGGTTGTCTTCTGTGAAGTAGGCTTTTTCTATGCAGAGTTCACTGCCTTCAGATCTATGTGTTTCTGTGAATTCCATTAAATAGAATTATATTGTATAATCATTTTATTTATTCATATATGAATAATAATTATAAATATTTTGACTCTGGATAGTTTTTTTGTTTCATGAAATCATGTATGTACTTATAGAAACTCCCTTGATGGATGTTATCAAAAGTCTAACATGAAATGACAATAAATTCTAATTGGTATTTCAGTTTAGTCTTTAAGTGTAGTCATATAAAATAATATGAAATGAAATATTATTATGGATCATGTTCCTTAGAAATTGGAATATTATTTGATGCATCATTGATGCAATAATAGTGTTTTAGAGGATAATGATTCTGTCACCAAAGGATGATGATAATGGTTGAAGGAGGTGGCTTCGAACAGGGAATTTAGATCATTATTTTAGATAGATGAATAAGGTAAAGAATAAAATATGGTATCCGAGCTTTAAAAAAAATCCATATTAGGTTAAATAAAATTTTGTGAAAGAGAGCAGGATGCCCAGACTGATTAGATCCAGCAACTACGTAATAAAAAACTGTTTCAGTAAGTGAATAATTTCCTACTTCCACTCATACCCCAAAGAACTTTTGACCGGTTGGGATATTCCCTATATGATAAAAACTTTTGAATGTTGGATGTGCCATGAAATTGGGTATTGTTACTTAGACACAGTGTCACTCACCCACCCTAATGTGTTACACCACCCCATTACAGGATCCACAGGCACCATGGGTACAAATATGCACTATATTCAGTTTCCATGCACTCAACCTTCCGCTGTATATGTTGGACGATTCTATATCTCCCTGTCATTGATCTTATCTCCAATATGGGTTGATCGAGCTAAGATTATCTATCTTGTATAATTGGCCCATTTTTTATTCAATATAAATAGAAATCCAATTTTAAAATACCTAAAAAGAGTACTCAATTTTGAAAATAATACATACTCTATTTATTTCATATATTCACCTTGAATATTTTTTTTTCAAAAAATAAATTAGGATTAGTTTTTTGGTAAACAAATACACTTTAAATTATATTGACTATATTACTTTATATAACATATATCAAATTAATATTTTTATAATGAAAATATATAACCTCATCAAATACATATACATTAAATGAAATATGACGACTTAATTTAATATCACACACTATTCATAACATTTAGTTAGTGATACAAATTGATTATTTAATATACCTCTTCAGAAGTTATTAAAACAGAATATAATTAAAAATAATAGATTTTGAAATCTATAACTTTTAAAATAAAAAAAAGTAATTTTAAATAATTTAATAGTCACTTACATTTCATACTAAAATGTAATATTTAAATACCTAAAAATAATGTTAAATATATCTAACTATAAATGTACTGATTCAAAATTTTTATTTCAAAATATTATTATGATTTTTTCTTATAGATTTTTTATTAAATTTTACATGGATTATATTACTAATATATTTATACTATAACTATTATTTTAATACTAATATTTTAGAAGCAACATGTTATATATTTTTTAATATTTTTCTTAAAAATTAATTATTACATAAATAATGTAAAATTTTTAACGAAATATTTAAAATTATTCAAATAAAAGTATAATTTATATAACTTTTTCTATGTGATATTTTTAGAAATTTATAAAAATAATATTATTTTCATTAAAATAGAATTCATATATGCCTATAAAAATAGAATTTAATCAAAATACAACCAATTTTGATATATATTTTCGTTCATATAACAATTTTAATTACACCACAAACAATAAAATTCCATTTTTTCAAATAATATTCAAATGTTTTTAATAATTTCCCTTCGTAAAAAAATAATGTATATTTAAAATAAAAAAATCATAAATCTTTTTAATACTGAATGATAATATAATTTATCTTTTTAAATTCTAACATTTACTAAAAAATAATTATCTTTACATTGGTAAAACAAAATGCCATTTATTTGAATTTTTTACCAAATAATTATTATATTATTTTATAATTTTAAATTTATAACCAAAACATTTTTAGATTAATAGAAATAATTTATTTTACAAAATAAAAACATTCCATAACATGTTTTAAATATTAAATATTATATTTTATAATATTTATTTAATAGAAACTTATTCTTAAATTCTTGGGATGTTTCTTATGAAATGAAAAAATATTTATTATTAATTAAAAATATTCTATTATAAAATTATGCACTTTTATTCATTCTATATAGTTACTAATAATTTTAAGGAATGATTTTTCTTGTGTAAAAAAATAAAATTAATATTCTTATACAAATAGAATGAGAAAATAGAATGGTTGTGAAATATATAATTAATTTTAATGGGATGTAATTAAAATAACTATTGTTTAATAAATATATTATTTCTATATTTATTTAATCTAATTGTCCTTTATTTTTTTCTTAATAGAATAAATAGATCAAATTTAAATGATGATTATAATAAAATTTAATAATTTAATTTATAAATAAATATATTAACACAGATTTAATTAAAATATAATTTTTTATTTTTTATTTTAATACGTTATTTATAAAATTCCTAATTTTTTTATATTAAATAGAGTCCAAAATATTAATGTGCGTTTTGAAAGTGGGTATGAGGTTTCAATTTAATATATTTGGAAGAAATTATCTAATATTAACATTGAGTTACCGTAGTAAATAAAAAAATTGAATTAAATTGCATAAATGTTGTGGTAAATACCATAAACATATCAAACTACATAACTATATTATGTTGATTTGGGGACATATGACCCATATACATTATTTGTTCACTATATATAGACTCTTTATGTATAATTTTAACATTACACCATAGAAAACAACCATTTACATAATTTTAGTCATTCTCACATATAAACAGACATATCCTCTCATATATGCTTCCCTCACATTTCCTTTGGTATCCACATGAATACCCACTCAATTATTTTCTGTAAAAAGACTCTCCAATATTTGGGAACCACTGTTCAATATATGGAGTCACCAATTACTTATTTTCAATAAGTCAAATAAGAGAAGGTTCAATACATCAATATATGTATTATCATACATTTAAGTATATATATTTATATTCTCTATTGATATATTCTAATATAATATTTAATAATTTAATACTTTTTTTCTAAATCTTAATATTCTAAAAATATGATATTTTTAAAAATGACGTGTTCTAACTCATTCAATAATCATAATGAGTTATTTTCTTGGCAGTTGTACAAACAACATGAATTATGTTATAATGTTTACATCATGAATGAATTATAAGACATAAAAAAAATAAATTATTCAATAAAAATAATTAATTCCATATGTTTTTATTATTCTATAATGATAATATTCCAAAACTTATTTATTAGTAAATTTTATTCTTCTATTAATTATATAATATCAGAAAAGATTATTTTTAATAATTTCTTATGAATAAATAGCATGAGTTCCATGAACTGTACTTGGGACTATAATTATATCAAAAACATATAATTAATCTTCTTGAAAATAATTTAGTTGATTAAATTGTGATCAATAAAAAAGGAAAAGAAACAAGAAATTTAAAAATTCATCGATTAGTGGATCAATTAACCCGTGAATATTAATTTTTCAACTAAAAAATAAATATTTGTGTAATAAGGTTTTATAAATACCTTCTATTATGCAATTAATATACGAAAAAATTATTATAAATAATTGTAATATATATAAATTTATTACCTAGGGATTTAGAGTTAGTCTGAACATTTACAAATCTGTGGTAAGAGTTTCTTTCATAAACTCACTTTGAAATCAATATCACATATGAAAAAATTTCAATTAAGAAGATATTATATAGTCTTTAACATTAAAATATCTCTTAATTATATCTCATTTTGTAAATTTTTTGGTTTAAATTCATTTTTATGATTTTCATTCTATTTGGTTAATAATTATACTAAAATGATACATGTAAGTGAAATGACACTTATATTTTCTTTTAATCTAGGTATCTTTTTATTTTTTGTAAATTTTTTTCATATTATTTCTTTGATGAACATAATTCTAATTATATGATATCTTATAATCACATACATTTGAAATTTAATTTATCATAAATTTTTGGATTTGAATCTTGTGACTCATATATTTTAAATTTTAAATATTAATTTTTTTTAAAAATGTTCATTACTAGTCTCTTGGGTTATCATTGGAACTTTTTTTACTTTCTTACTATTTTTAAAACCCATATTATAATAATTTTTAGGAAAAATAAAAATGTAAAGGATATTTTGTGATATTTTCTTAGAGGCATTCAAATTATATAATAATTTATTTCATCTATGGGATTATGATTTAGTGATTCATATGTTTCAATAGGGATATGATTTATGTTAATTATAGAGTTTCATTATTTTGTTGATTAATTTTTATGCCCTATCAAAATTATTATGAAACCCATTTCATTCACACATGTCAATTGTGAAATGATATAATTATGAATTTTTTCATGATTATGTATTACACACATATATATTGTTTTCCATTATGTGATTAGTGTATCCATAATTATATAGCCCTATAATTTTTTTGATGATGTTTTATATATCATGATATAACATATTTGGTACTATGGAGTGAAAATAATCATATTTGATGCAAGGATGTTTGAAAACAGAAAAAACCATTCACATAGTAATTTTTCCAAAATAATAGTACGTGTAAATGTGGATTTCATCTAGTAGATGAAAAAAATATTTCTATATAGAATCTACCTATATTTTAGGATGTATTCATTATTTTTTATGAAGGGACCTACATGTCAATAAACAATGTGTAGATCCTTTCCAGAGTTATGAGAAAATGAAGAAGAAAAGGGTGATCCTTTTCACTAGTATTGAGCAATAAAAATAAAGAGATTAGTGTTTTTTAATGACGTAACAATATCTGAATGAGTAGTTATTTACATCAGTCACACCTAGATTCACTACTCCTCTCATGGTATATAACCTAGTTAGGAATAAAATTGGATTCTAATATAAATTTTAATTTAATTTTGTATCTCTACATTATATGAACAGTGGGTTTAAACCAATTTTTTTTTCTAATACTTTAAAGAAATAATTTTAAATTATGGAATAATTAGATTCATCGTTACTTATAATCAGTATGAATGGATGTATTTAAAGTATAAATTCATTGTATTTCAGCCAATGTTGATAGTGGTGCTCTATCATAAGATGGATTAAGGGATTTGGATGGGGATGTCAAAGGAATAAATTCTATATGGAGAGGAATATCCAATGTAATATAAATATATTTATTAAGGTGATGTCATATAATTTATCACATACTATTTTATAAATGTTTTCTAATATTAATGATTGTGACACAAAATTTATAGAAGCAAAGCTACAGGTTCCATGGAACATGTATGAGGATCTAAAAATAAATCCAAATGAGTCTATAGATTCATTATTTGGTTGGGTGAATGTGTAAATCGAATAAATGCATCATCACAAAGAAATTATTGAAGATTTATGCATTTTCCTGTTCATCTTGAGAATAATCCCACCACTTTTCAATCCGAATATTTTTTATATAATGATAAAGATCAAAAGGATCCAACATTCATTAGCTTGCATGATAATTTTGTTTATAAGATATGATAAATGATGATAATAAATTTATTGAAAATTAATTGTCAAAATAAGTGACTTTCAAGGTAACAAATAAGATCACTATTAATAATTGAAAGGAAGAGGAAGATAAAAATGTGGTGATATCATTCCCCTCCAAAAATCCTCAAAGAGAAAATGTAACATTCTAAGAAAAACTACCACTCTCATACATTTTATGTGAAATTGTTAGAAATATTTTATCAAGGCATGTTAAGAAGTTTTAAGACAATGATGTGGATGAATTTGAGATTCAAATGAATAAAACATCAACCTATGTTAAGGTTAATTAAATATTTAAGAAATATTTATTCAAAAGGATGAATCTAGTGTCAAAAGAACATGATAGACCAGAAGAATCTAAAGAAGAAGAGCTGGAGGACTATGAGGATCACAAAGCCAATGATATGGTTCATGTTTTCAAAGATTCTAATACAAGAGATGAAAGGGAAAATGATGAATAAGTAGTTGAATGAAGAGTTGATAATAATGTCGAATTAGAATCCACTATTGAGGGGATAAATGTTTGGAGCGATATGAAATACAGAGAAAAATTATGTTTCATGCTTCCAAACATTATATATAGTAGGAGGAAGAATATAAGTCTAATATTTATTAAGATATTGAAAATATGAGGTATTCAATATCAGAGATCTTAGAAAAGGATCTTCAACACTAGCTCAAAAACAATGAATTGAAAATAGAAATCGATTATGTGAAAAACACTAGAAAATATCAAATCAATTGTATTGAATAAATTGTAGAGGAAGTAATTGACCTATAAATATGTGTTATGGAATATGAAAAATGTAAAAATCTTGTTACTGTATAATTAAATAAGATCTATCAGAAAAAAGAATGATGGATGTGTAGCGAAGAGGTATAGAAGATTACAAGAAATAGTAAAATTCCAATGATAAGACTAGTATGGGTATTGATCAAAAATAGAAAGTAGTACATGTTGAATTAAAACCATAAGAACTAATATAATATTGAATATTGATTTGGCAGTGAATATGAACCAGAATATTCTGAGAATCCAAGGGAAACCAATAGAGTAGTATTGACACATAGAATTGAATCCCTAATGAGATGTTATTATTTTAGAAAGATAGGACAATCCCCAAATGTTTTTTCTATAGAAAATCGATATCGAAGGGAATGAGATCAATAGATTTAGTCATATATAGATAAATATTTTAGGATATCACATTATGGTCACTACTTAGATTGTGGAGGATTTGGTCACATAACAAGATATTTTTCATAAAAAATGTAGAGAACTATGCTAAAGAAGACTGAATGTGCACAAAAGAAGTAGCATTATGTATCAACAAATGAGATGAAAATAAAAAATTTATTTATATAATTTCTAGGTGAATTTAGTCCATAATTCTCCAAGGAAGATAAATATTATCAAGGCATACTAGGTATGATGTTAAAAATATGAATCAAAAAGGAAAGAGTTGAAATATGTTGATTGTAGAGATTTCGCTTAAATCATCAGATCATTCTAATGTATGTATACTTGATAGTGAATGCACATACCATATGATAGGTAATAATAATATTTTTATAGGTATAAAATATGATTTAGATGGACGTTTCATATTATGAAATGATTAAGTAATAAAAATTTTATTATAAGGAACAAATAAATTTGAGGGAAAATAAATGAGTTATACTAATGTATTACTTTTTAAGGTCTAAATAAAAATATGCATAGTTTCAGTCCACTATATCAGTCATGGAGTTATAATAATTTTACTAACATGATGATTATCATCAATGGGAAAATTGGTAAAAGTGTTTCATAATGAAATCACACAAAGGGGAATCTCTACCTTTTGATTGCTGAAAACTATATGTGATTTAAATCCTAATAGAAATAAAACATGTTTCGGAATAAACGACTTGCCCATATAGATCAACTATCCTTAAAATATCTAGTCAAATTTGATACAACTCAATATATCTTTAACTAATCAAATGATCATACCAACACATATGATACTTGTCAAAAAAGGAAATATTATCAAAAAAGATGTGCATGGAAAAAGAGTTAACTGAAGTGCTTCAATTGGTTCATTATAATGTATGTGGATATACCTCACTAAAATCCATTATCAAGAACTGTTATTATATTCTTTTCATTGATGACTTTAGTAGGATGGTATGAGTATTTGTCATTTTTCACAAGTATGACATGGTTAGTTTCTTAAAAAAATATAAGTTGGAATCAGAAAGGATGCTTAGAGGGAAGATATTTCTATTTCATATTGATAATGATTTAAAATATATCAACATATAGTAAGAATGTTTTCTTAGGAAACATGGGATAAGACAACATGTTTCATGAGTAAGTCCTCTCTACAAAATGGGGGGTTTGATAGGAGTAATAAAATCATCATCAGAATGGAAAAAACATTGGTTATTGAAATGGACCTACAAGAGAAATTCTAGAAGGATGTCATCTTGACATATTTCAACATATATACTAGGGATATTTTATATCCGAAGGAATAAAATACACCATATAATATGTTTTATTGAAATAATCATATATTAAAATACTTTTGAATAAATGGAAGTATGTGTTTTATTCACATTAATGTGAAACACAAGAAATATGAGTCACATAAAGTTGCGAGGATATTATTTGGATACATTGGAAAACTAAAATAATATAAATGTTTTGACAAATGTCTGGGAAATTATGCTGATCAAAATGATGTTACAAAGTAGAAAATGAATAGAATAATCAAGAAAATAGTGAATAGTTTCATCATGAAAGTGATGAGGAGGTAAACACCTCAAGGTTAGTTAATGGGGGAAATTAATATTTAGAAGAAGATATATTTGATGAGATAGGATAAATTATATATATATATATATATATATGCATGAAAACTAAATAGTGGAGCAAAAATTGACCTGAAGAGAATGATTTGTGACTAGGTAACACAATATTAAACATGAATAATGAATTTTTTTCAATATGAATCATTCCTATTTGAGGAAGAGTTTAATCATTTTGATGAATTATCTATAGATGTGTAATGGGTTCAATATTTTAATGAATATCCTGACCGAATTAAGATGAATAAGAAATTGGATAGTTTTTCAAGACCAATATATTGGAATTTCATTAGAAATAAATGCGTATTTCCTAACAAGTCGATTGAATATAAACCAGTGATTGAAACACAGAAATAATACTATGAAAGGGTAGTCTATGATTGGGGTTATTGATGTTAATGAAACATTTGTACCTATTTCAATGATAGATATATTCATATTATTGTTGGATGTGGTAGTGAAAATAAGGTTCAATGTCTTCCAGATGGATTTCAATTCATTGTTTATAAATGGGTATATTAAAGAAGAATATTATATTGAGTATCTAGGTTGTTTTAACATTCATGAATATGATTATAGAATTTTTTCTATTGATGAATTTGTGATATAGTTTATAGAAATCACCAAGAGCATGGTTATCAAGACAAGATCAAATTTGGAAGGACCTCAGTTTTCAACGTGTTAGAGTAGATTGAAATCTATACAAAAAAATGATAGTAATCAAAGGATGATGGTTTTGTAGTTGTTGATAAAATAATATTTAATGTGTTAGATGAAGAACAGGGCAATAAGTATGTGGAATTCATGGAATGTTAGTTTGAAATGTTAATGATTGGTAAACTGAGGGTTTTCCATAGTTTATAGGTGACACTAGGAAACAATGGAACATTTACTAATCAATATAATTATTCTAAGGAGTGTTTGAGAATATTTATAACAGATAATTCCAAGGAGAGGAAGAATCTAGTTTCTATTAAGATGAAGTTATAATAATATGATTAATTATATGCATTTAATGTCACAAAATGTAGTAAAATCATTTCTGGTCTATTTTATTTTACATATATAAGACATGATTTGTTTTTTCTAAATTCAAATAAACCCAATGTCAAAGAAATAAAAAAGAAACCCCCTTTCATTCAATGATAATTATGATTTCGTATATCAAGGGAACTATGGATTTCAGTTTTCCATACAATGTCAAATTATACAATGAGTTATTATTCTATATAGATGGAGATTGGGCCATATTAGTAGATGAATGAAATAAATTCCTGGTGGTTCATTCTATCTTGGTAGTTTTGTTATTTCTTGGATAAGTAGGAAAGATTACTATATAACATTGAGAACCACTAAATCTGAATATATTGTAACTACTCATGGATGCACATAGTTATTGTGGATGAACAAGTAGCTTGATGATATGGTAGTTGATGAGAAGTATATGATCAGAATCCATTTAATTAATTCAAGTTCTATAATACTTTTAAAAAATCAATTCCACAAATTAATGATAATGAAATTTTAAATGAAGTATCATTTTGTCTGGGTGAAGTTGGGGCGTGGTATATTGAAGTTGTAGTATATGCCTTTAGAACCATACGTTGCAGACATTCTGATAAAGTCCATAAAAAAAGAAGTGTTTGAATAACATAGGTTGGTTCTAGGAGTTTAGTAGACTCCACAGCGATGAAAAAGATAGAATGTGGGACCCCTTCTCAATAAGGTATGGTGTGTTTTTACCTAATCTGCTGATATGTGTCCTTTATGATGCTTCAAACTATAAAAACCAATCCTGAGCAACCAGACTCAGCCCTTAAAAATACTAGGTATTTTTTAATGAATCTTGAATAAATACACACCATTAAATGAAACATAGGATGTTTTTACATGCCTATGTTCTAGATAATTAGAATCCAATATTACATTCATGTAGAAATGTAAAAAGGTTAGTAAACATTAATAAAGGTAGCATCACAATGATAGATCTACATTAGAAATTCATTTTGGAACTTCCACAAAACCAGTAAAAAAATTAAATACATAGGGTGAGGAACATATTCAAGTAATGGGTCTAAAAACAAAACCATTATGAAAGAATTAATTAATCCTTTTAAATGAATAACCCTTTAAAAAAATTATACATAAATCAATTTTCTATAATGTAATCAACATTTCCCATAGTAGATCACCATAATTTTTTTCAAGGGTTAATAGAAATAATTTTTATGTAAATCTCATACTCAAGAGTTTATATATATATATTTTAAAGCTAAAAATAAATTAAATTATAATATATATACATTTATACAAAATTTCAGAGAATTCAGCATAGAGGTCAAGAGTGGTCCTAAATTAATTAAGTTAGTCGTGTGATGGGTGCATGTACAAATTTGTATATGAAATAATACTTGCTCAAAATGGAATATAAAATAATATCATTAACTACACTCCACATTAAATGCAATCTATGAAATCTCAGAAGAACTTCTATATTTTTTATTATTGTTTGAAACTATATGAAAAACCTTATTTATAATCGAATTTCTATTTATATACATCATTATTCACTGTCCATTTAATCAATAAATTTCAGATAAATAATCATAATTGAATGATTTGTAACCATGGATAATATACTAGTCGAATATTCACATGGTTGGTCAAATACTAATCACATAATGTAGAGATTCGTAATGTAGGACTTCAAAATCTCTACATCAAGCCCACATGCCAAGACCATACACAATCATATTATCATGGCCTCATTCTATGATTGTAGTTTGTATCGTGAGACCTTCTATTGCACTAAGTTCTATAGTAGGCCTCACCGATCACATACTAAGTCCAATAAATTTCTCATATGTCTATTATTTTATTCAAAGTGACCCATACCACTTTGAATAATTAAATTCTTAATCTATATGTTTTCATAAAATATATATCACAAACTTTCAATAAATTTCTACATTCATAAATAATGTGGGTCATGAAACAAATGCACACTTTATCTATTATTTCATGGTTTTTTACTTATAATTTAGACGATGGCAATATAAAATTTATCAATGAAATTAATGGATGACAATACACACTCTTTCACATGTGATGATAACTAGTGCAAATAAAATAAAATATTTTTAGGTTTGTCAAATAAAATGATAAATCTTTACCTTTAGAAAAAATCCATCACATAACCACACACCATAAATTGGTAAATTCTAACATTATTTGAACTAAAAATTGAAAAATGTATGTGTCAATTAGATGAATTAATATGTTATAATAAACTATTATAATTAATTTATCCTTTGGAGAAGATTCATCATGAATTAAAACATGTTATTTAAAAATGTAATACATTTATTTATTGTGTGGAATCAAAACACAATAGAATAACTAAACACACTTGAATGTCATGAATTAAGGATTAATAATTAAAGGGATATTTTACAATGATGACCTTACATTTTTTACTCCCTTTTCTTTTTATAATTAATGAAAATATTTTATGTTTGCTATACATATATATCTTTTATGCATATATATGTGTTTATTAAAAAAAGATAATTATATCCTTTTATCATAAATTTATTAATTGAGATGTACACATGTAATGTTAATTGTAATAATAAGGTGATGAATTATTTAAATATTTATAGGTATACAATAATGAAACATGGTTTTTTATTATTTTCCATTATATATTAGTAGTCCTGATCTCACAAACAATTAAGACATGTAATCCAAAAAAATCAAATCAAGGGATGAATTACAAGTGTAAAACATGTAAAAATATAAAAACATGTATTTATTTGAGATATAGCTTATCTTTATTAATTATTCCCTAGAACAATGTGTACTTAAGAAAAAATTAAAATAAAAACCCTTTATATTCTATTTATGAGTTTTTTGAAAGTGGTTAAACATAGACATGATCCCATGTCTAATGTATAAAACATTCAAGAGTCATTGTAAAAAATGATATATTTACAAACCACAAATCCTTGTATAAATGTATATGCAAAAGAATTTTTATTTCTTTAAAATAAATATGTATCAAAAAAATCATTAAGGGAAATTGTGAGTATAAATATGTTTGTATAAATATGCTTATTTAAAAATATATTTTTATCAAATAAAAATATAACCTTCAAAACATAAAATCATAACAATGTTAATACCATAAAAGCATATATAAATGAAACAATACATGTATATATTTATTTTTGGTACTTATATATACATTTATGTTTTGAATATAGATTCAAAATATCAATTAAATAAATTATAAGGACATGGATCACTATTATAAGAATAATTTCCCATATTTATGTAGAAAATAAGCATCAAAGTATTGGGTTTTGTTAATTATACGTAATAGTATAAACATATACATATATATAAATGTGGTTAGAAAACTCTAAAAAAAATCTATGTAAACCTTTAAATGTATTTAATGAATCAAAAACATTATTTAAATACTGAAAATCACCATTTTAAAAATATAAAATAGATTAGTATTGGAATCTGTGAAACGTCGTCTATACACAAAAGTGTATAAATGGGTTTTCCATATAATAAATGAATCTAAATAAACCATTACTCGACTTCAAGGATGAGGTCATGCGGAGAAGAGGATATGAAAGGATGGGGAGAATAAAAATTTTAAGGTTGTGTGTGAACGATGGGTTAAAATAATCTAATTATATGTCTATATTATATCCTATGGCCAAACATGAAATCTAATTTAAGAAACCCTAATCTAACCATTTCAGATAAGAAAAAAACAATAATCAATGTAAATCCTAAATAAATTGGTCATTTGATAATATATATATTTTATGATAATCATAAATGGGAATTTAATGGGGTGTATTTATTAAACTAAGGCGCAAATGGTATACTTGTGGAAAAAAGAAAAAACTGGGTCTGAGGAGGGTGATGAGAGTGTCACAGGATGAGAAAGAATAGTTGAGGAGGAGGAATATATTGGTTGAGGCCACTTTAGTGATAGTTTCTATGAATAATAAGAGGAAAAGAAATGGAGGGATGTGATCATCTTTGTCTCATCCAATGGTTGTGAGGAAACATGTAGACATTGAGCGATTTAATAGGATCAGACGGTAGGGATGAAGCACGATGAAATTGGAATCTTAGATCACTACTCCCTAGAGAAAAGTAGGCCCGCATCAAAACCTACATAGTTTTGGGACTTCATTATAATCCTCGATGTGTGATTCGATATTTGGATGACACAATAACACCCACCTGAGTTCTTCTATATGAGACTCCATACACGGGTGCTTATCCAACCCTCAACCATGCCGGTGCGTGACCAGGTTCACCCCCTACTCATGCTGATTCATGATCTCTAAATAGGCCTTGAATGTGGATTTACTCTACTTTTCTTACTAGGATCCACTCTAACCTACTCGAGTCTCCTTGGGCATGGGTATATTTCTACTAGAACAGGGTGACCGGGCCCCCCAGCAATAGTTTAGGTGTCCCCTTTCCTAGGATGACATCCATTAAAAAAAGTATATTTTATCACTAATATATTTTTTTAGACAAACCCAAAATTATATTTTAAACTAAATATACCTTTAAAAACATATTTTAATTTGAAACAGTAGACATTTTATTAAAAAATTGATAATAATTAATTTATATTAAACTTTTACTAAGAGTACACTTATTTTAAAACATGAAGATCTATTATTTACGAATTATAATTCACATCAAAATACACATTTATTATCAAAAAAATTTACTTACAGTCATTAAGAATCATTAAATTACCTATGGTACTTAAAATAATTTCAATAATTAAAATATTTAAATACATATAATAGTTTAAAAAGTCAAAATACTTAACAGTTATAAAATTTAAAAACCTTTACCAAAATAAATGGTAATATTAAAACAACGATCACCTTAAGACCCCAATGACTACTTATTCATATAAATACCAGATCAAAGTATTCCAAGGATCATGTTCATTTCCTGTTCTTAGAGGATGATTTTAAACATTACATTGGCTCTCTATATTATTTATATTATTCTCACTATTTCCTTGTTTTTTTGGGAGAATCTAGGGATGAGGGCTACTTGATCGGCCACGTTGTGACTTTGGGTGGCCTTTTTTGTGATATTGGGTCTTTCAATAAGTTTCCATGAGTAATTTTAATCTTTTTCATCAAATTAATTTATTAGTTCTTCTATTGAAAAAAATGTGTCTTATTTAATTTTTCAAGCATTTAGTTTGTATTGTACCAATATTAAACAAAAAAACAATAATAATTCTAATTATCATAATAATTAACAAAATATTATTATTACATTTATAATTATGTTTGTGACGTTTCAATATCCCCCCTTAAGAAAATTGTTCCCTCACAATTCTATTGTACTCATATACTTCCACAATACAATCTTTATGACATCATTCTCGATGTCCCTATAAAATATTTGTTAACTATTATTAATTTAATTAACAAAATGTTCATGAAAAATTTTAATTTATACCTTTACTAGTACAATAGATGTCTGTGATTCATAGTTTTTGGGATTACATGGTAGTTCTATATTCATCAATTTCATTGTTCCAAACGCACCTCGTGCAGATATAGTCAAACTCATAAATGCAGCAATCAAACCTTAGGTGAAAGTTACAAGAGAAGAAAAGCTCATAGATATCCGAAGGACTTGATTCCTACAACGAAATCAGACCACTTTGCTATCTAAAATTTTAAAATCATAAAGCCTCCCATATGAACTAATGTTTAGGAGTTGAAATAAATAAGTTGCGTGGAGGTCACCCACTTCAGTAGCTTCCTGAAAATTCATTAAAGACAGATAACTTTCAAAAATGGTAAAACATATTAAGAGATGCTAGAAATTATTTCCCCACCAAGCATAGAATTCATGTTTTGCATGCACTATCAGGAAGTAAAATGAACCCGACCCCTAAAAGAATTTGTGTACAGTAGGGGTGTTAGAAAATTGATAATGTTGTTCGCAAGATAAATGTAGGCGTCTATAAGGCTTCTATACATCAAAAAACGACTTTAAAATTATTATTTCTAATATCTCATCTGGAAAGGACATGAGTTTAGTTTGTGAGTCTCTATCTACCATCTGAAAAGGTTTCAATGGAATTTTATTTTAGAATATATACATAAGTTAACAGTCTTATTTTAAATTTTCAAAGATTAATAGGACATTTCAATGATACCAACTATAAGAACCCGAGCCCAAGAAATCAGACTCCACCCTTACAAATGGCATGTAATGTTTTTTTTAAAGAAAAATGAATAAATACGTAATATTAAATTAAATTGATGATCTTTTTTCTGTCCCAGGTTTTGTGGAATTAGAATCTAATATTACATCGGGTACACAAGTTCAATTTTTAGTAAACATTAAGCATAATAAAATTAGAGCAATGCTTCCTCATTATAAATTCTGTATGTAACTTCCGCTAAACCTATAAAAATAATTTAAATACCTAGGGTGAGCACAAAAATTCCATGTATTGAGTTTTAAATAAAAATTATAAAGAAATAATTAATAATTTTTTTTAAAACATCCCTTTAACATAATTATACATAAACCATTTTCCTAAAGTGAAAGCAAAATTTCCCATATCATGTCACCATCATTTTAAGGTTTACTAGAAATAATTTTTAGTAAAATATCATACTCAAGAGTTTATATATTTATTTTAATGAAAGAATTAAATTACATTATAAAATATACACATTTGTACAGAATTTCATAGAATAGTGCTTATAGGCCAGGAGTTGTCCAAACATAATTAAGTGTGACTTGCGTGGGGTGTAGGAATAAATATTGACATTAAATAATACTTTCTTGGATTTTCAAATAAAACAATATTACTAATTACATTCCACATTAAATGTAATCCATTAAATTATAGATTAATTTCTATATTTTTTATTAATTTTATGAAACTAGATGATAAACCTTCTATATAGATGAATTGCTAAGTATATATATCATTTTTCTATGTTCATTTAATTAACTGAGTCCACATAAACAGTCATAATTTATTGATTATTATCCAAGAATATTCTACTAGTATAATAATAACATGTGTGGTTTAATACTTATCACATAATAAGGAAATGCACAATGTGGGATATCATAATATCTCTATCAAGGACTCATGCCAATACCATATATAATGTTATAGTCACTTCCTCATTTTAAGACTCTAGTTTTCTTAATGAGACCTTCTGATGCACCAAGGGGCTATAGTGGGCCTCACCCATCACATACTACGTCTAATAAATTCTATATATGTCTAGTATTTTACTCAACGAGTCCCATACCAAATTGAAAAATTAAATTCTTAATCCATAATAAATCTTAAATTATATCTTCAAAACTTACAATAACTATATACATTCATAAATAAAGTGGATCATGAATGAAATTCACACTTAATCTAAGATTTCATAGTTTTCATATATAATGTATACTATTGCTATATCAAATTTGTCAATGAAATGCTTAGATGATAAGGCACACTTTTTCATGTGTGATGATAACTAGTGCATATAAAAAACATATTGTTTAGGTTTGTCACATAAAATTATTACTCTTTAAATTAAGAAATAAGCCTTCACATAACCACACACTATAAATTTGTAACCTCTAACTTTTTTTTACTAAACACTGATAAATAGTCATGTTAATTGGAAGAATTAATGAGTAATTATAAACATTAATAATTAATTGTATCCATTGTGATAGACTCATCCTGAACTAAAACATTATACTCATAAATGAAATATATTAATTTAATGTGGGGTATCAAAACAGAAAAAAATAATTAAACTAACTTAACTATAATGAATTTAGGATTAGTAATTAAAGAGAACTTTTAGAATCATGATCTAACATTATATACTCGGTTTTCTTTTAATAAGTTCAAAAAATATTTTATGTTAGTTATAAATATATTTGTGTGTGTGTGTGTTTATGAATATATTTGTATGTATTAAATAAAAACAATTCCAACCATTTATCCAAAATTTTTAATTGAGATGTATCCCTATAATGCTAATTATAATAACAAGTTATTCACTAGTTTCTAAAATTTTAGACACACAATAAAACAATATTTTGTTATTGTTTTCAATTATAAATTAGTTTTCATGATCACCCAATCAATTTGGACATGTAATTGAAATCATTTAATTCAAGAGTTTACTTACAAGTGTAAAACATGTAAGAAAATAAACACATGTATTTTTTTAATGTAGATTATCTTGAGTAATTATTCCCTCGCAGATGGAGGACTTAGGAAAAAATATAATACAAATCTTTCATCTTCCATTTATTAATTTTTGGAAATTGGTTATCCATAGATATGATCACATGTGTAATATATAAAATAATAAAAAATAATTGTAAAACTGAGATATCTTGACAAACAATAAATCATTTTTTAAAATTTTATTAAAAATAACTTTTACCACTTCAAAATAAATATGTATCATCAAAATTATTTATGTTAAATATTATGAAAAATATAATTTTTTAAATATGATTTTTTACAAATATATTTTGATCATGTAAAAATATAACCTTCAAAACATAAAATGATAACAAAGTTAATACCATCAAAAACATCATTAAATGAAAAAGACATGTATATATGTATCTGTGGTACTTATATATACGTGTAGGTTTTTCATCATGATTCAAGATATCTATTATATAAATTTTAAAGATAGAGAACATCATTAAAAAAATAATTGATCATCATTAAGTAGAAAATAATCTTAAAAATATTTGGTTTGTTAATTATAAATAACTGTGTATTAGTATATATAAATATATATATGAGTTTTAAAAAATCAAGAACAACTCTTAGTAAAACATTAAATGTATTATAAGAATCAAAAACATTAGTTAAAAACTGATAATCACCACATGAAAAATATAAAACAAATAAGGATTGGAAGTTGTGAAAATATATTTATACACATAATTGTATGTATGGGTTTAACATATAAAAAAGTCTAAATAAAGCCTTAAATTACATCAAGGCTGAGGTTGACCTGATAAGAGGATAATAAAGGGTTGGGGATAAGAAAATGGGTAGGGATGTGTGTGGAAGATGGGTTAAAAAAAGGAATACAATTATATTTTGTATCCTATAGACCAAAAATAAAATCTAATATAAGACACTTGAATATATCCATTTTAGACTAGAAAAAAACCATAATCAATGTAAACATAAATAAATCGATCATTTGATAATATATATATATTTTATGAGAAACATACATGGCAATGTAATGGGGTTTTCAATAAACGAATGCGCTAAGGGTAGAATTGTGGAAAAAAATGACTCAGTCTGAGGAGAGTGATGGGAGGGTTACAAGATGATGAAACTGTGGAGGAGGTAGAATCTGCGGGTTTAGGCCACTGGTTCGAGGGTTTCAACATAGAATAAGAGGAAAATAAATGGAGGATTGTGATTTTTTTTAGTCTGATCAGGTGGTTGCGGGGCAGATGTGAAGAGATCAAGTGATTTAATAGGATCAGACTACTAGGACAAAGTGTGATGAAATCACTGGTGGAGATTTCTTCTTCCTAAAAATGCATCCCACATCAAGACCTCCCTCGTTTTTGGAACATCTTATAAATCTCAGTGTGTGGTGCCATCTTCCGATGACACAAACAAAAACACCAGAGTCTATATAAATGGAAATCCATCTATGGGTTCTTAGCCCACCCTCACCCGCATCATTGCGCAACATGTTTCACCTCCTTCTCTCACTGAAATAGGTCCTATACACAGGCCTTGCGCCTGTCTTTCATCCACTATGCTTTCAAGGATCCACTGTAGCCTACTTGAGCCTCCTTGGGAGTAGGTAGGTGCTTCTTGTATAGGGTAAAATGGGCCCCATGCTTATTTGAGGTGTCCCCATGCCTAGTAGGGCATCCATTTTTTTAAAAAACAATATACTTTATAACTAATAATTTTTTTTGATAGAGAAACACAACATTGTATTTTAACAGAATATACCTTTAAAATAATATTTTAATTTTAAACACTTAAATTTTTCTAAAATCGTTGATAATAATTAATTTCTATTAAAAGTTTACTAAGAGTACACTTATTTTCAAACATGAATAGGTAGTCCTTTTTAATTTTACATTCACTTAAACACACACGTTTATTGACTAAAAACATTAATTCCCAACATTTAAAAAGTTTAATATACTTTTGGTACATAAAATAATTAAAATACTTAATACTACTAAAATAAATAAAATTCATAAAATAGTCAAAATAGATAACAGTTATAATCTTTTAAAAAAGTTACCAAAACAAAAAATTATATTAAAAACAACATTCACCTTATAAACCCAACAACTATTTAGATATATAACTACCCATTAAAGGAATTTTGAAGATCATGTTCATTTCTTGTTCTTAGAGGATGGTTCTCTAAATTCTATTAAATCTATATATTTTTTATACTATTCCCACTATTTATTTCATAGTTTTGGTGGAATCTAGGGGGAGGGATAATTAATTAGTATCGTTGGGATGTTGGGTGGCCTTCCATTTATTCTCTTATGCATTCTATTAAGTTTCCTTGAGTAATTGTAATCCCTTTCATCAAAGTATTGTATATGTGTTTATATTGAATAAAATGTGTCTTATTTCATTCAGTAAGAATTTTTTTTGGATGGAACCAATATGAAAAATAATAATACTAATAATCATTATAAATAAAAAATATTATTATTACATTTAAAATTATGTTTGGGGAATTACAATACACCCTAACAGAATTGTTCCCTTGTAATTCTATTGTACTCATATAATTCCAAAACACCAACCTTCTCACATCATCCTTAATGTAACTACAAAATATTTTTTAACTCTTATTAATTTATTTAACAACACTTTAATGAAAAATATTTAATTTAGTCATTTACTTGTACCACAGAAGATAGAGAATCTCCATTGTCGTGGTTTACAAGGTAGTCCTAAATTCTTGAATTTCCTTTGTCCAAATTCCCCTCGAGCAGTTAGAGGAAAAATCATGTATATAGTGATCATACCACAGGTGACGGTAATGGGGGATGAAAATCTTAGAGATATGATAAAGGACATGATTCCAATAGACCAACCAGACCAAATTTTTTTCTAAAATTTTAATATAAAAAATCATGCTATTTGACCAAATGTTTAGGAGTTAAAACAGATAAGATGTGGGAAAGTCACCTACTTTAGTAGGTTCCAAAAAAATACTTAAATATATGTGACTTAAAAACATGTTAAAACATATTAAGAGACCCTATAAATAATTTCCCGACCTCACATTGAATTAAAGTTATGTATGAACTATGAGGAAGTAAACAAAACATATCCCCCTAGGCGAATTGGAGTACACTAGGTGTTTTGTAAAATTGATGATGTTATTTGAAAGATAAATGTAGGCTTTTGAAAGGCGTGAATACAACTGAAAACGACTTTATTATTATCATTTATAGTATATCATCTGGAAGGGACAAGATATTAGTCTATGGGTTTCTGCCTTCCTTATAAAAATGTGCAAAAATAATTTTATTTTAGAATACATACTTTAATTAGAAGATTTATTATAATATAACAAAGTTCACTAGGTCCTTCCTCTGATACAAACTATAATAACCCTAGATCAAGAAATTGGACTCAGGCCATAAAAATTTTGTGTCATTTTTTTTTGAAAATAAACATGAATAAATACAATTCATTAAATGAAACAGATGATCTTTTTAGGGTCCAAGGTTCTAGAGAATTAGAATCCAATATTACATTTGGGGACAAAAGTATGGAGTTTAATAAGAATTAAGCAAGGTAACATCAGAGTGATGCTTCCACATTAGAAATTTATTATGGTACATTAAATAAACCATTAAAAATAATTTAAATACATTGGGTGAGCACAAAAATGCCTCGTAGTGGGTTTTAAAAAAACCATTAAGAAATAATTAATAAATCATTTAAAAACCATCCCTTTAAAATAATTATACATAAATAATTTAGAAAGATTTCCCATAGCACATTACCTTTATCATTTTCATGGTTTACTTGAAATAATTTTTATAGAAATCACATACTTGAGAGTTTATATATTTATTTTAAAGATACAAATAAATTACATTATAAAATATACACATTTGTCACATGAGACCTACTGATGAATCGAGGTCCTATAGAGGGCCCCACCCATCACATACTAAGTCTAATATATTCCTCATATGTCTAGTACTGTATTCAATGTGTCACATAACACATTGAATAATAAAATTGTTAATATACAAGTTATCATAAGCGATATATCCTAAATGAGAACTAACATTCTATATTAAAAAAATAAAGTGGATCATGAAAAAAATGCACACTGAATCTATGATTTAATGATTTTTTAGTTATAATTTAGACTATATTTATTTCAAACTAATCAAGTACATGCATAGACTAGTAGACACACTTTTTCACATGTGATGATACTTTTTTCACATAAAATAACAGATGATTCAGGTTTTTCACATAAAATGATAACTCATTACATTTTAAAACATGACTACATAAAACTACACAAGATAAATTGGTAAATTATAACATTTTTTTATCAAAACAATTATAAATGGTTGTGTCAATTTGAAGAATTAATTTTTATTCATAAACATTAATAATTATGAGTATCCATTGAGGAAGATTCATCCTCATATATAACATGATATTTATACATGTAATAAATTCATTTAATGTGGGTTATCAAAAAATAAGAAAATAATTAAACTCACGTCACTATCATGATTTAAGGATTGGTAATTAAAGAGATCTTTTATAATCATGATATTACATTATATACCCCCTTTTATTTTTATAGGTTCAAAAAGTATTTTATGTTAGTTTTACATATATATATGTGTTTATTCATATATATGTATGTGTTAAACAAAAGATAATTCCAAATTTTTATCCTATATTTATTAATTGAGATTTATATCCGTAATGATAATTGTAATAACAAGGTAATAACTTAATTAAAAAAATTTATGCACAAAATAACAAAATATAGTTTTCATATGGGTATTCATTATAAATTAGTATTCATGATCACAAAAAAAATTATGACATTTAATTGAAAACATTCAATTCAAGGGTTGACTTAAATTGTAAAACATGAAAAAATATAAGAACATGTATTTATTTTCAAAGTATCTTATCTTGATTAATTAATCCACAGAACAAAGAAGAATTAGGATGAAAATTATAATACAAATCCTATAGATTTATTTATTTTTGAATGTGGTTTACCATAGATATGATCACATGCGTAATGTATAAACATTAAAAAATCATTGTAAACCAATGATATTTTAATAAACCATAAATTATTTTCTAAAATTATATACAAAATTATTATAATCGCTTCAAAATAAATATTTATCATTAAAATTATTTATATCCATCATTGAGTATAAATATGATTTTATATATATTCTTATTTAAAAATATATTTTGATCAAATCAAAATATAACCATCAAACCATAAAATCATAACAATGTTAATTCCATTAAAACTTCTTATAAATTAAACAGGAAATGTATATATGTACTTCTGGTACTTATATATTGAGGTAGGACTTTCATCAAGATTCAAAAAATCTTTCACATAAATTTTAAGGATTGGGATCACCATTACAAAAATGCTATTCTTTAAGTAGAAAAAAATATAGAAAGATAGGGTTTATTAATTATACATAACTGTATATACATATGCATATATATATATGAGTCTATAAAAATAAAAATAAACATTAAGTAAACCTTTACAATTATTATACACATAAAAACATCAGTAAAATACTGATAATCCTGATTTAAAAAATCTAAAACAGATTAGGATTGGATGCTGTGAAAAATATTTTATACACATAAGTGTTTATATGAGTTTTTTATATCCCAAATGAAGCAAAATAAACTGTTAATTTACATCAAGGGTGTTGTTGAGCAGAGAAGAGGAAAATGGAAGGTTTGGGAGAGGAAAACGGGTAGGGTTTTCTTTGATATATGGGTTAATATAAAATGAATATATGTATATTTTATATCCTATGAAAAAAAAATCAAAATTTGGAAACACGAATCTAAGCATTTCAGATACGAGAAATATCACAAACAATGTAAATATTAAATAAATCGGTAGTTTGATAATATATATTTTATTGGAAACATACATGGGAATTTAATGGTGTTTTCATTAAAGCAATTTTCCCATGTTAGACTTCTGAATAAACGGAACAAATGGTTATGATGAGAGTGATGGGAGGGTCATAGGATGAGGAAGAAAAGTAGAGAAGGTGGAATCCACTAGTGAAGGAATCTAGTGCAAGGGTTTTAATGAAGAAGATGATGAAATGAAATGGAGGGTATTTATTGTCTTAGTCTAATCAGATGGATGCCGAGAAGACACATATAGATCGATGGTTTCCTAGGATTTAATAGATGAGATGATGCATGATGAGATCGGTAGCCGTGATTTCTTCTCTCAAAAAAAGGAATCCCACGTCAAAAAATCCCATGTCTGGGGCCACCTTATAAATCTCGGTGTGTGGTGCCATCTTATGATAACCAAAGAACACACAACAGACTCCATCCATAGGGGCTTAACTCACCCTCACCGACACCGTAGTGCGACCTGGTTCACCCCTTTCCCACAATAAAATTTTCCCTATACACGAGCCATGCTCGTAGCTTGCCTCCACTATGATTCCTAGGATCCAATCTAGCATGCTCGATCCTCCTTAGGAGTAGGTATATGCCACCTGCATGGGGTTAAACCTATCCCTCATCCTTAGTTGAGGTCACCCCATTCCTAAGATAGAAAGAATTTTTTTAAAAAAATAGATTTCCTAACGATTAATTTTATAATAGAGAAACACAATATTGTCTTTTAAAACAAATCTACCTTTAAAACCATATTTAATTTGAAACACTTGAATTTTTATAAAAACATAGACAAAAACTTATTATTATTAAATGTTTAATGAGATTACAATTATTTTAAAACATGAATAGGTATTCTTTTATAATATTACATTCATATAAATACACACATTTGTTAACTAAAAGTTTTTCTTCCAGACATTAATAATTGTTAAAGTACTTAAGTTACTAAAAATAATTTTAATACTTAAAAAAATTAAATACATTGAATACATAAAATATTAAAAAAACATAACAGTTATAAAATTTTATAACCGTTACCCAAACCAACGATCATATTAAAAAAATGGTAACCTTAATAACCCAATGACTACTTAGCCATATAAATAGTTGTTCAAGGTTTTACAGGGATAACATTTATTTCATGTTCTAGGAGGATTGTTCTCTATATTACATTGGCTCTCCATATTATTTCAATTCTTCTCACAATTTATTTCTTTGTTTTGGAGGACTCTAGGGATGAGGGCTACATAATTGGTCTCATTGTGATGTTGGGTGGCCTTCTGTCTGTGTTATTAGGTATTGCAATGAGTTTTCTTGAGTGATTGTAATCCCTTGCATCAAATTAATGTATCTGTGTTTCTATTGAATAAAATGTGTCTTATTATATTCTTCATGCATTTATTTTAGATGACGCATATATTAAACAAAATAATCAATAAAAAATACTAATAATCAAAATAAGAAACAAAATAATATTCTTACATTTATAATTAAGTTCGGGGCATTACCAATACAATAAAGAAGTGGCCTTTTGGTTCACTGACAAAAGCGGGAGAAATTGTTGATATTAAAGGGGAGAAAATGACTTCAAAAGATAGTGGGAGAAGATGATTGGTGGTGTTTTAAATCTAAAAATTCTTAAGATGATAAATCAAAGGTTAGATATCATGATAGATGTGGTTTTTGATGAAACCAGTTGAGTGGTTTTTAATTAATTGATTAATTAATGAAAGTTTCATGTTATTCATGGTTCTTAGGATGATCATGTATCATGTGGGATTCAATTATGTGTTGAGTTAATCATTGATTTCTATTGTAATTTTAATAAGGGAGTATTAGTATAATATGTAAGAATCTTTAACGATGTATCAAATTGTAAATAATTGTCCCGAAACACTATGTGGGAATTTATTGGTCAAAAAGCAATCAAGGTGTAACCTTAGTGGTTTTCGTGGTGATTGTGTTTGTGAAAAAATAAATATGATTTGGAATTAGTATGGTCGGTGCTACTGAAGTAGATATTTATGGTGGTGTAGTATCCTAGTGTTTGCCAAAATTTTGGGCCTCAAAATCGGGAGTTTTTTAATGGAAATGGAAAGTGATCTATAAAAGTGTTCAATTACCACATATTTTCGACCACATAATATGGTGTTTTTAGACTGTAGTTCATGGTCTAGAAGCATGGATTTTGGGGAATTTATAGTTTTAGAGTAGATATATTCAGACAATAGATGAGGTTCAAAGAACTATGAAGGAATATTTGAAATTAATGATTTTTTGCATAGCATCACTATGTGGACAAAAAAAGGTGTTATGCAAGCCGTGTAAGGAAATTTGTTTTCATGAATATATTAATTCATCGTAGGATATTTTTTTCCAAACTATTGGTTGGGATTTAAGGATCTAAAAATTGTTTTCATTTTTAGATGACAATAGCCTCCACAAAGGATTAAATTGTTATGTAGACCATATTGTAGTTCGTGGTGAAGGTTGTGCCACATTGAAGTTTTGGTTTTTGTGATTAATGAGATTTTTGGGATTTATTTTCATATATATAGTACTCTAATCACATCATTATGAAGTGATAGTTTCATTATAGAATATTATCAAAACTAGAAGTATACGGGGTAGTCCAAAGTAGTTCATGAGAGAGGATTCTGTGAAGGAAGAAGTATATCACTGGGATCAATTTCATGAATGATATAGTTTCTGAGAACAATTCATTAATGGGGTTTTCATGGCTCAATAGCTTTCATAATAAAAGGGAGTATAAATAATTTTTATCCTACGATATAAAAGTTTTTTTGAAGTAGGGGTATTCCATGATGAAAAAGGTGGTTGTTAAGTACTTGTGACACACGGTGTGAAGAGGTTTGTTTAAAATTAAAGGTAGTTCACTGAGGATGAAAGGAATATCATGAAGATAAGAAAAACAATTTTGAAATTAATTTCTAAAAACTAATAATATGAAGAATAGTATATTTAATCTACTGGGTGAAACATGGCTTGAATAGATAATCTACCAAGAGTTTTGGATATATTCATTATTTATATTGAAGGGACCTACATGTCCATAAAATTAGTGGGGGTGCATTATAGAATAGTGTGTAAAGGAATAGGAAAAAGGTAATCCTTTCCCCTAAAAATGATCCATCAAAATAGATATTGGTAATGCATATCATAAAATCAGTGAGATTTCTCTAAAAATTGTAAAATCAGTGAGTCTGGGAATAAAAATAATATATCCTAGACTGTGTGTTTCAGATGAGAGCCTTAGTGGATATAGAAAATCAGAACATTAATATTGGATTATCATTATACATATCATATTGAGGGTTAACAATATAATTTTTTTCCTTCTTCCTAATTTAATTTTTGTTAATATATTTCTATGATAATGAGAGAGAACAGATTTTTGTTTAATAATGAAAGAAGATACAAAGGGGTAGTTGTTTCAATTTTTCATACTCTCATTAATCCTTCTAGTAAGGGTATTTAACAAAGTTCATAAAAAACTGTTCATGTAAAGGTTATTAATTATATAATCAACCAGAAGATTTTCCTCTCAGATGTAGGTCCTCTCACATGCGATTTTGTGGACTTTCTATCCTTCCAAAACATTATGTTCTATGATTGATCTTCATTACAGTTTTAGTGCATATTTTAAGGTGAGTAATCATTATATATCTTCATTTCCATTAATATATATTGAACCATTTTGTCACGACCCGCCCTCGAGGCCCGTGCCGTGACTACCCCAAGCCCGCCTTCCATAGGCCAGGGGCTGGTGACTAGCACCAAGGCGTAAATTCCAACAAAAAGGGAAGGCATTTCCTTTGAAAAGTAAACAACCACCACAGAGTAAGCAAGCAGAATAGTAACACTAAGTAAAAACAGAGTACAACTGAAGTGCAGAAAAGTAAATGGGCCAGTATACAAACCCAAACTGAAAGTAAAGTACAACTCGAAAGGGAAAACAACAACTGTATAGTAAAAGTCGCTACACCAAGCTGTCCACTGGAAATCCCACCTGAAGGGAGGCTACAGATAGCTCCACTGCTCCTCGGGTCCCGCCGTCCGCTCCGAGCATGTCCCGCCCAGTGGTCCACCTCCAGGTACCGTCCTGCTCTGCAAGCCTCAGCCAAGATCAACGCTGTCCATCGTCTGCAACCAACACAACGTAGTGCGGGCATATCCCATGTAGGGGTGAGTATAAGCTACTCAGTAGGGACCCCGAGACCCCTGAAGGTCTCTCAAAATCCACAAAGGATAAACCACAAGAAAGGTACAATCACGAAGTAACAACCGACACTGCTTAGGTATATGCCCATACATATACCTAAGTCATCAATTTCAAATACGCTCCAACCTCCGAGCCCAAGTACAACTCAGTCCACACAGGAAAATAAACGTATTCCACACAGGAAAGCAAAACGTAATCCACATAGGATAGCACAACACAATCCACACAGGAAAGTAACATGATTCAGCTCACACATGTATACTTCTTCAAGGGACGATAAAGATGATCTCTGATCCATCTAAGTCGTCGGACCCATGAAGGATCGATAGGTAACTAACCCCCGCAAAAGACCCACACAGGATCGGGTCCACACAGGACCTGTAGGCGCTGGTTCACACAGGACCGCTGAGCGCAAAGACCCACACAGGATCGGACCCACACAGGATCGGGCCCACACAGGACCTGTAGCACTGATCCACGTAGGATCGCTGAGTGTTGTAGTCGTCGTCGAATCCACACAGGATCTCCGTACTGTCGTCGTTGCAGTCACAGTAGCAGTAACAGTAGCAGTAGCAGTATCAGTCACAGTAGCAGTAGCAATAGCAGTAACAGTCGCAGCCAGCACTAGGGTTCCCACACACAGCAAACTCGTTCCGGAGGGTCCGCTCCACGAGAAGAGAGGCTGATACATCAACTGTCACAAAGTCCATAGTTGATGTATCCAAAAGTTCAGTATCGTCAATAGGAACTCAACGCAACAGACGGCGCGTCGATCGAACGCCCGGTCTGAGAGTTATTGGCTTTTTCGTCCCAGGGGCCCTGTTGGTTTTTAAGAAAAAACCAACCCAACCGTAATCCACCTATGTCCAAACCTCGGGCGGAGTATGCCAAAAGATCCGTCTCACAAAGGGTAACACAACAAAGCTGACGACACGTCAATCGGACGTCCGTAGCTCAAGATATGAGCGTTGCCGCTCCGAGGGTCCGGTTGGTTTCGTGTACGAACCAACCCGACCGAACTCAAAGTAATCTGAAACCCTGAGTGTAATATACTGAAATGACCGCCTCAATCCAAGGATCGCGTTGCCGCTGACGGTTCGTCAATTGGAGGTCCATAGCTCAAGTTATGAGCAAAAGACCGAAGTCAATTCGAAAACGCGGGGTCCGGGTCCAGGCTGACCTGGCCCGACCCCCCCCCCCCCCCCCCCCCCGGGTCGGCCTGAACCGGGTCGACCCGAACCGGGTCAACCCGACCCGGGTCCGACCCGGCCCGGCCGGCGGCGCGGCGGCGGTGCGTCCTGGTGCCGCTTGGTGCCACGCGCGGGGGGCATGGCACCCGCTTCCCAGCTGGCGGCGCGGCTTAAGAGCCGCGCCTTTTGGAGAACCGGCCCCCCTCGTGGGGGCCTGCCTTGATGAAAAACGGGGTTCCTCCTACCCCCCTTAATGAAACCCCCCCCCCCCTCATAATGGGGGGGGGGCAAGTGACCTGGCCGGGGGAATTTAATTCCCCCGGTCCTTCACCTTCCGGCCGGCCCACCTGGCCGGCCGGTTTTTCTTCAACGGGACCGGAAAACCGGTCCCCTTTCTGGCTTCCGACGCCGGAGGCCCGGCGAGTCGTCGGTCCTCTCGTCCCGCCGCGGCCCAGAACCGGCCGCGATGTTCGTCGTCCGGCACGGTGCGACGACACCGCGCCCCTCCGCCGCAGCCCCGCTCCGGCCGCGGCGCCTTCGGTTCCCTTCGACGCAGCGCGACGGCGTTGCGTTCATGACAATCCTTCCACGGCGCGGCGCGACAGCGCCGCACAATACAACCGTGCGAATTCCCGCGTGGTGCGACGACACCACGCCATCTTGTTTCATCCACAAGATAAATAAACAAGAACAAAGGAGGGGGGTTCGGCCGTGTTCGTGCGGTCCGGCCCCCTCACGTTAAACGATAACAAATAAAATAATTGTCCTCACATTTGTCAAGCTAGAACCACGCACGAGAATAAATAAAATAATCAACAACAACCCCTACCTTGGTTTCAAGATCGAAGATCGTCAACGACCCGCGGAAGACAACGTCGCGGAGGTCGGGCGTCGCGGTAATCATTCGTCAAATCCGTTGACGAAGAGGTACGCCCGAAGAGGTACGTCATTGGAGAATCTTCGTAAGCCGACGAAGGAAGTCCGAGGAGGAAGCGGCGTTCTCTTTCGTTGACACGGAATACGTCGTCAATCTTCGGAAACAACCGGCTACGAAGAAGAGAGGAGTGGTGTTCTTCATCGGAGCTCGAAGGTTCTTCGCATTTTTCGTCAAGCTTGAAGAAGAAGAAGAAGAAGAAGAAGAAGAAGGCTTCAAAATCTCTCAAGAGGCTAGAGAATTCTAACTAAATAAAATAAGCTAAGGGATTATTTTATTTACTCAACCAAACCTTTTGAAATTCAAAGGTTTAAAAAAAAAATACAACTTAACCCATTTAATAAGCTAAGTTGTCAAGATCATTTAAAAGGGGAGTTATAGAGGAGTTTTGAGAGAAGATGAGTAGTTGGGTTTCGTGTGGGCCCCACCACACTTAATCTTCCCAAGGGAGGTTAAGTGGATGTGGGTCCCACCTTTAACTCCCTTTGGGAGAAGTTAACCAAAAAAATAAAAAAAAGTGTTCCCACATTTTTTTATTTAACTTCTTATAATTTCTCCCAAAACTAACTTTCGTCTCGCATAAAACGCAACCTCGGAAAAGGTCTCCTTATGCTAAAATCGGCGCTGCGAGTTCATCGGTGTCCTCAGATTTCAATTCCGAGCGCCGGGTCAAAAGTTAGAAATTCCCGCTCGTTCGTTCACTGAACGTACCCGAGCCGAACTTCGGAAAATGATTCCGGGCACTCCGGGCCTCAGAATCAGGTGCCGTCAGAAACCGCGCTCTTGTAAAATTCTAAAGAAAATTAAGAAAAAATTTCCCTTGAATTTTATGGGTCTTTACATTACTCCCACCTCAGGGCTTTACGTCCTCGTAAAGATACATCAAAAACTAGGGAACAAAAGAGGGTACTGAGCACGCATATGAGCCTCCCGCTCCCATGTGCTCTCCTGGAGGTTCCCGTGCTGCCACCTGATGCGCACAAGAGGAATCGATCGCCCACGTAGGACCCGCTCCTATCGATCCTCTATCTCCACTGGGACCTCCGTAAAAGTCGCCCCATCGTCAACGTCAAGCTCCCCATGGTAAATGATGTGCGTCGGGTGGTGCAAGTATCTCCTCAGCTGAGACACGTGGAAGACGTCGTGCACCCGGTGCAACTGTGGTGGTAGAGCCAGGCGATAATCCACCTCGCCAATCCTGCAGAGGACCTGGAAGGGTCCGATGAAGCGCGGAGATAACTTTCCGCCTTGGCCAAATCTCCGTATACCACGTCGAGGTGAGACCTGCAAGAAGACGTGGTCGCCATCTTCGAACTCTAGTGGCCTACGCCTCCTGTCAGCATATGACTTCTGCCGGCTCTGAGCTGTCCTCATCCACTCCTGGATGACCTGGACCTTCTCTGTCATGGCCTGGACCATCTCCGGTCCCACAAGTGCTGACTCCCCAGGGTCTGTCCAGCACAAAGGAGATCTACAAGGTCGGTCATACAACGCCTCATACGGTGCCATCCCGATGGTGGAGTGGTAGCTGTTGTTGTACGCAAACTCCACCAAGGGTAGGTGGTCTTCCCAGCTACGACCAAAGTCTAGGACACATGCGCAGAGCATGTCCTCGAGAGTCTGAATGGTCCTCTCCGTCTGACCATCCGTCTGAGGGTGAAAGGCTGTGCTCAGACGTAGCTGCGTCCTGAACGCCTCCTGTAACCCCTTCCAAAGCCGGGAAGTAAAGTGACCATCTCGATCGGAGATGATAGATGATGGCATGACGTGGAGCCGCACAATCTCTTGAACGTAGAGACGTCCCAAGCTCTCCACTGAACCCTGCTCTCTGATGGGTAAGAAGTGTGCCGACTTGGTGAGTCGGTCAACAATCACCCAGATGGAGTCATGACCTCTGGATGTGTGTGGAATTCCAGTCACAAAGTCCATAGATATACCATCCCACTTCCACTCCGGGACCTCCAAGGGCTGTACCAAGCCTGCTGGTACCTGATGCTCTACCTTCACCTGCTGGCAGGTGAGGCATCGAGAAACGAAATCTGCTACAGCCTTCTTCATGCCCGGCCACCAGTGCTGTCGTCTGAGATCCTGGTACATCTTCGCCACTCCTGGATGTACCGCCAAAGGAGAAGTGTGAAACTCTCTCAGCACCTCCTCTCGCAAAGCGACTGGTACCATGGTACGTCCTCTGAAAATGATGTCGTGCTCTGCTCCAAGGGAGAAACCATCAGGTGCCTGTCCCGAGGATATCTATGCATGCCGTGTCTCACAGTCAGTGTCCTCATGTTGTGCCTCTCTGACCCGCTGCAGTAGAGGAGAGGTGACTGTGAGAGACTGGAGGAAGGCTGCTCCATCTCTATCCATGAAGGATATCTGCAAAGAGGCTAGCTGCTCTGTCGCCTCCTCAAGTAGCTGAATGTCCGTCCTCCTACTGAGGGCATCGGCTACTATGTTCCCCTTCCCAGGAGTATAGACTATCTCAAAGTCATAGTCCTGGAGGAACTCGAGCCATCGCCGCTATCTCAGGTTCAGGTCCTTCTGCGAGAAGATATACCTGAGACTCTGATGATCGGAAAAGACTGTAAAGTGCTCGCCCATCAGATAGTGTCGCCATGTCTTCAGAGAGAAGACCACTACTGCTAACTCCAGGTCATGGGTAGCGTAGTTCTGCTCATGCGGCCTCAACTGACGTGATCCATAGGTGATCACGACCTACTCCTGCATCAGAACACATCCGAGTCCAGTCCCTGATGCATCGCAGTAGACTACGTACCCTACTCCCTCCTCAGGCAACCTCAAGATAGGTGCGCTGGTCAATCTCTGTCTCAGCTCCTGGAAGCTCTGCTGACATCTGTCTGACCACATGAAGGGTTTCCCCTTCTTCGTCAAAGCTGTGAGTGGTGCCGCAACTCTAGAGAAGTCTGGCATGAATCTCCAATAGTATCCAGCTAATCCCAAGAAACTCCAAACCTCAGTCACGCTCCTGGGTGGCTCCCAAGCTAGCACTGCCTCGATCTTCGCGGGATCCACTGCTACTCCTGCCTCAGAGATGACGTGTCCCAAGAAGTGGACCTCACGTATCCATAACTGGCACTTCGAGAGCTTACCATAAAGATGGTGCTCTCGGAGTGTGTCTAGTACAACTCGCAAGTGATAGGCGTTCTCCACCTCAGTCGTAGAGTAAATCAGAATGTCGTCGATGAAGACCACGACAAACCGATCGAGGGATGGCTGAAAGATCCTGTTCATGAGAGCCATGAACACTACTGAAGCATTGGTTACACCGAAAGGCATAACCAAGAACTCATAGTGGCCATACCGACATCTGAATGCCGTCTTCTGAACATCCTCGTCTCTGACTCTAAGCTGATGATAGCCTGACCTGAGGTCTATCTTCAAGAACCACCGTGCTCCCTTGAGCTGATGAAAGAGGTCATCAATCCTCGGAAGCGGATACTTGTTCCTCACTGTCACCTGGTTCAGGCGACGATAGTCAACACAAAGTCGCAAGCTCCCGTCTGCCTTCTTGGCGAACAATATCGGGGAAGCCCAGGGTGAAACACTGGGTTGGATGAACCCCTTTCCCTGCAAGTCCTCCAACTGTACCCGTAGCTCTCGAAGCTCGGCGGGGGCCATCCGATATGCTGGAGTGGATATCGGGGCTGTCCCGGGGTACAAGTCAATATAAAATTCTACCTCTCTGCGAGGAGGTAGCCCTGGAACGTCGTCGGGAAAAATGTCTGCAAACTGATCCACCACTGCAGGAAAACCAGGACTCCACACGTCAACTGCTCCAAGGATGAGGCTAGCCAACTGATGAGTAATGGGCTATCCTCTCCTCCGCAGAAGTCCATCCTATACTGCGAAGGCTCCCTTCTCGCTGGTGAAGGTGATCCTGCTCCCGTCGGTGCGTACACAACGCACCTTGCTCCTAAAACAGTCAATCTGTGCATGGACCGTAGATAGCCAATCCATGCCCAAGATGACGTCGTAAGGCCTCGACGCTGCTACAAGAAGATCCCAGCCGAAGCTCTCGCCTCCTAGAGTAAGCTCACACTGCCGGCACCAGTGCGTAATCGTCGAGTCTACTCCCGTAGGAGTCTCTAGCCGTAAGGATCGAGCTAACGACTCTGTCGGAATCTCCGAGCTCCAAACAAGGTCAGCGGCTATGAAAGAGTGACTCGCTCCTGTGTCTATAAGAACTGCAGCAAGGGTGGAATAGACACAGATAGTACCTCGAATCATCTCGGGTGCGCCGTGGTCATAGGCCTCTGCTGCTTGGAGCTGGGCCTGTCTCTGCCCGCCTGCTCCCTGTGGTCGGGGTGGACCTCCTGGTGGTGGTGGTGGCAGAGCCTCAAAGCGGCGCCCACCACCTGCTACTCGGCCAGCTCCTCTGCCTCGTCCGCCTCCTCCATGCAGACCGCCACGGTCGACCCTCTGCCTCTGCCTCGGTGGTCCCTCAACCGTCTGCTGCTCCTCGGCACGGCGGGTCGGGCAGTCACGAGCCATGTGGCCCTACCCGCCGCACGAGTAGCACTGTCTGCCTCTCGAAAGACTGGCTCCCCGCTGTGTGCCCCGCACTGCTGAGCCAGTGTCCTGAGGTCGTCTGCCTGAGGGTCTGGTCTGTCTGGACCCCTGAGTTATCCGTCGACTGCCTGCTGCAGATGACTCTGCCACGTGCCGCCCTGCGGTGGGTCCCTGCGCTGGTGTAGACTCAGCAAGGAAGCTCTCGATCAGAAGGGCCCGCTCCAGTACTCCTGTCTAAGTCAGTATGCTGAGGGAGATCAGCGATGCCCTAATCTCGTGTCTCAAACCCTGTTCGAAGGTCCGAGCCCGGAAGAATGGGTCCCGTACCATGTCGGTTGAGTAGCGCGAGAGATCAGTAAATCTCACCGAGTACTGAGCGACCGTCATGCTGCCCGGCCGCAGATGAAGAAGCTCCTGGATACGCACCACACGAAGGGTGGCTGGGATGAACTCCGAGCGGAAGATGCTCTCAAAGTCCGTCCAAAGTAGAGATGCCTCATCGTGCACCTGGAGCATCAAGCTCCACCATCGTCCTGCTGCTGCGTGTAGTAGGCTCGCAGCAAGGATCACCATGAAGTCTGCTGGTGTCCTCACTAGCCTAAACACACGTACCACTGCCTCCAGCCAGTCCTCGGCTGCCTGGGGGTCCATCTCCCCACAAAACCCGGGCAGTCGCTGGCGCTGAAACTCATGCAGTGCGCTGAGGCAATGTGCATCGTCAGCGGCTGGTGCTGGAAGCATCGGGGGCTCGGCAGGTAGAGCTACTGCCGGTGCTACTGCTGACAAAGGGCCCTGCACCGAGGCCTCGTCGCTCGGTGGGCTGTCGTCACACTCGACTCTCGGAACCCTAGCTGGCTGCCATCGTGGGGCCATCCTAAAAAGGAAACAGGTGCGCCACGGTCAGAACAGTATACCTGGTGAGCTGATATAAAGTAATCACAAAGAAAAACTTTGAAACACACACGCAATCAATGTTTTCGTGCATTAAGTCGGAAATCAGAAGTCAGGGTCCTGGTGTACAGATACGTCGGCGCCGCACCAACACTGGACTCCCTGGACTGATAACCACACTCAATACGCTAAACATTATTGCTTCACATAGAAAAGATCAGAGTTCGCGGTAGAACCGAACTCCTCTGATACCAATTTGTCACGACCCACCCTCGGGGCCCGTGCCGTGACTACCCCATGCCCGCCTTCCATAGGCCAGGGGCTGGCGACTAGCACCAAGGCGTAAATTCCAACAAAAAGGGAAGGCATTGCCTTTGAAAAGTAAACAACCACCACAGAGTAAGCAAGCGGAATAGTAACACTAAGTAAAAACAGAGTACAACTGAAGTGCGGAAAAGTAAATGGGCCAGTATACAAACTCAAACTAAAAGTAAAGTACAACTCGAAAGGGAAAACATCAACTGTAAAGTAAAAGTCGCTACACCGAGCTGTCCACTGGAAATCCCACCTGAAGGGTGGGTACAGATAACTCCACTGCTCCTCGGGTCCCACCGTCCGCTCCAAGCACGTCCCGCCCAGTGGTCCACCTCCAGGTACCGTCCTGCTCTGCAAGCCTCAGCCAAGATCAACGCTGTCCGTCGTCTGCAACCAACACAACGTAGTGCGGGCATAGCCCGTGCAGGGGCGAGTATAAGCTGCTCAGTAGGGATCCCGAGACCCCTAAAGGTCTCTCAAAATCCACAAAGGATAAACCACAAGAAAGGTACAATCACGAAGTAACAACCGACACTGCTTAGGTATATGCCCATACATATACCTAAGTCATCAATTTCAAATACGCTCCAACCTCTAAGACCAAGTACAACTCAGTCCACACAGGAAAGTAAACGTATTCCACGCAGGAAAGAAAAACGTAATCCACACAGGATAGCACAACACAATCCACACAGGAAAGTAACAGGATTAAGCTGACACAGGTATACTTCTTCAAGGGACGATAAAGATAATCTCTGATCCATCTATGTCGTCAGACCCACGAAGGATCGATAGGTAACTAACCCCCGCAAAAGACCCACACAGGATCGGGCCCACACAGGACCTGTAGGCGCTGGTTCACATAGGATCGCTGAGCGCAAAGACCCACACAGGATCGGACCCAGACAGGATCGGGCCCACACAGGACCTGTAGCACTGATCCACGTAGGATCGCTGAGTGCTGTAGTCGTCGTCGAATCCACACAGGATCTCTGTACTGTCGTCGTCGCAGTCACAGTAGCAGTAACAGTAGCAGTAACAGTATCAGTCACAGTAGCAGTAGCAGTAGCAGTAAGAGTCGCAGCCAGCACTGGGGTTCCCGCACACAGCAAGCTCGTTCGGGAGGGTCCGCTCCACGAGCCGAGAGGCTGATACATCAATTGTCACAAAGTCCAGAGTTGATGTATCCAAAAGATCCATATCGTCAACAAGAACTCAACGCAACAGACGGCGCATAGATCGGACGCCCGGTCTGAGAGTTATTGGCTTTTTCGTCCCAGGGGCCCGGTTGGTTTTTAAGGAAAACCCAACCCGACCGTACTCCACCTGCGCCCAAACCTCGGGCGGAGTATGCCAAAAGATCCGTCTCACAAAGGGGAACACAACAAAGCTGACGGCACATCAATCGGACGTCCATAGCTCAAGATATGAGCGTTTCCGCTCCGAGGGTCTGGTTGGTTTCGTGTACGAACCAACCCGGCCGAACTCAAAGTAATCCGAAACCCTATGTGTAATATACCGAAACGACCATCTCGATCCAAGGATCGCGTTGCCGCTGACGGTTCGTCAATCGGTGCTCCGTAGCTCAAGTTATGAGCAAAAGACCGAAGTTAATTCGAAAATGGGGGGTCCGGGTCCGGGCCGACCCGGCCCGACCCCCCCAGGGTCGGCCCCGAACCGGGTCGACCCGACCCGGGTCCGACCCGGCCCGGCCGGCGGTGGCGCGGCCTGGCGCCGCTTGGTGCCACGTGCGGCGGGCATGGCCCCCGCTTCCCAGCTGGCGGCGCGGCTTAAGAGCTGCGCCTTTTGGAGAACCGGCCCCCCTCGTGGGGGCCTGCCTTGATGAAAAACGGGGGGCCACCTACCCCCCTTAATGAAACCGGCCCCCCTCATAATGGGGGGGGGGGCAAGTGACCTGGCCGGGGGAATTTAATTCCCCCGGTCTTTCACCTTCCGGCCGGCCCACCTGGTCGGCCGATTTTTCTTCAACGGGACCGACAAACCGGTCCCCTTTCCGGCTTCCGACGCTGGCGGCCCGGCGAGTCGCCGGTCCTCTCGTCCCGCCGTGGCCTGGAACCGACCGCGGTGTTCGTCGTCCGGCGCGGTGCGACAGCACCGCGCCCCTCCGCCGTAGCCCCGCTCCGGCCGCGGCGCCTTCGGTTCCCTTCGACGCGGCGCGACGGCGTTGCGTTCATGACAGTCCTTCCACGGCGCGGCGCGATGGCGCCGCGCAATACAACCGTGCGAATTCCCACGTGGTGCGACGACACCACGCCATCTTGTTTCATCCGCAAGATAAATAAACAAGAACAAAGGAGGGGGGTTCGGCCTTGTTCGTGCGGTCCGGCCCCCTCACGTTAAACGATAACACATAAAATAATTATCCTCACGTTTTTCATGCTAGAACCATGAACGAGAATAAATAAAATAATCAACAACAACACCTACCTTGGTTTCAAGATCGAAGATCGTCAACGACCCGCGGAAGACAACGTCGCAGAGGTCGGGCGTCGCGGTAATCGTTCGTCAAACTCGTTGACGAAGAGGTACGTCCGAAGAGGTACGTTGTTGGCGAATATTCGTAAGCCGACGAAGGAAGTCCGGGGAGGAAGCGGCGTTCTCTTTCATTGACACGGAAGACGTCGTCGATCATCGGAAACAACCGGCTACGAAGAAGAGAGGAGCGGCGTTCTTCGTCGGATCTTGAAGGTTCTTCGCGTTCTTCGTCAAGCTTGAAGAAGAAGAAGAAGAATAAGAAGAAGGCTTCAAAATCTCTCAAGAGGCTAGAGAATTCTAACCAAATAAAATAAGCTAAGGGCTTATTTTATTTACTCAACCAAACCTTTTGAAATTCAAAGGTTTGAAAAAAAAATACAACTCAACCCATTTAATAAGCTAAGTTGTCAAGATCATTTAAAAGGGGAGTTATAGAGGAGTTTTGAGAGAAGATGAGTAGTTGGGTTTCGTGTGGGCCCCACCACACTTAATCCTCCCAAGGGAGGTTAAGTGGATGTGGGTCCCACCTTTAACTCCCTTTGGGAGAAGTTAACCAACAAAACAAAAAAAGTGTTCCCACATTTTTTTTATTTTACTTCTTATAATTTCTCCCAAAACTAACATTCATCTCGCATAAAACGCAACCTCTAAAAAGGTCTCCTTAAGCGAAAATCGGCACTACGAGTTCATCGGTGTCCTCGGATTTCAATTCTGAGCTCTGGGTCAAAAGTTAGAAATTCCCGCTCGTTCGTTCACTGAACGTACCCGAGCCGAACTTCGAAAAATGATTCCGGGCACTCCGGGCCTCGGAATCAGGTGCCGTCAGAAACTGTGCTCTTGTAAAATTATAAAAAAAATTAAGAAAAAATTTCCCTTGAATTTTACGGGTCTTTACACATTTCACTATGTTTATGGATCTATAAGCACTTTATGATGATCTTATAGATTATTTCAAGATTCACTGTGTGATATTCCAGTAGATGCTGAATTTTTTGTTGGTTGTGGTGCAGCATATGAGTTTATTTGAGTTATGTTGTGTTCCATACCATTAATATAATGTTTTTCATTGTGAATCTATTACGATATTTAATTATTGATTCTATGGACGCTAAAATTGTACATGCATTCTTTTGTGTTGGTGGATCCTTCTATGAGAATGTGAAACCAGAGTTTGAAGTAGTTGGTTCCATCTCTAGCCTATATTGGTTGAACATAATTTCTACAGATTTTATTATATATTTTTTATATGAATGGGAATGATTTAATTTTTTTTTTGTGTAAATGTGATTTTCAAAAATGATGGGTTTTACCTTGATGTAGTTAAATAAAATTTATTTTCAATGAATTGTGAAATGTTATTATAAAATAGTTCTTAGTGTATGATTTTAATGGAATGGTTTGGAAAATGTATCATAAGGTCTTCCTTTGGTACATAAGTGGAAGATGTATAAATAGGAATCAACCATTTAAACTATCAGTTGGCCAACTCATTGGGTGTTACTATTCACCCTATGCTTGTTGTTATAGGTATTTGTTAGAATCTTTTAGGAGGTTCACTTTTTGGGTTGTTCCTCTTCACTATAGATTCGATGTACATGTATGGAGGATTGATGCATGTGAATTTATATGTTTGGGTATGAGTTTACAATCTATCATGGCCTATAATGATCCTTGGAATGATATTAATTTCTTTAGTTTGGATTGATTTGGATCTGATATGATATGTGATGAATTCTTTTATTTGACTCCTTTTATGTTTATAAAATGATTTGAAATTGTATTACTAGGATTATTTGGAGATTTGAAAAAAGGTAAGATGTTTTAGCAAGATTTTTTATATAAGAATTTTTAATTGATTATCATGCCATGTTTTTTTTAAAAATTTGATCATGTCAGTATTAATGTTCAATTCCATCATATAGAACACTTAGGCGGGATCCTGCAAATCTATTTTATCCTACACCTTGTGTACCCCTTCAGTAATGTATATAAATTTTTATTTATTTTAATATAGGGAATGGCATGGAAAAATAATTTGGAGGTTTTGTTTCTATCATCTATGTTTGGGTAGATAGTGGTGAGATGTTGTGAGTTTTACCAACCTATCATGTGGTGTAATTGTTTTGGTTTTAGTTATCCTTTTTCTATTGTACTTATTTCATGAAGATTGTTTAAATACTATGGAGTTGTTATGTTTTTTCTATTTCCTTTTTTATATAACATATATTCTTTATTTAATCATCAACTTTTCTTCCAATAGTGTATATATATTTCATTTTATCTATTTTAGGTGATATTCACTAGCCAGTGGGGATCATCAACACCTTTTGAAAATGTGATGGTTTGGGCTGAGTAGAATTTTGAGTGGTTATCTGTGCCGATTTCATCCAAATTTGGTCTCAATATATGCTTTTCCTCAAGAGTCCTTATTTTGGGTTGTTTGATATACTGGATAAAGGATTTTCAAGACATCAGTGGTAGTTTTTACACATCCCTTGGAATACTATTTCCATGATGAGACTCAAGTTTCCTAGGGATGTTGAAATTTTTTTCTTCAATTGTTTTGAGCATGATGATAATATAAGTTTTGTCTTTTAGTTATATGATTTGAGAAATAATTATCCTATTATCTAATTGTTTATTATATTTTAGTGTGTAGTATTATGCCTATAAGATGTCTTCCATGGGCTCTTTCGGAGGATATAGGAGATGAACCACAAGGGAATCCATATTAATATTAGAATATTATTAAGGATATAATATAATTAGTTCATGTTGTAGATAAAAATTTACCAAAAGTATATAAATTAGTTGTTGAGGTACAACCCGTTATTATAGGAGAATAGGATCGATCACGAGAGTTTTTATACAAGATACCCCCATCCATTAAGGTCATGAATAAACTTCAACATGTGGAGGAGTATCTTCAAAATATTAATCAGATCATTGAATTCGTAGTGAAAATAGTTAATATTAGGGTGAAGTGAACATTGTTTAGGAATAGGGGTCCTAGAATGTGTTGGTTTGATTCCATGGTAAAAGAGGATGTGAATATTAGACTGGATGGGTTTTTAGACTCTATTATTCAAACAGTTTTTTCAAGAGTCACTAATGGTGGGTATTTATTTGGAGTTCCGCTAATTTTAGTAGGGAGAAAATTTTTTGTCTGAAAACTACAAATGAGTTGTAGAGTTGGTCATTTTTTTCTCTATTGGTAGAAAAGAATGACCAGCTAAGGGATAAAATTAACTACCTTGACTGGAAATAATATATCAAATCGTACTTGTTTATAATGAAACCATTGACATATAAAGATGAAATAGATGTGAAAATGATGACATGGATGAATATGGAAGGAAATGATGTCTATTTTTCCTCTACACTTCCTCATATTTATAGCTTTAGTGGCATGAAATGTAAACAGATGAATTGGAATGATCATCACTAGGGTGGTGGATGTAGTTCTTAGTGTAAGGCCTCCTATAAACCTTATGTTATAACTAGTAGTGTTCTCCTAACATGATACTAGTGAATTAGGGATAGGTTCACACAATTTTACAATTATACACATATGGAAATGTGTACTATTTTTGGGTGGTATAGCTATCTATAACATTTCTATCAAGATATGATTATGCCACATTATGGTTATGGATGTTCATCTTGAAAGGCTAAAGAAAAAAATTATTTACTTTAAAGGATATAGGTATCTAGCCACATGCCTTATGGGTGACGATCCTTTATGAAGTATAAGAGTTCCCAGTAGAGATACATGCGGGTCCAAAAAAACAGAGAGGTTTCATTTTTATTTCTTCTTCGGTAGAGGCTATTTTATTTGGGACAAGAGACTCAAAATTATTTATATCTGGCTGTATTTTTGATATTATTCATCATTTAGTAGATCTCTAGTAGTTTTTAGGGAGTTATTAACAACTCATGGGAAGAGAAAAGAGTATGGGTTTCACTACCATTCTAATTTTATATTGACAGTTTATGTAGCGTGTATAAGATATTTTAATTCTCATCCTAGATCTCTTTGATCTCATCGTCGGGAAAGATTGTATTTTTTTTCAGCATGTTGAGGTTTATTTTCATCATTAGGGTATTACATTTATGGATTCCTATGAGAGTTCTATGGGGTTTTAGTAAAAGTGGGATCCAAGGTATGGTCATGTAGTACCTTATGACCCAAATCTCAAAAGATAGTTGTCTACTATAGCAGTTCAGACTGATGTTGTTTCTTTAGTATGGGATCTTCCCCCAGTTATTGGAATTTTCCAAATTTTTTCACAGATTGTTTCTCATATCTTCTTTCACATATAAATGTAGAGTTTAATATTGATACATTCTTAGTTATGTAGCCAATTTTGACACATTCTTATTATATTGTAGTAGTGGTGCTGAAGAAAATAAAGAATCAGTTGGATGATCAATGGTGAAAGGTTTTTTCATCCTAGTGTTTCTCAATGGGTGAACCCTATGATATTTCCAAGAAGGAAGATGGATAACAATGATTATGTGTAGAATATCAGAATTTGAACTTGGTAACAATTAAGAATAAGTATCCTTTGATCCATGAGGATGCTTTTATTGAGTATTTATAGGCAGAAAGGTAGTATTCATAGATCAATATTTGGTTGGGTTATCATCATCTAAATGTTTGATAGTCTGATATACTGAATATGGATTCCAAGGACATGTATGTCCATTAGAAATATCATTTCCTGTTGTTACATTTGAAAATTTTGTTAGCATTTTTCATGGATTTGATGAATCTGAAATTACATGATTATATAAATACTATTATGGTATTTTTCATGGATGTGATTTTTGAATTATTTTACATCCATACATGATACAACGTACCTTTGAGTTTAGTTCAAGAATTTATTAATAATTCAATATTTGTATGGAAATCTATTGAAATAAACCTTCCTCATCCCAGAAGTGATGTTCTTAAAAAACCCAATTTTGAAGCATGGATTATGAGTTCAACTTGAGAATGTGAATAGTGTTTGTATGGTTTTATCCATGTAATATCATTAATCTTTCAGTTTTATTATTATTTTGGGAAAATACAAACTGTTCGTAAAAAATTTATCAATGATGGCATCACCATTGACTTCTATTACTAGAAAAGGGGTGAAATCCATAATGAATGAAAAGTTCCAGAATTATTTATACGAGTTGATGCAAATAGTGATATTGTATCCTTTTATGATCATATATGTTATTGGTTATGGAAATGTGCTTCTATTTGATTATTCTATTCATATTTTGTTGTTCATGCTTATATAGGAGAATCATATGGTATTTTATGGTTCTCTCTAGCTCCAATATCATAAAAATAACTACCACACTCATTTTCTGATGCTTTACATCATTATTCATGATATTAAATGTTGGAAGAACTCTCATATTTGGTTGAGGATAATAGTATTTTCTGACCATAATATTCTTAGATGTATATTTTCATATAAATACATTAATCTCATATAAAGACACTTACTGAAATACATTAAAATATTTGAATTTAAAATTAATAACACCCTAAGGAAGGGGAATGAATTTGAAGCCACTATCTATTGGAAAGTACCCTCACATGTTTTTCTAAAAATGAAGTGGGAGTAGAACCATATGTGAATCATTTATCAGAAGCACATGGATGATCAAAAGGATGTGTAGGTATAGTTTTTACTAGTTTTTTGTTATCACAATTTCTCATTTAGTATATTTTGTGGGTTCCCAACATATATGATGAGCTCAATAGAATTCAAGAAACCTAGTATGTCTGGGAGACCAATTATGCTTGGTCTCTCTCTTCAAAATGTTATATGAATTTTAGAAATTAGTTTTTCATCCCAAAATCTATTAATTGTTTAGTTTTACTCATATATCTATGTTCATTAAATTCCATTTACATGGGAAGTAAAAAAGATGTATTATGACATAATACAATTATTTTTGAGTCCGAGTATGATGTATGACTTTTCATATTATATTTCCTACTATTAAAACCATCAATAAATAAAGTTAGATAATCTAGAACCCTTGGTTTTTCTCTAGACTCTTTTCACACCAGTTTGGAAATGGAATGACATGTCTATTGACATTTTTTTTCGATAATCATAGACTCCCTAAGGGTGGAATTCAATATGGGTTGTGATTTATCAGTTGATAAAGTCATCTCACTTCATTCTGATCACACACACAACTAAAGTCGATGTATTGGATAACTTATATGTAGAGGAGGTTTATTGCTTGAATAGTGTCTTATATTATATTATTTGGGATTGGCATATCAGGTTTACCTCATAGTATTTGAAGAGTCTCCATGTGGTGATGGGGAATCAGGTTAGGTTGAGTACAACTTACCATCCACAGACAAATGACTAGAAGAAGCTTTATATTCTTGTCCTAGAGGATGTACTCTAAAGCTGTGACATTGATTTTGGCTGATCATGGGATAAACAACTAGTTCTGGTTGAGTTTTATTATAAAAATAATTATCATTAATTGACATAAAATGACCCCTTCAAGTATTTTTAATGTCACCCATATAGATCACCTCATTGTTGGGAAGAGGTGGGAGAGACCTCTTTGATGGGACCAAATCTTATTCCAGAGTCATCAGTGAGGAATTATGGTATACGTGAACATCTATTTACAAATATGATTCTATTTTAATTTTTATTTATTGTAGGAATAATACTTTGGAGTTTTTCATAGGTGTCCAGTTTTTATAGAATGTTTCTTATCGGTTGGGTAACTATTGTCTTTGAACATATTAAAATTTGTCTTTAAGATATGTTTGACCAATTGAGTTCATTGAGAATCTTGGGTAGTTTTCTATATAATTTGAATTGATGGTTCAATTGATGAGAATTCATGATGTTTCCCATATATCACATATCATGATGTACCATCCTCGTACATGTCACATTTTGAGTACATAAGAGATTGAGTTTGAGTAATATATTTCTATTTTAGAGAAACTTGAAGAGATATTTGACTTACAGGTGAATGACTTACATGGGAAGTCAAATCCATTTGTTAGTGTGTTATGGAGACACATATCGAATTATCATGAGACATAGGAGTGTGAATCATTGATGAGAGAGTAATATTCTCTCCTTTTTTCAGACATCATTCATTCACATGAATTCTCTGTGATGGAAAGACCTAAGGTGGAGAATTTGTAACATAATATTGCCTTCTTCTAGGTATTTCTCACATCTCTTTTAATTTCCCTATTAATTTTGGTTCATTATGGGACTTTCTATGATGTAGAGCCATTACAGGGAAAATAATCTTATTTATAAGGAGGTATGGTTTTTTAATTAATTTATTTCATGTATAAATGTATAAAAGTATTTTTGGGGTTCTCATCAGGTTAAGAAAATAGTTGACATGGTTTGGGTTTTTGAGCAGAATGTTGTATGTTTTTATTCTACTGATCATTTTAATAATGTCAATGTTTTAGAGTTTATGTATAATATTATATTGTATATTCCATGAATTGGTACATGTAATCAAATATTTACATTCCATGAATCTTGTACCAATCGTGAAAATTCAAAAAATCATTATTATAATCCAAGGAAACATGTTTTCAGTATCTATTCTAAATTGAAGAATTTACATCATGAAATAAATTCACATCCTAAATATTTTTGGGTTTGTCCTTTATAAGTAGAATTAAAGGTGATTTATTATGCATGAGACTGTAAAATTTTCAAATCATACATATGAGAACTCGAAGGTGATGTAAGATTCCTCTCTATCTAGATAATTTCATTTATTTATTGATCTTCATTCAGGATGAATTGCATTTCTCAAGGTGAGTAATACTTCTATGTTTTCATTTACAATTATCATGGTAGCTCCACTTCCCTATATTTATGGATTCATTGATCTAGGATGATAATATTCTTTATCCTTTAAAGATACATTGTGTGATGTTTCTATTGATGCTAACTCTCATGTAGGTTATGGTGTGACATGAATGTTTCTTTGAGGTATGTTTTGAATCGTCATCTTCATTGATCATTATTATTTTTGAACCGATTGTGAAATGTAAGGATTGATTATTGTTCCATCGTCATTGTATTTTCATTCTTTTTTATGATGAATCATTTTGTAGGCATGTGAAACCTGATTTTGAGGGAGGATGTTTCTTGCCTTGAAAATGTTGGATGAATTGTATTTATCTAGTTTTTATAATATTTTTATAAATGAATTTTCATTATTTAATTGTGTGTTTAGAATTTGGTTTTTGGGAAAAGATGGTGTTTCCCTTATATTGGTCAAAGATAATGTATTATCAATGAATTTTGAAAATCATTTATGAAATGGTTTTCAAAGCATGATTTTGATTGAATGGTTTAGAAAATAGAGCACATCGGATGCCTTGGGTACATTAGTGCAAGATGTAAAAAATTTTATGATTCTATTTATACTACTAGGGGGTTCACTCATTAGGCCTTCATATTCTGCCTAGACCATTTTTTAGGGAATTGATATACATAGTTGGTAGGTTCGCTTTTTTGTGGTGTTTTTCTTTATAGAATCGATGCATATGTCTAGATTATTTATGCACAAGAATTTTTATATATGGGTAGGAGTTTTCTAGCTAGCCCAAACAATAGTGATTTGTAGCTTGATGTCACATTTTCATTGGTTTGGATTAATTTGGATTTTATATGAAACATGGTTCTTGATTTTATTTGACTACATTGAGGTATATGAATTTATTTGAAACTATTTTACGTAGATTTTTTTTAATTGTGAAAAAGGGGGAATGGTTTACCATGATTTTTATATAAAAAAAATTAATTTACAATCATTACTTGTTTTATATAATGTTGTAAATGATTAAATTATATTACAAGGACATGAAATTGAACATTTGGGTTGGATTCGATAGATCCTATTTAGATCACACATTATGCACCTCATTGGTGGGGCGTATAACCCTATATTCATTTTGATTCAGGGATGGAAATACACTACAGTAATGCAGAAAGGATTATACATGCGGTGTCTCAGTAGATGGTAGTGAGATGGTTGGATTATTACCATTAAATCATAAAAATTATCTATCAATGTTTTAGTTTTTCTTTTTCTATTAGACTAATCTCTTGGAGTTTTTGAGTTACTTTTTAGTTATTATGGTTCTAATACATCCTTTTTTATATGACATATATTCCTTGTTTACCATTTTCTTAATCTTCCCATTATATATATATATATACATTTCATTTTGTATTCATTATTTTTAGAGAAATTAATCCCTCTTGTTTTTAGTGATTTCTTAGTGCTAGTCTCCAGCTTGAGGGGATTGTTAATTACTTTCGTGTATATTATATTTTAAGTCAAGTACCATTATTGAAGGTATCTAGGTTGGTTTTATCACAAATAAATATATTATAGGATGTATCTACTAGGATTATATGATTGGAGAGTGATCACAACCCACTATGGCTGTCTACCGAGTATGATATATTGTTCTCGAAATTTTTTATTAAGATTATGAATGATTTTCCATTCTTATTTATGTCCTAAATTATTATTTTATTTCATCTTTTAATGTTGTGCAACTTGGTTGAGGGTCAGGGTTTACACATTCGTACACCTCATTTCTTAAGTTATGTTGATATCCACATGTCATTATTTATGATTTAGGACCCTTGTTTTATTATGTATAATTTTCCTATTATATGTTCAAATAACATGATTCTATAATCTTATCGAAATGCTCATCTTATGGAAATTTTTTTCTTTAATAGATATCCAATCAGTTCTCTCATTATTGAGTATCCAAGGTTACCTATTATTTAATTTTAATTACTTAGGAAATGGTGAAGAGTACTATTTATGATAAGTATACATGGGTAAATGTGTTAATAATATTAATGGGATAGATTGATGAATGATAGAGAAATTAGGTGGTTATGCATGTAATATCTAAGGACAACAATCTTATGGGTTTAAGGGTGTGATGTATTGGGGGACGTAAAAATATTCATGCAAACTAAATAAATATGTATGAATGTTATGGTCATGTTATCTAGACTTTTTTTAGAGTGGGATTTAGATAATTTTGGGGATTATGTTATGAAAAATAAGAGGATAAAACATAAAACAAACTATTTAAAGTAGAGGATATTTTCTAAGTACCTATAATGCCACATGAAAAGATGACATTTTTATAAAATATGACATATATGGATTGATTTTTCTTATCATATAATTTCATATTTTTTATATCACATATTAATAGTAATAATAACCACTTTTCTATTTTATTCAATGGTTGTAACCCCGAGGAACTGAGTAAAAAAACGGGTACAACGGACAATGAAATGATTATCCAAATGAAGTAGGAAACATAATGGGTCATGTAATGGCCCAAAAACACCAATATATTTTCATATAGAAAATATTGTGCATGTAAATTCCTCTATTCCCAAAATTGAACTAACAATATCATGAAATGATTAAATTTTTACTGTTATAATATTGTCATTTAATTAGTGGGTATGAAAGAAAGAAACTAGATGATGATATTTATGATAAAAAAGAAATGAAATTAAATAGGGTCTCATAAAATTTTTAATAATGCTTATATAGTGAAGAATAAAAATGATTAATATTATCTAGGGTTTCCTATAGTCCAATCCCACATTTAAAATGATCAATTATGGTATGAATGAAACTTGTTGTGAGATAATTTAGTACTCGTGGAAATTAAAATGAGATATATGATAGTTGAATGCCCACCCTTAGATACCAAAAGGGATTAAATTATACATAGTTATTACACATAAATATTGAAGGAATATTTAACTAGAATATACTATGATATAATTATATATTTTTTATTGTAATTGGTTATTTATCACATTTATTTTATACATTCTTCATTTTGACTTTCAATGAAAAAGGAATGTTTATTTTTATATAAAAATTATTTTCATTACAATTTAAATTTAAAAAATAAAATTTATATTTTAGACACTAAATTAAATAAAAATAATTTCCTTTTGGATTTATAATAAAAAAATAATCATAGTATATTCTTTTTGTATTTTTATAAAAAATATATTTTTTGGTGAATTGTGAAAAAAGATATTTCACTTATACCATGGATATTTTGATATTATTATAATAATATAACGACATTAATTCATTTGAATCCCATTTGATATGAATTATATATATATATATACGTGATATAAATCATTTCAAATTATTATGTTGTTTTTATAAAACCCAAGTTTATCATTTTTCAAAATGAATTTAAATTTTTCTATAAAACCAAATTTTTTATCTCGTATTATAAATTAGTTTTCAAAACATATATAAATTAAATTAAAAAATAAATCATATACTTTATATAAAATCAACCATATTATGTATTAAGATAACTTTCATTTTCGGGGGATACATGTATGACTACTAAAAAGAATTTTAATTACGATGAGATTGGTAAAACAATTATTCTCAATGTATTGTTTTACAAATATTGTGTAATTTTTATCTAATATGTAAATTAAATATATTAAAAAAATGAATTTAATATAAAAACATTATTTATAGTTTTTATTTTAATTTTTTAACTAAATTATATTAAATAGTTAATAAATTTTGTTCCAAACTCCCAAATTTGGTAAATGTGATTGCCTTATATGTTTAATAAAATAAAATTAACTTATGTAAAAAATTATATATCACATTAGAAAAATGTATAACTAAAAATTTAAGAGTAAATGAATTAAAAAATTTCGTAAAAAAAATTTCAATACTTGTTTGAGTCAAGAAAAAATAATATTACCCCAAAATCTATAATTTTTTACTATTGTAATCATTAACACAAGAAAAGTGTCAGGATATTATTGAAATTTAATGGATATTCACAAAGGGGGATCACTCCTACACCATGAATTGTCCATAATTCAATGTAAATTTCCCTCAAAACATACTCAATTTTATTATCATATAATTTCCATGGATTTAATTGACCCTTTGGATACTACACATTATCATAATCCCTTCAATTGAAAGTATTTCATCAAGAGGTAGTCTAAGGTCTCAACGTAATTATTACACATTATTTTCCTTGAATTCCTAATCAATCTCTTTAAAAACTTCCCAATAACTTATAATATGGTTACCTTTTATCATAATTTTACTAAAGTGTTATTATATTTATATATAAACCATTATCTATTAATTCCCATCAAACTAGAAAAACAAATGAATGAAGATCATCTGTTGTGTATACTACCACCTCCCCGAAGACACATCATCTATTTCCACGACTGCATCTCTTCATTTATTGTAAGGATATAATGTTCAAAAACATGAAATATATATAATATAATTCTGTTTATTAAGTGAAAAATTATAATCCACATTCATTTCTATTCATTCAATTGAAAATGAAAATGTTAATCATGTGTTATGCATACTATCACATAGAATAAATAATGTTTTTATTTTTTTTTGAATTTTTTTAATATTCTTTTAAAATTAGATTAAATAATTAAAACACTAAATAATATAATTTTCTCTAATAATATTTTGTCAAAAAAAAATTCTTTTCTATACTCATCCATGTAATTGTTGTATGATCATGTTTGGGTCTGTTTAATAACCCAATTAAATAGTGAAAAAAATCAATAATGTACCAATATTGTATCATAAATACTAATATTATAATAATTTAGTTAAAAATAATCCATGTTTTATCCAGTAAATAAAATTTTATTTACTAATATTTTTATCAAAAATATCATCTCAGATCACTAAATGTTTAAAATTATGTCATCCCCGATTCTATTTTCAAAAAACATAACTAAAACTCTTATGGAATAAGATAATATAATTTCAAATTAGTATATGTCATATAATAAAGTACTATAAAAAATCTAGTAACATTGAACATTGAGAAAATAATAACTAACAAAACTACATATATTAAACATGTTAAAAATTATCAACATAAACAATATCCGATATTAAAAATAGATACTAACTAAATAATATACATGTAGATAATATGTAGGAATGAAATTTATAAAAGTTTATATATATAAATATAGTTATGAAATAGGTGATTGAGATATTTATTTTTAAATAATTCATATTCAAGCACATTATTGGAAGTCATGAATTAAGGTAAGGGTTTCTTATCACAAATTCAATTTCTTGAGACATATATCTTATTATACATAATGATTTAATTTAAATGGTAACTATAATACCCATTACTTTATTTTATTATGATCCTATCCTTATTAATGTAATATATTGTATTTGTAAATCATATCCTTCATGGTGTTTTCATATGAAGGGTTATAATGTTCTAAGGGTTTCACTGAATCAATTTTTGATACATTTGGTCATAGTATTTATTACCTAAATATAATGTTAATGGTTTATTTTAACCAAAAAATTCCCATGTTTGATATCATATTTCAAATTTTTCAATGGGTAATGGAATTATCATCATCATTAACCCAATATTTGACAAAATGAATGATGAAATAAATGTATAAAATTGGTCAGAATAAATCTCGTACCTACCAATGAATCATTTCATCCACGTAAATATTTTCCATCCAAAATTTTTTTTACGCAAACTAAAACATGAATTAATTTACCTGATCCCATTACATATCATTACCACTTTTAAAATGAAAATTTTATTTCCCAATTTATGATGTGGTTTGTTAAAAAAAGGTGTCTCTAAATCAATAAATGTTTTACATATCATGTATATATTTCATTTCATCCACTACACATTTTTTTTATAATCTTATTTTATTTTTCAATAATTAATTATAGATAATTTCATAAAATAACTTTTTAAATATTTCTTAAAAGGTTTTTCCCAACTTGTTGGAAAATTCATTTTTCAAATGAACCTACTGACAATGATGATTATACTTTCTTTATAAAATAAAAAATAAACTTCTTTTTAAATGGATTTTACAGGTTTATATTTAATATAATTTGGAATATTGATTCATAATATTCTTGATGTTAAAATGTTAATTATTTTACCATTATTATTATAATTGTATTTAAAATGGATTCCATGTAAAAGGGTATCTTTTTTTATTTGCTTCAATGATTATTTCTACTATTAATCTAACAGTATTTTTCTTTTAAAAGTTCTTTATTTTCCTATAATTTTAGAATTGATAATCATTAAATATATATTATATAAATGATACATATTTTAATTTTATTTTAACTCATGTTCATTGTATAACCATATTATTTTTCAAATTCATTTCCACTATGAATATCAACTTTTTTATTTCTTTTTATGAAGGGATTTCACCTTGATACAGAATGTAATGAACCAACCTAGTTAGAACCTAAACCAGTCACCCGAGCTAGTCTACAGCATGGTCCGAAGGTTGTTCATGATTCATACAGGATGAAAACTAGTTCTAGGAATCAAATTTATATCATTAGGAACGATTTGGCACATAAAAGATAAACTAAATAGTAGAAAAAAAATAGAAAATCACTAAATAAATAAATGTTAGGAAAAGTAAAGGATGAATAAAAAAAATGAAAAACCCATCAATATCTAAAAATCCATGTAACCCCATGGTGTACTCATTGGTATTGAACTAAACGTCACTCAAAGGAATCCAAACTATAACTGAAACCTGTTGGTGAAACAAAAAAACAAGAAAACACTATATGAGTGATTATTAAAACTCAGTAGGTAGGGCCGACTAATCTATTCCCAATGAACAACCATTAAATAAAGAAAAAATTGATGAAAAGGATTGAACTAAAAATATAAATTTAGATATTTTTATACACATTATTTTAAAAACAAACATACATAGCTCATTCCCTTTTAATTTGAAAAAAAAGGATATTAGGGAGAAGAAAAAGAAAACAATGAAAGGCAGTAAAGACTTATTTCACTAACAATGAGTAAAGATAAGGATTTAAATTCATTCCAAAACACTTTTTATTGATAATATTTTTAAACATAAACCCATGTTCACAATTTACCAAAAAGAACATCAAAACGAAGCATGAGGTTACAGTTTCACATAGTGTGTGTAATGGTACTAAGGGTACAAGTGTCAGAGGAACATGAGAACAACTAGGTACTCATAGGAAGACCGAAACATACTATACATGTGACTCATCATGAAGTCTTTCCCTAATAAATTATATCATAACTCCCTAATGCCCGACTATCGCCTTCCCTAACTTGGTTGATGAGCCCAATCCCATAGTAATAAAAACAAAACATCCCCCCTACTATGGTTAACTAGCTATACATACCCAAACTAGTGTGTCAATCATTCCTGGTAAACCTATTTGGTATGAAATATTCCCATTTATATTTCACAAATGGGTATTCCATGAAATTTAAACAACAAGCCACACAAATATATGTATATCACTACACACACCGCACAGACTGGCACCACCCTAACCACCTCAAGGTTTGTCCCCTTCCTTAAAGTAATTATCATACGATTGAAATATGATTTCGAGGACCCTCCCAACTCACAATCAACCAACATTATAGGAGACCTAACCGATTAGAGGTTTTCCAATTTATGATTCCAAATTCCAAAGAGCCCTTTAGATTCACAGTGTTTACCCAAATAATCCATTTCATATGAATTACCAATTCTGAACAAAAAAACACCCTTAAAACCCCATTTGAATACTTAAAACACCACTGTGAGATTCATAACGTGTTTACAAAAATCAAAAAACATCAAAATAATTCACTAAATAATTAAAAAATTAAATGGGGCATTTCAAGGAAATCCCTAGAGTGCACAACCTGACAAAAAATGCATGATACGTGGAAATCTACACTTAAATTCATGCAAAACTTAAAGCATTTGGAAAACTAGACTCCCAACATCCACATTATTGAATATGTTATGTAAAAACTTATAAAATTATTTTGAGATGTATTCAATAGTTTTACACACACAATACCAACTAAAAACCCCATCTTTGGATAAAACGCATGCATGTGATATCACAAACCAAAACACACGCCACTTATATAATTAAATAATAAATTTAAACAATTTATAAAATAATTTTAGACAATAAAAATTACTATTTTAATTTATAAATATATTTTTATTGGTCAAGGAGAATTTTAAACTACAATTTTATATATATAAAACCAAAACAATGTTTACAAAACACCAAACAAACCATAATTTTAAAAAACATTATCAAACATCTTAGGATTAACCACCCATAAGGAGAAACAAATAACCATTTCAAACCCCATTTTTAACATGTTCTAAAAATATTAAAGAAACATATTTGACTAATTAAGGTTGTAAAAAATCTATGATTGATGTTTGAAAAATTATTTAAAAAACTTTAGTACTGGTTAATTGATTCAAAAATTTAAAACTATGAGTATGGGAAAACGGGGCTAATTAAGCCTTTTATTGTAAAAATCCATCAGATGCAGACCACATGTTCCAACAAAATCTTTACGCACACTATGCCAATTCACCAAAATAGTTTACAAAAGATCAAATACAGATAAATTATTATAAAAACATAATTTACACCAAACCAATTTAATTGTGTCACATACTAAGATAAATAATTAATATTTAAGAACTAAAAAAGAAAATCGATCAAAACATTTTAATACTTACCAGAGGAAAGTGAAAATGTATCCTACCTCAAATGTGGATGGATGAATACCCAAAACCAGTGCTAAATCACATTCTCCCTTCAACAACATTATCTGGAAGCTAAAAACAACCTATGAAACAAGATCAAGCTCACTAAAAATTATGATTTATCTCTATAAAACAAACCCTAACATACATGCCATTACTTATAGGGGAATAACTGAAACCAAAGGGAGAGTATTCCGGTGAGGCACATGGCGGGAGGATGCTATCGCGCTAGTTAGGAGTCGCACCAGCCGAAGGGATGGCCAGAAAGTGGGTTCCCTGGTGAGGACTCATCTGAATAAGGGTACGTGCCAAAGGTTAGAGGGGTCATGGGATAAAGTTGTTTGAAGGAAATAAAGGCCTCTAGTTTTTATTGGATGGTGAGGCTAGAGGGATGGTGGAGCAGACATGGGGGTGTGCAAAAAGGGGAGAGAACCAGGAGTGAGGGGTGGCAAGGTTGAAGGCCAGAGGTTGGCTGTTGGGTATCAAATGTTGGGGGATGGTGAAGGGACAGTTCTTGCAGGGAGGAAAAGAAGATTCAATGAGACTGGGTGTGGTGAGGAAGGGGAATGAGAAGGTGTAAATGTTAGTGACCTGAACGAGGAATGAAGTAGAGGTGGCTATAGCGGCATGGAGATAGGTGAGGTGGAACTCACGGGGGTGAGAGGCGGAGGGACCTGGCGGCTTGTGCAGTAGGAAAGAGAATGTGTGGAAATGAGAATTTATCTTTGGGTTCCCCTGTTTTTTCCATTATAATGTAATAATAATAATAATATAATGAATAATAATAATAATATAAATAATAATATAAATTATAATAATTCAAATAATAATAATAATAGTATAAATAATAATAATAATGATAATAATAATAATATAAATAATATTAACAATACAAAGAATAATCATCATAATCATCATAATACAAATAATAATAATAATAAAACCGAAAATAATAATAATAAAAATACCAATAATAAAGTTAACAATAATAAAAAATTAATTAATATAATAATAATTATAAAAACAATAATAATCAATACAATAATAATAATTATAATAATTATAAAATAAATACAATAAAAATAATAGTACGAGTAATGAGAAATTTCTTGACTCATATGATGATTGTGTGGCTACCACCAACCATGTGGTTACCACACATGGGTCAGAAGCCGAGTAAAATATTGAAAAACAATTTAATCTGGGACCCAGACCAGGACTTGGTTCGAGAACTCAAGGAAAAAAATAAATTAAATAAATATAAATTAAATATCAGGGTGTGACAATTATCCCCACTATAGAAACATTCTACCTCCATAATGTCGCCCAGCTGAACACTAGACAAAACAAGAAACCATACCTGATTGAAACAGAATGATACCACAACATAAGAGAATGAGAGAACACATGAGGGTTCTCCCCACCACAAGAACTCATCTAGCACAAGAATTTAACAACCAATTATATCACCCCCGGAGGGGGGTGAAGTGGCAACTACCAAATGATCCAAACTAACTTCTATAGCACAAATGAAACACCACCATCATGGAAACATGAAACTCTCGACCCAGACCAAAAACTTCCCACACTAGAGAAAAGCCTATGTGAAAAACATAACCCATGAAGTGAACTCAACCATAACTGCAAACATAGATTATTACATAGGCACCTACATCTCAAGATGAATATAGCCAAACTATGATCAACCCATAAAAGGGCCATACACACCTTTAAGGAAATCACACAATTCAAAAATAGCCATAATCAGACAAAAAAAACTATATGGATTTCAATAGAACATTTCCCTCCAAACTCCACAATGAAACAATGAAGATAAAATAATGTTAAAACATTAATAAAATGAAAAATGAATGAAAAATATTTAAATGTTTCACTGCCAACACAGAACAAGAAACCCAAACTGATGATTAACACCCCTGGAAACTCCTGACTACATGCGAGCATCACCCCAAGACCTGTGGAAGGATATCTGATGGATGAACCATCTCTTATCTCATAGTCAGGCACTATAATTCTTTGGTCACAACATCTTATTCAAGTAAAACTTCTTGAAAACTTCTCTAAATGAATCAGACACCCACAATGACGACACGTCTTCAGAGGGATGTGGAAAAACAGCTTCTTGAACTTAAACCGGCCACATCTGTGGTACACAACTAAATGGTCTAACAAACTGGACGCTAGAACCACTATAGAGGACTCTTTATAAAGATGTCTCTCTAGAACACCCTTATTTCTAGAGGGGGAACATTCACGAGCAAATAGACATGCATGATTTCCTTACACCTACACTCCATAGACTAATTTATCTAAGAATGCCTCATGCACTAGCTTCTCAAGACAATGGTCCCAAAAAGGGTGGACCTGCACCCTGATATCTAGATAGAGACCCTCAATGAAGATAGAAGTCTTCATCAAATCTTACAATGCTACCTCTGAAAAAAAGGAATCATGTTCTTTGAAATGGTGAGCATATGTCTTCATTATATGTTATCCTTTTTGAATACATATGAGATCTTCCCGTTTATTCTTCCTTACCACTTCAGGTATAAACCATCAGACGAAGATAGATTTAATGAAATCCCATGTCATTTCAACTAGAATTGATGGCAGGGTGAACAACTCTCATTCTTCCAGAGCTTGAACATCAAATAGACCCAGAACAGCACGCACTCTGACAGCTCTGGGAGTTTACAATACCATGAAGATACATCTGACCTCTTCAAGGCACTCTGCTACCTCTAACGGGCCCCAATCATTATAAAGGAAAATCAACATCCAAAAAAGACCAATATCTGGGCATGAATTATCAGAAACCATGGGAACCTTTCGTGGAGGAATTTTCAAAACAACATATGTAACAGAGAGCCAAAACCAATATCAAGCTGAAGCAATACCATTGAAGCACCTTCATCCAAAAAAAGTTAGCTCAAAAACCAAAAAAAATACAAACACAACCCAAAACTCCATTTTTCATTTTAGATTTCAAAAACACCTTCATTCAAGGCCACTTACTAAATTCCAAACTCACTTTTCAAACCAAATTAATTTCCAAAAATCATTTCCTCTTTTTAAAATCACTTTTGAAAAAAACATCATGCCTTTAATTCCACTTACACACCCTATTAAGCCCATGAACTTTTGCAAATGCCTTCTTCTGCTTTCATCAATACGCACCAAGACACACTTCCCACACATCCCCTCACATTTTCAAACATTCATGAAGAGTACCCGAAGTTGCACCCAAACAATTTCTCTACCAATTATATGAAAATACAGAATATTTAGACCAAGAACATTCGGTTTTAAAAACCATTTCACTTATTTAATGACATTTAAAATAAATTATTCTCATAAAAAAACCCCTTTTTTATTTTCAAAAGCACACTCACACCATCTAGAACCATGATGACACCTATCTTGCTTTAAAATACCATAGTGAGGGACTAGTAATCATTCTTAACCTGCAGATATGGTAATGGTCAATGTCCCACATAAGTGTCAATAACTAATAGGAAATTGAACAGTGTACTCGGAATCCACATGGGTCACTAATCCTCGTGAAATCAAGATGTAACATCGGCTTGCCTCTGTTGTCATCCCTCTTTCTAAAAAAACTAGAAAAAAACAAGGACCCAAATCCAAGACTACCCCTAGCGACTCGAGGTTCGGAACGAGTGAGGGTTCATGACATTATTTCATTACCTACCTCTCGAGTCCTGATAATCCCAATCTCCATCTACTGGACACACCATATAACAAGGGCCATTTGGGATACCATTTTTTCATGAACCTACCTTGGTCGACCCTCAAACAGTCACCTGATCTGGTCTGTGACATGGATCGAAGGGCATTCCCAATCCCCACGTGATGAAATCTAGTGTCAAGCATCAAATATTAAACATTGGGAAAAATTTGGAACATAAAAGATAAACTAAACAGTAGCAACCAATAGAAAATCACAAAAAAAATAAATGACATGAAAAGTAAAGGACGATCAACAACATGAATGATCTATCAATGTATAAAAATCTTTGAATCCCCATGGGATACTCTCTAGTACCGAAAGCTAACATCACTCAAAGCAAACCAAACTAGAACTGGGACCTGTAGGAGAAACTGAAAACAAGGAAACATGATAGGCGTGAGTATTAAAACTCAGTAGGTAGGTCTGAATAGTCGATTCCCAATGCACACCATTTAAATAAAGAACACATTGATTAATTGGTTTGACCTAAAAATATAAATGTAGAGTTATTCATAATTATTATTTTTTTAAAAACATGCATAACCTATTAACATATTAATTTGAATTAAGGATCAAGGGAAGTAGAAAAAAACAAAGGGAGGTAGTAAAGACATATTTTTTAACACTGAGTAAAAAAGAACGATGTTTATTATTTCCAAAACACTATTTTTAGAAAATATTTTTAATCATAAACCCATGTTCACAATTTACCAAGAAGAACATCAAAATCAAGCATGAGGTTATAGTTCCATATAGTGAGGGTAATGGTACTAAGGGTACAAGTGCCGGAGGAACACGAGAACTCCTAGGAACTCAGAGGATGACTAGAACACACTATACATGTGACTCATCCTAAAATCATTCCCTACTCAATGGCATCAAAAATTCCCTAATGCCCAACTGTCTCCCTACCTGGCCTGACCGATCGGCCCAATCACATATCAATAAAAACAAAACATTCCCTTGCTATGGGGCACTAGCAGTAAATACCCTAACTAGTGCAGTAATCGTTCTCAACAAACCTATTTGTTATACAAGATTCCCATGTATATTTCAAAAATGGGTGTTCTATACAATTTAAACAAGATGCCACATACACAGATACAGACACACACACACACATACACACACACACACACACACATATATCACTACATACACTTCACAGACCAACATCACCCCGACCACCTCAAGGTTAGTCCCCTGCATTAATGGAATGATCATACGAGGGAAATGTCATGCTGAGGACCCTCCCAACTCACAATAAACCAACTAGACAGGAGGCCTAACCAAAGAGGGGTTTTCCAAATAGCCATTCAAAATTCCAAACGTGCATTTTGATTCACAACCTTTACCTTAATTATCCATTTTACAAGAATAACCAATTCTGAACCAAACACACCTTTAGAAACCCATTTTAAAATGTAAAACAACACTTTGAGATGTGAAAAGTGTTAAAAAAACCACACAACATCATAATAATCCACTAAAAATTTAAAAACCCAACATGTCATTTCAATATAACACCTATAGTGCACAACCTAACAAAAAAGGCACGATACGTTGAAATCTACACATAAAGTCATGCACGACTCAACACATTTTAAAAACTAGACTCAAAGTATCCAAAATATTTAATAATTTATTTAAAAATTTGTAAAACTCTTTTGGGAGGTATACAACACCTATAAACACACAAAACTAATTGAAAACCCCATTTTTTGATAAAAAACACACTCGTGATATACCAAATCAAAACAAGCGCCACATTTATAATTCAATAAATAATTTAAACCATTTATAAAATAATTTTACGAAATACCCATTACAAATTAAAATTTAAAATATATTTTCATAGGTTAAAGAGCTTTTGAATAATGTAATCTTATATATTTAAAAACAAAACACAGGTTACAAACCACTAAAATTGTTTTTTTCAAAAAAAAAACATTTTATTGAACATATTATGATTAAATACACACATGAAGAAACAAAGAACCATTTCAAAAACCATTGTTATCATGTTCTAAAAATATAAAAGCGCCATATTTGACTAATTAAGGGAGTTAAAAATCTACGATTGATGTTTGAAAACTATTAGAAACAACCTTAGTACCTATTAAATGATTCTAAAAATTTCAAACTGCGAGCAAGGTCTAACCAGACTAAATAAGGGTTTTCTGGAAAAAACCAATCAGATATTAACCACATGTTCAAACAAAATCATTGTGCACACCAGGCCAATTCACTTAAACATGTTACAAAACATCGAACATAACTAAATTATGTTAAAAACTAAACTTACATCAAACTAAATTAATTGTCTCACATAATAAAATAATAAATTAATATTTAAGCACAGAAAAAGACAATCAATAAACATATTTAATTCGATAAATGAGGGATGTGAAAAGGCATACTACCTCAAACCTGATGGACTACTACAGAAAACTAGTCCGAAATCACATTTACACCTCAATTGCATGCTTGGGAAGCTGAAACCATCCTACAAAACCAGATAGAACACACAAAAAATTATGATTTAACCCTAAATAACAGACCCAAACATATAGAATAGAGGGGTTGCGGGTCGGAGCTATATAAATAAAATAAAGGCCGCTAGTTCTGGTCAGTTGGCGAGGCTGGAGGGACGGTGGAGTGGATTGGGGGCGTGCGGAGAGGGGAGAGAACCAGGAATGAGGGGTGGCAATATCAAATGCCAGAGGTTGGCTGGCGGGTGTCGAATACTTGGGGAAGGAAAAGGGCATGTTCTTGGGGGGCGGTGAAGCCAGAGCAAGGACTCCAGGTGTGGCGAGGGATGTGAATGAGAAGGTGAAAATGATGGTGACCTGAATGGGGCACGCCGTTGAGGCAGCTACAGCGACTAAGAGAGAGGCGATCAAGTACTCAGGGCGAGAGGGGGAGGGACCCGGCGGCTCACGTAGCAGGAATGTAAATGGGGGGGGGGGGGGGGGGGCGACGGGATTTTAGCCTTGGGTTCCCCTGTTTTTTATCGTTATAATTTATTAATAAAAATATAAATAATAATAAAAATATAAATAATAATAAAAATATAACTGATAATAAAAATATAAATAATAATAATAGTATAAAAAATAACGATAATAATAAAAATAAAATAAATAATACAAAGAATACAAAGAATAATAAAGATAATAGTCATAATAAACATAAAAATAAGACTAATAATAAGAATAATTATTGTTATTATTGATATTATATTAATAAGACTGAAAATAATAATAATAAATATGCCAATAATTAAGATAACAATAATAAAAAATTAATAACAATAAAAATAAAAATTATATAAATAATTATAATTGTAAAAATAAACATAAATATAATACACAAATACAATAATAAGAATAGTAAGAGTAATGAATAATTTCCTGACCCCGGGACTGACTGCGCGGCTACCTCCAACCGCGCGGTGACCTCGCACGGGTCTAAAGCCCAGTAAAATATTAAACGAAAAAATATAAATCTAGGACACAACCCGGACCTTGGTGCGAGAACTAAAGGCCAATAATTAATAAAATAAAAATAAATTAAATGTTGTGGTGGGACAAAAAATAGAACGTTTTGGGAAACTACTAAATTAATCATATTCCATTTATTTATATTGTTCAAGGACCATATTTTTTATTATTTATATTGAGGAATATTTACGTATAAAGTTACTAAATGTATTTTGATACCCATTTATTTTTCATGGGTTTGTAATTATTAATGATTTCCTTATGTGAATGAAATTGAAAATGATATTTAACCCATTTTATTTCTTAGGGTTTTCTATGATGTGATTAATGAAATTAATTTTATTTACTGGGGTTATTTATGATATGTAAAAAAATTTATTTCCTGTTGAACTCATATGTATAGATGATGATGGTTGAGGTTATATATCACCCTATAATTCATGGGTTATGTATTAATATTTCAAGTGAAAAAGATGCATGGACATTCATAGATTTGTTCAAAACAAAAAATTTCTAAATTATTAGATCAATTTACTACAAAAATGGTTTACATAAATGGATTATTTCATAATTTGTTGCTATAATTATGACTATGTTATAGTATTATTATTATACATATGACTATATTATTCTCTCATGGATCATTTTCAATATCTCATGTTTCCACACCGTGTTGATTTAGTTCATATTTTCAAACATCTCATATGACATGACTGTTTTAATATGATCTAATTATTATTGGGTATTATTTTATTGAGTATATATAATATTCTAATAGTCTCATATTATTTTCACCTATGATTTTTGATTGTTATAACTTATGTTTTCCCTTGTAGAGAATCTGAGCTCACCCCATTTTAGGATTCCACTTCCCTAAGTAATAATGTAATGTAAAAAAGTATGATGTGTCTAAAAGAGTACATTGTGCCGATATTTATAAAAATTATTGAATACATGTTTCATATTAACTATTATATTATATATTGGGAAAATATTCAACAACATAAAAAGTCATGATTTTTATTAGTAATTTTTTATTACATTTTTAAAATACTAATACAAAAATGGTCTTGTGAATGTATTTAAATTAAATATTTTTTTTATGTTTTGTAATTATGAATATCTCTTCTATGGGGTGTAACAGTTGGTGTTAGAGAAATTCTTAGATAACATTAGAGGTTAGGATATTAGTAAAGAGGGTTGACAAGTTAAGACATATCTCATTTTTGAAGTTGTATATGACCATTTAGGTTATTTGAGGTAATATTAACTATTATAATGATTGTGATAAGACAAAATTATTGAAAATACTAGGGATATATTTAAGGGTTAGTTATAGGTATAAGGAAGAATATGTTTTTTTTTGACATTGAGGTTGTTTGGTTTTTCCATAAATTACATCCATTTCTGAAAACTACACGTGGTTTTAGGATTTTTCATTGATTTATCAAGGGGTAATAACCATAAATAGAGTGTGTTGGGTATTAAATCAATCATTTATAAAAAAAGATTCCTAAATAAAGACCTAGTTGGGAATTCCTAATGAATTTTATTTTGATAAACACATTTTCTATGAAATCCATTATGACGGATCAGTAATATTAATAAGTTGGAATAATAATAATGAGAGAACCCAACCTAAAGAAATATTGATTGAACTACATGTAATTTGATTATCTGATATATAATTTAATTATTTTTTAATGTAATACATTTTTAAGATGAATTTTTAATTTAATTATCTTATTATAAATTATAATGGAGTTAATTGTTCATCACTCATGAGTAAATCCTTTCGTTAATAGTAGTGGTTTAATCTAAAATTAACCTATTTAACAATGAAATAAATGTATAATACAGAGATTTTCCCAAATATGAAACCTAATATGATAAGAGCTAGTATCAGTAGGATTTTTATAATTCCAAACATGATATCAATAATTAGGAATAATTATATTGGAATATTTGAGTTTCCAAACAAAAAAATATGATAAAAATGGAGTATAATTAAAGATCATGTGATGAATATGAAAATAAGACATTGTAAAATATACTACATAAAAAAATGTGTAATGGAGCACCATGTAAAATGTCAAAAATTAATGATATTATATGTTATCTATTTTAATTGAGGGTATATAACAACAAATTTAGGATGAATATTGAAGGTCTTAGTGAATATGTTGAGAGGAAAACAGAGTTCAGCATAAAGTATAACATAAAATTTTCTATCATCATTATAGTGAAGTTATAAATTATCTAATTGATTTCTGTAAAACAAGGGGTACTATGGATTATAGGAACCAATAAAATTCATGAAAATTGAATTCCAATAAAACCACCACTATGGAACCATGTTTTGAAGATAATGTGGAGTGATTTACACTAATCACCCATTCAAAAACTATGACTATTATATTAATTTATTATACAACCTACTCTACACCACCTAGTTAGTTTTACAATATCCTAAAATCACATCCCTAAAAAATTGATGTCGAGTTAATAAAAAATAAATTTTAGCCTTATGATTTTTGTATCCTATGTATATAAGTCCTATAGAATAGATGTTTATTGGAATACGTTCATAATAATATTCTACCATCCTTCCATTGGTCATATATTATACATGATTAGGGATAGATTTTTTGTATTAACTTATAATTCCGGATTATTGTTTTGATTGGAAAATCACATCTAAATATAAACCCATTGCTAAGCATGGACTCTATAAAAAAGTAATCTAATTATATAAGGGTCTTTAACAAATATCATTATAGAAATAATCAATGTTAGTTATATTTCTACAATGAGGCAAATAATGAGTTTACAAGTCACAAAAAGGACATTGAAATTAAAAACATAATTGAAATTAATGTTGGAGTCATGTATATATTATGTATACCCTTAATTATTTAATTAGTTACGAATAATTAAAATTATAGTGAAACAATTTATTTAAGGGGTTGAGTTTAGTGATCCAAAAATTGAATATATATTCTACATAAGAAATTATTATTTTGATAGATTAATATTTATGTAATAATGAACCAAAATGAAATTGTGATATAATAAAAATAATTACACTAATATTTAATCCATTAAATTTCAACATAATAATGAATGTAACCTAGTCATGAAATCTAGGAATACAATGAAAATAAATTACATCGTTAATAATATTACACCTTTAGAAGATCAATTATTTAACATTTTAAAGTATTTATATTTAATAGGGTTTTATCTAGTAGAATCCCAATAGGGACATGAACAATTTTGGTATGATCAAAAGGTATGTGAATGAAATTCAAGTGTCTAGAAATTTACATGTTTTTATGCCAACAAAATCAATACCCATGACTTCAAATAGAGTGTACTATATGTTAACATATAACAAAAATATCTTTAATTTTTTGAAAATATAAATAGGTAAAATATAATTCAATATTAATTTATTTAATATATTATATATCACATGTATTTTATATATTTCTGATTTAAAATTTCTAAGAAAAATAAATATTTAGTTTTCTGTATAAATAGTTTTTATTTATATTTCATATTTAAAAAACTAAATTTATAAATTTTAAGATATTATTTTTTTGAAATTTATATCATTTATGATTTATATTTTCAATATTATATTAGTATTACTTTTTTATTTTTTTGGGAAAACAATAGTTTTTATGTGAATAGTGGATTTTTTTTCTAAAATCAACTCTTTTATGAAATTATAATAATGATATAATGAGTTAAATGTTTAAAATAGTTAAATAAATTATTAATATTTATAAGTATTATAAAACTTTTAAAATTATTGGGTTATATTTTTTAAACCATTTTTCTAATTTGGGAAACATAATAAAATTTTTACACAATAAATGGAAATATTCTCTTATATTAAAAATTAGTTTTCATCATTTTTTGTAGTTAAAAAAATAAAATGGATTTAATATGTTTTATCAACATTATAATGTTATGTAATATGTTTAATTTCTTTATTTGTCATCATTTTACTATTACTTATATTATAATTAATTCCTATCATATTGAAAAAACTATCATTTTCTAAGAATTGTTTTTTATATGGGTTAATTTTTTATCTAATAAAATATATAAATCCATTATAAAGAATAATTTATTAAAAAAATTAAACATATATTTAAATATATAATCCCACATTCAATTGTTATTCAATAATAAACCAATTTATGAATATATAATAGAGAAAACAACAGTTTCTTCATTACAATTCTCCAAAATCTAAATTAATTTAATTTAAAAGCTAATATTCTAATATATAGAAATTGAATTATTTTAAATTGTATTTAAAAATAGTTTAATACCAAAAACAATTTATATTGAATTTTATTTTCTATGTTTAGTAACGAATTTTTTAGTTTGATAAAATCTAGTTACTAGAGAAAAAATAAAAAAAGTATCAATTTAAAATATAAGCGTAAATTAATTGAAAATGTTTGAAATTAATTTTTTGAGTCTTTATAATCCCAATAATAGAATAAGTTATTCTAAAAATTCTGATTCAATGAAAATTCAATTGTGTAATGATGCATTCAAAAGTACATCTTATTAACAAAACATACATGTTATTCACTTATAATAGGGGATCACTTCCACCCTTTTAATGATCCACATTTATATTAAAATATCATTGAAACTGTAATAAATATTTTTATCATATATTGAAAATTGGGTTTTAAATTCATGTGTTCACTAAATGGTATCCAATTACCTTCAATTATATGGAGTTAATCAATATGAATTTAAATTTCTTAATATATGTATTACTTTCACCATTAATTTTCTTATTAATATTTTTCTTCAAAATATACTTTAGCCATCATAATATAAAGAACCTATAATAATTTTTATATTAATTTTTATTATATTAAATGAAGAAATCATTATTCATTCCTTTTCATCAATATAAAACAAAAAAAATTGACGATCCATTGTGAATCCTAGCACATCCATAAAAAATTTTTGGGCAAAAATCCCTCAAGGTATCATTGAATCATTTTTGAGGTGATTTGGTTTGTTGACAAAGTGGACTTCTGTGTTGTGATTGTTGACATAGCATACCATGACATACAAATTTTTTGACAAAGGGGATTTAATGGTGGCATGTCGAGTTCAAGAGTTATGGTTAATGATCAATGTTTGACCAAAGAACACCGACAAAGGAATTGATGATCTGGAGGCGGTACAAAAGAAGAATATACAAGGTGGAGCCGTTTTCCAGTGTTTGCAAATTTTTCGGCCTGAAAATCGACAAATGAAGAAAAGTGGTTTATGGCAACGAGACTTGCGCGCTATGTACTTGAAGGAGAGGAAAATTGCACGCCTAATGTTTTTCAAGATCATAACATCAAAATAATGTCAAAGGGATAAGGGGCGCTCAAGTTATTGAGATGGCCGCGCAAGTGATTTGTGAGGCAGAGACTTGCGCGCCGAAACTTGCGCGCTGAGGGGAGACTTGTGCGCCATCGTGAAGGGTTTCCAAATGCCTATAAATACAGGTTGAACCCTCCTCATTCAGTGTATAGTTCAAAACGTAGAAAAATCAGAGCTCCCATCACACAGGTGTGGTGGTCGCGCAAGTAGTGTGGGGTCGTGCAATTATTAGTTGCAAGCCAGGTGATTGTTGCGTGCCTAAGGTGGTTTGGGCGAGAATGGAAGTGAGTCACACAATTTTTCAGTTGAAGAAGAAGATGTCACGCAAGTTGTTTGGTGAGACTTACACGCTAGATTTGAAGAAGCGCGAAAGTTTTTGGTGGTGCACTAATATTGGTTTGGGTGTAAAAGGGTGTGCGTCACGAAAGTTTGGAGTTGAATAAGCTTGTGATGCACAAGTGGTTGAGGAGGACTTGCTCTCCAGTTTTGACTTGCGTGCTGAGACTTGTGTGCTAGCTTAGAGAAGGGCACCATGTAAGGTTGATTCACAGTAGAGAATCAGGGCTGTGTAAAAGCTGGAATATTGCCCAATACCCTCGGTACAAAAAGAGATTCATCTACGGGTGAAGGTTGAACTTCAATAGAGCATTTATATACAACAAAGGATGCATTCATTAGTGATAATGAGGAGACAAATAGGTCTAAAAAATGTGATTGGATCCTTTCCAGAGTAGTGACCAAAGGAAGAGGAAGAAGGTGATCCTCTCCACCAGTAGTGATCCAGAGAGATAGAAATAGGGAGTGACCCTTGGGAAAGTTGTGAGCTGACCCTAAACATTGTAAAGGCAGTGAGCCTGGGAATAGACGTGATTTATCCCGAACCTTGTAAACAATAGTGTTCTTATAGTGAATTTGGTACATTAGCACATTGTCGGTGTATGGTCTTTAGACGTAGCCCAGTGAGGGTGAACCAAGTAAAAAATTGTTATGTCCTGTGCATGCTTTACTCTCTGTTTATATTATGCAAATGGAAAGAGAGAGAAGAGTGTTTTTCTTAACAAAAAAACAAGATTAGAACAAGATTTAATATTAATTTTGTCATACCCTGATTCACCCCCCCACTTAGGGTATTTAGCCTTGTGGACCTAACAATTGGTATCAGAGGGAGGTTGATATTATGTCTTCTCTCAATGGTGGTCACCAATCATAAAGGGATTCTGATCTTCGACGAAAAAATTTTCAGCTATGTAAGAATTAGATGCAACACTACTTCCGATCTTTGTGAATGGATGTTTTCACAGCAGCAATGGATGAAATAACATCTGATATTGATAGTGGTGCATTATCAGAACCTGAGCATAGAGAGTCGGATGCTGATTCCAAAGAAATCAATGCCTTAGGGGGATCCCTATCCAATCCTATATAAACAAAGGTGATGTCTGGAAAAACGACACATGCCATGTGGGAAAAGTTATTGAATATATATGAAGGGGATACAAAGGTCAGAGAGGCAAAGCTTCAAGTGTTGTGGAACAAGTACGAAGATCTAAGAATGAATCTGATGATGCATTCTTTGACCGGGTAAATATTGTAGTGGAAGACATGAGAAGCCTTGGAGATGTTATTGAAGATATAAAAATTGTGAAGCGCATCCTGAGAAAACATCCACCTCGGTTCAATCCTAAAGTTTCTGTTTTGGTAGATAACGACCCGAAAGAGCTAACATTGGATAACCTACACAGCACCCTTGATGCATATGAAATGAGAAATGTTGATAACGATGCTGTGGAAAAGGGGAAATCTAAAGAGGTGGAATTTAAGTCCATGAAGAAGCTAACCATTGAAGATTCTCTGGAGGATGAAGAAACAGATTAGGTAATGTCATTTCTCTCCTCAAAACATCAAATAGAGACAGGAAAGTTCAAAGGGAAACTTCCACATTCTTGGTTTAGATGTGGAAAAGTTGGTTATCTTGCCGCAAGGTGCCCCAAAAAGTTTCAAAAAGAAAATGATGAAGATGAAGTTGAAATTCCCAAGAAGAGATCTTCAACCTATGTGAAATGGAAGAAGCAGTTCAAGATAAATTTCTTCAAGAAGAAGAATCTTCTTTCACAAGAAATAGATAGTTTAGATGAGTCTGAGGTTGAAGAGGTGGAGGAGATTGAAAACTACAATGATCGTGGAGAAAATTCTATGTTGGCAGTCGTCGGTAGTTCTCCAGAGAAGAACAAAAATGAAGGTGATAATGAAGAAAAAGAAGTTGAAGGAATATTTGATATGGAAGACTAATTGGAAGCAACTCTTAAGGAGATAGATGTTTGGAGAGCCAAAACGAAGAAATCCAATAAAGTGGTTCGTGAAGCCAAACTCTATATGAAACAAGAAGATGAAGAAAGGTCTGAGCTGTTAGAAGAAATTGAAAAAATAAAGTCCTCACCACCAGAGATCTCAGAAAATATTGTTGAGTGTAAGCATAAAATTGAAGAGGAAAAGAATGTAATCGATTGTTCGACTAACAATGGAAAGGAGCAGGTCAAACGTATCAAATAACATGAAAAAGAAGTTCTTGGTCTGCGACAAAGGATTATGGTTCAAGAAAAACCTATGACACCCAGTACAGTCCTAGAAAAAAAAATTATTCAGAAGAAAAAAAAGTATGAAATGGAGCACATACCTCCAGCGGAAAAGAAGCAACAATCGTTCTCCAAAGATAAGACTGGTATGGGACATGAACGAAAATAGAAAGAGGTCATGGAAGAAGTCAAACTGCAAGAACCTACTATGAGAATGAAGATTGATTTGGGTACAGAACAGAATCAGAATATTTGCAGATCCCAAGGGAAAACCAGTAGTGAAGAAGTGACACACAGGAATTCTCCTTACATTAGGTGCTATTGCTGTGGAAAGATGGGACACTCACAGAATGTGTGTTCTATAGCCAAGAGATATCGAAGGGAACAAGAACTACAGTGGTATCCAAACAGAGCTCAATATTATAGAAAATACATTTCAGGTCATTGTTTTTTGTGTGGAGGATTTGGTCACATGGGTAGATATTGTACATCAATCATTCAAAGAAATGTGCCAAAACAAAACTTGAGCAGTCGTAAGCAGCAACTTATGGAATTGAAAAGTGAGCTGAAAATAAAAAATCGATTTGCATATCTACTTGATGAAGATAGTGCATCACACTCTAAGGAAGATCAACTTCTCCAAACCACACCGAGTGTGAAGTCGAAGACATGGATCAAAAAGAAAAATAATGAGAAGGCAGTAGTTGTGGAAATTTATCTTAATTCTTCAAATCATTCCGGATTATGGATCCTTGATAGTGGTTGCATATCCCATATGACAGGTAATAAGGATCTCATTACAGGCATTAAATATGACAAATAAGGTGTTGTCAAGTTTGGGAATGATGATGGGATGAAGATTATTGGTTCTGGAAAAGCTAAATTTGGGGGAAAAGAAATGAGATGTGCTGATATCTTGGTAGTAGAGGACCTCCGTCATAACTTACTTAGTGTCAATCAACTATGTGACTCTAGGAACTCTATCCAATTTACCAAGAAGATATGTGTTGTGAAAAGAAAATATGGAGCAGCTGTTCTATAGGAAAAAGGACAAAGGGAAATCTTTATCTTGTAAGTGGTGAAGAAGATATGTGTCTCTTATCCAGAGACGAAGAAAACAAGTTGTGGCATAAGAGACTTGTTCATCTATATCAAATATCTATGTAAGATCTTGTAAAGTGTGATGCTACTAGAGAACTTCCCAAATTATCACATGATCTCACTCATACATGCGATGCATGCCAATAAGGGAAGATCATCAAAAAGACATACAAGCCAAAGGAACAGAAATCAACCAGAGTGATCGAATTGGTGCATGCTGATGTTTGTGGACTTATCTCACCACAATACATAAATGGGAAAAGGTAATATGTCCTTTTCATTAATGACTATAGCCTAATGGCTTGGGTATTTTTCATTACCCATAAGACTGAAGTGTTCAGTTGTATCAAGTAGTATAAGAGGGAATCAGAAATGATGCTTGGGAAAAAAGTTATGAAGTTTCATACAGATAACGATACAAAATTCACAGAAATTCAGGTGGAAGACTATCTAAAGAAACATGTGATAAGGCATCATGTTTTATCAGTAAGAAATCCCCAACAGAATGGAGCAGTTTAAAGGAGAAATTGTATCATCAAAAACTTGGCCAAAACAATTCTTATTGAAAAGGACCTATAAGAGAAATTTTCGAAGGAAGCAGTTTTGACATTGGTATATATTTCGAATAGGTCTCTGTTGGGATAGAATGAAGGTAAGACTATGTATAAAATGTGGTATGGAAAGAAACCAATGTTGAAATACGTTAAAATCTTTTGAAGTAAGTGATTCATTCTCAACAATGAAAATAACAAGAAGTTTGAGTCATGAGGAGACGAGGGGATATTCCTTGGATACTCAGGGAAAATGAAAGCATATAAATGATTCAACAAAAGGCTGGGAAAAATTGTTAAGAGCAATGATGTCACTATAGTAGAAAATGAACTGAATACTCAATGACCTAGTGAATAGTTTCTAGATGAAAGTGATGAGGAGGCAAGCAACACAGGGGGAGTAGAAGTGGAAGTGGCGGACTCGGAACAAGATAATGATGATGAGAAAGAGGAAACAAAATCTGAATCTGCCGAGAAACCAAAGAGTCGAGCTGAAATTGATAGAAAAATATCATTATTGATCAGACAACTCTAGTTCAGACTCGAATAATGAAATCACTACATCTAACATCGTTTTTATAACAGGTGGAGCCAAAATTATTTTCTGATGTAACTGAAGATGAGTAATGGGTTCATTTTATGAATGAAGAATTAGACTAGATTGAGAAGAATCATACGTGGGAGATTGTTTTGAGTCCAACAGATAGGAACTTCATCAGATCTAAGTGGGTTTTTCATAACAAGATGAATGAATATGGCACAGTAATTCAAAAAAATGCATGACTGGTGTGTAAAGGATACTTCTAAATAGAGGGAATTTATGTTGATGATACATTTTCACCCATTTCATGGATGGAGACAATCAGATTATTTTTAGCTATAATAGTGCAAAGAAAGTTCATAGTGTTCCATATGGATGTCAAATTTTCATTTCTGAATGGGGTTCCAAAGGAAGAGGTGTACATTGAGCAGCCAGATGGTTTTCTCATTCAGGAAGATGAGAATAAAGTTTTTCGGTTGAAGAAAGCACTATATGGGTTGAAGCAAGCACTAAGAGCATGGTACTAAAGGCTGGATCAGTATTTGAAAAAGCTTGGCATTCAACGTGGTGGAGTTGATTACAATATCTATGTCAACAACAATAGTAATCAATGGATGATGGTGCTGGTTTCTGTCAATGACATAATATTTGGCGGATTAGATTATCTCAGTGCAGTAATTTTTCTGAATTCATGAAAAATGAATTTGAAATGTCAATGAATGGGGAGATAACGTTTTTCCTTGGTCTTCAAGTTTTACAAGGAAGGAATGGAACATTAATTTATCAATACTAATATGCCAAATAAGGTTCTAAGAAGGTTTGGAATGGAGAATTCCAAGGAAATTAAGACTCTGGTTGCTACACAGATGAAATTATCAAAAGATGACAGTGACAGGGCAGTTAATATCTCTGAATATATGCAGATTATTGGCAGTTTACTATACCTAACAGCAACAAGAACTGGCATTGTTTTCACCACATTCCAAGAAGTGAGATATCAGAGTAATACTAAGGAAATCCACATCCTTTCAGTTAAAAGAATACTTCAGTATATTAAGGGCATGATGGATTTCAGTCTGATGTATAATGAAAAATCTCAATCAGTGTTATTGTGTTACACAGATGCATATTGGGTCAGATCCGCCGATGATAGAAAATCAACGTCAGGAGGTGCATTCTATATTGGTGGAATGTGTATTTCTTGGATAAGAAAGAAGAAAGATTGCATTTCATTGTGCACTGTGGAAGCTGAGTATATTGCGGCCACTCAAGCATGCACACAGTTATTTTGGATGAAACAACAGCTTGAAGATATGGGAGTTGAAGTGAAGTCTCCGATTAGAATCTAGTGTGATAACTCAAGTGGTATAAATAGCATCAAAAATATCTTCCATCACTCAAGTACAAAGCACATTGAGATAAAGTATCAATTTATCAAGGAGAAAGTTGAGCAGGGAATTGTGAAGTTGGAGTCTGTGCCTACATAGCTACAGGTTGCAGATATTCTGAAAAAGGCCTTACCCAAGGAAGATTTTTAGAGACATCGACTTGAAATGTGAGTTCAGTCGACTCCCCGCACTTGAAAGAGTGTGAATGTGGAGTCCCCCTATCCCCAAGGTATGATGTGTTTTTCCCTAAATGTGCTGATATGTGTTATCTACTCTGTTACTGACTGCAAAGGAGTGACCTTTGGGTTCATTGACAAAGGGGGAGAAAATATTGATTAACCAATTGGGAGACAGTTTGGAAATTTGATACATCGTGATTGATATGGTGAGAAGCTGACATGTGGAGCAACAAGATAGGAGGAGAGAAATGAGAAAGGGGGAGAATATTAAATCTAACGATTCTAGAAGTGATCGATAAAAGCATAGATATCACGACAGCTGAGGATCGTGATAAAAGGAGTGGTGTTTGGAATGCAGTAGGAATATTTCCAAAAATTGGTATTAGTTTGGTGTCAATAGTGGGTGTTAGTGATTAAGTGATTCATTGATGAACATTTCATTTACTCGTGTTTCTCACATCGATCATTGCTCATATGGGGTTAGAGTATGTGTTGAGTAAATCCTTGATCGCTATCGGAATCGCAATAGGAGAATGGTGGATAAAGAATTTATGATATATCATTTTATGGAAGAGTTATCAAAAAACCCAAAGGGGGAGATTTTTGGGAAAAAATCCCTCAAGGTATCATTGAATCATTTTTGAGGTGATTGTGTTTTTTGACAAAGTGGACATCTGTGTTGTGATTGATGAAAAAGTATACCATGACATACAAATTTGTTTACAAAGGAGATTTAATGGCGGAATGTCGAGTTCAAGAGCTGTGGTTAATGATCAATGTTTGATTCGATAATTTCAACATAGGAATGAACGATCTGGAGGTGGTACAAAAAGAGAAGATACAAGGTGGCGCTGTTTTCCAGTGTTTGCCAAATTTTTGGGCCTGAAAATCAACAAATGAAGAAAATTGGTTTTTGGAAAAAGGACATGTGCACCATGTACTTGAAGGAGTGTAAACTTCTGCACCAAATGTTTTTCAAAATCAGAACATCAAAATATGTCAAAGGGATAAGGGGTGCTCATATTTTAGAGTTGGTCGTGGAAGTGATTTGTGCGGTAGAGACTTGCGCGATGAAACTGTCGCGCTAAGGGGAGACTTGCGCGCCATCGCGTATGTTGTCCAAATGCCTATAAATATAGGTTGAAACCTCCTCATTCGGTGTAGAGTTCAACACATAGAAAAATCAGAGCTCCTATCACGTAGGTGTGGTGGTCGTGCAAGTGGTGTGGGGTCACGCAAGTATAAGTTGTGCGCTAGGTGATTGTTGCGCGCCTAAGGTGGTTTGGGTGAGAAAGTAAGTGAGTCATGCAAGTTTTCTGTTGAAGAATAATGTGTCGTGCAAGTGGTCTGGTGAGACATGTGCGCCATATTTGAAGAAGCTCAAAAGTTGATGGTTGCGCACCAATATTGGTTTGGGTGTAAAAGGGTGTGCGTCGCGCAAGTTTGGAGTTGCAGAAGCTTGTGTCACACAAGTGGTTTAGGAGGACTTGCACTCCAGTTTTGACTTGCGCACTGATACTTGTGCACCAGCTTAGAGAAGGGATCAATGTAAGGTTGATTCACAGTAGAGATTTATGGTTGCGTGAAAGCTAGAAGACTACCCGATACCCTTGGTACAAAGAGAGATTCATCTACGAGTGAAGGTTGGACTTCAACAGAGGATCTATATAAAACGAAGGATGTATTCATTAGTGATAATGAGGAGACCTACTGGTCTATAAACTATGAGTTGATCCTTTCCAAAGCAGTGAGCAAAGGAAAAGGATGAAAGTGATCCTCTCCACCGACAGTGAGCCAGAGAGAGAGAAATAGGGAGTGACCCTTGGAAAAGTAGTGAGTTGACCCTAAACTTTGTAAATGTAGTGAGCCTAGGAATAGAAGTGATCTATCTCGAACCTTGTAAACAATAGTGTGCTTATACTGAAATTGGCACATCGACACATTTCCAGTATATGCTCCTTGGACGTAGCCCAGTGAGGGTGAACCAAGTAAAAACTTTTGTGTCATGTGCATGATTCACTCTCTGTTTATATTGTTCAACAAGAAATATATAGAAGAGTTTTTTTCTTAACAGTGTAACAAGATCATAACAAGATTTAATTTTAATTTAGTCATACCCTGATTCACCCCCCTCTCAGGGTATTCAGCCTTGTGGAACTAAGAAAAATATCGTTCGTTTTTCACCACCGACGCTCTTCACTGGTCATAAGTTCATTATTAAATAATAAATATTATTTATATTATAAAATTATTAATATTAATATTCAAATTATTATACACCTCTAATTCCATTCATTATTTAGGGAAAAAATCTTAAACTTGCACTATACTGAACACCACTTCCATGAAATATTTTTTTCCATTTTTCATTATAATTTTAGTTCCTTATCAAAGACATAAAAAATATTATTAACCATAATGGAAAAATAATTATATCATTATGAATAATTTATAAGGATATTATTTTAAAATAAATGAAAACATAACCATACTCACCGATAAAATTATGTCATGATTAGGTTTGGGGTGGTCTAACCACCTATATAACAAACGGTATTAAATTATATATTGATTGAATATGGGAATATTAATACTATTATTATTATAATTTAATAAGAAAATAATTATTTTTTTATAATTATATAAATTTTATATTTTGTTTTCACATATATTTAAAATATCATATTTGGTTTCTAAAATTACCAAAATAAGATGAAACCGATTCAATTTTCACATAAAATAACAAAATCACTAACTAAATGAGTTAATAGATTTATAATCAATATATTTTTTATATTATATTATGTTATGTTATCTAGAAATTTAAAACATTGGGAATAGAATAATGAAAAACATTGGTAATTTATAAAATGTTGCAACAAATCCAGATTACTCACACCTAATATTGAAAATTGATAGGTAATAACTAATATACATGTATATAATAACTATAAATGAACTTCATAAAAGCCTATAAATATGAGTGATGTTCTAAAATATAAAAATAATACATAATTTCTTTGGTATGAGATTCTATTGATTTACTGGAATTCTAGTATTAAGGTTATATTATATTAGGCTAAAATTTAATTTATAGAGATATATTTCTTATTATACACATTGTTTTTATAATAATTATGTATCAAATTCACCATTAATTTTTTTATCATGATTATATCATTATTGACTAATTTTAAAAATTATTTTGAAATCATAAACAGTAAGGGTTTTCATAAAAATATTTCTGATTTTATAAGGGTTTCTATGACTCAATGTGTGATACATTGGGTCATTTTGTTTCATACTTTGATATAATTTTTACGATTTCATTAACCCACCAATTATTCCAATTTTATAATGTATCTCATTCAATTTTGTTTGGAAAATTTATTTCCATAAAAATTAAATAATTATTTGATAACGTTATTTCTAAAATAAAATTATAACGATGGTAGGAATAACTCCCATTCTTACCAATGTGTCTTTTCTTCCATGTCCATATTTTTCATCCCAAAAATGTCTTGTCACATTTTTGGAACTAAAATATGGATTAATGCATGTGATCATCTTACAAATAATCAATAATTTTCAAATGAAATTTCTATTTCCCAAACTATGATGTGGGTTTTCGATAAAGGTGTTTGAGAATTGAAAAGGATTTTATGTATCATGGTTATATTTACTATATTACAATAAATTTGCATTATAAATTCATTATATATTTTCTATGACTTTATTTTTATATATTTAGTAAAAATTATTTTCTTAATATATCACTAATGTTTCTTTTCCAAACATTTTTATAAGGACTTTTTAGAAGAAACTAGTTACTTTTTCACTTTGAAATTAATTATAAAAATAATAACATGATATCTATTTTAAATTTTTTAAATGAATAGACTTACCAGAAATTTGGATTTTTTATACAATGTTTCATGGGTTTTCAATGTAAATAAATTTCCATATATTCTATGATGTTTATATGAAATTATTTTCTAAGAAAATGGGTTTTTTTGCACCATGATATTAAATGTAAAATTATATTGTTATACTAAAACCATTATTATTATACCGGTTGATTCTTTACCTATGTTTTCAAAAATAAGGATAATTAAATACTCGTACGTTAAAGTATCCTTAACTGCATTTATATTTCCTAATCACCATCATTGTATATAAATAATTTTTTCATCAAGCCCATTTTCACAATGAAGACACTAATTTTTATAAATTTGATTGTGTAGTTTTCACATAGATTATATAAGTCAACTTATTTGTGAAATTATTGACTTAACCTAAAACTTTTATCTATATTGTTTAAATATGTAAAAATTTTTATTATCAGGATAGAAGAGTATTTACCTTTAATGTTATTGAATATCAACATATAACAATTTATTTTTTATGGTTTTATCAGGTTATGATATTTTATGGAATTATAAATGATTTCCTTATGTGAAACATTCTATAATGGATATGAAACCCATTTTTGATTCATGGGTTATCTATGAGGTGATTAAAGAATTCCATTTTCATCTAATGAGACCTTCATGATAGGTGGAATGATTGATTCCATGTTCAACTCATATGTATCGATGATGAAGGGTGGGGTCCTATATCTTTGTTGAATGCATTAGCGGGGGATTTATATCTCATGAGATAATTATTAATGGAAATAAATGGATTTTTCACAAAGAAACGAGAGACCATACTTGTATTTTTTACAAAATAAAGAGTATAAAAACATTAATTTATTCACATTGTGTCCTGATTTTTATATTTGATCCATGATTATATATATATAATTATGGATATGTTATTCTCTTATGAATGTTGTTTAGTGACTCACATTTCCATAATCACATTATTATTTTCTTAGGTAATTCAATGTTGTAAGCCACTGATGATAATTCATTATATAAAATTGCTTCTGTATTTTATTCATATATATATATATGTGGATTATACCAATATTCATATATTAAACTAAATTGGGATCTTTTAGTATTACCTCTTATGTTTACCCTTTATAAGAATATATGATATCCCTATTCGTATGTTTTAATTTTACAAAATTGTTAATAAAAGTAATAAGTTTGATGTAGTTATAAGAGAATCATGTTTCCTGATTGTGGGAAATTATTATTACTTGTTTATTATTTAGTGGTATAGTATATAATAGTGACACAAAATTAACTTAAATTGGTATTACTTTATTTTAAATGATTATTCAACACATTACTGAAATACATGAGGAAGTTTTGTAATATTTTAGTGTCATTGGAAACCTAAAAACATAATATTCTATCTCAATGAATGAAATTCATCATATCCCTAAAAGTTCTTCTACTTTGTTACTGCTACTTAAAAACTTTATTACAAACCATGGGAAAAGAAACATAAGAAATGGATGAGCTCATAAGCTCAGTAAGGGAAAACAAAGAAGATATTTAAGCATAACATGAGAATATGGGTGTGAGAACTTTATCATACCATTTTAAGATCATACACTATATATAAAATAATCATAATACAGAGTAATGGAATAGTGATTGGTTTCCTATAAGATACAAATCATAATAGAATGAAGATAATAATCCATGATATAAAAATAAATAAAAAATACATGCTATTGTGAAATACAAATAAAAATAGAAAATCTTATATCAAGGAAACTTATCGAGGCTTTTATAACATGTTAGTCGTGGAATAATAACTAGTGTACCTCCTTCAGGATTGAAATGAAATCCTTTATACCCCCTTTCAGTCTTGGGATTTTCACTCATGTACACTCTTGTTTTGGTCTTTGGATTACATCTTGTACACCCTCTTATTTCTTGCTTGGGATACCCTCCTATGTACCCTATTATTTCAGTATTAGGATTCCCACATGTGTTCCCTTTGTTTGTTCTTTTTTGGGATTCAGATGAACCCTAATGTTCCCCCATGTTTCAGTCATGGGAATCCTTCTTATGTACCCTCTTATATTGGCCATGGGCAACCCTTCCGCACACCCTCTTGTTTCAGGCTTGGTTTTTCCTCCCTTAAAACCTCTTATTTCTGGCTAGGTATACACTCCAATATACCCTATTATATCATTAATAATTTATCTTTATATAATTTTTTGATGGAGATATAGGAACCACTCATCAAATAATTAAACTATACATGTGTCTTCTATAAGATATAAAAATTTCAATCTTGCCATGACCCATAATATGATTTCAGTACAATAAACATCATAGAATAACCCATTAATTGAAACAGGCATCACACAAATTATATTCTATCATAACCTATAGAAAATAAATAGGTTTCATAATCATTTCATCAAAACATATACAATTAAAAGGACAAAGTTTTGAATGAATATAACTCATGGAAGAGAATCATGTCCCATAATAAAATTAAAATCATAAACATAATACATCTAGAGAAAGAATCAGAATGGTGTAACTCTATCATATCCATAATAAATTATTAACAATATAAAATGATCACATCATGTATGGATATGGATTTTAAAATATAAATTGGGGCATTTCATAATGAAAATATCCTTTATCTGAAATTTTTTTCTTCACTAATTAAATCTTTTAAAAATAATTTTTTGGAAACCCACATTGTAATACATATAAATTATATATTTAAAAATTATTTAAAAAATTTCATGATAAAATATTACTTCCACAAAAAAATGATTTTGAAATCATAAATCATTCTTAAAAACCTCCTCTTGGAAAGTAACCTTGATAACTTATAATGGAATCCTTGAAAATAATTTAAAATACCTTTTAAACATTTAATTTTTTAAAGCCTTTTATTTTAATTATAATTTAAAATATGTAGTTTCAATAATATTAGTAAAAAAGTATTTATAAATAACAATGTAAATATTCAATGAATGCTTCAAGAAAAAAATGGTCATACTAGAAGCTAAATAATTACATTCTAAAATTCGTTTTGCACTATTAAAATATTAGAGAAGTGGCATGATCAAAAAAACATGTAGATTCCATTTAAATTTCTTTTTATTAAATAGGTAAAACATGGGTAAATATTTCTATTTATATATTAATATACAATTTTTAAATTTTTTTACATTTCATGGTTTTGTGAATAAAACTAACTTCTTACCAAACATTGGAATGAAGATGGGTTTTCTTATAAAAATTCTTAATTATATTAGGTAATAAAGAATAAAAAATGGATCCAATGAATGGATATATATTTTATTACCATAGGAGAATAAATTTCTAGGTATTTCATGATATATGAAGAAAAAAATTTCATCAATGGAAGCACAATCATAAACAATCTGTTTTATTGATGAGAGTGTAGAAATAAACCATTACCACATTGGGAACATATAATCACTATCCAATAGAAATAATAAAATAAAATTAAGCTTTAAATATTTTGAAATGAAAAATATTCATGATATACAATGGCAAAGGGATATATCTTTGCAAAAAATTATATAGGTGCATAACATGTCATGTTTGTAAAAGAAGGAAAATTGAGAGAAAATTACATTTCTAATTTTTTTTTAATTTATGTACCAAAAACCATTTTAAAGATAGATGATAATATGGATATTAAAATTACAATACATTTAAGTATAATAACAAAAGAATATGTTTATTTGAATTATATACAACAGACAAAAGAAATAAGTCATGAACATGGCATATGTCTTGTAAAAATAAACGTGAGACTAGAAATCCCTTAATACTAGGGTAACATTTAAAAAAGGGACTTAGTAAATGAAAAACATATATTTAAAATTTTAATATAAATAAATAAATTAAATTAATTTTATAAAATATAATAGGGATTTATACACACCTCATAAAAATAACAATTGGTGAATAGAGAATATATCTCATAGAATTATAAAGGATACTAGAAAATCCCTTACATTAAGTCTTGAATTTCTTCATACACATTTATAAAATCTATATGATTATATAATTTTAGTATAAATATACCACCAAACTATATTATTATATCTAATAACATATATTGTTTTATTATGACTTTATATTACCAGTTTATAAACAATTCCATGTTAATATTAAAATTCATCCGAAATCTGAATTATTTTTATATATGATTTGACTTTATATTCTTGATCCTATTACATATATCATGTAATGACCCAGAATTTTCATGTAATTTTTTTTAATATATGGAAATTTTACAAGTCTGCGAAAACTGACAGTGCGTGATTTCGAGGCCCGATGTACCCAAAATGAATTTCTGAACATTTTTTTGGATATATTCAGTAAATGTGTGAGAGGGTTTTTGTAACTTTTGATCTGATGAATGGAATTAAAATTTGAGGGCACCGTTGAACTCGCAGTGCCTGTATTTTCTTAAGCAGACCTTCACCTCAACTGCAGTAGGCCGAGGGTGAAAAATAGAATTTGTGTTTTTCATGAAAATAGAAATAAAAAAAAAATTATTTTATTTTTCTTTATGCTAAAACCTCTCGCATGTGTGTTATGGATGTGGGGACCTCTGAGTGTAAAAGCCCCATTTTGAATTCCTATTGGTGGGGACCACCTAAACCCCTTTAATGAGAGAAAACCTCTTGACTCCCCTACATTACATTTTTCCAACAAAATTCATTAATTCAGCCAATTAATTATTCCAACATGGTACAATTAATTGTGTCAACCTTTTTAATTTGATAAACATAAATTAATTATTTAGGCTATTTTACAATTTTGGTGGAATTGGAAAGATGAGAACTTTTGGTGGATTTTTCTCCCCAACAAAGAATGCATTCTCCAATGAAGAACATTCTCCCCAATGATGAACACTCCTATAAAGAAGAACACCAACACATGACTTCGAATTCCTCCTCAAGACATCCTCATATGGTGGACATCATCACCAATGAAGAACCACCTCCATCGAAGAGTATTTGTCTGATGAATGACCATAGATCAGAGGTGTTTGGCAGGAACGATAAACATCAACATCTTTAAATTCATTCCAACGCCAACATCAATGAACATTCGAGGTAGAATGGTTGTTTGAATTTCCTCCCCTTACCCGTTCTTGATAATTCATCGTAAAAATCTGGAAAAGATTATAGACCCTTGCTACCGCTCTTACACAGAGAGTGCGTGCCAAACAAACATGGCCCGACATCTCCGCAAATCTTATGTTTAATTGTTTTGTTCTTCGCAATTGAGGAGGATGACAAACAACCTCGGTGGTGAATGAGAACGGTGGCCGAAACCACCTCTGGCCTGGATGGAGGTGACGACACAACCGCATTGCCCCGTGGCACCTGCGCTCCCGGCGGCCTCCGTCGCCCACGACCCCCACCGCCGCAGGGCCTCTGCCACCTGCGGCCACTGCCGCCCCGCATCCAACACTGCCATGCGGCCTCCACTGTCCACGGACCCCGCTTCCCCATGGCCTTGCGTCGCCCGCAACCCTCTGCGGCCCTCACGGCCTCACCGTCTATTGCCACTCCGCCGCCAGTAGCCACTGCCCCCAACCCACCCCACGGTCTCCACTATCCATGGGCACCACCACCCTGTAGACTCAAGATGCTCGCGGCCTCACACCGCCTATGGCCTCGCCATCCCATGGCCTTGCCTATCCATGACATTGCCGTCCTGAGGCCCGGAGGCCCCCGTTGCCACGACTCCTTCGCAACCTCGACACTGCCCTCACGACCTCGAACAACTCCATGGCCCCGCGTCCTCAGCGCAGGCTGGACCCAGCAGGCCGGGTTGACCCAAACTGGGTTGGGTTGGGCCGGGTCAGTCCGACCATGTCAGACCAGACCCAGACCATCTAGGAGCTTTTCACTCAATCGACCATAACATTGGCACCAAACATCTGTTTGACAAACCGTCAACGACGCTATAAACCTTGGAGCAATATGGTACCTTTGATTATACCCCACTAGAGATTTAACTAAAGTTGGAGTATGGTCGGGTTGGATCGAGCACGAATCCAACCGGGCCCTCAAGACTAAAAGGCTAATAACTCATAGATCGGGCATATGATTGACGCACCATATACTGTGTTGAGACCCATATGGTGTGGTAGTCCTTTGTGATACTTATTAGTGGGACTTCGTGTCCATTGGAGTATCGACTTGTGGATCAAGGAGCAGACTCTCACGGATACGAGTAAACTTAGTGTGGGAACCTAGAAGCTGGCTATGACGTGAATAATGAAGAGTGATCCTATGTGGATCAACACCGAGCGATCCTGTGTGGGTTAGCACCGAGATATCTTGTGTGGGTCAACACCTAGGGATCCTATATGGGTCATCATCGAAGGATCCTGTGTGGGTAAGCACCAAGCGATCTTGTGTGGGATAGCACCTAGCGATCCTATGTGGGTCAGCTCCAAGCGATCTTATGTGGGTCAACAACAAAGCCTTTTAACAGAATAAGATGATCTATCCTTCGATTAATCACTTGTACTTCTGTAAATTAATTATACCTGGTGTGATCTGAGTTCGTACCTGTGTGGTACTATCCTTCATGGTAATACCTTAGTGGTATTCATCAATGTGGCATAACTTTGTGGTACTTACATTTATTGTATTCCTTCCTTTGGGAACAATTGAGCTTTGGGATAATGATTTGGGCCTTGTGATTCCTCATGTTTGAGATGGGTTTACTTGATAACTTAGGTATATGTATAGTCATATACCGAAGTAGGGTTTCCATTTGATTTCTTTCCATGAGGTTTATCCTCGGTGAATTTTGTGAGACCTTGAGGGTCTCGAGGTCCCTACTGAGTATACTCACCCCTGCATGAGCTATTATCACAACCTGTTGTATTTTGTGTAGACGATATACAACACTGATCGAGGCTGAGGGTACAGGGGCTAGACATGGGCTGGAGGTGGACCATATGGCATGACGGTATGCAAAGGAGACAGTTGGACAAGGAGTGCTGAGGAGGTGATCTGTACTTACCCTTCAGCTAGGATCCTCGGAGGACGACCAGGTAGCTGCCATTATTTTTCATCAGTTGTTTTTTATTTCAGTTGTACATGTACAATTACTGTTGGGATTGTATTCTGGAACCTTTTTTTACACTACGATTTATTATACTAAGAAGTTTTCTTGAGTTCGTATCTTGCTATGTGTTTGGTTCCATGTGTTTACAGGTTATAAAGGAAATGCCTTCCCAGTTTTTGGGAATACGCCTTCGGTGCTAGTCGCCAGCCCCTAGCCTATGGAAGGAGGGCAAGGGGTAGTCACGGCATGTGCCCCAAGGGACGGTTCATGACTAATTGGTATCAGATTAGTCATTTCTACCATAGAACATTTGAATCTGATATTTATTTTTAACTGAAATAGTGTTATGTGTAGTGAGTGTGGTTATCAGTTTAGGGAATCTAGTGGTGGTGCGGCGGATGACATATCCATACACCAGGACACTGACCTCTGATTTCTGACTTAGTGGACGAATAAACTGATTGTGTGTGTGTTTCCAAGAGTTTTCTTCTATATCTTTTTGGGTCATAACCCCAGATATAATTTTTTTACTATGGCACACCTTCTTTCTTACAGGATGCCTCCACGCAGATAGACTACTAGGGTTCCAGAGATAGTATGCATTGATAGCACACCGAGCGATGAGGCCTAGGTGCAGGGCCCTCATCTAGCGGAGGCACATACTGTACCATTACCCTTTGGGACACCGATTCCACCAGCACCAGTAGTAGAGGGTGCATGCCTCTTGAGTGTGTTTCATGAGTTCCAGTGCCATAGGCCACCTAGGATCAGGGGAGAGATAGACCCAGAGGTGGCTGAGGATTGGTTGGAGGTCGTGGTGAGTGTTTTCTGACTAGTAGGGACACCAAATGATCTCATGGTGATCCTTACCACCAGCTTTATATAGGTAGAAACAAGAAAATGGTGGAGATTGATGCTCCAGGTTCAAGACGAGGTGGCGCTTCTCTAGGAAGACTTCAAGAGCCTGTTTCGGGAAGATTTTGTTCTAGCGACTCTCTATGCAGTGCGCATACATGAGATTCTTCATCTACAGCAGGGCGGCATGACTGTGGCTCAGTACTAAATGAGGTTCACTGACATCTCACACTAATTAACTCATATGGTGTGGGACCCAGTCTTCAGGGCCTGAACCTTCAACCAGGGGCTCAGGTGAAAGATCAGGACATTAATGATTTCTCTTAGCATCTCGACATAGGAAAGGGTGTCAGATCAGGCCCTCTTAGTAGAGAGTTTTCATGCTGAGCAGTCACCAGCAATGAGACCCACTATCAGATGTCACGTAGTGGAGTCTTCTGTAGCTAGAAGTAGACAGATGTCAGTGAGGTCCAAGAGGACAAGACCTACAAGTGGATGACCACATGTTTCATGGTTTGTTGTGCGGCGAACCTAAGATAGAGCCATCCATTCCAGGAGAGGGCAGCGTTACACATACGGTGGGTAAGGTCACATGGCTCACGACCGTCCAAACCACTGTACGGATGATCAGAAGACGGTCAAAGGACAAACTATCCATAGATAGAGGTTCGACCGAGGAGTTCCGTAGGGAGCATGCAGATATGGCAGAGGAGTTGGTCGTGCATCTGACAGTGGGAGACAATTCGTTATGTTACTGGCACCACCACCAGGTGGTCCACCCCAACCATAGGGAGCATGAGGATAGGGGCGAGCATAACATCAGGTAGCTCAGGCCTATGATCACAACGCTTTAGAGATGATAAGAGATATGATATGTGTGTACTCCAACTTAGCTGCAGTACTTATAGACACATGTTTCAGTCATTATTTTATTCCCACTACCCTTGTTCGGTTCTCAGAGATTCCGATGGAGTCATTGGCTCAATCCTTATGACTAAAACCTCCTATTGGAGCAGATTTGACGATTACACATAGGTGCCGGAATTGTGAGCTTACTATAATAGGTGAGAGCTTTGGCTGTGATCTCCTAGTAGTGATGTCGAGGCCTTACGATGTCATCTTGGGATGGACTGGTTATCTATAGTCCATGCTCAGATTAACTGTATTAGGAGGAAAGTGCAGTGTGTCTGCACGGATGGTACCAGGTTTACCTTTAATGGTGAGAAGGGATTCTTTGCAGTGCATGATAGACTTACCCAGAGGAGGATTCAAACAATCACTAATCATATGGCTAGCCTTACCCTTGGAGCGGTTGATGTAGAGAGTCTGAGTTATTCTATAGTGGTGGAACAGTATGCAGATTTCTTCCCTGATTTTGTTCTACGTCTACCTCCTCGCAGAGAGGTGAACTTTTACATTGAATTGTACCCCTAGAAGACATAAATATCTACACCATCATATCAGATGGCTGTCGTAGATCATTGTGAGCTACAGGTATAGTTAGAGGACTTATTGGGGAAAGGGTTCATCTAGCCCAGTTCTTCCCCTTGGGAAGCCCCGATTTTGTTCACCTAGAAGGTAGATGGGAGATTGAGACATTGTGCTGAATATGAGCGCCTAAACCAGGTGACCATGAAGAAAATGTACCAACTCTTGATGATTGATGACCACTTTGATCGGTTGAAGAGAGCATAGTGGTTCTCAAAGATAGACCTTAGATCAAGCAATCACCAGCTCAGAGTACGAGATGAGGATGTGTAGAAGATGGCTTTCTGATTTCGGTATGACCATTATGAGTTCTTGGTTATGCTATTCAATGTAACCAACGCTCCATCAGTGTTCGTGGGACTCATGAATAGGATCTTTCAGCTATACCTTGATCTCTTTGTAGTAGTCTTCATTGAAGACATTCTGATATAATCAACTAGTAAGGAGGAGCATGCCTATCATTTTCATGTTGTACTGGACACACTCCGAGATCTCCATTTTTATGGTATGCTCTCAAAGTGCTAGTTCTGGATCCGAGAGGTTCAATATCTAGGACATGTCATATCAGAGGCTGGAGTTGCGGTGGATCCAGCGAAGATTGAGGTGGTACTTTCTTGGAAGCCACCTACGAGTGTGATGGAGTTACGGAGTTTTCTGGGATTGGATGCATACTACCGGAGGTTTGTGCCAGATTTCTCCAGAGTTGAAACACCTATATTAGCATTGACGAAGTAGGGGAAACCCTTCGTGTGGTCGGAGAGATGCCAGTAGACTTTTCAAGAGCTGAAGAAGAGGCTGACTAGTGCCCCCATATTGAGGCTATTAGAGGAGTGTGTAGGGTACGTAGTCTTTTGTGACACATCAGGGACTGTGATCAGATGTGTCCTGTTGTAGAGTGAGCATTGATCACATATGGTTATAGATAGCTAATACAACATGATTAAAACTATGCTACCCATGACCTAGAGTTAGCAGTAGTGGTCTTCTCCTAGATGATGTGGCGAAATTACGTGGTGGGCTAGAATTTTATATTTTACTCTGACCACAAGAGTCTCAGGTATATCTTCTCTCATAAGGACCTAAACTTGAGAAAATGATGTAGGCTTGAGTGCCTCTAGGACGATGACTTAGAGATAGTCTATACTCCTGGGAAGGGGAACATTGTAGTAGATGCACTCAACATGAGGTCTGGTATACAACTGCTAGGTGAGTTGATAGAGTAGCTGGACACTTAGTAGGTATCCTTTGTGGATTGGGATGGAGCAACTTTTCTTCAGACTCTTATAGTCACTCCCCACTTCATCAGTCAATCAAGGAGGTGTAGCATGGGGACATTGACTGCCGGGGTCGACATGCTCAGATATCCACATGATAGACACTTAATGGATTTCTTGAAGGTGGGGAGCACATAATCCCTTTCATAGGATGTTCCATGGTACTAGTATCACTTCAGGAGGAAGTGTTGAGAGTGTTCCACACGTCCCCTCCAGTGGTACATACAGGAGTGGTGAAGACGTACTAGGACCTCTGACGACAGAACTGGTGGACAGGGATGAAGAAAGAAGTAACATAGTTTGTCTCTCGATGCCTCACTTGTCAGCAAGTGAAGGCATAACATCAGGTACTAGGAGGCTTGGTTCAACATTTAGAGTTCCCATAGTTTATGTGGGATGGGATATCCATGGACTTCATGACAAGACATTCATGTACATCCATAGGTCATGACTCTATCTGGGTGATCGTTGACCGACTCACCAAGTCGGCCCACTTCCTACTGATCCAAGAGCAGGGATCAGTAGAGATCTTGGGATGCCTCTATGTGAAAGAGATTGTGAAACTACATGGAGTACCCTTGACAATTGTCTTTAATCGTGATACATGTTTTACTTCCTAGCTATGGAAGGGGTTGCAGGAGGATTTTAGGATGCAGCTTCGTTTAAGCACCGCTTTCCATACACAGATGGATGGCTAAACTAAGAGGAACATTAAGACCCTCGAGGACATGATACATTCTTTCATCCTCAACTTCGGTCATAGTGGGAAGGATCTCTTTCCTTTGGTGGAGTTTGTAAGAAACAACAACTACCACTCCACTATTGGGATGGAACCTTTTGAGGCACTGTACGGGAGACCTTGTAGATCACCTTTATGATGGAATGACCCATGGGAGTCAGCACTTGTGGGTCCAAAGATGGTATGGGATACAATGGAGAACATGTAGATCTTCCAGGAGTAGATGAAGACTACAGAGAGCAGGCAGAAGTCATATGCTGACAGGAGACAGAGACCTCTAGAGTTTGAGAATGGTGACCAAATCTTTTAACGGGTCTCACCTAGATGAGGATTACAGAGATTTGGCTGAGACATGAAGTTATCTATGAGTTTAAATAGACATTTTTTGGTCGTCTACAGAGTTGGCGAGGTGGCATACCTTTTAGATTTTCTACCTCAGTTGCACCAAGTGCACGACGTCTTCCAGGTATCCAAGTTGAGGAGATATGTGCACGACCCTTATCACATCATCGACCAGGGCGAGCTGGACAACGATAATGGGGTGAAGTTTATGGAGCTTCTAGTCGAAATTGTGGATGGACAGTCACATGTCCTTTATGGGAATTTGATACCTCTAGTGCGTGTACGTTGGTAGTCCAGGATCTTCCATGAGAGCACATGGGAGCAGGAGGCTCAGATACGTGCACAATACCCACACTTGCTCCCGTAGTTTGACTTGTGGCTTATGGGGATATAAAACTCTAAGGTGGGGAGAATGTAAAGACCTGGAATTTCTGTATAATTTTTTATATGGGAATTTTATTAGTCCGCGAAAACTGATGGCGCGTGATTCTAAGGCCTGGTGTGTCCAAAATGAATTTCGAAACATTTTTCCGGGTACATTCAGTAAATGAGCGGATGGGTTTTTGTAACTTATGAACTGGTGCTTGGAATTTGAAATGTAAGGGCACCTTTTAACTCACATAAATGGTATTTTCTTAAGGTTACCTTTACCTCAACCTCAGTAGGTCAAGGGTGAAAAATAGAATTTTGGTTTTTCGTGGAAATAGAAATAAAATAAAATAAACATGTATTTTGATTTTATTTTTTCTAAAACCTCTGACATTTGTGTTATGGAGGTGGGGAACACTTAGCCTAAAACCCCAATTTTAAATTCCTAAAGGTGGGGACCACCTGAAACCATTTAATGAGAGAAAACCACTCAACTCCCCTAATTTTAATTGGTCCAACACAATTCAATAATTGGTCCAATTGATTTTTCCAACGTGGTACAATTAATTGTGCCAACCATTTTAATTTAATGAACTTAAATTAATAAGTTGGGAAGTTTTCAAATTTTAGTGGAATTGGGGAGAGAACTTGTGGAGGATTCTTCTCTCCAATGAAGAACACATTCTCCAAGAAGAAAGCGCTCCCCAAAGAAGGATGCTCCTCCAACGAAGAACGCCGAAACATGACTTCGACATCTTCCTCGATAAATCCTCCAATGGTGGACATATTCAACAAATAAGAACCACCTCCATAGAAGAGAGTTTTTCCATTAAACGAGCTCAGATTGGAGGCATGCAGTGGGCACGCAGAACATTGACATATTCAAATTTTTTCCCGTGCCAACATCAATGAATCTTCAAGGTAGAGTGGTTGTATGAATTTTATCCCCTTACCAATTTTTGATAATTCATCATAAAAATCACGAAGAGATTATAGCCGCTTGCTACCGCTCTAACGCAGAGAGTGAAGACCAAATAAACATTGCCTGACCTCTCTGAAAATCCTTTGTTTAATTATTGTGCTCTTCATGATGGAGGAGGATAGCAACCAACCTCCTTGGGGCATGAGAAGGACGATCGACACCATTGCCAACCGCGACAATGGAAAAATCGAAACCACACCACCCACAGCCTCTGTCGTCCTTGGCACCACAACCCAGTGGCCTCGTTTCACCCGCGGCCATCCATGGCCCCTATGGCCTCACCGCCCAACATTGTCCACCACCCATTGCCCCCGACGTCCTGAAAAATCCATCGTCCTTGGCCACCACCACCCCGTGGCATCACACCACCCACAACCTCACCATCTCACGGCCTCACCACCCGATGTCCATCTGAGGCCCCTGCGGTCTTGCAGTCCCGCAGCCTCGTAGCCTACGCACCGCCATCGCAGCCCTGCACCACTCCGTGGCCCCCGTGATGCTAGCACATGCTAGGATAGACCCGGCGGTCTGGGCCAAACCTAGTCAGCCGGGATGACCCAAACTGTGTGTGGTCGGCCCAAGCCGGGTCGGTCCGACCAGGTCAGACCGGACACAGACCAACTATGAGCATTTCGATCTATCAGAAATAACTTTGGCACTAGGCTTTAGTTTGACAGGCCGTCAACGACGCAGTAAACCATGGAGCGAGACGGTCCCTTTCAGTATAACCCCTAGATATTTGGATAATGTAGGAGTACGATCAGGTTGGATTGAGTAAAAATCAAACCAGGACTTCGGGACTAAAATGATAATAACTTACAGACCATGCATCCGATTAACACACCCTCTTTTGCATTGAGACCCCTATAACATGGTGGTTCTATGTGATACTTCTTTGTGGGACTTTGTATTAGTTGGAGTATCTACCAGTTGCTCGAGGAGCAGAATCTCCTCGAGATGAGAAAGCGTAATGTGGGAACCCAGAAGCTGGCTGCAACGTGAAGAATGAAGAGTGATATTGTGTGGGTCAGCACTGAGTGATCCTGTATGGGTCTGCACCGAGCAGACATATGTGGGTCAGCATCTAGCGATCATGTGTGGGTCAGCAATAAGAGATCCTGTGTGGGTCATAAAATAGAGATCTTTTGTGGTTGCACACCTAGAGATCTTCTGTGGTTCAGCACCAAGCGATCATGTGTGGGTCAGCAGCAGAGCCTCTTAACAGAATAAGATGATCAAGCCTTTGACTAATAATCTATACTTCTGTACTTAAGTTATACCTGGTGTGAGATAAGTTCATACCTGTGTGGTACTATCCTTTATGGTAATACTTTGGTGGTATTCTTCAATGTGGCCTACTTGTGTGCTACTTACCTTCGTAGTATTCCATCCTTTGGGAACAGTTGTGCTTTGGGATAATGAGTTGGGCCTTGTGATTCCTCAGGTTTAAGATGGGTTTAATTGATATCATAGGGATATGTATGGGAATATACCTATGTAGGGTTGTTAGTTGATTTAATTATTTGTGGTTTATCCTTGGTGGATTTTGTGAGACCATGAGGGGTTTGGGGTCCCTATAGAGTATCGTTGTACTCACCCCTACATGGGTTATACCCGCACCTTGTTGTGTTTGGTGCTGATTGCGAACAACACTGATCGAGGATGAGAGTACGAAGGCTAGATGGGGCGTGGAGGTGGACCATACAATGTGACGGTATGCAGAGGAGAAAATCGGATGGGGAGTGCTAAAGAGGAGATTTGTACCTACCCTTCAGGTGGAAACCTCATAGGATGACACAATAGCTACCTTTCTTTTTCTTCAGTTGTTTTTTATTTCAATTGTGATTCTACTATTACCATTAGGCTTGTATTCTGACCCCATTTTGAAAACTATAATCCATATTTTACTATATAGTTGGCTTGATTTTGTATCATGTTGTGTGCTTGGTTGCATGTGATTACATGTTATAAAGGCAATGCCTTCCCATTTTTAGGGAATATGCCTTCGGTGCTAGTTGCCAGCCCCTGCCTATAGAAGGCGAGCTTGGGGTAGTCAATGCATGGGCCCTGGGGGACGGGTCGTGACATATCATGATATTATTATTTATATATTGTAAAACCTGATATAAATATCATATATATTAAATATTTAAATATTTACAATAATCAACAATGATACACTATTTGTTGAGACAGTAGGGTATATGTACACATTAATGTTGTTTATGTTTTCTTGTTATACCGAGAGGAATAATATAAATGAAATATATGTTTATATATATATATATATATATATATTAAAATTACATTATATTTATTATTTCATCCATTCATATAAATTTACTAAACCCGTCCATAATTCAGTATATGCAATGTGTGAATGAATCAGGTCGCTTTAAGGAGGCAGAAGTCCACAATCCAGAAAGGATGTTATCATATTTTCACAAAATGGAAAACATTAAGTTATTATTTATATAATATTTAATAAAGATTAAATATGTCATAAATATTATATACATCATATTAAAATAATAATTTAATCATAATACCCTACCGTGAGAGGTTGTAAAGTAAAAATTAATGACATCATTTCGAGAAACGATAGTCTGCCGTACAGACAAATTATAAGTTCATTACATATTTTATAGATGTGTGTAGGAGTAAGAGGAAACCATATAATGAATAATATATGCATATTATGGGTACATAGGTTATTATATAATCATTTAATAAAAAAATTGGGGTGGTCGAGAATGAAAATCAAACAAAAGTGCTTTTGAAGGATTCTACATATTCTTGGGGTAACTCATTTTTGTTTTCACTAAAGGACCTCCATGGATATATTTTGGCATAAATTGAGGCCTATATGATCAGGGGAGGGATATTTTGAGTTTATTAGGGAAATATTTGGAACAATATGTTTCATAAGTGGTGTGATGAGAGGAGTATGAAAGGATTCCTTCTATAAGTGTTGAGAAAGACACATTGGTGAATCCTAAAAATATTTAAGTGATACCCACATTTTAGTTTTCATCCAAGGGTTAAAAATGAAAAATTATAGATTCTTATAATTTTATTGGTAAATATATTCTGGGAAAATAAAATTTCCCCTGTTTTTGGAAAATTTTACTGCTTATATTATATGTTCAATCATTAAGTAAGCTTATTTTTAACTTAATCACTATAATTAATTTTAATTACTTTCACTAATATTTTTGGTCATAATGTAATTTATTGTTTTATGAATTTATATTTTATATTTATTTAAAATATTTACTAATATTTTCCAAATTACAATAAAAAGTGTATAAAATTAGTTAAAAATTAATCTAGGATACCGGATGAGACAATGAGTTTTTGAAAATGAAAAACGATCAAATGATTGATATGTTTTTCTATATATATTGAATATGAAATGTATTATAATGACAAAAAATCTATAGATAAATGTATTATTTTTCTAAATTTACATTTAGGATAATTTAAAATTTACTATAAATATATAAGTAAATTAGATTAAAATATAATTTTCAATTAACATTTAGTTTTTTTCACCTTTCATCAAAAAAATTAAACATGTCCAAAAAATAACAAAAAATTAACCAACATAAATTTGGATACTATGATTTAAAAAACGATAAATATTATTTCAAACAAAAATTATTAAATATTAAGAAATATGTTTAAAATTGGTTATCCATTAAGCAGAGGTAAAATAATCATTTTGAGAAATGTACATATTTTATTTGAACAATTATATTTATTCTTATTTTATGCCTAGAAAATAAGTTGGATGAGGGTGATTTTTTTTACTAAATATATAATATATATAATTAATTAAAAATATATATCCAAGGAGGTTTGTTTAATTTATTGAAATAAAATTGTTTCTTCACATTTGAAATTTGTTTCTTAGAAGGTTAGTTAATTTATTCTTAAATAGTTATTACGTTCATATAATTATAATTGATAAAAAAGAAATAAATTTTAAATAAATTTTTAAACCATGTTTTGAATATTTAGTCAATATTATTTATATATTACATTCTAACTGCTAGGTGATTCTAATAATAATATTTTAATATTATTATTAATAGTATATTTTAGTTCGGTGGAACTCAATCATGTGTATAACATAAGTAATTGATGGGACATATTATTTTGTGCAAAATAAACTAAATAAAGTGTTGTCTGTACCAAAATATAATATATGTTTTGAATGTAGTGAAATATTACATGGTGTTTAACATAATACAAGACAACCATATCGTTTTCATATAAAATAATCTATATTTAGTGTTGGGTGAAGTGCAAAATATTTAAATGATTAAATTAATTTGAAAAAAAGCACAAAATATTGGCATGTTACATGTATAGTGGGAAAATGATAATTAGTGGGAAAAGAGGATATTTTTTAGACAATGTTTTCCCTATTTCTAAAAAACTAAAAATTATAAGGTATTAGAAATGTATCATATGGGAATACATTATTTATGTTATGAAATTTAGATAGTTAGGTCCATGGGATATCATATGGAATGGATTAGAAAATCTCAGAGAGATTCTCACCAAATTTACTCAATATATGAAATATAGCACGAACCATATGGAACTACCCAAAATTTTTTGTTATGAATAACTCAATTTTGAGTCCTTCATGCTATAACACCCATGCTCATTTAGTGATTTATCCAATTAATTTAATTTTTACTAATATTTTGACATAAATGAAAATAAATTTGAAATCCTAGAGTGCTGGAATTATAAATATTATCTAGTAGTGGTTTATCATTTATAATATGTTGAAGAACAATGGTTTCCTATAATCTATAACATAGGGAAATATGATGTTATAAATTACATAGAATAAGAGGAGGTTAAGAACATATTTTTGAATTTATATTTTATAGAAACACTTATGACTATAATAGAGGGATAATTCATGTAGTGTAAATGAAAGGAGGTTGAATCCATAAGTACCTATGATGAACATTTAACAAGAATTTAAATTAATGTTTCTATTTATATCATTTATCTGGAATAAAAAATATGTTATCTATTTATTGGATTAAAAGCAAGTCATATAAAATCACTAGTTATAAAGGAATTTGATAGCACTTAAGAAATTTTTTGATGTTATATCAATGTGGAAATAGAAATTAATTACACCACGTAAGATTATGATTATCCTCAGATGTATTAATCTAATGAATTTAATTTTCTTTATTTTGATTTATAATTAGAGAATTGAATAATACGGTTAGAGTGGTTTCAACAGTGTATGGGGCCTGTTCATAGCTCAATGCTCTGGGTTTTGGAAAAAATAGTCCATGCACACTATTTGTTTAAACCATGCTCCTAAGGCCTCGTGTTTTTGTTAAACTATATGAGGTGATATAGAGGGGCCACATGCACTATGATCAATTTTCTAAAACCATGTTCAAATTACAAAATCATAGTGCTTCTTCTGTAGTGCCCCCACATGGATGGAACATGGTCTAGAAAAACCATAAATTCAAATTATGGGCCCCTCTAATAAATGGTAATATTATTCCCTTTCAATTGAAATATTATAAGTGAAAACCGTAATTTTATTTCATATATATGAAAAACAATACTCCATTCATATTCTAGCCTAAATTGGCCCATATGTTGGGAATTTATGGTTCTCCTTCATCAAGACATTGATCAAACAATAGTTTACTATAATTGTTTAATAACGGGTTGGGAATCAATCTATTAACATTCATTCTCAATTTAAGTCTCAAAATTCAAAATTATTTATAGTTGGTATGAAATTATAGAATTTTAGGAAGTTTTTCTATTTTTAATTTTGTTTTGATCCATGTAAAATAAGATGCTAATACTAGAAATCTGTTCATCTACCACCATAAAGAATGTGGGCTATGAGTTTACCCTTAAAGCCTAATCCCTTATATATGTCATAGTTTTTTCACATCCTTGTTTTTCCTATTAATTTAATATATAGTTAACCTATATTATTTTAATTTCCAAATTTTAAATCAAAACATCATGTTAGACCCCATTTCTATCATTGGAGGTTTTGACCTCAAATTGGTTCATCACTTTGTATGTGTCTAATATATGCACATGTTGAATGCAATATTTTTTTAACCAAAACACCCCTTTTTTTACGGGATTAACTTTTAAAAAGGTTTTATTTATATAAATAAATGAATTATTTCATTTTATTATGTAATGTATATTCACATGGAAGTTATTAAATTCTAATGGAATGATTAATGGTGTGATGCCACCTTTGAACCTCTTCTATCTATAAATGGAAATATACTGGATTAAATTAAACATAAATTATTGATTGGAATAGTTTTCAAATACCCTTATAATAATTAATAAATTTATGGTTCTTACTATTGATATAGATGTAATTATTTTTAAATGAGTGGTCATAATGGATCTAGAATTTATTTTTGAGGGAGTTCCCTAAGATTTCAAAGGAAACCACCCCAATTATTTGAGTTAGTTTCCAAGGGAGATAACCACATTAAAATTAAGAATTTATTTTTATTTTTACATAAATGACTCACTATAGTACTAATTATTCACACACATCATATATAATAATTAGTATGACTTGGATACATGCACTGCATTATTCCTAATTTTTGAAAAAATGTGACACCATGGATTATCTATTAAGGATATTGTCATGCTTAGACTGAGATTTACTATTGACATGTTTCATGGACTTGGTTTGATACATTTGTAGTATAATATGTAGGGTGTTCCCTTATATTAAAATTAATCCCCTATATCTTGGCTGAATTATTATTTTCTATGAGCTAGCATGACCTTAGTTTCACATTGAGTTGCACCATCCAATTATCACTACATAGACACCATGGATATAGATTGGTTACCACATTATATTTTATCCATCTACTTGGAATTATTGGTTATATTATTTGACCATGAACATTTATAGGTCTCCCATTCAAATATATCTAACTAATTTCTGATTAGTTATGGTCTCCAAAGCTTATTATAAGGGGTTGAGTATAAAATAATTATTATTTAATTCATCATTCTCCATTTCTTATTATTATACAAACACACTATTAAATTTATATACAGAAAAAAAATATTTTAATAAATGACATTGGTTGTGTACTAATGAGTATATATCACACCATATGTAGGCCCTGATTGGTATCCAAAATGGCTTCATGGATGTAGACAGGGATATAGGAAATATACCCATCATGGATATTTGATTTTCTTATAGCAAGGAAGATTAGGAGTACATGACCCATATTTTTGTTTTGATGCTATTAGAGATAGACCTTCTATTTTTTTTATTTTGATATACTTATACTTTATGTATTCTAGATTCTGTATATGCATATTACATTTTGAATTGAATCATTAAATTATTATCATATTTTGTACAATGATGATTCTTATTGCTCAGTTTATTTATCATATATTAAATTGATTACTTTTTTCTCCTCTTGTTATTATTTATTATCGACATATATCCTTATTCTGTTATTATAAAACTATATTTTTCTCTATTAATGATGGTATAGTATCCTAACTTTACCAACATAGACCCTCACTACTAGTCAGAATCCTCTATCCCATGAGGATGCACTCCTATGGTTTTGTGGACAATGGAGTTCAATTACTTATGAGTGAACCTAGACCAAGACATCATAATTTGGTATCCAAGTATCTTTTAATAACCTTAACATATGGGATGGTAGATAGGGGACTATCACATGTTGGAATTTTAAAATGATTCTATTCGTATAAGTTACAAAAACACACTTGGAGACAATGTTTAACTTCATTTGATGATATTTAATGTTCTAGATTGTTCCTATTATAGTGGTTCTGATTACACATTTGGTGAAACACATGAATTTTTTATTTTATTAATATTGGATATTTTATCATTACCATTTCCACAATATGGAGGGATGTAGATTATGATTTATAATTATAGGAACATGATGATTGCATTTTCATGCATTATTCCATTCCATTTTTACAAAATACTTTCTTTTCTTATGATATATTCCCATTTCATTGGTAGCTATATTTGCAATTTTCCTCTATTTTTATATAACGATAATATAATTGAATGAATTATTGTGTACGGATCAGCCCAAATGTTTTTCCCTTATAACATGTTGTTGGAACCACAATTATCCAATTATAGTTTGTTTGATCATGGACCATTAGTTACATGAGATGAAACATTAGTTGGTTACAATTACATGGATTATAATTAAAATTTAAAGAGTGTGTGACTTTTTTAATAAGTATTGGTAATACATCATATTAAACCATCATAAAATATCAGTTATAGTTATATATTATACATTTACATATTACAAATCATTAAACAAAATAGCATGGGAATGGAAGATACATCTAACTAAACCATTATATATATATATATACAGATATACAAATTTATGCACTTATGAACTCTTGAATTAAAAAAATTGGTTCTACAAAAATGGGGATGTCTATTATATTATAAATGGTTTTTTATTTATAAATCGTAGTTTACACTTCACATATCTGACCCCCTTTGAATAACAAATGGAAACTGACAAATACTATAGCCTTAGATCATGGATATTTTGGTTATTATATATATAGAAAAGGGATAGATTGATTTTTTTGTATCATGAGAGCATAATTTGGTTTCTTATTCTATTTTAAGGTGTGTTCTATAATTGTTTTGATAGATTAATCCATAACGACCTAAGGTTGAGTTCCAGAAATGTGAAAAAACCAATATTTTATGGTGCAGAGACCTAAGTGAACAATAGTGCTTCTAGGGGAACCTCCTTTTAAACCAGATTACCTATTTTGATATGATTTTCTATAGATCATTCTAACCATGGAAGGAGCCACCTGACCTACCTCTACTATGGTATAGTTAAAGCTAGAATTTTTGTATTTGAATCCAACCACGTGTTTAGGGGATGATAGCCCATAGTTTCTTGATTAATGGATAGAGGCTATGATATCCTTAATTTAGCATATGGGGTTATATATATAAAGGAGTGTCCCTATTAATGAATATATACATCATTTATCTTCTATGAATTTTTTGTGATTTTACTAACAAGGAAGGATATTATCTTGATATAGTCATGATAGAATATTAGGGTTCCTTCTATGAGTATTTTATGCCATAGATGACGAGGGATGACTGAGGTTGACAATTTAGGCATCTCAAAAAAAGGATCCCAATTAGTTATTAATTACTAAGTTCAATTTATAGAGTGGATGTGTTTTCAAACCTCTTTTAATGGTGATGAACATTCGAAATTTAGATGATAATTGGATGGGAATATATATTCCTTATATTCTTAGTTAAATGTCTTATGTCAGACTACGGTTTTGGGTATTGTGAATCAATACCTTATCACTGAGCACAACATGAGGGAAGTTGATGGTATAAGAAATAATGGTTTAAACATGAATTAGGGTTGTAGTTTTTATAATGATAGGAAATGTAATATTTGAGGGATCCTGACAGAGTAGTGGTATCTAATGTATTCACAGTGATAGTTCTATGATATGTCATCCAAGTGGATGGAAATGTCATGTAATGCCTCAGTGTGACCACGAACCAGTTTTGTGTTGAGACTACAGAATAGTGGGAAATAATTATCAGGTTTTTGGACCATTAAATCCATTTCTAGAGGAATACGATCTGTTTTGGCTCCATCTTCTTATGAAATATATAAAACTCAACACCATGCTATGAGATGGACATGAAATATCTGTAGATTATAATGATATTGACATAGCTAAGGAAGACCGACTTTGGATATAAAGTTCCAACAATGTGGACCTACTCTAGTTAGTAGTTTTTTATCTCAAGGCCATTGATATGGAAAGAAATATACCGGGATCACTATTCATGAGTAACAGGGAGTCATACCTTCTATAATAAAACGAACTATCTTGGTATCCAAAACTATAGTATCATTAATTTTTTATATAGTGCATCAAATTATTATATCTTTGGTATTGTCATAAAAACCCTTTGGCTCAAAATTTAGTTTTTATATCGAGTGATTACTCTAGATACACCATTGGGAGTAAAATAAGAAACTTAATTCCAATATAGTGTGTTTCTCCTCATGGTCAGTAGTTATTATTTATTATATAACCCGTTCATTGTCAAGATAATTTTATTCAGTTTCATTATCAAGATGGATTGGTTGGATCTATATCATTCTCAAGATTATTTATATAACCTAGTGGTGCCTTTCACAACAACTGAGGGTGGTACATATATTTATAAGGAAAAATAGGATGTGTAGAAATGTCGAGATGGACCAGATTATCATGGGTTGTGGGATGTGATAACCCATATTATTATTTCTTTTTTTAGCTATTGGAGAATGTGATCCATTGATTCCATGTAGTGGTATATAAATTTAGGTAATATTCCCTGAATACATTTATAGGATACCTCTTGAGAGTGGTAGATTTTACAATAGTTTTAGTACCATGAGATACACTGGGATCTATCTTTCCTTATAGGATGGAAGCTTTTTCACTTCAAGAATGCAAGAAATAGTTGGAGAGAATACATACCCAAGCATTTTTATAGCCTAGTACTCCTCCTTGGGGTTCACCCATGATTTTTTCTATGAAATCATCTTATAAACTAAAGATGTGAGTGGATTTTAGAAAGTGAATTAGTTTACAATTATGTACTAGTATCCCTTACCTAAAACATAAAACTTCTTCTACCAATTCTGAATAGTGATGGATTTCTCTACAATCTATTTGATGTTAGGCTATCATTACTTATGTGTCAAGACTCTTGAAATATTTCATAAAATTGTTTGAAGTAGGTATACATTCTATGAGTATATATTTAGGCTATTCAGTTTGAAAAAATTCATTATATATTTTTAGATATGTAAAATTGGGGTTTCCATCTATACATGTATTCATTTATGGTGGAATTTTTGGATAAAATCAGTGTGTCTTATCATACAAGAAATAAACATGTAAATTTTTCTGAGATTATCTTGAATACATTGATATAGTATCAATTATTTTTTTAGTTAACCCAATTCCACTTTTGGATTGATAAGGCTCACTTCCTGGGTAATATAATATCATACTTAGTAGTATTCGTAGACACAAATAAGTTTAGAACCATGGTTTACTGGGATCATCGTAATTTTTTTTTTGAAATGAATCATTTTTTGGGGTTATGAAGAAATTATATGAACTTAATTGACAAACTTTTCATGCCCAGTATAACATCTTATGATATTGAATAAGAAGCGAGTAAATTGTTTTTAGACTAAAGCATGTGAGAGGTCCTTTTAGGAGTGGTATAGATTGTCTACATTAGTGATTATCTAGATTATTATAGATCTAGGTATAAGAAATATGGTATATTATAAGGCATCAAGAATGAGGATGTGAAGAAATATAATATATGAAGATCAAGTTATGGTGAATGGGTCTCGTCATCTAGGGTTGCATGAGAGGAATTACCAAACACATGATCTTGAGTTAGACTCTATAGAACACAACATATATTTTTTTAAACACACTTTGAAGGAAAATTGTTTTTATTATATATGGACCATAAGAGACATAAATAAATATTTACCCAATATGAAATGAATTCCAAATAGTTAATAAGTACTGAATTTCCACATTAGTTTGAAATAAATATTTCTTATACATTGCCTGAGGGAAAACCATTTTCTAATTTTATAGGCTTGAAAAATCATACATATGTAATTTAAGATCCCAAAAATTAATAGAAGTTGATGGAGATATTTTTATAGCTAAATATAAAGGTGAATGAATGTCATTGATATCTTATTAATATAGATTAAACAATTACCTCAACACTAATGGATAGGGTGAAAATGAGGCACCTATCATACATATATGGCTGGGACCAAATAGAGATAGTTTTTGGAAGGGGTACACTAATAGTTTGGGTTGTTGTTGGGTAAGAGATATTATGAATTAATGAGAGAATCTGGTTTCATAATGATTTTTGAGAGTAATTATTACAAGGATATCATGAATATCTTTGGGTTGCAAATACAATAATTATAATTATTTACCAAAAGTTATGTGTAAAGTATTAATGGATGGGAATAAAGATGAAGATATCACTGTTTTCAATAAGAGTTCTATCTATCTAAAAATGAAATCCAAAAACTGGTGACCAGATGTGATTTTACAAACATTACCCATTCTTTAGATGAAATGAAACATCATCACCTTATATTATGTGACTAGATTACTAAGATCCCCATAAGGCAGTGACGTGACATGGGTGATTTTTGGCCGAATAATGAATGTCACCCAATTTGACATATCAAGGAGACATTATCATTTGATGATCTTGGTAGGTTATATTTTCTTGAGATAATATAAATCCAAAGAGTCCCAAAGACATTTGTTTTAGATAAATACACTTATATTACATCTCGGTATTGGAAAGGGTTGTAGAATAACTTAAATTACTAAGAATTTATTAGTAAATGATAAGACCCATAGATTAATAAATATTCTGAGCATAAAAATTAGGTATCAAAAGACATTCATTGATCATTTGTACATGATTTGTATGGTTCTTGGGAAAAGAACATACCACTAGATGATTTTTATTTTAATAAAATATTTCATGAGATGATATAGATAGATCCTCATGAGACCATATATGTATGTATTTGTCATTAACCCCTATTTTAGTTAGAGGTTGGAGAGGAAACTATATTGGGACCTCATATTATTCATGAGACATTGGAGCAAGTTAAACTTATGAAAAATCACATGAAACTATTTCAGTATTAGAATATGTCAAAGGATAATCATATTTTATGGCCTAAATAGCTTGAGATCATGGATCAAGTATTCTCTTGTGTTTCACCTCGGATATAACATTAATGTATTCAAAAAATATAGATGTTAGATCCTAGTTTTTCTAGATCCTTTAATATTTGGGAGAGGTTTAGGCTAGTAGAATATCTGATAGCTCTTTTTTATAGGTACTGATCAATGCACAATGTATTCTACAAGAATTATCTTTTCCATTATAACTCTGAATCATCTCATTCATTTTATATTGATGATTTCATTTTAGATCCTAATGATTCCTACTAAAGTTATCATATTCATAGAATGCATCAAATAATTAAGTCTCAATTATTATTATCATTTACATTTTTATTTTTTATATGGAATTAACGATGATTACATGATGAGACATTTGAATGGTCGGCTAAGGGACATGATCAATGGAAAATGTTATTCATTTATGATGGCTTACAACTCTCCAATTGGAAACACAGGGATGAGTTTTTATTTTTGGAGTGGTTTTAGGTTCTAAATTTTTCATATAGGTAAGAATATCATAAATTTTATTATTAATCATTAGTTTTATTCAAATTAAAATTTTTAACAATATTATGATAGTTTCATGGAAATTCAAGGATTTTTTGGAGCCTAGAGCTATAGGTTCTGGGATAAATAAACATGCCATGTGGTTTTATTTAAAAATTACCCTAATGATACAAGGTATGGTTAAAATATATAGGTGATTTGCGGAACTAAATAGGGACCTCATAGGTTGTGAATGTTTTGTAAAAACATGGTGCATAAGCGACACACATAGTTCAACAAATATAGATATCCCACATAGTTAGTACACGATATGTCTTTATCGGTCATCCAAATTGTGTTAAAAATTAATTAATTTTATAATTAATATTTTTCATGAGCACTTATTAGTTTCCAAAACTTCTTATTTTTTTAACATAGAACACATCTCCATTCACATTAGAGAATAATTGGGACCTCGAGATTAAAACTTAAGCTCATATTTCAATCAAACCCTGATCAAACTAAAATATATCAAATTTTTTAACTATTGGTATGTGATTTAATACATTACCTTCTACTAAATTTATATCTATATATCTCCATTTTAATTTTCATAGGAGCTAATAAACCCTATTTTTATAGAAATTTCATATTTCACCATTTTCTCTCAATCCTAGCCAAATCAGAGGCTAATACAGGATGAGAGTTCATCTACCACAATATGGTTGATGGTCTATGAATTTTACTTCAAAGTATCATCATTTATATCTATCTTCTTTTTACTCATTCTAGTTTTACCAGTGCTTAACATAAAATTTAATATACCTTAAATTAGTTTCCAAATTTATAATCTAATGATTTAGTTAGAACATCACACTTTTTTATCATTAGTGGTTTTTGCCTCAACATATGCCACATATTTAAGAATGTATTTTATATTCCCATGTTGACCGGTATATATTGTTATCCCAAAAAACATTTTTTATTTTGGGTTTAACTTCTATGATGTATTTAATTATTAAAATGAAATAATTGTGTCATTTTAATATGAAAAGAAATGTCACATGTATTTTATTAACATTAAATAGAATATTTAAATAATTGAAACATCTTATGAACAATTTTAAACTATAACTGGAAAGTTAAGGTATTTAATTAAATGTTAATAGTAAAATGGTGCATTTTTTCTCATTGAATTTTAGTAATTACCAAAGTTAAGGTGTCTAATATTTCTATAGACCATTTTATTATCAGTGGAGTGGTAAGAATTGTTCCATCCTTGGATTAAAATGGGAAATACAAAATCACTAAAAGGAAACCATCCTGATTCATTGAGATACTCTCTACATGAGATACCCATCATGAAATTGGTTCATTGTCTTATAAGTATTAGAATTTATCAGTGTAGTTCCAATAATTCACTAAATTCATATCATGAAATTAAAATTACATTTATATACTACATGGTGTTTTCTTAAAGTCCTTAGACACAAGAATACTTGGATTCTATCTGTGGGCTACAATCATAGTTTTCCAAGGATTTAATGTCAATGTGTCCCAGGGAACTAATTTGACAATTTTCATGTGGAATGTTGGGTCTGTCCCTCTAGAATATAGATAGAACAATATTTTTAGTATATATGGATAGCTTCACCTTCTATGATTAAGGATTTATTTGTTTCATCTTAGGTTATATAATACTATTATCACTACATGGATGCCTTTGGGACACCTTGGGATATATTTTATTTGTATTCCTTCTAATTGGGAACATTGGTTATATTCATAGTTCTTTTCCATTTATCGCTATACAATTTAGATGTATCCATCTTAGGTCAAAGGAGAGTTGGCAGCTGAGCATCCTATAAGGTGTTGATACCGACATGGTTATTATTAAACACATATTTTTTTCCAATTCATACTCTTATGCATATAAACTATTAAATATATATACCCAAACTATTTGTGTTCAAAAAACCATTATTTGTGACAAAATTACTAGATAATTATTTATTTGGACTACTCGTTCATACCTAGATAAACTTCATGTATATAGTTTGGGATAAGGGCAAGAAACTGGTTATAGAAATTTTATTTTCTTATAGAATGGATGTCTAGGAGCACATGACTCATATTAGTATTTTAATTCTATTGTAGATATACCTTACTATTTTTCTCTTTTTATATACATTATTTATTTTTTCCGGATTTACATATATGGGAATTCCATTTTTTATGATCATTAAATTGACATCATAGTGTACACCATGATTATTATTTTCATTCTATTTATCTTATCATGATGTATAAATTTTCCATTTCTCTTGTTTTTATTTCTCACTCTCTTCAACTTATATTAAATTTTTATATATATGTGTTTTACCTTGATCAGTTGGGTATAATATACCTTCTATAAAAACATAGACCCTCACTACTAAACAGCAGCTGCTGGTGTATTGGTATGTGCACTTGTGTCCATATTGATAACTAGGATTGTATACTTATGTGTGAATTTGGATCAGAAGATCAAAATCAACTTATTCTCATGGTTTTAAAGATAAAAAGGGAAAATTAAATTTCATTAAAATTGAATTGAAAAAACCCAAGGAGTAATGAATATTTATCTTTTAATAAAATCAAAATTTTTAAAGAAGCAGGGGGTAATTTATGTAATTCATAATTTATTTAAGATTTGATGAGTATCCCTTCAATCATTTTAATTCTGAAGAGTTGTAATGATTCTAACTAATGAAATGGATGGAATTAAATATTTTCTTAATGGAGAACACACACACCAATGCTCAAATATTATGACGTACTAACATTACACTAAATGGTGAACCAATCAAAGGGTTAATAATGAAAATAAGAATATGAAAATGAAAAATCAAAGAGATAATGATAAATACAATGAATGAAAAATTTCATGATAAGGGAAACCTAAATGAAGAGATAAAATGTACACTCATTATAGACAAAATAATCAAAAATTACTTTTATATTCTTTTTCAATCCATGAAAAAAATTGTATAATGGATTTTATGAGGATCATATTAGCCCCCAAAAACTAGATACTGAATCATCTATAAAAACATATAATGGTATGATGTTTATATCAAAAGTTAATAACTTGTATCTAATATATTATTATGGTAATATATATCATTTAAATATAACTATTCTCTAGTTAATTTAATTTTATACTATTATGGGAATGTATTATACCTATCAATATAAAATAAAATTGATTGTTTGAGGTGCAAGACTAACTACGAACTATTTGTGGAATTTACTTCATTTTTATGGGTCTTATAACTAGATTTTAGGAGTCTTTGGCCAAAATGGATTAAAATATTTCAATATTGACAATATATCAACAGTATATGAATATAATGATTTATTTCTAGATGAGATTCCTAGTATTCCCATAGATGATGTTTTTGAGTTTTCAAAAGAACCCCAATATGGCACTATATGAATATAAGAACCAATTTATAGAATACGTCTAATTTAAATAGGGGAATTGTAGAAAAAAATATTGTTGAATCTAGATAAAGGTTTATACCTCTATTAAATCACCATTGGTTCCTCTAGTCCACTTTATTAATAATATGTTTAGATCGATGGATATCTGCATTAATAATTATATATATAACAAGATCAAGAATATGTTTCCTAAAATCCTTATTAATTACTTGATAAATAAACAATGAGGGTATTCATACATATTAATTATTTAAATTCATTTGTATGTCATTAAATAAGGCTTAACTTTTAGGATGTATCAAAGATTACCTTTTATAAAAAAAATATGGACATTATGAATTCATTTTGATGGAATAAAGACATACAAATGACATAGTTATGTTAACAAATATGATGAATTTTTTTGTTAGATATTATCATAACAAACTTGTTTTAGAATTCATTAATCATATTCATAAATATTTCAAGGGAAAGGATGTATATAATTATCATTTGGTGTTTATGCTAAAGACCTTGTAAAATGAAAAAAATGTATACCGAATTTTGATTGTATTATTGTTGATATATTTGGTATCATTCTTGGATCATGTAACCATAATTGTCATTATATATGTGGATCTTATAAAGATAGTGGTTATTAAGGAATTACTCGAAAAAACACTATAAGAGATATACATTTTAATTAGATTGGATATATTTTATTAAAACTATTTGAGAAATTTATTAGGTCTATAAAATGAATTAACCATGATTACTGAAAAGGAAGATAATTAATTTTATGATGATTAATATCAATAAAATTTATTTTATCATAAGAGATAGTTTTTTATTTCATCTCTCATAAAAATACATTGTATTGGAAATGGTTTTGTGATGAAATTTGATTCTATAACAAAGGAGTAGGGATGTGATCTCATGAAAATTTCCATGGTGTTAGATTATTCCTTCCATCAATATAATGTGAATTATAAAAATTAACTAATGAATGAATGAATCTAGAAATATTAATATTTTCATTTATGATATATAATTATCCCAATGGTCGAACATGAAATAGTTATATATATATAATGATCAGAATATCATAAAGATAATATTCATAAAATGACAAGAAAATGAACAAAATAAGATGGATCTATTTTACCAGTTATGATGAATGATTAATAAATTACAACCATGGAAGATGAAAACGTTGATGTTACTCAAAATAGGAATGATAATATGACATTATACTTGATGAGGATTGAAAGAGACACAATACATATATATTTTCAAATTATTTATATTATAATTTTAAGTTAAGTGATAAAATACTATCTATCCCACATTTCTACTCATGAGTCCATCTATCTGACAAAAAAACGTCTACATGTTGGAGGTGGAGATGCAAGTATGGAAAATTTTAGGATTCATCAGTGAAAATAATGGATTTATAATAATTATGAAATATATATATACTTACATTCCACTTCAATCCAATAATAAATAGTGAATATTTTTGTTAAATAAAATTTCTCATCAATTTGTATATATCCCAGAAGAAAAAATTCTAATAGTGATCTCAAGAATAATTTCTGGTAGGAAAATATGGAGAAGGAGATTGAAGAGTGTATATATAGATTCTTGGTTCAAAAAAATTTTATGGATGAAAATTTCTAGTCTAATGGGATGAAAAACTATTACTCATAACTATATGAATGTAGAAGAACATTAGTATGGATTCCATTATAAGACTTACTTATAATTCTATGAGCCATATTACATTTATCTTAAAATATATTTCCTTATAAAGTTGTAAATTAAATTTTTATCTAAGAAGATTTCCTACTTCTATAACATGTGAATATACGACTAAAGTAATTTTTAAGGAAATATAGAGTACCAAATTCAGATATATTTTATCACTATAAGAGTATTACATTTAATCTCTCATGATATCTTTATAAATTATTAAATATGGAGTTGATCTTCAACACTTTTTTCATCTTCAAACTAACTGTAAATTAGAAAGGATAATTCAAACACAAGAATATATAACGATATCAATTTCAATGGATAAAAAATAGGATATAATTAATACCCATTTCTGGCAGTATAATCAAATAATATATATTTACATTTTATTATATGGGTGAAAAATATGTGTCCTTATATGGGGAGAGGTGAAAAACTCTAATATGTTTGGATTATGTTTCAATGTGTTAGGGTCGAGGATAAGGTTTCGTCATGAAATGTTAGATGATTAAAATATTTAAATAATATGTTAAAACTGTATATGTTCCAAAAAATAGTTACTCTTATAATAATATGTGAGATATGAATTTTTACATTTAACAAAATGTCTTCCTTTAGATATAACTATAAAAGTGTTTTTTGGGGCTATAAAATTTGGGAAAGATTATCCCTATACATTTTTCATTCAAAATAGTTGATCATATGGGGACGGTTTATTATCATATCACACTTCCTCTATGCCTCACCAAGTGATTTCTGTGTTTTATAAATCACTTTTGTAGAAGTACACATGTTACCCTAACATGTACAAATCCAAGTAGTTGTTCAAGGAGAACATGATCTCTCTAATTCATAATAACTATATAATAGCATGTATCTTTGAGGTAATGTTTTATGAAATAAGATCTCCCAACTAGTTAATGTTCTCTAGTGGAATCAAATGTTTGATGAAACAAAAATGATAATTTGTAGATATAAAGAGATCTACTTATCCATATTTCTTCATTAAAATAACTAAATTTTGAGAAAAAAATAGTATTAAGTGAATTAAATAGTAAGACCCCACGATTTCATTATTTATTATCCCTTATAATAAATCATACACTTCCAATATATTTTGATACTTAAAAAATGAAAATAATGCCTTATTTTTATATGTAATAATATTATAAAAAAAATTAAAATCATTAAAATATATCTAAATGGATCATTATTAATAAAATTTCTAATGGAATAAAACAACATGAAAAAATACAACGTGATTAAAATTTTCATTATCACAATCCTCTAGGATTATCATATGACTATTTATGATTATACATATAATAAAACATGTTATAAAAATGATAAATGTCATGAATATGGAATTAGTGAATAATATTATTGATTTTAGAGAAGTTTGGAAGGCTATAGATTGGAATTTAATAATAGATAATATATATAAAAATATTGATGATGGTTATATGGTTATTAGACATATGGTTATAGGATATCAAGATACTAGAAATATTATTATAGGAAATAATTGAATCTAATTAATATATCAAAGTTTCATAATAATTTGTAACAAAGTAAATATTATATAATTCACATATAATAAACATTATTTGAATTAAATTAAAGTGTTATAATTAATTAAAATATATTATTATTAATTATAAATTTTGATTCATTTTATATATTATTATTATTATATTTTAAAATTATTCGATATGTATATAAAATTAAAATAATTATATTAACATAAATAGATTAATTAAATTGATTTATTATAAAATAGAAAATTAATTTTAATGAAACAGGATTAAAATCAACCATTTGTAATGTTGATATTTTTTCAAATAAAGTTTTTCTTAGTAGTTTTTTTTAATATTAATAAATTAAATTGATCACTTTTCAATGATGATTTTAAATTTTTTTAATGTTTTATTGTATAATAAAATATAATAATTATCATTTAAATAGATATTGATTTGAAATAAAATTATGAATACTAAATTTTGTATATTTAATTTTTATTTAACAACTAGTTCCATATATATATATATATATTCAATTAATATATAAATATAAAATATTTTTAAATATAAATAGATTAACTATAGTCCTGTTTTTGAACAATCATGTGAAAATTTAGTAAGAGGTTTATTTTAGTTTAAGAGAAAATGTCATTAAGGTTAAAATTTAGTTTCCATAGAGAATAAAATTATCATCGAATGATTATTTCAAGAGGAAATATCTAAAATATTTGTAATCTTTTATCTAAATTACATGCCTCAGGGTATTGATGAGCCAAATCCATTATAATTCTTTTTTAAAATAATTATTGGGTGAAATGGAAAAATTACAAATCAGTAAATGAGTTTTGGTTAATATTACACTCGTGATCATTGATAAAATGACACCTCCCCTTCCAAAATTAACCCACACATTTTATTTTGGTTACCCTTTAATCCCTAACAATATTTATTATATAACATGAAACTCCCACATTGGGAGACCTCTAGTAAAAATATGGATTCCCAAATATGTCATTTCGAAGAGGATCTCTATGAGAATCATTATGCATTTAATGTATGTATTATCCTCCCATTAATTATTATTCAATATCATATTCATTCATGTAATCACAAATATGATTTTTTAATTTTTAAACATGTTTTTAATATCATTAAACATCTATAAAATTTATTTAATTACTACACAATTAAAATTCAATACTCTTTCAATTATTATACTATGTTCATGTTTATGTTAGTTTTTCCTCGTATATAGATATGTTAACATTTTTACAGTGTGAATTAATAAGAAAATATAAATACTCATAATATATTATATTTTTATTATCTTAATACATTTTTATAATTTTTAATAAAAATATGCTCAGGTATATTCTATATGATCCATAACCCAAAGTTCCATGAATTTACTATGTGACTCTTGAACTATATGAAATACATATAGAAAAAATTCATAAACATTATAAATTTGATGGACCTATTATAATTAAAAAGGATAAAGACATCCAGACCATCACATGAGTGTAAAAATGGAATAATGAAACCGATATTATAATTTTTGAAATTGAAAATTAAAATATAGGAAATAGGGAATTATAAATGAATGATACTAATTGAAATAAAAATGAATATGTTATATTTAAATATGAATTATAAACCAATATTTTAAAAAAAATGAGTTAAACAATGTATGACAAAGTAAGAATTAGATGTAATGGTTTAATTTTTAATGTCCTTATGAAATTTTTATTTTCTATGACTAAGATTATAGTAGAAGATATTGTATGATCTTTATCTTTAAAACCAAAGATATTTTCCTACCCAAGATATAATTTTTTATAGGTTTTATTATTGTTTCATTTTCCTTTTTTCACAATTTATCCCAAACGAAGAAAGTATGCGAAATTTAAATTGTTTTTTATTTTAAATTATGTGTAATTTTCTTCCTTTCCATATCAATAATTAAATTATTTTTAATGTAAGATTAATTTTAATTGGAATATATTTTAAAATTATTTTCAATTAATCATTTAAAACTAATCTTTAATGGTAATTACAATATTATATTCTCCCAGTACTGGATTTTCTTTGAATAAAAAAACGTTCTTTCTAAATTATAATTATTATTATATATAATTTATATATATATTAAACATATTTTTAAAAGAATTTCATTTTGAATTATTTTCTTATGGTTTTCAAATTTTAGAGGTATTTTTTTTAATTTTCCTGGTTTTTTTGAATTACTTTTATATGGTTTTTTCCATCCATACAAATATAATTTAAAGTTTCCTATGTTTTATATGGGATATTATTAAATGGAATCATCTATATTCATTCTAAGGAATAATTTTAACTATTTGTGATGATTATTATTAAAAACATTTATTATTATGGGTTAATTATGATATAATGTAACTATGAATGTTTTCATGTTCATGTGAAACACATTTGTATTCCTCTTTATTATTTTCTTGGAGATAATATAAATATATATCCCTAAATTTCAATGGTTATAGATTTATATTTAATTAGATAATATGTTTGTCACTGGGGGTGAACTTATATGACTATGTTTATTAGAATCAGTAGTGAACCGAATGCACTATTATCCTCTAACCATTATGTTATAGGAAATAGGTAGTTAATGTGTAACAAAACTAACTCTAGTAACACAATACTGGTGATTACATTACCAAAATGGTATAAAAATCAAGTGACCTAACCTGAAATGGATTAATAGTTAGGTATTATAGGGACTGTATATTCATACATTATTCTCACATTATAATTAAAAACCTGATTTAATCAAAACATTAGTGTTTTATATATAATATTCATGAAATCATTCAATGTTATCTTCTTGGAACCATAGGTAATATAAATAAAGATTAATTTTACACTCAAATTTGATGTAAGGTAATATTTACAGTAGAATCATTCATAGTATAAAAGAGGAATGGATAATGTGGAAATGTTAATTAATGATCAAATATTCAATATAATCAACTTAATTAAAGGGTAATTATCCATGAATTTAATATAAATATAAATATTCACATGGATATAAATAAATAGTTTTATCATTACAGTAGACATAATGTCATACACCATAGTATTTCTATCAAGTCCTAATGCTATGACATCATATATAAATAAGTAAGGCATGCTCTAAATTCCAATCCTAGTATGTATCATTCTGCCCATTGATGAACCATTGGTATATCTAATATAGATCCCCAAAAAATCACTTATTATGTTTAATTAATTCATTTCATGAATGAAATGAATTAAAACACACTACATAATCCTCACAACCATTCATATAAAAAAATCCAATATGAGATATCTATATTTTCAATAATAAATAAATAGAAAAACATGATTAGAAGACATGTTTTGAAATAACATGGATATTATAATTATATTATTTCACTAGTGAAGTATAAATTTTTTTAATAATTTTTAAATATATATAAAAACCATTATAAAATCATTAGAGATTCTCTTTTAAAATTATATTAAATTTCCACTTCATTTGAAAACATTTTAAAATAAAAGAAAATACTAGAATAATGGGAATAAAATTTCCAATGAAATAATATGTAAACATATAGATTAATACTAAACATTAATGATGTATATGATGGTAAGAAAAGTCAATCATGCCTTGAACATAAAAAAAATTCTTTTCCCACTTTTGGTAATGTCAAAAAATGAATTATATATAATATGTTAAAAGGAGAACTTTTTAAAAATTAATAAATAAAGTAAATGATTGTAGAAAAAAATACCAGTATCAATCAAGTAATATGTGATAAAAACTATTGTAAATATGTTTTATGAACATGAATATAAATGAGAATAATTAGTGACCAAAACAGAATATTTACTATTGGATTTTTATACAAATATTTTTTGTTTAATTTGAAAAATAAAAATATTAAACAAATATTAAGTGTTAAAAAATATAAATAACTAATGGTGGAGAAAATATATTTTGTTATTGTGAGAAATATCAAATAATTCCCTCAAAATAAAACATATATATAAAAAATCAGAAATAAGAATGATGTTTTGAAATAAACCCATACCACAAACCAGTTCATGGAAAGTCATGGTCTAATAATTTTCCAATAAATTTATACGTATTATAAATTTATATCAGTATAATATTTCTATTTAACATAATAAATAAAATTTATTAATAATTTATTCTTAACCATTCATTATTATTTTGTTTGAAATCAATATTTTAGTTTTAAAAATTACATTTTCCATATATATATTTAAATCTGATCGTTTTAATCCCTTCAACATGGTGATTGTTTAATCATATGAATTATTTAAATTAATTTTTAATTATGATTTTTTTAAAAATTTGTATAATTTTAAAATAATCTATTAAAAACAGTCATAAAAAATGAAATACATTTTTTCATGGATATAGTAGTTCATTCATAAATATGATTAAAATTTTCATTATTTACAATGGATGGAAAAAAATATAGTAAATACTAATTTACTATTTATAAATTCTTAACCATTTTGTAAATATCATATTAATTAATTAATTATATATATATTAAAATCCATGTGCGTCCATAATGAAACAATTCACACAATTTCACTATGGTGTTAGTCCAAAAGTATGCCGTATCAATGTTCACATTTTATAAAATTTGTAAATGAAATAAGGTAGATAATATATGAAATTTTATAATTCATAATTTTTACAAAAATATATTATTTATATAGTAATTCCATTATAACAACTAACCATGGAAGGTGATGATGGAAAATGAAACCCACCATTTAATGTAAACGATAGTCTTAATATACACACAAGAAATGCTTGTATTTTCAATATGAAATGGAAAAAGTTGTACCATGAAGAAAATAATGTATCATAATATTATATTTTATGATTTTATTATACAATCATGCTTATGATAGGTTTTAAGGAGGTATGGAAAGAAATAAACATGAATGAAATTGTATAATAGTTCTACCGCTTCTTTTAAAATCATATGTAGGATTACACCTTAATCATTATTAGGTTAGGATTTTGGTGATAATAATATATCATTAGAATTCAGAAGGTATATATAGAGTGATTTCAGAAAATCGTGGAAAAAATATAGTTCTCAAGAAATATTGAGAAGTGAGGATAGGGGGTTCCGCTTTATAATTGGGGGAGAGTAGGGCACTTATAATTATTCATAACTTTTAAGTATTAAATATTTTTTATATATGTTAAAGTGAATGTAAAAAATTATATATAAAATATAATATGAAAAGGGTCAAAGTAACATCATTAAATAAGTTTTTATATTTTAATTTTTTGACATTATTCCAATGTTTTAACCTTAATTAACCCATTTTAGCCCTTTATAGTGCTGATACCACATTTACCAATGTAGAGACCCACACTTGACGTACATGGACATTAAATTAATTTTTCAGAACACTTAATACATAACAAAAATAGACAACCAAGGACCGTACTAGTTTAGTGTCTTTGGAAACTCGGAACATAATCTTCTAATCATGGTGAAATATATTCAACATCTCTCGTAAAGATCTTCCACATTGGTTATCTTACCTAAAACATTTATTTATATCCTAGGGAAAAGAAAACATAAAAAGGGTGAGCTCAAATGCTCAGTAAGGGTAAACATGGAGAACATAAAACAATCCCTAAACATTTGAACGTAAGAACATGAACATAAAACACCAAAATCATGGGTAATGACATAAATCATGGTAGTAAATAAGGAATAGATAATAAAGTAATATTAATAATGATAAAATGTCGTGGCAATAAAACATGTAATTGTTTCGTCCATTAATCACATGTTATGATTTTCATAGTAGCCAAGGCATTGCTTCCAAGACCATCATAGTGGAAAATGTCCATTACTGAACGGGGTTTACTTGCCATTACAGCCCAGTATTACTGAACCAGATTCACTTTCTGTTCCAGCCATGTCTATCTCATAATATATAAATCTTTACAAAATGATTTAGAGGGATATATATGTCCCACCCATCTCATAATGAAATCATTCTTACCTGTGCCACAAAATAAACATAAATCATTTATCATAACCCAAAGAATAAAATGGGTTTCATAAACATCATCCCATCATAACATAATCCATATACAACCATTGGATATCATTTAATCATAAGAAGAATCAAACCATGTAAATAATAGAGACATTATACTTGAAACATAATCCTACTAAATAATGTTATCTTAGCTGAAAAATAGTTTTGATAAAACACTTAAAATGACTTCTTGAGGAAAATATCTTTTCTTCTTAAAAATAATTTTATTTTTTCAAAATTTCATTAAATTTTAAAAGAAAATGATTTTTCTCAAGATAATAATTAAATCTTGTAGAGGAAGCTTCATGAAAATTAGGCATTATGAAACTGTAAAAATTCATCCAAACCATATAAGTTAAAAAAACATTCTCCTCGTACTTTTTCTGGAAAAGTTAAAAAGTTACTCATATGGTAATCAAAAGAAAGATTCCATCCATAACACAATGTAAAATTAAAATAGGGGTAAACATGACTTTTAAAGTACATGGAATAATATTAAACACTTTATGAAAAACATTCTTATGGACATTGATGTAAAATATACCCCCATAAATACTTACGTATAAGCAATCTCGGATAAAAATGAGATTTGCAAAATTATCCGTCAACTTATGCCTAATTTCTTCCTTATGTGTTAGAGTACTTTGTATAGTGGGTTTAAACATATTATTAACATGTAATCTAATATTTATGATATCATATATGATTCACTTATGACTTTATATTACTCGTTCTTTTGTAAATTCCATCTTAAAGTAGCGTTTTGTGTAAAATTGTTTCATTTATCGTACGTGTTTTGACCTGTTGTTATTGATATTATTACTTGTATCCTGATTTACTAAATTAATGAATGTAAAAAATTATTTATATATAATATATATTCAGAATATAAATATATATGATTGATCTATAAATGGAATGAAATACACCGTTCATGGAGACGGTAAGCCGTACATACGCATGAACCATGTTTTCGTTTCCTTATTGAATGGAATGGAATTAAGTAAATGAAACATATATGTAAATAAATCCAGAATTATTATTATTTAATATCTTTCATGATTATTTATTATATATAGTGTATAATCATTCATGAATGGTTTTTTATGGAAAATGAATCTCATCACGTTCGTGGAGACGGTAGTCCGTACATACGCACGAGCGACAATATCATTCTTTTGATATTAAAATCATATATAATAGGATGGAATATCATTTATACAGAATTATTATAATGTTATATTTATAATATATATCATTTATACTCATTATTATACCCATACAAATGATGAAATGTTTCAATAACAAACTACACCACGTCGTGGAGACGATAAGCCGTACGTACGCATGTGTGGTGACTTTTTCATTCAAAGGATGGATAAAATAACTAATACGGTTGTAGAATTTTTATAATAACATCACAATATTTTTAATATAATGTATTTATTATTTTATAACGGAAACAACAAAAAAGGAGGAAGTTTAAGAAGAATGGAACTTGAAATAGGTGGTGAGATATTTACCACTTCTTCAGGTTCTTCATTTTGATTTGATCAAAAGGGCTCCTTAGGATAGATTTATGACTAAAGGAATGCCTCTAGAATGAAGTAAGGATATTTTAGAGGGTATTTGGGGAGGGTTTAGCCGAGAAAAATGGATTTGGAGGTGTGAATTAGAGAGAAGGTGGAGTGGCATTTTATAAGAGGGGTGAGAGGCACCTTAGGCAAAACAGTAAATATTATTTTATAATAAATTCATATTCAGTTTATAATGGCTCAAAAGTGACTTATTTTGAGTCTAGTGTGGGGATGGGTTGACGTAATTTCAAAATATAGGTTTTAGACAAGTTTAGGTTACCATTTTAACCTTATCATTTAGATTTAACTATAAGTTATATAATTTAACTTGTACCGTGTCTTCTTGTATTATTAAACTATATGGTTAATAAAATTATTATATACTGCCAATAGAATGAAAATTGGTTCATTAATGATATAAATATTATTATATAATTCTTTTGTCCGATCATTCAATTTTTAGTAATAAAATATAAATTAATAATATAATATTAGTTTTAAAAACTCTTTTATGTCAATTTGTGTAGTATTTGGTATTTTGTTTTTTATAAATTCATAATATCATTTTAAATTCAAAAAAAATTCATATAACCAACCCTAATATGTTATGTTAACCTATAAAATAAGATTAATTCATAAAAAGTCTAAAATTACAATTATATTTGTATTTATAATATCAATTATGTTAATATTTCATTAAGAAGGTAATTACTGCATCATCATTGTGTCATAGTTAAATTAAATTATTTAATGCATAAAAATTATAAATAAAATACTATTATTTATGAAATATTTTTATCTTTATAATGAATACTTATAGTCGAATTTATCTTATGTATAACACTATATTAAAAAGGCTTTAGTTATTAAACGTTGATTTTAACTATTTTAACTCTTCTTTAAATAAAATAATTATAAATGTCCTAATCTAATCCAAGTGGAACTAAAGGGTAATATTTTATTCTTAATATTGTTTTTGGTTGCATTAAATTTATCAAATTGAATTAGGACATGTGTTAGGAAAACAATAATATCATTTTTACCCTTAATTACCTTATTTACTTTTAATATTGGTAAATAAATGTTAAAAGTTATTATTCAACAAAATTATTTTAATCCCATTGAAACACATTTTAATTACTGATATCAACCATGTCTCTATGATTTTTGAAATTAAACTCCTAGAAGTGGTAAAATTATGTTTTATATAAATTTGCAAATGCTCCTAGGAGGTGGGTAAAGGACATTAAAAAGTTCAATTAAATTTATATATATATAATATTATTATAAAATATCTCAAATTAATTAAATTAAACATATATAGGTATTATGTATCTATTTTTATCTAAAATTAATATAAATAAAAAATAAATTATTATTTAAATAAAAAGTCATTTTTAACTAATAACTCAGTGTTTTAAATATTCATCAAAAATTGAATGTTCTCAGAAAAATACCAAAAATTCACCCTAGGATAATTTCGATATTCTGAACCGAAAAATGAATTCCATTTTGAAAGATAAAATTTATAAAATTTTAAAAATTGGGTTTGAATATTCATAATAGCTGGTTTATATAATATTTTAATAACATATCGTTGTTTAGTGAAACTCAGTATTGCTTACAATGCAAGCTATAGAGGAAGGTTGCTCTTCCCTGTAACACAATACAAGAATAGTGTTGCATATACTAAAAGCTAATATGGTGTTGCGTATAGCGCAAGATAATCTTGGTGTAACATACAACTCAAGACGTCAATGATATTAATAATATTTCTCATAAAATCTCAGGATGTTACATTCTACCCCCCTTAAAATGAAATTCTCCCTCAAAATTCTTTGGGGTTATAAATGGTTTACTACTTGAATGTTTCATTTATTGAAATCCACATCATAAAAAGGAATAATAAAACTTAATTTTAAAAAAGAAATGTAACAATTACCACAATTAACTCATCACTGGGTTTCTACATAGAAGAACATGGGTGAAAATATGGATATGGATGAGAAATCTAACCATCACGTTCTGATGGAGAGTGGTAGAGAAAATGGATATGAAAAATACAAAAATCCCAAAGCTATAAATTTGTGATGATCTAAGGTACCATCTAGGACAACGTTTTTTGGTTTTCAAGATCATTTCCCTAATGTTGAACAAATTGGAATTTGAATAAATAATTAATTGATTTTGGTATAATCTCTCCGTTGGCCATTCCATGAACAATTTATACTTCATCTCTTAATGAAATGAAGTTGAATTTGTCATTCATGAAGTGTTAGTAGATCATTCTATAGAATGATAAGTCATTCCATATATCTCAAACAAAATGTTATAAAAAGTTATTAAATATACATTAGTCTATCTATGGTGAGATTAATTATATATGGTTCCTAAAATGGACTTATACTTCATATATCATACCACTTAATAAATTAAAACTAATTTATACTGACCAGGGTCTTATTGTAGGCCAGTGGTAGGCGATAAAGGCCTGTCGCACTTCGGTTGTGGGTACGATTCCCACATCCTTGTCTGACGCGACGGGTTGACACCCATCATATGGGTTTTACATTTTCTAAAACTATACTATTATGACATTTTAGAAATAAAATCAGGAAGTTATAGCCTTAATCATTACTATATGATGTATAAATTAATCCATTCCAACCTTTAGGATTATCGAAAATACATCTTTCGGATTACTAAAAATTTCATCTACTGACCATGTGAATACCTTCATTTGTCCCCCATATATTATAAGATATATCTTGTTGTTGGTCACATTCCAAACCTGTGAATACCTTAATCATGTATTCTCTTGAAAAATGAATACCCATTGAACTTTAGTGAAAACATGAATTCTATCAAAAATTATGTCTTTCCACATACTAAAATTCCAAAAATTCTATATACTCAAACCATGATATCATATTCTCCTTATATCAGTCATGAGCTAATTAATACTATCAAACATATTATTTTCTCTTTATCCCTTCATTATGGGCATATAAGCTTCCTTCCAAAAATATTTCAATCACTTATTAAGGTTACTGGTACATTAAAATTATTGAAAACCACAATAAACTAATACATAAATATTCCAATATTCCACGATACTAATAATGAAATTCCTTAGTAATATTTTGGAATCCCGTTACATAAAAACATAATCATTACACCACTTCGTTGTCATCTTCCACATCTCTAGTAGTGATCGCATGTGACTTCCCTTTTTTCCTTTTCCTTGAGAGGTTGTTGATGTCGATCATCATTAACCATTGGATTAGGGAATTGGTTAGCATAATGCCCCATTTCATTGCACTTGAAGCATTGAAGTGTTGGTGGTGAGTTCTCTGTAGTCTTTTCTCTATTCACATAATTAGATACCTCTTTCCATTACTTTGGAACTCAGCTACTCGATGACCTTCTTTTCCGTGCTTAAAATATATTATAGTACCTTTAAGACAATCTCCACCATGCTTATTTCCACACTTTGAGCATAAGGAAACATTTGTCTTTTTTTTTCATGATAGTTTTGAGATTTTTCCGTGAACCCCATCTTTCATTTCTTGTCGAAACCACAAGATGGATATGTTACACCAATATCCAGTTCTACCTTGATAGCACAACACACAATTTCATCATAGCTATTGAAGCATTTTATAGCTAATAACCTTCAAAGACTTGGTTTTAAGCCACTGAAGAATCGATCGACCTTACTTTTAGGTTGGATGATAAAGCCAGATGCATACCTTGCAAGCCTTGTATCATTCACCTCGTTTATACCAACAGATTAACCATCCTTTTGCTTAAGCTCAAGGAACTCATTTTCTATCTTTTTTTGAAGAATACGAGGGAAGTACTTATTGAAAAACAAGTTCTTGAACTCATCCCATTCCATGGGTTCAATTTCATCTTTGGGCCTTGTATTCTTAATTAGAGACCACCAATGGTCCGCTTCACCTTCTAAATGGTAAACAACTAAAATGAATTTTTCATGCTCTGAACAACTATGTATGGAAAATATCTTTTCAATGGTACTGATCCATTGTTCAGCAACAAGTGGATTATAATACACTCTAAAAGAAGTGGAAGTTGCCTCATGAAGGAATCAATAGAATATTGTTTCTTTATTTTCACATTTGGAAGTCCAGAATGATTCATAGGTTGTGTAAGTATAACGATAAGATTTATCACTCCATCTCCCATAACATTGTTTTGTTCAAGAATAAAATCATTGCATTGACCAGTTCATTGTTCATTAACACGGTTGTTTTGGGTTCTAGCCAATATCTAAAACCCAAAAAGAATATTGTGAGAGGAAAAAATAATATTATGAAAACAACATAATAAAGGGGAGTACTTTCAATATCTAACATCTAAGGTTTAATTATAATATCATTACTATAATTCTAGGACTATAACCTATACTTATACATAACCTTATAGAAATCCCTAGACATACCTTAGAAATATCTCTAGGGATTTCACTAATGTTTTCGCAACCTAGTTTCCAAAAGTTAACTAAACCTTCACTCTAATACCAACTATAGAGACCCACAATGGATGTACATGGACATTAAATTACTTTTTCGGAATACTTAATATATAATAAAAAGATAATCCCAAGGATCGTAATACTTTGGTGTCTTTGGAAACTCAGAACATAATCTTCTAATAACGGTGAAAGATCTTCAACATCTCCCATAAAGATCTTCCCCTTTGGTTTTCTTACCTAAAATATTTCTTTATATCATGGGGAAAAGAAAAAATAAAAAGGGTGAGCTCAAATGCTCAGTATGGGTAAACATGGATAACATAAAACAATCCCTAAACATTTTAACGTAAGAACGTGAACATTAAACTTGAAAATCATGGGTAATGACATAAATCTTGGAATTGCATAAGGCATTGATCATAAAAGAATATTAATCATGATAAAATAGCATGGGAATAAAAAATTTAATTGTGGCAACCACAAAGCTCATGTTATGATATCCATAGTAGCGAAGGCATTGCTTCCAAGACCATCATAGTTGACAAAGACCATTACTGAACATGGTTTACATGCCGTTCCAACCCTGTATTACTGAAATGGATTCACTTTCCGTTCCAGCCATGTTTATCTCATGAGATATAAATTTTTACCCAATGAATTGGATGGAGATATAGGTCCCAACCATATCATAATGAAATCATTCTTACTTGTGCCACAAAATTAAAATAAATCATTCATCATAACCTAAAGAATAAAATGGGTTTCATAAACATCATCCCATCATAACATAATCTATATAAAACAATTGGATATCAATTCATCATAAGAAGAGTCAAACCATGAAAATAATAGATACATTATACTTGAAACATAATCATACTAAATAATTTTATCTTAGATGAAAAATAGTTTTGACTAAACATTTGAAATGAATTCTTGAGGAAAATATCCTTTCCTCTTCAAAATAAATTTCTTTTCACAAAATTCCATTAAATTTTAAAATAAAAGGACTTTTTTTAAAATAATAATAAAATCTTGTAGAGGAAGATTCATGAAAATTAGGCGTTATGATACCGTAAAAATTCGATCATGCCGTATAAGTTAAAAAAACATTCTCCCCGTACATTTTCCAAAAAAGGCAAAAGGTTCCTCAAATGGTAAACAAAAGAAAGATTCCTTTCATAACACAATGTAAATGTCACATAGGGATATTAATGACATTAAAAATACATGTTATGATATTAAACACTTTATGAAAAAGATTTTTATGGACATGGATAAAAAATATAACCTAGTAAATACTTATGTATAAGCAATCTTGGATAAAAATGAGATTTAAAAAACTATCCCTTACCTTATGTCCAATTTCTGATGTATGTGTCTGAGACACCTGTATAGTGGTTTTGAACAAATTATTAACTTGTATCATAACCATAATAATATTTAAGATATCATATATGATTCTATTATGACTTTATAATACTTGTTCTTTTGTAAATTCCATGTTAAAGAAGCGTTTTGGGTAAAATCTTTCCATTTATCATACGTGTTTTGACTTGTTGTTCTTGATATTATTACTTATATCCTGATTTTATTAATTCTAGAATGTAAAAACTGATTTATATATAATATATATTCAGAATATAAATATATATGATAGATTGACAAATGGAATGAAATACACCGTTCATGGAGACGGTAGGTCGTACATACGCATGAACAATGTTTTCGTTTCCATATTGAATTGAATGGGATTAAGTAAATGAAACATATATGTACATAAATCCAGTATAATTATTATGTAATATATTTCATGATTATTTATTATATATACATTGGAATCATACTGGAATGGTTAATTATGGAAAATGAATCTCATCGCGTTCGTGGAGACGGTAGTCCGAACTTACGCACGAGTGATAATATCATTATCTTGATATTAAAATAGTATATAATTGGATGTTATATCCTATATACAGAATCATTTTAATGTTATATTTATTATTTATATCATTTATACTCAATATTATACCCATCCAAAAGATTAAATGTTTGAATAACAAACTACACCACGACGTTGAGACGGTAAGCCGTACCTACACACGTGTGGTTATTATTTCATTCATAAAATGGATAAAATAACTAATATGGTTGTAAAATTTTTATAATAACCTAAAAATATATATAATATACTTGAGTTATTATTTTATAATGGAAAAAACAAATAAGGAGGAAGTGGAAGAAGAAAGGAACTTGAAATAGGGGGTGAGATATTTACCTCTTTTTCAAGTTCTTCCTTTTGATTTGATCAAAAGGTCTCCTTAAGTTGGTTTTATGATTAAAATAATACCTCTATGGTGAAGTAAGGACAGTTGAGAGGGTATTTGGGTAGTGTTTGGCCGAGCCAAAAGGCATTTGAGGTGTGAATTAGAGAGAGGGTGGAGTTCTCTTTTATAAGAGGGGTCATGGGAACCTTAGGAAAAACATAAAATATTATTTTATAATAAATTCATATTTGGTTTATAATGGCTAAAACAAGAATTATTTCAAGTATAGGGTGGGTATGGTTCCCAGTAATTTCAACAATAGGTTTTATACAAGTTTAGTTTACAATTGTAACCTTATCATTTATATTTAACTATAAGTTAAATAATTTAACTTGTACTCGGTCTTCTTGTATTCTTATACTATATGGTTAATAAACGTACTATAAAATTCTAATATAACCCCAATTAGTTCATTAATGATAAAACTATTATTATATATGTCTTTTGACCAGACCTTATATTTTTTGGATATAATATCAATCAATAATATAATATTTGTTTTAAAAACTCTTTTATGTCAATTTTGAATCTATTTGGTATTTTGTTTTTTCTAAATTCATAACAGCATTATTACTTCAAAAAAATTCATATAACTAACTAAAATATGTTATATTAACCTATAAAATTAGTGGAATTCATAAAAATTCTCAAATTACATTTATTTGTGTATTTATAATATCAATTATTTTAATATTTCATTAAAAAGGTAATTACTGTATCATCATTCTGTCATAAATAAATTAAGATATTTAATGTCTAAAAATTATAAATAAAATACCATTATGTAGGAAATATATTTAGATTTATAATTAATATTTATAGTCTAATTTATATTATTTCATAACCTATATTATAAATGTTTTATTTATTAAACTTTGATTCTAACTATTTTAACTCTTATTTAAATAAAATAACAATAAGGGTCCTAATCTAATAAAAGTGGAACTAAAGGGTAATATTTTATTCCTAATGTTTTTTTGGTCGAATTATACATATAAAATATAATTAAGACATGTGTTAGGGTAATAAAAATATCATTTTTACCCTTAATTAACCTATTTTCTTTTAACTGTGGTAAATAAAAGTTAAAAGTTACTATTCACCAAAAATTATTTTCATCTCGTTGAACCACATTTTAATTACTGATTTCAACCATGTCTCTTGGATTTTTTAAATTCAACTCATATAAGAGGTAAAATTATGTTTTATGAAATTTTTCAAATGCTCCTAGGAGGTGGGTAAAAGACGGTAAAAAGTTCAATTTTTTTTATATATCAAAAATTATTATAAAATGTTTCCAATGAATTACATTAAACTTATATAGGTATTATGTATCTACTTTTAGCTAAAACTAATTTTAATAAAAATTAAATTATTATTTAATTAAAAATTCAGTTTTAACCAATAACTCAGTGTTTTCACTATTCATTATAAATTGAATCATTTCAGAAAAATACGAAAAAATCACACTAGGCTAATTTAAATATTATGAATCCAAAAATGAAATCAATTTTGAATGATAAAATTTATAAAATTTAAAAAAGTGGTATTACTATTCATAACGGTTAGTTTATATAATATTTTAATAACATATCATCGTTTAATGAAACTCAGTATTGCATACAACGCAAGCTATCAAGGAAGGTTGCTCTTGCCTGTAACATAAGCCAAGAATAATGTTGTGTATACTGCAAGATAATATGGTGTTGTGTATAGTGCATGATAAATTTTGTGTAGCGTTCAATAAAAGACATCAATGAAATTAATAATATTTTTCATAAAATCTCAGGGTGTTACATTGTACCCCCCTTAAAATGAATTTCTACCTTGAAATTCGTTGGGGTTATAAATGGTTTACTACTTTAAAGTTTCATTCATAGAAATCCACATCGTAAAAAGGAATACTAAAACTTAATTTTAAAAAAGAAACGTAACGGTTAACAAAATTAACTCATCACTGGGTTTCCACATAGAAGAACATGGGTGAAAATATGGATATGGAATAGAAATCTAACCTTCAAGTTATGATGGAGAGTGGTAGAGAAAATGGCTATGAAAAAGCCAAAAATCCCAATGCTATAAATTTGTGATGATCTAAGGTACCATCTAGTACAACGTTTTTTGGTTTTCAAGATCATTTCCCTAAAGGTGAAAAAAATTCGAATTTGTGAAATACTTAATTGGTTTTGGTACAGTCTCACCGTTGGTCATTCTTTGAACAATTTCCACTTCATCTATTAAATAAATGAATTTTAATTTGTCATTCGTGAAGTGTTAGAAGATTATGTGATAGAATGATAACTCATTCCATATATGTGAAACAAAAGGTTAGCATAAGTTATTAAATATACATAAGTCCATGTATGGTGAGATTAATTGTATATGGTTCCTAAAATTGACTTAAACTTCATATATCATATAAATTAATAAATTAAAACTAATTTATACTAACCAGGGATTTCCTATAGGCCAGTTGTAGGCAATAATGTCCTGCCGCACTTCGGTTGTGGGTTCTATTGCTGCATCCTTGTCCGACGCGACGGGTTGTCGCCCATCCTACAGGTTTTCCTTTTTCTAAAACTATACAATTATAAAATTTAAAAAATAAAATAAAAAAGTTATATCCTTAAAAAATACTATATGATGTCTAAATTAATCCATTCCAACCTTTATTCTTATCGAAAATACTTCTGTCTGATTACTAGAAATGTCATCTACCAAGCACGTGAATAACTTCATTTATCCCCCATATATTATAAGATATATCATGTTTTTTGTCACATTCCAAACATTTGAATACCTTAATCATGTATTCTCCTGAAAAATTAATACCCATTGAACATTAGTGAAAACTTGAATGCTGTTAAAAGTTAACTCTTTCAACATAACAAAATTCCAAAAATTCTATATACTCAAACCATGATATCACTTTGTCCTTATATCAGTCATGAGCTCATTAATACTATCAAACATATTATTTTTTCCTTATCCCATATTTATGATCATATCATCTTCTTTAAAAAAATATTTCATTCAATTTTCATGGTTACTTATACTATACATTTTTTGAAAACCACAATAAACCAATACATTGATATTCCAATATTCCACGATACAAAAAATGACATTCCACAATACTATTTTTATTTCTCGTTACATAAAAACTTAATCATTAAACCACTTCAATGTCATATTCATCATCGCCAATAGTGAACACATGTTACATCCCTTTTTCATTTTCCTTGGGAGGTTGTTGATGTTGATCATCATTAACCCTTGGATTAGGGAATTGGTTAGCATAATGTCCCATTTCCTCGCACATGAAGCATTGATGTGTTGGTGGTGCATTCTCTGTAGTCTTTTCACTAATCACATCATTAGATACCTTTTTCCCATTACTTCAGCACTCATCTACTCGATGACCTTCTTTTCTACACTTAAAACATTTTTTAGTCCCTTTAAGAAAATCTACACCATGATTCTATCCACACTTTGAGCATAACGAAACATTTTCCTTTTTTTTCACTATAGTTTTGAGATTTTTCATTGAACTCTATCTTTTATTTCTTGTCAAAACCATGAGATGGATATGTTAAACCAACTTTCAGTTCTACCTTTATATCACAATGCAGAATTTATTCATAGCTACTGAAATCTTTATAGCTAATGTCCATCGAAGAATTGGTTTTAAGCCACTAAAGAGTCTATCAATTTTACTTTCAGGTTGTATGATAAAGCCAGATGAATACCTTGCATGCCTTGAAACATTTTCCTTGTATATACCAATAAATGCATCATCCTTTTTCTTAAGCTCAAGGAACACCTTTTGCATCTTTGTTCGAAGAATATGAAGGATGTACTTATTGAACAACAAGTTCTTGAACCTATCCCATTCCATAGATTCAATTTAATCTTGTGGCCTTGTATTATTAATTAGATTCCACCACTGGTTTGATTCACCTTTTAAACGGTAAACAGCTAAAATTAATTTTTCATTCTCTAAACAACGAAGTATGGAAAATATCATTTCAATGATACTGATCCATTGTTCAACAATAAGTGGATCAGAAGACCCACTGAAAGAAGGTGGAAGTTGCATCATGAAGGACTTAATAGAATATTGTTCTTTTCATTGATAATTTGGAATTCCAGAATGATTCACACATTGTGCAAGTATATCAATAAGATTTTTCACTCCATCTCCCATAATATTAGTTTGTTCTGGGGGACAATCATTACATTTTCCAGTGCACTGATCATTAACACGGTTCCTTCGGGTTCCTGCCATTATCTAAAACCCAAAAAGAATAGTGTGAGAGGAAAAAAATCATACTAGAAAAATAACATAATAAAGGGGAGTAAATTCAATCTCTAACATCATAGGTTTAATTATAAGATCTTTAGCATAATTGTAGGACTATAACCTATACTTATACATATCCTTAGAGACATCCCTAGACATTCTTTAGAAATATCTTTAGGGATTTCACTAATGTTTTCGCATCCTAGTTTCCAAAGGTAAACTAAACCTTCACCTCGATACCAACTATAGATACCCACACTTGATGTACATGGAAATTACATTAATTTTGAAAAATACTTAATACATAACAAAAACAGACACCCAAGGACGATAATAGTTTAATGTCTTTGGAAGCTCGGAAAATAATCTTCTAATCACGGTGAAGGATATTCAACATCTCCCATAAATAACTTCCCCTTGGGTTATCTTACCTAAAAATTTATTTTTATCCTGGGGAAAAGAAAACATAAAAAGTGTGATCTCAAATGCTCAGTAAGGGTAAACATGGAGAACATAAAAAAAAATCCATAAACATTTGAACGTAAGAACATGAACATAAAACATCAAAATCATGGGTAATGACATAAATATTTGCAGTGCATAAGGCATATATCATAAAGGAATATTAATCATGATAAAATAGTATGGGAATAAAACATCTTATTGTGGAAACCATTAAGAACATGTTATGATTTCCATAGTAGCCAAGGCATTGCTGCCAAGACCATCATAGTGGACAAAGTCTATTACTGAACCGGGTTTACTTGCCGTTCAAGCCCTGTATTACTGAACTAGATTCAATTTTCGTTCCATCCAAGTCTATATCATGTGATATAAATCTTTAACTAATGTATTGGAGGGATATATAGGTCCAAACCATTTCATAATGAAATCATTATTACTTGTGCCACCAAATAAACATAAATAATTCATCATAATACAAAGAATAAAATGGGTTTCATAAACATCATCCCATCATAACATAATCCATATAAAACAATTGGATATCATTTCATCATAAGAAGAATCAAAACATGTAAATAATAGAGACATTATACTTGAAACATAGTCATAATAAATAATGTTATCATTGACGAAAAATAGTTTTGACAAAACACTTGAAATGAATTCTTGAGGAAATTATCCTTTCTTCTTCAAAATCATATTATTTTCAGAAAATTACATTAAATTTTAAAAGAAAAGGATTTTGTTGAAAATAATAATGAAATCTTGTAGAGGATGCTTTATGAAAATTTGGTGTTATGAAACAATTAAAATTCATTCATGCTGTATAAGATAAAAAAACCTTCTCATCGTACTTTTACCGAAAAAGTCAACAAATTCCTCACATGGTAAACAAAATAAGGATTCCTTCCATAACACAATTTAAAAGTCAAATAGGAGTTAAAATGGATTTAAACATACATTTATTAATATTAAACACTTTATGAAAAACATTTTTATGGACAAAGATGAAAAATATACCCCATTAAATACTAACGTATCAGCAATCTCGGATAAAAATGAGATTTTCAAAATTATCCCTTACCTTATGTCCAATTTCTTCCATATGTGTCTGAGACTCCTGTATAGTGGGTTTAAACATATTATTAACTTTTTAAATAACACTAATAATATTTATGATATCATATATGATTCACTTATGACTTTATATTACATGTTCTTTTTTAAATTCCATGTTAAAGCGGTGTTTGGGGTAAAATCGTTTCATTTATCATACGTGTTTCGACTTGTTGTTCTTGATATTATTTCTTATATCCAGATTAACATAATTCAAGAATGTAAAACATGATTTATATATAATATACATTCAGAATATAAATTTATATGATATATAGATAAGTGGAATGAAATACACCGTTCACGGAGATGGTAGGTCGTACGTACGCATGAACGCTGTTTTCGTTTCCGTATTGAATTGAATGGAATTAAGTAAATGAAACATATATGTAAAATATATAGTATAATTATTGTTTAATATATTTCATGATTATTTATTATATATACTTTATAATCATACTTCAATGGTTATTTATGAAAAATGAATCTCATCGCGTTCGTGGAGACGGTAGTCTGTACATACGAATGAGCGACAATACCATTATTTTGATATAAAAATAGTATATAATCTGATGGTATATCATATATAAAGAATCATTATAATGTTATATTTATTATTTATATCATTTAAACTCATTATAATACCCATCCAAATGATGAAATGTTTGAATAACAAATTACATCACGGCGTGGAGACGGTAAGCCGTACGTACGCGCGTTTAGTGATGTTTTCATTCATAGGATGGATAAAATATCAAATATGGTTGTACCATTTTTATAATAACATCAAAATATATAGAAGATACTGGAATTATTATTTTAAAATTTAAAAAACAAAGACGGGGGAAGTGGAAGAAAAAAAGGAACTTGAAATAGGTGGTGAGATATTTACCTCTTCTTTGGGTTCTTCCTTTTGATTTGATCAAAAGGGCTCCATAGGTTGGCTTTATGACTAAAAGAAAGCCTCTAGGATTATGTAAGGAAATTTTAGAAGGTATTTGGGCTGGGGTTGTCTGAGACAAATGGATTTTGAGGTGTGAATTAGAGAGAAGGGGGAGTGACCTTTTATAAGAGAGGTGAGGGTCACCTTAGTATAAACATAAAATATTATTTTATAATAAATTAATTTTCGGTTTATAATGGCTCCTAAGTGACTTATTTAGTGATTGTGGTGGGTATGGGTATATATAATCTCATACAATAGGTTTTAGACATGTTTAGGTCTCCATTTTAACCATATCATTTAGATTTAACTCTAAGTTAAATAATGTACCTTGTACCGTGTCTTCTTGTATTATCACACTATATGGTAAATGAACATACTATAAACTAACAATAGAACCCCAATTTTTTACATTAATAATAAACCTATTATTATATAAGCCTTTTTTCTGATCCTTATATTTTTAGGAATACAATATAAATTAATAATATAATATTTGTTTCATAAAATCATTTATGTCAATTTTGACAATATTTGGTATTTTGTTTTTTCTAAATTCATAACCACATTATTACTTCGAAACTAATTAATTTAACAAACTTTAATATGTTATATTAACCTATAAAATTAGTGTAATTCATTAAAAGTCTCAAATTACATTTATTTGGGTATTTATAATATCAATTATTTTAATATTTAATTAATAAGGAAATTAATGCATCATCATTGTGTCATAAATAAATTAAATTATTTAATGTCTAAATATTATAAATAAAATACCATTATTCATGAAATATTTTTATATTTCTAATGAATATTTATAGTCTAATTTATCTTTTGTATAACCCTATTTTAAAAATGTTTTAGTTATTAAACATTTATTTTAACTATTTTAACTCTTCTTTAAATAAAATAACAATAAATGTTCTAATCTAATCCAAGTGGACCTAAAGGGTAATATTTTGTTCCTAATGTTTTTAGGGTCTAATTACACTTTTCCAATAGAATTATAACATGATTTGGGATAATAATAATATCATTTTTTCCCTTAATTGCCCTATTTACTTTTAACCGTAGTAAATAAAAGTTAAAAGTAACTATTCACCAAACATTATTTTCATATCATTGAACCAAATTTTACTTACTGATATCAACCGTGTCTCATGAATTTTTTAAATTAAACTCATATAAGTGGTAAAATTATGTTTTATATTAATTTGCAATTGCTCCTAGAAACTGGGTAAAAGACGGTAAAATGTTCAATAATATTTTTATATATCTAAAATTATTATCAAATTTTTCTAATGAATTAAATTGAACTTATATAGGTATTGTGTCTCTATTTTGACCAAAAATAAATTTAGATAAAAAATAAATGATTATTTAAATAAAAATCCTGTTTTAACCAATAACTAAGTGCTTTCACTATTCATCAAAAATTGAATGTTTTCAGAAAAATACCAAAAATTCACCATAGGATAATTTCAATATTTCCAATCGAAAAATGAAGTCCGTCTTGAATTATGAAATTTATAAAATTTCAAAAAGTGGGTATTACTATTCATAATAGCTAGTTTATATTATATTTTAATAACATATCATTGTTTAGTGAAAATCGGTATTGCGTACAATGCAAGCTATTGAGGAAAGTTTCTCTTATGTGTAACACAAGAAAAGAATAGTATTGCATATACTACAAGCTAATACAGTTTCACGTATAGTGCAAGATAATCTTGGTGTAGCGTACAACACGATACATCAAAGAAATTAATAATATTTCTCATTAAATCTTGGGGTGTTACAACCAAGGTTACTATTCATAATTTCCTAAATTAAAATTGAACTATTTCGTAAATTTTATCTTAATGATTAAAAATATTTATACCATGTTTTGAAAAAAAATTTATGATGTGAATGAAAATAATTTTGATATAAGTTTTTAAAACTCACCAAAAAACCATTTTTGGAAAAAAATTAAAATTTTTTTTACAAAAAAAAGTACCATTAATTGTTATAAAATTTAATTGAATGTTTTTAATCAAATTATTATTATGTTAAATTAAAATAAATTCCAAAATAAAATTTTAAATTTTTAATAAAATTTTAGTCAATTAAATTATTGTTTTTCAAGAATATGAATTTTCACTATTAACATAAACATCAACTATTTTTGAAATGTAAAAACATGACAAAATTATAAATTTGAAATTAATAATTAAAAATGGATTATTATATCATAATATTGAAAATAAAAAATTCCAATTTTAATCAATTTAATAACCAAAAACACTAAAAGAAAATATTCTTTAGAAAAAATGACAATTTTTATTTTTAATTGATCATAATAATATTTCATATCAATTAATTTTCAATTATGTATTAATATGTTAGTTCACACATTTAGTTATTATATATGATTATTATACACTTTTAGATGATATTAATTTAATTTATCCTCAGAAAACTCATAATACTTTTAAAAATAGTTCCCTAAAATAATTTCACCTTTTAACATTCAGTACTTTTAATTAAGACATATTATTAATCTATTTTATAATAATTAAATTAATGAGACAAAAAGAAAATAATATAATCTCATTATAATAATTTATTTATATATTTATATTTAATAACAATTTATTTTAATAAAGTGAAAGTAATTTTAGGTTAGGGATATTTTTATTATAAGAAGTTAACCAAAACATTATTTAGAGGATAAATGTTAAACTAAAAAATAAATTTTTAAATTATCCCAACATAAATAAATTATTTATTAAAAATTGATTTATTACTTAAAAAAATTATTGTATAATTATAAATCATTTTTAAATTAAAACAAATAAATCTAAATTTTAATGAAATAATTCTTAAAATAATGTATGTATCATTATATGTCTCATACTTGTGAGATACATTCCAAAAGATTACATTGAGATCTACGTGATATTTTAATCATAATATTGGATAGATTTATCATCCACTTTCCCTATATGAGTAATTCATTTAGCATCATGATACAAAATCTGAGAAAATATACTAGGTTGATTTAATTATACATTTTATGAAAAATATTTCCATTTTATTTAATGTTTCAATCAATTTTTTTACTTTTTATTCTAATGATGAATTAATAAACCATAATAATAATTCATTATTGGATCTTAATAACCATAAAATAATGAAATTTATTCCACCTATCTGAATTTTTTTTAGAAAATGATAAGATAATACTCAAATTGACTAAGCCCTCATATGATGAAGTAATACATTCGTTCAAAAAACAACAATAGTAGCACCCAAATAATAGTTATAAAACATTAACCATTAAATTTATTATAACAAATAAAAATAGTTTACGGTAAATAATTTTATATATTTTGACCAATTTGTTAATTATTATAAACAAATAAACCAAAAAACGTGACTATATCAAAATCAAAATTTTCTATAACCATATTATTTGAAACTATAGAATAACTATCATCATTCATGATAAATTATCATTGTAACAAAATTCACCACTATAGTCATAATTAATAATTCATTCCTAATAATTTTTAAGGGGGATTCAATATCCATGTAAATTATAAAATAGTGTATAGGCCAGGATATAATTAAATCATACTTTTATAGTCAATGCACATTCATTAAAAACACAATTAACATCAATTTCATTCAAAGTAATTTTATATATAGTGCCTTTATTTCTTGAACTCCTATAATATAAAATATTTTAACAATTGAGGAAATAGTTTCAATAGTTCCACATTTTTTATAGTTGAGATGCTTTATATTGTTATATTATTTCATTCTCATATATTCATGAGCTGGATGGACCTTATATATACCATTTTAATCCAATATCACTATATTTATCCAAGTACCTTATTGTATTATTTTATAAGTATCACATATTGGAAGTTGTGCCCTTCACATTTTCTCCATGACAACATTTATTTTTTATACTGGTATTCAAAAATCCACTTATTTTATTGTTTTAATGAAAAATATAATTATTTAATAATTTATTCAATATCCTAATGTATCTTTTTACCATATTATAGTCTCAGGGGAATGTTTGAGAGACTAGTGAACATTGAAGGCTCATCAGAATATCATCAACTAAATGAACAATATATATTTTGGGATTACACACATAGTCCATATAATGCCTCAAAAATATCACAATGTTTTCCTTATACTCAATAACATTGTACTTTTCCTTATATCTTAAATTAAGGAACTTCCTTTTCATATCATATCATTTATCATTGGGAAAATATTTATCAAAAAACACCACATTAAAACTATTCCACCCCAACTATCTTTCTAACAACCCTCCTTTTTAATTTTAATCAATGAATACCATTAATCAACATATCTCATAAAATAATACACTGCCAAAATAAATAGCTCCATATTTTTACTTCTCTATGTAGGAAATATTTTTTCAATGTACTAAACCAATTTGGAAGAAAACAATAGTTCAATAGTTCAATTAAAGGATTGAGGTTTTCACTATTTGGAGAGTAACACATTTTATTCATGATACAATGAAATATTGTATTCTATAAGTGAGCTTTCATTTGACTTAACATGAGTCAAACACCTAAATATAGTCACAATATTTACATCATCAATACCATATGGGTTGAATTTATTATTAAGTAAATTACCACATCTATTATATTTTTTGATACATTTTCTATTTCATCCACCATGACCCATCTCTAAATAATTGGAGACACATAGTTAACTCAAATCATTATGAACCTTATGACATGTTATATAGTTATGAATACTTTGTATTAATTAAACTAAATTGAAAACATATTCACAACTAATCATATAATTATAATCTTAGTTTCTTTGGGAATATTTCAAATCATAATAATATTTTCAAACATTCATAATGGTTTGTAAAGTGTTTCTGAACTAAGAAAATCATACCACTTGAATGTTTCAAACTATGTGTGTAGTTAATCCAACATATTGTTAACTGATTGAAGATCTGATTAATTCCAAATATACATTTATTAGCATTATTAACCTTATGTCTAGATTTTCCAAACCCTTTATACAATTCTTTTTATCTATAAATGGATGTAATTTCTTGGACACCACACTATCTATACATTACCCAAATTATGTGGTGTTTCTCTATACTCTAACTTATCCCAAGATTGTCTCATAGGATTATGTTCTCGAATCAATGTTTTCCCAAATATAGTTCCCTAGGGTCCTAATAATGTGGAAAATATTACAACTATAAAAACCCTATATCAAATGACCTAGATATAATTGTTAACAAATGGTGTTAATAAAAAAATATAATATGTATCCTCCCATAGGAACAAATATGTTATTATTATTTGGAGACAATATACATACAAGTATTTTACATGAAGATAAAAATCAGGATATAAAATATAAAACTACAATGATATCATTATAAATTATTCTATAATATCACCAAAATTATTTAATGTTTACTTATTAGTACCTTATGGGATGATAAAAATAAAGGGTTAACAAAGATTCTTAGTAATAGAAAACATATGATGAAAAAAATTATAGAATACATAATAAATGAATAATTTTAAAGAGATAAAAAAAATAAAATATGAAATATTACTAATATAATGACGGATAATATAGAAAGATAAATATTCACAAGTAAAATAAAAAGTAGTTTAATTATCAGATAATGAATAATAGTATATATAATAATTGTTTCATCCCAGCATCATCCCAATACAATATAAATAAATAATCCAGGAATATACTAAATACCAAGATAGGTTTTCTAAAAAAACCTACCTATGAATTATGGGAATATCTAATTTCGATCCCCATATATTCCCTTCATAATTTTTAAATTTTTTCACATGAAATAAATTTTTATTAATACAATACCTAATCAACATAAAAATTTTAAATAGAAAAACTAGATTTCAAGTAGTCAATATTTTCATTAGTAAATAAGTAGAAAAAAATGATAAAAGTAAATAGAGAGAATTATTTTGGATAATATCATCTTTTTATAACCCTATTGAAGCATAATGATATTTAAATAATGATTTATTGTATGAAAATGGATTTTATAAATACATTATAATATTTCTTTTAAAATAAGAAGGAATATCCCCCACTTTGAAATAATTTTATAAATAATAATTAAAAAATTAATGATTATTATTTTATAATTTAAGAAATTTTGAATATTATAGATTAATATTGATAATTAATAATAAATATGATTATTTTGAAATGAGGTTATATAGTCGAAATTTAAAAAATTATTTTCCCAAATTTATAAAACAACAAAAATTACTTATACAAGACATGTTAAAATATTATATTTTTTTTAATGAAAGTAAAATATAACATAAAAATACCTTTAGAAATAATTAGTCTATAATAACTCCCATAAAAAATTTTTATGAATTTATACACCTAGTTAAATGATCCCACTTCCGAATAGAAGATATAATATCAAATTCCATTAAAAAGGTTTCATCATCATTTTTTTTCAAAAATGATGGGAAATGAATGGAAAATATGAATAACCAAGAAATAACCCAAGGAGAGGAAATATATTTGTTTTAATTGATATATATCATATAGTTCCCCAAATGAAAACATAAATTCGAAATCTAGAATAATAATGACACTGGGAAATAAACCCATAGATCAGACTTTTGATTGGTCAGACATTCCTTAATCTCCAATGTAACAACTTTAATGTTGTCTAAAATATATATAAGATACATATATGTATTTATATTAATAGTAAAAATTGATTAATAATATTTTCTTACCATTTATAAATATTTTTTTATTAAATGAAATATTTCATTATTAACAATTCTATATTCCATAAATGTTTTAGACTGATGGTTTCAATACGTGATCCTTGGTCATAGTTCCATTATTTATAGTTAAATAAAACTGATATAATTATAATTTTTATAACTTCACAAAAATATTATAACATTAAATAAAATAAATTCATGAAAAATTAAGTAACTAATTTAATGAAAATGGTAGTCCATACTTACACATGAGTTGTTTTTTCTTTTTTTCTAATATATTAAATAGATAAAATAGAAAATATTTTTGTTTTAAATAATTCTAATTTTTTTAAATTACATATTTATTAATTTTTTACCCATATAACTATCCATGTGAGGTTGTAGTGAAAAATGAATCACATGGATTCATGGTGGTGGTAGTGCACATGCACAAATGATTGATGTTATTATTTTCCTACTGATGGAAGGGTATGTTAGTAGATCATATATTATTTGTATAGAATAAAACTTATTTCAAAATATATCATATATATATATTAAATCCTATAAAAATAAAAACCATTAATTGATGTAGTAAAAAATGAAACATATTTCATTGTGGAGACGGTTGTTCATACATTCACATGAGTAATGTTTTCATTTCACATATGAGATAAGAAAATGATTAACTATAACATAAAAATATTTATATATATTAAGTATATGGATGTTATTCTACAATCATGGAAAGTATAGGAATTATGGAGGAATAAATAGAAATATACATGAAATAACTATGTTAATAGTTATAAATACTCTTCAAGAAAACACATTTGGCTTATACCTAATGCCATATAAGGTAGGTATATTAGTAAGAAAATTTTATCTAGGATTTGGGGACAGAATTTTGGATAATATTTAGGTATACATTCATTGAGATAAATATATCACGTAATATTAATAACTAAGGAGTGGTTATACCCTTTTATAAGTGTGGGGAGTGTCACACTTGTAAATATTATTTACCTTTAAATATTTTAAGTCTCTTACTCAAGGGAAAGAGGAACTAATACTATTATATTTAAAAAATATGTTTATAATGGTCAAAATATAAAAATATATAAACATTTATGATGGTTTTTTTGCCTATAAAATCTATTTAACCATAATTTACCTTTTTTATCTTTTTATATGGTAACAACTTTTTTTCCTTGGTTACTATTCATAAATGTAAAAAATGTAAATAAATATTTAATAAACATTATCCCATTGATTATAAATAAGAATGTTATTAAATAATCAACCTATATAAGTGGAATAAATTAATTTAGTATAAATGTACAAAACACAAAAGAAAAAAAATTTAAGAAAATGCTTTTTAGCATAAAAATGAACTTTTACCAAAATAAAATAAAATGAAAACTTATTTTATTATAATAAAATAGTTTTTAATCATTGGGATATAATATTTTATTGATATTAAATCCATAATATAATGGGATATTTAAATTACTTAATTTAATGAAAATAATTGGCGTCTTTGAAAAAATCTACATTTTTCAATCTTCACCTTAAAATATACTATCTCTTAACAAATATCAAGATTCAAAATAAGTAATGTGAAACATGATTAATTTTTAATTATGTTAACTTGATAAAATTAAAATTGTAAAATTCATAAATTTATCTTTTATATGAATGTATAATATATAAATAAAAACCTCTTTTATAGAAAAACAATCCTTTAAAACTTTAAGTGTTCTTAATATTATTTAAAATATTTTTTTATTAATTAATTTTTTATTTAGTTGTTCAAAAATTTATATGTTAAACATTGTCACTATCCTCCTTTAAAATTTAGAAATTTAATTTATGAAGATAAATATCACATTACTTTTAAAAAATAATTATTTGAAAAGATACATCCTTTAACATTTAATAATTTTAATAATTCCATATTAATTACTTATTTGATAATAATTAAAAATTAAAAATCAAAAAATACCAAAAAACTATTAGTATAATAATTTATTACTATCATTATATTTACCAATGGTTTATTTTATTATTCTATGATTCATTTTTGTTCGCTGTGGTTTTAAACCCAAGTTGTCAAAGATTGTATTTTTTAAAGGTGAAATTCATATTGGAATATCAAAGAGTTATAGAAACCAACTCACCATTACACCTAGTTCTCTTTGAGGTGATGGTCATGATAGCGATACTTTTAATAATAAATGAATTTTTATTTTATAATATTTTCTATGTTATATATTAGGATACATGCCTTATTATTCAACATTCAAGTGATTAATTCCACATATTATAGTAATATACTTTTTTCATGATTTATTATTTTTGATATTTGGGTTATTGGATATGGATTACTTATATTATGGTCACATATGTTAATTATGTTCTCATACCCACTTACTCATTTTATAATCAATTATAATCTTTGATAAATAAATCTTATGTTCACCCATTACCAAGAATCCAATATCACCGTTTCATCTTTTACATTATCCAAAAAAATGAACACGAGTATTATATTTTATTTTTCTTGAAGGTTACTTTGTGTGAGGATTATTTATTCGTATATTTTATAATATTTTTAAAATGAATTGTTAATGTACATATTCCACCAAGACACTAGACATATTGGTTATGAGATGTAATTTATTGGGATTTTTAATGACTATTCAATTAAAGTATTATAATATATATGTTTATTTATTGTTGTGTTTTCATATGGATATACTTAGGTGGATTTTGAATAAGATAGTTTAGGTTTAATTTGGTGTGAGTTTTTTTAATGATATTCGTCTTTTAGAATCTTGGGTTATTTTCTTTTCATGAAGAAAAGTATTCATGTTGGGGATGATATAGTGACCAAAATTGTTCATAAAAAATACCTAACTTATTTTTTAGTTTCAAAACATAGGTACATTTAATATGGTAAAACAATAAATACATTATAGTGTACAAAATCAAAAATATTTTCCATTGGATTTATTATATATAGAACATCATATTTACACTTGGGAGGATATTTTGTGATATTTGAAGGTTATTTAATTTTAGTGGCTACTTAATATTTACTAAATAAATAAATATTTTTCATTTCAGCATGGAATTTAATATCTCATAAATTTATTTTTAAATGAAATTTCTTCACCATGTATTTTTTAGAAATGGGGTGAATTTTCTAGGTGATGAATAAATTATTTTCTAAGGTGTCGATCCAGAGTCCTAGTGTCATAGAGTTTTCCTATAGTTATAAATTATTATTATTATATATTATATTTTGAGCTGGTTTTAGCAGAACCACGTAATAGTGATGTGTAATTAATGTTTACTTATTATATTGACATGGGTGGAGAAATTTAAAATATGGTATTTTTAGGTTGTATGCACTTTTAAGAGGATATTTAATGGAATTGATATATTTAGAAAAATTAATTGGTATTTATAGGGAGTTTTTATTGAAGGTAATTATTTTATTTCACTGAATTAATATTTTATTTATTTTTTAGCTTAACAAATCTCTCTTATACATCTTTTTTAATGGTTCAAAAACTATACATTGAGATTCCATCTTTCTAGTTACTCTCATTTTTGGGTGTTCATTATGTTAAATACATTCTTTACAATAGGGGAGTCAATACAAATTGAGGGACCATACATGATCATCATGTAATGAGAATAAACTGTCATTTAATACTAGTCATTTTTAAAACCACATTCCTCACTTATATAGCGTGGTTCAATTATCTTATTCTCAAGGTTGAGTAACCTATGTTTTTATAGAGATATAATGAATAAAAATTATAAATTGTTAAAAATATGAATTATTAGTAAATATTTAATTTTAATTTATTTGTGAATAATTGTTATTGGAAAATTTATGATTATTAAAAATGGATTGAATCTTGATTTAAAAGTTTTAATTTTTTGTAATGTTTTCTAGTGAATACGAACCAAAAATATACTATTTAAATTGTTTAATCTCAGTTGAATTTTTCCATAAATAACTGTGATTAAAAATTATATAAAAGATAGTATTGACAATTATGGAAGAATAATATTTTAATATATTATTGCTTTTGATTAAGTCAATAATAATAATAATTAATTTATTGATTAAATCATATTTATGATATTCCATTGGTTTTTTGAGAATTTATATAACAAAATAATATGAATGAAATTGATGATTTTTTAAAGAACATTTCAAATCTATCAGTTAAACATTTAAATAATAAATATTTCTATACATCAGTAATATTTTCTTATTTGAACATGTGGTCTTGAATATTTTATTGATTATTACTATTCATGTAATAAATGTTGGGATGAAGCCTATAAAATTTTAATAAATTATATTTTAAGGATTACCCACAAATTATTTCTCTATTAATGAATTTTTAATTTGGAGAATGCAATTTTTAGTATTTTTTAATGAAATATAAATCATTGAATAATTTATTTTGACTTCATCTTCACCTCAAACAATCTTATCAGGTAAAATAGTTATTTCTTATATAATACTCATATTATACAATGAAACCAAATGTGATCCCAATATTTTGTTGTTGCTTATTCAAACTACAACTAACTTCTAGAGTATTTTCATAATTTTCTTATTTATTAAGTCTGGTAGTGGTTAAAAGAAACCACATAAAAGGATATCATGAGAGTCATAGGGTGGGTGGAATGATATAAATAAAGTGATGTGTTTCAGGGTTGGTTTGAGGAATATATTGATGGAAATAGACTTTTTGAATATGGGTTACACGAAATCATCTCAATGTGTTTAGTAGAAGACTCTATGGTAGAGAGATTTGAAAGTCACAATGGGTGAAACTAGAAGATAATGCTAGGACTACATTATTTGTTTTAATATGTTATTCTAGGGATTCTATAATATTTTTCTCACCAAATAGTGTGAAATATCTTGTAAAATTCAATTATTTATAATTCAAGTTTTCAATGTTTACAATTATTCATCATTTCATGTTTCTTTAAAAATATCAATATATAGATTAGATTTCAGTTGATGGGGTTTCATATAATTCTAATGAATTATATATAGTACAAATTTGTATCACACATCAGGTATCACCTTACCAAAATATGTTAATTTTGATTACGTAAATTCGATCTCATTGATCTGGATCCACATGATGCATTTCACTCACAACATGTATATTATATAAAATGAAATGAAAAATATAGGTCATGTAGACCATGTGGCTATGTGTGATGACACATGAATCATTATGTAGTGGAATTTTATTTTACTAAAGCATCCAATATCCCATATTTATTATAAGAAACTCTATGTATATCAACTCTAGAAGAATTTAGTATTTGTATTGCATGATCAAATTATCTAAGTTACCTAACATTCCATGGAACCTCATTGAAATCATTATATACTATTATTATTTATGTTTTATTCCTATTTTTCTATATATTTTATAGTTCATCATTAATTAATATTCGATTAAAAGTATTTATCCATATAAAAACATTGATATCATCATTTTGAACAATATTGGCCATCTATGAGGTTTTTTGAATTGTTAGAGGTTTATATATACATATTGATGATGAAATGGTTTTAATGTGTTATTTTTGTTATAAATATTGTTTAGGTTTTTTGATATAAAATTGGATAGGTTCTTCATTCATGGGGTTGAAATACTCTCATAGTGGAATAACCATGATAGGGAAAAATTCCCCTTGTAATTTTTGAAATTAGTAATCTTATTTGTGTTAGGGGGATTCATCTATTTGGGGAGTTATCACTCACCTTTATACTGGAATTAAATTCATTATTTATTTGTATAAAATACTCCAACATAATAAATTCATTGATAAAAGTCATGATATATAAAAATTGAGTATGAAATTATCCTAATTTGTAATAGTATCAACATCCGATATTTTATATATAAACATATTTGCAACCGTTTCAACAAAAATAATTGTTCTTGAAAATGGTTTCTCATTTTTATGGATTCTAAATTTAATGAAATAATGAATATATATCTTTATTTCTAATTAATTATTGGATATTTTTTATATCTTAAGATAAATGAGAAAAAAATCATCAATTATAAAATCATTTAACAAAATGGGGAATTGTATAAGTTGAATAATAAACTAGTGATATATTATCAAAAGCATTATGCATTTTACACCTAAAACAATATCATATGATTATATAAGATATAATTGATTAATAATAGATGTATAGATTGGAAAATATTTCTTACAAGGTAAATATGTATATTCCCACATATTTAACATTATCAAATAATTTTGTATTGAGTCATACTTCTTAAATAAATCTATATTTACTTGTTAAACTTAATTAGTCTTGTTTGCTGGGAAATTTAACTTATCATCCATTTTGGGAATTTAAATATTCTACATGAGAAGAATACTATTGGGTGAGATTGAATCAGGAGTAACTCAAATAACTTATATCATGATAATATAAAACAAAAGGAGATGGAGAATATTTGGAGGATTGTTTAAATGATTCTACTAGAATATTTTCTGGGATAACCACTCATTGTATAGGGGAAGTGAATGAACATGATCTCTTGAACATAAAAACATGTATACTTACAATTATTTCTATCCCTAATGATGATAATTACTCATATCACTAATGTTTTTATACTTTATTTAAAAATACAAGTCTTATTTTATTAGTAAATTTTCTCACCTTTGATATTTTAACATCAAGGTAGAAAATTATATTATGTGTTTATGATGATTAGATATTTTGATATGTATAGATAAAAATTCATATGAAATATTTATTTTTAATTTATATCATATAAATATTATTTACATGAAAGCTGATTTTTTTATTTTGGTCTCTTGTTATATGTTACATGAAAATATTATGCCCTTTATTTGTAATCTTTTCCCCCATTACTGATGAGTTTGACACAGTAATAAGCCTACAAAATAAATATTTTGATAAAAACATGATCATCCCAATTTTTATTTAATGTACTTGAATATTTTTTAATGAAGTTGATTATTGAAAATATATGCAATATAATTTACATTTATAAAAAAATTTAAAATACAGGTATTTATTTTCGATTTCATAATAAAGATTATGATGCCTCATATATGATTTTAATGTCTGTTTTTTTTATTTTTTTAAATAAAATGGAACTATTTTTTTTAAATAATCAGTGTTGGATTGTTAATCACTATAGATTTAGTTTTATTTTATTGAATTTATGAAAATATTCACAAATGATTCCTACTAATACATATTCATCATCTATATATAAGTGTGTATTTCAATTATTCTAAATTCTATACCAAGAATAAAACGACCACCTGAAGAAATTATAAGAACAAGATAAATTTTTTAATCCATCAAACATCTTATAAAATACAATTTTGATTAACTATAAAGTGAAATGTGATACCTATATGCATTGTATAGTTTAAGTTCAAATTTTCTCATAAGAGTGTGACAATTTCGTTTAATGTATTTTAAATTTCATTAATTATGATTTTTTTTGAAATATTTCACATTGGAAAGCATAAGCAATTATATATATCGATAAAGAAGATAAATTTTATAAAATTGAAATCATTCTACAATATTGTTTTTCAGTTTTATTGATGAATTCATCATGATCCTCCTTGTTATATATCCATATCATTGTATCAATAATAGTTTCACTTATAATACCAAATATTTAAATACAATTAATGACATAATTAAACTAGTATAACATTATGCAGTCTCGTTTCTAAGAAAACTGGAACCATTAAAAAATAAAAGTTCAACCATCAGGCTAAGATCTAATTCAATTGACATGACACTGATAAAAAAAATTTCATGTGATTTTTGAGTGGTTATTAGAATAAATTTATTACTTTATATTTTCATGATTTCTATATCATTATAAATTATCTTCTTTCTAAGTGTTAATTTTTTATTCATTTTATAATTTATTTAAGATAAGAAATCCTAATCTATTATACCTATATCTAAAATATTATTCCCATATATAAATATCAATTTTTATGTAAATATAAATTTTATTAATATTTGGATTATAAAAAATAAGAGGTTTTTTAATATACATATATCATGTATATCAATATTTAAGAAGACACATGTAATAATCAATTGATATAAAATGAAAAATGGATGATGAAAATTGATAACAGAAACTTTATAAAATTATATTTAATAGAGTAAATGATACTTCATAAATAATGTTATCTTCTTGATTGTATCATATTATTCAAAATTTAATCATTTTCCTAAACAGTTTAATTATTATCAACATAATTATTTTGGACGATCCATTTAGTTCCTATGATAGTAATATTATCTGGACCAGACAACAATGTCCATAACTTATCCTATTAAAAATGATTAATGTTTTTCTTCAATAACCATTATAAAACATTAATTACCTTATGTATCATTTATCATTTTATATTAAAATTAATATTCTAATGTAAGAGAATAAAATTAACTCTATAAAGAACATAGAGTTTGAATGGGTTGGTAAAAATCACTAATAACATTATAAAAAGGAAGATTCTTTAAAAATATCTATTTTCTAAGTAATGGTATAAAATCTAACACTTATATTAGATTATCACACTGTAAAATATTTACATCCAGTATTGCAATGTCAAATATTATTGATACAACTACTAGATTTAGTAAAATAGCGAGGGATATAGAAATAATATCCAAATGACTTCATTGTTTTAGTCATTTAATAATTGGGTTTCTAAAATGATTATTTTTATAAAACATTATATTAACCTTTTGTAACACAACTTTATTTTAAAATAATAATGTTATGTTCAATAGTATATAAAACACAATACACCAAGATTTATGTGAATTAAGACATCGAAAAAAAATTATTATTTAAATGTGACCACTATAACCTACCAATCAAAATAAAGTTATAAATATGATTATACTCACTATGAAATATATATATATATATATATATATAATGATCTTAATAAATACTAATCTGAAAATTATTTTATTTGGAAGTAAGAACTCAATTTGCTAATAAAGTAATATTATTCTTCATAAATATGTTTTCTTCAAAAAGTGGATTTAAATGATACTTAATGGGGAATATAAAAATAAATTTCCATATATTTTAGAAATTTTATTTGATAAATGTGCATAATTTTTGAATAAAACCTTACAAAATCAAATTAATTTGAAAATATTGATTTTTCAACGAATAATGAAAAATGGTTTTATATTGAATATAATATTTTCTTATAATTTATTTAAAAATAAATATTATATTTTAGATTATTTTTAAAATTTCATTACTTAATTTTTTTCAAAAAATATTCAAATTATATTCATTTGAATGAATTTTATATTTGATTTTGTTATAAAAACATTTTTATACATAAAAGGCATTGTTTAAGAAAACTAATTTTCATGATGTTTTGTTGTTTTCTCATAAAATTAATTTCTTCCACTTATATTTGATGAATCTTGAAATATGAATCCCATATTTTTTACTAGGATGCTAGAATTTGGTAAAGAATTACATTTGGTATTTGGTTATTTTGAATAATAACCCTATTAAATTTTAATACTATGTTTTGGTTGAATCAGGTAATTAAGGTTAAAAATAACGCGATAATGACTAAAAAATTACCCTAAAATATGTGTTTATTTAACTCAATGTGTATATTTATTTCTATAAGCATCCAATATTCTTGTATATGACCTTTTATTTCATCTTTTTTGAGAATTTTACCTTTATAATATTTATATAATGGATAAATTCAAAAACGTAAATATCTTAATTTTAATATCAATAATATTTTATGATAGGAAATACAAGAATATATATATATATTATTTTAAAAAATTTAATTTGAATATTTTTTTTATATAGATATTTTTTTTTAATTTTCAGGGATGAAAGAATGACAATAAATTTTTACAAAACACCTAAATAAACATTTAATAAATTAATAGAAGAATAAAATAAATGATTTTAAAAAATATAAAAGTAACATAATATTATTGATTTATTTTGTCCCAAGAATATTAAAAATTAAAATAACATATTTGAGAGGTTTTAATTTATAATATTAAAATTATATAATTAGCATGTTGTTTTCAAAGACAAATTAAATGAATGGTTTAAAATGACATTAATGTTTTTTTATATTAATTTTTTAATTAATGGGATTAAAATTTTCAATGATTATATATTAAAAAATTATTTTTATATGTTTTAAAATCTCAAATATGATAAATTTATGGAATTATTTTCCTTTTATTAGAACTACATTGACTAATATAGTGTAAAATAGTTTTTATCAGGGAGATCGTCATAGGGGTGAAAGTTGGGTAATCCAATGGGATAGGATTAAAACATAATCATAAATTGTAAAAATTTTAAAGGATGGAATTATATTAACCCAAACCATCCAATATTGTAATTATTTTATGTTTATTACTCATTCTTATGAAAATTAATTTATAAATATTGAAAATTATATGTAATTCTATGAGAGTTCCTTCCATCAGTTTAAAAAGTGAACCATCTATCATATACTATTAACTATAAAAAATTATTTCAGTTCAACCAATAAATATTCATATACCTTCATAAAATACATCCTTACAATATAAATATATTTTATTGTACATAATACCAATTATATAGGGTTTAACCTAAAAGTAAGAGAAGTTATTTGATGAAGACGTATAGTATTTACCCAAATATTTTTATTTTATTTCTTTATTTACATACTCATAATCAACTAAAATCATGATGAAACATTACACCTTGTATAATAAATATTCACAGATGTTGTTTTTAATGTAATAACGCGTATCCATATCCACTTCAATAAAATGGTGAATGAAACCTTCATTTGTGTGTATAGAAGACAACTGACTTGTGAACTGATGCAATTAATTTTCCATTATCACCTTTAATGACTCGTTATAATGATTTATTTAATATTGATATATATATTTGATATTAATTAACTTATTAAAATGTTTCATATATAATATATTATATATTTTCTTATCTCTCATTCCATTAAAAAATGATAACATCAATTGTGTGTACTTGTGGATTAAGTGCTCGACGACATAATGTGATTCATATTTCACAACCATAACAAATGGAGTCTATATTTTACTGTATTTAACAAAAGGATAAAATATTTGTGATATAATTATTATTTTTTAATTATTACACTATCGTTTTTTATGTCATGATTGTTGAAATATGGAATCATTACTTATGTATACATACGACCTAACATCTCCATGATTGTAATACAGTTCAATTTTCATAATAATATTTCATGATTTCTTTTAAAATTATAAATTATTATTAAAAAGAAAATTTTTTAAGGATTATTTTTCAATAGATTATGATTTATTGACATAATTTATCATATTCAACCAGCCAAAGTCAAATTCAACTTATGACATGAATATTATAAAAATAACTAGACTTAACATAAATGAAAAAGTAATCAAATATAACATGGCATTTAACAAAATAAAAGGAAAATTAAACTTGAAAATGGCTCGTATGAATTTAAATAATTAAATACATTTTATTATTATAGATGGTAATTGATATACATGATGATTTATAGTCGTGTTAAGGGACACATTTCATTAAAAGTGTCATTTTAAAAGTTTTAAGTATTTTATTTTATAAATAATTCTATTCACTATAAAAATTCATAAAATAATTTCATGGATGTATTTACATAAATATGAATGAATTGTAAAAAACAATTAATTTCTCTTTTTTTAATTTCATTAAAATTATTTTTAACAGAAAAAATATTACATATTTTATATGGAATGTTTAAAGTCATTATAATAGATAAAGATAATGTTCTATTTTATGATATAAGCCTTCAGATATTTTTTTTGCCACTATTAGAGCTTTATTTTATTATTTTCTAATTATAAAATCCCTTATTTTTTATTAAAATAAAACCCCATTTTCCATTTGTTATATGTACATTCAAAAAAATAAAATCCAAATGAAAATGATGTTTTATATTTAGAAATGATTTTCATATGGGTGGAAGGATTTTTTTTATATGTATGAATGATTTTCTGTGTTATGATTATGTTATAGTTATTAAGAATTGTTTATGATGATTTGTGGATCTATTTTATACCCTGTATGTGTCAAATTGAAAAAAAATAAGTATTAGTGGTTATGTTACAATCAAAGGACGAGTGAGCCCATTATAGCCCTCCAAAGCATTGGGTAATGATTATGTTCTCTAGATAACTAAGATGGAAGATGAATTTATTTTTTATTCCCTTTCTAATTGTGATATGAAAAATTAGGTTCCAAGATCCCTACATAATTTATTTATTCATTATATGTTTTTATGAAAATATTAAGATTGTTCAATGAATGAAAATGATCTTATGTTTGATGAAAAGTGTATTTTACTTCATAACAATTAAATGTATAAATTCATTAAATTTTATATGAGTTTTTTAGGATTATTAATAAAACATTATTTAATTTTTTATTTATGATTTATTGGAAAAAGTTTCATTTATATATTTTGGCAATGATGTTGATTTCATGACTAAGAAAATATTTATTTTGAGATTAATATTGACCTTGGAAAGGCCAGTTTTTATGATTCTTCAGGGACTAATGAAATTATTTTTTAATTTTTATATACCATATTAAAATATATGTAATCATCAGCTATTTCAAAATGTTTTCCATTAGGTTTTAAGGATTATTAAGGACAAAAATGATGTCAATTTTTTTTAATTATGTGTCATTAGAATAATTATTTTTTTGTCTTAAACGTTTTGTTATGTTGAAAAAATGGATACTAAGAAGATGTTACAACAACATGATTTAATATTAATTTATATATGGCTAATATACTATTTCCCTAACAATACAACCCATAATGATATAAAAACATTAATCAATGTTTTATTAACTAAAAACACAAGATTTTGTAATGTATAATGTTGATTAATTTTAGTTTTAATCCAAGAAATGGTTTGAATAACCTTGAAGATTAAGATGTTTTCTTGTGAGAATTAATTATGTGTTATGGATAACGTCATTGGTTTTTATGTATATAGTTGTTCGTTAGTTAGAAAAAATATACAAACATTTTGTGGTTTTATGTGATGATATGTGGACGTGATTTATGATATTTTGGGATAAATTTTAATAGGTTGAGGTATATGTAACCCTTGGGTTTAACATGATGATTTCTTCAAAAAAATAATGTTATATTTATGGTGATGTAATATGAATAGTATTAGAAAAAAATTCAGATTAAAACAATCTTAAATGTTGATTTTATAGTTTTCTCGGAATATTCATAATATTGTTTTTTGGAAAATTATAATAATTATGTTAATATAGTTTATAAATAAAAAAAATGCTATGAAAGAACCCATGACATCCAGTAAAGGCTGTGAGGCTTGATTACAAAGATAAAGGGTGAAAATGGTGAAAAACTATGAATTTCCCTTTGTCATGTCCTTGGGAGTTTGTCATTTAAGTTTTTTAGTTAAATGATATTAAATATAATGATTATGATTATTTTGTTAGTATATGATTTATGTTATAGATAATGGGGTTATTGAAATTCTTTTGGTGATTATTTGATTAATGTTATTTCAGATTAATATTTCTATTATTTTATTTAACAATATATAATTAATTTAAATAGAATATTTTGGGATTTCATTTGAGTAATATAGATGGAAATATAGTTTTGAAGAATATATTTTTCTACTATGGAGTTATGGTGATTCATTTTATGTATGGAAGGATTTCTTTATATATCTGAGATTATATAATTAGGTAAAATGAATTTTTTCATGACATATTTAAGGTGATTAATGTTTTAGGATAAAAATATTAATTTAATATTATTATAATATTTATTCAAATAAGTAAAAAAAATTCTAAAATTTTAGTCTGGAATACATTTAATAATTTTAATTTAATTTATTAATCAATTTTTATGTTAAAATTATGAACCCCGTGGGAATAGCCTTAAAGTTGCGTTATGTGGTGCTGTTTTAGGATGTCTTGTTTTTGAGATTCCCCACAAGTAATTTTCTAGGGATTACATTTGTTTCTCCCCTCCCTAACTAATGTAGTAAATATCTATGTTGAACATTTGGTGTTTTTTGAGGTTTTGATTATTAATATTTCATTTATTCATATGATGATTTATTTATTTTGATGATTATTTTGTTCAAAACATTTTGGATTTTGTTAATTCCTTCTGATAGGAGTAATAGCTTTTTATTATTTTATAGATTATGTCATACCTTAAGAGTTGACTTTAGTGCTTCTATCCTAAAAAATTCATCTTCAACGCTCATCCTTTGGAGTAAAATGTGATATTTTGTTAAAATTGATTAAATGATTATATTATACTTCTAATGTAATTAAATGTACTTATATTCTATGTCCATGTGACAAATTAATTCCCCAAAAAATAAAACATGATCTTGAAAGAAAAAAAGATATCATATTATCTTTATTTTTTGTATCTAATGTATTTTCCACACATTGTTGGATTATATTTTTAGGTGATTAATATAATGTGTATCATTAAATTTTTTGGGATCAATTTTCTCTATAACTCTCCCTCATAATTTTTAAATTACATTTTTCACCCTGAAAACATTTTCACTTGCTAATAACATTCTCAAATTTGGAATTCTAATTGTGTTATTCAATATGGATTTCATACATTCTTTATATCAATTTTCAAAGGGATGTTTTATTAACCCTTTTTATGATTTTATATTTTTAAAAAAAGAATGATCAAATGTAAATCATTTGAAAAAAAATATCATGATCAAATATTAAAGGAGAAATTTATTAAGGGGGAGAATGTAACCGCCCAAAATTTTAAAATAAAAACATCATGGTATCTAGAGTATACAACACAAAACAAGGATAATTAGGTGAATTTGGATATAATATAGAAAAATTATTATTCAAAAGTGAACCTTATAAAATATTCATTCAACTGGTGGGTATAACTTTGATTAAAAATATTATGAATTATAAATAAAAGTTATTCTGAATAAAAATGTATTTATTATTTCATAGTAAATAGGCAATCATTTTTCTGGTAAATCCATATTATTTAGAAAAACATGTCATCCTCAAAAATATGATTTTATTGATTTTTAGAATAATATTATAATTAACAAATATAATGTAATGTCTTAAAATTTCCATGTAATTTTTTTATTATATGGAATTATTTCAAAACTATGAGTTGAGATGGCATGTGATTTTAATGCCTAGAATGATTTGTCAAAAAATGTTAATATTTAAATAGGACGCTTGAGTGCTTTTCTGGAAATAGTGGAAAGACATTTAAATGGGTTCCCAGATCAGAAATTTGAGGGCACCATTGCATTCATGATGACAGGTTTACCCTAGGAGCAATTTATGTTTAGTTGGTTCAAGGCTCCAGTGAGAAAACCTGAAAATTCAATAACCATAAATAAAATTATTTTATAAAATTATTTTATTTTTCAAATGCATATTGCTCCTGAAAAATGACACAGATTAAAAATTTGAGACCACTATTGAGCACCTGAGGGTATTCTTTCCTTACTCAGATCCTTTAATCGGTCATCACAGGCCAATAATGGATGTTAGTTTTCTATCGTAAATAAAATTATTATGTAAATTATTTTATTGTCAAATCCTTATAACTCCTAATTGGTTACACTGATTGGAAATTTAATAGTACTATTGAGCTCATGAGGGAGTGTTCCCTATAGACATAGCCTAACCTCAATTAGCACAAGATGAGGGATAAAGTTAAATTTTTTGAACTTTTTTATGGTATGTTCAGTAAACAAACAGACGAGTTTTTCAAAATTTTGAACTGTGGCTCAGATTGAAAATTTGAGGGCACCATTGAAATCAAAACGTAAAAATTCTCCTAGAATAGACTTATCTTTGGCAGACAAGGGCTAGACAGAAATGTTATTTTTTATACATTTCAAAAAAAAAAAAATAAAATAATTTAAAGGAATTATTTTATTTTGTTTCTCTCTATTAAGTGGAATATAGTGACGATACGGTGCAACCACGAGGTGGAAACATGGAACTTTAATGAATCTCATTAATGGGCAGTATCGCACAGCATAAGGATGCAATAAAGTAACCATAATAGAGACGTTGTTTTATAAATTAAACTACATAACAGAAACATTGTGACATGACTCTTTTTATTAATCCAACATGTGGGATAATGGGGAATTAAACTATAGGGATGCTCTGATGAACCACCAGTAGTTTTATTCTACAAAGAATAATGAATAATTCCAGTGGGACTTCATCGACTTCGGTGTGCCTCGAAGAATGATGCCAGAAGTGACGTCGACATCATGAAATCTCAAGGAAGAACACTTCGACATCGAATGTCAATGAGGTATGGGTTTTATTTTTATTTCAATATGCTTCCCCACACTTATTTTTCTAGAAACTACAAACACAGATCAACCCATGAATATGTTGATCTTCATTTCTTCAATTTATGAATTAGGGTGTCTTTTCTTGGGTATTTATTATCCGAGATTCTAACCGTGCATGAAATTGTTAGACTTCAATCCCCGAACCTCCCCCTTGACTGAATCCTCGAACACGGAGGGTCCGGACTGATAATAACAAGTCCCGAGTGCCTCCCCTCATGAATTTTTGGTGGATGAATTATCTAAGTATCATAAATTTTATTCTAGGGCCAGAGCATGGATGGTGGAAATCCGAGAGGCCTGTAGGTGCATACGTATCAAAAAAAGGACCACCATAGAAACATCAGTGGCCTATGGAAGGTGACACCTGAGCGATACCATCAGCGTAGCTATGCCGGCATCCGGTGGTGGCATGAAATGGGTGGTGAAAAATGGATTCATGGTAGCAGAAATGGTGGAAGACCCTTAAAGACAGTGCTGGAGGATGGTGGTGCACCCATAGAGCATTACGGCGGTAGGATGCCTCAGCTAACCGACCACGACTATGGGAGGCGCGACACACCGTGGGCGCTGTGTGTAGGGGGTGTGCCCCACTGGGTTAACTAACTAGTGATGACCATAGTCTATCAACTGCATCTAGAGGGACCCCTCATCCGTGGGGTAAGCTGATGCTGGACGTGGCTCGACTACCGCATCCCGGTTGGGTGGCGCACCGCTGGTCTGCCCACCTGGCAGATCAAGATCACATGGGCTAGATGTACCCATGGCCTAGCATGAAAGACGTGCACTGGTGGAGCAGACTCGCACTGATCAGGCTATACCAACACCAGCAGGTTAGAACTGCACCCTTCGAGCCTGGCTAGACTAGACTGGGTTGCCGGGTGACCCGACATGATGGACCATCAACCAAACTAGCCTGGGTCCAACGAGGTCTATTAGGAATAGCCCACTATCCATGACATACCAGACCAACCCTGACCTGAAACAAGTCATTTCAATTCAATATAATTAATCTAGGGTATGTGGGACCTCTGTACTTGGTTGGTGGGGTCGGTCCGACCAAGTCGGACCAAGTGCCGTTGAACCGACCCCCTATTTACTAAAATGTCCATATCTTGCTAACCACATTTCTGATTGATGAGATATTTGTGGATTTAACACCATATTTATTAGGATGATATTTTGGGTTGATTTGTGGTGGAATTAATACATATAGATATGTGACGAATGACTTGAGGAGAAATTCTACCAAGAACTCTATGTACTGAACCCTATGGTTAGAAGATACCTCAGGATTGCTCGATGATAGCCGAGTGGGAAGCGATTGTCTGTGAACCAGTAGGCCCACTGTTGGGATACGCTCTGTGTGACATGGGTGAACCATTATAACCGACAAGAGTACCTTAGTTTGGACATGGTGGGAGGTGGATCTCTGTGACCCGACATGCCCACTGTGGGGAGCTGCTCTGTGTGACCCAACATACCCACAACACTCATTATGTATGAGTACCACATCTGTCTGAGGTTAGTGAGAAGTGGATTTTTTGTTACCTGTTAGGACCAATGTACTCTAAAAAGGTGTTCTCTGGCAGATGATAAGTTTGATGATGTGACTGATGATTCTTCAATCACTACCCTAAATGTATACCTAGAGTGAGGTGTGTCTTATATTTTATGCTATGTGTTTGAGATATTTCTTGGTGATGTTACCTACATGGTATTTTCATGGTGGTGTTTTACTTTGTGGATTACTGATAGTCCTTCAAGAGTCTTGATGTTCCTATAAAGTATTTTTATACTCACACCTACATGTGCTTCACCAGCATGTATTGTGTCTGATGCCGAAAATCATTGTTTCAACCGAGGTGCTCATGGGGACGGGACTGAAGGATGCTACGATGGTGTAATTGGTGGCCTAGGACTTGGTAGGGTGAAGTAGGACTGGGAGGGCATGACATTCTACTTAGGATTCCTATAGCTTCTCTACTCTCATGATCAGGTGTGGTTTTCAGCAATGGCTATCAAATATTCCTTTTTTGTACATTACTTTTTTTAGTTCCTTGTTGGGTTTTTATTCTGGCCCACATACATTCACTTTTACATGCACTAATATTTGTTTTAGTGGTATTCTATTTCCCCCTTTCAGTGTTTTTTGATTTGGATGGGTGTGTGTGTACATGATTGAAGACAATTCCTTCCCTTTTTGGGATATGCATTTTTTGTTCTAGTTTCCAGCCCCTAGCCAATGTATGGTGGGATTGGGGTAGTCACTACATGGGCCCCGAGGGATGGGTTGTCACAAAGTGGTATTAGAGGAGGTAGGTTCAACCAGAAAAACTATGTGTCTGTATTTTTCAATTGATGAAATACTGTTAAGTGTCTTGAGTTTGGATTTCAGTTCAGGGAGTCCAATGTTTGTGCACGAACAAACATATCCATACATCAGGACTCTTAATAATTATTCCCGAATCGGTACAAAAAAAAATATTTCATGTGTTTTTGAAATGTTTTTCTCTTGATATTTTTTAGTCATCTCATAAGGTATAACTTATTGACCATGTTTCATCTTGATTCTATTTCCCGATGACTCCACGTATATATCCAACTAGGGTTCTAGTGAGTGACCATGAGGTTGGTCCACCAAGTGATGAATCTTTATTACTGTGACAATTTCCCAAGATGGTACATTTTAGCGGTGTCCCAAAAATACCCCCACCTATTGGTAAGATGTTAGTACTGGCTCTACCGATAGAGGAAACTTGTAGGCTCAGTGCCTTATAGGTGATTCAATGATAGATACCGATCAGGTTCTAAGGTTATCTCAACTCACAGGTGGATATGTACTAGATTGAGGTGGTGGTCGAGTTACCATCTATATTGGGAACCATTAGATTAGATGGAGGTCCTAGATGTGAGCCCTCTATGTGGATCTTCTGGGAGATGGCAGTGTTTATATTTCACCTATCTTACAACGAGGTGTCATTTTTGTGGAAAGTGCATGAAAACATTTCATAGAGAAGGGGTATCTTGCTATAGAATGATAAAGGGTATGTGTTCCCAAGAGGTTCTATAACATTGGTAGGATGACATATCAGTAGATTTGTATTCATCAAGGCGTATCGACCATTCTAGGAACTCGATCAATACAATACGACTAGTGCTTCAGGGCTCAGATCTCTGAGTGAGATGTGTATTGGGAAATCCAAGCCAGCACTATTTCACTTTTTATTCCTACATATGATAGGGTATTAGATATGTCCTTTTTTATGAACGTTCTATGGCTGAGAAGATACATCCAGTGAATGTCAGCAGGGGGAAAGAAGGGAACTTCTATTAATCTTAGAGAATTAGATGTGTAATTTTTTTTTGGAAAAGGATTTTATTGGAATGGATGAACCTGCAGGGTTGAAGATGTGAAAGAGGTGATAAGAGAGTAGTTTGAGGTGGTATACATTTCAACATGTTATAAACACCACCCCAAGGGGTCTCTACTAGGCTTGGAGTGCTAGAAGATAGGGGATGGGTGTAGCTACATGTAGTCAAGGAGTATGACCCAAGGGCTCCATGAATGATTTGATGTACGTTCTATGTCTAATAACACATGCCATATTTATAGACAGAGGTACTATTCATTCTTTCTTGTCATGAATATTATTCAAGGAATATAGTTTATAGTAAAACAATTTACTTGATCCACACATCTAGTGATAAATACGAGAGGATACTCTATAATCACACTTTTGTCGATGGTGTGAGCTTACCCTTGAGGCGAGAGTTTTGGTTGGAACCTATTGGTGGAAGTGTAGTGACCTGACACTTTTAGTCTAGGTATGGATTGGTCATCCACATTTCATGCTCAGATTTTCAGTTTTAGGAAAAATGATGATGTATATCTGTATCATTTGAATTAGGTATTCCTTGTTCAGTGAAAAAGGAAACACAAGTAGCATGAGATAAACACATGCATAGGATGGTGTTGTCGATTAATCTTGAATAGGCCATCCATACCCTCATGGAGTGGTTTTTTTGAGTTTTCAGTTCCCAAAAGTAGTGGAAGAGTATAGTAACATCATTCCAGAAGACATTTCCAAGATTACCTCCCTACCTGGAGAGTGACTTTTTCATTGAGTTGTACCCACGGATAACACCGATATCTACAAATACATATCATATGGCTCCCAAGGTGTTCTAGGAGCTGTGAGTACATTTTAGGGACTTGTTGAGGAAGGTATTAATGAGACCCAGTTTTTGAGGTTATATGTAGATTATCAGAACTTTTACCATGTTCCAGAAGAGAATGAGTACCTAATAATAATTGGATGATGGGCACTTCAGTCAGATAGAAGGGGTATCCTTTCCTGGGGATGGAATGGTGCCCGTAGGATTTTCCACAGTTGATACAATGGTGATGGATGGAGTTCTTCTAGGAATATATATTTGAGATAGTCTATACATCTAGGAAGGGGAATGTGGTGGCTGACATACTCAGTGAGAGATCTGGTTTGAATATTCATAGTAAGGAGATAGGGCATCTGACCACGTTGTAGATATCCTTCATGGGTGATGATGGAGCCACATACCTCTGTTCTATGACTATCACTCCCCCACTCCTTCAGTGAGTTAGGGAGACACAACTTGTGGATGATGAATGTGAGTACTGATGTGATTTTTTATCTTCAAGATGTGTTCCTGATGAATTTTTCATATGTGGGGAGCATGTCACCCTTTTCAGAAGGCACAACGTTGTACCAATGATGTTGGAGGAGTTCTTGAGGGAGTTCCATACATCCCCCTTGGAGGTAAATCATGGAGTGGAGTAGATGTATTGAGACCTTCAGAGTGAGTACTGGTTTCCAGGGATAAATAGAGGAGTGGATGATTTCATTTCACAATGCCTCATTGGTCATCAAGTGATGGATTCACATCAGGTTCCATCCGGATTGGACCAAGGACATGATGTACTAGAGTGTAAATGTGATGGTATCTTGATGGACTTTGTGATGGGGTTACCACGTACATCTGGGGACCATGATTCCATCTAGGTGATCACTGAACAACTAACCTAGTCGGATCAATTCATACCCATCTAGGAACAGGGTCTAGTAGAGGGATTGGGATGCTTCTACATCCAGGATATAGTGCAACCTAACGGTGTACCTTTGATGATTGCCCCAGGTCATGATGCATGAGTTACATCTCGGTTAGAGAAGGGGTCACATAAGTCCTTCAGGATACAGCTGCCCTTAAGCACAAATTTCCACCCCCAGATAGATGGATTTATGGAACATACCATATAGTCCTTGGAGGACATGATTTATGGTTGTGTCCTGAATTTTTTTAGTTGGGAGGACAACCTTCCTCTGGTAGAGTATTCATACAACAAAAACTATAACTTTACAATTGACATGTCACAATAAGAGACCATATACTGGCGGCCTTGTAGTTCTCCCCAATACTGGACAGACCCCGGGGAGTTGGCACTCATGGGTCCAGAGTTGTTACATGATACCATCAAGAAAGAGTGGATAATCCAGGAGCAGATGAAGAATTCATTGAGATTGCATAATTCTTATTTTGATAGAAGAGACAAACCCATGGAGTTTGAGGAGGGAAATCATGGTTTCCATTGGGTCTCAGCCCAACAAAGATTATAGAGATTTAGAAAGGGTGGTAAGCTATCTCTGAGGTTCATTGAACCATTTTAGATCCTACGAAGAGTTGGCGAGGTGACATACCGCTTATCACATCCCCCAAAAATTCACTAGGTGCATAATATTTTCCATGTGTTGTAGATGAAAAGATACAAGCATGATCCATCACATGTCATCGACTGGCCCGAGTGGGACATTGGCGTTGGGGTGAATGTTTCCAAATTCCTAGTGAAGATAGTAGATCTACAGAAGAAGTTATTTCACAGACATTTGATTCCTCTAGTGCATATTTTTGGCAGCACGAGAATATACAGGAGAGAACATGAGAGCGGGAGGCTCATATTCATTCTCAGTTCCCACCACTTGTTTGATTAGCCTTTGTATTAGGTTTATATGGTGTAAAGATCTTTGGTGGGGAGAATGTAATGTCCTGAAATTTCTGTATAATTATTTTATTAAATGAAATTATTTCGAGACTAGGTGTTGAGACGACGTGGGGTTCTAAGGCCCCAAGTGCCCTAAATGATCAGTCAAAAAATGTTAAACATTAAATAGTGTGTGCGAGTGGTTTTCATGGAAAAATAGAATAATAATTAAATGGGTGCCCATATCTAAAATCTAAGGGCACATTTGCGTTCAGGATGATTGGTTTACCCAAGGCACAAATTATGATTAGTTAGTGAATTCCTCTATTGAGAAACCCAAAAAGTGCATAACCATAAATAAAATAATTATATAAATTTATTTTATTTTATAATTTTTTGTAACTCATGAATGATGAAATAGATTAATAATCTATGAACACTACTGAACTCATGAGGGTATTCTTTTCATAGATATATCATAACATTGGCCAATGCGGGCCCAAAATGAATGTTTGTTTTTTCCCATAAATAAAATAATTTTGTAACAATTATTTTATTGTTAAATCATTATAACTCCTGAATGGCTACTCAGATTGGAAATATGAGAGTACTGTTGATCTTGTGATGGTGTGTTCTTATTAGACAGAGCATAAACTCAACCGGTGCGGGTCGAGGGTGAAAGTAAATTTTTGAACTATTTTTACAATACGTTCTATAATGGTGCGTGTGGGTTTTTATAACTTTTTAACCTATGTACATATCAAAAATCTGAGGGCCCCTTTGAACTCAAAATTACTGGATTCACCTATATATTTATTATCCTCTACGGGAAAGGGCCAAATAGAAAATTAAATTTTCATACATTTCGGTAAAAATAATAAAATAATTTAAATGTATTATTTTATATCTTTTCTCACCAATGAATAGTGGACGATGACATTGCGGTGCAGTGATGAGGCTGCAATGTGGAGAGTTAATGAAGATCATTAAAGGGAGATCTGACACTATATAACTATGTAATAAAGTAAGAGTAACATCGACACTGTTTCATAATCTATACAGTGTAACGATGCAATGTCACAGCATAAAATAAACACTGCGATGTGATTATTTTTATTAAACCAACATGTGGGAAAATGGGGAATTAAACTATGGGAATTCTATAAAAAACTTCTGGAATTTTTCCTCTCCAAATAATAATGCAGAATGCTAGAGAAAATTCATCGTCTTCGAGGTGCCTCGAAAAATGTAGCTGGAAGTGACGTCGACATCATGAAACCTCAAGGATGAAAGTTTTAGAATCGAACATCTATGAGTTAGGTGTTTGGTTTTTTATTTAAATGTTCTTCCCAACTCCTCTTTTTCTAGAAATTATGATCATAAATCAACCCATGAACAGTTTAATATATGATCCATGCATTTTTGAGGGAGGGAGACTTTTCATGGGGATTTATTATTAAGGATTCAAAAATTGCATGAAATGGTTGAACTTCAATCCCCAAACCTCTCCCTTGATTTAAATATCTAATATGGATGGCCCGAGAAAAAAAACATAGATGAAGCACTTCCACTCATGAATTATTGTAGGCCATATTCTCAAAGTTGTGGAAATTCAATTCTGGGGCCTAAATTGGGATGGTGGTGACATGAGAGGCTCGTACCCACAGAAGGATCTGAAATCATACAACTGGAACAACTATTGTGGCCAAAAAATGGTAACTCTGGCATGATACATCTGGACCAGCGGCTGTGCCATGATGGAAGTGGGAAGGGGGTTGCGCCGTGGCAGCTGACCCTCTCTGATCACCCTAGAGGACGAAAGCGTTCCCGTCGGTACACCACGTCAGTAGGATTCCTCGATAGCGGGAGTCACGATGCTTGGAAGGCATTTTGTGGAGGAGGTGGCCCACGTCCAAGACAACCGGGCGGTGTGGACCACAGTCTGTCGACTGTAGCTGGAGGGTCCCCGTGTCTGTGGGGCCAACTGGTGCTGGACGCAGCTCGACTGCCACATCCTAGCTGAGCAGCACACCAATGGTCCGCCCCGATGGCGGATGGAGCTAATGATGGCGGTATGAAACCATAAAGGCGAGTCGGCCCCACAGGCAAGCAGGCTGGCCCCATGGCCGAGTGGGCTGACCCCATGGCCAAGCGAGACAGACCTGCGACCTTTGTGTCGGGCCTGACTAGACCGGGTCACTGGGTGACCTGACAGGCTGGACCCTCAGCCAAACCAGGCCCAGTTCAGCGAGGGCTATTGGGCCTGGCCCACTGGTCAGGCCAAACCAGACCCACCCTTACCGAAAGTAGGTTAGGTTGTGTCTGTCTAATTATATCGAGGTATGTGGGACCCTCCATGCTAGGTTCACCAGGTCAGGCTGACCGGGTCAGGCCAGGCATCGTCACAACATGTCCGATGATTACTAAAATGCCAGTATCTAGTAAACTGCATGTCGGATTTATGAGTAGTTTGTGGAATTGAGACCCTCTTTACAAGAGGGATCTTTTTCCATGATTTCTGGTGAATTCCATAGATGTACAGATGTGATTAATGGCTTTAGTAGAAGTTATCATAAGCACGCTATGTACGGAACCCTGTGGTTGGCTGAGACCTAATGACTGCCTGATGACGTCCTAGTGGGAAGTGGCTTTGTGTGACCCAGATGGCCCACAGTGGGGAGAGGATACATGTGAACTAAAAAAACCATAGTACATAATAGGAGGAGTACCTCAGTTCATCCACGATGGGAAATGACTCTGTGTTACTCTGCTATCCCATGGTGGGGAGCATATCTGTATGACCCTGCATACCCACGACACTCATCAGGGTTGACACCCACAATAGTCCAATGTTAGTGGTATGTGACTTATCTGAGACCCGACATGCCCACTATACTAGAAAAACGAGGAGTTATCCGGTAGCCAAGATATAGGATGATGTGAATGATTATTCTTCTATCACAACCCTAAATGTATACCTAGTGTGTGTTGCTTCTTTTATTTTGTTCTATGTGTTTGAGATCTTTCTTGGTGGTATTGCCTCTGAGGTATTTTATTTTTTAATGTTTTCCATGATGGATTACTAAGAGACCTTCAGGGGTCTCGGGGGACCTATAGAGTATTGTTATACTCACACCTGTACGGGATTCTCCCTCATGTGTTTCGTCTTGTGCAGACGATCAACATTTCAAAAGATGTGTTATGCCGGATAGGACTGACAAATGTTAAAATGGATGACATGGTGGCCTTTGACTTGGTGGGGCCCAGTAGGACCTGCTGGGTAGGATATACTACTTTGGCATTGATTAGTTTCATTACTCTCATGATCAGGTGGGTTTTTTTTGCGGATGGCCATCTGAGTTTCCTTTATGTACATTACTATTTTTAGTTCCATGTTGGGTTTTTATTCTGGCCAAATTACAATCACTTGTACTTGAAATCAACTTATTTTAAGTGGTATACATGATTCCCCCTTTTAGTGTGTTGGGATGTGGTTGTTTCGGTATTTTTATAGGATTAAAGGAAATTATTTCCTTTTTGCGGATATTATTTTCTGGTGCTAGTAACCAGCCCCTGTCCTATTGAAGGCGAGCTTGGGGTATTTAGGACAGGATACCCAGGGGAAGGGATGTGACATAGAAATTTAATAAATTTATTTCAATTAGTATAATATTAATTTTTAAATAATCATCTAATAATTATCATTGAGTGAAATGATTGAATTTAAATCAATAGTAAAAATACTTTTTTTATTGAAAATTTTATTTTCATTTAATGGATTTAAAGTCATATTTTATTTTGGATTTGTTTTAAAATTAAATATTCTCATTTTTATTTATTTTTTTCAATTATAGTTATTTTAATTTAATTCCTGATCTAATTAATTTTAAATTTTCATTACATAAAAAACTTTTTCTAAAAAACCATTTTTATCATCGTTTTCATGTGTAATTTTAAAGTAAATTCTGCCACATATGTGAATTTTATCTAGAAAATAGATTTAATATTTTTGAAAAAGTTTGTCCAAATTTTTTTATTGTCCCCTTTTGTTAATATTTTTCTTAGTAAATTTTTATCACTGTAGAGAGAGTAAATTAGGTAACTATGGTTAAAAATAATGATAAGGATTAAAAAATGACCCTAAAATATTAATGTTTTTCATTTATTAAATCTATATCATCAAGAACTATTTAATATTTGAATATATGAACTTTTATTCAATTTGTTTTGAATTTTACATTCATAATATTTATATTAATGATAAAGTCAAAAACGTCACTCTCTTTCTTTTCAATATATTGAATTATTTTTGATAGAGATAAAAAAATAAATATATCCAATTATAAGAAATAATTTAAAACAAAATTCATTATCATTTTAAGGGTAATTTATTTTTAATTTTTAGGGATTAAAAATTTATCATAAGTGCTAAAGCAAAACCAACACCACTTTTATTCAATTAATATAGAATTAAAATAAATGATTTTAAGAATGATAAAAGTATTATAAATTGAATAAATCGTGTGCATCTTAATTTTTGAAGATAATAATAACATATTATACTATTATTAATATACTGTATTCAAATTCAAATATTTTCATGTTGTTTTCAATGTCATATAAATTAAATACTTCCAAAAATAAAATGTAATGCTATTTTAAAATAAATATTAAATTATCAAATAATTTATAATTCATAGATATCATATCATTGGGAATATGTTTTATATATTTTTAAAAATATTAACAATGGTAAATTTATAGATCATTTTCCTTTTATAGTTACAATATACAACATAAAATTATAAAAACATTGGTACCAAGATAGTAATAAAAATGGGTTAATAGAACATAAACAATGATATAAAGGATAATAAACATTATAAACATGCCCATATATAATGAGATGTTTTTATTTCAACCCATACTCATCCTAAAATAAATTATACCAGTTTGAATAAAATTTTCTACGAAAATTGATTTATATTAATTTTATATTTTATATAAATTCCATGAGATTTCCTCCCAACACTCTTAAGAGGGAAACTAATATCCTCTTTTCTTCACACATATAAATTACTTTAGTATATCCAACAACTACCCAAATACATTCTTAAAATTTATTCCCATATCAAAATAGATCTTTTATTGAGCATAAATCCAACATTATAGGGGATAAGGTGTAATGAAGAAGAATTTGTCTAAAGAAGAGGTATAATATTTTATTCAATGTTTTAGTTTTATTTATTCCTATAAATCCTCAAAATATTCGAAAATCATTATGAAATAATAAATCATATTTCTTAAAAATAGGGACATGGTTTTATATCAATGGAATAACCTAAATCTATCTCCTCTTATATCACATAGGGAATTAAACATCTTTCATGTGTATGATATGATACCTCCTCACGGGCCGATGCGATTCATTTCCATAAATTCATATCACATTTGGTTAAAATGATGAATTATATATAAGTATATATATATTATTAATGAAAAAATTTAAATTATTTAATGAAAATATATCTTTTATTTTTTTACATTTCTATCCATTATAAAATTATAACGTCGTTTGTGCGTAGGTGCAGATTACCACTACCAGTAAGTGATGTGACTAGTTTTTCAAAACAAAATTACATGAATTATATACATACCTGTATATAAATATGGGATAAGAATTTTATGATATATTAATAAATTTTTATAGATTAAATATCAGCTACCTTATTTCCACCATGATCCTAAAAAATATAAAAATTACTCATGATTAGGAATGACCTACCGCCACCATCACTGTAACAAAATTCATTTTTTTATAAAATTAATTCCGGATTTTATATAATAATAATGAATGATTATTATTATATATATGATTAATTAATGAACTTTTGGACCATTGTTAATATACGAAAGACAATTTTGGCTTATGAATTTAATATCAAAAAAACACCTGACATGAATTTAATTGACTAAGTAAATGAATATAATATGGTATTAAATAATATAAAAATAATAGAAAACATCAAATATTTTAATAATAAATTAAATAATTAACATATCTTTGTAATTTAGGAAGTTAAATGAAATACATGACACATCATAATCAATGTAAGGGACACTTTCATTTTAAAACCTCATTTTATATAATTTAAATATGTATTTTTAAATACTTATCTTCCATTCCTATATTAAAAAATTAACTTTTAGTTGTTTTTTATATGAAAATAAATGAATTATAAAAGCAATTTTATGTATCTTATATAATTATTTATAATTTTATCAAAAAGAATATTTTTATTCATTTTATATGGAATTTTTTTGACTTTTTCTATATAATACAAAAAATAATATTTTATTTTAACATATGTGTCATCCATGGTGTTTTAATTCAATTGTAACCATTATTTGATTTTTGTCTTCATTTAAATGTCATCATTTTTAATCAAATAAAAACCCTCTTTCCATTTTTATACATATTTTCGAATAGGTTATAAAATTAAATAAAAAATCAAATATCTTGAAATGTTTTTTCAATGGGTGAATGGAATATCATTATTGACAAGGAATCATTAATGTGTTATGATTATTTTATGAATATTTAGATTTTCTTATGATGATGGCTGTTCGTTATAAACTATGTATGGGTGGATCTGTTATAAAAAAATGAATGGTGGTTATTTTATAAACCGTGGATAGGGTAGTTGGTAATTTCCCTCCAATGCATTTTGTGATTATTATATTCTCTCGATAATTATGTCGAATGTTGGATACATTATATATTCTATTTGTATGAATGATATGATAAATGATTTTCCATTTTAAATACCCGATTTATTTATTCATTCAATGATTTATATGGAAATTTTATGATTTTATAATGTAAAAAAATATTATTATTGTAGGAATGTATATGATTCCTTCTATGAGTTATTTGTACAATATTTTATTTATGTTTTTATAATGTTTTAGAATTTCAAAAAAAATATTATTGGAAATATTTTTACATTAATACTTATTTCAAAATATTATATGAAAATATTTGGATAAATATTTTTTATTTCCCATTTAATAAAATATTTATTTTTGAGCCCAAAGATTTAACTGATAATGAAGAAAAATTAGGAGTTTTCATAGATGAATGGATTTCTTTATTTCTAATTATTTTTGTTATTGTGATTTTTTCCTCCACCAATGTTTAATTTTTTTTTTCACATGGAATTAAAAAATGTTAAGGAAAAGGATGACATTGAGATAGAAATTTTGGAATACCTTCCATTTAAAGGAAACATATTATATCATAGATGTTTTTATTTATGGGGTAAATTGATACTAAGGGGTAGGGAATTTTTTTTTTAAATTTTATTTATAAGGGTAATTGCCTAATTATATAAAACACTAAACAATAAATATCCTCAAATTTTATGAGAATGATTTATTAACCAAAAATCATGATTATATAACGATAAAGGCCCACACATTATATATTTTTTCAATATATATAATCTTTTTTAAAAATAAATTCTCTTATTTATGGTGGAGTTACAAAATAATGGATTCATTGGATCCTAAAATAATGGTTTCCATAAATACATTGGTATTATCATTGAAACATTTTTATACAAAATATCTAAAGAAAATAAATTTAGGATTTCATTTGATTAATAAATTATAAATTATTATATTAAAAATTTAATGAATTAAATTAAAATATTTGATTTTAGAAAAAAGGGTTTAATGTACCAAAAATTGTTAGATAATACAATGGGTTTTTAAAAAAACTTGAATACCTGAAATTGTTTTTACGTGGATACACAACATCCTATCCCCCATAACTAATTCACATTTAATAAAAACAATAGGGGGGATAATATAGTAGTTAAAATTGATCATTTAATAATAAATAACCTCTTAAATAAAATATCAAATGAAGTACGATAAAATCTATTTTGTTTCATCAGTATACATGATCGATAGTACCATGTCCTTTATCCATTACTACATCATTTATAAATGATAAATATAATGTTAAAAATACAAAAAGAGTTGAGTTTTTCCATCTAAATTAAAGTCAACTGATCATGGAAAGTGAAAAAAACAAAAAATATAAAAAATAAAGTCTGAAGATCCCACAATCAATTTCATATAAAGTGGTAAGTGGTTGAAATATTTTTTTACAACATAAACATAGAGAATTACGTATTGTTTTTTTATAAATTGTCTATAGTAAATATTTTTTTTAAATATTGAAATCTAGATGTCATATAAAATATTATGAAAGTATTTTGGGATTATGTTTCTAGAAATAAGATTACATATATTCTTAGATTATTCATAAATTAAAAAAATATAATATTTTTTAAACATTATATGATTTAACAAAAAAATGTTTTCAAATATTCAATTTGAAAAATGAGTTGAAATTGAAAATAATTTGATATTTTTTAGAATCCATTTAAATTTTCTACTTATTAAACAATTGAACACAATGGGGTTCTAAAAGTTATAAGGAGATAAATATTACGAAATATCTATTAATGATAAATAAATAGGTTAAGAATTTGATAAATATTTAGGATTTGTAGAGGCCTATATAAATAATCTAATTGTTTTTGAATTGTGTTCCCAATATACATGATACTCTAATGTAATTATTGAAACTTGTCATTATAAAATAACCTAAGATCTCTCTCTATATCCAAAAGAAGATTTTAGTAAAGGTTAAAGACTATTTTATACATTCCATGAATTTGTATTTTTATATATCCCATGGATACCCTACTAAGAAAGAGTCAATTATTTACATTGTAGTGATAACTATCAAGCCTATTTAGAAGATCCGAGATTTAATAGATTCTGAAATTAAGAAAAAAATCTTTTTTTGATTATTTATTTTAAAAAATGATAGTTATAGAATATAATTATTTAAGTAATTTTTTTAAAGAATATGAAAACATTCTCAAAAGTAAAAATCTCCTATATTAAAATAAAATAAGAGTTACCAATATCTGCAAATAATTTTTTTTTCAAAAAAGCATGCTGCCATAAGGACAAAATATCTTCAAGAACACCATTGAGAAAAGTCAAATAATTAGTTATAACCCCCTTGCTTATTAATCCATATTTAATGTAGTTAGTTAAACCAAAAACATGAGTGACGATATAGTTCATGAATGCAAGGGATTCAATTAAAGTGGTCTACCTAACATCGAGCATCCATGATAGATGTAATGATCAATTTCAAGTCACATGATCCTCTTTGGGGGAGTCACAGTCAAGCCATATAGTAATCCATCCATGATGCTTCTCAATAACCCCTAAAATTAATCTATTGATCATCTCAACATAACAAGATGTGGTTAAACCTCATTGAAAAAAAATAAAACCCATTGAATTCATAATATAATATCTAAAGATAGAAATGTTGGATCGAATATGTATATATGTATGTCTATTAGATGGAACAATACAAGAGGGGGGGGTGAATTGTAGGTTTAAAAACTTATGAGTTTTAGCAATTAAGAGATTAGTTTAAATGATCTTAAACTAATAAAAATACAAATACCCACAATTGTGTTGAATGTAAAAAGGTATGATCTATTGTAATACTAATGTAATGTAAAATAATTGTATTCAAGATGAACACAATAATCAGAGTAATATAAATATGAATGATTCTACCTTAAAGCGTATAGAAACAATCAATACAATATGTAATAGAATGATTGTAATTGAAACAATTACAATTGAATATGTAAAGAAGAAAGGAAACAATACAAATTCTTTTCTAATACAAGTAATAGCGGAAATGTAAAAGTATTACAATTCTTTTAACCCAAAGAGAAGGGTTATCCTTTCACCTAGGATAAAAGGTCTGTCTCACCAACACCTTGGTGAGCCCTCGATACGATGATCGACACGTCTGTCTGCCTATCCCCGGCAGCCCTCGATACGATGATCGACACGTCTGTCTGCCTATCCCTGGCAGCCCTCGATATGATGATCGGCCCGTCTGTCTGCCTATCCCCGGCAGCCCTCGATACGATGATCGGCACGTCTGTCTGCCTATCCCTGGCAGCCATCGATTTTGTAGGTAATCGGCACCTCTGTCTTTCAATTACTTGAAAGACCTCGATACAATGATCGGACGCACAAGGCAGATGAGAGAAGTCACAGTGTCTCTCTCTAGAATCTTGGTAGTTCACAGAGTCTCTTCATTCGTTCTTTTTTTTCATCATTGTTCTCTCAGCTTCAAATGACCTCCTATTTATAGTCCTCGGGTTCCAACGGTGATATTGCCTCCAACGGTCATATTGAAACAGAAATCACGACATCGTTTTGATTAGTTTGTAACTAACTCAACGACATCGTTTTGTTAGGACATAAGATATATAGAAATGAAAAACATGAGTATGGTTCATATACAATAAGTGTTTTTGACTAAGTATTGAAACAAGAATGTAACAGAAGTTGTGAGTAACAGAATCAATACAATTTTCATATTTAGTATGATCAGCATTGTACGATTTGCATGGTAAGTACGATCAGTATTGTACGATATGATATGGTCAGTACGATCAGTATTGTACGATACGATATGGTCAGTACGATCAGTATGATCAGTACGATCAGCATGATCAGTACCATCAGCATGATCGGTACGATTAGTTTGATTAGTATCGTATGATATGATAAACAAAATATAAGACAATTGTAAATTCCATAATATTATAAAATGCATTTGTGATTTCCAAAATATGATATAGAAGTCAAAAGAGGACTTTTGACTCAACAATCTCCCCCTTTTTGGAAATCACAACACACAAAGTAAATGTAACAAGAAATACTTATCTCCCCCTGAGTTATTGAAAACTCTTCTGAATAAGAAAATGAATACAACTAACTCGCTCTTAGGTATGGACTTTCCTAAGGATTGTATTCGTAGATTTTCCTTAAGAGTTTTGTAAAGTATTATCCCCCTTTATAAAACATTCTCCCCTTTGTAAACATTCTCCCCCTTTGTAAACATTCTCCCCCTTTGTGATTTACAAAAAGGAATAGGTAATCTTTAAATGTCTGAATGAGTTAGAAGAAAAAAACAAGACAATGGATAAAAGAAAAAGGATCATAAAGGTTATTTCAAAACAAAGACAAGTCCAAAAGAACACAAAAACAAAAATCATTTGTTTTCTCTTTCATTGTACTTCTTTATAAGCTCATGAAGAACAACTTTAATCTTTTTTATCTCCTTCTTGTCTTCAGAAATTGATCCACCCTGAGTTCTGAGAAGCTCTTGTTGGTCCGCAAAAATCTGATCTTGATTTCTGATAGTCTCCTCCTGGACTCTGATTACTTCTTCAAGTATATCAATTCTGTTTTTCAAATTCTTGTTATCTTTGGATAACACAGAATTTTGATTCTTCAACAAAACCATTTCATCTTTGAAAGATGAAACCTTCGAGAATTCATTTTAGAAAGCATTCATTCTCTCTTTCAAGTCTTTCACTGAAGGAACATCGGCTCTTTGAGAAGACAAAAGATTTAACCATTCAACCGTTTCTCTGTCAAGCTTATTGAAAGCAATTGCAAGCTCATTTGATAACCTTCTTATATCTTCAATAGCAATTTCATGATCATTGATTGAGCTCTCTATTTTGTACGACCACTTGGTCATCTTATTGCATGCTTTCTTATGAGCAACCGAACTTTCTGAAAGAAATTTTAAATCAGCTTCTACTGACAAAACTTTCTTCCTCAATTCTTTTATAGAGCCAAACTTCTTCTTTTGATTGTCAGTAATAAAATCAATATTCCCTTCCAGCCTCAGGAAATAAGGAATGTTCTTCTCAACCCTTCTCAAAACATGAACAATGTAATCACTTTTCTTGAGAGAGATTGTATACTCTGAATCAGTATCTTCATCGTACGATGCTAGTTCATACGATCTGCTAGAGTCAAAAACTAGCTGTTTTCCTTTTTCTTTTTCTTTCTTCTTTCTTTCTTCTTCCACTTTGTCACTAATGACAACAACTTTATCAGAATGATAGGATTTATCACCTTGCTTTTCTTGAAAAGACATTCTGTCCGGAGATTGTGCTTGATTGGCATGAGGAGTTTGTTGAACACCTTCACTCAGCTTTTGAACCGATTCCTCTCTACTCTTCTTTGAACTTTGAAGAAATTCTAAAAGAAAATCTCCTTCTTCTATCTCCTCTTCTTCTATCTCTTCCATTACTTGTTTTTGTTTTCCTTCCTCAGGGAGACTCTGTATGATGGGCTCTTGGTGCACTTCTTCTGTTAGTTGAGCACTAGCTTGCTCTACTGCTTTCAAGACTTTAGAGACATCAATGTCCTGAGCCTTTCTTTTCAAAAGAACCTTCTTCTTATTTTCATCCTGAAGAGTTTCTTCTACCCTTACTCTTTCTGCAAAGGCCTCAGCAGGGTCAAGACCGAACTTCGGATCACCTTCCTTTCTCTGTTCCTTATCCTTTCTCCATTTTGCTACAACCTCCTTACTGTACCTCGGCTTCTTCTTGGCTTTGAACTGGTTGGTGGATCAGATTTTTGAGTAACACCTGTAGATTGAAAGTCTTTGGCTGGCATAGGTGCCGATTGATTCTGAGCCAATTCATCTTCTACATCTCTAACAAAAAGTTTTGAATTGTGATCAAAACAAACATTCAACTTTTTCATCGTACTTTTTCTAATCCAAGAAGGCTTCAGATCTATGGGGTTTCCTTTCAAAGGAATGTTACAAAACTTCATACTCTCAAGAATGAACTTCATAAGGATGGCTGGATACATAATCATTTGGGACTTAATCCCTCCTGTCTTGACATTCTTAATGGTTTCAAAAACATACCCCATGAGATTCACTTTTCTCATATTCACAAGATAGTCAAGCATGAAAATATCAGATACTTTTAATGTTTCTCTATCCACTTTCATTGGAATAAGAAAACCTTGCATCCATAAAGTGACAAAACGTTTGTCCGGAGAAATATGAGACACTTTTCTCTTTTCTTCATTAATAACAAACAAAGTCTTTTCAGCATTTTCTCTATTAAACGTACCAACTTCCTCTGGTAGTTTGTGTGATGGACAGAAAGAATCCCCTTCTACAGAAACATTCAGAAAATGTGCTGCTTGTTTCACAGACATAGACAATTTTCTATCGTACACAGCAAAGTTTATAGTCATGTCTTTTTCGAAAGAAACGATTTTGTAAAATTGACAAACATCATCAAAAATAACCGGATCTTGGGAATCAGGCTTTTCAACACACAGATGTTCCCACCCGTGAAACAAAATGATCCTCCTGATTGTAGAATCGTACATATCGAAAAAGTCTCGAGATACTAACCTTTCTCTGTTAAAGTATTTCTCTGTAAATGTCTTTGAAGACATTTCGGTGGGAGTGTTAGCAGAGGATTGAGACATAAAGGTTCTGCCGATGAGAAGATCGTACGAAGATTTATAGCCGGTGGAGCAGAGCTTCACCTTAAATCCTGAAAAAACAATGTGGGTTTGGGGAGGGGAGAGGGGCTATTTATAGGCGATAAAGAGGTGACCGTTGATCTTCTACGGTCGAAAAAGGGTGACCATTGATATTCTACGGTCAAGATTAGAGAAAACCAGATCAATGGTTTGGATTAAAATAAGGAAAAAAATAAAGAAAACAAATGAAAAAAAACCTATCGGAGAACGTAAGGTAATTGTTGGTTTTGATATATTTCAAAAGAAAATACAAATGTACGAAATAAAATACAATAGAATTATTAGACGACATGCCGATGGAAAAAAAATTCAATACTATCATCGGTCGATTCAATTCCATGATCGTTCGATACGATGGAAAAGAAATTCAATACCATCATCGGTCGATTCAATTCCATGATCGTTCGATACGATGGAAAAGAAATTCAATACCATCATCGGTCGATTAAATTCCATGATCGTTCGATACGATGGAAAAGAAATTCAATACCATCATCGGTCGATTCAATTACATGATCGTTCGATACGATGGAAAAGAAATTCAATACCATCATCGGTCGATTCAATTCCATGATCGTTCGATACGATGGAAAAGAAATTCAATACGATAAACAGAAAACTTAAATTGTCAATACGATAAATAGAAAAAGATACACATATCGAGAAAGTAAATAGTTAAAGAAAATAATAAAAAAACATAAAGACATAGAAAGAAATGTCCTCCCCCTTTCTACGAGGAGTTTCTTACTATTAGGAGAGATGTAAAACAGGAAGTAGATATGAATGAATATTTTAACGTAATCATTCCTAGCTTCTGTTTTATAAATTCAAATCTATCGAAAGGTAAAGGTTTTGTAAAAATGTTAGCAAGTTTTTCTTGCATTCTGATAAATTGTAAAACAATATCTCCTTTTTGTGTGTGATCTCTAAGAAAGTGATGCCTAACATCTATGTGTTTTTCACGTGAGTGATGTGCTGGATTCTTACTGAGAGCTATGGAACTTGTATTATCACAAAGAATTTGAGTTTTGGAAAACCTCAAACCATAGACAGTGAGTGTGTGCTGCATCCACAATACTTGAGCACAACAACTTCCAGCTACTACATATTCAGCTTCAGCAGTGGATAGTGCTACTGAGTGTTGTTTCTTACAGGACCAAGAAACCAGAGAATCTCCTAAGAAATGACATGTTCCAGATTTACTTTTTCTATCCATTCTACAGCCACCAAAGTCAGCATCTGAAAAACTTTTTAAAACAAAATCATTCCCAGAAGAGTAAAAAAGACCTAAATCCATAGTGTCTTTTAAATACTGAAAGATTCTCTTTACGGCTTTTAAATGATACTCTTTTGGATTAGATTGGTATCTTGCACATAAACATACAGAAAACATTAAGTCTGGTCGACTAGTTGTCAAGTATAGCAAACTTCCTATCATACCTCTAAAGATTGTTTGATCTACTGGTTTCCATGTTTCATCAAGATCAAGAGTATTAGAGATACCAATTGGAGTACTAATACTTTTAGTTTTGTCAAATCCATACTTTTTGAGTAAATCTTTCATATACTTATGTTGAGATATATAAGTTCCTTCTGGTTTTTAATAAATTTGAAAACCTAGAAAGAATGTTAACTCCCCCATCATACTCATTTCAAACTCAGATTTCATTAAGTTTGCAAAAGAATCAGTTAAGGATTTATGAGTTGATCCAAATATGATGTCATCAACATAGATTTGGACAATCAAAACATTTTTGTTTTCCATTTTTATAAAAAGGGTTGGATCTGCTATACCTTTTGTATAATTGTTTTGTAAAAGAAATCCTGTAAGTCTATCATACCATGCTCTAGGGGCTTGTTTAAGACCATATAGAGCCTTGGTAAGTTTAAAAACATGATCAGGATGTTTTGGGTCTTGAAAACCAGAAGGTTGTTCAACAAAAACTTCTTCTTGAACAAAACCATTTAGAAAAGCACATTTGACATCCATTTGAAATAGTTTGAAATTAAAATATGCTGCAAAGGCTAATAGAATACGAAAAGATTCAAGTCTAGATACAGGAGCATATGTTTCTTCATAGTCTATTCCCTCTTGTTGATTATAGCCTTTAGCAACAAGTCTTGATTTATTTCTTACAATGATTCCATTTTCATCACATTTGTTTCTGAAAACCCATTTTACACCAATCACAGTTGTTTCTTTAGGTCTATCAACTAAAGTCCAGACTTTATTCCTTTCAAATTCATTTAGATCATCTTGCATTGCTTTGATCCAATCATCATCACCTAAAGCCTCACTTGGACTTTTAGGTTCAAATTGGGAAAGAAAAGAAAGATGTTCTATTTCATTTCTTAAGGAATTTCTGGTCCTTACAGGTTGATTTATATCACCAATGATGTTATCACTAGGATGATTTCTAAGAAACAATTGATTTGGGTTTTGTAAAACTTGTTCATCAACATATGGTAGAATGTCTTCTGTGGTAAATGTTTCAGGAATACTTTCTTGAACATTTTCCTTTTCAGAGTAATCTTACACTAATGGTTGATAAACATTTTTGGAAAACACATTCGAGGATGTAGAATTGGGTTGGTTAAAAACAAAAGGGTTAGTTTCATCGAATTTTACATGTACTGTTTCCTCAACAGTACAAGTGTTTTTATTGAAAACTCTATAAGCCTTAGAGGTATTAGAATAGCCTAGAAAGATTCCTTCATCAGATTTTGGTGCAAATTTGTGTTAGATTATCTTTTGTATTCAGAATGAATACTTTGCATCCAGAAACATTGAAGTATGAAACTTTAGGTTTTCGGCCAGTACATAACTCATAAGGGGTTTTATTAAGAAATGGTCTAGTTAAAACGCGATTTATAGTATAACAGGTTGTACTAACAGCTTCATCCCAAAAGTGCTAAGCAATTGAGTATTCACTCAACATGGTTCGAGTCATTTCCTGAAGAATACGATTTCTTCTTTCAACAACACCATTTTGATGAGGAGTTCTTGGAGATGAGAAATTGTGAGTAATACCTTTCTTACTACAAAAAGTTTCAAAATATGAATTTTGAAATTCACCACCATGATCACTATGAATAGTTATCAATGGTAGGTTTTTCTCATTTTTAACTTGGGCTCTAAAAGTTTTGAAATAGGAAAAGGCTTCAGATTTCTTTGTGAGAAAGTAAACCCATGTAAATCTAGTAAAGTCATCAACTAAAACAAATACATAGTATTTGCCTCCAATGCTTCCAGATTGTGAAGGAAGAAAAAGATTCATATGCACTAACTGTAATGCATTAGAAGTTAAAACTTAATTAATTGATTTAAAGCTAGTTTTATGTTGCTTGCCAAATTGACAAGGATCACAGACTTTTGAAGAATCATATCTAAGATCTGGTAGCCCTTTTACAAGTCCTTTCTTTGAGAGTTTACTTAGGTTTCTCGTATTACAGTATCCTAGTCTCCTATTCCATAACCACGATTGGTCTTCTATTGCACATAAGAAAGGTAAGTTTTGGTTCCTAAGGTCTTCTAAGTTAATAGTGTAAACATTCTCTTGCCTATGGGCAGATAGAATGAACTTATCCTTGGAATTGTGAACAAGACACTTATCGTTTCTAAAATTCACAAGGTAACCTTCATCACATAATTGACTTTTGCTGATGAGATTGTGCCTAAGACCTTTAGCAAACAAAACATTTGAGATAAGAACTTTTCCAAGAAAAACAATATTACCTGTAACAACAATCTTTCCTTGAGCATTATCTCTGAAGGTAACTTTTCCACCTTTTGTTTTGATAACCATTTCAAAGAGATCTTTGTTTCTAGTCTTGTGTCGAGAACAACCACTATCCATGTACCAAATATTCTTATTGGTACACTTTATGTTTTCTTGAAAAAGAAACAATTAGTTTTTCGGAATCCAAACTTGTTTGGATCCGGGAGGGTTAGATAAAAGAATTTTAGGAATCCACATTTGTTTTGCAAAATGAGCTTTATAAAATCCTAAAGATTGAGTTTTGTTAAGAGTACAATCTCTTCTCCAGTGTCCACCACATTGACACTTAGAACAGAAAATGGTTTTTTGAGGAACAAAATAGTTATTGCTGAAAACAGGTCTGGAATAAGTATAACCAAGACCAGAACGACTTCTCAAATGTCTAATTTGAGAATACATCCTATCAAAATTTTCTTTACCATGAGTAAAGTTTGACAAACATTTCTTCAAAGATAAAATATTTGACTTTAGTTTTAAAACCAAATTCTTATTTTCCACAACATTTAAACTTGAGTTAGGCTCTAAAATACTTTTCTCTGAAATTACAGTTTCAAGATCCTTAGAAAGTTTATCCTTATCAGATTTAACTTTCTCAAGGGTTTTTAAAATACTTTCAAAGTCAGAAGTTTTTACATCTAGATCTTTAGAATGATATGATACTTCTTTAGATAAGATTGAAATTCTAGAATTTGATTTTTCAAATCTTTTTTTGAGCTTTGAATTCTCATTTTCAAGTAATTTAGGAAATCTAGATACTTCTTCAAAAGAAGGTAATGTATCATCTTCTGATGATGAAAATTCGTCATTTGAAGATTCATAACATCTATTATTAGTATAATTTTCATTCAAAGAGACATTTGTAATAGCTTCAGTATTATGTACCTTAGCCATGAGACAATGATCTTCAATTGGTAATCTGGCTAAGAGTCCGATATTCCTTTGTCCTGAAGTCTCATATTCTGAAGAATCATCTGAGGAATCACTACCACTTGCACTCCACGTATCACTTGATTTCAAGACATTCTTTGTCTTATAAAACATTTTCTTGTTTCTTTCAGAGTGTTTCTCTTTTCTATCTTTCCTCTTCAGTAAAAGACAATCAGGTCTTATATGTCCTGCTTTCTTACATTCATAACAAGTTACCTCTGAATCTTTCTTATCCTTCCTATCTTTATTTTTGAATCTATATTGGAAATCTTTCTTTCCCACAATCTTGTTCATCCTTCGAGCAAGATTGGCTAACTCATTATCTGAAAGATTACAATCACTTGAATCAGATATAACAACTTTTTTGGATTTAGACCTTGTAAGCCTTTCAGGTGTTTTAGCTTTAGATGCAAAGGCTACACTTCCATTCCCATTCTTCTTCTTGTTGAAATCAACATCTCTCTTCAATCTTCTCTCATGCTGTATAAGAGTTCCAAAGAGTTCATCAAGAGTAATCTGGGAAACTTTTCTATTTTCACCAATAGCTGTTCTTTTGGACTCCCATTCATTTGGCATTATATCTATAATCTTGTCAAGAAGAGCTTCATCATCAAGACCTTTTTCTCCCATAGATTGTAAGCTGTTGACAATTGTCATAATCCTTTGTTGTGCTTTACATACAGGATCTCCATAAGGAAAAACAAATCCCTGATACTCTGCTCGAAGCATTTCTCTCCTTGTTTCTATAACCATGGATGTACCAAAATGAGTGACTTCTAATTTCTTCCAAATACAGTTGGCTGCTTCACATGAAGATATCTGACTATATATATTCCTGGTCATAGAACATAATAAAGTATTGCGTACCTTGTGGTTTAGTTGATATTCTTGCTTCTCTTGGTTGGTGAAAGTACTGACTTCTTTGTCAGGAATTTTGTAACCTCCAGTAAGCATTATAAAGTTTTCTACACCAGTATTGATAACGAAAGTCTTCATACGATCTCTCCAATACTCATAATCATTCCCATCAAAGATTGGTGGTCTAAAGGGATTCAGATTGTCTATTGACCCAATATTCATTCCTGCTATCTAAGACACCAAAAACTTTTCCACTCCACACGTTAGCATAGTAAGTATTTAAAGAAATATGAAAGAAATAAAGCTAGTAATACAAATCAGTGGAAAACCTCCTCTGATACCAATTGTTGGATCAAATATGTATATATGAATGTCTATTAGATGGAACAATACAAGAGGGGGGTGAATTGTAGGTTTAAAAACTTATGAGTTTTAGCAATTAAGAGATTAGTTTAAATGATCTTAAACTAATACAAATACAAATACCCACAATTGTATTGAATGTAAAAAGGTATGATGTATTGTAACACTAATGTAATGTAAAACAATTGTATTCAAGATGAACACAATAATCAAAGTAATACAAATATGAATGATTCTACCTTAAAGCATATAGAACCAATCAATACAATATGTAATAGAATGATTGTAATTGAAACAATTACAATTGAATATGTAAAGAAGAAAGGAAACAATACAAATTCTTTTCTAATACAAGTAACAGTGGAAATGTAAAAGTATTACAATTATTTTAACCCAAAGAGAAGGGCTATCCTTTCACCTAGGATAAAAGGTCTGTCTCACCAACACCTTGGTGAGCCCTCGATACGATGATCGGCACGTCTGTCTGCCTATCCCCGGCAGCCCTCGATACGATGATCGGCATGTCTGTCTGCCTATCCCTGGCAGCCCTCGATACGATGATCAGCACGTCTGTCTGCCTATCCCCAGCAGCCCTTGATATGATGATCAGCAAGTCTGTCTGCCTATCCCTGGCAGCCCTCGATTTTGTAGGTAATCGGCACCTCTGTCTTTCAATTACTTGAAAGCCCTCGATACAATAATCGGACGCACAAGGCAGATAAGAGAAGTCACAATGTCTCTCTCTAGAATCTTGGTAGTTCACAGAGTCTCTTCATTCGTTCTTTTTGTTCATCTTTGTTCTCTCAACTTCAAATGACCTCCTATTTATAGGCCTCGGGTTCCAACGGTCATATTGCCTCCAACGGTCATATTGAAACAGAAAGCACGACATTATTTTGATTAGTTTGTAACTAACTCAACGACATCGTTTTGTTAGGACATAAGATATATAGAAATGAAAAACATGAGTACGGTTCATATACAACAAGTGTTTTTGACTATGTATTGAAACAAGAATGTAACAAAAGTTGTGAGTAACAGAATCAATACAATTTTCATATTTAGTATGATCAGCATTGTACGATTTTCATGGTAAGTACAATCAGTATTGTACGATATGATATGGTCAGTACGATCAGTATTGTACGATACGATATGGTCAGTACGATCAGTATGATCAGTACGATCAGCATGATCAGTACGATCAGCATGATCAGTACGATCATCATGATCGGTACGATTAGTTTGATTAGTATCGTACGATACGATAAACAAAATAGAAGACAATTGTAAATTCCATAATATGATAAAATGCATTTGTTATTTCCAAAACATGATATAGAAGTCAAAAGATGACTTTTGACTCAACAAGAACCATATTCTAAGGGTACATGATTGCATCTTGAAGGACCATATTAGTTGTATTTTATCCATCCATGACATTGAGAGATCCATATTACATCAATTCTTATTGAGGGGAGATGATAATAACCTAAAATATTAAAGTACATAATAACTCGAAAAGCATGTAAGCTGTTTTCAAGGAAAACATGTTTGTATATCATTGTTTTTTAATAGCATCAACAATTCAGGGAAGAAAATATTTCATAAAAAATGACATCCATCATGAATCAATTTATTTGGGTTGAAAAAAATAAAACATGGAGTCTTAGATCATGAAACCATGAAAATATTGAAGAGTTTTTGTGAACTAGGAGGCTTCAAAGAAGAAATATTATTATCTTTAATGTTATCAGTGAAAGTGAGTGTGACAAAAAATAAAGATCAAAATGCAATACCTATAGGATTCAATATAACCAAAATAAGAAAAAAATTATCCATGTCTTCCCTATGTTGATAATAAATATCACATATCAAGAAAATATTAATACCCAAATGCTGTAAAAAACCATTAGTAGTATTCTTATAATATATAAAACTACAAGAAAGTGTCCTTATGGATTGAAGAATCCAATCCTTATTCAAATATGTATTCCAGATTGTGGATATCCCTTGAATAATCTCCAGTTAATACAATTTTAAGGGAAATTTAACATTATTATTAGGTTCCCCAAACATAATATCATCACCATAAATAAAATCATAGTTATGAATAAATTTCATGTTATCAATATGTAGTATATCCAATGATTTCCCCATATGATCTTTAATATAAATTATTATGTAAAAATATATTTCATTATATATAAGGATATTCATGATATGAGTACCTATCGAGTTATATTACAATAATATAAAATAATAAATTGTGCTATAAATTCAAAGAGAAAATTGAATCTTTGAAAACACTCCTTATAGAGGATTCTATGTAAGTATTTCTTATCTCTTTGAGTTTCCCATGGAATATGGAATTTACAAAATCAAAAACCATATATTTATTGTTAATAAGTCTCTAAATAAGCATATACACTATATCTTGATTGAATAATCTATAAATATTAGTACAAATCCCACTATATAAAATAGATTTCCATTATTATTTCCATGGAATTGTAGAAAGATTTTTTTAATAATTATATTGATCCATAAAAATATAATAATGGATGAGTTCGTTCTTTTTATAAGATAATTGTCCATTTATAAACTATTAATGTGAAAAAAGTTTGATACAGTAATATGGTTCACAAGGCTAATCCTATATGTGGTTGAAAGACCATTGGTTTCCCACAAAGCAAGTTGATTTGTGATCTAAATCATTATATAATAGAAATGCACTGTGTGTGGTTTTCATCAAAATAGATGGACACTAATATATATATAATGTAACACTCCTTCCCTAATGACCAACACACTAATGATATTCTCTTTTATAGCAGCATTTATGTTCTTTCTAATGTACATGTAATATTTATTCGTGTTGATATCCAAACCTAAAACCTTTTCAAACTAAATAAGAAAATTATTAATTTCTATGGTGTTTCTGTTATATACATGAGTGGATAAGATATTATCATCATTATATAAAATGTGAGTGTGAGAAAAAATTGATCTTCTGACGTAGATATGTATTAATGTTTTTACTCGTGATATTGAGAAGAAGTATGCTTAAATAGTCCTCCTAAAAAGAGAATAAAATTGATGAGAGAGGATAAACATGTCTAAAACATCTAAAACTAGTGAAATATACCTATTATAATCCATTGATAAGAATAAATATATCAGTGGAACTCAGAAGTACTTCTTCTCATTTTATAAAAACATCATCAAATCAAAATGTGGTTAAAACATTAAGAGTGAATCCACAATAAAGTGTATCAAAAAACTTTTTAATGTTAATATTGATGGAAATATTACCTCCTCTCATAGATTTAATAAGAATATTATATCATTTTTAGGAATTAATAAGGTATTCGTGGAAACATTGAAAATTAATAAAGCCATGCATATTTGATGAAACATTTCTATTGGAAATAGAGGTAATCCAATTCGAAAGAATTATACCAATTATTTTATAAATAGTGTTGACTAGGTCCAGAAGTCTAAAAAGAAGAATTTAAATTTCATTCTCCACTTTAGGAATGAGGGAATGAAATTTAATATTGATTCATTGCCAAATGTGTCCACCTTTAAAGAAGTGCTTACCTTGTTTACAGATATCCCAGTAAAGGATGTCTCAATATATATAGGAAAAGATATTTTTAATGACATATAAACCAATAAAACTCTAAATGTTTAAACCAAAAATTAAATATTGTATCTACAAATCAAGAGGTACAATAGAGAGACCTGAATTAAACTAATTTTGGAAAATCCTAGGAATAATTTCTTCTATTTAACCAGGAGAATAACTATTGAAATTAAATAACATCATGTAATGATATAAAAAATAGGCAACAAAATCCTTTTTAATATTAATGAAATTCCCATTATCATTTATTATAGACCATAATTCTGTCAAATTTTAGGGAGAATTTAAAAAATTAGTGTTTTTATGTTATTCTATAATCCATTACACTTTATAAGTTTATCTATGCATGCCCTATTTGAGGTTAAGAAGAAAATTCCGATCAAGTATATCCATATTTACCTACTAAAGACCATTTTTAGAGGAAAAAATATAATATTTTTCATAAATGAATTAAAGAATAGTATAATTTTAGACAATATTTTCAACAAAATTTCTAAAATACTATATTCTGTAGAATTTCAATTTTTTATTTAAACATTTTAGCTTTAAAAATAAATCCTCTTAATAAAATTTAATTCTTAAGGAGTTAAATTTATCTAGGATTTATTTTTTACAATCTAAGTGTAGATTCTATGTATTGGTGAATCTAATGTGGATGTTGGTTTTCCTTATTTTGGAATAACATTATAAAAAATGAGATGATGGTCATAATTGGATATTTTAATAGTAGATCAATAAATTTAAGCAGATGAATTTAGGGACATTGAACTAACAAATAATCTATCCAATTTCGTTTCAAACCTATTAGAATAATTTTTTATGTACCAGATATATTTGGAACCATCAAAGTTGACCTCATAATGATTTATATTTTCAATGAAAATATTTATTTATATTATAGAGGTCAGAAAAAAATGATACCTAAATTATTATTTAGATTTAAAATTTCATTAAAGTCACTAATATAAATCCAGTGAAAATAATTAGAAATTCTCAAATATTTAATAATGTCTCATATTTCCCTTTTTAACACTATCCATTGAAGGAATACTTGTACTGGAAATAATGTTGAATACCTAGATGATTGAAATTTAATGATAAGTTGGTAACCCAAATTTTTAAAAGAGGAAATATTGTAAGAGAACATCCTTTTAGTCTCTAAAATACCAATATTATCATGATTATTCTTGTTGATTTCAATATTAATATCTCTAATAGTTTAGGATTAGAAATACATTAAAATTTTAAGAAAAGTATAACTTTTTAATTTTTTATATTGTGTTAGAGAACCCATTTTCATCCCACCATAATTTATTTTTCTAGTAGACTCTATAGTGAAAACTAGTTTTTTGTCATCATTTATTGGACTATATTTGAAAAATGTGACATGAATTGGAACTTATAAATTATCCTTTTAATATATATCACTTTTATAAATAGTACATAGAGTCTCTTATATATATTTATCTGCAGTACATTTGACATGATAGTGGTTTTGATCCCTGTAATGCTCATTTTAATTATCCCCTATATCATGATGAAAATTATGTTGGATAAGATATACTTATGATCAAGAGAAGTGATATAATCAATTTATAGGACCAAATTTGAGTCCTTATTATCAATTTCATGGTAAAATATATGATTATTCCCAGTTGTACTCATTTTTTAAGCATTATGTTTAGCCAAATCATTTTGGTTTCAAATGTTGTTAAGAAAAACATCATCTAAAGAAGTGTATGCATCCTTATTATGTAAAATAACATGAGATGTAATTATTTTCTTAGTGTTTTTAGTGTTAATGAAATTAATAGGAAAAATCAGAGAAGTAAAAATACCATATTATGCATTGGGATTTTAGTGAGACACCTTAGTATTAAATGTTTCAATATTCAGAGTTTCCAATATGTACTGAGGCTATCATGGATGATCAGTAAAGCTAGATTTCCTTGCTACATTTTTAAGTCATTTTAATAATTGAAAAATATATTAATTCATTTAGTGGTATACTCATATTGATTAGTTGGAGATGCAATGATGTCTTCATGTTGAGAGATATAAACTTCATAATTATTCTCATAGGATGAATCGAGTTTTCTATCTTATAGGAAAACAACTATAACAATAATATCCTGTGATATTTGAATATGAAAATTTTCATCTTCATTAGAAGACCCTCTATTTGGACCACAATACCACCTAAAGATACAGAATGAATTGAAAATTTTGATGTCCCAACAGGTCTAGTATCTCATTAATCATTATCAGTAATAGAAGACCATGATTTTCTATTGATTATTTTCACATCCTTGATTCCATTTTTCTTCTTAATCCTTTTCTTTTGATCAACCCTTTTTATAAATATATTTTTAGAAATAAATCGACTTTACTTTCTTCTTCATTTTGACATCATTCCAATAATTTAAGTGAGAATGTGGATGAACATGATTTTATATAATTCTACATAAAGTTTTGTTATTCTATTTAATTCTACAAAAAAATAAATCAGAACATATTCATAGTGGACTATTACCTTAATTTTCTGAACATTTATATAGAATTTTATGACCTTTGGATGATTCATATCAAAATACAAATCCACTAATATTCTATAATATATGAACATATCTCTATAAATGGTAAAATCACAAATTATTTAAGCAATTCCAATACATGGAACAATGTCATTTAGTATTTTGGGATTTGAAATCACTGAATTAAATCCATTTAATTATTCCAAGATTTGATAAATTGATTTTTTTTGGTTATAGGTATTTAAATTAATGTTCTACTCAGATATCATTAGAGTTACATTCATTAAATGGTGATAACCTATTTTAAAAATATAATCAAGGAATTATTTACATCTAATAAGGCTATGAAGGATAACTCTTTTGTTTGGGATCATCAGGCAAATCAGAGCCTCCCCAATAGTGTGGAATTATGGTATTGAGATCATTATAAGCACATGATTCTTCTCCTATGAATATATTAGTTTCTCTATAGAGGATAATTTTCATAATTACAACCTTATGAATAATGTTATTTTTCACAACCACTATTTATTTTAAAAAAAATTATTTCATTCTTGATAAATTTCATCATCATGAAATAATTTTATGAAAAAATGTTCATTAATAATAAAACCAAATCATGGTTTGTGAAACAATAATTAATGAATATGTTTTTAGAAACCTATAATTTTAAACCTATAATTTTTTATGATATTGGTTTCTAAAAATGATTATGGTTATCATATTAATATGGTATTAATAAGAAGAAACATCACGAAGTTCTGTCACATTATGGTATATATTTTTTAAAATATCTACCAAAAAATGATTAGAAAAAATAAAATGTCTCTTGTTTTTTATTGAAGGTACTATCATTTGGGAGATAAGACCTCTTATTACAAAATTCTATTCATTAAAACAATTTCCTATGAAATTATTACTATTTATTTACATGGTTGATTAACTTTAAAAGAATTTATATATTATAATATAATGATAAATTTAAAATTTCTTATATTTATTTATAAAATTTATTTAAATATAAATATAAAATATTTACATTTAATGGATTTAATTTGAAATTTATTTATTAAATAAAAAATAGTGTATTTTCTAATTTGATCATGGTTTAAATAAATTTGAGTATTTGTTATTTTTATGTAATGTGTCACAAAAATATATGAATTTTTTTATTACATAATATTTTTTAATTATTATATATTTGAATTATATTGTTAATATTTATTTTACATGTACTGATTGTGTCCCTAAAATACGTGATCCACTACCCGATACCATTACATTGGCATAATATACAAGGAATTACATCCAAAATGATCATATAGTTTAGTAGTCTTTGTAAATAATATACTAAAAATAGTCTTAAATTACAATTAAATACACAAATTAAAACATGACAGTTTTTCTATGAATAACATTTTTCTATCATGTATATCATAGAATATTAAACATAGTACTCTTTATATAATCTTAAGGAAATGGTGTTAAATAATAGTGATATCAAATGCTCGGTAAGGGATATGTACATTTTTTTAATCATGAATAAATATGAATAATATATATGTAAAGGTAAATAATTGATAAAAATATCACATAAATAAATTGAATATCATGATAAGATAAGGAAAATTCATTTTAAAAAAGTAAATAACTTTAATCACTTTTTGTTTAATAAATAACTAACAATTAAATGTATCCATTGATTTTTTTTCAAAGTGAAAATACCCTAGATAATAATAGCCTAGTTCAGAATACTAGAAATTCTTAATTATGGGATTTATTGTTTCACATGCAAATGAGGACTTTACCATCAAGACCATTCACTAGAAATATTAATAATACTATGATTGAGGAATTTCACTAGATGTTTTAGGATATGTTTTTTACATATTCAAATGGGTTTGCCAACATATTTTGCCTCATTGGACTATAGATTCATAAAGGGGATTAATTTAAAAGGTTTATAACCTATTTTATACTACTCCAATAAATTTGTCTAATTACAAATATTCATTTCAATTCAAAAACAATGTGCCTCATTAAGTATCATTATTGATTAAATGATAATGAATTTATAATATCTCAATAGTTAATATAAAACTATTAGTGTAAATACTGTATGTAAAAATATTGAATTCATTAAGAAATAAATTTATCTATTAGAAATAATTTTTCCTTTTAGGGGAAATTTAATTTCCATAAGAAACTGAATAATTCACGGTAATATTAATGAGAAAATGTATATATGAAGTGAATGTCATTACATTCCATGGTAAGAGTGAGAATAAACCATTAAAATTAATATTAATGATATTACCAACACAATATATACTGACTAGGGTAAGAATAAAGTTATTTTGTCAATGATGAATATAAATATCCTAAAAATATACTTAAAAATATTCTTGAAGAAAATAACCGTTTCATTGTGAAAAACATTTTGAAAATAATTTTTTTTAAATACAATTTTAAAATTAATGTATACAAATAATTTAAAAATGTGTTTTTTTTGAAAAATAAATGATACTTATAAAATATGATAAAAATAATTTTAGTGCTCATGAATTTTTGAAATTTTGTTTATGTAATACATGTTAAATTAAAATTTTCTGTCAGTTTTTCAATAAAATATACTATTTAATTGTTTGGAAAATAAAAAAATACACCATTAAATATTTTTTGTAATGATTAAAAATTGTAGAAAATTCCTTTAATAATTATTTTAAAAGGATTAATTTTTTCTCAAATAAATATTTTTGGACGAATACATTTCTTCGATCAAAGGGAGAAATGGAGTTAGATTTTCTTGAAAAAATTTCAGTACAAAAGTATAAAAAATTGTAATATTAATAGAACATTATCATTAATGACCATAGGAGAAGAAATTTTAATGACTTATTATGAAATTTTACAATAATTTCCTTTAAAATATATTCAACAATTGAGAATCTTAATTTGGATGATATTCTAAAATAAACCATTAAAATAATCATAACATTAAGGTGAGAATTAGAAAATTAATATATTATTTATATCCACATTAAATCAACATAAAAACGTTTAAATAAAATATATGATAATAAAAATTCATTATAGAAAAAATCTTATAATGATTTAATAAATGAAGAATAAGTTTAACCCGATGAGTGGAAATCGAGATATGAAATCTCATACATCTTGGAAAAACATAAGTCCAATCTTCTTAAATGAAATATTTATAATTAAAAGATTAAATTACATTTATAATTAGTGATAAATTATATTACATGTAATATGGTAAGAATATACCCCATAAAAATGAAATTAGGTGAAAAACAATAAAATATGCCTCAATGAAATGATATTGAGATGAACACCCTTAACATATGCTTCCATTTGGTTGAATTATATTTAAAATATTGTATGATTTATTTTATAATGTTATTAAATTTTAATATAAACATATTAATATTTATAACATTATATATGATTATTTTGTAACATGTTCTCACCAGGATGTTAATACTCATTAATTATTTTAATTGTTCTAGGTGTAAATTGACTTGGTTTTTGAGTATTTTTTTAACTTGTTATTTATTGTTACTATTAAAAATATGATAGTTTCATCATGGAAAAAATATAAACCAAGATATCTATGTAAAATATTTTTAGAATATATTTCTTTTTTATAATATATAAAATTTATTTTTTTGAAATGAAATGCCCTGTTCATGAAGACGATATGTAATACGAGCGCTTAAACACTACTTCAATATTCATGTCATATTTAAGAATGAAAATTAAATTACATATATGGATATTATAATTAAAATATAATATTTATGACTTATATACCGCAAATTATTATTAAAACCATCCTTAATACATTCAATGTAATGTGTGGAGGAATAACATCACATCAGGAGGCGGTAGTTCACCGTAGACATGAATGATGTTATCAAATTCCCACAAAATATAAATACTGATGGTATGTGTCATATAATAATGTTGATAAAATTAATAAATCTTAAATGTTACAAATATCATATATAAACAATATTTCCATAATTTTTTCAACCATTATATGTTGTATTGGGAAAACAAATGACATCGGTTTAAGAGGCGTTATTCCTCCACACACACGATAAATGACTTCTTAACCAATGTGATGAAAGTGTGTGTGGTTTTAGAAATTAACAATAAAATAAACACATATTAGTATATTTAATATGATTTTGATATTATATAATGATGATATTAAAATAATTTATGTATTTGGGGAAGCAAATAAAATAATCATTCTATTTGGAAAGCACTATATATTCATAATGTATCATTATTTGGTTTGAAATAATTCCTTTTTAAGTTGGACTTTTAACTAAAATAAATATTCTAGGATATTGGGAGGGATTTTGGTGTGTGTTTTGGGAAGGTATTAGTTTGAAATATTTTTCTAATGTGTGAGGAGAGGGGGATATGTTGTTCCCATTTATAAGTGGGGTTTGTGGAAAACATGTAAATTTTTGAATGATTGAATTCCAACCTTGTTTCACCCTTGTAAATTGATTCATTTAATTAACTGAAATAGAAACTATAATATTCATGGTGGATATATGTCCATTAAATGATATTTTTTTCAATTTTATATGTCAATATATTCTACAAGTATAATGTTTAGTCCATGGGTACACTCGTTTTTCTCATAATCACTGTATTTAATTTAAACTTCTTTCACTAACAATTTTATACATAAATAAAAATTATTTTATTAAAATTTATAAACTAATATGATTTTAAATATGGAATATATTTTTCCAAATTCAAATCACACATGCAGAGAAAATTAATTGAAAACTAATATCACATATGACATGAGAACGAATGTTTTTAAACATTAAATGTTCAAATGTTTACAAATTTATTATATAAAAATTTAATTAAAAGTATGAATAAAATGTAATTAATTATAATTATATATATAATTGATTTATTTTTTTTAAATACATATTAAAATATAATTTAGCATTATAAATTATTTAGATGAAAAGTTAATTTTCATTTATAATTCAGAATTTTTTTTATTCATCAAAAACTCAAACTTCTCAAAAAAATACCCAAAACACTCCTTGAAGTTATTCCAAAACAATAATTTAAAAAATAATTTCTATTATTTCAAATAAAATTTATAAAAGAATCAATTTTCTAAAACATGTGTTCCATTAAAAGGTGTCAAAATTACCTTTACCAAAATAAAAATTTTTATGATTAAAATTGGAATTGTTTTCTCATATTATACCTATCAAATAAATTGGATGAATGTCAAAAAAATTGTTTAATATATAATATATAATTTTAATTATGTTTATCAACTTGATGTAATTAGTTTAATTAATTAATATAAAACTCCTTGGGATAAATTTTTTTTATAAAAATAATTCAATTATATTATGTTGTAATTTATATTAATTTATAATTAATTAGTAACTCGTTAATTCAAAAATGTATTTTAATAATTTATTTATTACTATTTATTAACAGAAAATTATTTTCTAGGAGATAATATTCATTTTAATTAATAATAATTATAGTATTTAGTAAAAATTAGTCTAGCTTGTGACACAATCCATCAATGAAATTAATTGTTTTTGTTTAATATATGTTAACGTAGTATTTCATTCATTGAAACATATGTAATAGATATAATTTATTTTATATATTTAATATTTAGAATTTTTTTTGGGATTTTATATTCCTTTCTATGCATATTTTTGTGTCCCATACATGCTATTGAATATATTGTTCTAAAAATAGAATTTCAGGGGGTTACATTCTACCCATCTTATTTAAATTGAAACCCCATAATTTACAATTAATCTCCAAAATAAAAGTATTTATATTTAAAAAATGAAATTATCATTAATCTAAACAACATGATGTATCTCTATATTGTCACATTCCAAAAATTTAAATACCATCATCATTTATTCAATTAAAACATTGTAATAACCTAAAATACCATATAAACATACTGAAAACATTCTTGCATCCATATTACATACGTATATAATAGATTTTTATATATATTACTTAAATAAAAAATGTTGTAGACCATAAAAATGACGACGTAATACACATTGTTAACAAATAAGTATCAGTTTCAAATTATTAAACACAATAAATTATGCGTTATAAATATCAATCATCTATTTTTCCCAAATTCATTATCTAAAAATTGATAACATAATAATGGTTATATTTCCATAAATCATATTTTTCTCAAGTATATAACCAATCTAATAAATGATATTTCGTGGTTATCATCACTTTTGAATAAAAACATTCAAATCCTTAAAAATAAATTAATACTATACAATCCATACATATTTAATAATGTATATATTCAAGAAATCATTGATAAAATACTAAAATAAAATAATTATTTATTCTAAACACAAACAAACTAATAATTCCTATCAATATTTAGTAATGTTATAATCATGACCATAATCCATTATCATATTTTGAGGTGTATTCAATTGACATGTGAGGAATTTATTTACATAGTCCCCCAAAACTCTATAGATAAAGCATTGTATATTAGAATATTTTTTTAATTCCCATATAATAATAAACATCATTGTGTGAATTCTCTCAAAACATTTACCAAACTCCAAATCCTTTTAACTAAGTACCAGTGTTTTTCATTCCACAATTATCACCAAAGGGAAAATACATCGTTCTTTTATTCCATCTATCCATATTTTTTCAAATATAATATTATTCTCTTTATTCAATTAGAATCCATAATACACGGATAATTCATTCTCTATCTTTTTTTAACATTATATTATGTCCACATTTAATGAGAATATTTTGGAGACATATTCCCTTCAAAATATTTGCATAATCCATTAAAACACATGATTATTCTTAATCGTTAGAACACGTGTATTGTTGAGCATCCCATTCCATATTCTAGTTCCATTTTCATATATTGAAATATACTAGATTATATCAAATCATTATGAAACACATAGTATAATCCAAAAAATAGTGAAATAAATAACCTAAAATAAAAAATTTATGCATAGTTAATATCATATTCATAAAATTTGTTTTTTGGATATTCTTATATATTTATCTTTATATTCAATCATATTATCATGTTCCCTAATATATGTTTTCCAAAATCTCATTTACATGGTTGAAACCAAAATTCCTTTCATAAAAACTATTGTTACCCCCACCAGAGAAGCTTGGAGCTGGTGCCTACTACCATTATATTGGAATACCATATAAATAATTTCATTTTGAAGGATTGAATATTTTATTAGTCATGGAAAATAAGATAAATTCATGAGTCCTGAATTATATTTGAACATACAAATTCATAATTTTTTTAATATTAAATTTATTTCTTCTAGCTTATACTCATATATAAAACATAGTACTCTTCATAGAATCCTATGGAAATGATTGAAAATGAGACTAAGATCATATGATTAGTAATTATAAAGTGTAGTGGCCAAAATAAGGAATAAATATTCATACTCAATGTATAATGTTAAATAAATTAATACAAACACCATTTATATAACATGATACTCTTTATAAGATAAGTCAGAACCAATAAGGAAAGGTAAATAACTGAAAACACCTGTCATTTAATCAAAAAATGATATTAAAATGAATCCATATATTTTTTTATTGTGAAAATATCATGGATAATAATATAAATGACGGAAATTATTGACTATTGGATGAAATATTTTTTAATTTATATGATACCTTTACCATCAAGACTTTTCATAAGTTTTTTTGAAATAGACTACTATCAAGACCATTCATAAGTTAGTTTAGAACATTTTTGGTTATGAAAAAGAATCAGTTTTTTCTAGATGATTATTTCTCAAGAGAGAAGTAATGCATTGAACATATTACTATAAATGGTATCCAAAACATGTCAAAAAATTACAAAAATTTTATTATATTTTGAATAATATATTTAATTTATAAACAATTTGTTCTATCAAATATCTATAGAGAGTAAATGATGTAGATTTTTCAATATTATCCCAATTAATCAAAAACTATATAATTAAATTTGTTACATAAACAAGGTATAATATTTACGAAATAAATGTATCTCTGACATATAAAACTAAATTTAGGAAAAAATTAATGTTAACAGTAATGTGAATAATTAATGGTAATACTAACGACAATAAAAATGAATCAAGGAAGTGAACGTCAATAATTTCCTTGGTCAAAGTGAGCATAAACCATCCAAAAAATTATTAAAGATTGTATAAATAAAATATATTACAATTTTGGTATGAATAAAGGGTTTTCTTCAAAAATGAATAAAAATATCATAAAATTTTATTCTAAATAATACATGATGAAAATATCCATTTCATTTTGTTTTTAATGAATTTCTTTAAAATAACAGTAACATCCTACGTATAAAATGAATATGACATTTTAATATTTATTAATATTTTTGAATTAAATATTCTTTCTACTTTAATGATGATGGTGTGTCAGATAGCGTACTCAACATGAAATAATGAGTTTCTTTTAAATCATATGTTGCACACAACATTGAGTTATACCAAAAAATAATATGATAATAATATTATATTAAATGATAGTTAAAACAATTTCGTTGTATTGGAGATAATGAATAGAACTAACTAAAATATTAGTATAATTTTTTTACCTTGAACCAATAATTTTTAGATGCTTAAAATAAGAAAGAATATGATTTTAATCATGAAATACTCTAATTCTAATTTAAAGGTCGTTTTACCATTTTTGATGGTGAACCTTTTTTAAACATAGTTTGTGTCATTTTATATGTTCCATTTGAAATAAAAAGTTTTATTTAGAATCAGGACATGAAAATTTACTTTGGATTAAATTTTGGTATTTTTCAGATAAAGTTCAATTTTTAACGAATAGAGCAAAATACTGCATTTAAATCTAATTTTTTATACGGTTCAATTATCTATTTAATTGTTTTTAAAGTTCAATTAGATTATATTTTTATATTGTATTCAAATTTTGGTCATTAGAAGTAATTTTACATTGAAAATGAACCTAAATAAAGGTTAATATCATGATAGGTATTATTTTTAAAAAACAGTGTTTTTGATTTTAGCAACAAAAATTAATTATAAATTAATTTCTGCCACTTCTGTATTTTGAATTTAGAAAAATGGATTCTATATTTGTAATCACTTGGTACAAGTTTATTAAATATTTAACATGAATTTTTTGACATTATAAATATTTACTTCAGTAAATATTTTATTTACCATGGTTAAAAGGTAATGCTGGTAAATAAGGGTGAAAAATAATTCTATAATAATGTTAAATTACACATAAACATTTACAAAACCTGTTTTATGAGTTATTTATAACCAATAGAATCATTGGGTCAATTTTGGGACCCCATGGATCCACTGGGGAGAGATAATGGCACTTTATATTAATTAATATAAAGTAAAGACAAAAGTAAAAAAACATATATCTTTTAGTAACTAAATTTTTATATAGAGTAATATAAGTAATCGGTTTGACTATAAATTTTACCTTGAAATATAAGTAGATTTCATACATCATAGTTGTTTATTTATGATTTTTACATATTAAATAAACTAATTTAATTATGACACAATGGTGATTTAGTAATTACTTCATAAATTATGGATTCAAATAAATGATATTATAATTATTAAAATAAATTTATTTTGAATCTTTATATGACATAAACGATTTTTATAGATAATAGTTAATTGTTAAATTTTAATTAATGAGTTTGTTTTTTATAGAATAAAGTTATTATAGATTTTTTTAAAGTCCTCACATGAATTGTTTGTAAATTGACATAAATGAGTTTTTAAAACAATTCATATTTTATTAAATGTTAAAATAATCCAAAAAATCTATGATTCAGCCACAAGACAAAAATGATGTTAAAAATTTCATTAATTAACTATTTTGGGTCTCTTTGATTTTTATTGTCAGTATATTAACCTTATAGTATGAATATGGTAAATGTAAAATAAGTTAACAAAATGATAAATAAAAATGATATGGATTAAAAAAATATCCAAAACCGATGCTATTATTATTGGATTATTTTGTTTCGACTTATATGCACCTTATATTTTAATTAAATATGTTTTGTGTCTTTTGAATCCGAAAGTAATTTTATAATAAAATAATAATATCAAACTCTAAAAAAGAGACCCTTCTCACCCTTTTAAAATTCCATCACCTCTAACCCTTACTCACAAATCTCATGCCCCCATGGATCATCTATACACTAATAAAATAAGATCTCAAGATCATTATCTTACTCCGAGAAGCCTTATAATATGCAAAAAGCTGTTAAAGAAAACATTTTGGTTCAAACCAATGGGAGTTACGCGATTTAAATGTAACATCTTTCCTCATGTTCTCATATTTTATTTTACTTCATCACTCCCTATGATCTTATTATACCTTTTTGCACAAAAACACCATTATCATCAATATAATATGTTGTTTTTATAATAAGTATTCAACATACACTTACAAACACCTCCATTTAATGGATATGAACATACTGTTTCTGTGTACGGTGAATTGCCGCCTCAGGAAATGATGATTGTTCGATTATCTCTTACCGCCTCTCATGGTAGCCATTATGTTATAAATTAATTTATATGTGATATATATTAAATTTATATTGTCTCTATTCTTCTTTAAATTTCATCTATATCATACCATCATGGCTTCCATAATGGGTAAATACGATAATTTCATTTGAGGAGGTGCAGACTACCGCCCCCTCAAAGTGACATGACTCGTTCATACAATAGATGTAATTTATACATGATGGTGTTATTTAAATTATGTAATTAATATATAATCATATATTATAATGTAATTATAATATATCTAGGTATCATTACGTATCAATTTCATTAAAAATGAAAAAAATAAATGAAAGTAGTGTTCATGTGTACGTGCGGCTTACCATCACCATGAACAGTGCATTTCATTTATTATGTACAAATGTTATGGACTATTATAAATACATATATACTGTATTTATATGATATATATGATATCTATGACATGAATATTATTCTGGTTATAATGTACTTTTGGCCACATGGGAAAATTAATATTATAACAAGTTCATTTTTAACTCAAATTCCAAACATCGACAAAATGCCTGACATGAAATAAAATAATTAACTAATTGTTATTGAAAGGTAATAAGTTATATAAAAGGAATAAAAAAGGTTCTGAAGAAAGTATAAATTAACTTATGTTTATTATTCATGATGAACAAGGAATAAGTGAGTCATGTCGGACACGAGGTAAGGGGACTTCTTAACCTAATTTCCATTATTTGGGTTATACTTCTACTTAGTAATTAGGTCATTCTATGAATATGTGTGATCGAAATCTGATTTTTATACACTTATATTGTGTGTATTTATGTTTTTCGCACATATTTATGTCATTTTATTATCATTAATGTACTGATATGGTCATTGTATGGGAACTTCTTCACCCAATTTCCATTCGTTGGGATAAACATATACTTATTGACTATGTCATGGTATAAATATGCATGGATGAACTCTGATTGTTTTACAATTAATATCCACTTATATTAGTAGTATTTATATTTTTCTCAAATAATTATTGCATTGATTTATCATTAATTTAATGATACGATCTTTGTAAGGGAACTTCTTATCCCAATTTCCATTCCTTGGGTTAATATTCTACTTCTTTATTATATCGTGCTATGAATATGTGGGGATTATGTATGATAGTTTCACACTTAATATCTACTTATATTGAGTGTATTTATATTTTTCACACAAAAATTATTTAATTGGATTATCCGTATTGTAATGATACATTCATTTTAAGGGAACCATTCACAATCCATTATTAGTAAAAGACTTATTTATGTCATATATTTTAATTTTAAATTCCTTTATTAGGATATGTTATTCAATATGCATATTGCTGTAAATATTATTTTCATGTGATGAGATAGAATTTTACCTATCACAAACTCATTTTTTTTATTTTAATGTGATGCCTTTAAGCTGTCGAATTTTGGTAAGTGAATACGTCTAAATCTCATTTCATTGAGACATATCTCGATATTGTGCTCCTTTTTATCCTATAATGTTTATATAAAACCCTTTGACATATTATATCATGAATCTATTAATTATCATGATATTATAAGTTTTGTTTAATTATATTCTTTAATTACTATTATTCAAGTATTGTCTCATGTGGTAATTAACTCTTTAACTAAAACATTGTTTTAAATGTTTTAATGATATAATTTTTCTAAATATTTCTCAGTAATGTCCATGTTTTCAAAAAACAATTTAATGATTTATTTATATGGAAATTAATTTTTTAAAATAATAATTCCTATAAATGTTTTGAATTTGTATGAGACACTTAGATTCAAAAATATTTTTAAATGTTTTTAATGTTTTTTTAAATGAATTGATTATGTCAATATCTTAAATTGATATCTTGTTATTGCAATGTAGAAATTTTATATATCCTTTATGATTGTTTTCCTGTGTTATTATTAATTTAAGGCTCTTGGTAATTATTTACATATACAAGTGGTTCTGTAATAAACCTAGGCTGGGTGAGCCCTATATATCTCTCCAATGAATTGGGTAACGTGATTGGGGTAAACATTAATATTTCTCCTAAGATATTTTGGGAATATACTGGGATGGGTATTCTAAACATAACTCCTTACGTAGCTATGAAATCTATAATGTAAGTATATTATGGATGCCACAAGTTACCTTTAGGATTTATTATTTCAATGTGTTATTCATAAATCATATGATTTTTGTGATATGTTAACGATTGAATAGTATGATTTCATTGATATGTTTGTATTGATGGACTAATGTTCTCTTTAATTTTTTTAAAACCCATACTTAACTTTTTATTCTCATACCATGTTTTTAAAATTCTTTTCACATGGTATATGTGAGGTTAATAGAAAGGAATAATTCAAGAATATTTATATCAAGAAAAGATCTCTTTTTTTATTTAAGGAGTTGTAAAAATTTTTTTGTGAAAAATTCGGATAGAGTAGAAGTATCTACTTTGTTATTTTTGATATGGTATGTAATAGTTGTGGCCTAATTATGTAAAACTATAATCCTAAAATTATCCTCAATGTGAATTATTAACTTATTTCAAGATTATGTAATGTTTAAAGCTGGGACCTGATAATAACATTTTTAGAAAATAAAATTTCATAAAAAAGTTTGAAAATGATTTTAAATTTAATCTTCAGTAATTGTATAATAATTAAAACATTTTAGGGTTCATGAAGGCTCGAAATTACATTAATTTCATACATATTAAAAGAAAATTTTCTATCAATTTTTCAATAAAAGATAACAATAAATTGTTTTTAATACAATGAAATATTCCATTGAAATTTATTTTAAAGGGTAATAAATGTGTGAAAATTACTTTAATAAATCATTTTGGATATTTTAATATAATTTTTTTAAAACATTCTTTTGGATGAATCTGTATTTTTTACTCAATAGATATTCGATGTTGGATTTTATTAATAATATTTTTAAAAACATTTTATGTACAAATTAATTGTGAAATAGTATTATTATATTAAAGAGTTCATTAGTGACCAATGAAGTAGACAATTTAATCCTTTATTAGGAAATGGTAAATTTATTCCTTCAGCTGATATTCAATAATAACTAATCTCAATTATAATCGGATTATGAAATAAACCCTTACAATGATCATAACATTGAGGTGAAAATTAATAAATGAATATATTATTTGAATCTATTTTCAATATATAGAAAAAATTCAGAATATAACATAAGTTAATAAAAATAATTACACACATAATCTTAGATTGAAATAATCAACAAAGTAGAATTTTAACCAACTAAGTTGAAATGGAGTTAAAAAATACCTTACCACTTGGAAAAATTTGTGTAACATACCACTGATTTTCATTGGCTTGAAAAGGTTGGAGGAATGTTATTTTCATTAATCCACATCCCAAAGATAATAAATTCTAGGAATAAGTATCAAGGGATTAATTTACAATTTAGGTGAAAATTTTCCCTTGATGATAAACCAACATCGAACAAACAATAACCAAATTTAATACTCTATGATGCGTCATAAAAATTAAAGACAACTCAAACATTTCATATACACTCATACCAATGAAATAGTACCATATTTGAATAAATATTAACATCAAATTAAACTGTTGAAGACACGATTATTAATACTAAAAAACTAGTGACTTAGAACATCAACAAGGTCTAAACATTGACTCCACCAAACTGCCAAAGAATCATGATGTAGTGATAAATAATTGTGATACATTACCTTTTCATGTACCCTAATTGATGATATCAACAAATTCACTAATGTGCCAATATATGGGTGAGTACTGAGATTCAGTAGGTTTTACCTAATTACATCCCAAATCACACCACTAGGATGGATTAAGTTAGCAAAATTTATCAAAACTATAATTATATAACATCATTAAAATAAAATATCAGTTTTTATGAAAGCTAAACAGTTCAAATAAAAAATATTTCCAAGGAAATCACGTAATAAATTCTTAAAAACAATTAAAATTTCTCTTTAGAATAACTCATTCCTTACAATATATCCACAAATCCTAAAATTCATGTAATTCAGGGACCTACTTATACATGCATGTCGTGACTCATCCTTATACTAAGACATCACATAGTTGAACACTTTGATGGGGGTATTTAATTCCCATATCCAACCATACCCTTTGATGGGGGTACATCACTCCCTTATCCATCATAATGTAAATAAACACATACAACCAAACTATGCCAAAACCATGACAAATCTTACTTTGTTAAAAATATTTCAACAAAACATTGTTATTATTATTGAAATATATTTTGTCAAATGCAAAAAACTATTTTTTAAATCATCAATTTGAAATAATGCTTTGAGAATTTTTTTTGATAACATAGTAAATTTCCAAATTTCCACCATCTTTAACTCAAGAGTGTTTCTAAAATTAATCCATAGTGAATAAAAAAAAATTAAATCAAATCAATCCCATTGAAACTAATCCTAGAAAATATAAAATAGAGGAGATGAGAGTGTAGTCACCTACCTCACATTTTATGGATAAAAAAGAAAATCATGAAGAATATCTACAAATATGAGTTAAATTCATAAAACACCAACTTAAATCACTTACCACATCAAAAAATAAAACAAAAAAAACTATATTGTATTTAAATCCCTATTTTTATCTAAATCGGGTGTAGATCTATGAAATAGAGAGAATGTGATAAGTAGATATATGAAAATTAACAAGAATGATCAAGAATGACCACATGCCATGAGAATAGAGCTTTAATGCACCATGTAGTGGCTCTATATCACTTTTAACATGATGGGAGAACCATCATTGAACTTTGAGCGGGAAAAATACTAATTCAATTCCATATTGGGGAAAAAGAAGGAATTAAAATACTAAACCAACCTAGATCCACTTTATACAATCTTATTTCATTATCATGCACAGTTTAGTCACATGGTTAGTGAAACCATGTGTTAACCATTAATTAACCACTTCCTAGAGGATGGATATTACATAGATGTCTTACCCAGTTTAGAAACCATTCACCCATTGTGCTGAAGCATCTTCCTCAAAAAACCCACAACCACTTTAAAAAACTATTTCAAAATGGTGGATACATGATTTAGTAAAACCGTGTTCTACCTTTGTAACTTCCTTTTTTTCCTATACCTCCCTATACACATTTTCTTAGAGGTCTTACACAGTTTTTCCAAACTGTGCACCAACCATGAACCTATTATAAAATCCAAAAAACTCTGAAAAATTTATCAAAACTCTTCAACAATTCACCCATATTCTTTTAATCTAGAAAAACCATACAGAAGAGGTCACTTACCAGATATAGGGGTTTTATATCCTCTACATGGTATTTCATTCTATAGAATTTAGAATTTAATTTTTTTCTAAAAATATTTTTGGGCTCTTCTCATTCATTTCCTTCTCATGTTCCAATGTCTCTTCTTAGATCTGACCATGTTTCCATAAAACCCACAGTAGACTGATGTTTTTTCATAGAAGTATTTTTCTTCCATAACTAGAATCAAGACATGCATATTAACCAATGAAGAATCTATCTATAGGTTAGCATGATCCCATCAGATCAAATGGCAAGGATTAGGAGGAATTTTTTCAATTGAGATACTTGGATGAAATTATGCACCTTACTGAACCATGGTTACAATACCATCAAATATACCTCTTATCCAAATGGTTCCTGAATCTAAAAAGGGACTATGAATCAATTAGATAAATTGAACAACTTTTGTAAATTATGATATCCAAGACATCGAGTTATTTTCAAGAACACATGATCCCATACTACAAATGGAAACCATAATCGATGGTAATCTGTATAAGATTTCGGGCGACTCTGAGCCATGTTCATCCTCTTTCAGATCAACTGAATCTTCTCCCTTTTTTATTATACATATATCAACCCAACTAGATAATTCTTACCATTTTCCACGAAAAAATTATTAAAATGAAAATGAGTCTAATAAAAGTTTTCAAAAGGAGTTATATGTATCAAGGCTTAATAGCTATTGTTATATGAGAACTCCAATTATGACACATTCTATTCCCATGAGTCACAAAAATCCTTTACACATGGTGGTATATTATCATATAATGTGTTTATAAAACACTCATATTTATAAAATTTTTATGGTTGATATTTTTTACAAATGGTGGAACACCTCATTTTTTATAGACCTTTTTTCTCAAATAAATTAAAATGTTCTTATATGTCTTCCAATGCCCAAGGTTAGACAATCTTGTCACATGAAACTAATTTTTCCTACATTACATAACACCAAAATTCCATATGTTAACTAGAAAATCAAATAATCAGATGTTACACACAACAAAAAACATGTAATATATTACACATAACACCAACTTGGAATAAATTACACGCAACTCTAATGTTTTAACAAATCAGTATTTTATCGTTATAATTATTGAAATGAGATAACTATAACCTAGCCATTAAAAATAGTAATATCAATAGTAATAAATATTTTTCAAATATTTTTCATAATTGTTTTATATAAATAAAATATATTGATAATGAAAGATATGATATTTTGTAAAATGATTTTATGTATAAAAATAGGATTTTCTAAAATGAACTGATTTTAATTTCCATCAATAAATAAAAAAAATTAATTTAGACACATTTAGAAATTTAATTTTATATAATAATATTAATTTATTAATTCATAATGTTGAAATTATCTTAGTATGATTTTTTTTAGGTTTTTCTGAGAAATATCATTTTTGGATGAATAGTTTAAATTACCAGATTTTCATTCAAGAGTAATTTATAATATAATTTATTTATAATGTTGAATTATATTTTATTTTGGATTAAAAGTAAAATTACATTATATAATTATCAATTAATCAAATTTATTGACTTGGAACCAATTTAACATTAAATTTTATATACAAACATATCTAACTGTTCATCACTTTTACTTTAAAAAGCCGTGTTGTTGACATGACTGTGGGATTCATTTTAAATTAATTTCAACCACTTTAATGATTATAATTTTCTAAATTGGATTTCATATTTGGAATTATAATTATTTATAATGACTAACAGGGTAAAAATTGTTTTTTGTAAATATTAGTGAAGGAATTTAAATATAATTATATCAATTATGGTAAAATTAATTTTAAAAGAGGACTAAACCATAAATTTAAACCAAAAAATGGCATAGAATCTTACGAATCAAACCTGTTTTTGACTTTCATATAATATTAACATTAAATATTTATATTTTTTGGTTTTTATTACTTTTTTGTGTAAAAATATCTGCAAATGTATGTTTTTTTCAACAACGCTAGGTGTATCCTATCCCTTCCTTATAAAAGGCCAACACATCTCCCACTTATTCACTCCTCTAAAAACTCCCATTTTTGGCCAAACTCATACAAATAAACTTCCCAACATATTTCACTTTCTTCTATATTCCTCCCCATGGGATGAAAGCATTCCATGGAAGCCTTTTGGCACAAACCAAAATGAGTTATCTGATTAAGAGGCAATGCCTTCTCTCAAGATCATTTATTTTTTCCCATCTCCACACCAACACCCAATTTATCCCATTATTGTAAAAAAAATTATATTAAATATAATATAATGTTTTTATTCTAAGGTTTATACCTACACTTCCACACCTCCATAAAATGGGTAACAAACAATATGTTTACATTTATAGCGGACTACCGCCTCAGTAAATAATGATTATTCATTTTTCCATTACATCCTCTAATTGTATAAATTATGATTGAAACTATATTTATCTCTAATAAAAATTATATTTATTATTTATTTTATCTAATTTATTCATTTTTAAAATATATATCTTCTTTACATTCAATTTTCTGTAAATACGAATATTTCTTTAGTGGAATTCTGGACTACCGCCCCCTTCAAAGCGATGTGATTCGTTCATACACTACATGAAATAAATTAATAATGGTTTTGCTGAATATATATGATATATATGATATAATAAATATACATTAATTATTATATATATATATATATTTTTTTTTTTCAATTAACAAGACAACTAAATGAAATATAGTTCATGCATACGTACTATATACCAACTCCATGAACGATGTATTCCATTTCATACATATATATTATATGTATTATTATAAAATACATATACATTATTTTAATTATATTTATATCATTTTTTACATTTCTGATTCATGATATTAGTATAAGGAAAATTATATGATAAATTAAGACACATTCTAAGAACAATGAGAGTATTATTAGATGTGAAAACATAATATATAATAATTAAAAATAATGTTGTATATATTCATAATAAAACCATATATGGTATTATATATAATAGTATTTTTCTATTAAATATTTATAATAAATTTATATTTATTAGAAAGATATTTTGAACAAGTACAAAGAGAGTCAAGACACATGGTAAGGGTTTTTTATCTCACATTTTATTTCGGTGAGATACATGTTTTGTTATTCACACTTTCCTTTTATGTGGTTTATATAATACCCATTTTTTTATTTTATATATATTATAATAAAATTTATGGGTATTCGCATATCCATTTTATTATATTTAATTAATGGGGTTTATGTCTCAAAAGTTTCCAAATTCTTTAAAAAAAATTTGTCTCAATTTTCCTTCTTTGAGACTCATGTTTTATTATGCACCAATATTATTTTTTGAGGTGTATATACTTCCATTATACATGTTATGTCATGAAATTATTTATTTTCATCATATTTCAAGTTTAATGTAATTTCATTTTCTTACATGGAGAGTATTATCCCAGTTTTCAAGTGATAAGAGTTTACTGAGAAAATTTCATCGCTTTTCATAATTGTCATTGTGTTTTCTTATTTGATGAAATATTATGATTTTTATCACAAGGACACCCATTAGTTTCCACCCCCTATTATTATTCAATATATATCCATATATTAGTACCATTTTCTCCCATTGATACTTAATAATATGTTTTGATGCCAAATCTGACTGTATTTCTCTCTCTTTGGTCAGAAATCTATTGTATTCAAAAACCATGTTTTTAATATTTTTATAAAAAATATATTTTTTTTTCAAAATATCATTAAAGTATATTTTGAAATAAAAATTATTTTAAAATAGTTTTACGATTTACAAGGTTTCATTTACATGTTTTCAGACTTATTTTAAAAAAAAATTGTTTTCAAAAAACATTTATGTTTAAAAAATAACTTCTAAATGTGAATTATATACTTTCCCAATGAAATGTTTTTAAAATATCATTCAAAGTTATTTAAAATATAATATATCATCCATTCGTCTTACTAATTCCCTTATGAGTAAATTCATCAATGATTCCATTCATCTTCTTTCTCTGAATGGATTCTTTTTTGGAGTAATGATATTTATGAAACCCATATCTCTTTCATAGATTTTATTATTTTGAAACCCACATCTTTTAATGATTTATTATTATGATTAAATGATTATGAAACCTATATATTTCCAAATCTTATGATATGTTTACATATATTTTATACCCATTTTGTTTCAAGGGTTGTGCTATGATTTTTTATAATCATGGGGAACATGTAGGTATAATTTTATTTTTAGATTGTTCGGATCTATATCTCCCACCAATGAATTTGGTAAATATTTGTATCTCATTATATAGACAAAGATGTTCTTGGGAATTAAAATTGACTAATATGCTGGCCATGATAGGTATCCATGACTACAAAGATGGTATGAGGAGTAAACTCATTTTATTAAGATATCCATGGAAGTGAATGAAAAATACCATCATGGTATGGGAGCAAAGCCATAGTAACATGATGGATATGGAATAGATGCCTTAGATATAATGGAAAACATATTATATATGCATAATTACCTTCCATAATTCCATTTTTTTCATAGGTCTTGATTTCATAGCGTATTTTCTTTATTTCATTTAGATTCATGTCTTGTGAACTAACAATATTTATACAATGAATCATGTATATGATCATTGATATGTTGGGAATGGTATTATATTTTCATGATCATGTTCTCATACCCTGATCTTGATTATTCTTACATATCACCATTCTTAACCCTTATTGAGTATTTTATCTCACCCCTTTTTATGTTTCCTTCCCTAGAATATGAAGATATTTACTATGTTTCAGGTGTCTAAAAATGTTGTTGGTCATGAAGAACCAAGTGGTATATAATTTAGCTCACTTGTGTATTAGTTTTTATGTTTTCATGTTTTTAAGGGCACTACACTAGAATTGTCTTTAGGAATATATTTTTATATTGTTTTATGTATTGTTAACCAATTATGTATTGTTAATTTATGTCAAGATTAGGTCATTATACAAGGTAAACATGATAAAAAGGTCTTGTTACAAGTATTGCTAGAAACTAAATGTGATCCTCAGATCTCAGTCTCACACTATAGAAACTGGTATACCATGCATCATTTCCACTTCCAAGATATAGATTATTTATATGTCCTCTACTATATGATGTTCAAAAATAGGGGTGAAATGGGATGACATCATGTGATTATCCACTATCATCTATATGGAATCATGTTTTTGAACCATTATTGAGATTCCTATTAATATTACATATATATTTGATCCCATTTGAGAAAAGGATTGGTAAATACTACATTATGTCTGATGGTCACTAATTCTCTTCCTTAACTTCCTTAAAAGTAAAGCACCATGAAACATAATTATCTACATTCAGTATCATGTGATCAACCAAAACTATGATTTTAACACCTTGTATATCTATTGTATTCCCAGATGAAAAACTCATATCGAATGGTGTTATAAAATTATATGTTGCTTCTATGAATCCATCAGTACAACCGTTGGATTTATGAACCAAGAAAATGATCTTCAACCTAGCCATCATCCCTAAATGGTCTCCCAACTAGTGAGATTTGACCTCATATCCACGTATTCTACATCAAATTACTGTTCCATTAAACAATATCCCCTAAATTATGAAAAATTGAAACAAGAATGAGAAATTTAGCCTTTCCAGAGTATTCATAGTCCATGTTCATGTTCTCTATGACCTACATTCACTTCCACTCATTTAAGACATCTTTTTCAAATTGAACATATGACATTATTCTTATTGCAGCAGCCACCAAATTTACTTTCCTAAGGGTATACATTAAGTAAAATTCAAAAATTTGGAGATACTCTATCCATATTCAATAAAACAGATTCAATTAACATTGTTATAAAATATTTTTCACACATTTAATATCTGTCAACATGGTAAATTTATCACCAGAGGTAATGGAAACATGTTTTTAAAGCATGGATGAATACAAATAGCTCTAAATTGTGTGTTTGTTAGTTCTTCACATGAACCGTTAAATTCCATGAACCATCAAGAACAACATGTTCACCATGCATGGGATCAAACCCCAATCCATATCCTGAATAATCATAATACTCAACATACAATTTACCTTATTTCAAATAAATTGAAATATGTGATGATGTAAGTCAATCTATCATATCGTGAAATTATTTATAGAATTAATTGTCTCATTGGAATGGAATATTCTTCCTTTCAAAACCTATCATTAGTGAATCTAATCATGATATGTAATAAAGAATTGTGTGTAATAACCCATGAGTCTAAGGAAACATAGTATCTCACATAAATTCTTTGGTAGTTTCTAAGATATAACTACTTTTATCTTGTCTGGATCCACTGAAATACCACTTTCCAAAATTACATGTCAAATGAAACAAACATATTATAACTATATTCTCACATTGATATTATTGCATACAAATAATGGTCCTGAAGGATTATAAACACTATCAGGAAGTCTTGTTAATGATCATCCCTTGTCATTGAATACATCAATATGTCATCCACAAACACCGTCAAAAAAGAATCTTGATATCAATGAAATTTCTTATTAATCAATTCTATAATGAATGCTGGTTCATTCAAAAGTCCAAAAGACATTACCAAATATTCATAATTTCCATTTACTAATTTAAAGTTGTCTTATGAATATACACCTTTTATGCTCGCAATTGTAGATGTACTGACCACGAGTCAATCTTATAGAACCAATGATATCCTATCAATTTATCTAATATATCATCACTACATGCTAGTGTATACTTGTTCATTATCAGAACTTCATTAATACAATTATAATATACACATCCATATAGTTTCATCTTCTATCATGATGTACAATACCTCTGCTTTCCATATATACTTGCTTTTCCATATGAAACCCTTACTTTCAAACTCTTCCAATTGCAGATTAATCTCCCTTAATTCTATTGGTTTCATCCTATAAGATGGAAGTGATATATGACTGGTCTCTAACAGTTGATCAACATTTTACCCTACATCCTTTATAGTTAGTAACCCTGAGATGTTTTTTTGGGAAATAGACATCTATAAACTGATCCAACACTAATGGGGAACTACAGTTCTTGATATCTTCCAACTATGCTAAAGACAACACAACCAATTGAAAATAGGACATTCTAACTACTAGTTCTAACAAGCAAGTTGCACCAATCATTACATCCCTTTATACATTGAAGAGATTCTTGATGCCAACCTTAGTCACCAAATTAACTATTACTCTATAATAAATGATGTGATCTTTTAATTTTTTTCAACCAATCGATACCCAATATTACATCATAGACATCCATTTTTAGCATAGTGAAATTAAATTTCACATAATCTCCATCAATAGTTATAGAAAATGATCTATGCATGAAGGTAGTAAATTCTATTTAACCAATATTATTTTTTTGTTTTATCCTAGAGGGTATCATTTCATTTTTAAAACATAGAGAATCAATAGTATAAAAAGAAATATATTGGATTTATGCACTTGTATCGAACAACACATTCATAAAAGTATAATTCTAAATAATCACTCATGTCTATATAGATGGACTAGCTAGATAATCCACAAGCACCTCATCAGCACTATATAACAAGTTTCTCACAACACTATGCTTCATATTGCCCTGTTGGGATTACCCTGCCTACAGATTCACCATATTCCTATAATTTCCATGTATATCACTGTTATAATGATGAGATTCAGTCTACTTACCTTGCCCAGTCATAGTATAAGATTCATAGGACACATAAGAAGTGTCCGCAAATAGGTGACCTTAGGGCACTACAAAAAATGTGCTAGAGATTCCCTATCAGGTTGCAATTATTTCATTATCTAGGTTGTTCCCTATACTCTCAATTTATGTGGTCAAGTGAATAACTTTAGAAACATCATTTTATTCTCTTGGGTCAGAGAGGAAGATTCACGGATCCATCTATCTAATTTTGATTCATGCTCCCACATTATAAATCAGAATCCCTCATCCTCTTACTCCCAACATTAAAGTTTTCACTATTTTCTATGGGTATCAATAAAATTCCTTATACCATTTCTCATGAGGTGTCTCATCAATCCAATTTTTCTCTATTAACTAAATCTATATAATCATTAATTTAGAGAACATACATCTTTGAGTGAATCTACAATCTCATCCTTAATTCAATGATGTTTTCCTTTAGGATGCTTTAGCAGCAACCTCAGTTGGAAAGTGATATAAATTTCAGAGTTTATTCAAAAACTTGTTGATAGGTGGATTTTCCTACTTTAGGTAGAAAAGGCATGTCATTCATTGAATCTAGAATGTGTGAGTATATAATTTTTTTTAATAATTATTTAAAATCCTCCCAACCAAGGCCTTGATCCACCTTATACAATATAGCTAGGACCCACTACAAACGTGCAAGATAATATAGCATATATGTCTCCAATACGACCTTCAACTATATTATTGTGTCATTTAAATTGAAGATATGATTTATCTTATTCAGCAACACCTTCCACATTTTTTTTAAATCACCCTGAAATATGGGTGGATTCTACTTCTAAAACTAGACGGAATGATCATGTTTCCTTAGCTTATTCCTATGGTTACCTATGTCCACACCCTAAAAATCATGGACGATACTCTAAACCAGATGTTGGTTCCCCAATGTCTCAATTCCAACAACATTTTCTATATCTTCTTCAAGCTGGTTTCAATGATACTTATATGGTGACATATCTATACATAGAATAAATTCTACAAGATTCACTCTCTATTACATGAATTCTAATTGATTTCAAATTATATTATACCATAGAATACATAATTATTTTCAAAAATAATATTTTTTTCAAAGTTCAACCTCTTTTTAAATTATTCACCATATTTTTGAAAATAAAACAGTTTTAAAACTCACCATTTCACACCTTTTTAAAAATCACCAATTTTACAAATCTTCTGAAATTTGAAAAAATACACAGTTTTTTAGAAAATCACAGATCATTACTCAAAATGATTTATGTATTCATAGTTGTAAGTCATCACTTTAATATATATCATGCACATCTCATTATATTAACCCATGATAGTGAGATTCCAAAATTAGGTAAGTGTTTACAAAACACTTATGTGACTATATGCCCTATAAAATGATGTAAATTATAAAAAGGTTAGCTATTTATTTTTGATAATCTGCAATTTGAGCCCCAAAAATCCTAATTCTTTTAATGAAACCAACTAAAAGAATATTCCAGAATTATTCAAACTGCTTGACTGACATAATTCCTGACCACTTGCTAGTCATGGAATGCAAAGCTAATACCATTTTTGTAACACCCCGACCCCTATAGGCTGGATCCGGTGCATTACTTGTGATATTGGCATGGTTATATGGAATGAAAATCCCGAAGGAAGAATTAGTTTAGTAGTCTTGATGAAACTAGATACATAAATGTTACTCAAATTACATTGGAAAAGTTTACAAAATACAATACATAACAAAAACTAAAAAACAGAATCCCCAGGAACTCAATAAAAGATATTCTCTTCATCACCTGTTGAAGGTAGACAATGAAAAGGGTGAGATCAAATGCTCATTAAGGGTTAAAAATAGTGGAATCATGAGTACAATAATAATATATTCACAAACAATATGACATAATCAAAATGGCATAGTGAATAAATGAATAACTAATTCCATTAAAAAACAAAACATGAAACTGCATCCATAGATTTTGTCATAGTGAAAATCTCATGGATAATAAAAATAATTGATAATGAATAAAAAGAATGATTATTAACTGGAAGTCATGTATCTGTCACATGAAACAATAATACGTTAAAATGGTTTAGTTTTGTGGGTAGAAACTCTTCTGATTTTTTGAAACGAACTCGAAGAGTTTGTCGCCAAACTATTTTATCCCATGAGACCTACCAATGCATTGAGGGGCTATAGCTGGACCCACCTACCACTGCATGTCCAAATAATTATTTATACAATGATTCAATACAAGAGAAATATAGCCTATCAATATCCGTATAGAGTAGAGTATACGGATTCATCAATACTTCCATAATTAAAATAACATTCCAAATAAACAACATAAGTAAAATGGTATACTGTTTAGAAAACAAACATATCCATGACCTGAGATAATGGATATATAATATAAATATAATTTCAAATGAAAAGGGATCTCAAATGGGCAGTAGGTATACCACATAAGGATTATTAGGTGCACAATACAAAGTTAGTCAGAACGAAAAGGTAGTTGAGACTAAGTCCCATACCACAATCTAATCAGTCAAATCATATGACCAGAACATAATGAACATCAAGTGAATAATTGAATAAGATGATTATAAAAAGAATAATGTTATATTTATCAAGTGTAATTGAAGTACACATATATCAAATATAAGTTATAATTGGCGAACAATGGAAATCTCACAGAAATGAAAGTGAGATGAGAAACCCCTTACTTTATGCTCGAGTGTGTTCTTCATTTGTTTTAATGAATGGAATAATCAAATTTAGCTTCATTAATTAATATGAAAATAACTTCCTATACATGTAATTATTTTATTATAACCTTATTAGGTTCATTCAGGGCCCTTTCTATGGGTTCAATTGGTCCAATTTTCATGTTTTGGAAGCATTTTGTTCCTTGGTTTTCATGGTTCGTTTACTTGTTTCCATTAATGGAAGTTCATTTGAAACATGGTTAAAAATCCAAAATTGTTAATAAATATTATTAATGAAATTATTGATATATAAATGATCTTATAATGATTTTGTGTTACATACCATGATGATGATTTGTTAGTTAAAACATTAATGATGTTTGTTTAGATCGTTTTAATGGTTCATTGATAACAACAACCTCATTTTGTCTTATAAATTAGAACCATGAGTAAAAAGGAATTCCAGAATCATGGGTGAGTCATAAAAAATATATTTTAACTTTTCTCAACCATATAAATGGTTTCATGATGAGACTTGAAATAAGTAATGGAAGACGAGATTACATCATCTACGATGTTGGTAATTCGATACATCATAGAAAATGTTTTTAATTCCTTGAACATGTAGGGGAAAAGAAGAAGTTTGAAGATGAATTTATCATGAAGATGAGATCATACAGAATATTCCAGATTCTAGAGATTTCATTCCTCTTGGTTAAGAAGATTTGAAGAAATAATAAATAAAGAACTCAAAATAAATGAATAATTTTGAAATTGCTTACAAAAATTTGGCAGCCTAACGGCTACGCAACATGGTTTTAAAAAATATTAAAAAGATAGGGGACAAGGGTCACCTATCCAGAAATGAATCATAATATAGAGTAGATCAAGAATAATAAGAAAAATAAGAATATGGAATGAAAACTTGAAAGATATACCACATAAAAGAGAACTTGAAAGGAAAAAAGAAAGAAATTGAGAATTTTTTTTACCTTGTATAATAACCCTTAGAACATGATTTTTGGGACCTTGGGGGCATGAGAAAACATTGGTAGGACTAATATCGAGGTAAGGAGGCCAGAAAATCATTGAGAGAGAATTGGGAATGAATTCAATGAAGGGAAGATTTGGTATTTATAGGAAAAGTGAGGGATTATTTTAATAATTTTCAAGGGCCACCTCATGGGTGGTATTTGAAAAACCATGGGCTTTACCATGGTATTCGTCCATGGTTAAAGCCACTTGAGTCACCTCACATCTTATTTAACTATACAAAGGTCAACCAGATTTATGAAATCATTATTACATCATTAATGATGTCATTAACACACTAAAATTAAAAACTGTATTTTTTACTATTCACTGAAAATTCAACTATTTCAAAAAAATTCCCAAAATTCACCAGAACAATTTTTCAAATTGTAGAATTCAAATGTGAAATCCATTTTTCAAAAACTATTTTCTAAATATTATTAATTTAATTTTTAAATAAGGCCATATTTTCATCCAAAAATAACAATCTTAAAGTGCAATTACTTTTATTTCTCATTGAAAAACTAATTAAGAACACATTATCTTATTTCCTTAAGAAAATAAAATAATAATATTATTTACTATTCATGAAGGTCATTTTACTATTCATATTACTATTCATATGGGTATGTTACAATTCACCAAAACTCATGTTTGTTCTATCAGACTCCAAATGACATACTGAACACAACTCTAGATGACCATTTTTCTAAATTCTAATCATAGAAGAGGAAAAGTTTTTTTTAATGGATAGATTATAAAATTGCAGTATATATTTATTTTGAAGTCCATGGGGTGTTACATTCTCCCCTCCTTACAAAAAATTCTTCCTTGAAATTCAAAAAATATTACCTTAAAATATTCTGGTATGTATTTAACTTAAGCTCCTCAGGCTCCCATGTTCCTTCCTCCATCTTATGATTCCTCCATAGAACCTTTACCAGACGAGTCGTCCGATTTCTCAATAATTTGTCTGTAGTATCAAGAATATTTATAGGCTCTTTACAATAAGATAAATCTGGATCAAGTTCTACTTTTTCATAAGTGAGTACATGTGTTGGGTCTGGCATGTACATTCTTAACATTGACCCGTGGAACACATTGTGAACCTTGGAGAGACTTGGTGGAATTGCCAAACGGTAAGCTATGACTCCAATTTGTTCTAGAATTTCAAAAGGTCTGATGTACCTGGGACTTATCTTTCCCTTCTTACCAAATCGTTTAATACCCTTCCTTGGAGATACCTTTAATAAAACGTGATCACCTTCTTTAAACTCCGAATCCTTCCTTCGATTATCTTCATAGCTCTTTTGCATACTTTGAGATATTTTGATATGGTTATGGATAATCATCACCTTTTCCATTGTTTCTTCAAAAATATATGATCCCACATGTTTTATTTCACCAACTTCAACCCAAAAAGTTGGTGTACGACATCTCCTCCCATATAATGCTTCCTATGGTTCCATCCGAATACTTGTATGGAAGATATTGTTGTAGTAAAATTCCACGAGAGGTAAATAATGATCCCACATGCCTTGAAAATCAAGTGAACAAGACCTCAACAAGTCTTCTAATGTTTGAATAGTATATTCTGATTGTCCATCAGTTTGTGGGTGGTAGGCAGTGCTCAAATGAAGATCAGTATCTAGGGCCTTCTAATGACTTTTCTAGAATGTTTACGTAAAACATGGATCATGATCAGAAACAATAAATAGGGGTACTCAATGAGGTCTCACAACTTGTTTAATATATAGTATTTCTAGGGGTTCAAGTGGTAGATCTTCTCTTATAGAAAGAAAATGTGCTGACTTGGTAAAATGATCAATAATGACCCATGTTGCATCGTTCCTTCTAGGAGTCATTAGTAGTCCCATGACAAAGTCCATCGTGATATTATACCATTTCCACTAAGGTATTTGAAGAGGTTTCAATTCTTCTCTAGGTTGTTTCCTTCCAGCTTTCACTTGTTGACAAACCATACATCTTGACACAAAATCAGCAATCTCCCTCTTCATGTTGTCCCACCAAAAATGTTCCTTAAAATATGAATACATCTTAGTGCTGCCAAGGTGTATAGAGAAATTGGAACTATGAGCATCACTCAACAATTCCTTTTTTAGATCAGGTATATTGGGAACAAAAAGCCTCTTCACAAATTTCAAACTTCTATCTTCAAATACGATGTCACTCAATCTCCCATCATTCACAGATTTAATCTTTTTTTGAAACTCCTCATCATCAGCTTGAGACCTTTTTATCCTTTCAAGTAAAGATGGTTTGTCAACCATTTGAAAAAGCATTGATATAAGGCCCCAGCCTTAAACCTTACTTAATCTTGAGTTATTACAAGATTACACATAGAGGATCTTTTCAGGTTTAGAGTTTTAGAGAATTAGAACATAAAAATTGCATTACATCCCACATATAAACAAAGTGGTTACATAAAGATAGTATTCTTCATTCCCATCAATGGGAACATATTTAAAATAAAACATGGATTCTTTCTTGACACTTCCTTGACACTATCATCATATCATATACCTTTCCCTTGACCTGTGAAAAACATTTCAAAAAAACTTGGGATGAGCATAAAAAGCTCAGTATGGGTTATAAAAATATGGAAAGGAAACATGGGTTCATATATACATAAGAATGAAATCAGAATTCAGCCATAAAACATAAGCACATTAACATTCCTCAACAAATCATGAATATATCATAGAAATCATAAGACATAAAGGTAACTTGAGGCATTCATAACATTCTTACATAGGGAGTAACCCTCTTGGTCACGTTTGGAATACCCATCACATTATATTCCCTAAATCTCTTTGGAGAAACCTTAACGTTACACTCCTTCGCGTTACCCAATGCATTGGAGAGCTATATCGGGCTCACCCGCCCTTAGTTTATCACATAACCACCCGTCTTCATAATAATGCCCAAGAACCTCAACATAATCATATCACATAAAACATGCATAAAGGAAACATAACATGTCCACCTTTCAATCACAAGATATCAATACAACACATTGATATAAAAACATTATGAAAACCATTTTCAATACCAAAATAAAATAAAAGTAAAACGTGGTATTTATTTTTCTTTTAAAAAGAAGGTATGGCTTGTAGAGGAAGCCGAAACTCAAATAATAGTCACGGCGGCGGAGAAGTCGTTGTCGTCGCATACGTACGACAAAAGCATTCCCTTTTGTCATTTAGTAAAACGCTTCGTATAAAAAAGATTCCTTTTGGATAAACGTAAAATTCAAAGGGGTTTATACACCGTATAAAATAAGGTTGTGTATAAAATAAAATATGCCTCAATGAAAGGAGATTGAGACGAAGTCCCATACCTCGGGTCCGACTTGACTCGGTCGTTCATTAATATCCTGAATAATAAACTTGAGTTAATTTATACTTGTTTAAGAACATTTTTCAAGTTCATTATTCCTTTTATATCACTTATTTCCATGTCATGAACACTATGTAATTATTTAAGTTAATAACGGTCGTTTTAACGATCATTGGTACTTGAGTAAAAAATAAGCCCTTTATAATTACAAGTTGTTCATGTATCCATTATATCCAGAATGATATTCATGATGTAGATATTATATATGTCATATATATCCAGTAAATGGATGCATTTATAATATTAAATAATCATTTAGAGGTAAGAAATGAAATGCACCGTTCATGGAGACGGTAAGCTGTACGTACGCATGAAGGCTACTTTCATTTATATTTCATATTTTATAGAATGGAATCCTAATGATATAAAGTTATATTATAATTCCAGTATAATATCATATATAATATCACAGTTCCATCCTTTATACGTCCCACATATGGTATTTAACGAATCAAATCACTTTGAGGGGGCGGTAGTCCGCACTTCCTTAAATGAAGATATCGCGTTTACCCATAATGGAAACCATAAAGGTATGACCAAAATGAAAAATACAGAAGCTTAAGGAAAACATAAACATATTATATATCATATATAAATATAGTGTCATATTAATGGCCACATTTGAAGGTGTTAAAGGAATGTTGAACAATCATCGTTTCGGGAGGCATAAATTCACCATCCACGGAAACCGTATGTTCTTTAACCATTAGATGTAGGTGTGTGTAAGTGTAGATTGAATCCTTATTATAACAATATCCTAGTACATTGAAGATACTGTAGTTGTTACAAAAGAAATAAATAAAAAGAGTTTAGGGGGTTGGAGAAGCAAAATAAAAAAAAGGACTCAAGTGAAGACATTACCTTAAAATCGGGTAACTCCCTTTGGTTTGAGCTCAAAGGCTTCCTTGGGAAGTCATCTGCCAAAAGTGAGGCTTCAAGGAGTAAGAGAGGTAAGTGGAGAGACAAAATGGGAAGGGTTTGGACGATCCAAAGGCTTTGGGAGTGTGGATAAGGAGGTGGAGGTGGGGGCCTTTTATAAGAGGAGAGGAGGGGCACTCTTGGAAAGTAAAGAAATATTACTTTATTTGAAAATGAGTTTCGGATTTAAATGGTCCCACATTTATCTAATTAGAGGATAAGGTGATAAGGGTTCTAAATCCACCCATCCAATAGGTTTTGGACATGTGTAGGTCATAGATTTTACATTATCTTTTCATTTTATTTAAATCCTTTATTAATGAGGTAATCACTACATCATTATGATGTCATAAATACATTTATTTATTTAATGTCTAAAAAATTATAAAAAAAATACTATGATGTAGGAAATATTTTTATATTTCCAATGAGTATTTATAGTCAAAATTCTGACTTGTATAACCCCATTTAGAAATTGTTTTCGTAAAACATATTATGTTTGTGTCATTTTTACTTTTACATTAAATAAAAAGTTATTTATGTCATTTCCCAACCAAAGTGGCTCCATGGGGTCCCCAAGTTGACCCATGGATTTTCTTGGTCGGAAATGACACATCCAATAAGGTTAGGACATGTGTCTAGGTCATTTCATATTATTAAAGCATTATTTTTACCTTAAACTACACTAATTACCACTAATCGCGATTAAAAACTTAACAAGTTACTATTCACCAAAAAATTATTTTAATCTAATTGAACCAAATTTTACTTCTTAATGACAACCATGTATGTCGGATTTTTGAAAATCAAATCACATAAGTGACAAAGTTTTATTTAAACGAAAAATCAATTTCTTTAACTACCACTTAGTGATTTCACTATTCATCAAAAATTGAAGTTTTTCAGAAAAATCCCAAAAATTCACCATAAGATATATTTGATATTTAGAATTCAAAAATAAAGTCCGTTTTAAAAAATTCAAAATATATAAGTCACATTAATTAATTTAATAATTAATTCCTGCTGTTAGAGCAAATATCGTGTTTTTATGAAACAATAAGTATCAAAAGATTGACACTAGTTTAAGTCTGATTTAAAAGTGAAATTAATTCCAACGACAACTATTGGATTTAATGGTAAAAATATATTCAGATTACACTTTAAGACCAATTCAAAAGATAATCTAATCATATAAATAAATTAGATTAAAAAGCAGTTTTGAGGTAAAATGCAGTATTTTTCACTATTTATTAAAAAATGAACATTGTCAGAAAAATACCAAAAATTCACACAAAGTAAATTTTGATGTCCCAATAATAAAGAATATGTTTAGTTTGTCAAACATAGCATATATAATTGTCAAAATATAGATTTAAAAATTGTTTGTCATCAAAAGGCAGTAAAACAATCTTTTAAGAATATTAGTGTATTCCATGCATAAGATTGCATTTATTTTCATTTTAAGCCTCTAAAACACTATCCTAATCATTAATAGACATAGATAAAAATATCTATTATTCATTACTTACTTGGGATGTTACATCCTTCCCCCCTTTAGAAAATTTCATCCCCATAATTTATTTACTTATCGAATAAATGGGGGTACTTATCCCTCATTGGATTTTTAGATTCCCATGTTGTCTCTTCCATAATGTGGTTTTTCCACAAAAACTTTACCTGGTGAATCACCTTATTCCGTAACACTTTCTCCCTGTGGTCAAGAATCTGGACTGGTTGTTCTTCATAATATAGGTTCTCTTCTAACTGAACTACCTCTGGACTCAAAACATGAGATGGATCTGGCATGTACTTTCTCAACATCAAAACGTGAAAAACATTGTGTACCTGAGATAAACTCGGAGGTAAAGCCACTTGGTAAGTAACTGATCCAACTCTCTCCAGAATTTCATATGGTCCAATAAACCTTGGACTCAGCTTTCCTTTCTTACCAAATCTCATCACACTTTTCCATGGTGATACTTTGAGAAAAACATGATCACCTACCTCGAAAGATAGATCCTTCCTCCGGTTATCCGCATAACTCTTCTGCCTGCTCTGAGCTGTTCTAATGTGATTCTGAATCAGCTGAACTTTTTCTGCCATCTCTTCTACCAATTCTGGCCCCATCAACTTCCTTTCGCCCACTTCATCCCAGAAAGCTGGAGTTCGACACCGCTTCCCATATAATGCCTGAAATGGTGACATCTGTATATTGGAATGAAAACTGTTATTATATGAAAATTCAACTAAAGAAAGATGTTGGTCCCAACTTCCCTAATAATACATAGAGCAAGAACGTAGCATATCCTCCAATGTCTGAATTGTTCGTTCTGACTGCCCATCTGATTGAGGATGAAAAGCTGTACTAACATTTAATTCAGTACCCAACGACTTCTGAAGGCCTTTCCAAAAGTTAGAAGTGAACCTGGGATCACGGTCAGATACAATGGAGAGAGGAACTCCATGTAACCTGACTACCTCTTTATGATACAAACGGGAAAGTTGATCAAGGGATAAAGTATCTCATATAGCAAAGAAATGAGAAGACTTGGTCAAGCGATCAACAATAACCCAGATTGAATTATTACCTCGAGATGTCTTCGATAATATCACAACAAAGTCCATGGATATATTCTCCCATTTCCACTCTGGCACTGGTAAAGGCTGAATCATCCCTTTCTGTAACTACCGCTCGGCTTTAACCTTTTGACAAGTCAAACACTTCATAGTAAAGTTAGCAATATCTCTTTTCATTCCATCCCACCAGTAATACTCCCACAGATCTCTATACATCTTAGTACTGCCTGGATGAACTGAAAACGGAGAACTATGAGCTTCACATAACAACTCTCTCTTCAACTGTGAATCACAAGGAACAGACAATCTCTTCCCAAATCTCAAAACACAATCATTATCAATGTTGAATTCAGGCAACTTACCTTTCTGAACCGGCTCTACCTTTTTCTGCAACTCACTGTCTTGCTTCTGTGCTTTCTTGATTCTATCTGATAGAGATGGTCTCACTGATACCTAAAACAAAACAGAAGAATTTCCTGCACCAACAACTTCTATGCCATAGTTCATCAAATCCTTAACCAACGGATCACGTTCCAAACACAACATTGCTAATGAAGCATTACTTTTTCGACTCAAAGCATCAGCCACTTTATTTGCTTTTCCCAGATGGTAATGAATTGTACAATCATAATCCTTGATTAATTCTAGCCATCTCCTTTGTCTCATGTTCAATTCATTCTGAGTGAATATATACTTTAAACTTTTCTGATCAGTATATATTTCACACTTTACACCATACAAGTGATGCCTCCAAATTTTTAATGCAAAAACAATAACAGCTAATTCCAAATCATGTGTAGGGTAATTTACCTCATGAGTTTTCAACTGTCGTGAAGCATAAGTAATTACCTGATCATTCTGCATCAGGATGCAACCAAGTCCTTTCAATGAAGCATCACTGTATATAACAAACTCACCATTCCTGGAAGGTAGTGCCAAAACTGGAGCATTCGCCAATCTTCTTTTCAATTCTTGAAAACAATCATCACATTCTTTTGTCCAGATAAACTTAACACCCTTCCGAGTTAGCTTAGTCATTGGACTAGATAACCGTGAAAAATTTCTAGCAAACCTTGGGTAATAGCTTTCCAAACCAAGGAAGCTACGAATCTCGGTTACATTTGTGGGTCTTGGCCATTCTTTAACAACCTTTGATTTTGCAGGATCAACAGTTATTCCATCTTTAGAAACAATATGACCAAGGAAAAGAATTTGTTGCAACCAAAACTCACACTTGCTGAATTTTCCATACAGTTTCTTTTCTTTTATGGTTTGCAAGATAACCCTTAAATGTCTTTCATGCTCCTCTTTAATTTTAGAAAACACAAAAATATCATCAATGAAAACCACCACAAACATATCCAAGAACTCATGGAAAATTATATTCATTAAGTCCATGAATACAGCAGGGGCATTGGTTAGCCCAAAAGGAATTACTACAAATTCATAATGGCCATATCTCGTATGGAATGCGGTCTTCAGAATATCTTCCTCCTTTACCTTCAGCTGATGGTACCCCGATATCAAGTCAATCTTTGAAAAAAACTGAGCTCCCTGGAGCTGATACAACTTCATTTGATGGCCCGACGTCTACCGAAGTAGTTGCATAAGATTTCACCACCCCTTTCTGCTTGTAGTCTAACTGCTTCCCATCACTCAAGCTCTTTGTCGGACACGTGTTTGCATAGTGACCCATCTCATTACAGTTATAACATTTCACTAATTGTAAATCAAATTTGGTCTTACCATCACCCTGATATTTTTCAGTGAAATCACGAGCCTTATGTCCCATCTTACCACATCGGTAGAACTTTCCAAAATTCAGAAGACATTCCCCTGCATGCCTTTTTCCACATTTATCGCAAACTGGAAACTTAGTTTCTTACCATCAGACTTTTTTGAAGAATTTTTACCTTTCTCCTGCCACCTCGGTCTCTTCTTCTGCTGGTTGTTATAAAACACTTATTCATCGGCAAACTCCATTTCCACCTTCTCAGCACATCGAACAAGCTTTTCATAACATTTAAACTCACGAGAAGCTAATTCCCTTCGATATTTTGGCTTTAATCCTGAGTAAAAATGATTGATTTTACTATCAAGGTCTCAGATAAAATTTGGAGCATACCTTGCCAATCGAGTGAATCTTTATTCATAGGTAGCCACTGAGTCTTCCTCTTACCTCAATTTCAAGAATTGATTTTCCATCCTAAGTCGAACAGCCTTAGGAAAATACTTCTCAAGAAACATACCTTTGAATTCATCCCAGTCGAGAGCATCAATCTCATCAGCATCCCTGATAATTTTAACCATCGACCACCACTGATCTGCCTCACCCTCCAAATGGTAAATAGAAAGACTAACCTTTTGATTGTCCGAACACCCCATGACATTGAAAATCTTCTCCAGTGCTTTAATCCACCCTTCAGCTAACACAGGGTCAGATGATCCTCTGAATGATGGGGGATGTTGCCTCATGAAATGTTCCACCACTGACATGTTCCTCTGCGGTTGATCTGGCTGATCTCGTGCATGGATTCCACCACCATTTATAGCCTGAGTCAACTATGCCATCACTGCAACAAACTGTTCAATTCCAATTCCGACCATCTCGGGATGCTGATTCGGAAGGTTATTTCCTTCTGTATTCCTTATTAGCACTGCTTCCCTGTTTGCTCTGCGGAAAACCATTCTGAACAAACATGTCTTAGATGAAGCAACATGGTAATCTTCAAATACTATATCACTTTAAAAAAAATATTTTTGGATAATCATTTAATAGAATTCTAACTCTTAAAATTATCTAAACCGACCTTTGATACCAACTATAAGGCCCTAGCCTTAAACCTTACTTAATCTTGAGTTATTACAAGATTACACATTGAGGATCTTTTCAGGTTTAGAGTTTTAGAGAATTAGAACATAAAAATTTCATTACATTCCACATATAAACAAAGTGGTTACATAAAGATAGTATTCTTCATTCCCATCAATGGGAACATATTTAAAATAAAATATGGATTCTTTCTTGACACTTCCTTGACACTATCATCATATCATGTACCTTTCCCTTAACCTGTGAAAAACATTTCAAAAAAATTGGGATGAGCATAAAAAGCTCAGTATGGGTTATAAAAATATGGAAAGGAAACATGAGTTCATATATACATAAGAATGAAATCATACTTCACCCATAAAACATAAGCACATTAACATACCTCATCAAATCATGAATAAATCATAGAAATCATAAGACATAAAGGTAACTTGAGGTATTCATAACATTCTTACGTAGGGAGTAACCTTCTTGGTTACGTTTGGAATACCCATCACAGTATATTCCCTAAATCTCTTCGGAGAAACCTTAACGTTACACTCCTTCACGTTACCCAATGCATTGGAGAGCTATATCGGGCTCACCTGCCCTTATTTTATCACGGAACCACCCATCTTTATAATAATGCCCAAGAACCTCAACATAATCATATCACATAAAACATGCATAAAGGAAACATAACATGTCCACCTTTCAATCACAAGATATCAATACAACACATTGATATAAAAACATTATGAAAACCATTTTCAATACCAAAATAAAAGAAAAGTAAAACATGGTATTTATTTTTCTTTTAAAAAGAAGGTATGACTTGTAGAGGAAGCCGAAACTAAAATAATAGTCACAGTGGCGGAGAAGTCGTTGTCGTCGCATACGTACGACAAAAACATTCCCTTTTGTCATTTAGTAAAATGCTTCGTATAAAAAAGATTCCTTTTGGATAAACATAAAATTCAATGGGGTTTATACACCGTATAAAAGAAGGTTGTGTATAATATAAAATATGCCTCAATGAAAGGAGATTGAGACGAAGTCCCATACCCTGGGGTCCGACTTGACTCGGCCGTTCTTTAATCTCCTGAATAATAAACTTGAGTTAATTTATACTTGTTTAAGAACCTTTTTCAAGTTCATTATTCCTTTTATATCACTTATTTCCATGTCATGAACACTATGTAATTATTTATGTTAATAACGGTCGTTTTAACGATCATTGGTACTTGAGTCAAAAATAAGCCCTTTATAATTACAAGTTATTCATGTACCCATTATATCCAGAATAGTATTCATGATGTAGATATTATATATGTCATATATATCCAGTACATGCATGCATTTATAATATTACATAATCATTTAGAGGTAAGAAATGAAATGCACCGTTCATGGAGAGGGTAAGCCGTATGTACGCATGAACGCTACTTTCATTTCTATTTCGTATTTTATAGAATGGAATCATAATGATATAAAGTTATATTATAATTCCAATATAATATCATATATAATATCATAGTTCCATCCTTTATACGTCCCACATATGGTATTTAACGAATCAAATCACTTTGAGGGGGTGGTAGTCCGCACTTCCTTAAATGAAGATATCGCGTTTACCCATAATGGAAACCTTAAAGGTATGCACAAAATGAAAAATACAGAATATTAAGGAAAACATAAACATATTATATATCATATAAAAATATACTGTCATCTTAATGGACACCTTTAAAGGAGTTAAAGGAATGTTGAACAATCATCGTTTCGAGAGGCATAAATTCACTATCCACGGAAACCGTATGTTCTTTAACCATTAGATGTAGGTGTGCGTAAGTGTAGTTTGAATACTTCTTATAACAACATCCTAGAATATTTAAGATACAGGAGTTGTTACAAAAGAAATAAATAAAAAGAGTTTAGGGGGTTGGGGAAGCAAAATAAAACAAAAGGACTCAAGTGAAGACATTACCTTAAAATCGGGTAACTCCCTTTGGTTTCGGCTCAAAGGCTTCTTTGGAAAGTATTCTGCCCAATTTGAGGCTTCAAGGTGTAATATAGGGAAGTGGAGAGACAAAATGGGCAGGGGTTGGACGAGACAAAGGCTTTGGGAGTGTGGATAAGGAGGTAGAGGTGGGGGCCTTTTATAAGAGGAGAGGAGGGACACTCTTGGAAAGTAATGAAATATTACTTTATTTGAAAATGAGTTTCAGATTTAAATGGTCCCACATTAGTATAATTCGAGTATAAGGTGATATGGGTTCGAAATCCACCCATACAATAGGTTTTGGACATGTGTAGGTCATAGATTTTGCATTACCTTTTCATTTTATTTAAATCATTTATTAATGAGGTAATCACTACATCATTATGATGTCATAAATACATTTATTTATTTAATGTCTAAAAAATTATAAAAAAAATACTATGATGTTGGAAATCTTTTTATCTTTTCAATTAATATTTATAGTCAAAATTGTGACTTGTGTAACCCGATTTAAAAATTGTTTTCTTAAAACATATTATGTTTGTGTCATTTTTACTTTTACATTAAATAAAAAGTTATTTATATCATTTCCCAACCAAAGTGGCTCCATGGGGACCCCAAGTTGACCCATGGATTTTCTTGGTCGGCCATGACACATCCAATAAGGTTAGGACATGTGTCTAGGTCATTTCGTATTATTAAAGCATTATTTTTACCTTAAACTACACTAATTACCACTAATCGCGATTAAAAACATAATAAGTTACTATTCACCAAAAAATTATTTTAATCTCATTGAACCACATTTTACTTCTCAATGACAACCATGTATGTTGGATTTTTGAAAATCAAATCACAGAAGTGACAAAGTTTTATTTAAACGATAATTCAGTTTCTTTAACTACCACTTAGTGATTTCACTATTCATCAAAAATTGAAGTTTTTCAGAAAAATCCCAAAAATTCACCCTAAGCTATATTTGATATTCCAAATTCAAAAATGAAGTCCGTTTTACGAAATTCAAAACATATAAGTCACATTAATTAATTTAATAATTAATTCCTGCTGTCAGAGCAAGTAACGTGTTTTTATGGAACAATAAGTATCAAAAGATTGACACTATTTTAAGTCTGATTTAAAAGTGAAATTAATTCCAACGACCACTATTGGATTTAATTGTAAAAATATATTCCTAGTAAAATTTAATACCAATTCAAAAGATAATCTAATCATATAAATAAATTAGATTAAAAATCAGTTTTGATGTAAAATGCAGTATTTTTCACTATTCATTAAAAAATGAACATTGTCAGAAAAATACCAAAAATTCACACAAAGTAAATTTTGATGTCCCAATAATAAAGAATAAGTTTATTTTGACAAACATAGCTTATAGAATTGTCAAAAGATAGATTTAAAAATTGTTTTCCATCAAAAGGCAGTAAAACAATCTTTTAAGAATATTAGTGTATTCCATGCATAAGATTGCATTTATTTTCATTTTAAGCCTCTAAAAAACTATCCTAATCATTAATAGACATAGATAAAAATATCTATTATTCATTACTTACTTGGGATGTTACAATTGATGTTTCACCTTCCATGGTAATTCCCATGTCCATCTTTACTAGATCCATAAAAATAGGATCCCATTCAATTCTCATCTTGTTCAAAACTCCATGACCATTTCTTCTCAAAGCATCTACCACCTTATTTGAATTCCCCAGGTGGCAGTGTATCGTGAAATCATAATCCTTGTGTAGTTCAAGACATCTTGTTTGCCTCATGTTGAGTTATCTATGTGATAAAATATACTTCAAACTCTTATGATCTGTATAAATCCCACATTATTCACCATAGAGATAATGTATCCATATCTTCAAAAAAAATATTACAATAGCTTACTCAAGATCATGAGTAGGATAGTTTTTCTCATGAACTTTTAGCTGTTGTGATGCATAAGCAATAACCCTATCATTTTTCCTAAGGACACAACCAAGTCCCTTCTTTGAAGCATCAATATAAATAACAAACCCATCATTACCCGATGTTAGATTAAATATAAGAGCATTGACTAATCTTCACTTCAATTCTTTGAAACATTCTTCACAATCTTTTGTCCTAACAAATTTAACCCCTTTATGTGTGAGCATCGTTAGCGGGTTAGCCAGTCAAGCAAAATTCTTCACAAAATGACGATAATAACCTGCTAAGGCAATAAAACTGCGTACCTCAATTTTGTTTATTAGAATGGGCCATTCTTGTATTTCCATTGTCTTTGTAGGATCAACTACAATTCCATACTTAGTGACAATGTGGCCTAGAAAAGGAACTGACTGAAGCCAGAATTCGCATTTTCTAAACTTCCAATATAATTTATTTCTTCTAAGAGTTTCAAAATAGTTCACAAATGATCCTCAGGGTCTTCATATATTTTTGAGTATACCAGCATATCATCGATGAATACAACACAAATTTATCAATGTATTCCTTGAAAACTGTATTCATTAAATAAATGAAAATAGAGGGTGCATTTTTCAGTCCAAAAGGCATCACTGTAAACTCATAATGCTCATACCTGGTTCGAAATGATGTCTTCGGAATATCTTCCTTCCTCACACATAGTTGATGATATCTAGATCGAAGGTCAGTATTTGAAATGTATTGAGATCCATAATGTTGGTCAAATAAATCATCAATCCGTGGTAGAGGATACTTATTCTTTATTGTGATAGCATTTATTTCCCCATAATCAATGCAAAGCCTCATGGATCCATCTTTCTTCTTGACAAAGAGAACAGGGGCTCCCCATGGAGAAACACTAGGTTGAATAAATACCTTTTCACTAAAATCCTCTAGTTTTTTCTTTATCTCTACTAATTCTATAGGGAGTCTTTGATATAGGTCTTGAATCTGGAATTAAATCAATAGAGAACTCAACTTATCACTCTAGAGGATGTTCAGGTAAATCCTCTGAAAATACATCAATGTAATCTTTCACTATTTGAAAATATTCACTTGAAGATTTATTTCCTCTCCCATAGATATTGGTTTATTATCTTTTCCAAGTATTGCATTCAATAGAGCTACTGGGGGTGGTTCTAGATAAGAATCAGGTGGTGATGTTTTTTGCCCTGAAGACAAGGGGTTCAACATAATTTCCAAAACTTCTGAGTTGCTTTTTCTTGCAATAAATCCTCGTATCATAATTTGATAGACAATCCATACCGAGAATTATATCAAATTAAGTCATGGTTATGAGGATAAGGAGAGTAACTAAAGCACATTTTGGTGTTTGGAGGGGAACTATTCGACATTCCTTTATTACAATGATACATCCCATGAGAGTTTTTACTGACAACTCATTTCTTAAATCAAATTGGAAATATCTAATTTTCTTGGAAAACTAGGATGATATAAATGAATACAATGATCCAGAATCAAATAAATTGTTGGCTATGTTTGAGGAAACAATTAATGTACCTACCACCACATCACTAGGAACATCAACCTCCGCGGTTGTAATCGCATAGCCACTCTCTTTCTCTCTTGTCTTTTTATGAGGCATGTTTTCTTGGAACTTAGGACACTAATTTACATAGTTTCCCATCTATTTGAAATTATAGCATTGAACATCATTGAATTGTTTCTTCCCCTTGCATTTATCAGATCGATGACCCTTTTCTCCATAGTTAAAACTTACTCCCTTGCCTTTAAAGCATTTCCTAGGATGATTCTTTCCATAGTTATCGCATAATGGGAAACTATTCATTCCCTTACTCTTATTTGGTGATTCTCCTTTTAATTTGTTATCATAATGCTGATTCTTATCTTAGTTTCCATTGAAAAAAATTGATCTAGAAAATTCCTTCTCTGTTTAGATGGCACATGATACAATTTCCTCATATGATGAAAATGATTGAGAAGCCAGTGCCCTTCGAAGACTTGATTAAGACCTTCAAATAAATGATCAATATTGTCTGCTGAGTCACGAACATAATCCACAGCATACCTGGCTAGCCTTGTGAAGGTAGCCTCATACTCTGCAACACTATCTTCTTCCCTTTGTTTCAAGCCACGTAATTTTCTCTGAATTTCAGTTCGTTGCTCACGTGGGAAATATTTTTCGTAGAATATTTCCTTTAAAGTCCTCCATTCCATATCATCTATCTCACCATTGATCAGCATCACCCTTGAGACAATATACTACCAGTACTACATTTTTATTTTCATTACATCTTAACGCCATGAATATATTATCAAGGTACTTGATCCATTGCTCAGAAACCACACGATTAGTAGTCCCAATAAAAGATGAGGGATTCTGACACATGAAACGATACAACACAGGTGTTGAATGGTTATTCATTACAATTTTAGTAAGTTGTCCCAATATGGTCATTATCTAATCTTCTCTAATGTTGACTATGTTGACTTGCTCTGTAGAGAGATCCCTACCTTGCCCACGAGTATTGATTCCCCTTCTTCCATTAGAATCCATTTCTAAATAATGGGATACACTGGATTAGTTTATGAATCTCAAATAGAAAGGCATTCAACACTGATTGATATTCTATGAAAAGATAATCTTATAAACATGCTTCCTCTATGGAAAAATTTACATTAACTCCTTCATAATGGCTTGTAAAGAAAATCTGAATTATTCTAAGATTATCCCCCATGTGTGTCGTAAAAAATAGTGCATCAAGGCCCGTTGTCGTGCACCAGTTCCTGTTCGAGTCTAGCTCAAAGCGATGTTATTGGGTTTTACCCCTTGATACATTTGTGATAGAGCTGCCTCTACCTACTCGTATCCAGACAAGGACATGTTGCTTTAAATATCCACATAATCTATTATTTGCCAAAATATTAGGATGTTATTGTATGTTAATACTCAGATTCTAACTTAGGGCTTTGTTCCCTTCTATACATTTCCTACTATAGTTTCTATGTTTTCTGCTAAACTTCTTTTGATACCAACTGTAACACCCCGACCCCTCTAGGATTGAGCCATTGCATTACATGTGATATTTTTATGGTTATAAGGAATAAAAATCCCAAAGGAACAATTATTTTAGTAGTCTTGAAGAATCTAGATACATAAATGTGACTCAAATTACATTGGAAATGTTTACAAAATAAAATACATAACAAAAACTAAAAAACGACATCCCTAGGAACCCAATAAAAGATCTTATCTTCATCATCTGTTGAAGGTAGACAATAAAAGTGGTGAGATCAAATGCTCAGTAAGGGTTACAAATAGAATATTAATTACTACAATAATAAGTGATTCACAAAAAATCTAACATAATCAAAATGGCATAGTGAATAAATGAATAACTAATTCCATTAATAAACTAAAAATGAAACTGCATCTATAGATGTTTTCATAGTGAAAATATCATGGATAATAAAAATAAGGGATAATGAATAAATATATTGATTATTAACTGGATTTCATGTATCTGGCACATGAAACAATAATACCATAAAAAAGGATTAGTTTTGTGGGTAGAAACCCTTCTGATTTTTTGAAACAAACTCGAAGGGTTTGTCGCCATACTATTTTGTCTCATGAGACCTACCGATGCATCGAGGGGCTATAGCAGTCCCCACCCACCACTACATGTCCAAATAATTTTTTTATAAATTGATTCAATATAATATAAATATCCCCTTTCAATATCCGTATAGAGTAGAGTATACGGATTCATCAATACTTCCATAATTAAAATAACTTTACAAATAATCATCATATGTAAAGTGGTATACAATTTAGAAAAAAACATATACATGACATGAGATTATGGATATTTAATATACATATAATTTCAAATAAAAATTGATCTCAAATTAGTAGTAGGTACACCACAAAAGGATTATTAGGTAAATATTACAAAATTAGTCACAATGAAAATGTAGTTGAGACAAAGTCCCTTACCACAATCTAATCACAAAACTTAATGAATATCATGTGAATCATTGAATAACATGAATATAAAGATAATAATGATATATATATCAAATGGAATGGAATTACACATATAACAAATATAAGGAATAATTGGCGAACAATGGAAATGTCACAGAAATGAAAGTGAGATGAGAAACCCCATACCTTATGCTCGAGTGTGTTCTTAGTTTGTTTTAATGACTGAATAATAAAATTTATCTTCATTAATTAATATTTACAGAACCTCTTATACAAGTAATTTATTTATTATAACCTTATTAGGTTCATTCATGGCCCTTTATATGGGTTCAATTGGTTTAATTTTCATGTTTTTGAAGCATTTTCTTCCTTGGTTTTCATGGTTCGTTTACTTGTTTCCATGAATAGAAGTTCATTTGAAACATGATTAAACATCCAAAATTTTTAATACATATTATTAATGAAATTAAGGATATATAAATGATTTTATAATTATTTTGGTTTATATAACATGATGCTGATTCGTTAGTTAAAACAATGATGATGTTTTTTTAGATCGTTTTAATGGTTCTTTGATAATAACAACCTTATTTTGTCTTATAAATTAGAACCATGAGTGCGAAAGAATTCCAGAACCATGGGTGAGTCAGAAAACATATATTATAACCTGGTTCAACCTTATAAATGTTTTCATGACCAGACGTGAAATAATTAATGGAAGATGAGATTACATCATCTACGATGTCGGTAATTCAATACATCACGGATAATGTTTTTAATTCCTTGAACATGTGGGTGGAAAGAAGAAGATTGAAGATGAATTTCTCATGAACATGAGAAAATACAGATTATACAGGATTCTGGAGATTTCATTCCTCTTGGGTAAGAAGAGATGAAGAAAGAATAAATAAGGAACTCAAAAAAAAGAATAATTTTGAAATTTCTAACAAACATTTGGTAGCCTAACGACTACACAAAATGGTTTTAAAAAATATTAAAAAGAGAGGGGAAAAGGGTCAACTATCCATAAATGAATAATTATATAGATTATATCATTAATACAATGAAAAATACGAACATGGAATGGAAACATGAAAGATATACCACATAAAAGAGAACTTGAATGGAAAAAAAAGAAATTGAAAATTTTCTTACCTTGTAGAATAACCCTTAGAACATGAAGGTTGGGACCTTGGGGGCTTGATGAGACCTTGGGAGGACTAATATGGAGTTAAGGAGGCCATAACATCATTGAAGTATAATTGGGAATGAATTCAATGAAGGGAAGCGATGGTATTTATAGGAAAAGTGAGGGATTATTTTAATAATTTCCAAGGGACACCTCATGGGTGGTATTTGCAAAACCATGGGCTTGCCCATGGTATTTGACCATGGTTAAAGCAACATGGGACACCTCAAATCGTATTTAACTGTACACAAGTCGACCAGATTTATTACATCATTATAATGTCATTAATAATGTCTTTAACACACCGAAACTAAAAACTGTATTTTTTACTATTCACTGAAAAAACAACTGTTTCAGAAAAATTCCCAAAATTCACCCTAACCATTTTTCGATGTGTAGAATTAAAAAGTGAAATCCATTATTCAAAAATAATTTTCTAAATAGTTTTAATTTAATTTTTAAATAAGGCAATAGTTAATTCAAAAAATAACAATCTTAAAGTGCAATTTGTATTATTTATCATAGAAAAACTAATTAAGATCTCATTATCTTATTACCTTAAGAAAATAAAATAATAATATTATTTACCATTCATAAGGGTCATATTACTATTCATATTACTATTCATATTACTATTCATATTACTATTTATATGGGTATGTTCCTATTCACCAAAAATCAAGTTTGTTCTATCAGACTCCAAATGACTTACTGAACACAACTCCAGATGACAATTTTTTGAAATTCAATACATAGAAGAGGAAAAGTTATGTTTAATGGATAGATTATAAAATTGAATTCTATATTTATATTCAAAACCTTGGGGTGTTACAATTTTTAGAATGCAACCCCTTCTCTTTGGCTTGAGAAGGCAAGAGAAAAGCTACATGTACTTAAGAAACATCCTGTGATGACAAAGGATAAAAATAAATTCCATGGACTTAATTTAATATTTTCAGGATAATATTTCATTGAGTAAAAATGAACTACCAAAAAATAGTAACCAAATGAAATACTACATGATTCATGATAAAAATGAAATACCACTCAAACATTTCATTTATATCAAAACTGACCTAATAGTACCACAACTGAAGAAAAACTAACATCAACATAAACAATAGAAGACACAACTATCAAAAATCAAAGACTAATAAGTATCTAAAAAGATCCAGCAGATCCAAACTCCAACTCCACCAAATTCTACAAGTATCAAGAAGTAGTGCTAAATATGTGTGATACTTTACCTTTTACCTTATCCTGATATAAAATATCTACAAAAGTAGCATAGTGCCTATGTTGGGGTGAGTATGAAGACTCAGTAGGTTTTCCCAAATGACATTACAACACAAGACACTTGTATATAAAATGTATGAAACATTAATATAACACCATTTGTATGTAACAACTTTAAAATAGTTTCATAATTTATATCAAAACTAAGCATTTCAAATCAAAATATTTTTCCAAGGAAATAACATAAAAAATTCTTTAAATCATTTAACATTCTACATTGACATTTTCCATTCCTTACTATATAACCACATATCCTACCATGCATAAAATCCATTGGCCTCATTATAATTTTGTATGTTGATTAATACTTCCACTAAGCCATCACATACTGAATCACTTTGATAGGGTTACTTCTGGCACATATATGTAGAAACCTTTTGACAAGGGTACATCATGCCCTTATCTGTCATAATGCATTTGGAAAAATTCCTCAATACCACATGAAATAGAAGTCTGTTCAAATCATTTCAATAAAAAGATAATTATTTTGATTGAAAACGATTTTTTATCTAGGAAAAAAAATTATTTTAAAATCGTCATTATAAAATCATGTTTTCAAAATAGTTTCCAATAACACATGAAGTTCCCCAACATACACAAACCGTTACTCAAGAGACTCTCAAAAAATATTCCATAGTAAATAAAAAATAAATTTTAATCAGAGAACTATTTTTTAAAATATTCCTTTAACTTTTAAAATAGAGGATTTAAGAGTGAAGGCACCAAACTATTGTTTTTTTCTCAAAAATGAAGAACAACACAATGAACTACCATTAAACAAGGTTAAATCATAAAAAAACTCACTTTAGATCTATACAAATATTAAAAATAGGACCATATATACATATATTTGGTATTAAAAACCCCAAATCTACCCATAAAGTGCATAGACCGATTAAACTAAGAGATAGGGAGATGAATATATAAGAAAACTATTAAGAATGATTATGAATGATCTCATACAATTATAATCAACCATCAATGCCCCAGAGAATAGATAAAAATCATATCCAATTTGATAGGAGAACCACACATGATCATTTAGCTAGAAAAATATTGAGATAGGACCATTTTGGAAACGAATAAGGAATTAACACATTAAACTAAACTAGATCATCTTTTTTAGGATCAAGTTTCTTTAACACAAATGGTTTTGTCTCACAGTTTTTCAGACCATGCATTAGACACTACCTCATAGATGGACTTCACACGACCTTCTCTCCTAGATTATAGAATATGTGGAAACTGTTTTGAATCTACTATCTAAAAATTACACATTCACATTTTCTAAACGTGTGGTTTCTAAATGGTGGACACGTAGTTTAATAAACCATGAAGCCCCCATGCAACATCACATTTTCCCTTCTCTCACTCTACATGGTTTCCTGGAGGTGTTGTATGCTTTTCCAAAATTGAGCACCAACCATGAAACAATTATAAAATCCCCCAAAACCCACCAAAAGTTCTAAACAATCCTCCAATCCTCACCCATATACATTACATTAATAAAATTTTTAATGCAGGGGTTACATACCAAAAACCAGGGGTGGTAAATTTTATATCCAATCCCATTAGATTAAATAATGGAAATGTAAACATAAAATAACATAAATAATGATTTATCGATTATATTACATGTCAATTAATGATTATATACATTGTATATAATACATTATGTGCATAAAAACACAATATGCCTCAATAAACTTAAATTCATATGATATAACTTACATTACACTTATTTTGGGGTGAAATATATTTATAATCCATTATAATGGTATTAAGCATGATATTAACATATAAAATAACCATTATAATATTTAAAATATCGTATATTATAATGATATAAAATCTTTTGATGCATTCTTTAGTAATCACTCGTTAATTTCATTATTCTTGGTGTTAATTTCTTTGTTTTTACATTATGATTTCACTTGTTATGTTTTTTTCATCTTATATAAATAATTATTTAATCATCCAAAAAATGTAAAACATTATTTAAATATATCATATATTTTGTAAATATGTATGTATAGTAATCCATAAAATTTAGTGATCAGAAATTGAATACATCGTTCTTGGAGATGATAGGTTGTACGCTCACATGAATGCTGATACCATTTAAATTTTTTTATTAATTAAAAAAGTGAATGAAAAAATTATATTATCACTAAAATATTATACTTATATCCTATATATCACATATGATTTTTAAAAACTTCATTAATTCATTCCATGTGAATCATGAATAAACTACATCAATTCTGGTCACCGTAGTCCGGCGTGCATATGAATGATGGTATCATATTCCCATAAAATGGAAAGCATGAGGTTCTTTGTTATATGAAAATTTAATAATAACAAAAACATAATAAATATTAACAATATCTTATATATTTAGTATGCATATCACTATTCCCAACCTTGATAGGTTGTAATGTGAATATGAATGACATCGGTTTGTGATCTTGTAGTCTTCCATGCACATTAATGTTGATTTCATAACCAATTATATGAAAGAGTGTGTAGTTTTAGGTCATAACATTAATATAGAAACATATAATAATATTTAATATACTGAGTTTATTATATAATCTAGATATATGATTAATTGAATGATGTAGAGAATGAAATAAAATAAAAATGAACTTAGAAAAAAAGTAAATCTCATTCAAGTATCCTACTTATATTTGAACTTACCCCTTACTATGTTTTATTTTTCCACTAAGAAAGATTATATGATTATGTTAATGGTGTTTTGTTGTTAATTTTGTTTTTCTTGGCAGAAAATGTTTTTCTATGTTGTGAACATAGAGGGATATGAGTTATATTTAATTAGTGGGGTGGGTGGAAAACAAAAATTAGATCCTAGAAGTTATAATGATGATATATGTCCATAAAATGGAGTTACAATTTTATAGGTCATTTGTACTGTTAATTTTAATGTTTTGTCCCTTTGTAAACTCATTTTTCTCTTAATCAATTTAATTAATTTTATACACTTTCACTGTTAATATTTGTAAAAAATTAAGTTAAAATTTTTTACATTATAATTTATTATTGATTCATCTTATTTAAATCATTATTTCAAATTAAAACCACATATATGTGAATGACTATTTTAAAATTAATTCTATATATGGGATTCAAAATCAGGTTTTGAAAGTGAAAATGTTCAAAAAATTTACAATGTTTTAATATCTATATTCAATGACCCATAAATTAATAATATATTTATAATTTGTCTAATTTTTCTTAAAACTATATTTTAAATGAAATTTACATTATAAATTATTTAGATGTACAATCAGTTTTCAATAATAATTTAGTAACATCAATAATTAATCAAAAAATTATATTGGTAAAAAAAGTACCAAAAAATAAATATTATATAATATTAATACTTTTATTTAAAAAATTGTGTTAAATTTTTCATGTAAAATTTATTTGTCATTCAATAAATTTATTTAAAAAAAGATGCATCATTAAAATGCGGAAAACAACCATTAGAAATATACACATTTTTAGGTGTGTAATGGGATTTGATCTTATACAATTATTATAAAATCTATATGATAAATGTTAAAAATTTAATTGAATATATAAACTACATATTTTATTAATATCAACCAATAATATTATTTAATTCAATTTACTGATATAAAAAACATTTTATATATAAAAATGGTTTATTATTAAGACAATTACTATATATACAATTTATTTTTATATGAATTTATAATCATTTCCTAGATAACGAATTTAACTATATGTGTTCATAACTTTTATATTCGTATTTATGAACTCAATTTTAATTTACATGAGATAATTTTCATTTGAAATAATAATATTAATAATATTCGTTAAAACATGGTCTTGCATTTAAAAAAATCCATTGAAGAAAACCATTGTTGCATGTAAGGTAAGATAACATAGTACCGCATGAATTGAATGAAATATAATAGATTGAATTTAATTAAAATAGTAAATATAAATTATAGTCTTAGTATTTTATATTCATTTAAATGATTAATGTTCTATTTCACAAATGATGTCGAATAAAATGCTCTTACATTAGAATTTTTGGGGGTTACAGTGTCTAATAAACTAATATATCCAAAATGAGTTAGGAGGGAGTGATTCAATGTGAAAAAATTTAATAAATCATTTCAAAAATTAATTATTTTAAATACTACACTAGTTAAGATGAATTGATCTCATACAACTAAACCAACACATCCATATTGTATACAAGATAGAATTTAAAGAGAGAGAAAATCATGTTAGCTTTATATGATTTACCCTCAATGTGGGTTACTTCCTCTTTACTATGTTTGGGTTTAATTTTAGAGATTGATTTTATAATAGATGTATTAAAATTTTAAAATATTTTATAATGTATAATCCTTTATAATATTATGAAATCAGGGGGTTAGGTATAATCTCTAAATTATAAATTGGGAATTTATCATCCCTAAACCCAGATTCTATTCCTAAAAAGTTACAGCTTTTCCCAAATGGTTTGTTATTTTATAATGTCTATAAAATTTTATTATATAAACATAAAAACCTATAAAGAAAGATATTCATCAATCCTCTAAGATTATATTTGTTTTAATAGAATATATTTTATGCCTCTATAATATGACTTCAACTACTAATGAATTCAAAATATCAATTTCGTTCATGTCGAACTGATTATATAAAAATTATAATGATCAATATAATAATAAGAATTTATCTCTATGTTCAATTTTTCCTCATAATTATAAATATTTGGATGTTGATTTGTTTATATTTACTCAATTCATTACAATTTTTTACATTTTTAAATTTTTTGTCTGTATGAGATGTGAAATATTTTAATTTATACATTCATTTGATTTTTTTTATTTGTTTCATGTCTTCAAGATTATGGTTCTAAGAAAAATTGGTTTAGGTTATTGTAGAGAATTTTTTAAAAGGAGGTTTAGTTAATCCATGGGTGAATACTACAACTGATCAATCGATGGACTCTACAGAACCACTAGTGTAGTTTATGTAGGAATGTCGGTTCCTTTAGATCCCACCCACTCACCAGTGAATCCTATAAGCTCCCAAGTAAATACAGTCTGAGTGTACACTAGTTTCACCCCACATGATTCAAGTCCAAAAATCATGACCATTATTAAATATCATAATTTCCACCCTTAAGAACATAATTTGTTTTTTATTCCTCCTCTCTTTCCTCGTTAAATATCTGATTTACCTATCTTTTTTCCTTCATCATTGGAATGATCCCTCAATACTAGAACAATATGATATTCTTGGATTAAATAAAAATACATTATACATCCTAACAAAGGAGAATAGAAATAACATGGATTCAGGATTTATATAATTACCAAATGATGTTATCTATCATTATTTGTATATCATTGTAATATAATGAAATTCAATAAATTTTATTGATTAAATCAAGATATACCATCAATAACAAGAATTTTACAAGTATTTGTTCATGAATGACCTTCCAAAACCTCTTTTGGATAACATATTTTTGGTGGAAACTTAACACATTGACAATATCATACTAAATTTGTGGATGATTCATTGATTCAATTATAACCCCTCTTGAATAAAGAAATAAATCTAAAGAAAAATGACTTTTTTAGGTATTTTATTTATGAAATATCATTAAAATTATTCTCCTTTTGGAATCTCATCCTTAATAAATTTTCTGATTATTTATTGATGATTAATCTATTATCATTATCTAGAAATGGGGTACTCTTCAAGAATTTGATTGGATTTTTTGATCCATTCATTGAATGAAAATATACCCAGTGAATTGAAGTTCCATCTTATGATATACCGCAAAATTTAATCTATTAATGAATTCCTTAATGTAAGTGATTCTGATATCACTACCTAAACATGAAATATTTTTGGGTCTCATTCTAATCCTTTTTATTGGATACTAGAAGCAGATCTAGGGACCCTTATTTTTTATTCTTCTTTGTCATTTGTGACAAGGTTTGTTCATCAATATCTGATGAATTTTTGCGCTCTTCACAAAAAAAACATGAGTTAGGTTATTTTATACAATTTGAGACTATTTTATATGAAAGTTTATAGAATAATATTCTTTTATTAGATTTCTGTTTATATTATTGAGAGTGATCACATGTGGGTTTTTTGTATCCAATGAGACAGATAATGATTCAATATTCTATGTTTTTTATAGTGTTTTATTACCTTGACTAATGTTGATTCACATGTTGTTATAAGATTCCACTATATACTCATGATGTTATTCTGTTCCTATTTTGTCATCATCTCCCTTGTTTTGTATTATATATCCTAATATGGTTTTGGTCATGGTATATGTGAATAGTGATCATCATCGTTTAATGACCCCATAGAGGGGGAGGTCTCATGATGTACAATGATGAAGAAAATAGACCATATATAGGGTAGGATCATGGAGTACTTTATACCCTGATGAAAATTGATGCATTGAGGATCTCGAGGAATACCAAAAAACATGATTCATTTTTTATTCCAAATAACATGAACTTTTGAATTACTTTATGATATGTAGATACATGTCTTCAACCTTTTGGATAGATCTTAGTCATTTCCAAAGACCCATGATCATCTTCATAATATACATCAATTGTAGGTATGACCACGGATTTGTGGAATATTTGTAAGATAACAATCACTCAATATGTGATTGAATGTTTTTTATTCTTTATTTTTCAGTTAGCATTATCATTTAAGACAATAGTTATATATCTGAAAAATAGTTACATGTTTATAGTGTCCCACTAGGATTAATTACTCACACCCAATATAAGAGTTTTTATGCACATGCAGAATACATGTATAGAGATACAATTAAGGGAAATAGGTTTGTGGAAGATGGTTGAGTGAAAGAGCATAGACCTGGGAGCAGTAATGGGATTTTATACAAATGATACTTATTACTATTTTTTTATTTACCCATATAAACTTAGAAATGGTTTTGAATTTCTAAAATTGGATCCTTATCAACTTATTTGTGTGAAATGTTGGAAAACTATATAGTTTCTAAATGTCTAGTGTGATTATTATATTTTTATATATTTTTTCTAATATTATTGATGAAATAAAAATATATAAAGGCAAATGTCTCAGCAATAATTCTATTAGAAAATTTGTACTATTCATCAGACTCTTGTATATATGGAGGTGCGAATGAGGTCATGTGACTATACCACATAGACCTAATGTCTAGGGTCTAGGTATTATAAAATGGTTACAGAGATAGTTTTTCACTTTTCATTTAAGACTAACACGTCACATAGTAGAAAGGATATTGTTGTGTGTGGATTGGGTTTGGGAGTTACCATATACATGACCATATCATGAGAATGAGACCTCTCATATAACATTGAATAGATTTTTGTTAAATGTTTATGTGATTTCTGTGGTATTTATGAATCATGAATAGACATATTAGATTTGATTCGTTATATAAACATGTTTTCGTAATATATAGTTGTTCTTTAATTTAATGTATTTACCTTTTTTATCTATTTGGTGTAGACATTAATTCTTTAACATTGTGATTTATATATTTTATCTATACTTTATTTATTTATATATGATGTAATTATTTTTTAGAACATGAGAGTGTTGTTTTGTTTTTATATATATTCAATGGAATTATAAAGACCCTCTTTTAATAAAAATAAAAATTATATAACTTTTTAAGAATATGTAAAAGAACACAAAAAACAGATGCCCAATTATCATATTAATTTAGTGCCTTTGGACCATGAAAAAAAAATCGGTACATACATGAACTAAATTATCTCCTAACAGGTTCATCATTACTGGAACCCTTCATAAAAATTTCAAATTTAATAAATATTTTCATAACCTAGGAATGAAATCATAAAAAGGGGTGATATAAGATTTTCAGAAAGGGTAAACTGGGGAGACATGTAATCAAATACATTAGCATCGAGTTATAAGACTATGATCATAACATGAGAAGATCATACCTCGTATATTACAGTATCATAAAAATGGATCATATAATAAAACATGGTAGCCAATAAGACATAAATCTTAAGGAAATACAAAATATAATCAATGAAAACATAACACAAGAATAAGATATATAATTTTTGAGGTCACATAAGCATAAAAATCATATGTCAAAGATACCAACAAGGACCACCACAACATGTTAGGCCTCAGATAATAACCTGGGTTATAACATCATACATGGGATTTCTAACTATATGCCCTATTGTTTTGTGCTTGGGATGTTCACATTTGTGCTCTATTCCTTTGGGATTAATATTACCTCTTGTTTTAGATATCAGTTTCCCTCCTGTGTACCCTCTTGTTTCAGGCATGGTATTCATTCATGTGTACTCTTCTCAGATCATAACTTCATTATCATTCTCGATGGCATTGAGGGGAAATATAGGTCCCACTTATCACATGATAAGGTCATACATACATGTTCCATAATAAATTTAAACATGCATCACACAATGAACCATAAAAATTGGTTGGATTCATAAACCTCATATCATTACCCATGTAATCAAATGGGTCCTATAAAAATTTAATAATATCATAACCTATGTAATATAACTATGTTTCATAATCATTTAATCATAGAATAACCAATAAAAGGATGTAGGTATCATAATAATTTATTATTTTATGACACATTGATGTTAAATTGGTTTAATTAGAATATAACCATTAGAAGTTGAATGAGTATCATAAATAAATAACCCTTTAAATAGAAATGAACTTTCAAAAAAATTATGACATAAGACCTAAACCATTAATATAAGCAATATGGATGGATCCATTGGATAATTTATCAAAAAGGAATAACTAACACCAATAGATTTCATCTTATATGGAAAATAACATTGAGTTATCATTTACAAAAACATTCTTGAGAAAAATATATTTTATTCTATGGAAAATAATATTTAAAACATAAAACCTTTTGAAAACCATTTTCCTAAAAATAAACCTCGAAAATTATAAAGGTTGACTTTGAATTTTTTGAAACCCTATCCCTTTTAAATATATATTAAATAATATAAATAAATCCTCCAAACGTTTTGACACCTCATTCTTTTAAGACATATAAAAGAAGATTTGAAAGTAATTTAAAACAGTAAAACATTTTTGAAATACATTTCCATTGGAAATCACAATAAAATAATGAATTTCTAGAATAATAAGAAAAATTTTATTTTAATAAAATAACATTGTAGTCTTGTAAATAAAGATTAAAAGTGCTGATGTTCATGATGGAGATTAAATCGATATATACAGAATATTCCTTTTTCAACCATAAAAATATTATAAGAGTGCCTCAACCCAAAAAAAAGAAAAAAAACCTTTTTAAAATCCCTTTTTGTTTAAAATGGTAAAACATGGGAAAATTTATTTTAAAAATCATAGGTGAATATTAGATAATTTATCGATAAATTTAATTATGGAAAACAATGTTTTAGGTAACATAGGTTTCCAATAGAAGAGATGGTAATGTCAGGATTTGTTTAAAACACATTAATAACTATCTTATGTACCAAAGAGTGGAAAAAATAATAACTATACATCAATATATCATTAATAAGTATGTTAGAAAATAATTCATGAGTGTTTAGAAAATATGGATCATAATATATCATCAAAGGAATCATAAACACAAGCAATCTCGAAATTCATTATGACTATTTCAAAAAACACTTTCCAAATGATAACATTGAACCATAAAGCCAATTAATGTAAATTAAACATAATTATTCCTAAAATATAATGAAGATAATTAGATTAATAATAGAAATTTTAAATTTCATTAGAAAAATCTCATGGAAAAATATGGGTTCATTACATTGCACGTGTCTCAAAGATGTAAAATTGAGAAAAAATTATGTTTCCAATTTCGTACCATTGCCAATATAATCCCCATGATATAATGATAGAAAAATGGGTTTTGAAAATACACAAAAATGTTAGTATAATAATATTGGAATACATCCATGGGTATTATACACAATACACAAATGTACTGAGCTATGAATAAAGTATGTTTTTTAGGGAAATAAAAACAAGGATGAAATCCCCTTACCTTCTGTCTTGACTCTCATCATACTCATTCCATCCTGCAACATAATAATTATAAATTTAACATAAATATAAAATAGAATAATGTTATTTTATATAATACCCCATATGGTTTGACTATTAATTTATATTACTCTCTTATTATCAATTATATGTTAAAGATTCACATCAAGTAATATCTGCTTTGTTTTTTTCATGTGTCATACTTTTTTATCTCTATAGTATTTATACATATGTCATGATTTAAAAAATTTAAAACATTATATAAATATATTTTCAATTAAGTATATGTTTATAATAAAAATTTAGATAATATATATATATATATGAAATGTAATACACCATTCATGGAGACTCTAGGCCGTACGGATGCATGAATGATGTTTTTATTTCATAATCACTTTGGATGAATGAAAGCAAACTAAATTTATGTATCTATGTATATAATACTATTTAATAAGAATTATTATATCGTATATATAATATAATTTAAATAATGTATATCTTAATAAATTCCATGTTCTCTGTGGATGAATCACATCACATGGAGGGTGCGTCTGTCCCCACTTCCTCAAACAAAATTATCAAATTTACAAAAAAATGGTAACTATAAAGATATATTTTTTAAAATTATTAAAAAATAATAAATAAATAATTTTCTTTATATATATAATATATAAGTTGTTTATCCCTCATAATCTCAAAATATGAATGGTGGTAATGGAAAAAAATTAACAATCATTATTTACTGTGGCGGTAGTTCAACGTACACATAAAAAATGTGTTCATTACCCATTACATGGATGTGTGTTTATGTTTAGGTTGAAAAAATCTAAAAAAAACATATTTTTATAGTGAGGATGTTTTTTTATAATCATGTAATATTGTCATTTGATGTGGGGGAGAAGGAAAATAAAAGAAAGGAACTTGAAAAAGGAAGTTACCTTTTATTTGGGAAACTCCTTTTTGGTTTCACCAAAGGGCTTCCTTGCATTGTTTTCTGCACAATGTGAGGATTCAAGAAGAAATTTAGGATTTTTTTGGTATGTTTATTAGACATATCATGTCTTAACATATATGGTTTTAGTAGTGTGAGGAAGGGGTAGTTTATGGCATTTTATAGGTTAGGAAAATTACAAAATTGGTATTTTTGAAAACAAGTAAGGTGGACCAACATTTTTAGAAAACAAATTCATTATAAAAAAACCCAATAATGGATCTTAAATGGCTCAATAATGTCAAAATAATGGGTTTTGTATAAGTGGATAGGTCATTTGGGCTATTAATATTATGGTTTAACCCCTTATTTAGATTAATATTACCGTAATCATTGTAACTAATTTTAATTACATTTGGAAGAATTTTCTGTAAAAAACTAAGTTGAACATATTAAACATTATATATTATGCTGATTAAAATTATGGAATCCATACTTCTATATTCGAATCATAAATTTTGAGGAAATAAATTTAAATTTAGTCCCATGGAAGGGATGACAATGCTGGGTTTTAATGTTAAAACACCCAAAACGTTTCTATGCTTTTAAAATCAATTTTAATGCGAAATAAATTAAAAAGACATAAATTCTATTAATTTATAAAAATTTAATCTACTTTACCTTTTAAATAAACTAGAAATATAATTTTACACTATAAATAAATTTGATGAAAAATAATTATTGAATTTAAAATTAGTATTTTTGCTCATTCAATTAAAATTAAAATATCACATAAAAATAACAAAAAATCACCCTAAGATAATTTTTATGTTTCTGTTTTAAAAAATAAGTTTATTTATAAATATATGATTTATAAATGTCTAAAATTTATATTTAAATGTTTTTTCCATTAAGAGGTGGTAAAATTAATTTTATAAAAATATAGGGTTATATTTATAAAATTGGATTTTCTCATGTCTTATTTTTATCAGATATATTAGATCAATATTAAAAATATTTGACTGAATATTATATATATATATATATAAGATTAATAACACTCACAAATTGAAATTAATTCTATTTAATAGGATAAAATAGACTTGTGTTAACAAACATATTATCACTCACGTTTATAGGGAAGCCAATTCTGTTGCTGATGGTCTGGCTAATAAAGGTGTTAATGGTGTTGATTTAGTTTGGTTTGATCAAGTTACTGATGATCTCTTTATTTTTATTAATAAGGACCATGACAAATCCCCAATTTTTAGACTTTTGTAAGTTTTTTTGGGGCCTGTTTGTTTTTTGGTGTGGCTTGTTTCTTTTTCTTCAGGATGGAAGTAGAGATTTGCTGTGTCGAGTTGCTGTGGTTTCCCAAATTCTGGGAATCAGTGTGCTGATCTGGAGCAGGCTGGAGTCTGCAGAGTTGCTGGCTTCATTTGGTTTCCCAAATTCTGGGAACCAGTGTGCTGTTTGGAGTGGGCTGGAGGCTTAGTTGCTGGCTTCTTTTGGTGGAAGGAAGGCTTTTATGTTGCTGTTTTTTGGCTAATAAAGGCCAGGGCTGATGGAGATTCTTCTGTCGTGGAGTTATCTTACCTGATCCGGCTTTGATCTTCGTTAGCAGCATTGGTGGCCTCATCCCATTGCTCACCCTTTTTATTGGGTGTTTGTCTGCTTTGGTTTCTTTCCTTTTCACCTTAACCATTTTTTATTTTTTTGGTGTTTTTTGTTTGTATTTTTCTTGTTCTGTTTTCTTTTCTCTTTAATAAATTTCCATTAATTCTTCTTATATTTTATCGGTTCTTATATTCATTTCAAATTTATTTGTATTAAATGAATTGGTCAATATATTTTAAAAATTTAGTTAATCTAATTCATAATTAAAATATTAAATTCTATGTTAAATTTTATTATATTACCTAATAATATTTTAAATAATATATTTTAGTTTGGTAACACTCTAGCTTGCATTTTATGAAGGCCATCAAGGAAATTCATCTTGAGTGTAATGTATACTAACCTCAGTGTTCTATGTAAAGCATGTTAAACTTTATTTTTCATTTATTTCATGATAACATTGTGTTGTGTATAACAAAAGACAAATACAATGATTTTGTATAAAAACATATTATCAGTGTTGTATGAAATGGAAATTATGAGAAAGATAATATTTATTTAAAAACATATTTCACAAAATCTGAGGGTTTAACATACTAACCCACATAAAATTAATTTTTCCATTGATATTAGTATGTATTATAAATGTTTTATAACTTTTAGGACCTTTTATTAGAAACAAACAGTATACAAATTAATAATAAAACATCATTTAAAAAATAACTTTTGACCCTTAATAGTTTCCTAGAGTATCGCATGGTTAGTTTGAAAAATATAAGAACATAGGTTGATGTTGAAGAAATATATATGGAAGATAAATATAACTATTTTGTTTTATTGATGTTTGAAATAGAACATGTTTTAGTGAATGTTAAAAATGACAAAACCATAAATATATGATTTTCTAAAGGATGAATTGATTCATTGGAAGTGAAGGTACTAGGATGGCCTTTTGGTTTCTAGATCCCTTCCATGAGGTAAAATAATTTTCATTGTAAGTTTTAATTACTTGATTTCATTCCTATTAATAAGTATTATACCACCCTTTGTTTATGTCCTGACCAATATCTACTTCACCGCATTCTCAAAAAATAAAGGTGAATTTTCCATTAATGATGTACTAATAGTTCATGATATCTATGATATGTCATCACATCTCTCTTTAGTTTCCATCAAAAAAATTGTTAGAGTAGGTTATCCAATATTCATAAACCATCATGTGGTGAGATAATACATTAATCTCAAAAACGTCATCCAAAATTTTAATTAAACACCCCATATATATGGTTATCAATTTAAACCATCTAAATAATGAAAATATAAAACATTTATAGAATGACCCAAAATCATTTTAAAATTGATACTCTATATATCACAATGTATATATTGGTTGTCATGTTAAAAAAATATCAATACCCTCATCATATATTCGAAATCAACATAGTAATAACAATATTACAATAAATAATTTACATTTATTATTCCTTATTACAAAGGTTACTAGATATAGTTATTAAATTTGATAAGTTTTAAACTTCATCAAGGAAGACACAAAACACTTTTTCAATAGATCATTAATCATATCCAATGTAATTAGTGCTATCCAATTTACATTATCCACGTTAAAAAAATTTCTCAGTGTCTTGATCAATTTTAGGGATACATTACCTTAATTAAAATATATCTTTTATATGTCATTATCACCATGAAAAATATCCTTTTGAATTCATTATGAAAAAATTATACTAAAAATAATTTTATATTATATTAATTATACAACAGAATCATTGAATTCACAAGAACATATACACTTCAATCATCTAACATTATTCATAATCCATTACTCAGATTCATCAACTTATTCCTTAATAAAACATTACTAGAATATTAACATTAGACCACGTTTTATGGTTTGTCCACCTTAATAAATTCATGCCTCATATGTTTAATGTAAAAACTACAGTAGGAATATCCCGTACCTTTCACATGTTATTTCTATTCTCTTTATCTTTATATGTATAACCAATACTTATACCAACATCCAGATTCTCTTTATGTGATTTCCACTTAGGAAATCCATTTTAAAAATTCGAATAATTTCTTCATCTTAAACAATCAATGTTAATCATGTGCCTTATTGTTATCTCTATTGACTAAAACTGGAAAAATACAAAAATAGAAACTACATATCATGAAAATTTACTAATTGGCTGTCAATGTAATGACATATACTTTTTAATCAAATACACATTATTTTTATAATAGGATTTCCAAAGTTATGATTTATTCAAATCCTTAATTATTGTTCTTAAATATTTTATTGACATAATATGTATATTCCCTAAGATTTTCAAACTAGTGTAGAGAAATAATGATTGTCTTCGATCTGGACCGACACCACCTGTCCGAGTTGTTACACCAACATACATCAATTCTAGATCCACATCCCTTAGTAATATTAAGACAAGGATTTATTTCTTTGAAACCTCTCACTCTATACTTTTCTAAAATTAAAGGATAATTTCATTATCATTTACTCATAACTGTATATTTAATTAGAGATATCCCCAGACATATCCTTAGAAATATACATAGAGATAATAATTTTTTCATTATAGTTTCCAATTGATGACTAAACCTTCTCTCTGATTGCAACTATAGAAACCATAACTTGAAATAAATTTACATTTCATTAATTTTTTGGAATACATAAAACAATACACAAATAGATTCCCAAATACCATATTATTTTAGTTTACTTTAATAAATGGAAAAATAATCATAGATACATAGGTAAAATACATTATCTCCCACTTGGTCGTTCATGACAAGAATTATTTTGAGACATATCATAAATAATTAATATATTTATAATCTCAGAACGGAATCTCAAAAAGGGGAAATCATAGATTCTCATAAACACTAAATAAGGGAACCATGTAAGCATAAATATCCGAATTGTGTTATGATAATGTGATCCTAAAATTGGATGATTATACCCTGCATGTAATAATATCATAAACATGAACCATGGAATAAATCTTAGTAGTTCAAAATAATTGAATAATAAATCAATAAATTACATAAGTAAGGAAAAAATATCATAGGAATTAGGCATGAGATTTTTGGTAGAAACATAAGAATATAAAATCATATTACAAGTATAAATACCACAACCTCCACAAATTGTGGGATTTGGGATAATAAACTTTATACCTAAATTAGTACTGCGATGCCCTCTTTGGTTCCCTATTGTTTTAGGATTCGTATGTCCACCCACGTACCCTTTTTGATATTATTATACCTTCTTGTTTTGGTATTGAGATGCCCACCACTGCGCCCTTTTTCGGGCTTGGGATACCCTCATGTGTACCATATTAATCACCAAAAAACTTTACCCTCACCTAATTCATTGGAGGAACATATAGGTCATTACCAACACATGATCAAATCATACATACATGTTCTATAGGATAATATTTATTTCATTATACATCTACATTTAAAAACAGATGTGATACATAATCATCAGATCATAACCGAATAAATGAAATTGGTTTAAAAACATTTAATAATATTATAACCTATGGCAAATATTTAGGTTTAGTAATTATTTTATCCAAGAGTATCCAGTAAAAGGTTTCATGTCTCATAACCACTGATTATGGTATAAACCATTGAATAGAAATAGTTTTCATTAGCATGTATACCATGGATGAGGAATTATTTTCATAAACATATAACCCCTGAAAAAATTAGGCTTTAATAAACATAATTCCCCGAAAACATAAACCACATTGAAAAAGAATATTAATGAAACCATTGGATCATTTTCAATAAGGGCCTGAGTAGCATTAATATTTATCAACATAGATAGAAAATTATTTTGATGTATCATTTGAAAAACCATTGTTGAGCAAAATATATTCTCTTCTGTAGAAAAGTTTTTTTCTGAAAAAAACCATTTAAAGAATTTTTTTAAAATTAATTAAAAATTTATAATTGAATCTTTGAAATTATTATAAAAATATGTTACATTTAAAAACTCCTGAAAAAATATTATGAAATACTGAAAACATTTTGAAAACAATTTTTTTAACATATTAAATTGCATTAAAATCATTTTAAATAATAAAAATATATAAAAACATTTTTCGTTGAAAATTAATTTAAAATATTTAATTCCTTGAATATTAAGAAATTTTTTTCTTTTAGAAAAATAAATCCTATATATTTTAGTTTAATCTTCAAAGGATTGGTGGTCATGAAGATGGGTGAATCTGTACATGCTAAACATTCTTATTACACTATAATTTTATTGGAAAAGTGTCTCAATCATAATGTGACATGAATCTTCCTTTTTATGAATTATTTTTTTAAATTGGTAAAACATGTAGAATAAATATGTCTGAATTATCATTATAGAATAGTATAATTTATTTAGCAATACTTATTTTTTGAAAAACATGGTTTGATGGAACCCATATTACTGAAGGAAGAGAGGGTACAATTGGGATTTATTAAAAACACTTTCTTAAAATTATTCTTTACCAATGTGTAGAAAAGTGGTACAAATACATTAATATATCATGAATAAATATAGTATAATTCAATTAATTATTTTTCTTATGTTATGGATCTTATTATTTCATCAAATTAAGCATTAATATAATCAATATCTAAAAGGGATGAGAGTATTTCAGTAAAATATTACCACTTGGTAAATTAAAAATTCACCCACCATTTAATAAAATGATATTTAATTAATCATAGAATACAATTAAAATTTTCAGATTCATTATTTTATCATTTACATTGAAATATATATGACTCCTTAAAATATTTGTGTGTTTAACATGGCATGTAACTCGAAGAAGAAAAATTTAGAAAAAATAACATTAACTCTTTGTTAACTTTTGAAAAAAAATCCCATAATATAAAGGTACTAAAATGGGTATGTCAATACCTGAAAATTTATTTACATCAATCATCTAATACATCCATGGGTAATATACACACCACCAAAAATGAATCGGTGGTGAATAAATTATTTTTCTCATGAAAGAAAAGTGAGATGAAATTCCCATACTTTGTGTTTTGAATCACGTCATACTCATTAAGAAATTATTTTTTAGTAAATATATGTTTATTATATATCCATCATATAACTATAATATTATTTCTAATATAATATATGGTTTTTTATAACTATATATAACACTCTAGTATAAATTCTATGTTAAGGTTTCACTCTGGGTAATATCTTTTTTGGTCTTTACATGTGTCTTAATTTGTGATATCATTGGTCCTTATACATATATCATGATTTATTGATTTTAAAAATTTATATAAATTCCATTTATATTATGTATATTTTCAATATAATAATCTATATAATAAAGATGTATGAAATGGAAGACAAAATTCATGGAGACGGTAGGTCTTACATTGGAATGAACGATGATTCCATTTTATTGTCATATAGAATGAAATAATTAAAATGTAATATATGTATATATGAATATTATATCATTAAATTATAAATAATATGTCATATTTGTAATATAATTTCATTAAACAAATCCTTAATACATTCTATGTGGAATGTGAATGAATCACATTTCTTTGAGGAAGTAGAAGTCCACACTATCTCAAATTAAATAATTATGCTTACAAAAAATATAAAGTATAAATATATGCGTTTTAAAATAATTAAATAATACTAAAGAAATAATATTTATCATATGTATCGTATTTTTATATAGTTTCCATCAGAAATCACAATCATTAAAGTGGTTAATTAAAAAAGTCAATCTTTATTCCATGAGGCGATAGTTCACCACACACATTAAGAGAATGCCCATTATTAATTAGATGCATGTGTGTATAATTTTTGGCCTAAATATTAGTATAGAAGAATATAATTATTTTTAAGCTATTATTTTTTTTATAAAAATGGAATAATGTGAGTTTAGGTGGTGGAGAAATAAAATAAACGAAATGAACTTAAGGAATGTTGTATCATATTGTTAGTGTAACTCATTTGGATTTCACCAATGGGATTCTTTAGATTGATTAATTCCAAAAAAGAGGCTTTAAAGATCAATTTTGGGGGTTTTGGATGTGTAATTGTCAGATAATGGCCGAACCTATGAATTTTGAGGGATGTGATAAAGGGGGTAGGTGATTGAGTTTTAAAGGGGAGGAAAATGAATCACTTTTTATTGTTATAAAACAAGTTAGCTGTACCCACATTTTTATCAATCATAGTAAAGAACCATGAAAAAATAATTTAATTCTTATGGCCTAATATTCGACAAAATATTGGCGTGGAAGATGTTTCTATGTCATTTGGGTCCTTATGTTTAAGGTATCATCCCTTATTAAGCTTAGTTTTACCTCAATAATTATAATTAATTTTAATTACATTGTAACATACATGAAATATTTTAAAGGAATTTTTAATTTATTTTCCATTAATTTTTTGTTTTGGGGGTTTCCCAAGATTTTATGGAAGAATGGGTGAGTTTTCATGAATTGGGCCAAACCATGAGCACAATTCTAGTTTTAAAAATTATTTTTTTTGTTTTTTAACTCATTAGAATTTCAATGATATTCATCCATTTTAATTCCTACTTAGCCTCACCTGACATATTTAGACCAACATGTCAATTTCAAGCCATTAAAAAGCTGTTACCAAGGTGTATTTGGGTTTTTATTTAAGGGATTGGGCATGAACATAAGCCCATTTCTAGTTTAAAAAATGAATTTTGTTTCCATAATAACTTATTCAATTTTAAGGAGTTTTCAGGGATAAAAAGAATCAGCCAAGACCATTGATCCCAATAGTGCACCCAAACACTTCCCCCCCCCCTCTTTGGAGTTCATATCCATCACGATTGAGTGTAGAATATCTTAGGGTTTCTAAAATCAGGCATATTCGAGGACGTATGATCTCTCCATCATAACTCTCTCAATTATTAAACTTTTTCCTCAATTCTTGTTCCTAAATTACCTCCCCATTCTTCTTCGAACAACCCCAGAATTGTGGCCATTTTCAATTTCAGCTACTGGTGTTTTGGGGATATATCTTCAATATCCCTCAAGTAAGTTAGTATATTTCATTCCTCTGTCAAATTTATTTGGGTTTCATTCTATTTTACTAGGTTTTATCCTATTTTACATGAAGTAACAAGTGACCAGGGTTGTAGGGATTAAAACCTAGGGTTTAACATTGGGTTTTCATGGTCAATTCTTGTGGTTTTAGGTTTGTTCTAAGCCCCTCTGGGTGCAGTGGTAGTCCGACTTGATTTTTGCACGGTGATTCAAGGCTTTTCATTACATTGGTAGGTGATTCCTTTTGGTGTTAAATATTAATGATCTAGATCCTCTATTTATGGTATTTGAATGTATATTTAATTTGAATTTTTCTACCAAAATTGGTTTTAGTGGAAATTATAAAGCGAATGAATTTTTAATGTCTATTTCATGTGAGATTTGGGGGTTTTCATATAAATATTTTGTTGGTTCTTTAAGGGGTACCCTATACTTATTTAGTTGATTTTATTGAACTATATTAAGTCATAATAAAATGTTTTCAATGTTCTTATCCATTGTTTGTTGTGGAGAAATTTGTTTTGGGTGACCTTCATTAGGAAAATGGTTTTTCGTGTACCCATCTGTTGTTTAATTAGGTTCTTTACATGGCTATTCCTTGTGATGCTTATTGGGGGTTCTTTTATAACTTATATAATGTGTTTAATCAAATGTTTAAGGTTATTTTTATTCTATTTTGGTTAATTTGAGTATGCACATGGTGTTCATGTGGGGATTTCAAAGATTTTTTGGTGCAAAAATAAGGAAAGACTTGGAGAAGTTGATTTATTAAAATTCCAAGTGTTTTGTTCTATGTTTTAAATGGTATAAAAAGTGTGTAGCTACTGTATTCAGTTCATGTGACCAGAATTGGTGTTTTTAATGACTATGGATATGTGTTTCATGCTGAAATTGTTTGAGCACAAAGGGGGATGCCCGGGTACCTAGGTGGGGTGGATGTGTACTAGTACGGCTAGTGGACCGGATGGGTTTTGTCTCTATTTCACATTGAATTTGGATAAAAACCACTCTAATTAAACTATGTGGATGATGATTGGGGACCACTGTTTTATGGTTATGTTCCCTACCAGTGGCTCGTGCATGAGAACAGATTTACTATGGTTAATTTACACCGAGGTATGAGGTACAAAGGGCCTGAGACTACCTAGTGCCTAGGGGTGTTCCCGATTTTGTTTCTCATTGGGTTTTTAGTATTTTCCTTGTATTTTGGTGTTTTTGTAAATAAATTATAGTATCTAAAATTTCTATTTAAATGTGTGAACATTCTGAAAATTTTAGCTTGAAAACTGTTTCCAATGAAAAGTAGCATTTCTTGGATTTTATCACTGCTTTTCTTTGTGTATTAAAACTGCTTTCTTTTTCATATTGTATTGCATTATCGTTCAACCCATTGGGTGGTATAATATTGGTAATAGCCTAAAACTCTCCTTAAAACCCTTGGGTGTACGAAGACTTTATTTTTCTTGAATCAGGTAAAGGGAAAGATAATGGTGATGGCAGTTCAGGGTGTCAGTCCCCATCCTTAGGGCGAAGTTGTGGAGGCGGCTTGTGGGTGATGACCCCTTATCATGTGGAGTCTATGAGGCTATAATGATACTATATTTATTTTTATTTGGTCCAATTTTATGGTCTTTGAACCAATGTATCCAATTCTGGTTTTTTTCATAAGACTTGTTTGGCAGGAAAATTTCAGATTTATATTATGGATTGTTTTTAATGTTTTATGATTTCATACTCAGGTAAACTGTTCCCAAACATAAATTAATGATACTCAGGCACTTGTTCCAGCCTATGGGGATAGGTAACACACTTCTGGTCCTATCACGGGCTGGGTTTGGTGCTAATATTGGTGGGGACCAGATTCGGTTCATGACATACATGCACAAATATTTTTTGTTAATTAATATGTTAAGATTATTTGAAATTATAAATAACTATTATTCGTGGAATGTTATCCATTTTTCCAAATTAAATCCATAGATTCAGCATAAATTTATTTAAATTTAATCCCATAAAAATGATGAGAATGCTAGGTTTTAATGTAAAAATGTCCTGAATCATTTTATGTTATTATATTCAATTTCAAAGTGAAATTTATTAAAATTTCCAAAATTTTATTAGATGATAAAATATAATACAATTAAACATTAAAACCAAATAAAAATATCAAATGACCCAATAAATTTTTTTATGAAAATGAAATTTTGAATAAAAATTCAGTATTTGTCACCATTCATTAAAAAATGAAATTTCACATAAATTTTAAAAAAATCCACCCTAAGAATTATTTTTATCATTCAAATATGAATTTTGTTTTTTTATGTAATATTTAATACAGTTCCTAAATCATGATTGATTATGGGTTCCCTATTAGAAGGTTGTGAAACTGCGTTTATAAATATATAGGGTTTCATGTGTAAAATTGGGTTTGTTCATATCTTATGATTATCAAATAGAATGGTTGAATATAAAAAATATTTTATTGAATATATAATATATTAATTAGATTAATATCAATAAATGTTTTTATTAATTTAATTTATTATTATAAAGTAGCTTTGTGAGCATAAGAATAGATTTTTTATAAAAACACCACCTTTATATTTAATATTTTCTTATATTAATTTACAATTTCATTGTAACTAATGAATTAAACCATGTACATTCATATATTATTTAATATAATTATTAATATGAAAATTAATGGATAGGTTATATATTATTATACTAAATAATAATATTTTTATAATATATTATATTTTATAATCACTTGGTATTGCTTGTCATGCAAGCAATCGAGGAAGGTAAATCCTTCATATTCTGTTTGATAAACTAAATTTTCCATGTATATAATGTTAATATTCAAGTTCTATTTAGTTTACGATAACTTTTGGTTATGTATTATTCAATCCTAAAAAATTAATTTAACATAAAAAACCATTTTCATGTTGGCATGAAATTAAAAATGTCAAAAAATTAAATTAATTTGAGAAAATATGTTTTACAAAATCTCAGGGTGTTACATGACTAATGATAAGGAATGAGATTTATTTATTTCTATTATTATTAATAAATAGTATATGGGTATAATTCTTGGGAAACCATTTTGAGATACTATAGAATTATTAGTATCTATATTAAATTTTTAAATACTTCCCCTCTTATTAAAGAAGATACCAACACATAGATGACTGATTGGGCCATGAGTTAATGTGGGCAGAGGTACTCCATAAAAGGAAGAAACCCATATCCTAGTACATTTTTTACATGATATTGAATTATAACATGGTCCCACACCTACTTTAGTTGTTTGGGTTGCTGGTTTGTCTCATCTGAGCGTTATTTATCTTGTACCTTCCTTGAGAAGAGTGGTACCATAATCTATAATTGAATTATCCAAAGACATACATCACTATAATCCACCTTACATTTAGGAAACTAGAGGTTAAAGAGATATAAATGACTTGATATAAATCATCTATGGTGTCTTTGACATTATTGATACATCTGAGGATATCAAGGTAATTTTGGAGACCTTCATGGTACATGAAATATCCAAGAATTATTGGGTTGTAGATAACTAGGTAAGAAAATATAAATATACGAAGTAAAAAACATTAAAGGACCTTTTAAATAAATATTTCATTCTTAGTACATTTAATCTAGATCCTACTCAATGTTTAATCTATCTTTTAAATAGCTTGATCTTAATGTCTACATAAGCGACACGATTCCGAGAGGTTATTAATGAGGACCTTATAATCAATATGTTTCTAGATGGGGATAATGTTTTAGTTATTCTTACATCATCTAGTGGTCCTTTAAGATATAATTTCAAATTAATAATGAATAATTTTGATTGATCTATCTGGAGTGGTGGTAGATAGTCAGCTTAGTGAAAGATCATATAAAAACCATTTGTGAATGAAGGGTGTTTATTTTGAATCAACTATGTGAGTATCATGTATAAAAGAAATATATTCCAAAATGGTTATTTAAATTTAAAGAAGTGTTTCACAAAGAAAAAACATATATTAGTTCTACTTTTGAACATGTAGGTTACACATGGATGATATAAGGATGCGATCTATTACCCAGGGACTCGATTAAGGTTCTCATCATAGGCTGAGTTGAATATAAATATTAATAATAATCCCTATCAGTAATAGGGTCAATGAGAAGAAGGTGTACATGTTTAATTAGAGGATCATACTCTAGAATATAGTGGTGAAGGATAATATACTATTCAATGTATGGTTTTGATCACATATGGTTTATATACCTTTTTGTTAGATATCAGAGCTTTCTATTCTTTAATATCTGCACATGTTGTTTTTATACATGTCTTATCATTTAAGTTTTCTTCCTAGTTACATTCCATATTTACACTGTGGGGTGTGATATTCATCCATAAGTATCAGTAGCTAGAGTTTTACTTATTAAATTATACTTTTGGATATTTTTGGGTATTTATTATTCTTGATATAAAGATATTTGATGTGATTCTTCATAGGGTCCAGTTGAGAAACTAACATGATCACATTATTGTATAATAGATAATTTAATTTTTAAATTCTCAAAATGGAGGGACATAATTTTGAATAGATAACAGTAATTAGGAATAGGTATATATTTTTAGATTTGTGTTATCCTAGAATTATCAAAACATAGATATCAATCTTTTCACTTTTAGTAGGATCAAGGTAATCTCACTAGTCTTTTCCACTAGTTCTTGATCAATATTAAGAAATAAATCTATATGAAATTATAATAACTCATATATATTGATGTATTGATTTATTGAAAGAGATCATTTATCATGGTAAACTCATTTTCTTACCCACTTAATATCTGATGAAAACTGAGTGGAATGAGATCAATGTACTATTTGAGAACATGGACAAGTAGTTCTTTTTCAGGCCAATTACTTCTATATGAGAGAAAACTATATTTTTTTATCATTAATGTAGATGGTACACGTAGATTATGCTTATATATCTAAAATATAAATCATGTGATTGTAATGAACAAATATATTTTTCCAATATACATTGACATATTCATAAATTTACAGGGAGCTCAGTGGTTCTACAATATTTATATATGACCAAGCTACAAAAATCTATAAGTTTGGAAGGGGGACATCCTGAAGATGTAATTTTGGTGTAGTACTTTCATATATGAGTAATTTATGATTATATTTATAATTTATATTTCACCCAAGGTGTAAATTTATATCAAAAAAAGATCCTCCACCCATATCTAGACTCGCTCGTCAGAATTTTTTTATGATAAAATCAACTAATCATCGAACCTAGTCAAGAATTCTTGGCATCATGATATATTATTGAGTATTCTTAGAGAACGTCATATTTAGTCCAATTTATTTGAAATTAATTTCTTTATTTATGAGTTTATATTATTTGGGTATGTGGTTTATGAGACATGTGTATTCCTGGCATCAGACAAAGTAAAGGCAGTGATGTCCTAAGCAAGTCGTGAAATTTGTTCAAGATAAGATGATTTCTTTATTTAATTGGACACAAACAATAATTTATCCTGCATTTTATTTTCATTTAACAACACACATGACTACATTTATGAGGAAAATTTGTTTTGTTCTACTGGTTAGAGAAATTTGAATATGTATTTCATTAGTTGATAAAGAGAATGACTAAAACTCATGTGTTTATAATTTTAGAGCTATGGATATTTTTTTTATAATTCATCCAAATTTAGTTTTTGAGTCTTAATGATGTAAAGGTAGTTTTTTTAGATTACAGGTAATGTTATATAAAACCCCAATGTGCTTAAATACACAAATCATGTCATGGAGATGGTATCCATGGTGTATGTTTTGATATGTTGGTTCCATTATCTCTTTATTAAGAGATTTGTTTTTTATAATCACTACAAGTGAATTTTATATAACATTATATTGTAGGACCAAAACATCATAAAAATGTGATGGGTTGAGTATCATTAAATTTTTTATATTGGGTTGGATTCCACACCAAGAAAATGTAATTTTATTTTAGATGCACGTATCTAGAAGATATAGGTAGCTCAAGAGATTAGTGAAAATACATCAAAAAGAAAATGTAACCTCATGAGGTTATTTAATGATAAGAGTATATATACTTATAAATACTAGGGGTTGATGATGTGTAATAATTTTGTAGGATCCTATTCATTATTGGACTAGGTAATTTATGAGAAGTAGAATAGCCATGTGTGTTATGTGATATTGAAACAACTTGCTAGAGGCCACCGAATATGAGGGTAGTTATTGGAAAAAATGATCCTTATAAATGGGAGAGTTTTTCCCCAAAATATCTCAAAGATATGATTCAGGGGGATTAACATACTTCATTATGAGTAGTAAATCAGTGGGTGACCTATTTGTTACATGAATTTAGTGGATAGTTTTGGGGGGCATGGATAATGAGGGTCATTGATGGATTTGTTTCTAAATACCTAAATATTCACAGGTTTGATGTCAATCACTATTATATAGGTGGAATACTCTATTAATATCCAGTTGACTTTTGGATGTGGGGGGATATTTGGATGGAACTTGTGATTGGTCCACCCACGAACCAATGATATGTTACACTAACTAGGTCATTATCCATAAGTTGATGAATGTTTCTCATTTATCACTGTTCCATGAGACTCACCTAGTAGAAGAACTATAAAATATGTATTACCATCAGTTAATATTATTAAATGGAGTTAATGTGAGAATTATTAATGAGGCATAGGTTTTACATCATGTTTTTGGAAGGTATTAAAATATGACATAAAGACTCATTTTAGTCTGAGAAAATCATACCATTAACAAAAAAAGATGTATTTTTCTAGAAGGTGATCTATATACTGGAGGATACAATTCGGTTATAATCCCTATAAATTAGTAGAGTATGGGATTATCATAAGGGTTTGGTTGATATTATATAAAAAAACAGTTACCATGCATTGATTCAGTTGGATATTTATGAGGCTATATATAGTATTCTATCTCTTTCATAGATCTGTTGGCATGAAGATGATAAGGAAATTTTATTGGGTCCTAGTATGTTAAAAGATACCTCTAGGAAGGTGATGTTTATCTAGAATATGATAGTCTTATATTAATGTTGAGTTTAGATGAGGATAACCTTGGATTTTTTATGTGATTTTGCTGTTATGATAGTTAGTCCTTTATTAGAACAATGATATTTGAGGATGTAAGTGAAGCTAACACCAATGTATGTAGAACCCTTTGATATCATCATTTAGTTAGGTATTGTGAATTAGTGTTGGGATATTTTTTCCCATCATGGAGTGATCTATATATTTCATGTGTTATAGTTCTGAAGGTACATTCCTGATTCTGTGCATTTCATAAGTTATGAAGATATTGAGCTAGAGCCTGAAAAAAATACATGGAGTATCCAATGTAGATTATAGACTATATTGAGAATGTTTTTAACAAATAGATGATACCACTACTATAGATTTTCTGGAATGATGGATAGATCATGGAGGAGGTGGGGATTAGTAGGCTGATGTTCACGATTACTAGCCCAAATTGATTTAGATGAAACATTGAGGGAACTTCATCAGGATGAGAAGTCATTATATGGGGGAAATTATAAAATATTCATTTATCCTTTATGAATTATATATTGATGTGTTTAATTTCTCTATTCCTATAATGTTTCATATATGTTTGATGTATTTAAGAGAACTTTTGTTTAAAATAGCATTAGGTTATTATAGAGAAAAAATTAAGAGGTGTATATCTGAATGTTGATTAATGACTACCACCAGCCAGTAGGTGGAGTAAACCAGCTCATCTGAAGAGTTTCAACCATTTTTAAGGATTGTGTATACTACACTAGATTACTAGTGGTTCCATTGGCTAAATGGTGATGTACACTATCTCACTGATGCACCCATATTCGGAATGAATTATATATACCTCACAGGTATTAATTCCACATGTTGTGACATATGTATACTAAGCCAATTTTAATCCCAAATATGCTATTTCCAAAATGAAACCTACTCCCTTTCCAGATTATCTCTTACACTCAACTTCATTTTCTCCTTTATCATTAAAATGAAATAGTTACTCTATAATTGTAATACCTTCTTATACCCATGACACATCCTCCATCCATATTATGGAATGATCATAGATCTGTGGAAGATTTATTGTTTCTATGATGATCTGATGATGTTCCATCCTATCATTTATGGATATGTGACATTTCTATAATGTTTACAACATTTGTTGAAAAATTTGAGATCTAGATTCAATAATTAATGTTTTATAGGTATGTTTTTAGGAATATTCTTCCAAAACCACTTCTTCATGTTTAATTAATATCGTAATATTAATCTATTTACGATTTAGTGTTATATTGGAAGAGGGTTTGATGTGTCACTAATAACACCACTTTACCAAATATAAAACTATAAAAAAGTGATTTTATGGGGTATATGTTTTATGAATGACCATTAAGAGACTTTATTCATATTAAAAAACATCTGGAAAACCTTTTATTCTGATAGACTAAAAATATATCAATAATAATTTTCTAGACATGACACCCACTTCTAGAATTATAGAGGAATTCATGCCCAATACTTTGAACGAGAACAGACCCGGTGAATTGGAATTATTTCATTCAGAAAACCAATAAAATGATTGCATTGGTAGATTAGTTGAGATAAGATATTCTAAAATCACATTTTTGACATGGAATATTATTGAGTCTTCTTTTAAACAACTTTTTCAACAATTTGAATCCATTTATGGCACCCAAGATGTGTGAAGAACTTCTCTATAGTGTAAAAAGTGGTCCAATATTTGATCCTTGAATAACATTAAAGTCATTCAAAAAAAACATTGAGTTTGGAATTTAATTACCATTGGTATATTTTAATTTTCTTTTTCTAGTGTATAATTTATGTGTTGAATTATTGTTTACATTCTCGAGCATGATCGCATGTGTTTTTAAGTGTAGCATGTTATACCCTTTAGGATTCTTATCTTTGATAATCTCATAATTATTATCATATACGAAAAAAATTTATTTCACTTTTGATTTTTTTTTTGGTTTTTAAGATCAATATAATTCCTATAATTAAAAATTGGCTATATATTCTAATTATGAATTTACACAGAATCTAGATTATTCATCATTTTATTGTATTTCCTCTAAAATATTCATAAAATAAATCATGCTAATTCTTCTATTATTCTTCTAAAAAAATAAAATTTTCATTTTGACATATAATTATATATGTCATTAACTATTCTTAATATGTTAGTTTCCATACTCTGTTTTCTAGAAGAATATTTTCTAGAACTAAATTGTCAATTTTTAAATTCATTTACCAATTAAACCATAATTATTATACATTCTAGAAAACATTTACTATAGAAACACATTATTAAAATTTTGTTAAATCATGATCACTATGAACCATCATATTATATAAAACATGCTTATTTTAGATTTTTTTTATATTTAAACCATAAAATAAATTAAAAATTCATTTAGATCATTTGGATTACCATATAAAAAGTTTACAATACTCTAACATATCCTTATGATCATTGGTGTTCATCCTATGTATCATGTGAATCCATCTTGATATAATCTGATGTTGAAATTATATCTTATTAAACTATTATTATATACCATCTTTATATCTTTTAAAATCATTCTAACTGTATCTCATGTAACATCCTCACATCCTTATCAACCATTTATTCTCATAGAATTTGGTTTAATATGAATTTAAACCCCTTCACTAATTACTCAATATTAATCATATATTTAAGATTTAATATTTAATTTATATAATTATATTATACTTTTTCTTCTATAATTCACTATTTCTTATGCTTTTATATTTCAACATCGTCTTTTCACATTAACTAATCAAAATCTTCTGAAATTGTCATTAATACTTACTAAATTATGATATTTCTAGAAATTTTCATTATTCTGAACTATCCATATCATTGAAGGATCTATGAAATTATTTAATTAAATATTTATTATTTGTATATATTCACCTTTAAGTTAATTTTTATAAGTGAATACTCAACATAATTTTAGATAGTTTTCTAGAATCACTTTTTTATATTAAATATTTCCTCATATGTTTATCTATTTCCATTTAGTGATATTTTTTAAACTATGGATTTTTCCAATTCATATTAAAGATAGAACCTATTTAATTTTACATAACTTTTTAAATCATAATGTATTATTTTGCGACAATTTTTAAATTCATTTAAATATTAAAACTCATCTTTGGCCTTATTCAACAAATATTTATGCATAAATATTTAGGAAATATAAATTTATTTAACGAAATTGTTTTATATGGTATACATATAACATTAATCTCAATCTCCCCAAATCATATCATGTATTCTTATTCCATATAACTAATATTATTGATAATCCTATGTAGTATCCAAAACTCATCTTTTGGTATTGTATTATCATTTCAATTCATCTTCATCAAAAATTATTTCTTTCAGGTTATATATTTATCATATACAAATATTCCATGAAAAATTATTCTAAATACATATCTAGATACAAATATTCCCTCACACGTTATTTAACAATCATATATAAATATATCCTTTGGATTTATCATCTTGAAAGAAAAATTAAATTGTTTATACTATCTTCTTATTGAATTTCCATATAAATATTAGTTATCATATTTTAAAAACATAGGAATGAGTTATAAAAAAATTATCAATAAAATATTGTTGATAGTGATCTCATAAACTATTAATAGATGTTATTGACTCAATCTATGTCTAGAACAATAATAATTACATATAATTAACTACTTATTTATTTCTCAAGTATTCAATCAGTATTTTTTTTCCATTTTCAATCTTAATTTCTTTAATGGTAATATATATCCCGTACATGAATAAAAATATAACAATATACCAGATGATAGAAGTTATGGGAACTCTTTTTTTCTTTCTCAAAAAATGACTATCTTAAATCCCTCACTTTGTAGTAAATAGATGATTAATGAAGATTATATTCATTCTGATCGTTTATTTGGTTATTCATCAAGACCCAACACATATTTATTCTCATACATATAAACATTTCCTATTGAAAGAAAATACAATCATCATCATTTCAACCCATTTGTCTTTTGAATGGAATTTTTTTATTGTTAACACCCAACACCCTTAAACATATCCAATAGATATATATAAGAATTTGTTCTTAGTAATTCTTCTTAACAATCCCCATATTCAAAATAAATAAAATAGATAAAGAGTAAGTAATAGTAACACTTTATTCATCCCTCCATTAATCAACACATTATATGCATTATTATTATAATTAAATTCAAATTTACATAGGATAAGGATCCATGAATTTTCTTAATACAATGAGCCATAATGTTTCTAAATTAGTGTCTACATGATAATTAAACATTATAGAAATCATTAGATATTGATATCGAAATACAATATTTCTATAAAATTTCAAAATGTGATACCAAATCAGAATTATTTTTCCATATGGTTTTTAAATTTCCCCATATTGTGTCTTGTATTAAACTCCCCACAAAATTCAACATATAGAATTCATCTATTCCAAAAACATGGAATACATGATCATGAATTCCATAACATCAACATTGATAATTTTAGAAATCTCTCTTTATTGTAAATGCGACCTTATAATTATATAATCAATATATCATTATTTATTAACATAATTATTTATTTAATTAAATGTCTATGAGAATGTGATCAACATAACCCTTAAATCACAAATTTCAATAATTTTCTGTTTTTTACTATCATGAGATAATGATATCCATAAGTTTTTATCACCAAAACCCCCTTTAATGAATAAACTATATCATTTTAAATTTTAGTTATAATTAATCAAGGTATCATTTTCTTCCACCATCTATAATAATAATCCTGTTTCAAAACCCCCTTATATGTTAATATCTTATAGAGTATTTTTTATTTTATTCAGAGGAAAAGATAATTAATTTTCAGATTGATATTTTTTTAAAATTAAATAATCTAATATGTGAAAGGGGAAAATATGATACCGGATAAAACATTCATTCATATATATCCTATCTAAAAATAGAATTTTCATAGATTATATATTTTTATTATGTTAAATATTTAATTTCATCAAAATCAATTCAATGAATAAGGAAAATTACACAAGAAGTATGGGAATAATAGATTGAATCATTTCATACTAATATTTAGGTTATGCTTAAAACTATATATAATGTGAGATTTCCTTCTACAATATATACAAAATATCTTTAGTATGTCATCCAACTCATTATTCTTCTAGTCTGGGTTTTGTTTAGTTTATTTAATTTTCATACACACCAATGTAAACAGAACAATATTATTCCTTTATATTTTTCTTCCTATTTTTTTAATTAAATGTAAATAAATAATTTGTGGCATGTGTGAAATAGAAATCATCTTCCAAATGACCATTATTTATTCAATTTTTATTGATTTTCTCATGATAATCATATATTTTTTACGATAATTGATTTAACCACATTTTTATATATTGTTTAAACTCTATATTATTTCACTTTACTTCATCATTAATGTAACGCCATGACCCCAGAATTCGAGAGTCAGTGTATTATTTTAATATATTGGGATCATTACAAGTAATTAAATCCCGACAGACCTGTCAGTTTAGCAGTGTTGTAAAATTTATTACATACAAGAACATTACATTACACATTAGAAAATCAAACACAACATAATAGATCCATTGAGAATTACATTAATCCCCTAGCTTAACCCTACATGTCAACCATAAAACACTTATGAGAATCCTTGGAAAATAAAACCTAATAAAGGGGTGAGCTCAAATGCTTTGCAAAGATAAAAATATAGCGTAAAATTTTACAAATAAGCATAAACATTTAAGGCAATGTTTAAAACTAAAACAAAACACTTTTAAACTTAATCATCAGCATAGTATGGAAAAGATAAATCAAACAATTAAATTTAGTTATTCACATGGATATTCTATTAGTCGAATAATGTCACCACCCATCCTCAGGGCCCATGCCATGACTCCCCAAAGCCTACCTTCCATAAGCCAGGGGCTGGTGACTAGCACCAAAGGCGTAAATCCTGAAAAACTGGGAAGGCATTACCTTTATAAAGGTAAAAAAACACCACATAGTACAATCAGAAGTAAAACACGAAGTACAAAAGTAAGTACTAAAAACAAGTGGGCCAGAATACAAACCCATCTGAAAAGTGCAGCTACAACTGAAAGGAAGTACAACATAAAAGACTAATAGCTGGAGGAAAAGTAGCTGCTCCAGGGTCATCCACCTCGAATCCTACCTGAAGGGTAGGTACAGATAGCGCAGCTCCGGGATCGTCCACCACGAATCTAACCTGATGGGTAGGTACTGATAGCGCAGCTCCTAGATCGTCCACCACAAATCCTACCTGAAGGGTAGGTATAGATAGCCTCCTCGATGCTCTCACCCGTCAACCTCCTCTGAGTATCGTCTCGTTGTGAAGTCCACCACCGGGTACCGTACAGTCCTCGAACACTCGGCCTTCGTCAGCGCTACCCATCTTCTAAAACCAACACAACGAGGTGCGGGCATAGCCCATGCAGGGGTGAGTATACGATACTTTGTAGGGACCCCGAGACCTTCGAGGTCTCACTAAATCCAACAAGGATTACCACAAAGAAGGATATCAACAGATAACCCTTACTTAGGTATAATCCCATACTTATACCTACGTTATTAAGTCACCCATCTCAATCATGAGGAAACACAAACGTTATGAAATAAACTGATAAACACTACTTTGGTATATGCCCATACATATACCTATGTTATCAAGTGACCCATATCAATCATGAGGTAAACACAATGGTCATTGATTCAGCTCAAACCAAAATTTTATTCACGATAACGAAGCCACAACTGCTGCAGAACACCTCCTTTGTCGAGTACAGTGGGCATGCCGCTACAACCAAGCACGTCCCACTAACCTTGGTCTGCTGAAGTACTCCACCTGTCGAGTACTATGGGCCAGCCACAGCAACCAAGAGCATCCCACCATGGGTCTGCCGCTACAACCAAGTGCACCCCCTCATAGCCTACAGAGGTACTCCTTCTGTCGAGTACCGCAAGTCTGCCACTACAACCAAGCGCACCTCCACTGTGGGTCTGCCGCTACAACCAAGCGCACCCCACTGGGCTATCTGAATCATCCGAGTCGATCAATCAGTAGTCATCAAGTCTCAGTCAGCTACTAGGTCTCTGCACTCTGCTAGCTCATCTCCAGGAGGGTCAGCTCTATGAGCTACTGGTCGATACTCCAAGTATCACAAGTCCCACAAAGAAGTATCTCAAATGACCGCCTCATCATAAGGGTCTCAAAGAACCACAAGGCGCGTCAACCGGACGCCCGGTTTGTGAGTTATTAGCCTTTTCATCCTAGGGGCCCGATTGGTTTCGTGTATGAACCAACCCGACCGCATCTCAAATATTCTTTAAACTCTCATATGGTATACTTATAGGGACCGTTTCCCAGCGTGATCACCAACGACGCTGACAGTTCATCAAACGGACGTCTGGTCTGAAAGTTATCATCTTTTCCGTTCCAGGGGCCCAGTTGGATTTTGGGTACAATTCAACCCAGCCATTATCCAACTGCATCCAAAACTCAGGCGAAGCATGCCAAATGTTTTGTCTCATCAAGAGGAATCCAACAAAGTCGATGACACGTCAATCGGAAGTTCGGAGTTCCAGATATAAGCGTTTCTGTTCCGAGGGCCTGGTTTGTTTCGGGTTCGAACCAACCCAGACGTACCCAAAGTTCTCTGAAACATTGAGTGTAATATATCAAAATGACCATCTCAATCCAAGGATCACATCGCAACTGACAGTGCGTCGATCGGAGGTGTGTAGCCCAAGATATGGTTAAAATACCATAAGAGGTCCGCGAATAGGGGGTTCAGGACCCCTCCGACCTTGCCCGATACCCCCTAGGTCGGCCCGAACCGGGATGACCCGACCCAGGTCCAGGTCGGGCCCACTTGGGCATGGACCAGCCCGGCTGGCGCGGCCCAGCCCGGCTTGCGCGGCCCAGCCCGGCTGGCGCGGCCTAGCCCGGCTAGCGTGGCCCGGCCCGGCCAACGTGGCCAGGCGGCTCAGCCGCAACGGCCGAGCGGAAGTGGTGTGGGGGGGGGGGGGGGGGGGGGGGTGGGCGCTGCCCCCCGCCTGTGTGAAACAGTGGACCCCATGTGGGGGGCCACTCCTACTGGCCAGCTAGGGGTTACGACCCCCGTCACTTCTCAGAAAACGGCCGGTTGCTGCTGCCACGAGACAACCAGGGTCTCGCTCTCCTGCTCCGGCGCCAGCGGCCGGAAGTCGGCCGCCGCTACCTGCTCCGCCGCGGACAAAGGCCGTGGCCATGTTCCGACTGGCACAACGCGATGACGCCGCGCCCCTCCACCACGGCCCCACTCTGGTCATGGCCTCTTCGACGTTCTCCGACGCGGCGCGACGGCGCCACGTCTTGTTTGATTTCAACGGTGCGGCGCGACGGCGCCGCGCTTCCTCGCCCTTTCTCATAGTTTCCGCGTGTTACAACGGCACCACGCCACCTTACACCTGCTGCAACAAATTCAAACAGAGAAGGTGGAGGAGGGTCTGCCATGTTTGTGCAGTCCGTCCTCCTCCCGTTATTGCGATAACAGGTGGCCCAATTTGAAACGAAGAATGGAGACAGAAGAGATCACAAACAACAATAAAAAATAAACCCCTACCTCGAAGAAAAAGTTGAACGAAGGTTCTTCACGGAATTGGACTTCACGGAAGAAGGCGTCGCGGAAGGAGGATCATCGCGTCGTGGAGAAAAGATTTGTCGGCGTTGCGTCGTTGATCTCTGAGGATCCGACGTTCTTGTCGACCTTCGTTGGAGGTCGGCGTTCTTCACGTTCTTCGCCGAGGAAGGAGTGATTCCAGGCATTGAGCAATTTCTCCCAAGCCCTCACGTGCAATGAACCCATTAATAAAATAAGACTTGTCTTATATTATTAACACATAAGACAATTGTTTTTGAAATTCAAAATTGAATAAATCAATTAATTGAATTAATTGTAGCGTTTAGACCTCCCAATTAAAAGATTCTTTTAATATTTAATTAAACGCAAGAGTTTACTTTATTTAAAGGGGTGCAGGTGTGTTACTTAATTAAAGTAGGGGGGTTGAAAAAGGTGGAGCTCAGGTGGGCCCCACACCACAAATACCCTACCTAGTGGAGTAGTATATAGTGGGTCCCCTTCCAACCACTTAACTTAGGTTAAACAACTTTAAATAAAATAAAAATTGGTCGCACCATTTTTATTTTATTCCATTACATAACCCAAAAATTTAAAAACCACACCCGAGCAAACGAAACTCCAGAAAAGGTGTTCCTAAGCAATTACCGGTGCTGCGATTCCATCAGTGTCCTCAGATTTCGATTCCGAGCACCGGTTCAAAATTTAGGAATATCCCCTCATTTGCTCACTGAACGTACCCGAGCTAAACATAGGAAAATGATTCCGGGCACACCGGGCCTCGAAATCAGGTGTCGTCAGAAACTGCGTACTCGTAAAATCCCAAAAAAAATTAAGAAAAAAATTTCCTTGAAATTTTTGGGTCTTTACATTACTCCCACCTCATGGCTTTACGTCCCCTTAAAGCTTTAATACAAACTAGGGATACAAAAGCGGTACTGAGAAGGCATCTGAGCCTTCCTCTCCCAGGTGCTCACCTGGAGGTTCCTGTATTTCCAGTGAAACAGAAACCAAGGAATTGAACATCCTCAAAAGATCATCTCCTGTCGATCCTCTTTCCCCACTGGAACCTCCCTGAAAGTCACCCCATCACCAAAGTCCAACCTCCCCCATGGTCGATGACATGCGCCGAGTCGTGCTCGTATCTCCTCAGCTAAGATACGTTGAAGACGTCGTGCACTCGGTGCAACTGAGATGGTTGGTTCAAGTGGTAAACAACCTCGCCTACCCATTTCAGGACCTAGAATGGTCCAATAAAGTGCTGGGAAAACTTTCCACCTCAGCCAAATCTCTGTAATTCCACGTCGAGGTGAGACCCGTAAGAAAACATGGTCGCCATCCTCGAACTCTAGTGGTCTCTGCCTGTTGTCAGCATAAGGCTTATATCGGCTCTGAGCTGTCCTCATCCTCTCTTGGATGACATGGACCTTCTCTGTCATGGCCTGGACCATCTTTGGTCCCACAAGAGCTACTATGACTTCTTCTTTTCCAATAAGAGAAATCTGGTCTCATCCTCAAGATGAACCACGTTCTTTGCCTAATACAGTCAATCTTGACATGTATGATACAAATCCAAACAAAGGATAATGTCATAAGGCCTCAACAATACTACTAAGAGAACCAACCATTACTCTCGCCTCCAAGGGTTTAGTCACAATATCGACATTAGTGTGTGGTCATTGGGTCTCCTCCAGTAGGTACCTCAGAAGTGAGGGTCAAGTTAACGGTTTTTTTTAAACCAGAACCTCTTAGTAACAAAAAGGAAGGAAGCAAATGTCACAATGGTAAGTGTCTTTTTATTATTGCAGCTCATAGTAAAAAGACACAAATGTAACAACAACATGGAACAAGAAGTATGCAGAACAAAAAGGAAACCACTAGTTCCGCTCTGGTCCACTTGCTTCCAGAGCTCCATAGTCATATGCTTTTGCAGCCTGAAGCTGATCTCTCCAATGTCCAACTATTCCCTATGGTCGGGGTGGACCTCCTAGTGGTGGTGGTGGCAACACCTCGATGCATCGTCCACCTCCAGCGGCAAGGCCAGCTCCCCTGCCACGGTCTCCTTATCCTTGCGGTCCGCCTCGATCGATCCTCTGCCTCTACCTATGAGGTCCTTCATTTATCTGCTGGTCATCTGTATGGCGGGTCGGATAGTCATGTGATATGTGACCAAAACCACCGTAGGAGTAACACTGTCCGCTCCTGTAAGTTGCTCTCCACCCTGGGTTCCTCGCACACATGATCCTGTGTCATACGGTCGACCACCTGTAGGTCTGGTCCTCTTGGACCTCTGCGTCATCTGTCTACTAACCGCCGCAGATGACTCTACTGCATGACGGCTAGTTGTGGGTCCTGCTACTGAAGACTGCTCAGCAAGGAAACTCTCCACTAAGAGGGATCGGTCCAACACCCCTGTCTATGTCAGGATGCTGTGAGAAACAACAGAAGCTCTAATCTCTCACCTGAGCCCCTGCTCGAAGGATCGGGCCCTGAGGAATGGGTCCCGTACCATATCTATGGAGTATCGCGAGAGTTCTGTGAACCTCACTGAGTACTGTTCCACCATCATTCTACCCTTCTGTAGATGAAGCAGCTCCCGTATACACACCGCTCGAAGGGTGGCTGGCACAAACTCTTCCCGGAACAGGCTCTGAAAGTCTGCCCACAGAAGTGTCGCCTCATCAAGCATCTGGAGCATCAGGCTCCACCATCTGCCTGATGCTGCCTAAAGAAAGCTGGCAGAGGATCACCATGAAGTCTGCTGGCATCCCCACTAGCCTGAAGACTTTCACCACAGCCTCCATCCAATCCTCAGCCGCATGCGGGTCCGTCTCTCCCCTGAACCTGGGTGGCCTCTAGTGCTGGAACTCGTGCAGTGCGTTCAAGCGATGTGCACCCTCTGCTACTGGGGCTAGTGGAATCGGTGTCCCAACGGGTATTAGTACCACTGGTACCTCCGCTGGTGACTCAACTGGGATAGGGCCCTATACTGAGGCCACGTCACCCAGCGGGCTGTCAGTACGTACAACTCTCGGGGATCTAGATGGTCGTTCGTGGGGAGGCATCCTGAAAGAAACAAACGTGACACAGTCAAACGATTTATACCTGGCGAGATGACCTGGTTTGAGCTGAATTTTCAAACTTTTGGAAACACACATGCAATCAGAGTTTTTTGTGCACAAAGATGGAAATCAGTTGTCAGGGTCCTGGTGTATGGATATGTCGGCTGCCCGCACCAACACTGGACTCCCTATACTGAAAACCACACTCGATACCCTTAACACTATTTCTTCACAGAAGACAAATATCAGAGTTATATGTTATGCGGTAGAACTGACTCCTCTGATACCAATTTTTCATAACCCATCCTTGGGGCCCATGCCGTGACTACCCCAGGCCCGCCTTCCATAGGCCAGGGGCTGGCGACTAGCACCAAAGGCATAAATCCTGAATGACTGGGAAGGAATTGAATTTATAAAGGTAAAAAACACTACAGAGTACAAGAGGAAGTAAAACACTAAGTACAAAAGGAAGTACTGAAAAGAATTGGGCCAGAATACAAACCCATCAAAAAAGTGCAGCTACAACTGAAAGGAAGTACAACCGAAAAGACTAACAGCTAGAAGAAAAGTAGCAGCTCCTGGGTCGTCCACCTCGGATCCTACCTGAAGGGTAGGTACAGATAGCGCAGCTCCTGGATCTTCCACCACGGATCCTACCTGAAGGGTAGGTACTAATAGCGCAGCTCATGTATCGTCCACCACAGATCCTACCTGAAGGGTAGGTACAGATAGCCTCCTCGACGCTGTCTCCCATCAACCTCCTCCGAGTATCGTCTCATCGTGAAGTCCACCACCGGGTACCGTCTAGTCCTCGAACACTCGGCCTTCGTCCGCACTGCCCGTCGTCTTCAACCAATACAATGAGGTGCGGGCATAGCCCGTGTAGGGGTGAGTATACGATACTCAGTAGGGACCCCGAGGCCCTTGAGGGCGCACTAAATCCAACATGGATAACCATAAAGAAGGATCTCAACAGATAACCCTTACTTAGGTATAAGCCCATACTTATACCTAAGTTATCAAGTAACCAATCTCAATCATGAGGAAACACAAACTTTGTGAAATCAACGGATAACTACTTCTTAGGTATATGCCCATAAATATACCCAAGTTATCAAGTGACCCATCTCAATCATGAGGTAAACACAAAGGTCATTGATTCAGCTCAAACCCGGATTTTGTTCATGATAACGAAACCACGACTGCTGGATAACTCCTCCTCTGTCGAGTACAGTGGGCATGCCACTACAACCAAGCATGTCCCACTTTCCTTGGACTACTGAAGTACTCCACCTGTCGAGTACTGTGGGCCTGCCGCTGCAACCAAGCGCATCCCACCATGGGTCTGCCGCTACAACCAAGCGCACCCCCTCAATGCCTACAGAGGTACTCCTTCTGTTGAGTACCGCGGGTCTGCCGCTACAACCAAGAGAACCACCGCCGTGGGTCTGCTGCTAAAACCAAGCACACCCCACTGGGCTATCTGAATCACTCTGAGTCGACCGATCAGTAGTCGTCAAGTCTCAGTCAGCTACTAGGTCTCTGCACTCTGCTAGCTCGTCTCTAGGAGGGTCTGCTCCACGAGCTACTTGTCGATACTCCAAGTAACACAAGTCCCACGAAGAAGAATCTCAAAATACCGCCTCGTCATAAGGGTCTCAAAGAAACAGACGACATGTGAATAGGATGCCCGATCTATGAGTTATTAGCCTTTTCGTCCGAGGGGCCAGGTTGGTTTTGTGTACGAACCAACCCGGCCGCATCTCAACAGTACCCCAAACTCTCAAAGGGTATACTCATAGGGATTGCTTCCCTGCGTGATCACCAACGCCGCTGACAGTTCGTCAAACAGACGTCCGGTCTGAATGTTATCAGCTTTTCCATTCTAGGGGCCTGGTTGGATTTCGGGTACAATCCAACACGACCATTATCCAACTGCATCCAAAACTCAGGTGAATCATGCCAATAGTTTCATCTCATCAAGAGGAATCCAACAATGTCTACGACACATCAATCGGACGTTCAGAGATCGAGATGTAAGCGTTTCCGCACCGAGGGCCCGGTTGGTTTCGGGTTCGAACCAACCTAGACATACCCAAATTTCTCCAAAACCTTGAGTGTAATATTCCAAAACGACCATCTCAATCTAAGGATCACATCGCATCTGACGGTGTGTCGATCGGAGGTCCGTAGACCAAGATATGGAAAAAGACTGTAAGAGGTCCGTGAATAGGGGGTTCAGGCCCGCTTAGACCCAGCCCGATACCCCCTGGGTCCGCCCAAACCGGGTCGACCGGACCTGGGTCCGGGTCCTCCTAGCTTGGGGGTGGCCCGGCCCAGCTGGCGCGGCGCAGCCCAGCTGGCGCGGCCCAGCCCGACCTGCGCGGCCCGGCCTGGCCGGCATGGCCAGGCGGCTCGGCCGTAACGGCCGAGCGGAAGGGGTGCGAGGGGGCGCGCTGCCCCCCGCCTGTGTGAAACCGAGGCCCCCATGAGGGGCCTGCTCCTGCTGTCCAGCCAGGGGTTGCGAACCCCATCTCTTCTAGTAAGCCGGCTGGCCCGGTCGGGCTGGCCGGTTGCTGCCGCCGCGGGACCGCCGGGGTCCCGCTCTCCGGCTCCAGCGCCGGCGGCCGGAAGTCGGCCACCGCTACCTACCCCGCCGCGGCCCCGCTCCGGTCGCGACCACTTCGACGTTCTTCGGGGCGGCGCGATGGTAGTGCAACTTGTTTGATTTCAATGGCGCCGCCCGATGGTGCCGCGCTTCTTCACCCTTTCTCATAGTTTCTGCGCAGTGCAACGACATCGTGCCGCCTTACATGTGCCACAACAAATTCAAACACACAAGGGGGGAGGAGGGTCGGCCGTGTTCGTGCGGTCTGACCTCCTCCCATTATTGCGATAACATGTGGACCAATTTGAAATGAAGAATAGAGACTGAAGAAATCGCGAGAAACAATAAAAAATAAACCCCTACCTTGAAGAAAAAGTTGAACGAAGGTTCGTCACGGAATTGCACGTCGCAGAAGAAGGCGTCGAGGAAGGAGGATCGTCGAGTCGCGGAGAAAAGATTTATCGGCATCACATCGTTGATCTCCAAGGATCTGGCGTTCTAGTCAACCTTCGTCGGAGTTCGGCGTTCTTCACGTTCTTCATTGAGGAAGGAGTGCTTCCAGGATTTGAGCAATTTCTTCCAAAACCCCACGCACAACGAACCCCTTAATAAAATAAGACTTGTCTTATTTTATGAACACATAATCCAAACGTTTTTTAAATTCAAAATTGAATCAATCAATAAATTGAATTAATTGTAGCGTTTAAACCGCCCAATTAAAAGAGGCATTTAATATTTAATTAAACGCACGAGTAGACTTTATTTAAAGGGGGTGCGGGTGCGTTACTTAATTTAAAAGAGGGGGGTTGAAAAAGGTGGAGCTCATGTGGGCCCCACCCCACAAATATCCTACCTAGTGGAGTAGGATATAGTGGGTCCCACTCTAACCACTTAGCTTAGGTTAAACAACTTTAAATAAAATAAAACTTTTGTCGCACCATTTTTATTTTATTCCTATACTTAACCCAAAAATATAAAAACCACAGCTGAGAAAATGCAACTCCAGAAAATGTGTTCCTGAGAAATTACAGGTTCTACGATTCCATCAGTGTCCTCGGATTTCGATTCTGAGCACCGGTTCAAAAGATAGGAAAACCCTCTCGTTCGTTCACTGAACGTACCCAAGCTAAACTTCGGGAAATGATTCCGGGCACACCGGGCCTCGAAATCAGGTGCCGTTAGAAACTGCGTACTCGTAAAATCCCAAAGAAAATTATGAAATAATTTTCCTTGAAATTTCTAGGTCTTTACAAATAATCACATGTAATATCAATAGATAATTTATTAATGATGGAATGCATAAGGCCATACCTCATAACCACATAGTCAAGGCATTATTCCAAGACTACAAATACGATTTTTTCATGGCCTTATGCCAAGAAACAAGTTTGTCTCATGAGACCTACCATTGCATTGAGGAGCTTTAGTGGTATCCACCTGTCACATACTTAGTCCAAATCATTCCTCATATGAAAAGGTTTAAACATTACATAAACATTTGTATAAAAATTGGCATACGAAATGTCAATACATTATCCATAAATCATGAATTATATAAAAATAACACATCCACAATCAAACATGTCACAAAACCATCAATACAATATTCAAGATTTGTATCATAATAAATAAACATAAAAGATGTTTAAAATACATCAATGGATTTCAACATAGATGAAGATCATTTGTTAAAATCTTTGAGAGAAATATACATTTATTCATAAAAACTTTTAAAAGTTACAAAATTTAGAAAGGAAGACAATTAAAGGAGTTTTTAATTCCATGTTTCCCATACCAATTCGAATATTTTGAAAGGAATTAACAATTTAAAAACATTCATGTCCATATAAATAAATCCTTAAAAACCATTTTGAAAACATGGACATTAATGAGAATGATGTAAAAGAATAAATAATTAAACCATTTAAAATGATGATCTAGTTATAGAGTCCCATCCATAAAACCTTAAAGTATTACTTTTTAAAATATTTTTCTGAAAAATGGATGTGGATGAAAAAGACTTCCCAGTAGATAATCTCGTAATAACAACCTCGGATAATGAAGAGATTGTAGAATGAACCCTTGCTTTTCACTTTCCTTTGGTCGAGGGTACGTTGAACCTCATGTATAATGACCATAGAATGTTATTAAATTATACCAGAACCATATTAATATTTTTTATATCATACATGATTCATTTATGACTTTATTCTACTCATTTAATAATTATTTTCATGTTAAATTAACATTTTGGGTAATAATCTCTTTCTTTATCGTACATGTTTTACCTAGTTATTCTTGATCATATCATTTAGATCATGATTTAAGTACTTAGAGAATATAAATATTGATTAATATATCATATATATTTAAAATATAAATATTTATAATTGATATATATATGAAATGGGAAGCACAATTTATGGAGACGGTAGGTCGTATGTACACATAAACGCTATTTCCGTTTTCATATCATATTGAATGGAAGTAAGTGAATAAGATATGTGAAAGTATATATATATATATCCCCTGTAGCATTATTATTTCATATATTAAACACTTATTAATAATATATATTGTTATAATCATCGTTGAATAGTGAACATGGAAATGAATATCATCGCGCCGTGGAGATGGTAATCTGTGTGTACGCATGATCGACAACATCATTATATTAATGGTGGAATAGTATGTAATTGGATGGTATATCATATATACAGAATCATTAAAAAAATATATTTATTATTGACATTAGTTATACTCATTATTATACCCATCCAAATAATGGAGGGGTTGAATAACAAACTACACCATAAGGTGGAGAGGTAAGCCGTACGTATGCACGTATGATGACATAGTCATTATAGGATGGATAAAATAAATAATATGGTTGTACCATATTTATAATAACATCACATTATATAGAAGGTACTAGAGGTATTATTTTAGTATGGAAACAATAAGGAAATAAGAAGTGGAAGATGAAAAGAACTCGGAAGAGGTTGGTTAAATTATTATATCTTCATCAGGTATTTCCTTTTAAGTTGATCAAAAGGGCTCCATAGGTAGGCTTTCTTATCAAAGGAAGGTCTCTTGGTTGAAGAAAGGATAGTTGAGAGGGTATTTTGGTAGAGTTTTTCTAGGGAAAATGGATTTGGAGGAGTGAAATTAAGAGAAGGGTAAGTACCCTTTTATAAGAGAGGTGAGGGTCACTTTAGGAAAAGCTTTATCTTTTAGATTCATCTCTTAGTTAAATAGTTATACTTTTACCATCTATTACTGTGTTATTATAATAACTAGTTAATAAATTTACAATAAAATACCAAGAGAACCCCCAGTATTTCATTAATGATATACCTATCATTATATATTTTCTTTGGAAGAACCTTATATTTTTAAGACTATTATATAATTTTATAATATAATATTTGTTTTAAAAACTCATTTATGCCAATTTTTACACAATTTAGTGAATGGTTTTTTTAAAAGTAATAAAAAATGATTAATTCAAACCAAATACATTTAATAAACCATAACATGGAATATTCACCATGAAAAATCGTGGATTTCATTAAAACATTGAAATTATATTTATTTTAATATTTATAATACCATTTGTTTGATTCATTCATTAATAAGGTAATTATGTCATCATAATTGTGTCATAAATAAATGAAATTATTTAATTTCTAAACATTATAAATAAAATAACATTATGTAGAAAATCTTTTTAGATTTATAATGAATATTTATAGTTAAATTTATATTGTGTGTAACCCTATATTAAAAATGTTTAGTTATTAAACTTTGAATTTAACACTTTTATCTATTCTTTAAATAAAATATAAATTAATGTACTAATCTAATCCAAGTGGATATAAAGGATTATATTTTATTCCTAAGGTTTTTTTGGACGAAATAAACATATACAGTAGAATTAGGACATGTGTTATGGTAATTATAATATCGTTGTTACCTTTAACTACATTATTTACATTTAACTGTGGTAAATAGAAGTCAAAAGTTACTATTCCAAAAAAAATTATTTTCATCTTATTGAACAAAATTTTACTTACTGATATCAACTGTTTCTCTTGGATTTTGTAAATTGAACTCACGATAGCAGTAAAATTATGTTTTATGCAAATTTGGAAATGCTCTTAGAAGGTGGGTAAAAGAGGTTAAAGAGTTCAATAAAATTTAATACATCTAATTTTATTAAAAAATGACTCCAATGAATTAAATTAAACTTATATAGGTATTATATATCTATTTTGACATAAAATAAATTTAAATAAAATAAATAATTATTTAAATAAAATGTCAATTTCAAATAATAATGCAGTGTTTTTCAATATTCGTCAAAAATTGAATGTTTTCAGAAAAATACCAAAAATTGGCCCAAATATAATCTTGATATTTAAAATTCAAAATGGAAAACTATTTTACTAAATTAAAAACATATAAGTTTCATTTATTAATATAAAATTAATTCTTGTTGTCAAAACCAAAAAGTGGGTTTTGAAAAATTAAAATCTATCATACGATTTACATGTGTTTATGTCAAATTTAAATTTCAAATTACATATAATGACCTAAATTATGTTAAATGAAAAAAATATAATCTAATTATACTTCAAAACGTTTCAAATTTATAATTGAACACAATATATTATTTCAATTAAAAATGTTGTTTTCAATTAAAATTTAGTATTTTTCACTATTCAACCAAATATGAAAGTTTTCCTAAAAACCCAAAAAATTAATCAAAACTAAGTTTAATGTCCCAATTCTAAAGAATATTTTTAATTTTTAAAATTAAATATATTAAACTATCAAATATTGATTTTAAAAGGGTTTTCCATTAAAGGGTGGTAAAATTGCATTCTCAAAAGAAATACTTTCTTTATCTGGAAAAATGATTTTGTTCTTATATTATGTCTATGAAACACATAACATGGATAAAAATATTTATATGGAATATATAAAACTCAAAATTATGATAATACTATTTATAACCACTTTTGAAATTCTAGTTGGGTAAGTCTAGATGCGCTTGAACTTGGTGTTGCGTGTAGTGCAAGTTATTGAATTACATTGATGAAATAACGTACTATGAAATCATGGGGTGTTACATTATCCCCTACTTCAATAAATTTAATCTTCACAATTCAAAATTATTATTCTAAAGTAAAAGGTTAAAAATAGAAAAATACCTTTGTGAAAAACCCACATCAGGAATAAGGTAAATAAAATTTAGTCTTAATAAGAAGGAAATGGAATGAAAATTATACCACCAAATTATGATCTAGATTAGGAGAACATTGGTGGAAATTAAAGACACATAATTAGAGAAAAACTAAAATATTTATTGTGAGTGACTGAGGTCATCAATCAAAAACAAGTGTGAAATTTAGGGCCTCAAATCCTTTAATCTTTGATGTTTTAAAATATTGTTAGTTCAAAAAAACATAAGGTATAAGGATAACACATTTTTGGTTTTAATATCCCTTCCAAAAAGATTAAGAATTAATTTATTCATAGAATAAGAAGAAACAAATATAATTTACAAGTAGACTTTCATCCTCCAACTAATTCCAACCTCAAACTCATCTTTCAATCCAATAAAAAACATAATTTAAAAATATTCTCTTTATATTAAACGTATAGTGTTTCAAAGGTAATGAATTTATAATTCATTTGACAGTATATTTAAAAAAAATACATCATACAAACTAGGAAATCATGTATTCCAGTTGTAGGTGATCCTCTCTTCTCACCCTTTGGTTGCGGGTTCAAGTCTCGTGGCCTTGCTGGACGCGACTAGTTGTCACCCGACCTCCTGGTTAACCATTCTATAAAAATCCAAATATAATATTAAGAAATGATTTTACCTTAATAATAGTATCAAATTTCAACTTTAATCTATTTAAATCTTTAGACTTACCCAAAATACTTCTGTCCAAATTCACAGTCCTGAATTTATATAGAAGATAAACACAGTGATGATTTTTACGACATAATAACATGGGAATGCATTCATCGTGTATTATTTTAAAACACGGTAACAACCTGAATTACCATAAAAACATATTGATTACATTAATGATGCCTTATTTATTATTTGATACTGTATATACTCCTTATATCCAAAAAAGTTGTAAACTCCAACAATGATGGAATATACAAATTATTAATCAGTTTCAAGGTAGTCAAGAATATCCAATATAATTTTTTCAAACCAGTCATATATTATTCCAAAATAACTACCTTAGAATCAATACTATATTATGGTTTATATTTCTCTCAACCATATATTTTACTAAAAAAACAACCTGCTATTGATTTGATTTTCTTGGTTCCACACATTCTCAAGTCCTTAATAAAATAGTACTTCAATACAATCCTTATAGAATCTATAATTATTATAACATGTACAACATTAATAAAATACAAAAATGAAACTATACTTTAATAACAACATAAGAACTCTATTCATTCCTCTTCATCTCTGGTTGTATCATAACTTGATTATTATCCAATAGAATAATTTGGGGTATACTCTGATGATTTGGACATTGATTTGTGTAGTGTCTCAACTTCATGAAGATGTATCATTGTACATTTGAAACCTTTTTCTTACCCTTGAAATCACGTACTAGGTCTCCTTTTTCTCCCCACTTATAACAAACTCTCATTCCCTTCATGTATATACCAAGGTTATTCTTTCCACAGTTTTTACATTTGGGGAAATCTTTCTTTCCCCTTTTCCCTTTATCACTATTTCTATCTTCCATCCATTTCTTCTCTTACGTCCCTTCAAAGCCATAAGACTTAGAGAAATTTTTTTACTTATCTTATTAACACCTAATACTATTTCTTCATATGATGAGAATATGCGGGAGAATATTTCCCTTTTAAATGTTGTCTTAATACCATAAATGATAAGATCCTTCCCAATATTTAGATCATGTGTATTGCTTGAATTATCATTCCTTCTACTAGGCAACATTTCCAAACAATGACATGCACTAGGTTAGTTTTTGAATTACAATGCATAATTCCAAACATGTAAAATAACTAATGTAAATTGAAAAGATTATGAATATAATCTATAATAATAAAATATTTTCTTTGATGATGTATTACTCTTAAATCCTTCATAATGGATTGTAAAGAAAATATGAATCATTCAAAGCATATCCCCCGGGAGTGTCGTAACCAAGAGTGCAGCATGGCCTGTTGTCATGTACCAGGATACCTCGAGTCAGACCCAAAACTCCTTGTCAGAGATTTCCCTCCTAGGTACATCTGGGCAAGATCCACCTCTACCTGCTCATATTCAGATATAGATACATTACTTTTAAAATAAAAAAATTCACAACATTACCAAAATACAAGTAATTTATTCTATACTAATCCTCAAAGTATATCTTAGGTTATTTTTCTCTAAAAAAAGTTTATCTAAATTTATTTACAAGGTTGTTTCTAAACATACTCTAATACCAACAGTAATGACCCGACCCCAGAAGCCCCGAGTCGGTGCATTGTTTTAATAAATTGGCATTATTATAAGGAATCGTGTTTCGAAACACCGATCAGTTTAGCAGTCTTGGAAAATAGATTACATACATTAACGTTACATTAAACATTAGAAAATCAAACAAAAAATAAATGGTCCGTTGAAATTCCATAAATCGCCTAGCTTAACCCTGCTTATCGTCCAAAAAAACACTTCTTGGAATCATGAAAAAAACATAAGAAAGGGGTGAGCTCAAATGCTCAGTAAGGATAACAATATAGCAGAAACATTCCCAAATAAGCATAAACATTTAAGACAATTTATAAAACTAAAACAAAATATTTTTAAACCTAAAAATCATCATAATATGTCAATGATAAATCAAATAAATCCATTTACATATTCACATGGATATTATACTAGTTGAATAATCACATGTAATATCAGTAGCTAATTTCATCATGATGGAATGCATAATGTGAGACTTCATAACCACATAGTCAAGGCCTTGTTCATAGACTACAAATAAGATATTTTTAAGGCCTTGTTCCAAGACACTAGTTTGTCTCATAAGACCTACCAATGAATGAAATAGATATAGAGGGCTCCACTCGTCACTTACTAAGTCCAATTCATCCCTCATATGAAAAGGTTTAATCATAACATAAACATTCGTATTAAAAATAACATACGAAATTTAAATACTTTATCCATAAGCCATGAATCATATAAAAATAAAAAATCAATAGTAAAACATATAAAAAAACCATCAATATAATATAGAATATTTTTATCATAATAAATCAACATAAAACGAGTTTAAAGTCCAACAACGTATGTTGACATAAATGAAAATAATTTGTAAAAATATTTGAGAGAAATATCCCTTTTTGTAAAAACATTTAAAATTCACAAAATTTATAAAGTCATATATTTAAAGAAATTTTTGAATGAAATTGTTCCATACCTCTTTAAAAATTTGGAAAGAAATTAATAGTTTAAAAAAATTCATGTCTATATAAATAATTCCATAAAAGTCATTTTGAAAACATGGACATTAATGAGAATGATTTAAAAGAATAAACATTTAAACAATTTAAATTGATGATATAGTTAAAGAGTCCCATCCATAAAACCATGAAATATTCCTTTAGAAATTATTTTTATGAAACATGGAAGTGGATGATACAGAGGACCCAGTAGATACTCACATAAAAACAACCTCGGATAATGAAGAGATTGTAGAATTAAACCCTACCTTGCACTTTCCTTTGGATGAGGGTACGTTTAACCTCCTATATAATGAACATGGTATTATATTAAATTACACCAAAACCATATTCATATTTATTATATCATACAAGATTAATTTAATACATTATACTACCCATTTAATGATGATTTCCATGTTAAATTATGATCTTGGGTAATAATTTTTTTCATTATCATACATGTTTTAACTTGTTATTCTTGATCGTATCATTTAGATCATGATTTAAATACCTATAGAATATAAACTTTGATTTATATATCATACATATTTAGAATATAATTATTTATAATATATAGATATATGAAATGGATGGTACCTTTTATGGAGATGGTAGGTCGTATACACGAATAAATGCCGTTTCCGTTATCATATATTATTGAACGGATGTAAGTTAATAAGATATATGTAAGTATATATATATATATCCAATAGAATTATTATTTAATATATTACATACTTATTAATAATATATATTTTTTTAATCAACTTTGAATAGTGAACATGGAAATGAATCTCATCGCGTCGTGGAGACTCTATTCCGTACGTACGCACGAGTGACAATATCATTATATTGATGGTGAAATAGTATGTAATTGAATGGTGTATAATATATATAGAATAATTTACATTTTATATTTATTATTTACATCAGTTATACTCATTATTATACCCATCCAAATAATTAGGTGTTTGAATAACAAACTACACCACGACGTGGAGACGGTAAGCCGTACGTACACACATATGGTGACTTTATCATTATAGGATGGATAGAATAAAAAATATGGTTGTACCATTTTTATAATAACATAAAATTTTATATAAGGTACTGGAGTTATTATTTTATTAAGGACACAAAAACGAAAGAGGAAGTGGAAGTGGAAGAAGAAATATCTTCAAAGAGGGTGGTAAATGTTTTACCTCTTCTTCGGGTGTTTCCTTTTGAGTTGATCAAAAAGTATACTTAGGATGGATTTATGATCAAATTAAAGCCCATAGGTTTAAGGGAGGATAGTTGAGAAGTCATTTGGGTAGGTTTTGAGCGAGCTAAATGGCTTTGGAGATGTGGAATTAATATAAGGCGAAGTACCCTTTTATAAGAGAGGTGACAATCACTTTATGAAAATCTTAAAATATTATTTTATAATAAAATCATATTTGCGTTATAATGTATCAAAAATGATTTATTTCTATTATAATATGGGTATGGGTCGAAAAAAACTCAATCAATATGTTTTAAATGGGTTTAGGAAACCATATTATCCTTATCTTTTAGATTTAACCCTTAGTAAAATAGTTTAACTTTTACCATGTATTCTTGTATTATTATAATAATTGGTTAATAAACTTACTGTAATATGCCAAGAGAACTAAAAGTTGGTCATTAATGTTATATATATATATATCATTATATGTGTTCTTTTGAATAACCTTATATTTTTAGGACTATTATTTAATTTAATAATATAATATTTGTTTTAAAAACACATTTATGTCAATTTTGACACTATTTAGTATTTGGTTTTTTTGAAAGTTATCAAACCTGATTACTTAGAAACAAATACATTTAATCAACCCTAAAATGTCATATTAACCTATAAAATTCGTTTATGTCATAAAAACATTGAAATTATATTTATTTAAATATTTATAAATCCATATATTTGATTAATTCATTAATAAGGTAATTATTGCATCATCATTGTGTTATACTAAAATTAAATTATTTAATGACTAAAAATTATAAATAAAATACCATTATATAGGAAATCGTTTTATATTTCTAATAAATATTTATAGTAGAATTTTAATTCATTGAAGCCCTATATTAAAAATGTTTTAGTTTAAAACATTGAATTTAACAGTTTTAACTCTTCTTAAAAAAAATAAATGTTCTAATCAAATCCATGTGGACCAAAAATATAATATTTTATTCATAAGGATTTATTTGGGTGGAAATACACTTATGAAATAGAATTAGGACATGTTTTTGGGTAATTATAATATAATTTTACCATTAATTACCTTATTTACATTTAACCTTGGTAAATAAAAGTCAAAAGTTACTATTCACAAAAAAAATTATTAAAATCATATCGATCCACATATTAATTAATGATATCAACTGTGTCTCTTGGATTTTTTAAAATTAAACTCATATAAATGGTAAAATTTGGTTTAATGAAAATTTGCAAATGCACCTAGAAGGTGGGTAAAAGTGGTTTAAAAGTTCAATAAAATTTTATACATCTAATTTTATTATAAAATGACTCAAATGAATTAAATTGAACATATATAGTATTATATATCAATTTTAAGTTAAAATATATTTAAATAAAATAAATAATTATTTTAAAAAAAATTTGGTTTAAAATAATCACGTAGTGTTTTTCACTATTCATCAAAAATTGAATGTTTTCAGAAAAATACACAAAATTAACCCAAATATAATTTTGATATTGCTAATTCAAAAATTAAGTATATTTTATGAAATTATAAACATATATGTTAGATTTATTAATTTAAAATTAATTCCCATTGTCAAAACAAAAAAGCGGGTTTTTAAAAAGAAAAAACTATCAAACTATAGACATGAGTTTATGTCAAATTTTAATGTGAAATTACATATAATGACTTAAATTGTATTAAATGATAAAAATATTATCTAATTATACTTCAAGACCAATAAAATTTATAATTTATCACTATAAATTATTTTGATTAAAAAAGTTTTTTTCAATGAAAATTTAGTATTTTTCACTATTCACCCATATATGAAAGTTATAAGAAAAACCCCAAAAATTTATCAAAACAAAATTTTTGTGTCCTGATTCTAAAGAAGAAGTTTATTTTTTCAAATTTAATATATTAAAGGGTCAAATATATGATTTAAAAATGGTTATCCATTAAAAGATGGTAAAATTTCATTTTCAAAAAAATACTTCCTTTATCTGGAAAAATGAATTTGTTCTTATATTGTGTCTATGAAACAAATAATATGGATGTTAAAATTTATATGGAATATATATAACAAAAGGCCTCTGAGCGGAGTCTACCCATGCTTCCGCGGCGGCTAGGTTTCCACCTCCTGTGGTGTTTTCCCCTTCCCCCTCCGACCTGGTTCGGCTCGGCTCTTTTGGGTCTCGGATCGGCGTGGCGTCTTCATTAGTCTGAGGTTCACCTCTCCGGATTCCACTCCCAGTGGCGTTGGATCGGTGGTGTTTCGGCCTGTGTCTTGGCGTGCATCAATGAAGTATCTGCTTTGGTGTTCTCCGTTGGCGACGCCTCTTCAGATTTGTCGGATCGAGCTTTCCGTCTCGGTTCTTCCACCGCATCCTGGAATCGCCCCAAGTGGTTCCGGTGGGTTTCCATGTGGAGCTGCATTGTTCTTCAGTTCTGGAGGGGGGAGGTTTTTTAATCTTGCTGATGTGCGTTTTTTGCAGGGTTTTTCATTGATTTATTCTGGATGTGATATTAGTTATCTGGTTTGGATTTGGATCTGGTTTTTTTGTTTGCCTTTGGACTCTTTCGGCATTGTGGTGGCGTCATGTTCTAACAATGGTGGAGCGTGAATGACAGTTGTATGGTTTTGAAGGAGGATTGGCTCTGAAGGAAGAGGATAGAGAAGAGATGGTGGAGTTTATGAGGATTTTGCACTGGGTTTTTCTAATCCATTTGTTAAAGATGAACTTTTCTATTGAGTTGAGTTGCTGAAGGTAAAATTGATGATAATACTGGTTGTTTTCTAGTTGGTTTGATTCCTATGATATGTAATTGTATGATTTTTGTTTGAACTTCTTTTTGAGTTTGGGTAAGATGTTCACCCTCATCCATTTTCTTATTTACTGCACTTTTTATGTCTCTTTAATAAATGGTCAGAGGTTTTTCCACTGAATGAACTTTCCTAGTATAGAACAGAAAATGAAGATAATACTATTTATAACCTCTTTTGAACTTCTAGTTGGTAAGTTGTGATGCTCACGAACTCGGTGTTTCATTTAGCGCAAGTTATTGAATTAAATTGAAGAAATAACGTACTATGAAATTTTGGGGTGTTACAATTCCCCTAAATATATTCAATATTTTTTTGAATGATTTAAATGGTATTACAACTATCTTAAATCATGTGAAAATAATTTTAACGTCATTAATAGTGGACAAGAAATGTCACGACCCCCTCCACCGGATGAGAGCCCCTCATGGGATGATAATGAGAAAAGGGGGATTCTGACTGCCCTAGTCCCTCCTCTTGTTGGCCCATGTTTGGATACCCCTATTCAGGGTATAATAAACATGAATATGGGAGTAATTACCATATATTAGAATAAGAGTAAGAGCGTGTGATAAAATACATACACTAATCAATACTTTCTCCGAAATATATATAATAAAATCCCATGTAAAGGAAATCAAATTCATTTCGTAAAAAACTACTCAATGAAATTAAACAGACACCACAAAGGTAAATACAATAGTTACCAAGATGCCCATATATCTCATGAAAAACCATGATCTAGTAATATCCAGCCATATCTCCAACATGTACTAACAAGCCTAAACATTAGTTTATATATATTTAATGTGATCATATTAGTATACTCAGTTGGATATTCCAAAAAAAACACTCATTCAAAAAAATAAAGAGTAAACGCTAAACCATAATGAAAAATAGTGAATCTAACTCAAGAAATAAATATGTATACTAATATCTCATCCCCAATGTATAACCTTAACCATATATCACATTTTATAGGTAATGTAAAATAATAATGAAATATCATGGTTAACCTATTCCCTATCCCCTAATAGTTTTTCATTCCTCCCAAACATCCCAAATCATAATCAATCTCTCTCTAAAATAATCCATCTAGAAGACACATGGGCATGGAATCAAAAAACAGATATCATGTATTATATCATTAAATCAAATTAAAACACATCTACATATAGTAACCAAGTAGTTTTTAAGAGCCACCATAGGTCGTATGAAATGTATCAGACATCAAGTATTATGCCTCAAGCTATCACAAATAAACTTAGTAAATACCTCAATCCATCATAACAAATAAAAATTAAACCTATAATAATACTATGATACAATATTCAGTGTTAAATGTATATGAAATAAACAGAAGTCCTCATATCCCTCTACACCCATATATGGGAAACCAACTTTTGTGCATACTAGTATACGTAACTGCCAAGAGAATAGAATGGGTCTAGTGGGGTAGTTATCAATCCTTCATCCCATAAATAAGATGGGGGCAACATATAAAATTTTAAAAAATATATAAGATATATTATAGCTCATAACCACACTATGGGAATAACAAATTTTTAAACTCAAATGCATTGACCGTTTCTAGTATTCATATGTACTGATGCAAAGAACATATATCCAATAAGAACACAAGAATTTTAAAGTGGTACATTAATTAATTATTTCCTTTTTTATTTAATTTTATATTAATTAATTTATTATCCCTTAAATTATGAATTAACATTATTTCATGATGCATTCATTAACCACCACTGTGAAGTCCATTACCTTATGGAATAATACTAATTGAGGCCATGGTTTATCATGATTAATATTATTTTATAATTTTTATTACATAATCAACATTATCATCAGTTAGTAATTATTAATTCATTATTAGTATCATGCCACAATCCATGTTTTCTAGGAAAAATATCCTTAGTGACCACTTCGAGGAAACAGGAAACCAAACCCATCTAGTTGCCTCATGTAGTGGGGAAATGATTAAAGATAAAATAAAAAACCCTTCCATTAAACATTAAATAGATTAATAATCATAATTACCATCTCTCATCATCACAATAATATGTAATCTCATCATTAACCTATCACATCGTCTCATTGTGTCATCATTTAGACCCACATGCATATCCTGATTCATCTCACCATCATAGGAGACAACTACTACCACATAATCTAAGAAACCTTGATCTATATCACATCATCCATCCAAGGATCATAAAATAGCACATAGTGAAGCTCACTTCAAGATCACATCATATGACATCAAGAATCAATCATAGTCAATAGGGCAATATTTTCCCTAATAAGGAATCTTGTCCTTTCACATAAATGAGCTCCCATGTATCCAATCAGGGTTCACTTTACCTTCAAATGAAAATGAGATAATATTGACCTATTAGTTAATTTTTTTTAATAATTGGTTATCAATCTATCTTTAATTAGAAAAGATATTATTCACCTATTTTAACTATGAGAATCCTATAGAATCAGGAGATTAATATGAAATCAAATGATAAACATGATTTTAAAATTAAATATAAATTAAAAAAACATAGATAAGTACCCTTACCATTAACATGAATTTAATTATTTTTATTAATGATAATTTACATGATTTGTAATATTTATAAAATTTCATCAAAAGATGGAGTTACCTATTCAATTAAACATGCACACTCTCATCAGTTTCGTTATTATCAAATTAAAAAACACCAAATTCATTAATCACAAATCATTATTCTCCTACCTATTAATTATGTATAAATTCTAGATTTATGTAAATTAAAAGTTTCAATCATGAAAAATTCTAATCCATAGGATAACAAGGCATACTAACAATAACATTATATATAGATTACTATCATTGAAAATTAAGCAGCAAACCATTATCATGATGGAAAGAAAAAACAAGTGATGAATACAATAAATTCATAACTGATTTGGTTAAATAATTATAATGATTATTTTAATTAAACCCAATCGGATAAAAACATGATAAATTTATATTTTCATGTAAATAGGAGAATTAATGAATCTCATACCATGAAAAATGAATATCCAAGAAACTCCGTGCACAAAAACATGGGGTAAGCACATGGTGGAATGAATGATAGATAAATAAAGCCACAAGAATAACGGTTACATGAATTGAAGGTAAGTGTTATGAATCTTAATGTATCAAGACAATGAAACCATGATGGGTGAAAGAAATTGTCATTTTATCGATTTAACAGGCATGATGATCATATTTTCCATATCACAAGGATTTAATTCCAACTAAAACTGATATTATTACACTACATAGACATGGAATGATCTAAAAACTCGAACCATATAGAAAATTAATTATATAGGTATCCTTGATGAATTATCATTACAAGGTTGTTGGTTTTCTCAGTTGAATGGTTTGCATGTTCATTTTCATGAAACATGGTGAAATATCCACATAGGATTTTTCAGAAATTCTATGTCACCACATTGCCAAAATAACAATATAGATGAATTATCATTATATATAGAAGACCAATGTAATTATCCCTCTATCCAAATTCACCATATAACAATTTCCACACAAAATTTAATTCCCCCAATATCTTAATCATGTAGCCAATTTTAAACATTTTCGATCTATGTAGTTGATCTAGTCATGAAGCAGATTCATATAGTCGATCCATGTAGCCTATTAGATAATCTAACCAATTCATCCACATAAAAAATTCATTCATATATCTAATTCGTGAAGCCTATCTTCCATGTTACTGATTTCACGTGGAAGATGGTTCCATACATTAGATTCCACGGAATGTGAGTTTGGCTCTCACCCAAGCATTGAATTATCCTTCATGATGTGAATATTTTCCTCATTTCATATTTGAGCTGAAAAACACATCTAATCTCTCTTTATAACTTCTATGAGAACTAAAAGATTCATAAACACTCAATGTGTTACTTTATAAGGATATGGGCCCTTATATCTGTTACTACAAAAAGCATCTTTAAATGTGACATTAGTAATCAGTGCTAGAAAAATGCCCTCAGAAAGTCCATATTTATTATCACTAATAATTTTGGACCTTTATCGGCGCAAAATAAAAGCATTGATAAAATTAACCCTTTATCAACATTTTTATTTTGTGTTGTTAAAATTCCCCTTTATCAGTGCTTCATTTTTAGAACTGATAAAATGTGCCCTTTATGAGTACTAAAAATACAGCACCGTTAAATGGAAACCTTTATATCCCCATTATTAGCATTGATAATTATAGACAATAAAATGAAATAATTAAATAAATATTTTTTTAACAAATTTCATTAATTAGATAATTGTTGTTAAAGATGAATAAATTGAATATACATATATATATATATATATAATTTAAAAATTAATAAATAGTATATATTAAATATATATATATGTGTGTGTGTGTGTGTGTATGTATCTATGTGAAAAGAATAAAATGAAATAATTAAACAAATATAAATTTTAAAAGAATCAATTAAGAAAAATATTGAACAATTTATTAAATAAATAATTATTGATAAAAATGAATAAATTTAATATATATATATATATATTAAATATTTATAAATTTTATATATTTAATGTATATATAAAAGTGAATATATTATAAAACAAAAAATTATTAAATTATTAAATTAAGAAATTATTCAAAAAATAATTAATTAAATAATTAATTATAAAAAATGAATAAGTATAATAAAGATATTAATTTTAAATAGTAAAAATTTTATTATATTAAATATAAAAATATATATAACATAAATAAATTGTTAAATAAAAACATGTAAATGTATTATTCATTTGTAATGCTATTTGATTTTTCAATTTAACATACATCACATATCGTGTGTTACATTAATTTCCCATATATATATATATATATATATATATATATAAGTTAATAATTTAGTATTCTATACAAATGCAAACAAACCATCTTTACACAACTTATAGAAACACATACACCTAATATATATGTAATTTATTCATATTTTAGTACATTTTTGAATTTCATTTTCACGATAGATTTAATATATTATGTGTTTAATCGGCCAATTTTATTTATTTGTTTGTAATACTATCACATTTAGGAGAGTCATTTTTATTATTTTTTATTTTTTATTTTATTTTAGAATTTTATTATTTTTTATTATTTAATTATTTATATATATATATATATATTATGTTTTATTATTTTCAATATATATTCATCTTACTTCATTAAATCTATATCCATATTTTTTATAATTAATATTTAATAAGTAAAACGTCTCAATTTTTACAATATTTATAAAGTGTGATCATTTTGAATTATTTAATTTCTTGAATTTTTAAAATGCATTTATATGAAATTATATATCCACTAATAATGTAAGAAAAATATTTTTAAATAAATATATTTCAAATTTTATATTTAATATATTTAGAATTATTTTAAATAAATAATTATTGTATTTTAACTAATTATTTATATAAATATAAATTAAAAATTATATATATTTAATAATTATAAATTTATAAGAAAGTTATTTTAATAAATTATTTATCAGTGCTAAAAAAGAGGAGATAAATCATGATATATTTCAGTGTTTAAAAATTGTTGTTAAAAACAATTTTTATCAATGCTAAAATATTAGCACAGATAAAGATGTTTTTTATCAAAAAATGTTATGTGATGATCAACATCCATTTTACCAGTTGTTATCAATCTAAAATAGATAAAAATAATATTTATTAGTACTTTTTTTATAGCACTATTAAAATTGTTCCAGATCACTTTAACAGATCCCAAACTGATACTTAGTTTGTCATGATTCTCAATCACTCGCTGAAATCTCTACTACCAGTGCGAATAATCATTTTTACATTGAATGAATCAAAGCTAGAATCCAATGTATGAAAATTTCTAATTTTCATCATTCATTTTTTTATCATTTGTTTTCACATTTTTCATTTTGCTTTTGACACTATTCTTTACAACGATGAACTCTACATCTCATCTCTCTGCTAATGCCGACATGACTCATCTAGGTTATTGTAAGGATAATAAATAATGACCATGATATTATTAACATGTTTTTGTGGACTATAATGATGAAATGAATCATATTATTTCACTATATGTTTTTATCCAATAATATGATGATAGAAAAATACAAAAAACCAATATGTATGCTTTCAATACAGTCTTTTCCTATTTGTAAATTGGATGAAATAAAAATAGATTTATGAACTATATTTTCAATACGAACTAAATAAAAAATAAAAATAAAAATATTTATAATATATTGTATGATCTGATTATAAAATTTGAACAACCATTTAATAATAATTCTTTAATAAATCATTTTTTTGAGTGGTAACTATTCCATTATTCATTAATGTTTTGGTAGGGTAGTGTCAATTTTATCATATTGATCAAGGTAAAATAGTAAAAATAATATTAATAATTATATAAATATCATATATATTAATTATATACATATTTATAATCATCTATAAATTTAATATATGAATAATTAATCACCACTCTTTGTGGTGGTGGTAGTACACATATACGCATGAGCGACACTATAATTATTTATTAGGTGGAAGCATAAGAAGGTAAATGATATATTATATTTTTAGATTCATAATTATATAAAATAAAAATATATATTATTTATTTCATTATTTATAACAATATATATAATGTGGTGATGATTATTTATTTAATCCTCTATGAGGAAATGGTTGGTGATACTTACACAATAGCGATGTTTTCATTTTTTGTCGGATTGTAAAGTGGTGGTGAAAAGCTACCCCATAATCATAATGAAATATAATTATATTTTTATATTATATTAATTATTATAGGATAGATAAAACATATTTAAGGGAAATATAATAAGAGGAATACATTGAATGACTCAGTAAAGACGCTTACCTATTCTTTGAGAAATGTCCTCTGGCTCACACCATAAGCCTTCATTGGAAGGTATCAAAAGAAGTAATCAAGTTGAATAGTGTAATGGTATTATCTCAGAAGGCTTGTATGTATGTATTTTTTGATATACCAAAGCGGATCCTCCATGGATTGGGATCCATGATGCGGAAATTTGTTAAAAAAATTAAAGGTACAGAAAAATGAGGAATAAATGTTCAAGAGGTGACAACACCACATCAAAAGGAGTACAAAATTTTCAGCATATACAATAATTCTCACCTCTTCCTAGGCCGGCCCCGACCTCGATTTCCACCCTGAGGCACTATGTGATACCCTATTTTCCATTGAATTGGCTGCAAATATGATGCCTGATCAGTTATCTCTTCCACTTGATTTGAATCCATAGCATTTGAAACATGCCTTTGGTCATCCTGAACAACCTATTCATCCTGGACCGCCACCTCCTCCTAAAACATGATTGCTTCCTTATCAGCTGCCTATTGTGGTACACTCTGAACAACCTCCATCTGCTGCTACTCTGTACCCTGAATTTCATCCAGAAGATCCTATTGTATGGTGGATAAATATTAATTGAATACATTATCAACACCTTTATCAGGGATCAGTATATTTATTGGATCCTTTTCAATATTAGGATGTAGAAAATGACCATGTTTTTTATTACTAAAACCTGCACTATCAAGACCCTCAATACTGAGCAAGTCAAATTCAGTTGTGTTAATAGAGTCTAACATAGAAAAAGAAATTAAAACCATCTTTGTCCAGCCCTGGTGATAGTTTTGCTGAGGTTTTCAATGAGATATCCTTGGAATCCCCATAAAATTTATGCAACTGGGAGGCTGAATCAGTATATTCATCAACATGAAAATCAGTTTGTGCATTAATCTAGATGGCATTCGGCACCACATCATGGAGAATAGGAGTGCACCATCATGATCAGTAGGTTCAGAGTGCCTATCAGTCAGAATCATTGTCAGCCAATTCAGACCAAAATTTTCTTTTATCAGTTGGTCCCCTAGCATAATCGTCAGCAACATTCAGGGAAACATCACCACAACTAACCACGTGTTGTGGTGGGGACACAGGATCCCCACCAATTGGGGCCTCATTTAGTCCTTTCTTGAGAACATCAAAAAATGAGGAAGTAAACTTCTTCTTGAATACCTTATTCCCAGTCTGTCTAGTACATTCTTGATCCCTCTTACGCTGATCAGCAGAGTTCCCAAGAGATTTACACAGAACTCAGCTGATATTCATTCTACATTGATCACGCGAGTGACCAATGCAAAGATAGAATTCACAAAAATCATGTAACCATTCATACTGTATTGAGAGTTTAAGCTTAAAATCACTAGCCACAAGAAATATAGTATCAATCAACTTATGATCTAGATCAACCTCAACTAGCACACGTTCAAAGTGAACAAACCTAGTGAGTTTAGTTTATTTTTCAACCTTAATAGGATAACCTACAGTAGAAGAGACTTCCCACATAATTTCTGGATGCCAAAAGAACAAACTAAAGCCCCTAATTCTAATCCATGTTTGGGTTGAAGAACTCTTTATTGCAAAGGGGTCTGATAAAGGTTCCCATTACTAAAGAAAAATAAACCCCGACTTCAATGGAATTGGTCTAAATCCCTAAGAAAAACATAGAATTTCTTTGGATGGAAAGACAATATGATACATACGTTTCCCAAGTGAAATCAGATTCCAATCACTAAAGCCCCAGCTCTGAAGCAGTCGATCCTTGATATCAGCAAGCGTCAATGGAGAATCCATTTACTAGGCAGAAATCTGAGAAAGAAGGGAAAACCCACACTACATGAGACAATCTTCAAGAATTTTTGGATTTTCTTACAAAAAAGTGATAAACCCATTTTTGGTGATTAATCATTAAGGGACTTCGAGGTTTTATAAATATTTGAGAAAAACCTTGAAAGGGAAAAAAAGGACATTACTTGATCAATATTCGCCTTAGGGTTCTGTGCTTCCTCCTTTTCCACCTCAACAGGAATAGATAGAATCACAATTTCTTTAGAAGCCTTTTCCGGAGGGATGAAGACATCACTGGGATTAAAGAAATAATCAAGAGGTTCTAACATTAATCAAGAAAACACAGGTACAGATCACTGGAAAAACGCCACCGAAGGGAACCCATATTCCTTCGTCCTCCAAAATGAAAATAATATAGGAGAGGATGTTCCCTTCTATAGGTGATGGAAACAACACACATGAAATTACTTAATGCTTACTATAATATATGGTCACTTTCTTGATAAAGTTGGCCCAAAATGAAAATAATTCAAATTAACAATAATATAAGGTCTAAATATCTTCATAAAATAATAATTAGATATATTTATGTTTTGTTAATACCTTTATCATTTAGTTTAACACTTAGTAAAACTGTTTTAAACATAATGTTTGTAACAAAAAATTATTATTTTTACTATTCATTACCACTAAAAAATTAATATAAAAATCAAGATCGTCATAAATTTGGTTGAATAAAAATATTTAATCTATTTTAAATTATTATAATTCTATATGTGATATTAAATTACATTAAAATATGTTGTGAAAACACAATAGAAATAATCTTTTTCAAAAATTCACTTCAGGCATAAAATAAAATTTAAATTTATTACCATCCTCGTCAAATAAATTATTTCAATATTAATATATTTTATTGAGTAAAAAATTTATAAAAACAATTATAACTATCAATCGATATAAAATTATTTAATTTATTAATATTAAAAGGAATTTCCCACAAAAAAATAATATTTATTAAACATGTGTTTAATACCAAAAAAATAAAATCATACTAAAATAAAGTATAATGATGACTCCTAAGTCATTAATTTGATAATTTAAAATTAAAGTATTATTTTGTTTATTTAATATGAAATTTATAAAATAATGGGTCTTTTAGATTACCTTATTTAGGGAAATGAAATTACTGTTTTACAAAAATTGTTATTTTTTCCCAATTCCCAGAAAAATAAATACATTCTGAAAAAAATAATATGAAATAAAATATAAAAATTTTTAGATAAAATATTATATTCATAAAATGAAATAAAATATACTATATTGGTAAAAATTAATTATAATATCAATGAAAAATACAAGAAACCCATTTTTTGAGCATAATATGGCACTCATAAAAATTAAGCATATATTAACTTAGAATTAGCCTATATATTTTCATCATATAGATACATTTAAAATTTTTATATAATTTTTTATTCATATTCATACAACTAATTTTACAGTTATTTTATAATGGTTATATTTAAATAAAAAAATTTAGTATATTGTAGTTCACTTAATGATTGGTGTTGGGTGTCATAAAAGTATCAAGTATATTTTTCAGTGTAATTAAATTTCTATAGTGTAACATAAGTTCATATATATGTATTTATAAATTTATTATTCTTGATTTTGTTATACTTTTAACTAGTAAAATATTGTGGCATCTATTCTAGAAATGTGTTGATAGTCTACATGTCACACCATTTTTACTCATGTAGGGGATTTTGCTTTGTAAAATTGTATACCATTAAAAAAGGGGTTCCTATTCCCAAATCATGATATTAATTTCTATAAGTTTGGGAATAAATTTATATTAATTATTTTAAGTTATTGTACAGTCTTGAAAAATCCACAGAAGGCAAGGAAGATACTCTCTTAAGATAAGTGGAAGAATCTACCCAATGGTCATCATCAATTTGGGAAAAATAAGATGAATGATCCGAAGATATGGTAAATGAACTAAATAGTACGCATACCGGTTCATCATTAGTGGTATGTGGCTAGTTTGACAAACTGTTCCACCCATGGACACTGTCGTTCGTGAAACGAAGGTAGAGATCCTTTGCAGGCATGAAACAAGTGGCTGCCGAAGTGAGGATCGACCAGTCTGCAGTCTCAAACTGCGATAGCCGCGAACTAGGAGGAGCCCTGCCTGGCCATGAATCACCTCGTGACTGAGTCGGTTTGTGAGAGAGGTACATTCAATATACCCCATGAACCTCAGGTTGTCTATGTCAAATGTAAGCCAATATTTCTATCATGGGCTTCAACAAAAGGTACCACATGACTGTAGATACAAACCTTTCCCCCCATTATAAAAAGTCGTCAAATGGGAGAAGTAAAGGATCGGCATATTGTGGATTAGATTCTTGGAGTTCGGCTCTTTGAAAGATGGTATTAGTATTTTGGATGAGAAAGAGGCTTTCAGGAGATTAGGAGTTCACGTAATGCAATGTTACGAGTTGAAAACTTGCAACCAATATAAATTAGAGATGAATTGTTAAGAACTAAATAATGTATATGTAAATTGGTAAACTGCGAACCAAAAATTGGTTAACTATGATGCATGGCCCCAACATGGATGCACTACCTATGAACCTGGGAGCTTATGCCCCTTCTTCGATCTAGAATTCTACGTAGCACACCCCAACGCGGAATAATCCCCAACATGTGTTTCTCCCAGCCACTGCTGCTCGAGCGGACACCAGCGCCACGTACCAATTGGGTATGCGGACCAATCCAAAAGTCGTGTACCACTCCGGTATGCGGGATGTCCCTTAGTCAGTGTACTACACTGGTATGTGGACGACCTCTCCATCTGTGTAGCACCAGCCTATATGAAGAGAACCACTCCTCATATGGCCATGTGGTCCTCCAATGCCTTTGGTGTTTCAATCCCCCAATTCACAGAAGCCCCTTCCAATTTAGTCCAATCCTACAGAATCCCATCAGTAGCCTATCCATCATCACGAAGCCAAGGCCTATACCAAATCCACTGGACCAGCATGATGAATCTTTCAGGCGCATTAGAGCTCCCTCTTAAGTTCACATAACAATGGTAGATGGAGGAAAACTGGTCCCCCCCCCCATGAAAAAATATTTTGTGTATTCATAGGTTCACATACCAACGGTAGTCCAGTGTCTGATCCTAGGATCCCCTTTGGGCTTCTCCACTCTTTAGGATTGAGATATCCCATGTGATTTTCCATTCAATGAGCTCCAATTGTGAGAACTTCTCCCCTCCCATGATGAGAGTAATAGGGAATCCCTCCTGGAGTAATCCCCACACCATCCTCACTGAACGACAATAGCCTTTCCCCTTTCATCTGAGAAGGTTAATTATTCTATCCCATTTAACACCGTACCACAAACTCCTCCAATTGAACTTCTACCTTCGTTCCATCCTCAACACCAGGGGTAATGAAAGTCTCGTGGTCTTGGTGCTCCCCATCTGCTATCATATTCCTTGTCTCCCCTTAGTGTATGTGGCTGGTCGAATCTTTCACATTCTCTTGTTTCCCACACTAAACATGACTCACATGGGCTTATAGATTTGTGATGGTCACAACGTCTGTACAATGACGATTGTAGAATAAAGTACGTGGGTTTTTGTAACACCCCAAGTTAACATGGTATGTTTCCCTTTTAATAATGTTGTAGCATTCATTATATGCAACTTGGAGTTTTAACACACCAAGTCCAATTAAACATGCTGTTATAAATAGTAATAACCACTCTTTGAAATATTTGAAATTTTATTTTCAAAAATTGATGTCATTTTTGAATTCTGAATATCAAAATTATCTTAGGTGGAATTTTTGGTACTTTCCTAAAAAAATTAAATATTTGATGAATCGTGAAAAATACTAAATTTTAATTAAAATTTTTTAATCCCAATAATGTTTATTGTTAAATAATACATTTTAGTGGTTTTAAAGTATCATTAGATTATATTTTTATCATTTAATATAATTTAGGTCATTATATGTAATTTCACATTTAAACCTGACATAAAAAAGTGTCAATCATTTGATAGTTATTATTTCATAAAAACACGCTTTTAATTTGGACAATGGGAATTAATTTTAAATTAATTTCTGCCACTTCTGTTTTATGAATTTTTAAAAATGGATTTCGTATTTGTAATTAAGATCTCCAAATTGTGTAAAAAAGTATCTTTAATTTTTAGAAATTATGAATAATTAGTTTGGTAAATATTTTATTTACCATTGTTAAAGGGTAAATCTGATAAATAAGGGTAAACAATAATATTATAATAAAATTAAATTACCGAAACTATGGCATCACACCTTTTATTTACATAACTTTTCATTACATTTTACAAACAGAGGATCTCTAAAGTCTAGTGTCTTGGAAATCAAGAACATAGTACATGAAAAAAATAAACATTCTTCTAAACCACCCATAAGGCTTCATTATAGGTTCATCCTATATGAAATTACTGCATCCCATATCCTAGATATATATATCAAAGAAAAGGGTGAGCATAACACTTAGTAAGGAAAACTAGTGAAACAATTGACATTTGACCTTCAGCAATATTAATATTAATATGATAAAAATCATAAAGACTGGAGAAATATATGAATAATAATATCATGATAAAAATAACATGAATAATAACTTTAATATGTGGCTACAACATTTAATTTAGACATTCATTAACATATCACAATGGTTTATCCCTGAGGTGTCATAAATATTACCAAGGTTATTCCCCAATGTATCGTGAAACTTGTCATCTCTAGAGATTAATTCTTTACCCAATCCATTAGAGTGATATCAGAGTGCACCATTAATATATAATTATTTTCATGTGAGACTCATATATCATAATCAAACATTTCTTAAATAACCCAAAGAGAGTAAAATAAATGGGTTTCACTTCAAAATCGCGACATTTTAAAATTTCATAAAAATAAGATCGTTATGTCATTTATAACACATGGAAAGGTAGTGAGGGTTACATGTATGTAAATTCCAAAATCAAATATATCACTTTTATGTATGTATGAAAAACCATAGAAATGAAATAGGTCTGGGTATTCAGATAAATAAAACAAGATAATTCCTTGAGAAAAAGAGAGTAAAATTTTGAGACGAAATTTCTACTGCATAACGACTATATAACATGGTTTTAGAAAATAATATAAAGGGATGGGACAAGGGTATATCATTAATAAATGAACCATTTTTATGAATAGTAACATAATAAATAGAAATAAGATCACGGTGTGGAAAATTTAATGAAACACCACAGGAAAAGGAAACATGTAATTAAAGAAACAACATGATTTTCTTTTATGAAAATTGGTCAGCCTAACAGCGTCACATAAAAATTCAGAAAATCAATTGATGAGAGAGGAAAGGGTATCTCATAATTTGGAAATGAAATGGATAGTATAAAATTTATATAATAAAAATCCACCTCATAATAAAATAGAACTATAAGACATAACATAAATAAAATCATTACTTAAAAGTGGAGGGTGAAAGGTTCACTTACCTTGTAGAGTATCTTCGAAATCATGAAGGTCAGAAAATTGGGGGGCTTGAGAAAACCATGGGAGGACTCCATGTGAGGTAAAGAGACTAGAACATCGTTTAGGGGGATTTTTGAATGAAATAAATGGAGGGAATGGGTTGGTATTTATTGGAAAAGTGAGGTAACAAATTATTAATTTCTAAGGGACACCTCGTCAGTGGTATTTGCAAAACAATGGTCTTGCCCATGGTATTTACCCATTTCATTGGACACTTGGGACACCTAATAGCATATCTTAGAATTTATAAGTTGACCATAAATCTTACATCAATATTACATCATTAATGATGTCAATAAACACTCGAAGCTCTAAACTATATTTTACTATTCACCAAAAATTCAACTGTTTCGGAAAAATCCAGAAAATTCCCCCTAACCTAATATTGATGCTCCAAATTCAAAAATAAACTCCATTTTATGAAAATAAATTTATAAATATTTTTTATTTATTTATTTAATAAAATCATTATTTATTCCAACAATACATCTTTAAATCTATAACTCATTTTGGAACACCATAAAAAAGTAATAAAGGAACCATAAAATTATCATATAACCATAATAAAATAAAGTAAAAATTTATTATTACATTTTAGGAAAATATATTTCCATCTTAAATTATTAAACTAATTATAAAATTGTAAATAAAATATTTATGACAAACAAAAATAACAAATCTTATACAATGATCATTTTTTCACTTTTAAGATGTTTAAATTTTATTTATACATTCATGGGTGAAGTTTCAATTTTTTTCAAATTTACTATTCATTATTATTCATTACTATTCAAATAGGTATGTCACTATTCATACTTTACTATTCACTAAAAATCAATTTGATCTTATTAGACTCTAAAATTTTTAGTGATCATGAATGTATAAGACCTTTTTTTGAAAAAAAATTTCACATTATTAATTATTTAATCAATACAAAATATTTTAAATGCACCTTTTTTCCTAAATTCATCAATAATACACATCTTATATTTATCCGAATACTTGGAATTCACAAACTTTTCCTTTATAAGAAATTAAAAATTTATTTATATAAATGGATTACACAAAAAAAACAAGGTCTCATTACATATCCCCTTATTACACCAGCATAGGACCTAAGTGTAATGTGTGCAATGGTGATAGAATCTTGGGGTGGCTCGGACAACATTGCCCGATTGGTGATTTCTATTAGCTTGAACTTCTCCCTTAGGTGATTCTGTTCATGTTTCGTAGGTTGAATTTTGGCTTGTGCTTGGTCCAGACCATAGCCCAGTAATGCTACCTCCTTTCAAAGATCCGAAAGATGGGATTCATATGCCCTAAGTCTACTAGATGAGGCCATTAAAACTTCTTTATATATTAATTAACCATGATAACTGTATTTATAAAAACACATCGTTAAGATTATATTTTCCAATGGTCATATTGACCAATGGTCATATTACAGTCGAAACCCAACAGTCTCATTTTAATTATACCAACTTCATTGATTAAAGGATGTAGATTTGTTGATTATAAAATAAAATAACACCCAAATTTAGGAAACAAATATAATTAAAAAGTTTGGGTCATTACATTCTTCCCCCTAAAGAAAATTGATCCTCAAAATTTAATCTTGTGCACTCTGATGAGAAAAGTTGTGGGTACTTATGTCTCATATACTCCTCCATTTTTCACGCGGCTTCTTCACATTTGTGGTTCTTCCACAACACCTTAACAAGGTGGGTAGTCTTGTTGCATGGAACCATGTCTCTATGATACAATATGTCCATCCTCTACTCCTCATAAGAGAGTTCATGATCCAATTTTACAACCTCCATATTTATTACATGTGAAGGGTCAAGTATGTACTTCTTCAAGAGGGATACGTAGAAGACATCATGAACTTGTGCTAGATTTGGAGGAAGTGCAAGCTGATAGGCCAATGCTCCCCCATGATCAATGATTTCATAGGGGCCAATGTACCTAGGGCTGAGCATTAATTTTTCACAAAACCACATGACTCTCTTCCAAGGTGAAATCTAAAGAAAGACTTTGTCACCAACATTAAACTATAAATCCCTTCGACGGTTTTCGACATAGCTCTTTTTCCAACTCCGAGCGGACATAATGTGTTTCTAGATGGAATAAACCTTTTCTGCAATCTCTTTCACAAGGTTAGGCCCAATAAGGTTTCTCTCATCAGATTCATCCCAATATGTAAGTGTTGTACTTCGATTCCCATATAGAGATTTAAAGGGTGCCATTTGAATGCTTGAGTGGAAGCTGTTGTTGTAAGGGAACTCAAATAAAGGGAGATGTTGATCCCATCAACCTTTAAATTTTATTAAGCATGTTCATATCATGTACTTGAGTGTTTTCAGATTGGCCATCAGTTTTGGGGTGATATGCCAAACTGAAATTCCATTTAGTTCACAAATCTTATTGAAGAATTCTCCAGAATTTTGATGTGAACCTTGGATCATGATCATATACGATAGACAGTGGAACTCTATGCAGCCTTAACACTTCATTCATGTAAATCTTGGCTTGCTGGCCAAGAGATAAATTTTCATGAAAGAGATAAAATGGGTAGTCTTGGTGAGACGATCCACTACAACCCATATCAAATTTTTTCTTTTAAATGTTCTCGAGAGACTACTCAAAAAATCCATAGTGATATTGTCCCACTTCCATGCTGGTATGGGTAGTGGTTGTAATACCCCTTTAGGAAGTTGTCAATCAGCCTTCACATGATGACATACCAGGAACCATAACATGTATTCAGAAATACCCCTTTTCATATTATCCCTCCAATAATGATCACGATGGACCCTATACATTTTTCTGCTACCAGGATGTATAGAGAATGTAGAGCTATGAGCATCATCCATCAACCTCTTCTTTAGTTACAATGTATATGGAACACATAGTCTCGTACAAAATTTCAGTAAAACTTCTTGATCAGTATTGAACTCAATAAACTGACCATCCTTCACAGCTCCAAACTTCTTTTATAAAAAGGATATTATTTATAATCTTTCTTGATCTTCTATAGTTGTGATGGCTGATAAATAATTTGGATTAATGTTGATGATGTACCTTCCATTATAATTCCCAAGTCCAGTTTTACAATTTCATTGATCAAAGGATCTCTTTTAATCCTCATAATAGACAGAACAACTGGTCCTTTCTTGCTTAAGTAATCAATGACTTTGTTTTCTCTTCTGAGATGATAATGAATTGAACAATCATAGTCTCTAAGGAGTTCCAACCATCTCTATTGTCTCCCATACAATTCAATATGTGTAAAAATATACTTCAAACTTTTATGGTCTGTGTATATATGACATTTATCCCCGTAATGACAGTGCCATTATATATTCAGAGAAAAAATGACTGCAGCCATCTTCAGATCATGCGTATGATTGTTATGTTCATGAGTCTTCAACTGTTGAGATGCATAAGCAATGACCTTTTTAATTTTCATGAGGATTCACCCAAGCCCATTCAGAGATGCATCGCTAAAAATAATGAATCCTTATCCACTTCTAAGAAGAGTTAACATGGGGGAATTAAACAATCTCTTCTTCAGGTCTGAGAAACATTCCTCACACTCCTTTTTCCAGATAAAATTGATCCCTTTTCAAGTTAACTTGGTTAATGGATTAGAAATCCATTAATAGTTTTTCACAAACCTCCTATAATATCCCACTAATCCATGGAAACTATGAATCTTAGTTATTGTTGTAGGCTGAGGCCACTCCTATACATCTTTTGTCTTTGTAGGGTCAACTGTGATTCCTTTATTGGTAACAATGTTCCCCACGAATGAAACATGTTGAAATAAGAATTCACATTTACTGAACTTTCCAAAAACCCTCTCCTTCCATAATGTTTGAAAAATATACCTTAGATGATCCTCATTCTCTTCACAACATTTAGAATATATCATAATATAATCAATAAAAACTACCACATAGTTATCAAGGTGGTCCTTAAAGACTATATTCATCAAATCCATAAAAATAGTAGGTGCATTAGTCAGTCCAAAAGGCATGACAACTAAATCAAAATGACCATATCTTAATTGGATGGAAATTTTTGGAATAGCTTCATTATTCACCCTCAATTGATGATAACCAGATCAAAGATCAATCTTAGAGAAGAATTGATCCCCACAAAGTTCTTCAAATAAGTCTTCAATTCTTGGAAGTGGGTATTTCTTCTTTACTATGATCATGTTCAGTTCTCTGTAATCAATGCATTTCCACATCGATATATCCTTCTTATTCACAAAGAGAACAAGTTCTCCCTCAGGAGACACACTCGGTCGGATAAATGACTTCTCCATAAGTTATTGGAGTTGCTTCTATAATTCCTCCAGATCCACATTTTCCATCCTATACGGGGTTTTTGATATTGGATGAGATCCAGGTACGAGTTTTATAGGGAACACTACCTCTCTTTTTGGGGAGGTCCGGGAAACTCCTCAGGAAATATGTTAATGTTTTACTAGACGATGAGGACATTTTCTATCCTAAAACTCTCATTTCCTTCTTCTTATTCACCGATTAATTATATAAAGAAGGATATATGAGGTTCTTCTTAAGAATTATTAGTTTGAGATATCTCTCCTTGGAAGAAAACTATAGGTTTTCCATTCAAGACTACTAAGATTTGCTTACTTCTGCATTTGATCTTAGCATTATACTTTGAGAGCCAGTCCATACCTAGTATAATATCAAATTCTATAATGGAAATGACTACTAGATCTGTGATAATATTGTGATCAATAATGTAAATACTATAGTTTCTAAACACTGACTATTCTTGGATAATCCCACCAGGAGTCTTGAGTGATAACACTACTTTTAGCAAGTCGGGGGTTGATTCCAAATTCTTTGCAAACTTGGAGGAAATAAAGGAATGTGTAGCACTAGAATCAAACAATTTACATGCTAGAATTGAGAGAAAAATATGATTACCTGCTATCACATAATTTGGAGCTTCAACTTCAGATGTCGTGATAGAAAAAGCATGACCTTGCACCCTTGGCCTTTGCTGAGGCTGATAGTGGCTCCCCTCTACTACCATTGGATTTGGACAGTGCTGGGAAATGTGTCCAAGTTGTCCAAACATAATGAACTAGAAATCAGGTAGGTCCTGAAATATCGTCCCCTTATAGTTAGTGTTTGGAATTTTAGGTTTCACCTCACTATGACAATTCCTCGCAATTTGACCATCATTTCCACACTTGTAGCATTTCCCGCTCCTGAGTAGTTCCCTAAATTCTTCTTCCCACATTTATTATAGGTGGGAAATTTCACTTCCTTGCCTCTTCTTCCATTATGAAAGGACCTCCCTAAGTTGGCCTCCATCAATCTCATTTTATCATTTGAATTCTGAGACCACTGCATTTCACCAAACTCCAGTTCAACTTTTATTTCACTCCGTATGATCTCCACATAGATGTAATAGTCTCGGATGGATAAATTATTCTAAAGATGTGGTCTCTATCCACCAAAGAATCTATCAACCTTACCACTAGGATCCATGGGAATGGTTTAGGTATAACATTAATGTCTTTTAAAGTTCATCTCATAGCATCACACAGATTCATTCTCCTCCTACTTCATCTTGGAAAACTCCTTCTCTATTATTTTTCTCACGGAACGAGGGAAATAATTACAGAAGAAGATACTTAGGAACTATTCCCACTCCATATCATCAACCTCCACTCATTGCCTCTTGTTTTTAATCAGTTCCCACCACTGATCAGCTGATCCTTCTAAGAGATAGACATCCAGGATGACCTTATCTTACTCTGAATAGCGGAGCACAGAAACTATCTTCTATATAGAGCTGGTCCATGTTTCAGCAATCAATGGTTCGATCGATCCACTGAATATTGGTGGTCTTTAACACATAAAGGACTCAATAGAATGTTGTTCCCTTCATAGTGAAATCGGTCTCTCAGCATGATTCACGTTATTTCCCATAACTTGAGTCATTTGGTTCATCATTCGCATGAATTTTTCCATTTCATCTTTCATCAGAGGTCCTTCAGCACATGGTCCATTGCGGTCGCCATCTGCAAGGTTCCTCCTATTTCTATACATTTCTATAAGAATAAAACCATAGTGGGAAACTTATTTCAATTACGAATCTTTTAATAATAAAGGATTTTATTTCTTAAAACTTCTTTAACCAATTTCATTTCTCTATAAATCCTTCATAACGATTTATAAAAAATTTATGATTAACCAAACATGTCCCATGGGAGTGTCGTAAAAAAGAGTGTATAAAGGCCCCTTTTCATGTACCAGGATACCCTGGGTCATGCCCAAAACTCCTTGTCGGAGTTTTCACTCTTAGGTACCACTGTTCGTAAGCCACCTCTACATGCTCATATCCATACAGGGATGTATTTTCTTGATAAACCACTTACTCAATACTCACAAAAATACCCGGAATTTTTGAAATATTTAATCATTTCTATATGATTCTTCTTAAATTTTTCATAGCCTAATTTCCATATATAACTAAACTATCATTTGATACCAACTATGGTATCTCTCCTTCTATTTAAATAAATTTTCATTACATTTTACAAATAGAGGATCATTAAAGTCTAATGTCTTGGAAATTAGGAACATAATACATGAAAAAAACATAAAACATTCTTCTAAACCACTCATAAGGATTCATCATAGGTTCATCCTATGTACAATTACTGTATCTCATATCCTGGAGACATACATTAAAAAAAAGTGTGATCAAAAGGCTCAGTATTGAAAATAAGTGAAATAGTTGACATGTGACCTTGAGCAATATTAATAAGAATATGATAAAAATCATAAAGACATGAGAAATGTAATAATAGGAATATCATGATAAAAATAACATAAATAATAAATTTTATATGTGGATAAAGCATTTAATTTATACATTCATGAACATATCACCAAGGTTTATCCTCAAGGTGTCATAAAAATTACCATGTTTATTCCCCAAGGTATCATGAAAATTGTCATCTCTAGAGATTAATTCTTTACCCAATGAATTGGAGCACTATTTGAGTGCATATTTATTATGTATTTATTTTCATGTCATCCACATTGATCAAAATCAAACATTTAATAAATAACCCAAATATGGTAAAAGAAATGGGGTTCACTTCAAAATCGTGATGTTTTAGAAGTGCTTAATAATAAAATCGTTATGTCATTTATAACCCATGGAAAGGGAGTGAGGGTTACATGTATGTCAATTCCAAAATCAAATATATAATTTTTTTGTATCTATGAACACCCATAGAAACTAAATTGGTCAAGGTATTAACATAAATCAAATAAGATAATTCCTTGAGAAAAAGTGAGAGAAATTTTTAGATGAAATGTTTGCAGCATAACAGATATATAACGTGGATTTAGAAAGAAATATAATGACAGGGGAAAATGGTATCCCATACATAAATGAACCATTTTTATTTGAAGGAAATTAATAAAAAGAAATAAGATCATGGTGTGGACGATTGAATTACACGCCACATGAAATACAAACCTGTAAGGAAAGAGAAAGTGTGATTTCCTTTTACCAAAATTCTCCAGCCTAACGGGGTCACATACATATTTAGAGAATCAATTGATGAGAGAGGAAAGGGTCTATAATCATTTTGAAATGAAATTTACAGTAGTAAAGATATGGAATAATAATCCCCCTAATAATAAAATGGAACAATAAGACATAACATAATGGAAGTCATGACTTAAAAGAGGAGAGTGAAAGGTTCCCTTACCTTGAAGAGTAACTTATAAAGCTTGAAGGTCAGAAACTTGGGAGGCATTAGGGAACCTTGGGAGGACTTTTGGGGAGGTAAAGAGACCACAAATTCGTTGAGGAGGATTTTCGAATTAAATTAATGAGGGAAATGGCTTGGTATTAATAGGAAAAGTGAGGGAATAAATTATTAATTTCCAAGGGACACCTCATCGATGGTATTTGAAAAACCATGGGCTTTACCATCATTTTTCCCATTGGTATTGGACACTTGGGACACCACATAGCATATCTCACTATTCATAAGTCTACCAGAAATCTTACATCGTCATTATATCATTAATTATGACATTGAACACCCAAAACTCAAAAATGTGTTTTTATTATTCCCTGAAAATTCATCTGTATTAGAAAAATCCCAAAACTTAACCCTAACCTAATATCAATTCATTGAATTCAAAAATGAACTCCATTTTATGAAAATAATTTTCTATATAATTTTAATTTAATTTTTAAATAAATTCATTATTTATTCCAAAAATACAACATTAAAACTATAACTCATTTTCTAACACCTTAAAAAAGTAATCAACATCCCATTAAATTATCGTATAACCATAATAAAATAATGTTACAATTTATGATTACATTTTACAAAAATATATTTCCCTTATAAATTATTAAATTAATTATAAAATAGTAAATAAAATATTTTTGACATACAAAAATACCAAAACATATACTATGATCTTTTTTTTTCAATTTTAATATATTTAAATTGTATTTATAAATTTATGGGTGAAGATTAATTTGTTTTTCCAATTTACTATTCTTTACTATTCATATGTGTTTGTCACTATTCATACATTACTATTCACTAAAAATCAATTTTATCTTATTAGACACTAGAATTATCACTGATCACAACTGTAGAAGACCTATATTTTGAAAATCATTTCACATTATTAATTATTTACTGAATACATAATATTTTAAATTACCACTTTCTTTCCTAAATTCATCAGTAATACAGATCCTATATTTATCCGGATACTTGAAATTCACAAACCTTTTTATAATAAGAAATAAAAATTTTATTTACATAAAATTATTAAACAAAGCAGTTAAGGTCTCGTTACATAGCCCCTAATAACACCAGCATATGACCTAAGTGTGGGGTGTGCTATGGTGATGGAATCTTGGGGTGGCTCAGACAACATTTCCCAAGTTGAGATTTCTATCTACTTGAACTTCTCCCTTAGGTGATTTTGTTCAAGCATCATATGTTGAAGTTAGGATTGGGTTTGATCCAGAACAAAGCCCAGTGACGCTACCTCCTTCCAAAGCTCCGACAAATGGGCTTCATATGGCCCGAGAGTAATAGATGAGGCGATTCAATCTTCTTTTTGTATTAATTAACCAAGAAAAGTTTATTTATAAAAACACAACGTTATGATTATAGTTTCCAATGGTCATATTGTCCAACGATCATATAAAATTCCAAACCCAACAGTCTCATTTTAATTATACACACTTCATTAATTAATTGATATAGTTTTGTTGAGTATAAAATTAAATAGCACAAAAATTTAAGAAACAAATATAATTAAAATGTTTGGATCATTACACTAACATGTGTACTATTCCTATTGGTTGATACATGTCCGACAATGGACATCCTTGGATCAATTTTGGGACCCCATGGAGAATCTTCAGAGTGATAATGAAACTTTATTTTAATTAATTTGATGTAATGAAAAAAATTACATAAACATATATCTTTTAGTAAAAGATCTTTTAAATGGGGTTATATAAGCTATCATTTCGACAATAAATACTAATTATAAATTTAAAAAGATTTCAGACCTCATTTTATTTTATTTATTATTTTTAGACATTATATAAATATATTTATTTATGACACAATGGTGATGCAGTAATTACCTTATTAATGAAAGAATCAAATAAATAGTATTATACAATTTAAAAAATATAGTATTTCAATGTTTTTATGACATCCACGAATTTTTTAAAAAAATATGACATTTTAGGGTTGATTCATTTTTTTTGAAGAAATCAGGTTATGACTACTTTCACAAAAAACAAATACTAAATAGTGTCAAAATTGACATAAATGTGTTTTTAAAACAAATATTATATTATTAAATTATATAAAAGTCTTCAAAATCTATGGTTATTACAAAGTAATTTTATAATGATTGGTATATCATTAATGAACCATTTGTGGTTTACTTGGAATGTTATAGTTAGTTTATTAAACAATTATTATAATAATACAATAATACATGGTAAAAGTTAAAAAATTTAACTAATAGTTAAATCTAATTGATAAGGTTAATATGGTGACCCAAACCTATATAAAACGTATCAGATGAGTGTTTTTCGACCCATACTCACCTTATCCTTGATATAAATTATTTTGGAGCCATAAAAAAACTGAAACTTATTTTATTATAAAATAATATTTCAATCTTTTCTTAAGGTTCCCTTCACCTCTCATAAAAAAGGTCACATCCCCTTCTCTAAACATCACACTTCCAAAGACATTTGGCTCACCCAATCCCTACACAAAATATTTTCACAATTTCCTTTACCTCAACTTAGAGGCCTTATTTTGATCAGAAAGCCAACCTATGGAGCCTTTTTGATCAACTCAAAAGGAAACACCCAAAGAAGAGGTAATAATTTCACCACCCTATTTTAAGGTCATTTCTTTTCCACTTACTCATTGTTTGTGGTTTCCATTATTAAATAATAACTCCAATATCTTCTATATACTCTGATGTTATTTTAAAAATGGTACAACTATATTAATTATTCTATCCATCATATGAATGACAATGTCACCATATGTGCATACGTATGGCTTAACTTCTCCATGTTGTGGTGTAGTTTGTTATTAATACACTTCATTTTATGTATGGGTATAATAATGAGTATAAGTGATGTAAATAAAAAATATAACATTCTAATGATTCTGTATATTTGATATACCATCCAATTAAATACGATTTCACCATCAATATAATGATATTGTCGCACGTGCGTACGTACCGATTACCATCTCCCCGAACACAATGATATTCATTCCCCATCATAAAAATGCAAGAATAATTATCCTTTTATGATTAAAAAATAAATTTTAAGAAGTTAATATCATCTAGATATGAATAAAATACACACTATATATAACAAATAGGGCTTACGTAACTGAGTAGATAAAGGAAAACAGATCAGTTAACACCTGAAACAATGATACTACTAAAATACCATTAAAAAAGAAAATATTAGAGGATCATATATGATATAATATTAATGTAAATAATTATTTTATAATTTTATAATAATTTTTTAACTATTATACAAGAGGTTAACATACCATCGACTAAGGAAATGTACAAGGTAATGGTTAATTTCACAATCAGTTTATTATCTGATATTGTTTTTAAGTAAGTATCTTCTGGGACCTATTTATCACCCATATCCATGTTTCATAAAAATTTATTGGAAAACATTTTTACTATTTACTAGACTATGGGTTAATTCCATTTATAACCTTGTTTTACTTTTTATAAAATGGGTTGAAAGGAATCTTTTCATTGTTTTAGAAACAAGGTACTTTATGACATTTTCGACAAAATTAATGTATGAATGTATTTTTTAACTTATACAGTATGTGAGGCTATTTTCCACCATTATATAATCATCAAACATTCCCAAAAAATATTATAAAAATATTTTCAAAATATTTTTTTTATAATTATGTGACTTTTAAATGATTTCAGTACAGATAGTGGAATTTATATCAAATAGATTTTATTTCATCTATGTGAACATCCTTTGATGGATTTTAAACATGTTTGATGTTTATTTATGATGATACACATCATCCATATTTTATTGAATGTTTTTTGATAATTTTTACTATGGATGTGTTATTTTTACACTATTAATGGTTTATGGATAAAGAATTGACATTTTTTTTATCTAGTTTTAATACGAATGTTTATGTTATGTTTAAACCATTTTATATGAGGAATGCATTGGAAATATTAAGTGATGTGTGGAGCCTGCTATAATACCTCAATGCAATGGTAGTTCTGATGAGAAAAACTAGTATCTTGGTAGAAGGCCCCGACCAAAACTTATTTTTTTTCTTGGGACAAGGCCTTGACATTGTGGTTATAAGGTCTGCAATTATGTATTACATCATTATGAAAGTGGCTATTGATATTTCATGTGATTATTCGACTAGTAGAATATCTAAGTGAATAAGTATATGGAATTTTTTATTTTATCTTTTCCAAATTATACTGAAGTTTATGTTTAAAAGGCTTTTGCTTTAGTCTTATACATTTCCTTAAATGTTTATGCTTATTTAAGAAGGTTTATGATATATTGTTATCCTTACTGAGTATATGAGCTCACCCCTTTATTTGTTTTGTTTTTCCAGTATGTGAAGAATTATTTTATGGTTGACCTGTAAGGAGAGAATAAAGATATAAATGTATTCAAAAGGGGAAAAAATGTTGTTGATGTTTTTACTTCATGATGTAATGTAAAACATTTGAATCCATCTAGTACTTCCAAATCTAATAAATAGATCGGTCTTTCAGGACATGATTTCTTGTATCCTGACAATGTTATGTAAAAATGCACAGGCTCGGGGTAACTATGGTCAGGGTGTTATAGTTCATATCAGAGGTTGTTTAGTACAAGCCGTGGAAGCTATATTGAGAAAAACTCTGATTAGAGAACATTACCCTAAGATAGAATTCGAGGATTAGTATAGATGAACTTCCTAGACTTTTAGTAATGAATAGATTTTATGGGTTTTACAAGAAATAAATCCATGTATGGATACAAGAATGTAGATGAACCTCTAGCACAAATGTACCTAGGGGTAAAACATGAAAACACCACTTTGAGCTAGACTTGAAAGGGAACTGGTGCTGGAAAATAGGCCTTGCGGCACTCTTGGTTATGACACTCCCAGAGGATATGCTTAGGAAAATTATGATTTTCATTACAAACCATTGTAAAGGTTTTATGACTATATACTTCATCAATTAAAACATTTTTATGATTATGGATTATATCCATAAACTGTTTAATGATAACTATTTTACAATTTTAGAATTATGTATTGTGATTCATAAACTATTATAGTGTATTACATTGTTTAGAAGTGATGCCTAGTTGAAGGAATGGTAACTGAATCAACCCACATAATCCATATAGGGATTTACCTCCTACTCAAGATAATTATAGTGTAGCTGGTGATGCAACTGGTGCTGACTAGCTTATCACCATACAGGGACAACTCACTCCAGTTATGAATAATAACCTTACCCGTATGGAGAACCCTGATCCACAATGTAGAGGATCAATGTTAGACAACTTATTGAGGAAACCACCAGAAAAATTCAATGGTAGTACAAATACACTAGTATTTGAGAAATGGATAAGTTCCTTAGAGAAATTATTTCACGCTTTGCGAAGTTGTGAAAGTGAAAAATTTATCATGGCAGTTTATCGCCTCAGTAGAGATGCAGACCAATAGTGATAATTAATATAAAACAAAATGGAAGATGAAGAAGTATAGAACATTGAATGGAGGTAGTTTAGTGTTATTTTCTTACAAAAATACTTTTTTGATGACCATCGAGCGGATATGGAATGACAATTTTTGAGTCTGAGGCAATATGAGGATTAGAATATCGCAAAGTATGAGGCTAACTTTACTAGGTTATCAATTAATGCATCAAATTATATTTATAACCCAAGGATTATGATTGATCGATTCTTTTATGGGTTAAATCCTTTCTTTGTAGATCATTTGTCTCACAATCCTTCTCATCATATGATGATATTGTCTCATGTTCTATCAAGACAAAAAAAGAATTCTCTATGTCTTATTACTTAAAAGCAAAGCCAGAGAAGAAGAGATATTTTGAACACTCTAGAAATGTAAATAATTTGAAGAAGGGAAGATTTGAATATTCATCCTATGGTAAATGTTCGAAGAAACACCCCAGTATGTGACTGAAGGGAATGATAGTCTCTTATAAGTGTGGTGGAAAATGCCACCATGCTTGTGATTGAAAGGGGAATAGAGTGGGTGTCAATGTTGAATGATATAATTGTAGAGAAAAGTGACATTATGAAAATGAATGTCATATGCACCACGAGAACATACCTCAGAAAAGGAAAAGGTAGCATGGCTATGATTATGCGATCACTACTGCAGAGGTAAATTCATTGAAATATGCGGTGGAAGATAATTTAATGGTTTCCTAATGTTTATACAATGATTTATTTTATTATTGATCATTTCATTGTTTCATATCTTCCAATTTGGCTAAGAAAATTAGATATTTTAAATTTGACTTAACAAGGGAGTTGTCAGTCAACGATCCTAAGGGATGTACCTTCAAAACAAAGATTTGTGAATCAATTCCCATTTGGGAATATAAATGTTCTTTATCTATTGATCTCACCGCCATACCTATGACTGGATTGGATATAATACTCAGTATGGATTCGATTTCACACCATGATGTGCAAATTTTTTGTAAGAAGAATGTGTTACAATTTTCGATGATCATAAGGAGTACCTTATCTATAAAGCAAAAATGTCACCACGTGATTCTTATCTAGATCCACCACCAGTAGATCTACTAAATTCAATTATTATGGAGGAATAGAATAAAATAACTATGGGCAAGGAATAGAATGTTCAAATAGATGATGTACCTATTGTGTAAGAATCTATTGATGGGTTTCCATTGGATTTACCTGGACATCCTCCCGAGAAAGAAATTGAGTTTTCCATTGATTTGATTCCTGATTCAAGGCCCATATCAATGACCCATTATAGAATGGACACTATAGAATTAGAGGAACTAAAGAAACTACTAGAGGAATTGAGTAATAAGTTATTTATTCACTGTATTGTTTCTCTATGGGGATCCCCTATACTTTTTGTTAAGAAGAAATATGGATCTATGAGTTTGTGCATTGACTACAAGGATATCAGTGCTATAACAACAAAGAACAAGTATCCCTTATCCCACATTAATGATTTATTCGACCAACTTCATGGAGCTCAATATTTTTCAATGTTTGACCTTTGATCTGGATATCATTCGTTGTGTGTGAAGAAGGAAGACATTCTAAAAACAAAATTTCGAACTGGGTACATGCATTACGAGTTTACAGTAATGCCTTTTTAATTAAATAATACACCCTCTGTCTTCATGGATCTAATGAATAGAGTTTTCAAGGAATATATTTATTACATTGTAGTGGTATTAATTAATGAAATTTTGGTATGATCAAAAAGCTACAAAATCATAAAAATCACTTGCACATTATCCTAAGGACTCTTACAAGAAAGGAATTATATGTGAAATTTAGCAAGTGTGAATTCTGAATTCAGGATATTTCATTTCATTTACAAATTGTCTTTAAGGATGGAATCTCTATTGATCATTCAAAGACCAAGGCAATCTATGAATTTCCAACATTGATGAGTATAATTGAGGTATGTAGTTTTATTGGGATAGTGGGTTATTATCGGTGTTTTTTCCAGAATTTTGCCTAACTGGCTAACCCATTAACCAAGATGACTCAAAAAGGGGATAAATTTGTTTGGACAAAAGAGTGTGAATAATGTTTTCAAGAACTGAAGTGAAGATTAGTTAATGCTCCTATCTTGACTCTACCATCAGAGATTAATGGGTTTGTTATTTATAGTGATTCTTCAAAGAAAGGACTCGGTTGTGTCCTTATGCAGAATGATAGAGTTATTGACTATGCATCACGATAGCTAAAAATTCATGAGCAAAACAATCCTTCTCATTATCTTGAGTTAGAAGCTGTAATCTTTTCATTGAATTTATATAGACGCTATCTCTATGGTGAAAAAATGTGAGATTTATACTGATCACAAGAGTTTGAAGTATATTATCTCATAGAAAGAACTCAACATGAGGGAAAGACGATGGATTTTACTACTCATGGATTATGGTTGCACTATACACTACCTCCCGAGGAAGGAAAATAAGGTGGAACATGCATTCAGTAAAAAGGATCATGGATTTTTGAACAAGATGAGAGTTGAAAGGGAGCCTATTTTCATGGATCTAGTAAATATGTATATGGAAATAACCATGAAAGGTAAAACACCAATACTTTTTCAAATGGTTACCAAACCATATTTACTATAAAGGATAAAGAGTTCTCAAAATGATGATCATGAGTTTCAAAAGAAGATTAATGCTATGAATGATGGGAGATTTAGTGACTTCATATATGAAGTTAGAATTTTGAAATTTGGGAAGAGGCTTTGTGTTCCTACAATATTTTATCTAGAAATGGAATTTTTGGATGATGCTAATAGCTCCAATTTATCTATAAACCCTAGGAGCACCAAGATGTATATAGATTTGGAAGAACATTTTTTGTGGGACAACATGAAGAGGGAGATTTCTAATTTTGTGTCAAGATGTATGGTTTTTCCACAAGTGAAAGCTGAAAGGCAATAGTGTGGAGGATTCATTAAACCTCTTCCCATAAGTTAGTGGAAATTGGATAATATTACAATAGACATTTTTATGGGGCTACCAAAGACTCCTAGAAGGATTGATTCAATATGGGTCATTTTTTATCATCTTATGATGTTATCAAATTTTTTTTCTATAAGATAAGATTTACGACTTGAACATATGGAAAGACTATATATTAATGAAGTTATAATACTTCATGGAGTACCCATATCGATTGTTTCTATTCATGATCCCTATTTTACATCAAGATTATGTAAATGTCTTGAGAAAGCCCTGGATACTGAACTTCTTTTGAGCACTGCCTACCAGCCTAAACCAATGGACCATTAGAAAATAATATTCAAACCATAGAAGAGATTTTTAGATCTTTCATATTTGAATTTCAAGGTATGTGGGATCAATATTTACCTCAAGTATAATTTTACTATAACAATAGCTTCCAATCAAGTATTCATTTGGCACCATATGAAGTATTATACTGAAAAAGATGTCACACACCAATATGTTAGGATGATGTTGGTGAAATAAAACTCGTAGGCTAGGAACTTGTTGAGTAATCGATGGAAAAATTGAAGATAATATAAACCCACATCAAATCAGCTCAAAGTAGGAAAAAGAGATTTGTTGATAACTGAAGGATGGATTTGGAATATCATATAAGAGATCATGTTTTCATGAACGTATCTCTATGGATCGGTGTTATACGTTTCAGTAATAAGGGTAAATTGATTCAAAGGCACATCAGACCTTTAAAAACTCTATAATAAATTGGAGTTGTAGTTTATCATTTGACAATGCCTCCAAGTCTCACCAATGTTCATGACGTGTTCCACATATCACTATTGAGAAAATACATGCCTGACCAAACACATGTACTCACTTATGAGGAAACTGGACTGGTACCCGATCCATCATTTTGTGAAGAGCCTGCCAAATTATTTATACCAAATAAAAAGTTCCGAGAATCTGGAAAAATAGTCCAGTAAATGATCTATCGAGAAACCATAAGATGCAAGAGGCAACGTGGGAACTCAAGAAACTTATGATGAAGAACCACCTGATTCATTTTATACAGGTATATTCTAGAAATTCCGAGGAAGAAATTATTTCATGTAGGGTAGAATATAACACCCCAAGCATCCATAGTATGTTTCCCTATAAATAATGCAGTAGATTATGTTGTATGCAACATGGAGTTTTAACACACCATAACCAATCAAACAAGTCGAAATAAATACTAATAGCCACTTTTTAAAATTTTATAAATTTTATTTTTCAAAATTTACTTCATTTTTGTATTTCGATTATCAAAATTATCTTAGGGTGATTTTTGGTACTTTTCTGAAAACATACAATGAATGATGAATAGTGAAACATACTAAATTTTAATTAAAAACATCTTTTTTAAACAAAATTATTTGTATTGTTAAATTAAACTTTTGAGTGGTTTTAAAATTCCATTAGATTATATTTTTATCATTTAATATAATTTGGGTCATTGTATGATATTTCACTTTTAATGTGGACATAAACAAGTGTCAATATTTTGATAGTTATTAATTTTTAATAAAACGTTTTTTTATTTGACAATGGGAATTAATATTTAAATAATTTCTACCACAACTGTGTTTTGAATATATAAAAATGGATTCCATATTTCTAATTAGTAGGTTCAAATTTTGTAAATATGTATCTTTTATTTTTAATCATTATGAATAATTACTTTGGAAAATATTTGTTTTTCCATGGTTAAGGGTAAATCCGGTAAATAAGGGTAAAAAATAATATTATAATAATATTATATTAACCTAACATTTGTCTTATTCTAATTTTCTGATACATGTATGACCACGGTAATCCATGGATCGATTTTGGGACCCCATGGAGCCACTTGAGTGTGATAATACACTATATTAATTAATTTGAAGTAAAGCAAAAACTGACAAAAACATATATCTTTTAGTAAAACAATTTTTAAATGGGGTTATATAAGTTATCATTTAAACTATAAATACTCATTAGAAATCTAAAAAAATTCGTACATCATTTTATTTTATTTATAAATTTTATACATTAAATAATTATATTTATTTATGAAATAATGGTGATGAAGTAATTACCTTATTAATGAAATAATACAACAAATGGTATTATAAATATTAAAATAAATATAATTTACAAGTTTTTATGATATCTAAGAATTTTTTATGAGAATAGGACATTTTAGGGTTGATTAAATGTATTTGGTTCGAAGTAATGAAGTTTTTATTATGTTCACAAAAACCAAATACTAAATAGTGTCAAAATTGATATTAATTAGTTTTTAATGAAAATATTATATTATTAAATTATATATGAGTTTAAAAAAACTATGGTTCGGCCAATGAACTTATATAATGATAGGTATATCATTAAGGAAACACTTTAGGTTATCTTGGATTTTTATTGAATGTTTATTAACCAATTTTTATAATAATACAAGTATACAATGTAAAAGTTAAACTATTTAACTAAGAGTTATATCTAAAAGATAATGTTAATATGGAGACCCATACCTATCTAAAACCTATTGAATGAGAGGTGTTTTACCCATAAACACCTTAGCATTGAAATAAATCATTTTAGAGCCATTATAAACTGTAAATTATTTTATTATAAAATAATATTTCAGTTTTTTCCTATGGTTCCCTCACCTCTCTTATAACAAACACTTCTTATGTAACAAACATGTCATACATAACTGAGCATATAATGGAAAATGGATTAGTTAACACATGAAACAATGATACATCTAAAATATTATTAAAAAAGAAATATTAGAGGATCATATATGATATCATATTAAAGTATATAGTTATTGTATAATTTAATAACAATGTTTTAACTGTTATACAAGAGGTTAACATACCATAGACTAAGGAAAAGTACAAGGTAATGGTTAATTTTATAATATTTTTATAATCCGAGGTTGTTTTTATGTAATTATCTATTGGGACCTCTTTCTAAACCACATCCATATTTCTTAAAAATGTATTTCAAAACATTTTTACTATTTACTAGATTATGGGTGAGTGTCATTTCTGCACTTTTTTTGACTTTTTATAAAATGGATTGAAAGAAGTATTTTCGTCATTTTACAAACAAGTTTCTTTATGACCTTTTCAACAAAATTAAGGTAAGAATATGTTTTTTTAACATATATAGTGGGTGTGGCTATTTTCTACTATTATATCATCATCGAAGCATCCCATACAAGCTTATAAGAATATTTTCAAAATACATTTTTTTTTCTTTTATAATTATGCGACTTTTAAATGATTTCAAAATAAAGAGAGGTTTTTATTTCAAATATTTTTCATTTCATCTATGAAAACATCCTTTTAATGATTTTAAACTTGTTTGAAGTTGGTTTATTATGATACAAATCCTCCATATTTTATTGAAGGTTTTGTGATATGTTTGACTGTGTATGTGTTATTTTTACACCATTCATGATTTATGGATAATGAATTGAAAATTATAATTCTAGTTTCAATACAAATTCTTATGTTATATTTAAACCTTATCACATGAGGAATGAATTTGACTTAGTAAGTTATGGGTGGAGCCTGCTATAGAAACTCAATGCATCAGTAGGTCTCATCAGACAAACTAGTATCTTGGCACAAGGCCTTGATAAAATCTTATTTGTAGTCTCGGAAGAAGGCCTTAAATGTGTGGGTATGAAGTATGGAATTATGAATTCCATCATGTAATCCCCAACCATACCCCACCATGGGCTGCCAATCAAGTCCTCGAAAGGAGACTAACGCTTTTAATCCCTAACCTTCCAGAACAATGTATACCATGATTCCCAACAATCCTGTATATGTAGAAGACCTCTATGAGGCATAATACCAACTTCAATGTCTGATACCTATCTATCCTTATCAAACTATGTCCTCATGTCCCTAGTAGGACCATACCTGGGCCCTGGAAATAACAATCCCTGAGGTCCTCTATGCTACTTTGGCATAAGTCCACCACCAAACTTGACTAGGCATTTGACTCCTAGAGGTCCATGCCACTTGACATTAAACTATATGGTTGGGTCCTTGTCACATGACCTTAAAAAGGTTATGAGTCTCGTTAAGTGGTACCAAACTACATGGATTCTAATTCCATTCACAAGTATACGTAGTAAGCTCATATTACAGGTTTGATCAAGACACTAAAGTCACCCTCTATCTCCCATGGATGATAATAAACTCAAGAGTTCCCAATTATAAGGCTTGAGACTAGTAATTTCTAAACATACTCAAATTTTACAATAATTGTTAATACAATGAGGGATGGTAAACCTCAAATGTAGGCGGTTCTGAATCCCTACATATACATGTGATACAAATCCTAGGGGTAATCTGGGGATACTATTCTTGGGGATAAACCAATGATTCTCAAACATAAGAACACATCATAAATCTATAAGAAAGTCCCAGAATAGGAAATAATCCCCCCCTAATGGTTGAGGAGCACAACTTCCAATACTCTCAACTAATGTGAGTTATTAAGTGTGGTTTTCCATCTCACCCAACGAGTGCCTGCCATTTGAAAATAGGTCCATGGATCATTGGATTCAAGGACTGTTGGGAATTTCTAGCATTGTGAATAAACAGGTTGGAGAAAAAGAGAAGCGATGGAGATAGGGAACCTGGTTGAAATGATTAAACAGAACCAACTCCCTTTAATCAGACACACGAACCGATAACATTCCCTTCACTACGAAACAAAAATAGTGAACTCGATGTGAATATTTAACTAGCATGATAGATTTACCCTAATATGAAACTCTCTATTAAAGTAAATGGATGATAAATATCGGACATGCCATTTTGATTATTCTCCAACCAAAACCAAAAATCAACCTGGCCGTGAGCCTTCAATCGAGGATGTAAAATAATCCTACATAGTGCCCCCTTTCATGCTCAAAAGGAGGTCCATGCAAGGTCATTAAATAAACTTGGGATTATGAGATTCTACATTGACTGGTTTGTCTATTGTTACTTTAAAAATGTTTTACCGGTATGTATTAGAGCTTCCTTCAATCCAATGTAATCTCAAAGGAATTCAGAGACACACATAATGATCAACACGCAGACCGGGCCTCTCAATCGGAAGAAGAACACATCACCCACCCAATATCTTCAAAGTTGGTTCTAGGATGCACTAATCTGAGAGTACCACCTGAACGGTACTCTCCCAACTGTGGTGGAAGATACGTACACCCTCCAGTCGGCTATGTCCCATCGATCGCTTTCCTAGTAGTGACTGAGGGATAAGTTACAGGAAGACCCTATAGCCACATGGAACTATTTCTAGAGCCTATCCCTAGAAGGAGAAAATGAATTCAACCCATATCTTAGAGAGGTGGATGAGGTCGATACTGATGACATTATCCCTACTAGAAAGGGATTCTTCTCCAAGGCCCCCGCTAGAAGATGTTGTCACAAATAGGTCATGACCTAATATCATCACCTTGAATGGGATACCACCCCAAGGATCTACACCCACGCTCCCCGAGCTCTGTCCCCTCGAACCGCCTTCCTAGGACGATCGACATACAACCAGAAATAGGTCATCACCCTCATTCCTAAGGAATAACTCTTCCACTCAGAAACATGGAAATATCACAGGCAGGCCCATGCACCTGTCCTCTCTTCCAAAGCCCACCATCCCAACAAGGTTGAAACCTACGAGCATGTGTGCACACATGCTGAGCCTCGTCAAGACCATCACCCATACAGGAGGGCACATACCTCGTAGGAGCCTCTCCCTACCTGGGATCATGGAGCCCACCAACCAGACGTGGTGACAATCTAGATCCTAGAGGACCAGATCCTCACATATTCTCCTGACGCCTTCCATCCTGATATAGTGGCGATCAAAAGGTGGGTACATCTCCTTGCCATCAAAGGCCACTGAACTCAATACAGTTGGACACCAACATAAGTAGGACCTGCTCAATATGGATGCAAGTAATGTTCTTCATCCCGATGTGGCAGAAAATGGAGAAGTAAGCTAGCATATCCCAGCACTGGGACAAACTCATTCACCTACCCCGATATAGGAGAATCATTTGTATCCACTGACAACTGGAGGGCTGGAACATGATATTCCTATTACGATAGTGGAATGGGCCCTCATACCCGTTCTATCCAAGTATGTCTCTCTACATATCTAGGCAATGATGGGGGAGTGAGTATCGATATAAGATCATTTCTGGCATACTCTCTAGAATTTAATTGAATCAGGGACAAGAACAAGGACTCATGCCCATTATCCTATCTCGCCAATTGGGTTGACTCATCTAATAGAACAGATAGCCACCTCAGAGTATATTTTCTTCCCTGCATTGGCCTAGGAGGGTTTTCGACTATATCCCGCAATTCAAGGGCAACTGTTTCAACTATACATAGTCGTTAAAACTTGAGGACACCCGTCCATCATGGTGGATGCTCTAGGGTAGGAATATATTCCTACTAAAACTCAAGATTTTCACTGGCTTATCTCGAACACATCACAATACCCAATTATAAAAGGACTCATAGGTCAAAATGTTATCAATAGTAAATGGTCCCCACTGCCTATAAGAGAGTACCCCAAATGCACCGAAGGAATACAAAAAATAAAGATGGGTCCATGATTCTGCTCTGCTAGAAGCAGGGGTTCTCAATGCTGCCAAGCCAGTATTGAAGGCTGAAAATCCTACAAACATATTACCATACTATAGGAGTGGTAGTAGTAGTTGTGAAGGTCCTCCTCACAATGTCACTACCAATGGATCTAAAGGTCCTCCCCAGGGCTCCCAAGTGGGCATCCCTCATGAGAATATAATTATGGATCACGAGAGTTTCTCTTTTGATGTGAGTCATAGAAGACCTTAGAGTGACAAGATGATTGAGTAGAAAAATGGAACTCCACTTCTTGTGGTCTACCCTGGTAGTCCTCCCCAGGGTATACGCTGCATACACTCTCTGTGCAGTGGGAGTAGAAATTATAATGGTAGTTCTTTCCATAATAGTTGCAACTGTGGATGTCCTCCCTACAGTGACATATCATTATAACAAGATGGTTATCCCCTTACCATTTCATGCACTGAATGCCCTCCCTAGGGTTTACGTTGCGATGATATTCCATGCACTCTGGCTTCCGGTTATGGTGGTATTATTTTCCTCTATAATAGAAAATGTCCTCGAGAGAGAGAAGTGAAGAAACGAGAATTCCCTACCCTCATTAAGATACATTCTGAAGTCCTTCCCCATTGTTTTCCCCACAGATATTCCCCATGCGACAACTGTAATGGTAGACCAGGCCATCATGACAGCTATGTTGGTATCCCTCGCCATCTTGTCTGCCAATGCGAAGGTCCTCCCCCCAACATCCTTAAGAAACAAGAATATCCTCCCCTTGTAGCAGTGTGTCCTGAAGCCCCCCCCACCCCAGGATGCACACTGAATTTCCAACCATGATGGTCATCATCGCCACCATGATAGTTAGTGCAAAGTCCCTCCTAACAATGGCCTTGAACAAAAAAAAAAGTTCATCCCTTTACTGTAGTACACTCTTCAGGTCCTCCCCAGGGTATGCTCTGTGGAATTATTCTTTATAGTCAAACATCATGTTGATATGGTAGTCCACAAAACTACAGTGCCAACTACCAAGGTCCTCCACATGGTGATATATCATACAGATAATAAGTTCCTCTCCCTGATGAATCAAATATAGAAAATCTCACCTATGATGAGGCACTGAGAATGAGAGAATATAGCATGTTAGATTCCCTGTCAACTATCAATGTAATACTTCCTCAATCAGGAGATGGTCTGAGACCACGCTCATTCTCTGGTCCACCCTAGATCCACCCACATAACGATTCGACCCCTACCAGCCCCACTACCTCCGATCATAGGGTCATGAAGCATCTCAGTTGGGATGATCATATAGAGGAATCCCTGGAAGAGGCACGTGCTGATGTATTACGCCCGAGGAAACAACTATCCAGAGATGATATACCGGTAATGTTTTGGCCAATGACCACCTCTATGTTTGGAATACCTTGAAAGTAGTCGGAAGGAAGCTAACATGACATCCACTCCAATATCGAGACAACACTTCGATGGTTTAAATAATACAAAATACCATATAAATGATATGTTGATCATGAAACATTATTGATGACTCTCTGAAGAGAGTTTGTATCTGTGGATAAGGAGAACAAGGGGGTCTGCATTTAACACCCCTTCCTATTCAGTAGTACCAGTTCGATATAAGGTCTTTCTATTCCATCACTTCAGGATGAAAATAATATGAAGTCCATATTCAGGAGAGGCAGCACCTTCGACAAAAACATGCCTTGAGTAAGTTTCAAAAGCATCAGGCCTGATGAGAGAGAGATATTCAAGAACTCTAGAATTAGGCTGTCGAAAACATTTGGAAGGCTTCTTTCCTGAGAAAATCCAATCAATGATCAGTTCTTTCCTCCCTATAGTGAATTAATTCATTGGTGAACTCAACACCAGGTCCATCTCCCACTCGAATGGGAGTGCACCAGATCAGGTAGTAAGTGATATCAGCTATAGATGCTGCAATACGGGACCCATCCCAGCCTACAGGGCTGGGGGAATTTTTAAAAACAAATTCCTCCATAAGACCAATAAGATGGGAAGAGGCGTAGCTCCCAAAGAATGGACCCAACCCCAACCCCCATGTCTAGGGGTATTTTTACATCAAAAAATACATCCCCAATGAGAATCATTATTCTCTTGTTTCAGGAGGATAGTTAGAAGATAAGGTTCATTTCCAATCCCTTCCTTTGAAACATCAACCCCTCCAAGAGGGAGGCATGCTAGAAGGACGCACCAAGGATCTTTCCCCATCACCCTTCGTCAAGAGACCCAATGAAAATCCCTGGAAAGAAGGGGGAAAAATGTATAAGGTGTGGAAGGTCCTCTCCCTGCATGGAAGATGTCACTAACTCCACCCTGTATTATGAATTTGTCAACAACGTGAATGTTAACTCTACAAATGTCAACGAAAAATATGAAAATCCAGATGGATTAGAGTAACATGGTTCCGTTCGGTGTGTGATTTACAACGAGCTAGTATGCGTGTACACCCAGAACCAGAGGGCTGCCCTGAACATGGCCACTCCAGTATATCCCTATCTACATCCACAGTGAGTCACCAAGAGAGAAAGGAATAGAGGCCACATTTTCCTCAAACCACCTCCTTCTCTTCACACTAAGTAACCTCTCAAGCTCCAATAGAGGATCGCTTGTCAGGAAGAGAAAATGATGATATTAAGGAAGATTAATGCCGAGATAATCCAGAGGAAATATCTTGTTAAATACGTTCCCAAAGATAAGTCACACTATGGACTTCCCACAAGTGTGCCTCAGCATCAAAGGCTTTCCCTAGCAATCAAAAAAATGTCAAATCCACCTCCCAATGCATCACCTGTCCCTTCCAACTACCTGAACATGGATTCAGAATCATACCAATACATCCCTTCACTCAGGAAACAACTGAAGCGAGTACATTTAAATCCTATGAAGGTAGCACTTATGGCACACACGCGTCAGGTACCAGTTGTGATTGAACCTCAATTAGTACCCCAGGATATAAAAATTCAGGATCATGCCCAACAGGAAGTAAACCTGTGTCTCTCCAACACCATCGAAGTATTGGAACCTTGATTAGATTCCATGGAAGACCGACACGCTGTGATACAGCCAGAGTGAAAGCCATACCCAGACAGTGCGAGCAACTCACCACCTCCACCAAATTTTGGGATGTATTTATTCCCAATATTAAATGGCTCAGGTAACTTGGAACAACATTTGATACACTACACATCTTTTTGCGACCCTATGATGGGATCTCTAGAAAAACAAGCAGCAATGAAACTCAGATGATTCATGCGAACCTTACATGGTTCGGCCTTCGTCTGGTATAAATGTTTTCCACCCTAGTCAATAAATGAATTGGAGGATATTCGGCAGGAATTCTTGTTCCAATTTAGCTCAATGTTTCCGAAGACAACAGTTACCAAACTTATGAATTTCAAACTAAGGGAGAAAGAGAGGGTCTTATAATCCATTTCCAGATGGAAGGGTATAGCCTAATCTATAAATAGGCCACTTCCCCAGGATGAGATGCCTATTATATGCATAAAAAACTCTGAGATATGTTATGAACACCCCTCATTACAGTGAAATTAACAAATAGATTCTGGGGTTTCTTTGCTATTTCCCAAAGAATCGAAGACCCCTTGTAGTGGACTACCCTCATGTCCCAAATACCCTCAAGGGATCTTGAATTGAGAGCAGATAGATATGAAGCTTCCTCTTTCATGATCAAGCCATCCCCCGCACCTGATCCACTGCCTAGTACTCCACCAAATCAAAAAGGGCCTATAGCGTAGCCATGTCTGCCTCCACCCTAGAGAGATGCTCAAAGAGGACATAAAAGAATCCAATTTGAGGAAGGAAGAAATAAATTTTACCCATTTTTAGAGGACCAAGTCTGCAACTATTTCATAGCCTCCATGAATTGTAACTTCTTCCACATACCAGAGCCATAAAATCTGGATGGAATCAGCCTTGAGAACTTACCATATTATCCTTCCTACCATTGGATATTGGGACATAGTATTCATGAATGATTCATTTTCAATGACCTCCTACAAAGGATGGTGGACTTGGGGCCCATAAATATAGAACCCCATATGCACACATAACATATATTTCTTCCACCAACCCAAATGAGGGGGAGGAGTGGTATAATTTCATTAGAAAAAGGGAGTAGAAATTTGATGTTTGGATGACTCAAAATATGGTCAATCTAGCTCAGGGAATACTCCATGCTCAATTGAAGTAACTAGTTGTGCCACCAATATCTCTTAATGCAACACAACTGTCATCATTAACCCTGAAACCCTCCATAAACCAATCTTGCAGGTGTAATATGAGAGGGGAGAAACATGTATAAGAGGATCAGTCTGTGACATGGCCAAATATATCCTTGAATATTTGGAATTTCATGCCATCAGGATTGACACAACGAGCACCATCCCATGAAACGACACCATCATAGGCAGTCAACCAGGATAATCTATCATCCAACAAAAAAAAAATATTTGGTTCCATAAATTCCATCCATTTATTGAATCCATTATATGAAGAAGATTATGTTTATAAACCCAAGTTCCCAAAACCCAATCAGGGGACCAGAAGGAGGAATAACAGAAGTAGGGGATACAAAGGTAGATGCAACCATGGCTAGAACCAACCTGATGCTTATACCTTGGATCAAACTATCAATATTGCAGAAACTCGAGGGAGGGCCCTTCAAAAGACCCATTAGGAGAAAGGATTTTCCACTTCCCCCACGAGCAGCCACTCTGGCCCCATTATTTGGCGGTACACATAATAGGTGGAATAGGTGTCTGGACACCCTGGGTGCTTATGTAAACCGATCAAGTTAGGTCCCCAGAATACATGAGCACTATAATATATTTCTCATACGACTGGTCCCTCCTCATCTCATGTTCTAGCCACTAATGTTCCCATTAAAGAGGTCCCCGAAATTGATAAGTGACGGCTCTAGAGAAAAGGTATGATATCCAAAAGCTTTTGGCCTCAGTAGCAGCAAAACTATCAATCCTGGATGCCCTGAGTTTGTTAACAGTCCTTAGGGAGGTGCTCATAGAAGCCCTGCTCATCCACCAATAATTTCAAGAAGAAGTTGTTGCCACTGAGATATATCAAATGAAGACTAGCTTGGATGAATGTAATGTAGGTATCTCCTTCACCGATCAGGATGAAGATGCCACATTGAAAGGACACATCAAACACCTCTATGTTTCTGTCATGCTAAATGAAATTTATGTCCAGAATGTCTTCATTGAAAATGGCTCCAGAGTCATCCTTCTCCCACTGTGAACACATTGTATGTTGGGATATAGTGAGGACAATCTGAAATCCTTGGGCACAATTTTCGTAGGTTATGGTAAGAGGGAACATAATACAGTGTAATAAATCAAGATCATAACCAATTTTGGAGTCCTTTTGGCCCATTCAATGTTCCCAAAAGTTCGATAAAACACAGAATACAACGCAATGATAGGAAGGCCATTGCTGCATCAACACATGTGATTTCCTTCCTCCAACCACTACTATATTTAATATTGTGTCAATGGACATGGTGGGACATTGGGCATTTTTAATTCCCCTTTCGAGCTCTCCAAATCACATTACATTGCCACTAGATTTAATGAGAAAAAGGAGGAGACAACTTCCATTGATGGTATTTGGTGGGTCCCCGCCCTAAACGGTCAGAAAGTGGTTCCCAAAGACCACCTCAAGATGCTCAGTGAAGTGTACGTGCTACCCATCAACCATGTTGATTGAAGGAATCCAAGTCCAGATATGTATTCAGCTATTCTCTTGATCTCAGTCGTGACCGCTGGGTCTATCAATGTAGAAGCAGCTGTTGACCGTTAATCAGAGGAAGAATTATTGAGCAAGGGTTCCCAAACCCCATTCTTGAAATCTCAAGATATACCTCCCACACTCTCAAAAGTGGAATTAGTACACAATGATTTTCACCCCAATACTTCTCCCTATATATAGGTTTCCTCACAACCAATTGGGTTAGATGAAGTCATTTCTGCTACATGGTGTCTATGCGACATCTTGCCTCCAGGCTCTAGAGAGCACTCATCAAGAGATATCCCCCGAACAGAAGGATAATAGGAGGAGGATTTGGGGGAAGAATAGGAATAAGACATTAGATATTCCCCTACTACATTCATTGAGGGTTTCTCTACCACTATTGATGAACTCAGTGTAATAAACATGGGAACTGAAGAATACATGAGAGCCACTCTCATTAGTGAAGACATGTATATCAAGAAACAAGAAGTATATACCTTCTTCATAATGAAGCATCGAGATATTCTATCCTAGAATTACACAAAATTCCAGGACATGATCCCGAGGGGGAGATGAATAACCTAGGCCATTAAGAAGATCATCAAGGCTATAAGAAAGCCACAAGAGGGATGAACCCCACACATGCATCCAAGATAGAGGATGATTCTTATGAGATCATTAATGAAGAAATTATTAGGGAGGTCCAATATCCAATCTGGTTGGAAAACATGGTCCATATAAAAAATAATAACAGAGAGCTCTTCCTCTGCATCGATTTTATAGATCTCAATCGACACTTCTCAAAAGGAAATTTCTCGGTCCTGATCACCAAAATATTGATCGATTCAATTGTTGGATATGAGGATATCTCCTTTATGGATAGTTATTCTAGATATAATCAAATCTAAATGGCTCAAGATGATGAAGAATCCACATCCTTCAGCCCTCCCATGGAGTATTTATCGATAATGTAACGCCCTTTGGTCTGTAAACTTTGGCACCACATATCAATGCCTCATGAATCACTTTTTCAAATAGTTTATATGGAATTTCATTTAATGTTATGTTGATGAAAAGGTGGTCAAATCATGACAGTGCTCAGATCAACTATCATACCTTGAATCCATCTTTATCAAACATCAGCAACAGAACCTGAAGATGGACCCCTTGAAATGTGGCTTCTGGGTTATCTCAGGGAAAGTTCTCGGCTTTGTCATATGCCTTCATGGAATCAAAATAGTCCATAAGAAGACAAAGTCTATCCTTGGGTTTTCACCTCCCCAAAACCTCAATATGATGAGAGGAATCCAAAGAAACTTGGCCTACATTAGTGGTTTTATATCCAACATCGTAGGCAATTGTCTGCCCTTTACTAGGTTGATGAATAAGAGAGTTACCTAAAAATAGCTAGATTATTTCCAAGAGGCATTCGACAGCCTCAATAAGTACCTCTTCAGTCCATTGGTGCTCATGACACCAGTTGAAGGAAGGCCACATATCTTGTTTGTGATGACCTTAGAGTGATCCCTAGGTGCCTTCCTCACACAAAAGAATGATTTCAGCTATGAAAAAAGCCTTTATTAAATTAGCCAAGCCATGATTGATGCTGAGACCCATCATTCAAATATAAAGAACAATTGTTTGGCTATGGTCTTCATGGTACAGATGATGTGACACTATCTTCATCATCATGATTTCCATCTGATCTCGCACAGAAATCTATTGAAGTACATCCTCATCCATCCATTGCTGACCAGATGCCTATCCTGATGAGTAGTCATCCTGCAATAATTTGACATCTGTTTTGTGCATCAAAAAGCAATCATGGGACATGATTTGGCTGATATTTTGGAATAGCATCCCTCAAAAGTGACCACCTCATCAAATTTCAAACTCCCCGATGTGGACACTTTTATTGTGAACAAGGATTCCCAAACTCAGGAAATTTACTTTGATGGTGCATCTAGAAGCCCTAAAGGTAAAATAATGGAAGACCCCATGTTTGACAAGGTGGGGCTGGGTGTTATACTCATATCCCCAGAGCTCACAATTTTTACATATTCCATCCTCTTGTTAGAATACTGCACAACAATGAGTCAGAATTCCAAGACCTCATTGCAGGTCTAGAGCTCACACTCCAGGTGTAAGTGTGGATCCATAAAATAAAAGGATTCTCGAAACTTGTCATCAACCAAGTTAATGGTGACTATACTATTTAGAAGTTGGAAGTGATCCCCCTATTCGACCACGTGTGAGGGTTAATGGTAGTTTTCCTCCTAGAACCGACATTGACCTATGGTCCCCTATCATTGAATTCCCAGGACGATGCGTTATCCAATGCGGCCAAAGCCCTAGCAGACCCAGACTGGAATGAAATAGTTTTTTTCATTGCTAGATATCGAATGGTATTTCCATTTTTTCAAACTAATGCAGAGGAAATCAATGAATTCAGCCATGTCCCTGAGCTATATTCTCCTACTACCGGATAGATGACCCTAATCTGAATGGTATTTCCATTTTTTCAACCATGTATGTAAGATTTTTGAAAATCAAATCATAGAAGTGGTAATGTTTCATTTAAATGAAAAATCAATTTTTTAACTACCAGTTAGTGGTTTCACTATTCATAAAAAATTGATGTTTTTCAGAACAATTCCAAAATTTCACCCTAAGCTATAATTGATATTCCGAATCCAAAAATTATGTCTATTTTACAAAATTACAAACATATATGTTTCATTAATTTATTTCAAATTTAATTCCCGCTGTCCCAACAAATAGCGTGTTTTTAGGAAACAATATATATCAAAAGATTGACAATTGTTAATGTCAAATTTCAAAGTGAAATTTATCCTAATGACCACCATTGGATAAAATAGTAAAAATATATTCTAATTATACTTTAAAACCACTCAATATTATAATTTTTCACTATAAAATATTTTGATTAAAAAAGTTGTTTTTAAGTATTTTTCACTATTCATAAAAACATTGAAGTTCTCAGAAAATTAAAAAAAAAATCAACTTTAGATAATTTCGATATTCCGAATACAACAATGAAGTCCATTTTGAAATATAAAATTTATATAATTTTAAAAAGTCGGTATTACTATTCATAATGGCTACTTTGATTAGTCGCGTTGTGTTAGAACTCGAACTTGCGTACAATGCAAGCTATTACATTATTGAAAGAGAGGCGTATCAGGAATGCTTGGGGTGTTACAAGGGAACAGGCCTCGAGAGGGTGACCTAGTAATCCCTCCTTCGTGACAAGAAAAATATTTGTCAAATGTGACACAGGATCAGTATCATTCCATGTGGAAGTTGGTGGGAGAAACTCACTGTACATTTTTCCAAGGATAGGGAGACCTCCATGTCAGTTGATGTCCGACATACTGATCCCCACATTTCCATGCAGTTGATGAAAGGTGTTGGTACTCAAATACTAATGGCTTAACAACTCCATAAGAATTTATCATAGAGTAAAGATTGAAAACTATGACACCCATGCTGCCTGGTACAAGCGCACTGCCTCCAGCTAGTCAGGGCACTCTAGATAGGTCTGATTCATCCAAAACACCTAGGCACAATCATCAGGGAATCATCATCTTTCCTGAAAATCCCGCTTAGTGCTCCAACCACCATTATGATTTTTTGGGAGATGTTGATAATGGATGGGTACTCTACGGTATCTAATCTTGGGACTTCATCACCACACATGTGGTTGCCCTTAGTCCATGATGAGCCTTGCAATACAATGATGATATTTTCAATTAGAGGGGTGATGATTTATACTACTGGGTAAATGTTGGAATGGTCATGACTTTGATGTGCCACTAAATTGATTAAATGGGGGACAAGGTCAGGCCGTAACAGAGGTATGTCAGTGGGAATACCAAAAAAAGTAAATCGCAATTGTACAGATAATGGGTAAGCTATGAACTACGACATTAGAAAGATCATTAGAAAGCTATCACAAGGAATGAAGTGTGTTTAATGATTATAATTTATATTACTTTCCATGGAGGACCTCGTCATCATCAATTCAGTAGAATATCTTAAGGGAACCATGTTTTCTCCTTGCATTAAGAAATTATACGAAGGCTTAGTCCAAAGGACAATATACAGGAAAAGTCCAAATATATGGAAATGGCTCTACACAGGGTCTACATAGTGCGCCCCACATACCGACCTCGAAGTTTTATTGTGATGCCCATATTCCACGAACAAGAAGTATGTAGAAGTGGTTACCGGCATCCTGGCCTGTAGAGAGATGGCCATCAGACAAGGTACAATTCCCCTTTGTGTGTTCTAATAATTTGGGACTTATGTAAAGTCCGAAATTAAAATTTCAATGATTGAAGGATAATTATAGTCCGTGGACCACTAAACCGTGTAGTGTTTTTCCTACGCCACCCCCACTGAGACATACCTTTTAAATTTTTTAGAGTTTATTTTGCAGTTGGGAAATTAGTTAGAGGATGGGGAAGAGCACAAAAAATGATTAGTTCGTTGATGCTGATATTGGTTCGCGGACGAAGCAGTTAATGAAGGAAGCCAAATCTGGAGGCGGTGCGAAGAAGTAAGGAGTAAGAGATCTTTTCGCATAAGTACCCTATAAAAGGAAAGTCACGTGGACACCTTTATATAGGTGTGATCCACCACTGGGTTAATATATCTAATGCTCTTGTTTCAGGACCACTCAACATCAGAATAGCCTACTCTTCATTCTGATCGGACCCCATTTCGATGGGGAGAATTTATAGGGTCTTGAAAAATCTGCATAAGGGAAGGAAGATACTTCCATAAATCAGTTGAATAATATAACCAATATTCATCCATAATTTAATAAAAATATGAATAATTTTTAGAAGAAATGGGAAAGGACCTAAGTAGTCTGCTTACCTGTTCATCATCAACGAAACACGGTTGTTTCGACGAACCGCAACACCTATAGATGCTGTCATTTGTGAAATAGTGGCGAAGCTCTTACGCAGACACAAACCATGTGGTCGGAAAAGTGATGTTGGACTGGTCCACATTCATGAACCATTCCATCTAGGAACCAAGAAACCCCCCTAAGTGCGCACCACGTCATTTGCGAAACAGAGGTCGAGCCCCACACAGCAGTGAAGCACCCCATGACTAAGTTGTTTCGTGTGAGAGGTGCATTCAATACACCTCGTGAATAATGGATTGACTAATTAATTCGTCGGCCAAGTTTTCTATCATTGGGCCTCCGAAAAATGTTATGTATGACTATAGATAAAATCCTTCCCCCCTTAATAAAAGTATGTAAATGGGGGGATGAAAGGTATCAAACTATTGAGGATTTGATTCTTGGTGATCAACTCTTTGAATGAAGGAATCAGACTATTGGTGAAAGTAGAGGATTTTAAGGGCTTAGGGTTTCACTTACCACGATGTTCTAATTCACAAACAAGCTACATGTATAAACTAAGGATGAATTGTTATAGACTAAAGAACACATATGTAAATTTCCAAACTAGAAACCTAAAATTGGTAAATCGTGAACCATGGTCCCTACGCGGAAGCACTTCCCATGAACTAGGGAGCCTATTCCACATCTTCGATCCAGTGCACAACATAGCACCCCCATACATGGGTGATGACCTAGTCAACACTACCCCCAGTCATTGCCGCTCGAGCGTACTAAAACACTACATACCAATTTAGTATAAGGACAAAACCTAAAGCTGCGTACCAATCTATTATGTGGGATGCCCCTCATTCTGTGTTCCACATTGGGACATAGAAGACCTCTCCTTTGGAGTAGAACCTACCTAAACGAAGGATTCCACTCCTCATATTTCAATGTGGTCCACCAAGGCCTTCGACGTTTACATACCCCGAGTAAGATAAAGCCCTTCCAATTCCGTCCAATCCTCTAGAATCCCTTCAGTCGCCTATCCTTCGGCACCATGTTGAGGCCTCTCCCAAAGCCACCAGACCAGCATGCTGAAACATTCATGAGAATTAGCATGACCTCCTAAGTTCACATACCCATGTATGACAGAGACAAAGGGGTTACCCCATTCCTTGAATGTTCATTCAGAGTATTATTGGCTTCAGAAACCCATAGTAGTCTAGAGTCCGAACCTGGAAGCCCCTTTCTGCCTCTCCACACTTCAGGATTGAGGGATCCTACTTTCTTTTCCATTTAATGAGAACCATCAGTGAGCACTTCTCCCCTCCCCTAAAGAGAGTAATTGGGATCCCTCCTCGAGTAATCCCCACACCATCCTCACCGGAAAATAATATCCTTGCCCATTTCATCTGGGAAGGTTCATTGTTCCACGCCCTTTAACATCATTCCATAACCTTTGTCGATGAGACTTCTACCTTCGTTCCCTCCTCAACACCAGTAGAAATCATTGTCTCCTGGTCTCGGCCCTCCCCCTCCACCTTCGTCTTCTTCATCTCACCTTAGTAAGAAAAAAGTGTGTGGCTTGATATATCTTTCATATTCTCTTGTTTCTCACACCGAGTAAGACTCAAGTGGGCTTAATGATTTGTGAGGGTCATGACATCTATATAATGACAATGGTAGAATGAACTACAAGGGTTTTGATTCCTATATCCTAATAAGGGTATGTAGGACTCCTCCTTGAGGTTCAATCCCAACTTTGGACACCAACCACAAGTAAGTCCCAACCATACCCCAACATGGTCTACCAACCATGACCTCAACATTCAACTATCACGTGTAATAACTGACCTTCCATAACGACTTATACCTTTCTTCCTAAAAATATAAGATATGTAAAATACCTCCCTAAGTCATAATCCCAACTTCCAATTCTAATACCAGTCTATTCTTATCTGAATGTGTACTCATGCACCTAGCATGAGTATACCTGGACCAAGGAAATCATTTCCCCTCGGGTCCTCTGGGCTACTTCGGTGTAAGCCTCACCCAAAACCTGACTAGGCACTTGTCACCTAGATGTCCTTCCACATAACGTTAAACTGTGGGGTTTGGTCCCAGTTACATGATCTTAAAAGGTGACGTGTCCTGTTAAGTTTCACTGAACTATGTGGACTCTGATTCCTCTCACAAGGATATATAGGAAGCCCATATTATGGGTTTCATCCAGATTCTCAAGTCACTATCTACCCTCAAGATGAAAATGAACTTCATAGGTCCCAATTATAAGGCTTAAGACCATTATTGTATAAAAAAACTCAAACACTCCCTGAATCGTTAATCTAATGAGGGATGGTAACCTCAGATGAAGAAGGTTCTGAATCCCTGTGTATACCCGTGACTTGAAACCCAGGGGTAATTCATGGATACTATGTTTGGGGATAATCCAAAGATTCACAAACCTATGAATCTGTCTTTAATATATAAGAGAGCCCTTGAATAGGAAAAAATTTCCCCCAAAAGGGTTCGATGAGCCAAAATTCCCATGCCCTCAACCAATGTGAGTTATTATGTTTTGTTGACCGTATCACTCAATGATCGCCTACATTTAGAAATAAGGTCCACATATTTTTTGATACATGGACCATCTGGTGTTTCTGGCACTTTGAATAAGCCTGTTGGAGACCAGAAAAGGTCACAAAGATAGGGAACCACGTATAAATGATTAAAAAGTCCTAACTCCCTTTAATCAAACATGGGAACCAATCGAGCCCCATTTTCCCCGAAACAGTTACAAATATATTTAATTTGATAACATTATTTATATTCATAAGTCTTGAAAATATTAATTTAGTTTCATGCATGAGGTATAAAAATATTTTTTTGATGAATGTATACATAAATATAATTATTTTGATTATAGGGTGATATTTTTAAATCCTATAGACATATTATGTGTTACATTCTTTATAATGAAAACACATATTAGGGTGTTAATAATTCATATAATTTATATTTTCCATTTCATGGTTCTTATTGCTTTTTATGTAGGGAATGGTGTAAATGGATGTCCTGTAATGTTATGTAACAAAATAACACTATAATAACTGGTTCAAACATAATTTGCAAATAATAAAATTTAGGTTATTATTAGAATCATGTTGGGATAATACTTATTCTGGATTTATACAAAAGGTTACCCAATTGTTATCTTGGATTCTTATGTGATCTGATTGATTACATGATCAACCTAAATAGTCAACTGATGAATTTAAAACCATAGTTGAATGAAATAATTAATGAAATATGTATCTTATTCCACTAATGGATATGATTTAATATAAATAGACAACATTTAGTGTGTTTATATTTAATACATGAATTTTCTAATTAACTCTAAAACATAATAATCATTAAATAAAAATATGATTATAGATAAAAAGATTCTATAATTGTAAAAATTGTTATTGAGGTGGATAAAAAAGGGATGATCAATGGAAACAATTTATTGAATATCCCATCTTATATAGATGAAATCCCATTTTAATGAATAAATTCATTATTAATTAATATAGTTAAATAAAAAACCTGTATTAATTTAAATTTTTTTTGGAAGAATTATAAAATATAACATGTCACATTTAAAATGCCTTCATGAAACTTAACCTTTGAATAAATAGACACTCTAAAGTAACTAATAATATTTAAATATATTAATCATTATAATAATCATTAATTTTCAAAAAACTCAAGCAGTAATGTCCTAAAAAAGTATGATCATACCCTATGATTCCCATTTACAAATGTTTCAGAGGGAGATAGAATCATTAAAATTTTATATTGACCAACACCAAGATGAAATCTAAAAAATAAATCATGAACATATTTTTTTGATATAATATCTAAATGATCGAGATTATGACCTAAAAAATTTTTATTGAACCACTCAATGAATAAACAATCATCTACACCTCAAACCTCAGGTGTAAATTGGTATAATATGGGGTTCTGTATCTATACCCTATTAGTATGAATTTTAATATATTTCTTTACATTTAAATAATGATTATATGTATCCATTTATATTATTACAATTTTATAATAGATGAGGAATGTTGGATTTTGATACTGTGAAACCAGAAATGTTTTTTTGGAAAATATATCATTTTATTTAATAAAATATTTTTTAATAAATCAATGAATTTCGAAATAAATGTTATTTTACTATAATATTATTATTAAATTAAATTTATATAAAAATATTAATATACATTAATGAATTCCAATATAATATGTATAAGGGTCCAAAAACTATTATTATCATAAAATTATTAATTTATTTAATCGATGATTTATTTATTTAAATATGTAAATTATCATATTAAGACAATTACTTCGAGGAAGTAAATATATATTTTAAATAATCATGTTGAAATTATCCAATGGTGATTTTTCTATAAATTTCATATACATTTAAATTTGTTGTATAAAAATTAAATATAATATAAATATATGGTATGTATTGTTACAACATAATATCAAAGAAGTGGTTTAATAAATAGTATCAAGGGAATAAACAACCAAAAATGTGTTCCTAATTTAGAACAATGTTTCCTTTATATTATTTGATAAATTTTATAATCTAATAATGAATAATCCAAGAAAAATATTATATTTTACATTTTTGACATATGTTTTTTAAAAAAAGGACACATTTCCACACAACTAAATTGGTAATTATAAGGAATTTGGTTCATTCCCTAATTAAATATTTGAAACCACTACTATTTGGTAGAAATCATTTGAATCCAAAAATGAAGGTTTTTTGTTCTGTTTAATTCCTCATAGAGTCCAAAAACAATGTTTATAAAATAATAAATAATTCCCCCAATTATTATATAAATTCCCACCCATCCTCCCACTCTTGTTAAATTAGAACCCATTAATAAAAACGTTAATATACATATATCTATCTAAATCTATCCAAATAAGTTTGAAATATCGTAAAAATTTCCTCCCAGGATTTTAGTTATGCCCTCTTTAGGTATGGTATTGTCTTCCTCCTCCTCGTTATTCAAGTACATTCTTATTTTAATGACATGGGATTTAAAATTACTCACATTGGAATATTTTTTACATACCTTTATGTTCATGATGATTCCCATGTAATTATAGAACACCTTTTGACAATATTAAAACTCTATATGAACCATTATGTACACTCATTATGCTACAAAAAATATACCATGACTTCCCATGCCATTTATTTATATTACGAATACCTAATTCAATTTTCAACTCAAGGATATTAACCTATTTGAACCTTCAAATCGTTAATTCAATACATAATTTTATATAACTCACACTCATTAACAATTGGAACTAATGTTATGAAATACATTATTATTTTTTACGATCTAGGTGGAATATAAATTTGGGTAATTGATAAGAATTTGAGAGGAGGGGAAGGAATTATATATCTCTTCAATGTGTTGTATAATTTTTTCATATCATGAGATACAATTTATGGTTCATGGTAGATTATACTAATAATAATATAATATGATATCATAGTGGTTATAAATTAATTAAACATTTGATATCTTGTTTCATGTTGTTTCCACATTCCTATGTTATGTTCATGTTATCAAAATAAATCATTATTCAATATTCATGTTTTTAATTCTCACCCCTTCAATGTCACCGTTATATTAATATTTACTAGAATTAATAAATTTCTTCATGTAATGATTTGATTATTCCATTAAATTTTTTATAGCCAGCCCATTCATCTGTACAAACATTGGTTATTCAGTGTAGTATTAAAATATCTATGGAATATAATGTAAAATTTTGATGTTTTAAATAATAAAATTACACCCATGTGTGATATTAATATATAATGTATTAAATTACCCAAAGGCACTAGGCCATTGGATTATTGGTGTTGTATTTTGTGTCCCATTCTGAAATAAATCATGAATTAATGTGTGATAAATATATTCGTTTTCTTGGTTGTTATCAAAACGCGATCTAGTTATTATTGAGGATTTGGAATAGGAACCTTTAAACAATTTCTTATATAAAAAATATATATTTTAATACATCCTAAAATTTTGGTAATGTATAGATTATTTGGTTTCCATAAATCAAAATCATTATCTCTATACTACATGTGGACGTGGCATTGGCACAATTTTAACTAGGGTTAATATTCCTATTTTTTTACCGAATCAATCATCACCAAATGAATGATAAAGTGTCCTTGATACAAATTTTATTTGAAACCATTGGGAGACAATAAATTGTAAATTTAAACGCTCTTTATTAACCATTTTAGATGTAATAATAGTTATTATGAAATTTTAGGTTTGCAATCAAACCATTAATAACATAGTTTGAAACATTGAAATTTATAGGTTAAAGATTGTATATAGTTTAAAAGTTTTTCCCCAATGTTCACAGTTTTTCATTCATGTGTTTAGTATTTTTAAAATACAAATACCTAATTTTTAAAATATTTTAGTCAATGTATGGGGATAGGAGGAACACATACAAAAACCAATGTGATGCAAAGTTTAATGGCTACCCAAATAACATTCCTAGCCTAATGGGATAAGGAGTAATAAAAATCATAAAAAAAAGACCTCAATAAACTCATTAATATATATAATCATGAATTAGGGTTAAGGCACACATCCTTAAAATAAATTCCATGCTTCATTTTAATTATTTATCTGTTAAAGGCCCTTGAATTTTAGGGAATATCTTAGTACATTAGTCGCAGAAAAAAATATCCAATATATTGGAAGGATATTACCCATTATTCAATGATATTGAAAAGATAATTTGATGAGGACTATTTATCATAAAGATGGAGAATTTTATCAATGGTGTATGTTTACAAAAAATAGAAATATTGAGGAAGATATCATAGTAATGGAGTTGAATTAATTTTCAATTCATTTTTCGATAAATATTTTCCTCAAGATGTTTCACATAAAATGGAGATGGATTTCATTATCCTAAAAATGTTGAATAATCCATTAGTTCGTAAGAGGAAAACATCACAAGACATCCACGATGTGCCTAGTGATTTTTAATTGACCATGAATGTAATTTCGATATCTTCATTGTTGGGATAATTATAAAAATATGAAATTTTATTATGATTTGAGACCTTGATATCTATAATTAAATTGACTGATGTTATCTCAGATACTAAATGGAGAGTAGTGAATCACATGGGTCTCATCTGTTAGCATATATTAAATAGATAATAAATATTAATTTTGGGAGTGTGATAGAGAAATATCATGTGGGTAGGAATGTACAACATACCACTAACAAAATTTTTGGGAATAAGTATCACAAAAATTTCATTAAAGTCATAAAAAAACAATTACATGTGGAATTGAAGGGAACATTGCTAACTAACTATAATGAGAGAAACCCACAAACCTTATGAATGAAATGAATTCTCTACTAATCCCTTAACATGTTTTCTAATGGGTCAACTACATGAAATAAGGACACTATGTGGGTCAATACACTATGTCAGGGATTTTTAAAGATAAACGATGAAAACAAACTCCAGGAACTAATGAGAATGGTTATGATTATTCTATCAGAACGACTAAGGTTGATCTTGAAAATGAAGTGGAGATGGGTGCACTAATTGTTCATCTATCGTTAGAAAACCTACTTTCTGATTCAGGTTCAATTCTTTATTTCCTATCATGAATGTTTAGTAGAACTAATAAATAAGAACTTCAAAATCGGGAAGTTGATCTATTTGTGAAAATGGAATAGGGGGAAATTATTTCTCCCTGTGTATATAACTTTTTCACATTTCTATATTTTAGGGTTTAACTTCCCATTGAACATTTTGATACTTTCTTTAGTGGAATTTGATTCAATTAATAATATGGATTATTTTTAATTAAGTAGAGCGAACATAAATTTTAATGAGATGAAATTTACCCTATATATCACAAATCTCCCATTGATCTTATACAAGTGAATAGAAGAGTATGAATATAATTTAGTATCATTATCTCATGAATATACATTTTTTCTTTATTATAAATAATTTCAAGCTCAAATGTTTGAAACTATGGAAATTATAATCCCTAATTAAAAGCCAATTTTAATGGAATACAAAATGTTTTTTCTTGAATAATTTCATAGTATCTCACAAATATATTTTGTTTGATTCTCAATTGAGATTATAGTTATATAGTTTACAATATCCAAGACTCCAAATAGAATATCTACTATTGAAACAGATCAGGTGAAGAAGAAAATTTAAATGAATCTAGATAATGGTTTTACACACAAATGTACTTCACCATGGTCTATGATAGTCCACTTTATGAAGAAGAAGGATGGGTCAATGAATCTCAACATTTATCATCATTATATAAAAAAGGTAAATATATAGAAAATGTATCATCTTACATGGAGCCAATAGTCCTATACCCAAGTGGTAAAGACTCCTTCTTGGCATCCAAAAGACCCAGGATCCATTCTTGGCTGGGATGAATTTCTCAATCACTGTAGTATCACTTTAGTAGGTTAATTTAGCCCCAAATTAGCATTGGAGTAACTGTAGAAGTGGTGAAGTTGTAGAAACATCGGTATTTTAGTAGGAATTGTATCGATGGTGGTACTATAATAGCTACTGTAGCAGCCTGGTACTATAAGAGTATTATTTTCCAAGATACCCTTTGGGCTAAAAAATGGGATTTCATTCCCTTGGGACTTCAGCCTACATAATGGGTATTACTCTACCCAGTTAGAATAGGTCATTTATTTTATTTACTAATAAAATGGGGCTTCAGTCCCAACCATTTAAAAAATATCTTCCATGTTTTGATGACTTTTTCTATCAACAAAGTGGAGGCTAAATCTTATTTATAGTGAATCATCAGTAAGGAAATTATCATGTAAATTTTAAGATGGTTGATATATACATGATAACAATTAAAACAAGGTATATATACAATGAGTTCATAATAATTAGATTTGGACTCACTAATTCTCTAGTTATATTCATGGACATAAGGAATATGGTATAGTGGGATCGCCTAGATAATTTTTCGGTAGCCTTTATAGATGAAATTATTTTTTACTACAAAAAAAGGAGGAACATAATGGGGATTTGAATGATGTACTTAAGACCATGAAAAACGAAATGTTATATGTCATGTATAGTAAATGAGGGTTAAAATTGAGTTTTTAGCAATATTTTTGACTGTTATCGAAAAAAGTGATATATACTGATCATTTAAAAATAGAGGCAATTGAATGATGGCCTAGAAAAATGCCAATGATGGAGATCTATACTTTCCATATATTAGCTTTTTATTATCATCAATATTTGAAAAAATTGTCCTCATTTCCAATCCAAATAACAAGGAAAACATATAATGGATTAAATATTGTTTGGATTGATTAATAGAGGATAGAAATAAAGAGTTTTATAAGAGGACAATAACTTTATCTTTTGCTACAATAGTCACTCGTGGTAATGGATTTGTGATCTATATTGATGGTTCCATAGAAGGATTTTACTATATACTTGAGTAAGATGGAATATTTATTAACAATTCCTTCTTCAAATTAATGATCCATGAGTTGGAAAACCCAATACATGATCTAGAATTTTCTATAGTGATATTTAATTTGAATGTTTAACAACATTATATCTATATGTATTTGTGTGAAATAAATATTGATAAAATAGATTGAAGTTTATATTCACACAAAATGAGTTAAAGATTCACATGTATGGGTGGTTAGAGCTAGTCAAATTTTATGATTATTTAATCCATTACCATAATAGGAAAGGAAAAATATGTGGTATATTATATGAGTAAAAGGATCATATAAAACTATCCATGATGATGATTAAAAGGGATCTAATGTCATTAAACATATAAATGATGGACAAGGTAATAATAAATGAATCTATGTATAAAAATTATCAAATAAATTCTCAAACATCCATTTATGATATGATCAAGATGCCCCAAAATAATATATGGGGCTATAGGAAATGGTACACAATATTTAATATGTAAAAATTTATGAAGATGTATTTACATAATTTGGGACCCAGATAAGATTAACATAAAAAAAATAACTGAAAATAGATATTTTGGATTATGTGATTATATCATCCTTTTCAATTATCCTAGGAATCACCATGATGTATTTATATTTTAATAAAAACCTCAGGTTAGATAACATGAAGATGGATATTGTAAAATTTTTATCTCGATGATTGGTATGAAAAAAATTCAACTCCGAATGATTGAATTCTTTGGTTATGAATTTTTTCCCCATACTAGTATAATAATGGAAAAACATAACCACAGATTTTATCATATGACTCCACAAGAATATAAATGAAATGACACTATCTAAGTGGCAGTATATCACCATATGAAGTTGACACATTTAATTACTATCATGGAATATTTCTCTCTTGAACAATTCACTAAGATATACAAATGTTAAGTTATATGATTATAAGGATTCCACTATCCACTATATCAAATTGAGATTTGAGGATTATATTGAAGTTATGTATAATCCTTCATCAATAATTAGATATAGAGGTGAGGTCCACTACTATTTATCAACATTATACTCGTATTCATTCTGGTATAACAAAAAAAAATAGGATAAGATGAGATCATGTTAATAATATTTCTAAGGATTTGGGGATCAACATCATCCCCTAGAAGAGTAACCATGTAAAAAAACTACACATTATTTCATTAAAATGACAAATTTTATGTCCTTATATTTGAAGATGTTTTAAAATATAACATGTTGGGATTAGGGTGACGAGTGGAAACCTATAATACCTGATCATGTTCTAGATATGATATAGAAGGTTCAAACCAATAAATTTCATATAAAATCTATACGACGATCTATGAAAATATCTGCATTAAATCATTGAGAAAACCATGAGTCTGAAGTCATAGATAAGGTGTTATTTCATATATCTCCTGTTAAAAATATAATTGGGTTAGGGAATAATTGAAATCTTAGTCCTAAATACATCACCCCATTGATATCCATGATTTAATCTATGATATTTCTTATTTAGGAGAACTCAAACCAATCCTACCCCATGTACATGATGTATTCAATGTATTTTTATTGAGGAAGGGCGTTTTAGGCTTCTAAAAAGTAGGAAATCTAGAGGTTTTACCAATATAGAATGAACATTAATTTGAGGAGAAACCAAGGTAGATCCTAGTTCATATAGATAATGTTTTATGAAACAAGACATCTGACTTGTTCAAAGTGTTGTAATGGGACTGCAATTTGGAGGAAGAAATATGGAAACATAATGAAATAATGGAACCTATGTATACACCTCATTTTGTGTGTCTGAGATGAATATTCAGTGTTCCAATTTTTTAATGCGGGATTAATTTTTAACAAAAACATATATATGAAATTATATTACGAATGAATAAATTATTTATTATGAAATAGATGTTTGTAAAACACATTCACTAATTTTTTTTTTATTTTGGAGTAATTATAAATATATCCATTCATATTTAAAAATAGATTTATAATTGCAACATTTGATAATATAAAACATTTATAGTGATAGATAAAATTATTATACATCAATTGTTATGATAATGTGTAATATCAATTGTCATATAGATACAGAACCAAAACTTGAATGATCTTTTCCTATAAATTGCATTTGTTGGAGATTTATAGGGAGTTGGAATCATTGGAATTTTCCACTGACCAATCCTAAGATGAGATTCAGTAACTTAAGTACAAATTATACTATTTATGGTATAAATTCAAGCATTCCAAGATCACATCCCAAACCATTTCAGTCAAACAACACTAAGATAACCCCACTATTAGACACCATACCCTTAGGTAATACACATGTGTAATAATGGATTACGTATCTATATCCTAGTAGAATGAATTTATATATATTTAAAATAAGGAATATATTTAACAATTATTATTATTAATATTTTATATTAGTTGATGAAAATGAGATTTTAATATGAGGAAACAAATGAATTATTTTTAAGAAGTATATGATTTTAATTTTATTTTAATTTTTTGATAAATACATGAAATTTGAAAAAAAATTCCTCCTATAATAATATTATTAAATAAAATTTACATTAAAATGACTATATAAATTTTTAAAGAGAAATATATTTTTTGTATTGGTCTGGATGATGATATTGTTATTCATTTTTTTTTCAATAAATGAGTACATTGAATTAAATTGGAAAATTATTTTGTATATTAAATTTTATTGAAAAAATAAATATTAGTTTTTTAATTGGAACACTGATGTAATGAAATGTATAATTTTCTATAATTTTCAAATACAGTTTATGGTTTAGAATAATTAAATACAATATAAATATAAGGTATGTGGTATGAGATAATAATATAAAAAATTGGTATAATAAATATTATAAATGACATAAATAACCATAAATATATTTTATCTTTTAAATAATGAGTTTATAATGTTATTGTAATAATTTTATAAACCCTAAATGAATCCTAAACTACATATATTATTTATTATGTTATTAAAATATTTTTTTATAAACAATACAGATATTTACTAATCCAAGGGTATTATATATTGTATTATGGTTCATTGCATTATTATATATTAAATACCACTCCTTTAGAAAAAATAATGATAAAATCCCATTGAAATGTTGGTAATTTTGAATATTTTATCATATAGAGTATAATACATATGTTTACAAGTGAATATTAAATTTTCCATTCTTTTCTATAAATACCCACGCATCCACCCACTGCAATTCACTTAAAACCCATTTAGAGTAAATTTATTATGCCTCCCCATCCCTACATCCCTATAAATGTGTCCCCATTCTCTTAATAATCTCTTCCCAAGCCTCTAGCAACACCTTACCAATGTTATGTCTCATCTTCCTCTACTTTATTCAATTACATTCATTGTATTATGCCTTTTTTTTTATTTTTTTATTTTTTTTTCAAATTCCACAACTATCATTATTATTCAAATGTAATGAGATACCAAATGTCACTCTCATTAAACCTCTCTATAAATTATTATATACACTATTTATACTGTATAAACTAATCCATGATTTTTGAAACTCATCTTATATACTGTGAATACCCTTCCATTTTTTCCATTGGTGGATATTCACTAAGATAATACAATAATTCAATGAGTTGGGAAATCATTGTATGTAACTAAAACTCCATAATCATGGAATAAAACATGATGAATGGCATTATTATGTTTTTAACATTTTTTCAAATAAATGTATTCACATGATAAGATTTTGATGAGAGAGATATGGATTATATTTCTCTCCAATGAATTGTATAATGTTTTTTCTCTTGAGATACCCTGTATGACTTAATATAACTTATCTTATGAGAACTTTTTTTATGATGTCTCAATGGTTATCATAAAATTATTCTTATGATGTCATGTTTTATGTTGTTTCTACATTTCTCTGTTTCCTATATATTACCATCTTATATCAATAATTTATACATAGGTTTATGATGAAATGTCATTTTATGTCACCTAGATAAACCTCTTGAATAAAATTTATTATTTTCAAAATATTATTCTTTGATTATTACCCTATTGAGATATATAGGTCACATATTTCTTATTTATGACCCTAGATTATCGAATTTTGTATTATAAAAACAATCAAATATAACCAAATGTTTTATGTTTCCAAATAAAGTCATTGTATTCTTGTTTTATATTTTAATTTTTTTCATATAACTACCAATATACACTAGGCCATCTAATCATTTGGGATTTTATTATGTGTGATGTTATGTAATAAATTATGACTTAATTTTTATTAATTTAATGTATTTTCATAAATGATAATTATAAAATCATTCAAAAAAATACCAAATGAATATAACCTTTTTTAAAGTAAGTTCAAACCTAAGTAAATCATAATCATTTATTTTTATAACATGAAAAATAAAATATATCTCCAAAATAAAATTTCAAGTGAGTAATTCATTTTTATTATCCTTAAAAACACATTTCATGAAAGAGATATGATATATAAAAATAAATGAAATTTTTTGAATTCTACATATGATTAGATAATTATTGAATATTCTTTAAAAATAACACATTATTTATATAGGAATAACTATTGAAAATAAATATCTATGTATAAACATTGTATTTTTAATATTTACATTAAATTAGATTAAATTAAATTAGGAATGAAATATACATGAGTATTAAGTAACTATGCGAGATATTTTTCAAATTGTATTTATTCTAAATTTGAAGAAATTATAAATTCCACAAACAATATAAAAATTATATTAAAAGTTATGTATTCATATAATAATAACTCATCCTTCACACAAGGATTTCTACTTTTACTGTTTAATTAATAAATATGAATAATATAAATCTCACTCAAATTTTACATTGATGAACTATATAATAAATAAATTGACTAAAATTCAATCAATTAAATTGAAAATGTTAACAAATAAAAAAATTTATTTTTGAGAATTAAAACATAGGATATGTTATGATATATTGGACCATAAAAATAGTCGAACAATATCATCCTTTTTATGATAAAAATACTTTAAAATATAATCCTAAACATTTTTATATTGAATAATTTAATACCTAATAAACATTAATACTAAAGTACCATTTAGATAATGTAAAATTTAATGTCTCTATAATCTTTTTTTTTTCTATTTTTCATGATTTAAAAATTATATTAATTGGTAATGATTAGACGATCTAAGTTTATAAAATATAATATATTTTATGTGAATAGTAAAATATAATAAATAAAAATAAATAATTGAAATTTACAAAAATAATATCATAAAAATGGTAAAATAAAATTTATCAACATAAGAAAAAAATAAAAAATTCATTTGGCCTCAGGATCAATTATATTTACGTCTGATGGTTTTTGTTCGTGAGGAATATATAATTGAGAAGAGATAGATCAAGGTGTATTTCTAGGATGTGTAAAATCTAGTAAGTAATTAAAGGATATATTTTGAGTTATTTATGATAATGAAACATATTTTATCATCTTTAGGAGGGTTTCATCATTGAATGATCTAGGAATTATTTATTAGGTTCTTTTTCTGATTTAATATTGTCTATAAACATTGAAAAATGTTCTTGAATTTTTGGCGCTCATCCTTAATTGTGTGTTATTTCATAAAAATATATGAACCTAATATAAATAAAATATGTAATTATATAGGAACAAGGAAACACATTGAAAAAATTCAATAAGATAATGGTTTTAAACAATAACTAATGACAACTACATCAAAGGCATATTGAGATATAGTGGGATTATTCCATAAAACCTACTAAGGTCAATGCCGATAACTAGGTTTTGATATGTTGACTATGTATTCATGAATAGATAGAGAATGTACCTTTTGTTTATAATTCGATTCATTTTGTGTTATTAAAGAATTCTAGTAGAACTACTAGAACACCACATAAAAACATATATGTGGAAGTATCTATGAAAATTGAAAATCAGGCAATTATTTCATCCCAAGTATATATCATATCCTTTATGCATATATGTTGGATGAATATTATAGATAACATTTTGATACTATATTTATCATAATTCTATGTAATTATTTATATGGATTGGATTTCCTTGTATAAATATATCATAAATTGTCAAGAAAATGAAATTACTCTCCATATCAAAAATAGGCCTCCTATCGTATTCAAATAAAAGGATTACGATGAATCTCTTTTTGTGTCATAATTTAAAACATGTATGTTATTTTCATATGATAAATAGTATCTAGATCAAATTATTGAGACTATGGACAGGATCATCATTGATGAAATAGTGGATATATGTGAATTAAATGATGTGTTTCTTGAGGAAGTACATGGTCTTCCCCCAAACCGTTAGGTTGAGATCATAATTTATCTTACACCCGAATAAATAACAATATATATATAACTCTATGTATAGGGGACACTATTTAACATTAATAGATAAAGAAGACATAATAGACTAATCTAGATAAATGGCTTATACACCCATGTGATTCACCATGGGGTGTGCCAGTCCTCATCGACTAGAATAATGATGGGTCAATGTGGCTTTTTATTGATTTTCATGAGACCAACTAGATCATAATAATGAAAAGAATAATATGATATTGATTGATGTATTTTTATATCATATAAAATGATAAAAATATTTAACTATGTTTGATATTTTTTAGGATATTATCATGTATTGGTGAAAGATGATATACAGATTATTGAATTCGATATAGGGTAACAAAGCAACATGTTCATGGTGATTTTATCTATTGGGATCACTTTGGGTATAAGGTTGTATTTTTTTCAATAATTTTATATGAAGATGAAAATGAAGGAGATCAATAAGTACTCTAATGAAATGGAGGAATGGAAATTCAGATGATTTTTGTATTGATCATAAATTCAAAGAACTTGAATCAATCAAAGGTGAAACATTGTTTACAACTATGAAGAATTGTGAGGTATAATCCATCTGAGGATTATTGATGAAGAATGGGGATTTGATGAATACCATGAAACTATTCATGATTGCATGAGAACCATGCAAGAGCCTCGTTGAAGAATTGAATCATATTGTTTGCTTTAAGTTGAGAATAACAGCTAAATAATAAGAGTTTTTGAAGAAATAAAAACACATAAAAGAAGCATGAAGGTTATGAATGATGTATATATTGAAGGTGGCACTATTTCCCTCTATTTTCTAAATTTTTGGGCTAGAAAATCAAAAAATGAAGACATAGGTTGTTGGTAAAAGGTGGTGCATGCAATGAAGAAGTGGTTCACAAAATAGGTGGGTTGTGTCCCAAATATTTTAGTTTGTGAAAAAAAATGAGGTTCGAAAAATATTGGAGCATGGTTTTTCGAGCAAGAGGTGTTTCAAAATTAGAACGTCGAAAAATGGAAAAGGAATGGGCTGCACGAAAAAGCCAGAGCAGTGTGCGAAAAAAGGGGAATGCGTTTGAAAAAATGATGTCCATGAAATAGTTGGGTGATTTTGTCATGAAATAAATTTCACATATCAGTAATAATTAAAATCAACAAAGGCAAGAGGCCTGTGAAAAATCGTAGATGTTCGCACCATGTGCGCGGAAAATAAAGCCTCTGAGTGAAAAGTTGGTTGTGCTCAAAATGTAGGTTTTATGTTTTACATGCAAAGGAGGCTTCAGGTTCAGAATGATTAAAAATAGAAAATTCATGAGGTGCATGTAAAACCTAGGTGGTGCACGTGAATAAAAGGAAGGTGCATAGAATATAAAGAACTGAGAGACAATTTTATGGTCCAGAAAGGGTTTTATGTGCCGGAAGGGGTTTTACGTGCAGGTTAAAAAATGCCTATAAATATTAGGTGGACCCATCTCATTATTGTGTGACTCGACACATAGGAAAATAATGACCTCTAACATGTGGAAAAATTTAATTAAAGAGTGGTGCGCAAAAAGAAGAAGGGTTGTACGAAAAAGGAGGTGTTGCACGAAAATGGAAGTTCTACGCGAAAAAGAAGTATTGCGCAAAGATAATTTTTCAGGAAAAAAGGTATTTTTACGTGCAAGGTTTGAATTTTATGCGCAAGACACCAGGAATGGTTCACAAAAAACTTGGGGGTCCCATGGGCCTTTGATAGGTGATTAGCACTCTCAAATCTTCTTTGCGAAGATAGATGAACAGTGAACCATTTGGTTTTACGAAGAGAAGTTGTACCACACACACATGACTAGTGTTTAACACCCTTATTGTTCTTTGAAAAGAGAAAAATAAATATTCTTATAAATAAAATCAGATCTACATAGAAAGAGGTAAATATAAAAATACACATAGGTGACGGTATTGGGAATTAATGTAAGAGAAGAATGAGATTTAGTGCATTCAGTTATTTCACTAAATTAGAAGATTGAATACCAAAGAGCATCAACTCAGGACTCTGATGCAAGAATTGTCCCATGCTGAACAGGAGACAAAGGCTTCTATGTTTATATATTGAAGATACCTTCACGTCTATAAACTGAGTGGGACTTCGCAAAAGGAAGTGAGCCAGGGGGAGTCAATGGGAGTGACTCGAGGGATGGACTGAGCTATCCCTGAACATTTATAAAGGTAGTGATACTGGGACATTTTTAAAGTTCCCGGACCATTATAATCCAAAACTATTGAAGAATAGTGGAATTAGGTACGATCAGAAATCTGTCGGTGTATGCTTCTTGGACATAGCCCTTAGTGGCGAACCAAGTAAAAGTGTTGTGTCAAATCATTGCATGTGAATGTTTTATTTATGATCATATCCATCATATAGGTTTTAAAAGTTCCTACGAATGTGGGGACAAGATCCATCAGATTAAGGGAAAAATTTGACATCCTGAATCACCATTCCCCTCTTAGGGTTTCCTGGGGTCCTTCAAGATGTATCAGAGGGAAAGGTTCACGTATGTTGGATACTCACGAATAATTATATTAAAAATAGGATTTGTGTTTCTTTCCTAATGTCAACAATGACGTGTAGTCATGATAAAGATTAATTCATTTCTGAGCAGAAGCCTACATTCAACAAGACTATGACAAACAAAAAAAATAAATAGAAGAAGCATTTGAAGAATTCCCTCATGTCCAAAGAAGATACAGTGTCTTGTTCTCAATGCCCTTCGAATAATGAGGAAATATTAGTCTTGGAATGTATCAAGCAGGTGGACTAGGTTCCTACCATAGGAAAGGAAGTCAATTCTATCTCAAGTGATCTGGAGAAATTAATAAGTTATTTGAATGATATTCCATAAGAACGAGTTGCTTCTATTTTAAGAATATTTCAAGGAATGCAGGTTGAGATCAACATATTGGACATAGAATCTGATAATTTGGAAAAGTCTTGGAAGGAAAAATTATTGAATTCTTAAATCTCACCAAACAGATTAATGTCTTTGATGATAAAGAGGGAGTCAATAACACTCTAAAAGAAAAGATCAATGTGCTTGAATCTGAGGTGAAGAAGAGAACTAAATTCAAGACTTTTTGTTTGGAATAAAATTCTATGTAATTCAGAGAATGTGACTCTTTCTAATAAAAAATGTTAAGAAGCATTAAGATGAGGTTGAAATATTGAAGAAGACTTGTGAAGGGATGATGATCATGATTGATGATGAAAAAATCATCCTCAATATTGAAATTCAAAAATTGGAATCCCAGTTGAAAAATCCTGAGAAGACACATATTGAACCATCATAAAAGAATGAAACATGAGATGCCAGTACTCAATGTTCATTAGAGGATTCTAATGCTGAAATACCTCCAAAATGTGAAAATAATTTTATGACAAATCTTGATTATCCATCTAAAGACTCAGTTATTACTGGTACTCAATACTCACTGGGTAATTCTACTATCAAAAGACCTCTAACATGTGATAAGAAGATCATGACTTCATTCACTAATCTATCACAAGAAACTATGAAACTAAAGGTAACGTCCATACAAACATGTACTATTGTTTCTAAATATGTATCTACAAAAAGTGAATGTTGGAAGAAGAATTCTAAACAAGTATGTGTGAGGAAAAGGGAGGATAAGAAACCTACCACTATTTCTAGGTTATAAGGGGAGAAAAGGGATGAAGATGGTTCCTCAAATAGAGCACAAAAAATTAAAAAGAAGGCCAAAAAACATCACAAAAAATATATAAAGAAGAAAATATTTGTGGGTCAATGTTGGTGCTACAATAGATATGGGAATTGTGCACTGGATTGTTGGTACAATCCCTTAAATGAAAAAGCACAAAGAAAGCATGTATCCAAGGGAAGAAATCTAGAGAAAAAGAATCCACATACGCAGGTCTAGAAGCATCTATTTATAGAAAATAGATTTGGAATGATTGATAACATCTGGGATATATGCAACGATAGTGGTCACAAGGTAGGAACACAACCATCTCAACATTCTATCACTATTGATTAAAAAAGAAGAACACTGATGTTGGCTAAGTATGAATCAAGTACCTTGGGAATAAATCAGAAGAATATTGTGAGCACACATTTCCCTAAGAAGATCTCAAGTAGGGAAGCTGAGAAAACCGAGTATTTTAGATCCATGAAATTGAAGGGTTATTCATCCAAAAGAAAAACTAAGAGGGATGAAACTTAGATGAACCCATGTGGAAGATCCAAACCAGCTGAAATAGTTCCAAATGACATATTGGTCATCTGGATAGAAGAATTAAAAATAATTAGGAAACATGAAGATGAAAAGGCCAAGGCTGGTGACAAAGGAAAAGGAAAAATTTCACGTGATGAAGAAAAAAGCACGAGAGAGTGAAAACCAAAATATAAACATTTTTTAATGATGATCTGTGTGAGAGATGTATGAGATCTGGTCACATCTGAAAAGGAAGCCTAACCATAATACTAGATCAAGAAGCAGTCCTTAAAACAAGTAAAAATGTACCATTCACGATGGATGTTAAGAAGAACAACTCTCCACAAAAAGCAGAAAATAATATGAAAAGTGCCATGCTAAATAAACATAGATCAGAACATGTGATCAAATGTGAAAGCATAAAGACTAGAGTAAATGGAGTGAATTGGTTGAGAAAATCATCTTAAAAATTCAACTCTTATTGACAAAGAAATGAGGAACCACCTTATTACCTTAATGATTTTTGTATTGTATTTTTACTAATAAAACATGTAATTGAAGGTGAAGCATGATCTTAGGGGGAGAACCTGAGAAGTAGTGAATGTTGTCATCTCTTGATAGATATGCTAAAGATGTTTCCATCATTGGAAGATTATTCAATTGATATACAATGATTAAGATGATGAAGGATCACTCTTGTTGAAGATGACGAGGAGTGTTTCCCTTGAGGGGGAGAAAAACGATGAAGCTTTCAAAATTATTATTTTAATCATTATCAACTCTAGTTGGTATTAAATGAAATTAATCTATAAATGTCTTAAAGAACATGTCATTGGAAATGGTATGTCATTTCTAAATCTCTCACCCTTGGTTAGTCAGAACAGTGATCATTTTACAAAGGGGGAGTAACTAAATTGATCAGTGACATAAGGAGAATGGAAGTGCACCAAGCCTAATTATCTTGGAAATTTCACTTGAATGTTTTTGATCTGTTTGGTGAAATGGGTGCCTGAGTTTCAGGTTAATTATTCCCTATCACATTTGATTTCTTTAGCCTTATATGAAAATGGTAACCCCTTGAAGACAAAATACATGATTTTTCATCTCATGTGGTATCATGAATAATGAATAATGGACCGCCAAGTTGTCTAAATAAAATCCTCTTGTTTTTTACACCTAGAATTTCTCATGTAGACCTAGAGTGAAATGATTGATGACACATTTCTTATGTATATATTGATACCCTCTCTACTATGAACATTGTATTTCTTGTCAATAAGTGGGAGATAATGTGAAATGAATGTTTTAAAAGTAAATACGATCTAGTGAAGATTTTCATTTTGACATTGACGTATTCATTTCTGGATAGATTTAAGGTATTGAAAACAAAATAAAAAGGGGGATATTGTTGGTACCACTTTGTGTATAAGGTTGTATTTTATTCAATAGTTGTCAATGAAGATGAAAATGAAAGAGATAATGAACTTCTCTAATGAAATGGAGGGATGGAAACACAAATTATTGTTGTACTGATCATAAATTCAAAGACATTTTGTCAATCAAAGATGACACATTGTTTACAAAAATGAAGAATTGTGAGGTATAATCTATCTGAGAATGATTGAAGAAGAATGTGGATTTGATGAATACTAATCAATTCTTCATGATTGCATGAGAACCATGAAAGAGCCAACATGAAGAATTGAATCATATGATTTGCATGAAGAAGATAATGAAGGTTGAAGAAGAAGAGATGTTGAAGAAAGAAAATAATAGAAATGAAGCATGATGGTTATGGCTGAAGAATGTATTGAAGGAGGCGTTGTTCCCTAGTGTTAGCCAAATTTTTGGGCTTGAAAATCAGAAAATGAAGACACGGGTTGTTGGTAAAAGGTGGTGCGCGCAAAGAGGAAGTTGTGCACAAAAAAGGTGGGATGTGCACGAAATATTTGATTTGTGTGTGAAAAACAGAGTGGTGCGTGAAATATCAGATTGAGGTTTTTCTTGTAAGAGGTGTTTCAGAATCAGAACGTCAAAAAATATTAAAGGCCTGGGCTGCGTGAAAAAGCCAGAGCAGTGCACGGAAAAATGGGAATATCCGTGGAAAAATGTTGTCCGCGAAATAGCTCGGTGAGTTTTTCACAAAAGTAGTGTCCTGTATCAGAAATAAATAAAATCGCTAAGGAAAGGGGCACGCGAAAAATCGAATATGTTTGCGCCATGTGTGCGGAAAATCAAACTTGTGCATGAAAAGTTGGTTGTGCGCAAAATGTGGGTTTGATGTTTTACGCGCAAAGGAGGATTCCGTTTCAAAATGAAGAAAAATAGAACATTCATGAGGTGCATGAAAAACCTAGGTGGTGCGTGAGAATAAAAGGAAGGTGCGTGCAATATAATGAACTTAGAGACATTTTTACGTGCATGAAGGAGTTTTACGCGCAGGAAGCGGTTTTATGCACAGGGTCAAACACACTTATAAACACAAGGTGAAAAAATCTCATTAGAGTGTGGCTCAAAACATAGAAAAATCCCGAGCTCTGACACATGGAAAAGTTGAGGTATAGAGTGGTGCACGAAAAGAAGAAGGGTTTCACGAAAAAGAAGGTGTTGCGTGAAAAAGGGAAGTGCTGCGTGAAAAATAAGAGTTGCACAAAAATACTTTTTCATGCCAAAAATGTATTTTTATGTGCAAGGATTTAATTTTATACACAGGAAACTAGTAAGGGTGCGTGAAAAATTTTGGGGTCCCGTAGGCCTTTGATAGGTGCTTAGCATTCTCAAATCTACTTTGCGAAGACAGATGAATAGTGAACCATTTGGTTTTACGAAGAGTAGTTGTACCGCACACACATGAATGGTGTTTAACACCCTTTTTGTTCTTTGCGAAGAGAAGAAGAACAATTCGGGAAACTAAACTCAGATTTTCATAGAAAGAGGGAAATATAATGATACAGTCAGGTGTTGGTATTGGGAATTAATAGAAGTGATGAAGGATATTTAGTGCATTCCGTTATTGCACTAAAGTAGAAGATTGAATACAAAAGGGTATCAACTCAGGACTCTGATGTAAGCATTCTCTTATGTTGAATTGGAGACCAAGACTTCTATATTTATATATTTAAGAGACCTTCACATCTATAAACTGAGTGAGACTTCACCAAAGGCAGTGAGCTAGGGGGAGTCAAAGGGAGTGACCCGAGGGATGTAGTGAGCTATGCCTGAACTTTTGTTAAGGAAGTGATCTTGGGATAGTGTGACTGTTCCTGAACCATTATAATACAAATCCAGTGAAGAATAGTGGAATTAGGTATGACCTGAAACCATTCGGTGTATGCTCTTTAGACGTAGCCCTTATTGGTGAACCAAGTAAAAGGATTGTGTCAACTCATTGCATGTGAATGTTCGATTTCTGGTCATATCCATCATACAAGTTTTACAATTTCCTACAAATGTGTGGAAAATATCCATCACATTAAGAGAAAAATATGACACCCTAATTTACATTTCCCCTCTCAAGGTGTCCCAGGGCCCTTCATTATCAAGATTAAATAATTCACTATATATCTTCAGGGACATCATTAATAGTTTCTTAAGTGATTTCCTTGATAATTTTTTCTAATCATTATAGTTGATATTCTTATCGACTAAAAATAGAAATTTTGAATTTGGGAATTATTTATATGATGTAAAAATGACCTTGAAAAATGAATTTTTATTTTGAAGTATATTGAATGGGAGTTACGGAAAGATTAAGATATATTAATGTGGAATTCTATCACCAAAAAAGGTATATATATAGTTATTAAAAAACTGAGTAAATTTAATGATGTCCCATTCTGAAACCTATGGTAGATATCCATATTTTCATTGTATTATTTGGGTACTATCATCAATTTAAGAGAAAATTGTCATAATTTTAAATCCCAGTAACCTTGATATATATGAAGGAGTTGAAGATTTTTTTTGGAAAGATGAATGTTCTGAAATATTTATTTAGTTAATAAATAGGATAATCACATCACATGTTACCACATCACCCACCAATTTAGAATGATTTTTGATTTAAAATGACGTATAGGAAAACTCTTCTGTTGTGAACTCAAGAAAGATGAATAAATGATTTCTTATTCATCATAATAGTTAATGTACCATGAGTGGAATTATATATTCCATTTCTTATAAATTGTTGTATTGACCATCATGTTGAAGATTTGAAAACATTATTTATATGTAGATAAGTATGAAAGATATACAGATCATAAATACCTCAAATATATATTCACACAATAGTATCTCAAAATTATCTGATGGAGGAGGTTTTAACTGATCAATAATTATATTTTTTTCAATTCATTAATACCTTAGGAATGTCATTAATGGGAAAAATGGTTTTAGTATAAATTATCCTACAAACCAATCCAAGATTATGATTGAATGGAATCCAATATTCATGTACCTGAAAATTATGTAAATTGTAATTATAACAGGATCTTAATCTGACCATTCAAAAATATTATATCATCTATCCTTTCTTTTTGGATCATTGAAGCCCAAAAATATGGAATGGAGTTACATAAAAAGGTAGTTATTATTTGGGAGTTCAAATTTTATATATAAATAATTATAAAGATTTAAATTTGGATCTATGTCATATAAAAACCATAACTGAAGTGTGAACATCTAGATGATATGCATAGCTAATCCTTATATATTTTTCCACGAAGCATTGAGATGGATTTAGGCATGAATAATAAATTATGGTGGGATAAACTGAATAAAGATATTTTAGAATTTGTATCTCGATGATTAGTATTCCATCAATTAATGATTGAATAAAATTTGTCTAATGTTATGATGAATCCATTTATAATACCATAATGGAAATGTGAAAACATAATAATGGAATATATCATCATAATCCCAAGTACATATAGAAGAAATAATTCCATCCGAGTGGTTGCTGATCACCTTATAATGTCATCACATTTCATTAATATCCAGCATGATTTATCTCTGGAACTAATCTAAAATATATAAATATGGGGAGTATAAGACTAAATGGAGTACAAAAGCCTAGAATATCAGATATACAACCAAGGGTTACATCATGGTTGTGTAGAAGTCTTCTTAAATCATTGGATATAGAGTTGAGTTGTTTTAATTCTTATCAACATCAAATAGATGGTTAATATTATTAGAACCATTCAATATTTATTGTATATTTTGAGATTATGTTCAATATATTTCCAAGGATATTGGGATAAACACCTGCTCCTTGGGAAAATCTGATATAGATGAAATTTCCTTTCTATCATAGTAATGGAACCATATATAGCTCTATATTTGAATAGGTTTTTAACTCCCTCACACATGAATAATGATAGCGAATAGAATATTTTGGTTCCTGATCTTATTCAATAAATGATAGTGAATGATAAAATAATTAAATTTCATTTAAAATTTATTAAAATTAAAAAATATATCGATATAGATTGTTTCTGATGAGCCCCAATGTATATAGTTGGATATAAGGTGTCTTTTCATTTATCTATAGGGTACAAATTTCTTTTTTTTTTGGGAGAATGGATATCTTAGTCCTAGATACAAAACCCCATTTGATACCCCATACTGCATAAGAGATGTGGCCAATCAGATATCCCTACCACATAACCAATCTTATGTACATGATTTATTCCATATATTTCCCTTGAGTAAGTGCATACTAGACCCGACACATATAATAAATCCAAAGGTGGTACCTCTGGTGAATGGTTTTTCATATGAGGATAAACTAGTAAATATAATAGAAAATTGAGATAATGATCTATAAAATAGGAAGAGTCACCTGGTTAATGTGTTGTAGTGGAACCACATGTCTAAATATGTAACATTGGAACAAAAATATATTAGGAAACAACAGTAACCTAAATTGTTATATTGAATGAGATGAAATTTTTTGAGACAAATTTTTGAATTGTTGAAGAATGCAATGACCCAAACATTTATAGATGAATTTACCTTTTTATTGAATAAATTACTTATTAACTAAAATATTTACATAAACAAATGTATTAATTTGGTTATCATGGGACAATTTTACATTTTATCCTTTTAGATTTAATATACCATGAAACAAATTAACCATTGATCGTGTAGCCTATGTATAATGACTAATAATAATATTATATATTTTGTCTTATTATAATGTCTAATTTTCATAGACCCAAGGGGAAATATTCTCAACTTGTAGGATCATACTGTATGACTACCGTTTATCAGATATTTAAAGGGATATGAAATAAATATGATATGTCCACTACCAAGGACAAGCTAAAATTCAACAACTAATGCCTGAATGTAAAATTTTACATATTGAGTTCCAACATATAGGGATTATAAAATAAACTATTGTGACACATACCCCAATAGATAATATCCAATGCCTATATTATTATATTGTTCTGAGATAAATTTTATTTAATAACAAAGGAACTAAGAGTTTTGTATTTTTGGTAAACTAAATAAATCCATGATTCCTATATTATATTTGGCCACAAAAATTATATTATAATATTTTCTCAGAATATCATTACTTCTACTATTATATTCATTTATATACTTCATAATACACTTCATGGATTTATATGAATAGAAAAAAATAATGGATACATACTATTCTCAATATGAGTTATGTATATCAAAATATATCATGAATATATAAGAACAATTAACATTGAAAGGTAAATAACTAAACAAACTTTCCATTTAAATAACTATTCATGTAATAATTAGTAATTAATGGTAAATAACAGAACACACATTCTATTAAAATCACTATAAAATGAATTATTAATATGGAAATGCATATTAATGAAAATATATCCCATTTAATCAACAAAATGAGAATGAAATGAATCCATAAGTAATATTATTTTTATCATCTCATGGTTAATAAAAATTAATTATTAATAAACTAAATGATAATTTATAGGTGGAAATGATCTTTTTAATCATCATACCTCTACTATCAGGACCTTTCTCAATTCATTTTAAAACCACTATGTATAAACCCATTGAGTTTTCCCATCTAATATCATGTCAGTGTACTAATTCTCTTTACGATACACCTATCTAACAAGGTGATATCTATAATTAAGACCCACCCATTTGGTCTAAACAATTCCTCAAATATCAAATAATCAATTTAACTCGCGAATCAATGTGACTTATAATACAATATTCATATTGAGTATAAGATACAAATTTAATGATATTTCCCCAGTTATTCAAATAATGCTTAATGTAAAAACCATTTGTAAAAATGTTAGAAATATTAAAAGAAAATCACATATATAATTAATGAATATTTATATTTATGAAAAATGAAATTTAGAATGAAAATTTATTATAGGAAAGTGATTGTTTCCAAATTAATTTAACAATTAAGAAATAATGTTAGATAATACACTATCTTTTAATTATACATAATTTTTATATCGAATAATAATGGATACAATGATTCATATTAAAAATAGAATACCATGATTTATTAATTAATCATGATAATACTTTTAAAGGGGCGGTATATACACTACATAAATCTGAAATATTGTAAAATAACGAATAAATCTTTATTGAATGTAAATTATGATGAAATCCCTTACCTCATGACTCCCTTTGGTTAAATATTATTTTAACACCACCGTAATTGTTTTAAAAGTTATTATCTTATTAAATAACCACATTAATATATATAATATCATATTTTATAATTTTATAATAACATATCCCTTATTCTTAAATAATATTTCATTATTGTTATTGTTTCAGGTGTTGTTTTCATTGTATTATAATATGTGTTTTATCAAGGAGGACCATGTTCATGCATATATTATATATTTACATAGTCTATATAATAATATTCATGAAATAATTAAAATATTAATACATTAGTTATAATTTGAATACCAATAATGAAATATGGAAATGAAACATTTATCGTGTTACAATCATGTAGATGGTTGTTTGTATGTACGCATAACTAACAATTAAATTATTAGTTGATTATTATGGAAATTGGTAATTAATATTTTACCATTCCATAATGATCATAATGTTATAAATTCCATATTATATACTAATATATATCATCCAAGTGGTGTCGTGATGAAAATAGAGTCACATCATTTTGTAAAGGTGGAAGTCCACACAAACACAAATTTAGTTATAATCTAAAAGTGATTGAAAAGGTTCAAAATGAAATTATATATCATCCTTAAAAAGGATAAATAGGTTATTAATAACCTAATTTATTCATTTATATCACATATATTCAATAAATTTGTTCTTATCAAATTTTATGAAAATCAATACTAAATGAAAAATCATATCTCTTTGTGTGGAAGTAGTCTAATGTACAAACACATGATGTTATAGTATCCCCTACAAAATGGTAATTTGAATGGTATATATGAAATAATTACTCAAGAAGTGTAATTATTTTATAAATATCATATATAATTATTATATTCACCATCATTATCACACCCATGATATTTTTTGGGGGTATTTTTCTATATAGTTTCATCACATTTTCGCCTTGTGTATCCATTGTGTTTTCGGAGAAAATAAGAAAAATTACGTAAAAGAAGGTGGTTCATGATATTCAAATGGGTTTTCATTCCATATTCCTTTTCCCAGATAATAGTGCATCCGGGTTGTGTTTTTGGATAGAGGCTAGTCTCATGTTTATATAACGAGTTTTATATCATGTAGGCTAATAGTGCATCATGTCCTGGGTAGACACTGTAATCCACATGGTCTCCTAAGGGTTTTTTAAACCATGTATACTAACCATGCACCCTATTCTGTTTCTTAAAAAAATGGGTTTTTGTTTTATCTCTCCTTGACATAACCCCAAATCATCATAACTCTTTTCAGACTCATGATTTGTACTCAAGGTGTGTATCTCTCTCGTTACCCCCTCCCTTGGTCTCATTTTTTGTGGATGTTTTAGTGCAATTTCTATATTTTTCCTTAATTAAGTGATGTGTCTATTGATATCATTATCTATTATATGGATTATTCTATATTTTTCTAGGGGGTTTATCATTTACTGTGCATAGGGTTCTGATTTTAGTGTTGTTTGTGGATTTTTTGGATTTCAACTTGATGTTTATGGTTATTTTTTTTCCTATATAGGATTTTATTGAGGTGAAATTTTTTTTTTCACCATTTTTTAAAAAGTGTCTACACTTAATGTAGGTGGCTCATTGCTTTAAAATTATTCAATGATTTTAATAATCTTTCATGAGTGTCTAAATATGTTCTATGTGTTGTGTGAAATTGGTTTTATAACATAATCAATGTGATTTAGTGTTGAGAAATGGGTTTTCAATTTAATGGAGTTATGTTCTATGGGTGTTTAACATGTCCTTAATTTTTTTGTGCCTTCAAGGTGTCTACTAAAATGTGATAATTGTTTTAATCATGTTTTAAAATGGTTTTTTTTTGTTTTTTTCGTCTTAAAATAGTTTTTTAGATGTGGAAATGGTGTGTTAGAATTTGTGTTTACATTGATTGGATAATTTTATATGTAAATATTTATTGGTAATCACGATTGGCTCACATCAATATGAAGTTTAATAGACCATAGAAAAATTAGGGGATGTCCTTATGAACATTGAGTAAGAGATGCTACAGAAGGTCTTGATCATTACTGCTGTTAATGAGGATTCCGAAAGGATGAATGGTAGACTGATTCAAGTTGACAGAAACAAGGATCATGGCAATTTGATCGACAAGAAATATTTAATCTTGACTAGAGGCTTCAATGATAAGAAGAAAATAGTGGAATAGTTTTTGCAAATTCATGACAATGTTTCCTATGAATTTGAAGATAATATAAAAGATGATACTGATAAAAATGTAACAAAACGTTCCTTTAAATTATATTGGTAGGACATATCAAATAGGTTTAAGATCTCTTTTTACAAATACTTCATCTTTTATAGATTTTGATGCTCTTTTTTGAACATAAAGGGTTCTCAATTATTACATAAATTTTTTTAATAAAAATTTATCAATGATAGTTGAAAATGATGTGTCATGTGAAATTTGGAACATAACTGAGCACAATAGAAAACCTGAGTAACTAGCTTGGTGGACTAGGTGTATCAGTATTAACGATTCAGTATTGTTTCCTCTTTATTTCATCTAACTGGATTAACCATACAACACTAACTAAACATTGTGATTATGGGAGACTACTATTCCCATGAGGTGTCCCCCCGAGTGGCTCATGTATGAGAAAATTGTTCTTCATGGTTTCTATACCACATTATATCGAGATATGATGTACCTTGTGTTCCATTCCAAGATAGTTCATATATGGTTTACCCATTACATTGTGATATTTCATGATATTTCATTCACAATAAACATATCTTGTACTTAGTTGGTCATTTCAAAATCATGCATGTTTTCCTTTAAAATGTTTTCTATAAAAATTCTCATGGATTTCGTTCATAAAATTTTCATATTTATTTATCTTATAAAATTTATATCATGGAATATATTATTGGGTGGCATCTTACTAGGAATAATCTCACACCCTAATTACATATATTTGTGTATGTAGACTTAGTTATGTTTTACATAGTTAAATGAATTATATTTTTGATATGATGGTTTAAGAATCTAGTGGTAATTTTTTATAGGCTTTTTTAGTGATGGTGGAATAAGGTAGATAATCCTCTTGTCACATAGAGGTTTTTGGTAATTTTGTTATTTCCCTTATGTTATAGTGTTTCCTGTTTTTATTTAATGTTGTAAACATGAATTTGGAAAATTTTATGACATGTTTGGTTATTATAGTTATGTTTTGTTTAAAATATTATAGTTGGTCTTTTGTGATAATTTACATGGGTGAAATCATTCCAAATATGTATTGTTGATACCCAAGAACTTTTTTTGTCTCTTCGGGATTAGGAATGCCACTCGGGCCATGCTAGGGACCGGTTCGGGCACCACATGAGATGGTTTCCTAGCATGGTTCCTAATGAAATGGTGTTAGAGCATAGTAAATCAAAATTGGATCATGTTATTTGGGATTGGTTTGGATATATTGGAGCTTGTACTATCGGGGCTCGATGTTCAGGTTGCTAGTATTGTGCCTGGCCAACACACCTCATTAAAATCCTTGAGTTTCCATGGTATGTTTGGTATTTCTATTTCAATTCTCCTCATGGTGAAATTTATAGGTAGTAGACTGTATTTGGAAACAGGGTGGGGCGAAGTGGTGTTGTTGGTAGATTATTGTGTTGAGTTTAGCTTATTATTATTATTTCTTGTTCCTAAAAAATTTCATTTTTTTTGTATTTGATTGGTTTTTAATGATCTTTTATTTTTGTATAAAAACAACCCCATATAATTCCATTACAATCATAATAAGAAGCTGTAGAGAGTTCCATGTCACTTGTTGCTCATAGATTTGTAAAAGCTGTAGTCCCGGATGGTCATGATATGGTATTAGGAGCTTGTCTAGTCATACTCTAGTTAGAGAAGTTGGACCTATTCTTAGGAAGGGAAAATCTCCAGAGATCCTTAAGAACGTACCTTTTCATTCTAAGGAATTAGAAAGCCTCACAATGTAGAGTATTTTCATGAGAATAAAGTGAACATAGTTCAATTCCATGGAATTCTTCTAGAAGTTAGGGTTGAATGTTCTTCGTTCTTATAAGATCATCCTAGTCAAATGTGTTGGGACTCAGTGGTCCAAACATTAAAGAATAAGAAGATGAGTTAGAAAGACTTCAAGCGTTTCTTCAATAACCACTATGGCCCTGTTTTCATGGACAATTATAGATCCTAGGAGTTTTTGAATCTTGTCTACAGGGAATAGTGCATTATGGAGAACACCAACAACTTTGCTGAGTTGGTTCTGTGGGCACAAAAAATCAGTTTCAACTAGCAGATGAAGGCTGAATAGTTTGAAATGGGGTTGTGACTAGATATTTATTCATAGGTATTTCTGTTCAAATAATGACCTATTTGGAATTAGTTGATCGAGCACATATGGTGGAGATTTACTATAAGGTAGTTTTTGGTTCCTCTTGGGGTATGTCATTAATGGGAAGTGGCAGTTCATCTAAGAAGAAGAAGATGTGAGATGAGCCAGGAAAAAGGGTGGTGTTTGTTCAGTCTATCTTTTTAGGAAATCTTCATATGTGGATTCTGAATTACTGTCAGTTGTATGCTACCAATGTATGAGTTCCGGAAAAAATCACCACTATGTACATCCCCTCCCAATCAATTTAATCGATGCGGATCTATGATACATTTTCATCATTTCTTCTAGGTGGTGAGACCATAACATTGGGGGTGTGGTCTGTCACCTCAAGGGGGATATTAGCTCAGCTAGAGATGTATAGGATGGATGGATCTTGAGTCGTTGTTGTGGCATAAAGTCTAGATCCTCTTTTTGGAAGATCTAGTTTAGGGCAGATCTATAGAAGAGTGGTTTTTCTCAGGTTCATTCTCATGCTGAAGTGAAGCATCATCATTCAGTGGATCTGAAACCACCAGGACTGATTGAAAGACCACCAATAGTTTGATCTACCATTTTTATTGCATCTCCTATAGTATCCATATTGTTTGAAATTTTTTGTTTGATTTCATTAATCTATTCTGACCTTGTGAATCTACTAAATTAGCCAACCCAACTTTGGAAATTTTCATTAAAGTTAGTAATGACTCTCAATATGAAGCAAGAGAAGGGTATCTGGTATACATCATGTGCAATCACCGTATCCAGGCATGGAACAAAATGAAATTTTCTAATAAAAGATATGTACCATGACAATTTAATCCTCATAATGGATTAAATTGAGGCATTTCTGTTGCATTATGATGGCTATAAGAGTTTGTTGAGTTTTATGGCACTTGATAGAAATAAAAAGCATTTTCAAGGAGAATGAGATCCTTGGTTGAGTTGTACGGGACCTACATTCCTAGAATAATGTAATCTACTATTTCTGATATAATCACTAGTTTAGGAGGGTTGTAGTTATGCTTATTGGGGAGGATTACCTCATATAGTGAATGATTTTAGAGATGTATTTCTAGATTAATTTTCAGGTCTTCCTCTAATTTGGGACATGCAGTTCTCATTTGATTTTATATCATGGACACAACCTATATCTATTCCCTCATATCATATAACGCCCAATGAGTTGAGGTAAATTTAATATATATGTGAACAATATAGAATCCAAAGGATTTAGTCACCAGAGAATTACACTTTGGGACACCCAATCTTATAAGTGATGAAGCCCGACATATATCATTATATCTGTATCAATTACTAGAAGATAAATAATATAACCATAAAGAAAAATTATCCATTACTGTGATATATTGACTTGTTTGATCAACTTAATGGGGAGTGATGATTCTATAAAATATACCATTGTTTCGGTTACCTATATGTCAGGGTGAGGGAAGAGGATATCTGAAATATTCTATCCGAAAAATGTACACCTACATTGAGTACATGGTCATGCCTTCTAGATTGATTCTATAGAAGCCCTATTGAAACATATTAATAGGGTATTCCACATATATGTAGACAATTGTTTTGGTAAAAATATATATCATCCAAGTTTATTCTAAACCAAAGTAGGAGCATGAGAATCATATAACTATTGTATTGGGAATACATCGGGACCATTTCCTTTATGAAATGTTTTTAAATTGGACATTCTAGACCAGGGAAGTGAAAATTATTAGACGTTTTATCTCTGAATAAGAGGTTTCAGTGGGCCTTGAGAAGATTATTATGGTTAAGTCACGGAAGGAGATACAAAATATCTTTGAAATTAGATTTTTTTCTTGGCCATGCTAGTTATTATAGGAGATTTTTTTGGTACATATCATTGTGATATTCTTCCACAAAAAAACTCACTCAGAAGGGTGTGATGTTTGAATGGGGCCCGAATATTCCGTTATCCATTGAGAAGCTAAAGCAGTGGCTGACTACGACACCTTTGTTGATCTTGCCAAAATCTGGGAAGGGGTATGTTGTTTAATGTGATTCCTCGAGTATGGGTCTCAGGTGTGTGCCCATGAAATATGATCATGTGGTGGCATATGTCCCTCTCCAACTATAGAAATATAAAAATAATCATTTGTCTCATTACATAGTGTTTTCATTGGTGATTCATGCCTTGAAGATGTGACATAATTATCTTTTTGGGGTGAATTATGTGGTCTACCCTGATAATAAAATCATAGCTGACATCTTATCCTAAAAGGATTTGAATATGATGCAACAACATTGGGTTGAGTATACATAGTGGTTCAAATTAGATATTGTCTATACCAGAGGAAATGACAATGTGGTGGATGATTCTTTGAGGAGAAAAGTTCTTGTGTAGGCATTTATGGAGTCTAGTGATGAGTGGACATAGATGGGTCTCTTTACCCATATGCACTTGAGACCAAGGAACTCAGTGAACGTCCATTCCTTTTTTAGTGTTAAATTGGATCCACTCATTCTAGAGATAATTTAGAGAGAGCATTGTAGTGATGAGATATGCCAACCATCTATATAGATTCTTCATGGTGGGGAGACACCTTGTGATAGGATGTTGTGTCTCAAAGGAGTTTTATGTTTCAATGGATGTTTGGTGGTGTAATTGTCTTTGAGGAAGGTGGTGATGTGGGATAACCACCAATCACAATGGAATGTTCTTCATGGAGCTACTAGGATTTATTATGATGTTCGTTTTCGGTTCTGGTACCCTGGTATGAGGTGAGATATAGATGACTTTATAACAAGATACATGTTAGTAGGTAAAAGTATATCATCAAAGGCCATCATGTTTTATTCATCCGTCACAAATTTCTATCTATAAGTGGGATGAAAAGTTAATGTATTTTTTTATGATTTTATTTTAATCATAGGGGATGAAATTAAATTTTGGGGTTGATTTACTGTTTGAGCAATTCATCCCATTTAATTTCGATCAATGATTCAACAAACATGTATGAGTTAAGCCAATTATATTTTAATTAAATGGTATGACATCATTGTGTTCCATAAATTTTTTTAGATAGAATACATTATTTTAACAATAATTTATAGTAGGGTCTTAAAAATGAATTGGGGTTAAAAATCAAAATAACTATCTCATAACATAAAAAAATGGATGGCCAGATGGATAGGGAAAATTAGATTCATGATGTCATGTTTCGAATATTTGTCTTAAATTTTGCACGATCATGGGATTTCCATTTTGGATGGGCTGAATTTTCATTAAATATTAGTTACCATTCCTATATTAGAATGGATCATTCTGAGGTACTATATGGATGATGATGTCAGCCTCATTCGAGTGGGACTTAGATGGGTGATACCTCACCATTATAACTAAGCTTTTGAACTGATATGTCTAATAATGTCAAGTCGATCAGACAGCTATTATTGTAATCATATAGTCACCAACAATGTTATTCATATCAATGAAACCATGATATAATGTTCTCCATAATTGACTAGGGATTCATTAATGTTCCACCTCATTTGGTTCATGATCATTTGGGAATGAATGGGAAGATATTTTCGAGGCAAATTGGACCTTTCAAGACCACCAAGAATGGTAGAAATGAGGAGTATTGGCCACCATGTCCTTATTAGTTAAAGTCAATTCATTATGTGTTTCATGTGTTCCATTTGAAAATGTAAAACCAAATCAATTTTCATGGGTATTCTTAAGAACATTTGTTAAGAGAGCCTGATTTTTTCATGTGTGACTGACTATTATGGATTATATATTATTTGGAGGTAGTGCTTTATGGGAAATTCTATACAATTTGACAATGTTTTTTGGAAACAAAATAATGATATGCATGATACATGGGAAAATAATTCATGGGTTGATCTTGTGTATCCATTTTTATTATCTAATCAAGGATTAGGTATAATTTCCAAGGTTTAGGACTTTTCATGGATGGGAGAGTTATGACACCAATGATTTCCTTTTATGTTATTTTTGTATTTACTTTTTTCATAGAATTTTCCCAATGGGTTTCCATTGATATTTTGGAAAAAATGAGAAAAATTTCATAAAGAGATGGTGGCCCACAATCCACCCCTCATTTTTTCATGCTATGCACCCTTTTCTAGGAAACCATGTGGTGATGTGGTGTTTTTGGACGTAGGCTTATTTCACAGTTAGAGAATAGTTTGTAAACCGTTCGGGCTAACCGTGTCACTTTTCCTTGGTAGACAATGTCAACTGTATGGTCACTACCTGGATTTTGAAACTATGCAGATTAAACTTGGCTCTTGTAACACCATAAGATTTCATAGTGCGTTATCTTATTAAAGTAATAAAATAGATTTCACTACACGCAACACCGAGTTCGAGCACACCACAACTTACCAAACTAGTCATTCAAAAAAGGTTATGAATAGTGTTAACTGTATTTTGAATCTTATATAATCCATAAAATTTTAACACCCATATTATGTGTTCCATAGACCTAATATAGGAACAAATTCATTTTCTCTGATAAATGATGTATTTTAAAAAAAATGAAATTTTACAACCTACTAATGGTGATTTTTTTTTTAAATTCAACATCTAAAACTTTTATATTAAATTTTTAAAAAATAAAATCCTTATTTAGAAGTGGGACATTTAAATTTAGTTTGGATTAATTTTTGTTGTTTTTCTAATAACTTTCTTTTTTTGTGGAATAGTGAATGATAGTAAATTTTAATTGAAAACAATTTTTTTAATTAAAATAATTTATATCATAAATTTATTCATCTGAATGTTTTTGAATAATAATTAGTTTATATTTTTATCATTTAATAATATTTAGATAATTATAAGTAATTTCACATTTAAATTTGACATAAAAACATGTCAATCTTTTGATAGTTATTAATTTTTTAAAAACTAACTTCTTGGTTTTGATAACGATAATAAAATTTAAATTAATTAATAATAATTCAATGTTTTCAATTTGGTAAAATTGTATTCATTTTTTAATTCATAATATTAACATTATCATCGGGTGAATTATTGGTCTTTTTCTGAAAACATTAGAGTTTTGATGAATAGTGAAAACCACTACATTATTATTTAACATAGAATTTTTATTTAAATATTCATTTTTTATATAAATTTATTTTATGTAGAAAATAGATGTATAATACCTATATATGTGAAATTTAATTCAATGGAGTCATTTTATAATAAAATTTTATGTATAAATTTTTATTGAACTTTTTATCGTCCTTTACCAACCATCTAGGAGAAATTATAAATTTGAATAAAACATAATGTTACCACTTATGTGAGTTGAATTTCAAAAATCTGAGAGACAAGGTTAGTATTAGTAATTAAAATTTGGTTCAATAAGATGAAAATATGTTTTGGTCATTAGTAACTTTTGACTTTTATTTACCATGGTTAAAATTAAATAGGGTAATGAAAAGTGAAAATGATATTATAATTACCCAAACACATTCCATAATTCTATTGGATAATATCATTTAGACCAAAAAACCTTAGGAATAAAATATGATCCTCTTTGGTCTAAATTTATTAGATTATGAAATTTATTATTATTTTATTTAATGAAGAGTTAAAAGTGTTAAATTCAATGGTTAATAATTAAACATTTAAAATATAGGGTTACACATAATATAAAATCGACTATAAATTTTAATTAGAAAGATAAAACGATTTCTCAGATAGTGGTATTTTATTTATAATTTTTAGACATTAAATAATATAATTTATATTTGACAAAATGATGATACAGTAATTACCTTATTAATGAAATATTTAAATAATTGATATTATAAATATCCAAATAAATGTAAATTGAGACTTATGATGAATAAAACAAATTTTTTAGGTCAATATAACATATTATAGCTGATTATATTAATTTTTTTCTAAGTGATAAGGTTGTTATGAGTTTCAAAAAACAAAATACCAAATAGTGTCAAAATTGTCATAAATTAATGTTTAAAACAAATACTATATTATTGGTTGATATAATATTATAAAAAATCTAAGGTTCAAAAAAAATCACTTAAATAATATTATATATGTCCTTAATGAACAACATGAGGTTCTCTTGGAAGTTTAGAGTATGTTTATTGACCATATATTGTAAGAATACAGGAAGAAATGGTAAAAGTTAAACTATTTAACTAAGAGTTAAATATAAATGATAATGTTTAAATAGTAACTTAAACATGTTTATAACTTATCGGTTGAAAGGTATTTGACCCATAACCACATAAGGCTCTAAATAAATTAATTTGGAGAAATTATAAACCGAATATGGTTGTATAATAAATTAATATTTTAATCTTTTCCTAAAGAGTCTCTCACACTCTTATAAAAGGGTACTTCACCTTCTCTCAAAATAGCACATCCAAAGCCATTTTTCTCAACCATATCCCACCAAAAAATCCTACCAGAATCACTAAAATCAACATAGTTTTCTTACATTGATAATAAATTCAACCTATGTATCTCTTTTGATCAAATCAAAAGGAAACACTCGAAGAAGAGGAAATAATTTCACCAACCTCTTTCAAGTTGTTTTCTTCTTCCACTTCCTCTATCATTGTTCCTTCCATACCTAAATAATCACCCTTGTACCTCATAAATATTTTGATTTTATTATAAATATGGTACAATAATATTCGTTATTATATCCATCCTATAAATTATAAAGTCACCATACGTGTGTGCGTAAGGCTTACCTTCTCCACGTCGTGGTGTAGTTTGTTATTCGAACAATTAATTATTTTGATGGGTATAATAATGAGTATAACTAATTTAAATAATAAATATAACAATTTATTGATTTTTATATATGATATAACATCCAATTAACTTCGATTTTACCATCAATATAATGATATTGTCACTCGTGCGTACGTACGGATTACCGTCTCCAAGACGCGATTAGATTCATTTCCACATTTACCAATCAACGATGATTATAAAAATATATATTATTAATAAGTATGTAATATAGGACCTAATAATTATACTTCAATGATATATATATATATATATATATGAACTTACATATATCTTATTCACTTCTATACAATACGATGTGAAAACGGTAACCGCGTTTATGCGTATGTACGAAATACCATCTCCACAAACGGTGTTTTCCATTTCATATATCTATAAATTATACATATTTATATTCTAAATATATATGATATGTATATCATGTGTTATATTCTCTAAGTATGTAAATCATGATCAAAATGATACGATGAAGAATAAAAAGTTAAAATACGTACGATAAAGAAAGTGATTATTACCAAAAATGTTAATTTATATGGAAATAATTATTAAATGGGTAGTATAAAGTCATAAATGAATAATATATTATATAATAAATATGAATAGGATTTTGGTATAATTTAATAATAAAAAATTGTCTTTGTACAGGAGGTTAAACAAACTCTCAACCAAAATAATGTGAAAGGTAAGGGTTAATTCCACAATAACTTTAATATCCAAGGTTGTTTTTATGTAAGTATCTACTGGGACATATTTATTATCCATGTCCATGTTTCATAAAAGTGTGTTCAAAGGGATTATTTTTAAGGTATGTTTTACTAAAACATCATTTTTGATGGTCTTAACGATTTATTCTTCAAAACCATTCTTATTAATATCCATGTTTTCAAAATGGATATAAGGATTTATTTATTTGGACAAGAATGTTTTAAAATGTTACTTCATTTAAAAAGTTTCAAATTGGTATGGGACAAATTGATTCAAAAATATATTTTAATTTGATTTCTTTATATGACATTTAAATGATTTCATAAAAAGTGGATATTTCTCTCAATGATTTTTACTGATCAATTTCAACTATGTCAACATCCATTAAGGGATATTATTTTTGATCATAGTTGATTTATGATTATAGAAATATTCAATATTTTATTGACGTTTTTGTGATATTTTTTACTGGGGATGTGTTATTTTTATACTATTCCTGGTTTATGGGTAAATTAGTGACATTTCGTCTTCGAGTTTTAATACGAATGTTTATGTTATGTGCAAACATTTTCATATGAAAAATGAATTGAACATAGTAATTGATGAGTGGAGCCCTCTATAGCTCATTGATGCATTAGTTGGTCTGATGAGATAAACTAGTGCCTTGGCATAAGGCCTTGACAAAATATTATTTTTAGTCTTGACACAAGGCCTTGACTATGTGTTTATAAAGTATGGAATTATGTAATCCATCATTATGAAATTAGTTATTGATATAACATGTAATTATTCGACTAGTAAAATATCCATGTGAATAAGTAAATGGAATTATTTTATTTATCTTTGACACATTATGCTTAACAATATGTCTAAAAGGATTTTTTTTAATTTTTATACATTTCCTTAAATAATTATACTTATTTATGAAAGTTTGTCCTATATTTTTGTCCTTACTTGTCATATGAGCTCACCCCTTTCTAGGTTTTATTTTTATCTAGGATGAAAAAAAGTATATTATGTCTGGCCTGCAGGGATAGTCTAAGGGACATGAATGTGGCAAATAGAGACAATAGTTTTTGTTTTTTTCATTTTATAATGTAATGTAACGTCCGTGTTTGTAATATATTTTCCAAGACTGCTAAATTGATAGGTCTTTTAGGAATTTATTCCTTGTAATCATGAAAATGTATTAAAATAATTCACCGACTCTGGGTAACTGGGGTAGGGGCATTACACATCTTGTCCAGATCATTAAAAATTTATATTGTTTGGGTTTTATACCACTATAATGTTAATAATAAATCCCACTAACTCTCCTCCCACATGGATTTTCTTCCCCTAGCTCACTTATCCCTCCTTTTCTCCCTTGGGATCCTTTTATAGGGAAATTTTTGTTCAAGTTACCTCAAAATATTCATGTAGGTGTCTTCAATCTTCATTTCCTTATCTATTCTAGGGTTTCATTCCACTTTTTGTGGGATTTATCTTTTCATGTGGTTAGGGTTCCAATTGTAGTGTTAGATTGTGGTTTTTTGGGTTTAATAATGATGTTGATAGTCCAATATTTTCTCTTTAGGATTCAATTAAGGTGTGATTGTTGGTTTCCACCGTTTTCTTGATGTTTTATCACATAGAGTAGGTGGTTTTGTGATTTAAAAAAAATTGGATATTTTATTATTATTGCATGAGTGTACAAATTGGTTCTATTCATTGTGTATGTGGTCATAAATTGGGGTTTGAAATTATTCTGTGAGAATTGATGTAGAAAATGGGTTTTAAATGGAAATTAGTTATCTTCTATGTTTGTTTAACATATTATTCATTGTTTTCTACCATCAAGGTGTTTTATAAAATGTGAAAATGGTGAGAATGAGTTTATAAAATATTTTTGGTCTGTGACTAATATCAAATTGAATTATGGATGTAGAAATGGTGGGATCGCATGTTTGTTTACATAGATTGTCTTGTGTATATGTGAAAATGATGTGTTATGTGAAATGTGGTACATAATTGAGAATAACGGTAAACATGAGTAACTAGTTGGGTGGACTAGGACTTGTAATATAAATAATTTTGAGGTTTTTCATCCAAGTTTCATCTAGAATTATGGATGTAAAAGCATTAAATAAAAAGTGTTATGAAGGGAAATCACTTGTCAGATTGGGTTTCCCCTCATAGTGTCCCATTAACATGAACACTATTTTTCATGGTTTCTATACTACAATTTACCATGGTACAATGTACATAGTGTCCCATTACTAGCTAGTGCCTATCAGGTTTACGTAGAATTTTTTTCCCTTTCATTATATTTCATTCACCAGTTGGAATGCGCTTTACTTAGTTTCTCATTTCAAAACCAATCATTTTTTCTGTGAAAAATTTTTCCCTAAAATTTATTATACCATTCCTTAATAAAACATTCATATTTATTAATATTTTAATAATTATAGAATAGAATATTTTGGTGGGTCAAATCCTACTGGTCATTACATCAATCTATAATTACAAAATTGGGAGTATGTTTACTCAGTTATATTTGAGAGAGGGAAAGGATTTTTTTTGATATAGTGGTTTGAGATTATAGTGTTCATTTCTCATCATGTGTTGTTCGTTATGGTGGCATAAAAAAGATACACCTCTTTTAACATGGATGTTTTTGGGTTGTTTGGTGTCTCAATTTTATTTTAGTTATTTCAGTTTTTTTAATGATGAAATGTTGTACCTGAAAATTATTATTCCACAAATGGTTTTGATTATTCAGTATTTTATCAACTATGTTTGGATTTTTATGATTATTTTCTATGGTTAAATCATTCTCATGATATAATATTGATACCATAGAATTTGTTTCCATCCGTGGATATCAAGAATGCCACTAGGGACATCCTGTGGATTGGGTTGGCCAGTAGGTTAGATGGCGCCCTGTCTAGGTTCAGAAAAATTATAGCATCTAAGAGAGTTGGTAATGGAAAAAAATTTACATTAGTTTATGTAGTGGTAGTCCAAAAAACACGTGAATAATTTTTATAACCCTTTTGACAGATTTTAAAAAGGGTGTACATATTGGAATTATTATGAAAGTATACTATTACGAAAAAGAGACTATTTATTTTATATGAGAATGTTTTAATAATAATTTTCGGAGTTGGGGGAATAAATTTTATAAAAAATCTTATTTAATGACATTATATTGTCTTCAGGTATACTCTATGGGTTTTCACCAAAAAGCTTTCTTAAGTTTCCTTTAAGCAAAAAATAATGTTTTTATGATGAGTTTATGGATGTTGAGAAGTTATTTTGGTAGAAATTTCATGATCCAAATTTGTTTTATGTTGTGAATAATAGAGGATAGTGGTGTCCTTTTACCGGTTAGGTTAGTGAAACACTTGTAATTTTTTTGAAAGGATTCAATTGTATCCATGTTTTTATCATGAAAAAATAATAAAAAATGGTTTAATAAAGAAAATAACATATATAAGATTGATATATGGAAATCAAATTAGTTTTGGTCAAAATTTGCAGTCATTTATTACCCTTACATTGTTTTGTTAACAACAAAAAATTAATTTTTAACTTAATGGTGAAAAAAGTTTATTGCTTTTATTATTATTGTTTTCTAAAAAATTAACTTGATATTATAAAAATTGTAAATAAATATGATTATGAATATTTAATCCATTTTTTTAAATTAAATTAAATAATTTTAAAAATACTATTTTAAATTTATCCAACATACACGATGAGAAAAAATGTTTTTAAAGGGAAAATGGACAAATGTTTAAAAATGTTTATTTCAAAATTCAAAATTAAAATGAATCTACTAACCTAAATGAAAAAAATTTATATATGATTTAACTAATTGTACATTAAAAAATTTTAGAAATTTATTATATATTTATATATAATTTAAATGAAAATGAATTCATGAATTGAAATTTAAAACATTTACCTATTCCTCAAAAAATTGATCATTTTGGAAAAAAATACCCTAAAATAATTTTGATAATATGATTTAAAAAAGAAATTTAATTAAATGAAAATTTTATTTTAAATGTGGTAAAAACAAATTTAGTTTTTGTTTGAATAGCATGATTAAACTCTCTTTTTAGAAAAATAATTTATTTAAGATAACATTTCATTTTCTTCTAAATGACTATAATTCTATTACTAATAAATAAATAAACAATGTTTTTTTTTCACATTTTTAAAAAATAAATTTGTTCCTAATTTAGTAAGTATTATTCATATCTTCTAATTCTAAAGGATAAGAGGAATCATTACTATAAAATAATTATATTTAATAATATTTCACAATTTTTATAAAATTATTATTGCATGTAATGTTATCAAAACTCATGATTGTGTATAATGGAAGATAATATCGTTATTTCAAGTATCAAAAGGTAAAATGATTGTTGAATATATTGTATTATATTTATGTGATAAATTTTTTAAATATAATATAAAGTCTAATTGTGTTATATTTTATTCTATGATATGGGTTGCATGTCATACATCCTATCAAATATGATGTTAATATTTTATAATTATGGGGTGATATATTATCCCTAATTTAAATACATTTCATTCTACTAATTTAAAGATAATATCAAAATTAGTAGTTTGAAATTTGGAAATACCATTATTGTAAACCAAAATCAGAATTGTGTTAAAAACACCATCTTAATAATAGAAAATTTAATGATCAAAGGTCATACAAAAAAACACATAATGGTTCTTCAATTTAGATGAATCTTGGATAAAAGTGGATATATATACATGGATAAAATGATAAAATACTTAGAGAGAGTGAATATTCTCTTTAATCACAAGAAAGTCGTTGGTCAATAGATGATTAGGTGTCTCAAAACCATAAATCATCAATGATTTTAAATACCATCTGATTAATCCTTGATAAATGTAAAAGGATAAATGTTTTTCCGCAAGATAATTTTCCTAATGTTGAGGGATTGATTTACTATCTTATGATTTTATGAAATTATAACATCTATTGTTTTAATAAACTGTAAAATTTAATATAAATATATTTAATTAATTTTCTTATGTTAAATATATTTTTCCAATTACAACCCAAAAATAAATGTTATTATGGAATAATAATAAGAAATAAAAAATGTTTTAATATAATAAATGGTTTTTGGAATCTAAAATAATTATCAATGATAAGTAATTTTTAACAATATAAATTCAAAATGGTTTGAAATATAACAAATGATAGAAGTTGTATTAGATTATTTCTATAAATTTTTAAATTAGAATTGAAAAAAATTTAAAAATATAATCTTATAAAAAAATATTTTATAATTTTGAATATGAAATTACAAATAAAAAGATATTAGTTATGATAATATAAATAAATTATTAATAAAATTAATGTATTATTATTATTATTATTCTTATTTTTGAAATATATAAATTTGACTATATTATATATATAAGAATCTTTCGTATGACTAATCATGTTTTCAGAATGATACCAAAATATTTTATATACTATATATTAAAATATATAAAATTATCTTTACTTGATATATATATATATATATATAATAATTTGTAAAAATTTTGGAATATAAAAAATTGAAGTTAAATCGAAAATAATAATAATAATAAGGAAATTGAAATAAAAAAAATTATATGTGAGAAAAAGGTTTATGTGCTTCAGATTTCTATGTGAGGCTGAAATTAGGGTAGTTTCATCATCGGGAGACTCCGTAGAAAGAGGATTCAACTTTATGTGGGTTCGTCTTCGAGTGTTGACTACATCAGACGAATGGGAATGAGATGAGTTATGATAGTGGGTAGTTATGAACTGATTCTTCATCAGATATGTGGCCAAATACAAGAAAATATATTGATCTAGATCTACGATTCAGTCGTTTATATCAAATTCCGGAACGTGAGTCGGATTCAAACACCATTCATGAATTTTGTGGTTGTTTTGAATGGTATATATAGGGAAAATGACATTTGATTTTTTGAGATCTACTTTGTATCATATTGATCATCAACTAGGTTTTAGTTTCAATAATTTTATATCCAAATCTTAATTAAATTGTTATCTATTTTATCAGATTTAATGTATTAATACATCATTCTTCTATTACTTAGTTTTTCATTATCTTATTGGATATAGTACTAATTTATAAATTCATTCAAATTAGTTTTAATTATTTTAATGGGATATGTATTTTTATTGGTTTTGAGTGTCTCTATTCATTATCGTATCTCTATTAACAATGTCTCTGTTTTACGCAATTATTTTTTAACACTTTCATCAATTATCCAAAATTTCAACTGTCTATATATTTTTAACCTATATTGATTCATGTTGGTTGAAATATAGTCTGAATCACAATATAATTAGAATTAATTCGTTATATTTTAGCATAATATATATATATATATATATAAATATATATATATATACATCCATCCATTCGTTTTCTGTAAGCATAACATTATAACAACTCATTTTTTGGATTTTATAAAATTATTTGTATAGTTTTTGAAACTAATATAAATCCTTCACTCTTATATTTCTACATTGATAGGTTAGAATATTTTTGTGAGGCTTGATGATGAGATATGGAGATTAATAGCCATCTTATAGTTTTGTTTCTTCCAATTATGAGAGAGTATAGGACCTAGGAGTTTCTGATGGGAAGGAAAAAAGATTAGTTCTCCTACAAAAGAACATCACAATGAATATTATGTAATCATTTTTGAATGGTATTTACTTTAAATTTATAAATTTTAAAATTATATTCATATTTTAATATATGGTTATGTACAATATATACATTAATAACATATTATTTCTTTTTTCAATTTTTTTTAATTTTAGTTATTATTATAGGAGTCGAATTTTCTTTTTAAATAATTTTTAATGTTATAGATTAAAATATTTTATTCATTATAGATTAATAATTTTTAAAATTTCATATATTTATTATTTTTAAATATTTCATATCAATTTTTATTTTCAAATGACATTCTTATATTCATATATTTATCGAATAATTGTTTATTTGTGTATTTTAAATAAATATATTTATATAATGTTATTCAAGTATATTAAAAATGTGTGTTTAATAATATAGTTTTACATGGGGTTTTATTTGATGTTTTTTCTTTTGATGCCCCTTTAATAAGGAAATTACCTTTATAAAAACAATATAATTTATTTAACTATTTCAAAATTTCCATTTCTAACATATATTTTACCTAAATTTTAAAGGAATCAGTTCATGCCTTATTTTTAAATTATAGTATGTGGTTAATAATAAAAACTATAAGGTGATGTGTAAAATATGAAAATAAAATCATGAATTTCATTTTTAATATAAAAAATGGCCACCTTAATAACTCATGACATATCATGCATACATGTACTTGTTTTATTTTCATTTGTACATGTAATGAATAAAATATATAAATATATGAAACTATGTTATAAATGATTAATTTTGAGTTTATTTAATGATATTTAAATACATAAATATTTATTATTCTATCATAAAAAATCATATATTTATGAAATGGTGATGATTTTTAGTTTTTTCAAATAAAAAAATGATTTTGTATGAAAATATATATTTATATATTTATATTAGAAAGTTATTCAACAATGAGTTAGGAAATAGAGAACATAGTGAAAATATAAATATATATAGAGTGAGCATAAATGGTTTTCATTGGACCCAAAACATGAATGTTGTTAATATGGTATGGTATTGAGGAGTGAACCCATCTCTCAGTAAATGGTTTGGCCCATTATAGCCTTCAATGATTTATGTGGCCATAGTGTTTTATTTTTAAAATATTTTATTTTGTTTTCTCAAAATCCATAGATTATTTTTCAGTCTTATTTTAAATTAAGTAGTTTCAAAGGTGGAATAATATATTAATGAATAATTAATTTCAATAAGTTTTTCCAAATGTAATCAGAATAGTATCTTCAGTCAATTATCACTATAATATTAAAATCATTTCTCAGAAATTTATTTTCATAGGAAGGTTTCGTATAAATGGTTTTCAACAATTTCAAAACATTTACTGTGAAATTAATTCTTCTCCCCATATTTTAAATGTTTTACCCAAGTATCATGGAATATATTAGTCTGTCATCAATGCTTTTGGAGTTAGTGTATTTGTAAACATAATCAACTTTTTTATTTAACTCTGATAAATTTATGGTGTTTCTTAATCCTCTAGAACCCAGACATGTAAATAGACGTTTATTTTAATAAGAGTGGTGTAAATTGTGAAGTTATTTTTTTAAAAAATACACGTCATTTTAAATCACTAAAACCAAAAGTGTGGGTTTGGGGAGTTATAATTGTAATAAAAGAAATATTCTAGAAAACAATAGAGATTATACATTGGATTTTGATATAAATGAAATCATCACGATAGAATTTTCTTTTTAAGTCCACATCGAAGTCCAGTCATTTTAATTATGAAGAAGTTAATTAAGTATTGTCTAATGTACAATGAACAATTTGAGAGGGTGAAATTAATTAGGGGGGTGTGAATGTAACATCGTGAGATAAAAAATATTATATTTATTTCTTGAGATAATTATATGTATCAAATATAAAATTAAATGTTATTATAGAATAATTAAATGAAATAAAAAAAATATTTCTTAATATAATAAAAGGTATTTGGAATCTAAAATATTTTTTAATGATATGTATTATTTAACAACATAAATTTATATTGGTTTTATAGATAAATTATTAATGATATAGTATTATATAATTTTGATAAATATATAAATTACTATTAGCAAATGAATTTTCCAAAAAAAAATTCTTACTTAAGATAATATATAATCATTTTGAATATTAAATTATGAATTAAAAAATATTGTAATTATGATGATATAATTAAATTATTAGGAAAATTCATATATTATTATTCTGTTTATTTTGAAACATATAAAATATCTTGATTATATAGATAACATTTTTGTTAGGAATAATCGGTTTTAAAAAAATGATCTTAGAATATTTTATATAATATTAATATAAATATATAATATGAACATTACATGATATATATATATATATATATATATTAGTATGTAAAAATGATGACATGTAAAAAATAATGACAAATAGAAAATAAGGAAAAAGAAACTGAAATCGAAAATGGCATAAGGGAGAATCAGATTTAGGGATTCTTATTTCCGAGTGAGGCTGAATTATATGGATCTTCATCATCAAGTGACTACATAGAAAGGTGATTTTTATTTATATGGATTTATCATTGAGATTTGGCCATGTAAGATGAATAAGACCAAGCTATATAAAATGGATAAGAGTCGAGTAGTGGATCAAATTCTGATTTGAGGGCAAACTAGTGCAAGGAGTACGATCTAGTTTCGATTTCAAGACATTCATAGTGATGTCCATAGCACGAATCAGATTCAAAAATCACATCCGAGTTGCAAGGTGGTTTCAAATGAAATCTGGGGGAAAATGACTTTCAATTTTAGGAGAACTACCTTGAGTCATGTAGATCATCATGTAGTTGTTGGTTTCTTAAATTTTAGTATCTTAATCCTCTTGAAAATATTATCTTTTTGATCCGGTATAATGTATTAATACCTCAATTTTTCACACCATAGTTTTTCTTCATGACGTTTAATATGATAATAATTTTTAAATGTGTTGTTATTTGTTTAATTTTTTTTACTAGATCTGTATTTTTGTTGGTTTCGAGTGTCTCAATTATTCACATATTATCTATCAACGACGTTTGTGTTTAACACATTTATTTTTTAATAGTTTCATTAATTGTCAACAATTTATTCTATCCAAAATTTGGAACCTGTCAACCATCATGACTGCAGATATCTAATCTAAATCAAAATATAATTAGAAATAATTTTTTTCTTTTCTTCATATATATATATATATATATTCATTTATGATTTTTTGGGAAGCGTATCATTCAAACTACACATTTTATTTTAAATATTATAAAATTATTTTTATTATGGTTCAGTCTACTATAAATCCATCACTCACCTTTTTATTTCTACATGGATGATTTATTAGAGTTTGATGAGGCTTTCTATTGAGATATAGAGTGAAATATCTATTATTTTGTTTAATGTTTTCCAATTATAAGAGAATGTAAGAGTTAAGAGTGTTAAAAGGGAAATCATAAGAATGACTCTCTTTCCAAACAACTTCACAATGAATTTCCTGAAAATATTTTTGTATGAGATTTATATTAAATTTATAATTTTTAAATTCAAATTGTTATTTTAATATATGGTTTTTTATAAATTATAAATGAGTAATGGATTATATATTTATCAAAAAATATTTAATTTTAATTTCTTTTTAATGGATTCTAACTTTATTTTTAAATATTTTCTAATTTTATATTTTCAATGATTTATGTCAATGGTGATTATTAGTTTGTAGAATTTATTTTTTTAGTGTATTCTCAAATATTTTATTTGAAATTATATGTTCATTGAAAATTCACATATTCAAATATTTTGTTGAATATTTATATTTTCACTTACTCCAAATAAATAAATGGGTATCGAATTATTCAATTTTATTAAGAAAGTGTGGTTTAAAATATAGTTTAACATTAGTTTTTATTTGTATTATATTTTTAATGGATCTTTTATATATTGAATTACATTTATAGAAATAGTAATATTTATTTCATCATTTAAAATTTTTAATGTTTTCAATTTATTTTATCAAAATTCGAAATGTATCATTTCACATATTAGTTTTAAATTATAGTAATTAGTAAATAATTCGAACTATTATATCATTTTTTCAAGGTTCATATAAAATATTGAATATAATTTGTAATATAAGAAATTAAAATCACCTTAACTCATGACATATCATGAATATTGTAACGTCCCGGTCTCGCGTGCCACACAACGGGTGCCCCAAACCCTGTTCGCCACGTGACCTCAAGCGCCTTTCCCCAAATGCCAGAGGCTGCCGACTAGGAGTGAGGGCCCAGGTCTGATAGTGGGGAAACTATGCCCTCATTTTTCAAAGTGTAGCGCAGTGGAATACAGAATAAAACATACATCAAACAGAGGAAGTAGAAAACCATACACAACTGAAATAACAATAGTAGTGGATATAACCAACAGTAGATAAATAATGATGCTATATATCACAAGTTCTAAGAAAACAGCCAGAACATGTTATATATCAATACAATACAACCAAAAGTATGGTACAATAAAACAAAGCAAATAGCTTGCAGCAGCATCGCAAGCCCAGGCTCGGTCCCATGCCCTCCTACTATTTTGCAATAGTAAAGTACCTGTATATGGACTCTTTCCCCTATCCACACCTGAAGAAAAATAATCTGTTTGGGCCGAAAAGCGTGACCCAAACAGGGTGTGAGAAATATATCTCAGAAGGTACCCACCAAAGGCCCGTGCCCAACTGTGTGTATCATGCAAAAAAAAGTATGTAATAATAAAATGCAATAAATTAACCAGTGCTCACAAGTAACCAACTTAACAGTTAAATTGCCATTTTAATATTCATTTTAATCATTTAATTTTAAAATATCACCATAGTGAATATTCTAAGTAACCGCTAAAAGTCTGTAGACGTGTAAGCCCCTACCCTTAGGCAATGAGTATCCAACACAAGAATCTACCCTCAGGAATAACTTATTTTTCCCTCAGGCATAGGTAGTGTCTCCCTCAGGCACAAAATCAGTTTCCCACGGACACCGAAGAAGTTTCCCTCAGGCCGAAATAACTAATTCCCTCGGGCTAAACAGTGCAGTGCCCACGGGCTAATCACAACAACACACTCAGGCTAAACAGGTAACTGGGCCATGTCCAACATATAAACAAGCAGTAAACAAGGATTTCCTCTGAAGGAAATTCTACAATTTCTACTTTAAAGGCATACCCTCGAGTATCCTAGGCAAACGTCTAAATAGTAAAACACACCCTCAGGGTGGTTCTGGATCTAAGAAACGATCCCAAACATCAGTTTTACAAATTATTCAATTACCTTTACAGTTATAGGTAGTTAATATAGACACGACCTCAGCCACACGACACGACAACATGGATTCATGGCACAAAAACGCACAAAACACACGACTCTTGGAAAAATTAACACAAAGGCACCTTCCTTATATGCCAACGAGCGGTATACATGAACGTTAACTCTAGAAACTCTAATAAACGACATAGATCTAACAAAGAAAAAATCTCACTTAATCCCAAATTACTCCCGTTGGGAGAAGAATTGGTAAGCAACATGCTAGGAGAATAGAGGTCTTACCCACGCGGTTCCAACGAGATCGTCCGAGGTGGAATCAGATTCCAAATGCTCGATCGGTGGATCTCCAAATGTCCGGCCGTCCACTCCCGCTCCTTCCTCTGGTTCTAATCCTTCCCTGTGAACAGGGGAGGATACTTCTAGATTTAAGCAAAGAAAAAGTACATGGCGTGTACTTCCAAGTACACGGCATGTACTCCCTTCATTTAACTGTTCTTCTAGCGGCACTGCCATACAGTTCACCAGTTGACATGAGTACACAACATGTACTCCTGAGTACACAGTGTGTACTGTCACCCAGCTGGGGGCTACTCCACCGCCTTACTATTTTGGCCTGCCGACTGACTACAAGGAATGTATAAAACCACTAAACGGTGTGTAGTCAGTTCCTACACCATTTGTCACCGACATGGCTACACGCCCCATGTACTCATCCCTACACAGCCAGAAGTACACGACGTGTACTTCCAAAATTTAGATTTTTTCCGCATATTCCATATTTTATTAAAAACACTTAAGGAAAACAAAAAATAAGAAGCTCGTACATCAATGATAAGAACCAGGTTCATACAAACTTCTCCCCTTATAGTAATTCGTCCTCGAATTTCCCTTACAAGGGTGGTGAAGATATAGCCGTGAACAACTCCAGCCACTGAGCATGTACATTAGTTTCCTGCTCCCAAGTTTCATCCTGCACTCGGCCATGCTTCCATAACACCCACATGAGAGGAACTGACCGACCTCAGAGAACCTTTGTGCTCCTGTCAACAATACGAATCAGATGCTCCTCAAAGGATGCATCTGCCTCCAGCTCAACCTCCTCTGGCTGAAAGACGTGAGATGGGTCTGAATGATAGCGACACAACAAAGATATGTGGAGGAAATCATGCATGGCTCGGTACCGCTATGGTAACTACAACCTATAAGCAACCAGTCCGACTCTCTCCAGAATCTCAAATGTCCCCACATACCACAGCGAAATATTACCCTCTCTCCTAATCCCTTGTGTCCCAGCCTCGGCAAAACACGTAGAAAAACATGATCCGAGACCAAAAACTCCAAAGGTTGTCTGTGAGGATGAGCATAAGACATTTGATGAGACTGTGCGGTAGCCATCCGCTTCTGAATCAATTGGACCTGCGCAGAAGTCTCCTGCATGAGATGTGGCCCTAGTAAAGCTGCCTCACCTACCTCTATCCAGCACAAGGGTGAACAACATAGCCTACCGTATAAATCCTCGTATGGTGCCATTTCAATAGTCGCATGGAAGCTATTGTTATAGGAAAACTCGACTAAGGGTATATGCTTCTCCAAAGAGCCCCCAAAGTATAGGACTCATGCAGACAGCATGTGCTCTAGCAGCTGTATCGTACGCTCTTACTACCCATCAGTCTGAGGGTGGTAGGATATGCTCAGAAGCACCTGTGTACCCAGTTCCCTCTGAAAACTCTTCCAGAAACTAGATGTGAAGTGGGAGTCCCTATTAGAAATGATAGAACGAGGGACCCCATGAAGACATACGATCTCTCAGATATACAACCTTCTGATCTCATCAACACTGAAGGTCTCCTTGATCAGAAAGAAGTGTGCTACCTTTGTGAGTCTTTCCACAACAACCCACACGACATCATTGCCATGAGGTAACCTCGGCAATCCAGTCACGAAATCCATCATGACATCATCCCATTTCCACTCCAGAATGGGTAACTTCTGTAACATCCCAGATGGTCTCTCATGCTCCACCTTCACCTGCTGACAAGTGGAACACCTCGTAACAAAACCAGCTACCTCTCTCTTCATACCCCGCCACCAGTACTAACGTCTCAAGTCGCGGAACATCTTGGTAACCCCGGGATAAACTGCCCCAGCTGAAGCATGAAACTCTTGCATCAGTTTCTCGCTTATATCCCATGGAATCCATAATCATCAATGGAAACACAACACCTCATCGTCTTTTATCTTCCAACTAGGAGAAGGGTCCTCACCTGCCACCGACTCCCATAGAACTAGGACTTCTGGATCAAATATCTGTCTAATCATTACTCTATCCAGGAGGGTAGAAGTCAAAGATAATGATGAAAGATAATACTTTCCTTGACTATCGTGCACCTCCAGATGCATCTCAGAGAACAAAGCCATGAGTTTCCACTCACCACTAGCCTCCTGCACTTCTTGCATCTGAGTCTTCCGGCTCAGTGCATCAGCTACTGCATTGACTTTACCATGTGTATAGGAAAGCTCAAAATTGAAGGACTGAAGGTATTCGACCCACCTTCTCTTCCTCAGATTCAGGTCATGCTGAGTAAAGACATACGTGAGGCTTTTGTGGTCGGTGAAAACCACAAAATGCTCCCCCAATAGATAATGTATCCAATAGCGCAACGCATGAACTACTGCTGCCAACTCGAGATCATGTGTCAGGTAATTCCTCTCATGTGGCCTCATCTGCCGTGACCCATACGCAACAACTCGATCACCCTGCATCAACATTGCTCCCAGCCCAACACCTGATGCATCATAGTAAACTGTATAGATCATCCCCTACTCTAAGATTTTTAGGATTGGTGCTGATGTTAAGCTTCCTTTCAGGTCATGAAAGGCTGCCTTACAAGATTATGACCAAGAAAACCTCACACGCTTCATAGTCAAGCCCATAAATGGTGCTGCTAAACGGTAGAAGATCTGTATAAAACGCCTCTAGTAACCAGCTATCCCTAAGAAACTTCGTATCTCAAACACGTTCTTAGGCCGCTGCCAGGAAACTACTGCTCTCACCTTCTCTGGGTCTACATAAACTCCTGCCTCTAAGATGATATCACCCAGGAAGTGAATCTGGTCCATCCAAAAGTGGCACTTTGAGTGCTTAGCATACAGCTGATGCTCTCTCTCTGTACACAATAAGATCTCAATATGGGTGGCATGGTCATGTCTAGTGCGAGAGTACACCAAGATGTCATCAAAAAATACTACCACAAAACAATCTAGATAAGTATGGAACACACGATTCATCAGATCCATGAAAACTGTTGGTGCGTTCGTGAGTCCGAACGGCATAATCGTATACTCGTATAGACTATACCTGCTCTTGAAAGATGTGAGAGGTATATCAAATGGTCTAACGTGCAACTGATGATATCCTGATCTCAATTCAATCTTTAAGAATAATCTCGCTCCATGTTGTTGATCAAAAATATCATCAATACTCAGCAAGGGGTATCGGTTCTTGACCGTCAGCTGGTTCTGATAATCCACACAGAGTCTGAGAGTACCGTCCACCTTCTTTGTAAAAAGGACCGAAGAACCCCATGGAGAAGTGCTGGGTCGGATGAAACCCATTTCCTGTAACTCCTCTAACTATCTCTTGAGCTCCGGAAACTCAGGTGTAGCCATCCTATAAGGAGGAATGGACACCGGTGATGTTCCTGGCACATGCTCAATGGAAAAAACCACATCTCACTCCAGAGGTAGACCCGAAATGTCATCCGGGATGACATCCATGAAAGGATCAACAACTGGAGGGAAATCTATCTAAAAAGTCACATGATCATCCAGATATAAGCTCGCAATCTGGACTGTGACTCCACCTCGCTCATGATGCTCTGGTCCAGCTCGACTCGCCTGAACATCCCACTCGCCCTTTTATAGAAACTCTCCGCCCTCTGGTGACGTGAAACTCACCCTGCGATGATAGCGATCCACAATGGCTCGAAAGGGAACCAACCAGTCTATCTCGAGAATGACATCATATCTTGTCATCTCTAAGACCTAAAGGTCCCAAAGGAAGTGACACCCACCAACCTCAAGGGGGAACTCCTTGAACTGACACACACTAGACGTCCTAGTACCCAACAGAGTGTTTAACGTCATGATATTAGAAGAAGTAGAAACACAGAGCCCAAGGCTCCCAACAATGGGTACAGATTTAAAACTATGTGTATCACCCATATAAAAAAGTACTGAAGATAAGACAACATATACTGAAATAGTATCTCTGACTGTAGAAGGTCCAGGATCTTTCTCCTGCTAGGTCTGTTGCACTGCATAAGCATGCCCAGGGCCACAGCCCTACGAAGCAGCCTGGCTCCCCTGAGTTGTCCTGTCCTGCTGCCTCTGAGATCCCAGTGTCTGGCTACCATGGCCAAAACCACCATCTCTACCGACACGCCCTGACATATTCTAGTTCCCTGACTAGTAGGAATCCACTGGTCTTTCCCCCGCATGCGGAGTCTATACATCACCCCTCTCACTAGCCACTGGTGGAAATTCCCTACAAAAATGCTGCAGATGACCCATCATGCTGCATGCTCGACACTCCAATTGGTCTCGTGGACACTACAGTCTCTTGTGACCCTCTCTACCACACTGGTAGCACTTGACCTAGCTACATGAAGCATTCTTCTGGTTGGTACATCCACCCTGAGAGAAGTCCATCTGTCACTTCCTCTTTCCAGTAGAAATAGTACTAGTAACTGGTGCTGAACCACCCTGGCCCACACCACTAGATTCCCATAGGTTCCTCTCGGTAATCAACCTTAATTCACAATAGCATGTATAATATGCAACCTGAAAACATTCACCAGTTTTATAATGTCATATTGAAGACCAACCTCTAAATATCTGGCTCTTAGCATCTCATCACCCACCAGCACGAGTGAAAAGTGCTGAGTCTCAGTGAAATGAGCAGAATAGTTCATCACTGACATAGTGCCCTACTGCAAGTTCATGATCTCTCGAGCTCTATCTGTTCTCAGTGTCTCTAGGAAGAAGGAGTCATAGAATACTACCTAAAAATCTTCCCACACCATGTCTCTATGATGCACTGACTGGGTGGTAACATCCCACCAACTCTTGGAAAAATCACGCAGCATGTATGTCGCGAGCTTGACCCTCCTCCCTAGAGGTGTCTCAAAATTCTCAAAAATAGTCTGCATCGACCCCAGCCAAGACTCCACAGCCTGTGTTCCACCATCCCTAGAGAACGTAGGAGGATGCTGCTATTGGAATATACATGTTAGCTCAGCCATAGATGTGGCAGCCTGCGGTGCTCCCTGAAAGATCTGCATGAACCGCATAAAGCCTTCACGGAACTGCGCCTCCATGCCTGTGTTCAGTATAGCAGCTTGCGCCGCATCCTGCTCTTCTAGAGGATCAACTAGTAGCCCATGTCCCACCATCTCCGGAGTATAGTTTTCACCGCTCCCCTGGTGAACAATGTGCGGTCGTCTAGGTAGCATGACACTACAAGGTCAAAATCACGCCTTAGATTCAATATTATTAAGGATGAAATGAATAAACCAAAAAGGGAACAAGAAGAAGAAGGTATTTAAAAATTTACAAAACAAGACTACATGTTGTGTATACTGAGTACACGGGGTGTACTTGATGTCCCTTGACCTGGCCGGGTCCTTTGACACGGCTAAGACACACAAATCCTGTTAAACAAAACTACACGGCGTGTATATAATCTACATGGAATGTATGGTGTTATTTTCCAACTACCAGTGTCGTTTTTGACACGGCTAACTACTTGGACTGAAACTACATGGCGTGTTACACCCACACACGGCGTGTACACCACCCCACTTCCCTAGCCACAGAACTAAGTCCACACGGTCTATCCTCGGACAAGACTACACGGCATGTCCCCAATGGTACATGGCGTGTTCAAGGAATGGTGACATCGACCCGTGTTTTTAGTTACACGACCGAGTCCCCAGTTCACACTACACGGCGTGTTCATAATTAACATAGCGTGTTCTGTAAAAGAGTTCACTGACCTGTGTTGTTAGTTACACGGCCGAACTCTGGGTTAACACTACAAGGCATGTATATTTGGTACACAGCGTGTTTTGCCCAAGCACTTCCATACCCCCTGTCGCCTTCCACACAGTTTGTGACACGGGAAGAGACTACACGACGTGTACTTAGAGTACATAGCGTGTACTTAAAAAGTTCATTTTTCTTCCTGAAAAGAAGACCATATACAACGTGTGTAAAAATTACTACACGGCATGTATATTGGGTTTCCAGATAGTATGCCTCAGAAACTTCCTCGGAACCCAGAAAATACAGAACAACAACACCTAAGTGTCAAATTCCGATCCGTGAGGGCCCATACTCCCCACAGATCAATGTTTGACATCTTATCTGTGTTATAACTGATAAATAGTCAATGATCCACCATCTTCTAGTCAATGGGGGTCCATACTCCCCAAAAACAAGAGTTTGGCGTCTATTCTATAAACATGATCACATAAAATTACCCTATCAAATAGGAGGTATTTTATCAGTGCATCTATCACAACAACATGCTTTTCTAGCACAAAAACTATCACAACAACATGCTATTTCTAATGCACCTAGATGGCATGGAACTATGCATGGCATGCGATTTCTACAATGTGCCTATATGATGCATGAGACAACATACCCTCATCTCATCGGGTAGCAACGGAATAGAACCCATAGATAAAATATAACAGTACAATCACAAGTATGTCACCCAATGGTGAAATCATATCAATCATAAATTGAAAAATCAATAAAATTGTAAAAAAAACGACGTAGACTGGCTTTTCCCTGTACACGGGTTAACTACACCCGAGAACAGCTTATTACCAACAACCGTTCGTCTTATCCATGACTACGGATCCAAATAGCAAGTCAAAGAAAAGAACCTCCCTCTGATACCAATTTGTAATGTCCCAGTCCTGGGTTCCATGTAATGGGTTCCCTGAACCCAGTTCGCCATGTGACCTCAAGAGCATTTCCCCAAACGCCAGGGGCTGCTGACTAGCTGTGAGGGCCCAGGTCTGATAGTGGGGAAACTATGCCCTCATTTGTCAAAGTGTAGCGCAACGGAATATAGAATAAAACATATATCAAACATTGGAAGTAGTAAACCATACACAACTTAAATAAAAACTGTAGTGGATATAACCAACTGTAGATAAATAATGGTGCTACATGTCTCATGTTCTAAGAAAACATCCAGAACATGCTATACATCAATACAGTACAACCAAAATCAGGGTACAATAAAACAAATCAAACAGCTGGCAATAGAATCGTGAGCCCAGGCTCAGTCCCATGCCCTCCTACTCCTCAGAAAAAGTCAAATACCTATATAGGGACTCTTTCCCCTATCCACACCTGCAGAAACATAATCTATTTGGACCAAAAGGTTGACCCAAACAGGGTGTGAGAAATATATCTCAGCAGGCACCCACCAAAGGCCCGTGCCCAACTTGGTGTAGCATGCAACAATAATGTGCAATAATAAAATGCAGTAAAGTAAGTAGTACTCACAAGTATCCAAATTAAAAGTTAGATTTCAATTTTTATATTCATTTTAATCATTTAATTTTAAAATATCACAACATTGAATAATCTAATTAACCGCTAAAATTCCACAAAGGTGTAAAACCCTACCCTCTGGTAAAGAGTATCCAACATATGAATCTGCCCTCAAGCATAACATATTTTTCCCTCAGGCGTAGGTAGTGTCACCCTCAGGCACAATATCAGTTGCCCACATGCATGTAAGATGTTTTCCACAGGCTGAAATAACTACTGCCCTCGGGCTAATCAGTGTAGTGCCCACGGGCTAATCACAACAACACCCTCATACTAAACAGGTAGTTGGGCCATGCCCAACATGTAAACAAGAAGTAAATAAGAAATTCCTCTCAAGGAAATTCAACAATTACTACTTTAATGCCATACCCTTGGGTATCCTAGAAAAACGACTAAACAGTGGAACACACCCCCGGGGTGGTTCCGGATCCAAGAAACGATTCAAAACAACAGTTTTATAAATTATTAAATTATCTTTTCAGTTCTAAGAAGTTAATATAGCCACTTCTTCACCCACAAGACACCCCAAAATGGGTTCGTGGCACAAAAATTCACAAAACACACGACAATTGGAAAAATTAACACAAAGCCACCTACCTTATATGCCAACGAGCAGTATACCCGAACGTCGAATCCAGAAACGCCTATGAATGGTGTAGATCTAATGAAGAAAAAAACTTACTTAATCCCATATAACTCCCATTGGGAGAAGAATTAGTAATCAACACGCTAGGAGAAGAGGGGGCTTACCCTCGTGGTTCCAACGAGATTGTCTGAGGCGGAATCAGAATCCAGACGCTAGATCGGTGGATCTCCAAAGGTCCGACCGTCCAATCCTGCTCATTCCTCTGGTTCTAAGCCTTCCCTGTAAACAGGGGAGGCTACTGCACGATTTAAGGAAAAACAATGTACATGGAGTGTACTTCCAAGTACATGGTGTGTGATCCCTTCATTTAACTATTCCTCTAGCGGCACCGCCATACTGTTCACCAGTCGCCATGAGTACATGGCATGTACTCCTGAGTACACAGTGTGTACTGTCGCCCAGCTGGCATATACTCCACCGCCTTATTGTTTTGTCCTGCTGACTAACTACACGGAATGTACAGGTTCACTACATGGAGTGTAGTCAGTTCCTACACCCTTTGTCGCCGACATGGCTACACACCCCGTGTGCTCATCACTACATGGCCAGAAGTTCATGGAGTTTCGAAAAAGTACAAAACCAGTACATCCAAAATTTAGGATTTTTTCCCATTTTCTATATTTTATTATAAACACTTAAGGAAAAGAGAAATGAAGAAGCCCGTAACTGAAAGATAAGAACAGGGTTCTTACAAATACATTTACTTTTTTTATTTGTGTTTTATGGGTAATGAATAAAGAATATTCTTATAATAAACTACATTAAAAATTCATATTATGAATTTAATGAATAAACTATAAATATATTAATTTTTATTATTCATTCATAAATAAATCTTCTATTTTTAAAATGGAAATGTGATTTAGCTTCGTCAGATATATAAAATGATTTTATATGAAAATTTATTTGCATATATGTATATGTGTAAGTAGTTTCATTTCCCTGGTGTATAATGATGAAAAACCAGTGAAAATGTGAATATATTTAGAAAATGCTTAAAATATTTTCATACAACCTAGAATGTGAATATTGAAAATATTTTAGGGAATTGGGGAGTGAACCCATCCCTCATCAAGTGGGTATTCCCATGATAGACTACAATGTTCTAAGTGGCCACATTATTTCCTTTTAAAATGTTTTCAATATTTTTTTTAAAAATAACATGATTATATTTAATGAATGTTTTCAAAGTAATTAATTTCAAATGTTTTATAGTATAGTAATGTTTATGAAAAATTAAATAATGTTTTTAAAAGGTAATCACATATTTATTTTCATTTTATTACAAAAAATAATTTCTGAATAATTTCTGAAAATTTTATTTGAAAAGGATGGTTTCATAAAAAGCTATTTCATCTATTTAAAAACCCTTAATGAGAAATTATATTATCATCCCATATTTTAAGAGTTTTACGAAATAATAATAGAATATTTAATTAGTTTATCGATGTTTTTTTAGTTATCATGCATGGAATATTTGTAGTCATTTGTTTTATTTTTGATGAACTCTGATATGTGTAAGGTGTTTTCCATTCCTCAAAAACCTAGATTGGTAATCATTTTTGTATTTTAATTAGTGTTATGTAATTTTTCAAGTTATTTTCAAAAACAATTATGACGAATTTTCTTGGAATGAACTCAGAAGCATGGGATTTATGTGTTATAGAAATATAATTACTTTAGACATTCCAATTTCATAATCACAATATAATCCATTTTTTGTGATTCAATCAATATACGATTCATCCATTACTCGTGAAAATTAATATCCAAAAACAATTAAATTTTTTGAAGCAATAAAATTAACAAATAATGGATCATAAGAATCAATTAATATTAACAGGACTTTCCTTCAATATATAAATATTTTTTTTAAAACCAATATGGTTAAAAAAATCCATCAAATATAAAACATTAATTTATAAACCATAAAATTTTCTCCACTGGTTCTTAATTAATATTTATTTCTAAAATAATTTCACTAAAAAAATGAAATATTATATTTCACATCACATATGATAGTGGTAGGATCTAAACCCTTTATCATCCTTCTATTTTGGGATCTGGCTACTTTTTCATTTCATACATGTTGTGTTTCTCCAATCATTTGGTTTTTCCTTTTATTTAATTATATTAATATAATTCACATAACATTCCCAAAAATATAATGGAAATCCATAAAATAAAAATAATCAATAATGAAACATAATACAATGGTTTTTAATATATATTATACACTATTTTTTCAACAAAATCTAATGACCTTATTTTATCATTATTAAACTGTCATTAATGATCACATTAACCCTAAATTCTATCAATTACCTTACAAATATGTAAATAAAATGTAAAATAATTATTAATGAAATAAAATTTCCAAAAAAACATATCTGTTCCATAAATTTCAAAAAAATTTCCTTAATCATGTTATACTCCTACAATAGAATTCCCAAAAGATGGTTTTTAAGACTTTTAACATATTATAAATCTTAAAATCATAATCCAATTGTGGTATTCATAACTTTTATTTTGTTTAATACATATATGGTTATATAATTTAACATAATACATAGGCGTTTCATAAAATTTTTAACCAATATAACATTGGAAAAATTACAACTAAAATCTAATTCTGGAATCCCAGTAAAATCATGAGCCATTTTATTATATAATAGGTCCATCCTTGATCTAGGTTTAAAACATTATATGAGTTCATTGGATTGGAAAATTCAGTAGATCTAAATATTTAAGACAAAAACATATAAATGGATCCTTTTGATGGGTTTTATATTCTTACATCGTACTCATCAATTTTTCTTCAAAATACAGTGCATTATATAATTCGTTTATCATGAATAAATCATTTTATCATTCATCCAAGACACAATATTTTATATCCATGAAATTTTATGTTTAAACCAAATAATTCATTTAATAATCTATTTATGACCTTTATAATGTTTTGTAATGAAAATATGAATTATCCTAATCATATACCCAAATGAGATTCAAACTAGGTGAAAAGTTAGTCTTGTTTTAATGAAATAGGGGAAGATATAGTCAATTAAAATGTGCCCCTACATATGTAATTACACCTAGGTACCTCTATCCCAAAACTACATCTACTTCTAGTATCTAAAAGTGGTTATATTTTAGGAAAAACATTTTTCCATCCTTACCTATACATTAGGATTCTATTTTATACTTATCCTAAAATATAATCACATGATTATGTTATCAAATATATGTTTTCATAAATCTAGTTCCTATGGTTTCTTAAAAATATCAGATGATACCAACTATAGAAACCATAAACATAGTATCTTGGAGTTAGTGAAAGCATTATTATATTGTCATAAGTTATAGATAGTCTCATCCCAATGGACCAAATAGTTAGTTTTTCATAGTAAACTAGACACATACATAATTCCCATGTCACACATGAATACAAAAATTAAATGTAATTTTTTGATAATATCATTATTCCCTATAGAATATTTGTGTATAGAATTTTTAGCATACATCAACAATTCATGGTAAAAAAAATTATGGCGGGGTGAAATTATCGATAAGGGTAAAGTGCAGTGGAATATATAATGAATCCATAAGTATAATCAACATGGTATAGTAAATAATTAAACACACATTCCATTTATGAACATGATATAGAATATTATATATGTAAATGTAAATAACGAAAAAATATTCTATTTAGTTAACAAGATAAGTTATAATTTATATAAAAAGTTAAATAACTGAAAACACATTCCATTTAATAAATAATCTGGAATTAAATGAATTCCAAGTTAATATCATTTTAAAAAAATCATAGAAACTAATAACTGAACTCTTTATGATGTTAATTATTAATTTTTTTATTTTAAGACCTCTGTAATCATGATACCTCTACTATCAAGACCATTCAGAATATGAATAAAAAGTATTGGGTATAAAATCCATTGGCTTTGGCCAACTAATTTCATTCTAGATTATTGATTACCCTCATGAGACTACCGATCCCTCAAGGGGGTATATTTAATTTGACCCAATAATTTCATCATGTTCAAATAATTCTTCATATATATACTATAATTTATATAATTCAGGAATCAATGTGACTTATCTTTAAATATATATAATGATTAAATGATACAAATTTATCAAATTTTCCCCAATTAAACATATTACATTAAAAGTAAACACATTAAGTAAAAATGTAAAACTTTTTAGGAAATATAAAAATCCATCATGAAAAAATTTGTATATTTAATTGTTTTTAAATTTTTGATGAAAAATGAATACAATAATGCGATTATTTCAAGAGATAGTTAACAATTTAAAAAGAATGTGAGAATAAAAAATAACTTTTACCACATGGTAATTTTAATGTTAGATCCATTTGGATGAATTAATTTAAAGTAAAAATTATATAACATGAATTATGAATCAATAGTTATATTACATTTCAAATATTCACTATATACACCACAAAAAGGTAATTAGTGCATAATAAAAATAAATTCTTAATGTAATATAAATTGAGATGAATTCCCTACCCATATGTTTTATTTTTGTTAAATGTGATTTAACATCCAATATAATGGTTTCAAAAGTTTTATTTTCTTACTAGAGAACCATACTGATATTTATAATATTAAATATCATCATTTAAGAGTATCTTATCACCCATTTGTTAATAATTTATCATTACTTGCACTATTTTCAGTGTAACCTTCCTTATTTTTCACGCGTGTTTTGTCATGAATGATCATATTAGTTTATATATTAAATAGTTCCATAATCTCCATTATAATTTTAATTACTATATTATAATATTTATACATCAATTATTTTTTAAAAACAAATAACGAATACGGTGATGAAAAATAATGTTAGGATCACAGAGATGGTCAGTCGTACATTTTTCAGAGTAATATTTTAATTTTCAAGATCAGTTTATAAAAGTGGTAACAATTATTTTATCTCCCCATAAAGATAAAAATATCATCAACACCATATTATATATTTATATATATCATTCATGTTGTGTGGTTCGGTAAATGGAATCACAGAGATTTACAATGCTAGTAGTCCTCACATACACTACTGATTTTATCATCTTTGTATTATTGAAATGAAAACAAATAAAATGATATATGTTTTTATAAATAATGATAAATAATTCATGAATATAATATTAATTTCATATATACTACATATAATAAAAAAATCATTATCACCATTCATGTAAAGCATTAGTGAAAAAAGAATCACACTGCTTCATGAGGCATTAGTCTGTCATACACATGGGTGACATTATCATATCCAATACATGATGGAAATTAAAATTTTATATATTATATAATTAATAACAATGTAAAATTATTATTTAATTATTATATATAATTATATAATATATATACATCATCATACCCTTCTGTGAGATGTTATAATTGAAAAATGAATGACATCAGTCTATGAGGCGGTAGTCCCCCCTAAAAAATGAATGATGATTTTTGACTCATTGTATTGAAGTGGGGATTTCATTAAGTAATCATATTATTATAAAAAATAACAATTTATGTATGATATTTAATATAGTATATCATATTATTTTAATAACAATTTATGGATATATAGGAAGAAAAAAATAAAAACCCTCATTGATAAAGGTATCCAATTCATTTGGTATCCTCTCTAGGTTTTCACCAAACACCATCATGGGTTGGATTTTTCACAAAATAAGGCCTCTAGTAAGAAGGTAGGGATGTTAGAAATTGATTTGGGAAGGAATTAGTAATCCAAATTTGTGAGAAGGTGTTAGTAATATATTATAGTGGGTGAATATTTTTATGTGAGGTGTGTGGCACACTTATAGCTTTTTTTTTGAAAAGATTCAATTATACATTAGTTTTTATCATGAAAAAACCCTCCAAAATGGAAAATTATCAAACTTATAAGATATAATTTTAATTTAGGTCTAAAATATAGGGTTTTTAAATATTTTTGTGTCATTGTTTCCCATATATCATAAATGTAACATCTTGTAAATTTTTTTACCATATCCATGGTAATTATGTTTTAATGTTTTCCCTATTAATTTTGGTCCAAAGTTATGTTGACCATATTATAAATTATAAATTATAATTATTAAAAATATGAAATCCATTAACCCAAATAAAATTAACAATATTGGAAAAAATATAATGTAAAATGAATCCTATAGAAGTGAAGATAAAATGGGGTTTTGAAGAGAAAATGTTCAAAACTTTACAATGTTTTTAGATCAAAATTCCATATGAAAAAACTTTCTAGGAAATATATTTGATTAATTGATATATAATTCAACAAAAAAATCTATAGAGAATTTAAAATATAATTTTTCCTTACATTTAATTTTAAGAAATGATTTTTTCAAAGAAAATTATTATTTTCTGGTATTCGTCAAAAATTGATACATTTTAGAAAATCTCTAAAAAATTTAGAAGATCATTTTGATATTAATATTTTAAAAATTAAATTTATTTTATTAAATAAATATTTTTAACTTAGTGAAAAATAATTTAGATTATTTTTGAATAGAATTACTAAACTATATTTTAGTAAAAATCATGATTTTAGAAGACATTTCTTTTTTATCTCAATGATTCCTATTTTATATCTAATAAATATATGACTAATAATTTATTTAAATTTTAAACCACAGTATTTTTTTAATTTATTTATTAATATTCATGCATTCATATTCTAACAACTTAATGGTAAAAATCATATTAAATAATAATATTTTAAAAATATTTCTTATTCTGTATATACTCTGTATTGTGTGCAATGAAAGCTAAACACAATGGTTAATATAACACAATATAATATTATTGGATCATGAAATTAATACAGAAATACCCATTTCTTTTAATTTAAAATAAAAAATAAATCATATTTATAAATATATCAAAATGTCAGAATAGTTTTATAATTTCTTCTAATAATGATATTAGGAGTCATACATGTTTTAAAATTTGATGTTCATATTTAAAAATATTATGTTGTTGCACTGACTATGTACATTTAATAACCCCCAATAAAGCATCACAATCACACAAATTTCACTCAGGGCTTACACTGGTATAATAAGGAATTATGTATCTCGACCATAGCGGTATGAATTTTAATTTTTTTCTATTTAGTAAAAAATGACTATATTTATCCCTTTTAAATATTACAATTTTATATGAGTTAATGAGACATAGTATTGTATACAATGATAACAAAATTGAATCATAGGATAATATATAGTTTTAATTGAAATAACCAATATTAAATAATCAATGAATTTGAGAAAGCACTTATTTTTGTTTAGAAATATTATTTAATTTTGTTTGTATATAAATGAAAATAAAATTTAGTGAGGTCAAAAATAAACATTATAAAGGTAAAAAACTATTACTTTTATAAAAACAAAAATTTTATTGTAAATCAGAATTTTTTTAAAAGTATAAATTATAAAAATTATAAAATATTTTTTTTATATAAACACAAAATATTTATATAATGGTGAATTTTTATTAAATTTATAGGATATTGGAATTTTTGGGTAATCCATAAATAATGGATAAATATATAGTTTATATTATCAAATTATTATACCCCAAAAGTGTAGTAATGAAAAATAAAATGGTAATACATTACAAAAAGAATGTGTTGATTTTAATATAATTTGTTTCTGAACTAATTTCATTAGTTCTATAAATCCATAATGAATCCTCCATATCCAATATTCTATTATAATTTTTTAAAATCAATTGTTTATAAATATGACTCACTTAAACATCTCCAAGGTTATTATTTTATGGTGTTTAGTTTCCAGATATAAAATATCTACATCCACTCCTCTTTATAAGAAACCATGTGAAAAATGAAAGGTTTTTAGTTTTGATTATTGAAATATATATAGTAAAAAACAAATGACTAGAAAATACTAATGAATTCCAGCTATTTTGTTGGATCAGATTATACTAAATATACACAAGAGGGGGGGGGGTGAACTGTCTCTTCTCAAAAATCTTAACAAGATCATGTTCTGTCCTTTATGTTTAATCATATAGATTAATGTAGCAGAAATATGATGTGCAGAGACTCACGATGTATAGAGGTTCGGGGAACAGAAGGCCCCTAGTCCACTCCACCAATGCTCCACTCCACAAGCTTGGTGATTTCCACTATATGGTCCTCGTTTCAATATACCTTTCAACAACTGAGCATAGGCAGTTGGCACCTTTACAATCTAAAGAAAAACAAAGCCTTTTGGTTCACTCACAGAACATACATAGCTTAGTACGAGAAGCCGGTTACTCAAGAATATAAAATAATGATTTTTGTACCTTGATAATACTTTCCATATGTTCTTCATTGTTGCAACAGCATGCAATTGATAGTAGATAGATCATCACCTTTAGAAATATTGATCTTCACCAAAGGAGTCATTCTGAGTCTATCCTGTTGTAGTAAATATAGAAATATAATTTAAAACTTCAGCAGTAGGATAGTCACAGTAGGTCTTCTATGTAGAATGAGTAAATCTTCTATCGTGATTCTTTTTCTTCAATAAATAGAGATTTTTCATTCCTTTGAATCAGCAGGTCTCTATTTTTATAGTGTTTGTTTTATTCCTTTTTATGAAAGATTGATTTTTTACAAACCTTCACATCCTTTTTTTGTTTAGAAAAACTCAAAATAATAACACGCACTTCTCCAGCAAATTTAGATCCAAAAAAGTCACATTTTGATTCACGATATTCAAACATTTTAATTTACATAGTATTCATGACATCCTTGAATACTCGGTATAAAAATCTCCTTTTAATTGAATCTGTAAACCAGTGATAAAATTGCTTTAAATTAGTCAAATTCATGCTTAAAAGGATGGCTTTAAATTTAGATTAAAATTAGCCTAATAATTAGCTTGCAGATTGTTGTAAAATAATATCGACTTTAAACTCTCCAACGTCAAAAGTAAGCTTGAGTTGTACAGTATGCATCCTCTAAATGTAACCTAGATCATAAAAGTAATGATGATGACATAACCTTTATATGTAAGGTTGTCAATGTATAGTTGAACAAAAATGTATGGTTGACCATCCATAATTTTTCTCTTTAACATTCAAAAGTATGATGAAAGATTCATACTTTTATAAGATTTCAAACGAAAGATACTTGATTCATACTTTTCCGAGAATGTATGGTTGTTTACCAAACTAAGGATGATGGACAATATATTTGAGAAAAAAACAGAACATTTAACACTTATGTACGGTTCTCCTTCAATAGTTTTCAATAACCCAAACGTTGGGTTCCTTCCTAACATAGTTTTCCTCTTCCATACTTTTCCGATAACTTATAATTTATACAATGAATTTCAACCATACACTATGTTTCTCCACGTAGGGTTTGAATAGTGTTTATAGAACAAGATAAAATCAGATCCCGAATATTTAGAGCATGAATAGTGTTTCCAGAACGTGATTAAGGAGATCTCTGTTCCAAGAACATGCTTATGCGAATAATTTAGCAATTAAACCTTGTTGTTCAAAAACATAAATATTTCATCCAGGAAAAAAAATATAAAGAATAATAAATTCCTGAAATACTCTAAAAAAAATCATTAGAAAATAATTTAGGGTATTTGTGAGCATCAAAATTATCATAAATATAAAAAATATTCTTCTAAACAGTATCCCCTATTAAATAAAAACATTATGTATTGTTGAAAACAACACTTTCTCAAAAATTGACACCTTTTTGATGATCACAAAAACCATAAAATAACCAATGAAATTAACATACAAAAATTAATTACATATAGTTTTGAATTTTGAAAAGATAAATACAATACTAGATTTAACTTAATTTCTACCTTTAATTTATCCATTTTAACTTCTCCCCCAATAAAAAAAATTAAATGAAACACAAAAATGTTATGTTTATCCAAATTTCTCCCCCTTTTGTGATATCAAAATGATTGAAAAAATTTGGAATATAACACAGATTAATATAGCACTAAACGTAAGTAAATGATATAATTAACTACTTTTCAACTAGTGAATCTGGATTACTAGATTAGCTAAACAAAATACAGTAAAAAAAAAATAAATATAATGAAACTTATTTCCATTAAAAAGTAAAAAATTGATAAACTCGTGAATGGAGGTTTGGTAGGGTTAAGATGGGGTCTATCAAATTCAAACTACTTCCTTGATTTCTGATAGCTTCTCCTTGAGTCTTCTCATAATTCCATCACCAAGCCTAACAATAATATCCCTATTCTCTTGAGTCATATGAATATCTTCTATGAGGTTGACTCTAAAAAACTCATGTAGTCTTTTTTCACTTTCGATAAACTAGGATAGATTTTCTGTGAAGTGAGTCACCAGAAGTCTAATAGATCGTTTACTGACTGTCAACTGATCAACCAAAAATTTCTGATTGTCTAACAAGACTAATAAAGGAGAACTATTGCATTTAGGATCTTGAAATTTATCATTCATGATGCTCATTATAGTTGTGATAACTTAAAACCTTCTGATTAAATCAGGTGAAGTACCTGATCTATTAGCAACACTAGTCCCAATAGATGTAAATTTAGTCTCCAGAAATAATTAGAGATCTGAAAAATCATACATTATAACCATTTTAGACTTTAATTTTTCAACCAAATTCAACATATCCTTTTTAAAAATTTCAACTTCTTGCTTAAAAACTGTACTTCCCTTGAGTCTCTGAAATTTCAACTGCTCTGTTTCTAAGGATCTCCTTAGAGTAACATTTTTAGATTCCAAATGAGACAAATTTTTATACAGTTCTTCGACGAATTTATTCCCCGAATCAGAGGCACCCTGTGCATGATTCTAATTCTCAGTTTCAGTGTGATGCAGCAGTACCAAAGGCAACAAATCTGCATCAAACATTTCTTTTTCCGTCTCCTGAGCTGGTTGATCCACAAATTTTTCCTCAGAGTCTTTCCAGACTCTTACATAAGAAAAATCTTCATTGACTACATCAGTTTGAACTTCAGAAACATTCTCATCACAAACATAAAAAAACTGTTCTTCCATTGGATTTTTTAAAATAATATCATCTAGAGTAACCTTAGGGATGACCACATCCCCACCAGGATCTGCCTCTTGTTCAATGTCAGCTTCAGCTTCTGGTTCTGTTCATTCAAAATTAATTCTTTCATGTTCGCCTTCTATAAAAACCATTTCTTTTTCCAGAGTCTCTCCTTCAGATTCTTCATGAATTCCAGATTTAATCGGAGGACCTTCCACTGGTTCTAACCTCTCAACAAGAGATTCCATTTATTTTTCAACAGCAGCTTCTCTTACAATACTGTAAGAGAGTAAATCTCTTGTTGTCAGTATAGAGGAAACAAGTTCCTCATTGACAGTACTTTTTCATTGAATATAAATTCCCTCCTAACTTATTTCTTCTTGAGTGTCTGTAGTTTCAAAATGTATTCTTCTTCCAAGATTTCTTACTCTCAATTCAGCCGGTCTCTCTTTGGACATGGCAGACTGAGTTTGAGTACTATTTTCTTCTTCCTCAGCTTCTACTTGCAAAAGTTTACCATTTAATATGCTCTAGAAATAGCCAATTTTTCTTAAATTTCTAGAATTGAAAACATTACTGTGATGAAATCTTACTAGGGCATCGACCGGTCTCACAATATCCTTATTGAAAAAATGATTTGAAATGAATCTACCAAAAGGGTATAAATTCGTTCTGGCTTCACTATGAAAACACTTACTCAGGTACCTCACCATATACCAAAGAAAATTTACTTTTATATTACTCAGAAGAAGATACATTATATACATGTCAAGATACAATATCTTTTCCATCTATGACATTCTTCATACTATTTTTGTTTGTAAAAATTTCACAAGAATATTCTGATCGGGGTCCAAATCCATAACGAATATTTTCTTTATTCTAGTTGATCCAAATATAAAAGATATAATTTCTTTAGATTTATGAACAAAATCTACTATATTTTTCAAATCAAAATGAAACACTCCCTCATGAGGGCAGTTTAGTATATGACTACTTTCAACTGAAGAGATTGAAAAATATGTATCCTCTATCTTAGACAGCATGGTATCAGACTGATCTCCCAAACTGAATTGAATAGTTTTAAAGAAATTTTGATGTTCTACCTCATAAAAAAATTTTGCATTGTCACTATCGAAGGTCTGTTTGAGATTCTGAAACGACCGTGCATGTTTTAGAAACAAGTTCATCTAAAATATCCATTCGAGATCAATCACCTTTACTTGTATGATTTTCCTTCCTTTTGAGTGTTGTTTCATAGAATTTCTTGTCATGGCCTCATTATCTCTCTTAGTCTTTGCCATTTCTACGAGAATCTCTAATGATTTGAAGGATAGGGTTTCAGAGGTTTGATGATTAGTGTTGACAAGAATAGGTGCGGTTTCACGGGTTCGAAAGGGTTTTGGTGGAAAAGAAATGATCCAAAATTTGAAATGTTTCTAATAGCCTTGATTCCCATGCTTTCATTAATCATTACATAGATTTTAAATATAAATATAATTTATTACGTAGGTAAAAGAAAACATATTCTGTTTGAAAAACAAATAACTAAATTATTTTTAACATTATTAAAATAAATAAATAGTAGAGTAAAATAAAACATTATTTAAAATTAAATAAACCTAGCTCCCCCATAATAAAATAAAACCTTTCAGTGGGAAGTGGTTTAGTAAAAATATCAGCTAACTGAAATTTAGTACATATAAATTCCAAAGATATATCATTTTTAAGAATATGATCTATTAGAAAATGATGTCGGATATCAATATGCTTAGTCCTAGAATGATTAATAAGATTTTTTGATAAATTTATTGCACTATTATTATCACATAAAATAGGCGTATTATTTAAATTTATTCCAAATTTACTAAGAGTTTTTTTCATCCACAACACTTTTACAGAGAAATTGCCAGCAGAAACATATTCTGCCTCATCTGTTGACAAGGAAACTAAATGTTGTTTCTTACTTGACTATGACACTAAGTATTTTCCTAAAAACTGACAAGTACACAATGTGATTTTCATATTTAATCTACAACTCCCAAAGTCTGCATCTAAATATGAATTCAAATTAAAATCAGAAGTTTTGGGATAAAGAAGGGATTGAAAAACAGTTTCTTTTGAATATCTAAAAATTCTTTTCACAGCAGTTAAATGAGATTTTTTAGGATTTGATTGAAATATTTCACAAAGACATATGGAATACATTATATCTGGACTACTAGCAGTAATATATAATAAACTACCAATCATACCAATATATAACTTGTTGTCAACTGATATTCTAGTTTCATCCAAATCAAGTTTTATATTATTGCACATATTAGTTATATATGTATTTATTTTTTCAAGTCCATATTTCTTTAATAAATCAGTAATTTATTTTCATTGATTCAAAACATATGAAAAATCTTTTTGATAAATTTGAATGTCGTTAAAATAAATTTAATTCTCCCATCATGCTCATTTCCAATTTTTTTGCATTAACTTTGAAAAATCATGAAAAAGGGATTTATTAATTGATCCAAAAATTACATCATCAACATAAATTTGAACCAATAAAATATTAGTATTTACATTTGTCTTAAATAGTGTTGGATCTGCCATTACCAAAGTAAAATCCTTTTTCAATAGAAAAGAGATTAATCATTCATAACAAGATCTAGGTTCTTTTTTAAGCCCATAAATAGATTTATTATGTTTAAAAACAGAATTTGTTTTTTGAGAATTTAAAAAACCAGGAGGTTGCTCAACATAAAATTCATCCATTAAATAACCTTTTAGAAAGGCAAACTTAACATCCATCTGAAATAATTTAATGTTTATATGAGATGCATAGGCTAAAAGGATTCAAATGGATTCTAATATTGCGACAGGTGCAAAGGTCCCATCATAATCTATACCTTCTTTCTAATTATATCCTTTTGCTAGAATTATTTCATTATTTCTATTTATTATTCCTTTATCATCATGCTTATTTCTAAAGACCCATTTGGTTCCTATCACTAGATAATTTTTGGTCTTTCAACTAATTCCCAGACATCATTTCTTTTTAACTGGTTTAATTCTTCTTTCATTTTTATCATCCAGCTTTCATCATATAAATCTTCTTCTATAGACTTGGGTTCTAATTGAGATAGAAAGGCAGAGAATTTTACAAGATTCCCAATGTTTCTTCTAGTTTTTTTCTTGTGTCTAAGTCACATATTATAGTTTTTTAAAGGGTGATTCTTTAGGGTTCTAGACATTCACGGTAGTACACTCAAAGGTTCTTCAGTATCTTGTTCTTATGAACTGGAATTAATTTCATTTATATATTTTTCAAAATCATTTTTCAATATCTCAAGTCACATGTTATAATTAGAGTCAAATTCATCCATTTAATCTGTCCTTTTCTCAGAGGGATCAGATTCATCCAATTTCACATGAACCGATTCTTCAACAACCATTTACTTCTTATTATAGAATCTATAATCTTTGGAGATAGCTAAATATCCTAAGAAAATGCCTTCATTGGATTTTGGATCGAACTTACCAAGATTATCATAGGTGTTCAAGATTTAAACCTGGCATCCAAAAACGTTAAAGTAATTTACTTTAGGCTTTCTGCTATTCCAAATTCATAGGTTTTCTTTTTCAAGAGAGGTATAATTAAAACACTATTCATTATTGAGCAGGTTGGGCTTATAGCTTCTACCCAAAAATAAGTAGGAAAACTGTATTCATTTAGCATAGTGCTAGATATTTCCTAAATAGTCCTATTTCTTCTTTCAACCATTCCATTTTGTTAAGGTGTTCTTGGTGCAGAGAAGGTGTGTTTAATACCCATATTTGAGTAGAAGGAATTAAATTCTCGATCCTCAGATTCTCCACAATGATCACTTCTTAATGAAATTATTTTATAAAAAAATTCATTTTGAACAGACTTACAAAAAGATTCAAATAAATTAAAAGATTTATTTTTAAATTTTAAAAATAAAATCCTTGTAAACCAAGAATAGTCATAAACTAAAACAGACACATATAATTTACCAGCCATGATTGATACTCTTAAAGGTCCAAACAAATCTATATGGATATGTTCTAGATGTTTAGACGTAGATATTCTATTTATATATTTGGAGGTTGATTTGTGTTGCTTTCCAAGATGACATGCATCACATAATCTGTTACTTTCAAATCTGAAAATAGAAAAATAAAATATTAAATGTTTCTTAGATAATTTATGTAAAACATATAAATTACAATTCCCAATCCTCCTATTCCAGATCCAAGATTCAATGATTTAGCAGATAAGGAGTTTAATTGTTTTTTACACAAGGAATTTAAATCCAAGGTATACACATTTTCTGTTCTGGGTGCTCTAAATTTAAGCAGTTTATTTTTGAAAATAGAACAATAATTGTTAGAAAAATCCACAGCATAAAAATCATCACATAGTTGAGATATAATTATCAGATTGTGTTTCAATCCTTGTACATAAAGTTATTTGTTGATTGAGATAGCTTCTAGATCTCTAACTACTCTAATACCAAGGATGTTCCCTTTGGCATTGTCACCAAATGTAACTAGTCCACCATATTTTTTTGTCAGTGTAGTGAAGTTCAATAAGTTTCCACTCATATTTCATGAGCATCCATTGTCCATATACCATATGTCCTTTTTTGTATTTGTGTCTTGCTTCCTCATCTGTTTCATCCATGAATCACATGTTGGCTTTCAGATTTACTTCTTATTTATCTAAGTCTAATTCAGAAGTGCTATAGGAGTCTTCAGATACAATCCATGTAGCTTTTATTTCTTTCTTGTACTTATTCATATAATCATTTATTTTTATGATTTTTTTCTTGTCTTCTTTTAGCTGAGGACAATCTGGTCTGATGTGCCCTATTTTATTGCATTCATAACATCTAACTTCCCTATAATCATTTTTGAAGGATTTTCTGAAGCCTTTGTTCTTTTTATAAAATTATGTTAATTTATGGCTAGCTGAGCCAATTCCACATTAGAATTTGATAAATCAGAACTTTCTGATTTCACTTTTGCACTTTTCTTCATCTTTCTGTTTCTGCTCTGTGATGACACTTTCAATGCAGTTTCTTCTCTCTTGATAAACACTTTATTCTCATTAGCTTCTTCTTTCATCTCAGATTCATATGTCATTAGTGTTCTAATCAGTTCTCTCTTGGTTTAGTCTTTGAGAGGTGTCGAATTTCTGATTACAGAAGAGATTCCATTCCATCTTGTAGGTAGTAACCTCAGTACTTTTAAAGCATGATCAGATTGTTTAATGGGATCTCCCAAAGTGGTTATGTTATTGACAATCTCTTTCAATATTCCTTTCATTTGAGTAATAAATTCACCATTAGACATTCTAAATGTATCAAATTTAAGTTTAGCACTAGCGTATCTCATTTCTCTGATATTGTCAGTTCCTTCATAAGCAACATCAATAGTTCTCCACATCTCAAACGATGTCGAGCATTGAGATACTATGTTGAATTCATCAGGACCTAGATCCCATATAATAGAATTCATTTCCTTTGAATTAATTTCATATTCTTCTTCAGTAGCTGCACTCTATGTTTCATGTTTTTCTGGTATTTCATATAGAGTTAGAATATTAGAATATACTCGGTATCCATGGTATTACAGATAGATAGTCATTCATGACTTCTAGCTTCCATAGTTTTTTCCATTGAAGTACGGTGCTCAGACCATGGACATACCCTCTCTTATGTCAGTAATCTTGATCTGTGTATAATTACTTTCATCTTGTTAAGGCTTTATTAGAAAGCTCATACTCTGATAACAATTGTTGGATCAGATTATACTAAATATACAGAAGAAGGGGGTTTAGTGTGTCTTTTAGAAAATCCTCGCAAGATCGTGTTCTGGCCTTTATCATTAATTAGATAGATTAATGCAGCAGAAATATGAAGTACAAAGACACATGCTGTATAGTTGTTTGGGGAACAGAAGTCCCATAGTCCGCTCCACCAACACTCCACTCCACGAGCTTGGTGATTTTCACTATCTGGTCCATGTTTCAATAGATCTTTTAGTAACTGAGTATAGGCAGTTGAAACCTTTAAATATTAGGCAAATTAAATCCTTCTGGTTCACTCACAGAACCTACAAAGCTTAGTAACAGAAGACAATCACCCAACAATAGAAAATAAAGATATTTTTACTTTGAAAATACATTCTAGATGTTCTTCAAAGTTTCAATAGAATTCAATTGACAGTCGGTGGATCTTCACCTTCAAAAATAATGATCTCCACAAAAAGAGTCATTCTAAGTCGATCCTGTTGCAGAAAATTTAGAAATATAATTCACAACTTGAGAAGTAGTAGTTTCACCGTAGATCTTCAATGTAGAATTAGAAAATTTTCTATCATGATTCTTCTTCTTCAATAAACAGATCTTTGTTGCTCTTTTGAATCAAAAGGTCTCTATATTTAATAGTATTTGTTTTCATCCTTTTTATGAATGATATATTTTTGATAAACCTTCTCTGTATTTTTTTGTTTAAAAAAACTCATAATAATAACCAGCACTTCTTCTGCAAATTTAGATCCACAAAATTCACCTTTTGATTTGCGATATTCAAACATTTGAATTTATAGAGAAGTCGTAACTTACCTGAATACTCGGCATAAAAATCAACTTTTAGTTCGATCCAATAACCATTGCTAAAATGTCTTTGAATCAGTCAAAGTTGCACTTAAAAAATTGCTTTAAATCCGTCTTGGAATCAGCCTAATAATCTGCTTGCTGATCGTTATAAAATAATATCGACTTTAAACTCTCCGATGACAAACGTAAGGTTCAGTGGTATAGTATGAATCCTCTGAACATAATATAGATCATAAATGTAAGTTTGATGACATAGCCTTCATACATAAGGATGTCAACGTATTCCTGAACACAAATGTAGGGTTGGCCATCCATACTTTTTCTCTTTAACTTCCAAAAGTATGATGAAGGTCCATACTTTTATAAGATTTCAATCGAAAGATACTTTATCCATAATTTTCCGATATTGTATGGTTGTTTACAAAAGTATGTTTGATTAACCATACTTTTAAGAAACAAAACAAATGTTAAACACTTACATACAGTTCTCCTTCCGTTCTTTTTGATAACCCAAATGTAGGGTTACTTCCTAACATAGGGTTCCTCTTCCATACATTTCTGATAAATCGTAAAGTATACACTGCATTTCATCCTTATGCTACATTTCTCTACATAGGGTATGAACAGTGTTTCCATAACACGCTAAAAGTAGATCCTGAATATTTAGAGCAAGAATAGTGTTTCCCGAATGTGCTTAAGCAGATCCTTTTTCCCAAAACACGCTTATGTAAATACTTTAGCAATTAAACCTTGTAGTTTAAAATCTTAAATAATTCATCCAGAAATAAACATTTTTTGAATAATAAATTTCTGCAATATTCATAAAAAATAAAATAATTAGAAAATAATTAAGGGTATTTCTAGGCATCAAAATTATCATAAATAGATAGAATTTTGTTCTCAATAATATCCTCCTATAAATAACAACATTATGTATTTTTGAAAACCAAACATGATGAACATATTTGTCTATAAATACCCACCCATACTCCCACACCTCATCCATAAAAACAAATTTAATTTTAAGAAACTCTCTATATCCTACTGTAAATTCCTTCTATGTTGTTAAAAATCTCTAATGAAGCTCCTCACAAGCTTTTAAAATCCCCCTCTCATGGTAAGTGATTATATTCATCTATCAAATTTATCAAGTACATTAATCATATTAATCCTTTGGATTTAAATTTTTTACTATTTTAATATATTTCTAAAAAATCATCATTATCCATGAAATTCCAATTTAATGGGATACCACTTTTATGTTTCATTAGAACACTCCATAAAATTTTATGTACACATAGTTTGCTGAAAAAATTATCCAGTGATTTTCAATGTCTAAAAATTATATTTTGAAAACCCATCTTCATTTCAAATCATGGTATTAAACAATAATTTATTTAATAGTGATTTCCATTTATATATAACAATATCCATAATAAAGGGTTTAAATGTGATTAAATTCATTCATTCATTATACGATCTATGTATCACATAAATGCATGCGCATGATATTAATATAATGGGTTGACCATGATAATATAGGACACCAATGCATTGGGTATTTTTTTTATCACAAGAGTTACCATGTATGGTGAATGTGAGGTTATCCTAAGAAAACAATTTAATTATCGCACGATGTTTATCTTTTAAATAGGCTTATGATGTCATGTTTTGTCATGATTCCCCATCCTAGTTATTCATTGATGTTTTGATATTATATCATTATTCAATGATCATGATTGTTTATTATATCAGAATTTATGTATCCATGATATGAACCTTACCTAACATTTATTAAATTCATCATTTTATTGTTTGATTACTTTTTTGCAGGGCTTTCCATGTCACCCCTTTCTTATGTATTCCCCCGGGTTACCTCGTGTAGTGTTAGAAGACCAAGGGAATAGAAGGTAATGATTTGAGGGTTTTAAATAATATCATTTCTCCTAGGATTCTTGTTTTTTTATTATTTATCTAATTGTCTAAATGAACTAGAACTTTTAATCATTCTAGATTGTATTATTTGTGTATTTATATACAAAAACCAGAAAAACGTTTCATGAAATTTGTGACTAAACATAATACCACATTGCAAACATTGTCAATAAATGTATAAAATTACATAAATTTTTAGAAACAATTTTATTGTCGATTTAATCATCATCATTTATTTTTGCTACCAAAATATTAAAAAAAATGAGAATAAATTTAAAATACCAATCATTAATCATGTTTTCTTCTTCTCAATAAGACATTTCTTAAAATATATATGACATGTAATGATAGATTAATTTTTTTGAAGTCTATAATTGAGTAGCTAATTACATAATGTTGTGTAAAAATATATCATTAAATATATAATAAAAATAGTAGAAGAAACACGTATGTATTTTTAAGGGGTGTCTCTAAAAGAACCAAATTCTCATATACAACAAGATGTTACAAATGCGGAATACCATAATTCTGTAGCACGAAAAACTACCCACATAAACCATTATAACCATAAAGAAATCATCTAGATTTGGGTGATAGGGGAAAAATTATTTTTATTCAGCCTAATGTAGTAAAAAATAGATTGGTGAAGAAAATTTTATATGTGGTTGAATCATTTAAAAATATATATATATCTAATTTTTCTCTCCATTCACCTTGAAGATTCAGTATGAAGGAGAACACAATGCATGTCTTAGAAACCTTGGTATTTCTTGAAGATGTTATCAACCTCTACAAATACTCTAACATATCATGGGTCATAATATTGAATGGGGATCAGATATGGGAGTATAAAATTATTTATTGAAAAATTTTGGGGATCTTAAGGTTTTGTTATTGGAAGATAATGAAGACTAGAAGTGTATATTTTAACATAGTCTTCCCCTTTTATAAAAAAAAGTGGTTTTTGAGACATGGTTATGAAGAGCTGAATTATGGATTCTTCAAAATACAAGAGTGCGATAGAAATTTTTAGCCAATATATTTTAGTAACACAAACACAAAGTTATCCATTTTTATATCCATGATAAACTATATTTGTAGGAACCAGGAAACATTATGAGACATTTCATTTTTTTATGGAAAAACTAATCATACTAGATTGACGAACAAGAAACCCAGGGTTTGGGTACTCTTCCAGTGACTTGGTGGATGTTGAAATGTAAAAAACTATTCTATGAGGGGGTTGATAAGATAAAAATCGATGATGAAATCAATCTTGTAAATTAATATGAGAACAAGAACAAGTTATGTATGATTTGAAGTCTCTTTGGTCATGTCTCCTCTGAATGAAACAAGGGGAAACATGAATCTTTTCTAATTCTAATGAGTAATAACAATCACCACGCATGAAGGCCAAATAATGGATAAGATGATTGAACCCCATCCCCATGAGGTGGGAAATCATAATCCATACTACATATATGATTTTTTATAATCCTTATCATATAATTTTTTTCATAAGAAAATGGAAATCAAAGTAATTTATCCCCACCATCAAAATTTCATGATGCTATGGAGTTGATATGAGAACCAATATGGAAGAACTTGTTAGAATTATGAAAGTGGAAGTGGCATCCAAATACTTCCACATCTATTAAATATATATATCCCAACTCACTATGATATCAAGATCATAGTTAGATAACCATGTGTAAATAAGGACAAACCAACATTAATATGGATTTTACTAATAAACACATGCCTATTCAACTAGACCCTATAACACTGAATGCGACTCCTATGAAGATGATATGAAGACTAATTCTTGGAGACCCACAAAACTCTTAGAGAAATGAAATCTGAAAAGGTAATTTATTGGTGGTCTTATTCCACCATTATGAATGGGGGTTACCATTTACTTAGGCACCCTCTACAAATTTTGAGAAGTTGAATTTTTTGGATACCAAACCTTGAAGAGTGAACTCCAACAATGATTTCAATCTAACTAAGAATCCAATGCCATTTGTAGTGGACCCTCTAAAACATGAAATGAACCCTGTGAATATGGAACATCAATGCATGGTTTCTGACCATCAACAAACTTTTTAGAATGACACCCCTTAATGTAATATTTCATTAGTCTTAGTACAACATGATTAAATGGATGTTACTTTTACTCACATAAACTCTTTAAAAAATACCTAGATTAAATATTAATAATGGCGAACAAACAAGAGTGTAATTATATATTATGATTACCCCATGAATGTTAAATTATGGGATCTTGATGATTAAATGATTAGATTAGATGAAATTTAAGATGAAATTGAGACCCTTAAGATAGAGGGATTTCCAAGAGATCCTAAAAACCCCACTGAATTGATGAGGTAGGTTGAAGGGATCATTAAAAAGGTATGTATTAATTTTCAACAATAATGATAGCCCCTAACACTAGTAAAATCAAAAACTCAGTGAATATCATATAATGAAAATTTCAGGGTCCATGAAACTCTCCCATGACAAAATCACTTAAAAATTATCATGTGGCCTAAAAATCGTAGCTAATTGGAATTTGAAATCAAAAAATGTTATTTGACAATTATAAGGTATTCAAAAAGCCCTCCCTTGTTTATAAGGTTTTTCTCATATAAATTTTTGGACTCTAAAATTGATCAATTATGGATCCTAAAATATCACAATATTTACCTCGTCAAATGAAACAATAATTTCATTAGTATATCAGTCCCATTCAACTCTAAATGATCTTAAATAAGAGACTATTTTTTGAATTCATCAAACATCTACATAAGGATAATGGAATTATGGAATGACTAGGAGGAAATCTCCATTAACATGTACCAAAATGGGATTCAATAGCAAAACATATCATTGTATTTCACCCTAAATAAAAAAATGGATCCAAAATCATCATGACAGCCTTAGTCAAATTCTCCTCATGCATAGAACATTTCAAATTTTCTAAAGTTCCATTTGTCGGATCTACAATTACAAGGAGTAGATAAACCTTACATGGAATGTAAGGGGATGGACATATGATATTTAAAACAGATGGAAAAAGTGATACTATTGGTGTTTATAAATTCACCCTCCACAAGTACCAATTATTCCACAAACAATTAATGTTGATCTCCCCCCTCACCTTACAAGGAAACCTCTTATCCCATTTAAAATCACCAATAGATGTCATGTTTTTCCTAGGTATAGGGTGGTTATTTTGGATGCATAGAGGATGACTCCCCATGGAATGCCAATTTAGATTCTTATTGGAATCATTTTTAATAATAAATGTCTATTAAAGGAATAATGAAGTATTAAATAAAATTAATAGTGAGATTAAATATACTATATACAACCTACATGATGTTAAAATTTAAATAATATTTACAATACTCCCTTGAGAGAGAAAATAATTTCCATATTTAATCATGTTGATATCTAATCTATTAAGGATATACTATACTGTAACAAACGAAATGTAATATTGTAATGAAATTGTGATTGGAACTGACTGATATCCCAAAAAATGTATAAATAGATATCAGAAAGATAGGTCATAATACCCTCTACGTATATTAATGCCTATTAAGATATAGAAATGGAATCTACAAAGAGGTGTTGGAATACATTTAAGGATAATTCTATGATTATGTGGTGAATAAACCCCAAAAGATGATGGAAAACATCACTATTTACATTGTGGTTTACAAAAATCAATCTCCCACTATGGATCCTTTTGATGAAGATGCTAATGAAACTATCTTCACCATGTACATTGATTGTTCTTATAGAACTAATTCTTCTGACAATATGTTTTTCATGTTATACTAGCACATATTTCATGATTAGGTGACATATACTATTGTTGGAGTCTTGAATCATGACTCCACGTATTGTGAAATATACTTGAAAATCAATATTCTAATATAATAGAACTATAATTCATATAAAATCAATAATTTTAATATTTTTTATATTATAAATATTGTTTTAATATTATATATAAAATCCTTATGAATAGAATGGGAGGAATAGTTAGTGACATCATCATCTAAACTAGTACGGGTTGGAACCAAGGATAAGAATCCCCATGTTGTTATTTTAAATCATGAAAATTGTCAATATATTGAAGATTAATGTTATGGATGATCAATTTTCTATCAATATATATATATATATAATTCATTTTATATGGTAACATAGAATTACATTTTTACTATAATTTTGATGTACACATTCCCAAATGCATTTAATAAAATAATTAAAACCATCTTAAAAAATATAATTCTACACATTATCATATATCGATCCTCTATGGGATTATATTAATGTACAAGGGGTATTAAGGAAGGAGACCCACTCTCATGACTTATCATTCCTAATGATGTGGAGTACATGATAAGATGTATCCGTTAACATTCACAAATATGAATTTAAATGAAAATAAAGGATTGTAAAGGAGCTTTCACTCCATCACACATATTTTAAATTGAAGAAAAAAATATATATTTTTTTCAGAAAATATTATTGGAAAATAAGATATTATGAAAAATATTTTTTTTCAATATATGAGTAATTTGTATGATAATCAAATATTTGGTGAAGATCATTCATTTTATTTTTTGATAGAGTTACAATTGCTAAAAAAAGATAATATGACTTCGTAGGGTTAAGAGGGGATCCCTCACATTAACATTATTCGTATTCCTTCTATTTTGGGGTGGTATAAAATGTCCCCTATCAAAAATATATGTTTTATAATCTTCAAAATCTATACATTTGGAATGGAAATTCTTTGTCCCAAGAGGAAAGGGTGTTCATGTTTAACTCAGTAACCACCTCCATATTTTTATATTCATTTTATCTTTACAGATATCCATGTACCCTTAATAAATTAATACAAATAATAATCATGAAATTTATATGTAATAGATAATTAGATGAAAAGAAGTTGATAACCATGGATTTGGAGAAATGAATGAAAGCCATCAACATGGAGGGACTTGGAAGTGATGATCTCAGATCCTTAATGATGTACTTACCAATAATGTAACCCAGAAACACATGATGTATAATAACAATTATATTGATTTTTTCTCAAATATGTTCAATTCATGTCTTTTGAATGGATACCCTCACTAAATTGATTCATCTATTTGACATTCCATTCATTATTCTTTTAATGATATCATGTGTGAATCCAAGTAACTGGAAAATATATAGTCCCATTATAACGACTAGAAAAATTACAAGATAGATAGACACCTCAAGGACATCATGGTTTTAACACACCAAATTTTTTATGAGATATATTTCTTTTTTTCATTCATATGTTTTGTTGTATGCTACACAAGGATAATATTTCAATAAACTCAACATCATCTTAGATTATGGTATATGAAACACTATTCTTGGATTTTGTTACGCAAAATTTCAATATAATTTTATAGAATTCATTTTGCATAATACTAGGTTTAAGGGGAAAAATAAATATTATTTTTTTACCTTATAACATAGTCATTATAATAATCGGTTTTAACAGTATTAACATTATTCTGAAAGACAATTTAAATGAAAATAAATGAATTTATAAAACTGAAATATTAATATTGATGGATTTTATTAATGTAATACAAATCTAATATATTCAATCTAATGTTTACAATTCTCATTATATGTTTTCTATGAATTATATACGAATAAATTAAATTATTTGGTATAAAATAAGTGTTTTTCAAAGAAAATGTTGTTTTTACAACTATTGATGGTACACATATTTTAAATCTATTTTTTTTGCACTTTAATATTTTATATTACAAAAATTAAATTGTTATTATTAATTGGGAAATAAAAATTTACATTGGAAGAATTTTTTATATTTTTGGGATATTTTTTGAGTTTTGATCAATAGTAAAAGTATGCAAAATTTTAATTGAAAACAACTTTTTCATTAGAATAATTTATGTGGATAAATTATATTATTTAATGGTTTTAATTTCAAAATAGAATATATTTTTCTCATTTAATATAATTTTGGTCATTTTCATTAATTTTATCCTGAATTTTGATATAATAACATTGTAATATTTTGCAATGTTTTTACATATAAACCCATTTTTTCATTCAAACAACGAGATAAATTTTAAATTTTTTACTAAAAATTAATGTTAGGGAATTTTCAAAATTGGATTCCATATCTGGAATAAATTTTTCAAAATTATGTTAATAGAATTCCTTTCTTTTTTCCTAGTATGAATAGTTACGTTAGTACTTTTTATTATTACAGTAAAAAGGTAAATAAGAAAATGAAGGGTAAATATAATATTATAAAAATAATTTAATAGTTTAAAAAATATTGCATGATGAGTTATCTTCTACTTTAAACATACTTGGGTTGAAATTATACCATTTGGAAGCCATATGGATGAGATTAGTACATTTAATATAATTTATTTAAAGAAATGATAAATTATTCTTACTCAAATTTTAAAAACTAAATACATTTTACTATAAGGGTATAATGATGATAAAATATATTATAAATACTCATTTTAAAGATAAAATGTTTTTCTTTATCATGGTAATTTATTTAAAAATTTTAGTAAATAAATAATTAACTTAATGTTTTATATCATAATGATTCATAAGTTATTTAATTGACGAACAATGGATAAACTAATTATTATTAAAATGATAATAACCATCAAAAGGCACAAAAACATGTTGAGTTTTTTTGAGTATATATAATCCATAATCCTCAATGATTCTGATTATTGATGATTTGGATCCTTATAGAAGTGATTATGATGCATATTTTATTTTATTTAACGTGAAGTCAAACTTTTCACATTCATGTTTTAATAAGTATAACATTTTTAATGATAAATTTATCCTGAATATAAATTTTACTGAATGTATTCTTATGAAATATAGTTGATTTATCTTCAGGATATTATTTTATTTTTATTTTTATTCATAAAATAATTTTATTACATAATTACAAAAAATTGATGTTCTTATAATTTTATTAAAGGAAATAACATATAAATGTTATTAAATATATTAAAATGAATTTAATATGTGATAATTAATATTTACAATGAATTTAACATATTAAATTTACCAATTAGGGATTTAATAAACATCTTTTTAGGGTCTAAAATCTAACATTGATATTTTTAAAAATCCATTAAATGAAGTGATTTAAAATTGACTGAAGTGGTATTTTTTCAAAATAATGTTATTATAAATTATTTAATGATTGAAATAAATTTTTAAAAACATTAAATAATAATTATATGGTCTAATATGTTCTAAATTTATCATTTTTTATATAATTACATCAAATAAATAGAAATTAATTTTTTTTAACATTAAGACTTTTTTACGTTAGTTAGAGTTATAAAAGAATAACCAATGGTTAACTAAAATGACAAGGACTAAATTGACATAATAAATTCTCAAAAATTTATTGGATTGTGGTAATACAACCTAATAAAATATTATATCTGAATATATGAAATTTTGGCAGTTTATTAATGTGGTTTTAATTTATTACAAATTAATATATTGGGAGATTTCAACCGTGCCTCTTACATAAATTATAAAAGGGTACATCCCACCTCACAATTTAAATTCACATTGATCCTTCATGATCAAAGACCCCATTCTCATTTACATTATCAACATCCCTAGTAAAATTATAGTGGTTTTGTTTTTCAAAAGTCTATATCTAGTTCATTTATGTGGAGATCTAGAGGGAGCATGTAGAAGAATATGTGATATCCTCTACCGATTGTTTCAAATTATTTTTTCTTCTTCATCATCATCATGGATTTTTTCTTTCATAAATTAATATATTTAACATAAAATATATTCATAGATGTCATTAATTTTATTTACCACCCATATTACACCTTCTATCCATCATATGATAAATGAAATCACCACATGTGCATTCATATGGCTTATTATCTCCATGCTATGGTTTAATCTGCTTTCCATAACAAACTAACTTGGATGGACATAATGATTGTAATAATAATATATATATATATATATATATATTGAAACATTATATTTATTTTTTAAACTAATCTATACCATACACTTCCATGACATTTCATAATCAAATGGATGATATCATCATTTTGCATACGTAAGACCTACCATCTCCACAATGTGATGTGATTCAATCTACATGGTATCCATTAAAAAAGATTTTATAAATGTGTAGAACGAAAAAATATAATATATAATATGAAAATACCATTTTTGAAGGATATAAATAAGACTTATTATGGATAATAAAAATGTATTCTACAGAACATGGATATGAAAATGAAGTAGTTGATAACAAAATAAAAATTAATAGGGAAATGTTATTACCAAATAAAGAATAATATTTTCATATATGATATTATAAAAATTAATATTATTTTGGAATAAGTAAATAAAAATATTTAAATACCCATAATTGATTTTCATATACGTACAAATGATATCATGCCTCAGGTTAGGGATTATTTTATCTCACATTTATTTTTGTGGGTCATATCCCTATCAGAACACCAATTTCATTTTTGCGATGTTTATGGTGCCCATTAATAATGTTATGATTATCAATATCAATGTTATTAAATTTTAAATTTTTATATAATTTTCATTATTTTATTAGGAATATGATTCAACTGATTTTAATTCAGTATGTGATAATTAATCAGTCACATTATTATCCACGATTATTTATATTTTATTATTTTCTAGGGTATATTTATCATCCATGTCCATATTTTCTAAATATGTATTCATTAAATTTTTTACATTTATCTTATGGATTTTTATATAATTATTATCCATTTTAACTATTACAACATGATTTGAAAATAATCATTCTATTATTTTCTATTTGAGGCACTTTTTGTCTTTTCCAGCAAAAGTATAAGAAAGTTTCTTTTAACATATATGACTTGAATGGATTTTTATTATTTTTTAATACATTATTTCCATGAATTTTGTCTTGTATATTTTTAATATTATTTTCATATAAATTCATTTATTTAAATTTTCATATAATTTTAGAAAATGATAATGTTTTTGAAGAAGAAGTTGTATTTTCATAAAGAATTAATTTGATGTGTTTTATCAAAATAGGTATCCTTATATGATGAAATTATTTAAATATATTTATATTTATGTCCATATTATCACAGTTATTTGAATGTGTATATGTTAGAATTATGTTTATGAAATTTATTAGTTTTATATAAATTTTGATGAAATGATTTTTAAGAAACACAATTTATTCCCCAGGTTATACTACATTGAATAATTTATATTCTGTGGAACAGGTAAAAATGATTTCATAATTATATGGTTGGTATCAAATTTTCTTTATAATTAATTGGATAAAGTTTAATAGCTCATTATATTGATATGAATAGAATTATTAGAAAATCAGGTTAAAAATATATAGGTTTAGAATGAAAAGTAAATTTTTGCTCAGTAATACAGGGGTAGGACCAATAGTAGACCAAGTTAAGTAATGGAATTTTTCTACTATGTTGGTCTGGTAAATTATAAATGGATAATATGGAAATGATTTTCTATTCATATGCGTTTTGCAAAATTAAATGTTTTATTACAATGAAATTTTCTCATGTCCCATGTTCCATTATTATTTTTTCCTATTGAATTATCAAAATATATTCCATGACTAGTAATCTAGTTATATATTATAGATGGTGTGATTTTAGAAATTAATGTTCATGATTTTAATTTCTTATATTCATGTTTTGTTTGTTTACGATTATGGATCATTTGAGGTCACCCATTATTATGTTTCCATTCCTCAGGTTATAAAGAATTATTTTAAGTATTAGTTCCTAATGGGATTAACATTATGGGATAAGTAAATTATTTTCACATGATTGAAGGATTTATTACATGTTTCTAAAGAGACTATATGATTATGGTCCTCAGGTGTTCATTTGTAAAATGTAATGAATATCAATATAAAAATTGTAATTTTCATGTATGTCATGCTTAGGTCATCATAGTTGTTATCATAGGAGATGTTAACTTAACCATTGGAAAATGGGGTGTGAAAACTTTAGTTAGATCCCTAGAAATATTCATATAGAAAAATCATGGGATATCCTACATATAAGTCAAATTATAGGTTACAATCTTATAAATATGGTAATGATCATGAAAATAATAATTTTAAACCTATGATATTAGTGATTGAAATTACTTTTCCTTGATTATGTGTTTCTCCATGTATGATTATTATTATTAACACTTTTCTTTTTGGGGTTTTAGAAATTTGATGGAAATAGGAGAATTTATATTAATGGAGAATATGATGAACTACAGAGGAATTATATTCCTCATTAGAAACCAAATTATGTTGGAGTATAAGGTGAAACATAATTGTTATTCCAAATCAAAAATATCATAATATTATAAATAATCTCTACTTAGGTGAGTTTTCTGACCCACCTAATAATAGTAAGATGATGTTTCACGATGTCCACAATGGTAAAAAATTTCAATTTTTCTCATGAAAATCATGTGGTCAAAGGCACCAAGAAGAATGTATCAAATTAATTGGAAGATGATTTGAGTGTGGAAAAGAATAACACAAATAATTTAATTTCAAATGAAATGGTTCATTTAACTCAATGGACACGGATAATGGTATTTCCAAGGCATCGACAATGCTTAAATGATTTAAATGTGGAATTGTTGGTCATTATACCAATCGATTTCTACGAGGAAAATCTCATGAAGAGAATAGAAATGGTCATATGAGTAGTATTTATGTTGTTGAGGACGAGGAGATTGCGAATGATATATAATATGAAAAATTAATAAGGAATAAAGTGATGAAACATGCTCAACTGTTTAAGAAGATTGTGTCCTGATTTAATGTTTTTTTTGAATAATGTTGTATAATAATTTTATGGTATTATGGAATAAATAAACATCTTAGGATTTTAAACTATTATTTTTTATTTATTTAATTGTATATGCTAAGTGGTACCAGTAACCATGAAATGGATTTAAATATTTTGGTAAAACACATTATGGTAATGATAACCCTATTATATCGCTTATTTTATGATAATGATGTGAAGATTTTTTTTAAAAGGATGGGGCCAAAGCCTCAATTTATTATTTAAAGTAAGGAGCTCTTTAGACTAGGTAGAGGGTGACCCATTACATAGCTTGAAGGCCCAAGGCCAACTGGTCTGAATACAAGGCTTGAAAGCCCATTTTTTGTCTCAAAGGACCCCTCGGTGAATAGTACTGCTACAATACCCATGCTGCTACAGTACCTACTACAGTAACCACCACTGCTACAGTACCTGCTACAGTACCCACGCTGCTACAGTACCTACTATAGTAACCACCACCTTTACAGTACCTACTATAGTCCCTTCGCCTTTATAGTGTCGCCACTGCTACAGTTCCATGGCTGCTATAGTACTGCTACAGTACCCCGGAAATCCACCCCTGCCCGGATTTGATCTCGGGTCTTTTGGATGCCAAGCAGGAGCTTGTACCACTAGGGTACAAGCTCGTTGGCAGATAATGATGTCTAGATAAAAATATGTTGAATTTTAATACGTAAATTGGTTGATTTTAGATTCCTTAAATTATTAGGGTTTTTTGTAAATTGAGTTATGCTCTCATGGATAATGTATACAATGTTTTTACACATGAGAAATATATCCATCCTGTTTTTGAATAGGGAAACACAAACATTTCGAATAATGATATTTTGTAATTCGTGATATTACCAGGACTCAAAAGAATACTTAAAGAAGTTGTTCATATGTTTTGAATGTGAACAAAAAGAAATAAATTATTATATATCGGGGATAAATGTTATTCTGATTTAGTTCACCACTTTCTATTGTTTTGAATTTTCAGCATTCATAAGGATTTTAAGGTGACCAATTTATGAAATGTTTATGTTTAAGATTGGATGATATTTGTACGAATAGTGTATTATCCCACCATAGGTGGACGTATGGATTCTTGAAAACATTTGAAAACATTTTTTTGATAAATACATATGGAATGACATCTTATTCTATGTTTTGATTGCAAGATCTTCTAACACTTCAACAATGAAAAATTCGTCTTCATTACATTGAATTTGAGATGATGTGGAAATTATTCAAGGAACAACTAAGGATGAGAGTGTACAAAAACAAGTATTTATATCTTCTCATGTAAATTAACCAACATTATGAAAGTGGATCAGGATGTAAAATAGTGTCTTATTATCATAAATTTCTATGATTTTAATTACCTCTTTTATGTCTGTTTAGTTTAATGGTATTTGATTATTAAATTTCTTTAGATCATTGAATTTTTATGATAAATTATCTTTATTAATCTCTATTATTATTTTCTCTTTTCCACCATTCCCAAATCATCAAGACACTTCTCTTAAATAGATACTTACTTATGATTTTATTTATTTTTTTTTTTCAAAAAAATTATTTTGAAAGGGAGTTTAATTATGAATTTTTTTTATGATGGATTTTATGAATGATAATTTCTTGTATTTATCCTTTTATAACCATGAATAATTTTGAGGGAGAAATTAAATTTATGAGGGGTAGAATGTGACACCTTGATATTTTTATGAGATATATTTCATTTGTTCTTTAATGTCTTGTCTTGTACGCTAAACCAAGATATGCTTGTGCTACATTCAACACCATCTTAACATAAAGTATACATAACGCTATTTGTGTCTTATGTTTCCAAAAATATCATGGTATTTTGATAGAAATAATTCTATGAATTTCCTATTTTATGTGAATAACTAAATATTATTATGTTTACTTAAAACATTGTTATTATAATGATATTTATGAATAGTATAAACATTTTTATGAACAACTATTCAAATGGAAATAAGATAGTTTATAAAATAACAAAATCACTCTTGATGGATTTTATTAATGTAATTTATATTTAATATTTTTAATATAATTTTTAAAATTTATTTTTTAAGTTTTAAAGACATGATATAAAAATAAATTCATTTTTTTTGGATAAAATAAGTATTTTTTAAAATAATTCAGTTTTGTCACCTTTTGATGGAAGAACCATTTTAAATATAGTTCTAACACTTTTTTTTATTCTATTTAACCAAATAATCTTCTTATTTTGAATTACGATATAAAAATTTATTTTGGATGCATTTTTTTTATATTTTTCCGACATGTTTTGAGTTTTGATGAAGAGTAAATATATAATAAATTTTAATTTAAAAAAATTCATCAAAATTATTTATGTAGATAAATTATATTTTTGAATAGTTTTAATGTATAAATGGAATACATTTTATCATTTTATTTAATTTTGGTGATTGGAATTAATTTTATAATGAAATTTTATGTAAAAATATATATTAATCTTTTGTAGTGTTTTAACTTTTAAAACATGATTTTCATTACGACAAAGAGATTCATTTTAAATTATTTATTGAAACAAAATTGTTTTTAATTTTATAAAATATATTAAATTTTTGGAATCAATATATCTATATTATTTTAATAGTATTATTTTATTTTGGGGCATTATTAATAGAGACTTATGTAATTTTTATTAATCTAGTAAAAAGCTAAATCATATAAATAATAGTAAATATAATATATTAAAATTATGTAAATGGTTAAACTAGTATGATTGAATGATTTATTTTCTTCCTAAAACATCCTTGGGTCAAAATGATACACTTTTCTAGCTACATGGATGAGATTAGAACATTTAATGTATTTTATTTAAAGAAAAGTTAAATATTTCTTATTAAAATTTTAATAACTAATTCATTTTTAATATAAGGATATACAAAATATAATTTTATTATAAATACTCATTTGAAATATAATTTTTTTATTTATAACTATAATTTATTTGTAATTTTTAGGAAATAAACAATTAACTTAATTCTTTATATATTGATGATGTTGAATTTATTTAATTGATGAAAAATAAATTATGTAATTATTATTAAAATAACATTAACCATTAAAAGAATCTAATACATGAAAAAATATTACTGGTCAAGTATATATTGAACATAATCATCCTAGGGTTGAGTTATTGAATATTTGGAGCCTTATTAAAGATATTTTTTCACTTATATTATTTTATTTAATGTGATGTTAAACATGTAACAACAAATTTTTAATAAGTATAACATTTTCAATGATGGGGTTTTTTAGATGATATATTTGAATACATATATTATTATAAAGGATATTAGATTTATATTCATCCAAATTGTATTATTTTTATTCAATAAATAAGTATATTAAATAATTATACATAATTGTGGTTGTAATTATTTTATTAAGGTAAATTCAAATAAATGTTATTAAAAATATTAAAATTAATATATTTTCAGAAAATTAATATTTAAAATGAACATTATTGATGACCTTGATCTCATAAGGATATAATAAATTATTTTTTTGGATGTTAAAATCTTATATTGTTATTTGTAAAAATCCTTGAAATGAATAGTGTCAAAATTGATACTATTTATATATTTTAAAAACAGTGTTTTATATTATTTAAAAATAATAATAAGTTTTAAAAAATATAAAATAATTATCATATGTTTTAAAATGTTCTAAATTTTTAATTTATGGTCTAATTGAAATCATATAAGTAATAAATTACAATATTTCATTATTAAACATTTTTTCCTTAGTTTAAATTTAAAAAATCTAAGGGTTTATTAAAATGATAATATTTATATTTATATAAAAACTGGACTAAAATTTATTGGTTGAATATATTATAAACTTTTATCTGAGAATAATATTATATAAAACATTTTTATGGTTTTTGGATGTGGATTCAATTTATTATAAATTAATATTTTTCAAGATTCGAAATGTGACCCTCGCCACAATTATAAAAAAGTGTATCATCCCACAAAATTTTGATTCAATTTTTTTACTTCAAGATCGTAAAATCCTTTCCCATTTCTATTATCCAATTTTCTAGTTAAATTACATTAGTTATGGTATTCTCAAAAGACAATGTATAGTTCCCTTAAGTGGAGATCTAGAAGGAGCATATCAAATAATTGGAAATCTCCACTAGCAGTTCAATCAAATTATTTCTTCTTCTATTTCAAATTCATCTGTTGTTTCAATCTTAAATTAATATCTCAATTACCAAATATATTTTTAAATGTTATTATTGTTATATATAAACCATATTACACATCCTATTCATCCTACAAAATAAAATAAATACACACTTGTGCGAATGTATGACTTACAGTTTCCTTGCAATGGTAAAATATGTTTTTCACCACCATATTACATTGATGAATATAATGATGATAATAATAAAAATATAATAATACTAAACATGATATGTAATCTTTAACAATATATATACCATCCACTTTTATACCATTTCATAATTAAAGGAATGATATAATCGCTCCTACGTACACTCAATCTAGAATATCCACAATGTGATGTGATTCATTGTACAAGATATAATTTAAAAATGATTATATAAATATATATAATGAATAAATATGACATAAATAATGTTAATATAATTTTTGAATGACATAAATATGACAAATTAAGGATAACCAGAACTTATTAGATAAAACATGCATAAGAAAATGTAACAGGTAATACCCAAATAAAAAATAATAAGAAAATTTAATTACCAAATGGATAATAATATGATCATTTATGATATAATAACAATGAATATTATTACAGAATAAGTAAATTACTTGTTTAAATAATTATATAGTATGTTTGGATACATACAAAGGATATCAGACCGAAGTTAAGAGATTATTTTGTCTCAGATTTAATTCGGTGGGACATATTTTATATAAACCGCCGATTTCTTTTTTGTGGTGTTTATGCTTCCCATGAATGTTTTTAGGATAATTATTATAAAAGTAATGAAATTTAAATATACATAACATTTTATTTATTTTATGAGCCATATGATTTGATTTTATATATATTTATATGGAATAACAGCGTAATATCATTATTATCCATGATTGTTTATATGTAATTATTTACAGGCATATATTTATCATCCACGTCCATGTTTTATAAAAATGATTTCAATTTTTTTTCAAAATTCTACTATAGATTTTTAATGTAATTTTTACCAATTTTTTTTACTTTTACTTCATGGTTTGGACGAAATCATTATTTCATTTTCTATATAAGGAACTTTTTTATTCTTTCGACAAATGGCCAAGAAGGATGTTTTTTAACTTATATGGAAGGAATAAATTTTATGATATTGTAATGCATTATTTCCATGAATATTCTATTAAAATTATTCATGTTTATTTTCCAATAAATTCTTTTCTTTTAAAATAGAATGGGTTTTTATGAAAATAAAATTTATTTGAAGATGTTAGGTGTAGCACCCCCAGTTGGAGGTATGTGGCCTTTGTTTATGCATTTGTACATATATAAAGTGCATGGGATGTGTTGGGAAGAGGTTGGGAGAGTTTGGAAGGGTTTGGGATGTGATTGGAGGATTTTAAAGTGGTGCACGGTTTGAGCATGGTTAGTGGAAATCATGTGGGTTTCCCATAAAACCGTGCATACCCTTGTTCTCGAGATAGTAGGCCTTGCACGACATGCCCACAGTTTGCCAAACCATGCGAGGAAACCATGTGGTCCCTGGCTCTCAAGGTAGAGGAGTGTGCACAGTTAGCGCACGGTTTGCCAAACTGTTTGGGCTAACCGTGCGACCACTTAAAGTTAGGGTTATAAGTTCTGGGCTCACTCAGGATTGCCTCATTTCACTCCAATCTTCCTCCCACTCAAGCATTACTCAAGATTTTTGGTTCTCAAGGGGTGTAGGGGCTCTCCCAGAAGTTTTGGAAGCGATTCGTTGGGGTTTCAAGGTGGATCCAAGGTGATTTCTCCCAGGTAAGTCTCTCCTATTGTTTATCTTGTGGTTTCCTCAAGATATGCATCCCCCTGTCATTCAGTTTTCTAGATATACACTTTTTTTCTATAGATATAGGGTTTTGGTTGCCTTGGATGTTAATATCAAGGCTTGTTGATATTAGGGAAAGATATCTAGAGAGGTTTCAGTGGTGCGTTCGCCAGAATTGTGGCGCGGTTGTTCGTGGGTCAATTTCTCTAGAACCCTAAAGGTAGGTGGCTTCTCTCTCAACTCCACTTAGATAGAACACGTGGTTCTTTGTTACAATTAATTATTTTCCTAAAGAATAATTGTGATTCGTTATGTGAAATTTGTTAGACATTCCTTGGGTGATGTTTTGGGGATTTTTGGGAAAAAGGGTGTTTTATTGTGAAATTCTATTCTTGTGGATTTAAAAATGAAGATTTTAAAGTGGGATGATACGGTTGATTTGTGAAAATGGTTGATGGAAATTTTTTTCAATAAAAGGGTTGTTTTATTGAAATGTTGTTTGGCATGGAAAATGGTTTTCAATAAAAGGGTGATTTATTAAAGTGGATTGAGATACAATTGAATTGGTTGATTGCATGTTGTTGTGACCTTGGTGGGTTTATTCTTGATTTGGTTTGATTGAATTGTTGTATGCAAGTGGGTTGGAAGTCTCACTATAAAAAGGGGATGGATAGTGGTCCGAAGAACCACCATATGGTAGTGGTCGGGAAGTACCGCTAGTTGTGAATGGTTGAATGGGTTGGGCGGAAGTCGCACCGTTTTGGTTGTTTTGGTGAGCGTGGGTGAACGGGTTGGGCGGAAGTCCCACCATTTGGTTTTTTGTTGTGCATTTATTTTAAAGTTGGAACTTCTTGTGCTAGTGTGTAAATGATGAAATGGCTTTGGGCATGTTGGGTTAGATTTCCTTTGGTTTCTTGGTTTGGTTGTGATGACTTGGTAAGGGAATGTTTGGCTTATGGAAATGGTTTCACTTGTGATTATTTTCTGTATATTGTTTTATATAAATGTGCTAACGGTTTTATCCTAGTGGTGTGTGTAGGGAAGTAATTTGGGAAAATCCTACTGAGTTTTAGTACTCACACCCTGCTTCGGCACTTTCGTGTCTTTGTAGATGTCGTGTACCGTGATGTGGGAAAAGGTAAGGAACATAACTCCTTTAGTGGACCATTGTGATTCCATGTATAAGCTCAGAGCTTGGATCTTGGTGTGGAGCTGTGGTGGAGTCATGGGTTGTGGTGTTTGGTTTTTTATTTTCTGATTTGTACTCTGATGTGTGTGGACATGTCTAGTTTTATTGGGTTTGGATTGTATTTTGGAACAACATGGTTGTTAATGGATGGGTTGGTTGGGTTTGTTGACATGCATCATATAGTTTGTGGATTTTTGGTTGGTTTTGTCTAAAGGGAAAATCATTCCCTATTTCACTCTCGGGGCCCTCTGCATTTATTTACATCATTTGGAGCCTTGGGAACGTCGCTAAAGGCCAATTAACCATCACCGCCTCCTCAAGCCAATGGGGTAGGGGCGGGATGTTACAAGTGGTATCAGTTTGTTCAGTCCATTGGAGTTGATTCTCGAATTTGGTGTTGACATTCGTTGTGGTACATTCCTTGAGTCAGGATGGTAGAAAGGCATAGGAATGTTGGAACTTGGAATGTATAGTATAAAAGGACGTAGCTATCCCTTTTATGCTGGAATTCATGTTACTAGGGCTTTGGGTACATAAGTGTTTTGGAGACACTTATAGGCTTTGGATATCTCATTGTCGAGGGTGTAGCCAATGAGATGAGATTGAAATGCATAGTAGAAATGAATTCCCTCTAGGATACATATATCATAGGGGTATAATGATTTATGATGTGTTAAGAATATGTGAAATTGTAAAGTGAATAAATTGGTATTTTGAAAAAATGGTTTGGTTTTAAAAATGATGGAACATGGCACATGAGGAAAAATGTGAACTAGTGGAAAGCCTTGTTTTGATAGTGTTATGTAATGTGATTTGAAATGGGATTTCGTGATGTCTACAGAAGTGAGACTCATGGTTTTTTGTTTTCTATTTATAGAAATGGCATCGGGTAGGCATCGTAGAGACCAACCGGAGGAGGGTGCCTAGAATGTGGTAGGACCTGAGCCTTAGCTGAACCAGCATCTGGTGAAAAGTATAGTGAAAGCATTCCAAGATGTGGGATGTAGAAATAGTGTGGATAAACCAAGGAATGTGGATCTTGCGGTTCAGTTTCAAAAGAATAATCCACCCATCTTCAAGGTTGATTCAGAGCCATAGAGGGGAGAAGTGTGGTTGAATATAATAGACAAGATCTTCAAGTTCTTGGGATCTATAGTAGAGTTATAAGTGAAGTTAGCCACGTATAAGTTGGAAGATCTTTCCCTTCAGTGGTGGGATTGGGTAGTCCAAGATGGGACGGACAAAGGTTTGATGTGGGAAGTATTTGAGGAATTGTTTAAGAAACCATTCTACCCACATAGGTTAATAATTTAGTGTACGACTGATTTCTTCAGTTTGAAGCAAGAGCTGATGTCTGTGATGGAGTATGCAACTAAGTTCATTAACTTAGTGTGGTTTGCACCCGAGGTGGCAGGTAGCACGTCATTGAAGGCAAGGATCTTTGAATCATTGTTATGGAAAGAAATCCATTCAAAGATAGCGGTGCTGTGTATAGATTATTAGACAGAGATTGTGAATTGAGCCTCAGTGGTGACCGGGACCTGTTGGGAGCTCTAGGCGGGGGAAGCATGGTGGTACCCATGGGGAATAGTGGGAACTCTAACACTGGGTTCAACCTGAGGATGGAAACTTATTCCCAGGGTGGGAATATGGAATATAATCTTATGGAAGGATCGGTAAATCTTCATCTGAATCCTGAGAGCAAGAAGGGATATTTTTAGTGTGGTTCTACGAGCCACATCAAGCAGGATTGTATGATACAACCTCGAGCATTCCATAATTGTAAGCAGACGGAAAATCATGAGTGTTATTTTCAGAATGCTCCAAGGTCGGGTGTGCGTGACACTCCTCAGGGATCGCAGACGTCGTATTCTTCAACGGGACGGGGACAACAACATACCCCTCGTCATCAGAGTAAAGTGGGTCATGGTGATCCTCAGAATACCATGACACCTCAACATAGCAATAAATAGAATATTGTAGCAACCAAACATGTGTTCGGAGATGAGCAGGTTATAGTGGATGATCAGTCGGGACCATCCACGTTGCGAGGTACTATTCTTTTAAATTCTACCTTGATGCAAGAGTTTTTTGATACGAGTTCTTTAAACTCTTTTATTGCTGCACATGTGGTTGATTTTCTGGGTTTATGGGTAGATATGATGCACTTGGTTTTGAAACTTCAAACTCTGCTATGTCGAAGAGGGTGTCGAGCCTTCTTGTGTAGATAATGTTGTATCATTGAGGGAGAAGTTGAGATAGTGTGGAATTTCTAAATGATTGAGATGGATGGGTATGATGTAATCCTGGGAATGGATTGACTGGTGTATTTTACGGCCCACATCAATTGTAATGCACGAACAGTGGCATTTGCGGCACATGATGGCGTTAGACATCTCCTTAGAGGGGAGAAGCATGAAAGGCAGGGTGCAATGAGTTTGTTGGCACCAGCAGTGAGTACGTTATCGTATCCGTTGTCGGTTTTGTCATTGGAATCGGTAGAGAGTGTTGAGTAGAGTGTTCCTCCAACAGTGGTGGATCAATTCATGTATGTTTTTCCAGATTAATTCTCTAGGTTACCTCCCGTAAGAGAAGTGGAGTTTACAATTGATCTCTTTCTGGGGACCAATCCTATCCCACATCCATCTTATCGGATGGAACTAGCTGAATTGTGGGAATTGAAAATCTATTTAGAAGAGTTTGAAAACAAATGTTTTATCCTGGCTAGCATGTCTCCATGGGTAGCGCCAGTGTTGTTTGTGAAAAAGGTGGATTGAACTTTGAGGATATGTGTTGATTATCAAATACATAACCAAATTATGATAAGGAATAGATATCAACTTCCACAAATTGATGATTTGTTCGAACAGTTGAGGGGAGGCCAGTGGTTCTCCAAGATTGACCTGAGGTCAGGATATCATCAATTTCTACTGAGGAAGGATTATATTTCTAAAACAGCTATCACAAGTAGATATGGCCATTATGAATATGTGGTTATTCCCTTTGGTCTAATGAATGTGCCAGCGATGTTTATGGATGTGATGAATCAAATATTTTAGAGATATCTGGATTGATTTGTGGTGGTGTTTATAGACGATATTCTGGTGTATTCATAGAAAAGGGTAGAACATCAACAGCACTTGGTGATAGTGCTGGGGATCTTGAGGGATCATTGGTTGTATGCCAAATTGTCAAAGTGTGACTTTTGGATACAAGAAGTTCGTTTTCATGGCCATGTGATTTCTAAAAGGGGTGTTTCAGTGGATCCAGAAAATATTAAGGCTATTGTCTCATGGAAACCACCAAAGAATGTGGTTGAGATAAGGAGTTCTCTTGGTCTGGTTGGGTATTATCAGCATTTTTTTCGTGATTTTTCACGTTTGGCTTCACCGATGATAGCTTTAACAAGAAATAATGTTCCATTCCAATGGAATGAACATTGTCAACAGTGTTTCGAAGAGATAAAGGGTTGTATTAAAACAACACCAATCTTTGTTTTTCCAAAATCAGGAAAAGGGTACGTGGTGTATTGTGATGCATCGTGATCCGGGTGGGGGTGCGTTCTCATGCAAGGGAATCATATGGTTGCATGTGCCAGTGCGGGTTGTGGATAGGAAAGAAAAAGTATTTCATGGTAGAAGAATCAGTTTAGTTTAGTTTTTGTTCCAACAAGGTCACATTCAAGAGGAGACATGGGAGTAGGACAAATAAATGGTCGAGCAGTGGCCCGAGCTCATTCGGAAAAGGGCGGGTTCACTACATTCTGAGGACAGAAAGTCCAATGGTGGGGAGAATGTAGCACCCCCTGTTTGATGTATGTGGCCTTTTTAATGAATTTTTACGTGTCTAAAGTACATGGGATGAGTTGGGAAGAGGTTGGGAGAGTTTGGAATGGTTTTGGATGTGTTTGGAGTCTTTTAAAGGGGTGCACGGTTAGTGGAAATGGCGCGAGTTCCACAAGAAACCATGAAGACCATTGTTCTCGAGAAAGTAGGCCTTGCATGGCCTGTGCATGGATTTTCAAACCATTCAAGGAAACCATGCAGACACTAGCCTTGAATGCAGTGGCATGCACACGGTTAGCGCACAGTTTCCCAAACCAAGTGGGCCAACATTGCGACCACTTAAAGTTAGAGTTATAACTTCCGAAATCACTCGGGATTGACTAATTTCACTCCAATCTTCCTCCTGCTCGAACCTCAATCTGTTTTCTTAGTTCTCAAGGGTTGGAGGGGCTCTAACACATGTTTTGGAAGCGATGGGAAGGGGTTTCATGGTGGATTCAATGTGGTTTCTCCCAGGTAAGTCTATCCTCTTGTTTCTCTTCTGGTTTCCTCTAGATCTACATCCGCCTCTCTATCATTTTCTAGATCTACACTTGTTGTGTGTTGATATAGGGTTGTAGTTTCCTTGGATGTTAATATTACAGCTTGTGAATGTTAGGGAAAGGGATCTTGAGAGGTTTTGGCGGTTCGTTCATCGGATTTGTGGAGCGGTTGTTCATTGGTCGATTTCTCGGGAACCATAAAGGTAGGTGGATTCTCTCTTGACTCCACTTGGTTATAACTAGTGGTTCTTTGTTACAATTAATTTTTGAGATGAAACTTAATTGTGAATTGTTATGCGAAATTGTTTAGAAATTCCTTGGGTGATGTTTTGGGGGTTTTTGGGGAAAAGGGTGTTTATGGTGAAATGCTATTCATGTGGATTTTTAAATGAAGATTTTAAAATGTGATGATATGTTTGATTTGTGAAAATGGTTGATGGAACATGTTTTCAATAAAAGGGTTTTTTTGTTGAAATTTTGTTTGTCATGGAAAATGGTTTTCAATAAATGGGTGATTTATTAAAGTGGATTGAGATTCAATGGAATTGGTTGATTGAATTTTGTTGTGACCTTGGTGATTTTATTCTTGATTTGGTTTGAATGAAATGTTGTATGGAAGTGGGCAAGAAGTCTCACTATAAAAAGGGTATGGATAGTGGTCGGAAGGACCAACATATGGTAGTTGTCGGGAAGTACCATTAGTTGTGAATGGGTGAACGGGTTGGGCGAAAGTCCTACCATTTTGGTTGTTTTGGTGGGCATGGGTGAACGGTTTGGGCAGAAGTCCCTCTGTTTGGTTGTATGTTGTGCATGTCTTTTCAATTTGTAACTTGTTGTTCTAGTGTGTAAATGATGAAATGGCTTGTGGCATGTTTGGTTGGCATTACTTTGGTTGCATGGTTTGGGTGTGATGACTTCGTAAGGGCATGTTTGGCTTATGGAAATGGTTCCACTTGTGATTATTTTATATAAATTATTTTATATAAATGTGCTAACGATTTTATCCTAGTGGTGTTTGTAGGGAATTCATTTGGGGAAATCCTTCTGAGATTTAGTACTCTCCCCCTGCTTTGGAATTTTGGTGTCTTTGTAGATGTCATGTACCGTGATGTGGGAAAAGGTAAGGCATATACCTCCTTTAGGGGAGCATTGTGATTCCTTAGAGGAGCACAGAGCTTGGAACATGGTGTGGAGCTGTGGTGGAGTCATGGCTTGTGGTGTTTGGTTGTTTAGTTTCCACTTTGTACTCTGATGTGTGTGGAAAAGTCTAGTTTTGTTGGGTTTGGATTGTATTATGGAACAACATGGTTGTTAATGGATGGGTTGGTTGGGTTTGTTGACATTAATCATATAGTTTGTGGATTTTTGTATGGTTTTGTATTAAGGACAAATAATTCCCCATTTTTTTCTCGGAGCCCTTGACATTTATTGCTAGCCTTTGGTGCCTTGGGAATGTCTCTTAAGGCCAAGTAACCCTCATCGCCTCCTATAGCCAATGGGTTAGGGGTGGGATGTAACATAAGGATACATTCCTGAAGAATTAATTGGAAGTGTTTTATCAAATTTATTTTTCATATAAGATGAAATTATTTAAATAGTGAAATGTTATTATCCCTAATATCAATATGATTTAATTTTTTTATATAATTCTATTTATTAAATCCATTTATTATATGAATTATAATGGAATGATTTTTAAGAAACCCATTTTATTTATTGGGTTATACTATGATGAACGATTTATGTTTTTTGGGACACATAATAATGATTTCGTTATAAGAAGGGCAGAACCTATATCTCCAACCAATTAATTGGGTAATGATTTATATCTCATAAGATAGAATTGATTGGAATGGATAGGAAATATGGTTCTGTAATATAGGGGTGTAAGGACATGTAAATTTTGTTCAATAATACTGGTCTAGAAAGTCATGAAATCCTTGTTCGTTATTGGAATTTTTCAACTATGAAGGTCTTGGAAATGATCCGTGTATAATGTGGAAATTATTTTCTATGATTATTTAATTTTTACAATTCCATGTTTTATTACAATGATATTTGTTTATAGATCATGTTCCTCTAGGATTTATAAATTATTAATTACCAATATTTATTCGTTGACTCGTAATCTTGATATATGATATACATTGTAGGATTTTAAAAAGTAATGTTAATTTTTATCATTATTATATTTATGTTTTCTTTTTTTACCCCAACTCATCACTAGAGCTCTCCCTTTATTATTTTTCAATTCCCTAGGATGTAAATAAAGTTTTTTAGTAGGAGTAATAAATGGGGAAGATATTTATGGGAGATGTTGAAGATCCTTCAAATTTTTGAATAATGTATTCCATTTTCCCAAATTCACTAAACTATTGTACTTCATGAGTTTGAATTTGTTAAATTTAATGAATATCAATGTAAAAAGATATAATATTCATGTGTGTCATTCTTGGGTCATTATAGTTTTTACACATAAAAACATGCATCAAATGACTATTACTAATAAACTAGTCTATATCGATAATTGGAAGGTAATTTTTATATTCCAATATAATATGATAATATATATAGTTATTCATTCATGTTTATAGATACTATAATTTTGAATCTAAAAATAAATTCTCAGTTCAATGTTATGAAATTCTATTGGAGGAAATTTTATTACTCACTCATGATTCCCTCATGGATGCCAAAATATAATGAATATTTAATATATTCCATATTAATAAATAATATGTAAAAAATTTGAACAAATAAACACCCCACCAATGACCAGCTCAAAATAATTAGAGGACATATTTAATTGGCCAAGAAATATGGTCAACTCTTGAGGAAAATGTTGAAAACTTATTTTGGGGTTTTACCCATGGAAATTATATTTGGGAATATATATCAAATATTATTAGAATTAGAATATAAGAACTCAACTAGGAAAAATTCTTCATGATTTCATTCTATATTACTAGATAGAGAAAATAGGTTCCCAAAAACCTTATGGTGACCACTACTTCAATTTTTTTCTATGTCTATAATGAAATAAACATGGTTCTACTAGATAACCAATCCCCCATTTTCCATGAAATATTTCTTATTATAATTAGAAAGGTATATACTATTTCCAAAGTGTAAAAAATTGTAATGAAGAAAAATATTTTGGATCAAAATAATCTAAAGCTACATGGTGTTCAATGAATGACCAAGAAACCACAAATGCTCAAAATTTTCCTTTAGATCCCAATAATCCTCTCACAGATCAATTATAAAATTGACGGATAGTCCTTTATTGTGCTAGGAGCATCTGGTTCTGGAAGTTATTTATGCTCTCACTATAGTTTTGTAAAAGGATACTTTAATCTCTATGTTTTTACATTAATTACAAACTAGGATAATCTACCGTCCTTGAATCATTACATAATATATGTAGTCTAATAAGAATAGAACCCCATTTTGATTGAGTCTGACTCTGATCTTTCTATTAAACCCTTTTAGGATAAAACTATTATTTTTCCCTATAAAATGATTTCTTTTTTTATTTAATGACATTGAGACACCATCTTCCTCAATCTTTTTGTATCAAATTAACATATAAAATATAATAAAGTAGAAGATTCATTTTAAAAGGGAGATATCTTGGAAATGATCGTGATGTGGTCTTTTAGGCCCATGGAATATTTCTCACCAACACTGGATGTAGATATGAAGGGTGAGATCTAATCCCATCTTTTTCAAACCCTAATTAGATCATGATTTGTTTTTAATTTAACATCAAAAAATTTTAGGATTCGATGTGCCCATATGCTGAACCATTTTTGTTGGAATAATAGAGGAAGGTAAAGACATATTTATGAAATTGGAATCTTTATAATTTCTTATACAGTAGAGTAAATTGAATACTGAAAAAATGATGCTTGATTAAAAATATAAGATATATTTGAGTAATTTTATTTTACTCTACTTATGAATAAATTATAAATTCCATTATCTATATAAACGTGTCTTTTAAATTTATGGTCTCTTATAAAAATAAATCAACCATTACATATATACTTGAGGCTATAAAATTTTATCCAAATTAACATATATAATAAAATTGACACTATAATTTAACATCAATGAAATATTTGATAAATAACTAAATGATAATTTGATCACTCAAATTTAAAACATTAATAAGAAACACTAATTTATTTTTGAGCATCTTATCATAAGATATTTTAGTATACATTGGACCAAAAAATAACAAATAATATCATTAATTTTTGATAATAAAACCTAAAATAAAATCATAAAATATTTATATTCTATAATTTATTTACAAATAATAATCAAAAAAAAATTATCATATAATAAATTTACAATTTTTTTTTTTTAGTATGATTGAATAAATTTTTTTATGAAACAAAATAGATATTAATTCAAAATGATTATCTTAAATAACTTCATGTAGTAGAAAAAAATTATAAGCATATAATACTGAAAAAAATTATAATAAGGAATTGAAATATTGTTAAAATGATAACATAAATACTATAAAAAAGAGTATAATCATTAAAAAACACAAAAAAAATCCTTTGACCTATGGATAATAATGTTTAGGTTAGATGGTTGTGACAATATAGATCCCATTTCATTAATAGATCTTATAATAACTATTAGGTCACGAAAGGAAGTAGGATAATGAAAGTGTGCTACTAAAATTACATAAATCCATTTATATGAGGTTTCCATCATAGAATGACCATGAACAAATTTATTATAATCCATGGATTATTGTAACTTTTCAAGAAGATATTGAAAAATTATCTTGAATATTTTGACCACATCCTTTACTAAGATTAAATTCATACAAATCCATCCACCACCAAAAAATCCATATAATGATATGATCCTATAAAGAATCTAGAATAATATATCATCTATACCTCAATCCATATCAATGGAACCACTTCAATCTTATCATATCTTTATTATCAAAAAATTTATTTTAGGAATAATTCATTCATATTAAACATTAATATAAAAAAATATTCATTAGTTTTTTCACATTATCATATGGAAGTCTAAATATCAAGTTAAAGTCATGGAAATATGTGTTTAATGATTTCATACTATTTTTAAATTCATTAATCAATGATAAATAATTTTGAAATTCAAAAAGTATTTATTTAAATAATTCAAATCCATTTTCAAGAAATTCACCATAATTTGGATCAAGAGTTCCTTTTTCAATAAAAAATGTATCTACCTTATGTAAAAATTAATTTTAGGTGGATTAGATACAATATCATTCTCTTACTTAACATGATCATCAATGCGATGAAAATGACCAGTCATTTCAATCATGATTTGATTAAATTATTTCAGAATACTATTAATATTATATACCACTTTTTTAGTAATAAATTTAGGATCTCTATGATCATCACCATCATCTATTAAAGATTTATATATAGATTTTAAATAATTATTTAATTCATTTATAATTTTTTTAAACTATAAGATAATTTATTTTTTAATAATGGAAAATACATTAACTTTTAGATAACTTTATACCATTATGTCTTAAGATATTTAAAAAATTTTATATCCCAAATTACTATAATTTAAATTATAAAAAAAATTAATCTATTTCTATCTCTATAATTTCAATATTAATTTCATCAATTATTTCTTGGCTATTTTTATCATTGATTTCATTTTTTCCGATGTCATATTTTATTATATATGAAAAAACATTTATTGAAAAATAATACAATTTCAAATTGTCATATATTTTAATATGAATTGTACTAGATAATATTGATATTTAGAAGTAAATATATTTTAAATATTGCTATAAAAAGTTATAAATATATTTCTCAACAGGTCTTGTATTTATAAATAATTTATATTTAGGTTTAATAATATAATTTAATTTATGTTAATCAAAACATGACAGTATAAATAATTTAATTACATAGAATTAGTTTTTAAATATATATATATATATATAGATATATATATATATATATATCCATATAGTCATATAATATTTTTTTTTCATTGAAAATTACTTACTTGTTTTTAATTTTATTTTTTTGATATTAGAATTCATAGAATACATCATTAGGAAACTGATGTAGATTATCATCAAATAAAAAATCCACTTTTTAAATAATTATTCTATTATACTCATCAAACATCATTATTTATATCTTATTACTATCTAATACATTTTTTTAGTTTTGAAATGAAAATATTTTTGGTTGAGAGAGAATTATTACAACATAAACAACCATCACAAATCCAAATATCAAAAATAAATATCCAACTGGTAAAAAATAAAAAATTCTAAAATCCAATATTGAATTATGGATGATTAGGGAAAGCCAAAATGTTTTATATCACTTTAAATAAGATGATTAGGTCCTAAAATAGTTGTCTCATTTCATTAAACATAGGTTGGACACTATTAATACCATCACATCAAAGTATAACCCCACGAACCAAAGTATGTTGAAAAAACCCCCCCAAAAAATAAGAAAAACATCCACCATATATCTCACGAGGGGAAAAATTATCACATACCTCAACCTAATAAAAAAACATAAAATGAAACCATTATAAATAAACCTGAACTATAAAATCAATCACCAGCATGATTTCATCATTGAAAATACCAAAATATGGATCCATGTTTATATTTGAAATAATTAAAAACTTCTTCCAAAATACAAAAAACATGAAAAGGAAATAAATATTAAATAATCAAAACAATGATAAAATATATAAAGGCTTCAAACATTGTAGTGTCATACTCAAAAAAATGACCGCATAGTCCCCCACATATAATAAGATTTATAAATGTCCAAAATATCTTAAGTGATGTGATTTGTCCATAGATAATGAATCAACACATCACCTACTAGGAAGCTATCATGTATGTAGGTTTGCTGTGAAAGATCATATGTATACCCCATGAAACCACTGAGTAGTAAGAAAAAAATTAATACCATTTTACAAACTGAATAATGGAATATAATTGATAGAAACTTTTATAAAGAATACCTATTAAGTGGGTCCTATGACTAGTAATAATTGAATCAATCCAAAAAAACAGCATAATTACCACCGTATTATTAGACAAAAATCTAGACTATAAACATTCTTAAGGATATAGAGTGTATAATAGATGTTAATGAAATAAAATAGTGATCCAAAAAATTTAATACACCCAATAGATGTCCATGAAAACATAGTATTCAAGTTACCCATGATATATGTAAATTAATATTCCTGATAAACCATAAAAATCATCACACATGAACATGTTTGGGTAAATTTTGATTATACATAAAAAACAATAGATATGGTTAGCATAAGAGACTCATGATTAAAATAATATAATTACCAAAACCCTAAAAAATATTGAATAAAGAAGATGAGTTGACATTATAAAAAAAATAAAAAATTAAAAAATGTGAAAGGGGGTACACCATCATTTTCATGTAGGTTTTAGGATTAAACCCTAACTGATGTGTGAAGAGATGGGAGGGGTGTATTTTTGGAGAGTTTTATGAATTACAGAGATGTTTTTCTCATGTAAATTGAATGTTTTCCATATATATATATATTCAAAACGTTCATGGAATGTTATATAGAAATATGTATGGGATAAATCCACTAATAAAAGGATATTAACCAAAAAACTTAGTTACTATAAGGTACTCAATTACCAATGAATCATTTGAGGGTTTTAATTTTTGTATTATCTTTAATTTACTTATTTTTTAAATCTTCATTATAAGACTTTCCATATTTTTTTAGTGACATAATGAAATTTAATTTCTATATGTTTAATATGTCATATCTATTATAACTCATTTTATACAGAATTATCACTTGTTAATCACATAATAATATGACATTTCATAAAAAATTCTCCAATTTAATAATTTTCATGTCACAATTAAATTAAGAGTCAAATATTTAATAAGAAAGATATAAGTCCATTTGATAATTGTTAGACTAATCATTAATATCTTACATATCAATAAATTCATTTCAAGTTTAATGATCAATATACAATGAATTATTATTATAATGATAATTTTCACATTCTTTCACAATGTAATTATATATTATAGGATTAGGATCTATTGTAATTGATATTTTAAATTGAATAAAATAACTTGGATTTAAAATATCTTTTTTGGAAGACATTTGACAATCAATAGATTCAACCCTAGATGCATATCCTTTGGCTAAATGATCTCTTGAAAAAACTCCTCGTACTTAATAACATATCCCTCAGCTATAGAAATGATCTCATCTTCTTCTATACAGTGACCAATATATTTATCTTCATTCAAAAGTGCTATTTTTTATTCACTTCATATGAATTTTTTTCCTTGAAATCCTAGCTAATAATGTATTTTAATTTTGAAACATCTGGGAATTTCTAAAATCGATAGTATAAATTTACATTTAAATAATAGAGTTATAATTATTAAATTGGTGTAGTAATATATATTATATTACATTTTTAAATAGTTGTTAAATACTGACGACATTAACCTTGATAGACTAATTTATTTATCTTTTAAAATTATATACACATGGTAAATATCATGAATAAGAACATTCTCGAGCATTTTTATTATATGAGAAATATATATTTTATCAACCATATATAATTCATTATTCATGGATTAAATCATTTAGATGTTAATTTTTTAATATTTATTATTCTAATGTAATAAAATATCAACATCTTTTATTTATCCATCATACAATACTAATATATCATCCAATCACCTACCATTATATCTAAAAAAAGTTTCTAAATCCACTATTGATGCTAATGAAACATTATATCTACTAACAATATATTTTAAAAAATCCCCTATGATCCTAAATAAATGAATGATAATAAGAAATAATTCTTTTTTAATTCCATAAAAATACTGAATCATGTTTACATCCACATAATATCCCATGTTTTAAAATTAAACAATTTTTCTATGATGAGTTTTAACTTATTAAACCAGTTGAATTTAATTAACATAAATTTTAAATTATTTTTTTCAAAAAATTTATTTTCATTCCATCATGACGAAAATTTTATTGTCATTCATATTTTTTTCACCATTTAATAACATAAAAAAATATTGAAAATTGAGGTTTTTTTATCAAAAGTATCTAATCGGAATATCCTTCATCAATGGTGAAACTAATTCACAAAATTAAAATATAGAGAAATTAATTATAATAATTATCTAATTAAATGATACATATGTATAGAGATTGAAATAATTAATAAAAAAATAAAGCTCTTATTTAACAATTGCAACAATTTACAGTACAAAAGATATAGTAATAGAAAATTAATATTTTTTATTAACATAGAGAATACAAATTTAGAAACATTTTTAGGATATAAAAATTACTACTGAAGGATATATAAGAGAAAAAAGAAATTTCTTTATGGATTCAGTAAGAATAAATCTATAAATTCAAGAATGAATAAACAATTACAAATATATATATATATATGATTAAACACTTCCGAAGAAAAATATAGGACACATAAAAAACAATAAAAATGACATAAAAAGATTCAATTCACATAAACTAATCCACTCCAAATTCACTTATTTTAAAGGTTGGTCGATCATATAAAACTTTAATAGTGAAAATATCAAATAATTGATTTTTTGTGTCTCTAAATTAAATATAATTTAAATTTTTTGTTATAATATATTAGAAAATAATGACTTATATCAATGTTCATGGTTATTGAAATAGTTATTGGACTTTATAAATCTTTATTTATCTATGGTTACAACATTTTCATTTCTAATGTTAAAAATTTAATCCCTTGTCCTTCAATGTTTATTTTAAACACAATAATTACGAAAAAATAGATAAGTTAAAAAATAATAAACTTATATCATATAAAATTCTACATAGTCTTGTTTATTTCAAGAATAATAAAATGAATATTTCCTAAGAAAGGAATATTTTTTTGGGTTCTCTTCTTATATAGTCTAATTTTATTAAATATTTGTGGAAATAATTTTTCACAATAAACCTAGTGGTACTAAAAAATAGAAACTATAATAAATATGACCATTAAGATACATTAAAATTATTTTGGCAGATTTTATATATAGTTGCCTTGTAAAAAATTAAAATATAGTATTGATAAATATGATAGACAAGATATTAGTTTTTTTAATTGTTATATATCACAACAAACAAATAAATCTATTATAGATCTTTTGGTCTTTTAGTTTTGTAACATCATCCCTATCATGGTATTTATTAAAACTAATAATACAATGAAATGATTTAATATTGTATGTCAAAAACACATTAGTATATTCAATTTACATGTTAATTGATTTAGAGAATTCCCTATTTATATTTTGATGTTAAAAATGGAAAATTTTCAACTCTCCCATAATGCTCATTTCAAAGATTATTGCATGATTTTGACAAATTGATCACATAAATTATATCATGTTGATAAAAATATCATGGAAAAAATATATTATAATTAACTAAATATTTAATATGATTTTTTCTAGATAAAATCAGGTATCTATACCCTAACAAAAAACCATTTGAGAAAATAAAATAACTAATACATTCAAAGTAAACTCTATATGACTAATGAATTAAATATGAATCATTGTTAAATTTTAAAAAATAATTGAAAAACAATATATCTTGTAATCAAAGATATCATCCTAAAAAACATACATATTAATAAAATAATTATAAAAAAATAAATGTGACATTATTTTGTAAAATATTTAATTTTAAATGGGATTTATGATATAGGATTATCATAATGTCTTAAAAACTATGGACTTGTTCAGTGGTCTCTTGGTTGTCTGTTCCATCCTACTGAATAGAAAATTCATCTAGTAATCTATCTTTTTAAAAATTAATCACACATTGATAATCTTAGTTATCTCAATAGACCCATTTGGTTCTTATAATAGTTTAAAAATATGATTCTTTATATAGATATAAAATATTATTTATCTCTAACTTATTAAACTCTTCTTCAATAAATAAAATGAAAATTTCATCAAAAATAAATTCCTTTGTGATTATATTTCCTATAAGGTTGACAAAAAGAAAATATAATATTTGTTTTCATTACATCTATTAGTCCACAAAAACCTTTTTTTAAACCACTAATAATATACTCTAAAGGATTTTCATTTAGGATTCTTAGTTTTCAAGTTAGTACAAACTATGATCGTTTAGTTTCTATCACTCCAAAAATGGTTATGTTTTAATATATTACACAATATCCTTCATTTTAGTGTTGATATGAGTCTAAATTCTAATTTTTCTATAATAAATATCAATTTCATTAAGTTATATTTTTTTATTAATAAAATGAATACATTAATTTTTAATTTCGTGAATTAAATATTTAATTATCCATAAATATTTATTGAATACTAAAGTATATTTTAATTCTGTATAGTAATCATAAATGATTCATTAATTATATTGTTGATCAATTTACATATATTTCCCTTCATATTTATGTTATAAACATTTCATCAAAGTAAATTAGTTTATCCAACTTCTATTATTCTCTCATTACATCACTAAAAGGATTATTTCTTTAAAATATGACTTATTAGAATAATTATTACCATATAGAATGCTATATTAGTGGCCCATTATAATAATTTTTCTGTAATCCATATTTATAGAAAATAGTTTTAAAAATTTAATAAAATAACTCATTTCTACTTTGAACATGATCATAATTTTTTTGGAGTTTTAGGTGCGTATATATATTTTTTAATTCCATTTAATAGAAAAAAATAAGTTTAAATAATTATATTAAAACTATCTTACATATTAACTTATTAATGAAATAATTATTTTATCTATTTCATTCTAACATAATTTACCAAAATATTTTATGATAACACAATATCCTCTTGTAATTATATAAAATATATCCTTTTTTATAGTAATATATTTTTATAAATTGTTTCTTTGATGGTTTATAGGCATTGATTGAGTCCATGGAGGTTTAAAAATAAAATATTTCTATAGGGAATCAGGTTGGTACGTTTTTTTTGGAATGACACCATAAATATAGGTGGCATGGTGTTATAGTGTGTATATTGGAATGATTTTATGTTAAAATTATGGGTGTAATCCTTTAGAGTAATGTAATTTGATTTCCATTGTTTTAATTATAGTAAAAATATGAATAATTTTGGCTATTGAGTGATGATTCTCGATGAGGAATTCAGTAATGGTGGAAAACATTAAGTATCGAATGATATAACAATATGGGACAATGTACATTACATATTCAGTTATACATTAATCTATTTATAATGTGAATAGTTTTTATCCATCCTTTAAGGGATAGAGGTCGAGTTACCTAGTTTTTTTATATTGTATAATTTTGTGTCATGATGCACAAGGTACTTCATGCACTTTTCATAGGGTCCGTAAATTGAAAAAACAATTATTTGTGAATTTTAATGAAATCCTGGGGGTTGAAAAGATGAAAAATGACACCCTTATAATTACTAAGAACCTCACTACTAAATTAATCGGGGTTATAAAAAAGTGTTATAGCTAAACCAAAACATCATTCTTTTACATTTTCATCAAATAAAATATAATGACCTTAATGAAGCTACCACATATTCTTCATATTATTAATCATATCACATATTTCTTTAATTAATTTAAAACACGAACTACCATATCTTGATAATACATATTTTTGTTGATCAATTCTACCATTCCTATTTCTATATCATCATTATTGTTAATAATCTAATGTAATTTTTATATAGTGGTTCACAAACATGTTCCATGAATTTCAGCGGTTCATTGTTGTTATATGAGGTTCTTACATAGAGGTACAGTGTTCCTTGTGTCAATCTGCATCAGAAATAAAAAAAATTATCATATAAATATATAATAATTTCATATTTAATATAATTTTTAAAAGAGACAGGATTTAGATTTTCATTCATTCTAGAGCAGTTATCGCAACCACGATAGACATATCATGAGAGAAAATGTTGTGTAGACAAACTATTAGAAGCCTAGAATAATGATATAATATGGAATATATTATCAAGATAAAATATTTGATAATTTCATAGAGTCCCTTCATAAAATAATCATTCCAATATATTTCCCCTGTAAAATAATAATAATATTTTTATATTCCATAGCATATACTAACTTGTATATAATTCAATATTTTTTATTTTTAATTTTTTATAGTTATATATTATGTTCCTGAGGTATAATTAAATTCAATCACTCACACACAATGCACACAATTTTCCTTGAGTGGGAGGTCATAACCCCCCAAATAATAACAAACCCAACTAATAGATATTATAACATCAATGAATATTATTTATTCAATAAATAAATTAATATTTATGTAAATTATACTAAAAAAATATTACATCTTTATCAGAATTTTAATTTGGTCTTTCAGCCATCCTTTAAATTTATGAAACATTTAGTAACAAGTATTCATTTGAATATATTAGTAAATTTATATTTTTTAATAGATATATAAATATCATATTCAATTATTAAGAAAATAATTAATAATTAAATTATTTAAATAATTAAATAAATATTTATGTAACATCCCTAGTAAGTAATGAATAATAGATTTTTTATCTCTATCTATTTATGAATTAGATAGTGTTTTAGAGGCTTAAAATGAGAATAAATCCAATCTTATGCAAGGAATACACTAATATTTTTAAAAGATTCTTTTACTGCCTTTTGATGGCAAACCATTTTTAAATCAAACGTTTGAAAATTTTTTAATCTCTATTTGTAAAAAAAAAATTATAATAATTATTATTGGGACATTGAAATTTACATTGGATAATTTTTTGGTATTTTTTTGAAAATGTTCATTTTTTAGTGAATAGTGAAAAATACTGCATTTTACATCAAAACTATTTTCTCATTTAATTTAATTACATGGATAGATTATCTTTTTAATTGGTATTTAAGTTCAAATAGAATATATGTTTACCATGTAACCCAATGGTGGTCATTCTGATTAATTTCAGTTTGGAATTGGGCATAAACAAGTTCCAAACGTTTCATAGATATTGATTCTAAAAAACCCGATATTTGTTTTGACAATGGGAATTATTTTTAAATTACTTATTGAAATTTCTGTGATTGGAATTTGGTAAAATGGATTACATATTTGGAATCATGAGGTCCAAATTATGTAATCAGGACTCTTTTTTTTTTGGACATTATGAATAGTAATGATGGTAATTATCTTCAATTATCCTGATTAATTAGTATTCGGGTAGATAAGGATAATAAAATAATATCATAATAATACGAAATGACCCCAAAATGTGTCCTAATGCTAATGTTTGTTTCATGGCCGACCATGCTATGCCTTGTGCCAAACATGGGGACCCCATGGAATCACTTTTGTGTGATAATGACTTTTTATCTTTTTATTTTTAAAGAAAGTTAAATATAACAAAGAATGTATCACCTGAATAAAACATTTTAAATTTTGTCTACATAAATGATATATTGTACTATAACTATTAATTGGAAATATAAAAAGATTTTCTACATCATTGAATTTTTTTATATTTTTTAGACATTAAATAAATTAAATTATTTATGACATCATGATGATGTAGCGATTACTTCATTAATGAACAATTTAAATAAAATGAAAAGATAATGAAAAATCTAAGAATTACACTTTTCAAAGACCTATTGGATGAGTATATTTCAAACCCTTATCACCTTATCCTAGAAATACATAAATGTGGGACCTTTAAAATCCTAAACTCATTTGAAAATAAAGTAACATTTCATACCTTTCCAAGAGTGCCCCTCCTCTCCTCTTATAAAAGGCCCCCACCTATACCTCCTTACCCACACTTCTCAAGCCATTGGATCAAACAAGACCTACTCATTGTATCACTCCGCATCCCACTCTTCATCCTAGAAGCCTTACCTTAGGCAGAAAGCTCTTCAAGAAACCCGTTTAGTTCTAACCAAGAGGAGTTACCCGATTCAAAGGTAAAGACTTCTCTAATGTTCTTTTGTATTATTTTTCTTCTCCAAACCCCTAAAATATTTTTATTCATATATTATTTTAAAAAAAATAGTATTTTAAATGTACTAGGATTTTGTTATAAGAATTATTCAAGCTACACTTACACACACCTACATCTAAGGGTTAAAGAACATATTGTTTCCATGCATGGCGAATTTCTGCCTCACAAAACGATGATTGTTCAATATTCTTATAACACCTTCAAAGGTGTCCATTAAGATGTCACTATATTTATATATGATATATAATATGTTTGTGTTTTCCTTAAGCTTCTGTATTTTTCATTTATGGCATACCAGTATGGCTTCCATTATGGGTATACACGATATCTTCATTTTAGGAAGTGCAGACAACCGCCCCACAAAAGTGATTTGATTCATTAATACCATATGTGGGACATATAAAGGATAGAGTTAATGGTATTATATATTAAATTTTACTGTAATGATAATATACCTTTATGTCATTATGATTAAATTCCATAAAATACGAAATAGAAATGAATGTAGCGTTCATGCGTACGTACGGCTTACCGTCTCCAAGAAAGGTGCATTTCATTTCATACCTCTAAATGTTATGTAATATTGTAAATGCATGTATATACTGGATATATATGACATATATGATATCTAAATCATGAATATAATTCTGGATATAATGGATATTTTACCACATGATAAACTTGTAATTATAAAGAGTTTATTTTTGACTCAAGTACCAATGATCGACAAAATGACCATTATTAACCTAAATAATTACATAGTGTTCATAACATATTAATAAGTGATATAAAAGGAATAATTAACTTGAAAAATTTTGTTAAGAAAGTAGAAATTAACTCAAGTTTATTATTCCGGACATTAAAGAACGATCGAGTCATGTCGGACCCGAGGTAAGGGACTTCGTCTCAATATCCTTTCATTGAGGCATATTTTGTTTTATACAAAACTTTATTTTATACGTTGTACAAACCCCTTTTACTTTTACGTTTATTCAAAAGGAATCTTTTTTATATGAAGCATTTACTAAATGGAAAAATGGAATGTTTTTTTCGTACGTATGCGGCGACAATGACTTCTCCACCGCCATGACCATTATTTGAGCTTCGGCTTCCTCTACAAGCCATAAACATCTTTATAAAAATGAAAAAATAAATACAATGTTTTAATTTTAATTAATTTTTTTATTGAAAATGGTTATCATAATGCCCTTATATCAATATATTGTATTGATATCTTGTGATCAGAATGTGGAAATGTTATGTTTTTTTATGCATGTTTTATGTGATACGATTTTGTTATGGTTCTTGGGCATTGTTATGAAGACATGTGGTTCTGTGAAAAACTATTGGCGGGTGATCCTGATATAGATCTCCAATGCATTGGGTAATGTGAAGGGGTTAAACGTTAAGGTTTCTCTGAAAAGATTTAGGGAATATACTGTGATGGGTATTCCAAACGTAACCATGAGGGTTACTCTCTAAGTAAGAATGTTATGAATGCCTCAAGTTACCTCTTTGTCTTATGTTTTCTATGAGTTATTCATAAATCTTATGATTTCATGTGGTATGTTAATGTGCTTATGTTTTATGAGTAAAGTATGATTTCCTTGACTCTTATGTATACATGTACTAATGTTTGGTTTACGTATTGTTAAATCCCTTACTAAGTTTTTTATGCTCATCCCAATTTTTTGAAATGTTTTTCACAGGTCAAGGGAAAGGTATATGATGTGTTGATAATGTCAAGGAAGTGTCAAGAAAGAATCTATGTTTTATTTTAAATATGTTTTTGATGATGAGAAAAAATGAGTATTATCTTTTATGTAAATACTTTGTTTAAATGCGGAGTGTAATGAATAATTTATGATCTAATTCTCTGAAAATATAAACCTGAAAAGTTCCTCAACATGTATTCTTGAAATAACCTAAGATTATGTAATTTTTAAGGCCAAGGCCTTATAGTTGGTATCAGGGGTCATTTTAGATAACTTTAGGAGTTAGAAATCTATAAAATGGTTATCCAAAAATATTTTTTTATCTTCATATTGAAATGATGTAGCATTTGAAGATTACCATGTTGGTTCATCTAAGACAAGTTTGTTCAGAAAGGTTTTCCACATAGAAAACAAGGAAGTAGTGCTCGGACGGCATACAGAAGGAAATGACCTTGTGAATTAGCATCCTGAGATAGTCGGAATTTAAACTGAACAGTTTGTTGCAGTGATGGCTCAGTTGACTCAAGCGATAAATGGTGGTGGTATCCATGCATGAGATCAGCCAGATCAACTGCAGAGGAACATGTAAGTGGTGGAACATTTCATGAGGCAACATCCCCCATCATTAAGAGGATCATCTAACCATGTGCTAGCTGAAGGGTGGATTAAAGCACTGGAGAATATTTTCGATGTCATGGGGTGTTCAGACAATCAAAAGGATAGTCTTTATATTTACCGTTTGGAGGGTGAATCAGACCAGTGGTGGTTGATGGTTAAAAAAATCAGGGACGCTGATGAGATTGAGGATCTCGACTGGGATGAATTCAAAGGTATGTTTCTTGAGAAGTATTTTCCTAAGGCTGTTTGAATTGGGATGGGAAAAAAATTATTGGAATTGAGTCATAAGGAAGACTCAGTGGCTGCCTATGAAGAAAGGTTCACTCAATTGGAAAGGTATTCTCCAAATTTAATCTGAGACCTTTATTGTAAAATCAATCGTTTTTACTCTGGATTAAAGCCAAAATATTGAAGGGCTTTAGCTTCTTGCGAGTTCAAGAGTAATGGAAAGATTGTTCGTTGGGCTAAGAAGGTGGAAATGGACTATGTCAATGATCAAGTGTTCTATAACAACCAGCAGTAGAAGAGACAGAGGTGGCAGGAGAAAGGAAAGAATTATTCAAAAAGGTCCGAGGGTAAGAAAACTATTTTTTTAGTTTGTGATAAATGTGGTAAAAGGAATGATAGGGAATGTATTGTGAATTCTGGAAAGTGTTCCCAATGTGGTAAGATGGGACATAAGGCTCGTGATTGCACTGAAAAAGATCAGGTTGATGGTAAGACCAAATTTGATTTACAGTTAGTGAAATGTTTTAGGTGCAATGAGATGGGTCACTATGCAAACGAGTGTCCGATAAAGAGCTCGAGTGATGGGAAGCAGTTACACTACAAGCAGAAAGGGGTTGTAATATCATTTGAAACTACTTCAGTAGATGTCGGGCCATCAAATGAAGTGGTATCAAGTACATTGTTTTTTTAGATTATTATAGTGAGTTGTTTGATTCGGGGTCTACACATTCTTTTATCTCTGAAAATATTTATAGTAAAATGGGAATACCATATCAAGAAATTACTCCTGAACATGTGGTAAAAACACCTGGGGGAAATGTTGAGGCAAAAAGAATTTTTAAGAAACTTCTTATACTTATCCATGGAAAGAACCTACTTGAAAACCTTATTGTTTTACCTCTAGTAGAGTTTGATGTTATCTTGGGTATGGATTGGCTCTCTATTTATCATGCTAAGATTGACTGTAGAGCTAAAGAAGTTTCTTTTCCGAGATAATTTCAGTTTGTGTACATGAATGGACCCTTAATTTTGATAACATATCAAAAGCCTGAGAAACTTGTAAAAGATGGAAATGAATGTTACCTTGCACATATTTTTGAAAACAAGGGAACTGTTGAGATTAATGATGTTCCAGTGGTAAGTGATTATCCTGATGTTTTTCGTGATGAGTTTCCTAGAATAATACCATAACGGGAAGTAGAATTTACTGTTGACTTAGTTCTCGATGCTAATACAATATCAAAACCCCCTTATATAATGTCCCAAATTGAACATTTAGAGTTGAAGGACCAATGTAAAGATTTATTAGAGAAAGGTTTCATTCGACCTAGAAAATGACCATGGGGTGCTCTTGTTATAAAGAAAGATGGTTCAATGAAAATTTTCATTGATTATAGAGCCCTGAATAACATCACTGGTAAGAAAAAATATCTTTTTCCTCATATCGATGATTTGTTTGATCATCTCCAGGGAGCTCAGAATTTTTCAAAGATTGACCTGCGATCGGGGTACCATTAGTTGAAGGTAAAGGAAGCATATATTCTGAAGACTTCATTTAGTACAAGATATGGCCATTATGAATTTGTAGTTGTTCCATTTGGACAAACCAATGCACCTGCTATATTCATGGACCTTATGAATAGAATTTTCCATGAGTTCTTGGTTATGATTGTGGTTGTTTTCATTGATGATATTTTGGTGTTTTCTAAAAGTAAAGAGGAGCATGAAAGACATTTTAGGGTTATTTTTCAAAGCTTAAATGAAACTAAATTGTATGGGAAATTCAGCAATTGTGAGTTTTGGTTGCAAAAAATTTCTTTCCTTGGTCATATTGTTTCTAAAGAAGGGATAACGGTTGATCCTGCAAAAACAATGGTTGTTGAAGAATGGCCAAGACCCAAAAATGTAACTAAGATTCGTAGCTTCCTTGGTTTGGCAGGATATTACTAAATGGTTGTTAGAAAATTTTCACTGTTATCTAGTCCAATGACTAATCTAACTCGGAAGGGTTTTAAGTTTATCTGGACAAAATAATGTGATGATTGTTTTTAAGAATTAAAGAGAAGATTGGTGAATGCTCCAGTTTTGGAACTACCTTCCAGGATTGGTGAGTTTGTTATCTACACTGATGCATCATTGAAAGGACTTAGTTGCGTCCTAATGTATAATGATCAGGTAATTGATTATGCTTCATGAAAGTTTAAAACACATTAGGTAAATTACCCTACACATGATTTGGAATTAGCTGATGTTGTTTTCGATTTAAAAATTTGGAGGCATCATTTGTATGAAGTAAAGTGTGAAATATATACCGATCACAAAAGTTAAATGTATATATTCACTCAGAAAGAACTGAACCTGAGGCAGAGGAGATGGCTAGAATTAATCGAGGATTATGATTGTATTCATTACCATCCGGGAAAAGAAAATAATGTTGTTGATTCTTTGAGTTGAAAAAGTAATGCTTCATTAACAATGTTGCGTTTGAAACGTGACACTTTGCATAAGGATTTGATAAAATTTGGCATAGAAGTTGTTGGTGTAGGATTTCCTTCTATTTTGTTTTAGGTATCAGTGAAATCTTCTCTATCAGACAGAATTAAGCAAGCACAGAAGCAAGACAATGAGTTGCAGAAAAAGGTAGAGTTGATTCAAAAGGGTAAGTTGCCTGAATTCAACATTGATAATGATAGTGTTTTGAGATTTGGGAAAGGATTGTGTGTGCCGTGTGATTCACAGTTGAAGAAAGAGTTGTTATGTGAAGCTCATAGTTCTCCGTTTTCAGTTCATCCAGGCATTACTAAGATGTATAGAGATCTTCAGGAGTACTACTGGTGGAATGGAATGAAAAGAGACATTGCTTATTTTACTGTGAAGTGTTTGACTTGTCAACAGGTTAAAGCAGAGCAGCAGTTACCGAAAGGGATGCTTCAACATTTACGAGTTCCAGAGTGGAAATGGAAGAATATATTCATGGTCTTCGTTGTGGGATTGCCGAAGACACCTCAAGGTAATAATGCAATCTGGGTTATTGTTGATCGCTTGACTAAATCTCCTCACTTCAATGCTATACGAGATAATTTTTCCCTAGATCAACTTTCTTATTTGTATCTTAAAGAGATAGTCAGATTACATGGAGTTCCTCTCTCCATTGTATCTGACCGTGATCCTAGGTTCACTTCTACCTTTTGGAAGGGCTTTCAGAAGTCGTTCGGTACTGAATTAAAATTTAGTACAGCTTTTCATCCTCAATCATATGGGCAGTCAGAACGAATGATTCAGACATTGGAGGATATGATACGTGCTTGTTCGATGGATTATCAGTGAAGTTGGGACCAACATCTTTCTTTGGTTTAGTTTTCTTATAATAACAGTTTTCATTCCAGTATACAAATGGCACTATTTGAGGCATTATATTGGAGGCAGTGTTGAACTCCAGCTTTCTGGGATGAAGTGGGTGAAAGGAAGTTGATGGGACCAGAATTGGTAGAAGAGTTGTCAAAAAAAGTTCATCTGATACAGAAACACATGAGAACAGCTTAGATTAGGCAGAAGAGTTATGCGGACAACAGGAGTAAGGATCTCTCTTTTGAGGTAGGTGATCATGTTTTTCACAAAGTTTCACCATAGAAAAATGCGATTCAATTTAGTAAGAAAGGAAAGCTGAGTCCAAGGTTAATTGGACCACATGAAATTATGGAGAGAGTAGGATCAGTTGCATACTGAGTGGCATTACCTCCGATTTTATCTCAGGTACACAATTTTTTTCATGTTTAAATGATAAGGAAGTACATGCCAGATTCATCTCATGTTTTGAGTCCAGAGGTAGTTCAGCTGGAAGAGAATCTATCTTATGAGGAACAATAATTCCAGATTCTTGACCACAGGGAGTAAGTGTTGCAGAATAACGTGATTAATTAGGTAAAGTTTTTTTTGGAAAAACCACATTAATGAAGAGGCAACATGGGAATCTGAAAATGAAATGAGGGATAAATACCCCCACTTATTCGTTAAGTAAATAAATTGCGGGGACACAATTTTCTAAAGGGGGGAAGGATGTAACATCCCATTTAAGTAATGAATAACAGATATTTTTTTCTATGTCTATTTATGAATTAGATAGTGTTTTATAGGCTTAAAATGAAAATAAATCCAATCTTAAGCATGGAATACACTAATATTTTTAAAAGATTGATTTAATGCCTTTTGATGGAAAACAATTTTTAAATAAAACTTTTGAAAATTCTATAAGAACTATTTTTTAGAATAAACATAATATTTATGATTGGGACATTGAAATTTACATTGGATAATTTTTTGGTATTTTTCTGACAATGTTCATTTTTTTGTGAATAGTTAAAAACACTGCATTTTTCATCAAAACTGTTTTTCCATCTAATTTAATTATATGGTTAGATTATCTTTTTAATTGGTTTTAAAGCTCAAATAGAATATATTTTTACCTTGTAATCCAATGGTGGTCATTAGGATTAATTTCACTTTGTAATAGGGCATAAACAAGTGCCAAACTTCTCATAGTTATCATTTCTAAAAAACCTGCTATTTGTTTTGACAATGGAAATTATTTTTAAATTAATTATTTCAATTTCTGTGTTTGGAATTTGGTAAAATGGATTACATATTTGGAATCAGGAGGTCCAAATTATGTAATCAAGACTCTTGTTTTTGGACATTATGAATAGTAACGACGATAATTATCTTTAATTATCTTGATTAATTAGTAATCCGGTAGTTAAGGATAATAAAATAATTACATGATAATAATAGATGACAAAAACATGTGTCCTAATGCTATTGGTTTTGTCATGGCCGACCATGGTATGCCTTGTGCCAGACATGGGGACCCCATGGAATCACTTTTGTGTGATAATGACATTTTATCTTTTTATTTTTAAAGAATGTTAAATATAACAAAGAATGTATCACCTGAATAAAACATTTTTAATTATGTCTACATAAATGATATATTGTACTAAAACTGGTCATTAGAAATATAAAAATATTTCCTACATAATAGTAATTTTTTTTAAATTTTTAGTCATTAAATAAATTAAATTATTTATGACATCATGATGATGCAGCGATTACCTCATTAATATACGATTTAAATAAAATGAAAAAATAATGTAAAATATAAGACATACACTTGTAAAAGACCTATTTAATGAGTATATTTCGAAACCTTATCACATTAGCCTTGAAATAAATAAATTTGGGACCTTTAAAATCGGAAACTCATTTGAAAATAAAGTAACATTTTATACCTTTCCAAGAGTGCCTCTCCTCTCCACATATAAAATGCCCCCACCTCTAACTCTTTACCCACACTTTTCAAGCCATTGGCTCAGCCGATCCTTGCTCGTTTTATCTCTCCAAATCCCTCTCTTTATTCTAGAAGCCTTACCTTAAGCAGAAAGCTCTTCAAGAAACCATTTTGGTTCTAACCAAGAGGAGTTACCCGATTTAAATGAAAAGACTTCTCTAATGTTCCTTTGTTTTATTTTGCTTCTCCAACCCCCTAAACTCTGTTTATTCAATTATTTTGTAACAAAAACAGAATTTTAAATATACTAGGATGTTGTTATAAGAATTATTCAAGCTACACATACACACACCTACATCTAATGGTTAAAGAACATACTGTTTCTGTGGATGGAGAATTTCTGCCTCGTGAAACGATGATTGTTCAATATTCTTATAACACCTTCAGAGGTGGCCATTAAGATATCACTATATTTATATATGATATATAATATGATTATTTTTTCCTTATTCTTCTGTATTTTTCATTTATGGAATACCTTTATGGCTGCCATTATGGGTATAGGCGATATCTTCATTTTAGGAAGTATGGACAATAGCCCCCCCCAAAGTGATTTGATTTGTTAATGCCATATGTGGGACGTATAAAGGATGGATTTAATGATATTATATATTAAATTATACAGGAATGATAATATACCTTTATGTAATTATGATTCTATTCTATAAAATAAGAAATAGAAATGAAAGTATCATTCATGCGTACGTAGGACTTACCGTCTCCATGAACGGTGCATTTCATTTCTTACCTCTAAATGTTATGTAATATTGTAAATGCATGTATATACTGGATATATATGACATATATGATATCTAAATCATGAATATAATTCAGTATATAATGGATATTTTACCACATGACCAACTTGTAATTATAAAGAGTTTATTTTTGACACAAGTACCAATGATCGACAAAATGACCATTATTAACTTAAATTATTACACAGTGTTCATAACATATTAATAAGAGATATAAAAGGAATAATTATCTTGAAAAAGGTTATTAAGAAAGTAGAAATTAACTCAAGTTTATTATTCAGGACATTAAATAACGACTGAGTCAAGTCGGACCCGAGGTAAGGGACTTCGTCTCAATCTCTTTTCATTGAGGAATATTTTGTTTTATACACAACTTTATTTTATATGCTGTACAAACCCCTTTTACTTTTATGTTTATTCAAAAGGAATATTTTTTATTCAAAGTGTTTACTAAACAAGAAAATGGAATGTTTTTTTCGTACGTATGCGGCGACAACGACTTCTCCGCCGCCATGACCATTATTTGAGCTTCAGCTTCCTCTACAAGACATAACCTTCTTTTTAAAAATGAAAAAATAAATACCATGTTTTACTTTTTTTTATTTTGGTATTGAAAATGGTTTTCATAATGTCTTTATATCAATATATTGTATTGATATCTTGTGATTGAAAAGTGGAAAATGTTATGTTTACTTTATGCATGTTTTATGTGATACGATTATGTTATGGTTCTTGTGAATTATTATGAAGACAGGTGGTTCCGTGATAAACTAAGGGCGGGTGAGCCTGATATATCTCTCCAATGCATTGGGTAATGCGAAGGGGTTAAACATTAAGGTTTCTCTGAAAAGATTTAGGGAATATAGTGTGATGGGTATTCCAAATGTAACCATGAGGGTTACTCCCTAAGTAAGAATGTTATGAATGCCTCAAGTTACCTCTATGTCTTATGTTTTCTATGAGTTATTCATAAATCTTATGATTTCATGAGGTTTGTTAATGTGCTTTTGTTTTATGAGTAATGTATTATTTCCTTGACTCTTATGTTTACATGTACGAAATTTTCATTTACGTATTCTTATATCCCTTACTGAGCTTTTTATGCTCATCCCAAGTTTTTGAAATGTTTTTCACAAGTCAGGGGAAAGGTACATGATGTGATGATTGTGTCAAGGAAGTTTCAAGAAACAATCTATGTTTTATTTTAAATATATTTCCGATGATGGGAAAAGTGAGTACTACCTTTTATGTAAAGACTTTGTTTAAATACGGAGTGTAATGCATGATTTATGATCTAATTCTCTGAAACTCTAAACCTGAAAAGTTACTCAACGTGTATTCTTGAAATAACTCAAGATTAAGTTATGTTTATGGTCTGGGCCTTATAGTTGGTTTCAGATGTCAGTTTAGATAACTTTAGGAGTTAGAATTCAATAAAAGTGTTATCCAAAAATATTTTTTTATGGTCATATTGAAATGATATAGAATTTGAAGATAACCATGTTGCTTCATCTAAGACATGTTTGTTCAGAATGGTTTTCTGCAGAGGAAACAAGGAAGCAGTGCTAGGAAGGCATACGGAAGGAAATGAACTTCTGAATCAGCATCCTGAGATGGTCGGAATTGGAACTGAATAGTTTGAGGCAGTGATGGCGTAGTTGTCTCAAGCGATAAATGGTGGTGGTATCCATGCACGAGATCAGCCAGATCAACTGCAGATGAACATGTCAGTGGTGGAACATTTCAATAGGCAACATCCCCCATAATTCATAGGATCATCTTACCATGTGATAGCTGAAGGGTGGATTAAATCCCTAGAGAAGATTTTCGATGTCATGGGGTGTTCAGACAATCAAAAGTTTAGTCTTGTTATTTACCGTTTGGAGGGTGAAGCAGATCAGTGGTGGTCGATTGTTAAAAATATCAGGGACACTGATGAGATTGATGCTCTCGACTTGGATGAATTCAAAGGTATGTTTCTTGAAAAGTATTTTCCTAAGGCTATTCGACTTAGGATGGAAACAAATTCCTAGAATTGAGGCAAGAGGAAGACTCAGTGGCTGCCTATGAAGAACGGTTCACTTGATTAGCAAGGTATGCTCCGAATTTAATTCGAGAACTTGATAGTAAAATCAAGCATTTTTACTCAATATTAGAGCCAAAATATCGATGGGCTTTAGCTTCTCGCGATTTCATGAGTAATGAAAAGTTTTTTCATTGTGCTGAGAAGGTTGAAATGTAGTATGTCGATGATCAAGTGTTCTATAACAACCAGCAGAAGAAGAGACAGAGGTGGAAGGAGAAAGGAATGAATTCTTCAAAAAGTTTTGAGGGTAAGAAAACTAAGTTTTTAGATTTTGATAAATGTGGTAAAGGGAATTCTAGGGAATGTCTTCTGAATTCTGGAAAGTGCTACCGATGCGGTAAGATGGGACATAAGGCTTGTGATTTCACTGAAACAGATTAGGGTGATGGTAAGACCAAATTTAATTTACATTTAGTGAAATGTTTTAAGTGCAATGAGATGGGTCACTATACAAACGAGTGCCCGACAAAGAGCTCGAGTGATGGGAAGCAGTTACACTATAAGCAAAAAGCGGTGGTAATATCCTTTGCAACTACTTCAACAGCTATCGGGGTATCAAATAAAGTTGTATCAAGTACTTTGTTTTTTTAGATTATCCCAGTGTGTTTTTTGGTTCGAGGTCTACACATTCTTTCATCTCTGAAAACATTTCTAGTAAAATGGGAATACCATCTCTATAAATGACTCCTGAACTTGTGGTAAAAACACATGGGGGAAATGTTGAGGAAAAAGTAATTTATAAGAAACATCCTATCCTTATCTATGCAAAGAACCTACTTGCAAACATTATTTTTTACGTCTAGTAGAGTTTGATGTTTTCCGGGGTATGGATTTGCTCTCTATTTACCATGCTAAGATTGACTGTAGAGCTAAAGAAGTTTCTTTTCAGAAAGACTTTCAGTTTTAATACAAGAATGGACCCTTACTATTGATAAAATATCAAGAGGCTGAGAAACTTGTAAAAGATGGAAAAGATTGTTACCTTGGACATATTGTTGAAAACAAGGGAACTTTTCAGATTAATGATGTGCTAGTGGTAAATGAGTAACCTCATGTTTTTCCTGATGAGTTTCCTGGAATAATACCAGAACGAGAAGTAGAATTTACTGTTGACCTAGTTCCCGATGCTAAGACAATTTCAAAAACCCCCTAATCGAATGTCTCAAATTGATCTTTTAGAGTTGAATTAGAAATTGAAAAATTTATTAGAAAATGGTTTCATTCGACCTAGCACATCAACATGGGGTGCTCCTATTTTAAAGAAATATGGTTCAATGAGAATTTTCATTGATTATAGAGCCTTGAATAACATCACTGTTAAGAAAAAATATCCTTTTCCTCATATCGATGATTTGTTTGATCAGCTCTAGGGAGCTCAGTATTTTTCAAAGAATGACCTTAGATTGGGGTACCATTAGTTGAAGGTAAAGGAAGAAGATATTCCAAATACTACATTTTTTACAAGATATGGCCGTTATTAATTTGTAGTTATGCCTTTTGGGCTAACCAATGCACCTATTGTATTCATGGAACTTATGAATAGAATTTTCCATGAGATCTTGGATAAGTTTATGATTGTTTTTATTGATGATATTTTGGTGTTTTATAAAATTAAAGTGGAGCATGAAAGACATTAAAGGTTATTTTTCAATCATTAAAAGAAAAGAAATTGTATGGTAAATTCAGAAAGGGTGTGTTTTGGTTACAACAAATTTATTTCCTTGGTCATGTTGTTTCTAAAGAAGGGATAACTGTTGATCCTACAAAAACAAAGTTTGTTGAGGAATGGACAAGACCCAAAAATGTAACTGAGATTCATAGATTCCTTAGTTTAGAAGGCTATTAAAAAATGTTTGTCAGAAATTTTTCATGGTTATCTAGTCCAATGACTAAGCTAACTCGGAAGGGTGTTAAGTTTATCTGGAAAAAATAATGTGATGGTTGTTTTCAGGAATTGAAAAGAAGATTGGTGAGTGCTCCAGTTTTGGGACTACCATCCAAGAATGGTTAGTTTGTTATCTATAGTGATGGTTCATTGAAAGGACTTGGTTGCGTCCTAATGCAGAATAATCAGGTAATTTCTTATACTTCACGACAGTTGAAAAAAAATGATGTAAATTACCCTACACATGATTTGGAATTAGCTTCTTTTGATTTCTCTTTAAAATTTTGGAGGCATCATTTGTATGGAGTAAAGTGTGAAATATATACCGATTACAAAAGTTTAGTGTATATATTCACTCAGAAAGAGCTGAACATGAGACAGAGGAGATGGGTAGAATTAATCATGGATTATGATTGTATTCATTACCATCCGGGAAAAGCAAATAAAGTGGTTGATGCATTGAGTCGAAAAAGTATTGCTTCATTAAAAATGTTGCTTTTGAACGTGACCCTTTGGTTATGGATTTGATGATATTTGGCATAGAAGTTGTTGGGGCAGGATGTCCTTCTTTTTTTCTTCAGGTATCAGTGAAATATTATCTATCATACAGAATTAAGCAAGCACAGAAGCAAGACAACGAGTTGCAGAAAAAGGTAGAGCTGGTTCAGAAGGGTATGTTGCCTGAATTCAACATTGATAATGATTGTGTTTTGAGATTTGAGAAGAGATTGTTTGTGTCGTGTGATTCACAGTTGAAGAGAGAGTTGTTATGTTTAGCTCATAGTTCTCCGTTTTCAGTTCATCCGGTCAGTAATAAGATGTATAGAGATCTTTGGGAGTACTACTGGTGGGATGGAATGAAAAGAGACATTGCTGATTTTACTGTGAAGTGTTTGACTTGCCAACGGGTTAAAGCAGAGCTGCAGTTACCGAAATGGATGCTTCAACCTTTACCAGTACCAGAGTTGAAAAGGCAGAATAAATTCATGGACTTCGTTGTGGGATTGCCGAAGACACCTCAAGGTAATAATGCAATCTGGGTTATTGTTGATCGCTTGACTAAATCTCTTCACTTGTTATACGAGATACTTTTCCCCTAGATCAACTTTCCTGTTTGTATCTTAAATAGATAGTCAGATTACATAGAGTTCCTCTCTCCATTATATCTGACCGTGATCCCAGGTTCACTTCTATCTTTTGGAAAGGCCTTCTAAAGTCATTGGGTACTGAATTAAATTTTAGTACAACTTTTAATCCTTAATCAGACGGGCAGTCAGAACGAACGATTCGGACTTTGGAGGATATTCTACATTCTTGTTCGATGGATTATCAAGGAAGTTGGGACCAACATCCCTCTTTGGATTAGTTTTCTTATAATAACATTTTTCATTCTAGTATACAGATGGCACCATTTGAGCCATTATATGGGAAGCGGTGTCGAACTCTAGATTTTTGGGATGAAGTTGGTGAAAGGAAGTTGATGGGACCAGAATTGGTAGAAGAGTTGGCAGAAAAAGTTTAGCTGATACAGAAACACATGATAACAGCTCAGAGTAGCCAGAAGAGTTATGCGGAGAACATGATGAAGGATCTCTCTTTTGAGGTAGTTGATCATGTTTTTCTCAAAGTTTCACCATGGAAAAGTGTGATTTAATTTGGTAAGAAAGGAAAGCTGAGTCCAAGATTCATTGGACCATATGAAATTCTGGAGAGAGTTGGATCAGTTGCATACTGAGTGGCTTTACCTCCGAGTTTATCTCAGGTACACAAGGTTTTTCATCTTTCAATGTTACGGAAGTACATGCCAGATCCATCTCATGTTTTGAGTCCAGAGGTAGTTCAGCTGGAAGAGAATCTATATTATGAGGAACAACCGGTATAGATTCTTGACCATAGGGAGCAAGTGTTGTGGGATATCGTGATTCATAAAGTAAAGGTTTTGTGGAAAAACCACATGAGTGAAGAGGCAACATGGAAATCTGAAAATGCAATGAGGGATAAATACCACCACTTATTCGTTAAGTAAATAAATTGCGGGGACAAAATTTTCCAAAGGGTGGATGGATGTAACATCCCAATTAAGTAATTAATAACAAATATTATTTATTTATGTCTATTTATGAATTAGATAGTGTTTTAGGGGCTTAAATTTAGAATAAATCCAATCTTAAGCATGGAATACACTAATATTTTTAAAATATTGTTTTACTACATTTTGAAGGAAAACAATTTTTAAATCAAACTTTTGACAATTTTATATGCTATATTTTTCATAATAAAACTTTTCTTTATGATTGGGACATTGAATTTTACATTGGATAATTTTTTTGTATTTTTCTGACAATGTTCATTTTTTATGAATAGTGAAAAATACTGCATTTTTCATCAAAACTGCTTTTTCATCTAATTTATTTATATGGATATATTATCTTATTAATTGGTTTTAATGTTTAAATATAATATATTTTAACCATGTAATCAAATTGTGGTCATTAGGATTAATTTCACTTTGGAATTGGGCATAAACAAGTGCCAAACTTTTCATAGATATTGTTTCTAAAAAACCCGCTATTTGTTTTGACAATGGTTATTATTTTTAAATTAATTATTACAATTTCTATACATGTAATTTTTTAAAATGGATTATATATTTGGAGTCCGGAGGTCCACATTCTGAAATCAAGACTCTTTTGTTTTTTGACATTATGAATAGTAACGACGGTAATTATCTTTAATTATCTTTATTAATTAGTAATCGGGTAGTTAAGGATAATAAAATAATATCATAATAATAAAAAATGACCCCAAAATGTGTCTTAATTCTACTGGTTGTGTCATGTCCGACCATGGTATGCCTTTTTCCAAACTTGGGAACCCCATGTAATCACTTTTTTTGTGATAATTACTTTTTATCTTTTTATTTTTAAAGAAAGTTAAATATAAAAAAGAATGTATCACCTGAGTAAAACATTTTTAATTTTGTCTACATAAATGATATATTGTACTATAACTAGTCATTGGAAAGATAAAATGATTTCCTACATCATAGTATTTTTTTTATAATTTTTAGACATTAAATAAATTAAATTATTTATGACATCATGATGATGCAGTGATTACCTCAGTAATGAAGGATTTAAATAAAAATAAAAGATAATATAAAATATTAGACATAAACTTTTAAAAGACCTATTGGATTATTATATTTCGAACCCTTATCACCTTATCCTCTAAATACATAAATGTGGGACCTTTAAAACCTGAAACTCATTTGATAATATAAAGTAACATTTTATACCTTTCCAAGAGTGCCCCTCCTCTCAGCTTATAAAAGGCCCCCACCTCTACCTCCTTAACCACACTTCTCAAGCAATTGGATAGGCCAAGACCTACTCATTTTATCTATCCACATCCCTCTCTTAATCCTATAAGTATTAACATAGGCAGAATACTCTTCAAGAAACCCTTTTTGTTCTAACCAATAAGAGTTACCCGATTTAAATGTAAAGACTTCTCTAATGATCTTTTGTTTTATTTTTCTTCTAAAACCCCCTAAACTCTTTTTATTCATTTATTTTGTAAAACACCAGTATTTTTAATATACTAGGATGTTTTTATAAGAATTATTCGAGCTACAATTACACACACCAACATCTAATTGTTAAAGAATATACTGTTTCCTTGGATGGAGAATTTCTGCCTCACGAAATGATGATTGTTCTATATTCTTATAACACCTTCAAAGGTGGATATTAAAATGTCACTATATTTATATATGATATATAATATGTTTATGTTTTCCTTAAGCTTCTGTATTTTTTATTTATGGCATACCTTTATGGCTTCCATTATGGGTATACGTGATATCTTCATTTTAGGAAGTGCGGACAACCGCCCCACCAAAGTGATTTGATTCGTTAATGCCATATGTGGGACGTATAAAGGATCATGTTAATGACATTATATATTACATTATATTGGAATGATAATATACTTTTATGTCATTATTATTCCATTCCATAAAATACGAAATAGAAATGAATGTAGCGTTCATGCTTACGTAGGGATTACCGTCTCCATGAACGGTGCATTTCATTTCTTACCTCTAAATGTTATGTAATATTGTAAATGCATATATATACTGGATATATACGACATATATGATATCTAAATCATGAATATAATTCTGTATATAATGGATATTTTACCACATGAACAACTTGTGATTATAAAGAGTTTATTTTTGACTCAAGTACCAATGATCGACAAAACGACCATTATTAACTTAAATAATTACATAGTGTTCATAACATGGTAATAAGTGATATAAAAGGAATAATGAATTTGAAAAAGGTTCTGAAGAAAGTAAAAATTAACTGAAGTTTATTATTCAAGATGTTATGGAACGATCGAGTCAAGTCTGACCAGAGGTAAGGGACTTCATCTCTATCTCCTTTCATTGAGGCATATTTTGTTTTATACACAACTTTCTTTTATAAATTGTAAAAACCCCTTTGAGATTTATGTTTATTCAAAAGGAATATTTTCTATTTAAAGCTTTTACTAAACGACAAAAGGGAATGTTTTTTTTCGTAATTATGTGGCGAAAACGACTTCTCCTCTGTCGTGACCATTATTTGAGCTTCGGCTTCCTCTACAAGCCATAACCTTCTTTTTAAAAATGAAAAAGTAAATACCTGGTTTTACTTTTCTTTTATTTTCATATTGAAAATGGTTTTCATAATTTCATTATATCAATGTGTTGTATTGATATCTTGTGATTTAAAAGTGGAAATGTAATGTTTCCTTTATGCATGTTTTATGTGATATGATTATGTTATGGTTCTTGGGAATTGTTATGAAGACTGGTGGTTCTGTGATAAAATAAGGGCGGGTGAGCCCGATATAGCTCTCCAATGCATTGGGTAACGTGAAAGGGTTAAAAATTAAGGTTCCTCCGAATTTTTTTTGGGAATATACTGTGATGGGTATTCCAAACATAACCATGAGGGTTACTCCATATGTAAAAATGTTATGATTGCCTCATGTTACCTCTATGTCTTATGTTTTCTATGAGTTATTCATAAATCTTATGATTTAATGAGGTATGTTAACGTGCTTGTATTTTATGAGTAAAGCATGATTTCATTGACTCTTATGTATACATGTACTAAAGTTTCCTTTATGTATTCTTATATACCTTTCTAGGATTTTAATGCTCATCCCAAGTTTTTGAAATAAATTTCACAGGTCAAGGGAAAGGTACATGATGTGATGATAATGTCAAGGAAGTGTCCAGAAAGAACCTATGTTTTATTTTAAATATGTTTCTGACGATGGGAAAATGAGTACTATATTTTATGTAAACACTTTGTTTAAATTCAGAGTGTAATGCATGATTTATGATCAAATTCTATAAAACTCTATAACTGAAAAGATCCTCAACGTGTATTCTTGAAATAACTCAAGATTAAGTAATGTTTAAGGCCGGGGCCTTATAATTTATTTATCTAATAAATAATTACCTACTTTTTAGAAATTAAAATGAGAAAAATAAATAAATTAAATATTCATTTTCATGATTATAATATTTATTTCATATTCAACTCACATACATTCTAATCATGAATAATTAGTTGTGGAATATAAATTTCTAACTTGGACTAAATAATTAGTATTCTAAAATATGTGAATAATATTTATTTTTAATAATGAATTAAAATATAATTTAATAGTTATTTTTGATAAATTTTGTATGTGAACCAGAAAGCATATATCTTAGTGGAATTAGGTTAGCCTTCCAAAAGTCCTATATTAGTTTTAATTAAATTTTAAGGAAACCCAGTGGTAAAGATGATAATATCCCCCTGTTAAAAAACTAAAATAAATAGATTGTATAAAATGCATTACCTTTATCTCGGTATGTCCCCAAGAATATTTCATGATACATATCAACAACATATACACTTTTTGAATATTTCGTTATCTTCATAAAATAAACACCCCTATAAACAAAACATGTCCTTGGGTTTTAGCAGATAATATCCTTTTGACCAATGTCATAGATATATTTTCTTCCACAACTCTAAAGGGATAAAAACAATATTAACGTATTCAATAAATTGAAAATCACATATAATTCAACATACGAATCCTTCCTCATTGTGATCATATAGAATCATTAATTCAACAAATACAAACACATATGTAATTCCAGATATACATCAATGATAATTTGATATTTACATATCAATTGACACAACCACATATAGGAATATTTAATGAACCAAATAACATGTGTAATTCTAAATGGTGGGTTTGTCCTTATAACATCCATTCATAGAGATTTCCATTTGTGGAAATCATGAGAATTAGCCTCATCCACTAATATCATCATGTACCAGAAACTCAAATCCAAATTTATCTCCCATTAAAAATATTATATACAATTAATAAAAGATATATATATTTTATAATATTTTTATAATAGTTCATGGTTCACATTATTGAGGTGAAAACATATAGGGTTCAAAAACAAATAAAATTATTCCAAAAAAAGTTATAAAATTAATATTACATTGTATGAAACTCATTATAAAAATGATATTAAGTAATATTAATAATACTCTAATCAGAAAGCATAATTTTTGTTTGTTATTGTGTAATAACTCTAACAATATAACACATGAAAGAAACCTATCTACTAAAAACATACAATCCATTGGTTCTCACATGATATTCATGATTTTTATATGTTATAGTTTTTTTAAATGTGTCCAGCAAATTTCCCACTATGGAAAATGTTATTACTCTGGCCTCATAGCTCTGAAAAATGACATTATAGGTTATAATTCGAAATTATATTCTTTAACCATTATTGTGTCCACAGGTCCTTGTCTTAGAACACTAGTACAATATTTTCAAAAAATAGTTTGACAACATTATTACCACTAAACACCACATGACCCTAAAAATAATTACATATCTAAACCAAATAATTAACTATAGAAGAATCTATTATATACTCACATTCAACAATACAACCATTTACCATTGGCTACTTAGAAATCATCAAGATAAATTCTCCCAAACTAAGGAAAAACACATACCCTAATCATTATTTTTGATCATTCTAATATATTTTAATAATATATTTTTTTAATCCTATGATATCTACTTCCATGTATCCTATATAAACAAAGGATATATGCTTTTAATTCCCTTGGTAGATGAGTATATTCATTGAATCCGTCCAATGTGGATCACCGGATTCAACATGACATTTTTATACCATTCTTAAGGAATGAGAAACATAAATACTAATACCTTCATTATAATACATGATATATAATCTCATAGAAATATATGTTTTACCACTCATCTTCTCTCACTCTCTAACATTTTACACTTCTAGGATCATATACAATAGTGTCCTCCATGCGTATCAAATACTTCTACATGATTTAGTTATTTACACTCACACTCACTACTACACATCCTTATTGCTTAAGAAATTAGGTAATGTCCATTATTGGTTAAACAACCCTTGGGGGTTTACTAAATTCCCATTGGATTATCTATGAGGTTTTCTTTTGGTTGATTATTGACCTTGTACGACCAAATGTTTTTGTCGAGTCTCCATGTTTCATTTTCTAATATTTACTATTTCCATCTTGAATGAACAATTTTTTTTTCAAAGTCAAAATCATTCATTAATATTATAAATAAATAATTTAATTTTGTTTATTATTTCATGAAAATTTGTCAACATTTTTTACCTAATAATTAAATAAATATAATGATATAAGTGGAAAAATAGTTATGTCATTCAATATTTAATTCAATTAAACTATTAAAATGTATACATGATTCATGGACATAATTTCTCCTATTATATATAAAAAATTGATTTATAATTAAAATATCATCAATAGTTTACCTCTCTATCTATTATCTTCCCATTATTTACCAATTTAGATAACATATCTTATTATTTATATAACCCATATTCATTAATTTACAGTTGTGAATATATTGGTTTCCATAAACAATATTTTTTTTTAAATTATTAGGATAATAGGTTGTAGGTAATGTAATAACCTCAATTCACATCAAGTAGATAACATTTCTAAGGTTAATAACCTATAATAAATTTTGAACACCAATACCATACCACATATTAATGAACTATGTGATGTTAGAATCAATATAGTTTAGAATTAAACTGTGAGTCAAATATCATTCCATAAAATACAATATAATTCTGTATAAAATTATACAGTATAAGTTTTCTAGTATGTGTTTTTACTTCATTTTTCCATATGGATTCACTTCTATTTCTTAAAAACATGAAACCAAATTTTCTATCAAATATACATAGCAACATAAATTCAAAACACACATTGGATCATGTTATAAGACATGAAATGAGTTTTTATTTTATTCTTATTTCATTAAACATAATATAAATATTTCTGATAAATATATCATCAATAATACCCAAAGCTACCGAAATAAAGATACACTGCTCTTGATGTCTAGGACACCCAATATTGTCATATGAAAAAATGTATTATTTTTATATTTCATTGATTTTTTTCATACATTATGAAAACATAATAGTATAAAACAAATTAATTACAAGAAAATTTGATTACAAACATGTAAAAGGGGGGATTATAAAATATTAAAAATTGAATCTCTAATCCTTCTCTTCCTTTATTATGAAATATTACACCATAAATAAAAAATTTACAATTCTTGTATGGAGTAATTTTTTCCCAAAATATAATTCATGCCATACTTTCTAGACCAACTAGTCTTTAAAAAATATTGATCAATTAATATTTAATGTTATATAATGGAAATATACTAATCATGTTGAAGTTTTTTGATTTTAACACTTTTAAAAGTAATTTTGTTTGAAAATAAAATACCCGGGACACATGATGTCATATTTCATTTACTTAAATGTATGATCAATTAATGGTTTCATAACATTAAGGGTAATCAAAACCTTTGTGGTCATCCATTACATCATTTACCCCCTCAATATCATGGATGATTATTATTTCATTAATAAATACATTTTATTACATATTATTAAATTTTACATAGAATACTCTTAATAGTCCCTCCATAATAGAATGAAAATTTTAATTTCCATGTTGTCAATATGTCACCTCCCGTATAATATTTTTTTATTGATGAATTAACACATTAATCCTTAATGATTTATATTGTTATCTCCAATCAATCCATTCATAGAAATTATTAATTGGATCATTGACATGTTTAAACAAACCCCGTATATAAGAGTGAATAAAATACTAGATTATTATATTATAATTAATAAACCAAGGAATATACCTATGATGAACATAAATATCTATATAATTGTAATATTTAATTCCAAATAAATAAATTAGGAATGTTTTTCCTCTCATTATTATTTTTCATTCTCATAAATTTAATATCCTTGAGTTGATATTATTTTCTTGATAATATATTCGAAATGAAATGGTCCTCCTCCTATTGGAAAATTAAATTAATTGAGATTAACTTATTTATTCCAAAATTACACAAGTTAAGATCCTCATCATGGTAGAAAATTGTTTATATTTTGATCATCCACTTTTTTTTATATCAGTTATTTAAGATTCTCATAAAACTTTTACAGAAAAATACAAGATTTAATATCCTCCACTTGGTTTGAAATACCACCTTGAGTCATGATAATCTTCTTGGAAACAAATGAAATATGGTCAAGATCCTCATTATTTGAACCCTACTCTCCAAATATGTTTTACATAGGAACATTTTTAAAAAATAAAGAACATAAAAATGAGATTCAGAGTAACATAGAATCAAATTTTTTTTATTACAATTGAATTAAATAATTACGGGTGGGGTGGGGGTAGGGTGTTATTATAGGGACCATAAAATGACATAACTAAAAATTTTCTTTATGGTCAAGATGTGATCCCAAACTAGATAAAATATGTTATATATGATAGAAATATATCTTAGTACATAAATAATTATATAGGGTATAAATATGTTCATACGGATTATACATACACTGTTTGATCAAGATTCCTCAAAATTATTCCCAATTATATTGAATGGGGAAATAACTTGTCATTAATGATATACAATTTATTCAATCAAAATGAATAGATTCATTTTTTTATGTTTGGACATATGTAGGCCATAAACACAAATATATTTCTATTATAAAATTGTAGCTGGGTTATAAATTGTACAATTAGCATTTTTGGGATATCTTGTGGAGCCAAAAAGGGCATAAAAATTAAATGTTATAGTAAATTTAATGTAAAAAAATTTTAAAGGAGGTGTTCCAAATTCAATAAAATTAACATTCCATATTTAATTCTTATAAAAAAATACAATCCCACAAGAAATACACCATTACATGATAATTTACCTCCCATTCACATCGCATGTGTATTTTTTTGGTTTTCATGACCTCAGCATTGTATCATCTTGAAAATTTCCTGCATTAATCTTCCCCACCACCTCACAATTTTTCCCATCATATACCCCGTGTGTTTCTATTACTTTTCTGACCACAACCCACTTGACTTCACCTTTCACATGGTCACGAGGGTTGTTATAAGCTATTATGGGTTCTAATAATTCATTTTACAATAACAATCCCCTTCAACTCCAATTTTAGAAAGATTCTAATTGATGTGGACTCTCCTTGACACTATGTTCCCACATATTATTCTCTCATTTTCTAGAGCACACCTTTGTCCCTTAGTTAATTTTCTGATAAAACTCTCTAGATTATTTACAAAATTGACATCTTAATTTTGTACGATGGCCTTATACTTATAAACATCATTGTATAAAATTACTCCAATGTTATTACATGGGATTGTGTAAAATAACACTTTTAAGATGGTCTAGAAACAGGAATGGTGAAGTAATTTGGTACTCAGATTTACCTTTCATGAATCCATTTTCAAGACATCATGGATCCTCTATAGTACCTATTTTTATGAAATATCATGGATTTTGTGATTCCAATCCTCAAATGATATTCAGGGAAACTATCTACCATGATTCTCTAGATAAGATACCCATATCTTTCAAAGCTATTCAACTATGGAGACCATGATACCATATTAAAAGCAAAATTTCCAAAATAAAAGTGGCCCATCTAGGTTCCCTTTTCACCCAATTCACTATACTAGTAAAAAATATATTTTTGACCCCAAGATTTAATGAAATCATCAAAAAAATTTATCAATGTCCACCCCTTCTGAATTTTAGCCCAATATACTTTATTAATTAGATATTCAACTTGAGTAACTACCTGATTTTTATATTTATGTGATCTATATGATAATATATTTAATAGATATTTGATTTCATCTATTTTTAATCCTTGGACTATATGACTATAGAATAGAGTGGATTTTATTATACTAAAATAATGGTAAAGTATCTTCTTGAATATATAGTTGATATTTTCCTTACATAGTCCAAAGGACAATCCGGTTGGAATATTCTGAAAAGCTAAATTCCCAAAAATCACTTCACATGCCTCCATAAAAAGCCTCTATTTGTCATGTAAATCACTTCACTACTATGAATAATATTTATTTCATAATCAACTCATATTATAATCAAGAAAAACTATTGATGGAATTTATATTTCTAACTTGACGAAAAAAATATTATTATAAAATATGAGAATAATATTTCTTCGTTATAAGAAATTCCAATATAATATAATAGTGATTATTGATAAACTTTTTTCTTGATCCTATAGGCCTCTATCATTGTTGAATTATTCAATATATCTTATTTTACATTATTAGTGTATATTATGGTTTAAAGATACCCATTGGTAAGGAATATATTGTCCCATTAGAAAAAACCAAACATAAATTGAGACTATAATTTATTTCCATTATCTTAATATATCCCCAAGAAGATTACATGATTTTTATCATCAACCTATCCAATTGATATTTATTTTTTAAAATCTATAAAATGAACTTTTTGATGTTCCACCATGACTATGGGTTTAACCATAGAGTCCCATTTCATCTGATGGACTGTATATTATCTTACACAACTCAGATGTCATAAATTATTTATTAACATATTCAATAAATATCAAATCATTTATGACTCAATAATTAAATCCTAATTTACTATGATGTAATATTATCTATGTTTCCAAAAATACATCCACATATTTGAATCTTGATATATGTTAATGATAATTGTAAGTTTATGTTTCAAAAGAAACATCCACATGCGGTTATATTGAATGATCAAAATAATTAATGGAATTCCAAATGGTGGGTTTTCCCCATAACCTCCACGATTAGAGATTACCATGTGGAGAAATCATTATAGTTGGACTCATCCACTTAATAAAATCATGTAACCGACACGGTGAACATAATTTATATCATATTAGAAAGATTTCATCCAAACCATAGGGTATTCAATCATTTTTTTAGGTTAATGCATTAGTCAGTGGGTCAACGATGTTTTCTTATATAGAAAATTTGATTACATTGACCTAAAAACTGTGGAAAATAACATTAGTGCTTATACAACTAAACTATACAATTCATCTATTAATGTTGTCTTGGGTTCTTGGCATAGACCACTGCTACAACATTTTCATAAAAAGTGTGATAACATATTTAATAGTCAAAACCACATGACGCTTCTTAAATATTGTATATATCAAAACTACATAATTATATATATATATATATCCCTAATATACATGAAATCTATTATATAATCAATGACTAGAGGCTTTTAAAATTATTTTATCTCGCATGTCCTCCATAAGGAAAAACACATATCCCAAATGTGATTTTTATATCCTTATAATATATTTGTAATCTGGAAACCATGTATCCCAAAATGAATAGTTCTATATATCCCTTATAAACAAGTAATACATCCTTTTAGGCCTTTTGTAATTAATTATATTCATTATATACATCCAATGAGGCCCACTAGACTTTCTTGATATCATCCCATCATTATCAAGGCTTGAGAAACATGAAACTTAATACATTGTATAAAATACATTATATAGAATATCCTAGAAATATAATGGATTCCACTCATCCTCTCTTTATATCTACCATTTTCCCAATGTTATACCATGTGCACTAGTGTGTTCCATACCTAACCACTCCTCCCTTGGGATATGGGTCTCCACAGACAAGGAAAACTATATATTCCTATATTGAAATATAATATCAAATTTATTTTCATGGTTAAACTACCCTTGGGTCTTGACTTTATTCCCCATGGTCTATCTACATGGATTTACCTTAGGTTGTGGTTTGACCTGGTATGGTCAGATTTTTGGGTAGGCCACCTTGTTTCCTTTTTCATAGTTCATAATTTCATTCTCCAAAAAACGATTTAAAAAATAAATAAAAATCTTTCTGTAAAATTATAGAATGATATTTTTATTTAAAACTACGATTTAAAAATATTGTTACCAATAAATGATAAAAATATAAAAATATATCCGTAAAATTTGTAATTTCATTAAAAATTTATTAGTATTGATTAATAAAAAAATACATGTATGAATTATAGAAATCATTGTGAATGTTATATATGATAATAATAGATCCATCATTAAAATATCATTAATAGTTTATATTTCTTATTCCTTATCATCCCATTATTTACCAGTTCCGATAACATACAATATAGTTTATATTAACCATAATCCCCAATTTAATGATGTGAAAATATTTCCTTTTTAACCATCATTTTTCTATAAAATTTTATCTCTATAAATTATTTATAATGACATCACTTCAATTCACATCGATTTAATTACATTTTCCTAGTGAATAAACTACCATAAAATTTTAAAATCCAATTTCACATCACATAAGAATAAACTACGTGATGTGATAAAATATAATCCCACATTAAAATATGATTCAAACATTAGTCCACAAACTGTGATATAATACTATAATCACTTTTCTTTTCTATAGTTTCTTGTATGATTTTTTGGTTCCGTAATCTACAGAGGGTATAATCTTATTTATTTACAAACCATTGAACCAATTATTTTTCAATTATATAGAAACATAAATTAAATCCACACATTGGTCAAAAATATGTAACGATACAGAATATTCAATTTTACTATTATTTGTGTCAACAGAAACCAAATATTTTCAATAAAGGTAACTTCTATAGAACACAAAAAATTCAAAATAAAGAGACATGTTTCTTGAGGTCTAAAAAATTGTAATGTTAATATGAGAAAATGTATTGTGTTTGTATTTCAATTGCATAAATTTCAGTGTAATAAAATGTTATAATCTGAAATAAATGAATAATGAAAAGAATAGGTTAAAAACATGTAGTTGGAAGAAATGGAAAATTATAAAAGTCTTCTTCCTAAGACATATCTACATGGAATATGAAAATATTGATCCAAAATGAATAATTTAAAATTGGTGTAGGGAGTAATGTTTTAACCTAAAATAATTAATGATATATTTTATAGACCCAATAGGCTTAGAAAATTTCTAAATAATTCATATTGTCTCTTGGGTCATAGGAATATAAAAATCACTTTTAGGTTTTATCATTGTTTTGATTTTAAAAATATTTATATAGGAAAATAATATTCCTAGAACACATTATTTCATATTTGGAATACATTAATGTCTATCAATTATGTTTTTCATAATTATAAGTGTACTCAAACCCTTCTTGGTTATCTATTTCACCATTTACCCACTCTATATAATTGATTTTTAGAGTATCATTGATCAATCATTTTCATTGATATCGGTAAAATGATAATTGAATAATATGAATACTCACATGTCATGAATGTAAACAATTTAATTTCTATCTAGCCACTATGTAACCAGTAGCAGAATATTTTGGGGTATTGAATAATTATTCCATTATTTCTTCATCGATTCTTATTTTTTTCTTCAATAAATTATTTTGTTGCAATTTTTAATTGGTTCAATGACTAATTTTAACTCGCATAAAAAATTTAATTAAAATAATAGATTTTTCCATTCTAATTTACCACCCAAGATACTGGGTTACCACAATTCTCTCTTCCATTTTCTAGAGAAGGCATCTCTATCCTATTTAATTTTTTGATCAATCACTCTGGAAGATATTCTAAAATATTAATATTAATGTTTAATGATTTTTTTACACTTATACCCTTAATTATATACCACATCATCCAAGCCGTTACCTGGGCTAGACTGAAATAAAATTTTCAAGAAGATCAATAAATATGAATGGATAAGTAAAGAGGTACTCATACATACCATTAGTGGAGCCATTGGCAGGACATTAGGGATCCTCTAAGTATCCGATATTTATAGAAGTTGGTCAGATTATTTGACACACACCCTTCAAAAGATCTCCATTGAACTTATCTACATAGGGTTTCTATTTGAGACACACACAGATTTTAAATGTATTCATCTATGGAAACCATGATAATATATTAAATGGAATAATTATTAAAATATATATAACCACCTTGTTTAATTAATCAAAAATATCAATGTACATTGAAAAACAGTATCTTTTTACCTATGTATTTCATGACCTCATATAAACTGTAATATAAGTTGAACCCCTCAAGAATCTTTTCCCAATCTGGCCTATGAAATGGATATTTAACTGGATTGAATTGTTTATTTTCAATATTTTTATGTTCAATATGATTATATATATATATATGTATATATTTGATTGAGTAATTTAGTTAGTTTTCAACCCTGGACAATTTTATGATGGAAATTTTAGTAATCTTATAATACTATAATAATGATTATTTATCTTCTTAAATATATAGTTGAAATTTTCTTTTCTTATGCCACCATGCCTATCCATTTGGACTATTCCGACCAAGTTGAATTTTCAAAAATCACATCACTGAGCTACATAAGAAGCCTCCCATGATCTAAAAAATTATATTTTTCACTAGAAATGGTTTCCCGTTATATGTCAATGAAAATATTATATCATTATTTTTTTTTTGTGAATTTAGAAACCCTCCCCCTTATTTAGCTATAAATTGATGGTATATACATATGAGTGGTCCTCCGAACTCGCGTAAGGATCAAAATGTTAATCTATTACATATTAAAGTTTAAAATTAATTATGATTACTCACAAACAGTTTCCTAAAAACCCTTTTTCTATAAACTATTTCTAGAAATTCATATTCATATTATATTTTTTTTATTATATATAAAATTAAACTTATTAAAATATTTTGAACCCATATTAATATAAATTAAAATAAATAGTTGGTAATTTCAAAATACATGAAGCCACATTTATTTTTTACAAAAATTATATCTCTGATCTATATGAAATATTTTTTCTTGTTCCATGACCATAAAATAAAATTTAATTAATCTTTGGTGAGGGACTTTAAATAGAACATAGTTGGTATTTTAAATATGGGCATTAATGGTTTGAACTACCGTATTATATATAACTAAAATATATATGTTGTAAAATTTATTCATAGAAATATATATTATTTTTACCACCATATATTTCATATATTTTTTAGTTAAATTTAATTTCTTTGATAAAATGAATTTCACAGGACATTATATTTAGGAAACTACGATATACATTTAAAATTACTATTTAAACATGACTGTTATAAAATAGTCAGTAAACATGCTAGTATGTACAGGAATACAACATTAAATACTATTTTTTATTTTCTATATTAGGAAAACTCAATAATAAAAAACTAATTTTTTTAGTAAATTTGCTTCTTGTTTCAGAAATTATTTTTTCACAAAAAGAATGTTTTTACCTATTTTATGGAATAATTATTAAAATTTGATTTATCCAATTTTATGAATTTATATGAAAAAATAACATTCACTTTTGAAATATAAATGTCAAAATTATTTTTCAAAAAAAAATTCATAATTGTCTGAAAGGTTATTTTTTGTGATTAATAATAAATAGTAATGTTTATTAATAAATATATTTTCATTTAAATAATATACATGTTTTTTAATATTTTAAAATTATTTTAAAAGAAAATTATCTAATTAATATATTTTTAAATCCAATGAATTTTGTTTTAATAAATATAATATTTAATTTTTATATTAAAACATTTAATACTTATGTAAATTTTCATTATATAAAACATCTTTTTGGTCAATCCTGTTGGATTAATTTTAAATTAAAAATTATTACTTATGTGAATTGAATTTTTAAAAATGGATCAAATATTATAAATAATATTATATAATAAGTTCTTCCAATTTTATTTTTTCAAAATTAATATTAAAATAATGTTAAATAGTTACTACAGTTAAGGTTAAAATGCGATCTCCTTTGGGTTAAACAAAACGATAAAGGGAAAAATGAAATAAAAAATTATAAAAATATATTTTATGGAAATATGAAGACCATATATCATATTAATTTTTTAATGAGCCTTTTTGATCTATTATTTCTTGTTAAAAACATGGGAGAAGTATATTCTTTTCAAAAATTCATTGGCTATCCTCTCTTGACTTATAAAAGGACACAACATCTCCTTTTATCTTCATACATATAAAAATTATTTTTCAAAAGATACATACAAAAATATCTTAATGTATTATATACTAAAATATTATTGTCCATAGATTTATTATTTAACACTTTTTGAAATTATTTTGGTATAAACAGAAAGAATTTCTACAAATATGTGGTAAAATTCATAAATAAGTGTTTTTGTAGTATTAATTCTTCAAAAAAATCAAATAATATTAAACCATACTGAAAAAATAAAATAAATATCTAACATATAAGTTAATGTTTTATTTAAATTTCATTACCAATATTTATCTCTTCTTTTATCAACTGAAAAATTAAACCATTCATTGCGTGTACGGAGGACTCATTACTTGCGATCCAATGTAATTCCATTTCTATTTCAAAAAAATCATGTATAGATATAATTAACTTTTGTTATATTTATATGATATTTATGACATAATTATTCTTCTTTAATTATAATATTACACATAGTTTCTTACTTTTCATTCCATGGAAATATGATAACATATGTCAATTGTACAAAAGACTACCGCCCCAGGATGTTATGTGATTCACTCATCAAATATGATTTACATGTATGGTAATAAGAATAGATTTAATAAAAATATTTCCCTTATATTCCATAATAATTATTCTATAAATTTATTATATGACATACCTTTTCTTTATTTCATTTATCATGAAAATAAAATGATTTTTCATGCATTTGTATGGCCTACTATCTCCATGAATTTTGTAATTCATTTTCTCTATCTAATATTTTTGGATTACTCTATATAAATATATCATGATTATATATTATGTTCATATAATTTCTAAAATTATTGGTATGATGGAATTATGATTAATGTAAACAAAAAAATTACTAAAGCAATGTATACATGAAAAACACATCAGTTATTTCCTAAAATGTGATTCTATGAAGGAATTATTTGTCAACGACTAAAAATTTTCATTAGTAAATAATATAAGTAATGTCAAATATGAATATTTTTAATAAATATATTCATAATAAAAATATATTTATTAAAAAAAATTATAATGTGTATGAGTGTATTTGATATATATGGTAGAGCATTTTCTTTTTCACTTTTATTTCTATTTGACACATGCGTTATAAACCACTTGTTTCTTTTGTTTGGTGTATATGCTATCCTTGAATATAGTTTTTGATAAATATCATGATTAATATGGGTTATAAATATCAATAAATTGTTCTCATTATCTTGGGTATTTTGATTCAAAAGCTACCAATTTCATAATGGTTTACTATTACAATCTCATTATTTAGTGGAATTTTTTTTATATACCTTCATTGATGAGATAGTGTTAACTACCTCTCCAAAAAATAAATTAGTTCATATCCTATATTTATTTATAAATAATATAAATTTTAATTCATTTTCCCCTCTTAAATTAGTATGATACCAAAAGAATAATATTTAGAATATCCATCTTTATTTCAATGTTGTATTGAAAATTATTTTTCCTTATTATCTATGTTTTCTAAAAATGTTTTATGAATATTTATTACAAGGGATAAATGTTAAGCTGATTTAGTGCACCATAGTATATTGTTTTGAATTTTTAGCATTCATATTGATTATAAGGTGACCAATTTATGAAATGTTTAAGTTTAACATTGGATGATGTTTGTTAGAATAAAGTATTATCCCACCATATGTGGACTTATGAAATCTTGATAACTTTTGAAAACATTTTTTTATAAATACATTTTTAGTGACATATCATTCTATTTCTAGATCACAAGATCTTATAACACTTCAACAATGAAAAATTCATCTTCATTACTTTTAATTAGAGATGATGTGGAAATTATTCATGGAACAACTAAAGATGACAGTGTACTAAACCAAGTATGTATATCTTCCATGTGAATTAATCAACATTATAAAAGTGTATAGTGATGTAAAAGAGTGTCTTATTATCATAACTTTCTATGATTTTAATTACCTATTTTAGTTTTTTTTTCTTTAATGGTATTTGATTATTAATTTTTTCTAGATCACCCAATTTTTATGATAAGTGATTTTTATTAATTTCTATTATTATTTTCTCTTTTCCACCATTCCCAAATTACCACCGATCTTCTCTTACATAGATACTTACTTATGATTTTATTTTTTATGTTTTATTTTCTAAAAAAATATTTTTAAATAGTGGTTTTTTATCCATTTTTATAATGTCAGACTCTATGAATGATATTTTCATGTATTATTTCTTTTATAACAATGAATAATTTTGAGGGAGAAATACTTTTTATGAGGGGTATAATGTGACACCTTGATATTTTTAGGAAATATATTTTATTTTCTCTTTGATGTCTTCCCTTGTACGCTAAACCAAGATATTCTTGTGAAACATGAAACACCATCATGGAATGATGTATACACAACACTATTCATGGATTATCTTAGAGAAAATCTCATTTTATTTCGATAGAAATAATTTTATGCATGTACTATTTTATGTGAATAAATAAATATTATTATGTTAACATAAAACATAGTTATTATAATGACATTTATGAACAATATAAACATTTTATGAAAAACATTTCCAATGTAAATAAGTGAGTCTATAAAATAATAAAATCACTATTAATGGATTTTATTAATGTAATATATATGTAATATATTGAATAGAATGTATATAATTTATTTTATAAGTTTTCAAGACATGATATAAAAATAAATTCATTTTATTAGATAAAATTTTTTTTTTTAAAAAATGTAGTTTTTTCATCATTTGATAGAATAACAATTTTAAATATATTTTCTGACACATTTTTTTATTCTATTTAACAAAATAAAATTATTATTTTGAAGCAGGGTATAAAAATTTATTTTCGATTCTTTTTTTATAATTTTGAGATAGGTTTTGAGTTTTGATGAAAAGTAAAAATATACTAAATTATAATTGAAACAAAATTCATCAAAATTATTTATGTTGAAAAATTATATTTTTGTATGGTTTTAATGTATAAATAGAATAGATTATATCAGTTTATTTAATTTTTGTGATTGGAATTAATTTTATCATGAAATTTTATGTAACAATATTTTATTCTTTTGAAGTGTTTTAACTTTTAAAACATGTTTTTCATTATGATAATGAGATTAATTTTAAATTATTTATTGAAAGAATACTTTTTTGAATTTTATAAAATCTATTACATAATTTTAATCAGATTATCTATATTATATTAATAGAATTATTTTATTTGGGGGAAATATTAATAGAAACTTATGTAATTTTTATTAATCCAGTAAAAAGGTAAATCATGTAAATAACAATAAATATAATATATTAAAATTATGAAAACTATTGACCTAATACGATTGAAAGAGTTATTTTCTTCCTAAAATATCCTTGGTTCTAAATGATATACTTTTGATTCTACTTGGATGACATTAGTACATTTAATGTATTTATTTAAAGAAAAGTTAAATATATCTTATTGAAATATTAATAACAAAATAATTTTCAATATAAGGTTATACAAAATACAAATTTGATTACAGATACTCATTGTAAATATATTTATTTTCATTTATCATGGTAATTTATTTTTAATTTTTAGGAAATAAATAATTAACTTAATGGATTATATATTGATGATGTAAAAGTTATTTAATTGATGAGAAATCAATTAAGTAATTATTATTAAAATGATACAAACCACTAAAAGAATCTCATACATGAAAAAATTATATTGGTTTAGTATATATTGGCTATAACCTTCCTAGGGTCGAGTTATTAAATATTTGGGGCCTTATTGAAGATATTTTGTCACATATATTATTTTATTTAATGTCATGTTAAACATGTAACATTCATGTTTTAATAAGTATAACATTTTTTGTGATGGGTTTTTTCAGATGATATATTTGAATACATATATTATTATGAAAGATAATAGATTTATATTTATCCAAATAATTTTTTTTATATTTTTATTCAATACATATTTGTATTAAATAATTACACATAATTGTGGTTGAAATTATTTTAATAAGGGAAATATCAAATAAATGTTATTAAAAATATTAAAATTAATATAATTTCTTAAAATTAATATTAAATATGAATATTATTGATGACCTTGACCCATAAGGATATAATAAATTATATTTTCAGATAAAATCTTAATTTTTTATTTGTAAAAATCTATTAAATGAATAGTGTCCAAATTGATAATATTTATTTAAGTGAAAAATATTGTTTTATTATATTATTTAAAAATAATAATAAGTTTAAAAAAATATAAAATAATTATTATATGATTTTTAATTTTATAAATAGTTAATTTATGGTCTAATTGAAATCATATAAGTAAAAAAATTACAACATTTTATTATTGAAACATTTGTTACCATTGTTTAAATTTAAAAAATAAAAGGGTTAATTAAAATGATTATATTCATATTTATATAAAAACTGGACTAAAATATATTGTTCGATTATATTATAAACTTATATCTAATAATAATCAAATATATAACATTTTTGAGGTTTTTTAATGTGGTTTGAATTTATTATAAATTAATGTTTTTTGAGATTTAAATGTACCCCTCACCACAATTATAAAAAAGTGCATCAACCGACATAATTTAGATTCAATTTGTTCCTTGAAGATCATAAAATCTTGACAATTTCTATTATACAATTTTCTAGTTAAATTATATTTGTTATGTTCCTCTCAAAAGACAATTTATAGTTCCCTTGAGTGGAGATCTTGAGGGAGCATATCAAATAATTAGTAATCTCCTCTACCAGTTCATTAAAATTATTTCCTCTTATGATTCCTCTTCAAGGGTTGTTTCATCTTAAATTAATATCTCTAGTACCAATTATATTTTAAAATGTTATTAATGTTATGTATCAACCATATTACACATCCTTTTCATCCTACAAAAAAAATAAATAGACAGTTGTGTGAACGTATGACTTACCATTTCCTTGCAATGGTGTAATATGTTTTCCACTACCATATTTCTTTGAAGGATATAATTATGGTAATAATAATGATATAGAATATTTAAACATGATATGGAATATTTAACAATATATATACCATACACTTTTATACCATTTCATAATTAAAGGAATGATATCATCGCTCCTGCGTACGCTCGATCTAGAATCTCCACAATGTGATTCCATTAATTCAACAATATTTTCTTTAAAATTGATTATATAAATAAATGTATTAAATAAATATGATATATGTTAATATAATTTTGGAATTACATAAATATCTCCAATTAAGGATAACCAGAACTTATTAGATAAAACATGCATAAGAAAATGTAGCAGGTAATACCCAAATAAAAAATAACAAGAAAATGTAATTAACAAATGGATAATAATATGATCATACATAATATTATAACATTGAATTTTATTCTAGAATAAGTAAATTACCTTATTTAAATCATTATATAGGATGTTTGGATACATAAAAAGGATATCAGACCGAAGTTAAGATATTATTTTGTCTCACTTTTATTTCTATGGGACATATTTTTTATAAACCACCAATTTCTTTTGTGTGGTGTTTCGGCTTCCCATGAATGTTTTTTGGATAATTATTATAAAAGTTATCAAATTTAAATATAAATATCACTTTATTTATTTTATGAGGACTATGATTTGATTTAATATATATTTATATGGGATAAAAACATAATATCATTGTTATCCATGATTGTTTTAATTTAATTATTTACAAGCTTATATTTGTCATTAATGTCAATGTTTTTTAAAAATGTTTCCAAAATCATTTTACATTATACTATATATTTTTTATGTAAGTTTTACCCAATTTTTCTACTTTTACTTCATGTTTTGTATGAAATCATTCTTTCATTTTCTATATAAGGCACTTTTTGATTCTTTTGACAAAAGGTTGAGAAGAATGTTTTTTAACTTATATGGCATGAATTGATTTTAAGATATTGTAATGCATTATTTCCATGAATATTATATTAAAATTATTCATTTTTATTTTCCAATAAATTCCATTCTTTTAATGTTGAAATGTGTTTTATGAAAATAAAATGTCTTTGAATATGTAAGGATAGGTTCATAAGGAATTAATTTCCAGTGTTTTATCATATTTATTGTCCATATAAGATGAAATTATTTATATAGTGCAATTTTTATCCCAATTATCAATATGATTTTATTTTTTTATTATGTAATTCAATTTCTTATATCCATTTTTTATATGAATTATGATGAAATAACTTTTAAAAAACCAATTTTATTTATTGGGTTATACTATGATGAATGATTTATTTTTTTCTGGGAAACGTAAGAATTATTTCATTGTGATAATTTTAAAACCTATATCTCCCTCCAATTAATTGGGTAATGGTTTATATCTCATAATATATACATGATTTTAATGGACATGAAATCTGGGTGAGTAATATAGGGCTGTAACGACATGTCAATTTGTTCAATAATACTGGTCTAGAACGACAAGTAATCCTAGTTTGGTATTGCAATTTTTCAACTATGATGGTCTTGTAAATGATCCTTGTATAATATGGAAATGATTTTCTATGATTATTTGATTTTCACAATTCCATGATTTATTACAATGATATTTTATTATGTATCGTGTTCCTCTATGATTTATACCTTAGGAAATAACAATTTTTATTCTATGACTCATAATATTGATATATGATATACATTGTAGGATTTTAAAAAGAAATGTTAATTTTTTTACGTTATTATTTTTATGTTTTCTTTTTTACCCAGAATCATCCTCTGATCTCACCCTTTATCATTTCTCCATTACACAGGTTATAAATAAATTTTTTATGTAGGAGTACTAAAGAGGAATATATTTATGGGAGATGTTGAAGATATTTCAATTATTTGAAGAATATATTACATGTTTCCAAATTCACAAAACTATTATTCTTCTTGACTATGAATTTGTTAAATGTAATGAATACTAGTCTAAAAATATGAAATATTCTTGTATTTCATTCTTGGGTCATTATAGTTTTCACCCATACAAACATGCATCAAATGATAGTTACTAATAAACTATCCTATATCAATAATTTCAATGGAATTTTAATATTACAAGATGATATGATAATATATATAGATATTCTTTCATGTTTCTAGAAAATATAATTTTGAATCTAAATATAAATTTTCAGTTCAATGTTATAAAATTATATTGGAGGAAATATGATTTCTCTATCATGATTCCTTCATAGATTCTAAAATATAATGAACACTTAATATATTCCTCATTAATTATGTATCTATAAAAAATATGTACAAATAAACATCCCACCAATGACAGTATCAAAATCATTTGAGGCCAAATTTCATGAGGCAACCACTATGGTCAACTCTTGAGGAAAATTTTGACAACTTATTTTGTGGTTATACCCATGGACATTATATCTAGGAATATATATCAAATGTTATTAGAATTAGATTATATGAAAAAAACTAGGAAAAATTCTGCATGATTTCATTCTGTATTACTGGATAGAGAAAATAGGTTCCCAAACACTTTATAGTGACCACTACTTCAATGTTTTTCTATGTTCATAATAAAAGAAACATGGTTATCCTATATATCAATTCCTCCATTTTCCATGAAATCTTTCTTATAATAATTATAAAGGTATATACTAATTCTGTAGCGTAAATAATTGTAATGAAGAAAAATATTTTTGATCAAAATAATCAAAAGATGCATGGTGTTCAATGAAAGACCAAAAAACTACTAGTGCTCAAAAATTTCCCCTAGATCCCGATAATCACCTCACGGATCAAGGAAAAAAATGAAGGAGTGTCCTATATTGTGCTAGGAGCCTCTTGTTCTAGAGTTTTTTTATGCTCCCTCTATTGTTTTGTAAAAGTTTACATTAATCTCTATATTCATATAAGAATTACACACTTGGCTAAGCTATAGTCCATGATTCATTACATAAGATATATAGTCCAACAAGAATAGAACCCCCTTTGGATTGAGTATAAATATGATCTTTCTAATAATCCCTTGAGGATAAAATTATAAATGTTCCCTGTAAAATGATTCCTTTTTGAATTTAATGACCTTGAGACACCATCTTCCAAATTCTATTTGTGTCAATTTAACATAAAAAATAAAATAATGTAGAATATTAATTTTAAAATAGAGATATCATGGAAATGAACATGATGTTGTCTTTTAGGCCCCTGGAATATTTCTCACCAATAGTGGATGTAGATATGAAGGGTGAGATCTAATCTTATATTTGTCAAACCCTAATTAATGAAAGATTTGATTTTAATTAAAAAACAATAAATTTTAGGATTCATTGTTCCCAGATGCTGAAACATTTTTGTTGGAATCATAGTGGAAATTAAATACATATTTATGAAATTGGACTCTTTATAATTTCTTATACTGAAGAGTAAATTGAATTTTGAAAAAATGATGCATGAGTAAAAAATAATAAGAGATATTTGAGTTAATTTTTTTTACTCTACTTAAGAATAAATTATAAATTCCACTAACTCAATAAACTTGTCTTTTAAATTTATAATCTCTTATAAAAATAAGTCATCCTTTACATATATACGTAAACTATAAAATATTATCAAAATAAACATATATAATAAAATTGACACTATAATTTTACATAAATGAATTATTTAATAAATAATTAAATGATATTTGATCACTCAAATTTAAAAAATTAATTTGAAACAATAATTCAATTTTAAGAATCTTATCTTAAGATATATTAGTATACAACAGACCAAAAAATATCAAAAAATATCCTTCATTTTTGGATAAAAAAAATAAAATAAAACCATAAAATCGATATATTCTATAATTTAATTTCATATAATCATTAAAGAAAAATCATAAAATAATAAATGTATAATTTTTTGTTTTCAGTATCATTGAATATATATTTTTATGAAATAAAATAGAAATTAATTCGAAATGATTATCTTAAATAACTTAATGCAGTAGAAAAAAATTATAAGCATATGATATGGAAAACAAGTATAATAGTACATTGAAATATAGTAAAAATAGTTACATAAATACTATAAAAAAGAGTATAATTATTTTAAAACACTGAAAAAATCCTTTGACCAATGATTAATGTAGCTTTGGGTTGGATGGTTGTGACAATTTAGATCTCAGGGAATTTATAAATCGTATAATATCTACTTGGTCATGAAAGGAAGTAGGATGATGACAGTATGCTACTAGAATAACCTAAATCCATTTCTATGTGGTGTACTTCAGAGAATGACCGTGAAAAGATTTGTGAGAATCCAAGGATTGTTGTAACTTTTCAGAAAAGATAGAAGCACTATCTTGAATCTTTTGACCACATCCTATAATAAGCCTCAATTAATATAAATCCATCCACCACCAAACAATCCATATAATGATATGATCTTGAGAAGAATCTAGAATAACATATCATACGTACCTAAATCCATTTCAATGGAACCACTTCAATCTTATCATCTCTTTCTTATCAAAAAATTGAATTGAGGAATAATTCATTCATCTTTAACATTAATATATAAAATTGTTCATCAGTTTTTTTACATTATCATATATAAATATAAATATCATGTGAAATACATAGAAATATGTATTTGGATATTTGATACTATTTTGAAATTAATTTATCAATGATGAAGAGTTTTAAAATTCAATAACTATTTATTTAAATAATCCTAATCCATTTTCTAAAAATCCACCATAATTTCAATTCACAGAAAAAAATTTATCTACCTTATGTAAAAAATATTTTAATATTAGATGTATTAGATTCATTATAATCCTCTTATTTTACATTATCATCAATGAGATGAAAATGATCATTCATTTCAATCCAGATTTGAATGAATTATTTCAGAATTAGATACCCCTTTTTATTAATAATAAATTTGGACACTCCATGATCTTAACCATCATCTACTAAAGAATCATATTTATATTTTAAATAATTTCTTAACTCATTAATAGTTTCTTCAACCATAAGATAATTTATTTTTTAAGGATGGAAAATACATTAACTTTTAGATAACTTTATAACATTTTGTCATAAGATATTTAAGGAGTTTTATATAAAAAATTACTATAATTAAAATTTTAATAAAAGATTAACCTATTTCTATCTCCAAAATTTCAATATTTAATTCATCAATAATTTCTTGGACATTTTTATAATTGATTTCATTTTTTTAAATGTCATCTTTTCTTATATAAGAAAAACATTTTATAGTAAAATAATGAAATTTCACATGGTCTTATATTTTATGATATTATTTAATATGAATTGTACTGGATAATATTGATATATCTAATTAAATATATTTTAAATATGGTTATAAAAATTTATAATGATATTTCTCAATAGGTTTTGTATTCTTAAATAATTTATCTTTTGGTTTAATAATATAATACAATTAATGTTAATCAGAGCATGAAAATATAGATAATTTAATTTCAAATAAATAATGTTTAAAAATATATATATCCATATAATTATCTCATAATTTTTTTCATTGAAAATTCCTTTCTTGTTTTTTGTTTTAATTTAGGCTATTTGAATTCATTGAATACATCATTGGTAAACTGATGTAGATTATCATCAAATAAAAAATCCTTTTCTTTCATAGTTATTTTATTATAATCATCGAACATTATTATTGATATCTTATTAGTATCTAATACATTTTTTGAGTTTTGAAATAAAAATATTTTTGGCTGACAGGGAATTATTACAACATAAACAACCATCACAAATCCAAATATCAAAAAATAAATAACCATCTGGTAAAAAATAAAAATTCTAAAATCCAATATTGAATTATAGATGATTAGGCTAAGAAAAAATCACTTTTAATAATATGATTAGGTATTAAAATAGTTGTCTCGTTTTATTAATCATAGGTTGGACACTATTAACACCATCACATCAAAGCATAACCCCATAAACAAAACTATATTTAAAAAAAACCACAAGAAAATAAGAAAAACATCCACCATATTTCCCACGAGGGGAGAAATTATCACATCCCTCAAACTAATAAAACAAAAGAGACAAAATGAAACCACAATAAATAAACCTGAACTATAAAGTTCATCACCAACATGACGTCATCATTGAAAATACCAAAATATGGATCCATGTTTATATTTGAAATCATTAAACACTTCCTCCAAAATAAAAAAACATGAAAAAGAAATAAAGATTAAATGATGAAAACAATGATAAAATATATAAAGGCTTTATACATTATAGTGTTATAGTCACAAAAATGAACCCATAGTCCCCCACATATAATAAAATTTAAAAGACTCAAATATCTTTTAAGTGATGGTCTCTGTCTATAGATAACGAGTTAACGTATTAAATTCTAGGAAGCTATCATTTGTGTAGGTCTGGGGTGAAAGATCACATGTCTACACAATGAAACCACTAAGTAGGAAGAAAAAAAATTAAAACCATTTCACAAAATGAATAATAGAATATAATTGATACAAAATAATATAATGAATACCTATTAAGTGGGTCCTCCAACATGTAATCATGGAATGTATCCAAAAAACTCTATAATGACCACCATATTTTTAGACCAAAATCTATCGTATACATTTTTTGAATGATATAATGTATATAATAGATGATAATGAAATAAAATAGTGATCCTAAAAATTTAAAACCCACCACTAGATGTCCAAGAAAACTAAGTCGTCATGTAACCCATGATAGAAGTAAAATAATATTACCAATAAACCATAAAAATCATCACACTTTACCCACTTTGGGTCAATTTTGATTATACATAAAATGAGAACAAAGGTGGTTAAAATAAGATAATCATGATTAAAATAATATAAATACAAAACCCTCAAAGAATATTGAATAAAGCAGATGATTTGACATTAAAAAAAAGAAAAAATAAGAAATTAAAAAAAATTGAAAGGGGGTACACCATCATTGTCACATAGGTTTTAGAATGAAACCCTAAATGATGTGTGAAGAGATAGGATGGGGTGTCTTTTTGGAGTGTTTTTGGATGTACATAGACATATTTATCATGTGAATTGAAGTTTTTCCATTTATATATTCAAAATGTTCATAGAAAGATAGATAGAAATATGTTTGGGATAAATCTAGTGATAAAAGTATTTTAACCCAATAACTCAGTTACTGTAAGGTAATAAATTACCAATGTATCATTTGAGGGTTGTAATTTATGTATTATCATCAATTTACTTATTGTTTAAATCTTCATGATAAGACTTACCATATTTATTTTTAGTGACATAATCAAAATTTATTTTCTATATGTTTAATAGGTCATCTCAAATCTAATTCATTTTATATATAATTATCACTTGTTGATCCAATAATCATATATCATTTCATAAGAAAATTCCATTATTTAATAATTTATATGTCATTATTAAATAAAGAGTCAAATATTTAATAAGAAAGATATAAATCCATTTGATCATTATTAGAATAATAATTAATATCTTATAAATCTATGCATTAATTCAAAGTTTAATGTTTAATATACAATGAAGTATTATCCTAATTTTAATTTTAAAATTCCTTCAAAATTTAATTATAAAAAATATGATTAGAATCTATTATAATTGACATTTTAAATTGAATACAATATTTTGGAATTGAAATATCCTTTTTTGAAGACAGTTGACATTCAATAAATTCATCCCTAGATGAATCTCCTTCGGTTTGATAATGTGTTGAAAAAAAACACCTCGTACATAATAACCTAGCCTCCAGCTATGGAAATGATCTTCACTTATTCTATAGAGTGATAAGTATCACTATCTTTATTCAAAGGTGCTATTTTTTATCCAATTCATCGGTATTTTTTCCCTCAAATACGAGATAATAATTTATTTTTATGATGAAACATTTTGGCATTTCTAAAATCTATTGAATAAATTCTCATTTAAATAATAGAGTCATAATTATTAAATTGGTGTAATAATATATATGATTTTACATTTTTAAATAGTTGTTAAATACTGATTGGGTTAACCTCGATATACTGATGTATTTATCTTTTAAAATTTTATACACGTGGTAAATAACATGAAGAAGAAAATTCTCTAACATTCTTATTATATGAGAAATGAATATTTTATCAAATATATATAATTCATAATTCATGGATTAAATCATTTAGAAATTTATTTTCTAATATTTTCTATTAAAATGTTATAAAATATCTATATCCTTTATTTAACAATCATACAATACAAATATATCATCCAATCACCTACCATAATATCTTCAAATCAATTATACATCCACTATTGATGCTAATGAAACATTATTTACACAAATACTATATTTTAGACAATCTTCTATGATCCTTAAGAAAATGAATGATTATAAGAAATAATTCCTTTTCATATCCATAAATATACTGAATCATGTTTACATCCATATAATATCCCATGTTTGAAAATTAAACAATTATTTGATGATGAGTTTTAACATTTTTAACCAGTTGAAATTAATTTAGAAGAATTTTTTATTATTTTATTCTAAAAATTTATTTTCATTCCATAAAGTGGAGGATTTTATTCTCATAATTAATTTTTTCACCATTTTATAAAATAAAACAATGTGTGAAAATAGGGGTTTTTTCTAATTGGAAAAATCCTCAGTTAACGGTGAAACTAATTCAAAAAATTAAAATATAGAGATATTAATTGTAATCATTATCAAATTAAACGATACACATGTATAAGGATTGAAATAATTAATAATAAAAAAATAATAAAACATATATTTAATAATTGAATTAATTTACAGAACACAAGTTAATGTAATAAAAAATTAATATTTTTTATTAACATATAGAATACATTAGTACAATGATTTTTGGGATATAAAATGTACTACTAAAGGATATATAAGGGAAAAAAGAAATTTATTTATGGATTAAATAAGAATAAAGCTATAAATTTAAGAATTAAATAAAAATTAAAAAGATATATATGATTAAACACTTCTCAAGAAAAATTTAAGACACATTAAAAAATAAAAAAATGACATAAAAAGATTAAATTCACAGAAACAAAACCAATAAAAATTCACTCCTTTTAAAGTTAGGTCGATCATTAGAAACTTTATTAGTGAAATTATCAATTAATTTAATTTTTTTGTGTCTCTAAATTATGTATAATTTAAAATTTTGGTTATAACATATTAGTAAATAATGACTTATATCAATGTTCATAGTTCATGAATTAGTTATTAGAGTTTATAAATCAATAATGAACTATGGTTATTACATTTTAATTTTTAATGTTAAAAATTTAATCCCAAATCTATCAAGTTTATTTTATAAACAAAAATTGAGAACAAATCTATTAGCTAAAAAATAATAAACTTATAGCATATATAGTTATACATAGTTTTGATTATTTCAAGAATAATAAAATGAATATTTCCCATTAAAAAAATATTTTTATGGGTTCTCTTTCTATATCATCTGAATTTTTTATATTTTTGTTGAAATAAATTTTAACAATAAACCTAGTTGTACTAAAAAAACAAAAACTATGATAAATATGATCATTAAGATACCTTTAAATAATTTTGGTAGATTTTATATATGGTTACCTTGGAAAAATTTATAATATAGTATTGATAAATATAATAGACAAGATTATCATTTTTTTAATTGTAATATAAAACAAGATACAAATTATTCTACTATAAAACATTTTGTCTGCTAGTTCTATAAATCATCCATATCATCATTATTATGAAAACTAATAATACATTGAAATGATTTAATATTCTTTGTGAAAACCTCTTTAGTATATTCAATTTACATGTTAATTTATTTATATAATTCCATATTTATATTTTGAAGTTAAAAATGGAAAAATTTAACCTCTCCCATAATCTTTATTTCAAAGACTTATTGCATGATTTTGATAAATTAATCACATAAATTATATATTGTTGATAAAAATCCCATTGAAAAATTATATTTGAATTAACAAAATATCTGAATATGATTTATTTCTTGATAAAATTAGGGGTCTCCACAATATTAAAAAAACATTTGAGAAAATAAAAGAAATAATATATTTAAAGTGAACTCTTCATGACTAATCAATTAAATATGAATCATTTTCAATTTTAATAAAATAATTTTGAAAAAATATATCTTTTAATCCAAGGAATTTTTTTAATAAAACATACATAATAATAAAATAATTATAAAAAAATTTATGTGACATTAGTTTTTAAAATATTTAATTTTATATGAGATTTATGATATAGGATTATCATAATGTCTTACAAACTATATACAAGTGAAGTGGTATCTTCATTGTCTATTCCATCCTATTGACTACAAAATTCAACTATTTATGTATCTTTTAAACCTTTAATCTCACATTGACAATCTTAGTTATTTTGATACACCCATTTGGTTCCTATAAAAGTTTAAAAATTGGATTCCTCATATAGAAATACAATATTTTGTATCTATAACTTATTCAACTTTTCATCCATAAATAAAAGGAAAATTTCCTAAAAAAGAAATTCTTTTTTGTTTTTATTACCTATAAGGTTGATAAAAATATATATTATTTGTTTTCATTAAATTTATATTCCAAAAAGTTTTTTAATACCACAATAATATACTCTAAAGGATATCAATTTAGTTTTCTTGGTTTTCAAGACAGTACAACTATGATCCTTTAGTTTTTATGACTCCAGAAATGGTCATATTTGAATATGTTACAAAATGTCATCCATTTTAGTGTTTATATGAGTTTAAATTCTAATTTTTATATAATAAATATCAATTTGATCAATTTATATTTTTTAATGAATAAAAAGAATAAATTAATTGAGCATTTCATAAATTAAATATTTAATTATCCATAAATATTTATTGAATACTAAAGAGGATTTTTATTTTGTATATTTACCATGAATGATTCATTAATTATCTTATATATCAATTTTCCAATATTTCCCTTCGTATTTATGTTATAAATATTACATCAATGTATATTAGTGTATCCAAATTATATAATTCTCTCATTACATTACTAAAAGGATTATTTCATTAAAATACGACTAATTAGAACAATGCTTACCACATACAATTCTATATTAGTCTCCCTATTAAAATAATTTGTTTCTAAACCATATATATATAGAAAATGGTTTTTAAAATTTCAAAAAGTAACTCATTTATACATTCAACATGATCATTATTTTTTTTTGGATTTTTAGGTGCATGTATATTTTTTTTAATTCTATTTATATGAAAAAAATAAGTGTATATAATTATATTAAAAATATCTTATATTTTAACTTATTAATGAAATAATTATTTTAACTCTTTCATTATAAACTAATTTACCAAAATTTATTATGATAACACAATATCCACTTGTAAGACTATATAATTTAACCTTAGTGTATAGTTATTATTTTACTAAATTGTGTATTTGATGTTTTTAGGTGTTGATTGAGTCCATGGAGGATTGAATATAAACTTTTTGGACAAGGAAGGAAGTTGGTAGGTTTTATTTGGAATCACACCATTAATATAGGTGGCATGGGGTTATAGTGTGTATATTGACATGATATTATGTTAAAATTATTGGTGTAATTCTTTTGAGTAATGTTATTTTATTTTCTTTGTTATAATTATAGTCAAAATATGAATAATTTTGGCTATTGAGTGATGATTCTCAATAAAAAATTCATTAATTGTGGAAACCCTTATGAATCGAATGATAAAACATTATGTGTTGATGCAAAATATATATTCAGTTATCCATTAATCTATTTATAATGTGAATAGTTTTTATCCCACCATTAAGGGATAGTGGTCGAGTTACTTGGTTTTTTTATATTGGATAATATTGTGTCATGATGGATAGGATAATTAGTTCTATTTTTATAGGGTTAATATATTGGAAAAACAATTATTTGGGCATTTTAATGATATCCGATAGTTTGAAAAGATGAAAAATAACACCATTATCTTTACTAAGAACCTCATTAATAAATGAATCATGGTTATAAAAAATTCTTCCAGCCAAACCATAACATCATTCTTTTAAATTTTCCTCCAATAAAATATAATGAACTTAATTAAGCTACAACATATTCTTCATATTATTAATCATATCACATAGGTTTTTAAATTAATTTATAACACGAATTACCACATCTTGATAATACATATTGTCGTTGATCAATTCTACCTTCCACATTTTCATATCATCATTATTTTGTATAATCCAATGTAATTTTTATATATTGGTTCCCAAACATGATCCATGAATTTCATCAGGTCATTGTAGGTATATTAGGTTCTAACATAGAGGTATAGTGTTCCATGTGTCAATTTTCATTGGCAATAAAAAATGTTATAATATAAATAAATAATAATTTCAAATAATCTATATATTTTAAGAGAGATAGGATGTAGATTTATATTCATTCCGTAGTGGTTATCATGACCATGATAGACCTCTCAATAGATTCAATGTTGTGTAGACAAACTATTAGAAGCCTAGAATGATGATATAATATTGAATATATTATCAAGATAAAATATTTGGTAATTTCATAGAGGCCCTTCATCAAATAATCATTCCAATATATTTCCATTGAAAGATAATAATATTATTATTTTATTACATACCACATACTAACTTTTTAATAATTAAATATTAATTTTTTATTTTTTTTATAGTTATATATTATGTTCCTTGGGTATATTAAATTCCATCACACACACACACTACCCACACATTTCCTTGAATGGGAGGTTATAACCCCACAAAGAATAACACACCTTACTAATAGATATTATTACATCAATGAATATTATTTATTCAATAAATTAATTAATATTTATGTAAATTATATTAAAATATATTACATGTTTATCAAGCCTTTAATTCGGTATTTCAATCATCCTTGAAATTTTTCAAACATTAATTAATAAATATTTATTTGAATATGTTAATAAGTTTATATTTTATAATAGATATGTAAATATCATATTTAGTAATTAGGAGAATAAATAGAAATTTAGCTATTTTAATAAATTAATAAATATTTATTTATAAAATAATGAATGAATTCCTTAATTTTTAAAAATTAAAATGAGATAAATAAATATATTTAATATTCATTAGCATGATAATAATATTTATTTCATATTCAACTCACATACAATCTAATCATTAATAATTAGTAGAGGAATTTAATTTTTAACATGGCTTAAATAATTAGTATTCTAAGATATGAGAATAATATTTATTCTTAATAATGAATTCAAATATAATTTAATAGTGATTTTTTGATAAACTGTGTCTATGTACCACAAGACATCTATCTTAGTAGATTTAGTTGAGCCTTCCAAAAGTCATAGATTAGTATATATCAACTTTTAATGATACAGTGGTAAGGAAGATAATATCACCATGTTAAAAAACTAACAAAAATAGATTGTATAAAAGTTATTACCTTTATCTGGGTATGTCCCCAAAAATATTTCATGATTCTTATCATCAACCTATACACTTTTTATATAATTCTTTATCTCCATGAAATAAACTTCCCTATGAACCACCATGTTCTTCGGTTTTATCATATAGTATCCTTTCAACCAATGTTATACAGATATTTTCTTCCACAACTCTGAAGCTATAAAAACTTTCTTAACGTATTCAGTAAATTTAAAATCACATATATTTCAACATACGAATCCTTTCTAATTGTGATCATATAGAATCATTAATTCAAAAAATACATCCACATATGTAATTCATGATATACAACAATGATAATTTGATGTGTATGTATAAATAGACACAACCACATATAGGAATATTTAATGAACCAAATAACATGTGTAATTCCAAATAGTGGTTTTGTCCTTATAACATCCATTCTAAGAGATTACCATCTGTGTAAGTCATGAGAATTATCCTCATCCACTAATATCATCATGTACCAGATACAAAAAACATAATTTATCCCCCATTAAAAATATTCTATAAAATTAATAAAAGATATATATATTTTATAATATTGTTATAACAGTTCAGGTTCAAATAATATAGGGGAACACTTATAGGGTTTAATAAAAATATTCCAAAAAAATTTTAAAATCAATATTACATTGTATGAAACTCATTATAAAAATGATATTAATTAAAATTAATAATACTATAATCACAAAGCATAATATTTTTTTGTTATTGCGTATCAAATCTAGCAGTCTCACACATTAAATAGATTTATCTACTAAAAACATACAATCCATTGGTTATCAAATGATATTCATGATTTTTATATGTTATGGTTTTTTTCAATGTGTCCAACATATTTCCCACTATGGAAAATGTTATTACTATGGCCTCACGGCTCTGAAAAATCATATTATAGGTTATAATTACAAATTATATTCTTTACTTGTTATTGTATCCATGGGTCCTTGCCTTAGAAAACTACTACAATAATTTAAAAAAATTGTGTGACAATATTTTTACTACTCACAACCACATGAACCTAGAAAAATAATTATATATCTAAACCATATAATTATCTTAATAAGAATATTTTATATACACACAGTCTGTCATGACCCGTCCTCGGGGCCTATTCCATGACTACCCCAAGCCTGTCTTCCATAGGCTAGGGGATGGTGAGTACCACCAAAGGCGAATCACTGATAGAAATGGACGGCATTGACTATAAACCTATAACAAACACTGTTTGAACACAAGCAGTAGAATCAAAAAGTACTAATATAGAAAAGAACGGTGTGCTGAAAGTAAGTGGGCCAGTATAAAAACCCAACTGAAAAACAAGTACAAGTACATGTATAAAAGGAAAACAACTCCTGGATCATCCACCAGGGAATCCTACCAGAATGGTAGGTAAATATCTCGAACAACTCGTCCCTGAAGTACGCCCCGTCTAGTCCAGCTCTGAGCAACCTTCCGACCGTCACCCTCTGCCTAGATCAATGCTGACCGTTGTCAGCATAGAACACAACAAGGTGTCGGTGATGCCCGTGCAGGGGTGAGTATAACAATACTTAGTAAGGGACCCCAATACCCCCGTAGGTATCCCAAAACCCTCTAAGGATAGAACACCGTAGTAAGATAAAAACACAAAGTATCAACCCTCCTTACGTTTGAATATTCCCATACATATACATATGTTTCTAATCCCAAATCGTCTCTAACTCTTGAGCCCAACCACATTCTGTTCCCCAAATGTAGAAATAATCCACAAATAAAGTACATCACAAGGTGTATCTCATAGGTATATCTCATAAAAGAAAGCCACATGGGATTCACTACAACACATCCATGAAGAAACATCCATGAAGAAACATCCACGAAGAAACATCCACCCTTACATATGTATATGACCATACATATACCTAAGTCATCATGAGTACACATCTCATACGTGAGGTAAAAACAAAGGTATTGTCAACTCTCACACCAGAATTTCAGTGAAGTATAGATGTACAGATGATTAGTCGTGAAGATTGATCATTTTATTTTATTAAATGGAACTGCTTCTGACCATACAGAGTCTTAACCACACAGGATAGATAGGTACTAACCCGTGTAATGAACCACACAGGATCGGTATGCGCTGACCCAGACAGGATCATTGGGCGCTGACCCAGATAGGATCTGACCCACACAGGATCGCTGAGTGATGACCCACATAGCATCTGAGCTGCACAGGATCAGTACGTGCTGACCCACATAGGGTTGCTGGCACTGACCTCCGTATGATATGTCTCCAACCTCCGCCTCACTATCTGCCACTGGTTCATCATTCAATGTCGAACGACAGATATCCGTGGAAACCTAAAATATTAGTCTGTCAATACTGTCGATCCTATGTGGTATCTTAGTACAAAATCCATCATTTTCAAACCGACAGAGGATCCAGGCCCAGACTAATCGTTGTTGAACCCACAGAATAATCCTGGTACAGTAATAGGTCCACGTAGGATCCTATCATCTTATCCATAGCAAGCCATCGGGTTCCCACACACATTACACTCGATTCCAGGAGGATCTGCTCCCCGAGCCAAGTTTTGATTCATCAACTACCATAACGTCTCGAGTAGATGTATCCCACAGTTAATTCACATCATAAGGAACCCAACGTGATGGACGTCGTGTCAATCAGATGCCCAGTTTGTGAATTATTGGCGTTTCCGCTCAAAGGGACTAGTTGGATTTATGTTCAATCTAACTCGTTCATACCCCAACTGCGTCTAAAAATCATGTGGGGTATTCCTTAAGAACCGTCTCGCTCCATGCCTTCCATTTCCCCTGACGTTTCATCAATCGGACACTCGTATCCCAAGATAGGGGCGAAATGGTGGAAATTGGAAAATAGGTCCTGGTCCGGTGCAACCCAGTGGGACCGACCCAGTCCGTACTGGGGTCCGACCCATTCCAAGAAAGCAGCCTAGCCTAAGAGGGGTGGCCCGGCCTGGGGGCGGCCTGACTAGATGGGGGCTCGTGTGGCCGGCCGGCAGACCGGTTAACACATGTGGCTGGCTGGCTGGCGGCCAGGGTGGCTGGCCGGCTGGCAGACCCTTGGGCCAGGCGGCCCGGCGGGCCATGTGTGGGGGGAGGGGGGGTTACACCCCCTTTACTTATGCTCACAATTGGTGCTAGGCACCAGTTCTAGTAACCCGTGGGACCCGAGGGGTACCACCATGTATGGTTGGCCGAGCGGCTAGCCGGTTCCACCCATCGGGGTAGTGCGATGGTGTTGCGCCCCTCCATCGCAGCCCGCATGGCCGCAGCTCCACCGCCTACGCGGAGCAATTACGCCACACCATCTACAACCACTGCGACCAGCATGGTCGCGACCCCTCTACCGTACAGCACGAGGGTGCCAAGCCTTCTTCCAACCGTTGCGACCCTCATGGTCACGACCCCCTTCATCCGACATGGTGCGACGACACTGCGCCCCTTTGGCACCGACGAGGCCCTTGTTGGCCACGGCCCACCTCTTCATAGGACTCCAGTGACCCGGTGGCAAATGCACTACCGATTTCTTCCATGGTTGGCTTGTTGCTGGTTGTTGCATATACCGTCGCGGCCCCTCAGCCGCGACCCTTTCCTCTGGTAGCGCCATTGCACCGCCGCCAACATCAACCAATCAAGATCCAATAGAGGGACTTCAGGCCATGTTTGTTCGGCCCGCGCCCTCTACATTAAGTGATAACAATTGGCCAACATTGAACCATAATAAACAATGAAAAAAGAGTATTTAATTCAATCAAAACAACCCCTACCTTGCTTGTCGATGATCATTGACGGAGCCACGAGAAAAAGGTGGGTGTTGATTCCTCATTCGCCACATTTGTCACACACTCCCAAATCTTATGTTTGTGCATCGTAAAGTGTTCAGAGGGGATGAAGTCGAACATAGAATTGTTCGCATTCTTCGTTAGAGAGTTCTCCTCCTTCCCCAATCTCAACCCAAAAGATTATGCCAAAATAAAATAATGGTATATTTTCTATTATAATGGTTGGCATGAATTCAAATGGATTGAATTAATTAATTAAAAGTCATAAATTAATTAATTGAGGGAGTTGGCACTTTTGAAATATTGGTGTAAGGTGAAGAGTTTTCATCCCACATTAATGGGGGGTTAAAGGGGGTTCAATGCCCATGTGGACCCCACCTCTGTGATTTCAAGACGTGTTAAACTTCGGGTGGGCCCCACTAAATAATATCCTCCCATGAGAGGTTATGTGTTGGTGGGCCCCACCTCTAACCTCAACTTGGAGGTTTCAACGACCAACAAATAAAAATTAGAAAACCTTATTTTTATTTAATTTTATTTAAAAACCCCAAAACCTATATTCCATTCTTGACAAAACGCAACTGCGGTTAAGGTCTCACTAAGAATTCATCGATATTACAAGTTCAACAGTGACCTCGAATTTTAGTTCTGGGCACGAGTTCAAAAGTTATAAAATCCTGCTCGTACGTTTAATGAACGTACCCGAAAAAAACATTAGAAATTGATTTCAGGCAACCAGTCCTTGGAATCAAGCGTCGTTAATTATCGCCGACTCGTAAAAATCCCATGAATTTAAGAAAAAAATTTCCATGGAATTTATGGGTCTTTACATTCTCCCCTCCTCTGAGCTTTACATACCCATATGCTTCAACTCGAACTAAGGGAACAAACGAGGGTATTGAGCATGCATCAGCGCCTCCTGCTCCCACGTGCTCTGCTGGAGGTTTCTGTGCGGCCAGCAAACATGCACCATAGGTATCGACCATCCACGCAGGACCCACTCCTGTCGATAATCAATTTCCACTGAAACCACTATGAAAATCATCCCTTCATCGTTGTCCTGATATTCATGGTTGATGATGTGGGAATCGTTGTGCATGTATCTCCTCAACTGAGATATGTGGAAGAAGTCGTGCACCTGGTGCAACTAATTTAGAAGAGCTAAGCGGTAATCCACCTCGCCAACTCTGTTGAAGACCCGGTAAGGTCCGATGTATCATGGAGACAACATTACCCCTTGGCCAATTCTCTGTAGACCTCATCGAAGTGAGACCTATAGGAAGACATGGTCGCCATCCTCAAACTCTAGAGGTCTCTATCTCCTGTCAGAATATGACTTCTTCCAGCTCTGTGCAGTCTTCATCTGCTCCTCGATGATCAGCACCACATCTGTGGTAGCCCATACCATCTTTGGTCCCACTAGTGCTGACTCCCCTGGGTCTGCCCAGCATAATGGTGACCTGAATGGTCGACCGTACAAGGCCTGAAAAGGTGTTGAACCAAGCCCTCTAGAACCGGGTGCTCCGCCTTCACTTTCTGACAAGTGAGGCATTGAGAGACAAGATCTGCAATTTCCTTCTTCATACCTGGCCACCAGTGCTATCATCAATGGTCTTGGTATATCTTTTCCACACCAGGATATACCGCAAGAGGTGATGTGTGAAACTTCCTCAACACTTTCTATCAAAGTGACACTGGTAGCATGAAACATCCCCTGAAGAGAAAGTCATGCTCCCTACCTATAGAATATTCTTCTGGTGCTTGCCCTGTGGATACCTGGGCATGTCGAGCCTCACAGTCAGCACCCCCCCCCCCACTATGCCTCCCTGACACTCTGAAGAAGTGGGTGTGTGACTGTAAGAGTCTATAGAAAGTTATTCCATCTCGATCCACAAACTATATCTATAACGCGACCAGCTGCTCTGTTGCCTCTCCTAGTAGCTGAATTCATGATCTCCTATTGAGATCATCTGCTACAACATTTTTTTCAGTATTATAGAATATCTCGAAGTCATAAACCTATCAGAACTGAAGCCAACATCATTGCCTCAGGTCTAGGTCCTTCTACAAGATGGCACACCTAAGACTATTGAGATTAGAGTAAACCGTAAACCGTTCGCTCAATAAACAACGGTTGAGACTAGACAATTGTAAAGAACTCGACTAAACCCTTATTTTCCTACATCCTACATGAGCTACTAAGATTTCTCCTTTGACGAAAAAGAGAAGTCTGGTCTCATACCCTTGATGAACCACGTCCTTTTCCTATTACAGTCAATCCTTACATGAATGGTGCTAATCCATGCCATGGAAGACGTCGTAAGGCCTCAACACTAATACCAAGAGATCCAATAATTACTCTTCCCTCCAAGGGTTGAGTCACACTATTAGCATCAGTGTGTGGTCACTGGGTCTCCTCTTGAATGAATCTACAATGTGAGGGTCTAGTCAACAGTTTTAATCGTAACCTTTCAGTATCAACCACACAGAAAGGTAGGAAAGAAAACATCATAAAGAAACGTGTCTTTTAATACTGTAACTCAATGTACAATGACCCCAAGAAACCACAAACAATGTCATCAAAAAAGATAGAAGCATCATGAAAAAGGCCTTCATGCCTAGAGCAAGTCCCGCTCTTGTCCACCTACTCCCAAAGATCGAGGTGAACTGTCTAGGGGTGGTGGTAGAAGTGCTTAATGACTCTGAACACCATCCACTGAAGGACCTACTCCACTTCCTCGTCCACCGTTCGGCTGAATCTCAAGATCCTGCCACTTCCTCTGTCTCAGTGGCTACTCTAATGCCAGCTGATCAACTGTGTGGGGAGTCGGACAATCATGCGCTATGTGACCCAATCCCCTGTATTAAAAATAGACCATTCTACGTTCAAATCTGCCTCGGCCTCAGGTTCCCCGCACCCCCGATTCCAAATCTTGGGGACATCTAATAGTAGATCTATACTACTTGTTCCCCAATGTCATCTGCCTAATGCCTGCTTCAGATGACTCGGCTTCTGTCGGAATGCCTTGCGTCATGTGCAACAGCTCTTGTGCATGCACAGAGTCGCTGGTACAAACTCGGCCATAAAAAGACCCTAGTAGTTTCCCTAGGTGAGGGTCGCCTCAACATAAACCTGGAGCATCAAGATCCAACATCTCATAACTACTCCATGATGGAGACAAATAGCTAGGTGCACGATAAAGTTAACAGGTGTGCTAATTGTGTGGAAAACACATGCTACAAACTCCAGCCAGCACCCAGCCATATGAAACTCTGTCTCTCCTCAAAACCATAGAAGAATCTATCATAGGAATCCATGAAACGCACTCAAGTGGCAATCACCCTCTTCTACTGAGGCTGTTGGGAATGGTAGCCCAGCGGGTAGTGGTACCGCAGCTGCCTCTGCTATGATGGGGCCCTACACTAAGGCCTCGTCGCTCGGCGGGCTACCATCGTGCTCTCTACTCAGAACCGGTGCTGACTGACTAAGTGAAGATATCTTGAAAAGAAATAGGTTCTCCATGATCAAAAGTACACCTGGTGAGTTGACTCAAAGTAATCACAGAGAAAACTTTTCAAAAGAGAAGCACACTTAATCAGTGTTTTCATGCACTGAGTCGAAACTCAAAAGTCAGAGTCCTAGTGTATGGATACGTCAGCCGCCGCACCAACATTGGTTTCCCTAAACTGATAACCACACCCAAAACACTTAACACTATTGCATTTAAAAGATTCAGAGTCCATTTTCTACGGTATAACTAATCCCTCTGATACCAATTTGTCTCGACCTGTCCTCGGGGCCCATGTTGGGACAACCCCAAGCCTACCTTCGATAGGCCAGGGGCTGGTGACTAGCACCAAAGGAGAATCCCTGATAAAAAGTGAATTTGTTTCCTTTAAACCTGTAACACACAATGTCTGAACACAACCAGTAGAAGAAACAAGTAATAATATCGAAAATAAAGGTTTGCATAAAGTAAGGGGGACAGTATATGAACCCAACTGAAAAATAAGTACAAATACAAGTAAAAAGGGAAAATAGCTCCTGGATCATCCAACGGGGAATCCTACCTGAAGGGTAGGTACATATCTCGAACAACTCATCCCTGAAGGATGCCCTATCTAGTCCAGCTTCAAGCAGCCTTCCATCCATCACCCTCAGCCTCGATCACTGCTGATCATTGTCTGCACAGAACACAAGACGGTGCAGATGAAGCCAGTGCAGTGTTAAGTATCACAATACTCAGTAATGGACCCCGAGACCCCAGTAGGTCTCGCAAAATTCACTAAGGATAAAACAAAGTAGTAAGATACAATAACAAAGTATCAACCATCCTTACTTAGGTATATGAACACACATAAAATTGTGTTACCAATCAGAAATAGGCTCCAACTCTTGAGCCCAACCACATTCTGTTCCACATGTGTAGAAACAATCCACAATTAAATCACAACACAAGGTTTATACCCTAGGTACTTCTCAAAGATGAAATCCACATGAGTTTTACCACAACACATCCACGAAGAAGCATCCATGAAGAAACATCCCGGAAGAAACATCCACCCATACTTAGGTATATTCCCACACATATTCCTAAGTCTTCAGTAGTGCACATCTCATACATGAGGTAAACACGAAGGTAATGACTCAACTCACACAAGAATTTCAGTGAAGTATAGAAGTACAGATGATTAGTCACGAAACTGGATCATCTAATTCTATCAAGAGGCACTGATTCTAACCATACGGAGTCTGACCCACACATAATCGATAGGTACTAACCCTCACAATGACCCACACAGGATCTGACCCACACAAGATCTGTATGCGCTTACCCACACAGGATTGTTGAGCGCTAACCCACATAGGATCTTACCCATACATGATCGGTATGTGCTGACCCACACAGGATCGCAGAGTGCTGACCCACACAGGATCTGAACCACAAAGAATCGGTATGTACTAACACACATAGGATCACTGAGAGAGGACCTTCATATGATCTATCTCCAACATCCTCCTCACTACCAGACACTAGTTTATCTTTCACTGTCAAAGGAAAAATGTCTGTAGAAACCTAAAATATTTGTCTGTTGAAGCTGTAAATCCTATGTGGGATCCCAATACAAATGTCTTCATGGTCGAAGCCACAGAGGAATCATGGTATAGTAGTAGGTCCACGTAGGATCCTATATTTTCAGTCGCAGCCAGCCATAGGGTTCCGGCACACAACACGCTCGATTTCAGGAGGTTTCTCTCCTCGAGCCAAGCATCGATACATCAACTACAATTATGTCTCGAGTTTTTTTATACCATAGGTACGTCTCATAATAAGGAACCCAACACGACAGAAGACATGTCAATCGGATGCCTGTTCTGTGAGGTATTGGCATTTCCGCTCCAAGGGCCCAGTTGGATTTAGGTTCAATCCAACCCATCCATACCCCAACTGCATCCAAACATCATGTCGGGTATTCCAATAGAACTGTCTCAGTCCATGACTTCCATCTCCATAGGTGGTTCATCAATTGGACTCCTGTAGGCCAAGATAGGGGCGAAATGGTGTAAACTGGCCAAACGGGTCCGGGTCTGATCCGACCTAATCAGACCGAACCAGCCTAACCTGGTCCATACCGGGGTTCGAACTAGTCCTCGGGTCCGACCTGGTCCGAGGAAGTCTCCTGGACCAAGGGGTAGCCTGGAGGGCCACGCGTGAGGAGGGGGGGGGGGGTTACACCCCCTGCCTTCGTCTCACAACTGGCGGTAGGCACAGGTTCAGGTAACCCGCGGGACCCAAGGGGTCCCGTCTTGTCCGGTTGGCTGAGTGGCCATACGGTTCTGCCCACCATCATGGTGTGATGGCGCTGCCCACCTCCATAGAGGCCCACACTGCCCGCGGTTCTGCACCTCTGATGCGGTGCGACGGCATCGTGGACCGCTTGGCCGCGACTTCGCCACCTATGCGGCACGATGGCATCGCGCCGTCTTCGACCACCGCGACCGCTCTACTAGGCAGTACGATGGCGCCGCACCTTCTTCCAACCACTGTGGCCTTCTTGGACACGACCCCTTCCTCCGGCGTGGTGCGACGACACCACACACCTCCGGCACCACCACAGCTTGTGGTGGCCGCCGTCCGGATCTTTGCACGGCTTCGGTGACACGGTGGAAAATGCACCACAGGTTTCTTCTACAGTCGGCTTGTTGTCGGTCATTACGCATACCACCATGGAATGTTCCTCTGGGAGTGCCATTGTGCCACTGCCACCATCAACCAATCAAGAACCAACGGACGACCATCAGGCCATGTTTGTTCGTCCCGCACCCTCCACGTTAGGTGATAACAATTGTCCAACATTGAACCATAATAAATAAAGTATAAAGAGGATTAAATTCAATCAAAAACAACCCCTACCTCGATTGTCGACGATGGTTGATGAAGTCATGGAAAAAAGGTAGGCGTCAGTTTTTCATTATCCGTGTTCATCATGCACTCCCAATTCTCATTTTTTTTCATCGGAAAGTGTTTAGAGGCGACGAAGTCGAAGATGGCGTTCTTCGCGTTATTCATTGGAGAGTTCTACTCCTTCCCTAAGATCCACCCAAAATATTATGCCAACCAAAATAAAATAATATCATATCTTCTATTATAATGGTTGGCATGAATTAAAATGGATTTAATTAATTAATTTCAAGGAATAAATTAATTAATTGTTGGAGTTGGAACATATAATATAATGGGGAAGGTAAAGAGTTTTCATCCCACGTTAATTGGGAGTTAATGGGGGTTCAATGACCATATGGGCCCCACCTATTTGATTTCCAAAGGTGTAAAACTTCGGTTGGGCCCCACCAAAATAATATCCTACCAAGGGACGTTATGTGCAGGTGGGCCCCACCTTTAACCTCCACTTGGAAGTTTTAACCACCAACAAATAAAAAAATAAAACTTTATTTTTTTTTAATTTTATTTAAAACCCCCAAAGAATATCTTCCATTATCGACAGAATGAAACTACGGTGAAGGTCTCATTATGAAATCACTAACATTGTGTGTTCAATGGTGCCCTCAGATTTTAGTTCTAAGCACCGATTCAAAAGTTATAAAATCCCGCTTGTATGTTTACTGAACGTTCCCAAACAAAACATCAAAAATTGATTTTGGGCACATCAGGCCTCGGGATTAAGCACCGTAAATTTTGGCAGACTCGAAGAAATCCCATGATTTTAAGAAAAACATTTCCATGGAAATTTCGGGTCTTTACACAGTCAACAATATAGCCATTGATAGTTGGATACTTAGAAATCATCAATATCATTTCTCCCCCACTAAGGAAAAACACATACCCCAATCATTATTTTCTATCCTCCTAATCTATTTGAAAAATATATTTTGTGAATCCTATGATGAATACTTCCCCGTATCCTTTATAAACAAGGGATATGTCCCTTTTATGCCTTAGGTACATAAGGATATTCATTGAATTCATCCAATGTGATTCACCAGATTCAACATGATATCTTCATACCTTTTTCTTGGAATGAGAAACATCAATACTATTAAATTCATTATAATACATGATATATAATATCATATAAATATTAGTTTTACCACTCATCTTCTCACACTCTATACCATTTTCAACTTCCAGGATCTTATGCACTAGTGTCCTCCATACCTATCAAATACACTTACATGATTTAGGTCTTCACACACACACTCACTACTACACATCCCTATAACTAAAAACATTAGGTAATGTCCATTATTGGATAAAAAACCCTTGGGGCATTACTGAATTCCCCTTGGTTTATCTATGAGGTTTCCCTTTGGTTGATGATTGACCATGTACGACCAAACATCATTGTCGAGTCTCCATGTTTTGTTTTCCATTGTTCAGTGTTTCTATCTCAAATGAATTTTTTTAAACGTCAAAATTCTTCATTAAAATTTTAAATAATTAATTTAATTTTGTATATTTTTTCAAAAATTATTTCAAAATATTTTTACCTAAAAAATTATAAATATAATGATATAATGTGAAAATTAGTAATGAAATTCAAAATTTAATTCATTTGAACTATAAAAATATATACTTGAATTATGGAGATATTTTTTCCTATTATATATAAATCAATTGATTTATAATTCAAATATCATCAATAGTTTCCCTTTCATATCTGTTATCATTAAATTATTTTCCAATTTAGGTAACTAAAATTATTAATTATATTACCCATAATCATTAATTTACTGTTGTGAAAATATTGGTTTCCATAATCTATATTTTTTATTGAATTTTTAGCATATTAGGTGGTTGGTAATGATATAACATCAATTCACATCAAGTAGATATCATATTTAAGGTGAATAAACTATGATAAATTTTAAACACCATTACCATGTCACGCGTTAATGAACTGTGTGATATTAGAATCAACATAGATTAGAATTAAATTATGGGTCAAATATAAGGCCCCAACCTTAATCATTACTTAATATTGAGTTATTTCAAGAATAAACATTGAGGATCTTTTCAGGTTTAGTGTTTTAGAGAATTAGATCATAAATCATGCATTACACTCCACATTTAAACAAAGTTGTTACATAAAATATAGTACTCATTTTTTCCATCTTCGGAAACATATTTAAAATAAAACATAGATTCTTTCTTGACACTTCCTTGACACAATCATCACATCATGTACCTTTCCCTTGACATGTGAAAAACATTTCAAAAACATGGGATGAGCATAAAAAGCTCAGCAAGGGATATGAAAATATGAAATGAAAACATTAATCCATGTATGAAATCATACTTTACTCATAAATCATAAGTATTTTAACATACCTCATCAAATCATGAATAAATCAGATAAATCATAAGACATAAAGGTAACTTGAGGCATTCATAACATTCTTACATAGGGAGTAACCCTCATGGTTACATTTGGAATACCCATCACAGTATATTCCCTAAATCTCTTTGGATAATCCTTAATGTTTAACCCCATCGCATTACCCAATGCGTTGGAGAGCTATATCAGGCTCACTCGCCGTTAGTTTATCACGGAACCACCCATCTTCATAACAATGCCCAAGAACCATAACATAATAGTATCACATAAAACATGCATAAAGGAAACATTACAAGATATCAATAACACATCGATATAATAAAACTATTATCAAAACCATTTACAATACCAAATTAAAAGAAAAGTAAAACAAGGTATTTATTTTTCATTTAAAAAAAGTTATGGCTTGTAGACGAAGCTGAAACTCAAATAATGGTCATGGTGGCGGAGAAGTCATTGTCGCCGCATACGTATGACAAAAGAACATTCCCTTTTGTCATTTAGTAAAATATTAATATAAAAAATATTACTTTTTAATAAATTTAAAATTAAAATGGGTTTATACACCGTATAAAAGAAAGTTATGTATAAAACAAAATATGCCTCAATGAAAGGAGATTGAGAAGAAGTCCCTTACCTTGGGTCTGACTTCACTCGATCATTGTTTAACCTCCTGAATAATAAAATTGAGTTAATTTATACTTGCTTAAGAACATTTTTCATGTTCATTATTCCTTTCTATATCACTTATTACCATGTTATGAACACTATGTAATTATTTATGTTAATAATGGTCGTTTTGTCGATCATGGGTACTTGAGACAAAAATAAACTCTTTATTATTACAATTTGTTCATGTATCCATTATATCCAGAGTTATATCCAAGATTTAGATAACATATATATCATATATATCCAGTATATACATGAATTTATAATATTACATAACATTTAGAGATAAGAAATGAAATGCACCGTTCCTGGAGACGGTAAGCCGTACGTATGCATGAATGCTACTTTCATTTCTATTTCATATTTTATGGAATGGAATCATAATGATATAATGTTATATTATAATTCCTGTATAATATTATATATAATATCATTAACTCCATTGTTTATACGTCCCACATATGGCATTAACGAATCAAATCACTTTGAGGGGGTGGTAGTCTCCACTTCCTAAAATGAAGATATCACTTTTACCCAAAATGTATGCCATAAAGGTATTCCATAAACAAAAAATAAATAAGCTTAAGGAAATCATAAACATATTATATATAATATATAAATAGAGTGACATCATAATTACAACATTTTAAGGTGTTAAAAGTATACTGAACAATCATCGTTTCGTGAGGCAGAAATTCGCCATCCACGGAAACAATATGTTCTTTAACCATCAGATGTAGGAGTGTGTAAGTGTAGATCGAATCCTTCTCATAAAAACATCCTAGTATATTTAAGATACTTGTGTTGTTACAAAATAAATTAATTAAAAGAGTTTAGGAGGTTGGATAAGAAAAATAAAAAAATGAACACTAGTGAAGACATTACCCTTGAATTGGGTAACTCCTCATGGTTTGAACGAAAATTGTTTTATGAATAGATTCATGCCTATGGTAAGGAATCTAGGATGAAGAGAGGGATATGGAGAGATAAAATGAGCAGACCTTGGCTGATCCAATGGCTTGATAGGTGTGTGTAAAGAGGAATAGGTGGGGGCCTTTTATAAGAGGATAGGTGGGGCACTCTTGCAATGTTATAAAACATTGCTTTATATTAAAATGATTTTTCGATTTTAAAGGACCCAGATTGATATATTTCGAGGATAAGGTGATAAGGGTTCGAAATATACTCTTCTAATAGGACATTGACAAGTTTATGTCTTAGATTTTACATTATCGTTTCATTTTATTTAAATCGTTCATTAATGATTTAATCGCAGCATCATCATGATGTCATAAATAATTTAATTTATTTAATGTATAAAAATTCTAAAAAAATACTATGATATAGGAAATATTTTTAGCTTTCCAATGACTATTTATTGTCCAGAAGATCATTTATGTAAACAAAATTATAAAAGTTTTACTCAGGTGAGACATTCTTTAGTGATATTCTCCTTTCTTTAAAAATAAAATGATAAAGTGTCACTTTCACCCAAAAGTGATTCCATGGGGTCCCTAAGTTTTGCACAAGGAATCCCATGGTCGGCCATGACACAACCCGTAGCATTAGGACACATGTTGGGGTCATTTTTTATTATTATGTTATTATTTTATTACCCTTAACTACCCGATTACTAATTAATCACGATAATTAAAGATAATTACTGTCGTTACTATTCATAATGTCCAAAAACAAAAGAGTCATAATTAAAAAATTTGGACCTTCTAATTCCAAATAAGGAATCCATTTTAAAAAATTCCAAACATAGGATTTTAAATAATTAATATAAAAATAATTCCTGTTGTCAAAACAAATAGTGGGTTTTTTTGAAACAATATCTATGAAAAGTTTTGCACTTGTTTATGCCCAATTCCAAAGTGAAATTAATTGTAATGAACAAAATTGGATTAAATAGTAAAAATATATTTTAATTAAACTTTAAAAAAATTAAAAAGATAATCTAACCATATTATTAAATTAGATAAAAAATCAGTTTTGATGTAAAATGCAGTATTTTGCACTATTCATTAAAAAATGAACATGGCTAGAAAAATACCAAAAATTATCCCAAGGTAAATTTTAATGTCCCAATAATAAAGATTAAATTTATTTTGACAAATAGAGATTATAAAATTGTCAAAATATATATTTAAAAATGATTCTCCATTAAAAGGTGGCGAAACAATCTTCTAAAAATATTAGTGTATTCCATGTTTAAGATTGGATTTATTCTCATATTAAGCCCCTAAAAAACTATATAATTCATAAAAATACATAGATAAGAATATATATTATTCATTACTTACTTGGGATGTTACATCCTTCCCCCTTTAGAAAATTTTGTCCCTGTAATTTAATTACTTATCAAATAAGTGGGGGTATTTATCCCTCATTACATTTTCAGATTCCCTTGTTGCCTCTTCACTCATGTGTTCTTCCACAAAACCATAACATGATGAATCACCTTATTCTGTAAAACATTCTCCTTGTGGTCAATAACCTGGACAGGTTGCTCCTCATAAGGTATATTCTCTTCCAGCTGAACTACCACTGGACTAAAAACATGAGATGGATCTGGCATGTACTTCATTAACATTGAAACATGAAAAACATTGTGTACCAGAGATAAACTTGTAGGTAAAGCCACTCGGTAGGAAACAGATCCAACTCTCCAGAATTTTGTATGGTCCAATGAACCTTGGAATCAGTTTTCCTTTCTTACCAAATCGCATCCCACTTTTCCATGGTGATACTTGGAGAAAAACATGATCACCTACCTCAAAAGAGAGATCCTTCCTCCTGTTGTCTGCATAACTCTTCTTCCTTCTTTGAGATGTTCTCATGTGTCTCTGTATCAACTGAACTTTTTATGCCAACTCTTCTACCAATTCTGGTCCCATCAACTTCCTTTCTCCCACTTTATCCCAGAAATATGGAGTTCGACACTGATTCCCTTATAATGCCTCTAATGGTTCCATGTGTATACTGGAATGAAAACTGTTATTATAAGAAAACTCAATCAAAGAAAGATGTTGGTCCCAACCTCCCTAATAATCCATCGAATAAGTACGTATCATATCCTCCAATGTTTGAATCATTCGTTCTGACTGCCCATTTTATTGAGGATGAAAAGATGTACTAAAATATAATTCAGCACCCAATGACTTCTGAAGGCCTTTCCAAATTTTAGAAGTATACCTAGGATCATGATTAGATACAAAGGAGAGATGAACTCCATGTAACCTGACTATCTCTTTAAAATAAAAATGGGAAAGTTGATCAAGGGAAAAATTATCTCTTATAGTAAGGAAGTGAGCATATTAATTCAAGCGATCAACAATAACCTAGATTGCATTATTACCTCGAGGTGTCTTCAGAAATCCCACAACGAAGTCCATGGATATATTATCCCATTTCCACTCTGGCACTGGTAAAGACAGAAGCATCCACTTCAGTATCTTCTGCTCTAATTTAACCTGTTGACAAGTCAAACACTTCAGAGTAAAATCAGCAATATCTCTTTTCCTTCCGTCCCACCAGTAATACTCCAGAAGATCTCTATATATCGTAGTACTGCCTGGATGAACTGAAAACGTAGAACTATGAGCTTCACGTAACAACTCTCTCTTCAACTATGAATCACACAACACACAAAATCTCCTCCCAAATCTCAAAACACAATCATTATCAATGTTGAATTCAGGCAACATACCATTTTGAACCAAATCTACCTTTTTCTGCAACTCATTATCTTTCTTTTAGGCTTGTTTAGTTTTGTCTGATAGAGAAGATTTCACTAATACCTGAAACAAAACAGAAGGACATCCTTCACCAACAACATATATGCCAAATTTCATCAAATAATTAACCAAAGGATCACGTTCCAAATGCAACATTGTTAATGAATCATTACTTTTTCGACTCAAGCCATCAACCACTTTATTTTCCTTTCCTGGATGGTAAAGAATTGTACAATCATAATCCTTGATTAATTCTAACCATCTCCTATGTCTCATGTTCAATTATTTCTGAGTGAATATATACTTTAAACTTTTTTTTATCATTATATATTTCACACTTTACACCATACAAATGATGCCTCCAAAATATTAAAGCGAAAACAACAACAGCTAATTCCAAATCATGTGTAGGGTAATTTACCTCATGAGTTTTCAAATGACATGAACCATAAGCAATTACCTGATCATTCTGTATTAGGACGCAACCAATCCCTTTCAATGAAGCATCACTATAGATAAAAAACTCCCTATTCCTGGAAGGTAGTGCCAAAACTAGAGCATTCACCAACCTTCTTTTCAGCTCCTGAAAACAATCATCACATTCTTTTGTCCAGATAACCTTAAGACCCTTCTGAGTTAGATTAGTCATTAGACTAGATAACCAGGAAATATTTCTAACAAACCTTCGGTAATAGCCTACTAAACCAAGGATGATACGAATCTTAGTTACATTTTTGGGCCTTGGCCATTCTTCCACAACCATTGTTTTTGCAGGATCAATAGTTATCCCATCTTTAGAAACAATGTGACCAAGGAATGAAATTTTATGCAACCAGAACTCACATTTGCTGAATTTCCATACAATTTTTTTTAAGGTCTACAAAATAACCCATAAATGAATTTCATGCTCCTATTTACTTTTAGAAAACACCAAAATTTCATCAATGAAAACAACCAAAAAAGTTTCCAATAACTCGTGGAAAATTCTATTCATAAGGTCCATGAATACAGCAGGTACATTGGTTAGCCCAAATGGCATAACTACAAATTCATAATGGCCATATCTTGTACGAAACGCAGACTTTAGAATATCTTTTTCATTTACCTTCAACTAATGGTACCCCAATCTCAGGTCAATCTTTGAAAAATACTGAGCTCCATGGAGCTGATCAAACAAATCATCAATATGAGCAAAAGGATATTTTTTCTTAACAGTGATGCTATTAAAGGCTCTATAATCAATGGAAAGTCTCATAGAACCATCTTTCTTTTTAACAAATAAGACATGAGCACCCCATGGTGATGTGATAGGTCAAATGAAACCATTATCTAATAAATCATGAAATTGATCCTTCAACTCTAAAAGTTCACTTTGTGCCATTCGATAAGGGGTTTTGAAATTGGCTTAGAATCAGGAACTAAGTCAACAGTAAATTCAACTTCTTAATCTGGTATTATTCCAGGAAACTCATCAAGAAAAACACCAGGATACTCATTTACCACTGGCACATCATTAATCTAAACAGTTCCATTGTTTTCAACAATATGTGCAAGGTAACATTCATTTCCATATTTTACAGGTTTCTCAGCCTCTTGATATGTTATATACAGTAAGGGTTCATTCTTGTACACAAACTGAAAGCCTTTCTGAAAAGAAACTTCTTTATCTCTACAGTAAATCTTAGCATGGTAAATAGAAAGCCAATCCATACCTAGTATAACATCAAACTCTACTAGATGTAAAACAATAAGGTTTTCAAGTAGGTTCTTTCCACATATAAGTATAGGAAGATTCTTATAAATTCTTTTTGGATCAACATTTTCCCCAGGTGTTTTTTCCAGAATTTCCGGAGTCATTTCTTGAGATGGTATTCCCATTTTACTAGAAAAGTTTTCTGAGATGAAAGAATGTGTAGTCCCTGAATCAAACAACACACTAGAATAATCTGAAAAAACAAAGTACTTGATACCACTTCATTTGATGGCCCAACATCTACTGAAGTAGTTGCAATGGATTCCACCTCCCCTTTCTGTTTATAGTCTAACTGCTTCCTATCACTCGAGTTCTTTGTCGAACACTCGTTTGCATAGTGACCCATCTCATTACACTTAAAACATTTCACTAACTTTAAATCAGATTTGGTCTTACCATCACCCTGAACTTTTTCAGTGTAATCATGAGCCTTATGTCCCATATTACCACATCAGTAGCACTTTCCATAATTCAGAAGACATTCCCCTGCATGCCTTTTACCACATTTATCACAAACTGGAAACATAGTTTTCTTACCATCATACCTTTTTGAAGAATTCTTCCCTTTCTCCTGCCACCTCGGTCTCTTCTTCTATTGGTTGTTATAGGAAACATGATCATCAGAAAACTCCATTTCCACCTTCTCATCACATCAAACAATTTTTCATAAATTTTGAACTCACGAGAAGCTAATGCCATTCGATATTTTGGCTTTAATCTTGAGTATAAACTATTGATTTTAATATCAAGGTCTCGGATAAAATTTGGATCATACCATACCAATTGAGTGAACCTCTCTTCATAAGCATCCAGTGAGTCATCCGCTTTCCTCAATTCCAGGAATTTTTTTTCCATCCTAAGTCGAACAGCCTTAGGAAAATACTTCTAAAGTAACATACCTTTGAATTCATCCCAGTCCAGAGCATCAATCTCATTACATCCTTGATATTTTTATCCATCGACCACCACTGATCTGGTTCACCCTCCAAACGATAAATAGCAAGACTAACCTTTTGATTGTCTGAACAACACATGACATCGAAAATCTTCTCCAGTGCTTTAGTCCACCCTTCAGCTAGCATAGGGTCCGATGATCCTCTAAATGATGGGGGATGTTGCCTCATGAAATGTTCCACCACTAACATGTTCCTCTGCGGTTGATTTGGATGATCTCGTGCAATTATACAACCACCCTTTATCTCTTGAGTCAACTACGCCATTATTGCAAGAAACTCTTCAGTTCCAATTTCGACCATCTAAGGATGCTGATTCGGAAGGTCATTTCCTTCTGTATTCCTTCCTAGAACTTCTTCCATGTTTACTTTGCGGAAAACCATTCTGAACAAACATGTCATAGATGAAGCAACATGGTAATCTTCAAATGTTATATCATTTCAATTTGACCATTAAAAAATCTTTTTGGATAATCATTTAAAAGAATTCTAACTCCTAATGTTATCTAAACCGACCTTTGATACCAGCTATAAGGCACCGAACTTAAACATTACTTAATCTTGAGTTATTTCAATAATATACATTGGGGATATTTTCAGGTATAGAGTTTTAGAGAATTAGATCATAAATCATGCATTACACTCTACAATTAAATAATGTGGTTATATAAAAGATAGTAATCATTTTTCCCATCATTAGAAACATATTTAAAATAAATCCTAGATTCTTTCTTGACACTTCCTTGACACTATCATCACATCGTGTACCTTTCCCTTGACCTGTGAAAAACATTTCAAAAACATTAGATGAGCATAAAAAGCTCATCAAGGTATATAAAAGTACGAAATGAAAACATTAGTCCATGTATAAAATAATAAATTACTCGTAAAACATAATCATTATAACATACCTCATCAAATCATGAATAAATCATCGAAATCATAAGACATAAAGGTAACTTGAGGCATTCATAACATTCTTACGTAGCGAGTAACCCTCATGGTTACTTTTGGAATACCCATCACAGTATATTCGATAAATATCTTCAGACAAACCTTAACGTTTAACCCCTTCGCGTTACCCAATGCATTGGAGAGCTATATCGGGCTCACCTACCCTTAGTTTATCATAGAACAACCCATCTTCATAACAATGCCGACGAACCATAACATAATCGTATCACATAAAACATGCATAAAGGAAACATCACAAGATATCAATAACACATCGATATAAAAAAACATTATCAAACCAATTTTCAATACCAAAACAAATGAAAAGTAAAACACGGTATTTATTTTTCATTTAAAAAAAAGATATGGCTTGTAGAGAAAGTCGAAACTCAAATAATTGTCACGGTAGCGAAGAAGTCGTTGTCGGCGCATACATACAACAAAAAAACATTCCCTTTTGTCATTTAGTAAATGATTCGTATAAAAAATATTCCTTTTTAATGAACATAAAAGTCAAATGGGTTTATACATCATATAAAATAATGTTGTGTATAAAAAAATATTCCTCAATGAAAGGAGATTGAGACAAAGTCCCTTACCTCAGGTCTGAATGGACACGATCATTCTTTAACCTCCGGAATAATAAACATGAGTTAATTTATACTTGCTTAAGAACCTTTTTCAGGTTAATTATTTTGTTTTATATCTCTTATTACCATGTTATTAACACTGTGTAATTATTTATGTTAATAATGGCCGTTTTGTCGATCATTGGTACCTGAGTCAAAAATAAACTCTTTATAATTACATATTGTTCATGTATCCATTATATCCAGAGTAATATTCATGATGTAGATATCATATATATCATATTTATCCAGTATATACATGCATATATAATATTACATAACATTTAGATGTTAGAAATGAAATGCACCGTTCATGGAGACGGTAAGCAGTACATACGCATGAACGCTCCTCTTATTTCTATTTTGTATTTTATGGAATGGAATCATAATGATATAAAGGTATATTATAATTCCTGTATAATATTATATATAATATCATTAACTACATCCTTTATACGTCCCACATATGTCATTAACGAATCAAATCACTTTGAGGGGGCGGTAGTCCGCATTTCCTAAAATGAAGATATCGTGTTTACCCATAATAGAAACCATAAAGGTATGCCATAAATGGAAAATAAATAAGCTTAAGGAAACCATAAACATATTATATATCATATATAAATATAGTGACATCTTAATGGACACCTTTTAAAGTGTTAAAAGAATATTGAACAATCATTGTTTCGGGAGGCAGAAATTCTGCATCCACGGAAACAATATGTTCTTTAACCATAAAATGTAGGTGTGTGTAAGTTTAGATCGAATAATTATTATAAAAACATCCTAGTATATTGAATATACTTTTTTTGTTACAAAATAATTGAATAAAATGTGTTTAGGGGGTTAGAGAAGCAAAATAAAACATAAGAACACAAGTGAAGACATTACCTTTAAATTGGGTAACTCCTCTTGGTTTGAACTGAAAGGGATTCTTGAAGAGGTTCCATCCTAGGGTAAGGATTATATGATGAAGAGAGTGATGTGGAGAGATAAAATGAGTAGATCTTGGCTGATCCAATGGCTTGAGAGGTGTGTGTAAAGAGGTAGAGGTGGGGGCTTTTATAAGAGGAGAGGAGGGACACTCTTGGAACGTTATAAAATGATACTTTATATTAAAATGAGTTTCGGATTTTAAAGGTCCCACATTGATATATATCTAGGATAACAAGATAAGGGTTCGAAATATACTCCTCCAATAGGTCTTTTACAAGTGTATGTCTTAGATTTTACATTATATTTTCATTTTATTTAAATTGTTCATTAATGAGGTAATCGCTGCATCATCATGATTTCATAAATAATTTAATTAATTGAATGTCTAAATATTCTAAAAAAATACTATGATGTAGGAAATCATTCTATATTTCCAATTACTATTTATAGTCCAAGAGATAGTTTAGTTATACAAAATTAAAAATGTTTTACTCAGGTGATACATTCTTTAGTGATATTCTCCTTTCATTTAAAATAAAATGATAAAGTGTCACTTTCTCCCAAAAGTGATTTCATGGGGTCCCTAAGATTGGCACAAGGCATACCATGGTAGGCCTTGAGACAACCAGTAGAATTATGACACATGTTGGGGTCATTTTTTATTATTATGTTATTATTTTATTACCTTTAACTACCTGATTACTAATTAATCACGACAATTAAAGATAATTACTGTCGTTACTATTCATAATGTCAAAAAAAAAGAATTTTAATTACATAATTTGGACTTTATGATTAAATATATGGAATCCATTTTATCAAATTCAAAACACAGAAATTTCAATAATTAATTTAAAAATAATTCCCATTGTCAAAACAAATAGCGGGTTTTTTTGAAACAATATATATGAAAGGTTTGGCACTTTTTTATGCTCAATTTCAAAGTGTAATTATTTCTAATGAACACCATTGGATTAAATGGTAAAACTATATTCTAATTACACTTTAAAACCAATTAAAAAGATAATATAACCATATAATTAAATTAGATGAAAAAGATGTTTTGATGTAAAATGCAGTATTTCCACTATTCATTAATAATGAACATGGTCAGAAAAATACCAAAAATTAACCCAAGGTAAAATTAAATGTCCCAATCATAAAGAATAAGTTTATTTTGACAAATAGAGCTTATAAATTTGTCAAAATATACATTTAAAAATGGTTCTCCATCAAAAGGTAGCAAAACAATCATTTAAAAATATTAGTGTATTCCATGCTTAAGATTGGATTTATTATCATTTTAAGCCTCTAAAACACTATATAATTCATAAATAAACATAGATAAGAATATATTATTCACTAATTACTTGGGATGTTACATCAAATATCATTCCATGAATTAGAATATAATACTATATACAAATTTCCTTTATAAGTTTTCTTATATGTGTTTTTAATTCATTTACCCATATGGATTCACTTCTATTTCTTCAAATCATGAACCCAAATTTTTCTTCTAATATACATAGGAATATAAATTCATGACACACATTGGATCAAGTTATTAGACATTAAGTGCTATTTTCGTTGATTACTATTTGTTTGAACATTCTATAAATATTTCTGAAAATATATCATCAATAACACCCCAAGCTACCAAAATAAAGATACAATGCTTTTGATGTCTAGGATACCTGATATCATGATACGAATATGTGTAATTTATTATTTACTTGATTTTATCATAGAATATGAAAAAATAATTGTTTTAAAAAAACAATTAGGAGAAAATTATATTAAAAACATGTAAAATGTGAAATTATAAAATATTAATAATTGAATCACTAATCCTTCTCTTCCTGTAATATAAAATATTACATTATAAATAAAAAATTTATAATTATTTTATGGAGTAATTTTCCACCAAAAATAATTCATGAAATTATTTCTAGACCCACTAGTATTTAAAAAATATATATCAATTTATATTTAATCTTAAATAATGGGAATATACTAATTATGTTTTTGTTTGCTGATTTTTAATCTTTTAGAAGAATTTTTGTAGGAAAATAAAATACCCAAGACACTTCATGTCATATTTCATTCACATGAATGTATGATCAATTAATTGTTACATAACATTCAGGTTGATCAAACCCTTCGTGGTCAACCATTACATCATTTACCCTCTCAATATCAAGGACGATTTTGATTTCATTAATAAATAAATTTCATTACATATTTTTAAATGGTACATAGAATAATCCTAATAGTACCACCATAATTATGTGAAAATTTTAATTTCCTTGTAGTCACTATGTCACCACCCAAATAATATTTTTGTATGTTGAAGAATTAATACATTAAACTTTAATGCTTTATATTGTTATCACAAATAAATACATTTATATAATTTATTAATTGGATCATTGAAAACTTTAAACAAACCCTGATTAGAAGAGTGAATAAAATAATAGATTATTATATTATAATTAATCACCCATGGAATATACCCATGATGAACATAAATATCTATATAATTGTTATATTAAATTCCTAATAAATAAATTAATAATGTTTTTCCTCGCATTATTATTTTATATTATTATAAATTTAATATCCATGAGTTGATATTATTATCTTGATAATATATTCCTAAATAAATGATCCTCCTTCTAGTAGAAAATTAAAGTAGTTGAGATTCACTTATTTATTCCAAAATTACTGAATTTAAGATCCTTATCATGGTAGAAAATTTTTCAAATTGTGATCATCCTCTTTTTGTTATATCAGTTATTTGAGATTCTCCTAGATCTTTTACACAAAATATAAGATTTTAGATCTTACACTTGGTTTAAAATTCTTCCATCATCAATGATCAAATTCTTGGAAACAAATGAAATAAGGTCAAAATCCTCACTATTGGAATCCTACTCTCCAAATGTGTTTTACATAAGAATTATTTTATTAAATAAAGTCCATAAAAATGAGATCCATAGTACCATATAATCGTATATTTTTATTAGAAATGAATCAAATAATTATGGGTGGAGTGGGGGTAGGTTGTTTTTATAGGCACCATAAAATGAGACAACTAAAATTTATCTTTATGTTCACGGTGTGATCCCTATCTAGATAAAATACGTTATATATTGTAAAAATGTATCTTAGTACACAAAAAATTAAATTGTTTATATATAGGTTCTTATAGATTACACAAACACAATGGGATCAATATTCATCAAAATTATTCCAAATTATATTGAATGGGAGAAAGAACATAATATTAGTGATATAAAATTTATTCAATAAAAATAAATAGATTCATTTTTTGGATGTTTGGACATATGTTTTCCTTAAAAACTTAATTTTTTAACCATGCATAGTAGCTAGGTTATAAATTGTACAACTACCATTGTTGGGATAGCTTGTGGAGCCAAAAAGGGCATAAAAATTAAATTTTATAGTCATTTTAATGTGGAAATATTATAAAAGAGGTGTTCCAAATTCAATTCAATGAACATTACATATTTAATTATTATAAAAAAAATATAATCCCACATGAAAGATACCATTACATGATAATTTACATCCCATCCTCATCGCAAGTTTATTTGTTTTGGTTTCCATGACCTCAAGATTGCATCATCTTGCCAATTTCCTTCATTAATCTTCCCCACCGCCTCACACTTTTTCCCAATATATACTCCATGTGTTTCTATTACTTTTGTAAACACACCACACTTGAATTCACCTGTCACATGGCCACAAGGGTATTTATGAGCTATTATGTGTTCTTATAATTCATTTTCCAACAAAAATCCCCTTCAACTCCCATTTTAGGAAGATTCCAATGGATGTGGACTCTCCATGACACTATGTTCCCACTTCGTTTTTCTCAATTTCTAGATCACACATATTTCCCTTAGTTAATATTTTTTTTAAAACTCTCTAGATGTATTTCAAAATTTTAATCTGAATTTTGTATGATGGTTTTATACTTATAAACATTGTTATATACAATTCCACCAAATTCCATTACATGGGAATATGTGAAATAACACTTGTAATTTGTTCCAGAAATAGGAAGGGTGATTTAATTTGGAACTCATACTTACCTTTAGTGGATCCGTGGTCAAAACATTAGAGATCATCTATGGTTTCTATTTTTATTGAAATATCATGGATTTTGTGATTCCCATTCTCAAATGATATTCAGGGAAACTATCTACCATGAGTCTCTATCAGTGATACACATAACTTTAAAATGTAGTCAACTATGGAGACCATGATACGATAGTAAAATAATAATTCTCAAAATATAAGTGGCTCATCTAGGATCCCATTTCATCCAATTCACTTTACTAGTATAAAATAATTTTTTGACCTATGAATTTGATGAACTCATCGACAATTTTTCTCAAGGTCCCCCCCTCTGGAATTTTAGTGCAATTTACCTTACTAATTGGATATTAAACTTGAGTAACTAGCTGAATTTTAAATCTAAGTGATCTATATGATAATATATTTAATTGATATTTGATTTCATTTTTTTTATTCCCTATACTATATGACTATAGAATAGAGTTGATTTTATTATAATACAATAACGAGAATTTATCTCCTTGAATATATAGTTGTTATTTTCCATTCATATTCCCAAATACTATCCAGTTGGATTATTCTGAAAAGCTAAATTCCCTAAAATCACTTCAATGGCCTCTATAACAAGCCTCTATTTGTCATGTAAATCACTTCACTACTTTCCATAATATTTATTTCAAATTAAACTCATATTGTAATCAATAAAAATATTGATGGAATTTATATTTCTAACTTCACCAAAAAAATTACATTTATGAAATATTAGAATAATATTTATTCGTTGTAAGGAATTCTAATATAATATAATAGTGATTCTCGATAAACGTTTTCCTTGACCCTATAGGCCTCTATCTTTGTTGAGTTATGAAATATATAATATTGTCCATTATTAGTATATATTATGATTTAAAGATACCCATTTGTAAGGAAGATATTTTCTCATTAGAAAAAACCAAACATAAATAGGGACTATAATTTATTTCCATTATCTCAATATATCCCCAAGAAGATTACATGATTATTATCATCAACCTATCCACTAGATATATATTACTTAAACTCTATAAAATGAACTCATTGATGATCCTCCATGTCTATAGGGTTTACCAAAGTCCCATTTCATCTAATGGGCTATATATATTATCTTACACAACTCAGATGTGAGAAAGTATTTCTTAACATATTCAATAAATATCACATGAATTACGACTAATTAATATAATACTACCTAAATATGAGGATATATTATCTCTATTTCCATAAATATATCCACATATGTGAATTTTGATACTCATTAATGGTAATTTTATGTATATATTTCAAAAGAAACATCCAAATGTAGTAATATTTAATGAACAAAATAATATATGAAATCCCAAATGGTGGGTTTACCCCCATAACCTCACTAATTAGAGATTAACATGTTGAAAAATAATTATAGTTGGAATAATCCACTTAAGAACATCAAGTAACAGGCATGAAGAACATAATTTTTATCATATTAAAATATTTCTTCCAAACCAAAGGTTATTATTGCATTTTTTTAGGTTAAGGCATTAGTCAGTGTGTCAATGATGATACCCTATATAGAAAATTTGATTACATTGACCTAAAAACAATAGAGAATCACTTTAGTGGTTATAAATCCAAACATTACAATTCATCTATTAATGTAGGCTTGGGTTCTTGGCTTAGACCACTACAACAACATTTTCATAAGAAGTGTGATAACATATTTAATAGTAAAAACCACATGAAGCTACTTATAAGTTATACATATCAATACACATAATTATATATATATATATATATATCCATAATGTTCTTAAAATCTATTATATAATAAATGACTAGAGGATTTTTATAATAATTTTAGCTCACATCTCCTCCATTAAAGAAAAAAACATTTCCCAACTGTGATTTTTTTATCCTTATAATATATTTGGAAACTAGAAACCATATATCCCAATAGGAATAGTTATCTATTTTCCATATAAACAAGTATTATATAATTTTAGGCCTTAGTTAATTTAGTATATTCATTATATCCATCAAACGAGGCCCACTATACTTTCTTGATATCTTCTAATCATTATCATGGCTTAAGAAACAGGAAACCTAATACAATGTATAAAATAAGTGATATAGAATATCATAGAAATATAATGGATTCCACTCAGCCTATATCCATATCTACCATTTTCCCCATGTTATACCATGTGTACCAATGTGTTCCATGCCATACCGCCACTCCCTCGAGATCTGGGTCTCTACACACAAGAACAACTATATATTCCTATACTGATAAATAAAATGGAATTTCAATTCAATGTTAAACAAAACTTGGGTCTTGACTTTATTCCCCATGGTCTATGTACGTGCATTTCCATTAAGATGAGGTTTGACCTGGTGTGGTCAGATTTTTGGGAAGGCCACCTGTTTCTTTTTCCATATTTCATAATTTCATTCTCAAAAGAAAATTTAAAAAACAAATAAAAATCCTTCTGTAAAATTATAGATAATTTTTTTAAACTACGATTTAAAAATATTGTTACCAATAAATGATATAAATATATAAATATATTGTTAAAATAAATAATTACATTCCAAATTTAATTATATTGATTAATAAAAAATATATGTATGAATTAAAGGAATCATTGTGCCAATTATATATGATAATAATAGAGCCATATTACAAATATCATTAATAGTTTATATTTGTTATTCCATATCATCCCATTATTTACTAGTTCCAATAAAATACAATATAGTTTATATTATCCATAATCCTCAATTTAATTATGTGAGAATATTTCCTCTTTTATCCATCATTTTGACTATAAAAGTTTAGCCCTATATATCATTGATAATGATATCAATTCAATTCACATCGATTTAATTACATTTTCCAGTTGAATAACCTACCATAAAATTTTAAAATCCAATTTTATATCACATAAGAATGAACAATGTGATGTGATAATAACAATAATCTAGAATTAAAATGCGAGTAAAACATTTTTCCAAAAACTATGATATAATACTATATTCAATTTTCTTTTCTATGATTTATTGTATGAGTGTTTGGTTCATCAATCCACATAGGGTATGATCTAATTTTTTTCACAAATCATGAAACCAATTATTATTCAAATATATAGGAACATAAATTAAATCCAAAAATTGGTCAAAGATATGTAGCGAAACATAATATTCCATTTTACTCCTATTTGGGTCAATAGAAACCAAATACTTTTGATAAAGGTAAAATATATAAAACCCAAAAAACCCAAATTAAAGAGGCTTGTTTCTTGATTTATAAAAAAATTAAATGTCAATATGAGAAAATGTAATGTCTTTGTATTTCAATTTCATTAATTTCACGGAGTAATAAAAATTTTTAATCTGAAATAAATGAATGATGAAAATTTTAAAAGTCTTCTCCAAAAGACATATATTCATGGAAAATGAAATTATAGATCCTAAATGAATAATTTAAAATTCTTGTTGGTAGTTATGTTTTCACCTAAAATAATTAATGGTATACTTTCTAGACCCAATAGGCATTGAATATTTTTGAATAATTCCTTTTGTCTACTGGTTCACTAGAATATATAAACCACGTTGAGGTTTTATCATTGTTTCCATTTTAAAAATATTAATATAGGAAAATAATATTCCTAGAACACTTCATGTCATGTTTGGTATACATGAATGTATATCAATTCATTTTTTCGTAAAAATAAGGTAACTCACACCCTTCTTGGTTATCCATTTCACCATTTACCCACTCTATATCATTAATTTGTATAGTTTCATTGATCAATAAATTTCATAGATATCGGTAAAATGATAATTGAATGATATGAATACTCTCACCACAATAATGTAAAGAATTTAATTTCTATCTATCCACTAAGTAATCAATAGAATAATATTTTGTGGTATTGAATAATTATTTCATTATTTATTCATGGGTTGTTATTTTTATTCTTCAATAAATTATTATGTTGCAATTATTAATGGGTTTAATGACTAATTTGAACACCCACAATGGATTAAGTATAATAATAGATTTTCCCCTTCTAACTTACCACCGAAGATACTAGGTTACCAAAATGTTCGCTTCCATTTTCTAGATAAGGCGTCTCCATCCCATTTAATTTTTTGATAAAACTGTATGGAAGGTATTATAATATAGTACAATTAATGTTTAATGATTTTTTTCACTTATAGCATTATTTATATACCACATCACCAAAGCTGTTACATGGGATAGACTGAAATAACATTTCCAAGAAGATAAATAAATATGAATGGTTATGTAAAGAGGTACTCATATATACAATTAGTGGAGCCATTGTCACGAGTTTCGGGATACTCCAAGGATCTGATATTTATAGAAGTTGGTTGGATTTTTTTACACCCATCCTTCGATAGATCTCCATGTAAATTATCTACCTAGGGTTTCTATTTGAGACAGACATGGATTATAAATGTATTCAACTTTGGTAACCATTATAATATATTAAATGGCATAATTATTAAACTATAAATAACCACCTTGGTTTCTTAATAAACAAAGTAAATGTACATGGATATACTACACCCTTTTAACTATGTATTTTAGGACCTCATATAAGATTTTATATACGTTTAACCCCTCATGAATCGTATCCAAACATGGCCTATGAATTCGTTATTTAACTTGATTTAATAGTTTATTTTCAATATTTTTCTGTTCAATATGATAATATATATATATATATATATATATATGATTGAGGAATTTAGCTAGTTTTCAACCCTGGACAATTTTATGATTGAAATATTTGTAATCTTATAAATCTATAATAATGATTAATTTTATTCTTAAATATATAGTTGAAATTTTCTTTTCTTAAGCCACCATTCCTATCCATATAAATTATTCCAAACAAGATTAATTATAAAAAATCACATCACTGACCTACATAACAAACCTCCCAATGTCCAAAAAAATTACAATATTACACAAACTTTCATACTTTCCATTCCATAGAAATATGATAACGTATGTCATTTGTACGGAGGAATACCTCCCCATGATGTTATGTGATTCATTCATCACATATGATTTACTTCTATGGTAATAAGAATAGATTTAATAAAAATATGTGAATTATATTCCATAATAATTATTCTATAAATTCATTACATGATCTACCTTTTTTCAATTCATTGATCAAAAAAATGGAATCAATTTTCATGAATTCATATGGCCTACTATATCCATGAATTTTGTAATTAATTTTCTCTATATAAATTGATTGCATTACTATAAATAAATATATCATGATTATATATTCTGTTCATATAATTTATAAAAGTCTTGTGATGATGGATTTATGATCAATGTAAACAAAAAAAATAACTAAAGCAATGTATACACGAAAAACACATCATTTATTGCCCAAAATGTGACCATAGTAAGGAATTGTTTGTCAAAAACTAAAAATTTTCATTAGTGAATAATATAAGGAATGATAAATATGAATATTTTTAATAAATATATTTATAATTAATATATATTTATTAAACAAAAAATTATAATGTGTATGAGGGTATTTGATACATATGTTATAGGATTTTCTTCTCACTTTTATTTTTATTTGACACGTGCGTTATACACCACATGTTTCTCGAGTGTGGTGTATATGATAACCATGAATATTGTTTTTGATATATATCCTGATTAATATGGGTTAAAATTATCAATAAATTGTGCTCATTTTCATGGGTATTATGATTCGAAATATACCAATGTCATAAAGGTTTACTATTACAATTTCATTATTTAGTGAGATTTTTTTATATACGTCCATTGATGAGATACTATGCCCTACCTCTCCTGAGAAGAATTTATATTTCTATCGTATATTTATTTATAAATAATATGTATTTTTTCATTCATTTTCCCTTCATAAATTAGTATGATACCAAAAGAATAATATTTAGAATAACAATATTAATTTCAATGTTGTGTTGAAATTTATTTTTCATTATTATCCATGTCTTCTAAAAATGTTTTAAAAAAATTTATAATTATTATCAAATTATTTTTTAATTAAATTTTTAAACATTTTCAACATTTTTATAAAAAAAATTTATGAAATTTTCATGTCATTTTCCAATCAATTCCATTTTGGATTTTACATATATTTGGAAGGAATCATTATTTTTTTATATATGACATGAAATATATTATTATCCCTCTTGAATGATAAATGATTTACAAGTTCCATTATAGGATTTAAGAGTTTATTTTAATGTTAATAAGTTTGAAAATTATTTGTTATTTTTTTATAAATTATTATTTTAAAATTTTAAAGGCTATTTTACGTATGAAATGATCCATGTAATCATTCAAATTAATTTTCTATCATCGTTGACATAAATTTATGTTACATTTCGTTTTATGGTTATATAACAAAATTAAAACATAATTATTGTTTTTTAGATGGTTTTTATCAATTATCAACAGATGTTTTATAAAACCCATTCAATATCTATAGGTTATGTTGTAACAAATTTAGGTGATGGTTGTGAGACGCATTTATTTTCAATGAGTTATACTATGATGGAATTTTTATGAATTTGTTTTCAAGTGTGATTATAAGATTATTGTTTTATGGTCTTTTTCCATACATATGTCTAGTTTTAATTTTGTGATAGTAGTTATGTTATAACCAATGATGGAATTTACATTAAAACCAAGGATGGTGGTTAGGTTATTTCCAATTATTGTGGTCACGTTATAAAATAGAATGGGTGAAACATATATCTTCATTAAATGTTTTTTGTAAATCACAGTATATCATGAGATATTAATGGAAGAAAAATCAATTGGATTGATCCACAATGGAATATAGGATGATGGTATTGTCCCACAATGGAAAACATTGATCATATTTATTGTTAATGAGAAATAGAAAATGAGGCATGATCCACTTTTTTGAATATTTTGGTAGTTATCCTTAACAAATGATATAGTTTTTAAAGACAATTTTATGGAAATATTTATTAAATGTTTAATGATTATTAAAAATGATGAATACACACTCTTATGTATAATATGTTTTTGAATAATAAGGTTGTTTTCCATGACTCTGGCACATGATCCTCAGCCCAGTTGGTGAGGTATCCTTAAGTGCATCCATGAGACCTAGGTTCAAAACCAGATACATGCATATTTATGGTACTGTTTCAGGTACTATAGTAGAACTATACACTATGAGAGCACTGTAGCAGAACTGTACACTATCTAGGTACTGTAGAAGACTGTACATTATACAGTTACTCTAGCAGAACTTTACACTGTGCGGGAACTATAGTATGCACTATAGTAGTTACTGTAGTAGCTACTGTTCGGTGTTATAGCAGCTGGAACTATTCACATCAGTCCATCGGTTTGTGCTTGGAGTACTTAAGGCATTTAGGCCACCCAGGACATCAGGTCCATATGGATTTTGGGACACCTTTAAGGCCTTCAGGCCACCTCATAGCCTTCAGTCCACATTCAGTTTCCCCAAAAAGACTCTACAAAAAAAGAAAAACCCTAAAAGAGGAATCAAAGTATGTGCACTCACCAGGGCATAGCGAAATGGTTTTTTCAGAATGAGAGGGTATGGCTATGCCATCGAGACCAGCCTATACTTGCACAAGAATCCTAGCTAGACGGCCAGGAGAAGATGGAGAGATAATATCATGATAAAGATGTTGGGGAGGGTTAGTTCCTTATATATATTCTAGTTGTATTCCCTATGACCTTTGGGTCATGTAATCTCCTAAGCCTATAAGCGATGTAATATCTAAGCCTATGGGCCGTGTAAGGGTTCCCCCTCATTTAATGAAAGGGGGATTATAAAAAAAATAAAGGCCTTCATGCCATTCATGCATGAATTAGGTTTATGATTTTGTAATACTGGGAATGAACCTATTAATTTATGTTAATGATCTAATAAAACAATATTTATCTTATGATATAATATTATCATAGATTTTTATCTCTCATTTTATCCCCGATTAATAATATAATCTAACACTTTGTTGTTTTTACTTTTTGTTATTTGTTAAGAAATGATTTATGTAGGGTATTTTTTTCGGATTATAAATGTGGAAGATCATTTAAGGGGAAGTTATGGATATTTAATTAAATTAAAAGAATATTTTTCTTGTATCCCATGTTACAAAATCATTATTCTCTATAGGCATGTTTTTTTTGAAATTCAATGATTATTCTTCTAAAAAGATTTAAAATTTTTGTATGGAAATTCTGGATTGTTATACTTGGTATCGAAATAATGGTTTATTCAACCTTTTGAATAATGATATAAAATCCATTGTGAGATAAATAAAGATATTTTTAAGGATAATTATAAGTCTATGTCAATAAATATGTGAATTTAATTAAAATTTGTTGAATAATAGGTGTGATGGTTTTCAAGAAATTAAAACCAAATCTAGAAATTATAAGTGGATGTGGATTTTAAATAGTTGTTCTAAGTGTTAAAACTCCAAACAATTTTCACTTATATTGGCTCAATCATCAAATAGGTCATGAAAATAAGAACTTTTGTTAACCTGGTTTGACACTCTTAGGTTGTATGATTTGAATATTTAAAACATCTATACAAAACATTACTATGTGATTTAATAGATAATGACCTTGAATGACCTAGGTAAAACATAATGATTCATATATTAAAAAATAAGTGTAATGGTTTAGAGATGGAATATGTTATTTTTCATGATTATGTGGCCCCCCTCTATGATTATTGTTGCTCACACTATGGTATTTGGTTTTATTCATTTTCATTAACAATAGGAATTACGATAATGTTTAATACAATGGGAAATGAAATGATTTTATTCCTATGAAACCAAATATTATGGGTTTTAGAATGAAAAATATCATTTCTATGCTCAAAACAATTTCTCAATATATGAATCATGATTAATATAATAATGATAAACTATAGTAGTTACATTATGTTGAGTCATTAATTAATTAATTAAAACATAATTTTAGTGGTTCTAGTTATCTACTATCTTATGTGAAATGAAAAAGTACCACAGAAAAGTTATATTCCATTCTCAACTCGTTTTAGCTTGAATGCTTCAATTTGGGTGTTTATATTTTGGAAGGTGAAGTGAATTAGTGGTGTAATATTTTTAATAACACAAGGTAATATAATTAAGTTGAATACATGATATTGGTTGAGTCTAAGAGATTATATTCCAATTAATATTTTACCTATATCAATAAAATGATATATGATAAGTAATTATAGTAGGTAATAAAAAATGATTGTGAATCTATTGGTACATATGATGAATATTTTAAAATAAATATGATGAATGAATCTTATTTTATAATCCAACTGAATGTATGGTTGATAGATTAATCAATGGTATAAAAAAGTGTTCCAATGAAACTAGTTATATGGAAATATTATAGATACTACAGGTGGAAATTTGAATTGGAGATTCCCATTATTTCCATGGGTTTTATTGAAACAAATGTTAGGACTCATGAAAATGTTAATAAATCGCATGGTGGAATGACATTCCATCCATCTATATAGAAAAAATTTGGAAAAAAACATAGGGTAAATTTATTTAATTGATCTATGAGGAGCTTTAAATATAGTAAGGTTGGCCTTAAGGCTAGTCAATAAAAAGTTGTAGTGAAGAGGCCATTTGATACAATAGATAGAAGGAAGACATCAACTAAAAAATTATGTATGATATAATTCTTCAAATTCAAGGAGTTTCGACAATATAAAAATTAATGATAGAATCCTATAGGTAATGAAGATGATATAACACAATATCCCTTAATTTAAAAGTATAAAGGGAAATCTTATTTATTCACAATGATGGGTGTGAATAATGATAATTAGGATGAAGATACACAACAAGTCATTGTTGGGAATTTAATGTTTTATTTTTTATAATGGAGCCCTTTTAAAATATTATTATTCATCATTTAGAGTAAATTAATGTTATACAATGAATTGATTATATCCCTATGGATTGTTTCTAGAGTAATGGAATCATATTAGTTATCCAAATTTTTAATGGATGAATCCAATTATCCTAAATAATAAGATAATATATTATTTAAGGAATAAAGGTTTAATTTCCTTTTAGAAACATATATTTCTCTATGTAAGATTGACATTAGAGTTATATATACCATACTAGGTTTAATTGTTTCTGGTTGGTCAAGATTTAAATTTTTTAGGAAAATGTTATTATGTTTTATGTGGTGTAATTTTATCATGGTTAAATATATTTTGGGAGACCTATAGAAAAATAATACCAAATATTTTTTATATAATTTAGTAAAAAAAGTACTTAGAAATAATTAATCTACAATAATTGGAATAATATTATAGGAATTGGTATTCTTTAGGTTTTATATTATATTTTTTATTAGGGTAAATATGGGTTATTGAAATTTTGTAATTATATTGATATTATTTTGGAAGAATGTTATCCCTGTGTCAGTTTAAAACATGTCATATCCCAAAAGTCCAAGAGACATGAACACAAATCCAAAAGATGGAAAGAGTATATCAAATACTACTGACTTACATAGAACAATATTTATATTACGAAAAAATTTAGAGATATATTTTCAGTATGTATATTGGTTCTTAGTATTTAAAAATGTTGAGGCTTAGAGACAAAATTATAAGGGTATATTAAAACAATTACCTATACCAAAATGGATATTGGAAAACCTCCGCATTGATTTTGTCATTAGGATCCCCACAATTTTTAAATCAAAAAATCATATTGGGATTGTTGTCTATAATCATAAATTCATCATACATTATTGCTAACATATATGATTTCACTATAGACATTAATTCCATCATGTATATATTTAAAGTGGTAAGGATGCATAAAGTACCACATTATAGTGTATATATTTTTGATCTGATGTTTTCTATGATGTTAGAGAAAATAAATAAGAAAAATATTGATACATAGTTGATTTTTTTCACTTCATATCATTCACATATATATGTTCAGTCTAAAAGATCATTTAAACCCATAGAGGATATGATATGCCCTTATTTTATGGATTTCGAATGTTCATGGGATCAGAGTCTCCCATAGATAAGTATTCATAAATGAATATCATTAAATAAATCATTCAAATGGATCCTTATGAAAGAATATATGAAATTAAGTCTATAAATCTGACAATCATGTATAAATTTAGATAAAAGAAATTAGGACATGAGATTGGTGAATAAATTTTTAAAGGATTGATCCATTCAATAAAACTAAAAGGCTACACAATGTTGATAGAATAGGTATGATGAAATTAAAAAACATGATCCTAAATGGAAGAATGTAATTAGACATAGAAATATGGGAAAACTAATAACATAGTATATTGGTACCTTTGAAATCAATATTCAAATTGTGGTGGAATATTATCACTTGATGCTTCCATTGATCCTCTCTCAAGTTCATGATGTGTATTTAATATCTCTCATAATGAATTGAATTCATGATCCATAAAATGAAATAATATTATATTTCATACTACTAGAGCTTGATCAATTTTATGGGGAACAAGAAGTGGAGATTATTGATCATAAATTGAATGTTTTAAAAAACAATACCACCTACCAAGTGAATTTTATTGACGAAACCACTACCTTGAGTATTATACATTATAACTATCATGACCCTTCCTAGGGGCCCGTGACGTGACTACCCGAAGCCCGCCTTCCATAGGCCAGGGGTTGACGACAAGAACAAAGGCGTATATCCCAACAAAAAGGGAAGGAATTGCCTTTAAAATTAAACAAACACCACAGAGTAAGCCAACAGAAGTAAACACTAAGTAAACTGAGTATAAGTAAGTGCGGAAAGTAAATAGGCCAGAATACAAACCCAAACTAAATGTAAAGTACAACTGGAAAGAAAGTACAAAAACTAAAAGTAAAGCAGCAACATCGAGCCATCCACTGTTACTCCCACCTGAAGGGTGGGTAGAGATAGCCACCTCAGCTCGTCGGGTCCAGCCGTCCGCTCCGTGTACATCCCGCAAAATGATCCACCTCCAGGAACCAACTTGCTCCGCAAGCCGCCACCACGATCAGCACTGTCCGTCGTCTGCATCCAACACAACATAATGCAGGCATAGCCCGTGAAGGGGTTAGTATAAGCTACTCAGTAGGGACCTCGAGACCCTCGAAGGTCTCCCAGAATCCCCAAAAGATAATCCACAAAGGAAAGATACAATCATGAAGTGACATCCAACACTACTTAGGTATATTCCCATACATATACCTAAGTCATCAATTCTCGTTCGGATCCAGCATCCGAGCCCAAGTACAACCCAGTCCACACAAGAAAACACAACCCAATCCACACAGTAAAACAAAAAAGTAATCCGCACAGGATATGAAGTCAATATTATCGAAGATAAGGATTAAAAATTGAGACTCAGCTCACATAGGTATACATATTAGTAAGACGATAGAGATGATCATATATAGCCACTGATTCATCTAGTGCGTCAGACCCACAAAGGATCGATAGGTACTGAACCTCGCAATGACCCACATAGGATCTGACCCACATAGGATCAGTATGCACTAGCCCACACAAGACCGTTGAGCACTGAACCACACAGGATCTGACCCACACAGGATCGGTAGCACTGACCCAGGTAGGATCGCTGAGTGATGTAGTCGTCGCTGTTGAATCCACGGAGGATTTCTATACAGTCGTCATCGTCGTCGCAGTCACAGCCAGCTCTAGGGTTCCCGCACACAGCAAGCTCGTTCAGGAGGATCCGCTCCATGATATGAAGGGCTGATACATCAATTTACATGAATTATGGAGTTGAAGTATCCAAAAGTTCTGTATCTTCAATAGGAACTCAACGTCACAGACGGCGCGTCAATCTGACGTTCGGTCTGTGAGTTATTTTCTTTTTCGTCCCAGGGGCCCTGTTGGTTTTTAAGTCAAACCCTACCCGACCGAACTCCAACTGCGTCCAAAACTCGATCGGAGTAAGCCAAAAGGTCCATCTCACTAATAGGAATCCAACAAGGTCGACGAAACATCAAACGGGCGTCCAGAGCTCAAGTTATAAGCGTTTTCGCTCTGAGGGCCCGGTTGGTTTCGTGTACGAACCAACCCAGTCGAACCCAAAGTTCTCCGAAACCTCGAGTGTAATATACCAAAACGACCACCTCGATCCAAGGATCACTATGCAATAGATGGTGCATCGATCTGAGGTCTGTATCCCATGTTATGGGCAACATACCAAAATAGTCCGAAAATGGTGGGTCTAGGCCCGGTCCGACTCGACCCAACCCCCCCCCCCCCCCCCAGTCTGCCCGAACCGGGTGACCTGACCCAGTTCCAGGTCTGATCAGGCTGGGAGTGGCGTGGCCAGGCCTGGGCGGCCCGGCCCGGGGCGGCTCGGCTCTGGCCGAGTGGCCGTGCAAAGGGGGCGCTGCCCCCTTGAATGGAACTATGGCCCCCTGCGTGGGGGCCACTACATTCCAACGGACGCAGCCTAGCTCCATGTCCCCCCTCCTCAGTCCCGCACGGTCAGGGGACCAGCTGCCTGCCACCGTGGCTTCAGTCGCGGTGGCCATTTCCGGCGGCGCACCGGCGAAGTTTTCCACGGACAACCGGACGCGTTCCGGTGGTCCGTTTTCCCTTCCGTCATCACCAAAAGTCCTCTCGAGACAGTCTCTTTACTGCGAGGACCTCAAAATGCCTTTACGGACTTCTTCATCACCGCCCATCGATCCATACACCAAGAACAAAGAAATGGTCAGTTTGGATTTGTTCGTTGGTCCGCACCCACCACATTATCGGTTTAAACTTCTTCCGAAAAATTTTAAACACAATTTGAGGATATAAATCACATAGATTTAATCAAACCAAAACACCCTACCTTGAGAGTAGTTGAACGAAGGCTCGTCGCGGAATTGCACGTCGCGGAAGAAGGCGTCGCGGAAGGAGGATCGTCGCGTCGGGGTGAAAAGATTTGTCTGCGTTGCGTCGTCGATCTCCGAGGATCCGGCGTTCTTGTCGACCTTCGTTGGAGGTCGACATTCTTCGCGTTCTTCGTCGAGGAAGAAGAACTTCAAGACCTTGAGAAAATTCTCCCAAGCCTTCACGCACAACAAACCCCTTTATAAAATACAACTTTTCTTATTTTATTAACACACAAGTCAAACGTCTTTGAAATTAAAAATTGAATCAATTAATATAGTTGAATTTATTGCAACGTTTAAACCTCCCATTTAATAGAGGCATTTAATATTTAATTAAACGCACGAGTTGACTTTATTTAAAAAGGTGTTTGGGGTGCGTCACCTAATTAAAGGGGTTGAGGAAGTTGAAAGGGTGGGGCTCATGTGGGCCCCACCTCACTAATATCCTACCTAGTGGATTAGTTAGGATGTGGGTCGCACTCAACCACTTAGCTTAGGTTAACAATTCCTTGAATAAAAATAAAATCTATTGGACATAATTTTATTTTATTCTTTAGTTAACCCAATTATGTAAAACTCCACCCAAGCAAACAAAACTCCAAAAATGGTGTTCCTATGAAATTACCGGTTTTGTGATTCCATCAGTACCCTCAGAATTTGATTCCTAGCACCGGTTAAAAAGTTAGGAAAACCCGCTCGTTCGTTCACTGAACGTACCCGAGCTAATCTTCGGAAAATGATTTCGGGCACACCGGGCCTCAGAATAAGGTGCCGTCAGAAACTGAGTTCTTGTAAAATCCCAAATAAAATTAAGAAAAACAATTCTTTGAATTTTAATTGTCTTTACATTACTCCCACCTCAGGGCTTTACATCCTTGTAAAGATACATCATGAACTAGGGAAACAATTGTGTGTACCGAGCACGCATCTGAGCCTCCTGCTCCCAAGTTCTCTCCTAGAGGTTCCCGTGCTGCCATCTGATGCGCATTAGAGGAATTGCCCGTCCACATAGCACCCACTACTGTCGATCCCCGATCTCCACTGGGACCTCCACAAATGCCTCCCCATTATCAATGTCCATCTCTTCATGGTCAATGATATGCGTCATTTCATGCACGTATCTCCTCAGCTGAGATATGTGATAGACGTCGTGCACCCGGTGCAACAAAGGTGGTAGAGCCAGGCAATAAGCCACCTCGCCAATCCTGCTGAGGACTTGGAATGGTACGATGAAGCATATAGATAACTTGTCGCCCTGGCCAAAGCTCCGTAATCCACGTCGAGGTGAGACCTACAAGAAGACTTGGTCGCCATCCTTGAACTCTAGTAGCCTCCACCTCCTATCAGCATAAGACTTCTGCTGGCTCTGAGCTATCCTCATCCACTCCAGGATGACCTGGAACTTCTCCGTCATCGCCTGGACCATCTCCGGTCCCACAAGTGCTGACTCCCCAGGGTCTTTCCAGCATAGAGGTGATCTGCAAGGTCGGCCGTACAACGCCTCGTATGGTTCCATCCCGATGGTGGATTGGTTGCTGTTGTTGTACACAAAATCCACCAAGGGTAGGTGGTCCTCCCAGCTGCGACCAAAGTTGAGGACACATGCGCGGAGCATGTCCTCGAGAGTCTGAATGGTCCTCTCCATCTGACCATCCATCTGAGGGTGAAAGTCAGTGCTCAGATGTAGTTGCATCCCGAACGCCTCCTGCAACCCCTTCCAAAGCTGGCAAGTAAAGCGAGCATCTCGATCGGAGACGATAAATGATGGCACAACATGAAGCCGTAAAATCTCCTGAATGTAGAGGTTTCCCAATATCACCACTAATCCCTACTGTCTAGTGGGTAAGAATTGAGCCGACTTGGTGAGTTAGTCGACAATCACCCAAATGGAGTCGGGACCTATTGAAGTGCGTGGAAGTCCAGTCATGAAGTCTATAGATATGTCATCCCACTTCCACTCTGGGATCTCCAAGGGTTGTACCAAGCTAGGTAGTACCTGGTGCTCTGCCTTCACTTGCTGGCAGTTGAGGCATCGAGAAATGAACTTTGCCATAGCCTTCTTCATGCCCGACCACCAGTGCTGCCATCTAAGATCTTGGTACATCTTCACTACTCCAGGATGTACCGCCAAAGGGGATGTGTGAAAATCTATCATAACCTCATCCTGTAAAGCAACTGGTACCAAGGTACGTCCTCTGAAAAGGTCGTCGTGGTCTCCTCCTAAAGAGAAACCATCAGGTGCCTGTCCTAAGGATTTTTGTGCACACCGTGTCTCATAGTCGGTGTCCCCACGATGTGCCTCTCTGACCCGCTGCAGTAGTGGAGGAGTGACTGTGAGTGACTGAAGAAAGGATACTCCATCTCTATCCATGAAGGATATCTACAAAGAGGCTAGCTGCTCTGTTGCCTCCCCAAGTAGTTGAATGACCATACTCCTGCTGAGTGCATCGGCTACTATGTTCCACCTTCCAGGAGTATAGAATATCTCAAAGTCATAGTCGTGGAGGAAATCAAGCCATCTCCACTGTCTCGGGTTCAGGTCCTTCTGCAAGAAGATGTACCTGAGACTCTGATGGTCAGAGTAGACTATAAAGCACTCGCCCATCAGATAGTGTCTCCACATCTTTAAAGCGAATACCACTGCTACTAACTCCAGGTCATGGCTAGCATAGTTATTCTCATGATGCCTCAATAGATGTGATCCATAGGCGATCATGGCCTGCTCTTGCATCAGGACATAGTCGAGTCCGGTTCCTGATGCATCGCAGTAGACTACGTACCCTACTCCCTCCTCCGGTAGCCTCAAGATAGGCGCGCTGGTCAATCTCTGTCTCAGCTCCTGGAAGCTCTACTGACATATGTCTGAACACACAAAGGGTTTCCCCTTATTTTTCAATGCGGAGAGTTGTGCCGCAACTCTAGAGAAGTCTGGCACAAAACTTAGGTAGTACCCACCTATACCCAAGAAACTCCGCACCTCTATCACGCTCCTGGGTGGCTCCCAAGCTAGCACTACCTCGATATTTGTAGGATCCACCGCAACTCCCGCCTCAGAGATGACATGTCACAAGAAGTGGACCTCATGTGTCCAGAACTAACACTTCGAGAGCTTACCATAAATCTGGTGCTCTCAGAGTGTGTCTAGTACAACCCGCAAGTGTTAGGCGTGCTCCTCCTCAGTCTTCGAGTATATCAATATGTCGTCGATGACGACCACAACAAATCAATCGAGGTAAGGCTGAACGATCCTGTTAATGAGGCCCATGAACAATGCTGGAGCATTGGTTACACTGAATGGCATAACCAAGAACTAATAGTGGCTATACTGATATCTGAAGGCTGTCTTCTGCACGTTTTTGTCCCGAACTATGAGCTGATGATAACCTGACCTGAGGTCTATCTTCAAGAACCACCACGCTCCCTTGAGCTGATCGAAGAGGTCGTCAATCCTTGGTAGCAGATACTTGTTCTTCACAGTCACCTACTTCAGGCAACGATAGTCGATAGAAAGTCGCAAGCTCCCATCCGCCTTCTTGGAAAACAATATCGGGGAATCCCAGGGTGAAACACTGGGTCAGATGAATCCCTTTCCCTGCAAGTCCTCCAGCTATACCTATAGCTCTTGAAACTCAGTGGGGGCCATCCAATATGCTGGATTGGATATTGGGGATTTCCCGGGGTATAGGTCAATATAGAAGTCTACCTCTCTATGAGGAGGTAGCCCATGGATGTCATCAGGGAAAACGTCCGCATACTGATCCACCACTGCAGGAAAACCAGGACACCGCAAGTCAACTGCTCCTAGGATGATGATAGCCAACAGATGAGTGATGGGTTGTCCTCTCCTCTGTGTGAGTCCATCCTGTGATGCAAATGCTTTCTTCTCACCGGTGAAGGTGAACCTGCTCCCATCGGTGCGTACACATCGAACATTGTGCCTAATGCAGTCAATCTGAGCGTGGACTGTAGATAACCAATCCATGCCCAAGATGACATCGTAAGGCCTCGATGCCGCTACAATAAGATCCCAGCCGAAGATCTCACCTCCTAGAGTAAGCTCAAACTGCCAGAACCAGTGCGTAATCGTCAAGTCTGCTCTCATAGGAGTCTTTAGCCGTAAGGATCGAGCCAACGGCTCCGTCGGAATCTCCGAGCTCTGAACAAGGGTAGCGGTTATGAAAGAATGACTTGATCTTATGTCTATAAGAACTACAGAAAGGGTGGAATAGACACAGATAGTACCTCGAATCATCTAGGGTGTGCCGTTCTTGTAGGCCTCAACTGCCTGGAGCTGTGCCTGTCTCTGCCCGCAAGCTCCCTGTGGTCGGAGTGGACCTCTTGGTGGTGGTGGTGGTAGAGCCTCAAAGCTTCGGCCACCACCTACTGATGGGCCAACTCCTCTTCCTCGTCCTCCTGCTCCCTGCGGACCGCCACGGTTGACCCTCTGCCTCTTCCTGGGTGGTCCCTCAACCATATACTGCTCCTCTGTACGACAGGTCGGGCAGTCACAAGCCATGTGGCCCTGCCCGCCGCATGCGTAGCACTGTCTGCCTCTCAAAAGACTGGCTCAGCGCTGTGTGCCCCGCACCTCTATGCCAGTGTCCTGAGGTCGTCTGCCTGATGGTTCAGTCCGCTTGGACCCCTGTGACATCCGTCGACTGCCAGCTATAGACGAATCTGCTACGTGCCTCCCAAAGGTGGGTCTTACTACGGGCGTAGGCTTGACAAGAAAACTCTCTATGAGAAGAGCTCACTCCAGTACTCCTGCCTGTGTCGAAATTCTTAGGGTGATCAGCGATGCCTTGATCTCATGCCTCAATACCTTCTCGAACGTCCGGGCCCGAAAAAATGTGTCATGTACCATGTCCGTCGAATAACGTGAGAGGTCTGTAAATCTCACCGAGCATTGGGTGACCGTCATGCTGCCATGCCGCAGTTGTAGAAGCTCCTGGATGCGCACCTCACGGAGGGTGGCTGGGACGAACTCCGAGCGGAAGAGGCTCTCAATGTCCGTCCAGAGGAGTGATGCCTCGTCGTGCACCTGAAGCATCAAGCTCCACCATCTGCCTACTGCTATGTGCAAGAGACTCACTGCAAGGATCACCATGAGGGCCGCTGGTGTCCATTCCAAATGGAAAACTCGTACAACTACCTCAAGCCAATCCTCGACTGCCTAAAGCTCCGTCTCCCCACGGAACCTGGGCGGTCACTGACGTTGAAACTCGTGCAGTGCACCAAGGCAACGTGCACTGTCAGTGGCTGGGGCTGGTAGTAGCGGTGGGTCGGCAGGTAAAGGTACCACCGGTGCCTCTACTGTCAAAGGGCCCTGTACCGAGGCCTCATCGCTCGGTGGGCTATCATCCTGAAAAACACTCGGAACCCTAGTTGGCTGCCGTCGTGGGGCCATCCTGAAAAGAAATAGGTGCGCCACGGTCAAATAGTATACCTGGTGAGCTGACACAAGTAATCACAAAGAAACAGTTTAAAACACACATGCAATAATTTTTTCATGCATTGAGTCAAAAATCAGAAGTCAGGGTCATGTGTACAGATATGTCAGCCACCGCACCAACACTGGACTCCCTGGACTGATAACCACACTTAATACGTTTAACACTATTTCTTCACATAGAAGGAAGATTAGAGTCCATAGTTTTGCGGTAGAACTGAACTCCTCGGATACCAATTTTTCACGACACGTCCTCAGGGCCTGTGCCGTGACTACCCCATGCCCACATTCCATAGGACATGGGTTGGAGACTAGCACCAAGGCATATATCCCAAAAAAAGGGAAGGCATTGTCTTTAAAAGTAAACAAACACCACAGAGTGAGCCAGCAGAAGTAAACACTATGTAAACTAAGTATAAGTAAGTGCGGAAAGTAAATGATGCAGAATACAAACCCAAACTGAAAGTAATGTACAACTAGAAAGAAAGTACAACAACTGAAAGTAAAGCAACAACGTCGAGCCGTCCACTGGTACTCCCACCTAAAGGGTGGGTACAGATATCCACCTCATCTCCTCGGTTCCAACCGTCCACTCCGTGTACGTCCCACCCAGTGGTCCACCTCCAGGTACCGACTTGCTCCGCAAGCCCCGACCATGATCAGTGATGTCCGTCGTCTGCATCCAACACAACGTAGTGCAGGAATATCCCATGCGGGGGTGAGTATAAGCTACTCAGTAGGGACCCCGAGACCCCTGAAGGTCTCCCAGAATCCACAAAGGATAATACACAAAGTAAAGATACAATCAAAAAGTAACATCCAACACTACATAGGTATATGCCCATACATATACCTAAGTCATCAATTCTCATTCGACTCCAGCATCCGAGCCCAAGTACTACCCAGTCCACATAGGAAAACACAATTCAATCCACAAAAGAAAGAAAAAAAGTAATCCACATAGGATATCAAGTCAATATTATTAAAGATAAGGATTGAAAATTGAGACCCAGCTCACATAGGAATACATCTTCGTAAGATGATACAGATGATCAGATGTAGCCACTAATTCATCTAAGATGTTGAACCCACACAGGATCAATAGGTACTAACCCCCGCAATGACCCACAAAGGATCGATAGGTACTAACCCCCGCAATGACCCACACAGGATCTGACCCACACATGATCGTTATGAGCTGGCCCACACAGGACCGTTGAGCATTGAACCACACAGGATCTGACCCACACAGGATTTGTAGCACTGACCCACGTAGGATCGCTGAGTGCTGTAGTCGTCGTCGTCGAATCCACGGAGGATTTCTGTATAGTCGTCATTGTCGTCGCAGTCGCAGCCAGCTCTAGGATTCCCTCTCACAGCAAGCTCGTTGAGGAGGATCCGCTCCATGAGCCGAAGGGCTAATAATTCAACTGACATGAAGTACATAGTTGAAGTATCCAAAATATCTATATCGTCAACAGGAACTCAACGTCACAGATGGTGCGTCAATCAGACGTCCGGTCTGTGAGTTTTTGTCTTTTTCTTCACAGGGGACCAGTTGGTTTTAAGTCAAACCCAACCTAACCAAACTCCAACTGTGTCCAAACCTCTAGCGGAGTAAGCCAAAAGGTCCTTATCACTAATAAGAATACAACAAAGTCAATGGTACATCAATCAGACCTCTGGAGCTTATGTTATAAGTGTTTCCGCTCCGAGGGCCCGGTTGGTTTCGTGTACGAATCAAACCAACCGAACCAAAAGTTTTCCTAACCCTTGAGTATAATATACCAAAACGACAGCCTTGATCCAAGGATTACTACGCAATAGACGGTGCGTCGATCGTAGGTTCGTAGCCCATATTATGGGCAATAGACCGAAACAATATGAAAATGGTGGGTCTGGGCCCGGTCCGACCCGGCCCAACCCCCGCCCCCACCCCGGGTCGGCCCGAACCGGGCGACCCGACCCAAGTCCGGGTCCGATCAGGCGGGGAACGATGCGGCGTGGCCCGGCCCGATGCGGCCGGTCCGGCCTGGGGCGGCTCGGCGCTGGCCGAGCGGCCGCGCAAAGGGGGCGCTGCCCCCTTGAATGAAATTGCAGCCCCTGCGTAGGGGCCGCTACTTGCCAAAGGATGCGGCCTAGCACCACGTCCCCCCTCCTCGGTCCTGCACGGTCAGGGGACCAGCTGCCTGACGCCGCGGCTTCAGTCACGACAGCCATTTCCGGCAGTGCACCGGGGAAGTTTTCCGCGGACAACCGGACGCGCTCCGGTGGTCCGTTTTGCCTGTCATCTTCACCAGCAGACCTCCCGGGACCGACTCTTTACTGCAAAGACCTCAAAATGCCTTTACGGCTTGCTTCATCATATCCTGTCGATCCGTATACCAAGAATAAAGAAACGGTCGGTTCGGACATGTTCTTTGGTCCTCACCCACTGCGTTAGCAGTTTAAAAGTCTTCCGACAAATTTTAAACAACATTTGAGGATATAAATCACATAGATTTAATCGAACCAAAAACCCCTACCTCAAGCGTAGTTGAATGAAGGCTCATCGCAGAATTGCACGTCGCGGAAGAAGGTGTCATGGAAGGAGGATCGTCACGTCGGGGAGAAAAGATTCGTCGGCGTCGCATCATCGATCTCCAAGGTTCCGACGTTCTTGTTGACCTTCGTCGGAGGTCAGCGTTATTCACGTTCTTCGCATTCTTTGTCGAGGAAGAAGAACATCAAGACCTTGAGAAAATTCTCCCAAGCCTTCACGCACAACGAACCCCTTAATAAAATAAGATTTGTCTTATTTTATTAACACACAAGTGAAACGTCTTTGAAATTCAAAATTGAATCAATTAATTTAGTTGAATTAATTGCAACGTTTAAACCTCCCAATTAATATAGGCGTTTAATATTTAATTAAACGCACGAGTTGACTTCATTTAAAATGGGGGGTGCGGGTGCATCGATCGAACCCAACGTTCTCCGAAACATTGAGTGTAATATACCAAAACGACCATCTTGATCAAAGGATCACTACACAACTGACGGTGCATCGATCGGAGGTCTGTAGCCCAGGTTATGGACAGCAGACCGAAACAGTTTGAAAATGGGTGGTCTGGGCCCGGTCCGACCCGGCCCAACTCCCCCACCCGGGTCGCCCCGAACCGGGTTGACCCGACTAGTCCAGCGCAGCCCGGCCGGGCCAGGGCTGCATGGCTCGGTGCAGCTGGTCCAGCCCGGGGTGGCTCGGCGTGGGCCGAGCGGGTCGGCTCGCCGCTGGCCGAGCGACCGCGCAAAGGGGGCGTTGCCCTATTGAATGAAACCGCGGCCCCTGTGTGGGGGCTTCTCCTTGACAACGGATGAGGCCTAGCGCCGCGTCCCCCCTCCTCGGTCCTGCACGTTCGCGGGACCAGGTGCCTTCTGCCGTGGCTTCAATCGCGGCGGCCCTTTCCTGCAGCGCGCCGGGCGCCGCCGCCTCCTGGCGGCCGGTCGGTGCCGGAGAGGCACACCGACAGAGTTTTCTGAGGACCACCGGATGCGCTCCAGTGGTCCGTTTTGCCCACCGTCTTCACCGGTGGTCCTCCCGGGACAGAGTCTTTACAGCGAAGACCTCAAAATGCCTTTACGGCCTGCTTCATCATCACTCGTCGATCTGCACACCAAGAAAAATGAAACGGTGGGTTCGGACTTGTTTTTTGGTCCGCACCCACCGCGTTAGCGGTTTAAACGGCTTCCAACAAATTTGAAACACATGTCGAGGATATAAATCACATAGATTTAATCGAACCAATACCCCCTACCTCGAGCATAGTTGAATGAAGGCTCGTCGCAGAATTGCACGTCGTGGAAGAAGGTGTTACCGAAGGAGGATCATCGCGTCGTAGAGAAAAGATTCATCAGCGTCGCATCGTCGATCTCCGAGGATTCAGAGTTCTTGTCGACCTTCGTCGGAGGTCAGCGTTCCTCGTGTTCTTCATATTCTTCACGTTCTTCGTCGAGGAAGAAGAACTTCAAGACCTTGATCAAATTCTCCCATGCCTTTACGCACAACGAGGCCCTTAATAAAATATGACTTGTCTTATTTTATTAACACACAATTCAAAATTCTTTGAAATTCAAAATGAATCAATTAATTTAGTTGAATTAAATGCAACTTTTAAACCGCCCATTTAATAGAGGCGTTTAATATTTTATTAAACGCATGAGTTGACTTCATTTAAAAGGGGGGGGGGGGGGTGCAGGTGCGTTACCTAATTAAAGCGGATGATAAAGATGAAAGGGTGGGGATTATGTGGTCCCCACCTCACTAATATCCTACCTAGTGGATTAGTTTGGATGTGGGTACCACTCAACCACTTAGATTATGTTAACACTTCCTTGAAAAAAATTAAAATCTGTTGCAGAGAATTTTATGTTATTCTTTAGTTAACACAATTAAGTAAAACTCCACCCGAGGAAACACAACTTTGGAAAAGGTGTTCCTAAGCAATTATCTGTGCTGCGATTCCATTGGTGCCCTCAGAATTCAATTCTGAGGACCGGTTCAAATGTTAGGAAAACCCGCTCGTTCGTTCACTAAACGTACCTGAGCTAAACTTCAGAAAATGATTCCGGGCAAACCGGGACTTGGAATCAGGTGCCGTCAGAAACTGCATTTTTGTAAAATCCCAAAGAAAATTAAGATAAAAAATTTCCTTGAATTTTTTGTGTCTTTACAAGAACATGAGGATGTAGTAAGGAAAAATTATGATGGGTTGTTTTAAAAAAAATGTGATGTAATTTTGAAGGGAAAACTCATTTTACAGTGGGTGAATGTAATATTCCAATAATTTAGTAATTTTTAAAATAAATTTTTATTATTCAAAAACATGTTTTGTACGAAACAACATGTTTTAGAAAACCTCTATATATTAGTAATATTATTTTGTAAAAATTTCCATACCTACCAATAATTTAATCAATCTAAAAACCATAACCACAATAGTATAGAGCCAGTTGTTCCTTTATTACATTGGCATATGATAAATTGAATCTCATCCAAAAGGTCCCAACTGATTAGTATTATTTGTTGGATACATAAAAAATTCAATTCTTATTAAAATTAAAAATATAAAATACATAAAATATTTTAATTCAAAAGGTCATTATTCCCCATAGAGTGTTCATTCATATCAATCATATATATTTTCATAGTAACATGGGGAAAATAAGAAATAATAAAGGAGGTATCCCATATTCTCAATAAATGTAAGCGTATAATGTAATCATTCATTAAAGAAGCCATAATCCATATTTAAAGGTAAATATCATAAAACACATTCCATTTAATAACTAAATTGTGAATAATTTTGTAAGAATAAATTATGATAAAATAACTTCATATAAATAATCACTAGATCCTGAGGTATAATAATAATTATTTTATCTATTTGAATAATCACATGGAATATAAATATCTGAATTTCTAATGGTGTAGTGCATAATGATGTACATCTAGAATATACTGTTGAGACCTCGTGACAGTAAATATGATACTATAGTGTCATTGTTCCTATATATCTATATAAATTTGTAAGGCCTTTGAAAAAACACAATATAGTTTGTCTCATGAGACCTACCGATGCCTCATGAGTCTATCGTGGCTCCCCCCCATCAATGACTATTTCTATTGAATTCATCTTATGTAAGGGGTAATATAGGATTCTCATAAAAAAATATTATTAAACTAGCATAAAAAAAAGAAAATGCTCTCCCAAATTAACAAACATAGACATATACCATACAAAGTAAAGGGAATGGTATCAATATAGTACATCCCTGGTCAAACTGATCCTAAACTATTCAGATATTGAATAATGAAGCAATCATTGGAATATACACCAATTAAATCTTATGTAACATAAAATAATGTCTTATTTGATGGAAAATGATTTTGAAATATCACTCATAACATTCCTTGAGGAAAATAACATATCTTTTAATATCACCCTTTTATTTTTTAAAATGAAATTCATAAAATATTTTCCCAATCAATTACCTTAAAAAATAATTCTACAAAAATAATTTATAGAATATAAGGGAAATAATTTTTTTAAAAAAATGTATTTATATAAAATCAAAAGTATCTTCAATGATATTACAATCAGAACGGTGTGTAATTTCATTTATTTTGTATTAGATAAAAATAACATTCCTTTTACAATGAAAAAAAAAAAAAATCTCTTCGTTCGAAGGAATGTTGATTCCATAATTTTTTTTAAAATATTGAAACATGGGAAAATTTGTTTTTAATAAATAATTTGGATAAATTATATCCTTTTATTAATTTTTTATAAATAATGGTTTGAAAAAATGTTTTTTGAACGAAGATATATAAAGTCAACTTTTATTAAAAACATATTTGTAATATTATAAATTAACTTAGTGTGGGATTTTTTATTATTAGTTGAAATATGAGACAAATAATAAAATTAGATGAAATTATATTTATTTTATGACACAAATATCAAATAATTCACATATGGTAAACATAAAGAAACAATCTAGAATAATTATAATGTTAAAGAATAAACCCGTTCATCATTGATAAATTTTCTATCATTATCCTCAAGAAAGAAATAACAATAAATGCGATAGTAAATATCATTATGTTAAATTAATAAATGATATTACATAAAAACTTGGATGTACACACACCAAACAAAATAAATAAGTGTTAAATATGACATAAGGCACTGAGAAGTAATAGATAGACGAGAAACCCATACATTGATTCTGATTTGTATCAATCATTCATTATCATTCCAAATAAAATGAATTTTTTAATTATTAAATTTCATAAAAAATTTTTTTTATTTTTTTCATTTCTTCCACCCATTTTCATGTATTATATGATTAATCAATCAATTATATTTGCAGAATATGTTTCAAATATAATTTTCTATGTTGTAAAAAATTGCTTTTGTAGGTTCCATATGGTCAAAGGGGTCATTGATTAAATATTTCTATAATAATAATAAGGAAATAATTATCTTATTTAAATAATAATTATTATTTTAAAATACATATTTAATGAAGGCTATGAAAAATAAACTATATTATAAACCTGGATATAGCATGTCATACATTCAGATGAGTAATAATTTCCTTTTTTTGAATCATCGCTATAGAAATAATTTAAGTAAAATTTTATTTTCCCAAATTATCATAACAACATGTATATGATATAATTTCTTTAAAATACTTATATATATCATTAATAGGGTTTGGTGATGAAAATAGATTTTGGATTCCTTGTGAAGGATTTTTTCCACACAAACACAAACTGCGATATCATTTTTTAGTGTATGAATGAAAATGATATTTTATATTTTTATAATGATAAATATTTCCATAATATATTGAATATTTTATTTATATGAAATATATTAAATAAAATTATCCTTATTACCAGTCATGAATTTCCTTAGTGAAAGATTAATGACATTGCTTCGTGAAGTGGAAGTCTACCACACCCATGACCGACATTATCATATTTCATATGAAAAGGGAGTAAAAAAGGTATATGTTAGATGTTACAATTGAATAATAATTATGATATAGATATAAAATATATAATTTATATACATAATATTACCAATCTATGATAGGTGTTAATTAAAAAGTGAATTACATCAGTTTGCGAGGTAGTAGTCTTCCGTACACATGAAAAATGATTTCGAAATCCATTTGAAAAATATAGGGGTTTTTTAGTACAATAAATTAGAATTAAAAAATATAAGTATATAAAAGATAAAAATTTCATTATATCAGTGTGGTTTAATATTAATTTAATGAGTTTGTGGTCAAAATATGTTAAAAACGCTCGTTTATGAAAGTTACCTCCACTTCAGTTAAACTCCATAGGTTTGCACCATGTTCTTTAATTTGTGGGATTTTGATCAAGAACCATTCTATGATGATGCTAATTATTTTTTATGTTATTTAATATGGTATTAAATGAAGAAATATGTTTTATGTATTGAATAATATAGGATATGGGGTCTCCTTTTATACATGTGGATAGTGGATAACATATAAATTTTGGAATTAAAATAGCATATCCAATTTTTTCACCTTCTATATATTCCAAAATAGATTTTTATAAATATATAGAAATGATAATGTTGATATATGTCTAAAAAATTGATTTTGGACATGTTATTATGCCATTTTGACCATTTCCATTTTAGTTAAATCCCAGATAATCACATTTTTATGCTAACCATATTAATTATCTTTTACTTTTTTAATATTAATTACGGTTAAAATATAAGTTGAGATTAATAGACAATATAAATTATACTTATTCCTAATTTTGTATAAATATTTTTAAATTACATATGTATAAGTGGAAAAATATTATTTATAATCAATTACATATGTTAAACGAGAAATCCGTTTTTAAAGAGATAATGTTTAATATTTAACATTTTTAAACAAAAAATTAAGTCTAAAATTCTTATAATGACATAAATTGGACTAATATATATATATGTATGTATTTATGTGTATGTGTATATATAATTTACCTCATTTTACTATATAATAAAATTAAAATATAATTTAACTTGTTAAATAAATTTTAAAAAATGGTAGTTTTCAATTTAAACTAAATATTTTCACTATTCCTAAAAAATGATATATTTTAAAAAAAATCCCATAAAATAACTATAAGATAACGTGACATGACAATTTAAAAATAAAAATAATTATATAAAAAAATTCTTAAAATTAGTAAAAATTTATTTTAAATAATGTTATAAAATATAGATTACACCACCTTACAGAAAAATACATTTTTTATTCAAAAACATTTTTTCATTTAGTTTGCTAGAATTTTAACACAAATAGATATATATCATCATTATTTATTTAAAAATTGTGCAATCCATATAATTATCATAACTTATTTACTAAAATTAAAATCCACCAAACTAATGGTAAGGTCATAATGGTAGTGTTTAAATAATAATATTTTGATAGAGTGTTGTGTTTTCTTCAAAACTGGTGTTCCGTGCAATGCAAGATATAAAAAATATTGGGTTCATTTAAAAAATGAAAAATGTCATAATGTGTATAGATGTTATAATCCATTAATTTGTTTCATCTCATAAACACCATAGAATATGGTGTTAACATTATATATTCACTGGGTTTAAATTCAATCCCATTAAATAAATTTTATCGTCACAATTTAACATTAATATTATATATAAAGTGTTTCACATTTGAAAATAACCTTCTTTAAATATCATATTTTGAATGTGGAAAATTAACATTCCTCTAGAAAATATATAAAGTAAAGTAAAAATTTCATTTGGAATAAAACAAAACCATCTTTCTATTTAGGAGACCATTGGTGGAAATTGAAGATATGGACATGAAATAAAATAATGAATAATTATAGAAAGTGAGGAAGGTCATTGACTAGATAAAATGGAGAGAGAAATTTAAATTTATATACCTCAAAAACGAAATTATATAATGATTTAATATATTATCATATTCAATATATATATAGGTAATAGGTAAATATTTTTTTATGAACATTCTTTTCATAATGTTGATGAATTATTTTAATATCTAATAATATAAGAAAATATAATTACATGATAAATTTATATTTCAGAAACATGATTTCATCTATGGGAATGATCTGATTAATTTACCATTCACCACATAGTCGATGAAATGAATATCCAATTTTTTTTGAAACCCAAAAAAAAATCATTTAAAGGATCTCAAGATCCTAAATGTAATGATAAGCCATTCCATAGATATCTATTACTTATTTTTTAATAATAATTATTATAGGCTATAAAAAATTGATAAATATTTATGTGGGGATGAAATATATTAATCTATAAAACTAATCAAAATAGCAGCTAAAATCGCATCAAAATGGTTAACATTATGTCCCCTCAAAAATATTATCCTCCAAATATTAAGATGGTGTGTCACTATATTTCAAAATTGAAATCATCATTAATCTCCCAAATAACATGAATTAGTTGTAAATTGTAACATTAAATACATGCGATTTCCTTTATCATTTATTCTCTTTGGATATTATGATAACCTAAATTACCATAAAAACATGATGAAATTATTCATTCCTTCAAATTAGTTAAATAAAATTTATTTTATTTTAAATATTTCTCAAATAAAAAAATCATGTTATCTCCGTTAATGATAGAATAATCAACTTTATCATCAAATCATTAAAAAAATTCTATGATAGTATATAAAATCAAATTTTATTTATCCATATTATTCATCTCATTATCCCAAAATCATTATATGAGCATCAACAAAATCTAAGGGTTAATATTTATTTAGTACTATGTTTTACATGAATTTTAACTTGAAACTAAATCATTTTTCATGGTCATAGACGCTACTAAATATACATATTAAAGTCCTTATTGAAAAATAAACATGGTAAAATCTAGTTACATTTCATAATTACTATAATCGGGATATCATTTATAAAATAAAAAAATGATGCAATTATTGAATCCAAACATAATAAAATTAATCACTATAAATTCTTATTGGAAATATAATAATATTGATCATGATCTATGAGAATCATTTTAGATATATTATTTTGTGTACTAGAGAATTTTTATGTGTACTTCCCTATTTTATATATAGTTACAACATTAAACATTAAAATCTATTTTAATTCTCTTGAAATCAAATAAATAGTGTCCTTTATCTCTACAACTATAGAAATTTATCATTAACATTATGTATGTTCTTTGGGGTTTCATTCGATAATTATCTCTTATGGGAAAAATTATTTTTTACATTATTCCCTTTATTCATCTTTTTATATTCCATCATCTTCCTCCCTTCCTTCCTTTGGAATCCATAATACATTGATAATTATTTATCATTATTATTATAACATGATACCATGTTCAAATATGATGATAATTATTCAGAGTCAACTACCTTTAAAATATAATCTCAATACCATTAATTAAAAGATTTTTCTTACTCATTGTATTGTATGAAATTATGTGGATCTCAATCATTCACGTAGGAACCATTAATAAATTGTGGAAAACAATGTATTTGATAATATCATTGGGAAAAAATTATAATAAGAAAATATTGAAATAAATTAATTAATTAAAAAAATTACTCATAAAAAATATCATAAACATAAACATGGATTTATTGGGGATATATCTATTTTCAAGTCCATACTAATAGTTTGTAAGGATTATGAAATTATCCTATCCACATCCACCGAGACTGTCCAAACCAGTGCATAGTAAAAACCATTATCATGAACTAGGGGAGGATGGGGTCATGCCCATCACACCCTTTTTGTAGTTATACTTATTATGTACATCTCTTTCAGTACCTTTTACAATTATATTATCCAGATAGAGATTTTTTTAATTAAAACCTACATAATATATTTCATTCCAAAACATTAGGTTATTGTTTGATACTTATCTTCAATTTTAAAAAAATTGTAATTTTCAATAATATATATTTTCATAAATCTATTTCCAATGTTTTCTTCTAATGTTTCTATGATACCGATTTTGGGGAATTTTAGACAAGAAACTTAGAGTTTGTGTGTAATTTATTACATTGGAATAAGATACGAGAAATCACATAATAAAATACCATATAGTTTAGTATTTATGGTCAACTAGAAAAATAGTTTAAATTGAATGTATATTTTAAAATGTAAAATATATAAATAATATATTTTAATAATTATATTATTCCACTTTATTTATCAATGTAAAACCCTCACAAATCCATTTCTTATATTTTGGGTAAAATAAAACTTAATAAAAGCTTGATATTAGATGTTCAATAAGGGTGAGCTTATAACATATTCTATGAATATAAGAGGCATAATATTCATGAACAAGTAATTAAATAAAACTTTTTCAAATTAATCAATAAAATTTGCATTACATAGTAGAAATAAATTAATATCAAATAACTAAATATAAATAATCATTAGAGCATGAAACATAACCATTGATATTTTAACAAAATGAATAATCACATGGAATATCAGTAAATGAATTCATAATGATGTAATTCATAATGATGGACATCCAAAACAAATGATAAAGGTCATGATCCAATATATCTAATATTATTGAGGCCATATTAAAATAAATATATAATAATGGATAAGTAATTAATCTAAACCCATTCAAGATGGTATAGTGATAATTATTGATGCGTCGAAGGGATATATTAATCCCCACCCATCACTGACTAATTTTATTCATTCCAAATCTGAATTGGGTGAAACAAAAATCACGTAAACAATCATATTTTAATAGAATATGAATTGTGAATACTTTACCAAATTAATAAACCTAATCATAAATAATATAGAGTGATTGAAATGGTATCAACATAGTACATCCCCAGTCAAACTGTTCATAAATCATTTAGAGAAATAATAAGGATGGAATTATAAGAGTATATACCAATAATAAAATTATATTCATCTTATTTATTCTTTTACGGAAAAATATATGGAAATATCTACTGAAAACTTCTGTAAGGGAAAAAATCAATTAAATTCAACATTTTTATTTTAAAACTAGTAATTATATAAAATATTATTGAAAACATTTTCATTGGAACACACTTTCAAAAAATATATAAATTCAATATTATTAGGGGTTAATTTTAATGTAAAAACAACCATATGGATTATAAATGTAATATTAATGTAATTGATTTTCATGACGGTGGCTAATTCCATACATTTTTTACATGTTCAAAAGAACATTCCTTTTTCATTATAAAATGATAAAAAAGTGCAATGTTTATAAAACAAAAATCATATTTACTTCAAAAAAATGGTAAAACAGGAATACTGTGTAATTTTTTTTAAATAAATAAATTTTTATAATTTTAATAAAATTTTGATATCATTTTTATTAATCATGGTTATTGGATGAAGGATGCATTTCAAATAATGTGAGAACTAAACTCGGGGATTCATAAAAACCTTTTCTAAATTATTTAAAGTACCTTTGTGAAAAAAATATTAATATTAATTTAATATGTTCATGAATTAATATAGGATAATATAATAAAAAAATTATAAAATCTAAATATCAAATATAACACATAATGGAGATGTAAACATAAATAATACTGAGTTATGTTGAGATATTGATATATACGCATTGAATTATGATATTATATGAATTTTAAGGCCTATAAAATAAATGAAATATAATGAAACATTAATTACAATGAAGATAAATATATTCATAAGATAAAATATCAATGGGTAACTATATAAACCAAAAAAAATAAAATATGTGGTGAATATGTAATATGTATTTGATTAACAAAATTTTCTTTGTCACAGACTTCGTCTCAATATCCTTTCATTGAGGCATATCATGATCTTATGGACTTTTATTATATTATAAGGTGTATATATAACCATTTGGTCATGTTATATCATGAATTACAATATTATGATTATATATAATATTTTTTAATGTTTATCTTTAATTATTATTATTCATGTGTTTCTCAAGTGGAAAGGGACTCTTTAAATAAAACCAAATTTAAATTGTTTTAACGATTTTTTGTTCTAATTATTTATCATTAATGTATTTTTTTTTCAAAATGGTTTTAAGTATATATTTATTATGAAATGAATGTTTTAAAATTTTAAATCCTATCCATATTTTAAATGTGGTATCAGACACTTTGATACTAAAATATTCTTTTTAAAATATTTTATTCTATTTTAAAAATTGATTGAAGATTCTAATAACATGGGATGTTTTATTAAAAAATACATTCTGAACTGAATTTCACAATTTTATGTCACATTAATGTCTCAATTTTAATTTTAAATTTATTTAATTTTATTTTGAAATATTGTGTTTTCATTTATGAGTTCACATATTTGTAAAAATGAAATGTGATTGCAAAGTTGAAATGTTTTTTTTTGTTGGTGATTATTTTATGTGTTATGATTATGTTATAGTTCGTGGTTATTACATGTGTATACAGGTAATTATATGATAAATTCTGGGAGGTGAGACAATTATAGATATAAAAATCTTTGGGTTATAAGATTTATTTTAAATCATAATGTTTATCCAAATAGATTTTGGTAATATAATGTAATGGGTATTCCAAATGATACAATGAAGGTTACTCGCTATGTAGTTGGGAAAGCTAAAATGTACATATGATATGGATTCCACAATTTAAACTCATGATTTATGATCTTTATGGTGCATTTTCCAAAATATAAGGATTTATTGAGTTGTTTTAAAGGGATTATGTTTTATGGGTGAATCAATTGATTCTGTGAAAATGTTTTCATGATATTAAAATATTACTGGACAATAGGTCTCTTTCCATTTTTATATCCCTTATTTATATTTTTGTGCAATTTGATTTTTTTAAAATTCTTCCAATATTTATAAGTATGTTTAAGGGAATGGAAGAAGTCAATAATATTTTTATCAAGAAATGAAATCATGTTTTATTTTAAAAGTTTTATTTTTCAGAAAAAGGGGTAGTATTTTTGTAGTATCCTAGTGTATGGTTATAAGATGTTATATATTAATGATGCCCAAATTCTCTAATAATATAAAAATTAAATGATCTAAAATTTTAAAAGAATAAAATTCATGAATAAAATCAATATTATGTGATTTTTATGGTTGGGTCATTATAGTTGGTATCAAAGGAATGGTGTAGAAAAGCTAAGAATTGAAGAGTTTTAGTTAAACATATACTAATTTTCAATATATATTCTTTCGTTGCAAATCCATACTCTATAACATTTTTTGATTGAGTAAATTTGGATAAAAATGTATTTTAGATTATCTAAAACAACATTCCTATCTATTCCTAATGACATTCTTGTAATAATTAATGCAATGTAATGTTCAGATGCTTATAAAACATTTTCTAACATATAAATGTCTTTCAAAGAATTTTGTATGATATAAAACAACTCCTCAATACCAAGATACCATTATGGATCATTTTATTTCTAATGAAATCATATTCTCTCAATATTCACGTGTTTTACAATAATTTAATTATTATCATGGATTTTTTAAATATTTTCTCCTCAAATAATATTATGAAACATATTATGATTTTGAAAAAGATGATGATGAATGTGACCCTTTCAAAACCTATTTACACATGATTTTAAATATACTATTTTATCACATACATATGGTATTCTTAATTTACCATTGATTGAATTTTCTAAGTAAAACTCGTTTTAAATGGTTTATAAAAATTATGTTTTAACATATTTTTTGAAATTATTTGTTATATATGATTATTTTCCTAAACAAATATTCAATGAATGCCCAAATGAACCAAGTTGTACAAGGTGTATTTGGATAAAGCAATGAAGTGATTTTGAAGAGTCTCTGTTCAATGATGGAATGCATAGACCATCTATCTACATGAACAGAATGGTGATAAAACTAGGTGGACTCCTAGATCAAGGTACTATGTTCGATATTTTTTCAATAGTTTTTTTAAATAATATGAAAGTGAAATAAAAAATGGTTCAATATATATAAGTCTTCCTAAATTAATATGTTGATTTAATAATGAGTTGGGATCAAAATGACAGGTATAAGACAACCATTGACCTTAAATATTTTATGGTTATTTTATATTTTTATTAAAAGGGACAGTACACAAGATGGGTTACAACCAGTAACTTCCTGCAAGGCTGTGAGAATCAAACACACAACTGAATGGTGGTAAGGCATTATCACCTACCACTGGACTGTGTGAAGTCCCTGGTTAGAATGACTTACTCTTTTTAAAATGAGATTATGGACTAAGAACAATTTTATTTGGGAGACATATATTTTATCGAGTGCATACCCTTGGTATTGTAAAATGATTTGGTGATTAAGTGATATATTTTACTTTGGATAATTGTAATTATTTTGGGATCCTTTATTGTATAATTTAAATAAAATAATATGTAATGTTATTTAAGGATTTATGGTTGAATTTTATTTTATAAGAATCAAGTTTTTTACTACGTTCTTATAGAGATTCATGTTATTTATAAAAAGAATTAAACTATATTGGATAATATGTGATTTGGGTAATGAAATTGTTGGTATGACAAATTTAGAGAGATTGGTGATATTATGATAAAAAAGAAAAAATTTATCTTGGAGAAATACATTATCAAATAATTCTGATTTTGAATATTGATATTATTTGTGTTTATTTGATTCAATTTTAAAGACCATTTTTAATTGAATAGTCAGTACAGAACATGGTCCATACTATTGAATTTGGAAGATTAAAATTAGTTTTCATTCATAAAATGTTTTATTATTTTTTTGAATTCACTTCTCATGTACTAACCTTTTATGTTTTTGTTATTTTAAAAATACAGCAAGAAAAAGATACTTAATCTTCTTTGGATTATGTGATTCTCTAGAAGATGATTTAGTGCTTTTGCTATGACCAAGTCATCTTGAATACTGATCATATGGTGGAAAAGATTATTTTTTTCATATAAATTGATTAAATTATGAATCTATACTTTTTGAGTAACTTTACTTCCTTATTATATTAGTATATCTTTTAATAAAATTCACCCATTTTATTAAAGTCATCATAAAATAAAAATGTTAAATGATTTCATTATATAAAATGAAATCAATTTCCTTTTAGCTAATCACAGATTCGAGGTTTTGTGATTGTTAACATTATCCTGAAAATATTATCTATCACTATTCATTATAACATGATGTCAATTTCCATCTTCCATATCCATGTTTTTCTACAAGGAACCATAGTTTTTGTTATCTCAGGTGATTTTTATACTTTATTTTCATTATTTTACAGTGATAGTTTTAGTAAATTTTTATCAATTTGGTATTTCTATAATGGTATTTTAAAAATTTAAACATTACTTACTAACCCTTAATTGATGTTGTGATTATGTAATTTAATAAAGGGGCGGAGGAAACATCCCATGTTTAAAAAAAGAGACATTGCGTTCGATAGCCTAGATGACATGCTATATCAATGTTAAACAAAAAAATATTATTATTTAATACCCTCGCTGTTAGAATGTATGAAATAAATGATTTTTATTAAATTATAAATATATGGTTTACACATGTTTATATAATTATTCATTGGCTATCAAATTGAGAAAAAAATATAAACCATTTAAATATAACGAATGTATTTTTATAAAAAAATATATTTAAATTTTAATAATTGTGTTTAAAAAATAATCAAATATCTATTATTGGATTACATTAATTAAATATTAATTATATATAATGTACAAAATTTATCTTATGTGTTTTCAAATCATTATATAAGAAAAAATTCCAATTTTACAAATAAAAGGGGTATTTTTCAAAATAATGTAATTTTACAAACCGTTTAATAGAGAATCTATTTTTAATATAGTTTTTGAATATTTTATAAGTTCTATTTGAAATAATAAAATTATTATGAGAATGGGGACATAAAATTTTAGTTTAGATAATTTTTTTGATATTTTTCTGAAAATGATCATTTATAAAAAAATAGTGAAAAATACTGCATTTTAATTTGAAACTATTTTTCCGTCTAGTTAATTTATATGGTTATACTATCCATTTAATTGATTTTTGTTTAATAGAATACAATTTTTATTATCTTGTCTAATTTGGGTCATTTTAATCCATGTATAATTTAAAATATAAATAAAAAAATTACAAACATTTAATCGTTTAAATTTAAAAACCATCATTTTAGTTTTGTCACTTGAATTAAGTAAAATTATAATTATCCCCATTATACAAATTTAATTTATTAAAATAGATAAAATATTTGGAAACATAAGTTAAAAATTATTTTTTTCGGTAAAATTCATTATTAGATAAATAAAATGTTTCCATGGTAATCAAAATATTTAACATTGTAAAAGTAAAATTTTGACAATGGTTAAAATAAAAAGATAAAAGCCTATAATTCCTAAACAAATAAATCATTAAAAGTTTTTTTGAAGTGTTTCACGACCCTAAAAATCTAATTAAACATTAAATACAATACAAAGTCGTGTAATTTAAATCCACCTACATATGGTTATCTTTTATTAAAAAAATAATTAATAAATTAATCACTTCAACCCACATCTCCTCAAGTATAAATACCTCCTCTTCACAACTCTATTTCGACCAAAAAGGAATTTTTCACATCTAATATCAACCCAATCCCCTAATAATTAATCTACCCACATCAAAGTGCTAATTTTCTCACCAAAAGACAAAATTCAAGGTTCTCAACGGTCTTTCAACGATTGGATATTTTTGAGGAAATTTTCCCAATGTACCTCTCTTAATTTCATTAATTTTTAAAATTCTTTCACACCTCCATCATACATAAATAAAAGATAAATATATAAGAATATATATAGTAGAATTTTATGTTTCTAACTGAATATATCATATCCATTTCACTTCTCACCTCCTATTATTCAAGGAAATGAAATTGTTGTCCTTGTTATGCCACTTAATCGCCTCTATTAATAATGTTTTTGTTCCATTTCCATTACCTCCTTCATGGATGATATTAAAATAGTTATTATAGTCATGTAATATTTTAATATTTATATTATATAATATTTAATATTTAATATTTTTTTATATTTATCAAACATTCATTCTTTATATATTGTTGTTATATGATAACATGGTTTGGGGACGTGTTGACTACCACCTCCCCTAAATGATGTGATTAATTCACAGACCTCACAAATTGTATTATTTATTGTTTTAGTAAACATATATGATATAAAAACTACATTATTTATTATATAAGGATATTATATATGTATATATATTTATATATATTCCATTTAATTTCTTCATTTTAATACGATACAAAAAATGAAAAATGTGTTCGTTCTTACATACGGACTACCGTTTAAATGAATAGTGTTTTTGTTTTTCCTAAAATATTATTGTAAGTTCCTATATAATGAATATATAATATATTTATGTAATTTTTTATATTTTTGAGATAATGGACTTATAGAAACATTGATACTTGAAATCATACTAAGTTCATTTTCCACTTAATTACTAAATATCGAGAAAACATCCAACATGAACTCAAATAATAATGTAATTGATCTAACATGGTTATAAGTGATAAAAATTGAATAATAAAAATCATAGAGTTTCTCAATAAAATTTCAATTATACTATATTTATTATTCAGTAATAAAATGAATTTATGAGACGAATCAGACTCGAGGTAAGCGAATTTCTAAACCAAATTTCCATTATTTTAGTTAAATTCTACTTTTTGATTATGTAATGATATGATTATGCGGGAAATATCTTTGGAATAAATTATCTTTTATATAGAATTTATATATTTAGATTTATAGTGAATACACATAATATATCTACTTTATTAACAAAATTACATTTTTAAGGGATATTGTCTGAATCTCTTTTAATTGAGACATTTTGTGATGTTATGTACCTTTATTATCCTATAAGGTAAATACATATCCATTTAAGAAAGTTATATCATGAATTACTATATAGTCTATATATTTAATGTTTTTAATGTTAACCTTTAATTATTTTTATTCATGTATTTCTCAGGTTGTAAGGGGTTCTTTAACTAAAACAATATTTTATATGTTTTAGTGTTTTATTCTCCAAAATCATTGTCATTAATGTAAATATTTTCAAAAAGGTTTAAGAAATTTATTAATATGAACATTAATGTTTGAAAACGATAATTTCTATCAATAGTTTCAACATGGTATGAGATACATTGATTAAAAAATATGCATTTTAAATAATTAAATTTGGTATCAAAAAACAAATGATTATAACAATAATTTGGATGGTTTTTTAAAAAAAATTCATGAAATTAATTTGAAGATTTAATGTAACATTTATTTATTGATTTTTATTTCACATGTTTAAAATTTTATTTCCAAATAATTTGATTTTATTTTTAGTGTTTATCTTTGTAAAAAAGAAATGTAATTACAAGGTGTAAATGTCAATTTTTCATTTTGTTTGTTTAACATGCTATGATTATTTTATGGTTCATTGTAATTGATTAGATATATGGGGTCTTCCAAGATAAAATGAGTATGGTTGATCTCATAATTGAATTCTAGTTTATTATGTAATTATATGGAGTTAAATGATAATTTTTCTACAATGATATTTAAGCAATATACAGTGATGAGTATTTCAAATGTAACCATGAAGGTTACACAATATATATTTATGGAATATACAATGTAAGTATGATATGGATTGCAAAATTTACCATTATGATTTATTATTTATAAGATGTATTTTTTTGTAATCTTGTGATTTTTTATAGTATGTTTAATATAATATTTTTTATGGGTGAATTAAATATTATTTGAAGTAAATATTCATAATGTATAAAAATAAAAGTTACCTTTTTACACAATTTGGACCTCCTATTTACAAATATGGAATCCATTTTTCCAATTTAAAAACACTGAAGTGGCAGAAATTAATATAATACTAATTCCCGTTGTTAATGAGAAAAACAGGTTTTTAAAAAGTAAAACTACCAAATGTTTTGACATGTTTTTTTGTCAAATTTAACTGTGAAATTAATTATAATGACCTAAATTTTATTAAATGATAAAAATATAATCTAATTATATTTCTAAAAAAATTAAAATTCTTAATTTAACACTATGAATTATATTTATTAAAAAAGGTGATTTCAATTAAAACATAGTATTTTTCACTATTCATAAAATTATGAATGTTTTCAGAAATGTAAAAAAAATTATCCAAAATAAATATTTATTCCCCTCATTAAATAAGAATTTAATTTCATTAAATTTAATATATAAAAGTTCCATATATTGGTTATAAAAAGGGTTCATCATTAAAAGGCGATAAAATTGCATTTTAGGAAAAATACTTCTTTTATCTAAAAAATGAAGTTGTTCTTATATTATGTCTACGAAACCCATAAAATGGATATTAAAATTATAGAGTTTATAAGATTAAAAATGTTGTTAATAGTATTCATAATCTCTTTTTGAACGTCTAGTTTGGTAAGTTGTGGTGCGCTCGAACTCGGTGTTGTGTGTAGCCCAAGTTGTTGAATTTTCTAGGATACAACGTAATATGAAATCATGGGGTGTTACATTGTCCCATACATAAATAAATTACTTCCTCAAAATTTGAAATTTTTTTTCAGAAATAAAATGACAGATATATAAAAACACCTTTGTCGAAAACCCACATCATAAATTAGGTTAACACAATTTAGTCTTAATATGAGTGAAAGGGAAATGAAAAATTCACAACCAAATTAAGTTCTGAATTAGGAGAACATTGGTGGAAATTTGAGATACATAATTTAAGGAAAACATAAATATTTATAGGGGTCCATTGAGTTCATCAATCACAAATAAGTGTAAAATTGAAGGCCTCAAGATATTAATCTAAGATGATGTAGAATATAATCAGTTCAACAAAACATATGGTATTTGGGTAAAAAAAATTTGGTTTTAAGATCCCTTCCCTAAGGATTAAGAATTTATTTATTCATATAATAAAAGGAACTAGTACTCACCAGTACATTTCCATGGTGATTAAACAAAACTCTTAGTTCATTCGTTCTCATGACGATATGGTTCACTTATTTTATGAAGGAAATAAAATATGTTGGAAAAACAAAAGAAAAAGGAATAGTAGTTAACTATACAATGGGTAGTAATTAGAAGCCATAATTAGGTGGAAATAATTCATTAAAAAGAACAAAAATTTCATAAAAATTGTGAAAAAAGATGTTAAGAATATCTCCATAATCTATTAATAGTGTAGATTATAGCAGAAATAAAAATAAAATTTTTATTTTGAAAATAACTAATAAATTCTTTATTTTCAATTACCATGAAATTAAATCATGAACTATCCGCCTATTTGATGAGTCTTTTAGTTTCTGATATCCTTCAAACCGAGTTTCAGTTCAATGGCATAAATTATTGTAGTAGGGAAGTAAATTTCTTACATATCATCGTATGCACGGCCTGTTTGTTTAATGGTGTTTATTTATTAATAGAATATGTTTATTATAGATATAGAGGAAATACTAATGTTCATTTTTTTATCAAGAAGTGATGGTGCATAAAAATTGGATGGGATTCCATAAAATATGGATACACGATTAAAATACATGAAATGAGAATTTATATATAAAGAAAAAAATTTAATTTTGGAAGGAGTTGCACTTATATATAAATGAGAAAAAGAAATACAATAGTGTTGGTAATAATAAAAAAACATAACTGAGCAGATGATTAATAGGAATACATATCAATAATTGTTGCTAATTTTTTGACCTTCATTTATGAAGATGTTTTTCTGGTTGATAATGTTATACAGTCTTCTAGGAAGAAGGTATTGTTGAAATAAATCTACACCATCAGATTCATCCTAAAACAAAAATCTACAGATGTATTAATAACTATAAATATTAATAAACAGTAAAGAATATTAAAATTTGAGAACAGATTCTAACAATTAAATAGATTAAATTGGCCATTCTGGAATTCTAAAGTATACCAAACATTACATATAAATAACTGCTGCCCTATGTCATCACTATATAGTATAATGGACGGTTAGAATTAAAATATGATGTTTCAATATAAATGACTAATATGGGTTTAAGGACCATCAATCACCAAAGAAAAATGGGTTTTTTAAATGAGATAATGTAATATCCAAATTTATAACTGCAATAAATTGAGACCTATTTCATAATTTCACAATTTAACAAACATATACCACTAAAAACTGGCCTTGCAATATAAATAAATATTCTGGTATTGAATAGTATACTAAAAAAATAATTGCAATCACTTGTTGCATTCCTCGTCATTGAAGTGTGTAATAAACAGTTATCTATCAAAGTTAATAAGGAACATGAATATTCAATAGTACATTGAGGTTGCAGTAGAAAACATTATTAAAAAGTTTCACTCCCAGTTGAAATTATCCATCGTTGGCATGTCCAAGAGACTACGATGACTTGATGTTCCAGTGGTGACTCGAAAAATCATTAGATTTTGTTGAATCGCTTCATCATTTTCAAAATCATGCAGCAAGATTTTTTTATAGAAAAAAAAGTTAGAAGAATATATAGGTAACATAATATGGAATGTCTAATCATTGAATCACATATCATATAATTAATAGTAGCAAAGTGAAATTGAAAAGAACTGTTCCTTGGAATATGTAACGAATATAAAACCCCCCTCATAGTAATGAATGTAATTAGATAATAGTGCCATGAATATAATAGTTATGGGAGTTATCATTTTTTGTACCTGAGTAGATTTCATGTATGAGGTTGAAGAAACTATTCTCAATCAAACATAAAATGTAAAAGACCTATAAGAATGATGATTCTATCAGGAAAAGAAGAAAATAATTTTAGATTTCGGTGACTTTTGGTTGTGGAGTATAGAAATTGAAAATGTTGGAGAACATTGAACATTGATATTTTCAACCCCACTGCATACCTTTAAAGACCGACTAAAATGATGTTCCTGTATTGTGTAAAAAAAAACAAAAATGTAATGTGAATAATCAGTGTTATAGTATTTAAAAATTTGTAAATATTATTACCTGCTTTTGGTCGAAGGTGTCATTGAAGCTACACAATTCATTATGAATTATCTTATCTAGAGGCATTGAGTAGAATTTCCCAGATCATGAGACTTTGATGACATAGTCACTATTTTACTACCTAATGAAAATTCCACATTTAGAAACTAATTTAGAATATTTGATTGTCTAGTTAACGGGGAACACTCTCAATGTATAAAACACACGACATCTATGCTAGAACATCCATTCAGAATCCAAACCATACCAAAAAATTCCCACGAATATCCCTCAACTTCATAACATCCCTGAAATAGTTGAAAGGAGTGGGATATATAAACTAATAACGTAGTTAAAGTTTCCATGAAATACATTATTTCAATAAATAACTAAATTTTAGATGATATACTTACACTTAAGGAACTTTAATCAGGATTCTAAGCCAGATTTCCAATTTCTAACGAAGTTTTTGCCTTCTACCGATGATAGGCTAGTAAAATGATTGACCCACATTATTGTACCTACAAGTAATCATAGAAAAAAAATTCTAAGCATATAATAAATAATTTTATGCATAAAATTTGAAATTTGGAGGCATAATACATAGACAAATGCACTTAATGGAAAAGATATAGCTTAAACATCATCTGAAATTCTGCATCGGTAACTATTGGATCAAGCATTGTGATGTTGCATTTTTTGTACATGTAACCAGTTTGATCCAACAATAGAAACTGAATAAAATACGACAAAAAATTCTTTTTAAAATCATAATTTCTGATTTTAGGTGTTTTTTGAAAATGAAAGTGGAAGAATTTTCCAAAACCAAACACACACATATATATGAAAAACAAATCATTATAACATCCTGTATCATATTGAAGCCTCATACAAGAAGTCAAAGAAGATAATTAATTCTTACATGGCTTAATAAAGTCATAAAGTCCAAAATCTATGAGCTTCATATCATCTTCTTTATTGATAGATGTGAAAGGAAGTTCTGTTAAACAACAAAGGAAACAATTACAATAAGAAAAATATAAATCTAATTAAAAAATAAGAGTTTCAGTTACAAGAAAAAATACCTCTAGATTTAGGTCACTGTGCACAACACTTAAAATCTTCACAACAATGGATTGAGAGAAGTAATGTAAGATGAGATATGTAATTGTAATGAAAGAAGATTGAATTGATAATTCTTGTATTAAGAAGAAAAAACTCAAACAATATGCTTGCACAAATGAAATTGAAAATTCGTTAATTCTTATCATCCATGTTACATAATTGCTCTAAAATCATTTTTAGAAACAGATTAATAAAAATGGTAGAAATACCCTTCAAATGAATACAATCAAACCAATATAGAAATTTGAATACATATTCATTATAGAGACTAAGAAGAATCTAGAAAAGAAATCATTCTAGATAAACCAATTGTAAGTAATATCAATGTGTAGAACCGCAAAGAAATTAATAAAAGTTACAAGGAATAACCTAAAACTTTCCACAATTGATGTTTATCAATGGGCTGCTCCGTGAAAATCTACAGCTTAAACATCACCTGAAATTCCCCATGGGTCACAACTAAAGGGAAAATAGAAGCTGTAATGCCCTTATGTTGGCATAACTGGGTATCTGATGAGATTAACATGTCCAATCTCCAAGGGATAGACATATCAAAACTCTCAAAATAATTGGATCAAGAGAAAGGCTGACACATGTTTTGTACCTATAACCAGTTTGATCCAGTAATTTAACTGAATAAAAAATGATAAAAAAATATTTATAACATCTTATGTTTTAGATTTTCTGTGTTTTTTGAAAATGAAAAGTGAAAAATTTTCCAAAACCAAACAGAGACCAATATATGAGGAACAAATCATTATAACATACTCTAACATAATGATGCCTCATCCAAGAAGTCAAGGTGGATTATCAATCCTTACCTGTCATAATAATGTCAGAAAGTCCAAAATCTATGAGCTTAATATCAGCTTCTTTATTTATAGATGTGAAAAGGAAGATCTTTTAAACAAAAAAGCAACAACTACATTATGAAAAATATAAAACTAAATAAAAAATATGATTTTCATTACCGCTGGTCATCCCCATTTCATGATCGTTGTAAAACCATTTTCATAAACAAACTAAAAAATGGAATTCAAACCCCTCAAATGAATAGTCAAACAAAAACAGATATGTTATCATAGAGACTCGGAAGAATTTGGAAAAAAATCATTCAAAATATAACAATTGTAATGAATATCAATGTGCAGAACCACAATGAAATTAATATAAGTTTCAAGGAATAACATAAAACTTATCACTGTTGACGTTTATCAGGGGGTAGTTCATGCAAAAGATACAGTTTATAAATCACCTAAAATTATTCATGGGTCACAACTGAAGAGATAGTGGAAACCATAATGCCCTGATGTTGGGATAGTGGGGAATCTGATTAGATTATCAAGTCCAACCTCCATGGTATATGCATATTAGAACTCTAAAACCATTGGATCTAACATATTGATGATACGTGTTTTTTTCCCTATAACTGGTTTGATCCATAAATAGAAACTTAATAAAATACAATATTTTTTTTACAACATCTAATGTTTCTACATTATTATGTTATTTGATATGAAAGGTTAAAATTTTTCCAAAACCAAACACATGCCAATAAATGAGAAACAAATCATTATAACATCCTATAACATAATGATTCCCCATATAAGAAGTCAAGGTGGATCACCTATTCTTACCTGGCTTAATAAAGTCAGAAAGGCCAAAATGTTTGAGTTCATATCATATTCTTCATTTATAAATGTGAAAATGAATTTCTGTTAAACAAAAAAGACAATAGTTACAATAATAAAAATATAAAACTTAACAAAAAATAACTGTTTTTGTTTCATCAATTCCTACATCTGGCTTTAGTTCACAATGAACAATACTTAAAATCATTACAACAATGGATCAAGAGAAGTATGGGATGATAATATGTCATTGTAATGCATGAAGAAGTGTAAATTCACACATGTCATTTATGAAGAAGAAAAAATGAAAATAAAATTTGGAAGAATGAAATTGAAAATTCGTTACAACTAACCATCCATGTTGCATTATTGTTTTAAAATCATTTTCAGAAACACACTAATAAAAATGGTAGGAAAACCCCTCAAATAAATACAATCAAAATGGAGACACCATTAATTCCACATAAAATTTATATTTTCATTATTTAAATGAATATCAAAACATAAAAGTCTTCTATAGTTTAACAATCAAAAATTAGAATGCAACAATTTTAGGTCCCATGAATTCCTCATAAAATCAACATTCTACAGGTCACTAAACCAATAAAAAATAGATTTATCTTCATTTCCGAGATTTTTCAGTTTGTGATAATCTATAACATATAAAATCTAATTCAATACGCAAGGTGAGACATACTTCATGGTTTCTTCACTTAGATAACAAAATGCTGTTGTAGGATATGAATGGCTATTCAAAGTACTGAATTTACAAAGCCTAACTTGTACAATTCCATTGACAGCCCAAGATGCACATATATGGGGACTTTGAGTCATGAATGTATACAAATGAAAAATCATTCATGTTAAACTTTTCAAAACTATTCATGAACATAGAAGTTGTAAAGAGATAGCTAATAGTTGACACAAGGAAACAGTGACACAAAAAAGATAGAATTTTCATTTAAATACATATAAAAAATTGTGAATCGATCAAAAAAAAAGTTAACCATCAAAACTAGGACCTTAGATCTGTATTTCTCTTCCTCTTCATCATCTTCATCACTATCATATAGATATCCATAGTTATATTTTAATCATATTTCCATTGAATAAATGAAAACACAGCAATACAGAACAAAAACATGTCAGTCATGAATGTATATGAATTAAAAATCATTAATATGAAACCATGAAAAACTGTTTAGGCACATAGAAGTGGTAAAGAGATAGCTAATAGTTGATAAAAGGCAATGATGAAAAAAGAAATATATTACTTGGACTGAAATGTAAATAAAAATAATTGTGAATTGATCAAAAAAAAGGTAACCTACACAACTGGGGTTTCATATCTGCAATGCTCTCCCTCTTCGTCATCATCATCATCACAGTCATAGAGATATAAAAATTGATATTTGAAACATATGCTAATTGAATCAATGAAAATACAACTATATAGAATGAAAAAATGCAATATTGTGTAAATCTTGGTTGACTAATCTCTTAACAAAAAACGACATTCGTGAAATCATTTTTAATGTTATACCAGTGTATGAATTTACACATATTAAAATCCAAAAATGTAAATAACTTATGAAAGGTATCATGTTAACGAATTTGGATTTTTTCAACTCATCTCCTAAAGCACAGTTAGATGCTCTTGTCAAAATGTGAAAGAAACCCAATATTTTTGAGTAGAAAAATCGGTGATCCAACAATTCACATAGATACTAATATACCAATATTTAAAAAAGAAAATAAATTTTTCTATTTTCCTATCCCTAAAATGATAAGAAACATCAGTGCATACGTTTTTCTATTTATTTAGAGATATATGTGGAAGTGGGGTGCAATGAAATTCGCCTGCATTTTTCTAAGACATAGTGCCACTGAAAATTTATATTTTCATTATTGAAATGAATATGAAAACATAAAAGTATCATATAATCAAATAGATATTTCCTCATAAAATAGATATTCTCTGGGTTAGTAAACCCATGAAAAATATATTTATTTTCGTTTTCTTGATTTTTCCATTCTGGATATTCTATAACAAAGATATAAAAGAAGATTAAGGATATGAAAGGTTGTTCAAAGTATAGAATTTACCATGACTTCCCTACACAATTCCATTGCCAGCCTATGATTCACACATATGGGGACATTTATTCATGAACATATACGATTGACACATCCTTCATGTGAAACCTTAAGAAATTGGTCATTCAAATAGAAGCAGTAAAGGGATAGATCATAGTTTAGAAAAGGAAACATTGACACAAGAATGATATTATTTGGATTGAAATGTAAATAAAAAACATTCAAATCGATCAAAACAAATTTAACCTGCAATACCAGGGTGTAAGATCTACCATGCTTCTCTTTGTCATCATCAATACTTCCATAGCTACCAATTTCAGAGCCATTAGTAGTATATTTATTCCCCACAACTTCACGCCTTTTTGCTAAAATGCTTAATAGCTTATATAACCCAACTAAGAGGCTCATTCTTCCTATCAGTCGATGATTGTACCGTAATGGATAAAAAAATTACATTCACCATGTTTTCACATAGATTTGGAATTAGGAAACACATACTGTAGATGATGGAAATCAGATAATGGAAGTCAGTGAATGGAAATCATAAAAATCATACCCTTGAAAACCTAAATCTTATGGAGAACAATCCAAAATAAGTGTAGGGGGTGCAGGGAGCGAAGCATGATGAGGGTTAGTGATGCCGAGAAAGCATATTCGAAGAAACATGAGTCAGAGTTGGTGTAGGTGAATGAGATAAAGGCGGAGCAGCTAGAGGCAAGGGATTTGGAGGTGGAGTGCTGAAGGAGGAGTGTCTGGAGGTGGAGTAATCAGAGTCACATCAACCAGAGGGGAAGGATCCCGATGCGGAGCAGAGGAGACGGATGCAGAGCATACAGAGGAGGAGAAGGAGTAAAACCTAGCTTGAAGCTGGGTGGGGGGGGGTTATGAATTTGTGGGAGACAGAAAGATAGTGGTAATGCATGGGTGCGAACGGATAGGGGAGGGGTTAATGGTAATTGGATATGGGGTTTTGGTGACGTAGCGCTTTGTGTGGGTGACACATAAGCACAAATACACCCAGATTTAGTAAATATAGTAGATATATGTAGAGACCCAAAGCTTGACGTACATTGACATTACATTATATTTGCGGAATTCTTTGTACATAACAAAAACACACACACAAGGATCGTAATAGTTTAGTGTCTTTGGAAACTCGGAATAAAATCTTCTAATCCTGGTGAAAGATCTTCAATATCTCCCATAATGATCTTCCTTTTTTTTATACCTAAAACCTTTCTTTATATCCTGGGAAAAAGAAAACATAAAAGGGTGAGCTCAAATGCTCAGTAAGGGTAAACAAAATAAATATCAATCACATCGTATACACAAGCACATAACTTTTGGAAATCTTAACCTTCAAAAGAGATCATAATTTCATAACATGGGATAAATCATGGAAGTGAAATGTAATCACAATAATCATAACTTACAACATTATACTTTGTGTCATACACACATAATCATAGAAAATCATTTCTTGTTAGTCAAGACTCATTGCCAAGACTATCTTAGTGGACAAAGTCCCTTTCTGAATCGAGTAACCCTCGTTCCAGTCCTGTTTCACTGAACCGGTATAACCTACCGTTCCAGCCATGTCTATCTCATGAGATATAAAATCATTACCCAATGCATTGGAGGGAGATATAGGTCCCAGCCATCTTATAATGAATCCTTTATTATGTGTGCCACATAATCATAAATCATACATCATCGCATAACACGTGTAACAAAAATGGGATTCTTGAAACATCATGACATCATAAAACCAATCATATAAGTTAAATGACTTCATAAAAATATTTCCCTCACAAGATAATAAATTCAATGTAATAATAGGGATAAAAACAGAACCCTTTTATTATCTTAGATGGAAAATAATTTTGATAAAACACTTGAACTCCATTCTTGAGGAAAATATCCTTTCTTCTTCAAAAACACTTTTCTTTTCTTAACATGTCATAAAATTATAAACTAAAAGAATTTGATTAAAAATAAACTTGAAAACTTGTAAATGATGCTTCTTGAAAATCATGTTTTAAAAATCCATTCATGCCGTATAAGTTTTAAAAAAACATTCTTCGTACTTTTGTCGGAAAAGTAAAAAAGTACCTCATACGACAAAAGATTCCTTTCATAGATATTACTAAAAACTAACCGAAGGGTAAAAATGGATTTAAACAATTGTAGGTGGATGGAAATAATATTACATATTGATGAAACATGGATGGGGATGATAAAATACACCCCAGTAAATACTTACGAATAAACAATCTCGGATAAAAATGAGATTGTGATATTTCCCTTACCTTAGGTCCGACTTGCTTTGTACGTGTCCGAACCTCCTGTATAATGATTTACATAATGTTATTGACTTATTACAGAATCATATTAATTGTTATGATATCATATATGGTTCTCTTATGGCTTTATATTACCCGGTCTTTTGTAATTTCATGTTAAAGTAGCATTTTGGGTAAAATCGTCTTATTTGTCATTCGTGTTTTTAACTTGTAATTATTAATATGATTACTTGGATCATGATTACTTTTATCCAGAATGTAAAACATGATTTATATATAAGATATATTCAGAACATATATATATAATATATTGATAATGGAATGAAATACACCGTTCATGGAGACGGTAGTCCGTACTTACGCATGAACGCTATTTTCGTTTCCTTGTTGAATTGAATGGAATTAAGTAGATGACATACATATAAATATACATAAATCCAGTATCATTATTATGTCATATATTTCATTATTACTTATTATATATGCTTTATAATCATTCATGAATGGTTAATGTGGAGAATGAATCTCATCGCGTCGTGGAGACGGTAGTCCGTACGTACGCACGAGCGATGATATCGTTCCCATGGTCGTGGAATTGTGTTAAAGTGTATGCATATTATTTCTGTATCAATATCACTTTATAATCATATATATTTACTCATTACACCATTATACCCATCCTATTAAGGTGGTGGCGGAAAATAGATTACACCACGGCGTGGAGATGGTATTCCGTACGTACGCACGCGCGGTGATTTCATTTTTCCGTAGGATGGATAGAAGGTGAATTAGGGTTGTTTCATATTTATAATAACATATCAGTATGTAAGTAATACTGATTTTATTACTTTGTCATGAAACAACTAAAGAAGAAGAAGTTGAAGAAGAAAGAAATTGAAAAGATCGGTAATGGATATTACCTCTTCTTTGGAACGCCTCTTTGAATCCTCCACTTAGGGAACTAAGATTGGTCTTTGAAGAAGACCAGGACCTCTAGGATTATTCTAGGGAAGTGGAGAGGAGAAAATGGAAGGGGTTGGCCGAGCTTGAGTGCTCAAATTGGTGTGAGGAGGAGGGGGAGGAGGTGCCCTTTTATAAGGGAGGAGAGGGGCACCTTAGGAATATCTCAAAATATTATTTTATATTAAAGTCAAAATCGGTTTATAATGGTTCCAAAGGGTCTTATTTCGAGGCTAAAGTGGGGATGGGTCAAAATCCTATCAACCAATAGGATTTAGACAAGTTTAGGGTATTATTTTAACCTTATCAATTAGATTTAACTCTAAGTTAAATAATTTAACTTTTACCGTGTCTTTTTGTTTTCTTTCACTATATGGTTAATACACTTACTATAACATGCCAAACGAACCCCAAATTGTTTATTATTAATATATATATCCTTATCTAAGTCATTTGGCTGAATATTAGATTTTTAGGAATAAAATAACAATTAATAATATAATATTTGATTTAAAAACTATTTTGTGTCAATTTTGACACTATTTGATATATGATTTTTTTGAAAGTCATAACAGCATTATATGTTCGAACCAAGTTGATTAAATCGACATTAATATATCATAGTAACCTATAAAATTTGTAGAATTCATAAAAAGTCTCAAATTACATTTATTTTTGTGTTTATAACATCAATTATGTCAATATTTCATTAATAATATAATTACTACATCATCATTGTGTCATAAATAAATTAAATTATTTAATGTCTAAAAATTACAAATAAAATACCATTATGTAGGAAGGCTTTTTATCTTTCTAATGAATATTTATAGTCGAATTTATCTTATGTTTAACCCCATATTAAAAATAATTTACTTATTAAACTTTGATTTAAACTATTTTAACCCTTCTTTAAATAAATTAATAATAAATGTCCTAATCTAACCCAAGTGGGCATAAATGGTCATATTTTATTCCTAAGTTTGTTTTTGGTCGAATTAAACTTATCCAATAGAATTAGGACATGTGTTAGGGTAATAGTAATATCATATTTACCCTTAGTTACCCTATATACTATTAACCACGGTAAAAAAAGTAAAAAGTTACTATTCACCAAAAAATTATTTTTATCTCATTGAACCACATTTTACTTACTGATATCAACCGTGTCTGTCAAATTTTCGAAATTCCATTCACAGAAGCGGTAAAATTATGTTTTATGCAAAATTCAGTTTTTAACCTACCACTTAGTGGTTTCACTATTCATCAAAAATTGAACGTTTTCAGAAAAATACCAAAATTTCACCCTAGGCTAATTTCGATATTCCGAATCCAAAAATGAAGTCCATTTTGAAAAATAAAATTTATAAAATTTCAAAAAGTGGTTATTACTATTCATAATGGCTAGTTTTAATAATATTTTAATAGCATATCGTTGTTTAGTGAAACTCGGTATTGCGTACTACACACGCTATCGTGGAAGGTTGCGATTGCGTGTAATGCAAGGCAAGTCAAGGATGCGTGTTGTGCAAGCTCCTTTTGGTGTAGCGTACAACACAAGACATTAATAAAATTAAAAAGAATAGTTTTCATAAAATCTCGGGCTGTTACATTCTACCCCCCTTAAAATGAATTTCGCCCTCGAAATTCTTCAGGGTTATAAATAGTATACTATTCGAAAGTTTCTTTAATAGAAACCCACATCGTAAAAAGGAATACCAAAACTTGTCTTTAAAAACTAAAGTATGAAATGTAACGATTACCCAAATAAACTAATCACTGTGTTTCCACATAGGTGAAAATATGGATATGGAAGAGAAATATAACCATCATGTTCTGATGGAGAGTGGTAGAGAACATGGCTATGGAAAAGCCAGTTATCACAAATCCATAGAATTGTGATGATATAAGGTACCATCTGATTAATCGGGTATAAGATCACTAGGACAACATTTTTGGTTTTCAAGATCATTTCCCTAAAGTTGAAAATTTTCTTAGAATAAATACTTACTTTATTTTGGTACAATCTCACTATTGTTTGTGCCTTCAACAATTTCCACTTCATCTCTTAAATAAATGAAGTTGAATTTGTTATTCGTGAAGTGTTAGCAGATCATGTGATAGAATGACGGGTCATTAAATCTGTCTCAAACAAAAGGTTAGCAAAAATTATATACATAAGTCAATCTATAGTGAGATTAATCATATATGGTTCCTAAAATGGACTTATACTTCATATATCATTCTTCTTAATATAATAAAACTAGTTTCTACTAAACAGGGACTTCCTGTAGGCCAGTGGTAGGCGATAAAGGCCAGTCGCACTTCGGTTGTGGGTTCGATTCCCATAGCCTTGTCCGAAGCGATGGGTTGTCGCCCATCCTGCAGGATGTCCTTTTTCTAAAACTACATTACTATAACATCCCATCAATAATAACGAAAATCTTCTATCCTTAAACAATACTAACTTATGTCCAACATAATCCATTCTAATCTTTAGGCTTATCCATAATACTACAGTCCACTCTGATAATATAGTGAAAAAGATTACCAGAGATTTAATACTGTCGTTAATCCCCATATATCATAAGATATGTATTGTTGGTCACATTCCAAACATTCAAAGGCCTTAATCATGTATTCTCTTGAATACCCATTGAACCTTAGTGAAAACTTGAATGCAGTTAAAAGTTTACACTTTACACATACCAAAATCCTTAAAATTATTTATACTCAAACCATGATATCACTTAGTCCTTATATCAATCATGAGCTCATGAATACAATCAAACATCTCATTATCTTCTTATCCTTTCATTATGCACTTATCATCTACCTTCCAAAAGTATCTGAATAACCTTTCATGGTTATTGGTACCATTCATCATACACTTTCAAAACATAAGGAAAGACAACAGTGTAACAATCCTTAGATCTCTCCTTATTCCATGAGATTACTTATACAACATTACACATGATAAACATGTAATCATTCCACTACATTCTTAGACCATTGACCGAGCTTCAACATTTCTTTCATCTCACATATAATTTGTAGTTTCTTCATCATCATCAACATAAATACTTCCCATACGACCATACTGATTCTCTTCATGAGACTTTCCCTTAGGGAATTGGTTTGCATAATGCCTGTACATTCCACATTTAAATCATTTAACCATTGTTGATGTCTTAGCAATACCATTATCCTCATCCATGGTGTTAACTGAACCTTTTCCTTTTCACTTACTTGCTTTGTGTCCTTCTTTTCCACACCCAACGGATCTTCCAGTTCCTTTGAAATATTCTCCTTGATGCCTCTTCCCACATGATTTACATAGGGGAAATTGAACTTTCTTTCCTCTATGATCATCATGAAACTCCATCTTTCTCTTATTATCCGAGTCTGGAAACTTACGAAATTTTAATTTATTGATTATATTATGAGATTGCTGATTCGGCATAATAATGATGGTTGGACTTCCAAATCCCATTTCATTATGAAAAATATCATTCCATTGTCCATCATATCCTCCATTATTGTGAATCATCTTGTTTCCAGCCATTTTCTAAAACCCAAAAAGAATATTGTGAGAGGCAAAAATCATGCTAGGGAAAACAACATAATAAAGGGGGAGTACCTTAAATATCTAACATCTTAGGTTTAATTATATGATCGTTAGCGTAATCCTAGTACTATAACCTATACGTATACTTATCCTTAGGGACATCCCTAGACATACCTTAGAAATAACTCTAGGGATCTCACTAACGTTTTCGCATCCTAGTTTCCAAAGGTTGACTAAACCTTTCCTTTGATACCAACTGTAGAGACCCGAAGCTTGACGTTCATTGACATTACATTACATTTGTGGAATTCTTAGTACATAACAAAAACACACACACAAGGATCGTAATAGTTTAGTGTCTTTGGAAACTCGGAATAAAATCTTCTAATCCTAGTGAAAGATCTTCAATATCTCCCATAACGATCTTCCTTTTTTTATACCTAAAACCTTTCTTTATATCCTGGGGAAAAGAAAACATAAAAGGGTGAGCTCAAATGCTCAGTAAGGGTAAACAAAATAAATATCAATCACATCGTATACACAAGGACATAACTTTTGGAAATCTTAACCTGCAAAAGAGATCATAATTTCATAACATAGGATAAATCATGCCAGTGAAATGTAATCACAATAATCATAACTTAAAACATTAAACTTTGTGGCATACACACATAATCATAGAAAATCATTTCTTGTTAGTCAAGACTCATTGCCAAGACTATCTTAGTGGACAAAGTCCCTTTCTGAATCGAGTAACCCTCGTTCCAGTCCTGTTTCACTGAACCGGTATAACCTACCGTTCCAGCCATGTCTATCTCATGAGATATAAAATCTTTACCCAATGCATTGGAGGGAGATATAGGTCCCACCCATCTTATAATGAATCATTTATTATGTGTGCCACATAATCATAAATCTTACATCATCGCATAACACATGTAACAAAAATGGGATTCTTGAAACATCATGACATCATAAAACCAATCATATAAGGTAAATGACATCATAAAAATAATTCCCTCACAAGATAATAAATTCAATGTAATAATAGGGATAAAAACAGAACCCTTTATTATCTTAGATGGAAAATAATTTTGAAAAAACACTTGAACACCATTCTTGAGGAAAATATCCTTTCTTCTTCAAAAACACTTTTCTTTTCTTAACATGTAATACAATTATAAACTAAAAGAATTTGATTAAAAATTAACTTGAAAACATGTAAAGGATGCTTCTTGGAAATTATGTTTTAAAAATCCATTCCTGCCGTATAAGTTAAAAAAAACATTATTCGTACTTTTTTTGGAAAAGTCAAGAAGTACCTCGTACGACAAAAGATTCCTTTCATAGATATTACTAATACTCACCGAAGGGTAAAAATGGATTTAAACAATTGTAGGTGGATGGAAATAATATTACATATTGATGAAACGTGGATGGGGATGATAAAATACACCCCAGTAAATACTTACGAATAAACAATCTCGGATAAAAATGAGATTATGATATTTCCCTTACCTTAGGTCCGACTTGCTTTGTACGTGTCCGAACCTCCTGTATAATGATTTACATAATGTTATTGACTTATTACAGAATCATATTCATTGTTATGATATCATATATGGTTCTCTTATGGCTTTATATTACCCGGTCTTTTGTAATTTCATGTTAAAGTAGCATTTTGGGTAAAATCGTCTTATTTGTCGTTCGTGTTTTTAACTTGTAATTACTAATATGATTACTTGGATCATGATTACTTATATCCAGAATGTAAAACATGATTTATATATAAGATATATTCAGAACATATATATATATAATATATTGATAATGGAATGAAATACACCGTTCATGGAGACGGTAGTCCGTACGTACGCATGAACGCTGTTTTCATTTGCTTATTGAATTGAATGGAATTAAGTAGATGACATACATATAAATATATATAAATCCAGTATCATTGTTATGTCATATATTTCATTATTACTTATTATATATGCTTTATAATCATTCATTAATGGTTAATGTGGAGAATGAATCTCATCGCGTCGTGGAGACGGTAGTCCGTACGTACGCACGAGCGATGATATCATTCCCATTGTCGTGGAATTGTGTTAAAGTGTATGCATATTATTTCAGTATCAATATCACTTTATAATCATATATAGTTACTCATTACACCATTATACCCATCCTATTAAGGTGGTGGCGGAAAATAGATTACACCACGGCGTGGAGACGGTATTCCTTACGTACGCACGCGCGGTGATTTCATTTTTCCGTAGGATGGATAGAAGGTGAATTAGGGTTGTTTCATATTTATAATAACATATCAGTATGTATGTAATACTGATGTTATTACTTTGTCATGAAACAACTAAAGAGGAAGAAGTTGAGGAAGAAAGAAATTGAAAAGATCGGTAATGGATATTACCTCTTCTTTGGAACGCCTCTATGAATCCTCCACTTAGGGAACTAAGATTGGTCTTTGAAGAAGACCAGGACCTCTAGGATTATTCTAGGGAAGTGGAGAGGAGAAATTGGCAGGGGTTGGCCGAGCTTGAGTGCTCAAATTGGTGTGAGGAGGAGGGGGAGGAGGTGCCCTTTTATAAGGGAGGAGAGGGGCACCTTAGGAATATCTCAAAATATTATTTTATATTAAAGTCAAAATTGGTTTATAATGGTTACAAAGGGTCTTATTTCGAGGCTAAAGTGGGGATGGGTCGAAATCCTATCAACCAATAGGATTTAGACAAGTTTAGGGTATTATTTTAACCTTATCAATTAGATTTAACTCTAAGTTAAATAATCTAACTTTTACCGTGTCTTTTTGTTTTCTTTCACTATATGGTTAATAAACTTACTATAACATGCCAAACGAATCCCAAATTGTTTATTATTAATATATATATCCTTATCTAAGTCATTTGGACGAACCTTAGATTTTTAGGAATAAAATAACAATTAATAATATAATATTTGATTTAAAAACTATTTTGTGTCAATTTTGACACTATTTGATATATGATTTTTGTGAAAGTCATAACAGAATTATATGTTCGAACCAAGTTGATTACATCAACATTAATATATCATAGTAACCTAGAAAATTTGTGGAATTCATAAAAAGTCTTAAATTACATTTATTTTGGTGTTTATAACATCAATTATGTCAATATTTCATTAATAATATAATTACTACATCATCATTGTGTCATAAATAAATTAAATTATTTAATGTCTAAAAATTACAAATAAAATACCATTATGTAGGAAATCTTTTTAGCTTTATAATGAATATTTATAGTCGAATTTATCTTATGAATAACCCCATATTAAAAATCATTTACTTATTAAACTTTGATTTTAACTATTTTAACCCTTCTTTAAATAAATTAATAATAAATGTCCTAATCTAACCCAAGTGGGCATAAATGGTCATATTTTATTCCTAAGTTTGTTTTTGGTCGAATTAAACTTATACAATAGAATTAGGACATGTGTTAGGGTAATAGTAATATCATATTTACCCTTAGTTACCCTATTTACTATTATCCACGGTAAAAAAAGTATAAAGTTACTATTCACCAAAAAATTATTTTTATCTCATTGAACCACATTTTACTTACTGATATCAACCGTGTCTGTCGGATTTTCGAAATTCCATTCACAGAAGCTGTAAAATTAAGTTTTATGCAAAATTCAGTTTTTAACCTACAACTTAGTGGTTTCACTATTCATCAAAAATTGAAAGTTTTCAGAAAAATATCAAAATTTCACCCTAGGCTAATTTCGATATTCCGAATCCAAAAATGAAGTCCATTTTGAAAAATAAAATTTATAAAATTTAAAAAAGTGGTTATTACTATTCATAACGGCTAGTTTTAATAATATTTTAATAGCATATCATTGTTTAGTGAAACTCGGTATTGCGTACTACACACGCTATCGTGGAAGGTTGCGATTGCGTGTAATGCAAGGCAAGTCAAGGATGCGTGTTGTGCAAGCTCCTTTTGGTGTAGCGTAAAACACAAGACATTAATAAAATTAAAAAGAATAGTTTTCATAAAATCTCGGGTTGTTACAATATATATATATACTTGACATGAATAATTTCATCATTAAACTAATTCCTATCACAAACTCATCTTTCACTCCAAATGATAATAAATTCCAAAATATTCTATTTATCCTAATAGTATAGGGTTCCAAAAAATTGATTTTATAATTTTTCTGTCAGACTGTTTAAAAAAACTAGATTATACAAACTAGGACATCATGTAGGCCAATGATAGGTGATGTAGCATTTCCACTCTTTGGATGCATGTTCATGTCTCGCGGCCTTGCCGGATGCAATAGGTTGTCTCCAGATCTCCGGGTTGTCCTTTTAATGACAACACAAAAATAATCTCAAGAAATGATTTAACCTTAATAATAGTATCCAATGTTGAACATAATCAATTACATCCTTTAGAGATATCCAAAATACATCTGTACAAACTCAGAGTCCAAAATTAATAATAAAGTTAAACACAATAAAGATCCTTTTTTCTAACATAATAACATGTGAATACCATAAAAAGGTATTCTTTTAAAACACTATAACACCCCAAATTACCATAAAACCATATTTATTTCATTCATTATCCCCTATTCATTATAGAATACTAGATATTCTACTTCTATCCAAAAATTATGTAAACTCCTATAATGTTGGAATATACAAATCATTAGTCAGTTTCAAGGTAATAAATAATATTCAATATAATTTATAAAAATCAATCATATATTATTCCAAAATCACTACATCAGTATTAAAAATATATTATGGTTTATCATTCTCTCAACCACATATTTTCCAAAACAATTAACCTGTGATTGAGTCACTTTTCTTGGTCCCAGATAATCTCAAGTCCTTAATGAAATAGCACTACATTTCAATCCATATATACTATATAATTCATATAACATTTATACAATTAATACAATACCCAAATGACACAACACTTTAATAATAGCATTGTAACTCTAACCATCCCCCATCATCTTTGGTAGTATCATAACGTGAATGTTATCCAATAGCAGCATTTGGGGTATACTCTAATGAATTTAACATTGATTCGTGTAGTGTACCAACTCCTTACATCAGAATCATTGTACATTTAAATCCTTTTTCTTTCCCGTTCAATCGTGTACTCGGTGTCATTTTTCTACACGCTTATAACAAACTCTCATTCCCTTCAAGCATTTACCATGTTGATTCTTTATATAGTTATCACATATTTGAAAATTATTATTTCCCCTCTTTCCATTATCCATCTTTCTCTCTTCTATCATTTTCTTCTATTTCTTCCCTTCAAAGACATAGGACTTAGAGAATTCATTAAATATTTTATTAACACATGATACAATTTATTTATATGATGAGAATATGTGGGAGACTATTTCCCTTTTAAATGTTGGCTTAATACCATGAATGATATGATCCTTCTTAATCATTAGATCATGTGTATTCATGGAATTCACATTCCTTCTACTAGGGGACATTTCCAAACAATATAAAATACTAAGTTAGTTTATGAATAACAATTCATAATTCCAATCTTGAAAAATACCTAATGGAAATTGAAATGTTAATCCATATACTCAATAATCATAAATTTTTTTCTTTGAGGATGTATTTACTCAGAAATACTTCTTAATGTATTGTAATGAAAATGTGAATTATCTTAAGAATACCCCCCATGAGTGTCATAACCAAGAGCATAGCAAGGTGTGTTTTCGTGTACCATGATGCCCAATGTCAAGCCCGAAACTACTTGCCAGTGTTTTCACTCCAAGGTATATATGTTCCATAGCTGAATCTACCTACTCATATCCAGACATGGATGTATTAATTGAAAGTACACAAAATCTCTACACTACCCAAATTCCTGGAAGGTATTATATAATAATCCTCAAATTATATCATAGGTTAATTTTCCTTAAAAAGATATTATCTAAATCTAATTCAATGGTTGCTACTATACATCCTCTGATTCCAACTGTAACACCTTGAACACAAAATCCTAAAGCCGATGTATTATTTTAATACGTTGTAATGATTACAAAGAGTCATGTCTCAAAGTATCGATAATTTTAGCAGTCCTGGAAAATATATTACACACATAAATGTTACATTACACATTATTAAAATGAAACAAAACACAAAAAATCATTTTAGAATTCTATTAATCCCCTAGCATAAACCCGCTTAACAATCATAATACAGTTCTTGTATTCCTTGTAAAATAAACCATAAGAAATTGCTGAGCTCAAATGCATAGTTAGGGTAACAAATTCAGAGAAAGATAACATTAAAAATAGGCATAGTGAATAATTTAAAACACACGCCTTTACAAATAATAGTCATGGAAACTGTATGGAATGAATATGAGATGAGTAATTAATACCACAATAATACATAGTCATTGGTATTCTACTAGTTGAATAACCACATGAACCATCATTATATTTTTATAATGATGGAATTTATAATGTCAGACATTTTGGAGCATTTTGTCAAGGCCTCAGACAAGACATCTAAAAATTTTTATGGCCTCTTCCAAAATCATATATCAAATTGGGAAAGGCCTCTGCCAATTCAATATATAATAGACTCATTAGGCCTACCGATGCACATGAGAAGCTATAACGGGTTCCACTCATCATATAATAAGTCCAATACATTCCTCACATGAAAAGTTTGAAAAATAAGATAAACATTCATATTAAAACTTGCATATAAAATGTAAATACTTTAACCATAAACCATCAATGGTATAAAAATAACACATCCACAATCAAATATATCATGAAAATTTCAATACAATATAGATTATTTGGATAATAATAAATCAACTTCAAACTAGTTTAAAATCCATCAAAATAATTTGACATAGATGAAAATGATTTGTACAACTCTTTTTGATAAATAACCCTTTTCCATGAAGAAATTTAAAAGTCACACATTTATAAAGAAATTAATTTCAAAGATATTTTTGAATCAAAGTGTCCCATACCAAAATGAATCTTTTGAAATGAATTATCATTTCAAAACATTCATGACCATATAAATTAATCCTTAAAAACATTTTGAAAACATGTACATTAATTAAAAGGATTTAGAATGTTAAATATTTAAAAAATTTAAAAAGATGATCTAGTTAAATAAACTCTCCCCTAAAAACATATAAGATTACTATTTACAAAATTATTATTAAATACGGATATCAATGATATATATGTTCCAGTAAATACTTACACATAAACAATCTCAGATAATACTGAGATTGAAGAAATAACTCTTACCTTGCACTTTCCTTTGGTCGAGGGTAAGTTTGTCCTCTTGTATAATGACCTTAGAATGTTATTAAATTATAATAGAACCATATTAATATTTATTATATTTTATGTGATTAATTTATGACTTTCTACATCTAATATAATAATGATTTCAATGTTAAATTAACATTTCAGGTAATAATTACATTCTTTATCATACGTGTTTTAACTTGTTATTCCTGGTCATGTCATTTAGATTATGATTTAAATATTTATAGAATATAACAAATTATTTATATACCATATATATTTAGAATTTAAATATGTATATTAGATAGATATATTTAATTTAAAACACCATTTATGGAGACGGTAGGTCGTATGTACGCATAAACGTTGTTTCTGTTTTCATATCGTATTGAATGAAAGTAAGTGAATAAGATATATGTCAGTAAATATAAATATATATATCTATATATATTCAGATACATTGTTATGTCAATTATTACGTACTTATTAATAATATATATTATTATAATCATCACTGAATGGTGAATATGGAAATGAATCTCATTGCATCGCGGAGACGGTATGCCATTCTACACAAGAGCGACAATGTCATTTCCTTAAGGATTAAAAGGTGTGTAATTAGATGGTATATTAATATTATAGATACATTGTCATGTTATTTTATTTTTATATATTCCCATTGATCATCATTATATATATCCAACTAACATAGTGTTGAATAACAAATAACACCACGACATGGAGACGGTAAGTCGTACGTTTGCACGCATGGTGACATTATCATTCGTAGGATTGATAGAATAATGAATGTGGTTTTACAATATTTATAATAACATCAATGTATGTATAAGGTATTGTATTTATTATTTTGGTATGAAAAAACAATGAAAAAGGTAGTGGAAGAAGAAAAAAACTTGAAAGATGCTGGTGAAATTATTATCTCTTATTCGGGTGTTTTCTTTTTGAGATGATCAAAAGGGATTCATAAGATGGCTTTCTGGTCAATGTAATGACATTAAGATGATGTGAGGGAAGTTGGGAGGACATTTTCTTAGGGCTTGGAATAGCCAAATGGATTTGGTGGTGTGATTTTGAGAGACGAGGGAGTGCCCTTTTAGAAGTGAGATGAGGGTCACTTTAGGAAAATCTTGAAATATTATTTTATAATAAAATCTATATTTGTTTCTAATGTCTCAAAAATGATTCATTTCGAGACTAATGTATGGATTGGTTGACAACCACTCAACCTATAGGTTTTATATAGGTTTAGGACACCATATTAACCTCATATTTAGATTTAACTCTTAGTTAAATAGTTTTACTTTTACCGTATCTTCTTGTATTCTTACACTATGTGGTTAATAAACATACAATAAACATTCAAGATAACAACATGTGGTTAATTAATGACATATATAATATTATTCAACCCCTTTGGAAGAACTTTATAAGTTTAAGAATATTATATAATTTAATAATAAAAATTTGTTTTAAAAACTCATTTATGTAAATTTTTACACTATTTTGTATTTGGTTTATGTGAAAGTCATCATAAGTTTATTACTTCAAAAATGTTACACTGAATCAATAAAAACATGTAATATTCCCCTATAAAATTCTTGGATGTCATAAATACTTTGAAATTATATTTAATTTTATATTTGTAATACCATTTATTTTATTCATTCATTAATAAGGTAATTACTGCATCGTCATTGTGTCATAAATAAATTTAATTATATAATGTATAAAAATTATAAATAAAATTAAATAATGTTTTATATATTATAATACTTATAATTAATATTTATTTTCTAAATGATAACTTATATTACACCTTGTAAAAATTGTTTTACTAAAAGTGAAATGTTTTTGTCATTTCTGTCTTTACATTATATTAATTAATATAAAGGTTCATTATAACTCTCAAGTAGCTCCATGTGGTCCCAAAATAGACCAAAGTATTCACATGGTAGGAAATATATCAAATAATACGAGTATGACAATTGTTAGGGTAATTTAATATTATAATAATAATATTTGTTTTCCCTTATTTACCAGATTTACCCATTAACCATGGTAAATAGAATATTTACTGAAGTAAATATTCATAATGTCTAAAAATAAAAGACACCTATTTAAAAATTTTGGACCCCTTGATTCCAAATATGGAATCCATTTTTTCATATTAAAATCATCGATTTCGAAGAAATTGATCTAATTTTAATTCTCGTTTTCAATGTCAAAAAGCGGGTTTTTATAAAGTAAAAACTATTAAAACATTGACATGTGTTTATGTCAAATTTATATGTGAAATTACTAATAATGACCTAAATTGTATTAATTAATAAAAAGTTAATATAAATATAAATAAAAACTATTAAAATTATTAATTTAACAATATATATTGTTTCGATTAAAAAAGTTTTTTTCAATTAAAACATTGTATTTTTTACCGTTCATCAAAATATAAAATTTTTCATAAAAGTACCAAAAATTTATCCAAACTAAAATTTTTTCCCTAATGTAAAGTGGAATTTAATTTCATTAAATTTAATAAATAATAGTTTAAAATATTGGTTTTAATAAGGTTTCTCCATTTAATGGTGTTAAAATTGCATTTTTTGAAAAATACTTCTTTTATCTGAAAAAATTAATTTGTTCTTATATTATTTATAAGAAGCACATAATATGGATGTTAAAATTATATATAGTATATAATATTCAAAAATAAGTTAATTCAATTCATTACTACTTTTTCAATGGCTAGTTTGGTATTTTGTGGTGTGCACGAACTCGATGTTGCATGTAGCGCATGTTATTGCATTTTTTTGAAGAGATAATGCACTATGAATGTTTGGGGTATTAAAAATTTTCTTTTTAATTTGTTTTAAAATGTAACTAGATTATATTTTTACCATTTAATCTAATATTAGTCTTTGTATATAATTTCACATTGAAATTGGACATAAACATGTGCCAATATTTATATAGATATTATTTATTAAAAACATGCTTTTTGTTTTGACAATGAGAATTAATTTTAAAATTAATTAATACAACTTCTGTATTTTGAATATTGTTAAATATAAATAATTTTATAATTTCAAATTTCAAATATATCTTTTGATTAATGTTTTGAATTTTAATGGAAAACATCAACCATTGATGAATTGTAAAAACACAGAGTAATAATTAAAAAAACCAACTTTTTCATTTAAATAAAATTTTACCGCATATGTGAGTTGGATTTAGAAAATAAAACTTACATGGTTGTTATTATTAATTAATATTTGGTTCAGTAAGATGAAAATAATTATTTATGAATAGTAATGTTTGACTCTTATATACAGTTGTTATTGGTCAATTGGTTAATTCATGGTAAAAATAATATTATAGTAATATTAATTTACCATAACATGTTTTCTAATACTATTGGATGATACATTTATGACCATCAGCATACTTTGGTAGATTTTGGGACCCCATGGAGCCACTTATGTGTGATAATAACATGTTTAATTAATTAATTTAAAGTAAGGATGAAAATGACAAAAACATATATCTTTTAGTAAATAAATTTTTACATGGGTTTATATAAGTTATCTATTCGACTATAAATATTCATTTGAATTATAAATAGATTTAATACATCATGGTATTTGTTTTATAATATTTAGACATCATATAAATAAAAATATTTATGATAAAATAATGATGTAGTGGTTACCTCATTAATGAACGATTTAAATAAATTAGATAATAAAGATTAAATGAATATCCAAAACTGAAAAAATTCTTATTAGATTATTTTATTTCTAAATGAGTCATCTTATCTTCGACTTTAATGAGTTATGGACCTTTTTAAACAGAAAATCAGTAAATAATAATATAATATTTTCAAACATTCCAAAAAATACCCTCACACTTATAAAAATTCCCCATGTCAAAATCATTCCTCACACCTCTCAAGCCCCTTGGCTCACCCATCCTCTACACAACTAAGCTCCATGTATCCCTCTCTTTCCCCTAGAAGCATTGCCTTATGCAGAAGGAACTTCATGAAATCCTTCTGGTTCAATCAAAAAGAAGTTACCTGATTTAATGGTTACGTCTTCTTTTATGTTATTTTCTTTTATTTTACTTTTTGAACCCCTAAAATCTTTTTATTCCATTCATTTATAACAAAAATAATATCCTCAAAATAGTATTTTTTTTGATATGAGAAGAATTCAAAGTAAACTTACACACACCACAATCTAATTCTTGAATAACATACTGTTTCTGTGGATGGCGAACTACAGCCTCACGAAATGATGATTTTTTTATTATCTCCTACCACCTCTTATGGTGTCCATTATGATGGAACTGTATTTTTATGCAATATATATTATATGTATATTTTTTATTTTATTTTGTATTTTTCATTTATATCATACCTTTATGGTTTTCATAATGGGTAAGCACGATAATTTCATTTGAGGATGTGTGGACTACCACTCTCCCAACGTGATATGACTCGTTCACACCATACATGGGACATATAAAGGATGCAGTTAATGAAATGATATATTATAATGGAATTATAATATACCTATGTATAATTATTTTTTTATTCAATTAAGAATTGAAATTGAAATGAAAGTAGTGTTCATGCGTATGTATGACCTACCATCTCCAATAACGGTACATTTTATATCTTATATTACCTCTAAATGGTATGTACTTTTATAAATACATATATATACTGGATATAAATGATATATATGATATCTAAATCATGAATATCATTCTGGAGATAGGTTACCTCCGACCACATGGACTATTTATAATTATTACAAGTTAATTTTTAACTCATGTTCCGAACGTCGACAAAATATCCGATATGAACTCAAATAATTAACTAATTGTTATAGAATGCTAATAAGTGATATAAAAGGAATAGTAAACATGAAATTTTTTTTAATAATGTATAAATTAACTTATTTATATTATAAAGGAAATTATAGAAAAAATTGGTCAATACGGACACGAGGTATGGGACATTTTCTCAATCTCTATTCATTGAGGCATATTTTGATTTATACACCAATTTCTTTTACACAGTGTATAAACTCCTTTGAAATTTCATTTCATTCAAAGTGAATATTTTTTTATACTTATAATTTTATTAAACGACGGAAGGAATGTTTTTAAAATTTGCGGTGACAATGACCTCTATGTGGCCGTAATCGTTAGTTGTTTCCTATATAATCCTTAATGTTTTTAAAATGAAAAAGAAACTCCTTATTATGTTTTTGGGGTGTTTTAGTATTGAAAATAGTTTTTGAAGTAAATTTATTATTTAAATATCTTTAAAGGATTTATTTTGATTACAAATGAAATTTTATTAGTGACATATTTATATTATCAATATTTTATGTGGTATGATTTTATAATGGTACTTGGACATTTGATGGGTGGTTATGTGATAAAACAAATTACAGGTGGTCCTGTGATAGACCATGATTTGTGGTTACATTATAACCTCCAATTCATTGGTTATTAAATTCATCTATATGGCTATTCCTTTTAGTGATAAGTGTGGATGTCAATTGTATGTTAATTCCATTTAAGTATGTTTATGTCCCAAGATAATTTTATATGTTTTGTGTAATTTATATAGATTTTATGGTAATATTTTGGTTACAAAATGAAAATAAATGAACTTTTATTTATTGGATATTATTGAAAACTTTATAAAGGTGAAAGATATTACTTATGATAAGATATTAATGGTTAACTTCTTGTTTTAAAAAACTAAGAGTTTTCATTCATTGTGTATCTCTTATTGAGATTTTTATGCTCATCCCATGTTATTGAAATGTTATTCACATTACCAAAAGTGGAATATGGTTAAGGATGGGATCAAGGAAAAGTCATTCTGTCTAAATCATATATGTAGACCTGATTCATTTTTCAAAGATTTTTTATTTTATAAAAAAATTGATACTAAGTAGATGTATCTATAAGTAATATTCAAGTTGTTTTGATTATTCTATGACATAATTATCTAAAGATATAATGATTAAAACAAAATCAATGTAAATTATTAAATTAATTCAGGATTATGTAATTTTTAATGATGGGTCCTTATATTGTAAGTTATAAATTTAATTATTTTCTCAAATTTTATTTAACATAATTGTTACCATGTGGTATATAATTCCTTAACAAAATTCCTATTAATTTGGTTGAATTACTTATTAATTTTCATTAATATTATTATAATATGTGTGAAATGCATTTTCATTACCATATTATTTATTTTAAATTATTTTTTGTTGATTTAAATTTTATAAACATTATTGGATCATTAATTTATTCTCACATTAAAATTACTATATTTATGATAGTTTATATCACCATAATGGTTAATTATGATTTTTTATGAATGAATTTCCATTGAAGGCAATAATTTTGTAGTTTTATAATATTATCCAATTAATTTTAGTCTCCTCTAGTTATTCATGTACATTTTCATATAGTAGTTAAATTTTCAAACACGTTGGAAATTAAAATGATTGATAAAATGACTAAATAAAATCCTACATTATTTATATATTTTGTAGAAAAACATTTTCCTTCCAAAACCATGACTTCTAAAAATTATTTTGAAAAAGTTAATAAACCTCTTACAAGTGATTTATTGAATGAATTTTTAAACATTTTTACTATTTAAATTTGTTTCTAAAACAAATCTTCATGTATTTTTTAAAAGAAGGTTTATTGGGTATATATTAATTTTGTGAATGGAATATTTTATTAACGTACTTATAATTTATGTAATTTATACCATATTTACCACTCAATTATTTAATTAAATCATTATTTTTTTTATGATTATTTATAATGAATTTTTTTCTCATAATTCTCTATGAACATAATGTTTTCCAAAAATTTTTTTAATGAGAAGTGGATATCCTCATGGATATTTATGTTAAAAGTTTTTTATTTATATTCATAAATAATTAAAAAACATTTATATTACGCATAATAGAATGAGGAGTTGTTGTGTTTATTTTTAATTATTCCTTATCTTGATGGTTTAGGAGTATTTTTTCCCAGGATAATATTTAAGCTCAATTCGTTAATTTCCTTTTTCAATTCATTATCTTTACCTTTAATTATTCACTTACCTATTATCTTTAGATATTATGTTTCTACAAAATATCTATATAATTTTTCATGGATATGGTTATTGGTTAAACATTATCTCATTTTTATATAATATATTTTAGAATGAAATTTATTTGATTATATAGGGAAATATTTATTAATTTTATTCATCAACCAAAACAAATATTTAACGAGAACACACATTTTTCATGAATTAAATTGGTTATTCCACATATGAGGATAGATTTGGAAAATAAGAGATATGTTGTTCATAGTTAAAGCTATCATATTGATACATTAATATGTCTCATGAGATGTATAATTTTATTATCCATAGTTTAATGGGTTTTTGGTTTATTACTAGACATTATTTTTAAGCTATCTTGATGATAAATAATGATGGTAAATGTATCATGATTTCTGTGATCAAGACCTCCAATAATTAATAATTTCATTACTTTATAATTCTTTTATAATTATCCAAGAGTTTTTCATGATGATATTTTATCTATATTCATTAATTTCTTAGTTTATTAATTTAATATCACGTGTTTTCATTTTATCCATTTTATATAAATTATGATTTATTTAGATTTGATAGTAAATTTATTGATTATATATCATGTATTTTTAGTTTTTTACCTTGTTATATTTAATTTGAATTGTCATGTTATGATAGTGAAGTTACTGATAATATGTAATGAATTTTATGTTATATAACTCCACAAATTTATTATCTCTTCCCTAATCAGAGTTTTAAATTTTTTTTGTATATCATGTGTATTCAGTTATTTACTTTTCCATGTTTTTTTTATTAATACATGACAGCTTATGTTTTACGAAACCCTTACTGAGAATTTTTTATCAACCATGTTTTTTTATTCTATGAAATTTAAAAAGTTTAATAATTATTATATGTAAGTATATTATAGAGGGAAAATTGAAATTCTAAAAAAATTGTTTTATTTTATTTTTTAAAATGTAATATTGGAATTATTTATGAATCTAGTTAACTAAAACTACAATAATATTCAGTACTTTTTGTATGTAATTCAATGTATCTTATGAAAATGTAATAAATTAGACTTTAAATTCGAGCATAATGAGGAAAGTTTTATACATTTCGCATTATAAGAAGAAGTTTTTTAGACACTATAGGAAATAGATTTACCAAAACATATATTTAGGATCATAAAATAATGATGGACAATGAAAATATGCATTTAGTAACAACATAAGGTTTTGGAAAGTTATATATTATTTGGTTTCTCTTATAAATAAATATATCTTCGAATAATGAAATTTGGTGTGGTTGTAGGAAATATGTACCAAAGGGTTATAAAAATCAAAAGGGTGCATTGGGCTAGACATTATCATTTCACAGTGTATAGAAACATGCCTTATTATGCACCTAGTTTCAATTATCTAGTGGATATTCATATGATAAAGGATAATTTGTTTTCAAACCATTATAATGAAATTAGATATTCGATGAATGTGAATGACCTTGGTTAAACCAAAAGTTTTTTAAATTAAAAAAATGTGTCTCAAAGGAATGATAAGTTGTTTTCTGTGTGAAAAATTAGGGTATAAAGAAATGTATTACATAGAAAAAACAATGTGATTTATGGATATAAACTAATAACATCCTTGGGATACATTTATAGTTTTATAATATCAATGTTTTGGATCTAGGGAATTATCAATGTAAATTAACACTTTTAAAGGATATTTGTAAGACCAGGGAAGGATCCACTTTGAAATAAAATGGTAGGGGTATTTTGTAATGAGATTAAAAAATTAAATTTTAGAATTTTTTTAACTATTTTAATTTTTATTTAGGAATATTGAAACATCTAAGGATATTTTTCATTATTAAAATAATATATTTATTAAATAAATAATGATTTCATTTTAACATAATGTGTTTATGAGTATAAGTTTAATCCTATGTTCAATTTCCTAAAACCAATTTTATGATTTTATGTTATGTTAGTCTAATGAGATTAAGGATACGTTTTGATATATCGAAGTAAATAATATAATTTAGAGAAAATTTTATTTGTGTTGAAATTTCCCTAAATTTTATAGAAATAATTCTAAAGAAGTTGATATCATTTTGGGATAATCTGATGATGACTGACATTATTATAATGGTAAAATAAATTTATTAGACCTTGTGAAAAAATAAGTTCTTATAAATACATAAATAAAAACATTATTTAATGATTAGTTTTATTTCAGAATTTTCCATAAATTTTTTTATGATTTTTATAATAATTGTATTAATATAGTTTTTGAAAAAGTAAAACCTAAATATTCAGTGGTAACCCATCTCATCTAGAAGGGTTGATGGGATTAAACCCATGACTGGAGGACAAAGAGGGTTTAATGCTTACCACTAGCCTACATGATATCCGGGTTAATATGTTATTATAAAAATTATTTGAAAGTAAATATTAATGACGAGCCAGTGGTGTTCCAGTTGATTATTACAGAGTAATATATTATATTGGATAACATGTTATAAACATATTAGGTTTGTAAAATAGTCAAAGACATATTGAAATACTTATCGCTCTTTTATCGATAATAAAATATGATAATATTTATATTATAGATTCATTTATGAAAACATTATTTCATTTCAATGAGTAATTTATAAATTTGAAATTGATCAACAAACAACCATGGGATGAAATTATGCTTATGAAATATAAGCATACCAAGATAGTATATTTCATTATTTTCATAGATAGTAACAAAATTCGTGAAAATAAGAAATTAATCATGAAATAAATTTATATACAATTACATTTCTATTTTATGAATCATATGGTCTTATAAATCATCATAGTTTTAGGTTTTTTAGTTCTTTAACATTCAATTGATCGTTCACATTATTGTGCTCAATGACCTTTGTTTTTCTCCATAATAGTTTCAACATTTATTCTATGTAAATTTATTCACATTCATATAATTTTATATTTCACGGAGACTTATTTATGTGTTATTCAATATGATCATTTACATACCTTTCTCTTTTATTATGTTAATTTTTATTAACCCTTTTCATGATGTCGTTTTTCTATGATGGAATTTTGAATTATCAAATCCATTTTTAACATTATCAATAAGAAATTGATTGGATAGAATTTATTTAATGAGGGAATGTATCTATAATGATTATAAAATAAAAACATTTTATTCAGTAACATATATTATACACAACTTTTAGATTAATCGATCAATGTAACATATTTCATTAATTTTAATATTTTCTTAAGCTTGCAGAACATGGTACCACGAGCCCAAATGAACTAAAATATATTATGTTATTTAAATCTTGTAATTAAATATGTTGGTATGGATAGTATAAAATATTTTATGAAAATTATGTCTATATATTTATTATAAATAATATAATAATAATTTGAATGAAAAAAATGTTTTAGGAAAAACTATATTTTTATTAAATGATGGGGTTTTCATGCATTGAAAAAATAATTGTATTACTAAATAAGAAAAAATATAGAAAATTTAATTGATAAAATTAACTGAATTTTAGAATAAATTATACAAAATTTTTTATGTAGTGAATGTTTGTTATTGATTAGAAATGTTTCATTTTTGGATGAATAGTGAAAATAACTGAATTCTAATTGAAAACTCACATTTTAATTAAATTATTCATCAATAAAAATTAATTTCAATCGGTTTGAATGAAAAATTTGTTAAATTATATATCTAATAATATAATTTAGGTCAATCTAATCATTAAAATTAAATTTTTATATAAACAAAATTATATTGTTTTGAACATCATTCCTATTGAAAACTCTCATTCTCACCCCATCAGTATATTTAATTTTAAATTCGAATTTGCCACTTATGTGAATGGAATATGTCAAAATGGATTCTGTATTTTTAATAACCATAATTTATATTATCTATTGAGTTATAATTATTTTTTTTTTGAAAATAAATAATCAAGATAGTGAAAATTAATAACTCAAGTTAAGGTAAAAATGGAATCACTCGTGGATATACTAAAATTAAAAGGGCTAAGATGACCAAAAATACATGTCTAAAATATATTACATGAAAACATTTATACCATATAATAACTATTTAATGATAAATATAAATTTTTTACCATTTTTTACTTTAAAAAAAATTCAATTTTTTTTTCTAAAATTACATGTGTACTACTCAACCAACGTCTATTGGGACACCTCATATAGGATATTAATAACACCAAAATACACATTTGGTAAAGCATAAACCTGGAAAAATACCTTAAAATCATTACTATATTTTGATTTTCATTTTTTCATAAATCCATCCATTGATGGAATCTGAAGAAATGCTAAGGAGGTTGCCCAAAAAAGACGTAATGTTCTTCAGATTGAATTTTTATTTCATTTCATGATCAAATTCCTTAAATTCATAATTAAAACATTATTATATTATAAAATATTAATATAAAATATACATTTATTTATTTTAATTACCTAATACCATCCCTAATTCCATAAAATAGGTTATAAACTCATTAATCGTGTGTATGGAATACCACAATCCCAAGAACTAGTTTCATCCATTTTTCCATTACCCCATCTCTCGGTAGGGTATAATGATATATATAAAGTAAAAGTATGTTATTTAGAAAATAATTATAACATTACAGAAATTAAATCATATATTCATTTTTCATATTCAATATACTATGGGGAACTATAATGTCACCAGTGTGTATGGAAGACTTCCATATCGTGAAGCGATGCAATTGTTTTCACTAATACTTTATATTAAATTTAATAAGTATACATTTAATATATATTTGACATATAAATTAAATAATAATAATATTAATGGAAAATTTATCATTCTCAAATGGTAATATATTATTTTATATCTTACCTTTTCAATCACATAAGGATGATATCATCGTTTGTGTACATGTGGGATACCGCCTTCACAAAGTGGTGCGACTACCTCTTCTTCTACACACAACATGGATGATATATTCTAGTATATTTAAACAAAAAAGAGTATTTTTTATATTTATTGTCATTATTTAAATATATTATATGAATTTCATCCTTTACATAATTATCGATGAAAAACTAAAACATTTCTCATGTGTATGTACTACCGACCATCTCCACGATCATAACATATTATATTTATCAAAAAATCATTCAAGATTTGTATTAAAAGTTTAATTGATATATAAAAATGATACTTATTTCCATATTATTTTTCTAGATACTATGTAACAATATAATATGTGAAATAACTAGATATTTCATGAAAAAGTAGATATGAGATAACATGAAAATTAACACCTAAAACTATCAAAATAACGAAACAATATTAACAAACTAGTACTATGATTTTTTAGAACAATAATATGTGGTATTATAAATATTAATATGGTTGTTATATAGGTTAATTACATGTTTAAATCCAGTACATATAATGTAAAATAATTTTCAATAAAAATGATGTGTGAGGCTAGTGGTTTCATAACTCTATTATTATTCGTTAGGTAAAAATTCTACTTCAATTATTATATCATGCTAAGATTATGTTTTAAATGACCATTTCTTATGTAATTTTGTAAATAATCTATTTTTTATGTTCATTTTCATTTTATAAACATAATTAAATCATTAATTAATCTCATCATGAACAATATTATTATTTTAAGGGGCTTCATCTCAATTTCTATTCATTGATGAAAATTGTAATGTTATGAATATAATTTAATTTATATGATGTATATTTGTACCATTTGAAAATTATTATCTTTATTAATTAATATTCCATGTTATTTTAAGTTGGAATTTCAATTTTCTTAATCCAGGGGTATTTTAATCAAGAGTTACCAAATTGTAAACAACTTCATAACTCAATTTCCATTCATTGGGTAATAATACATATTTGTTATCTATGATATTATAAATTATGTGTGTAATGAAATTTGATTATATGATTTTTTTTATTTAAAATTATTTGTTATTTATCTATTTCTAACAAAACATAATATATATCCTTAATAATTTCAACTCTGACATTATGATATTTGTAATGGTTTATTATATAATCTCAAGTAATCAAGATTATTTATGCATAAATTCCCATTAAAGGAAACTATTTCATCATTATCTAAAAAACCATTTAATCTATTTATCCACTAATTACTCATTTATATTTTCATCTAATAGTACTATTTTAACTCTCATTAGTACATAAATTTTTTAGAAAATGTTTTAATTTAATCAAAATTTATTTCCCACATTGTCTAAAAATACTTTTAATTATGTAAAAATATTTTTTAAATAATTATTAGAGAAGTATTGTAAATATTTTCAAAATGATTTATGAAAAAAAAATTATATTATTTTACTTTTCACTATATATATTTTAAGGAATGTTCATGTCATTATGAAAAAAAGTCCCACATAGCTTTTATCGAAAATGCGAAAACAATCATTGTTTTAATATACTAATCAAGTATGAAATTTCCTACAGTTATTACCACATTATTTTTTAAATCATCCTTTAAATGTATAAAATATAATTTTCAGATAAATTATTTTCAATTTTTTTGAACTTTTTTTCTTCAAAAATATTTTTAAAACGATAAGGATATCTCCCTAAAAAATGTTTTTATGATCATTTTACATATATTCTTGAATGAAAAAAATGAATTTAAATATACATTAATATGGATATTTTTTATTTTTTCCATAATTTTCACTCTATATATGGTTTATGATTATTTTGAGTAAGTAAATTATTGACTCTAACTTGATTAATTTTGTCACCATTAACATTACATTCAATTATTCAACCTCCTTTGAAAATTTCATTTTAAATTTCCCATAATGTTATATACTATTTATAATTGATATTAATATTAATTAAGCCATATCTAATTTCTATATATGGTGTTTTACCTTGAATGTTATCTGTTTTATGGGAAATATAGAAAATATATATATTCTTTACTCAGTATTGATAATTGAAGTTAATGAACATTGTTCAAAAATTAAATAGATTAGTTGATATATGATGAATTATATTTATGTAATGATATGGAAGGAGAGTGGTTATATATTTCTCGTTCATTTATCAACCTGAATCTGGAGATGAATTAGTCAGATAGCCTTAGTTAAATGGGTTTAGGGTGTATACATACCCATAATTTTGAAACTATGTTGGGGATTGGTAATGATGGTAATTGTATCAAGATTCCTGAGATCAATAAATTTAAAAATTAATAATTTCATTCATGGATAAGTCTTTTATTTTTACCCAAGATATTTTCACAAAGATATTATCTATGGATTGATTTCATTTCGAATTTATTGATTTAATGGAAAGTTTTTTTAGTTATTTACCCTTTCATATTAATTATTCCTTAACCAGCTATGATAGTGAAGTTATTGTTTTAAGGGATAATTTTCATAGTGAATTGAATTTATATATTTATTATTACTTATCTATTTATGATATTCATGTTATTAGATAAATGGAATGTTCTTTCAGTTATTTACCTCCCCATATTGATTATGTCTTACCCAATCTAGGTAGTGAAATTATTTAAATGAAATGTATGTTTTTTTAATTATTTTTAAATTTGTTTTATTATTATGTCATTATAGCGTATCATTTAATTTACCTTCACTGAGAATTTTATATCACACATATTTCAAATAATTTCATATGAATTAATGATTTGTACCATAAATCATATGCAAGAATTTAAAATAAGTTATTATGATATTCTTGTAAAAATGTATGTTTAAATTTTTTTATATTCAAAGGTAATATGGGAATAATGTATGTATCTTGTTTATCATGACTAATATATTATTCAGACTATTAGAATGGAATTTCTTATATCGTATGCCAATGTAATAATGTATACACCAGGTTTGGGCTGTTGGTGTTAGGGTCTCTATAATTAGGTACATATGAAGAGTTATCCTTCATTCAATAATGTGTTTGGAAAAATGATAATATTTCTATGGAATATATTTTTTCATTGGTATTATTAAATATTTATTTCTTATCATGAAGGAAAAAATGATTGTACTACATTCTATAAACATTTCATTATTCTAATTACTAGGATATAATTGATTAAATAATAAAATAATACAATTCGAGAATCAAAACAAAATAAAATTATTCATTCTACTTTTCTTATTTTAATAACCTGCTAATCATGATCCAATACATATATTTTAGGTATAATAATATAACTATTCAGGAATTCGTTTTTTTAGTTCCCTATAACATTATAATTTATGAATTTAACATGGAAAAAAATTAGTTACATTAATCATGATCATGGTGGCCTTTCTCTCTACAATTGTAGAAAACAGACATTCCTATTTAAGAAATTCCAAGGTGTTTCGTTCACATTTATCATATATGGGAATATAAATCATTTCCTTATTCCTTTTATCCATTATTTTCTATATCATCATCTTCATATGTTTCTTACATTTGAATCAAAAATACATGGTGATTTATTTCGTTATCTTTTTGCGACAAGATGTAATGTCGTCGTGTGATGATAATATTTGTGAGACTAGTTACCATCAAATGATTGTCTTAATCAAATCAAATAAATTATTATTCTTATATTTTGTATTACATACATAATTTTGGTTTCCATTAATTTTACTAATAAACATTTCCAAATAGTAGAATATAAAAGATTATATCATATCATTATAAAACATCATATATAACCCTAAAAAAATGAAATAATAATAATAAAGAGAAAAAATTATGCATAGAAAAATAGATAATAATGAAAATGATTTCATTGGTGATATCTATATTTTAAAATCATTCAAAATAGTTTTTTTATAAAATATGTGTTATCTTAAGAAGTTCCCCTAAGAGTGTCAAACTGGTGGTGCAATAAGGCCCATTATCATACACCATGTAATGATTGGTTCAAGAAAAATACACCAATTGGAAGTTATAACACTATGTAAATATGTTACAGAACAATGTCCACTTGTAGAATCAATAAGAAAATCTATTTTTTGGAATAACCACATAATCTCTTTCGCACAAAAACCTCAATATTATTATATACTTATCCTAAAATGATACTTTAGGGTTATATTCCTTAATCTATTTTTTTCTAAATATCGTTCCAGTGGTTTCTAAAAAACTTCCCCTGATACCAACTATAGAGACTCAATCCTATTATTCTAGATTCAATTTTTACATTGTATCATTACAAGAAGATATAAAGAATAATATCCCAAAGGACCTAATAGTTTTTTCATCTTGGTATAATAGATACATACATGAAATTATATTTTTATTTTAAATCATATAATACAAGAAGTTATTTGGTTGAGAATTATATTAGTCACCTTAAAGTATCCACTCATATCTATAAAAAAATATACCTCATATGTTGGGAAAAATAAAAAATAAGAAATGGGTGAACATAAATTCTTATTAAGGGTAAGTGTCTAATGGATGCTATGAATAAATGATACGTAATAAATATGGAAAGGTAAATATCTAAAACCCAATATATTTAATTAATAACATGATCATAATATATAAGTAATAAATGACAAAAAATAGTTCCATATATAAACCACATGGGCATGAAACTTAAATATGGATATTGTAAAAAATCGAAAAATCATATAGAATATTACTAACTAAATTCATAATTTTGGAATAAATAATGTTAGTCATCCGGTACATACCTTAGATTCCTTGGGATAATACATCTTAAAATATTAAGTCCTTGTTACAATAAATATATATAAATTTATAAGGGTTTGGCTAAAACCTAATCAATTTTTTCTCATGAGACCTACTACTATATCGAGGTGTTATGAAGGCCTCACCCATTACATATAAATTATAATTCACTAATCATAGGAACCATCTATAACATAATAAAAAAAACATTCATATGGAATAATTATAATATAAAATGTTTAATTTTACCCCAATGAATAAAAATAATCATAAATAATCAAGCATAAAATGAATGGTATCAACAGAGTACATCCCTATACAAATTGATCATAAACCATCTGGAGAAATAATAATGAATGTTTCTTTATATTATATCCCCATTTAAGAACATGTAACAATAAAGGATTACATCATAGATATAATCTTATTTTTAAAGATCACTTGAATAATTATTTTAGGAATGATACCTTTCATTTATAATCACACAATGTAGTTTAAAACTAGAGGAATCGTAGCATCTTTTCAAAAATCATTTTTATTGAAAATAAAATGAAAAACATATAAATGATTGAATATTATGGAAATATTTTATTTAAAAAGAATAATATTAATATCAAGAAGAATATTCAATGAATGGATGGTCAGGAAAATGGTTAATTTCATACATATAATCTATATTAAAAATTAAAATTCATATTCTAATATAAAATGATTTTGAATATTCCTTGTTCAAAGATAATAATAAGATTGAATTCACAAAATTTTGTTAAAATTTATTCATATGTGATATATTTTATAAATAATATTGATAATTTTAAATAAATATTGAAAATATTTTTATAAAAAATGTGTATGGATGGAAATGGATTATCAACATAATAGAGAAAGAATGTCAAATTAAAAAAATGAATTAATTTTTTTGGTACCATGTAATGTAAAATTTTATTATTACTTTAAATTTCCATCAATAAACATAGGGAAAGAAAAAAAATTTAATATAGAAATATAATATTATTACCCAGTTCAGGACATAAATAACAATTCCCAAGAATGATGATATTGTGATGTTACACATACCATAGTGGAAACTATAGTATCACAATCCCCTTAATTGATATAACATAAAATAAAATATTAAATAAATTGACGAAAAATATATTAATTACATAACATTTTTAAAGGGGTAATATATAAAACACCAAATATAAATAAGTTGAGAATATGGATTATGTCTCTTGGAAGTACTGTATGAACCCAAGTTTTCGTACGAGGGGGGGATCTTTTTCTTTTCGGTTTAACTATTCTGTTGAGGCCTAATGTAGATGCCTAACTTGACCGGGAGAGTTACGGAGGTGTCCAGGGCTTGTTCAGAGCCCGGAAACAAGTTTTAGGCTGGAAATGGCCTGGCACACGGATTGCGCACGACCTGTGCATGGCCAAGCTAAACCATGCACCTTGGTGAAGGCTTGGAAGGGGCAGGAGCACGACCAGCTCACAGTTTGAGGAAACCATGTAGGCTGGTCATGCGGTTACCCCTTTCCTTCTAGAAATATCCACACGGTTTGTCAGGCTGTGCGGGTAAATCCTGCGACCTGCTGTGTTTTGAAATGTAATTGAATTTTAATTAAATAAACTAATTTTTTATAAAACCCAATCTATTCTCTTATTTTTCAACTGGACAGCACCAGGGGAGCTCTCCATGGATGCTTTGGAGGATTTCAGCCTTCTCTTTCATCTGATCTCCATTTCAACCACCATTCATCTTGTTAGATCCGCAACGGTAGGTCCTCAATTCCTTTTTAATCCTTATCAATTCTTCTAGTTATAACCAACATAGATTGGATTAAGGCTCATATGCCCTAATTTATCGTTATTCGTCTATTCTGTAGATTTCATCCAAACCAGGATGTATCAGAGCCTGATACTGGATGGCCTATCTATTGTGAGCTATCTAGTACGAGCCTAAGGTATGTGATTTCTTGATTTTCTCTGATTTTCAATCTGTTTATATATTTTGGGGAGCTACATGCTCACTTTTGGGGTGGCGCCTGAACCTGGAATTTAACCCTGTTATTACCTAGCATGTTGTAGGTAATCTGAATTGGATGGAATGTGCTTGAGTTAGGTTGTTCGCAGTGGACAGGAACCACCCTTTGGGTGTATTTCCATTAATGGATTTTTTTTGGATTTTTGACCCAGGTTTCTTATGGGGCATGCCTTTTCGTTCCCTTATTGGTTATTAAAAATGGAAATTTAATATGAATTTAATTACAATAGAATGAAATTGTAATTGTAATGGTTTCGTGTATGTGATGTAGTTTTTCCCCTTGACCCTTGTATACTAATTCTGGAATTGCTAGCCCACGTGAATTAAATGCTTTTGAGCTATTTTAAATGTGAAACAAATTCATGGGTGAACCATGGAACCAATGTGAGTTTCCATGGACAGACTCATATGAGACTTGTTACTGAAATGTCGGGTGAATCAGGGATCAATTATGAGATGCCATGGACGAACTCAACAGGGCATGATATGTCATGGGTGATACACGAATATTATTTATAGGATACGAGGGATGGGCTCAGATGAATGATTATACCACACATAGAGCGAGGCAGGGTACCTAGGTGGTTCACTGGAATGGTCTTGTAGAGCTATTTCGGTTTTTTATAGGTTCGTCGGAACAGTCTTGTAGGGTGTTGGTGGATTTTCTCCTTGAGTGATGCGTGGTTTCCGATTTGATTATTCTAGGAATCGGCTCAATGAATGGTTTGAACAATTTTATGAAGTGATTAATGAATGGAGTTGATACTTTAAGCGACGTCAAGCCAAAGAACATGCTTGGGTCGGTCTTGCTAGTTTTCCTTGTTTACTGCTTTCCATATTACACTGAATTTTCTATATATATTCACTGATAGATTAGCACAGATCTATGGTGGTTGCCTACTGGGATTTAGTCTCACACCCTATTTAGGTCATGTTTTTGGACCCAAGCAGATTATATGATTTTAGGTAATGAGATGGGGAAAGGCCCTAGTACAGGCACTTGACTTGCTGCTCATAGTAGGAGAGCATGAGAAAAAGCAGAGGCTTGTGATGTGACTGGGGATACATTTTGGTTTATTTTTGATATTTTGTGTACTTGTACTGTGTTTTATTGACTTAAACCCTCATATATATATCAGATCCTTCCATTCCTTATCTATTTCTTCTGTCTATGCGTTGTCTACTGGTTACCCTTTTTCACTATTGTAGGTTTGTAATTCCATTGTGATACTTTGTTAATGAGGGCATAGTCTCTCCCTCGGACTCACCGAGGCCCTCACTGTTAGTCGGCATCCACTGGCATTTGGGGAGATGTGCTTGAGTTCATGTGGCGACCGGTCCAACTACTGGGTTAAATGGTAAGTCGTGTCAGGATGTTACAAAATAGTATCATAGCAGTTTCTTTTTCTGATTTGACATACTATTTGGAAACTATAGACAGGATTAGGAAGGGAAGGGACTTTGGTAATAAACTTTCCCCGTGAGTTGCAAACTTGCGTATCGGGAGATGCCAAGTTTCCTCGTATGAAATTGTGATTCTGGTTTTACTTATTACGGTTATTTTGATTTCACCGTTGGGTGACACACATGTTTTTTTATGATACTATTAATATTATTGTGTGTTCTATTTCATTGCTACCTGATGAGATGAGGTTTTTCTATCTCATGTATCATATAGGCACCTTGATAATAATCACATATCATGCATTATTCCATGATATCTAGGATGCATTAGATGGTTCTTGCTCTTGTGACAGGTGTTAGGATAGCTATTGCATGTTGTTTTGATAGTTGATTGATAGGTGTGCCTACTGTTGTGTTAGATTGGGTGAAATGAATGAAGAGTGATGTCATCTTTCAATTCATAAGGTGTATGGGCCCTTATGGATTGGGAAATGATTCACCAATGGGATGTAGATGCTAAATGAAATTAAATTTCATGATTATATGGGCATCAAATTCTGATTCATGGGGTGTTATGGGCCTTCAGGGATTGGAACATGGTGGACCATTGGATAAAGCTTTTGAACAAAGGTATGTTAAAAGTGTTAATGTTGAAAATAGAGCCTGACCTAGACTCAGCTTCTGAGTGGGAAAGATATAGTGACTCTTGTGGTTTTTGGTGACTGTTCCTTATGCAGTCTTGGCTTTAGAAGAAGGTTGTGGGTTGACGTGGTTTTTAGGAAGGTCTTGACCTGTCTTATCCTAGTTCTTGTGCTCATGAGTTTCTTATCTCGTTAAAAATATTGAACTAAGGAATGTTTTTGGCATTGCAGAGTCATGCCACCATGGCAACCTCCAGCTATACGTCGGGAGAGCGATGACGACCACGTTCCAGAGATGGTAGGATATGGGTTACTGGAAGAAACTCTAGTTCTGCGAGCTACGACACCAGCGGTTATACCGGACATAGGTGATGAGGCACTGTTATGTGAGAGCTTGTTGCTTTTTATACAGACTGTTTAGGGAGCACTGCAACCTGCCCCGACAATGGCAGAGTTGATGTGTGAGTTTCAGTAGTAGCATCCACCTACGTTTTCTGGGGATGTCAGACCACAGGCTACAGAGTCCTGGTTAGAGGTGATACCAGCTATCTTTGAGCATTTGGAGATGCCTATGGAGTGGAGGGTCAAGCTTGCTATGTACATGTTGCGTGATTCCTCCAAGAGGTGGTGGGACGTGATCACCCAGTCAGATCATCATCGGGAAATGGCTTGGATAGAGTATCATACGGCCTTCTATGATATCTTTTATCCTAATAATTTGAGGGCTGATCAAGCCCGAGAGTTCTTGAATCTAGAATAGGGCGCATTACCTGTGACAGAATACTCGGCCCATTTTACTGAGCTTCAGCGCTTCAAAACTATCCTGATGGGCGATGAGCTGTCAAGGGTCAGGTGTTTTGAGGATGGTCTGAGATATGACATCTGATCTCAGGTAAATATCTTCAAGTTGACTATTGTTTCGTGAATTTTGAACTAGGTGCTAATCATAGAACGTAACCTAAGAGAGGATGGAGGTGCGACCCAGAGCAGTTTGGCATCGGGATCAGGTACTGCAGCGACTGTTAGTAGGAATCATTGTCTGGAGCTTCCACAAGGTGATTCTAGCATTCAGAACCTATCTTCGGTTAGCAATATAAGGTGATACTAGTGCGATAGGCTGGGACACATGAATCCACAGTGTCTGAGGGACCCAGTCAAGTGCCCATCATGTGGAAAGATGGGCCATCTTCAACGTTTTTGCATAATGTTTCCACCAACAGCCAGCGATAGAGGGTCCGCACTGACTCCATATGCAGGAGTAGGGTTGTAAACTTCTCATCAGAAAGGGAGTTGGGGTGCGACTGGCAGATCAAGCTGAGGTAGTGGTCATGGAAGAGGTAGCCAGGCACAGGGTACACCGAGATGTCAGAGCGGGCCAACTCCGGGGAGTGGGGTTGTATCACAGGGTCGTGGTTTAGGCCAGATGTATGCAGTGCTGCCTACATTTGAGGATCAGAGAGCGGGACCATCTATGGTGAGAGGTACGATCTTAGTAGCATCTCTTATTTCATTTTCCATCTTTGATGCTAGTTTATCACACAGTTTTATATATGCGTCTATAGTGAAAATCCTTGGGAAAGATGTGTTGTCTTCTAATGGAGTCATGATCCTAGACACACCACTAGGAGTTAGGGCAGAGGTTGTATGCCAGTGTAGAGGGTGACCCCTTGAGGTTGGAGGGTGACACATCCTTTGGGATTTTTATGTTCTCAAAATGACAGGTCTTGATGTCATTCTTAGTATGGACTGGCTAGTATCTTACTGATCCTACATTGATTGTTACCGCAAGAGGGTGATTGTCACATCACCAGAGGGTGTAGTGTTTACTCTTAAGGACGATTGGGATCTCCAAGATAGATGAGTTGGACCAGAGCGTCATGGGCCATGCGGGATGACAGCCCAAATCTATAGTTTGTTTCTGGATGATCATGGAGTGAGTCAGACGGACCATCCTCCTATAGTTGAGCGCTTCAGGGATGTTTTTGCTGATGACATTTCAGGTTTACCTCTTGAGAGAGGTGGGGAATTCTCCGTTGAGCTAATTCCAAGAGCTGGACCACTATCCATTCCTCCTTATAGGATGGCTATGGAAGAGTTGCAAGAGCTCAAGAAACAGCTCTAGGATTTTGATGCAAAGGGGTTTATTAGACCCAGTAATTCTCCATGGGGTTCTCCAGTTCATTTTTGCAAAAATGGAGGATGAGACTCTTATGTTGTGTGTGGAATATCAGAATCTGAACCAACTGCTGGTTAAAAACTGATATCCCTTGACGCGGATAGATGACCTGTTTGATCAGCTTTGAGGAGATTGGGTGTTCTCGAAAATTGATTTGAGGTTAGGGTATCACCAGGTGTGTGTTCGACCTGAAGACATACCTCGTACATCTTTTCGTAGTAGGTATGGTTTATATGAGTATCTGGTTATGCCGTTCGGTCTCAATAATGCGCCAATGATTTTCATGGCTTTGATGAATCACATGTTCCATCCTTACTTGTACTCATTCATCATGGTTTTTGTGGATGATATTTTGGTGTATTCTTAAAATCAAAACGACCATGGAAACTATCTTGATATCTTCATGAATACACTAAGAGAGAATCATCTAAATTCAATTATTACTAAGTCCCTCTTTTGGATGGATCAGATTCACTTCGTGGGCCACGTTATCTCCGAGACAAGAGTTTCTGTAGACCAAGAGAAGGTTAGAGATCTGCTTTATTGGGAACAACCCATGAATTTCTTTGACATACGATGTTTCTTGGGTCTTGCTGGTTATTATAGTCGTTTAATACAGGATTTATCGAACTTAGTAGCACCATTGACAAGCCTGACTAAGAAGGGAGTGAAGTTTATATGGACAGATGCTTGTGAAACAGCCTTTCAGGAGCTGAAACAAAGGTTGACATCAGCACCAATACTGATACAGCCAGAGCAGGGCAAGAGTTACATAGTCTTCTGGGATGCATCAGGTATTCGGTTGGGTGAAGTGTTGATGTAGGGAGATAGATTCGTGGCGTACAGATCTTAGCAGTTGAGGCCACACGAGAGGAATTATCTGACACACGATCTCGAGCTAGCATTAGTTGTTCATGCAATGCGCTGTTGGAGACACTATTTATTTGAGAGAGTTTTGTGGTGTACACAGACCAAAAGAGCCTCAAATATATCATTACTCAGTGTGATATGAATCTTAGGCAGTGACGGTGGGTGGAGTACCTATAGTCCTTTGATTTCGAGCTTTCTTATATGCCTGGTAAGGGAAATGTTGTGGCTGATGCATTGAGTAGGAGGACTCAAATAATGTCAGTGAAACATGCTAGCAATGAATGGAAGCTTATGTCCTTGTTCTCTGAGATGCATCTCGATGTTCAGAATGGCCATGGGTAGTCTTTTCTATCGTCCTTAGCTGTGACTTCTACCCTCCTGGACAGAGTAAGTATTAGACAACTATTAGATTCAGAAGGCCTAGTTCTATGGGAAGGTGTGTCAGGTGAGAACCCTCCTTTGGGTTGGATGATAGGCGAGGATGAAGTTCTTCGTATCCATGGACGTGTATGGGTTCTAGTGGATATTATGGAGGAGAAGATGCGGGAGTTTCATGCTTCGGTTTGGGCAGTTCATCCCAAAGTCACTAATATGTATCGTGACTTGAGCCGACAGTACTGTTGGCTGGGTATGAAGAGGGAAGTGGCTAGTTTTATCACGAGATGTTCCACCTGTCAGCAGGTGAAGGTGGAACATCAGTGGCCAGCTGGGCTTCTATAGCAGTTACCTATACTGTAGTGTAAATGGGATAATGTTGCGATGGACTTCGTGACTGGTTTGTTGAGGTCACTGCAAGGTAACAATGGTGTGTGGGTTGTGGTTGATAGGCTCACAATGGTTTCTCATTTCTTGCTGATCAAAGAGACCTTCAGCATGGATGAGCTGGGAAGGTTGTATATTCGACAGATGGTACGACTCCATGGGGTCCCATGCACCATTGTTTTAGACAGGGATTCTCATTTTACGTCACATTTATTGTAGAGTTTTCTGAGGGTGCTGGGTACACAGGTGCTTCTGAGCACTGCATACCACCCTCATACTACTGGCCAGTTAGAGAGTACAATAAAAGTGCTTGAGGACATGTTGCGAGCATGCGTCCTGGATTTTGAGGGCTCATGGGAGAGGCATATTCCCCAAGCTATGTTTTCCTATAACAATAGTTTTCAGGAGACGAAACAGACGGCACCATACGAGGCTTTATATGGTAGGCTATGCTGATCACCCCCGTGCTGGTTAGAGGTAGGTGAGGCAGCATTATTGGGACAATGTCTTATTTAGGAGACTTCTGAGCAGGTCCAGTTGAAACAAAAGTGGATGGCTACCGCATAGTCTTGTCTTAGGTCATATGATGATCACCAAAGATGACCCCTACAGTTTGAGGTCGGGGATCCGGTTTTCATGTGTTTTTCACTGAGGATGTGACACAGGAGGATCAGAAGACAGGGTAAGCTATCACAGAGATATGTTAGGCCTTTTGAGATTCTCAAGAGGGTTGGGCCGGTAGCCTATTGGTTGTAGTTACCTCAGAGGTACCGAGCCATGCATGATGTGTCCCATGTTTCATAGTTACAGAGATACTATTTAGACCCGTCTCATAGCTTCCAGCCTGAGGAGGTTGGGCTTTAGGTAGATGGATCCTTTGAGAAGCATCTAATTCGTATCGTTGATAGAAGCACGAAAGTTCATCGAGGTCGGTCAGTTCCTCTAGTACGAGTTTTATGGTAGCACAGCCATTTATAGGAGGAGACTTGGGAGTGGGAGGTTTACGTACGTGCTGAGTGGCCAGAGCTTTTCGCAAATGAATCTTGACCACCCTTCAGAGAGAAATTCCGGGATATATTTCTATAAGGGGGGAAGATTATAAGAACCCGGGTTTTCGTACGAGGTACATATCATTTTCTTTTCAGCTTTACTATTCTTTTGAGGCCTAATATAGATGCCTAACTTGACCAAGGGAGTTACAGAGGTGTCCAGGGCTTGTTCGAAGCCCTGAAACAAGTTTTAGGCTCGAAATGGCTTGGAACACAGTTTGTGCATTGCTTGCGCATGGCCTGGATAAACTATGCGCCTTGGTGCAGGCTTGGCAGGGGTTGGAGCACGGCTTGCACACAGTTTGATGAAACCATGTAGGGTGGCCGTGCGGTTGGCCCTTTCCTTCTAGAAAGGCCTGAATAGTCTCCGTACGGTTTGTCAGGTCGTACGGGTAAACTGTGTGACCTGCTGCGTTTTAAAATTTACTTAATTTATAATTAAATTAATTAAATTTTTATAAAACCTAATCTATTCTCTTCTTCTTCAACTGGAAAACAGCAGGGGAGCTCTCTAGGGAATCTTTAGAGGATTTGAGCCTTCTAATTCATCCAATCTCCATTTCAACCTTTGTTCATCTCATTAGATCCTCAACGGTAAGTCCTTAATTCATTTTTAATCCTTCCCGATTATTCTAGTTATAACGAACGCAGATTAAATTAAGGCTCATATGTTCTAATTTCTCATTCTTCGTCTATTATTCAGATTTCTTCAAAACCAGGATGAATCAGAGCCTGATACTGGACGAGCTATCTAGTACGAGCCTATGGTAGGTGGTCTCTTGATTTTTGATGATTGTCATGCTATTTATATGTGCCAGGGTGTCATGCGCCCACTTTTGGCATATCGCATGAACCTGGAATTTAAACCTGTTATTACATAGCCTGTTGTAGGTAATATTAATATGATGGTATGTTCTTGAGATAGGTTGTACACCTTGGATAGGAACCAACCCTTGGGTGTGTTGCCTTTAATAACTTTTTTTTGGATTTTTGACCCAGGTTGCCTATGAGGTATGCCTTTTCTTTCCCTCATGGGTTGTTAAAAATGGAAATTGAATATGAAGTTAATTTCAATACAATGAAATTGTAATTGTAAAGGTTTCATGTATGGGATGGAGTTTTTGCCGTTGACCCTTGTATTTTAATTCTTGAATTGCTATCCCATTTGAGTTAAATGATTTTGAGTTGTTTTAAATGTGAAACAATGTCATGGGTGAACCAAGGAACCAATTTGAGTTGCTATGGATGGACTCATATGAGTCTTTTTTCTGAAATGTCGGGTAATTCATCGATCCAGTATGAGATTCCATGGATGGACTCAACAGCGCATGATATGTCAAGTGCGACACTAGGATCTTATTTATAGGATCTCAAGGATGGGCTCAGATTGTAGATTATACCACACCTCGAGTTAGGTTGGGTACCTGGAAGATTCACCAGAACTGTCTTGTAGAGCGATGTCGGGTTCCTAGAGGATTTCCGGAACGGTATTTTAGGGTGTTGGTGGATTTTATCTTTGAGTGATGTCTGGTTCCCAATTTGAGTATTCCAGGAATGGGCTCAAGGAATGGTTTGAACAATTGAATGAAGTGACTAATGAATGGAGTGGATACTTGAAGCGAAGTGAAGACAAAGCACAAGATTGGGTTGGTCTTTCTAGTTTTCCTTGTTTACAGCATTCCATATTACACTGCCCGTTCTATATATATTCACTGACAGATTAGCACAGATCTTTGGTGGTTTCATACTGGGATTTTGTCTCACACCCTATTTGGGTCATGTTTTTGGACCCATGAAGAATATATAATTTCAGGTAATGAGAAGGGGAAAGGCCCTAGTATAGGTACTTGACTTGCTTCTCGGAGTAGAAGATCACGAGACCAAACTGAGGCTTGCAATGTGACTGGGGATACATTTTGGTTTCATTTTGGTATTTTGTGTACTTGTATTGTGTTGTATTGACTTGTTCCATCATATATATATATATAATGTCCTTCTGTTGCTTTTCTATTTCTGATGTCTATGTGTTGTCTACTGGTTACCTTTTTTTTCTATAGTATGTTTATAATTCCGCTGTGATTCTTTGGTGATGAGGGCATAGTCTCCCCCACGGACTCCCCTAGGCCCTCGCTGCTAGTCAGCATCCTCTGGTGTTTGAGGAGATGCTCTTGAGGCCATCTGGAAACCGGTCCTGCTACCAGGTTGAATGGTTTGTCGGGTAGGGATGTTATAAGTACAAATTAGAGGATAAACCCTTACTTGGAGTCTAATTTGTCATGTATGATCTTAAACATATAAAATAATAAACATGTGTTAATTATTTACATTATTAAGAAAAGTTTTTCAAGTTTATTATTATTTTTATCTCACTTATTATCATGTAATATATTATTAAATAACCAGTTATGTTTACAAAGGTTGATTTGATTATAATTGGATTATGTGTCAAAAATTAATTTGGTAGGTTCATAATGGTCAAAAAAGTAATTATTTAAATCTAAAAGAAACATGGAATAATTATCATATTTTAACATAAACTATAATTTTAAATCCATTCATGAAATATGGTTATGAATAAAGATCTATGTTATAAAAATTGTGATGGTAGGCTGTAAGATTCCATGAGTCACACTTCTATATATTGAATATCACTATATAAATAAGGTAAGTAATATTTTATCATTCCATATTGATATTAATTTCTTTTATACCATAATTTTTCATTATATATATATCTTATATGTGGAGTGATGATAAAAATAGATTCCCATCACTTCGTGAAGGTTGCAGTCCAGACGTACACGAATGACATTATCTTTTTTTAGTGTAATAATGAAAATGAGAAATATTATCATATAATAAAGATAAATATATCATCATTTTTAGAATTATTTAATTTATATAACTTATATTAATTAAGTTAATTCTTAATAACATATAGTTATTCTTTATGTGAAAAAAGAATCACATCGGTTCATGAGGTGGTTGTATGTTGGGCCCACAAGTGATATTATCATTTCTTTAACTAAATTGAATATAAAAATGTATATATCTTACAGTGAGCTCATAAGAATAATTATTTAATAAATATAATATTTATAAATTATATCACTCATCATACCCAACTATGAGAAGTGTTGATCAAAAAATTTTCTTATCGGTTTTCATGGTTGAAGTCGAGAGTACACACAAAAGACATTACAATTTCTTATTTCAGGGAAAATGAGACACATATATGTAAATAAATTAAAATTATAAAATATCATTATATGGGAATATATATTTTTTTTATAATCTTAAATGAGGATGATTTGAAGGTGATGTTTGGATAAATAAAACCATAATTCCCATATATGAATTAAAATTCGTCTCAGAACACCTATTTGTGATTATTCCTAATGTTTTATGAGAAGTTATATATGATAGAAAAAATATATTAAGGTATGGTGGGAAGGATTTTAGGGATTAATTTTTATAGGGAATGGATGAATATAGTGTTTCATGTTCTTCCGAAGAGAGGAGATGTGGTGTCCATTTATATGTGCGATGTAGGTCATTCTAGTAATTTTTGAAATGAGAATGGTGAACCCTTGTTTTTTTACATTCCATGTGAGAATGAAATGAATTATAATAGTTCATAATTCCATATAAGTTCAAAATATTGCACAAACGTTATATTTTGAAGAGTTTTTGGTTGTTTTATCCCTAATATTTGTAGTAAAACCCCAGGGTTAAACAATTTTTTCCTTAAGAACAGAAAATATATTTTATCATATCTACTACTATTTATTGTAAAAAATATATATTTACATATTTTATAATATAAATTATTCTTATTGAGACTATGAAATCAATTTTTTAAATTTTAATTCACATAATTTGAAAATTTGAAATTATAATTAATCCTACAGACATTACAATAAAGAGGGTTTTTAAGGAGAATATGTTCAAATGATTACAATGTTCTCACATTAATATTCAATATGAAAATGATTCCTCTAACCTTTTAATTTTTTTATTTATAATGGGAAACCATACTCCAAACAATAAAAATTGAGATTCCTATGTATGTTTTAAATGATGCATGTCTAGGGCATCCCCTCAAATCAAATCAAACTATTCAAACTTCAAAATATAAATGCTATGAAAACATACATGATCATTACCAAAAACCTCTATATAATCAAGGTGATATGTATAAGAACCCAGCCTTAAAAACATAACTTATCTTTATTAAGATGAATCATTTACATTGAGGATCTTTTCAGGTTTAGATTTTTAGGAAATTAGGTCATAACTATTACATTACATCTCAAAAGTTTCAAAGTAGACACTTCAACTCTGTTCCTATTTTATTAAATAAAAAAAAATAAAAAATAAAGAATCATGTATAGGGACATTTATTAGATAGCATGACTTTTCCATGATCCCACACTTTACTCTATTAATATTTACGCCTTGTGAAAAACATTTCAAAACATGGGATGAGAATAAAATGTTCAGTAATTGTTATAAAACAAAAAATGAAAACGTTACTTCATCATTACAAACATAACATAAGAACTATAACATATCTCATGAAATCATAAGAATTATGAACAACACATTGAAAACATAAATAATTAGGGTAGCTTGTGGCATCCATATCATAATTACATTGTATCTATCATAGCTACAATGTAAGTATGAGTTACATTTAGAATACCCATCATAGTATATTTCATAAATTTGTTTGGAGAAACATTCATGCATTCCTCTATCACGTTACCGAATGAATTTGAGAGCTATATCGATCTCACCCACCCTAGGTTTTTCATGGAACCACCCGTATACGTAAACAATTCCTGATGAAATTTAAAATATGTTTATACAACATATAAAACAACATTGTGTATTAAACATTATATGCCTTAATGAAAGGAGACTGAAAAGAAGTCCCTTACCTCATGTTCGATCTGACTCATTCTTTCATTATTCTCCTAAAAAATAAACGAAAGTAAATTTCTACTTGATTAAGAACATTTTTCAAGTTTATTATTTCTTTTATATCAAATATTACCCTGTTATAAACATTATGTAATCATTTATGTTAATAACGGCCGTTTTGTCCATATTTGGTACTTGAGTCAAAAATGAACTTCTTATATTTACAAGTTGTATATGTTTTCCAAATTACACAATCTAAAAAATGATATTAATGATATAGTTATCATATATATCTTATATATATTATATAAATGAATTTATAACAGTACATAACATTCGGAGGTAAGAAATGAAATGCACCGTTTATGGAGACGGTAAGTCGTACGTACACATGAACACTACTTTCATTTATGTTTCACATTTTAATGCAATGAAAACATAATGATACATAAATATATTTTAATTATAGTATAATATCATATATAATATTATTATGTCCATCCATTATACATCTCACCTATGGAATTAACGAGTCATATCACTTTGAGGGGGCGGTAGTCGACACTTCCTCAAATGAAATTACCATGTTAACCCATAATAAAAACCATAAAGGTATTATATAAATGGAAAATACTGAATAATAAAGAAAACATAAACATAATATATATCAAATTCAAATATTGTTCCATCATAATGGCCACCCTACGATGTGGAGGAGAATATTGAATAATTATCATTTCGTGAGGCATTAGTTTTCCGTCCACAGAAATAGTATGTTCTTTACCCATTTGATAGAGGTGTGTGTAAGTGTAGTTTTAATCCTTATCATAAAACATCCTAGTATATTAATAATACTATTTTTGTAATAAAAAAGGAAGAAAAATAGTTTAAGAGTTTATAGAAGGAAAATATAACAAAAGATCTTAGGGGAAGACATTACCTTTAAATATGATATCTCCTTTTGGTTTGAACCAAAAGGTTTACATGAATTGCCTTATTCCTTGGGAATGGATTATAAGAGAGATATAGGGATGTGGGGAGCTTAATTGGGGTGGGTATGGGCGAGCCAAGGGGCTTGAGAGGTGTGAGGAATGGGTTAGAGTTGAGGGATTTCCATAAGGGGGGAGGGGCTCTTTAAGAAAATGTGAAAATATTATTATATTATATAATGATTTCTAGATTATAAATGACCAAAACATAGTAAAGTATAATATTAGATTACTCATGGTCGAAATAAAATAATCCAATAGTAATTGGGCATGTTTGGGATATTATTATAATCATTATAATCTTATGTATTTAAATCCTTTATTAATGAGGTAAACAACACATCATTATTGTGTCATTTATAATTTAATTTACTTGATGTATAAAAATTATAAAAAAATACCATTATGTAGGAAATGTTTTTAGATTTCAAATTAATATTTAAAGGTGAAGATATAACTTATATAAACCCATGAAAAAATTTATTTAATAAAAGAAAATTTTATGTCATTTTTTCCCTTACTTTTAGTTAATTTAAATATTGTGTAATTATCACTCTCAAATGGCCACATGGGGTCCTTAAATCGTCCCAAGGATTACCATGGCCATATATGTATCATGAAATGGGATTAAATCACATGTTAGAGTAATTTAATATTATTTTAATATTATTTTTTACCTTTAATTACCTGATTTACCTTTTAACAATGTTAAATTAAATATTTACTAATGTAAATATTCATAATGTCTAAAAATAAAAGTTACATTTTTATACAAATTGGACCTCCTTTTTTCAAATATGGAATCCATTTTTCCTAATTCAAAACAAAATAGTGGCAGAAATCAATTTAAAATTAATTCCCGCTATAAAAAAATGTGTATTTTTAAGAAATAACTATCAATAGATTGACACTTGTTTATGTGCAATTTCATTGTGAAATTAAATGAAATGACTGAAATTGGATTTATTGGTAAAAATAAAATTTAATTACATTTTAAAAATAATTCAAAATATAATTTACTTATATAAATTTATTATATTAAAAGGCAGTTTTGAATTAAAATACATTATTTTACACTATTAATAAAAAAGTGTATTTTATTAGAAAAAATAACAAAATTTTACCCAAAGTGGTTTTTGATGTCATTTTTCTAAAGAAGAATTTTATTTGGTAAAATAGAACATATAAAAGTGAACAAAACTAGATTTAGTGAGGGATCTCCATTAAATGGAGGTAAATCGACCTTTTAAAGACTATTAGAGTATTTATGCTTAAAATTAAATTAATTCACATTTTAAGCCTCTAGCCTTTTTTGGATAAATGTAAAAAAAAATTATAAAAATGTATAATATTACTGTAGTTAGTTCTATTCATTCCCTCCCATACAATGGATAGGCCTTAATTACCATTTAAATTAATAATATTATATTATTAGTGTGCAACATAAGATTTCAAGAAAACTCATTGTTGCATATCAAGTATGCCATGGAACATCTAATCCTCAATAATGTAAAATTAATATTTAATTCACAAATATTAATAAATTTGAAAATGTCATATTTCATTATTTACCTGGGATGATACATCCTTCCCCCTTTTGGAAATTGCATCCTCGCAATTTTATTCACATATCAAATAAATGTGGGAATTTATGCCTCATTGCATTTTCAGATTCCCATGTTGCCTCTTCAACCATATGGGTTTTACACAAAACTTTTACCTAGTGAATTACCATATTCCGCAATACATGCTCTCCTAGGTCAAAAATCTGGACTGGTTGTTCTTTATATTAGAGAATTCATTAAACTGAACTACCTATTGGCTAAAAAGATGAGATAGATCCCACATATACCCTATCAACATTGAAAAATGAAAAGAATTGTGTACATGAAATAAACATAGAGGTAAATCCACTCTGTACGAAACAGATCCAACTTTCTCTAGGATTTTATAAGGTCCAATGAACCTCAGACTCAACAATCATTTTTTACCAAAATGCATTACACTCTTCTATAGGGAAACTTTGAGAACGACTTGATCATCTATCTTAAAAGAGAGATCCTTCCTCTGGTTATCCGGATAACTTTTCTTCCTGCTCTGAGCTGTTCTCATTTGCTACTGAATCGAATGATACTTTTTTACATCTCTTACACCAATTCTTGTCCCATCAGTTTCCTTTCCCTACTTCATCTCATAAAGTTGTAGTTTGACACCACTTCACATTTAATGCATCAAACATATCCATATTTAAAATGGATTGAAAATTGTTATTATTAGAAAATTCAACCAAAGAAATATGTTGGTCCCAACTTCTCTAGTAATCCATCGTGCAAGAACGTAAGATATCCTCCATGGATTGAGTTATTCGTTCTGACTACCCATCCGATTCAGGATGAAAAGCTGTACTAAAATTTCATTCAGAACCCAATGATATCTGAAGGAATTTCCAAAATATTGAAGTAATCCTGCGATCACGATCAGATAGAATGGAGAGGTTAACACCATGAAACCTCACTATCTCTTTAACATAAAACAGAGAAAGTTGATCTAGAGACAATGTATCTCAAGTTGGAAAGCAATGAGTATATTTTTTCAATCATTTAATAATAACCCAGATTTCATTATTACCTCGAGATGGCTTCGTCAATCCCACAACGAAGTCCACAGAAATATTTTCCCATCTCAACTCTGGAAGTCGTAAAGACTGAAGCATCCCTTTTTGTAACTGCCACTCTCCTTCAAATTACTGACAAGTCAAACACTTCATATTAAAATTAGCAATATCTCATTTTATTCCATCCCACCAGTAATACTCTGGAGGATCTCTGTACATCTTAGTACTACCTAGATGAACTAAAAATATGTAACTATAGACATCACATAAAAACTCATTCTTCAACTATTAATCACAAGGAACACATAATATCTTTCCAATTCTAAAAACACAATCACTATCAATATTAAAATCAGACAACATAACCTTCCGAACCAACTAAACCTTTTTCTACTACTCACTATTTTCCTTCTGCACTTCCATAATTCAGCCTGATAGAAATGATTTCATTGACACCCGAATCAAAACTAAATAATTTCATAAAGCAAAATTTTCCATGCCAAAGTTCGTAAAATGAAAAACCAAAGGATCTTGTTACAAACGTAGCATGGTTAAAGAAGCATTACTTTTTTGACAGAATGAATCATCCACATAATTTTCTTTTCCTATATGGTAATGGATCCTTAAATCATAATACTTGAGAAATTCCAACCATATCCTCCATCTAATGTTCAATTATATCTGAGGGAATATATACTTCAAATTTTTTGGTTAGTATATATTTTACATTTACACTATACAGATGATTCCTCCAAATTTTTAATGCAAAAACAATAGCAGCTAATTCCAAATAATGTGTAGGGTAGTTTCCCTCATTAGGCTTCAACTGACGTGAAGCATAAGAAATTACCTGATAACTTTGGATAAGGACACAACAAAGTCCTTTCAATGATTCATCACTAAAGATAACCAACTCACCATTTTTGGAATGTAGTTTGAAAACTTGAGCATTAGTCAATATTTTATTCAATTCCTGAAAACAATCATCATATTATTTTATCCAAACAAACTTAATACATTTTTGAGTCAACTTAGTCTGCAGGATAGATAACCATGAAAAATTCTCAACAAACCCCTAGTAATAACCTTCCAAACCATGAAAACTATGGATCTCGGTAATATTGTTTGGTCTTTACCATTCTACAACAACATTAGTTTTAGTAGGATCAAAAATTATGCCACTTTTTGAAACAATGAGACCAATAAAATAAATTTGTTGTTACCTGAACTCAAACTTGATGAATTTTGCATACAGTTTCTTTTTTTATGGTTTGGAAGGCAACCCATAAATGAATTTTATGCTTATTTTTACTTTTATAATAAACCAAATATCATTAACGAACACAACCACAAAATTACCCGAAAATTTCAGGAAAATTCTATTAATAAGATCCATGAATATAGAAGGTCCACTAGTTAACCTAAAAGGCATAACTAAAAATTCATAATGGCCATATATAGTACAAAACACATTAATCATATTGTCTTCTTTATTTACTTTCTACTGATGGTAACCTGACCTCTAGTCAATCATCTAATAATAATGATCTCCCTAAACCTAATCAAATAAATATTCTATATGAGGCAATGAATACTTTTTGTTGATAGTGATTTTATTCAATGCATAATAATAAATGAAAAGTCTCATTGAACCATATTTGTTTTTAATAATCAAGATAGAATCACCTGATGGTGATGTACTAGGTCGAATGAAACCTTTATCTAATAATTACTGTAATTACAGCTTTGACTCTAAAATTTCAATTTGGGCAAATCGATAAGGGGGTTTTGAATTTGGCTTTTCATCAGGAACTAATTAAACAGTAAATTCAACTTCTTTTTTAGTTATAATACTAGAAAAATTATCATAAAAAGCATAACAATACTCATTTAACACTAAAACATCATTAATCGGAACATTTCCTTGGTTTTCAATAATAAGTGCACGATAACATTCATTTTCAACTTTTACTAGTTTCTCAGCTTCCTGAAATGTTTTCAAATATAATTGTTATCTCTTGTATAAAAACTAAAATTCTTTCTGAAAAGAAGCCTATTTATCTCTATATTCAATCATATAATGATAAATAGAAAGCCAATTCATACCCGAAATAAAATCAAACTCTACTAGAGGAAAAACTATCACGTTATCTTGTAGATTTTTTACAAAGGCATTGATAAGAAGGTTCTTATGATTTCTTTTTATTTCAACATTTCCCTTGGCTTTTTTACCATAAGTTCAGGATTCAAATCTTCAGATGAAATTCCTATTTTTCTAGAAAACATCTCAGAAATGATAGAATCTGTATACCCCCAAATCAAACAACACTTTGGAATCATCTGAAAAAACTAATGTTGTACTCGATACCACATCAATTGATTTTTGAACATCTGCTGAAGTAGTTTCAAAGGATCTGACCACCACTTTTTTCTTGTAGTATGGATGATTTCTCTCAGTTCAGTTTTTCTTTGGACCCTCATTTTCATAATGCCTCATTTCTTTTCACTTAATACATTTTACTTACTGTAAATGAGATTTTGTCTTACCATTACCAAGATATTTTTCAGTGAAACTGCAAGCCTTATGTCCCATTTTACCACATCGGTAACACTTCTCAGAATTCGAATGACATTCCCCATCATGATATTTACCACAATTTTTACAAACTGTAACAATGTTTTTCTTACCATCAGAATTTTTTGAGGAGTTCATCCCTTTCTCCAGCCACCATGACTTCTTATTCTGTTGTTTTTCAAAGAACACATAATCATCAACTAACTTCATGTACACCTTCTCCACACATCGAACATGTTTTTCATAACTTTTGAACTCAAGAGAAGATAAATCCTTTTGATACATTGACATTAACCTTGAGATAAACAACTAATTTCACTTGATGATCTCTTATGAAATTCGGGGAATACCTTGAAAGTTGTGTGAATTTTTATTCATAGGCATCTAATTAGTCATCCTCCTACCTCAATTCTTGGAATTGTTTACCATCTTGAGACAAACCACCTTAGGAAAATATTTTTCAAGAAACATTCCGTTGAATTTATCCCAATTAAGAGCATCAATCTCGTCATTATCCCTGATATTTTTCACCATCTACCACCAAAGATCGACTTTACCATCAAAACGGTAAACATCAAGACTAACCATTTCATTTTTTGAACACCACATGACATAAAAAATATTCTCTAGTGCTTTAATCCACACTTCTTCTTGAACATGGTCTGATGATCCTATGAATTATGGGGGATGTTTCCTCACAAAACACTCCTCTACTGAAATATTACTCTGGGGTTGATATGGGTGATCTCATGCATAGATACCACCACCATTTGTAGCCTGAGTTAAATATGCAATCACTACAACAAATAGTTTAGTTCTGATTCCGACCATCTCAGGTAGCTAATTTTGATGGTTTTCTTCCCCCTGATGTCGTCCCATCAATGCTTCCCTATTTCCCCTGTGAAAAACCATTCTGAACCAAAAAATATCTTAGGCAACGAAAAATGGTAATCAATAAATTCTATATCATTTCAATATTAACATAAATTAATTTATGGGAATTTTTTTATAATATTTTAACTTCTAAAGTTATCAAAATCAAACTCTGACACCAAATATAAAGAGCCATCCATAAAACATTACATAATCATGAATTAAATGAATAATTTAAATTGAGAATATTTCCATGTTAAGAGTTTTAGAAAATTAGGTTATAACTATAACATTACATATCAAAAGTTTCAATGTAGAAACTTCATCTCAGTTCCCATTTTTTCAAAAAATAACTCTTTAAAAAGTGTCATGTTTAGTTCCTTGTTTTAGACAACATGACTTTTCCTTGATCCCATCCGTGACCCTATTCATATTTATTCCATGTGAAAAACATTAAAAAACATGCGATGAGCATAAAAAGCTCGGTAAGGGTTATAAAATAATGAATGAAAACATTACTTCATCATTACATACATAACACAATCTATTTACCATACCTCATGAAACATTAATATTTCTGAATAAATATAGAAAACATAAATAATAAAGGTACCTTGTGGCATCCTTATTATACGTACTTTGTAGCTATCTCAACTATGTAGGGAGTAACATTTAGAATACTCATAATATTATATTCCCCAAATATCTTAGGAGAAACATTCATATTTACCTCCGCCATATTACCCATTTCATTAGAGAGCTATCTCAGGCTCACTCTCCCGATGATTATCATGGAACTACCCATATACAAAAAATAATTCCCAAGGACCATAATATAATCTTAAAACATAAAATAAGAAAAAATGAATGATAACACTCCCAAATTGAAATCATAATATATATTTTAAATATATTGATCAAGATATTGATATAATAAATCCCAAACCATTTTTCAATAACAAAATACATAAAATAGTATATGGTATTTTTTTGTAAAAACATTATAGCTTGTTAAGGAATCCAAAGATCAAATAATACTGGTGGCTGCGGAAAGGTCGGTGTTACCACGTACGTTAAAGGAAAATACTCTTTTTATCAATTCATAAAAAAACCCCATAGAAAAATATTCCATTTGAATTAAATTAAATTTCAACGGTTTTTATACAACATATAAAATAATGTCGTGTATAAAACAATATATGCCTTAATAATAGGAGATTGAGACGAAGTCCACTACCTCATGTCTGACTTGACTTGTTCATTCTTTAATATCAGGAATAATAAACTAAAGTTAATTTATACTTGATTAAGATCCTTTTTAAATTTTATTATTCCTTTTATATCACGTATTACCTTTTTATAAACCTTATGTAATCATTTATGTTAATATTGGTTGTTTTCTCGATATTAGGTATTTGAGTCCAAAATGAACTTCTTATATTTAAAAGTTGTCTATGTGGTCAAAATTCCATTATCTCTAGAATGATTTTAATTACTCATATATCTTATATATCTTATATATCCAGTATATATAAGTATTTATAACAGTACATAACATTTTGAACTAGGAAATGAATTTCACCATTCATGGAGACGGTAAGTCATACGTACACATAAAAACTAATTTCATTTAAATTTATTATTTTAATGGAATTAAAACATAATGATACAGAAATATATAATAATTATTGAATAATATAATATATAATATCACTATGTTCATCCTTTATACATCCCACATATTCCATTAACAAGCCATATCACTTTAAAGGGGCTCTAGTCAGCACTTCCTCAAATGAAATTATCACGTTTACCCATAATGGAAACCATAAAAGTATGATATAAATGGAAAATACAAAAAAATAAATAAAAGATAAGTATAATATGTATGATATATAAATGCAGTTCCTTCATAATGGCCACCATAAAAGGTGGTATGAGGAGATTCAACAATCACCATTTTGTGAGGTGTTAGTTTGTCATCAACAGAAACAGTATGTTCTTTACCTATTAGATGGAGGTGTGTGTAAGTATAGTTTGAATATTTCTAATAAAAACATCCTATTATATTAATAATACTAGTGTTGTTATCAAAAAAGGAATAAAAAGTGTTTAGGGTGTTGGAGAAGGAAAATAAAACAATAGAAAATAGGGGAAGGCATTACCTTTAAATTGGGTATCTCTTTTTTCATTGAACCAAAAGGATTAATTAAATTGACTTATACCGAGGGGAAGGCTTCTAGGAAGAATATAGGTATGTAAGAAGATTAATTTGGAAGGGTTTGGATGAGCCAATGGGTTTTAGAGGTGTGGGGAATGAGTTAGATGTGAGGGATTTTATAAGGGGGAAGAGGGGCTCGTTAGGAATGTGTTAAAATATTATTTTATTATATAATTATATTTCATTTATAAATGTCCAAAACATATAAATGAAGATTATAAGATGATTCATGGTCGTAATAAAATCATTTAATAGTAATTGGACCATTATGGGAATTTATTTTAATCATTAAAACTTGATTTATTTAAAACATTTATTAATGAGGCAAACATTGCATCATTATTGTGTCATAAATAATTTAATTTATCTGATGTCTAAAAATTATAAACAAATACCATGATGTATGAAATATATTAATATTTCAAATTTATATTTAATTTATAATAGATAACTTATATAACCTCAAGTAAATATTTATTTACTAAAATATATTTGTTTATGTCATTTTTTCCTTTACTTTACGTTAATTAAAATAATGTGTCATTAACACTCCAATGTGGCCCCATGGGGTCCCAAAATTGACCCATGGATGCCCGTGGTCGGATATGTATAAAAACATAGGATTAGGACACATGTTAGTGTAATTTAATATTATTATTATATTAATTTTTACCTTTAATTACTAGATTTGGATTTTAACCATGGTAAATAAAATATTTTCTAAAGTAAATATTTGTTCTGTCTAAAAATAAATGTTACCTTTTTAAACAATTTAGACCTCTTGATTCAAAATATGATATCAATTTTTCCAAATTAAATACATAGAAGTGTTTAAAATTAATTTAAAAATAATTCCTGAAGTCAAAAAAAATCGTGTTTTTACGAAATAACTATTAAAATATTGATAGTTGTTTATGTTTAATTTAAAGTGAAATTACATCCAATGACCGACATTGGATTAAATGGTAAAAATATAATCTAATTACACATTAAACCCAATTATGAAGATAATTTATACGTATATATAACTTATATTAAAAGGTATTTTTTGTATTAAAATAATGTATTTTCCACTATTCATCAAAAATATCATTTTATCAAAAAATGCCAAAATTTGACCCAAAGTGAATTTTGATGTCTTGATTCTAAAAATTTATTTTTTTTGGTCAAATATAACATATTAAAGTGAGGAAAACTATACACAAACAGTTTTCTCTATTAAAATGTGATAAATCAACCTTTTAAAGAATATTAAATTATTTATGCTTAAAATTATATTAATTCACATTTTAATCCTCTATCCTTTATTTGAAAAATGTAAAAACATTTAATAAACATATATAATAAAATTGTAGTTATTTTTATTCATTTCCGCCAATACAATGTCTAGGTGTTAACTACAATTTAAAATATTAATATTATATTATTAGTGTGCATCATAAGATTTCAAAGAAAACCGTTATTGCCTATCAAGCACGCCATTGAATATAACATCCCCATTAAAGTGAAATTTATATTTAATTAAAAAATATTAATAACCATGAAAATTTCATATTTCTTTATTTACTTGGGATGTTACAATATGCCACTTGGTTTCCCTCAACCCAGGTGTGAATGATTTTGGTACCTTTGGAGAGAATACCTTTTCATTTTCTAATTATATAGATAAAAGACCATGGAATAGAGAAGATATTCTATAGGGAATCATATATAATTTTTTAATGTGTTTCCAGTTCAGCTATAGCTAATCCCTTTTGGTGACAATAATTAATACCTATGAGCATTTCCTTGGATTCTGCATGAATAGAGTAGACATGTCTTTAATGGGAGGAGAAGGCAAAAAGAAATGATCATGATGAATCCCGAACAACCCCACACCTGTACAGAACTCCAATAGAGCAGGACACACCAGTATTAAGTTTATGTCCCCTAGAAGAGGGAATAGATCATACCCAGAGATCTCTATCAATACTATCTCTCAGCTAGAATACAAGAGGACTGTAAAACATCCACCAGAAGAAGGGTGAATCCCACCAGTTGGTGATGAGATGAGCCAGATCAACAAGGATATTATTTCACCAGATGATGATAGATGAATCTATACACTACATCCCCTCATTTCTAAGGTTATCCCTAACATTTCATATGGTCCAACACCCAACATAGAGAATCAGAGAACATGTAATCTTCTACAGCCCTCTAACTCCCAACCCATGATACCATTTCTTCCAAGAATGGTAGATCCACCATACTAAGATCATAAATACCTATAATGTCCCCATTAAAACACCATACTACATTAGAATAATCACAAGAGAAAAAGAGATGGTCATCCATTTCTTCATTATAGACTTTATTACAGGTACACTAAGAAACAAGCGGGATACCATAGTGATTCATATTTTCTTCTGTAGGAACCACGTGGTTCCTAATCCTCAATAACAAGAATTTAAATTTCAAAGCAGCCAACTTGGTCCACAGAACAATATTCCAAGCATCATAAAATTCTAAAATGCTCTGAGTGAGATGAAATTCCAAATCTAAAAAGTCACCTAAGGAAGAAGGAGTGAAAACCCATCGATCCCGATCCTGTGATAAAACTATGAGCCTGAAAAGGGCCTCCTGATCCTCATCCAAAACTACTTTAAAGATTGTAGGGTGAGTAATTTCTTCCCTATACATGATTGTTGGACTAGGACACCCTGTGAATCCAAGCGCATTCCCATCCTAGATGTTGTTCCAGAAGGAATTCTCACCCATCCCTATAATCCATATTGAGTTACCAATATGATCAAAAATGGGGACTGACAGATTAGGACAAATCGAAGAGCCCTTTTACACCACCAAGGACAGATGGAAAAAAATAGGGGTGAATTGTCTTCCCCCATAACCTAATCTGGTCCACAACTTTTCAAGGCATATTAGCTTGCAAGCTACTGAGGGTTTCATCCAAACAATTTAAATTAATACCACATTCCCTATGAGGCCAATCCACTCTTCTACAAGTACCCAAGTGTCTTTTTATTTCATCTATATGATCCCAAATGAAACCAGGCAGAATTTTGTCAATAATATTGATGACACCATTCATAGAAATAACAGCTGAATGTGCATGGACTGGAGTATCTAATAACACACTATTAATAAGAGCAATACGACTATAAAATGACAAGTACTTATTCTTTAGTTGTGGATGAGGTCTGTGATCTTGTTAATATGGAAATAGAAGTCTTGAATCCTATTTCTACCAGGGAAAATATGGGCCTCAAGATATTGCATTGGAAAACAACCTCTTTTCATGTAAATATTGATTTGAATATCAGAAAGCTGACATTGAGAGCATTTTTTGGAGATAAAAAATAATCTTTTCTCTTTATTGATAAGTTGACCACTATAGTAGCAGTACTCCTTCAAAATACTTTTAACCCACAAATATACTTTTTTACAGCATTAATATACACAATAGTATCATCAGCAAACAAATGGTGAGAAATGGTCATAGTCCTCATACCACTCTGAATGGCTTGAATAGCTCTATTATTGATGATCCTATAGATGAGCTTACTCAAGACCTCCTGAGTGGGGATGAAAATGAAATAGGACAATGGGTTCCCTTGATGAAGGCCACTGATGGGATTGAAGAAGACATATTACTTCTCTAAGAATAATACTTCTATCCACGAATAGTTGAAACATCTAAAAAAAGATCAATATTCCTAGTAAAAAATACTATATTAGCCAGCACCTTATCGATGAAGCCTCACTTCACACGATCATAGGATTTAATCATATCTAACATGATAGCCACATTTGAACCCCATGTTTTAAAGTTAATATCCCATATCATATCATGAGAAAGGGAAATAGCACCATGGATAGAACAGCCCATAAAAATGTTGTGATGATCTATGGAAATCTACCATAGAAGATGAATAGACGACCTAGAATTAATGAAACACATAAAGACATTATATAGGAAATCACACATACTCACTAATGTGTAATGAGTGATTGGAGATGGGATCTTGTTTTTTCGAATAAGAACCATAGTAGAGGCATATGTAACCCACGACAAACTACCTCCCTTGATTAATTCCTGGATGGATGAAATGATATCCTTCTTCACCAACTCCCACAAGCCTCTATATAAGGAGCATAGAAAATCATCTGGTCCTATAGAACTATCCAATTGGACTTTCATTATGGATGTGTGGATCACATTTTATCCAGAATAGAAATCAACCTCTCATTTTACTGGTCAGATATCGAGTACTGAATAACATAAAAAATTCCATTCTCCTTTCTTGAATAAACACTGGGAATACGAACATTGGGGCCAACCAACAGTTCCTCAAAATAGGGGTGAGACATACCTCCCAAAACATCCATGTAATTCGTGTATGATCCATCATAAAAATGAATATTAGGCTTGATAAGTCCCTTTCTCTCTTAGATATAAGCATGGTAAAACACAATGTTTTTATCAACATCTCAGAGACATTTGATTCTTCCAGTTTCCCTAGACTAGCGTTCTGGATACAAGAGAATTTAGGAAAGACATTCCTTCATGTTAGATAGTTCCTCAAAGGTTTGGTCATCCCACAATTCATCTAATCTTTCTTTGATACTTTCTAGATCCCTCACAACTCCACAAATCTCTCTATTGACCAGAATAATTTCTTTCACCCATGATGGGTGATGAGTCTTGAGGCACAATAGTTTATCATGAATTGAAACCCACAGGGTTCTTTGACTAGGAGTATTCCAAATACACCAACTTGAACTTGATAACCTGGCTTGCTGACCCACTGTTGGAGAAAATGAAACCTCTCCCTATAATACTACCCATTTGAAAATGAATCCAAAAGGGGGGATTAGTTAGAGATTCCTCAGAACAAATGATTCACCTTAGTGGTAGTGAACATAGAGATAGGATCCATGTTGCACAACCACATATCTAGATGACTCCATGAGCGGTGTGTTCCTTTTAGTTGAATGGTAGAAACCCCAACCCTAATAGCCCATATATAGTTTCTAATTTATTACATTCGAATAATATATATGAATCACATATTGAAAAGGAAAATAGTTTAATAGTCATTGTAATGTTGATATATATTTGAAATAGACATTTAAATTTAAAAAATAAGATACAAAAAATATATGCCAATTCCATTATACAAATTAGTGTATCAGTAATTATCATACACAAAACACTTCCTTCTATCAATGGAAAAATTTAACAGAAGAATGGGTGAGCTCAAATACTCAATAAGGTATATTTTAAAGAGTATATTATGAATAAAAAATTTTTAATCAACAAGGAATGATAAATAATTTAAACAAATTCCCTTTAATCAAAAACATGTTATTATATACAAGGAATAAATAATTAAAAAATAATTCCATATAAATAACCACAAGGGAATGAAACATAACCATTGATATTCTAACTAACAGATAAATCACTCTGTTTATTAATGTCTGAATTCATAATAGTGTAATTTTAAATGTTGTACACAAATTTTGTATCTCTATGGACTCTTCCAAGACATTATATACCACTAAGGACATGTACCATGTCATATATATATGTGGGTAATGCCTCATCCAAAAACCAATCTAGTGTTCCACTTGAGAGACACAAATACATCATGCTGCTATAACCCCCCCCCCCCCACAACATACTACGTCGATTGAAGTCCCATTATGAATAGGTTGAAATATAATCAACATTGAGAATATTATTGAAATACTAGCATTCAGAATGTTAATTGTTATAAAAATAAATATACATTATCATAAACGGTCATGTGTTAAACGAATGGTAACTACATTTTACATCTCTAGTCCAACTAATCAAAATCAATATGGAGAAATAATAAGGATAGTATCATTAGATTTTATCCCCATTAATGAATATGTAACATCAAATGATTTATTAATGAATGGAAATTGATACTAAAAGCTCAATTATAACATCCCTTGATGAAAGTAATGATTCATTGAAAATCACACTTCTTAGTTTAAAAATAGTAAATTTATAATATATGATCAAAATCCATTTATTTAGAAATAATTTTTTTTAAAAAAATCTAGAATATTAGGAAAAATGATACTTTTAATTTTTCATTATGAACATGCATCGGAGGATACATTTAAATGAATACAATGATAGTGGTAAATTTCATCTGTGTTGTATAAGTTAAACAATATCCCTTTTCACTATAAAAAGGATAGAACCATTCCTTATTTGGAAAGAGACATGAATATTCCCTTAAAACAATTTTTTTAAAAATTTAAAATGGTTAAATTTTTAATAATAAATAATCTATATAATATCATAATTTTTTTAAAAGACTATTAGAAGAAATAATTATGAAAAAAAACTATTTCCAACTGAAGGGAGAAATACTATCATATTTTTTCCATAATGTTTTCATTATCTTTTGAAGTACAAAGTTCGAATACATTAATATTTCCAGAAAAAGTTAATTAATAAACATAGGAGAATAATATATATTGATTATGAGATATAAATTTAAAATAATTCCCCCATTGGAGTCTTAAACAAAAATAATCCATAATAATGATGGTAATGTGAAATAATTCATAACAAATTGGTATCTTGTATATTACAATCCCAATGAAAGAAATAACATAAAATTAATCATTATATACACTGAGATGAAAAAAATTAATGAAATAAAATTTCAAAATGTGTAGAATATACACCATAAAATGTAAATAATTGGTGATTATGGATTATATAATACCAAAGTAAGACTATGGTGAGAAACGATTAACATAGGAATAAATCATCATGTATGTTATTTATTATAAAAAATAATACACTTGTATTAATTTCATAAATTATGAAAATAATATTTTGATGTTTATTATTCTATTTATTTAACTTATTACAATGTTATATATGATTAAATAAAAAATAACTTTATATTAGATGTTTTGATGATATTTGTCTTTTAAGAAAAAACGACATAGGTAGGTTTACTATGTCAAAAAGGTAATTAATTAAAAATATATATAATAATGATAAATACAAAAATATAATATCTATACATGAATTTATATATTTATAACCAATCATTAAAATCTGGTCATGAAAAATTAACAATTAAACAATCATAGAGATGGTATGCCATATATATGCATGTGTAACGTTTTGAATTTTCAGTGATCATTATAGAAAGAATATAAGTGATATATTAAATATTAAAAAAATAAAAAATGACATACATACCATTGTATTTATTCTTATATACTTATATATGCCATGAATATGTTTTTGTGATGAAAATAGATTCACATTGCTTTAGGAATGCAGTAGTGCACACATACATGAATGATGTTTAAAATTATTAGTGTACTAATGAATTTTATAAATTAGTATCTAAAAATGATAAATAATTCATGAATATCATAATTATTTTATTTAAATACCATTTATTCAATAAAATTACTCTTATTACCTTATATTAAATTCATTACTTAAAAAGTCACTTCGCTTCGTGGGGCAGTAGTTCACCATACATTGGAAAGTTGTTATCAAATCACTAATGGAATTGAAATTAAATTTTTTTATATTATATAATAAATAAAAATGAATAATTATGTTACAAATATGATATACATACATTAGATCCATATTTATTCACAGACGTTAGAGTTTTGTAATGAAAATTTGACACATTGGTTCAGGCGGAGGTAGTTCACCATAAACAATGTCAAAGTTAATATTTCACATTTGAGTGAACAAAAGTTTGATATAGGTCATTAAACAAAATAATAAAAACTCATTATAACGTAGATAATTATTTTCTTATATTAATAATGGAATTATATTTTATGGATCAGGAATAATTTATAAAATAAAATCATACCGTTAGGAATTTTACCTCTTCCCGAACCACCTCTTTAGGATTTTACCAAATGTATTCCAACAATGTGATTATGACCAATAAATATTAAAAGAAGATGGAATGGACTTTTTTAAATTAATTTTGATAGTTTATGTCAAAAAATGGTTTAAATGTGTTTTTAATAAAGTATATGGGTTGTCCTATTTTAATTGATGTTATTGACACATTTTTTAATTTTAAGAAATAAAACTACATACCCCTATTTTTAACATGTTAAAGGATCCAAAATAAAGTATTCTAGAAAATTTGACATTTTGAGGACATAATATTTGAATTAAATAGATTGTTTACTTGTTTTTAGATCATTCGAATTGTGATATTTTTAGTGTCACTCATGTAAATCATTTTTTCTGTTAACTACATAATTGATTTTTACTATTTTTAATATTCAATATGGTAAAACATTAATATTGGATTATTAGATAAAATTTATTATTCTTATTAAAACTCTATTAATTTTTTAAAAAACAACATTCCTATAATTGTGAAATTATAATTTAATAATATTTATATATACATGATAAGAAAGAATCGTTTGAAAAAAAAATTATGTTCATAATTTCAAGATGATATCAAAAGTCAATAATAAATTTATTAATATGACAGAAATATGATTAATATATATAATTAATTTAATTATACATTATAAAAATATAAAATATAATTTAACTCTTTAAATAATTTGATCAAAAACGCAGTTTTGAATTAAAGTTCTCTATATTCACTATTCATTAAAAAATGATACTTTTAAAAAAAATTATCCATATAAATTTTTTTAAAATTTTCATTTAAGAAAAAGGTAAATTAAATTTTTTTATATATTTTATAAATGGTTAAAAAAAATTTTAAATTATTTATGCAATTCACAAAAAAACAATATTTTATAAAATTATGGTTTTTTATGATATATTTCGTTATCATTTATATGGTTTTAATTTTATCTGTAATCAATAGATATCAGTTTTCTTTATTTTATAAAATTGAAAACCATATATTTTTCCTATTATAGTTAGTAATATTCAGCCACACTAATTTAATGGATATTTTATAATAGAAAATTTTAAATAATAATTTATTAATATTGTACCATGTTGAGTTCAAACATATTGTTGTGTGCATTTAAAACTACCAGAAAGATTGAATTTATTATAAAATAAATATATTTAAATGTATTGGGATGTAATATGAGGATTTATTCTTCGATTTTCATATCATAGAATCTATTGAATATGATGTTCATATATTGATTTAATAAGGGGTCATATTATACCCTCTAAATGAAATTAGGTACTTGAAATTTAATCATGATATTAGTAATAAAGGGTTTCACATTTGAAAATAACCTTCTTAAACTCCCACATCATGAGAAGGGATATTAAAGCATCCTCTTGATAAATGAAAAGTAAATAAAATGGTCATATGTAATAAAAAATATTTTTGTTTCTATGTAGGATAATATGGAAGGAATGTCAAGGCACAAACTTGATAGAAAAACATAAATAGTTATAGTGGGTGATATCGGTAATTTATCACAAGAAATTGATTGATTATTGGAATTTAATGGACCTCAAAACTATATGTCAATAATGATTTAAAAGAAAATTGGTTCAATATAAATTAAGGTATTGTGTAATAATTTTATTTCAATATCCTTCTCTAATAGTTTAGGAGTAACTTGAAGATATATTTTGATTTTATTTTAAAATAAACATACTAGATATATATGTATTTTATATGCATATTTTCAGATATTCTTTTCTTATATTGTTTTCCAATTCATTTTTTACTAGAATAAAATTATATCCATGATGAAATTTTTCTTCCTAAAGCAATAATTTTAAATTTAATATTACATTAAAATTAAACAAAAATGATAATGATTTTTATATTTTGATAAATATTTTAAAAACCAAAATGGACATCACAAGTTATCTAATATAATAAATTAATCTCAAAACCTCAATTTTACCAACATTGGTGAAAAATTAATAATTATTCATCATATAATTTAACAAAAAACATTAAAATATTTACAAATACATCACATATGTTAGTGGTTGTTCTAAAAACTATAGCATCCTTTGGTTGAGGGGTCAACCCATACATACTTTATATATATGAATAGTTGTCTACCAACATGCATGGTATGAATTTCCTAAATCTATATAAAATAATTACAATAATGGCACGAAATTTTAATAGGTAATAATTACCACAATATCAATGATTTGATAAAAGGTAATGGTTAACAATACATTCATAGAAACCTCATTATCATTATTATCTTGACATTGTGAACATACTATCTATTACCACCACCAATAATGTCATTTCTATGTGGGTCAACCTTTCACTAAATTTATTTTCTTGGTCCCTAGAGCCATTAGCAAAATTCTATATTATCCTTCAAAAAATGGTACTGTAATAAAATTGGTATATGATTCAATGTTATTATAATGAAAATGTAATTAATGAAATTTGTTTACAATATGTTTATTAGATCAAAATACATGAAAATAGAAATTCTTCAAATTTTCCTATATCTATATCTAAATATTGACCATGATCTCTTATATTCATCTAATGAGTATTACATTTAAATTTTTGGTCTTCATTTGAGTAGATCCCTATAACATTATAGTGGAAAAATTTCACAAAATTAGATTCTTTATTTTTTATTTATATCTTCATAATGGTTTTATTTTTTTAAACAGTTGTAGAAAAATAAATTTAATTTTAATTAATTTCCATATTTTTCCTTCAACAAGTATCACATGTTGGAAAATATTACATTCTTGTCATCTGGTTATATATATTTTTACCATCATCATTTTCTATATCTTCCATTCATATATATATACTTTAGATTATTATACCTCCACCTGAATAGAACATGGTAAACAATAATCATTTTGATGATAATGTTAGGGCGTGTGGACCTCTAATGAGTATTTCCTTAAGCCCATGAAAGAAATGGTCAACATTTCTATTTGGTTTTCAAATACAGACTTCAAAATGATTTATTAAGCATGTAATTATAAATTCATACATAGAATAGTTTCCCTCTTCTTTCTATCATAGACTCATGGAATGTCATTCCATATCTTCTATTTTCTTACAAGTAATTTTTTCCATTGAACGTTCCTTCAAATCAATTCACTCAATAATTTCTATTTTCTTATCTTCCTTTGTTTTTAGAATTAATAACCACCTTTGATCGGCATATCTTAAGATATGGTAAATAGAAATTTCAAATTTCCACCTTTAACAACTTCCTGTGTTGATAAAATATATTCTCAATGTAATTTATCTGTGTATAAAAAATGAATTTTTTTCTCATTTCAGATTGAGGTTTGTGATGAATGATATTGTCTAACATCATAAAACAGTGTGGGGCATTAATAGGATTCATCATATTGGAATGATTGTTTCTAAACACTATGTTTGTTTTCCAAATATGGTCATGATTTTATAATTTATAACTTCATCTATAGCTTCATTATATTTACAATGGGAAAATCTACGTGTGGTATATTAATTGATAGAGTTCTCAATCATTACATTAGGTTTAATTTCAAAAATAAATGAAATATATTAGATTAAATCATAACATTATGATACATAATGTATAATCACAAAACTAGTGAAAATCCTAACATTAATTGAAATAACTATACAGATATAATCTCACAATCATGAAATTTTTTTCATTGTGGGTTTCATTATTTAATAATCATTCATAATGTTTTGTAAAAAAAATTTGAATTAACCTTATCATATCAACCAATAGTTTCAAACTACATACACAGTAAGGCCCATTTTCATGCACCATTTAATGATTAGGTCCATCCAAATGTGCCCTTTTTTGAGTTATTACCCATAACCACATCTATTCTAGAACCAAATCCTCATTAAATATCTAGAGAAATATCTATTTTCTAGGAATGACAAAATAATCATTTCCTTACCAAAACATTAGGATTCCATACTATAATCATCTTCAAATTTAATAATATGGTTATATTCTTTAATCTGTGATTTCATAAAATAAGTTCCCAATTTTTCTAATGAAATCTGATAATAAAACTATATAATCCCCAAACACAGATACTCAAATTTTTTTATAAATTTATTTCATTTATATAGGATACAAGGAATCACATTCCAAATTACCAAATAGATTAGAATTATTTGTTTCTAGATGCATACTTGAAATTGTTATTACATTTTAATACATAAAATACAAATTAAATTTTCATTGAGATTACCATTATTATAATTTTTTATCCCCTAATATCAATAATTGAACACATACTTATATCCTAGGGAAAATAATTCATAATGGGTGATCTCAGATTATTAGTAAGGGTATGTGTATAATGGATGCTATCAATAAATAAACCACAATATATATTCAAAGTAAATAGTATAAAAAAGTAAATTTAATCACTAATTTAAAAATATTAGAATATTAATAAATAATGATAATGTAACAATTTATAAATAATAACAAGATCATCAAACAAAATAATTCATTTTATAATAAATTTAGTAATCAAATTTAATATCAATAATTGAATTTTTAATGATGTAATACATAATGCATGACATCTAAAACATAACATTGAGGCCTTGTTTCCTAAAATCTATTATCTTTTAGGCCTTATTCCATGAGATATAATATTTTAAGGGAATTTTTCAAATACATCTATGTAACTTGGTATTTCCTCGGTAAAATCCCCATCTCATTTATCTCGTGAAACCCATCGACCCATAGATGGGATATACCATGTTCCAAAAATCACATAATATTTCCAATTAACTTCTCATATGAATGGGTTGGAACATAATACACATAATCATTCATATTGAAATCAAGAATATGAGGATCTAATATCTAACCCAAAAAAATAAATATATTCATAAATATCATGAATAAAATGAATAGAATAAACATACTACATCCTCAGTCCATTAAATCATAAATAATTTAAGGAAATAATAAAGACTTTATCATTAGATTATATCCCCATTAAACCATAATTAACGTCAATGGATGTCTTTTTATAGTGATAATTATTTTCAAATATCACTTTGAACAATCCCAGAGGGAAACATTTCTTTTAAAAGACCCCTTATTTGATTAATACTATAAAATTAATAAAACATTTAAAAAATTATTTTCATTGATTTTTCTTTGAATTTTAGGATATTATAAGATAATGGGAAATATTGTCTTTAAAAATAACCTTATAAAAATTAGATGGAATCTTAAATTAAATTATTATCATGATAGCATGTCATTACATTGTTTTGAAATAAGTTAATATGAATATTACCTTTATACTATAAAAATGTAATAAATTTGACTTCTTCAGAAAATGATATGAATATTCACTTCAAACAATTGGGAAGAATGTAAATAAATGGAAAATAAATTTAATAAATATTTTTCTAGAATTTTAAAACATTTTTGAAAAAAAAAATTAGACATATTTTTGGAAGAAAAATAATTTTCAACATAATAGAGAAATAACGTCGTATTTTTATAAAGAACATTTTCCTTATCATTTTAAATAAAAATGATGGATAAATTTTAACATTAATTTAAAATGTTTGTGAATAATCATAAAAATAAAATAGATTTATTTTAATTAAGAATTTTAAATTTATTCCCCCATCAGATATATACAAACATCCTGAATAATGATTACATTGATATGTAAAGCTTACCATATTTGAAAATTTGGAATCATAATCCACATGAGAGAAAGATAAAAATTAGACTTCAAATAACAAGGTGAGAAACTAATTCATTGTAATAACTATCAACATGTGTGTGTGTGTGTGTGTATAGACCACATAATGAAAATAACGGTTGAATATGTAATATATCTCATGAATGTAAAAGTGAGATGGTAAACCCATACTCTAAGTCTGACTCATCATGTATATTATTTATTTATATAAAGGATAAACATATGATAATGATTTTATTTGATAAATTCCTATTTCAAAAGATATTTATTCATTTCATTTAACTTTTTAGCATATTATATATGATTACATAATCAATTATGTTTAGGTGAGATGTTCTGAAGATATTAGGCTTATGTGTCGGACATGACATATGATGGTTGATTATTGTAAAATGGGACATTGTTTAAACATATAAATAATATTAATCATGAAATAATTATAATATTTATAAATAAATTATTATTTTAAATCCAATAATGTGATATGGTTGTGAAAACTGAACTTTGTAACAGTCTTGTAGATGGTAAGTCGTACACAAACATGAGTACCAAATCATTTTTTCTATGATAATTTTCAAAAGATGTTATAAAAATTTTATCTTTCTAAAATTATCATAATAGCATATATACCATGTTATTTCATTTTGATATATATATATATATATATAATATGTGGTATACTGATTAAAAGGGATTCACATTGCTTCGTTAAGGTGGTAATCCACACATACATGAATGGTGTTATCATATTTTAGTGCAGGAATAAAAATTATATATTATCTTCACATAGTGAAAAATATTTCACAAATATAATAATTATGTAATTTATATTATATATATTCATTACCATTATCTTAATTATATTCCTTATAATTAGTAAGTGAAAAATTAACCAACTGTCTTCATGAGTCCATAATCCACCATACAGAGAAGTGACATTATGATATACTCTAATAACTGATGATAAAAACATATATATGATATAGTTACTACGAACATTTAATAATGTTATTAATATCAAATATATACTTTTTAACAACCATCATACCAAACTGTGAGAGTTTGTGATTGAAATCATGTCACTTCAGTTTATGAGGTGGGAGTCTACCATACCGACAAGAGACTTTATTCAATCTAATTTGATGTAAGAGGAGATAGTTATATTTCATTTCCTTAAAAAAATTATGTATTTCTTTGATATTTTTTTTATATAATAAAAAATGAATAATATTTGATGTATGTCAATAATGAAATAAATAAAAAATTCACAGTTTTGAATATTACCTCTTCTCATTCCGAAACATTAGGATTGCTCCTAATGTTTTCTTAGATTTACTTTCTAACCAAACCATGGGTTATAAGATGATGGTATAGATGTTATAAGTCTATTTGAATAGGAATTGGATTAACCAATAGGGTTTAAATGTGTGATCAAGACAATATAATGGTGGCCTTTTATTAGTGATGTGAGTGGTACACTTGTAATTTTTGAAAAACAAAATGTCTACCCACATTGTTCACATGACATAATGGTCCAAAATGATGTTTTAAGGAGATATATAACCTGTAAGGTCTAAAAAGTGTAATAAAATGAACTTTATATAAGATTGAATATCTTTTTTATATTTTTTTTATTTTACCACTAGGTAAATCAGTTATTACTTTAACAATGGTAAATAATTTTTACTTTTTTATTATTCATTATGTTTAGAAATTAATATTAACGTACTAGATAATATATAATATATTTATTCTAGATATAGTAAACCTTTTTCTAAATAAAATACAAATAATTAGAAAATATTAATTTAATATTAATCCCATATATGTGATGAGAAAAAGAGTTTTGATAGGGAAACTTACAATGGTTTTGGAAGTTATTATATTTAAATTCAGTATAAATGTGATTAAAATGAAATAAATTCGATTATTTGACATATAATTGAAACAATTACACTAAATAATATTTATAATTTATTCTAAATTAGTAAATAATTAAATATTTATTGTAGTTTTTAGTTAAAATTCAATATTTTTCACAATTCATCAAATAATGAATCTTTTTAGATAAGTTTAAAAGAAATAAAACTAAAAATATTATTTATATATATTTTAAAAATGAATTTTATTTTTTAAAATAACTTTTATAAATTTTAAAAAACATAATTATAATTTTTGTGTATAAATCAAGACTAAATCACCTTTTAGAAAAAAGAAATTCAAAATACTATTCATTTTATTTCAAATGAATTTATTTTAATATCTTAAAATAGATATCCATTTTATTTATTTTATAAATTTATAAATTGTGTAATTATTATAATTTAGTTATTAATATGTATTCCCTAAAATCAAATAGTTAGGTTATAATGGTAATGTTTCTGTGATATTATTATAATATTTTATATTCTTTTATTCAAACTGGGTGTTGTGTAAACTATAAACTATCAAAGAGATTGAATTTATATAAAAAATTTATATTAAATGTTATTGGGGGTTATTTTAAATAATATTATTGGTTTTTTGGTTTATACGAGCTACCGAATTTTATATTCATATTTTGAAATCTTGGGGTGTGACATTTTATCCTCCATGAGTAAATTTAATCTTCACAATTTAATCATAATCTTAGAAATCATGATTTTGTCATTTTAAAATAACCTCCATGTAAAAAAACAATATATGGGTTAAAAAATCATTATATTGATGTGAAAAAAGATAAACACAAGGGTTATATAGAATAATAGATAATCAATTCTCTTAGTAGGATGACATTGGTGGTAAGTGAAGATATGAACTCAAGAAAAGTGTATGTAATTTTAGATAGTGATAGAGGTCAGTTTACACAAGAATGTTAAAGATAAATAGAATATTAAGTTAATTATATTTTAAAAATATTTCCCTTATTGTAATTGAGTGGATTGGAAATGAATATTCATGAGTATAAATGGAAAAAGTGGAAAATATATATATGTATGATTCCCCCATTATAATGATAGAAAATCATGTTTTGAACTAAATACATAATATATGGAGAATGATTGACCATTTCATTGATGTGATTAATATAATCCCCTGAAGGCCGTTCTTTTCCCAAAAATTATCATCATATGAGGATATAATATCATGTTTTATTATGATGGACACTGAAATCTAAAAGACTTATGAGTTAAAAGGGAACAAAGAGAAGGATAAGATGACATAGAGAAAAAAGGATAATGTGTAATGACCTAGAATTTCCATGTATTTTATTTTAAATATAAGGGAATTTTATGAGGCCATGAAATTAGACGGGGAATTATTCTAAGGCTTGGAGTGCCAAGAATGATCCGTCAAAGATTTTTTTGTAAATACTCGAAAATTTCAAGGAAATTATTTTTAAATACTTTGAAATTTTACGAGTCTGTGGCTTTTGATGGCACCTAATTTCGAGGCCCGGTGTGCTCGAAATCTATTGTTGAAGTTTTGTTCGGGTACGATCAATAAACATACGAGCATGTTTTTCTATCATTTGATATAGTGCTCGGAATTAAAATCTGAGGACACCGATGAAATCGCAACGTCAAGATTCGCTTAAGGGGACTATTTCCACAGTTGCATTTTATACGTGTTGAAAGATTATTTTTGGGGGTTTAGAATGAATTGAATAAAAATTATTGTACATAAATTTATTTTGTTCTATTTTATTTACAAGAGTGGGTTTAGGGTGGGGCCCACACGAACCCAAACCCTTCACCACCCCTCAACTCCCCATTAATTCCCCTTATTTATTAATTTGACAACTCCACATATTTATTATGGTGGAACCTTCCCACCTCCCTCCTCCCATAAATTGTGCCAATTCATATAAATAATATTAGCGTTAATTTATTGGCACCAATTTTGAATTGCATTCCAATTATATTAATTGGTGAGCCTCATTATTTGTTTTAGGTTGGAAAATCACTTTTGGGGGAGAAGGCTCTGGAGAATTAAAAAGGGAGGAGATATTTCTTGGATGAAGAACATCGTTCTTCAATAAAGAACATCCTCGGAGAAAAACGTGATGGACTTATTCCATGGATGCACCTTGACGTCAAGGACCCTACATCGCCTACGACAATGACTCTTCATCCATCGTTGACGGGACGACACTGTTCTTCCGTGACGCCCGACTACCGCGACGCTCGTCTTCCGCGGCTAATGATGAATGATGTCAACTACGACATAGGGGGTTTCTATATTTCATTTATGTGATTTATACCTTCGAGCATGGTGTTTAATTGTTGGGTGATGACTTGAACCACTAACGTGGTGGGTACAGACTAACCAGCAAATCCGAACCCATTTCATTTTTGTTCTTGATGTGCAGGATATTGGCGATGACGAAACGGGACAGAAACGACGATTTGGAACCTTCACAGTGGAGTTCGGATCCCAAGACAACCACAGGTGCAGATGGAAGCAAAAGTAGACCACTGGAATGACTCCGGTGGCCCGCGGAAGACTGCAGTGGCGCCCCAGCAAGCTGCCAGCAGAAGCCCACCGTGGCACCAGATGCAGTGGTGAGGAAAGGATCCTACGACTGCACGGGATCTGGGATACAAGCGGTGCCAGCCTGGCTCCGCGTTAGCGGATCCACGCCCCCCCACACTCGGCCAGCTGGCCGAGCCCGCACACCCCCTCCCCCCCCCCCCCGGCCGGGCCGGGGTGGCTCACGCGGACCGGGCCGTGACGGCAGGGCCGGGCCTGACCCAGACCCCAGTCGGACTGGACCCCGGCCCGGGTCGGTTTGACCTAGTGCGGACCGACTCATGGTGGGTTGGGTCGCGCCGGACCGGGCCGAGACCCCCCACTTCGGACCGTTTTTTCGGTCATTTTCCCATAACATGATCTACGGACCACTGATCGATGAACCGTCAGTTTATTAGGAATCCTTGGATCAAGATAGTAATTTCAATATATTACAATCAAGGTTTCAGAAATTTTTGGGTATAGATGGGTTGGTTTGAACCCAAAACCAACTGGGCCCTTGGAGTGGAATCAATTATAACATAAGGATTGGACGTCCGATTGATATACCGTCAACTAAGTTAGATTACTTTTGAGGAGACAGTTCTTTTGGAATAATTTAATTGAGGTTTGTATGCAGCTGGAGTAGGGCTGAGTTGGTTTTAGCTTAAAAACCTACTGGGCCCCTAGAACGAAAATGCCAATAACTCTCTGACAGGGAATCTGATTGACGCCTCGTCTGTCGCATTGGGTTTCTTTTGACAGGACAGAAATTTGGGATAAATCAACTCTAAAATTCAAGACAGTTGATGTATTGACCCCATTTCCCAAGGAGCAGACCTTCCTGGATTCATGTGTGCTGTGTGCGGGAATCCTATAGCAGGCTACGACTGCATCGACTACTGTACTGGAATCCTTCGTGGGTTCGACCGCGATGACTACCATACTGGAATCCTCCATGGGTTCGACAACGATGACTACTGTTTTGAATCATGTGTGGGTATGGATGTATTGACCTCTGTACTTGTATCATGTGTGGTTCCGGAAGAGTTGATGGTCTTGTATCCTTTGTGGGTCTGACAACTTAGCTGGACTTGTATCATGTGTTGGTCTGACAACATAGATGAATCAGTGACTACATATGATCATCATTATCACTATATGAAAGGTGTATACCTATGTGAGCTAATTCTTGACTTTCAATCATTACCAAAGGTGTGATTGAATTCCTTCATGTGTGGGATGGTTTGTGCTTGGGCTCAAGAGTAGGAGACGAACTCGGATTGATGACTTAGCTATATATATGGGCATATACCTGAGTAGAGTGGGTTCATGCTTCGTGATTGTACCATTCCTTGTGGTTTATCATTTGTGGATTCTAGGAGACCATCGGGGGTCTTGGGGTCCATACTGAGTATCTTTTACTCACCCCTTCATAGGTTATGCCTGCACTACATTGTGTTGGATGCAGACGACGTACATCACTGATCGTTTTAGAGGATTGTAGAGCTGGACGATACCCGGAGGTGGCACACTTGGTGTGACGTACATAGAGCAGATGGATGGACCTGTGGTGCTGGGAGAGACTATCCTTACCCACCCATCATGTGGGATTTTCGGAGGAAAACTCATTGGTTGCTACTTTAAATAACTGTTGTTGCACTAGATTTTCAGTTGTACTGTACTTTCAGTTGATTTGTATACTGGCACATTTACATCTCAACACTTACTTTTGTACTCAGTTTACTTAGTTCTTGCTTCATTTGTGTACTCTATTGTGTTCTTTACTCTTATAAAGGAAATTCCTTCTCTTTTTATCGGGATTTACGCCTTTGGCGCTAGTCACCAGCTCCTGGACTATGGAAGGTGTGCTTGGGGTAGTCACGGCATTGGCCCCGATGATGAGTCGTGACAAATTTTTATCAGAGGAGTTGGATATACCGTAGAACTCAGGACTCTGATCTTTCCTTTCGGTGAATCAATAGTGTTAAGATTATTTTGTGTGGTTTTCAGTCCGGGGAGTCCAGTGTTGGTGCGGCGGCAGACGTATTCATACACCAGGACCCTGACCTCTAATTTCCGACTCAGTGCACGAAAACACTATTTACGTTTGTGTTTCCTTTCAAAAAATTTCTTTTTGATTACTTTGTGTCAACTCACCAGGTATACTGTTTGACCCTGGCACACCTGTTTCTTTTCATGATTTCCCCATTAAGGTAGCCAACTAGGGTTCCGAGTTACGGTCGAGATGGAAGCCCACCGAACGATGAGTCCTTAGTGGAGGGACCCGTCATAGCGAAATAACCAATGGTACCACTACCCACTGAGCCACCGATACTACTAGCCCTATAAGTAGAGATTGCACACCGCATGAGTGCATTGCAAGAGTTTCTGTGATAGAGTTTGCCCAGGTTCGGTCGAGAGATGGACCCTCAGGAAGCTGAGGATTGGCTGGAGGATATCGTCAGAGTCTTATTATAGGTAGGGACATCAGCTGACCATATGGTGATCCTTGTCATGAGTCTCCTACATGCAGAAATAGGTAGATGGTGGAGCTTGATTCTCCAAGTGAATGAAGAGGCATCTCTACATTGGACAGACTTCGAGAGTCTATTCCGGCCGCAGTGTGTTCCATCCACCCTTTGTGCGGTGTGGATTGAGGAGTTACTACATATGCAACAAGGAAGAATGACAGTAGCTCAGTACTCCATGAGTTTTACTGACTTATCATACTACTCCACAGATATGGTACAGGACCCGTTCTTCAGGGCCTGGACCATCGAGCAGGGACTGAGGCATGACATCAGGGCTTCGACGATTCCCCTCAGCATCTTGACGTAGGAAAGGGTGATGGAGCGAGCCCTTTTAGTGGAGAGCTTTCTCGCTGAGCAGCAACTAGCAGCGATACCCACCGCGGGGCAACACCTAGTGAAGTCTTCTGCATCATGCAGTAGATAGATGTCACAGGGGTCTAGGCGGACCATCCCATCAGGTGGGCGACCTCAGGATACAGGTTCGGTTATGCGGGGCACATGAAACAGTGCCAACCTTATGAGGAGCATAAAGTGCTATGTATGCGGAGGGCAGGGATACATGGCTCATGACGGCCCAACCCGCCATGTAGACGAGTAGTAGATAGTGGAGGGACATCCCAGAAATAGGTAAAGGTTTGACCGTGGCGGTCTGAAGGGAGCAGGCGGACAAGGAAGAGGAGCTGGCCGAGTAGTGGGTGGTGGACAACCTTTCAAGGCTCTACCACCACCACCCCCAGGAGGTCCACCCCGACCACAGGGAGCTAGCGGACAAAGGCATTATCAGCTCTAGGAAGTGGATTCTTATGACCACGGCGCACCTGAGATGACTCAAGGTACTATCTATGTCAACTCCACCATTTTTTCAGTTCATATAGACACAGGTGTGAGTCACTCTTTTATTGACATTTCCCTTGTTCGGAGCTCAAAGATTCCGACAGAGCTGTTGGATTGATCCTTACTGCTAAAGATTCCTACGGGAGTAGACTCGATGATTATGCACTGGTTCCAACAGTGTGAGCTTACTCTAGGAGGCGAGAGCTTCGGCTGGGATCCTCTTGTAGCGGCATCGAGGCATTACGACGGCATCTTGGGTATGGACTGGTTATCTACAATCCATACTCAGATCGACTGTACTAGGCACAAGGTGCGATGTATCTATATGAATGGGAGAAGGTTCACCTTCACCGGCGAGAAGGGAACCTATGCAGCATAGGATGGACCTAGGCAGAGGAGAGGGCATCCGATCACACATCAGTTGGATAGTCTCATCCTCGGATCAGTTGAGGTGCGCAGCCTGAGTTTTCATGTTTTGGTGGATCATTATTCGGATATTTTTCCTGACGATGTTCCAGGACTACCTCCTCGAATAGAGGTTGACTTCTACATAAACATGTACCCCAAGACAACGCTGATTACTACTCCAGCATATCGGATGCCTCCCACCGAGCTTAGTGAGCTGCAAGTACGGCTGGAGGACTTACAGGGAAAAGGATTCATCCAACCCAGTGTTTTGCCCTGGGCCTCTCCGATTTTGTTCTTCCAGAAGGTGGATGGGAGCTTTAGACTATGTGTTGAATAACGTCGCCTGAATCAGGTGACTCTTAGGAACAAGTACCCACTTATTAAGATTGAAGACCTATTCTATCATCTCAAGGGATCACGATGGTTCTAGAAGATAGATCTCAGGACAGGCTATCAGCAGATCAGAGTTAGAGATGGGGATGTGCAGAAGATGGCCTTTAGGTGTCGGTATGGCCACTACAAGTTCTTGGTAATTTCCTTTGGTGTGACCAATTATCCAGAAGTGTTCTTGAGTCTCATGAACAAGATCTTCCAGACTTACCTTGATCTATTTGCCGTAGTCTTCATTGACGACATACTGATTTACTAGGCAACTGAGGAGGAGCACACCTACCACTTGTAGGTTGTTCTGGATACACTCCGAGAGTACCGACTTTATGGTAAGCTCTCAAAGATCCAGTTCTAGATTAGTGAGGTTCACTTTTTGGGACATGTCATCTCTGAGGTGGGAGTTACAGTGGATCCAAAAAAGATCGAGGTGGTGCTGGTTATGGAGCCACCCATTAGTGTAACGGATGTTCAGAGTTTCCAAGGTCCGGCTAGGTACAATCAGAGGTTTCTGCCAGACTTTTCCAGAGTTGTAGAACCACTTACAGCTTTGAAAGATAAGGTTAAACCCTTTGTGTGGTAGGATAGAATTCATCAAAGCTTTTAGGAGCTGAGGTGGATATTGACTACTGCGCCCATCATGAGGCTACCAGAGGAGGGCATTGGGTACGTAGTTTATTGCGAAGCATCAGGGACCAGACTCGGCTGTGTCCTAATGTAGGAGCGAGGGGTGATAGATTATTGTTCATGGAAGTTGAGACAACATGAGAAGAACTACGCTACCCCTAGCCTAGATTTAGTAGTAGTGGTGTTCGCCTTTAAGATGTGGCGGCACTATCTGACGGACGATTGGTTTACAGTCTACTCTAACCACCATAGTCTCAGGTAAATCATCTCGTAGAAGGACCTGAACCTGAGAAAGTAGAGATGGCTCGAGGTCATGTAGGACTATGACTTTGAGATAGTCTATAATCCTAAGAAGGGTAATGTTGTTGATGATTCTCTCAGCAGGAGATTGGGCATTCACCTACTAGGCGAGGCGACGGAGCAGCCAGCTGCGTTGCAGATATCTTTTGTGGGTATAGATGGAGCAGCCTTTATTCAACATCTCACATTCAATACTCCACTTCTACAACGAGTTAGAGAGGCACAACATGGGGACTCTAACTATGAGACATGACGTGCTTCGATATCCTCAGGGGTGGCACCCAATAGATATTCTGAAGGAGGGGTTCACGTCATCCTCTTCATGGGATGTAAGATGGTACTAGTTTTACTACATGAGGAGGCTCTGAGGGAGTCCCACACTTCCCCTCTAGTGGTACATTCAAGGTTGATGAAGATGTATTGGGACCTCAGACAACAACACTGGTGGCTTGGTATGAAGAAGGAAATAGAAAAGTTCGTTTCACGATGCCTCACTTGTCAGCAAGTGAAGGCAGAGCACCGGGTACCAGCAAGCTTGGTACAGCCCTTAGAGGTCCCAGAGTGGAAGTGGGATAGGAAATCAATGGATTTCGTTACAGGGATTCCACGTACATCTAGGGGTCACGACTCTATCTGGGTGATTGTCGAATGACTCACCATGTCGGCCCACTTCCTACATATTAGAGAGTAGGGCTCATTAGAGAGCTTGGGATGCCTCTAAGTTTGGGAGTCGTATGACTTTATGGTTTGCCATAGAATATCATCTTTGATCGATATTCTCACTTTACTTCCCGGCTTTAGAAGGGGTTACATGAGGAATTTGGGATGCAGCTGCGTCTGAGCACCGCCATCCATCCTCAGACAGATGGCCAGACTGAGAGGACCATTCAGACACTCAAGGGCATGCTCTATACATGTTTCCTTGAATTCGGTCACAACTGGGAGGATCACCTACCATTGGTGGAGTTTTCATACAACAATATCTACCACTCCACCATCGAGATGGCACCGTACAAGGTGTTGTTTGTCCGACCTTGTAGATCACCTCTGTGCTGGACTTACCCGAGGGAGTCAGCACATGTAGGACCAGAGATGGTGCAGGATACGACAGAGAAGGTGCAGATCATCCAAGAGTAGATGAAGACTGCACAAAGCAGACAGAAGTCATATGCTGATGGGAGAAGGAGACCACTGGAGTTCGAGGATAGTGACCATGTTTTCTTATGGGTCACATCTCGACGAGGTATAAGGAGATTTGGTCGGGGCGACATGTTATCTTCATGTTTCATTAGACCATTTCAGGTCCTCAGTAGACTAGGTGAGGTGGCTTACCACCTAGCCCTTCCACCTCAGTTGCATTCAGTGCATGACGTCTTCCACGTATCACAACTGAGGAGATACGTGCACGACCCGACCCACATCGTCGATCATGGGGTGCTGGAAATCGATGATGGGGTGACGTTTGGGGAGGTACCGGTGGAGATTGAGGATCGACAGGAGCAGGTCCTTCATGGATGGTATATTCCCCTGGTGCGCATTCGCTGGCAGCACGAGATACTTCAGGAGAGCACATGGGAGCGAAAGGCTTAGATACTTGCTCAGTATGACTTTTTGTTTCTCTAGTGAATGTTGTAGCTTTACGAGGACGTAATGCACTAAGGTGGGAGTAATGTAAAGAATCGGAAATTTCAAAAAAAAAATTAAAATACTTTGAAATTTTACGAGTCAGTGGCTTTTGAAGGCACTTGATTCTAAGGCCCATTGTTCCCAAAATCAATTGTTGAATTTTTGTTTGGGTACGTTCAGTAAATGTACAAGTGGGTTTTTCTATCTTTTGAACCGGTGCTCAGAATTGAAATCTGAGGACACTGATGAACTTGCTGCCCGGATATTCAATAAAAATTGTTGCACACATTTTTATTTTATTTTATTTTATTTACAACAGAGAGTTAAGGGTGGGGCCCACATGAACCCAAACCCTTCACCACCCCTCAACTACCCATTAATACCCCTTATTTATTACTTTGAAAACTCCACATATTTATTGTGGTGGAACCTTCCCACCTCCCTCCTCCCATAAATTTAGCCAATTCTTATAATTAATATCAGTGTTAATTTATTTGTACCGCTTTTGAATTAATATGAATTGCATGAAAATTATATTAATTAGTGAGCCTCATTATTTCTTTTGGGTTAGAAAACCACTTTTGGGGGAAAAGGATCTAGAGAATTAAAAAGGGAGGCGATCTTTCTTCAACGAAGAACACCATTCTTCAATGAAGAACATCCCCTGTGAAGAACACGAAGGACTTATTCTTCAGACGCACCTTGACATCAAGGAGACAATGTCACCTATGATAATTATTCTTCCTCTATCTTTGATGGGATGACAATGTTCTTCCACGACGCCTGAATACCACGATTCTTATCTTCCATGGATCAATGAAGAACGATGTCAACTACGAAGTAGGGGGATTTGTATATTTAATTTATGTGATTTATACCTTCGAGTATGGAATTTAATTGTTGGGTGATGACTTGAACCACTAACATGGTGGGTACAGACTAATAAACAAGTATGGACCCATCTTCGTATCGTTATTTATGCGCGAGATCTTGGCAACGACGATACGGGACCGCAACAATGATTTGGAACCTTCACAGTGGAGCTCCGATCCCGAGACTACAACAGGCGCAGATGGAAGCAAAAACGGACCATCAGAAAGACTTCGGTGGCCCGCGGATGACCGCGGCGGTGCGGCGCCACTGGAAGAATCCTGCGGCGGCACCAGCCACGGCGGCGAGGAGGGGATCCTACGACAGTGCGGGATTCTGGAGACATGTGGCGCCAGCTTGGCACCCCGTTCGCAAAACCGGGGGCCGCGCCTCCCCGATCGGCTAGTTGTCCGAGCCAGCACACCCCCCCTGCTGAACCGGGCCAAACCCCGCCAGTCCAGGCCGTGCTCTTCCAGGCTGGACCCAGTTCGGCCCAACCTAGGGTGGGTTGGGCCGGGCCGGACCGGGCCCAGACCCCCCACTTCGGACCGTTTTTCAGTCTTTTGCCCAGAGCTTGTGTTATAGACCTTTGATCGATGCACCATTAGTTGCGTAAGAATCCTTGGATCGAGACGGTAATTTTTGTATATTACAATCAACGTTTCAGAATAGTTTGGGTATGTCCGGTTTGGTTCAAACCCAAAACCAAACGGTCCCTTGGAGCGGAAATGATTATAACTTAAGGACCGAATGTACGATTGACATATCATAAACTAATTTTGATTTCATTTGATAAAACGGTTCTTTTGTAATAATCCACTTGAGGTTTGGATGTAGCTGGAGTATAGATGGGATGGTTTTAGCTTAAAAACCAACCGGGCCCCTAGATTGGAAAAGCAAATAACTCTTAGATCGGGTCTCTGAAGGACGCACCGTCTGTCGCGCTGGGTTTCTTTTGATGAGACGGAACTTTGGGATACATCAACTATAGACTACGTGACAGTTAATGTATCATAATTCCTTCCTTGAGGAGTGGACCCTCACGGAATCGAGCGTGATGTGTGCGGGAAACGTAGAGCTGGCTGCGATTGCATCCACTACTATACTAGAATCCTTCAGGGGTTCAACAACGATGACTACCGTACTGGAATCCTCTGTGGTTTTGATGACGATGACTACTGTTCTTGTATCATATGTGGGTCCGGACGTATAGATCTCTGTACTTGTATCATGTGTGGGTCCGGAAGAGTAGTTGGTCTTGTATCAAGTGTGGGTCTGACAACTTAGCTGGACATGTATCCTATGTGGGTCTGATAGCTTAGATGAATCAGTGACTAAATATAATCATCTCTATCGCTATACAAAAGGTGTATACCTATGTGAGATGATTCTTGACTTTCAATCATTAACAATGGTGTGATTGACTTCCTTCCAGTGTGGGTTGGGTTGTGCTTGGGGTCGGGAGTAGGAGCCGAACTGGGATTGATGACTTAGGTATATGTATGGGAATATACCTAAGTAGAGTGGGATGATGCTTTGCAATTGCTCCTTTCCTTGTGGTTTATCCTTTTTGGATTCTGGGAGACCTTATGGTTTCTCAGGGTCCCTACTGAGTAATGTATACTCACCCCTGCATGGGTTATGTCCGCACTATGTTGTGTTGGATGCAGACGACAGAAAAAACTGATCGTGGTAGATACTTGTAGAGTTGGTTGGTACACGGAGGTGGAGCACTTGGTGTGACGTTCATAGAGTAGACTGACAGACCCGTCATGTTTGGAGAGACTATTTGTACCCACCCTTCAGGTGGGATTCCAAGAGGACGACTTGGTGGTTTCAGCTTTACCATAATATCGTTGCCCTAGATTCTCATTATACTATACTTTCAGTTGGGTTTGTATAATGGCCCATTTACATTTCAGCACTTACTTTTTACTCAGTTTACTTAGTTCATGCTTCAGTTGTGTACTATGTTGTGTTCTTTACTTTTATAAAGGCAATTCCTTCCCTTTTTATCGGGATTTACGCCTTTGGTGGTAGTATCTCTCCCCTTGCCTATAGAGGGCGGGCATGGGGTAGTCATGACACGCGCCCCAAGGATGGGTAATGAAAAATTGGTATCAGAGGAGTCAGTTCTACCGCATAACTCAAGACTTGGAACTTTCCTTTCAGTGAAGTTATAATGTTAATAGTGTTGAGTGTGGTTTTCAGTCCAGGGAGTCCAGTGTTGGTGCGGCGGCCAACGTATCCATACACCAGGACCCTGACCTCCGATTTGCGAATCAGTGCACGAAAACACTGTTTGCGTGTGTGTTTCCTTTAACATAATTTCTTTGTGATTACATTGTGTCCGCTCACCAGGTATTCTATTTGACCGTGGCACAACTGTTGCTTTTAGGATGGCCCCACGAAGGCAGCCAGCTAGGGTTCCGAGTTACGTGGGAGATGGAAGCCCACCGAGTGACGTGGCCTCGTTGAATGGACCCATCAAAGCGGAGGCACCAGTACTACCACTACCCACAGTGCTACCGATACTACCAGCCCCAGTAGCAGATAGTGCACACCGCCTGAGTGCATTGCACGAGTTTCAGCGAAATTGGCTGCCTAGGTTTCGTGGAGAGACAGACCCTCAGGCAACTGAGGATTGGCTGGATGCTATCGTCAAAGTCTTCAGATTGGTAGGGACACCAGCCGACCTTATGGTGATTATTGCCGCGAGTTTCCTACATACATCAACAGATAGATGGTGGAGCTTGATGCTCTCGGTGCACGATGAGGCATCTCTACTTTGGACAGACTTCGAGAGTCTCTTCCCGTCAGAGTTTGTTCCAGGAACCCTTCGTGCGGTGTGGATCCAGGAGTTACTACATCTGTAGGAGGGAAGTATGACAATATCTCAGTACTCGGCGTGGTTTACGGACCTCTCACTCTACTTCCTAGATATGGTACAAGACCCGTTCTTCAGGTCCTAGACCTTCGAGCAGGAACTGAGGCACGAGATCAGGGTTTCGATGGTTCCCCTCAGCATCCCGATACAGGCATTTGTGCTAGAGAGAGCCCTTTTAGTGGAGAGCTTTCTCATTGAGAATCCACCAGTAGCGAGACCCACCATAGGGCGACACGTATCGGAGTCTTCTACAGCCATTAGTAGACAGATGTCACAGGGGTCCAAGCGGATGAGACCATCATGTGGGAGACCACAGGATACAGGTTCCTTTGTGTGGGGCACATGAAATAGAGCCAACCTTACAAGGAGCGGACTTTTCAATGCATGCAGTGGGAAGGGCCACATGGCTCATGACTACCCGACCCTCCATGAAGACAAGCATCAGACAGTAGAGGGACCACCCAGGTTGAGTCAGAGGTTCGACTATGGCAGTTTGTAGGGATCAGGCAGAATAGGTAGAGGAGGTGGCTGAGCAGCGGGTAGTGGACGATGTTTTGAAGCTCTACCACAACCACCCCTAGGAATTCCACCCCGACCACAGGGAGCTTGTGGACAAAGGCAGGCTCAACTCCAGGCAGTGGAGGCTTACAACCACAGTTCACCTGAGATGTTTCAAGGTACTATATGTGTATACTCCATTCTTGTTGCAGTTCTGATAAACACAGGTGCGAGTAACTCTTTTATTTCTACTGCCCTTGTTCGGATCTCAGAGATTCCGATGGAGCCGTTGGCTCGATCCTAATGGCTAGAGAGTCCTATGGGATCAGACTCGACAATTAGGCACTGGTGCTGGTAGTGTGATATTACTCTAAAAGGTGAGAGATTCAGCTAGGATCTTCTTGTAGCGGCATCGAGGACTTACGACATCATCTTGGGTATGGACTGTTTATCTACGGTCCATGCTCAGATCAACTGTATTAGGCGCAAGGTGTGATGTATCTGCATGGATGGGAGCAATTTCACCTTCACAGGTGAGATGGGAACCTTTGCATCATAGGTTGGACTTATGCATAGGAGAGGGCAACCGATCACACAGTAGTTGGATAGTCTCATCCATGGAGCAGTTGATGTGCGGTGCCTATGTTTTCCTTTTGTGGTGGATCAGTATGTGGACGTTTTTTCAGACGATGTTCCAATACTACCTCCTTGATGAGAGGAAGAATTATAAATAGACATTCACCCAGGGACAACACCGATATCTAATCCAACATATCGGATGGCTCCCGCCAAGCAACATGACTTGCGGGTACAGCTGGAGGACTTACAGGGAAAAGGATTCATCCGACCCAGTGTTTCACCCTGGGCTTCTCTGATATTATTTTCCAAGAAGGAGGATGGGAGCTTGTGACTATGTGTCAACTACCGTTGCCTTAATTAGGTGACCATAAGGAATAAGTACCCATTTCTGAGGATTTACGACCTCTTCAATCAGCTCAAGGGAGCACGATGGTTCTCAAAGATAGACCTCAGGTCAGGCTATCACTAGCTTAGAGTTCGAGATGAGGATGTGCAGAAGAAGACCTTTAGGTTTAGGTATGGCCACTACAAGTTCGTGGTTATGCACTTCAGCATGACCAATGCTCTAGCAGTGTTCATGAGTCTCATGAACACGATCATCCAGCCTTACGTTGATCAGTTTGTGGTAGTCTACATTGACGACATAATGATGTACTCGACAACTGAGTAGGAGAACGCCAACCACTATTAGGTTGTTTTGGATACACTCCGATATCACCAGCTTTATGGTATGCTCTTGAAGTTCTAGTTATGGATTTGAGAGGTTCACTTCATGGGACACGTCATCTCGGAGGTGGGAGTTGTAGTGGATCCAACAAAGATCGAGGTAGTGCTTTCTTGGGAGGCACCGAGGAGTGTAACGAAGGTTCGGAGTTTTCTATTTATGGTTGGGTACTATAATAGGTTTGTGCTAGACTTCCCTATTGTTGTAGCACCACTTACAGATTTAATATAGTATGGGAAACCCTTCATGTTGTGAGATATATTTCAGAAGACCTCTTAGGAACTGAGGCATAAATTGACCAGTGTTACCATCTTGAGGCTACCGGAGTTGACCATTTTGTACGTAGTTTACTGCGATGCATTAGGGACTAGACTCAGGTGTGTTATGATGATAGGTCAAGTAGTGATTGCATATGTTAGGTGGCAGTTGAGACTACATGAGCAGAACTATGCTACTCATGACCTGGAGTTAGCAGTAGTGGTCTTCGCCTTGACGATGTGGCAGCACTATGTGATGGGCGAGCACATTACAGTCTACACTTACCACCAGAGTCTTAGGTACATCTTCTCGTAGATGGGCCTGAACCTGAGACAGTGTCGATGGCTCGAGTTCCTCCATGACTATGACTTTGAGATAGTCTATACTCCTGGGAAGGGTAACATTGTGTCTAATGCTCTCAGCATGAGATCGGGCATTCAGCTACTAGGAGAGGTGACAAAGTAGCTAGCCGCGTTGCAGATATCCTTTTTGGTTATAGATGGATCATCCTTTCTTCAGTCTCGCATGGTCACTCCTCCACTTCTTCAGCGAGTTAGATAGGCGCAGCATGGGGACATTGACAGCGAGACACGACATGCTCAGATATCCTCAAGGGTGGCACCTGATGGATATTCTGAAGGAGGGGAGCACATCATCCTCTTCATTGGATGTACGATGGTACCAGTTGCACTATAGGAGGAGGTGATGAGGGAGTTCCACACTTCTTCTCTAGCAGTACATATAGGAGTGGCGAAGATGTATTGGGACCTCAGACGATAGTACAGGTGACTGGGTATAAAGAAGGTTGTAGCAAGGTTTGTTTCACGATGCCTCACTTGTCAGCAAGTGAAGGCATAGCACGAGGTACCAGAAGGCTTGGTACATCCCTTAGAGTTCTGAGAGTGGAAGTGGTATGGGATATCCATGGATTTCATAATGGGGCTTCCATGTACATCCAGGGGTCATGACTCTATCTGGGTGATTATCAACCAACTCACTAAGTCGGCCAACTTCCTACTGACCAGAGAGTAGGGCATAGTTGATAGATTGGGATGCCCCTACATCTGGGAGATCGTATGACTTTGTGGTGTGACATTTATTATCATTTCCAATCGAGATGCTCAATTTAATTCTCGGATTTGGAAGGGGATACAAGAGGCATTTGGGATGCAGCTGCGTCTGAGCACCGCCTTCTATCCTTAGACGGATGGCCAAACTGAGAGGTCCATTCAGTCACTCGAGGACATGCTCTGTGCATGTGTCCTTGACTTTATTCATATCTGGGAGGATCACTTACCCTTTTTGGATTTTGATTACAAAAACAGCTACCACTCCACCATCGGGATGACACCGTACGAGGCGCTATACGGCCAACCATGCTGATCACCTCTGTGATGGACTGAACCGGGGGAGTCAGCACATGTAAGACCAGAGATGGTGCAAGCTACGATGGAGAAGGTGCAGATCATCCAGGATCGGATGAAGACTGCACAGAGTAGACATAAGTCCTATGCTGATAAGAGATGGAGACCACTAGAGTTTGAGGATGGAAACCATGTTTTCATACAGGTCTCACCTTGACGAGGTCTACGGTGATTTGGTCGGGTTAGGAAGTTATCTCCACATTTCATCGTACCTTTTCATGTCCTTAGTAGAGTAGGTGATGTGTATTACCACCAGGCCCTTTCACCATAGTTTCACTAGGTGCATGACGTCTTCCACGTATCACAGTTGAGGAGATATGGGAATGACCCAACCCAAATATTCAATCACATGGAGCTGTACATCGATGACAGGGCAACGTTTGCAGAGGTACCAGTGGACATCAAGGATCGATAGGAGTGGGTCCTTCGTGGACTGTTGATTCCTCTGGTGTGTGTTTGCTGGCAGTACAAGAACCTTCAGGAGAGAACATGGGAGTGGGAGGCTCAGATGTGTGCTTAGAAACCCTTTTTGTTTCCCTAGTGTATGTTGTAGCTTTACGGGGATGTAAAGCCCTGATGTGGGAGTAATGTAATGACCCGGAAATTTCAAGTATATTTTTTAAATACTTTGAAATTTTATGATTCTTCCTCTTCTGACAACACCTAATTATGAGGCCCGGTGTGCCCGAAATCAATTTTTGATGTTTTGTTCGGGTACGTTCACTAAACGTACGAGTGGGTTTTTCTATCTTTTGAAACGGTGCACTAAATTGAAATCCGAGGACACTGATGAACTCACAGTGCGGATATTCCCTTAAGGGGACCCTTAATGCAGTTTCATTTTATACGGGTTGAAAGTTTATTTTTGGGGGTTTAGAATGAATTAAATAAAAATTGTTGTACACAATTTTATTTTATTTTATTCATTTACAAGAGAGAGTTAAGGGTGGGGCCTACACCAACCCAAACCCTTCACCACCCCTCAACTTCACATTAATACCCCTTATTTATTACTTTGACAACACCATATATTTATTATGGTGGAACCTTCCCACCTCCCTCCTCCTATAAATTGTGCCTATTCGTATAATTAATATCAGCTTTAATTTATTAGCACTGCTTTCGAATTAATATCAATTGCATGCCAATTCTATTAATTAGCGAGCCTCCTTATTTCTTTTGGGTCGGAAAATAATGTTTGGGGGAAAAGGATCTGGAGAATTAAAAAGGGAGGTGATCTTTTCTTTGACGAAGAACACCATTCTTCAACGAAGTACATCCCCGATGAAGAACGTGACAGACTTCTTCCACAGAGGCACCTCGACATCAAGGAGCCTACGTAACCTACAACAACGACTCTTCCTCCATCATTGATGGGATGAAACCATTCTTTTGCGACGCCTTACTACCACGACGCTCGTCTTCTGTGGCTCAACGAAGAACGACGTCAACTATGAGGTAGGGGGATTTGTATATTTCATTTATGTGATTAATACCTTCGAGCATGATGTTTAATTGTTCTGTGATGACTTGAACCTCTAACGCGGTGGGTACAGACTAACGAACAAGTTCGGACCCATCGTTGTATCGTTCTTGATGCGCGGGATGTTGGCAAGGATGAAACAGGACCACAACAGCGATTTGGTACCTTCTTAGTGGAGTTTGGATCTCGAGACGACCACAAGCATAGACGGAATCAAAAACGGAAAACTGGAATGACATTGGTAACCCATGGAAGACCGCGGCAGCGCGGGTCTCCAGCGTGGCGACTGGCACCGGCTGACTGCCTTGAGGCGTTGGCGCCCCAGTACGCCGCTGGAAGAAGCCCGCTGCGGCGGCGAGGAGGGGATCTCGCGACCGCGCGGGATCTGGGAGACAATAGGCGCTATCCAGGCACTGCATTTGCATAACCGGGGGCCAGGCCCACCCGCTCGGCCAGCTAGCCGAGGAGGCAGAGACCCCCCCCCCCCGCCGGGCCGGGGCAGGTCATGCGGACCTGGCTGCGCCGGCCAGGCCCGGCTGCACCCAGCCAGGCTGGACCCAGACCCAGGTCGGGTCGACCTGGTTGGGGCCGATCCAGGATGGGTTGGGCCGGAACCAGACCCCCCTACTTCGAACCGTTTTTTCGGTATTTTGCCCATAACATGAGATAAAGAACTCTTATCGATACACCGTCCATTGAGTAGGAATACATGGATCAATTAGGTCGTTTCGGTATATTACAATGAAGGTTTTGACAAAGTTGGGGGACGGTCGGGTTGGTTCGAACCCGAAACCAACCAGGCCCTTGGAGTGGAAATGCTTATAACTTAAGGACTGGACATCCGATTGATGTACTATCAACTACGTTGGATTTTTTCTAATGAGAAGGTTCTTTTGGCATACTCCACTTTAGGTTTGGATGCTGCTAGAGTACGACTGGATTAGTTTTAGGTTAAAACCCAATTGGGCCCCTAGAATGGAAAAACCAATAACTCTCAGACCGGGCATCCGATTAACACACTGTCTATCCCATTGGGTTTATTTTTACGAGATGGAACTTTGGGATACATAAAATCTGGACTTAGTGATAGTTTGTGTATCGACCCCCTTGCTCGAGGAGAGGACCATATCAGAATCGAGTGTGCTGTGTGCGGGAACCCTATAGCTAGTTGTGACTGCATCGACTAGTGTACAAGAATCCTTCGTGGGTTCGACAGCGACGACTACCGTACTGGAATCCTCCATGGGTTCGATGATGATTACTACTATTCTTGTATTCTATGTGGGTCTAGTAGTATTGACCACTATACTTGTATACTATGTGGGTCTGCCAGAGTTGCTGGTCTTGTATCCTGTGTGGGTCCGACAGCTTACCTGGACTTGTGTACTGTGTGGGTATAAAAGATTATATGAATCAGTGAATAAATCTAATCATCTCTATCTATATATGAAAGGTGTATACCTATGTGAGCTTATTCTTGACTTTCAATCATTACCAATGGTGTGATTGACTTCCTTCCTGTGTGGGCTGGGTTGTTCTTGTGCTCGAGAGTAGGATCCGAAATGATATTGATGACTTAGGTATATGTGTGGGAATATATCTAAGTAGAGTGGGTTGATGATTCATGATTGCACCTTTACTTTTGGTTTATCCTTTGTGGATTCATGGAGAACTTCGGGGGTCTTGGGGTCCCTACTGAGTATCGTACACTCACCCCTCCACGGGTTATGCGCGCACTACGTCGTATTGGATGCAGACGATAGACATCACTGATCATGGTAGAGGCTTGTAGAGTTGGACAGTACCCAGAGGTGGAGCACTTGATGTGATGTACATGGAGAAGACTGACAGACTCATGGTGCTGGGAGAGACTATCTATACCCACCCTTCAGGTGAGATTCCTAGAGGATGAATCGATGGTTGCTTCTTTACTTTACTGTTGTTGCACTAGATTTTCAGTTGTACTGTACTTTCAGTTGGGTTTGTATACTGGCCCATTTACTTTTCAGAACATACTTTTGCACTCAGTTTACTTAGTGCATACTTCATTTGTGTACTCTTTTGTGTTATTTACTTTTATAAAGGAAATGCCTTCCCTTTTTATCGGGATTTATGCCTTTGGAGCTAGTCTCCAGCCCCTGGCATATGGAAGGCGGGTTTGGGGTAGTCACGACATGCTCCTCGAGGATGGGTCATGACATTGTTAAGAATAAGTTAACGCATGTAAGTAGTTTTCCTAAAAAATGTAATAACTCTTAAAAGGTTACTAATATAAGAAATCTGAGGGCACCGTTGCACTCAGCATGGCGGGTATACACTAGGCGCAACATAAGATAAGTTGGCATGGGCCTCCCATGAGAAAATCCAATATTGGAATAACCTTAAATAAAATAATTAAATAAATTATTTTATTTTTAAAATGCTTATAACTCACAAATGGTATCTCTAATTAAAAATCCAGGACCACCAACAAACTTGTGAGGGCATTCTTTATTTAAGAAGATACTAACATTGGCTGGTGTGGGGCACCAGAAAAAGTTTGTTTTTATCCTCAAATAAAATAACTAAGTGAAAAGTATTTTATTTTAAAATTCATAACCTCTAAATGGTAACTCGTATTTAAAATACCAAAGTACCATTCGGTTTGTTGGGGGCATGTTTCACCTAGGCATTGCCTAACCTCAACAGGTGCAGATTGAGGGTGACTGATAATATTTTTCCGAACATTTTTTTCAAGAATGTTCAGTAAACACGTGAGCAGAGTTTTATAACCTTTGAACCGGTGCTAAGAATAGAAATATGAGGGCACTGTTGAACTCGAAGCTCTAGTATTCACATAAAGAGACTTTCACCTTGACGGCAGATGGATGAGGGTGAAAGTTAGTTTTTGGGTTTTTCATGGAAGGAATAAAATAAAATAAAATTCATTTTATTTAATTTTGAGCTTCCATGTGGTTATTTCAGGCTGGGTCCACCAGAACATAACCTCCATGTGAAAGTTAGAAGCAGGGACCACCAGTCCATATCCTCCCTTCAGAGGTTAAAGTGGTGGGGAAAACCCAAACCATAATCTTCCATGAGAGGTTAAGGTGGTGGGGACCACATGGGATTAAACCCTCTTAAAACCCCCCATTAATTGGGAGAAACCCTCAACTCCCACAATTAATAAGGGGAAGCCACTTAACCTCCTCTACCATAATTGTTTCAACACACATACCATTAATCATGCCAACACACTACACCATTGCGCCAATATTAATTAATTTTCTTTCCCTTTTTTAATTTAACTAACAACGTTGTTGGAATTTAAGAAGGTTCCTAATAAATCAACCGTAATAAATTCAAACGATCGTTACCTACCTCCACCCTCTCCTATATATATGAAGCTTGTGAGGAGGATTTGAGAAGGATTCACCAAGCGACAACGCACAGGTAAAGTGACGCAACACCCAACACCTGGAGGATTACGCTCTCCAACAAAGAATGTGTTCTTCCATGAAGAATGCTCCACCGACGAAGAACGCCGATGAGGAATGCCTTCGACAACGAAGAAAAACCTCGACTTCGACATCCTTTATCGAAACATCCTTTGATGTTGGACGCATTCATCTACAACAAATCGATGTCCGCCTTCTCGCACCAATGCCGACAAACAATGAGAAAGGTATGGATTTTATAAAAGTATAATATTATTCCCTTGTTTCATTCATTAAAAAACAACGAATACAGACAAACTTATTATAAAGTTTATCCGTGGATGTTTTTCCGTGTGGGTTGGGAATATTTAGTTAATGAGGGATTATGGGAATTGATGATTTTAAAATATCTCCCATGCTCATTCTTTGTTTATGTTCTTGATGAACCAATTTCTAACATCTTAAACGTGGAGGGTTGGCGCCAAATCAAATGGACCAACTCCTCTAAGGTTCTTGTTTGTGATGTTCTTTAGAATGGCAACGAGGCGACGAGATAACGAAGGCGATAGAGGTAACGGCCGCAGTACCCACTACCTCTATAACCTACGCTGCCCCCATGACAATTTGGTGCACTGAGCCGAACTGCGCCGCCCGCTGGCCATGCCTCATAAGCCGAACCGGCCGAGCCACGCCACACCCCGGCTAAACTGGCCCTCGGCCTACATGTGCCCCACGCACCCTATGGATCCATCGTCCGCATTCCCCATTCCCCCATGGAACCGTTGTCCGCACGCCCCACGCACCTGGCACCACCGTTAGCCCAATAGGGACCGGCCTCTCGGGTTGAGCCTCCTGAGCCGCGCCCCTTGTGGCACTCGGCCGAGCCGGCCTCCTGTGCCCCTTGTGGAACCCTAGCGAAGCTGGCGTCCCACAATCCTCATGGTGCCTTGGAAAAACCGTTCCGCGCCTTCATGGAGCCTTGGCTAAACCGACCCTCGTATCACCTCTGAGCCGAACTTCCCTCATGCCGACCTACGGTCATTCCATGCCCTCACGGCCTGTCCGCGCCCACTTGGCCCTCCACAGACCCACCGAGGCTAGCTGGGCTGGGACCAGTGGTCCAGGCTGAAAAAAATGGGCTGGCCCACCCAACATGTCAGGTCGGGTCGACTCGGACTGGGTTGGGCCGATTTAGTCCAACTGGGTCGGGCCGAGTTAGTCCAACCGGGTCGGACCGGACCCAAGTCCATTATGACATGTTCACATTCTTTTAGCCATATATTTGGCACCAGACTTCCGTTTGGAAAACCGTCAGTGACACTGGTAATCTTGGAATGTGGAAATCCCTATGAGTGTATTCCACTATAATTTGAGATAAAGTTAAAAAATGGTCAGGTTGTATCGTGCACGAATCTAACCGAGCCCCCATGAATAAAAGGCTAATAACTCACAGACCGAGCATCTGATTGATGCATCGTCAGCTGCGATGAGATGCCTATGGAGTGGTGGACCTTCAAAATACTTCTTCACGGGACATAGCTTCATTTGGAGCATCTGATAGTGGCTTGTGTGGCAGATCTTCTGGAGACGAGTGAGCATTTGTGCTGGAACCTAGTAGTTTGCTAAGACTTGATGACAACTGAATAATCGAATCAGAGTGACTCATAAGGCCCAGGGGGAGTTCTTGGTTGTGGTGGTAGACCTACAATGGAGTAGCACCTAGTTGTGGTGGTAGACCTGCGGTACTCGACAGGTGGAGTACCTCTACAGGCAATGAAGGGGAGCGCCTGGTTGGGGTGGCAGACCTATGGTGGGGAGCACCTCTGTGTGATGTAGCAGACCCACCGCACTAGACAGGAGGAGTACCTCAGTAGTCCAAGGTGAGTGGGAAGTGCTTGGTTGTGGGTGCATTCCCACTATACACAATAGAGGAGGATTTCTCCAACAGCCGAGGGTTCAGAATGTTTTACCCCTAAAATAAATCCTGGTTTGAACTGAGCCAGTAAATTTTGTGTTTTCATCATGATTGAGATGGATTACATGATAACATATGTATATGTATTAGAATATACCTATATAATGTTATCTGTTGATTTCATACTTTGTAGTTTATCTTTATTGGATTTCGTGAGACCATGAGGGTCTCGGGGTCCCTACTGAGTATCGTTATACTCACCCATGCCTAGGCTATGCCTGCAACTTGTTTCTTCGTGGCAGACTATGGAAAAATCTAACTGAGGATGAGTATACCAGGAATGGATGGTACCCAGAGGTGGACCTTATGACAAGTCGGTATAAGGAGGAGACTAACTAATGTGGAGTTCTAAGGATGCTATCTATACCTACATTTCATATAGGAATTTTAGAGGATGACCGAACATCTATTTTTCTTTTCTTTAGTTCTACTTGTACTCCCAGTTTCTTATACATTACAATTGAGCTTGTATTTTTGGCCCCTTTTACTTTCAGCACAGTTTTTTATACAGTTTCAATTTGTGTTTTGATTGCAACTCGTGCTCGGTTGAGTGTTTTTATAGGTTATAAAGGAAATACCATCCCAGTTTTAGGTAATTACACCTTTGGTGCTAGTCGCCAGCCTCTGGCTTATGGAAGGCGGGCTTGGGGTTGTCACGGCATGGGCCCTGAGGGACGACCGTGACAAATTTGTATCAGAGGATTCAGTTATATCGTAGAACATAGAAATATGATCTTTTCTATGAAGCAATATTTTTAAATGTAGCGAGTGTGGTTTTTTGTTCAGGGAGTCTAGTGTTAGTGCAGCAGCCGACGTATCCATACACCATGACCCTGACATCTGATTTCTAACTCAGTGCACAAAAACACTGATTGTGTGTGTGTTTTCTTTGTGATTTCTTAAGTCATCTCACTAGGTCAGATCACCAGGTATAATATTTTGATAGTGTCACATTTTTTTAGGATGCCTCCACATAGACAACCAGTTAGAGATATGAGAGTTATATGCACTAATAGAACCCTGAGCGACGAGGATCCGATGTAGGGCCCTCTTATTATGTTGCCACCTTCGGGTGGTGTACCAGCAGCACCACCACCCATTGGGTAAAAAAATACCACCATCCACACTTGTGGATGGTGAACGCCAACCGAGAGAGATGCATGAGTTCCTATAGCAGAGGCCTCTGAGGTTTCGAGGTGAGACATATTCCCATGCAGCTGAGGGATGGCTAGAGGCAATTTCTAGAGTTTCTCATCTAGTTGAGACACCACTAGAGAAGGCAGTGATCATAGATACTAGTCTTTTTTCAGAGAGTGTCCATAAGGATGGTCCACATAGTGATGAGGCTTCGATTCGTGGATCATTTCCTGAGATAGTACCTTCAGGTAGTGTGCCAGCTATATCACTACACGTTAGCCAGTAGTTACAACCGGTGGTACCGGTAGAGGACACATGTAGGATTATTTCCTTACATGTGTTTCATAATTAGATACCCCTCAGGTTCTGTGGCAAGCCGAAATCAAAGGCGGCTGGGGATTGGCTCGAGGAGGTGGCTAAGAGTTATCTAGAACATCAACATCTTTGGCAGGACGATATGTTAGTAACTGACTATTCATTGAGGCATACCGATCTTTCCTGGTACTCGATAAATATGATACAATTAGTGATTCGAGGATAGAACTTCTATGAGAGGTGTGTTTAAAAGACATCCGAGCTAGCTCTATTCCTCTATGCATTCCACCTTTTTCTTGGGTGCTATAGAGAACACTTGTGGTTGAATGTTCTTTGGTTGAACAGATACAGCTAGTGAATGTTAGCAGTGGGAATGCAGGGAACAGGTTCAAGTCTCAAATACTGGGGCATGTAAAATGTGTTAGGGATAGATGAATTTGCAGGGCATCAGATGTGGATGAAGAGCTAGGAGATAATCATGTGGTAGTATACTTTTCAACATTACAACCACCCCCTCTTTGTGGACCTCACCAGTCGTAGGTAGCTGAAGGATAGAAGCATAGAGTTATTGCACACAATCAAGTAATATGACCCAGGGGCTCTAGGAATGATTCGAGGTATGGACTATGTCTACCACTAGATGTCGTATCAATAGACATAGGTACCAATCATTTCATCCTCCCATGAATCTTTTCAACACATAGAGTTTCTGGTTAAACCGCTGGCTTGACCCTCACGTCTGGATATACCTTTGTGAGGAGACTCGATAATCACTCTTAACTCAATAGTGTAATATGACCCATGAGGCATGATTTTTGGTTGGAACCTCTTGGTGGTAGCGTCGAGGCCTTATGAAATTTTTTCAGGTTTGGACTTGACATCCACAGTTCACACTTAGATTAACTGCATTTGGAAAAGAGGTTGTGGTTTATATACTGCATTGGGATGGGGTTTTCCTTGGTTGGAGAAAAAATGAATCCCATGAAGAACATGATAAAATCATGCATACTAGGGTGCATCAAATCAATCGTGAGTCCGTCAACCTCACCCTTGTGGAAGCAGAAGTTGACTGTGAGATAGTCTATACTCCTGGGAAGGGGAAAATTTTAGTAGATGTACTCTTCAAGAGATCTGGCATGAATCTACTGAGTGAGGCAATGTAACAGCTGGATGCTTTATAGATATCCTTTTTGGATAGAGATGGATAATCCTTCCTTTAGTTTTTATAGTCACTCACCTAATTCTTCAGTGATTCGGGGGACATAGTATTGGAATGCGGACTGTGAGACACGTCTTACTCAGATATCCATACGGCAGACACCTGATGGATTTTTTGATGGTGGGCAGCACTTTATTATTTTTAGAGGACATACTATGGTACCAGTTTCACTTCAAGAAAAAGTGTTGAGGTAGTTCCACACATCCCCTCAAGCGGTACATCCAGGAGTGGCGAAGATGTAACTGGATCTCTAATGATAGCACTAGTGGCTGGGAATGAAGAAAGAAGTAGTAGAGTTTGATTCTTGGTGCCTCACTTGCCAGCAAGTGAAGGCAGAGAATTAGGTTACAGTAGGCTTCGTTCAGCCTTTGAAGGTCCCAGAGTGGAAGTGGGATGGGACATCTGTGGACTTCATGACATGACTTCCACGTACATCCAGAAGACATGATTCGATTTGGGTGATCATCAACTGACTCACCAAGTCATCCCACTTCCTATCGATCAGAGAGCTGGGGTTATTATTGGACTTTGGATGCCTTTTTGTGAATGATATTGTGTGGCTACATGGAGTACATTCGACAATTGTCTCTGATCATGATGCACTTTTTACATCCTGGCTATGGAAGGGGTTGTAGAATGATTTTGGGACGCAGCATCATTTGACCACTGCCATCCATCCCCAGACGGATGGTGTGACTGATCGGACCATTCAGACCCTCAAGGACATGCTGCATGCTTGTTTCCTCGACTTCAGTCGCATCTGGGAGGATCAATTACCCTTGGTGGAGTTTTCTTACAACAACATCTATCACTCCAACATTGGGATGGATTCATTAGTGGCATTTTATGGGCCACCATGCAGATCACCTTTGGGATGGACTGACCCAGGGGAGTAAGTACTTGTGGGACCAGATATGGTACAAGATACTACAGAAAAGTGCAGATCATCTAGGAACAGATGAATACTACACAGAGTTGGAAGAAGTCGTATACAGACACAAGACGGAGACCTCTGGAGTTTGAGGATGGTGACCACATCCTTATATGTGTCTCACCTCAACAAGGTTTACAGAGATTTTTCCAATGCGGAAAGTTATCTCCGAGGTTCATCAAATCATTCCAGGTCCTCACCAGAATTGGTGAGGTGTCTTACCACTTATCTCTTCCTCCTCAGTTGCACTAGGTGCACGACATCTTCCACGTATCCTAGATGAGGATATATGGGAACAACCCTTCTCATGTCATCGACCATGGAGTGTTGGATGTCGATGATGGGGAAAATTTTATAGAGTTTATAGTATAGATTTGGGGTCAACAAGAGAGGGACCTTCATGTATGGTCGATACCCCTGGTGTGTGTTCGTTGGTAGAACGAGAACCTCCAATAGAGCACATGGGAGCGGGAGGATCAGATGCGTGGAAAGTATGCCGATTTGGTTCTTTAGTTTGATTTGTGGAAAACAGGGACATAGAGCCCTGCGGTGGGGAGAATAAAAAGACTCAGAATATCCATTTCATGTTATTTAAATATCTAAGAATTTTACAAGTCCACGAAATCAGAAAACACATGATTCCGAGGTCTGGAGATCCTGGAATGATCCGTCAAAGTTTTTTTATGCTTATGTTAACACACATAAGCAGTTTTCCTGAAAAATTAGAATAAATCGTAAATGGTTACTCGAATAAAAAGTTTTAGGGAACTATTGCGCTCAGGATGGCAGATTTACATTAGGTGTGACTTAAGATTAGTCGGTGCGGGCCTCCTTTGAGAAAACCCAAAATAGGCATAACCATAAATAAAATAATAAAATAAATTCTTTTATTTTTCAAATGAACATAACGCACAAAATTTTTCTCCAATTAAAAATCTGAGTCCACCGCTTAACTCATGATGACATGATTTATTCAAGCTGATACTAACTTTGGTCAGCGAGGGTCACCAGAAAAAATAACTTTCTGGCCTCAAATAAAATAATTAAGTGGCAATTATTTTATTGTAAAACTCATAATGTCTAAACAGGAACTCAGATTGAAAATCCAAGAGCATTGTTTGGTTTTTTGGGGAGTGTTTCACCTAGGAAGAGCCTAACCTCAACTAGCGCGGGTCGAGGGTGACTTATAATATTTTTCCAAATTTTTTTCCGGTACATTCAGTAAACGTGTGAGCGGTATTTTATAACATTTTAACTGGTTCTTGGAATTGAAATTTGAGTGCACCGTTGAACTCACAGTGCCAGTATTCTCTTATGGATACTTTCACCTCAATGACAAATGGATGAGGTTGAAAGTTAGTTTTTGGGTTTTTTCGTGGAAGTAATAGAATAAAATCAAATTCATTTTATTTTATTTTGATCTTCCATGTAGATATTTTAGTTGGGGTCCATTGGATCTAAACCTCCATGTGGATGTTGAAAGTGGGGACCACCATACCTTAACCTCCCATGAGAGGTTAAGGTGGTGAGGACCACCCAAACCATAACTTTCCATGAGAGGTCATGGTGGTAGGGACCACCTGAGATTAAATCCCATTGAACGCCCCTCCTTATTTTGGAGAAACCCTCAACTCCCACAATTACTGAGGGAGATCCTCTTGACCTATTCCTTTTTAATTGTGGCAACACACATAACATTAGTCTTTCCAACTCCTGTATTGTTGTGCCAATATAAATTAATTGGTTATCCACTTTTTAAATTATGTAACATCATCGTTGGAATTTAGGAAGGTTCATAATAAATGAACAGTCATAAATTCCAATGATTGTTACCTACCTCCCCCATTCTATATATATGGACATTGAGAGGAGGATTTAGGATGACATCACCAAGTGACAAAGAGCTACTAATGTGATGCGACGTCCAACACTTGGAGGATTACGCTCTCCGACGAAGAATGTGTTCTTCAATGAAGAATGCTCCACCGATGAAGAAAGCCGATGAAGAATTCATTCGACTAAGAAGAATGACCTCGACTTGGACTTCCTTTCTTAGAACTTCCTTCAAAGTAGGACATTTTCTTCTACAATGAATTGACAAACGCCTTCTGATTCCAACATCAACAAACACTAAGCTAGGTAGGGATTCTATTTATGTGTGATATTATTCCCTTAATTATTTCCTTCTAAAAAAAGAACACCGACCAACTTATTATCATGTTGATATACATATGTTTTTCCTTGTGGGTTGGGAGTATTTTTTTTATGAGGGATTATGGGAATTGATGATTTTAAGATAACATCCCTACTCGTTCTTTGTTTATGTTATTTATGAATCGATTTCTACAACCCTAAATGCAGAGGGTGTGTGAAAAAATCAATAGGGCCTGACACCTTCACTATACTTTTTTGTGATGTTTTTGGGAATGGAGATGAGGATACAAGACGATGAAGGTGGCAGAGGAAACAGTTGCGCAACCAGTGGCCTCTGTAACATATGCCACCCTCGCGACGCTCTAGCACCCCAGGCCGAACCTTGCCACCCGCTGGCTGCGCCGCCTGCACCGAACCAGCCGCGCTGCGCCGCACCACACTTGAACCGGCCACTGGCCTCCACATGCCCTGAAAACACCATGCTCCTCATGATCACTGTGGATCCTCCATCCATGAGCTCCATGCACAATGCAGCTTCGCAAGTCCCACACTACTGCTGGCCAAACCGGCCCCGACCTCCCGTGTCGAGCCGCCCGAGCCGCGCCCCATGCGGTGCCCGACCTAGCCTGCCACCCTTGCCCCTCATGACTTCGCAGCCTAGCCGTTCTCCCACGTCCCTCATGGCCCCACGTCCAAACTGGCTCGTGTCCTCATAGTGCCTCGGCAAAACCAGACCTCGTAGTGCCTCTGGGCCAAACTGCCCTCACACCGACCCACGGATTGTCCGCACACTCATGGCCAGTCCGTGCCCACTTGGCCCTCTGTGGCCACTCATGGCCTGCTAGGCTAGGCCCAGTGGGCTGGGCAAAAACCAACGAGAAGGCCCACCAATGGGTCAGACCATACCCAAAGGGTCAGGCTGGGTCGACCCGAATTGGGTCGACCCATACTGGGTCGGGTCGGGTCAGATGGGACCTGGGTCCATTATGATCCTTTTACATTCTTTTGGCCATATCATTGGCAATAGATATCTGTTTAAAAGAGACATTAGAGGTGCTAGAAATTTTGGAGCATCGAAGTCCCTTTAGGTATATTCCACTAGAGTATGGGGAATAGTTGAGATATGGTCAGGTTGGATCGTGCACGACTCCAATTTGGTCCCCCGAGACTAAAAGGATAATAAATCATAAACTGGGCATTTGAATGATGCACCATCAGTTTCGTTGAAACACCTATGGCATGGAGGTCCTTTGGGATATGTCTTCGTGGTGCATATTCATAGTTGGAGCATTGACCGATAACATGTAGAGCAGATCTTCTGGAGATGAGCGAGCATTTTTACTAGAACCTAGTAGTTGGCTGAGATTTGATGAATGTTGAACGATCGACTCGGAGTGACTCATATTGCCTAGTGGGGAGAGCCTAGTTATGGCGGAAGGCCCACAACAGAGGATTTTCTGGTTGTGGTGGTAGAACTATGGCACTCGATAGGATAAGTATATCTATAGGCTATGAGGGGGAGCGTGAGATGTGGTGGAAGACCAATAGTGGGGAGTGCCACTGTATGACATAACAAACCCACAGTACTTGACAGGAGGAGTACCCCAGTAGTCCAGGTTTAGTGGGAAGTTCCTGGTAATGGTGGAAAGCCCACTGTACTCTATAGAGGAGGAGTTCTCTAGTAGTTGAGGGTTCAAAATGTTTTACCCCTAGAATAAATCATGGTTTGAGCTGAGTTAGTAACTTTTTTTTCCTCGTGATTGAAATAGATTTCCTGATAACTTAGTTATATGTATGGGAATATTTCTACGAAAGTTTATCTGTTTATTTCATACTCTATGGTTTATCCTTGTTGGATTTGGTGAGACCATAAGGGTCTCCGGGTCCCTACTAAGTATTGTTATAATCACCCCTGCACGGGCTCTGCCTGCACCTTGTTGTGTTGGTTGAAGATGACGAACAAAACAGACTGAGGCTGAGAGGACATGGACTTGACAGTACACAGAGGTGGACCTTAAGGCGAGTTAGTACATGGAGGAGACTGATGAACATGGAGTGCTGGGGAGGCTATCTGTACATACCCTTCAAGTAGGAATTCTGGAGGATGACCGATCATCTATTTTTTCTTTCTTCAGTTGTACTTGTACTTCCAGTTCCTTGTAAATTATATTTGGGCTTGTATTTCTAGCCACTTTTACTTTCAGCACACTTTTTTTATACATTTTAATATATCATTTTTTCCATCTTTTTCTCAATTTTGTGTGTTTATAAGTTATAAAGGCAATGCCTTACCATATTTAAGGAATTACGCCTTTGGTGCTAGTCTCCAGCCCATGTACTATGGATTAAAGGCTTGGGGAGTCAAGAAACGGGCCCCAAGGGACGGGTCAGGACAAATTTGTATCACAGGAGTTGGTTCTACTGTCGAACATTTGACTTTGATCTTATCTGTGAAGTAATAGTGTTAAGTGTAGTGAGTGTGGTTTTCAGTTCAGGGAGTCCAGTGTTGGTGCAACATCCAACATATCCATACACCAAGACCTTGACTTTTGATTTCCGACTCAGGGAAAAAAACAAACTGCATGTGTGTTTTATTTGTGATTTTTAATTCTAGCTCACCAGGTCATCTCACTAGGTATAATCTTTTGACCGTGTAGCATCTGTTTTATTTAGGATGCCTCCATGTAGATAGACTGTTAGAGTTTTGAGTGTTGTACACACCGATAGCTTACGGAGGGATGGAGATTCAATAGAGGGCCCTTTATTATGTTGGCACCTTTGGGTGGTGTACCAACAACACCCCCACCCATTGGATAAAAGATAAAACCAGCCATACTGGCAGATGGTGCACGCCGAATGAGAATGTTTCACGAGTTCTAGCAGCATAGGCCTCTGATGTTTCGAGGATAGATAGATTCCCACTTAGTTGAGAGATGGCTGAAGCTGATTTCTAGTGTTTCCCATCTAGTTGAGACACCAGTAGAGCAGGCACTAATCATAAATACTAGTCTTTTTTTATGAGTGACCGGAAGGATGGTCCGTATAGTGATGAGGCTTTTGTACGTGGACCATTTCCCAAGATAATGACTTCAGTTAGTGTGCCAGCTATATCACTACCCCATGTTCAGAAGTTACAATGGGTGATACCAGTAAAGGACACATGTAAGCTTAGTTCCATACATGTGTTTTAGAATTTGATACCCCTCAGGTTCCTAGGTGAGCCTGACTCATAGGCAGTTGGGGAATGGATCGAGGAGGTGGTTGAGTGTTCTCTAGAAATTCTACAGCTTTAGCTGGATGACATGTCAGTAACTAAGTATTCATCGAGGTGTACAGATCTTTCCTTGTACTCGATTAATTCGATAAGATCAGTGATTTAGGGATCAATCTTCAAATAGAGGTGTGTTTAAAAGACATACAAGCCAGCACTATTCCTATATTCATTCCAACTTCTGATTGGGTGCTACAGAGAACCTTTGTGATTGAATTTTCTTTGGCTGAACTGATACAGCCAATGAATGTTAGTAGTTGGAAAGCATGGAACGGGTTCCAGTCTCAAAGACTTGGACGTGTAAAATGTGTTAGGGATAGATGAATATTCAAGGTAGTATATGTGGAAGCAGATCTAGGAGAGCAGCATGTGGTAGTGTACTTTTCGACATGTTACAACCATCGCCTTTTTGTGGAACCCGCAAGGCTAAGGGAGCTAGAGTAAAGGGGAAGAGAGTTATTTCATGGAGTCAAGAAATATGATCCAAGGGCTCTATGAATGATTCATGGTATGGTCTATGTCTACTACTAGCTGTCATATCAATAGAGATAGGTACTATTAATTCCTTCCTTCCATGAATCATGTACATGACATAGAGTTTATGGTTAAACCATTGACTTAAACCTCACATCTAGAGATACCTTTGGGAGGATACACTATAATAAACTTATGTCGACGGTGTGATATGACCCTTAATGAAAGAGTCTCAGTTGGATCTTCTTGGTGGAAGCGTCAAGGCCTTACGACGTTAGTTTTGGTTTGGAATTTACATTCACAATTCACACTTAGATTAACTGTATTAGGTAAAGTGGTCGTTGTTTATATACAGCATTGGGATGGGGTTTTCCTTAGTTGGAGAAAAAGGAAAACCATGAAGCATAGGATAAACTCATGCATAGGAGGGTGAATCCAATCACTCACGAGTCAGACAACCTCACTATCATGGAATCATAAATTGACTTTGAGATAGTCTATACTCATGGGAAGGGGAACATGGTAGCATACACACTCAGTTGTAGGTCTATCCTGCATCTGCTATGTGAGGTGACAGAATAGCTGGATGCTTTATAGATATCCTTTGTGGATAGAGATATATCATCCTTCCTTCACTCTCTTACAATAACTCCCCCACAACTTCAGTGAGTCGGGGATCCACAACATGGGGACGCTGACTGCGAGACACGACTTTCTATGAAATCCACAGGTTAGGCACCTGATGGATTTTATGAAGGTGGGGAGCACGTCATCCTCTTTATATGATGTACTATGGTACCCATGTCACATTAGGAGGAAGTGTTGAGGGAGTTCCATACAACCCCTATTATGGTACATCCAAGAGTGGTGATGATGTACCAGGATCTCTGACAACAACACTATTGGCCAGGAATGGAGAAAGTAGTAGCATAGTTTTCATCTCGGCACCTCACTTGTTAGAAAGTGAAGGCAGTGCATCAGGTACAAGTATTATTGGTTCAAACTTTCGTGGTCTCAGAGTAGAAGTGGAATGGGACATCCAAGGACATTTTGACTGGACTTCCACGTACATCTAGAGGAAATGAATCGATTTGGGTGATCGTCGACTGACTCATCAAGTCAACCCACTTCTTACTGATCAGAGAGAATGGTTCAGTAGAGGGATTGGGACACCTCTATGTGCATGGGAATGTGTGAAAAAATGGAGTAAATTCAATGATTTTCTCCGATCGTGATGCATGTTTTACTTCCTCACTATGGAAGGGTTGTAGGAGGCTTTTGGGATGCAACTTAGTTTGAGCACTACCTTCCTTCCTCAGACGGATGGTCTGATTGAGCGGACCATTCAGATCCTCGAGGAAAAGCAACCTTCTTGTTTTAGGGAATTTAGTTGCAGTTGGGAGGATCACTTACCCTTGGTGGAGTTTTCATACAACAACATCTAACACTCCACCATTCTAATGGCACCTTTTGTGTCATTATATGGGTGACCTTACAGATCACTTTTATATTGGACTGAACCATGGGAGTTAGCACTTGTGGGACCATATATGGTATGGGCTACCCATGAGAAATCCTAGATCATCCTGGAGCAGATGAATACTGCACAGAGTAGGCAGATGTCATATTCTGACAGAAGGCGAAGACATCTGGAGTTTGACGATGGCGACGACGTCTTTCTATGGGTCTCACATAGATGATGTTTGTGTAGATTTGGTCAAGGAATAATGTTAACTCTAGGTTCATCAGACCATTCCAGGTCCTCAACAGAGTTTTCGAGGTGTCTTAACACGTAACTCTTCCACCTATGTTGCACCAGGTGCAAGACGTCTTTCATGTATCCCAGTTGAGAAGATATGTGCATGACCCATCTCACATCATCGTCCATGGAGAGCTAGCTGTCGATGATGGGGAAACTATTACAGAGGTTCCAGTAGAGATTGTGGATCGACAGGATCCGGTCCATCGCGGACGGTCTATACCCCTTGTGTGTGTGTGTTGGCAGCATGAGAACCTCTAGGAGAGTGCATGGGAGTGGTAGGCTCAGATGTATGCCCAGTACCCCCATTTTTTTCCTTAGTTTGAGTTGTGCCTTATGGGGACGTAGAGGCTTGAGGTGGGGAGAATGTAAAGACCCAGGATATACATGTATTTTTTAAAAATATATGAGAATTTTATGAGTCCATGAAATCAGATGGCATGTGATTCCGAAGTCTGGAGAGCCCAGAAAGATCCATAGAAGTTTTTTTAAGCATAAGTTAACACATGTATGCAGTTTTCTATGAAAAGTAGAATAACACATAAACGTTTACTCAGATAAAAAATCTAAGGGAACCGTTGCACTCAGGATGGCGGGTTTTCCCTAGGTGCAAATTAGGATTATTCGGTGTAGGCATCTAGTGAGAAAACCCAAAATAAGCAAAACCGTAAATAAACTAGTTAAATAAATTATTTTATTTTTCAAATGTTTATAACCCACAAATGTTTGCTCAGATAAAAAATCTAAGACCACCTCTGAACTCATGAGGGAATAATCTATTTAAGCATATACTAACTTTGGCCGGTGCGGACCACTAAAAAAAGCTAGTTTTTGGCCACAATTAAAATTATTAAGTGAGAATTATTTTATTGTAAAATTCATAACATCTAAATGGTAACTCTGATTGAAAATTAGACCGTACCGTTGGGTTATTTGGGATGTGTTTCACCTATCAAGATCCTAACATCAACCAGTGTGGGTCGAGGGTGACTGATAATATATTTCCAAACTTTTTTCTGGGTACGTTCAGTAAACCCGTGAGCGGTATTTTATAACTTTTGAATCAATTCATGGAATTGAATTCCAAGGGCACCGTTGAACTCGCAGCATCAATATTCACTTAAGGAGAATTTCCCTCAACGATAGATAGATGAGGGTGAATTTTAGATTTTGTTTTTTTCATGGAAATAATAAAATAAAATAAAATTCATTTTATTTTATTTTGATCTTTCATGTGGATATTTCAGGTGGGGTCCACCGGAACTAAGCCTCCAAGTGGAAGTTGGAAGTGGGGACCACCACACCTTAACCTTCCATGAGAGCTTATGGTGGTGGGGACCACCCGAACCATAACCTCCCAAGATAGGTTCTGGTGGTGGGGACAACCCGGGATTAAACCCCCTTAAAACCCCCCTTAATTGGGAGAAACCCTCAACTCCCACAATTAATAATGGAGATCCTATTGACCTCCTCCACCATAATTGTGACAATACCCATAACATTAATATTTACAATGCATCACATCATTTCACTGGGGTATATTAATTGGTTTTTCCCTTTTTAAATTAACTATAAACGTTGTTGGAATTTTGGAAGGTTCATAATAAATGAACCGTCCTAAATTCCAACGATCGTTACCTACCTCCCCCCTCTCCTATATATATAGAGCTTAGAAGGAGGATTTGGGATGGCTTCACCATGTGACATAGTGCTGGTAATGTGATGGGTTGCCCAACACATGGAGATTTATACTCCCCAATGAAGAACGTGTTCTTCCACGAAGAACACTCCACCAATGAAGAAAGATGATGAGGATCGACTTTAACTAGGAAGAACGACCTCGACTTCGAATTCTTTTCTTGGAAATTCCTTCGATGCAAGAAGTGTTAATCTACAACGAATCGACATCTGCCTTCTCGCACCCACATCAATAAACAAAGAGCAAGGTAGGGATTTTATTTATGTATGATATTATTCGATGTTTCATTCCTTATAGAATAAATAATGAGGAACAACTTATTATCATGTTGATATGTGGATGTTTTTACTTGTGGGTAGGGAATATATTTTTAATGAGGGATTATGGGTATTGATGATTTAAAGATATCTTCCATGTTTATTCTTTGTTTATTTTCTTGATGAACCGATTGATACCATCCTAAATGCATATGGTGCATGCCAAATTAACATGGCCGGAGCCATCCACTGTTCTTGTTTGTGATGTTATTTAGAATGGTGATGAGGGGATGAGATGACGAAGGAGACAGAGGCAATGTCCACGCTACACATGGCCTCCGCAACCTGCACGGACCCGCAATGTTCGGGTGCCACAAGACGAACTACGCCGCCCGCCGGCTACGCCACCCACGCCGAACCGGCCGGGCCGTGCCGCGCCCCGACTGTACTAGCCTCTGGCCTCCGCGTGCCCCAAGGTTCTTCCATCGGCATGCCTCGCGCACCCCGTGGCTCTCCCGTCCGTGTGCCCTGCGTGCCCCATGCACCCCGTGGCTCTGCGCGCACCGAGCCATCGCTGGCCGAACCGAACCCGACCATACGGGCCGAGCCTCCCATGCCGCACCAATTGGGGCACCCCGGTCGAGCTGCCCTCCCGCTCCCCTCACGGAACCAAAGCCATACCAATCTGTTCCCTCAGGGCGCATTGGCCATACTGGCCCCCGCAACGCCTTCGGGCCGAACTGCCCTCATGCCGACCCATGGCCTGTCCGTGCCCTCGCGGCTAGTTCTCCCCCACTCGGCCATCCATGGCCCACTAGGTTGGGCCCAGAGGGGAGGGCTGAATCCAACGGGCTGGGATAGACCCAACAAGTCAGGTCTAGTCAACCCAAACTGGGTCGTCCTAGACTTGGTCGGGCCAGGTTGGACCGGATCAGGGTCTATTAAGACCCGTTCAATTTCTTTTGGTCATATCATTGGAACTAGACATCCATTTGATGAACTATTAGCGGAACTGGTAATCTTATTGCATGGTTATCCATTTAGGTATATTCCACTGAATTTTGTGGAATAGTTGAGATACGATCAAGTTGGATCGTACATAAATCCAACTGGCCCCCCAAGACTAGATGGATAATAACTGAGAGACCAGGCATCTGATTGACGCACCGTCAGTTGCGGTGAGAACCCTATGTCATGGAAGACCAATGATATACTTCATTGGGGGACATTGTGGTAGTTGGAGCATAAACCAGTAACTTGGGAAGAAGATTTTCAAAGATGAAAAGGAATTTTTGCGGGAACCTAGTTGCTGGCTGAGACCTGACGACTGCTGACCGATGGACTTGGAGTGACTCATATGGCTCTGGGGTGAGCACCTGGTTGTGGCGGAAGACCTATGGTGGGGAGTGCCTCTGTGTGATGCAACAGACCCCCAATACTCGATAGGAGGAGTAACTCAGCATCCCTTGGTTAGTGGGAAGCACTTGGTTGTGGCAGAAGGCCCACTGTACTCAATATTGGAGGAGTTCTCCAACAGCCGAGGGATCGAAATGTTTTAACCCTAGAATAAATCTTGGTTTGAGCTGAGTCAGTAACATTTGTGTTTTACTCATGATTGTGATAGATTACTAGATAACATTGGTATATATATGGGAATATTTCTATGTATGTTTATACGTTGATTTCATACTTTGTGGTTTATTTTTGTTGGATTTCATGGGACCTTGAGGGTCTCGGGGTCACTACTGAGTATTGTTATACTCACTCCTACACGGTCTATGCCCGATCCATGTTGTGATGGTTACAAAGGACGGACAACGCTGAGTGAGGCTGAGAGTACTAGGACTGAACGTTACCCAGAGGTGGATCTTACGATGAGTTGGTACACGGAGGAGACTGACTGTCGAGGAGTGATGAGGTGGCTATCGGTACCTACCCTTCCAGTAGGATTTCTAAGGGACCACCCTATAGGTGTTTTTTCTTTTTTCAGTTGTACTTGTACTTACAGTTCCATAAACCTTATAGTTGGGCTTGTATTTTCGTCCCCTTTTACTTTCAACACACTTTTTCTATACAGTTTTACATAGTGTTTTGTTTCTGGCTTGTCCTCTATTGTGTGTGTTTGTAAGTTCTAAAGGTAATTCCTTCCCAGTTTTAAGGAATTATGCCTTTGGTGCTAGTCTCTAGCCCCTGGCCTGCGAAAGGCGGTCATGGGGTAGTCATGACATGGGCCCCGAGGGATGGGTCATGACATAAAGGGAATATGGTATTTAATTATTTTATAACATGTGATACTTGCGGTAGGAAACACCTTATTACTTGCATAAAATAAAAATCTGTTTTATTCATGTGTTGGAAAAGGCCCTAATGCATATTATTGCAAGGAAAGGAAATAAACTGCAAATGTGAAATGCATACACTATAAGAATATGTGGTACTACCCAATTTAATTCCCTAGAAATCAAGATAATACTACTCATAAGAAGGTATGTGATCTTTGTAGATTATATAGTACTAATATTGTTTACTGGAAGGATTACTATGTTTTTTTATTTGCATCAGGGAAATATGTTGTGAAATTATCTTATTAATGACGTTCTCATTACAAGAAAAATGAATCATATAAATTTTTTTATATATTAGTATTTATTTAATTATTTTAGATCATATGCTGAATGACATAGATTACAAAGAAATGTAATTCAATGACAATTTGAACCTCATGAAGGACACATGATTGTGGAATGATGACACTTTATATGTGTCCCATAATGAGATAATTATGATAATGTGGGTTTTATAAGGGTTTTAATAACCTTTATGTTTTATATAATCATTGATGATGAATAAATTATATGCTATTATAATTTGGTATTATTATATGAATTATATAATTGTTGATTTATAAATAGAAAACCCCATATACTAGGTGAAAATCCAACACATTCTGAAATGTAGTAGGGTAAGAACCCATAACCAATTTAAAATTAGGGTTTAGTTCTTACCAATCAACTATGTGATGTCCTAGTTAATATGTAACTATTTTGTGTTAAAAGATATAATGAATACAAATTTATAGTGAACTAGTTGTTTTACTATTGATGTATATAGATTAATGTATAATATTTGATTTCTTGTTATAACCATATTTGTTTTGGAAAATATTCTTTAACATATGGAATGATTTGTCGCTATTTTATAGATATTATAACCCATTAAAATTTAATATTATTTCACCCGGCATAATAAATCTATATAGTATTTTCAATTATTATAAAAATAGGTGATTCAGATAATGTTCAATGTAAAATTAAATCGTCAAATTATTCTTCTAAAATATTGATGTATAATATATGTATATTTTAAAATCAATAAACTATATGGTAATAGAATTCCTCGTCCATAATTAAAGGATATTAAAACAATGTGGTCTCATTATACAATTAATTTTTTTTAATAGATGGCCTATTTAATAATTATATATTTATTTTTTGGGGTCATTAACATTCCATTGAACGTTCACTTTCTTGATATTGATGTCCACTATCACACATTATAATTATTTACGCTTATATTCCATGTTCATATTTTCACTTTCCACCAATGTTCTTCTACTTAGAAAACTAGTCATTTTTAATTCCATTTGATATTCATAATTAACAATACCTATAATAAAAAGGATGTTTTTAAACATTAAAAATACATTTGTTTCAATTAGAATATTTTAAAATGAAAAACCATTAATTATAGTGAGAACGATTAAATTATGAAGAAATATTCAACATAAGTGGGTAGAATATAACTCCGCAATAAAAATAATTTTGAAAATAGTATTCTACACAATTTAATGAAATGAAATAATTGTAATATGATGAAATATTACATCCTAAGAATTTATGATATATTTGTTTTTTATAAACTAATTCAATATCATTGATTACATGTAATGAACGCAACACATAGATTTAATAAAGAAAATTCTCAATTAAATTATAATTACATAAAAATTAATAGTGTAATATTGACCATAAAATTTTTGGCTTGATTATCCAAAAATAAATTCGGAAAATATTGTTTACTCAAAATATTTTAAATAAATAAAATAGATATCTATTGAGTAGAGATAAAACTAGAACCATTTTAAATTCAAATAATTTTTCTTAGAAAAATGTATTTTTATAAAAGGTGATGTAGTCGTTCAATACACACATTATTTATAATTAATTTTCTCACTTTTAGAAAAAAAATATAAAAAATAAAATTAATTTAAAAAATATGAATTTCAAAATTATATATTTGGATATTGTTTATATTTTTTAAAAAATGATTACTTTATGATTAATTTTAAAAATAATGAAATTTAATTGCAATTTTATTTTTTATATAAAATATGAAGATAAATTATATTTAATATTAGTTTTCAAGTAAAACTATTTCAATAATATATCCATGAATCCAATTTTGGCCAGTTTAATCATTTTCACTGTGAATTTTGGTATACAAACATAGTAAACATTTGGAAATTTCCATTTCAAACCCCAATTTTGCATTATGTCTGTAAGATTAGCTTAAAATTATTTTTTATTCCTAATTTGTAACTCGAATTTTGAAAAATTGAGTTTATATTTTAAATCATCATAATTTATTATTAAATAGTATGTTCTTATTAATCTTTTTCCATATTTAGTCGTAAAAATGTAAAAAATTAATTTACAATAGTAATTTTAAAAAATAATAAATGAGGAGTTAAACTAAAATGAAAATGGTTAAAATGATGAAAAATGTGTAAAATAATTTTTATAGAAATATTTATACAATATTATATATATTAATTTATAAAAAATAAATTATGATTCTTTTTATGTGATAAACATGGGCTCATTTTTTATGTTTTAAATAATTACACTTGTGTCACTCACGACACCTATAAAACGCCACCATACCTTATCTCTTTTTAACACATTCATAAAATTTTTTATTTTACAACACTATACCCAATAACATCCCAGATTAGCCTCATACTATAGTCATTTTTTTTTTCAAAAATTCATTGAAAAATACATTAGGTATATTCCTTAAGAGGTTTTCAATGGAGAGGTAAAATTCCTAAAGATGTCTTTTTTGTTTGATATATTTTTTCACCTCATTCAAGTATTAGTAGTTTATAATTTTATAGTTATGAAAAAATATATATTATACAATGTTTTTTATTTTTTTGATTATATATCTTATATGAAAATCCTCTTCCCTCAAATGTGAAATATAATGTTTTCTCGTATATACGGTAGGCTACCGCCTCTCAAACTAATGTGACATGTTTTACACCAATAACTCTTACGACTGGGTATATTGATGGATATAAAAAATATATATGATATTTAAATAATAATAATTCCTATTTTTTAACTTTATCATATATTCTATTTTTAATTTTTATTTCATAGTCAAAATGATGACGTCACTTGTCTGTATGATGGAAAACTACCGTGCGATGTGATTAGATTTGTTTTCCACTAGGTTTTCACATGGATGTAAATTAGTTTAAAAATTATGATAATATAGGATATTAATTTCATAATAATGATACTCCTCAATTGTTTATATTTCTCAAAATATTTTACATCATATTCTTTATTACTCTGAAAAATTACATCGCTATTCCTGTATGTGTTAACTACCACCTTCACTACGCAATATGAGTCTTTTTCATCACTGAACCATATGGATGAAATATATAAGTATATTTAACAAAATAATATTTTATATAATATTTTATTTTCGTTATTTAATAAAAAAATATTATGTATTTTCAATCCAAAATGATCATTATAAAACAAAAAAATTACTAATGCATACATACAACCTATATTTACAATGATTGAGACATAGTACATTTTTCATGACCATGTTTAATTGTGTGTTTTAAAATTATAATTAATATATAAATATGATAATTATTTAGTTATTTTTATTTCAGATAAGTTTATATTATTCACCATTTTTCTATATTTAATATCTAAATACATTTTTGCACATATGACAAATATTTCAAAAACATTTATCCTGAAAATAATTAATTATGTAATTATATATAAAATGATGAAAAGTAAAATAATATAAATAATAAATTTTAAAAGGGTTCTTATGTATATATATAATTAATATAATATTATTATCCATGATTATAAATAACATATATTACATGCCAGAGTCATGGATAGGGTTTCCCAACTCAAATTTACATTAGTGAGAAATATACCATTTTCACCACTTCTTTCTTTTCTATGGTGTATATTTTACCCTTTTTATGTTATATCATGAATTATGTTAACATCATGATATTTAATGATTCATTTTAATATATTTATTCACAAATCTTACAATTCAAATTTTACCAATATGGTAAGAGTTTTTTTACAATCTCATTATTATTCATAATTATTTTTCTTTAAGTATCCCTTAGGGAGAATATTTGTTATTTCGACCATAAAATAAATTTAATTTTTATCCTAAGATTATTAATAAAATGTTTCATTTAATATTATAATTTTTTACTCTCTTTGGAACTTAAAGAGATTATTTATATGTTTACGTAAAAATATGACATTATTTCACTATTTGATAAAAATTAATTTTTCATCAAATTTTTTTTTTAAAAAAATGTTTTCAAAAAATGTTCGAAAATTCACCCAATGATCTCTTAAAAACGATTTCCCCCATATTTTAATTTTAAAAAAATTATTTTGGTTGAATATTTTTATTATTATCTAATTAATGTAATCGTTTATCCTTTTTATATTAAAAAATAAATGTTATTTTAAATTATAAATCTTGTATGGGATTACATGCCATCAGGACCATTGTTTCTTATTTATTAATGTGACTGTTTGAATGGGTTTTAAAGAAATTTTTTCACTAAAATTATGGATACTCTTAGATTTTAAAAGTAATTTATAATGAAAAGAACTTTCTTAACATTTCAAAAAAATTCTAGTTTTAAAATAAAAGTATTTATTTTCAAAAAAACGTTATTTTTCAAATGCAATGTTCCATGTTATATTTAAAATTCACTATCCATTTAAAAAGAAACCCTTTTTATTATATGTTATTTAATTTACATAAACACTAATGATACCATCCATATTATTACAATTAATGGTTTGTGATCTGTTTAACGTGGGATACACCATGTTGATACCATTCACATTACTATAGATTTATTATGATTTTTTATTGATTTATTAATGTATTTTAATTTCATTTAGTAGTGTGAATATGAATTTTTATTTGAAATGTGTTTCACCCCTTTGATATGAAGAATGAATTGGACTTAAAATGTGTTAGGTTAGACCACTATAGCCCCTAGATTCTCTAGTAAGTATTATTAGACATTATTTATTGGGATTATGACAATTAATTTCCCGTTTGTATATATTTATGGTCAAAATGACATGATTGGATTGGATTTCATAAAAAAAATTCCTAAACTATATGTTTTAGATTTCTATAATTATTCATTTCATCATTATGAATTCATTTATAATCAACTAAAAGATATGTAAAGTCATATTTTCTTAAAAAAACATTTTACTTATAATTTTATGTACCAAAGATGTAATAATGTTAGGAATACATTAAAAAGTTTATGAATCCCTATATTTGAAGAAAATATATTGCGTTAATTTTTGAAATATCTAACGATTCTATCAAGGGAGTGTTATAAAAATCAATCTTGAAAATGATAAAAATGTAAAATAACCTTTTCAACTTTGGTTACTTTTGAATGAAAATCCCCACGAATGAAATAAAATAAAATAAATATTTAAATACCAATAAGTGAAATAGATTAATTATATAACATATCAAGAGAGTTAGTATATAAAACATAAAATTAAAATTATTTTTAACAAGAAATATGTCCCATGAATCTTAAAGTTATATTAGAAACCCTTTTACTAAGTTTGAATCAAAATATATGATATTTATGTTCAGAATAATAAACTATTGTTAAATATTTACATGTATAATAAATATTTTCAGGTTTATTATTCTCATTATATCACTTATTATTATGTTATGTATGGTTACCTAATAAAATAATTTTATGTCTAAGGATTCATTAATATTTGACTTCTGTTTCTAAAATTAAATTGGAAGGTCAATAATGGTAAAAGGGAAAATTATATAATCATATAGAAACACATAATGAAATAATTATCTTATTTAAACATTAACTATACCAATACAATAAATCCTGAAATATGACTATTAATATTTAACTATGTTACCAAATTTTACTTTCAAATGAGAGATGCTTCTATTTTCTTAGTGATAATTATTCAAAGAATATAAATATTATTTTGTCTTTATAAAATTATTATAATATCATATATAACTTTTTATTTCTTTAAATATAATATTATATCATCCATGTTGCGTAGTGATGATAATAGGTTCATATTACTTTGTGAAGGTGGTGGTCTACACATATACAAACGACGTAATCATTTTATCAATATAAGAGAAATATTAGATATTTTTTAAAAATGATAATAATATCATGACTAAAATAATTATGTCATTTATATCACATATATTTATTATTAATGTCCTTATTTACTTACAATTAAACAATTAGTGAAATAAGAATCATGTTTTTTCGTGAGGTGGTAGTTTGTCGTACACACAAGAGACGTTATCATATCACATACAAACTGGATTTTAAAACATTTATACATGATATAATGACTCCAATGGTATATAAATTATTAATATATACATATATATTATCTTCATACAAAATATTGGGGGTTGGTAATGGAAAAACATATGACATTGATTTGTGAGACGGTAGTCCAATATACACAAGAATAATAATTTTGTATTGAATTCTATGGATGTGTGAATAGTTTTAAGTCATGAAATATTAATAGAAATATGAATATATTTAAGATAATATTTTTATTATATCATAACATAAAAATAATAATTTATGAATGTGGAGGAAGAAGTAAAAAAATTCTCATTGAAAAATGTTACCTCTTACTTAGGTAATAACATTAGGATTCCATCAAAGGAAATCCTATGTTTTATTAATGATAGAAAATAGAATATAGGATGTGTTTATATATTATTCGATGTTCTATGTCTAGGTATTGGATGAACCAAACGTGTTTGAATGTTTGATGAAGATAAGAGATGCATCCGACTTTTATCTGTGAGGTGTGTGGAAGAATTTTATGTTTTTGGAATGAAAAATTTGTACTGATGTTTTTAAATTGGAAAAAAAATTCAAAAATATAGTATTCACAACCCAAATAAATTACTGAGAATTAATGTTTCTATAAAAGATATTTTATATTAATTTAAAGGTAATTTTAACCATTATTATTTTACTTTCACTGCCAATAATTGGATTTTTATCATAACTACGTTATTAAATTTTTGATTTATTCAATATTCATTTTGGAAAAAATAGGATGGAAGTATTAGATATTGTAATTTATTTTGATTTAAAATATTTAATCTCTTTTTCAAAATTTAATTAAATTTATTGGAAATGTTTATTTTAAAATCAATCAAGTAGATGTGTTGGGAAAGCATGTTTTGAAGAGAATGTATTTTAATGATTACAATGTTATTATATCAAAATAAAAAATGAAAATTATTCCTAAATAATACATAAGATTAATAGATATATAATTTAACTAATATTAATTTACATTAAATATTCAATATAATTTATCTTTATTTAAATATTAAATGAAAAAATGATTACAATAATAAGTTTGTAATTATCACTATTCATTATAAAAAGAAACATTTTATAAAATTCCCAAAAATTCATGCTAATATATTTTATATATTCATATTCCAAAAATGAAATCTTTTTTATGAACCATATTTTATAATATATTTACTTTTTTTGAAAACATAGTCCTGCCAAGATAGAAAAAATCAAGTTTTAGAAAAAATAAAAAAATTTAGAAATCAATTTTTTTTCATTTAAATGAATTTTAATAATAATAAAATAAGTATATAAACATAATTTTAATTATTTGTAAATTACATTTCATAAAATGAAATTTAAAGGCTATGTTTTAATGGTAATTCTCAAATAATAATATTTTTATTGTGTATCGTGTTTTTTTTCAAACCCGTTGTTGCGTGCATTTCAAGCCATCACAAAGATTATATTTATTTTAAAAACAAATATATTTTAAAGTCTCATGATTTTATATTAAATTATATGATTTGTTTTTTTCATACATACTATGAAAATTATGGTCATATTTTAATTTATAGGGGTTTTTCACTCTACCCCACCTAAATAAATTACATCTTAGTAAATTAATCTTCATATAAAAAATTAATTCATTTTTCATTTAGAAATACCCTTCTTCAAATCCAACATCAAATGAAAGGTTAATAAAAAACCCTATTATTAACAGATAATGTAAATAAAATTTTCATATGTAATAATTGATAAATAATATTATTTGGTGGAAGAAATTTTTGGAAATTAAAGATATATATATATATGGGTGAAAAGCGTGAATAATTAAGGATATTGATAGAGGAAATTGATCACAAGAATATGAATGATCAAGGGAATTTTATGTACCTAAAAATAAATAAATCAATGATGATTTAAAATATCATAGGTTTAACTTAAATTAATTTATTTGGGTCACATTTTTTTAAAATATAAATTTTTTAGTGATGATTAATTCCTTTACCATTTAGATTGTAACATCCCACAATTAGATGCAACAAAACGGGCACCGTGAGTCTATAGGCTGTATTACCTGAATTGTTCATCATCATATATGAGAAGTTACTGACTATAATCGAGGATCTAGTAGATCACATGGGGTTTATACCATTAGAATCATATTAATCCACATATTTTAACATGAATAATGGAAGAAATAATCAAAAATCTATGAATATGAATTAATAAAATTCCCAAAACTGGGTAGAGTCCCAGAACCGAATGTAAAAATTTAATGAAATTTCAATACATTACAAATTGTAATTATAATACCATAAATATGAATAAATGATTAATCCATAAAATGGTTCCTGAAATCATGTCTGGTACCCTCCTATATACACAAACCATGTCCAAATCAACACTATAACACTAGGCACTTACCACAGTCCTAACATTAAACTAATAAATATTCTTGGGTACCCCTTAGAAGCCCAACCATGGTGTGATTTCTACATAGTTTTCCACCACAAAATTTGAATATAAAATATCAATTACAAACATATACTTTATCAATGAACTAACCCAATAAAAATATAGACATATGATAAACCACATTCCATTATTTAATTATATTCACATATACCATATTATTTTTTGTTCTAAGGGTTAATGAATCCTTTTATTACACATCATCCTATGAAAATAAACTACTATAAATAATGGAATACATATACTTCAATATATCACTATGGTAACAATTTCATAATAAAAAACATCCCACATAGCTTGGAACCTCTATCTAGCTAGTCTCATCGAAAGGAACTATTATGGGTCTAGAGGTTCAATCCGATTCCATAACCTGCACATTCTAAGGGAAAGGGTACAGATACTATGTCCACCCAAACTGATGGATGGTTTTTCTATCCAATGTCCCACAAGCCAAAAACATATAAGAATATTCTTTAGTAACCATTCACTACATAATCCATTTTAATAGGCCATAATCATGTAATACATGAATTATTAAAAACACATAGTTTATTTAATACAAAAACAGAAAATATTCATTTTTCTATTTAAACATTGTCATTTATATCTCATAAATCAGTTACATGATTGAATTAAATTCCATTAGTGTTTTAACACATTCACAGTAATTCATTTAAAACATTCAAAATGTTCCAATCAACACATAATTCCATGTTAAATCTCAGTACACGACCCATTATTCGATTTCATAACACAAAAAATAAACACATTTTTCATGTGATATACTTCATCAAAATTAAGTCAATGCTTTACATTACGATTTTCCATGCTTATAAAATGGAACACCACATGGGTGTCCCTATAATGGGTTTAATCAATCACAATGCATTTCAATGATATAGTGAAGGTTTCAATCCATCCCATAACAAACCAATTTACAAATTCATAAGAAATATCAAATTCAAAACATTAAAAAACAAAAATAAATAGCATATACATATAAATAAAACATAAAAAATTTAGGATATTACTATTATATCACCTAACTCATTTCTAAAACAATTAAATCCCCAATCATTTCGTCTGTTTCAGATCCAAAGAAAAATTAAAAACCCCATACTTTGATATGATATAAACATAGGGTTTTAGTGACTTTGATAAATTAGAACAAATCTGCAATAACTAATCCATAAAAAGATAAAAGACATGTTTTAGTCATACCCAATGCTTCAATATATACCCAATGACACTAAATGTATCTTAGAAATAAAGGAGATTAACTTTTAGTAAGATATTAATGTTTCTATTCATCATAGGGGTTGATGAATTAGAAATTATAAAGTACATAATGTGAGAAATCATAATTAAAAAAGTGGGTAAATTGTGAAATACAACATTTAATGAATCACATGGTTTGCTTGCATTATTTTCCAAACCATGCTCCAACCCTATATTAGCCTCCTTTATTGTACAGTTTACCTAACCATACCCATATTTTGTGAAATGGCTCTATCATAGATCGCATGGTTTGTCTTTCCCCCTTCCAAAAAATTATTTCATTGTACAACCTTCATTTAATATAGTGCAGTATGGTCACACAGTTACTCATAAGCATGCACTAATCATGAAACATGCACTGGATGACTATTATCCCTTTTTTCCCATGTCCCAAACCACTATAGAACCCTTGAAAATCCGCATACACCCAAAAATATTTTTGTTAACCATGATTATGGTATTTATACTAAAATTCATTCAATTTCATACCTCACCAAAATTGAATGATATTAAAACCTCCCAACCTTATAATTGTTGATCCTCAAACCACTATTCCCAGGCATCCTTGATCTTCTAATGTTAAATCATCAGTTCTATGGGCCCACATATCCATATTTATATCCTATGTTTCTTCCTAAACATTACCATGATTCCATAGCATCCAAACAAAAATAACTTCCTTTCCTCACAATAGATTCTCACTAATATCGAGAATATGAAATCAAATCACTTCAATGGATGCACTAGCCTCAAGCTCAACACCATTCACATCAATTAGATGATATGGGTCATGGTGATACTTTTGAAGCTATGAAATGTGAGGAACATCTTGCATAAAACTATAGAAATTTGGATGAGACAATTTGCATGCCACAGGTCAGATCCTATGAACAATAAAATATATCCTCATGAACCTAGCCTCTATCGTACAATATTTCTAAAACAGATAGTGACCAAATATTTGAGACACCTAAAAAACACATATGATCACCGACCATATTATGAAGAGGTTAGAGATGCCTATTTCCATTCGACTTATCAATAATATGGGACATCTCCATCCATTTCCGAATTAACTAAAACTATTAGGATGTCTCATGCACATGATTCCCTACAAATAACTCTAAGACCCCATACTTTATCCAACAACTAAGTGATATACATCGTCTATAACTGAGCGACTCATATCATGTCATCTAAATCAACGCATGGTGAATTTTGTTATAGGTGATGTCAATAGGATCCAAGTGCTTCTACCACGATCCACCCAAAAATCTAGGGCACATTCCATCAACATTTTCTCTTGAACATGAATAGTATGATCTTACTACACATCGGTCTATAGGCGGAATTACATAATTCAAAACTCTAGTGTTCCAAGTAAATGTTGTTCCCCCTAATATAATTTCAATGTAAAAAATGAATCATGGTCTAAAACTATCATTCATGAAGACCCATATAACCATACTATATCCCAAATATACTAATAACCCAACAGATCAAATGATAAATTCTCTCGATTAGATAAGAAATTTTACACCATGGTTAACCAATCACTACTACCTAGATCATATCATTCTTACAAGGATTCTTCATACAACTCATAAAAAAATCGTTCATCACATCAACTGATTTATATTTCTTAAAGGGTAATGGACATAACAAACCACTCAGTCTGTGATAGATGCACTACAATTATCTTCTGATAGTTATAGATCACATTAATAAACATGAAACATTCTTCTTCATCCCTCTGTACAATAATTGTGCATGAAGGTGATGATACATTTTTGGTTAAAAAAAGATTCACCACCCACTTTAGGATATGTAGATCATTAATAAAATCTTCTGGATTACATGAAATTATAATGAAATATTCACAAACATAAACTATGATAATAGGGTCTCAGGGACAACACATACACCCTGCCATACCACGGTCGTCGAGTCCTGCACGTCTAGGTACCACTAGTTTCCCCACAGACATGTTTTCCCCACCCAAGGACCCACCCATGGCCCCTTACGGGTAATCTAACTAATGAGTTTTCCAAAAAAAAGGATAACAAATGTCTTTTCCAGTGTTCTTTGTTCTCACTCACACATGCATTAGGACACTTCTCAGAAATCTCACCCATCCTAATCACTAATCGAGGCCAATTATTCTTAAATGTGTAGTTTTATCTAGGCAGGCCCCCCAAAATGAAGGTTCGCCTTGATGAAATAAGCCATATCATTTATTCATTTATCCCTTTATAATTTGGGTGTGTAGCAATCACCCCGGCTCTTTTAGATCACAAATTCCTCATTTTCGGCCCTACATCTCAACCCAGGATGTGCACGACACTTTAGAAAAAGTTTCTACTCTGATATCAAATGTGACAACTGGATCCCAGTTATAGCACAGACTCCCCACCTTGACATGGTCATCAGGTCCTGGCCTACCAGGTACCACATGTTTCCCCACATACATGTGGTCCCCACCATAAGACCCATATATGTGAATGAACTAGTCATATGATTAATGATTGTCCCCACATGCCAACAAATGTGCATTCATGTGTGCTATATCCTCACACACACTCACCCTTGGGAACTTCACAGATGGTCACCCATCTTGATCATTACTACAAACAAAACATGTTTAACTGTTGAGTTCTAATCAAGAAGGATCTTGAAAAGGAAGGTGGACCTTGTTGACATGAGTCATATAATTTTTTAATTTAACCCTTCAACATTTACGAGTGTTACATAAACAAGACCACCAACAGAAACAGCCTTGTTCGAAGGTGTTTTCCCACATTCAAGACTTCCCATTAAATAGAAACACATTATATCCCCATACTAACCCACCTAAATCTGATCCAAAGTGTGGGATAAGCTACCAAAGTTGAATGGTTCATCTTATCATTCCCATCATCCACACATAGATGAATCTTAGAAATAATTCCATCAGACTCTATTAATATCTAGATTCCATATTTGCATGACTTTGAGTTTTTTGATTCAAATCAATAACACCACTCTTTCAATTTCCCAGTGTGTAAACTAGCTCGATGTCGCATGACAACTTGTATTCATCCAATCTTCATTGCATAAAATTTATGTCACGCTGGAAGAAAACATACATACAGATTTTATGATCACTTAACATGGTAAATCTATCTAATATAAAGTAGCACCCCCAACACATTAAGGAGTAATCCACCGCATCAAATTTAATATCATGTTTAGGTTAATTTCATTCTTGAGTCCTTAACATATGTAAAGCATAAACAAAAACAAGATCCATCTACATAAATGATCATGAATTCCCTACAACAGATGTGTCATGAAACGTGTTATACACCTTACATGAATCAAGTTAGACCTAAATTGGTTTTTCTATCAACTAATTATTTTTTACTGAAATGAACTCTCACAAGTTTCAAACCTCTCAATAATGATCCCATTCTTATTCATACCCTATAATGGTTATAATATGATTTATAAACCTTGTTGAGCCGTTTTTATTATGCATCCATATCTAAAAAACATTGGATATCAAAAAAATTCTTTCCCAATTCACAATAAATAATGTCATGGAATTTCTCCAATCCACCAACACACCATCCTCATAGATTAGGTTTCCCAATAATTGTACATTATCAATCCTGAAGAGATAGTTGGATAAGTTAGTAAAAACACTATACTCTGTTAGTGTTCTCAAGATGATGTTATGATGTTTGGAATGATCTTCAAGAGTATTGGATTACACAAAGATAACATCCAAAAAGAAAACTAAAAAATGATCTATGTAGGGGTGAATGATTAAATTTAATAGTACTAAAACACTACTGGTTGATTGGTCAACCGTAATGATATCACAAATAACTGATATAAACAATAACATCTCCTAAAATTAGTCTGCAGTAATTAAGAAGGTCTCAAGATCAACTGGTGATACCCAAATCTCAAATCATTATTGAGAAACACTAAAGAACATCATGGATGGTCAAAATAATCATCTATTTGAGGGAGAGGGTATCTATTATTAACTTCCATTGGATTAATCTTCCTATATTCAACACAAAACTGTAAGAAACTATCATCCTTCTTATAACAAAACCTTGTAGATCCCTAAGGTTATTTAATCTGATGAATAATACACTCTTTATATAATAACTCATTCTATGTTTGATTCTCCTAGATTTATATCGATTCCACTCTGTATTGTCGAAGGAAAACCAGTTCTACCCCAAGTTGTGACACTATTGTGAACTTAACATCCCTCCCAAGTTGAATCCTATAGAAACCATTATGAAACACAACCTAAAAAAATTCCCCAATAGGAGAAATGAAAACTAACACTACTCCCCCATCAACAAGCATAATAAAAGATAGTCATGCTATGATTTCACCCAACCATTGAAAATATGTCCACATATAGCTGACTTGGATATCAAATTCAATATTATTAACAAGTGCATTATCCCCATGGGACATAAAAGTTAACATATGGTGGTAATAGTAAATATTGTCCTAGTATGACACCATAAAATCCATCTCCATTATCTGATCAAAACCAATAATCTCACGATGAAGAAAGGTTCCTTATAAAATTTCATACACCAAACTCGAATGAGAACACCTTGCATTATCAGATATATAATTATTGTACCACTTCCTATGTAACAATCGATATGACATTGAAAACATGTTCCACCACTAGGCACATCACACTCAGAAAATCTGATGACATAAAATAATATGAAGAACCCATATAAAATATCACTATGAATCATGGAAGATAAAAAACATACCTCAAACTATCAGTAAGCCGACCTCATAACATATTTGTTCCTAATAAACTATGTGACACTATCATTACCCAATACGTTGGTATTATACCATTATTATTATTGAACTCCACTGATAGTAATCATGATCTCATACTAGAGTACCACTTCCACGACCCCAACTGGAATGGCCAGAAGAGCTCCATCGTTCTACCTGATGTTGCGTAACTGGCCCCTACCTGCACACTCAATCATCCTTGATCCTCTATCATTAAACGTTTTTAAAGGATTCATAAATTTTTCTCCCAAATTCCCCAACCATCCATTCACTTGTTACTCAAATTGTGGTTGATTACCATGACCATGCATGTGATATGTCCTTCTACATTAATGTAGAAAATTTGGTCACTATGCTGTTATGCGGGAACCATTTTCAAACCACTATTTCTACCACAGCTGGTGTAGACTCTAAAACTATATAATCATAACATATAAATCAAAAAAAAATTATCTAAAAAATATAAATACATTTCCACCCCAAAAAATCTCATTGAGAGTCCCTCCTAATACAGGAGCATGATCCACCAATTTAGCAACCCTCTTCAAATATAATTTATTCACTATGGACTATATCTCAAATCAATTCTCATACAAAAAATATATCGATATATCTTCCTCCTCACATAACAACTTTGTAAAGAAGCATTGAAATTCATTCTAGTGTTATGAATAATCCATCGATGATATATACCCCTAAGTCAGCCTCATAAACTCTGTTGACTTCTCATGTTTCAAGGTATCTCGATAGAAATTTCCTGAAAATTTACCCCAAAATCATTCCATATCATACCATCATCATGTTAGTTCTGAACATGAACATCCCATAAGAAATTTTCCTGAACCCATAGCATGGAATATAGAATCATTACTCTCTTATCAAGATGAGTCTCTACGTGATCTATAATTTTCCCAATAAACATTATCCAAAACTATAACACACTCGGTCTTCAATATCCAAAAAAATATGGAAAATGGTGCATCTAAAACTCTATATTCATCTCAATCCTACTCTTCATAACCCACCTTATTTCTCATTCCATAATCTTCAATAAATGTGAAATATTCTAATGGAACTTCTCATCTTTTAAGTTACCATGGTTCACTCGGTTTCCATGAACCATTTCTAGGGAATAATTATTTGAGACATTGTTTTTTTTTCAATGGTCACATGATGTCATGGTGGAATCTTCCTATAATTTCATACATTTACCTCATAATAGATAAGAAGAATCATCAATATTTTAAAAAAGGTCTCTTTAGTAGCCATAACAAACCATTACACATACAATATCCCAATATATAACATCAAACCATTTTGACTACCTTTGATAATCCCAAACAAGGGATGTAGTAAGTATGGTGTAAGCAAAATATGACAGTCACAATTATTCCATTAGACACCATTTTGAACCACCTTACCATCACATAATAAATCATTTTCACTTTGGAACCTCATAAGTGTATATCATGCATAGATTTTTGAGTGTTATAATATAAATATCTGTGTATTTAATTGTGGAATCTTTGGAAGTTGGGAATGATATGACTTGTTTTGTGAATATTGGTAGGAAAACCCGATTTTATAAAAAAATGAATTAAAAGGGGTGAATAAGGAAGGAAAAGGCACTTCGAACATTAAATATCACTCATGGTGTGACATAGTATTTTTTAAGAGAAATTGAAGCAGTAAAACTTAAAAAATGAGTACACATCATGTATCTTCAAAACCATTCAAGACATTTGCGGGAAGGAAGTTCACAACCAAGACAATTAGAGATGATGGAACACAATGTGAAAAATGTTTACACTTTTTGTTAATCAGTTACACATCGTAAATGTTGTAAAATATTCAAACCTACATGGGAGATTCATACAGATTCAAAATTCTCAATGGAAAAACAAGATCATAAATACATGATGTGTAATCACAATACATATTGGGAAATGAGTTTGGAAGAACACAACTTGTGACTATAGGTAGATACCCTCGAAAAACTATTTGAAATTAATTCTGGATAGAGCATGAGAAGTGGCACCTTCTGGGAGACACACTAACTGCTTCTCCAATTCTACAGTACTTTTATTCAATATTTTCTAACAATTGATCATTATTAAAATGAGAGGGGTATTTTTGTGTTCCACTGTGTGTGTGATGAACAAGGATTGAATATATTAGGTATTTTATATTTTAAAAGAAATTGATTTTGGGATTTCAAATTTTTTATACAATTATATATCTTCCATGATTTTTCTCACATGACCAGTGGGAGTGGGACTTACGATTGAGTTTAATTTAATTCTATCATTGAGAATGACCATTTCCAGATAGTATTGAATTCTTTTATTTAATATATTATCCATGTTTTACACTTCCCCCATGATAGTTGGGTTTTTTTCTTCCCTAGGTTTCGATAATATTTTTAGTTACCCATTATTTACAATCCTAACTAACTGACCATGAGAAATGGTGAGTTCGGGATGGAATACATTTATCAGGTTCATTGAACTCACTATGTCTTGAGTCCAACAACTACATTATTTTCAATTTATTATTTAATACCTTGTCATTTTGTGAATCTGGATTCATTGATTATTTGTACCCATTTTATACTTCCTTCTCCTACAAATTATATATTTCCAATTTCCCATATGTTTGATTTATTATCTATAATTAGATGTATGTTTGGGTGTATTTTATTTAATTAATATTTTATCCACCCCAGTATTTATGGGTTTGACATTAGACATGCAATTACTGTACTAACCTATAGTTTATTGATCTATTTGATTCATGTTTCTAAAGTTCTAATTTCAGTATCCCTGTGTTAATTAACAATTTTCATGGGGATATTAACATGTCACCTTTTTTACCCAATCCACTAAACAATAATTTAACAAATTAATAAATAGTTTAGTAAGAATAATTCTCTAACCATTCAATAATATTCATTCCATTTACCCAAATGAATTATCATTATTTTGTGACACTTCTATAAAATATTCAAATAAAATAAATGCTTTTTACCCCTCATGTAACATAATTATTTCTCAGGTGTTCTTAACATGATGCATGAAACCTATATCCATATGTGAAAAAAATAGATCCATTAATACAAAACCACATTCAATTTCATCCATGAAAAAAATATCATAAAATATTAATATACAATTACAGGTGCATCTCCTAATAGTGAAATATCATTCATATATAACAGTGAACATCAAGAACTATAATCCCACCATGGGAACATGGTAGTTCCCTTGTACATGTGTTAGTTACGCACAAGAATGAGATTATTACCATGATCATAAAACATTATAATATCCTATACACCATTCAAATATAATAAGGAAATTGAAAATAACTTCTTTAAAACTACTTTGTATCATCCCCCACCTAAAGGACATTATTCCATTTCCTTGAGTTGAGACACCGCATGACAACATATGTGCCACCCCATACCCCAGAGTTTTTCGACAAGAAATGATGGTCTAATTGTTCATATGGGGATTCTGTATCCTCATTTTTATAATAATACATAGTAAATAACATAAATATAGGATTAAAAAATCAATAAAAAACATTACAAACAATTCACAAAACAGTGTTTAATCTCCCAACCAAAATCCAACATTCCATAAAATGTCAATAATATATGAAGTATAAAAAAACATAGAAAGTATGAAAACTAAATAATCCATAGAACTGGTCTTGCAACCATGTCTGGTCCCCTTATCTATGAAAACACAATGCCCAAATCTTCCATATAGTAATGAGAGTTTTCCCATGTCCTGACATGAACCAATGAAATCTTCTTGCATACCTAATGATGGACCTAGAAAAGTGTGAGAACTAATTTGTAACTTACCATTGATGGTATCAACAAAATATCTAGTACAAAAAAATAGTGTTTTAATGTACTAATGGAATCAATAGATAGAAAAAATAAAAACTAGGTTACATTAATTAAAATTAATCCCATAAAATATTTCATTATTTTTTCCAAGGGGTAGGAAATTAATTTACAACACATCAGCCTAGTTGAGTAAACTACTATTCATAAAATAATATGTCACTATTCTATATATAACAAGTGTAACCATATCACAATGAAATATATTCACTTACCTTCCACCCTCAATCTAGGTAGTCTCATCTAATTCAACTATTTGGGTCTTAGAGGATCATTCCAACTACCTAACCCATGATTTCAAAGATTTGTGTTTAGAGCATTAGTCCAATGTCCCACACAACACCAATCCATGAAAAATGGTTTAATAATCATAAATTACATAAAACATATCAAAAATTATAATCATACAATACATACATCATTCAAAATTCACAGTTCATTCACTACATATTACATCCTTAGACATTATCTTGCTAACACATTCCCATTTATAATCATTAACTCTTATACATTCATCAATTAAGACCCACATATATTTTAACACATTCACCATAATTCATTTCCAAAAATCACAAATCCTTTATTCACATACATGCTTCCATTACCACCCATAATTCAATTATCACATTCATAATAATTACTTTAACACATTCCCATTGTTCAAAAAACCCCTTCTTCCATGATAAAAACTATACACTACAATCCTTTTTCAATTTCAAAACCCAAACTTATATTTCAACGCATTAATCAAGAGATATAAATAATCATAATAAAATTTATGAATCAAATAACTATTCTCCATATTTGGGTAATGGTAGACCCCATTACTTTCCCTATAATGTGTTTAATTAGTCCCAATGCATCCCATGGGGATTGTTAGGGTGTCAATCAATCCCTTAAGATTTGTTTACAAATAGTACTAAAGCTACAAACGAAAATTAAGAAAACACAAAAATCCTAACCCCAAACACATAAACAAAACATAAAGACTATGGGATATAACCTATAAAACAACTACCTCGATTCCATAGACAATTGTATACCCAATCCTAGACATTGATTCAGATTCATACACCCTTGAAAGTACCAACCCAGGATTCATTAGAAATATAGGGTTTTAGGTCTTTAGAGGAAGATGGAAAAACTAAAAACAATAATCTAAAAAATGATTAATGAAAATAATCAGAAATACCCAGAGCTTTGATACACTCCCAAAGAGACTCCAAATGTCTTAGAAACATGATAGAATCAACCTTGGGAAGATTTGTGAATTTTTCTTCATCACTAGGGATATTGTAAGTCACATTTTGAAGAATATTGAATGAGAAATCATAAATCCTAAAGGGGGAAATTGGGTGAAATTCCATTTTTAAGGAGTTATATGGTTTAACTGCACAGTTTTCCATACATTATGCCAAATTTGTGACAGTACTTATCTATGATAGGCTAGTTAAAAAAGTTATCTAGTGATTACACATGGTTTAACAAACCATGATCCAAACGCAAAAAAATCACTAGATGGTCATTTCCATTTTATTAGTGTCCCAAACACCTAAAACACCCACGAACCTCCTCCCACAATTAGAAAAAATTTCACTAATAATTATTAGGATGACTCAACCACACTATAAAAATGAATTATCCTCATCATATGTATGTTATATTATGTATCCCGTGAATATATGAAAATATACTTAGTTGACATATGTCAATTTCATGGGACCAATTTAATATTTTGTGTTTTCTTCATTAATTTTACACATCATAGTCTACTCCAAGAAAATAATATCCACAATTTTTTTTATATTTTATGCACATAAATTCAGTATTAATGGACTCTTTGGTATATTAAAGGGTAATAAGTCTTTTTGAAGGCTGGTAGTCCGAGCACTCAAGAATGATGTTATCATTTTTCAGTTTACGTACAAAAATGATATATTATATTTTAAAAATTATTAATCTTTTTTTAAATAATAATTAGAAAATTTATATATCATAATCATCAAAATTATCATAATTACTTTCTATTTGATAAATATATTAAAATGTAATCACATCTCAATTAAAGTTAGGAGTCCGTCAAACACATCAGCGATGCTTTTATATCCCCTATGGAATATAATTTAAAGAAAATGAATAAATGATATATTGACTCAAGAGGTATAATTATGTTAAAAAATTCATATATATAATTTATATCCAACATTATATCCAACCATAAGATGTGTTGATGGAAATCATTTCAAATTAGATCATAAAGATAAAGTCTTATATACACACAACAAACATATATTTTCCCATTTTAGGGAAAAAGAAGATGGATTTAGTTAATTTCATAACAAAATAAAATATTAATATTTGGGAGATATTGAATTTTTTACCTTATAAAATTGAATTGTCTTTAAAAATGGTGAAATTAGAAACAAAATAAAAAATGCAGCTAGTAATTTTACTTCTCCTCTAACCAACTATTTTGGATTATATATTAACTGTCTTTATAATGGAATAATGAAGAAAAATAGGAATTGACAACAAGGATATAGTTTTTGGAGGATATATTTTGGGTCATGACCCAACTAATAGGGTTTTAATGTGGGATGTGAATTAGGGAGGGGATGAGTTTTATTAGTGGGGTGAGTAGAACTCTTTAAATTTTTTCAAATACAATGTTTTAACCACATTATTTAGCTTTAAAATAGATTTAAATAGGGTAATATCCAGTATTATAAATTCTATATTAATAATATTCTCATTATATATATTTCTAAACAGTTTTGAGATCATTAACACCATGTCTATTTTGTTATTACATCTGGTAAACGGAATTTTACAATAATGGCATTAAATAATATTTTATATTTTAGCTGTTAGTTATGGTATAAAAAGATGTTGAACTTATTATATATTTTAAATTATTCGAATTATAAATATTGAATACATTTTTCCAAATTTTTGTCTCCAAATTTAAAATTATAACATAAAATTAGTCCCAAAGACATGATGAGAATGAAGGTTTTCATAGAGAAAATGTTAAAAGTATACAATTTTCCAAGTAATGATTAAAAATTTAAATGTATATAATGAACTAAATTATATATATATATATAATCAAACTAATTTTACTTTTAGTATACTTTAATATATAATTTTCTATATAAATAATTTAAACAAAATTTCTTTTTTCTAGTAAAATTAATAATTTTTAACACATCATCAATAAATAAATATTTTCTAGAAAATACAAAAAATTCACCTGGAAATAATTTTTTTATTTTTATTTCATAAAATAAAATTATTTATAATATTTATTCCTATAAATGGTTTAAAATTAAATATAAATTAATGGTGCATTTTGTGGCTAATAGCAATTTAGAAAAATACATTTTAAAAAAATCATTCTTTTATCATTCAAATAGATATAATTTTATCTTTAATCTATAGATATAATTTTTATGTAGTTTATACATGTGTGACCCAAATAATTATCATAATAGTTTTTATTACTTATCATAACAACCTATTTAATGACTATATTATAACAAATATGTTTAAATAATAATATATTTATATAGTAATGTGTTTCGTTCAAACACAGTGTTTTGTGTATAACAATCTAACATAAAGATTGAATATACATAAGAATAAATATATCATAAAGTATTATAATGTTAAATTCCCTTATATTTTAGGTGCCCATTTCATTATTTTTATTGAATATGATATTCATATTTTCAAATTTCATGGTGTTATATTCATCCCTAATTAAATAATTTTAATCCCCACAATTTAATCACCATCTCGTTAATAAAGGTTTTATCATTTAAAAATACACTTCTTGAATTATCACATCATGATAATGGTTAAAAGAACATCTTCTTAATGAAGGATAATTTATATAAAATGGCCATATCGAATAAATCATATATCGGTTTTTTTAGATAAAAATTAATGGAATTTGAATATATGTACATGGAGAAAAATGTAAATAATTTTATTTAGTGATAGGGGTCGTTGATGACACAAAATAGAATAATGGATGTTAAGTCAAAGATCATAAAACAATAATTTTCATTTTATTTAAAACAATATAAATTAAATAATGAAAAGGGTATTAAGATAAAATTTTATTTCAATATCAATTTCCTAGAGATTATGAATTCATTTACCATCTAAACATATAATGTAGAAAATAAACATACATGATATATCTCTATTTCATACGAAAAATTTCATATTTTGGTTGTTATTTTTTCGTTTTACACATTATTTTTTACAATAATAAATAAATACCCTGGATATTTATTAGTTCTAATGGACTAAAATTAACTATTATGGTATTAGAAGTTCTATAAATGATTGAAAAGTCATTCTATATGTTTATTAATTTATTCCAAAATCGGTGTAGTTATCCTAATTTATCAAATATAATATATTAATATATAATCATCAATTGTAATAGAATTAGTTCATAATTAATTATTATCAATCAAATTGATTAACTAAAATCTATGACATATTAAATGAGATATCACATTGTTCCATAGTATGTTCTAAACCCTTGACATCTTTCAGTTATGGGTTAATGTCTTGTGGAATTCATAGATGTGATGGGTTTTCACCTGGTAGTAAAGTTTATATTTTTCTAAAACCATAATAATATAATTTATATAATTATTTAAAATAGTAATAGCTCATTACCACATCAAAAACAATGATTAACAAATCTTAATTGATACCAATACCTTATAAAAACCACATTTTCATTATTACATCAATATGAAGCACATAATAATTGTTATCCATTGTAAGATGTGTATTTTCTAAGAGGGTGTACATTTCATTGAATCAAGATTTTTGGCCATCCATTCCATTCAAAATATTCTATTAGATCCATTGAAAATTTTTACATTTTTAGAATCCTTATATTTTTCTGGGTTATTTTAATGATAATGACATTACTAAAGCTGTTTTAAAACTTTTTATATGGATTCAAATATATAATAACAGTAAACATTCAACTCCAATTGTATCAATTACCTAATCCTGACTATGATTCCTTGCCATATTCTAAGGTATAATCCCCTAAATTAAGGTGATGTTTTCATAGATCACTATCTATTTATAGGGAAATCATTTCAAATATTTAAATTATTTCATTCCCTTGATATCAGGTATGACATTCCCCATATTTTCAGAAAACCCCTTTTTATTTTATTAATTTATAAATGTGTTTCCTGGAAAAATTATCACAATATTGAAAATATTTCAATCCATTAATCCTCTTTTCATTATTTTTATATGTATTCATATTAATCTCTTACATAACTTTGGCTCTATTATAATTGGTGAATTAATTATATGTACTGTTACCTCATGATACTAAATCCTCATATGATGAAAATGTATTTGGGACAAGTTATATTTTGGAGGATTAATTTAATCCCATCAAATAAATATTCAATTTTACTCTTTGTATTATTTACATATTCCCCATCATTTATTACTAACCTCGTAACATCATCTTCATAACAATAAAAGTTATAATTTTCTCTCTATTATATACTGACAAACTAACTTACCATTTCTGATTTTTCTATTGATGAAAATATTTACCCTTGAAGTGTACCTTTATGATCTTCAAATCCATGATTGTTATTTCTTCGTCATCCTTATTGTTTTGAATAAATAACCACTATTTATCCAAACATTTTTTGACATTATAAACATCCATTACTACTTTCATCATGTCACTACTTCCCAAAGGATGAAAAATAATTTTATGGAACATATAAATTAAATAGGAAAATGGATCTTTATTACCATTTAATGATAGTGGATTTTGATTTATAATGTAATTTTACATCATTACACCACATAGTGGATTATCATGCTGATACATACAGAAAAGGACATTACTCTTAATTAGAATTAGGTGAATCAATGTTGTTAAAATTATAATAGTTCTAAATCTATTTCTATCTCTAACATCATTATCATTCCACATGGAAAATACCTTTATTGGGAACAATAATTGATATGGTTCTCATTAATTATATTAGGGAGTGTTTTTAAATAATAACATATAATATATTATATAATAACATTATGGAACTTAATAAATAATCTATAAACTAGTGACATGATTTACATAAATTGAACATTTTAGGATTATAAAATCTCATGATCATAATCATGGTTTCTTTGGGTTATTAATTATTTCATATACTTCATAATTGTTTGTAAATAAACTATAAATTATAATAAGAATCTACCCCTAGAGTGTCATACTATATGTGTAATAAATTTTTTTAATTCACCAAGTGATGATTGGGTAAATCCTAGTGTTCTGTTTTTGATGTAATTACCCTAGATATATCTATTTACGAAAAATTTCCAATAGAAGTATCATGAATGAGTTTTAATTTTAGGAAAGAACAACATAACCTGTTCCATATGAAAATTTTGGATATTCTTCTATATGTTCACCAACTTCTATCATAGGGTTATATTCTTTAATCTATTTTTTTGAAATCTAGTTTCTAAGGCGTCTACTTAATCTACCTCAGATACCCACAAATGGGTCCAAATACCAATAGCTCTGAGTTGGGATTTACATTATTATTTTTTCATAACATATAAGTAATAAAATTACAAATGACTGAATAGATTAATTTATTTGGTGAACTAGAAACATATATGAAATTCACAATATATTTTAATTCATCAAATAGAAATAACAATTTTCATTGAGAATTTAATTATTCTCCTCATTGTATCCCAATATATAAGTCCCTAAACACTTTCAAAAGTCTATTTAAAAAACTAAAAAATAGAATTGGGTGATCTCATATATTCAGAAAGGGTAAATGAATATTTTATGCTATGAATATATAATGAATAATCAATATAGAATGTAAATAATGAAAACATGTTTCATGTAATCAATAACATGTGAATAATATGGAAGGAAATTTTTTTTATCAAATTATTACATATAAATAATAACATGAGCATGAAACAAAACCATGGATTTCTAACTACTCAAATAATCATATGGAATACCAATAACATAATTCATAATGATTCAATAAAAAATTACGAAAAAAATGTACTATGGAATCCTTTTTCCATGAAATCTAAAACCATATAGGACTTAAGGAAATAAATATTTTTAAATTGGTAGGACGTCATTCAATACCCAATATAGTTTGTCTCATGAGAACATCTGATACATCAAGGTGATATAATAGCCCAAACTATCACTTTTAAAGTCCAATGAATTCTTAATATGAAATGGGTGAATCAGAATCAATAAAAAAAATCTTATTGAAAAAATATCAAAATAAATTTTTACAATTACACCAATAAATTCTCATAATCATAAATAGTTTTCAGTATAATGAATGGTTTCATTATAGTACATTCCAAGATAATCTTTTCAAAAACCATCCCAAGAAATAATAAAGATGAAATTATTTTATTATATATCTATTAAATAATATGTAATATAAAATTATGAATTTTTAGATGTAAATTTATTTTCATCGATCACAAGGATCATTCCATGAGGAAAATAACCATTATTTTAAAATCAACCCTTTTAGTTTAAAATTAGATAATTCATAAAATATTGTAATAACATTTTCTTTGATAATAAACTTTAAAAGAATAGATTTTATAGAATAATAGGGAAAAAAATTTCATTGAAAATAAATAAAAAACTCTTGTGATGATTTATTGAAGAAATAATGTTCCTGATGTTGGATTATTCAATACATGTTGTATAAGTTTAAAAGAACAATCCTTTTATAATTATAAATGGATTAAAAATTTCCTGGTTGACAAAACAACCTAAAGATTCCATTCAAAAAGATTTTTAAAATCCAATCAAGGGTAATATGGTTTTTAATAAATCATTCTGATAACATGAAAAAAATTAAAATATTTTTGGAAAACATGTCTTTGGATGAAATATGCATTTTAACCTAAGAGTGAAATAATGTGAAATTTTATAAAATCCTTTTTCTTAATCAATTTAACTACCAAATAAGGAAGAAATTTCACTATTACATGAAAGAGTTCATCAATTAATAATAGATATGAAATATTATTTATTTTTTGATTTAAATTTCACATAATTTTCCCATGGGTGACATAAATGAAATCAATCTGGGAAAAAGATGTTTTTTTTTGAAATAAACCCTTAACACATTGATCAGTGTTGTATTATAAGACTCATAAAAGAAATATAATTAAAATAATGATTAAATAAAATGAATATATATTAAATTATGATATAATATACAAAAAGGGAAGTATATATAACATGGAAAATAAATATTTGTTGAATATGGTGTTTGTTTTATAGATGAAGTAGAGATAAAAGAAACACATTTATTGAGTCTTACTCATTACATATGACAATTATCTTCCTGGATAATATAATTTATTTACTATTTACTTATATAATAAAATTTTTCAGGTATGTTAATAAATTTATTGTATTTATTATCACGTTATATCTGATTTCATAATCAATTATGTTTACGACATATATTTCAATGATATTTAGTTTATCTGTCAAAAATTCCATTGGTAGGATAACTATAGGCAATGAGGTCATTAATTAAGAACATCCATATTAATAATATTTACATAATAATCATATTTTTACATCAATTATACTTTTAATAAAATCAGGTAATATTTTTTTGATAAATAAAATATGTCACAATCATGGGGATGATAGACTATACAAACGCATGAGTAACTTTTCAATTTTCCAATGATCATTTTTGAAATAAATTACGTTATATTTTTTATTCAATGAATTATCAGAATATCATATATAAAATATTATTATTTTTAGATATAATTATATATATTGTAAATGTGGTATGGTTATGGAAAGTGATTCACATCGCATTGTGAAGGATATAGTCCACACATACAAGAACGATATTATCAATTTTCAGTGTATGAAATAATATGATATATTATCTTGTCAAAATGATAAATATTTAATTATTATCATAATTATTTTATTTATATAATATATATAAATTGAAATTATCCCAATTATCTTCCATTTAATGAATTTTGGAAAAAACAAAATCACCTCGCTCGTGAGGAAGTAATCCACCATCTACACGAGCGACATTATTGTATCCCATAGAAAATGGATAGTAAAAATGGTATATTTGAAATTGTGACTCAAAATAAAAAATTATGTTATTAATTTCATATTTATTCTTTATATCCATCCTCATACCCAAACATGAGTGTTGATAATTGGAAACAATTCACATCGGTTCGTGAGGCATTAGTCCTCTATATACATGAGCATTGTTTTCATTTCATATTATCTGGAAGAGGAAATGGATATTTCTAATGAATATAACATAATAAAATGTAATTATATATTAGATACTGGTATAAATATATTAAAATAAATGCATACAATTTTTAGTAGGTGAATGAATAAATAAAACAAACACATAGATAAAAATTTGACCACTTCGCAATCAACTTCTTTTGGATTATACAAAATAATTTTATAGATTGGTTTTATGAGATAAAAATTATTCTAGGATGATATTATTGATCTTTAAAAATTATTTTGATAGGTATTTTCTAAAAAAAGGGTTTTAATGTGTTTTGAAGATTGGAGAGTGTGTTGCCTTTTATAAACGAGGTCAGTGGCATACTTGTAATTTTTAAATAAATAGGGGGTCCCCATGTTTCATAGTGAAACAGGAAAAAAATAAATTATTCATTATTATAATACATTATAAGGTATATACATGGTTGTCCAATATTTTTTATAAAATTTTTCAGTTCATTTTAATCAATATATTTTTCATTTAACACCCAGAAAAAAATCTTTAGTCGTAGTAATTGTTTTTTTAAAATCTTCATTATTCATTAGAGACAGGAATTATTATTACCGTATTTAATAAATAATTATATTGATTAAAAATATATGCCCCATTTTTCCGTCATCCATTCACAAAATATTTAAAATATTTAATTTTAAAATGATCATGTAGATGTGACGAGAAATCAGTGGTTTAAAAATAAAATGTGCAGAAGCATACAAAGTTTAATTTCAAAAATTGAAATGAAAATTGTTCCAATTAAATTAATTAGATGAATTTATATATAATTTAATTTATTTTATCATTATACCAATTTAAAATATAATTTATCTTTTATATATAATTTAAAAAAAGTGTTTCTTCAATTAAAATTCGGTATTTTTCAATATTAATCAAAATATAAAACATTTCATGAAATTCACAATAATTAATCCTTAGATAATTTTTAAATTTATATTTACCGAATGAATATTATTTTACCAAATATTTTTTCCTAGCGTGGTAATAAATAATTATAAATCAAGTCAAGAATATACAAATAATCAACCTATTAGAAAAATATTGTTTTTCAAAAAACATTTCATTCTCATTCAAATTGTTCTAATTATATCACTAATTAATAGATACACATTTTATATAATTTATACATCGTTAAAACATAAAATTTTCCAAATTTTATTATTATTATTCATACCCACTAATTTAACTATAAAGTCATAATATTAAAATTTATGTAATAATATTTTAAAATAGTATCAAATTTCATTCAAACCTGGTGATGTATCAATTAAAAGTTTTCATAGAGATTATATTTCATGAAAAATTAATATACAATAATGTGTTGGGATTTTATATTCCCTCTTAATGTTTTTTATACATGTTGTAAACGTTATCAAATATTATGTTCAAATTTTAAATTATCAGGGTGTTACAATTTACTCGCTTAAATAAATTTTTTCCTGAAAATTAATCTTTATACAAATAATCGAATGATTTTCATCAAAAATAAAGATATTTATTTACTGTAGAGACCCGAAGCTTGACGTACATTGACATTACATTACATTTGCGGAATTCTTAGTACATAACAAAAACACACACACAAGGATCGTAATAGTTTAGTGTCTTTGGAAACTTGGAATAAAATCTTCTAATCCTGGTGAAAGATCTTCAATATCTCCCATAAAGATCATCCTTTTTTTATACCTAAAACCTTTCTTTATATCCTGGGGAAAAGAAAACATAAAAGGGTGAGCTCAAATGCTCAGTAAGGGTAAACAATATAAATATCAATCACATCGTATACACAAGCACACAACTTTTGGAAATCTTAACCTGCAAAAGAGATCATAATTTCATAACATGGGATAAATCATGGCAGTGAAATGTAATCACAATAATCATAACTTAAAACATTAAACTTTGTGGAATACACACATAATCATAGAAAATCATTTCTTATTAGTCAAGACTCATTTCCAAGACTATCTTAGTGGACATAGTCCCTTTCTGAATCGAGTAACCCTCGTTCCAGTCCTGTTTCAATGAACCGGTATAACCTACCGTTCCAGCCATGTCTATCTCATGAGATATAAAATCTTTACCCAATACATTGGAGGGAGATATAGTTCCATCCCATATCATAATGATACCATTCTTATGTGTGCCACAAAATCATAAATCACATATCATTTCATAACCCATGTAATAAAATGGGATTCTTAAACATCATGCCATGAAAATCCATAAACAATTGATATCATTTCATCATAAGAAAATTGAAACCATTTAAATAATAGAGACATTTTACATGAAACATAAATATCAAATAATGTCATCTTAGATTGAAAATAGTTTTGAGGAAAAATACTTGAAATGAATTCTAGAGGAAAATATCCTTTCTTCTTTAAAATCATTTTCTTTTCACAAAATTTCATGCAATTTTAAAATATAAGGGTTTTGTTGAAAATAATCATGCAATCTTGTAGAGGAAGCTTCTTGAAAATTAGGTATTATGAAACCATAAAAATCCATTCACGCCGTATAAGTTAAAAATAACATTCTCCTCGTACTTTTTTCGGAAAAGTCAAAAAGTACCTTATATGGTAACCAAAGGAATGATTCCATTCATAAAATGTGGTAAAAAGTCAATAAAGGGTAAAAATGACTTTAAACATTCATGGAAGAATGGTAAACATTTTATAAAAACATTTTTAGAAAACATGGTCATGGATGATAAACGTAACCCCAGTAAATACTTATGTATAAGCAATCTCGGATAAAAATGAGATTGAAAATTTATCCCGTACCTTAGGTCCGACTTTCTTTGTATGTGTCCGAACCTCCTGTATAATGATTTACATAATGTTATTGACTTATTACAGAATCATATTCATTGTTATGATATCATATATGGTTCTCTTGTGGCTTTATATTACCCGGTCTTTTGTAAATTCATGTTAAAGTAGCATTTTGGGTAAAATTGTCTTATTTGTCGTTCGTGTTTTTAACTTGTAATTATTAATATGATTACTTGGATCATGATTACTTATATCCAGAATGTAAAACATGATTTATATATAATATATATTCAGAATATACATATATATATATATATATATAATATATTGATAATGGAATGAAATACACCGTTCATGGAGACGGTAGTCCGTACGTACGCATGAACGCTGTTTTCGTTTCCTTATTGAATAGAATGGAATTAAGTAGATGACATACATATAAATATACATAAATCCAGTATCATTATTATTTCAGATATTTCATTAGTACTTATTATATATGCTTTATAATCATTCATGAATGGTTAATGTGGAGAATGAATCTCATCGCGTCGTGGAGACGGTAGTCCGTACGTATGCACGAGCGATGATATCGTTACCATGGTCGTGGAATTGTGTTAAAGTGTATGAATATTATTTCAGTATCAATATTACTTTATAATAATCATATATAGTTACTCATTACACCATTATACCCATCCTATTAAGGTGGTGGCGAAAAATAGATTACACCACGGCGTGGAGATGGTATTCCGTACGTACGCACGCGCGGTGATTTCATTTTTCTGTAGGATGGATAGAAGGTGAATTAGGGTTGTTTCATATTTATAATAACATATCAGTATGTAATTAATACTGATGTTATTACTTTGTCATGAAAAAACTAAAGAAGAAGAAGTTGAAGAAGAAAGAAATTGAAAGGATCGGTAATGGATATTACCTCTTCTTTGGAACGCCTCTTTGAATCCTCCACTTAGGGAACTAAGATTGGTCATTGAAGAAGACCAGGACCTCTAGTATTATTCTAGGGAAGTGTAGAGGAGAAAATGGCAGGGGTTGGCCGAGCTTGAGTGCTCAAATTGGTGTGAGGAGGAGGGGGAGGAGGTGCCCTTTTATAAGGGAGGAGAGGGGTACCTTAGGAATATCTCAAAATATTATTTTATATTAAAGTCAAAATCGGTTTATAATGGTTCCAAAGGTTCTTATTTCGAATCTAAAGTGGGGATGGGTCAACATCCTATCAACAAATAAGATTTAGACAAGTTTAGGGTATTATTGTAACCTTATCAATTAGATTTAACTTTAAGTTAAATAATTTAACTTTTACCGTGTCTTTTTGTTTTCTTTCACTATATGGTTAATACACTTACTATAACATGCCAAACGAACCCCAAATTGTTTATTATTAATATATATATCCTTATCTAAGTCATTTGGCCGAACCATAGATTTTTAGGAATAAAATAACAATTAATAATATAATATTTTATTTAAAAACTATTTTGTGTCAATTTTGACACTATTTGATATATGATTTTTGTAAAAGTCATAACAGAATTATATGTTCGAAACAAGTTGATTAAATCAACACTAGTATTTCATAGTAACCTAGAAAATTATTGTAATTCATAAAAAGTCTCAAATTTCATTTATTTTGGTGTTTATAACATCAATTATGTCAATATTTCATTAATAAGATAATTACTACATCATCATTGTGTCATAAATAAATAAAATTATTTAATGTCTAAAAATTAAAAATAAAATACCATTATGTAGGGAAGCTTTTTATCTTTCTAATGAATATTTATAGTCGAATTTATCTTATGTATAACCCCATATTAAAAATGATTTAATTATTAAACTTTGATTTTAACTATTTTAACCCTTCTTTAAATAAATTAATAATAAATGTCCTAATCTAACTCAAGTGGGCCTAAATGGTCATATTTTATTCATAAGGTTGTTTTTGGTCGAATTACACTTATCCAACAGAATTAGGACATGTGTTAGGGTAATAGTAATATCATATTTACCCTTAGTTACCCTATTTACTATTAACCACGGTAAAAAAAAGTAAAAAGTTACTATTCACCAAAAAATTATTTTTATCTCATTGAACCACATTTTACTTACTGATATAAACCGTGTCTGTCGGATTTTCGAAATTCCATTCACAGAAGCGGTAAAATTATGTTTTATGCAAAATTCAGTTTTCAACCTACCACTTAGTGGTTTCACTATTCATCAAAAATTGAATGTTTTCAGAAAAATAACAAAATTTCACCATAGGCTAATTTCGATATTCCGAATCCAAAAATGAATTCCATTTTGAAAAATAAAATTTATAAAATTTCAAAAAGTGGTTATTACTATTCATAATGGCTAGTTTTAATAATATTTTAATAGCATATCGTTGTTTAGTGAAACTCGGTATTGCGTACTACACACGCTATCGTGGAAGGTTGCGATTGCATGTAATGCAAGGCAAGTCAAGGATGCGTGTTGTGCAAGCTCCTTTTGGTGTAGCGTACAACACAAGACATTAATAAAATTAAAAAGAATAGTTTTCATAAAATCTCAGGCTATTACATTCTACCCCCCTTAAAATGAATTTCGCCCTCGAAATTCGTCAGGGTTATAAATAGTATACTATTCAAAAGTTTCTTTAATAGAAACCCACATCGTAAAAAGGAATACAAAAAATTGTCTTTAAAAACTAAAGTATGAAATGTAATGATTACCCAAATAAACTAATCACTGGGTTTGCACATAGGTGAAAATATGGATATGGAAGAGAAATCTAACCATCATGTTCTGATGGAGAGTGGTAGAGAACATGGCTATGGAAAAGCCAGTAATCACAAATCCATAGATTTGTGATGATATAAGGTACCATCTGATTCATCAGGTATAAGATCACTAGGACAACATTTTTGGTTTTCAAGATCATTTCCCTAATGTTGAAAATTTTAATACTTACTTTATTTTGGTACAATCTCACTGTTGTTTGTGCCTTGAACAATTTCCACTTCATCTCTTAAATAAATGAAGTTGAATTTGTTATTCATGAAGTGTTAGCAGATCATGTGATAGAATGACGGGTCATTCCATCTGTCTCAAACAAAATGTTAGAAAAAATTATATACATAATTCGATCTATAGTGAGATTAATCATATATGGTTCCTAAAATGGACTTATACTTCATATATCATACTGCATAATATAATAAAACTAGTTTCTACTAAACAGGGACTTCCTGTACGCTAGTGGTAGGCGATAAAGGCCAGTCGCACTTCGGTTTTGGGTTCGATTCCCACAGCCTTGTCCGAAGCGATGGGCTGTCGCCCGTACTGTAGGTTGTCCTTTTTCTAAAACTACATTACTATAGCATCCCATCAATAATATCGAAAAAAAACTTCTATCCTTAAACAATACTCACTTATGTCCAACATAATCCATTTCAATCTTTAGGCTTATCCATAATACTGCAGTCCACTCTCATAACATAGTGAAGATGATTACCAGATATTTAATACCATCGTTGATCCCCATATATCATAAGATATGTTTTGTTGGTCACATTCCAAACATTCAAAGGCCTTAATCATGTATTCTCTTGAATACCCATCGAACCTCAGTGAAAACATGAATGCAGTTTAAAGTTAACACTTTCCACATACCAAAATACCCAGAATTCTATATACTCAAACCATGATACCACTTAGTACTTATATCAATCATGAGCTCATGAATACAATCAAACATCTCATTATCTTCTTATCCTTTCATTATGCACTTATCATCTACTTTCCAAAAGTATCTGAATAACCTTTCATGGTTATTGGTACCATTCATCATACACTTTCAAAACTTAAGGAAAGACAACAGTGTAACAATCCTTAGATGTCTCCTTATTCAATGAGATTACTTATACAACATTACACATGATAAACATGTAATCATTCCACTACATTCTTAGACCATTGACCGAGCTTCAACATTTCTTTCTTCTCACATATCATTTGTAGTTTCTTCATCATCATCAACATAAATACTTCCCATACGACCATACTGATTCTCTTCATGAGACTTTCCCTTAGGGAATTGGTTTGCATAATGTCCGTACATTTTGCATTTAAAGCATTTAACAATTGTTGATGTCATAGCAATACCATTATCCTCATCCATGGTGTTAACTGAACCTTTTCCTTTGCACTTACTTGCTTTGTGTCCTTCTTTTCCACACCCAAAGCATCTTCCAGTTCCTTTGAAACATTCTCCTTGATGCCTCTTCCCACATGATTTACATAGGGGAAATTGAACATTCTTTCCTCTATGATTATCATGAAACTCCATCTTTCTCTTATTAGCCGAGTCAGGAAACTTACCAAATTTTACTTTATTGATCATATTATGAGATTTCTGATTTGGCATAATAATGATGTTTGGACTTCCAAATCCCATTTCATTATGAATAATATCATTCCATTGTCCATCATATCCTCCATTATTGTGAATTATCTTGTTTCCAACCATTTTCTAAAACCCAAAAAGAATAGTGTGAGAGGCAAAAATCATGCTAGGGAAAACAACATAATTGAGGGGAGTACCTTAATTATCTATCATCTTAGGTTTAATTCTATGATCGTTAGCGTAATCCTAGTACTATAACCTATACGTATACTTAACCTTAGGGACATCCCTAGACATACCTTAGAAATAACTCTAGGGATCTCACTATCGTTTTCGCATCCTAGTTTCCAAAGGTTGACTAAACCTCCCTCTGATACCAACTGTAGAGACCCGAAGCTTGACGTACATTGACATTACATTACATTTGCGGATTTCTTAGTACATAACAAAAACACACACACAAGGATCATAATAGTTTAGTGTCTTTGGAAACTCGGAATAAAATCTTCTAATCCCGGTGAAAGATCTTCAATATCTCCCATAAAGATCTTCCTATTTTTTATACCTAAAACCTTTCATTATATCCTGGGGAAAAGAAAACATAAAAGGGTGAGCTCAAATGCTCAGTAAGGGTAAACAAAATAAATATCAATCACATCGTATGCACAAGCACATAACTTTTGGAAATCTTAACCTGCAAAAGAGATCATAATTTCATAACATGGGATAAATCATGGCAGTGAAATGTAATCACAATAATCATAACTTAAAACATTAAACCTTGTGGCATACACACATAATCATAGAAAATAATTTCTTGTTAGTCAAGACTCATTGCCAAGACTATCTTAGTGGACAAAGTCCCTTTCTGAATCGAGTAACCCTCGTTCCAGTCCTGTTTCACTGAACCGGTATAACCTACCGTTCCAGCCATGTCTATCTCATGAGATATAAAATCTTTACCCAATACATTGGAGGGAGATATAGGTCCCACCCATCTCATAATGATACCATTCTTATGTTTTCCACAAAATCATAAATCATATATCATTTCATAACCCATGTAATAAAATGGGATTCTTAAACATCATGCCATCAAAATCCATAAACAATTGATATCATTTCATCATAAGAAAATTGAAACCATTTAAATCATAGATACATTTTACATGAAACATACATATCAAATAATGTCATCTTAGATGGAAAATAGTTTTGAGGAAAAACACTTGAAATGAATTCTTGAGGAAAATATCCTTTCTTCTTTAAAATCATTTTCTTTTCACAAAATTTCATGCAATTTTAAAATATAAGGGTTTTGTTGAAAATAATCATGCAATCTTGTAGAGGAAGCTTCTTGAAAATGAGGTATTATGAAACCGTAAAAATCCGTTCACGCCGTAGAAGTTAAAAATAACATTCTCCTCGTACTTTTGTCGGAAAAGTCAAAAAGTACCTTATATGGTAACCAAAGGAAAGATTCCATTCATAAAATGTGGTAAAAAGTCAATAAAGGGTAAAAATGACTTTAAAAATTCATGTAAGAATGGTAAACATTTTATAAAAACATTTTTAGAAAACATGGTCATGGATGATAAACGTAACCCCAGTAAATACTTATGTATAAGCAATCTCGGATAAAAATGAGATTGAAAATTTATCCCTTACCTTAGGTCCGACTTGCTTTGTACGTGTCCGAACCTCCTGTATAATGATTTACAAAATGTTATTGACTTATTACAGAATCATATTCATTGTTATGATATCATATATGGTTCTCTTATGGCTTTATATTACCCGGTCTTTTGTAAATTCATGTTAAAGTAGCATTTTGGGTAAAATCGTCTTATTTGTCGTTCGTGTTTTTAACTTGTAATTATTAATATGATTACTGGGATCATGATTACTTATATCCAGAATGTAAAACATGATTTATATATAATATATATTCAGAATATACATATATATATATAATATTGATAATGGAATGAAATACACCGTTCATGGAGACGGTAGTCCGTACGTACGCATGAACGCTGTTTTCGTTTCCTTATTGAATTGAATGGAATTAAGTAGATGAAATACATATAAATATACATAAATCCAGTATCATTATTATGTCATATATTTCATTAGTACTTATTATATATGCTTTATAATCATTCATGAATGGTTAATGTGGAGAATGAATCTCATCGCGTCGTGGAGACGGTAGTCCGTACGTACGCACGAGCGATGATATCGTTCCCATGGTCGTGGAATTTTGTTAAAGTATATGCATATTATTTCAGTATCAATATCACTTTATAATAATCATATATAGTTACTCATTACAACATTATACCCATCCTATTAAGGTGGTGGCGGAAAATAGATTACACCACGGCATGGAGACGGTATTCCGTACGCACGCACGCGCGGTGATTTCATTTTTCCGTAGGATGGATAGAAGGTGAATTAGGGTTGTTTTATATTTATATTAACATATCAGTATGTAATTAATACTGATGTTATTACTTTGTCATGAAACAACTAAAGAAGAGGAAGTTGAAGAAGAAAGAAATTGAAAGGATCCGTAATGGATATTACCTCTTCTTTGGAACGCCTCTTTGAATCCTCCACTTAGGGAACTAAGATTAGTCTTTGAAGAAGACCAGGACCTCAAGGATTATTATAGGGAAGTGGAGAGGAGAAAATGGCAGGGGTTGGACCAGCTTGAGTGCTCAAATTGGTGTGAGGAGGGGGGGGGAGGTGCCCTTTTATAAGGGAGGAGAGGGGCACCTTAGGAATATCTCAAAATATTATTTTATATTAAAGTCAAAATCGGTTTATAATGGTTCCAAAGGGTCTTATTTCGAAGCTAAAGTGGGGATGGGTCGAAATACTATCAACTAATAGGATTTAGACAAGTTTAGTGTATTATTTTAACCTTATCAATTAGATTTAACTCTAAGTTAAATAATTTAACTTTTACCGTGTCTTTTTGTTTTCTTTCACTATATGGTTAATAAACTTACTATAACATGACAAACGAACCCCAAATTGTTTATTATTAATATATATATCCTTATCTAAGTCATTTGGCCGAACCTTAGATTTTTAGGAATAAAATAAGAATTAATAATATAATATTTGATATAAAAACTATTTTGTGTCAATTTTGACAATATTTGATATATGATTTTTGTAAAAGTCATAACAGAATTATATGTTCGAAACATGTTTATTAAATCAACACTAATATTTCATAGTAACCTAGAAAAATATTTTAATTCATAAAAAGTCTCAAATTACATTTATTTTGGTGTTTATAACATCAATTATGTCAATATTTCATTAATAAGATAATTACTGCATCATCATTGTGTCATAAATAAATTAAATTATTTAATGTCTAAAAATTACAAATAAAATACCATTATGTAGGCAATCTTTTTATATTTCTAATTAATATTTATAGTCGAATTTATCTTATGTATAACCCCATATTAAAAATTATTTACTTATTAAACGTTGATTTTAACTATTTTAACCCTTCTTTAAATAAATTAATAATAAATGTCCTAATCTAACTTAAGTGGGCCTAAATGGTCATATTTTATTCATAAGGTTGTTTTTGGTCGAATTACACTTATCCAATAGAATTAGGACATGTGTTAGGGTAATAGTAATATCATATTTACCCTTAGTTACCCTATTTACTATTAACTGCGGTAAAAAAAAGTAAAAAGTTACTATTCACCAAAAAATTATTTTTATCTCATTGAACCCCATTTTACTTACTGATATCAATCGTGTCTGTCGGATTTTCGAAATTCCATTCACAGAAGTGGTAAAATTATGTTTTATGCAAAATTCAGTTTTTAACCTACCACTTAGTGGTTTCACTATTCATCAAAAATTGAATGTTTTCAGAAAAATACCAAAATTTCACCCTAGGCTAATTTCGATATTCCGAATCCAAAAATGAAGTCCATTTTGAAAAATATAATTTATAAAATTTCAAAAAGTGGTTATTACTATTCATAACAGTTAGTTTTAATAATATTTTAATAGCATATCGTTGTTTTGTGAAACTCGATATTGCGTACTACACACGCTATCGTGGAAGGTTGCAATTGCGTGTAATGCAAGGCAAGTCAAGGATGTGTGTTGTGCAAGCTCCTTTTGGTGTAGCGTACAACACAAGACATTAATAAAATTAAAAAGAATAGTTTTCATAAAATCTCGGGCAGTTACATTTATAACATTTTTTGATGTGTAAAAAAACATCCTCATGATAATAGGGGAGCAAAATGATAAGGTAATTTGAAAAAATAGATAACTATGACACTATGTTGGGTAACATTGGTTGAAATTAATGATATAGACATGGAAGAAATGAATAAAGTATTATATATAGTGATTTAAATTTTAAATTTTATGACAATTAATGATCAATGAAATGTCATGAACCTCAAAAAAATAAATAAGTAATGATTCAAAATACCATTATTTTATCTTTAGTGATGTATTAGGATAAAATTTTGTTTTTATGTCCTATTCACTAAGGTGATGAAATCCTATAACATATGTAATGAGAATATATGAAATTATACTTACATGACATTTCCCAATTTCATAGGTAAAATTTCATATTTTGGTTGTGATTTGAACATTCTATACTCCATTTATTAATAAAATAAATGACTATCCAAGAAGAATTTTACATTCATGAACCACTAAAATTCAATTTTAGTGAATCATAAGATCTGTAAAGGAGTGAATTTTCTTTTTCTATTCATAAATATTTTTCAAAACCAACAAGGTTATAAAAAATTATCCAATATTAAACATTAATCACTAAACCACAAAACTATCACCATTGGTTCACCATTAATATATATACATCAATTTATTTAACTAAAAATAATGACATATAAAATAGGACATCACATAAGGTACTGGTAGGTTATAAACCATTATTTTATTTATGTTGTGGGTACATTCCTCATGACCTTATCATATACGATGGGTAGTCACCCAACATGTGGCATGTACATTATCTAAAACCATAATAATATAATTTTTGTAATCTAAAAAAACATTTCTATCTCATTATTACCTAAAAATAAAAGATTATATTATACATAATATTTACCTATACCTTCATAAATTACTTCGTTATTATTATAATCTCAAAATTAATAGCATATTATGTGTTATCAACCCTCAATCATTTGTTTTCCAATAAGTTAAACATGTCACTAAATAAATTTTTAAGGACATAAGATCCATTAAACATGTGATCTTAAATCTTGTTGGAAATTTTATATCATTAAAATATATATATGTTACATGATTCTTAGTTTCATACCATAAATAATTATAAAAACATTAAATAATATTTACTGATGTTAAATTAAGAACTAATTTAATGGTGTGCGATGAGAGGATAAACTAAAAATACAAATGTTAAAATTAAATAAAAACATATATAAAATAAATTGTATGGCCATATATCAACCTTATATTTTTTAAGGTTCAAGAATAATCTATTTTATAACCCTTGTGGGATGTAAAAAACATGGTTACACCATTTTAATTTACTAAATTACTTTTGTTCCACTCAACTCATTTATAAGTGTCAACCCTTCTTTTATCATCTTCAAAACATCATACCCTTTTGTTTCATCCCTAACATATCAAAATTAGATCCCATATTTTTTTCCTCTCATCATATAAGTCATGTGTTTTTCATTATTCCATTATTGGAATATTTTTGTCATAATCTAAAAGTGATGGTTTGAGATGTTTAATGATTCCTATCTATTAGTGTTTGTTTTATTTCATCTTCCATCACAATGTTATTTTATTAACATTTGATAATATAATTACCGAATTATATAGCATATAATGATATTGTTTATGATAATTACATGAACAATATACATCTAGTATTCCATAAAATTTGAAATGACAATGTTTCTCAGGTGTACGGGTGTCTACAACCTAAATTACGCATGTGAATGGTTTTTTATAAACACTTATACTGATTTGGTATGATGATGAATATAACACACACACACACACACACAGATATATATATGTGATACTTATAACATTATTACACTTCTGATCCAACTATATCATATAATCATTTTTTACATCAAAATACAATGAGGGTAATATAACACTGGTCATGTTTAGAGCGGACTACCGTCTCTGGATGATATATGATTTATTTCTCACTAAAACATTAAATGGAAGGTCATAAAAATAATTGATGAATATATGTGATATAAATAAAATAATTATTATATTTATGATACATTTATCATTATCAATATTAAAAAATTATTCTTATTTCTTACATTGAAAAATGATATCATGATTCGTTTTTGTGTGTACTACCACATTCAAGAAGCAATGATATTCTCTTTCTATAACCACACCACATGGATGATATATATAGGAATATTTAAATAAATTAAATGATATATATTATTTTATTATCATTCTATAAAGATAATGTATAACTTTACAATTTTCCATAATGATCATTTGAAAGTGGAAACATTACTCATGTGTTTTTATGGCCTATTATCTCTATTATTATAACATTGTTAATTTTTTATAATAAAATTCATGGATATTTTTAATATTTTATTTCATAAATAAATGGTAATATAATTATCCCAAACTCAATTTATATTGTATCATGATACCTACAGTTGCATAGTGAGGATATAGCGGGTCTCATTCTTCTCTTAATATGTCTATTGCATTCCGCATATGAAAGGTGGGATACATAATTCACATAAATATTCATATTTATAATAGATAGAGATATATAAATACATTCCACAGTAAATAATTATTATAAAAACCATAAGGAGTAAAGTGAATGATATATGAATAGTATATCCCTAGTCAAGCTGATCATAATCAATCTAAAGAAATAATAAGTATGGTATCGCTGTAGTATATCCCCATTAAAGTGTAAAAAATATATATATTTTTGATAAATGAAAAATTATTTTTAATATTATATGTAAATATATTTGTGTAAAATATATATTCAATGATAATCACCCATGTTATTTTAAAAAAATAAAATTCATAATATATTTCCAGAATCCTTTTTACTAAAAAACACTTTTAATGAATAAGAATAACATAAATTTTGGGGGAAAATGTTACAAAAAAAATAAGCTTGTAGACATGAAATGGTAGCTCCAGTGAAATGATAGCCATAACATTGGTTAATTGTGTACATTTTGTAGAATTTAAAAAGATCATTTGTTTTGCAATGTAAAATGGATTGAAACCATCCCTATTAAGAAAAAAACAAAATTTTTCCTTTTAGTTTTTTAAATGGAAAAAATGGTATATTTTTTTGTTAAATAATGAGGGTAATTTTAATTGATCATTAAAACATTTTTAAAAATCATGGTTTTGATAGAAATAGGATTTTTTACCGAAGAAAGAAATAATGTAATGTTTTCTTAAAAGCATTATCATGATAATTTTAACTACTATGGGAAAATTGTACTATTAGAAGACAATATTCATGAAAAAAATATTATAAAAATTTCATGTATTTTATGATAAAAATTTAATATAATTTACGGATAGGAGAATTAAAAAAAATAATCTTGAATAATAATCATATTTTAGATTAAATATTTACAACTATAGAATATTTTGTTTCAAAACCTAATAAATTTTTCATATAAATAATTATATAATTCTATGATAAATTTTTTCATTATATAACATACTAAAATGTTAATATGTTCACCAGAAAAAATAAATATATGGATAATATGGTGTTTTTCTCATAAAGGTAAAAGTGAGATAAAAAATCATTTCCTTGACTCTGAATCATCATATGCGTTCTTTATGTGGATGAATAATAAACATATGTTAATGATTAACTTAATTAAAACCCTTTGTGTATTTATTATTTATTTTATTTCACATATTACCAATTTATATATGATTAATTAATCATTTATGTTTACCTTATATGATTAGATGATATTTTTATTGTGTCTGAAAAATTATATTTTTTGGTTGACTATGGTAAAAAGGTTACTAATAATAAATATCCAAAAAAATAATAATTAATTAATAATAATATTTATTCAAAATCAATCATTATAAAACTGATCATAAAAAATATACTTTTTTGAAAAATGAACTATGTCCTAATCATTGGGACTATAGGTCATACACACATGAGTAATGTTCCCCTGTTTCAATGACCATTATGGAAAAAGGTAATTAATATTTTCAATTTTTAGAAATAAAATAATGTATTTTATATAATATTATTTCATTAAATATAATTATATATATCACCCATTATTTGTGGTGATGAAAAAAATGTCACATCACTCCCCAAAGGCATATGCCAAAGTTTATATGAATGACTTTATCATTTTTCAGTGTAAGAGTGAAAATGATATATATTTTTCCTTAAAAATGATAAGTACGACGTGAATATTATAATATTTTAATTTATTTTACATATATTAATTAATATTTTCCTTATTTCCTTCTATGTAATGTGTATATAAAAAATGAATCAAGCCGCTTTGCAAGGTTGTAATTCACCACACACATGAAGGAGGTTATCATTTTTCTAATGGAAAAGAGTGTATGAAATGCATATCTGATACAGCAAATACATATGTATTATTATTTTATACATATCTTATAAATATATATTATATTATTAATCACACACAACTATTAGATGTGTTTATGGAAGATGGGCCACATCGGTTAATGAGACGATACCTCACCATATACATGAGTAATACTATATATTCCCATTTGAGGGATGAGGAGATGATTATAGGTACAAAACATAATATATTATCATATAAGTTTATTTTAGATACTATTTTTATTATATAATAATAAATTATCAATATTTTATGGTGGTGTAAGAATAATAAAATGAAAAGGCATAGTTTAGAATTTTATCTCTTCATGGACCACCTCATTAGGATTATTCCTATGATATTATTATAAAGGATTTATAAAAAATAGAAAGATTAAAAAATGATATTATAGTTTTTTGGTAGTGATTTGTGTATTTATTATCTGAAAAAATGGGATTATGTTTTTATTTAGATTGGAGAGGGGAGTCGATTTATAGGTGAGGTGGGTGGCACACCTGTAAATTATAAAATAAAAAATCCATACGCATGTTTTCACTTTCTAAAGGTGAATCAAATAGAGAATTATTATGTATTATATTGGATATGGTCTATATAGGTCCATAAAATAGGTTTTATACATGTTTTTAGTTCATTTAAATCCTTGTATATTTATTTTAACCCATAGTAAATAAAATTTTAACTTAACTAAGTTAAATAAATTATTTTCATTGACTCATAATTTTGGTAAAACATTAAGATTAATATATTATAAAATAAATATTATTATTATTATTCAAAATATAAATATAATTTCAAAAAATTCCATTTTTATATGTGTAAAAATACAATTTCAAATTTATCTTGCAGACGTGATGAAGAACTAGGTTTTCAAAATGGAAAAAGACAAAAGGATTACAAAGTTTTTATATGGAAATTAAATGTGAAAATGATTCTAAGGACATAAATTAGAATCGTAGATATATAATTTAACAATATTAATTTAAAAAACATTTAATATATAATTTGACATTATAATTATTTTAAAAAAATTCATTATTAACATAAAATTTAGTACATTGGATTGTTCATAAAATAATGTAACTTTCATAATGAATTTTAAAAATTATCCATTAGATAATTTAACATGTAGATATAAAAAATTAATATTATTTGGATTTTTTATTAAAATGGTAAATATTATTTATCAATTATGAGATAAAATCACTATGGAAATAATTTTTTTAAAAAATACATTTTTCAGAGAACATATCATTCTCTTTATAATGTTTATAATTGTACCTCTAATAAATTGATATAAATTTTATTTATATAATACATGTTTAAATAAAACAATTATCATAACAAAGTCATTACATCTCATACACACTAATTTAATGACTATGTTGTGAATGTAATTTTTAAACAGTAATATTCTAATATTGTATCATGTTTTGATCAAAATAGATTTAACATGTATGAAAGTTATTGAATAGAATGATTTTTTCCAAAAATAAAAATATCATAATGTCTCAGGATGTTATAATAACATTTCATGATAGTTTTATTATCATAAATTTAATAGAATATGATATTATTAATTTAAAATATTAGGGTATTATATTTTATCCCCTTAAATAAATTGCATCCTCATTATTTATTCTCGATATCTGTAATAAAGTGTTTTTCATTGGAAAATATCCTTCCAGAAAATGAACATCATAATAAGGGTTAATAAATTAATATCATGATTAGATTGTACAAAATTATTAGAATCATATTAATAATAAATAAATAGGTTTTTAATACATCGGAAATTGGTTAAATTTGAAGATATATCCATCAAATAAAAAACTAAATAATTATAAAGAGTGATCTATGTCATTGATTATAAGAAAGTGAATAATCACATGAAAGTTATGGACCTAAAAAGAATAAATCTCTGATGATATTTTTATATTGGGATAGATAATTATTTCATGATTATCATACTTAACTCATTTATATCAAATATATCCATTAATATTATCCTTATTAACTTTTTTGTAATGTGTTAGTGAAAAACCAATCGCATCGCTTCATGTGGCATAGTTCACTATCCAAATGATTTACATTATCATAACCCCTATGGAATTGAAATAAAAAGGTATACATGATATTGTAACTTAAATGTTATTACTATCCAATAATTATCAAATACTTATTTTATATCCTTAATCTTACCCAATATTGACAGGTGTTGATGGAATACATGTAACATCATTTAATGAGACTGTAGTCCTCCATATATTATAGTGACATTCTGGTTTCAAATTTCAGGGAAGGAGATATTTTTATTAGTATTTACCTTAACATAAAAACATCAAAATATATGGTAGATAATTTTTTATCATATAATTATAAATTTATTTTATTTTGAGGAAATTAAAGAAGAAATGAAAAAAATCCATAGTTATATATTTGATATCTTTTCATTCCACATCTATAAAATTATATCTATAAAATTCCTAATATATATTTAAAATTAAAATAAGACGGGATGAGTGGATGTATGTTGGGATGTTATTTTTATTGTACTTGGATGAGCCAAAACAATTTCATTACTTCAAAAAAATATGAGATATGATGGCCTTTTATAAGTGATGTGGTTGGAAGACATGTATTTTGTGATGTGGAAAATTTGAAAATGATTATTTTAAATGAAAAAGGTAGTAAAATGGAGTATTTACAACAATTAAACATTACAAGTTACACCCATTAACGTAAAATTTATTCTAGAACCTTTTAAAGACATATTTTCATTTATATTTTTATATTAACCTCCGTTAAAACCACTTATTCCATAAATGCAGTAATTAATTTTTATTTTTTTCTTAATTAATTATGGAAAAAATTAGGTTTACCTTATTATATTATATATATTATAATTATTCATAGTATAGATTATGTTTTTCAAAATAAAAATCATATAAATTAAAAATATCAATTTAATTTTAATCATACCAAAATGATGAACAATGGGGATTTCATCGAGAAGAAGTAAAAGGATTACAAGGTATTTACATGAAAGTACAGTTTTAAAATGATTCTAATGAAATAAATTTTATTAATATATATATATATATATTTGAAATAATGTCACCTTGAAGAAATAGAACATAATATGTTAATTTATAAATAATTTAAACAAAAATGATGTTTTCTATTTAAATTTATTATATCTTAATATTCAAGAAAAATTAATATTTTCCCAAAATTCTAAATAATACACCCTATGATAATTTTGTAATTTCGATTTAAAAAATGTACATAATTTTTTAAAAAACATTAATTTTATCAACATATTTTTAAAATATGTTTTAAAAAAGTTAAAAAATAGTTTTTTAGAAAAATATAGTTTTTAAGAATATATTTATATACTTTAATCCATATTATTTAGAGAACACATAAGAAAATTTAATATAGTCGATTGAATATAAACTCTAAAATTTCACTAAAATATTTACCCAATAGTGGTTTTTTATTTATTGAGGAAAACATTATTTTCTGCAAAACAATAGTTTTCTAGAAAATGATTTCCATTATTTTCAAAATAATTTTTTTACTTTGTTTTTAATTAATTTTCTTCCAAATATGTAATTTTAAAAACACTTTTAAACTATATATATTCAAAAAAAATTAATTTCATATGAACTTGGGTGATCTAATAGAGAAAATCTCCGAATTTTGGCTATAATTAACAATTTCAGAACATACAGTTTGCAGTACTGGTATCAATTTTTACAAAATAATGGATTGCATGAAATGTCAACATATTTTATGAATAGTATCCCTCCACATATATGGGAATTATTTAACAATAAAGGAGTATTATATTTCCCTAATGGTAAAAATAAGTGGTATTTTTAACAATATTAATGATCGGACTACTATCAGGCTTTTTGGAGTTACAGACATGACAAGGAAAGCACTAATTCTCAAGTATCTATGATAGATCCATATAATAAATACATGCGTCAAGGTAAAAATTTATTTTGTAGATTTTGACATGGTAGGGACCTATGGTTGTGGAGGTGTATTCTGGGCACATCATGTATTTTTTAACGTGTGATTTTATAACTACACTAAATTTAGAGAGTCCTGTAAATTAAAAAAATAGGGCTATATTATATATAGTCTCATATGAAATACAATACAATTTTAATTTATTATGGGTAGAGTCGAACTCATTAATTTATTTTAAATCCTTGGCAACATAAAATAAGGAATGTGCCTTGGAAAATACTATCCGATTAGAATGATTATCTTATCAATTTCACACGGCTCTACATGGCTTTCTCACATGCATATAGGGAGTCAAATCTTGTTTCATATATTCTATAAATGAATAATCTCACAGATATTACCATGATTTTTTACTTTATGAATAATGATTATTTTGTTCCTAGTGTGTATGAATATATGTCCATATTAATAAATACAGATCATTCTAATTACCACTTATAATGAATGACTATATATACATTCCTATAAAATATTTTCATAGGACTGAAATTGAATAAATCATATATATTTGGTAAAACATGTGAAAAAAAATAATCTGATAAATTTTTATTTTATATGAATTATTTAATCTTTTTTGTTCTCTGATAAGTTTCTACATAATATATTACACAGAGGGATAATTTTTTTATGTCTGAAACAATAAATATTATCTATTATATATTGAAAAGGAATCCCTTTAATATATAGTAAAAAAGGATAAAAATGGTTACCCAATATTGAAAAATATTCATGTGGTGAAGTAAAATTTAAATCAATTAAACCTCATCCACATTTTAAATTTAAATAGTCTATAAATAGTTAACCTTATAACCCTTAAAAAATTAAAAATTTATAATGACACTCACTAATAATCCTAAATTAACTTATCACTAACCACCCAAACATAATTTATATTTAATTTTCAAATTATGAACATGTGAATACCTTAATCATGAATTATTTTGAAGCATGGTAATAACTTGAATTACCATAAAACCTTTTCGAAAAAATGCATGATTCCTTATTCCTTACATAAAACCGATATTGTTGTATATGTTCTTTAAATCCAAAAAATATAGTAATATACATCAATGATAGACGAAACCACATTAAAAATAAATCATTAATCAGTTCTAAGGTAATTAGTATGATCCAGTTAACTTATTCATATTCAATAACATTTTATCCATAAATCAGTATCTCGTCATTCAAAAAAATATTAATGGTTATCCTCTCTTAATTATAATATCACATTTACATTAAATAGAAATTATATTCCATTGATACAGATTAATATATTTTTGAGAATCCATAACAACATATATAAACTAATAAATTTCTATATATTTTATACTATATTGATATGAATACCATAATAATTCAACTATACCACTTCCTTCAAAAATAATAAAATAGATTACATCTTCATATTATTACATATGTATTTCCTTTTATATTCCATTCATAGTATCTTACTCATCATCAAAAAAAATTATTCATAACCCCTTACAAATTCTATTCATTATCTTTCCACTTTGGACAATGATTTTCATAAAGACCATACTATCCACAATTAAAACATTCAAATTTTGATGATACCCTAAGTAGAAAATTATTCTAACCTATTCCCATTTTGAAAATTTTATTTTAAAATAATGTTACATGAATCATTCCTATTTTACACTATAAAAAAATCATATCTTTCCTCATAGAAAATCCCTTGTGTGAATCTTCCAATATTGACTACGCATAAGAAATTGAATATTAATTCATCCATGGTGTCCACTACTAGAACTCTCAGCGAATTATATAATTATATTTTTGGGGATTTAATGAGATGGATATGGTGGAAATTCTTAATAACGTTTCATGATAGAGGAATCAGCATAATCACTAAATCCTTCACTCCAATTTTTTTCCCATTTGTTTTCTCCCCATAAAATTTTCAATCATATTCATAGTTAGAAATGTTTCTTAATTCTCAAATCATTGTCAAAAACCATGAATCATAGTGTAAGAAACCCTAATCATTGTGTAATATCACAAAATCATGAAAGAATAAATTATATTATGTATAAATCATGACATATTTCTTTTTTTAATTTCTGAATCCTTGGGTTTATCCCTGTCTATTGATAGTCATCATGTTTTTTAAATACTTCATTATGGTTCAAAAAGAGTTATTGAATTTTCAAACCATATCCGCTAGTAGTGGCTAACCCATTCTATAAAAACGTATGTTTTCATGAACCCTATGATGATTATGTTGGCATCAATGCCCAATTTTTTGAGTTATTAACATGATGTACCTCTATTCTATATCCATATCAACTTATTTTATCCTCGAGAGTATTTAACTTCCTAGAAACCATACACCATAACCGTTACTCAAATTTACATACATTTTCCAATGCATAATATATTTATAATAATTTTACTTATTCATATCCCAATAAATATTTTTATAAGTATCCCTGGGGTTTTCACTAAATTTATCTCATCCCCGATTTTCATGGAAAAATATGACTTTCCTATGATACCTACTTTCTCACCACGTGTTTATGAATAATTTTATATGATATTTTTCTGATTAAGTGAATAAAATTTATTAAAATAGATTCTGTTTTTAAAATAAGATTTATTTGTGTTATCTAATAAGGTAAAAATAATTTTTTACCATAATGAATAGTAAAAAATGAAAAATGCGTTTACTGTGGGGAAGGAAATAATGGGTTCACTAAGGGGGTTAAACTAGAATGATAAGGGTTAAATTTACCTCAAAACAATTATAAAATATATTTGTTGTTCGTATTTAAACATCATCATGACTATCTTACAAATCATATAATTTGTCTATTTTTTAATATATAAAATTTGGTTACACCTTTTTCAATTCAAAAATTACAAGTTTCCCACTCACCTAACTTATAAATGGCTACCCATACTCTTATCCTGATCACAAATTCTAATGATTTTCGTTCATCTAATAAAAAAATGTATATTTCAAACATAAATCCCCTCATAAAAGATTCCATGTGTGGTTTAGAAGTTTATTTTAGATATACTTTAGGTATAATCCTAGATAGATGGTCTAAGAAGAGTTAAAATTCATATTTATATGTTTTTCTAGTATTTCATATTCTACCTTTTTTAAATATTTTTTTAATATTATATAATAAAAAAGTTATCTAAAATATAAATTTATTTAATTAAGTTAATGTAATTCTCTATATTTATATTTTTTTACCTCATATAGGAAACGATAAAGTTTCTCATATGTATGGTAGACTAACACCTCGTGAACTAATGTAATACATTTTCCATCAATGCATCCCACAATTAGGTATAATGATGGATATAAATTATATTTACAGAATATATAAATAAAATTATACATATTGTTTCAATATATCATAATTGTATTTACCTTCCATTCCATTGGGGATACCATAATGATAATTAATATATTTTATATAAATGATGTAATTTTTTATTAATGACATTTTTATCATTCATAAAGGCAAATATATTATTTTTTTCTTACACTAAAAAATGATAATATTGTTCCTGTATGTTTAGTCTATCCCCTTCATGGATCGATGTGAATCTTTTTTCATCTCCACGCCCCATGGATGATATATATATATATTCTAAATTAATAATGTGTTATATATTATATTATTATAATATTTAAATTATTAAATATTATATAACATCTATCTAAAATTTTCATAAATAAATTGAATCATTACTGAAGAACACATACCACCTATTGTCATCCAGATTGCAACATATTTCTGTTTTCATAACCATATTTCATTATAAGATTTAAAATTATAATTTATGAATAAATAATATAATTATTTCATGATTATTGTTCTGTATATGTTTATATAATGAACTCTTTGACCATAAGCAACCAATAAAAGTCAATTTATGAAAATAATCCAATTGTTATAAAAATGTAAAATATAAATTTAATTGATTAAAAATTAATATATAACTTTCTAACAAGTTAAATATAAGTTATAAATAAAATTAAAAAGACTAGTTGGAATGTAAAAAATAGAATATGTTTACTATTCACGATGATAATGAATGTATGCGTTGTTTTAGACCTAGTGTAAGGTTTTCCTATCTCACCTTTACTACTGTGAGACATATCCATATTGACCACTTAATTCTATTATGTGGTGTATATACAATCCATTTTGATATTTAATATAATGAATATATTTATATTCTTCATATTTATGGTTTTATTAGTCTTTAATTTTTATTGGGGAAATGATACAATATTTACAAAAGTGGTAATGAATATTTCACAACCTCATCATTATTCTAGATTTTTTTTATTTAAGTCTACCATGGGTGAATAATGTTATATTTCACTATTATACTAAATATATTTTTACCCTATTTTGATTCAGGTAGTTTGTCAATTAATGGTATCTTTTTTACCGCTTTGGTACTTTAAATAATAAAAAAATTTATTTTCAATGTAATTATTACATTATTTATCTATTTGGTTGAAAATAAATTTTATTTCAAAAAATATTTTAGAAAAAGGATTTAACACAACAAAAAATAAATACATAAAAACATTTTTACCCATGATTTAATTTTTATGTAACATTTTGAATGGAATCTTCTTGTATTTTTCTGATCAAGGAACAATTATTACCTGTTTTCATTGTAAATGGAATGGTATCTTTAAATTATTCGATATGTATAGAATTACCCAAAACTATGAAAACATTTTTTTGATGCTTTCATTAAAATTTTATGAGGATATTTTAAATAAAAAAAATTTCCTTAATTTTTCAGAATTATTAGTTTGAGAATTTTAATTTCAATAAAGAACATTAATAATTTTTCTTTGAATTATCATGATTGAATATAAAAGGAGTGATTTTAAATGAATGTTATTTTATATAAAGAAATTTTCAAGTGTTATTTCAAAATAGTTTTCTATCTTATAATAAATCAAATTTTTTTATTAATATTTTGTGAGTATATAAAAATATGACGCAATAATTATTATTTTAAAGATTATATATTATACTTCTAATTGGGGATGTACTATATTGATACTAGTAATTTTATTGAAGATGGATTTTGATTATGATTAATTATTAGGGTAACAGTTAACATTTCATATGATAATTTTTAAATATGAAATTTTATGCTGATTGTGTTTCAAAAATTTCATATATAGAATACATTTTACATATTATGTGATATAGGGGATAACTATATCTTGTATATGAGTCAGTAAGACTCATGAAAATAACATAATTGGGTTTTTGGAAGAGGCCTTCTGCAATAATATATATTATTTGGTATATAGCATCAACTATATTGGATGTCTCAGAATAATTCCTTGATATTATGATTTATATTTCCATCATTATAGATCCAATTATTAGGAATTCACTTATTGATATTCAATGTGATTATTTTATTAGTTAGATTATATCTGGTTATGTTTCATGCTCATGTTCATATTTATATGGAATTATTTGATAATTATATTTTTTTCGATATTACAATCATTTTATTTATTAAATGGTATGTTCTTCAGTTATTTACCTTACCATATTGACTACTCATTATTTATTTATATCGTTCACTATATAGTTTCCATTAATAAGAATTTGATCCCACACCTTTGGTATGTTTTATTTTCTCAAAGATAGAAGGAAGTGTGTAGTGAATGAAATTCTAGGATACACTAATGGGATAATTGTAATTAGAAATGAAATATTCTTTTAAATTTTATGTTAAAGATGTAATTGAATTAAAATTATATATATATTACTAAGACTAATCTAACTATTCAGTCCTTACTGATGAGATTCCTTGTATCATAAACTAATGTAATTATGATACCACGAAATTTTTGATACATGGATTAAGGTATCTAAAATTGTTGTAGGAGTAATTTTAGTTGAAAAATTTGGATCTCAATTTAGTAAAACATATATTATTAAAAAAACAGTATGGATTACTTTGAGGATAAAAATAGAAGAACAACTTAATGTTTTGGTGAGAAAGATATTCTGGGGAACTTATTTTCTATATATCTTCATATAGATAATTCTTGTAAAATTACACCAATCGTTATTGGATTTAGTCAATGGAGAATTGTTACTTGGCCATAACTGACATCTATAAGGCACCAAAAGAAAGAAATAAATTCCAAGGTAATCACTAAATATTTTGGAATAGTTTACCATTTGAACGTATAAAAACCCCAAACCAAAATTCTAAAAAACTATTATATGATTCATGTTTACAATATTATACAACAAATGGTAATAATAAGCTACGAAATGAAACCCAACTAAAACAAAAATATGTCCTTACAAAAATCAAACTAATAAATAGGGAGACTAAAGATCAAATTTCAAAGACTCCAAACAAATTGATCCATTGCTACCAACATGATTCAGGATCCAAGTACCTAATACTAGAAAATTTTTAATGATGTGTCTCTAATGTTATTTGATACATTAACTTTGTTGTGATATGATGATGAATATGTCATGACCCATCCTCGGGGACCGTTTCGTGACTACCCCAAGCCCGCCTTCCATAGGCCAGGGGATGGCGACTAGCACCAAGGCATAATTCTTGGTAAAAAGCGAAGGCATTGCCTTTGTAAATAAACAAACAACAAAATGAAATCAAGTAGAAGAAAACACTAAGTAAAAACTGGGTACAACAGTAAGTGTGGGGAAGTAAGTGGGCCAGAATACGAACCCTAACTAAAAGTAAAGTATAACTGAAAAAGAGAATACATCAATAGAAAAGTAAAGCCGCAACGTCAAGCCGTCCACTGGAAGTCCCACCTAAAGGGTGGGTACAGATAGCCTCCACATCTCCTCAGATCCAACCGTCCTCTCCGAGTACGCTCCGCCCAGTTGTCCACCTCGAGGTACCAACCTGCTCCTCATGCCTCAACTGCGATCAGTGTTGTCTGTCGTCTGCAACCAACACAACGTAGTACGGGCATAGGCCATGCAGGGGTGAGTATAAGCTACTCAGTAGGGACCCCGAGACCCCCTAAGGTCTCCCAGAATCCTTAAAGGATAATCCACAAGTTTAGATAAAATCACGAAGTAACATCCGACACCACATAGGTATATGCCAATACATATACCTAAGACATCAATTCCCGTTCGGCTCCAACATCCGATCCCAAGTACAACCCAGTCAACATAGGAAAACACTACCAAATACACATAGGAAAGCATAATGTAATTCACACAGGATATCAATTCAAACTTATCGAAGATAAGGATTGAAAATCCAGACTTAGCTCACACAGGTATACTTCTTCATGATGTCAAAACCACGGCTGCTGGAGAACTCCTCCTATGTCAAGTAAAGTGGGCCTGCCGTTACAACCAAGCGCTTCCCTCCATTGGTCTGCCATTATAACCAAGCGCTCCCCCACATAGGCTCCATAGGTACTCCTTATGCTGAGTACCGTAGGTCTACCGCTACATGCACGTGCTCCACCGTCGTGGGTCTGCCGCTACAACCAAGCACTCCCCCTCATAGCCTATAGAGGTACTCCTTCTGTTGAGTATCGCGGGTCTTCGGCTACTACAAAGCACTCCTCCGATGAGGGTCTGCCGCTACAACCAAGCACTCCCCCTTATAGCCTCAAGAGGTACTCCTTCTGTTGAGTACTGTGTGTCTGCCACTACTACCATGCTCTCCTCCACCGTGGGTCTGCAGCTAAAACCAAGTGCTCCCCACTGGGCTATCTGAAATACACTGAGTCGATAGATCAGCAGTCGTCAAGTCTCAGCCAGCTACTAGGTCACTGCACTCTGCTAGCTCGTCACCGGGAGGGTCTGCTCCACGAGATACCAGTCGATAATCCAAGTATCACGAAGTTCCATGAATAAGTATCTCAAAGGACTGCCTCGTCTTAGAGGTCTCAACGCAACAAACGGTGCGTTAGTCTGACGCCCGGTCTGTGAGTTACTAGCCTTTTCATCCTAGGGGCCCTTGTTGGTTTCGTGGGTGAATCAACCCGGACATATCACTACTGTACCTCGAACTCTCATAGGGTATGCTCATAGGGACCATTTCTCAACGTGATCACCAACGCCACTGATGGTTCGTCAAACAGACGTCCGCTCTGAAAGCTATCAGCTTTTCCGTTCCAGGGGCCCAGTTGGATTTCTGGTTCAATCCAACCCGGCCATTATCCAACTACATCCAAAACTCAAGTGAAGCATGAAAAAAGTTTCTTCTCATCAAGAAGAATCCATCAAAGTCGACAGCACGTCAATCGGTCATCCGGAGCTCATGTTATAAGCATTTGCACTCCGAGGGCATGGTTGGTTTCGTGTACGAACCAACCCGGCCGAACCCAAAGTACTCCGAAACCTTAGTGTAGTATACCGAAATGACCGTCTCGATCCAAGGATCGCATCGCTGCATACAGTGCATCGATCGGAGGTCCGAATCCCATGTTATGGGAAAAAGAATGTAACAGTCCGGTATTAGGGGGTTCGGGCCCAGTCCAACCCGGCCCAGTACCCCCTGGGTCGGCCTGAACTGGGTCGACCCGACCCGGGTCCAGGTCCGGCCCGGTCGGGGCGCGGCCTTGCCTGCCGGTCCGGCCGGGCGGCTCGGCCCGGTGCGCTGGCGCTGGCCAAACGGCCGCGCAAAGGGGCGCCACCCCCCTTGAATGAAACCGCGGCCCTGCGTGGGGCTGCCCCTTACCACTGGACGGGGCCGAGCGCCGCGTCCCGCCTCCCTCGGTCTCGCGCAGCCGCGACGGCCCATCCCGGCAGCACACCAGCGGAGTGTTCCGCAGACCAACGGATGAGCTCCGGTGGTCAGTTTTGCCTATTGTCTTCTCCAATGGCCCTCTCGGGACCGGTTCTTCACTGCGAAGACCTCAAAACGCCCGTGCTGCCTGTTTTAACATCACCCGCCGATCTGCACACCAATAACAAAGAGACGGTGGGTTCGGACTTGCTCGTTGGTCCGCACCCACCGCGTTAGCGGTTTAAAAAGGCTTCTGAAAATTTTTAAACACATGTTGATGATAAAAAAAATCACAAAGATTTAATTGAACCAAACCCCTATCACAAGTGTCGTCAAGCGAGGGTTCATCGCAGAATATCACATCAAAGAAAAAGGGACGTCACGGAAGAAGCGTCGTGGAAGAAGGGTCGTCGCGTCGCGGAGAATGTATTTGTCCCGTCGCATCGTCGATCTCTGAGGATCCAGCATTCTTGTCGACCTTCTTCAGAGGTCGGCGTTCTTCGCGTTCTTCTCATTCTTCGTGTTCTTCGTCGAGGAAGATGATGATCCTCAAGCCTCCCCTCTTTCTTCCAAACCCACTCAACACCACCAGACTAATAAAATAAGAGTCGTCTTATTTTATAAACACACAATTAAATGATTGAATTTCAAAAAGAATTGGAATGATCAATAAATTGAATTAATTTAGGAGTTTAAACCGCCCATTTAAAGAGGCATTTATTAACCAGAATAAACACAAGGGTTGACTTCATTAATAGGGGTGGTTTGGGTGCATTACTTAATTAAAGGAGGGGGTTTAGGAAGAAAAGAAATAATGGGGCTCATGTGGGCACCACCTCACAAATATCCTACCAAGTGGGTGGGATATTGTGGGTCCCACTTCCATCACTTAGCTTAGGTTAAACAACATGAAGTAAATTAAAAATTGTGCTTCCAATTTTTATTATATTCCTTTAATTAACCCCAAAATTTAAAAACCACACCCAAGCAAACACAACCTCGGAAAAGGTGTTTCTAAACAATTACCGGTGCTGCGATTCCATCGGTGCCCTCAGAATTCGATTCCGAACAACGGTTCAAAAGTTAGAAAAACCCGCTTGTTTGTTCACTGAATGTACCAGAGCTAAACTTCGGAAAATGATTTCGGGCACACCAGGCCTTAGAATCAGGTGCCGTTAGAAACTGCGTTCTTGTAAAATTCCAAAGAAAATTAAGAAAAAAAAATTCCCATGAATTTTACGGGTCTTTACATTACTCCTAACTCAAGGCTTTACGTCCTTGTAAAGATTTAAAAAAAACTAGGGTTACAAAAGCGGTATTGAACACGCATCTGAGCCTTCTGCTCCCATGTGCTCACCAGGAGGTCCCCGTGCTTCCATCTGATGCGCACTAGAGGAATCGACCATCCACGTAGCACCCACTCATGTTGATCCTCAATCTCCACCAGAACCACCGCAAAATTCTCCACATCGCCAACATCCAGCTCCTCTTGGTCGATGATATGCGAAGGGTCGAACACGTATCTCCTCTGTTGAGATACGTGGAAGTCATCGATCTCCTGGTGTAACTAAGGTGGATGGTTCAAGCGGTAAACCACCTCGCCTACCCTGCTGAGGACCTGAAATGTTCCACGAAACCTCATAGATAACTTGTCGCCTCAGCCACATCTCTGTAACTCATGTTGAGGTGAGACCCGTAGGGAAACATGGTCACCATCCTCAAACTGTAGTGGTCTCCGCCTCCTGTCAGCACTAGAATTTTTCCGGCTCTGAGCTGTCCTCATCCGCTCATGAATGACTTGGACCTTTCTGGTCCTACAAGAGCTTCTGAGATTTCTTCTTTGTCGATAAGAGATATCCGGTCTCATCCCCTGGATGAACCATGTTCTTCGCCTAATACAGTCAATCCCGACATGGATGATACTAACCCATACCAGGAATGATGTCATAAGGCCTTGACGCTACTACCAAGAGATCCAACCGTTACTCTCACCTCTAAGGTCTGTGTCACACTCTCGGCATCAGTGTGTGGTCATTGGGTCTCCTCCAGTAGGTATCTCAAAGTGAGGGTCAATTCAATGGTTTTTAAACTGGAACTTCTTTGTAACAACATAAAGAGAGGACATGAATGTAAACACCACAAGAAATGTGTCTTTTATTATTGTAGATTAAAGCACAAAGACACAAAGCATCTACAAACAAACATCAACAAACCTAGAAGCTGCATAAACAAAAAGTATCCAGGTATAGATCTAGTCCTGCTCCTGTGCATCTGTTCCCGGAGATCCATGATCGTAGGCCTCATCTTCCTGAAGATGACCTCTCCCATGTCCACTAGTTCCAATGCGGTTGGGGTGGACCTCCTGGTGGTGGTGGTGGCAACACCTCGAAGCGTCGTCCACCTTCAGCTGCACGGCCAGCTCCCCTTCCACAGTCTCCTACTCCATGTGGTCCGCCTCGATCGAACCTCTACCTATGCCGGGGAGGTCCTTCGTTCATCTTCTGGTCATCCGTATGGAGGGTCGGACAGTCACGAGCCATGTGACCAACCCCGCCGTAGGAGTAACACTGTCCGCTCATGGTAAGTCGTTGTCCACCCCAGGTGCCTCGCACAAAAGATCCTGTGTCATGCGGTAGACCACCTGTAGGTCTAGTCCTCTTGGACCCCTACGTAATCTCTCTACTTCCCACTACAGAAGACTCTGCCACTTGCCGGATAGTGGTGGGTCCTACTGCTAGAGACTACTCAGCAAGGAAACTCTCCACTAAGAGGGCTCGCTCCAACACCCTTGTTTGTGTCAGAATTCTGTGAGAAACAACTGAATCTCTGATCTCTCACCGGAGCCCCTTCTTGGAGGTTTGGGACATGAATAATTGGTCTCATACCATGTCCATCGAATAGATTGACAGATTGGTAAACCTCGCTGCGTACTGGGCTACTATCATACTGCCCTGCCGTAGCTGTAGCAGCTCCTGGATGCGCACCGCATAGAGGGTGGCTGGGACGAACTCTGAGCAGAAAAGGCTCTCAAAGTCCATCGAAAGGAGAGATGCCTCGTCGTGCACCTTGAGCCTCATGCTCCACCATCTGCCTGCTGTCGCGTGCTGGAGGCTCGCAGTAAGGACCACCATAAGGTTAGCTGCTGTACCTACTAAACAGAAACCTCATACAACTGCCTCCATCCAATCCTCGACTGCCTGAGGGTCCGTCTCCCCACAGAACCTGGGCGGTCGCTCACACTGAAACTCGTGCAGTGCACTAAGGTGACGTGCCCTATCAGTGGCTGGGGCTGGTAGCATCGGTGGCTCGGCGGGTAGAGGTACCGCCGGTGCCTCTGCTGTCAGAGGGCCCTGTACTGAGGCCTCATCGCTCAGTGGGATGTCGTCACACACAAATCTCGAAACCCTAGCTGGTTTCCGTCGTGGGGAAATCATAAAAAAATAGGTGCGCCATAGTTAAATGGTATACCTGGTGACCTGACACAAAGTAATCACAAGGAAAACTTGGAACTCACATGCAATCAATGTTTTCGTGCATTTTGTCAGAAATCAGATGTCAGGGTCCTGGTGTACGGATACATCGGCCGCCACACCAACACCGGACTCCCTGGACTGATTGCAACACTCAATACTCTTAAAAATGTTGCTTCACATTGAAAAAGATCAGATTCCTGAGTTCTGAAGTCGAACTGAACTCCTCTAATACTAATTTTTCACGACTCGTCCTCGGGGTCCATGCCGTGACTACCCCAAGCCCGCCTTCCAAAGGCCATGTTCTGGCGACTAGCACCAAGGCATAATTCTCTATAAAAATGGATGACATTGCCTTTGTAAAGTAAAAAAACACCACAGAGAAACAAGTAGAAGGGAACACTAAGTAAAAACTGGGTACAACAGTAAGTGCGGAGAAGTAAGTGGACCAGAATACAAACCCAAACTGAAAGTAAAGTACTATTGAAAAAGAGTGTACAACAACAGAAAAGTAAAGCCGCTGCGTCGAGCTGTCCACTGGAAGTCCCACCTGAATGGTGGGTACAGATAGCCTCCACAGATCCTCGGATCCAGTCGTCCGCTCCGAGTACGCCCCACCCAGTGGTCCACCTCCATGTACCGACCTGCTCCTCGTGCCTCAACTACGATCAGCACTGTCTGTCGTCTGCAACCAACACAACGTAGTGCGGGCATAACCCGTGCAGGGGTGAGTATAAGCTACTCAGTAGGGTCCCCGAGACCCCCTATGGTCTCCCAGAATCCACAAATGAGAATAAAAAAGGTAATATATAGTCACAAAGTAACATCCGACACTACTTAGGTATATGCCGATACATATACCTACGTCATCAATTCTCGTTCGGCTCCAACATCCGAGCCCAAGTACAACCGAGTCCACATAGGAAAATACATCCAAATCCACAGAGGAAAGCATAATGTAATCCACATAGGATATCAAGTCAAACTTATCGAAGATAAGGATTGAAAATCAAGACTCAGTTCACATAGGTATACTTCTTCATGATGTCAAAACCATGACTGCTGGGGAACTCCTCCTCAGTCGAGTATAGTGGGCCTACCGCTACAACCAAGCGCTTCCCTCCATGGGTCTTCCACTAAAACCAAGAACTCCCCCTCATAGGCTCTAGAGGTACTTCTTCTGTTGAGTACCATGGGTATGCCACTAAAACCAAGAGCTCCTCCGCTGTGGGTCTACCGCTACAACCAAGCGCTCCCACTCATAGCCTCCAAAGTTACTCCTTCTGTTGAGTACCGCGGGTCTACTACTACTACCAAGCGCTCTTCCGCCGTGGGTCTGCCGCTACAACCAAGCGCTCCACCTCATAGCCTTAAGAAGTACTTCTTCTGTTGTGTACCGCGGGTATGCCGCTACTACCAAGTGCTCCTCCACCGTGGGTCTTCCACTACAACCAAGCGCACCCCACTGGGCTATCGGAAATACACTGATTCGATAGATCAGCAGTCATCAAGTCTCATCCAGCTTGTAGGTCTCTGCACTCTGTTAGCTCTTCACCGGGAGGGTCCGATCAACAAGCTACCAGTCGATACTACAAGTATCACGAAGTTCCACAAAGATGTATCTCAAAAGACCACCTCGTCTTAGGGGTCTCAACGCAATTGACGGCGCGCCAGTCAGATGCTCGGTCTGTGAGTTACTAGCCTTTTCGTCCTAGGGGCCCGGTTGGTTTCGTGTGCGAACCAACCCGGACGTATCTCTACTATACCCTAATCTCTTATAGGGTATGCTCATAGGGACCATTTCTCAACCTGATCACCAACCCCGCTGACAGTTCGTCAAACGAACGTCTGGTCTGAAAGCTATCAGCTTTTCCGTTCCAGGGGCCCGGTTGGATTTCAGGTTCAATCCAACCCAGCCATTATCCAAACACATCCAAAACTCAGGTGAAGCATGAACAACGTTTCGTCTCATCAATAGGAATCCAACAATGTCAATGGCAGGTCAATCGGACGTCCGGAGCTCATGTTATAAGTGTTTCCGCTTGGAGGGCCCAGTTGGTGTCATGTACGAACTAACCCGGCCGAACGCAAAGAACTCTGAAACCTTGAGTTTAGTATACCGAAACAACAGTCTCAATCCATGGATTGCATCTCCGCTGATGGTGAATCGATCGGAGGTCCTCATACCATGTTATGGGAAAAGACCGTAATAGTCCGGTATTAGGGGGTTCGGGCCCGGTCCGACCCGGCCCGGTACCCCCTGGGTTGGCCCGAACCGGGGAGACCCGAACCGGGTCCGGGTCCGGCCCACATGGGCATGACCTCACCCAGCTGGTGCGGCCCGGCCCGGCCTGGGCGCGGACCGGCCTGGCGGTCCGGCCGGGCGGCTTGGCCAGGTGCGCTGGCGCTATCCATACGGCCGCGCAAAGGGGCGTCGCCCCCTTGAACGAAACTGCGGCCCCGCGTGGGGCCAACCCTTGCCACCAGACATGACAGAGCACCGCGTCCCGCATCCCTCGGTCCCGCATAGTCGTGGGACCAGCGGGGTGCCGCCACAGCGGCCCATCCAGGCAGCACGCTGGGCATCGCCGAATCCTAGCGGCCGGCCGGTCCAGGCCACCGCCTCCAGCCACCTGCACCGCCGTGCCGGTGAGGCGCACCGGTGGAGTGTTCCGCGGACCACTGAACGAGCTCCGGTAGTCGGTTTTTCGTGCTGTCTTTTCCAACGGCCCTCCTGGGACCGGTTCTTCACTGTGAAGACCTCAAGACGCCCGTGCGGCCTGTTTTATCGTCGCTCGCTGATCCACACACCAAGAATGAAGAGACGGTGGGTTCAGACTTGTTCGTTGGTCCACACCCACCGCGTTAGCGGTTTAAAAAGGCTTCCGAAAATTTTTAAACACATGCCGATGATAAAAAAATCACATTGATTTAATTGAAACAAAAACCCTACCTCAAGCATCGTCGAGAGAGGGTTCATCGTGGAATTTCACGTCACAGAAGAAGGGACGTCACAGATGAAGATTCACGGAAGAAGGGTCATTGCGTCGAGGAGAAAGCATTTGTCGCGTCGCGTCGTCGATCTCCTAGGATCCGAAATTCTTGTCGACCTTCGTCAGAGGTCGGCGTTCTTCGCGTTCTTCGCGTTCTTCATCGAGGAAGATGAAAATCCTCAAGCCTCCCCTCATTCTCCCAAACCCTCTCAACACCACCAGACTAATAAAATAAGATTCATCTTATTTTATTAACACACAAGTCAACGATTGAATTTCAAAAATAATTGAAACGATCAATTAATTGAGTTAATTGAGGAGTTTAAACCTCCCATTTAAAGAGGCGTTTATTAACCAGAATAAACGCAAGGGTTGACTTCATTAATTGGGGGTGCAGGTGCGTTACTTAATTAAAGGAGGGGGTTTAGGAAGAAAGAAACGATGGGGCTCGTGTGGGCCCCACCTCACAAATATCCTACCAAGTGGGTAGGATATTGTGGGTCCCACTTCCAACACTTTGCTTAGGTTAAACATCTTGAAGTAAAATAAAAATTGTGCATCCAATTTTCATTTTATTCCTTTACTTAACCCCAAAATTTAAAAACCACACCCGATCAAACGCAACCTCAGAAAAGGTGTTTCTAAGCAGTTATCGGTGCTGCGATTCCATCGGTGCCCTCAGAATTCGATTCCGAGCACTGGTTCAAAAGTTAGAAAAACCCGCTCGTTCCATCCCTGAACGTACCCGAGATAAACATCGGGCAATGATTCTAGGCACACCGGGTCTCAGAATCAGGTGCCGTTAGAAACTATGTTCTTGTAAAATTTCAAAGAAAATTAAGAAAAAATAAAATTCCCTTGAATTTTATGGGTCTTTACCGAATACCTATAAAATCACCCATGTTCCATATTAGGGGGATAGTAATGAGATTCAATAGTTTTTCCTCAAATGAAATCATTATTCCCCTAAGATAGAACATGAAATAATATTTATGTAGAAATATTTATATAATACAATTTTAAATACACGGTATCTGAATATTAAACAATTTACATACTAAAAAAGGTTTTATATACATAATAAATAACCATGAAAAGAGGCAAAACAATTCTTTGAAACCATTCATCAAACATATATTTCAGATTACCCATTTCATTACACATATCAACACATGATTTCCTAGGTGAAAATTCTATACTAATGAATGATATCTCATCGATTTACCAACACATCAAAAGGTAACCATATACTAGATTCCAAATGGAATACTCCGCATCCTCATGGTTATGTCAACGAATATGAAAACAAGACAATAAATATTTATAAAACCAAGATAAATCATTTGAGCCAAACCATTTCAATAAAACTAAATACTGATTGATATCATTTACAAAAAACCAATTTCAATAAATAAATCCTAATAACCAATTCTAAAATTATCATATTAAAATCATCCAATGAAGCACTTTTCATAATGGTCACACAATTTCAAAAACCCAAAATCCATCAGAAAAGAAATATTACACCATCAGTTTTACATAAATTTCACAATGTTTTTTATTTAATTCATTAAATTTAAAACTCATACATATTTGTCTTGTAATAGGAGTTCATATTAAAGGATATTGTATCTAAAACAATGGTGAAAATAAAGAATTCCATGTATTGTTTTTAAACAACCTTGTTGAATCTCTAAAAACAGACATTGTATCTTAGTCCATAACATCCAGAAAACCAAATATTATCATTATTTACATCATGTATCTTATATTTGTCCATTATGTATTAGATCTTAGAATATTATAGATGTAAGTAAAATATATCTATGAAAAATACAAACCATGTAGGCTTACCCCACAATCTAATCTTCAATGCACAATGATTTTCCAATAGGACACTCCCAGATCAAAGGGGAAAGTCTATAAAGTCATTTGTGAGGTGGAAAAAGTGAGTTAGGCTCGAAAAAAGGTAAAACAGTTGTTTACAGAAAAATTTGAGTGACATGAACTTTCAAGGATCTAATATTTAACTATACATAGTTAGTCAGAAGGTTAGAAAAATCTTGCAATAACCATGAAAATACCTATGTCCCCAAAAGTCTCATATCTCTAAGGTGTCCCAATGGTTCGGCAAAACCAGGATTCTATCTACTCACCTACATAGACCTCCCTTCCTGACATTTCATGATTTCCTATTGATGTTTTACAGTTTCAACTAATCGTTCTCAAACTATAATACTTTATATAAGGCCAAAACACCATCCACATGTTCCTCATAACACCTTAAAATTTCATCCAAACAAATTAAATAATTCAAAAAAATATACTAATGATAACTTAATTGAAATTTTGGGTTCCAAATTCTCTAAAAAATCAGCCTTTCTATCCCTATAATGTAGAAAACACTATAATGACAAAATATTTCAAGGAATTTCTCATCCATTTAATTCTCACATTCCCAATTCCCATCCAGAATCCAACAAGGATTAAAAAAATGCACTATAATGATTATTTTCCCATGAAATAAATTCTCATTACTATAAACAATAAACACTATCCCATGAACCAATGATGAATTCAGTTATAGGTCAATACGATCTTATATAATCATATAGAAAGGATTATAATAATTCATTTTCAAATAAGATATATGAAACACACTATGAATTTCACTGAACCATGGTAAAAAATACTACCTCATTGTCACCTCACCAAAACATTTAATTTTCTAAAAATGGCCTATGTATTGAGAAGATAACATTACATTCTTCCCAAAATGATGATGTCGATGCCTCAGAGTTATTATAAAGAAGACATAAAAACATCACATTGAATGATAATATATGAAAATTATAACCCACATACAACTTTTGATGACTCTGATCCGTCTCTATTATCATCCGGATCAACATAATCTATTATGTTGTATCATGTAAAATTATATCCCAACTAGTGATGTCTCATCAATTTCCACCAGAAAAAGTGGAGAAGAAAATTGATTGTTCTACAATGCTTCAAAATAGTACACACATATCAAGGCCTGATTAGTGTTATTATAGGGGAAATACACAAATGGAGTGTGATCCTCCCATGATCCACCAAAATCCATTATATAAGCTTGAAAAATGTCTTGTAATGTTTTCATCATCCTTTCGGATATCCCATTGTTATAAGGAGGATACAAAATTATCATAATCTACTAATTCCCAAGGAAATGCTATAAGGATTTCTTAAAATGAGTTACAAACCATAAATCTATATATTATATAATTGAAACTGGAATTCCAAAACTTTTTCCACATCATCGATATATTTTTTTTCAAGACCACCACTGAATGAGATATGTGAATATGGATGAAATGGGATGACATATTGTGTTTATCCTAGATAACCCATATGTCACTGTATTTTTTAACCATCATTGGGAGACCTATTAGAAAATCCATTATAATTTTCTCCAAATAAAAAATTGAAATTTGTTTGGGTTACAACATACCTGATGGCCACTGGTGCCTTTATTTAACTAGATAATGGGTGAGTAATCTAAAAACTAACTAAACCACATTGCATTTCATATTGACCCAGAAAAAATGTTCTGTCAATATCTTATATATCTTCTGTATTCCAGGATGAGAAACCCATCTAAAATTGGTATAATCTTGGAGATTTTGTTCTTGAAGACCAATATTATTGGAATTTTATTTTGAAACAACAACAATTAATTCCCATCGAGCCTCTAACCCTCAATGGAATCCCAAAAATTTAGAATTTACATAATTGAAAAATATTACGTGTCACATATTTGGGTGTATTTAACCATCTTTACCGAATCAAGAATAATGGAAACAAAAAATGAAAACAATTACACTACCTTTATCTTCAAAATCAATGTGCATGTTGACTATTATCTATATTATCTTCCACTGATATGAAGATTTTTTTATCAAATTATATATGAATTTATTCTTAATTCATCTTAAAATAAATTGTCATTAACAAATGTATACATCATGAAAATGTATAACATTTTTATATTCTTCATCCATCATCAATGTCCCAGATTAAAAAATCTCTATTATAAAATATTTTTCAACATATTATGATGTAAAACACTAATAATTTTTCACCAATGATGTATTAATGTCATGACTTCAAAGAATGTACTACATCTTCTAACACCAAATCAGGTTTTCAGTATTATTTAAAATGAAACCATAACTTTCGTGAGACATTAGAAGCAACATGATCTTCCAAAATGATAACACAATCTATAGCGACAAAAGCCTTTTATGTATAATATCACATGATTTTAAGAATAATTATACATCAGAGTACAGGACATGGGTTGTTAATTCTACGGTCTTGAAAGACTATGTATATAAACCATAAAAAGGGGACTAAAAAATTTCTTTATTTAATCTCCATAAGGAGATCCTAACTTCTTTTGATCCCTTACATCTGCATAGGATAGCCTGGAAAAAACATAAAAAAATGGATGAGCTAAAAATCCCAATAAGGGAATTAACAAAATTATACAACTTAAGCACAAGAGTTTGTAAGCATGACATATTGATAACAAAGCATGGAACATATGAAATCATATCATATAACTATGTGATCATATAAACATGGAATCATATAAATGTGGCATAATCATAAAACATTTCTTTAGTACAGGTCAAGGCTAAACACCAATCATGTATCCCATTTTAGTATGGGTCATGACTAACAGCCAATCCCATTTCACATCACATATAATGAGGCATAACTTTACCCAACGCATTGGAGTGCTATCTGGGTGCACCCATCTAATATTTTTCATGAATATTCATTCCACATAAATATTATTACAACATAAATAATCCTTCTACATAAATATCATACATAATCAACCGTTTATAATCATAAGGATACCCATGGAGAGATTTGGGTAGAATATTGTAAAGGTACATGGTTTGAGGTGAGTGAAGAGATAAGGGAGTGATGGTGTTTTTTATAGTGGAGGAGGGAAGGTATTTCTCAATATAAAAGTCAGTAATTAAATACATCCCTACAAGACCAGGAATAGTTAGTCTCCCATGACCATTAATAGTAAATGGGTGATGTGAATTCGAAGCAAGGGTGGTGACATCAGCCATGATACTAGGAATAGTCTATTTAGCTTATAATTTATATATACGGTAAATTACCATATTTTACTATTCATAAAAAATTCATGTATTTTATGAAAATCTCAAAAATTCACCTTTACCATTCTTTAAAATGTAAAATTAAAAAATAAAGTCCATTTTTCAAAAATTGTTCTCTAAATATTATTAATTTAATATATAATTACAATCATAATTTATTATTATAAACTTTTTTTAAAATATTCATTTACTTATTTTAAAGTATAGGTATCTCATACATTCGAATTGAATATTATTTATATATTATCATAGGTAAGGTTAATATTCATTGGGGTATACAACTATTCATAAGGGTGTGTTACTATTCATAAGGGTAGGTTACTATTCACCAAAAATTATGTTTTCCTTATCGAACACCAAATAAATAACCGATCACAACAGTGTATGTAATATTTTTTAAATTTCTAACACAGAATTGACAAAATTATGTTTAAAGGTCACATAGCACATAGTAGTTCATTATGTTTTGTTTTAATGTGATTATATGTCATATTTATAAGATAAGAATTTACATTTATAAATAATTGGGTCATTATATTCTTCCCTCCTTATAAAATTTCGCTATCGAAAATTTGTTTTACATTCAAAGACAAAAATAGGTGTGGGTAATTTTATTTAATTGCTTCCTCCCATTCCTATGTTTCCTCTTCATCCTTATGGTTTTTCCATAGTACCTTGACCATATGTGTAGTATTATTGCATATAACTTTGTCTTTATGATCCAAGATCTTCACTGGATGCTCCTTGTAAAAGAGATCATCCCCCAACTATACCGCCTCAGATGATAGTACATGTGAATGATCATGTATGTACTTCTATAGGAGGTATACATGAAAGGCATCATGTTCTTTTGACATGGTAGGTGGAAGTGACATTTGATTTCCCACAACTCTAACTCGATAAAGGATCTTGAAAGGGATATGTACGTGGGACTTAGCTTCCCTTTCTTTCCAAACCTCATGACCTTCTCCCACATTGATATGCACAAAAATACCAGGTCCTCGGCTCTAAACTCAAGGTCTCATCGATGGTTATCCGCATAACTCTTTTGACAACATTGGGCTACTTTGATATGCTGCTGAATGGGTTTCACCTTATCCACCATTTCGTTGACAATTTCAAGTCCTATCAGGTTACAGACACTGACTTCATTCCAACATGTTGGTGTTTAACACCTTTTCCCATAATGGTCTTCATATAGTGACATTTAGATGCTTGAGTGGAAACTGTTGTTCTAGAAGAATTCAACTAGTGGAAGATTTTGGTCCCATCCTCCTTTGAATTACATAGAACATGATCTCAACTTTTATTAAATTGTATGAATTGTTCACTCATATTGGCCATCATTTTGAGGATGATAGGCCGTACTGATGTTTAGTTCAGTTCTTCGAGCCTATTGGAGACTTTTCCAGACTGTCGAGGTGAATCTCAGATCACTATCAGAAACAATAGATAGTGGTACTCTATGAATCCTTACAACTTCTTTGCTGTAAATCAGTACATGTTGTTCTAATAGTATGTCCACTCAAACTGTGATAAACTGAGTTGTCATTGAATGATGATCCACAATGACCCATATTTCATTATTTCATCTGAATGTCCTTGGAAGTCCATTGGCAATGTCTGTGGTAATGTTCTATCACTTATATTATGGTATAAGTAGTGGATACATCATCCCCTTATAATTTTTCCTCTCATCCTTAACTTTCTAACAAATCAGGCACATTGATGTATATTCGGCCATCTCCCTTTTCAAATTTTCCCACCAATAGTATTTCCAGATATCATGATACATCTTTGTGCTCCCTGGGTGGATAGAGAAGATCTAGTTGTGTGCATCATTCAATAGATCCTTATTTATCTACGGGTTGGTTGGTACACATAATCATGTACCAAATCATACTACTTCTTCCACATCAATTATGAAATCAGAGGATTTTCCATTTCAGATAGCTTCCACCCTTTTCTGAATTTCTATATCTTTTCATGGAGAATCCCTAATTTGTTTCCTAGATGGATGGTTGGCCATCCATTTGAGAAAGTATTGAAGATGTTCCTTCCTTAATGATTCTCATGTACATCCTTTTCAAATATAAGAAGATCAGATTCTTTTCAATTCTAATCAATTATAAAGATGCAAGATCCTTTCTACTTTGAGGTTACGCTACCATGTTTGACATACCACGATGGTAGTGGATTGAGCAGTCATAATCTTTAATGTAATCTATATATATTCATTGGCACATATTAAGCACATTCAATGTGAATATATATTTGAGACTCTTGTGGTTAGTATATATCTCACAGTTCTCCCCATAGAGATAATGCTGCCAGATTTTCAATATAAAGATCATAGATGCCAACACCAGATCATGCATGGGATAGTTTTTTCTCATGGATTTTCATCTTCCCTGAAGATTATGCTATCACATCATCATTTTTCATTAGCACAAACCTTAATACCTTCTTATAAGGATTGCTATACACCACAAAGTGTTCTCCACTTGTAGGGAGTGTGTGTACTGGTGCAGTGATAAGCCTCCTTTTCAACTCCTTGAAACAATATTTACATTCCTATGTCTAAACATACTTTACCCACTTCCATGTCATCTTGGAAATTTGGTTTGAAAATCGTGAAATTTTCTCCACGAATCATCGATAATACCCATGTGGACCCAAAAAAGTGTGGATGTCTATTACAAAAGTTTTCCTGGGCCACTCTTCAATTGCCTTATTTTTGAAGGGTCCACAGATATCCCATTACTGGTGATAACATGCCCAAAAAATGATACTTCCTCCATCCAAAACTCACATTTAATGTACTTTTCATACAACTTATCCCTTCACAATGTCTTTAACACAACTTTCCATTATTACTCATGTTCCTCCATAACCTTGGACTTTATCAAAATATCATCAATAAAAATCACCAAAAACCTTTCAAGTTAATCTCTAAAGACTCTATTAATTAAATCTATGAATATTTCTAGAGCATTAGTGAGTCTGAAGGGCATCACTTTGAACTCATAGTGTTTATAACTTATTCGGATGGCTGTCTTGGGAATATCTTCCTTCCTCACCTTTAGTTGGTGATACCCTGTCTGAAGATCCACCTTAGAGAAATAACTAGCCCAATGAATCTGACCGAATAAATCATCTATCAATGGCAGGAGATACTTGTTCTTTATCATGATTTGGTTGAGCTCACGATAATCATTGTAGTGGGGCATTGATCCATCCTTCTTCTTGATGAAGAGGAATGGGGCACCCTATGGTGAATCACTTGGGTATATAAAAAACTTTTCTATATTCTCTTGTAACTTCTTCTTCAACTATTCCAGCACTATGGTGGCCATTCATGTAAGGTTTCTTTGATATAGGCAGGGATCCAAATATTGGTTCAATTGAGAACTCAAACTCTAGATCCTAAGGAAGACTAGGAAACTCTTCAGGGAATACTTTAGTGTAATCCCCTACAATGGGCATGTCTTCAAGCATTATTCTCTCATCTGTCACTATCATTTGCGCTAGATATGCTTTCTCATTAGTCAGTAATATCCACACTTGAGATGATGATCATCAATTGGAATCATATTCCTATTTACACTGGTATATAATTGGAGGATTCCTCGATATGTGAAGTGCGATATCCCTTTCTCGACAGTTGATGTTGGATTTGTATAAAGACATCCAATCCATACTCAAGATAGCGTCGAACTTCACTAATGAAATTATAAAAAGTCATTTAGTGAGGTTCATCCCACAATAATTAATTAGGGAATAGTTATAAACCGTTTACATAATAATTTATCCATTTTTAGTTATCACATATAAATTTTCCTCCAAATTTTTAGGTGGTGTTTTATTAGTTTTACTTAACTTTCTAGAGATGAAAAAATTAGTAGAACTAGAATCAAATAGTTAGTTCACTATTCATGAATGAATATCTAGAGTACCTGTCATCACATCATTTTCTGGCTCTTGATCAGCAGTAGTGATATCATAATCCCTTCCTTGTTTCCTTGGAAGCTTTTGTTGATTGCCTCTAAAAAGCATATGCTTAGGGAAATTGTTAACATAATTCCCATACTCCTTATAGTTGTAACACTACACTACAGGCTGAATGTTGATCTGAACATTTTTTTATTGTTCCAAATTTGTGGGTTTTTTCATATCCCTTAGGCAATTCATGGCCAGATGACCAAACATTGCACATTTTAAGAAATATTTGGTTCCCTTTAGATAGTTACTGAGATGTATCATTCCATAATTTTTTCAATGGGAAAGGTCAGGATTCTTTCCATTGTGGTATTTTTTTGATGAACTACCCATGTTGTTCTCAATTTTCTTCTTTCTTGGAATTCATTTCACAAGACCACTAAGAGTCTCTAATCTATATTTCAACCTTGAGGCCACAACAGAAATTATTCTCTTAATTTTAGAAGTCTCAAATTTCCAATTCTTTTCATATACTCAGCTTTAGCCCACTAAATAAGTGATTCACCTTGATATTAGCGTTCTTGACATAGCCAGAAGCTTACCTTTCATTCCTTGTAATTTTTTCTTCAAATGCCCCGATGGAAACATATTTCTTTTTCGTGAGTCGAGGAACACTCTTCCCATCTTGAGACGAAGGGTTCGAAGAAAATATTTCATGAAAAACATCCTCTTGAATTCCTCCAAATCCATGGAATCAATTTTTTTGGGACATTATATTCATGATTTGTGTCCACCACTGATCAACTTAACTATAAAAAGGATAGTCTTATATTATAACCTTCTCTTATTATGAGTACTAGAGGATGCATAATATCTTTTCAATGGAGTTAATCCAGTGTTTGGATAGGAGTGGATCAGAAGATCCACTAAACATGGGAGGATTTTACTACATGAAGGATACTACAGAAACATTCTATTTCATTGGAGGAGGAGTGTGTTCCACATTATTCAATTTATTATTCATAACTCAAGCCAGTCGAGAAAGTACTGTCATGATGTTTTGAGCACCCACTCCTGTCATATCATGCATATCATTAGAGACATCATCACATTTCCTATCACATTGGTTGTTAGAACGGGTTCTTATATTCCCCACCATTAACTAAAAAAAACGTATAATTAGAGGTCTTGAATAGATAGATATTGGGAATAAAAAGAAAATATTGAACATAAAAGGATAAACTTATAAATATGAATTATATCCTAACATGAGATTCTTTAAGTTTAATCCTTTGTTATCCTTGACCTATTACAAGACTTATATTCTTATGAGATTTTTTCCCATAATAATGGTTTTCACTAATCTCATGAATCTACCAATACATACCCACTAGGATTGTTGTAACCAAGAGTTAATAAAGGCATGTTGTCATGTACCAGTATACCCTAGTTCAATTCCGAAACTCCTTGTCAGACTTTTCACTCTTAGGTATATCTGTGCCAGAGACGCCTCTACATGGTCGTATCAAGACAGGGATGTATTTTATTGATAAACAATGTACTCAATAATCACCAAAACATAAGACTATTTTTGTATACATAGTCTCATCCATAAGGTTCTCACTAAGGTTCTATATTCCTAATCTCTAAAAATAACTAAACCTCCCTCTAATACCAACATTAGTGACCAAGCCTTTTATATATAACATTACATGATTTGAAGCATATTTATATATTAGGGCACAAAACAAATATCGTCATGTATAATATCTTGGAAGGAAAGGTACATAAAACAGAAAACATCGAACTAAAAAAATTTTATTTAATCTCCATAAAGATCTCCTAACATCCTTTGAGCTAAACAACCCATTACGAGAATGGACATAAAGATACATCTTAAGCACATGAGTTAGGAGGAATAACATAGTGATAACAGATAATTGAAAATATTATATCATATCATATAATTACTGGATCATATAAACATGGAATCATATAAAATTATAATAATCATAAAAACGTTTTGTAGTACGGGTCATGTCTAACTACCAATCCCATTTCACTTTTTAGTATGGGTCAAGGCTAAACACCAATCCTATATCACATTTCATCTCGTGAGACATAACTTTATGCAATGCATTGGAGCGCTATCTAGGTTCACCCATATCATCTTCTTCATTAATTTTCTTTCCACATAAATATTATTTTTACAAAAATAATCATACATAATCAATTGTTCATAAACATAAGGATACCCATGGAGAGAATTGAGTACCACAATCAGGTCATAAAGTATAACCAATGAGTGCATCATGAAAGTGTCCATGAAATAATGGTATTAGAACATACATGGACATTCATAAAGTAATATAGTCAAATAACATGGTATGTGGTGACAAATTGAAGTGAAAACAGAAAATAAATTTATTTGAGAATCATTAGCATTAAAACATTTTTTTGCGGTTTTATGGAAAATACTATAGAAAATTTTAAATAGTAAAGAGGACATTATTCAAAATAAAACCTGAATTTAACCAAAATGGTTTTCATAATAAATATACGGAATTTATAAAGACTATGGTGTCTTAAAATAAACGATAGAGTGCACTTTATATTGGGTAAAATTTCAGGCTATTTTTTTAAAACGAGTGTTGTTTAAGGGAAGTATCGAGGCGGGATTCACTTAAAATCATGTATATCCCCAAAAGAGAATGAGATATAGATCATGGAAAAATATTTTGGATCATATAAATATAATGTATAAGTTTTACATAAAAATAAAAGGCATCTACATTTTGGTAAAATGAAAGATAGAGAAACCCAAAGAAATAATGGATGTTCAGGAAGAATCCATTATGGTTTATCGGCATGGTATCAGGTGTAACTAAGAGGGCTTGATGAGAGAGATAAGGGGTTTATAATAACTTATAAAACATTAGGGCAGTATTTTTCAGGTTTTAATACTTAACCCACCACATGGTATTACACAAAAAAGTCATAATATTATGAAAAATCTTGATTAAAAGAGAAAAGGAGAGGATCCCTTACCTTAAATCTGCTGGAGTTCTCCACCTGTTATTAATGGCATGAATAAACCAATTAGGATTATTAATTAATAAGTAAAAAACCTCTTCTATATTTAATTGATTTATTATAATCCTTTTAACCTCATTCAAGGCCTTCTTTATTAGTTATAAGGTTCAATTACATTGTTTAGGATCGTTTGTTTACTTGGTTATAAAAGATCAGTTCACTCGTATTCATGTTCAGATAAACCTGAAAAATGGAAGTTGTTGTCTAGAAATGAATTTATACGATTTTAGTGAAAATTATGGATATTAATTTTTTTAAATTTAATTTTTTTACTTTGACTGATGTCGAACAATTATATAAATCCATAGCGACAACTGTTTTTATTAATTGGCGAGTTTTATTACTAAGAACATGTTTTGATTTATAACTTAATACCATATGTACAAAAAGATTATAGAATCAATATTGAATATATTAAATTTATATAATCCTGTTAAAACATTTCAAAAATGGTCTCATTAACAGATTTAATGATGATAATAGAAATTGATATACTGTTGTCATGTGCTAAATTAGCATATCTCAAACTGTGCTTTCATTTCATTCAAAAAAATGTGAGCAAAAGATAGGAGATAATGAAGTATCACAATTGAATAATAGTATTCTAGTACAATAATTCTATAGGATTTGTGATACAATTTGGGTTAAGAGAGGTGGGGAAAGAAAAAAAATAAAAGATCTTAAAATTAATGAAGGAATTGGAAAGAGGAATTTACCTCTTGAGACTTTCTTCTTTGATAACCTCTTAAAGAGAGAGGTTTTTGTATTTTTAAGAGTATAAGAGATTTTGGACGTGGAGGAGGATATTGGTGAGAGATTTTGGTATAATATTGGAAAGGCACAAGGATTGAGAGGAGTGAAGAGAAGAGGGAGTGGGGGGTTACAATTGAGGAGGGAAGGAATTTATGAATATAAAATTCATTAATTTATTAATTCCCCACAAGACAAGAAATTATGAGTCTTCCATAACCAAGAATAGTAAATGGGTCATGTGAATTATAAATAAGGGTGGTTAAATCATCCATAATGATAGGAATATTCTATTTGGAAAATTATTTATATATACGGTAAATTACCGTATTTTACTATTCATTAAAAATTCATGTATTTTAGAAAAATATCAAAATTTCAATGTTACCATTTTTAACATGCAGAATCCAAAAATTAATCCATTTTCAAAAATAATTTTCTAAATATTATTAATTTAATATTTAATTATAATCATAATTTATTATTAAAAACCACTTTTAAAACATTCATTTACTTATTCTAAAGTATAGGTATCTTGTACTTTCAACATGAATATTACATATATATTATCATAGTTATAGTCAATATTCATTAGGGTATATCACTATTAATATGTTTGTGTTACTTTTCATAAGGGTATTTTACTTTTCACCAAAAATTATGCTTTTCTCATTTGACTCCAAATAACTTACTGATCACAACTGTGTAGGTCATACTTTTGAAATTCCAATAAAAGAAGTGAAAAAATTATGTTTAAAGGTTACTTATAACTTATTAGTTCATTATGTTGTATTTTCATGTGATTTTATGATATATTTATAAGATAGGAATTTCCATTTATAAAAAATTGGGTTGTTACACAACCCATCCTGTATCACAAACCATCAAAATACACCACATACACTAACCCTAATTCCGAAAATATAAAGATAGTTGTGTATGTGTGGAGAAACTTTTACGCATGAAATGTTTTATAATATTTATGTCTCTATCAGAGTGGAACAATTTTCCTCTATATTTTTTTATAGGTGATTTTATATATGAAAAATCATGAAAAATGTTTCCTTAACAACCTGCTCCACCATGAAAATTATATATCTCAATGACATTCACTATTGTTTTTCTAATGATTACATTCTCTGTCTTTTATAAATCTATCGAAATTCCTCTTTCATCGATAACATGTCCATAGAAACGTACAAATTGTATACAAAAATCATACTTTGATAAATTAGCATACAAACGATGATCCTTAATGATTCCAATCACTGCTGTTAATTGTTTCGTAGGGTTAGTCCTTTTTCATGAATAGAAAAACATTTCATCCCCAAAATACAAAATAAAAGAATCTTGATATATCTAAAATAAATAATTCATTAATGATGAAAATCGTTATTATAAATTTTTAAGTCAGAAAGTAATATCAATATACTCAAAATCTCCAAGTATACTGTTGAAATAACTCTTTATAATATCTTCTTTCCGAACCAACAACTAGTCATATCCAGATCACCATTTGATTTAAGAGAACCACTAGGCTCTACTCAATTAATCAATCATATAATCAATGTGTGGAAAAGGATACTTATCCATTATCATAACACATTTATGATTCTGATAATATACCTGAAACCTATGGTTTATATAAAACATTTAGACACACATTATCTTTACATCACATGGATACATGATAGGATGAATGAAACCTTTTCTTCACAACTCTTCCAACTACACAATAAATTCCATAGTCTCAATTTTTTCTATAATTTATGACTAATTTGACATTATAATTTCCCCTGAGTGGAGATAAATTATATATTCCACGTCTCTTATGGGTGGAAACCTAGGAAAATTTCCTCGGAAAACATCATCAAACTAAACAAAAACCCCTTAGAAATATTCAATTCCCAATATCATCCACCGATAAAAAATCAATCACATCCAACTGGTATGAGATCATTCAATATAATAGTTATAAGATTCCCATTCCACCAACATTGACATTTTAGTCCCATCTAACGGGTTTCTCAATGCAATCAATTATCATAAAATAGACTATTTCATATAAAAAATAGTGTTGGATTTTAAAATTATCAAACCATCCATTCCATTTATAATTTCATAGAAATCTATCTCACACCCTGTGAAACACCAAGAGGAGTTTTATGCATAAAATTAGAAGGTATCATCTCAAAATGAAAATCACAAATATCAATAACATGTGAAGAAATTAGCTAAATGGATGCACCTATACCAACCAAATCCCAAATAAATGTAGAATTGAAATAAACTGTACCTCTTACCATTAATAGTCTAGATTGATCATCCATAATCACTTTGTAAAATCCATATAAATTCAAAATCATTGATAACTATTATTTATTCACTTGTTTATATTTAAAAATCTGAGGAGTCATGGTAATTGAGGAATCAACATGGCTAGCCCAATTCTCTTGACATGAATTATTATATTGTCTTCATCCCACTGAAACATATGATGTTTGTAAAAAATGATATGCATATCATAACCATGACACTAGAGAACTATAAAAATGTTGTTTAATATTCCCCATAGGACTACAATTGTGTAATGATCACATAAGTTACATATACTCTTGATGCATGTGGTCAAACAATGCACATTGAAAAAACTATATTTTATCATGGGTCATGAAGGAAGAATCATGGATCCAACTATCTCATTGTAAAAAAACTCTAACCATATAAATATGTTTCCCTCAAGATAAAATTATATTAATTATATTTTCATCTATTTCCCACCGTTATCAATATGCTTCATCCACCTGTAGCTCCTAAAAAGTACCATTCAGCCACCAAACCTCCTTTGGAAAACTCATTATAATATGATGATATAATATTCTATAGATTAACTATTCAAAATCCTCCCATGAAATTCCCTGGTAAAATTTATCATGAACGTATAAATTCCACAATTGGTGTCAGTGATCCTATAGGATATATGTCCCCAACATAACATTCATATATACCGGTATACCTAGGAAATAATATATTTGACTAATCCTATTTAGCCAAACCTCTTCTTTCACAATTTCTGAATTTACCCAAAAAAATGGGTGGATTCAAAATCTGTAACATAGTGGAATGATCCATTTACCTTGATTCAACCCATCAGTTATCTCTACCCACAACATGAAAATCATGGAATGTACCTTGGACTAGTTGTAGGTTTAATTATGGATCTATGTTAACCACATTCTCAATATCCCCTTCCAATTGTTCTCTACGATACCTATTTGGTGGAATTTTGTATAAACACAAAAACTCTATAATTATCTCTCTCAATAAATTGAAGTCATAACAATTTCAATTTCAAAATATCCAAATTATCACAACAAGTCTTTCCATAAATTATACACTTTTCATTTTCAACACCTCATTGAATTTTCTACAATGATTTTGAAAATAAAATCATTTTCAAAATATAACTATCATGTTGTTTTCAAAATATCTCATCTGAATTTTTTTTACTAATTTTCATAAATTAATTTTTTTCTCCAAATCATTAATCATTATTTGAAATTAAATATTCACTCATTGGGGAATGTCATTTCTATCAATTCATATCATTCTCATCTCATTGCCTAAACTTTTGATTATTAGATTAAAAATTTTATACATTTATACATAACACTTATATTCATCACCCCTTGGAAACATTATATTAAACATAAATAGGTCGGTCATGCCTTTTTACAGTCTACATTTCATGTTTTTGTGTTCATACTCTTTTTTTCTATCCCAAATCAAGGAAATGACTAGTGTGAATTGGAAATCCAAGGAAGAAACCCAATACAACTTTTCTAGAAAATTAATTTGGACAGACCAAGATTAATAGATTTTTTAACAGCCCACCCCATCACATTGTCTCAAGTCATGGTGAAATTGATAGATTTCTATATGTCACATCCCCAAGGAACAAAAGGCTTCCAATAAATAAAAAGGTATTCATTAAATATTTATTTATGATTTTACATTTGAATGTAAAATATCCACAAAAATAAATAGAAAGTCTAATGACCTTATAAGATTCATAAAAAAATTGTAACACAACTCTAGGTAATTGAAAACTGAACAACAAAACCCCACCACAACTAAACTAAAAATTAACCAAAATCGGAGTAAAAAGTGGAATTCTAAACCACAATAATGGGAGATTCCAAATATATTACCCCATATTTACTAAAATGATCTATTTACCAACTCTAATAAAAATCCCAATGTATCATGATGCATCACTAATTAATTGGAAATCTTTTAATTTAAATGTGTCTCGATAAATGTTATATGCCAAATCACCAAAGTGGTAAATTATGTGGTGAGAAATGAAACTCGCTATATTTTTCCCAAATGACATCCCATAATCATGCCGTTAGGATTAAAAATTTATTTATATTTATTTAATTATATTAATATAAAATAGTTTAAAATAATTTATATGATAATATAAAAAAAATTCTATACCAAAATAGTTTTCCCAAACAAATTCACTTTCCATGGAAAGCAACCAAAGAACTAACTAAAACCATTTATCAAAAATTCAATTTGGAATACCTATTCCATTACACATATCCCCATATGTATTCCAAGTTGATAGTTCCATACTCAAGATTTGTGTCTCGCTGATATACGAAGTCATCACATGGTAAACATATTCCAATTATAAAATTTCACAAACCACTTTCAGATGTTAACATCAATGAAAATAAAAAAAACAGAAAAAAAATAATTCCAAAACCATGCCAAAAAAATTATTCCAAACCATTTAAATAGAAAATTTGTTGAAAACCATTCCAAAGAAATCATTTTCCATAAATTAAAACAAAAAATGTATTTTAATATCATCATTCTAAAATCATAGAACAAATCTCATTACAAAACCGTCCATAAATTTTACAAATATCAAAACTATAGCTAAATAATATTTCCACAATTATATTTCCCTAAAATTCAGGAAGAATTTAAATCAATTTTATTAAATTTGATACAAATAATTGTTGTATGACAATGTTTAATCGGTAGTGAATCCACAAACATAAAAAACTATGGAAAAAAGGAATAACGAAATAAATTCATCAACACATATGGGATGAATCAATAAAAACCCTCCATATATCTCATTCCATAACAACCTCTCAGTCAAATATCACCTTCATTGGAATCATGTGTCATAAATCTATCCCCATAGCACTAGATCCATGAATCTAAGTGAGGGAAGAGGAGTATATCTACGAAAAACTACCATGAATTAATACCTACCACCCAATTTGACCTTAAGCCCGCTATGATTTAATTATAGATCACCCCCATATCAATAATGAATTTATCCACATCCATTGGGTGGATAAAAATTAGTGTTAGGGAAAAAATATAAGAACAATAAGTGATATAGTTGACTGTCTGAGTGAGATCAACATTTTAGGATCTAAATTTTTTCCATTCAAAATTAGTTTCATGGTTTGGAAAACACTGTGCTAACCATGAAAATGCATCTATCCCCTAAAACATGATGTCTCCATGATATCTTTATGGTATGGACAAAATGTGTTCATAACCGTATACATTCCCAGATATCATTACCTCAATTTTAATGGTTTTCTATTGGAGTTGCAAGGTTTCTACTAACCATTACCAAACCACGAACATTCAAAAATTCCGAAAAACATTTTTATAGATCTCCAAATCATCCCTAACATCCAGAAAAAATTTAAATCCATAAAAATATAGATAAAGTGTAACTTACATGATTATTTGGGTTCTACACAACAAGTTTATGTTGTTCTGGAATTAATGTACCTTAGGGAATAACTCTCTAAAGGGTCTGTTGGGATTGACCTGATACTCACTTGGAGCATGAAAATGAGAATTATTATACAATTTTATGGAATGTTCCAAAAGATATGATAAGGATAAATAACATTTCCATTACATTCCATAATAAAGTATATGAAAAAATGATATCCCCAATAAAATCATTTTTATGATTATGATATTAGATATTCATAAAATTATCATTTTCTTTTATGTATTTCACATGTTTTTGGGTTTTAAATGTTTTCCCAAATTATATGATCTAATATAGTGTATTCTATCATTTATAAATGGACCCTACAATAATTAATGTGAACCACATCAATGAACGTAATCCTGAGAGTATGAATGATTGTTTCATTGATATTCAAAATCTAATAATTTGAAGGGAACCACTCATTCAATGATTCTCATCATATAAAGATATACAATAAAATGATAACAAGAGAGAGAGAAATAACCCTATATGTATTATCTATTCTAAAGGATACTAGGTAATTAATGGAGAGAAATAGAAAAAACAGATAATGGGAATAAAGGAATGAAGGATTTTGCCATATGTTATAGTTTCATAAAGAATAATCCATTTATTTTCATAATTTTATAGTTATTTTCCAACAATTATAGAGATAAATACAACAAATATCATGATTTCAAGGACAATAATATGAATTGCAATGTTTAATGATTAAACTATAAAAAGATGGGGAACTATGTTTTGTAATTTCTAAATTTTCAACGGAATATACATTAAAGGGGGATAATATATTATTTTCAAAATTACATATTATCATAGATGAAGTGGAATGATTAATGTTATTGTTTTTGATTAAATAATTATGTCATTTAATATTTTATCAATGATATATTGGTTATAAGAATTATGATATTTATATTGATTTTATTACAGAATTGTTTTATTAAGTATATAATAATGTATGTTGAATGATACTAATGTACAAGAAAATGATTGAATAGATAGTTGAATTTATTGGAAACACATTATTAAATTAAATATAATTCTTAATATATTCCTCATGTTTATATAATGATGTTAATTTAAGGATATGATAGATATGGATAAATAAATTGTTGTTCTTGGGAAGAAAGAAGTTCACAAGAAGACCATCATTTGCTGTTATGATATGTTGTTAGTGGAAACATAATAGGGTTTGTTTGAGGGTGAAATCATCCACCAAAAATAAGAAATATAATATGAAGATAGCATGGAATAGTACACCATGTATCCATTACCGCATTAATATTTTTGGTAAATCAGATTAGCTGGTTTTGTGGATCTATTTTCTATATGAAGTCCCCTAAACAAGTCAATAAAACCAGTGGATTTCATTATAAAAATTTCATACTATATGAATAATTTCATTCATTATGAAATACATTGTGATGATGGATTGTAGGAAAGAGAGAGTTTATGGGAAAAAAATTCAGTGAAGGGGAAGACTTTGCATTGGTGGAATCAACATAGGGTCATGTAGTCCACATGAATAGTTGGAGAAATTGGTTTTTTGGGATAATCATCTCTCAAAGGAAAATCGTCGACTAAATAAGAGCTGTTACTTGGAAGAAAGTAATATCCTCTAAGTAGGGATAGTATATAGAACAAAATGGGTTTGTAGAAGAAGAGGCCATATGTGAATCTGAGGCAGTTCGTAGAAGCAGAGGATGTCTTTGAATCACTTGTACCACATGTTGAAATGCAGCTCGTGGAGGAATTAGTGACATTTAAAGAGTATTCATGTAATTTTTCAATAGAACTAAACTATTATTTGAATGAATTTTTTTTAAATTAATATGTCGTGGAAAATTTGATTTCATCTATTGGTGAATATAGTACATTAATAGAGAATCTTCCTACATTAAAGGATGTGTTCATTTTTCTAAATGATAGGACCAATATGTTTATAAACTATGTACAGATCTCTTCTAGAGCAGTGATAAAAAGAATTGGAATATTTTAATACATTCCAATGAATGTTTCTTAGAGAATTTTACCTAGGGTATGACCCTAGGAAATACAGTGAGACCACCGTAAAAATTATAAAATAAGTGAGCCTGAGATTAGAAGTGATCAATCCCAATCCTCCTAATTTAAAAGTTATCCTTAGTGGAACATGTACATAAAAAAATCACCATTGTATGATCCTTATTACGACCCATAGTTTACCTATATTGTTATTACATTAGAATTGAAGCATACTTATTAAAATATATAACAAAATCATGAAACGACCTTATAGGTATAGTGTCTTTAGAAATTGGTAAACATAAACAATTTCTTCATAAAGCATTTACATTGTCTCACGTTTATTTCCTCATATCTAGAGTCCATTTTGACATATCCTACTTAATACCCTTCTACTTGACCTGGTGAAAAGAAAACATACAAAAGGGTGAGCTCAAATGCCCAGTAAGGGTTAACAAAGGAAATATAAATCATATAATATTCATAAGAAAATAACATTTTGAAAATCGTAACTTGCAAAAGAGATAATAATATCATAACATGGGATAAATCATAATATTTGAAATGTATTCCCAATAATCATAACACAGGAAATGAAACATTGTGGCATTCACACGTAATCATAGAGAACCAATTCTTAACATTCAAGACTCATTTCCATGAATATAATAGTGGAAAAAGTTTATTTCTGAACCGTTTTCACTCCTCATTCTGGTCCTATATCACTGAACCTGTCATGACCTTTCCATGGGGCCCATGAGGTCACTACCCCAAGCATACCTTCCATATGCCAGGGGATGGTGACTAGCACCAAAGGCGCAAATCCCTATAAAAAGGGAAGGCATTTCAATTATAAATTTAAACAAACACAGCAGAGTATGCAACATAAGAAATCACTAAGTAATATAGAAAACAAAAGTATGTGCTGAAAGGAATGGGGCCGGAAATACAATCCCAACTGAATGTCTAGTACAACTGAGAAGCTAGTACCATTGCAGTAATGTAAAACATAAACTACTTACTCATCCTACGAGAATCCCATCTGAAGGGTTGGTACAGATGGTCACCTCAGCACCATAGGACCGACAGTCTGCTCCGTGTACGTCTCGCCAAGTGGTCTACCTTTGGGTACCATCCAGCTCCACAAGTCTCCACCTCAATCAGTGTTTTCCGTCGTCTGCATCCAACACAACATAGTGCGGGCATAGCCCATGCAGGGGTGAGTATAAAGATACTCAGTAAGTACCCCGATACCCACAAGGTACCACAAAATCCAACAAGGATAAATAAAAAAGAATGATTTCAATAGATAACCATTTCTGAGGTATATTCCCATAGATATACATATGGTATCAAGTAACCCATCTCAATCATGTGGAAAACTCAAAGGTCATTTACTCAGCTCAAACCAGAATTTTTATTCATGATGTCCAATCCACGGCTACTGGAGAACTCCTCCTCTGTCGAGTACAGTGGGTCTGCCTCTACAACCAAGCGCTTCCCCCTAACCATGGACTACAGAAGTACTCCACATGTCGACTACTGTGGGAATGATGCTACAACCAAGTGCTTCCCACCATGGGTCTGCTGCTACAACAAAGCGCTCCCCCTTATAGCCTACAGAGGTACTTCTTCTGTAGAGTACCGCGGGTCTACCGCAACAACCAACTGCTCCTCCACCGTGGGTCTGCTGCTACAACCAAGAACTCCCCACTAGGTCATCTGAATCACTCCGAGTCGATCGATCCGTAGTCATCAAGTCCCAGCCAGCAACAAGGTCTCTGCAATCTACTCACTTGTCACCGGGAGGGTCCACTCCACAAGTCTCAAGATGATACTCCATGTGTCGCGAAGTCTCTCATAGAAGTATCACAAAGGACCGCCTCGTTATAGGGGTCTCAACGCAACAAATGGTGCATCAATCGGATGCCCAGTCTATGAGTTATTTCCTTTTCCATTATAGGGGCCTGGATGGGTTTTAAGCTAAAAACAACTCGACTATAATCCAATATCATCCGAATACCATTTGGAGTACACAAAAAGAACCGTCTCATCAAAAGGAAACCAACGTAGAAGACGTCACGTCAATCAGACGTCCGGTCCATACGTTATAAGTGTTTCTGCTCCGAGGCCTGGTTGGTTTCGGTTTCAAACCAGCCTGACTGTTTTTCCAATGTCATCCAAATCTTAGTTAGAATATCGCAATAGGACCACTTTGTCATGAGGGTCCCAGTGCCATAGACAACGCAACAATCGGACGCACGGTCATAAATTTATTCACGTTTATGTGAAAATAGGCCCAACCTGTTATGCTCAGTGGGCTGGCAGGTCGGCCAGACCTAGTTTGGCGGGTCTAACCCAGCAGAGGGTCAGACTAGCCTGGTGAAGCGCACGACCCGACCTGGTGGGGCATTGCCCGGCCCAGCCCGTGGGGGCGCGGCGTGGCCCGGATGGCCGAGCGCTATAGGGGGGAGGCATGGAACCCCTGGTCTCCCGAACCGGCGACGCCAAGCGGTGCCACCCTCCTATCCAGCCAGCCGAAGTCGGTCGGTCTTCTTGGCATGAGCGGTCCGCAAGGGCGGGCTGAGGTTCCTCCATCGCAGCACCCCCCTGGCGCCACGAGTCTTCCCAACCTAGACAGACTACTACTTTCTAGTTTTCCCACCAAGCGGCCCGCGGAACATGGTTCGTGGTCCTCCGCAGCACGGCTCCCTTGTGGCGCCACTGTCTCTTCGGTCCGGCCGGCATAGCCAGCCTGTTCTTCATCTTCTGAGCATCCCGTGGTTGTGGGTTGAGGTTCTTCCGCACACTGCCAGCGGGTGGCCGTTGCCTTCCCTCGTCGCCGCCCCTTCCAACGCGCCTCTATCACGAATAAATTCTGGAAAACATCGGAGGGTCATCAAGATGTGTTCGTTCGGCCCGTGCCCTCTGAGTTAGGTGGTAACAATTGGCCAATGTTATCCCAAAGAAATAAACACAAATGAGATAATTTATTCACTTATAAATTATATGAAACCCCTACCTCGAAATAAGGTTTGCGGTAATCAGGAGTCGTTGAAAACGACGTCGTGGGGAGACACCATCAACTCGTTGGCATCGGAGAAGGAGCCAAGGATGGCACGTCTTTGGCATTCCATGCGAGTGGCTCCTTCTCCTTTTTCTTTGCCGAAGATTGAAGGAGACGATCATTGTTTTTTGGTGGTTCTTTGTTGGATGGATGGTGTTCATCATTGAAGAATAAAGCTATTATTATTTTAGAGAGGTTTCCCAAAAAAATGATATTTTTTGTGAAAATATTATAAAAGACTTCTCCAACTTTAATGAAATTCCATTCAAATCAAAATAATTCAAAAGAGGTGATGTGCCAATTAATTAAGAAGGATAATAATTAAGTGAGTTGGCAAGTCTTAATGAGTGGGAGGTGAAGAGTTTAATATTTAAATGAGAGGATTTGTCATAATAAATATAAGGGGAGTTAAATGGTGGGTTTCAAGGGAGTTGAGGGGAGGTGATAAGTTAGGGGATCGTGTGGGCCCCACCTCCCTTAATTACATTCTCCCATGGGAAGTAAGGTGGGTTGTGGGACCCACCTCAAACATCCTTTTTCAAGAAATAACATCCACTTAAAATAAAATTGTAACACAACAATTTTATTTAATTCTTAATGAATCCCCAAATTTTAACTACCACATACGATGAAACACAATTGTGGTAAAGGTACCCTTATGTGAATACCAGTGCAGCGACATCATCAGTGCCCTCAGATTTGAATTCCGAGCATCGGTTCAAAAGATTGAAAAACCCGCATGTACGTTTATGGAATGTACCCGAACAAAACTTCAGAAATTGATTCTGGGCACATCGGGCCTCAGAATCCAATGCCGTCAGAAATCGCAGACTCGTAAAATTCCAAATAATGATGAATAAAATATTCCTATAAATTTTCGGGTCTTTAAATTACTCTCACCTCAAGGCCTTACGTCCCCGTAAAGCAACAACACACACTAGGGAATCAAATGAGGGTACTGTACATGTATCAGAGCCTCCCACTCCTAAGTGCTCTCATGGAGGTTCTTATGCTGCAAAAAATTGTGCACCATAGGAATCAACCGCCCACATTGGACCCACTCATTTTGATCCTCGATCTCCACCAGGACCTCTGTGAATGTCACCCCGTCATCGATGACCATCTCCTCGTGGTCAATGTTGTGGGACGGGTCGTACACGTATCTCCTTAGCTGAGATATATGGAACATGTTGTGCACCCAGTGCGACTGAGGTGTAAGAGACAGGCGGTAAGACACCTCACCTACACTGCTGAAAACCATAAAAGATCTGATGAAACGTGGAGTTAACTTTCCACCCTGACCAAATCTCCATAGACCTTGTCGAGGTGAGACCTGTAGGAAAATGTGGTCACCATCCTCAAACTCTAGTGGTATCCGTCTCCTATCAACATATGACTTGTTTCTACTCTGTGCAGTCATCATCTGCTCCTGGATGATCTGAACCTTCTCCGTCATAGTCTGCACCATCTCTGGTTCTTCAAGTCCTGACTCCCCTGGGTTAGTCCAGCACCGAGGTGATCTGTAAGTTCATTCATACAACGCACTGTATGGTACCATCCTGATGGTAGAGTGGGATCAATTGTTTTACGAAAACTCCACCAAGGGTAAATGACCCTCCCTACTGCGACCAAAGTCAAGGACACATGCACCGAGCCTGTCCTCAAGAGTTTGAATGGTCCTTTCTGTCTGGAAGTCCTTTTAAGGATGGAAGACGGTGCTCAGATGTAGCTGCATCCCAAAAGCCTCCTGTAACCCCTTCCTTAGCCGGGAAGTGAAACGAGCATCTCTATTAGAAATGATAGACGATGGAACATCAAGAAGCCGTAAGACCTCCTAAACGTAGAGGCGTCCCATGATCTCTACTGAGCCCTACTCTCTAATCGGTAAGAAGTGGGATGACTTGGTGAGTTAGTCTACGATAACCCACATAGATTCGTGTCCTCTATATGTACATGGAATCCTCATCACTAAATCCTTGGATATCCCATCCCACTTCCACTTTGGGACCTCTAAGGGTTGTTCCAAGCCTGCTGGTACCTGGTGCTCCGCCTTCACACGCTGACAAGTGAGGCATCATGATAAAAACTATGATACATCCTTCTTCATACCCAGCCATCAATGCTGTCTTCTGAGGTCCTGATACATCTGCGCCACTATTGGATGTACCGCTATAGGGGAAGTGTGGAAATCCCTCAGCACCTCCTCCTGTAATGGAACTGGTACCATGGTACGTTCCCTGAAATGGATGATGTCCTCCCTCCTTCAGAAAATCCATCGGGTGCCTGCCATGAGGATATCTGAGCACGTTGCATCTCATAGTCAATGTACCCACACTGTGCCTCTCTAACTCACTGAAAGAGTGGAGTAGTGACTGTGAGAGACTGTAGAAAAGATTTTATGATTTCTCATTTTTAGAAATGAGAAATCCAATCTCATCCCTTGAATTAACCACACCCATTGACTAATACAGTCTATCCTGACATGAACGGTGCTAATTCATGCCATGAACGACGTCGTAAGGCCTCGACGCTACTACTAAGAGATCAAACTGTTACTCTCACCTCCAAGGGTTGAGTCACACTATCAGTGTCATTGTGTGGTCACTGGGTCTCCTCCAGTAGGAATCTTGAACGTGAAGGTCAAGTAAAATGTTTTATCCAGAATCTCTCAGTATATAAAACACAAAAAGGCAAGAAATAAAACGTCACAAGGACAAGGGTCTTTTATTACTGTAGTTGAATGTTCAACGACACAAAGCATCCACAAAAAAAAGACATCAACGAAGCTAGAAGCATCATAAACAAGTCCTCTATGACTAGATCTCGTCCCACTCATGTCCTCTTACTTCTCAACCAGCTCCTCTGCCACATCCACCTGCTCCCGGCGGACCTCCACTGTCGAACCACTTCCTCTGCCTGGAAGGTCCATCTACTGCATGCTACTCAGCTTCAGGACGGGTCAGGCAGTCTCGAGCCATGTGACCCTGCCCGCCACATGCATATAACTTCCTACTCCTTGTATAGCTGGCTCTATTTCGTGTGCCTCGCACAACCGAACCTGTATCCTGAGGTCACCCACCCATTGGGCTAGTTATCTTGGACTTCTATTTCATATATATACTGCCAGCTAGAGAAGACTCCCCTATGGTCAGTATGCCCTGCGAAAAGAGCAGTAACTCCTGAGGCTGCACAGAGCGTAGACTCGCTGGTACAAACTCCGCCCTAAAAAGACCCTTGAAGTATCCCCAGTTGAGGGTCGCCTCATAGTAAAACTAGAGAATTAGGCTCCACCACCTCTCAGTTTATCCTTGACAGAGACTAATATCTAGGTACATGATCAAGTCAGAAGGTGTCTAAACTGTGTGGAAAACTCGTGCTACAACCTCTAGCCAATGGCCGACCATGAAAAAATCTGTCTCGCCTCGAAAACTCAAAGGTCTCTGTCGCAGGAACCCGTGAAACATGCTGAAGCGGCGCACACCCTCTACTATTGGGGCAGGTGGTATTGGTATCCTAGTGGGTAGTTGTACCACTGGTTCCTCTGTTGTGATGGGGCCCTGCACCGAGGCCTCGTTGCTCGGTGGGCTATCGTCGTGATCTTCACTTGGAACCCGAGCCGACTGACTAGGTGAAGACATCCTGGAAAGAAAAAGGTTCCCCAAGATCAAAATATTATACCTGGTGAGCTGACCTAGTTTGAGATGACATAAAGGGAAACATTTGATACACACACACAATCAGTGTTTTCATGCACTAAGTTGGAAATCAGTAGTCAGGGTCCTGGTGTACGGGTACATCAGCCACAACACCCGCACTGGACTCCCTGAACTGAAAACCACACTTGGTACTCTTAAAACTGTTGCTTCACAGAATGAATGATCAGAGTCCTAAGTTCAATGGTCAAACCGACTCCTTCGATACCAATTTTTCACGACCAGTCCTCGAGGCTCGTGTCGTGACTACCCTAATCCCGCCTTCCATAGGCCAGGGGCTAGAGACTAGCACCAAAGGTGTAAATCCTGATAAAAAGGGAAGGAATTACCTTTATAAAAGTAAAAAAACATAAAAGAGTACACAACATAAGAAAGAAGTAATTAATACATAAAACTAATGTAAGTGCTGCAAGGAATGGGGCTAGAAATACACGCCCAACAGTAAGTACAGTACCACTGAAAAGCTACTAGAACTATAGTAATGTAAAACATAAACCACTGAGTCATCCTCTAGGAATCCCACCTGAAGGGTGGGTAAAGATGGACACCTCAGCACCTCAAGTCTGACCGTCCGCTCCCTGTACATCTCACAAAGGGATCCACCTACGGGTACTGTCTAGCTCCACAAGTCTCCACGTCGATCCTTGTTGCCCATCGACTGCATCCAACACAACGTAGTGCGGGCATAGCCAGTGCAGGGGTGTCTATAATGATACTCAGTAGAGATCCCGAGACCCACAAGGTCTCACAAAATCAAACAAGGATAAACCACAAAGAATGATTTCAATGGATATCCATTACTTAGTTATATGCCCATACATATACTTATGTTATCATGTAACCCATCTCAATCATGAGGAAAACAAAAAGGTCATTGAATCAGCTCAAACCAGGATTTTTATTCACGATGTTGAAACCACTACTACTGGAGATCTCCTCCTCTGTCGAGTACAGTGGGACTACTGCTATAACCAAGCGCTTCCCACTAATCTTGGACTCCTAAAGTACTCCACCTGTTGAGAACTATGGGCATGCTGCTACAACCATGCGCTTCCCACCATGGGTCTGCCACTACAACCAAGCGCTCCCCCTCAAAGCCTACAAAGGTACTTCTTCTACTGAGTATGGAAGGTCTGCCGCTACAACCTTGTGCTCCTCCTCTGTGGGTCTGCTACAACAACCATGCACTCCCCACTGGGCCATCTGAATCACTCTGAGTCGATCGATCGGTAGTCATCAAGTCTCAACCAGCTGCTAGGTCTCTACAATCTGCTCGCTCATCACAGGGAGGGTCCACTCGACGTGCCTCAAGCCGATACTCCAAGTGTCACGAAGTCTCAAGTAGAGGTATCACAAAGGACTGCCTCGTCATAGGGGTCTCAACGCAATAAATGGCATGTCAATCGGACGCCCGGTCAGTAAGTTATTGGTTTTTCCGTTCCAGGGGCCCGATTGTTTTTTATGATAAAACCAACCTGAACATACTCAAATCTCATCCTATTCCCATGTGGAGTATGCCAAAAGAACCATCTCATAAAAAGGAAACCAACATTGTTTATGGTACGTCAATTAGACGTCCGGTCCTTAAGTTATTAGCATATCCGCTCAGAAGGGCCCAGTTGATTTTGGTTTCGAACCAACCCGGCCGTTTTACAACGTCATCCAAAACTCAATTAGAGTATCAAAAAAGGACCACATCGTTGTCAGGGTCCCAGTGCCGCAGACAGTGCATTGACCGGATTCACGGTCTTAATGTTATTCACCTTTAAGTAAAAACGGGTCCGACCCTTTAAGCCCAGTGGGCTGGTGGGTCGGCCCAACCCGGTTCAGCGGGTCCAACCCGGTAGAGGGTCGGACCTACCTAGTGAATCACATGACCCAGACCAGTGGGCTGTGGCTCAGCCTGAGAGGGTGTGGCGCGTCCCGGCAGGGCGCGACCCGGCCCGGCGTGGCGCGGCCTAGCCTGGCTGAGGCTCAGCTCAGGTGGCCAAGCACTGTAGGGGGGGGGGGGGGTGCCCCCCACCATATCCCAAACCGGCGATGCCAAGTGGTGCCACCCTTATATCCAGCCATCCGGTCTTCCTGGATCAAGCAGCCCGCATGGGTTGGACGCGATTCCTCTAGTACGATGCCCTGTTGGCACTACTGGTCTTCCCAGCCCGGTCGGCCGGTTGCTGGACAGTTTGTCCACCGAGTATCCCTTCTAATGCGGGCCATGGTCCCCCGTAGTGCGGAGCCCTTGTGGAGCAATGGTATCTTTGGTCTGGATGGCTGAGCCGGCCGGTTCTTCATCGGCTGAGCGACCCGTGGTTTGAGGGCCACAGTTCATCCGTACGCTGCTGGCACGCGACCACCACCTTCGCTCCCCACTACCCCTTCCAATGCACCTCTATCGCCAATAAATTATCGAAAACATCAAAAGGTTGTCAGGGTGTGTTAGTTCAGCCCGTGACCTCCGCGTTATGTGGTAACAATTGGCCAATGTTATTCCAAATAAATCAACCCAAATGGGATAATTTATTCACTTATAAATTATACGAAACCCCTACCTCAAAATAAGGTTCTTGGTAATTGGGAGTCACAGAAAACAACATCACGGGGAGATGGCGTCAACTTGTTGACATCGGGGAAGGATGTGAGGATGGCGCGCCACCAACGTTCCTTGGAGGTGGCATCTTCTCCTTTGGCTTGGCCGAAGATCAATGGAGACGATCGTCATTTTTCGGTGGTTCTTATTTATAATGATGGTGTTCTTTGTTGAAGAATAATGATCTTCTAATTCTCCAGAGGTTTCCCCCCCAAAAAATATTTTCTATGGATATTTTATAAAACACTTCTCCAAATTTAATGAAATTCCATGCTAATCAAAATAATTCAAAAGAGGTGATGTGCCAATTAATTAATATGGATATTAATTAATTGAGTTGGCAATTCATAATGAGATGGAGGTGAAGAGTTTAAAATTTAAAAGATAGGAGTTGTCAAAATAAATATAAGGGGAGTTAAATTGGGGGGGGGGGGTTCAAGGGAGTTCCGGGGAGGTGATAAGTTAGGGGCTCGTGTGGGCACCACCACCCTTAGTTACATTCTCCCATAGGAAATTAGGTGGGTTTTGGGCCCCACCTCCAACTTCCTTTTGGAGGAAATAACTTCCACCTAAAATAAAATTGTAATAGAAAAATTTTATTTAATTCACAATGAATCCCCAAATTTTAACTAGCACATACGACAAAATGCAACTGCGATCAAGGTCCCCATAAGCAAATATCGGAGTTGTGACCTCTTCGGTTCCCTCAGATTTCAATTTTGAGCACTAGTTCAAAAGATAAAAAAACCTGCACGTATATTTACTAAACGTACCCAAAAAAAAACATCTGAAATTGATTCCAGGAACACCGGGATTCGGAATCAAGTGCTGTTAGAAACCACAGACTCGTAAAATTCCAAGTAATTAGGAAAAAAACATTCCTTGAAATTTATGGGCCTTTACAGAACTGGATTAACTTTCCGTTCCAGCCATGTCTATCTCATGAGATATGAATCTATACCCAATTCATTCGAAATAGATATTGGTCCCACCCATCTCATAATGAAACCATTCTTATATGTGCCACAAAATCATAAATCATATATCATTTCATAACCCATATAATAAAAATGGTATTCTTAAAAATCATGCCATCTTAAAAAAATCCATAAAATTTAAAATGAATTCATAAAAATAATTCCATCATAACATAATCAAATCAATTTAAAAATAAGGATAGAAACATAACCCTATATTATCTTAGATGGAAAATAATTTCGATAAAACACTTCGACTCCATTCTTCAGGAAAATTATTTTTATATATCAAAAACGTTTTTCATTTTTTAACATTTTAGAAAATTTTAAACTAAAATAAGTTAGTAAAAAATAAACATGGAAACTTGTAAAGGAAGCTTCATGGAAATAATATTATATGAAATCATAAAAATCTATTCATTCCATATAAGTTAAAAAATCATTCTTCCCATACTTTTCCGGAAAAGTCAAAAAGGAACTCGTACAAAAAACAACAAAAGATTATTTTCATATATTTTACTAAAAACTCAACAATGGGTAAAATTGGATTTAAAAAATATTAGGAGGATAAAAATAATATTACATATTGAGGAAATATGGATGTGGATGACAAATATTCCCCAGAAAATTCTGATGTACAAATAATCATAGATAAAAATGAGATTGTGAGATTTCCCCTTACCTTAGGTCTGATAAGATTTGTATGCATCCCAATATCCTATATAAATATTTAAATAATGTCATTGAATAATTCCAGTATCATAGTAATTATTATGATATCATATATGGTCATATTTATATCTTCTTATTAATAATAGTTCATTGCTACTTGTTATTCGGGTGTTTATTCCTTTATGTTCTAATGCGTGTTTTATCCAATAAATTCTTATTCCTATTTTTAGGTTATTGATAATTCATTTAACGAATGGTGTTAGTGTAATATGTATTATATATATTCATTCAATTCATTTATATAATCATTATAATGATCATGTAGAATGAGTCACATCACATCATGGAGATGATAGGACGTACGTACGCACGAGAAATGATATCGTTCCCATAATTATATGAATGGAATTGGAGTTGATGATATAATATCCCATAATTAGTATCATGTTATAATAATCATTTATAGATATTCTTTACACCATTATACCCATCCATGTAAGGTGGTGGTCGAAAACAGATTACACCATGACGTAGAGACGGTATTCCGTACGTATGCACGCGCGATGATTTCATTTTCTATAGGTTGGATAGAAAGTGAAATAGGGTTAATTTATATTTATAATAAAATATCAGTATATGAGTGATACTGATGTCATTACATTATAATTAAACAACTAAATAATAGGAGGTAGAATAAGGAAGAAACTTGAAAGAATCGGTAGAAGAGATTACCTCTTCCTCAACGTGCCACCTTTAAACTTCCTCTTAAGGGACTAGAGTTGGTCTTTTGAGAAGACCAGAACGTCCAAAATATTACTGGAGTATTTTAAAAGAGTAATGGGCAGGTTTTTCTCAAGCTTTATTGCTCAATGTTGTGTGAATAGGGGAGGGAGGAGGTGCCCTTTTGTAAGGGAGTAAAGGGGAACCTTTGGAAACCTCAAAAATATTAATTTATAACAAATCAAACCCCAGATAAAAACTTCCAAAAAATAATCATATTAAAATATTAGATGATATAGGGTTGTCATATTATAAAACAATATAATTTATACATGTTGGAAATTTATTTTAAACCTTATCAACTATATTTATCCTTATTTAATCTATTTAATTTTATTTGTGGTAATAAGATTCTAAATTTTAAATTGTTATAAATAATTACTTATGGGTTGTGAATTGTCCATAATTGGATTATTTATGACATTTTATACCACATAAATTTTAATTAATAATTGTTAAATACTTCTTTTATTTGTAAACAATTTTATATCATGTTATTTTTATAAATTAACAATAGTGTCAATTTTGAAACTATTTATTTATTTGAATTTAAATTTTGTCCACATAGAAGATTTGTTCAAAATAATAAATTTCATAGATTCATAACTTGTAATATTTACACATAAAATTCTTGGATAAAATTAAATAATTCATATAATATTTTTTTAAATATTTTTAATACCATTTTTTTGATATGTTAATGAATAAAATAATTTCAACATCCCTATTGTGTCACCTTTAATGATAAATATTTAATACCTAAAAATTATAAATAAATTCCCATTATGTATAAAATTTTATGCGATTTTTGGAAACTATTAATTTTTAAAGTTTGATGATGTTTATCACTAAATTAAAATTATTATACTTATAATAATTAAGATATTGACATGTTGTCACTTTTTTGGTTTTAATAATATTTAAATAATTTACATGGTCAAAATTCCATAAAATGAATCTATTCCGACTCTTTGGTGATATGGGTCGACTATTAGTCATCCAATATAATTTTGGCAGGTTTTAGGGTAATTTTATAATCTTATTTTTACCCTTAATTACCTGATTTACCTTTAACTTGAGTAAATAAAAATTACTGTAGTTACTATGCATAATATCAAAAAAATAAAAGTAACCTATTAACATAATTGGGAACCACTAAATTAAAATATGGAATCCATTTTTCAAAATTCAAAACAATGTAGTTGTAGTGATTAATTTAAAATTAATCCCTTTGTTAAGAAACCGGGTTTTAAAAGATAAAACATTGCCAAAGATTGAAATGTTTTTACCTACGAATTCAATGTAAAATTAATTGTAAGGACATAAATTATATTAAATGGTAAAAATATATTCTATTTATAATTTAAAAACATTCAATATTATAATATAATCATATAAATTATTGTGATGAAAAAAGTTGTCCTCAATTAAAATATAGCGTGTGTTTAATATTCGTTAAAATATTAAATTTATCAGAAGAATATATAAAAAATTTAATCAAAGTAAATTTTTATATCCTGATTCCAAATAAGAATTTTATTTTATCAAATTGAACTTAAAAACATGTCAAAAACTAGATTTAAAGTGGGTGCACCATCAAAAGGTGGAAAACTGTATTTTTTGAAAAATACTTATTTTACCAGAAAAATATATTGTGTTCGCATACCATGTTCTAGAAAATGTGTAAGATGACTAATAATGTTATAAAATTCAAAATTTAGTTAATACTTTTCATAACCACTAGTCCATAATAATATTATATCAATATATTGTTGTTTAGTGATACCCGGTATTGCGTACTACACACGCTATCGTGGAAGGTCGTGATTGTGTGTAACGCAAGCCAAGACAGTGTTGTGTGTATTGAAATATTCCTTTGGTGTTTCATATAACCGAAGAAATAAAAAAAAATTCTCATAAAATCTCAGGTTGTTACATTTACCACCCATTAAATTTAATTTCTTCCTCAAAATTCGTCACATTGTAACATACAAATGAGGATAATTCTCCCTCATCACATCCTCAAGTTCCCATGTTGCTTCTTCTAATTGGTGGTTCCTCCCCAAAACCATAACCAAGTAAGAGGTCTTGTTTCATAGTACTTTTTCGCTACGATCCAGAATCACTATTGGCTTTTCTTCATAAGAATGATCTTGCTCCAACCGTACAACTTCTGAGCGTAGTACATTCAGATATGTACTTTCTCAGGAGATATACATGGAACACATCATGAACTTGAGAGAGATTCGGTGGAAGTTATAATCAGTAAGATACCTTCCCAACACGATCAAATATTTCAAAAGGACCAATATACCTAGGTTTCAGCTTTCCCTTCTTTCAAAATATCATTACTCTCTTCCAGGGAGATATTCGTAAGAACACTTTATCACCCACTTAAAAATCTAGGTATTTTCTTCGGTTATCGATGTAACGTTTTGTCGACTCTGAGTTATTCTTATGTGTTGTTGAATAGATAAGACCTTTTCTTCCATCTCATCAACAAGACCATGTCCTAATATCTTTCTTCCCCCATCATCATCCTAGCAAGTTGTAGTTCTACATTTCATTCCATAGAGTGCTTCATATGGAGCCATATGAATAATAGAGTGAAAGATATTATTATAAGAAAATTCCACCAAAGGTAGGTGTTGATCCCAACCACCTTTGAAATCCATAGATCAAACTCTCAACATTTCTTCTAGAGTTTGAATTTTCCTCTTAGACTGACCGTATGTCTAAGGATGATAAGCAGTGCTGAAACTCAACATTGTATCTAGAGTATGATGGAGCCTTCGCCAAAACATTGAGGTGAACCTCGGATCCTGATCAGATATAATGGAAAGTGATACTCCATGAAATCCTACCACTTCCTTTACATATATCCTGGCATGCCGATCAAGATAGAAATATTCTCTAATAGTAAAGAAGTGTGCCGAATTCGTAAGACGATCAACCATAACCTAGATAGAATTATTGCCTTTGTATATTTTAGGAAGTCCAGCGACAAAGTCCATATTGATGTTTTCCCATTTATATTCTGTTATGGGTAATGGTTGTAACATCCCCTTAAACTTCTGTCTCTAAGCTTTAACTTGCTGAAAAACCAAGCATCGAGATACATATTTAGAAATATATTTTTTCAAACCATCCCACCAGAAGTACTACTTTAGCTCCCTATACATCTTTGTGCTTCCAGGGTGAACAGATAATGAAGAAATATGAGCCTCATCTAGTATTATCTTTAATTATGGGATGGAAGGAACACAAACCTGATTCCTGAACCTTATTATTTCTACACAATCAATGTGGAATTCATGAACATTTATCCCCTTCTTTTGTAACTCTACATCTTATTTATGTGCCTCTTTAATTCTCACATGTATAGATGGTTGAACATTCATTTGAGAAAGATAAAATTTTTCCATTCCATTATAATTCCATGATTCATCCTTTGTAAATCCATAAATATTAGATCTTTTGTGATCCTCATCATGGATAATCTAGCATGGTCTTGTCGACCTAATGCGTCTTCCACCATGATTGCTTTCCCAGGGTGGAAATGAATTGAGAAGTTGTAATCCTTAATCAACTCCAACCATACTCATTGACGCATATTCAGCTCCTTTTGTGTGAAAAATATACTGTAAACTTTGATGATCAGTATAAATATCACACCTTTCACCATAAATACAATGCCTCCAAATTTTAATGCAATGATTACCGCATCTAACTCCAAATCATGATTTGGGTAATTTTTCTCATGGATTTTCAACTATCATGAGGCATAAGCTATCAACATATCATTTTTCATGAGAACACACCCCAAACCCTTCTTGGATGCATCACAGTAGATCACAAACATTTCTCCACTACAAGGTAGTGTGAGCATAGGAGGACAGGATAACATTATTTTTAACTCCTTGAAATTCTCTTCACACTCCTCCATCCAAACGAACTTAACTCCTTTTAGAGTCTACCTGGTGAGTGGATTAGATAATCGTGAAAAATATTTGACAAAACATCGATAATATCAAGCCAAACCATGAAAATTTTGGATCTCAGTAACTGTAGTTGGTCTCCACCATCATTTGATAACCTCTGTTTTTTCTAGATCCACAAATATCCCCTCTTATGATAATATTTGACCCAAAAATGCATCTTTTTTTAGCCGAAATTCACACTTGGTAAATTTGGCAAAATGTTTCTCCATTCTCAGGGTCTTCAATACAATTCTAATTTGATCTTCATATTCTTCCTTTCTCTTTGAATCGAAAATAATATCACCTATAAAGACTATGACAATCTGATCAAGATAGTCTTTAAAGACTATATTCATTAAATCAATGAAGATAGCAGGGGAATTAGTAAGACCAAATTGGCATCACTATAAATTCATAGTGTCCATACCTTGTACGGAAAGTAGTATTTGGTATATCCTCCTTTTTAATACTTAATTGATGATACCCTAAATGAAGATCAATCTTGGAATAGTATTGAGCTCCACGTAGTTGGTTAAATAAGTCATCAATGCATGGGAGAGGATATTTTTTTATTAATAGTGATCTTGTTACGTTCTCGATAATCAATGCAGAGTCTCATTGATCTATCTCTCTTCTTAACAAACAAAATAGGTGCTCTCCAAGGTGATGCACTAGGGCATATGAATCCTTTATCAAGATTATATTGGATTTGTTTCTTCAATTCCTGCAACTCAATTGGGGCCATTCTATAAGGTGTATTTGAAATGGACAGAGCACCTGATATGAGTTATATTAAAAACTCAAATTCACGATTTGGTGGATGACCAGAAACTTATTCTGGATAGTCATCATAAAACTCCCGTACAATGGGTGTATTCTTTATCGTTAGTTTCTATTAAACCATTTGAGACAAATAACCTTCATTTATTGGAATCAAGACCCATAAGATGGAAGAAATTTCCACTCGAAGGATATATTCATCCTTGCATCGATAAATGATCATTGATTCATCTAGATTATGAAATTTGACTTCCCTTTATTAGAAATTGATATGAGATCCATATTAATTAAGCCAATCCATGCCAATAATCACATCAAATTCCACTATAGGAAGGATCTAATGATTTTCAAGAATCACATTCCCACAAACTTCAATCAGAGAAGAATTGTAAACATTTGATGTAACTATTGCGCCATTAGGAGTTGTCACAGCTAACTCAACATGTAATTGTTGAGGTAATACAACCATACCCATAGAAAATTCTTCAGAAATAAATGAGTTGGTGGATCCAGAATCAAATAAAACAATTTCTACTTTAGAGTGGATGGTAAGTGTACCTTTCATCACTTCATTATCGTACTCCACATTTCTGATAGAAATTACATGTGACTTTCCTTTGTCTTTGGACTTTATTGGATGTTGAAATCAATCACCATCAACAACCCTTGGATTTGGGAATTGATTAGCATAATGCCCCATTTCCTTGAACTTGTATCATTGAAGTGTAGTAGGTGTTTTCTATGTAGGCTTTTCTTTGTTCACATAACTAGATATTATTTTCCCATCATTGCGGCATTCAAATGCTCGATGAACTTCTTTTCCAGATTTGAATCATTTACTTGTCCCTTTATGGAAATTCCCTTCTTTTTTTCTTTCCACACTTTGAGAATAAGGGAAAACTCATCTTCTTTGCAGTGTGGTCTTTATATTTCTCTTTGAATTCCATTTTCATCTTCTTATTAAACCCATATTACTGATGGGTTACTCTAATCTCCATCTCAACCTTGAGATTACATCAAAAAATATCCTCGTAGCTATTGAAGGCCCTTATGGATAACGCCCTTCAAAGACTTGGTTTTAAGACACTAAAGAATCGATCGATCTTACTCTCTAGTTGGAATATAATCCCAGAAGCGTTCTGTTAATGCCTTGTAAAATTTTCATCGTAGGTACAAACTGATTCCCCATCCATTTTCTTTAGTTCAAGAAACTCCTTCTCCATCTTTGTTCGAAGAATATGAGGGAAGTACTTATTGAAAAATATGTTCTTGAACTCGTCCCATTCCATGGACTCAATTTCATCTCTTTTCCTCGTATTCTTGATAATATTCCACCATTTATCAGCTTCAACTTCCAAATGATATACTGCTAAAATGACATTATCATGTTCAGAACATTATAGAACTGAAAATATCTTTTCAGTGGTACTGTTCCATTGTTCAGCCTCTAATGGACCAGTATACCCGTTGAATGAGGGTGAACGCTGCATCATGAAGGATTCAATAGATGTTGATGTTTTTTTCTCTCGTTTGGAAGTCCTGAAGGATTCATAGATTGAGAAATTTGGGTAAAAATTGCTATAATATTTTTCATTCTTTCTCCGATAACATTTGGTTTCTCAAGGGGACAATAATTTCATTTCCCATCACATTTAGCATTTACAAGGTTCCTTTGGGTTCTAGCGATTGACTAAAACCAAGTAGTATAGTGTGGATAACACTAATCATAACAGGAAAACAACATAATCATGAATAAAATTTCACACTTTAGGTCTTATCATAGGTTATTCAGAGCCATTTCCAAAACACTATGATTTTTTTCTATTCTTATACATCTCCTTACGGTTCTTACTAGGGATTTCATATCTTAGTTTCCATAGGATGACTATACCTTTCCTCTGATACCAAATATAATGACCCATACATTACATACATTGTTATTACTTCAGAATTGAAGCATTCTTATTACAACATATAACAAAACCATGAAGGGACTATATATGTATAATGTCTTCAGTAACTAGGAATCATAAAAATGAGCTTATAAACCATCTACATTGTCTCATGTTTATTTCCTCATATCAAGAGTCCCTTTTTCCATATCCTAATTAATACCCTTCTTCTTGACCTTGTAAAAAGAAAACATACAAATGGGTGAGAAAAAATGCTTAGTATGGTTAAACAAAGGAAATATTAATCATATCATATTCATAAGAACATGACATTTTAAGAATCATAACCTGCAAAAGAGATCATAAAATCATAACATGGGAAAAATCATAGTAGTGAAATGTAATACCAATAATCATAAAATAAAACATGAAACATTGTGGAATACACACATAATCATAAAAAATCATTTCTTATTAGTCAAGACTCATTTCCAAGACTATCATAGTGGAAAAAGTCCATTTCTAAACTGGGTTCACTCCCAATTCCAGTCCTATATCACAGAACCAGATTAACTTGTCGTTCCAGCCAAGTCTATCTCATGAGATATAAATCTTTAGCCAATGCATTGGAGGTAGATATTGGTCCCACCTATCGCATAATGATACCATTATTATGTGTGCCACAAAATCATAAATCATATATCATAGCATAACCCATGTAATAAAAATGGGAATCTTAAATATCGTGACATCATAAAATAATCCATATAAGATAAAAGGACTTTATAAAAATAATTCCTTCATAACATAAACAAATCACTATAAAAATTATGATAGAAATAGAACCCTATATTATCCTAGAAAGAAAATAATTTTTATAAAACACTTGGACTCTATTCTTGAGGAAAATATCACTTCTACTTCAAAAACACTTTTCCTTTCTTAACACGTCATACAATTTTAAACTAAAATATGATATTTAAAACTAAACATGAAAACAGGTAAAGGAATATTCATCGAAATAATTTTCTATGAAATTATAAAAATCCATTCATGTCGTATAAGTTAAAAAAAACTCTTCTATTTATTTGCCAGAAAAGTCAAAAAGTACGTCGTACAAAAAACGACAAAAGATACATTTCAAATATTTTACTAAAAACTCACCAATAGGGAAAAATTAGATTTAAAAATTTTAGGAGGATAGAAATAATATTAAATATTGAGGAAACATGGATGTAGATGTTAAATATGCCTAGTAAATTCTAAAGTATAAACAATCTCGGATAAAAATGAGATTGTGAGATTTTCCCTTACTTTAGGTCCGATAAGCTTTGTACGTATCAGAATATCTTGTATAACAATTTAAATAATGTCATTGAATTATTATAGAATCACAGTAATTATTATCATATCATATATGGTCATATTCTTTCTTCTAATTAATAATATTTCATTGTTACTTGTTATTCGGGTGTTCATTTCTTTATGTTCTTATGCGTTATTTCTCGAATAAATTTTTATTTCTCTTTTTAGGTTATTGATACCTCATTTATAGAATGGTATTAGTGTAATATATATCATATATATTCATTAAATTCATTTATATAATCATTATTCAATGAAGATCATGTAGAACGAGTCGCATCACATCGTGGAGATGGTAGGTCATACGTACGCACGAGCGATGATATCATTCCCATAATTATATGAATGGAATTGGAGTTGATGATATAATTTCCCAAAATCTATATCATATTATAATGATCATATATAGTTATTCTTTACACCATTATACCAATCCAAGTAAGGTGGTGGTGGAAAACAGATTACACCATCGCGTGGAGATAGTATTCTGTACGTACGCATGCGCGGTGATTGCATTTTCTAAAGGATGGATTGAAGGATAAATAGGGTTGTTTCATATTTATAATGACGTATAATTATATGAGCGATACTGATGTTATTAATTTATAATGATACAACTCAAAAAGAAGAAGTAGAATAAGGGAGAAACTTGAAAGAATCGGTAGAAGAGATTACCTCTTCGTCGACGTGCATCCTTTAAACATCCTCTTAAGGTACTAGAGTTGGAATTTTGAGAAGCCCAAAACGTCAAAAATATTACTAGGGAAGTTTATAAGAGTAATGGTAATGGGTTGGATGATCTTGAAGTCTCAATGTAGTGTGAAGAGGAGAGGGATGAGGTGCCCTTTTATAAGAGAGGAGAGGGGCACCTTTGGAAACCTCAAAAATATTTATTTATAATAAATAAAACCCCACATAGAAACCTCCATAAATGATTCATATTCGAATATTATATGATATAGTGTTGTATTGACATCAACAAATACAATTTAGATATGTTGGAAATTTATTTTAAACCTTATCAACTTGATTTATCCTTATTTAATCTATTTAATTTTATTTGGGGTAAAAAGATTCTAAATTTTAAATTGTTATAAATTATTAATTATGTGTTTTGAATTTTCAATAATTAGATACTTAATGGCATTTTATACCATATAAATTTTAATTTATAATTTTTAAATATTTTCATGACTTTTAAACAATTGTATATCATGTTATTTTTAAAAAATATCAATAGTGTCAATTTTGAAACTATTCATTTATTTGATTTTAAATAAAATCCACATAGAAGATATGTTCAAAATAAAAGATTTATTAGATTCATAACATGTGAAATTTATCTAGAAAATTTGCGGAGAACATTAAATAGTTTATATAATATTTATTTTAATATTTTTAAAACCATTTCTTTGATATTTCAGTCAATAAAATAATTTCAACATCACTATTGTGTCACCATTAATGATAATTATTTAATCCCTAAAAATTAAAAATAAATTTACATGATGTATATAATTTTATTTAATTTCTATAGACTATTCATGTTCTAAGTTTCATGAATTTTGTCACTAAATTAAAATTATTATTCTTATAAAATTTTAGAGAGTGACATGTTGTCACTTTATTTGGTTTTTATAATAATTAAATTATTTGCACTATCAAAAGTCCATATAATGAATCAATTCCGACCCTTAGGTGATATGGGTCGACTTCTAGTCACCCAATAGAATTTTATCAGGTTTTAGGATAATTTTATAATCTTAGTTTCACACGTAATTTCTCGATTAACCTTTAACTGTAGTAAATAAAAATTACTGTAGTTACAATTCATAATAAAAAAAAATAAAAGTAACCTATTAACATTATTTGGACCCAATGAATTAAAATATGGAATCCATTTTTCAAAATTCTAAACATAGAACTTACATTAAATAATTTAAATTAAATCACTTTGTTAAGAAAACATGTTTTAAAAGTTAAAACATTGCAAAAGATTGAAATGTTTTTACCTATGAATTCAATGTAAATTTAATGTCAATGAAATAAATTATATTAAATTGTAAAAATATATTATATTTATATTTTAAATCCATTAAATATTATTATTTAATCATATAAATTATTGCGATGAAAAAAGTTGTTTTTAATTAAAATATAACGTGTTTTTATTATTCAATAAAATATTAAAATTATCAAAATAATATGAAAAATTGATCCAAAGTAAATTTTTATATCCTGATTCCAAAAATGAATTTTATCTTGTCAAATTGATCTTAAAAACATGACAAAAACTATATTTAAATTGGGTGTGCCATCAAAAGGAGGGAAAACCGCATTTTTTTAAAACTAATTATTTTACCCGAAAAATTTATTTTGTTCTCATTCCATGTTCCATTAAATTTGTAAGATGAATAAAAATTTTATTAAATTGAAAATTTAGTTAATAATATTCATAAAGGATAGTCCATAGTAATATTATAACATCATATTGTAGTTTAGTGAATCCCGTTATTGCGTACTACACACGCTATCGAGGAAGGTCGTGATTGCGTGTAAGGCAAGCCAAGCCAGTGTTGTGTGTAGTGAAAGATTACTTCGGTGTTGCGTATAACAGAAGACATAAATATATATATATATATTTTTCATAAAATCTCAGGGAGTTACAATCCTTGGACGTTTCCTAGTGATGGTGAACCAAGAAAAATTTTCATGTCTTGTACATGATTTCATTTCTCTTCAAACATTTATACCTAAAAGTGAGATAATAGTTTTTTATTTAATAACAATACAATATCCAAAAGGGTTAGTTGTTTTAATCAATAATATCATTATTCACCTACACAATCAGGTTATTTATCCAAATTGGAATAATTGAATACACCCACTACCTTGGAACATATTAATTATTTTCTAAAAACATTGTTTTTATTACATTTATTGGGTAAATATAATTTTTATATTTATGAAATATATCCAATAATATGTGTTTTATTTAAATAATGGTTAAACATCAATTATTCTTATAAGTATTTGTGGTAATTATGGTTTTTATATCATTTGAGGAGAATACATATGGATGGAATTCACATGTTTGGTATGTGATGATTATAACATACTTCATGGTTTTTAGGGATTAATGATAAGGTAATGTTACAATCATAGTGACCTTGTTTCTAAATATTTGGATCATAATCTTCTGGAAGATTCACAAGGTTAACCAATTATTAGATGATTTAAGTCTAACATAAGGTAAGGTTTTATATATTAATGTATTAATTCACTATAAGAATATTTATTCACATTGAATAACCTATACTGACCATTTTATTATAAAAATAAAAAGAAACTGAATAAATTAATTATTATTCTATTAATGATATTATGAATCATTTAAAGAGAATTTTTGTGCTTCATGCCTAAAATGAAATTTGGGAAATTTATTTCATGGTGTAAACGTAGAATTTCATATTAATTGAAGAATTTCTAATGGATGAAATTGTAATGATGAAATTGAATCATATGAACATAATATATTTCCTTATATCCTTAGATAGTAAAAAAATTTATCAACATTATAGAAAGGATATTAAAAAATGTTATCTCATTCCCTTTAAATATTGTGAATTAAAAGTTATTTAAACAATAAAATATTTATAATTTTGACTTCCCAAAACATATATTAATCAATATATTTCATAGAATAAATTTTATCTTCCACTCTATATAATTATATAATATTTTATTCCATGTCTATAAATTCACTTTACGAAAAAGTTCTCTGACATTGAAATCTAGTTATAGGTAATTCTATATGATGGTTGTATTTAGTGTTTATATGATCATGAGGTTGATTTTTTATCCCTTCTCATGATGTGGGATTTCGATACGGGTATTTTAAAAAGTCAACCTCCATGATTTCCAAGATCAATATTAAAATATACGGATATTCGATATTTTAGTGAGAAAAAATTAACAACATCAGATTATAAAAAATATATATATATAATATTCCATAGTTTGTATTACATGAAACAAAAATAATAGAAGGTAATGTAAAATACTGAGACTCTACAATATATTTATTTCTAGATAAATTCAATCTCTTCGATAACTAGCTAATCCCACAATATAATTTCTGAATGAAATATGATTATCAATAAAAATATTATTATTTAAACATTACCATTATATAAGATCCATTGAATTATAATGTATTTATTTAACTAATTATATTATTAAATTTATATTGTCTAATCATATATAAAATAAATAAAATGGATATCTATTGATTAGTGATAAAATTGGAAACATTATTCAAAAAATCAAATAATTTTTTATTAATTATATTTTTCTAATTGTTTGTTTTATTATTTTTTGTAAACATTATTTATAACTAAATTTTTCCACTTATATAAAATTCATTATAAATTATAAAATTAATTTTTTAATTATCCATATAAAATTTATCTGACAATGATTTTTTTGAGGTGATTTTAATATGGAATATTTTTCAAGGGAGAAATAGTGGGGCAAGAATTCCATTGCTTGATTCCAACTCATCACATGTATTATTTATTTTAATGGATAATAAAATTATATTAAATATTTATTTAGGAAAAAATTTCATTTTTATTATTCATTTATTTCACTTATTATCAAGTTATATATTATTATTTAATCTTTTAACTTTATTTAAAATGTTTTAATGACATTTAGATTATGTGTGAAAAATGTAGCTGGAAGGTTTACTATTGTCAATGAGGCCACCATTTAAATATATTGATATTAATATTAATTATATTTTTGACACATTTATACTTCAATTAATCTTTTAAAACCAATAATTAATGATTTTTAACAAAAATGTTCTATATTACATTCATGTTGGTGGTTTCTCTTACAATCGCATGAGTAATGTTTCCATTTTTGAATGATAATTATGGAAAGTGTTTGACATCCTTGTTTTAATGATAAAAAATTATCATTATTATTATTTAATAATATTTATATTTATTCATAGTATATTATTTTTTAAGTCTTATTTTGTTGAAAATTAGATATTTATTGAAATGTTATACCATTAGTACAACTATGTCCCCTCGGATATATAGAACCTTCAGAAGTATACAACCATTAATAAATTCCATTTACCTAATATTTTCTACAAAAAAACAATTATTATATTATTTAAACCATCAAGAGTTTTCCACCACCAAATATATTATATATCCAAAATAATACCTCCATAATAGTTTTCAACAACAAGAACCTGTTATATCAATAATCTTGACACCACCAAAATCTGTTATCACCAAAGTAATATATAATCATAAATTCCACTTCTAGACCAATTACCATAAAACATTCTATCTATATACCTACATCCATTATAATACATACCTTCAACCATGATACCACCATTTTAGTGACCACTGGATGATGCTAGAATTAGCCCTACTACCATTGCTATTCAACAAAAGTTTAATTAAATTATACCATACTAAAGTTTATTGAACTCACTGAACTAATTTTATTTAATTATTACTTTTAACCCATTACAAGGATTCATTTAATAAAAATAAATTGGTTCATTATGAGTATCCCAAATAATATTTATGCTTATTCATCGATGGGTATTCGAACATATAATGATGAAGATGTGCAGAAGACTCCATTTTGATTGTTTGTGAGTGATTTGGATACATAAGCTATACATTGAACTCATACAGGTTATTTAAACTATGTAATATTAGAGTACATATACAATATAGACCTTTTCCCATAGATTAAAAATGGATCATTGTGACACCGTTTTATTCAATATATAGAGAAACTATCTAAGCCCCCCACCAAGTAAAAAACCGAGGACTCTCGATCATCTAGATCATTATAGACTAAAAAACCTACTTCAATATATTTTCACATGCACTCTATGTTGTTTTATTTTACTTTTTGTAGGATTTTATTTTTTTATTTTTATATATATAGAGAAACTGGTGAACATGAACTAGAGATTTATTCATATTCTCTTATATTAATTTTTATTTGTATAATAATGGAAACTAATAAGGAGGCCCCAATAAGGCCAATGTTTTTTTGTCCAACGTGTATCTATAAAAGAGTATTTTTCCCTAGATATACTATGTTTTTGTGTGTTTACATTATTTTGGTTGTACAAAAGATTCATTGATATAATAATCATATTATTGGTGGGAAATTTCTATGTGAAGGGGATTATATCACAGATTAATAATTAAAACCTAGTTTATTCTATTGTATATATTTTATTTGTTTTCAATCATTCAAATCCAAAATGAAATTTGATTTAAATGGATAAAAAATTTACATTGATATTTAATGTTAACCATTTTATATATAAAGTCTTCGATTATATAAATTAATTTAAAAGGATAATGTAATTTCATATGTTTTTTAATTGATCCATAATAATGCTCTCAAAAATAGTTTAAAAGATCAATAATATATTATTAATTTTTTTCTATTAAATGGGAATTTCTTTAATTTGGAATTTAGTTGAACATTCATGTATCAGATTTTTTTGGAACATAATTAAACCCCACTATTGAGGTATTTAATATGAACATCATTTGGTATTGAAGGATATAAATATCATCCAACTATTATATAGTTTTATTTCAACATATCAAATTTCTGATATTTCCAAAATTAGTTTTTCATGTTTAATATAAAAGAGGGTTTTGATTCCAACTATCCTCCATGTTTTAATGGCAGTAATTATGTTCAGTGGACAATCAAGATGAAATTCATATTCATATCATGTGTTTTGAATTTTGAACTCCTATTATTGGAAAATATTAAATACATAAAACTCCAAGAAATGCATGGCCTGACCCTACCAAAGATGTGTATAATTATAAATATAAAACCATGAATTCCATGTATGGTTCCTTGGGTGATGAGGTATTTAATAGAATATATTCATTTAAAAATGAATTTAAATTTTAACACATTAGTTGTTTCTCATGAGGGGACGTCAAATGAAAAATAAATGTGGTTAAATACCTATAGAATTAAATATTGTACCTTTGGGATGAATCATTATGATCATATTTATGACATGTATCACATGTTTAATGATATTTGGATCACAATTCACTCATATTGGAATCCAATTTCTAAAAAGGACTATGTCATGGGCATGTTGAGGAATTTACAAATAAGATAGTGAGGGGCCTCAGTTTCAATTTGAGAATCATTTGATATTAGTATGTTACCTATAATATAGATGATATCAAAACTAATACTGAATGGTAATAACTCGATATCAATATAGAAGTAGAGGATGAAACAAAAACAAATTTTTTTTATCCTTTTGATCCTCTACCTCAACGAAAATAGATAAAAATCATGTTGATATTTCAAGATATGAAGAAGCACCTGGTGACATTGATGTAGGGATAGAACATTTGGACTGAAGTTCAAAATTTTTATAATAAAAATAACTTATTTAATAAACCATGATCTAAAGGGAAATATTATACAATAATAAATGGTATAAAAGATTAGAGGATGGATGATTGTTTAAAGAAATAACTTATTTAGTGTAAAAGGATTGGGAATTTCAATGTTGAGTGTCATAAGATCAAATTCAAAAACATATGAGGATAATTATAACAAGTATATAAAATAAATGAAAGAAACCTAGAGTGATTCTAAAGGAATATCAATTTATCTTGAAACTAGCCATGTGTATAAGCAAGACTGATCAGATAACATTTTAAAAAAATTATGAGGTACTCAATTTGTTTCTGTCTTCTCCTGTATACATTTATAATCACTATATAGATGTAATAAATGATTAAAAAATTTCTATTTAAGTAAATTTTGAGTATTGTATCATGTTGTAAGATACATTCATTGATCTTTTGGAGTAATATAAAATTACAATGAAACAAAAATCATTGAAATCAAGTTTCAAATATGATAAGATTATTAAAATTAAAAAAAATCCACTATTACAAGAAACTAATGAAACAAAATTATGAAATGAGAAAAAAATTATTTATTTGGAACTATTAACCAATTGAATAAATAATATCACATAAACACATGTAAAATATACTACACTTATGTGAATTACTTGTGTAGTTCATCTGAAGGACCCTGTGACACCCTTTGATGGGAGGGTTGAATCAGGGCGTCTACTATTTCTTTTAAATTGATGGATCTTGTACCTATTTTGGTGGGAACTTGTTAAACTTTTCTGAATATCATGTGGAAAAAAGTATTCACATGGACATTAATGACATATAAATTTGACTTGGTTCGCCGTTTGGGGCTATGTACAAGGAGAATATAGAAACAACGTGTCCGTCGTACCAAAAACCACTATGATTAAAATGTGTTAGATTACAAGAGTTTAGCACAATCACTCAATTCAAAGAACAGTACCTTAACAATGTTTTGGGGACAAAACAATACATCCCTTGGAACTCTTCTACTGACTCCCCCTTGCTATCTACATTGGACAAATCGTAACTCTGTTTAGAGACATGAAGGACAATTGAATGGTTTAACATTAAATCAAGAATCCTCTACTATAAATGGATGCTCTTTAAAATCCATGTAGTCACCCACATATGTAATTTATTTTCCAATACACTAATATGATAGAGAAATTAATTTTGGAAACTAATTTGGTCAATTTTGAGGCCTCTTGGTGTGTTCCACATACCAATCTACCCATCCTCATATTGAGTAGCAAGTATGGTTCATGGAGCACCACCTCTTCATACCACTACTATTTATATGAACCTTCTAGAACCTCATATTACTACCCTACTCTGCATAATGCCTTACATTGTGTACTGCTCCACTCCACTACGTAACATCCTACTCCACATACTGTCTTTCTCTTCCACTTATTGTGAGAGATTCATTTGTGAACCAAACTCTCTTCTGTGGATTATTTTTCCTTACGTGGATGGTTTTTTCTGCATACCATATTCTCCTCCAAGAACCAATCTGGACTTCGATTGATTTCTTCCTGAAATTTTAAACTATAATCATACTACTTAACCAAGGGGATTACTATTACTAATATATAAAGAAATGTATCCAAAAAATATTCTATTCCAAGACATAGGAAATAATAAATTTTGGTAGAGCCTCCACAATGTAACACTCTTATACCATGAACTGCAACTATCCCACGAACATCCAGCCTTCAGCGTACATCAATCCTCTGTCTACAAACCTCTTCCCAATCTGATTTTTATACTATAAACTATTATTCCTTATGTTCCCGTTGATCCATATGTGGTTCACAAATCATTCCTGGACATGATACACGATCCATGTCCTGACCCACATAGCTCTCTTACTTTGTGTAATTCCTTCTTTAATCCTCATTCCATACATTCTTGTGAATAGATTCCCAATTTTGAGGCCAAAATTTTTGGAAAACACTAGGAAACTGAACCAATTTAAATACTACATTTATCCTCAAACGCATGACCACATTCATTAAAAATACTATATTCATCCATGTGCCGGTAGAAAACAAACAAAAACAATATTACATTATAATCAATGAGCATACTTGGTTCCATCAATCCCCTCGTTGGATTTTTTTGTAAATCTCTAGATAAATTCACTAAATCACCAACCACGATCAAAATATGAACCATCAAGAGACAACTCATCCCTTAATCTAAGTATACATGAGTAGTGATCAGTGTAGAAATCAATAGAGAGTACATGAATTGTGTTCTCATTCTTTTCATAACACCCACTACAATTGAATTTCTATCTTTTTCTATTTTCTATCTTTATTGAATCTAGAAAAAAATTGATCACTATCCATTGAATTTATCTATTCTCACCCTTTAAAAATAATCCCAATAAACTACATCATGACTTCTTGAGATAAAAAATACTCTCTCTCTATATCATATCATCCTTATAAACCATCATCACATCCAAAAAAATATTAAAATTATTTAAAAAAATAATGATTGTTGAATTTTGTGACCTCCATATGCAGTTGAAGGTAGTTGAACATTGAGGTTCAACTGATGTTTCTAAAACACAACCAATGGTAGTGGCTTGGTATGACTATCAACCACTTTGTCATTAGTTGTCACAAGATCCATTTTATTCATTCTATTTTCATCTTTTTCAGTGATAAAGTGATATCTTATTTCTATAAGATTTGTTACATGAATGCTGAATATGATTCTTCTTAAGATCTATTTCACTCTTGTTGTCAAAGTAAATCATCATTTGTTGTTTCACATTATCAACAATTTCAATTATTTTCTACTTAATACAAATTATCTATGTACATGATTTTTTTGCAGAGTTATCTTCAGCTTCTTTTATAAAATGAGAAGTACTTTAATATTTCATTCTCAGTCGGACCACACATTTCTTCCCTTTATAGGATTCTCCACCATCGGTGGCCTTTCGGTCATGTACATCTCCTTCCTAGTCATTATCATAAATAATGATATTTCACCATTATTTCCTACATCAAAATACAAGACAAACTTTTAATTACGTTGAATGTAATTCATGGTTATTTTCATTTCTTCCATATGCTCTTCTTTCAAATTAATTTGAATGTGGGCCGCTAAGCATGACGCAAAAACCAATATCAATTAATGTCACTATCAGGTATAGTAAGCTTGCAAGGATTATCCAATACATTGTGGGATCCACAGATTTCCTATCATCAATCTTTCCATGTTTTTTTCCAAATAAAATAGGAGTCTACATTAGCTTGGAATCATGCATATTAAATTAATTCAGTATATCTATTGCTAATTTTCAAATGTAAGGAATGTGTAATCATTCTTTTTAATCATCTACTTCCCTAAAAAGTATTTGATTTATCCAATCATTGAAATTTCAAATTTGGATTTCATGTGATTAGAAAAATCATCCACTTATCTCTTCTTGTTTCCACCAACATTAATATCATTAGCGTACACCAATACCATAAACATATCCTTCTAAGAATTTTTCAAATAGAGAATTTGATCAACTTCTCATATTTTTTAATTAATTATAGTTCTGGTAAGAATACAATTGAGTGTACCACAAATGTTGTTCCAATTTTTTTGATAGAGTGCATTCGTTAATATGATGAACTTCATTTCATCATTTACAAGCAGAAAACCCACCAGTTTTTTAATGTATACTTCTTCCACAAGAATTCTAAATTGGAAGGATGTCTTGAAAAACATTTGATACACATTATATCCTCATTGGATTTCCTAATAATAAAATATTCTGATTTAATATAGTATTTCCACCAAAGAAAATGTTTCTTCCACATCAATGCCTCCAATATGTGAATATCTATTACCCCCACTAACACCCTGTATCTAATTAAATTTAAATTGTAAACAAATTTATTCTTGAAAATTTTCTTTGTACCAATAAAATTATGATTTTAGGGTCTCTTAACTAGATCCCATGTTTCATTCTTGTCAATTTGATCTCTCTCTTCATTCATTTTCAGCACATGATTCATCTTGTATAGCCACTTCAAACAAGGATAGTTCCATAACTGATAGAAATACATATTGCGAAATATTCTTTATTATCCTTGTTTTTAGATGCATTATGATCCTTGACAATGTTATACCTCTCATTCCCTACTCTTAGATTTCTTTTTTGGGTTTGACTGAATTCCCTTCAACTATGGATTCCTCTATTGTTCATTCTTCAATGTCGATTCCATGGTGTGAATCTTGATAGTTTTGTACACCTTCCTCTACCTCTGTATTATCATTTTATCCATGTTGAAATTCTTTTCCATATTCAATCATATCATCAAAATAATTCATTTAATCATTCCTGATATTCTCTTCAATGACATTAACATAATTTCTTTCCACAATTATTCCCATCTGATTCATGAAATAAATGTATGTTTTGATTTTCATTGAGTATATATGAAATACTACATCATCTCTATTATCTCTATTCTTCCCTTGATTTTATTTTTTGTTTCGGATGAAATACTTATTCCTGGAAATAAGAAAATATTTCAAAGAGGTCTTCCATCCATTCCACAATTCATATGGTGTCTTAATCTCACCCATATATTTTCCTATTTAATTTTAAATATACACTGAAAAATATAATTCCCTTTTCTAGTAATGTTGTGCAATACAACTCATTATCAACATATTCTTAGCCATGTTGTATACATGTCAATTCCTATAGTCAATAACTCCATTTTTCTTTGGATTTCTCATAGCTTCCACCTCATGGTGTCTCCCATGCTTCTATAAATAATTTTTAAATTCAATGGATAAATATTCCCCTCTGTTTTCAAACCAGAGGAAATTGATCTTCTGTCCTATAACATTCTCAATGATTTGTCGATAGGTTTTCATGAAATCAAGAAGTTGTCCCTTCCCATCTATAATGAAAACACATGATGTTCTACTATAACCATCTATGAAAAAAAACAAATAACCTTTATCTATATGTTCCAGCAACATTTTTTGGGCCATATATGTATGTATGGATGAGGTTAAAGAGATTAGATGCTCGGTTCTTCTTTGTTTGGTAGGAACAAATGACTAGATTCTCTCACATGAATGCCTCACATGAATTTTCTTGTTCACGATTCAGATCAGGGATCTCCATGAATATCATTATATAAGATATATTTTCCATGTACTACTAATTGGTATTCCACAATCATAGATTCCATAAGTTGGTTTCTTCTTCAATGGTTATGTAGTAAATGTTTTTTTATTTCCAACGTGATACAAGTTTCCCTCTATTCTGCATCCTTTCTTAACATAATTTTTTATATTTCCTATTATAGTATAACCATTATGATTGAATGTTACAATAAGGCATGATTCAATGAGTTGACTCACATATAAAAGATTGTGGTGTAATCCATCCACATAATAAACTTCAATATTCTTTAGCATTTCATTGGCCAGATCATTATTTCTAATTATTTTGATCTTAAAACCACCATCATTACCAAACCTTCATGTATAATCAATTTTTTTTATTGATATTAATTTATAGACATCCATTTTTATTAATAAGGTAAGAATATCAAAAATATTGAATCCACATGTTTTTGTTCTTGGTAGCTTTAAGACAAACATCAAAAGAATTTTATTTCATAAATTTCATTCCTTTGCATCCATGAAATATTGGATTGACTGTAAGACACTAGTGGCCTTTCAATTATCTCTCCCATAAACACATGTTTTTCATATTTATAATGTTCTTCCAAAAAAATAAAACCTATTTGAAAAAACAACACCATCTAGTTGATGAGTATTGACCTGTCACAATGCATTGTAATAATTTATCATAGTATACCTATTCCTGTAACACACAACATTATGACCAATGTAAAACAATGTAAATAATATCCATAAAAATTATTTTTTTATAAGAATTAGGCTATGTATATGATCTCCTTTATTTAACTCTTATCTCTTTTCCATTCATATAACACCATTCTACTCTGCATTATGACATGGTATGGCCCATATATCGACATAATTGACATTTCATAAGTGAAAAATGTCTTGTAATTACAATTAAATCTCATAAACCCTTCTTTGGGAAACATTATTAGCTACCTATCATTTCTATATAATTAAGTATAGTCTTCAGTTGTTCTTTAATATTGAATTGAGGATTTATTTTTTATCACTTCATGTGACTTTTTAACATGACACACTTTCATCATTACATTATTGAGGCCACATTTATTTACAACATTTGATCATTCAGCATCACAACTGATTTTACTATTTTCCAGGCTTGCAGGTCATGAGTCATTTAAAAAAATTTCAACTACATCAAAACCACACATATCTCTTTCATGCCACTCAACATCTGAGCATTTTCCAAATTGTATTTTTATCTTTTCATAATTAGAAATTGATCCCATTTAGAGATTAATTATCAGAGTAAGAACTTATTCTTTGAGTCCCTCATCAGTATTGGACTTCTCCCCTAAGTCTCATGCTTGTTAATTGATGATATTTTCATGTTATTCTATTCTGAGTTTTAGTTCAACATCATCATTAGTGAGTTCAGTTAATGATGATTGTCCATTCACTATTACTTCTAGTAGTTCAACTTCTACTTCCATATTACCAATATTTTCTAATGACTCCCCTCTATTTATTTCAACGTATTTTATCTCTATCACTTATTCTCATGATTACCAAAAGCATCCTTATGTTTCAACACGAGACTGAAATTAGTATCCATATGACTATTTCTATCTTTATCTATCAATGGTTTGGAATATTCAATGGTATCCATCCTGGATGCATGGTTTCCATTCTTAAATTATAGTTCTTTTTCCTCATAGAATTCATTATATTCATCATCCTCCTCTCAGAAAAAAATATTCTTTTGTATTCTCTTTGAAAATATGATGTTTCTCTTTTAATTAATCTATTCTTAAGCTCGTTGGTGTTTAAAACATTTTTTATTCATCATCAAAATTTCTTGAGCACTGAGAGGCTATGTTCCAACAATACCACGTGGAAAAGAAGACTGAGGTAGTTTTCCATCAGATTTTACTTCTTCATTCTTAAGAAACATGATAATGAGATAAAAAATTTCATTGTCCTCATCATCTTCATTACCACTATCTCATGAAACGTTTAGTATTACCATGGATTTGAATTTCATTTCATTACTCACATGATTCATAGCTTCTTTTGGTTTGATTCTAAAGTCATATGATGATAGATTATCCTAAATAATCCACCAAGAATATGGAGAGATATCTATCCTCAAGGAATAATACATTTTCATTGTAACAGGTTGTATGTATTTTCAATATCTTCTTTACTGTGTGAATTTTGTTGATTTCCTCAAATAAGTCTCGCATTACTACTATAGATTTAGTAATTAGACTGAAAGAGGAGTCTGAATTCTCATCAGGGTGCATCTTCATATCGTCAAACCTATTGTGCAATACATAGAGTTTGTCCTAATTTTTATTTATATATCATTCTTAAATATTCTCCAATTTTACCCACATTGACTTACGAATATTTGGAACACATTACCATTATATAAATCTAATAAAAAAGAGTATCAGTTAGATAATTCTATGATTTTTCAATAGAATCAAGCAATTTTTTTCCTGTATCAGTCATTGAATTTCCAGTAGGATCATTGACCAGTATTCTAAGTGCAATAAAAAATAAGACATCCATTCGAAGAGATCTTATGTAGTATATCATCATATTTTTCCATATCTGAAAATTTCTTCCATCTAAGATGGGAACTCCCCTAACATTTAATGGAATCTCTATGACAACAGAAGATATATTCTACACTAGAAACCTCCCTCTGTTATGACATAAAGGACCCTCAGTCACTCTGAGAGGGGAGGGGTGAATTAGGGTGTCAACTTTGTATTTTAAACTCATGTAAATTTTTTCTACTTAGGTGGGAACTTGTTTAACCTATATGAAGTGGGATGCAGAAAAAAAACTATCACATGCACTACAATGACACATAAATTTGAAATGGTTCACCAAATATGTCTATGTACAAGAATATTACACTGACAGTGTGTTGGTCATAACAAAAACCACTAAGCTTCAGAAGTTGAGGATTACAAGAGTTTAGAAAAATAAATCTATGATAGACACACATTCTTTACACGGTTTTGTTGATAACACGATGTATCCTGTGGATCACTTCTACTAAATCCCCATAGGTATCTACATTGGATGAATCATCGCTCAATTTATCGATTTGAAATTTAATTCAATCATTTCTCATTACATCATGAATCCGAAAATCTGAATGGATGCTCTGTTAATGTCCTACAGTCATCCATAGATTTAATTATTTTCTCATTCCCTAATATGGTATTTAAATTAATTTTTGAAACTGATTTGGTAAATTATTAGTCTTCATTGACTGTTCCGCATACCACTCTATCTCCTCCACGTATTGAGTTGCGAGTGTGGTTCGTAGACCACTTCCTCCACATTCCACTACTATTTTTTCTCACATCCCAGCTCCTCCACCAACTAACTTGCTTCGTGTACTACATTACTTTGCATACTGCTCAACACTTCCACATACCTTTCTACTCTGCGTAATGCCTTTCTCTTTTGTATACTATTGGAGATTCTTCCAAAAACTGCACTCTCTTCCACAGAATATTTTTCCTTATGTATTTTTTTTCTCTCAACGTATCGTATTCTCCCCCGAAGAGCCACTTATATTTTCACCTATTTTATTCTTGAATTTTTAAAATCTATTTTTGTTGCTTACCAAAGGGGATTACTGGTCCTTATTTAGCCAAAAATGTATCATAAAATATGCCAATATAATATTTACCAATTCTTTGATTTTTTTAAAACCTCAAATAAGTACCACTACTGTCCTGAAAACTACATATATCCCATGAACCTCAAGCCTCCTACGAATCACAAGACTCTATCCGCATACCTTCGTTGTGAACTGATTTCGGTTCCCTGAACTGTTCTTATTACCATTCCCACTGATATGTACATGGTCTGCGAACAATTCTTGGACATGGTATGTGGTCCATGACACGGGCCACCAAGTTATATCCCTTTACTGAATTCATTCACCAATCATTATGCTATATATTCCTATGAATATATTCACAGTTTTGAAGCCCAAATATTTTGTAAAAACTGAGAAACTACACCACATACAATACAGCTTTCAACCTCATATGTATGACCATATTCCTTTCTAAATCCATAGATATCCATGTGAATATTGATAAAAAATACAATCCAAAATCCATTATTATCAATGGGTAGCCTTGGTTACAATAATATCACCCTCAATAAAGGATTATTAATAAGAATAGTTTCATTCGTAGTTCTTGTTTTGGAATAGTTTTTTACTATTAATTACACTTCGAGGCCCAAAAATGAATTTATTTTCAAAAGTATGAAATATTGTTATAGGAAAACATGTATGAAATAAGGGTTCATAATACTTTAATTACTTACATTTTTGGACATATCCTGATTTGGGAACCAAAATATTTTTTTTGGTATTTTTTGATTTTGGGAGCTCTCTTAAAAACTCTTCTATGAATCGATGGTATAGAGACATCCGATGTCTGGAAAATTTGACTCTTGATAATTCATGTTTCAAGGATATAATCAAGGTTGATTGTGAAAATGTCACTTTTCATGACAATTCCATATGAAAAATTTATTGTCATTTTTTAAATTTATAATTCCAGTCATATTTTAATCTATAAAATAGTTTTTCTAAATTTTTTAAAGTAAAATAATGTGAGAATATTAGTGTTATGTGATTATGGTTTTCATTTGCTGTTTGAAAAAAACCATGTATTTTTTTGGTAATCAATATGAATTACATTTTTCATCATTGAGAAATTAATATTTGTTTCTATTGATTTATATTCTTTATTATATAAAAATATTTAATTACTATGTGAATTTCATAAGAGATCCTATATTTCATATATGAGACTAGGCCACTGCAATATTTACTCTCTTAGAAATCTCACTGTTAAAGTATTAGTGAATGACGCACCTAAACTTGAATTCCCAAATTTTAACGTAATTAACACACGCCAAATAGGGAAATAAAAGAATATATATGTAAAATAAAATAAATATGTTTCAACTCTTAAACACCTAGTTTTGATTCACATGGACATGTTTGGAATATATAGAGTTTCTTGTATAAATGTAAAAATATTTGTTTATTTTATTGTATATAAATATTCATTGTATGATTGTGTATTATTTCATTATTATAAAAGTGATGCTTAGTCTTATTTCATCAAGTATGATAAATATATTCACCATCTTATATTACATAGGATTTTTTCCTTAATATTTGATCATATTTATATGATTGAAAATTAATATTTTGAATCCTTTTTCCTCACAAATTTTTTAAAATCATTAATTTTCTTCTCCTACGACACCAAAAAAAAATTCTATAGAAAGGGGGGATAGAATATTCATAAAAATTTTAACACTATGCTTAATTAGTATTCCCTTCTGAGTTATTTTTGGGTAGAGGCTGTAAATATCGCATATTTAATAATCTATAGACTTCTAATTAGAAATCTATAAAAAAAATCTTATGAATTTTTTAATAGTATTATGATATTTTTTAATAATTTTGTATTTTTTGGATGTAATGAAATTAATCAAAAAATTATGGTTAATGTTGAAAATTTATTTTCAATGACTGATGAATGAATATTATGGAGTTATTCAACTTATAGAAAATCATATAGACAATTCCGTGAAAGAAATATGACTAAAAAGAATATTTTCATGGAAATTTATTGAAATAGAAAACTATGAGGCGAAACACCCATTAAACAAGCATGAGAATTATTTTTCATCTCTGAACAGAATTGGAAAACATTATTGAAATTCTCAAATGATTGTAGAAAATTCATCTAGTTATGAAGAACAATCAAAACAGAAACCTATTGAAGACTATATAATTTTTGATCACATAATTTTCTAAAGTTATTACAAAACAAATAATCTATCCACTAGATGTTACAAATTGAAACATTGTTATATGTATAGAAGAAAAATAATCACTTTGAAATCTTGTTGAACATCAAGAACACATTTCATAATTTGATCCTAAGAACATTAATGATGCAATATTTGTTAAATTTTGGGTAATGGTAATGCAAGAGAAACATAGTTAGTTTGTAATAAATAAAGTTTGAGTAAATCAGGAGATTCTAAATACACTCATAATATTGGAATAATATCGTTTATAAAAACAATGTTGATAAGTCATAATTAATGTATGAAATATATTTAGGTTGTTCACACAATGATATAGTCAATAAGAGGGTATTTACTAGTAGGAAACTGTTTTACTAGTGTCTTGAAATGAATCTATATGAATAATTCAAACTAATAAAGAATATTTGGATTTTAAACTATACCAAATGGATTTTAAAAGGGAATTCATAAATAGTTAAATATCTGAGGACATTTTTGTTGAGCAACCCAATGGATATAAAAATCGTCATTTTCAAAATCATGTTTCTTAAAAAAAGATTTATATTATATATGTAACACTCCAAAATTTTGGTATCGTAGGATATCAAATTTTCTAATTTATAATAATTTTTTAAAAGGAATATCTAATACTAATGTTCTATAAAAATATTTTGATTTCAGTAAATATTGTGAAACTACCATGAAAATATATGTATGTTTGATCAAATTGAATCTGGAATAACTAGTGGATCAAAACAGATATGGTAGTATAATTGAAAAATTACGATATATCAGTTATGGATGACCAAATATTATTTTCAGTGTGCGTATGTGTTCCCATATTTATGTGAATTTTAATGACACTGTTTTAAAATATAATAAATGATTGTTCATGAACCCCAAATATACATCCAATTTAAGACATTTATACCATATGAGATAATATTATGACATTGTATGTTATTCAGTTGTGGATTTTTTTGGTTTCATGTTAAGTACAAATATAATCTTATAAACATGTTTCCATATGAGAATGTCAGTATTATATTGTTGTAGTTAGAAGAAATTTTTAGTTGCACATCCCACAGATGAAGCTGTGTACATAACTACTGGAAGATAATCTAAAGAAAAATATATGGATGAACAAAAATTTGATATACTATAGATATCAATTTATAAATTTCCATATAAATTTTTAAAACAAAAGTGAGATAAATTATTATATAAATACTATATCTTGTTAAAAGTGAAATCATATTTATTTATGCTATCTTTTTTTGAGGGATAATGTTTATATGGGTGGTATAACTATTGAATTCAAAGGACTTGAACCACATAATGATAATATTTTTTAAAAAACCATTGAATTGTGATTGATGAAAATATATAAAATATGAATTAGTAATAATATATATTTTATATTCTTTGATAATGTACATGTGATCATGAGGTGATCCACTATTGTGTTATCTAATGATGGGTGATCCACCATTGGGAAATCCACAATTGGAATGATCCACTGTTGTAATAATACATTGTTGGAATGAAAAACAATTGGAATGATCCACCATTTGAATGATACAATTTTAGAATGATCCCCCATTAGAATAATCTACCATTGGGTTGATCCAAGGTTGGAATGATCCTCTATTTGAAAGATCCACAATTGTGATGCTGCAGTTTAAACATATATTTTTCTACCATTTCTATTTTATATGCTTAAATTTTAAATTATTTTTATAATCTATATTTTATTATATATTTGAATTCAATTACATAAATTATAAAATTTTCACTCAAATGATAATTGGTGTATATCTCTCTCACACATGTTCACCTCAAACCATTTCTCATCCACTTTCTATCCCAACAATTAACCATCACAAGAATTTAATTCAAATGTTATTTTCCAAAAATAGTTAGATTAATAACCCAACAAATATGTTTCTTGATGTTACAAATCATGCAAATTAGTTCAGGTGAGAAAAAATTCTAGTTGTTATCAATATGTGGAAATTTTATCTTGCAAAAATTGTGGTCATTGCCGAAAATGTAGTGGATAATGAATTGTTATTTACTAGTAAATCATTGTATTGTTATGTGATACAAGAATAGGTATAAATAAAACATTTTATATATAGAAAAAACAATCCATTCCAACATTGTATCACCAGTTCTATCAACACATATTGATTAGTTTTGGAGAAATGAAGGATTTAATTCGAAGAATGATTTATGCAAAAATGGTTAGTTTACCATAAAAATAATGGGAAAGCTATTTTAATGTACCTATATACAAGAATTTATGAAATCTATCAAAAATTTATTTGTAATGATAGTTGAAAATTTGTTTATGTGAATTCATTTTTGGATCTAACTAATGATAGTACTCAGATATGTCCTACTTCAATTGTGTATGATAGAGAATATCGACTGTTGATTATGTTTTTTAATAATATTATTTTACATGGAAAAGTATATTACAATACTATGATATATTATAATTCTTATATTATATTCATTATTAAATGAGTTGATACAATTTATATAATTATAAACTTATTTTTGAAAATGATGGAAATGCGACAGGCATCTTCGAGGTGTAATTCTGTCATTTACTCGATGTTGATATTAAAAATTATAGGAGGGAAATGATTGGTTGATGGGGTGGAGTAAGATAAAGAGATGTGTGTTGGAATTTCATTGTGAAAGGTTTCTGGTAAGATAATGAAATTAAATTGGAGTCCATGTATGAAAAATTATATTGATGATAAGTAAAAGCTATAAGAAGATTTTAATCCCTTAGACAACACTACTAGAACCTTGAACATTTTTAACCATATCTCATTTGTATATGAGAAAATAGTTCATTTAGATGTGGAATAATTTGATTAATAGGATATTGTATGTGATTAATAAGAATAAATATATACCTTTATTGAAAAGATTAGTGATCCAGATATTCCAAAGACACATTAAATTTCTATGAGAGTTTCATATCCATACATCTCTCTCACTGCCATTGAGAGTCGGCTAATTAAAATAAATGATGATTATGATGAGACTGAAGTCACTAGAGATGATCATATTAGGAGTTATTTATATTCCAATAACGGTTTTTTGGATGTCTCATATGGTTATATGAATGTGGACAATGATTATAATGGTGATGATGGAAATGGATATATTTGAAACAATGATGAAGAGGATTGTAATATTAATATGAATACTCATGTTATAGATGATGATACAAAATAATAAAAATTGCATCATCCTAATCCAAATTATTCAGTTATGAATATGGAGAGACATATTTTAGATAGATCTGTATGTATAGAGAGGTAAATTTGATCTTGGACTACCGGTGATGCTACCTCTATCAAAGGTGAGCTCAAGACACATATTGAGGGGGAAGAATCCCTAAGTTTTGTTAGTATTTTAGTTGATCCTGAATATCTCATTGAAATGAATAATTCTAGAGTGGATTTGTAATTCTATGGTGAGTGGGATAAATTACTATGAAATTTCCCGCATGGAATAGACTACTCAAAATCCAATGATGTTGTAATTGGTGATATTGATGAAAATGATTCATAGGTTGGTTCTTCCAAGGTTTGGTATGATGTATCATCTAATTGAAATCCATCTCCATCATCAAAATTATAAGGTATCCCTTACATAGACACATATAGAGATGATTGATGGGTTGTTGACAACTAAAATACACGATATTATGGAAAAAATGATGCTTCTATTATAGATGGGACATATCCTAAGGGATATTTATTATCATAGATTAATGATGTAGGTGAGATTAATGATTTGCCCTTAGTTTTTATAGAAACCAAATAAGAACATAAATTGGATACTATATCCAATATTTGGAGATATTTATCCCATTTATATAATATTTTGTATTCAATGAATATTTAGAGTTATTTAGAGAGTGGCTGATTTTATATTTCAATACATGTTTGAGTTCTTAGGAATATCTTGTTATAAAGATTATAATAGTTTATTCCATGTACATTTTTTAGTAGTTGTTTTCCATATTAATCCAAACAGGAATTTCCATATTAATATAGTTTTCATTGACAATTGAAGGTCAAATAGTGACACAGAAACCATGTGATATGTGATAGAATAGATGAAGAAATGCATTTCTACTTTTCAAATTGCTTTGCTAAATAGGTTGGATAGTGTTCCTACCATTTCTACTTAATCTAGTTGTCTACATTATTCTTCCACTATTGATGCCAATATTATAATATTGGTAGTTATAGAATCGATAGATGTTTTTTGGATGAGGATCGTTCATCTCATTTTGGGGATATTATCTAAATTCTACAATATGGTTATAATATATATAAACTAGTAGGATATGGTTATAAGAAAGAACAAATTTAAAGGGAGAGTAACACAATGTTTTCAGATGCTTCCATTCAAGGGCATATAATAATCATGATTTGAATTATCATTTTGCATTTTCAGATTATAAAGTAAGGATTACATCTATTACTTAGGAATTCATGGAACACATAGACTAGCTCAATGTTATGATCCCTCTATTATATTTATTTATAGAAGAGAAGAAGGACTTATATATTTCTATAGAGAGATTATGAAACATAATTATAGCCTTTTTTGATCTCATTAATCCTTTCATGTGTGTATCTGGTACTTTAGTGGTTTGACCAGAGAAAATTTTTCATTTCAACATTAAAAGCATCACCCTCTTCAGCTCCATTTCTACCTTAATATTATCCTTTTAGTATTTATCATATTAAATCATTCCTGCATTTCAGAATAACGATCATCTAATAGCTACTTATAATGTCATTTACAATTTTCTCCACTACCCAAATTCCCTCGTATTCTACATCAGTTACACATACCTATGTAAAACGAAAAAGTCCTACATATCCTACCACCCATGTTAGAGTGATTCATATTAGACATTGTATTTTATGGTGATTTTTTTATTTTCCCTATAATTGTATTTTTCTTAAATAAAATGCCATTTTTAATTAATATAATTAACCTTTTATTATTCATATATTTATAATTTTTATTTACTTATTCTAATATTTTTATAATCCCAAATTATGGAGAAATTTGGATGGATTTTATTTTCGACTATAATTATATCCTTAGATAGGTTTCCTTCGATACCAAATTTTCCTTTAATATAAAACATATTCAATGATTACATATAAAAAAAACTATCATTGAAACCAAACATATTATATTTTACCTAAATTTATATTTTCAAAAATATAATAATTTTGTTACTATTAAAACACATAAACTTATTCCTATGTATTTCATAAAAATAGATTATAAAATATCCTGATTTTCAATAGTCATAACGGTGGAGAATGATGGAATATAATTTTTTTAATGCTCAAGAATCTTGGTGACTATATTCTAATGATATTTTTTTATTATAGTATATTATTTTATAAAGCATAATTTGATGAAAATTGGCTATTTACTAAAATGTACTAATAGAAATACAACCTTGTGTCCTTTATATTATTCCACCATAATAAGTATACTATAGTAATTATTTTTTCAATGCTAGATATTTTCTACCACGAGAGCTCTGCAAAAACTAGAGTCATTATAAAATCTAGATTTTTATACTTCCATATGATTCTATATCCAAAATCATGTTACCGTAAATGTTTTCCACCACCAAAAAATGTTACTGCTAGACTCATGCCACCACCAGAAATGGGTACCACCATATGTTTCTACCATTATCTATGTTAATTCTTAATAAATTTCAATCATGGGAGATACCTTAAGAACTGATATCATCAGAAGTTCTATTTCAAAACCTTCTACCATCATTTTTTGTACTACTAGACTGTTCTATTGTCATCCTTTTTGTCATTTCCATTCTAGTTTATTTTTATAATGTACTCCCAACTAATAGATTATTTATTTTGGTGCACTAAATTTATTTAAATTTTTTTTAGAAAACCAGTTCATAGAAAAATTGAAGATCAAGTTAGTTGTTCAAAAAGAGGATCTAAAAAATTCAATGTGATTACTCTTCAATGTGTAATCTAACATGAAGTGCTATATAGTTCTAGTGGACTCCCACATGTGAATTTGAAAACTAGTTTGATCAAAAATTAATAAACTGAACTCATATAAGTTAATTAAACTAAGGAATAGTGGGGTGTAAATTATATTTATATCTGTTCCTTCATAATGAAAGTATAGCTTCATGACACTTTATTTTTATACAATGTTTTGAGAAACTATCAAAGTCCCCATCAAGTCAAAATCGAGGACCCTCGAGCAAAGGGAGCTCTACAGATCTTGAATCACAACTACTTCCTTAAATTCATATTATATCCCATAGTGGTTTTCATTTTCATTCATGAAGTTTTTTCTGTATGTTTTATTTAAACAATATTCATCAAGTACTTAACTTGAGAAAATACAATATTGTCTTATATACCTTTTTTGAATTCCAACAACAACTATGTATGAGGTCCCAATCAGGCAGTTGTTGTTTTCCTTCCAATGTGTAACTATAGAAAAGTATTTGAGCCTAGACATCTAGTTCTATTGTTTTGGGAACAGATCTTGTTTTTGGATAATATTATTTGATATAACAATTTACTTGACATTAGTTGATTTTCAACAAGACATGATAAGGTTTTGGTATGAGAATAAATACATTATTTATTTCATTGCTTATTTAGGTATTTTTTTAATTGTATCAAATAATAATAATTATTTGACTTAAACTATAAAAAAAATACATTAATAGTTAATCGTATCTAGTGTATATATAATGTATTTTTTAAGTAAATCATTTTTAAATGTTTGACAAATTTCATATAATTTTTTAATTAATCCCCCATCATGATTTTAGAAATATTATTAATGGTTAATCAGGTATAAATTACATTTTTATTAACAAGGAATTAATTTAATATAGTGGATTTTATTAGAACTTTTTAATAGACTTTTTTATTGAGAAGTCAATTCACCCACCCTCTTGACTTACTAAGTCCAACCAATAAAAAGAAATTAATTAATATTTTATCTTTCAAAAATGATAATAAAATCATATATATATATAATATAATTCATTAAAAGTTACTCAAAAATATCATCCTTGTGGTGTTTTTATGAAAGGAGATTCACATCATTTCGAGAAGGTAGTAGTCCCAACATACATGAATAATGTTATTATTTTTCAATATACATATGAAAATGATATATAATTTTGTTTGGAAGATATATATTTCATTAATATCATAATTATATCATTTATATGAAATTTATTCATTAAATTATCTTTATTACAATCTATGTAAAGCGTCAATGAAAAATGAGTCACATTGCTTTATTTTGTGGTAGTTAACCAAACACATGAGTGATGTTATCATATCTGCTATGAAATAGAAAGTAAAAAAAGATATATTTTATATATTGAATACAAAATAATAATTTTTTATAAATATCATATATATTATTTATCTCTATCATCATACCCATATGTGGAGGTGTTAATAGAGAACATTTCAAACTAGTTCATGAGGCAGTAGTCCTCCATCCGCCAAAGGTTATTATTTCACATTTGAATGAATATGAGGGGATATTAGTCATTTTAATAACATAAAAACATTAATTATTTTAAGAGACACTATTTTTAATATATATTAATAAATAAATAATATTTATAGGATTTGAGAGAAAAAAAATATAACAGAACACTGTTAGGAATTTTACCCCTTATTGGACCACCACTTTATTATTAAAACTAATGTATTCATAAAATGACATTTTAAATAGATAAAGGAATGTAGTATGAATTTTTTGGTTGTTTTTATGTTATTTGTTAAAGGATTATATGAGAAAATGGTTTTAATGTGTGATAAGAAGTGGATAGCTGGTGACCTTTTTTATGCTTGGTGAGTTTCACACATTAAAATCTTGAAAAGAAAATAGTATACTAAAATTTTTTATTTGAAAATGGGTTGAATATAAATTTTTTTTAGGAAATATACATGATAAAGTATTTATATTATAGAAAATAAATTTAGAAAATTGTTTATCTTATTTTAACTAATATTATTTTAGTTTAATCCCCATTAAATCATTTTTGACCATAAACATTGTAAATAATTAATATTATTTTTACAATTCGTTATTTTAAAAAATTTAGATATAATTATAAGATCTTATATTTTATATGGATTCCAAATATGAAATATATTTTTATAAATTCATCTCAAGGAAGTGTAAATTTTTAATTTTAAATCAATCCTGCGAGAGTGACATGAGAAGAGGTTTTCAAAGAAAAAATGTTACAATAAATTAGAATGTATTTAGAAAAAAATTCAATATAAATATTTTATAATGAATTATACTTTATTAATATATATATTATTGAAATACTTTGACATTATAAAAATTTATAACATTATTTATATTTGTAATTAAATTTAAAAAATGCTAATTCCAATTAAAATTTAATATTTTTGACCATACATAAGAAAAATAGATTTCTCCAAAAAATTAAAAAAATAACCCAAAAATAATTTTGACATATAAATTTTTAGAACTATTTTTATTTTTTAAAATATTATTTCTAAATATGTTAATGTGTAATTTCATTTTATGTTCAATATATGTGACTCAACAATTTTTTAGAGGCAAATTTAGTTTTTTCATAAAATATTTTGTTTAATTTTTAATGATTCTAATTTTATTTCTAATTAATGGATAGCCAATGAATTCTTTACATGGTTATACCATATAGTTATCATAATTTATTTATTACTACTCATAACCAAATATTTAATGGATAGGATAAAATGGAGTACTATAATATGATTCATTTAAACTCAGGGTTGTCTGTTTTGTAGGCTATTGAAGAGATTAAATTTATTTAAAAATGAATATACCATCTCACCTTGGGATATTATATTCCTTTATAAACATGGTGTTTATTATCATAAAAATTATCATATATTATGTTCATATTTTTAAATCAAGGTCTATAAAATTATACCCCAATTAAATAAATTATATCCGTACTATTTAATCTTGATCTCAGTAATAAAGGTGGTTTTATTTGAAAATTCTATTATTATAATCCTATATAATGTGAATAATTCATAAAACATCCAATTGATAAGACAAAAACATCATTAAAGAGTTCATATGTAATACTACATAATAACTATTCTTTGTAAGAGATCATTGGTGAATGTGATGATGTGGACAAGGAATAAAAGAGTAATTAATTATAGGGAATCATTGAGTGATTTTTTCATAAGAAAATATATGATCCATGGAATGTTAAGGGCCTAAAAAACATTAATTATTTATTATTTAAGAACCATATTAGTAGTCATATTTTATGTGAATTGGTTATATTTTTTCAATATAATTTTACTATAGTTGGGAAATATTTTACTATATATGATTATAAAGAAATATACTATCTTGATACATTATTATTTCATAATCACTATTTCACCCATTGGTTGTGCATCGATAAATTTACAATTCATTATTTTCTTAAAGAAACGAATATCCATAAATAAATTTCTTTTATTCTTAAAGAACTACAATTCATTTTTAATAGGTCGTAATGTTTATAATATAATGATAATTCATTTGTTCACTATCTCATTTTTATGATGGCCAAATGGTCATTATAGGATATCCAATACACATAAATATTCATATGGTGAACTATTAAAATAATCACTAATAAATCATCCATTATATAACTTAATAAATTTCATAAATGGTTATCCTTAGGACCCTTATAAAAGAATAATATCCTAAAATTAGAAATAATGTCACCAAATTTCATAAATGATGTTATCATTAATCCAAAAAACTATTTGAATTATCACTTAAACCATAAATACCAAACATTTCAATACATTAATCGTGTATTATTTTAAACATGGTAAAAGCCTAAATTACCGTAAACCGTATTATAACCATGAAAATTTATTATTTATTTATAATAATATATTATTGGATATATTACTAAAATCTAAATATGATGTTAACACCATCAATGATATCTTAAAGAAACATTTTAAAAAAGTCATTAATTAGTCCCATGGAAGTCCATAACATCCAATTTATATTATCCACATAATTCAACTATTTTATTATGATAATTATCTCAACATCTGAAATATATAAAAGGTTATCTTCCAATAAATCATCTGTTTTCCAATAAGTTAATCCTTTATAGTGAATCATTTTTCATCTTCATCAGTTACATCCCAATTATTATTTTTAATCCTTAATGAAATATTATTATCGTAAAATCCTTTTAAATTTCATTATTATTATATATAGGATATCATTAAAAAATTATTTAAAACCCAAAATTAATGAATCCAATCATAAACATATTAATCAATCCACATATTTTGTTTTAATAAGAAAAAATTCAACATAATTTATTAGGTACATTTAATTGATATTCATTTGACAATTGTGGAATTCATTTATATAGTTCCCCTTATCCATATAGTTGATGAAATATTAATTTGAATAATTTTTTCCCCTTGAAATCAAGATTATATTGATCTTTCTTTCCAAACAAGTAGATAAATCACAGTTCCTCTGATAAAGTATCAGAGTGAATCTTTACCCAAGGATGACAAGTGGAGAAAACCATGATTTTATTTCTTACCATTATCTATTTTTTTCAGATTATTACTTCTTATATTTCATAAAATTGAATCAATCATACATACTGAATTATTTATCAAACATTTTGTCACAATATATAATGTCCTTATATGATGATAATGTTTTGGATTCTACTTCTATTTAAAATATTTCCGTAACAACATCAATGAATCAATCATTCTAACTCTCTATATTATTTCCATTTATACAATTAGAATTAATTATTCTAGAAAAAATTTCTATATGATGGAAGACATAATATTAGATCATATCATTATGAAACATTATGTATAATCCCAAAAATAGTGAAATTTATAAAATAAATTAAAAAAATTATACATACTTATTCACAAAATCATAACCATTGTTTCATTGGGGTATATTTATTTCTAAATACTTTATAATGTATCGTAAGTAAAATGAAAATTTCTATTGAATATCCAATAATTGTATCAATCCAGGTGATTAGTAGGGCCCACATTCATGCACTAGGTGTTGTTAAAGTCAATCCAAATTAATCATTTTCAATGTTATTACCACTAGGTATATATATATTTCATAACCAAATCAACTATTATTATCCAATATGTTGTGTATCTTCTTTGAGAAAACACATAATCTATTCCTCTATAATAATTTAAGATGTTCTTGTTTAGTTATCCTAAAATACTATCATAGTGGTTTGTTCTATGACAATGTTTTTCTAAATATTGTACCCAATGATTATACTAAAAATCCTATAATACAAACTATAGTGACCCTGACCCTAGTATCCATGATCCTGTGAGTAATTTCTTATAATGGTAGAAGATATAATGAATCCCATCCTAAAAGTCTAAATTGTTTAGTAGGGTTGGTAAACATCTTATATAATCAAAATCAACATGACACTGTATAACATAAAATTAAAATATAATTCCACTTGAGAATTCCATTATTAAATTTATTTTATCCCTACATATTAATCAAAAAACATTCTCGTATCCTAAGAAAATGAAAACATGTCAAATTGGTGAGATTGGATTCTCGGTAAGGGTATGTGTATAATGGAAGATGAAAATGAACAAGGTATAATTATTATGGAATTTTAAATAAAAAATTCACATTCCATTTAATCAATATCATGAGAATAACATGGAATGAATAAATGATGATCAAATAATTCCATATAAATAATCACATGATAATGAAACATAACAAATGATATAATAACTAATCATATAATGTGATATAATATCAAAAATTAAATTAATATTCATGTAATATATTATTATAGACATATAAAAAATATTTTTGTGGCCTTGTTCCATGAAATCTAATACTGTCAATGTATTTCTCCATGAAAACTATATAAATAGGTAATTTTGTTATGAAATCCCAAAATAGATTGTCTCTTGAGACCTATTGATGAATGGGGGGAAATAGAGGGACCCACTCATCACTTACTATATCCAATTTATTCGTAATAAGAAATGTGTGAAATATAAACCACATAGAGGTCCATATTGAATAACTAGGATATTCCATGTCATTAATTAAGCCAATAAAAATAAATAATCATAAATTATATAGTGTAAAACAGAATCAACATAGTATATTCTCATCAACTTAATCATAAACCATCTATTGAAATAATTATTGTGACATCCCATTACCTCTCTAAATGGTAAAACAAAAACCATGACATGGTTTTAATTTTTGTTGATTGGGTAAGGTTTATTTTAGAATTATGAGGATATCTGTATTGGTGAAGTTAGAGATTTTTTAGAATCTCACCATTAACCTAGCTTTTCTGATGACTATTAGGGAATTACATGTACTTTAATAGTAGTACACATCATGTAATGATTCCCAATGAAATTCATGAATTATTTCTCACCATGATGGGTACACATCATGTATTGTCAGTACATGTTATAATGAAATTAATGATCTATTTTTAACATGGAACTTTAGTTCTTAATTCATAATGGTACACATTTTCATGGTTGCAAAATATATTTATTACATATCATGTATTAATATTACATGTCATAGAATAATCTAACTCTAATGGGGAATTAAAAATTCTATGTGTTTTTCTCCTTTTTGTAAATTTACTAATTTATGGTGTGTCTATGGATTACACACCTTGTAATGCCCTGACATTAGCCTATAAAAGAGGTTAATTCACTTTTTTATTTTTCATAAACTCATCTCCAATTCCCATTCCTTCATTTCATGACCTTCTCTAGGTATTCATGGAGCCTTCTAACACATCCAGACTTATTCCTTCAACATTATATCATCATTACATTGAAAATTTATATCTCGATGAGAATTATTCATCATTCTGCAACTATTAATTTTTCAATTCTTTTGGGATTTCTATCGATCATCCTAATGTTGATTGATATGTTCTCCATGATACAGGATCTCACCTCTAGGTTGAGTTTTTGGATTATTTCACTGACATTTTCTTTGATGTGTGTCATTGCAAGTGTCTGGTTTTCGGAGAAAGGTCGATGGTTTTGTCCTAATTAGTAAAATTTATTATCTTTTTATTGCATGATTTATTTTTATTCTTGACTTAAATAAGATTTCTAAAAGTTTTGTCAAATTAAATAAATAAAAACATATTATAATGAACATGTAGATTCAAAATAGGTTTGCAATGAAAATTTGGAAGACCACCAATTCCATTTAATTGGGGCATGTGTATAGGAATTGGGAGATTTAAATTGTTAAATTTATGTATTAGATTTGATGAAATATTTTTAAATTTAATTATTTAATTTAGTTATTGAAATGAATTTTAAAAAATATGGGATTTGATTTGAATGGATTTAAAACATGTTAAAATGGATTAATAATTATATGATTGAAAACTTGTTTTTTTATATTTTAAAAAAGGTAATTTTTTTTAATAAAATCCATTTTGGTTTTAATTGGAAAAATTGGAATTTTGAAATTGATGAATGGGATTTAATTTTATTTTACACAGTCGAAACATAAATTCCCCATCATGTAAGAGCACATGAAATTCATAGGTAGTTGGTGAGTTATTTAGATACATTGTATTCTATTTCAATGTTCTAAAACATACCTATGGTGGGTCACATACCCAATGGGAAGATGGAAAATTTCCTTTGGCTAGTATCGAGGGGACATGAGTATACTCATTTGTCTAAGATCTCATAGAGAGTGAGGAATCATATACCTTGTTAATATTATCATACCTTTTGGAGGGTGTTCATTTTGATTGTTTATTTATTTATATATGAGATACAAATGTATTCTAATGTTTTAAAACTATTTTACACTCATTTTATTGATTTTAATAAACTATTTTATCTAACAGTTTTATTTAAGAAATTGTATTAGAAATATTCTATCTATTTTAATGTAATGCCTGTGTATTAAAATTATTATCCATGATTTTGAATGTATATAGAATATTTTTTAAATAATAGATTCAATTGGAAAACAAAATTATTTTGAAAATTGAAAACTTTTCTTTGTATAATCGGTATTGGGTATCTGTTATGGATTAATTGGTGGTATCCTCTTGGGTTAGGTGAAAACCATTTTTTCCCTTCATGTTTTAGTAGAATTTTTACTTCCATGTTCAAAAAAATGGAAGGGAACTCATGGAGTTTGATCTGGCTATTGAGCATTTGACATTGTGTGTTCTGTCATTATGGCCCTTGGGGCTGTTATCCCATTTTATTACCTGGGTTATAGTAATTTGGTTTTTTATGCCTTGATGTATTTTTGTACTATAATCACAGTTAAGATTTCTTTATTTATTCATATTGTCTTATCTATTTTAATTCCTAATTGTTTTGTGAAAAATATCATCCTACAAGCATGTTGTGTCATTCTTGGTTCATGTCACCAACCTTGGGGAATTGAGAGTTCCCTACATGACATGTCTGTAATGGTTCAGTTATTGGGTTACCAGGAAACCATGGCTGGTTCTTTACAATGTGGTATCAGAGGAGGCTGTTTAGCTTTTGTCAGGAAGTCAGTATGCATTTTTTAATACTTTTATGGTCTTAAGAGATATTTTCCATCGAGATTATAGTTATATCACACCATGATGATCCTCAACAATCCATGGTGGGTTATGGAAGGGAATATTATTGATTAGTTCTTGTCATTTAATTTTTGTGATTTTCATAGAGTGGAATCCCAATATGGTTATTCCATTGGATATGATTATTTTCTAGAATTTCTCTATTTGAGCAATATCTAATGTCTTCAAAATTTTCTGATAATTTTTTTCCAGTATCATGCTTATGAGAAGATGTAAAAATCAAGTCCAAGAGAAGTTTCCTACTGAACCACAAATAGAAAATCCTCCGATGGACCCATATCAACCTGAGGCGATCATTTGAATTGTTCAATCTCTGGGATATGCACCACCTAGAGTCCCCGTTCAGGAAAAAGTTGTGGATCCTTAGGGGGTTGTTCTTATAAATTGTTCTCAAGATTTATTTCCCTAGAAGACACCAGTTTTCACATGCTCCACTAATCATCAATATGTAGAGGAATTGTAGGGAATGATAGAATGCTTGTTTGAGTTCTTGGTGAAACCAAATGTGATTACGGTGATGTGTTCCACCTTCATTCTAGAGGTACCAAGTAGTATATGTTGCGACATGATGGTGATGAAAAAGAAACATGAGTTCATATAGTGGAATTACATTAAGGTTATTTTCACTAATTAATTAAATCCAAAGTCAATGGTGTTGGCTATGACAATGGTGTTTTTACAATTTTAGTAGGATAACATAAACATTATCAAATATTCCAATCACATTGTGGAGATGGTTCAATATGTTCCTGAGATAATATCTATTTAAAGGATGAAGGCATGACAGTTTATGTTATGAATTTGATCATATATATGTTCTTATATTTTTATGGTGAAGATTCCCTATTATGAGGATGTTCTATATATGGTGATGATGGTTGATATGGATCTCAATGGAATGTCAAGGTTTTTTGGAGTGTCTTATTATCCAAGTGGTTTCCTTAGTTACATCAAAGAAAAATGAAATTATGTTGACTCTCACAACATCTCTTGATGGTAGAGTCATTCTAGACATACACCATCACATGAAAAAAGTTTTATGGTTTTCTACAAGTTTGGAAAGCTAGGAAATTATAAGAGGGTTTACACTGAGGAACCCATGAACTATATCTCTTATGGATGATCATGTAAATTCTAGAGATTCTTCCATCACATCTGTACTCCCTGTAGTGTAATAAGATCATCAGCTCCTTCTAGATCATTTAGAAAATCAAATGCTTCACGTTTAAAGGGTTTTCATCCACATGAATCTAGAATGATGCTACTTATTGCAGTGTAAGTGTCTTCAGAGGAAGTGAACATTGGTCTAACAACTGTGAGTGGTAATATTACTATAGCATCATCATTATTGATATCTCTATTTAATATCGATTAATCTCATTAATTTATTTAAACTAGTATTGTTAATATGCATAATATTCCATTCAAACAACTATATTTTCAAATTTATTTTACTACACCCTTTTATATGAAGAGAGGGAAGGTTCTTTGTTGTCATGCTTGTGTCTTCTCTCTTTCTAATGTCAAACGTTCAGGGAGTTTTTTAGTTATTTACATGAAATATATTAACATCATATTCGTGATTGATTGGATCATTTTCAATAAATCCCATAATGATTATAATTTTTATGTGTTTACATTACCACACATTGTGGTATTCCCCTTGTATTTCATGTACAATGGGACCATGGTCGAGCAGAATCAGACCCTCATATCCAGGAATTGGGAATGTGCTATCAGTGCTTGGTTATGAACTGGAGTTGTTATCCTTGAGTAGTTATCAACCAAAAATCATCTTCAAGATTCCAAATTATTTTCCTTTAGATTTATCTACTCTACCACTGAATAAATAGGTTGGGTATTATAATGATTTAACACCTAGAACTCAACTAGTTCTAATTATGTCTTAATGAATGGATATATCTCAACTAAAAGAGGTAAAGTATAGATTTCAAAATCTTCTCGAGAATGTATTTATATTCTCTAGTGTGTCGCCATCGGTGGTTTTTATTCTCCTCTATAAGAAGTTTGATGTTTCTCTTCCTTTATATGTTAAATATGAAAATCTAAATGTAATTACAATAAATAAAAAGTCTCTTTTTCCACACATTAATGATATATTTGATCAGTTTAATGGTTTGAAGTTGTTTTTGAAGATCGCCTTTCGATATGTTTAACATTAGTTTAGGATTAAAAATTATGACATTCAAAAAACTGCCATTCAGAGTAGGTATAACAATTATGAGTACCTTGTACTTCCAATTGTTTTAAAAAATTCTTTTAACATTTTATTAAAATAATGGAATTGATTTGGCATTAGTATCATGATAATTTTGTTATAAATTTTTTTTGTGTAAATCCTCATATACTCTAAATAAAAATAAATGAATTATGGAAATCTTTTTAAATTTGATTTCATGATTTGGGAAATCAAATTATTGGGATGTGTGGTGTCTAAATATGGTATATCAGTTGATCATGAGAAGGTAAATGATATTATTCCTTGAGATAATCAGTTAAATGTATTCATAATTATATGCTTATTAAGATTAGTGGAATACTACTTTAATTTCTCATAGGACTTCTCAATATTGGCCTATCTGATGAATTATACAACTCGGATGGGTGTGATGATTATTTTGGATGATAAATGATAACATTAATTTATTCTGTTGAAAAGTCTTTTGAATACTTGAATAGTGGTTAATATTCCAAACATTGGGTTGGGATATGGGTTCCTTTGTGATTCATCAGGATCATTCATGGGATGCTTTCTTATATAGTGTGATCAGGTAATAGCAATTGTATCTTGAAATCCTAGTCCACATGAGATGAATTATCCTACAGATGACTGAAAACTCATAGATGCGATTTATGTGCTCAATAGTTGGTGTAATTACATCTATGAACAGTGTTGTAGTGTCTCTTTAGACCATAAATTATTGAGTTATATCTTCGCTCAAAAATATTTTAACCTTAGTTAGAGACGTTTTGTGGAGTACATAAATTTTTTGACTTTGACTTGGAAATACCCCATGGAAAGGGAATGTCATTACAGATTCACTGAGCATGAATATTTCTACCCAGGTATTGAGGAAATCTTTAAAGGTGTGGAATTTTATGGTATCCTTTTCATAGTTTCATATTGGAGTTCGGTAGAAAGGAGATGATGTTTTTTTGGACAATATTCGGTTGCCATCTTCGTTTCTCAAGTTGATTCTTCCGGACGAAGAGATTGATATAAATTCTATATCAATAGAGACTCTCTTAATTGTGGGGAGATAGTTTCCCAATGGAAATTATATATTAATGGTGTTTTATGCTATCATAATTTCTTTTTTGTGCCTTTAGCGGCATTGAAGGCTGTGATTTTGGATTCTCATACTTCCAAGAGGTTAGTGTACTCAGGAGGCACCAAAATGTAATATGATACTCCATAAAGATTATAGTGTCTAAGGATAAGGAACATTATTTTTGATTTTGTTTCCCATCAGTTTATGTGCCAATAGGTGAAAGACAACCACCATAAAAATTTTGATTTTCTTCAACCACTTCCAGTCCCTACTTAGAAGTGGGATGAGATTTATATAGGATTTTTGGTTGTTTTACTCATACCATGAGAAAGAAGAATCCCATTTGGTATGTGATCTATTGGCTGACCACTTAGGATCATTTTATACCCATTCAAGATACAAAATTATTTGTGTATTTGGGGAAACTCCATGTGAAATAGATTGTCCAATTAAATAGAGTTCCATATATTGTAGTCTCTGATAGAGATCCTTGTTCGACTTCTCCTTTTTTCAATAGAATTTTAGTTTGAACTTGTATCTCAGGTTCATTTGATCACACCCTACCATCCACAATTGGATGGTCAGGTATAGAGATCATAATAGATTCTTGATTATATGCTTCTTGCTTGTATTTCCAAATTCAATGTAGCATGGGATTTTCACATATGACTGATTGAGTTCTCTTATAATTGCAGTTACCAGTATGAAATTGAAATGGAACCTTATGAGTCTTTGTGTGGATGACAATGTAAATATGAATTGTGTTGGTCAAAAGTTGGTTAATGTAACTTTGTTCAACCAACTTTGGTGCATGAGATAACAAATATGATTCAGCTGACTCCTTAGAAAAGTTTTACATATAATAGCCAATATAATTATTATTCTAATCAATTTCATAGAGAATTTTATTTTTTAGTAGGTGATTAGGTATTTTTGAATTTTTCACCCTAGATGAGACATCGACAGATAGGACGGAAATAAAATCATTCCCCTTTTTTGGTGAGACCGTGTATTATTGTTGACCAAGTGAGAAAAATTTCTTACAATTTAAAACTACAACCACAATTGATGTCGAACGATAACGTATTAGATGTATAACAACAGAGAAAATATCTATCTGATCCATCTAACATATAATGTTAGAGGGATCATGATATTTAACATAATTTCACTATTACTGAGTGGCCGGTCATGTTAGTTGATTATGAGACCATGATACTGCATGGGAAGATGATAACATTGGTTTGTGTACTATGGAAGCATTGTTCTGATATTCATGAGATGTAAGAATTCACGACACTGATGAGAGAGCTATGGCCTCATCTCTTGGTCATAGATGCTACTTCATAGGCTTTCTAGGGAAAAAAGTTCTTATTGTGGGGAGGTACTATCATCCCATTTCTGATCTAATAGGTACTCCACAATCCTTGTAAATATTTATTTATTTGATCAGTGGGTAAGGATTGTGATGTAATTGGGATGATACCTATTATGGTGACGTCAGTGGTTTGTTGGACTCTCACAACTAACCATGATTTTTTATAGAATGTCTAGGAATTCCACATCGTGTAATAGAATTACACATCACGTAATGATTCTTCATGCATGTCGTGAACTATTTCATTATTTGACTAGTAGAAATCGTGAGTTTTCAGTATATAAATTGATGGAATTAATGATCTGTTGTTAACCCAAATTGTTAATTTTTAATAAAAAATTGGCATTCATTTTGACAGCTACAAACCATATGTACTAAAAATTTTATATTTGTATTATATATCCTGTAATACCCATACATTAAAGGGGAATTAAAAATATATCATGTTTTCTTATTATAGAAATTAAATATGTCACAGTGTGTGAATGGGTGACACACCGTGTAACTCACAGACAACATACTATAAAAGGAGTGATCACACATTGTTTTTTTTCATCCACTACTCTCTAATTACCCTTCCATTAACCCAAGTACTTCTCTACTTATTATAGTATTATTGAAACCTTTAGGGATCCATTCATTTTCCATTCGATCATATACTCATTGGTAGGTGATATCCGGGTAAGAATTCATCATACTTCATTGTTTATATATTTATCTAATCTATTAGGATTTAAATGGATCATCTTGTAGTTGATAGATCTGTCTTCCAGGATGATTGATCTAGATAATAGGTTGAGTTTTGAGATCTTTTACACCTTTTTTCACACTGATGCGTGATATGTTAAGGGTCCAATTTCAGGAACATGGAAGGTGGTTCGATCATAATTTGGAAAATTGATTGTCCTTATATTTCATGATTCATTTAAATTATGGATTTAAATTCAATTTCTCACATTTTCATTAAATTAAATTAATAAAGAAAAATAATATACTTTTTATTAAAAATATTTTTCACAAGAAAATTTAAATAACAACCAAATCTGTTTAATTAGTGAGTGTTTATGGAAATTAGGCAATTTGAATTTTGGAATTTAAAATATTGGATTGATTGAAATTTTTTCATTTAAACTCTTGATTTTAATTGTGGATTTTGTGTTTGGAAAATATGTTACTGGTTTTGATTGTTTATAAAACTTGGAAAAATGGATTTAAATGCTATAATATAATCCCAATGGTTTTATCTTTGGAAAGATAATGTTTTTAATTAAAAACCAATTTTGTTTTAAATTGATGAATATACATTTTGAAATAAATGAATATGATTTAATTGTATTTTAAGTATTCCTAAATTAAATTTCTCATCATGTAATAGAGAATGTATGAAATATTTATTTAATGAGTTATTTACATACACAATACACTATTACAACATTAAAAAACATACCAACGGCTGGTCACATCCCCGATCAGTTGGAAACGAGTCGCCTCAGGCCATTGTTAGGGGACATGAAAATACTCAATTTTTTATTTCACATAGATACATCGAAATACTATAGCTGGTTAATACTATCAAACCATGTGGAAAATTACCATGTGTCTCTCTTGTTTATTTAGATATGATATATAAATTTAAATTAATGTTATAAAACTACTTTACATGCCTTTACAGTAATAAGATATAATGTTATATGTAGCTGTATTATTTAATCCATAGTTTTAGAAATATTCCATCTCATGTAATGTAACACATGTGCTTTAAAATTATGTTCCATTATTTTGTAACTGTATAACATGTTTTTTCAAATAAATTCATCAATTAACAAACCTATTTTTTTAATTTATTTTATTTTTGTTAGATAATTTTTATTTGGCATATGGTATAGAATGTATTGTTGGTATCTTTTAAGGCATAGGCTCAAACATTAGTTTTTATTTCAGGTGTTGTTAGAAAATTTTCATCTAGGTTCGAGAAAATGTGAAGGATCTCTTAGAGGAAGACCCAACTATTAAGCTATTTACATGGTGAGTTGTGTAATTAGGGAACATGAGGTTGTTTTCTCATTTTATTACATGGGTTCTAGTACTATGGGATTTTTATTCCATGTTGTATTTTGGTACATTACTCCCTATAGAGCTTCTATTTGTAATTAATAATGTCTAATCTCTTATACATCTACCATGTTATGTGGAAAATTCATTCCTACTTACATGTTTTATGATTCAAGTTGCTAGTCTCCAACCTATGCGGATTGTGAACATTATTCAGGACATATTAGGATGGCATAGTTATCTAGTTACTATGGTGTACATGATTGTTTGTTACAATTATGATTCTATCCCTGGAGTTTATTCCCAATAAATCATATGTAACATTAAATTGTGTTTTCTTATATAATAAATAATTTTGATATATCACTTAGAACATTCCCTCAGAAAAATTGTGTTTCTTCCCTTTTATGTTTAAAATTGGATAAATCATAAAATATGGGAAAAATCAGTTTCATTGAAAATAAAATATACATAATATTAATTTTATAATTATTATAAAAATAAATTTTTTCAAAAAATATAATATAATCCAAAAAATTAATCTTCAAAGAAATGATGGTATTTATGTTGAGTAATTCCATACATGTTGTATATGTTAATAATGAAACAACATTTTTCTAATCTAAAAAAATAGTAAATTGATTTTTTGTAAAATAAAATGTAAAGACCCGAAAAATTCAAGGAAATTTTTTTTCTTATTTTTCTTGGGAATTTTACAAGAACGCAGTTTCTGACGGCACCTGATTCAGAGGCCCGGTGTGCCCAGAATCATTTTCTGAAGTTTGGATCAGGTACGTTCAGTGAAAGAACAAGCGGGCTTTTCTAACTTTTGAACCGGTGCTTGGAATCAAATTCAGAGGGCACTAATGGAATCGCAGCACCAGTATTTTCTTAGAAAATCCTTTTCCAATGTTGCGTTTGCTCGGGTGTGTTTTTTTTAATTTTTGGGATTATGTTAAGAAATAAAATAAAAGTGGTGTGACACTTTATTTTATTTCACTTAAAGCCACTTAAGCTAGGTTAAACGGATAAGGTGGAACCCATAATATCCTACCCATTGGTAGGATATTTGTGAGGTGGGGCCCGCACGAGCACCACCATTTCATTCACTCTAAGTAATGCACCCGCACCCCATTTTTAATTAAAGTCAACTGTGCATTTATTTGGGTTAAGAAATGCCTCATTTATTAGGGAGGTTAATTCGTTGCAATTAATTCTTTGAATTATTTTTTTTTCTTTTCTTATCTTTGAATTTCAAATTATTGCCATGGGGAAAAAAATAAGAGCAACACTAAGTTTGTTGAGGGGTTGCTTGTTGAGAGGATTTGGAGAAACTCTAAAGATTGAATATCTTCATCCTCCATCGCTGAAGAAAGTGAAGAACACGAAGAACGCAATGAACGCAAAGAACGCCAACCTCCGACGAAGGGCGACGAAGAACGCCGAAACCCAAAAGATCGACGACGAGACGCCGTGTACCGCAATGCTGACGATCCTTCTTCCGCGACTCTTCTTCCGCGACGTTCCTTTCCCCACGACAATCATCGATCAACAACCAAATGAGGTAGGGGGTTTCTGTTCTTTTATTTCTTTGTGAATTATATCCTCGACATGGATTCTTTTGGTGCATCTTAAATCTGTGTGATTTTAAATTTTCGGAGTTTGACTACACAATGCCGTGTACCGTGACGACAGCGACACCCCTTCCACGACGCGACGATCCTCTTCTTCCGCGATGGTTGATTTTGCGATGAACTCATGTTTGATGACAACATTGAGGTAAGGGTTTAATTCATTTAAATATTTGTGATTTATACACGCGGAAGATGATTAAATACTTGTTGGAAGACTTTTAAACCCGCTAACGCTGTGGGAGAATTCCAACGGACAGGTTCGAACCCACCGCCCTTTCGTTCTTGGTGTGTGGAATGACGGACGATGATGAAGCATGCCGCACAGGCGATGTGAGGTTCTTGCAGTGAAGAACTGGCCCCAGGAGGGCAATTGGCGAAGACGACATGAAATTCCGACCACCGGAACTCGTTCGGTGGTCCGCGAAGAAGCCGGACGGCGCGCCGCCAGGAGGAGATGACGCGGCGGCTGTGTGCATTCCTACGACAACGTGGGACCGGAGGTGATGAGACGTGGCAGCCGGCCGCGTCCGCTGACAAGGGAGGCCCCACGCTGGGTCGCAGTCTCTCCATGCCGGGGCAGCGTGCCCCCCGCTTCACTCGACCGTAACGTCCGAGCCAAACCGCTTGCCAACCGGCCAGCGCCAGCAAGGTCGCACCCAGGCCGGGCTGGGCTGGGCCGACCGGGCCGGGTCGCACCAAGCCGGGTTGGACCCGGACCCCAGTGGGGTCGACCCGGACCTGGGTCAGGTCAACCCGGTTCGGGCTGACCCAGGGGGGTTGGGCCGGGTCGGTCCGGGCCCGGACCCCCTGTTTTCGGACCCCTTTCGGTCTTTTGCCCATATCATGGGCTAAGAACCTCTGATCGACGCACCGTTAGTGGAGATATGATCCTTGGACTGAGAAGGTCATTTCTATATATTACAGTCAAGGTTTCGAAGTACTTTGGGTTCGGCCGGCATGGTTCGTACACGAAACCAACCGGGCACTCGGAGCGGAGACACTCATAACTTGAGTTCCGGACATCCGATTGACATGCCGTCAACTTTGATGGATTACTCAAAGTGAGAAATACCTTTTGGATTACTTCTCTTGAGGTTTGGATGTAGTTGGAGAATGGTCAAGTTCGTTTTGACTTAAAAACCAACCTGGCCCCTGGGACAAAAAAGCCAATAACTCTCAGACCGAGCGTCCGATTGACGTTCCGTCTGTGACGTTGATTTCCTGTTGACAATACGGAACTTTTGGATACATAAACTCCAGACTATGTGTCAGTTGATGTATCATCCCCTCATCTCGTGGAGTGGACACTCCCGAACGAGCTTTCTGTGTTAGGGAACCCGAGAGTTGGCTGCGTCTACGACGACAATGAAGACAGTACGGGAATCCTCCGTGGGTTCGGTAGTGACCACTACAGTACTTTTTGGCATACATAAACTCCAAACTACATGTCAGTTGATGCATTGACCTCTTTCCTCATGGAGTGGACCCTCCCGGAATGAGCATGCTGTGTGCAGAAACCCTAGAGCCGGTTGAGACTTAACGACTGCTGATCGAACGACTCGATGTGTTAAGGATAGCCCAATGGGAAGCGCTTGGTTGTAGCAGCAGACCCACGTCTGAGGAGCACTTGGTTGTAGCGACAGACCCACGGTACTCAACAGAAGGATTACCTATGGAGGCTATGAGTGGGAGCTCTTGGTTGTAGCGGCAGACCTATGACGGAGGGACGCTTAGTTGTAGCGGTAGACCTACGACGGAGGAGCGCGTAGTTGTAGCTGCACGGGGGAGCGCTTGGTTGTAGCGGCAGACCCACGACAGAGGAGCGATTGGTTGTAGCGGCAGACCCATGGTACTCTACAGAAGGTGTACCTCTAGAGGCTATGAGGTGGAGCGCTTGGTTGTAGTGGCAGACCAATGGTGGGAAGTGCTTGGTTGTAGTAGCAGGCCCACAGTACTCGATAGGTGGAGTACTACAGCAATCCAAGGTTAGAGGGAAGCGCTTGGTTGTAGCGGCATACCCACTGTACCTGATAGAGAAGGAGTTTCCCTATTGTTATGGTTTCAACTTCATGATCGATCCATTGTGGGTCATTGCGGGGGTTAGTACCTACCGATCCTTTGTTGGTCCAACGGCTTAGATGAATCAGTGGCTACATCTGATCATCTCTATCGTGTTATGAAGTAGTATACCTCTGTGAGCTGAATCCTATTTTGTTTTCCTTTGTGGATTGTGTTGTGCATTCTTGTGTGGACTGGGTTGTGATTTCCTGTGTGGACTGGGTTGTACGTGGTCTCGGATGTTGGAGCGGGCTGGAATCGGTGACTTAGGTATATGTATGGGCATATACCTAAGCAGTGTCAGATGTTACTTTTTGATTGTATCTTTCCTTTGTGGACCATCCTTTGGGGATTTTGGGAGACCTTCGGGGGTCTCGGGGTCCCTACTTAGTAACTTATACTCACCCCTGCACGAGCTATACCCGCACTACGTTGTGTTGGTTTCAGACGACGGACAGCGCTGATCGTGGTTGAGGCTTGCAGAGCAGGACGATACCTAGAAGTGGACCATTGGGCGAGACATACTCGGAGCGAACGGCTAGACCCGAGGAGCTGTGGAGGCTATCTGTACTCACCCTTCAGGTGGGACTTCTAGTGGGCGTCTTGACGTTGCAGCTTTACTTTTAGTTTCTGTTTTCCATTTTGAGTTTTACTTTATATTCAGTTTGGGTTTTTATTCTGGCCCACTTACTTTTCTGCACTTACTGTTGTACCCAGTTTTTACTTAGGGTTTACTTCTTCTGCTTGCTTGCCCTGTGGTGTTTGTTTACTTTACAAAGAAAATGCCTTCCCTTTTTACCAAGAATTACGCCTTGGTGCTAGTCACCAGCCCCTGGCCTATGGAAGGCAGGCTTGGGGTAGTCACGGCATGGGCCCCAAGGACGGGTCATGACAAATTGGTATCAGAGGAGTTTGGTTCTACCGCAGAACTCAAGACTCTGGTCTTATTCTATGTGAAGCAATAGTGTTAAGAGTATTAAGTGTGGTTATCAGTCCAAGGAGTCAAGTGTTGGTGCGACGACCGACGTATCCTTACACCAGGACCCTGACTTCTGATTTGCATCTCAATGCACAAAAACATTTATTGCATGTGTGTTTCATGTTTTGTTTGTGATTACTTTATGTCAGCTCACCAGGTAAACAGTTTGACCGTGGCACACCTGTTCCTTTTTAGGATGGCCCCACGATGGCAGCCAGCTTGCGTTCTGAGAGTTGTGCGTGACGACAACCCACTAAGCGACGAGGCCTCGGTACATGGCCCTTTGACAGTAGAGGAACCGGCGGTGCCTCTCCCCGCCGAGCCACCGATGCTACCAGCCCCAGCCGCTGACGATGCACGTTGCCTTAGTGCACTGCACAAGTTTCAGCGCCAGTAACCACCGAGGTTCCGTGGGGAGATGGACCCCCAGGCAGCCGAGGACTAGCTGGAGGCAGTTGTACGGGTTTTTAGGTTAGTGTGGACACCAACAGACCTCATGGTGATCCTTGCAGCGAGCCTACTGCACGCGGCAGTAGGCAGATGGTGGAGCGTGATGCTCCAGGTGCACGATGAGGCATCTCTTCTCTGGATAGACTTTTAGAGCCTCTTCCTCTCGGAATTCATCCCAGCCACTCTCTGTGCGGTGCGCAACCAAGATATTCTACAGCTGCAGCATGGAAGCATGACAGTAGCCCAGTACACGGCGAGGTTAACCGATCTCTCGCTCTATTCAATGCACATGGTTTGAGACCCATTTTTTAGGGCACGAACCTTAGAGCAGGGGCTCAGGTGAGAGATCAGAGCTTCAGTTGTTTCTCACAGCATTCTAACACTAACAGGGGTGTTCGATCGAGCCCTCTTAGTGGAGAGTTTCCTTGCTAAGCAGTCTCCAGCAACATGACCCACCACTAGCCGGCATGTGGCAGAGTCTTCTGCAGTGGGTAGTAGACAGATGGCATAGGGGTCCAAGAGGACTAGACCTACAGGTGGTCGACCACATGACATAGAATCATTTGTGTGAGGCACCCAGGGTGGACAGTGACTTACCATGAGCGGACAGTGTTACTCATGCGGTGGGGTTGGTCACATGGCTCGTGACTATCCGACCCGCCATACAGATGACCAGCTGATGAATGAAGGACCTCCCAGGCAGAGGCAGAGGTTCGATCGAGGTGGACCGCATGGTGCAGGAGACCGTGGCAGGGGAGCTGGCCATGCAGATGGAGGTGGACGACGCTTCGAGGTGTTTCCACCACCACCACTAGGAGGTCCACCCTGACTGCAGGGAGCTGGTGGACATGGGAGAGCTCAGCTTCAGGCATCTGAGGCCTACGATCATGGAGCTATGGGAAAAGATGGATAGGAGTGAGACTAGCTCCAGACCTGGAGACTTTTTTTATGTTGCTTCTAGAATTGTTGGTGATTGTTTGTAGATTATTTGTGTCTTTGTAATTTGAGCTGCAGAAATAAAATACACCTTTCTGTTGGTGTTTACCTTCCTGTCATATCTTTATGTTGGTATTAAGAGGTTTCAGTTTAAAAACAGTTGACATGACCGTCACTTTGAGATACCTACTGGAGGAGACACAGTGAACACACACTGATGCCGACAGTGTGACTCAACCCTTGGAGGCGAGAGTAACAGTTGGATCTCTTTTTAGTAGTGTTGAGGCCTTACGAAGTCATACTTGGTATGGGTTAGTATCATCCATGATGGGATTGACTGTGTTAGGCGAAGAACGTGGTTCATCCAGGGTATGAGAACGGATTTCACTTCTCGGAAAAGATGAAATTTCAGCAGCTCTTGTAGGATAAGAAAGGTCCAAGTCATCCTAGAGCGGATGAGGATAGCTCAGAGCAGACAAAAGTCTTGTGCTGACAGGCGGAGGAGACCACTAGAGTTCGAGGATGGTGACCACGTTTCCCTATGGGTCACACCTCGATGTGAGTTACAGGGATGTGGTCGAGGTGACAAGTTATCACCGAGATTCAACAGACCTTTCTAGGTCCTTGGCAGGGTAGGCGAGGTGTTTACCGCTTGACCCACCCACCTCAGTTTCACTAGGTGCCCGATGACTTCTATGTATCTCAACTGGGGAGATACGACCTCGACCCGACGCTTATCATTGACCATGGGGAGTTGTACTTTGATGATGGGGTGACGTTTGCGGAGGTCCCGATGGAGATTGAGGATCAAAAGGAGCGGGTCCTACGTGGACGATAAATCCCTCTAATTCACATCAGATGGAAGCATGAGAACCTCTAGGAGAGCACTTGGGAGCGGGAGGCTCAGATGCGTGCTCAGTACCGACTTTTGTTTCCCTAGTTTATGTTATATCTTTACGGGGATGTAAAGCCCTGAGGTGGGAGTGATGTAAAGACCTGTAAAATACAAGGAAATTTTTTTTTCTTAATTTTCTTGGGAATTTTACAAGAAGACAGTTTCTGACGGCACCTGATTCCGAGGCCCGGTGTGCCTGGAATCATTTACCAAAGATTGGGTCAGGTACGTTCAGTGAACGAATGAGCGGGATTTTCTAACTTTTAAACTAGTGCTCAGAATCTTATTTCGAGGGCACTAATGGAATCGCAGCGCCGATATTTGCTTAGAAACGCCTTTTCCAAAGTTGTGTTTGCTCGGGTGTGTTTTTATTTAATTTTTGGTGTTACGTTAAGAAATAAAATAAAAGTGGTGCGACACTTTATTTTATTTCACTTAAAGCCACTTAATATAGGTTAAGAGTATAATGTGGAACCCATTATATCCTACCCATTGGTAGGATATTTGTCAGGTGGGGCCCACATGAGCCCCACTATTTCTTTCCCTCTAAGTAACGCACCCACACCCCCTTTTTAATTAAAGTCAACTGTGCGTTTATTTGGGTTATGAAACGCCTCATTTATTTGGGCGGTTAATTCGTTGCAATTAATTCTTTGAATTATTTTTTTCCATTTCTTATATTTGAATTTCAAATTGTTGGCATTAGAAATAAAATAAGACCCACACTAGGTTTGTTGAGGGGTTGCTTGTTGAGTGGATTTGGAGAAACTCTAAAACTTGAAGATCTTCATCCTCCTTCACTGAAGAACGCGAAGAACATGAAGAACGTGAAGAACGCGAAGAACGCCGACCTCCGGCGAAGGGCGATGAAGAATTCCGAACCCTCGAAGATCGATGATGCGACAACGTGTACCGCGACGCCGACGATCCTTCTTTTGCGACGCTTCTTCCGTGACGTTCCTTTCCCCGCGACAATCTTCGATCAACAACCGAATGAGGTAGGAGGTTGCAGTTATTTTATTTCTTTGTAAATTATATCCTCGACATGGATTCTTTTGGTGCATCTTAAATCTGTGTGATTTTAAATCCTCGGAGTTTGACTACGCAACGCCGTGTACCGTGACGATAGCGACGCCCCATCCGCGACGCGACGATCCTCTTCTTCCGCGAGGGTTGATTCTGCGACGAAATCATGTTCGATGAAAACATTGAGGTAGGGGTTTGATTCATTTAAATATTTGATATTTATACTCGTGGCGTATGATTAAATACTTTTTGGAAGACTTTTAAAACTGCTAACGCGGTGGGTGCAGACCAACGAACACATCCGAACCCACTTCCCTTTCGTTCTTGGTGTGTGGAACGAAGGACGATGATGAAGAAGGATGAACAGGAGATGTGAGGTCCTCGCAGTGAAGGACGGGCCTCAGGAGGGCCATTAGAGAAGACGAAACGCAATTTTGAACACCAAAACGCGTACGGTGGTCCGCGGAGCAGCCCGCCAGCGCGCCGCCGGGAGGAGCAACCGCGACTGAAGCCACGGTGGCAGGGCGCGGTCCCGCGACCGCGCGGGACCAGAGGCAACTGGACATGGCAGCTGGCCGCATCCGCTGACAAGGGCGTCCCCACGTGGGGCCACGGTCTCTCCAGGCCGGGGCAGTGCGCTCCCCGCTTCGCTCTGCCGTAACGGCCGAGCTGAACCGCTGGCCACCCGGCCAGCGCCAGCCGGGTCGCGCCCAGGCTGGGCCGGGCCAGGCCGGCCAGGCCGGGTCACGCCCATAGGGGTCAGACCCAGACCCAGGTCGGGTCGACCCGGTTCGGGCCTACCCATGGGGGGGTTGGGCCGGGTCGATCCGGGCCCAGACCCCTTGTTTTCGGACCCCTTCCGGTCTTTTGACCATATCATGGGCTACGAACCTCCGATCGACACACCATCTATAAATATACGATCCTTGGATCGATACGGTCGTTTCGATATATTACACTCATGGTTTCGGAGTACTTTGGGTTTGGCTGGGTTGGTTCGTACACGAAACCAGCCGGGCTCTCGGAGTGGAAACGCTCATAACTTCAGTTCCGGATGTCCGATTGTCGTGCCGTCAACTTTGTTAGATTCATCTAAGTGAGACAGACCTTTTGTCTTACTCCACTCATGGTTTGGATGCAGTTGGAGCACGGTCGGTTTGGTTTTGACTTAAAAACCAACTGAGCACCTTGGACAAAAAAGCCAATAACTCTCAGATCAGTTGTTCGATTGACGTGCCTTCTATGGCGTTGAGTTCCTGTTGACGATACAGAAATTTAGTATACATCAACTCCGAACTATGTGTAATTTGATGTATCAGGCCCTTATATCGTGGAGCGGACCCTCCCGAACAAGCTTGCTGTGTGCGGGAACCAGAGAGCCAGCTGCGTCTGCGACGACAATAAAGACAGTACGGGAATCCACCGTGGGTTCAGTAGTGACCACTACGGTACATTTTGGGATACATCAACTCTGGACTACATGTCAGTTGATGCATCGACCTATTGGATTGTGGAGTGGACCCTCCCGGAACGATCATTCTGTTTGCGGAAACCCTAGATCCGGTTGAGACTTGATGACTACTGATCGAACGACTCGGTGTGTTACGGATAGCCAAGTGGGAAGCGCTTGGTTGTAGCAGTAGACCCACGGAGGAGGAGCGCATGGTTGTAGCAGCAGACCCGCGGTACTCAACAGAAGGAGTACCTCTAGAGGCTATGAGGGGGAGCACTTGGTTTTAGAGGCAGACCTATGACGGAGGAGCGCTTAGATGTAGCGGAAGACCTATGAAGGAGGAGCGCTTGGTTGTAGCGGCAAGCGGGAGCGCTTGGATGTAGCGGCAGACCCACGACAGAGGAGCGCTTGGTTGTAGCGGCAGACCCGTGGTACTCAACAGAATGAGTACCTCTAGAGACTATGAGGGGGAACGCTTGGTTGTATCAGCAGACCCATGGTGGGAAGCGCTTGGTTGTAGTAACAGGCCTACAATACTCGATAGGTGGAGTACTACAACAGTCCAAGGTTAGAGGGAAGTGCTTGGTTGTAGCGGCATACCCACTGTAATTGATAAAGAAGGAGTTTCCCAATATCTATGGTTTCAACTTCATGATTGATCCTGTGTGGGTCATTGCGGGGGTTAGTACCTACCGATCAATTGTGGGTCCAACGACATAGATGAATCAGTGGCTACATCTGATCATCTCTATCGTCCTACGAAATAGTATACCTATGTGAGATAAATCCTGTTTTGTTTTCCTTTGTGGAGTGTGTTGTGATTTCCTGTGTGGACTGGGTTAAGATTTCCTGTATGGACTGGGTTGTACTTGGGCTCGGAGGTTGAAGCAGGCTGGAATTGGTGACTTAGGTATATGTATGGTCACATACTGAAGCATTGTCGGATGTTACTTCGTGATTGTATCGTTCCTTTATGGATTATCCTTTTTGGATTCTGGGAGACCATCAGGGGTATCACAGTCCCTACTGAGTAACTTATATTCCCCCCTGCACAGGATATTCCCTCACTACATAGTGTTGGTTGTAGATGACAGACAACGCTGATCGCAGTTGAGGCTTGCGAAGCAGGACAGTTCCTATAAGTGGACCAGTGGGCGAGACGTACTCGGAGCGGACGACTGGACCCGAGGAGCTGTGGAGGCTCTCTGTACTCACCCTTCAGGTTGGACTACCAGTGGGTGGCTCGACGTTGTGGCTTTACATTCAGTTGTTGTTTTCCCTTTCGAGTTGTACTTTACTTTAAGTTTGGGTTTGTATTCTGGCCCACTTACTTTTCTGCACTTACTTTTGTACCCAGTTTTTACTTATTGTTTACTTCTTGTGCTTTCTGGCTCTGTTGTGTTTGTTTACTTTACAAAGGCAATGCCTTCCCATTTTATCGGGAATTGCGCCTTGGTGCTAGTTGCCAGCCCCTGGCCTATGGAAGGCGGGGTTGGGGTAGTCACGGCAAGGGCCCCGAGTACGGGTCATGAGATAAAATCAATATTCCATTCACGAAATTTTATGAAGAATTAAACATCTGATTTTTTTAATAAATTATTTGGGGATTGATAAATTAATTTTGATTTTTTTAGAAATTATAGATTTGGAAGAAAATATATTTTTGATCAAAGTGATTAATAAATTATTATTTATGTAAAATCATTTTCATAATCATATTAAGTACTAAATAGAGGGAAAATTATTCAATCACATTATAATGTTCATAAATATAAAAATTTAAAGAAAATAGACTGAATAAAATATATAAATGTCAAATAAATTTCCAAATTTAGAATAAAACATAAAAAATGCGGAATAATGATGATATTTTAAAGTAAAAGTTGAAGACTTTGTAAATTTTTTTATAAAAATCACCAAGAATGGAAAAAAATTAAATAAAACATTAAATTCTATGATGATAAATTAATTCAGTATAAAATATAATAAATTTTAAATATATATACTACAAAAATTAATTAATTAGTGAATATGACATATTTCTTACAATTGTATAAGTTAGACAAGAAACACCTAACATAATTCAGATTGGTCAGGTACATTCATTATCTTCCCAAATGATATATAAGTGTTAATAATTGACATTATTAATATATGTTTTTAATTATTATTATTCCTTTTATTTCACTTAATTTAATGTAATATGTGATTACATAGTCAATTATGTTTACAATGGTTGTTTCAATGATATTTGGATTCTGTTCAAAGAATGAAATTAATATTTTGATTATGGGAAAATAGTTCATTATTTATACCAATAATGAATAATATTCATATAATTTTTATCATATATAAAGATAAATTATACATTTTAAATCATCATATATAATTATTATGAAAATTGAAATATGTTACTATAAACATGATTGTATGCCTTATGTACGCATGAGTAGCATTTATATTTTCAAAATATCCTTTTTGAAATATGTTAGTTAATATTATTTATTTTTATAATGATAATAATATAATATATTCCTTATTCTTTATTTATATAAATTAATATATATATATATATATCATCCATGTGGTGTGGTGATGAAAATAGATTAACATCACTTTGTGAAGGCGGTAGTCCACACAAACATGAATGATGTTATCAATTTTTTGGGTAAGAAATAAAATGAAATATTTCAATTTAATAATAATAAATATATTAATAATATAATAATTATTTAAATTATATAACATATATTCATTTAAATTATCTTTATTACCTTCCATGTAATTTATTTGTGAAAAAATGAATCACATTGTCTGGTGAGGCGATAGTCCACCATAAACACGAGTGATGTAATTTTATCATATAAAGAATGGGAAATAAAAATGATTTTTTGATATAAGAATATAATAACTATTATTATTTTTTAAATATCATATATATTCTTTATATCCATCATCATTCACAACCATGAGAGGTGTTGATGAAAAACATGTCACAACGGTTTGAAATATGGTAGTCCTCCAACACATGCGTGACCTTGTTGTTCCACATTTGATGAGATTGATATATGTAGAACCCTTAAAAAAATTTAGTAAATATGATATAATAGGGTAATTATATAATAATTAATATTTAATGTTTTCTATAGGTAGAATATTAAATAAATGAAAAAGTAATGTAATTAATTTTACCTCTTCTCAGTCCACCTATTTAGGATTACACTGAATGTATTTAATGATTGTATTTATAACCAAAAAAATGTATTATAAGATTATTTAATGTAATTTATGATTTTATTTGGATATTAATTTGGTTAAAAAGGGTTTTACATTATGACGATGAGAGGATAAGGGTGGCCTTTTGTTAGTGAGGTGAGTGTAACAATTGTAAAAAGTAATGGGCGTACCCACATTTTTTACACTACATTTGTGTAAAAATTATATTATTATAAGTATTTAGAAATTATAAGTTAGAAATATGAATATCCATTATATTATAGATAAATAATTAGGTAATTTTTACCATTATCATTTTACTTTAAACAAGGTAAACCCATTGATACCATAACTCTAGTAAATAATTTCATATATTGTACTATTCATTAGGGTAAGAAAATTATATTGAAAAAATAATATAATATAACTTATACTGATTCAAAATATTAAGTCAATTTTTCTAAATTCCATTTACAAAAATAAAATATATTAACTTAAAAATAATCATGCCGACACATTGAAAAATCAGTTTTCAAAGAGAAAAGATTCAAAATTTTATAATGCTTTTACAACAACATTCAGCAAAAAGATTATTAAAATGAACTAATTAGGAATATCAGATATAAAATTATTTTATTTTTTTTCATTAAATTTATTTTAAAATAATATTTAAAATTACAAAAAAATTTAAAACCAAACGATGTTTTCAATTAAAATTTATTATTTTTAAAAAATCATAAAAAAGTTAAAATTTTCATAAAAAAATCAAACGAACTTATCCTATGGAAATTATAACTTTTAATTTTTGAAAGTAAATTTTATTTTATAAAATAATATTTTGACCAGTATTAAAAATTTATTATTAATTTCGTACGCAATGCATGAATAAATGACCACTGAGAAAAATAAATTTTTTTAGAACATATTTTTTCTCTTTGAAGAGGTCCTTACTAATTAACTATTCAATAGATACCCATTTTAATTATATTATACTTGTGTAAACTGTACAATTTTCATAATTTAATTATTAATATTCATACCATCCAATTCAATTTCTAGGTTATAATTTTAATGTTTAAATAAAAATATTTTAATAGTATATATCATTTCATTAAAAACCATTGTTGTGTCCATTGCAAACTATTGTGAAGATTGAATTTAATTAAATAAAAAATATAATTTAACATCTTGGGCTATAATATTTCCTTATATGATTGTGATGTTCATATTTTAATATCTCACGTTGTTAGATTATACCTCCTTAAATAAAATATGTTCTCGTAATTTATTCATATCCCCACCAATCCTGGTCTTTTAATATGAAAATACACTCTATTAAATCTTACCATTTTTGAAGGGTTAATAAAACATTCTCTTGTAAATATTGAAATTCAATTATGATTACATATGTAATTACATATATTGTAGGTTCAACGTAGGGGATCAATGGTGTCATGTGATGATATGGACATGGTAGAATAACATAAATAATTATATATTTTGATAATGTTAATGGATCAAAAGTTAGTAACTTATAAATAAAAATTCAATGCATTCAAAACCGTACATATGTGGTGATTTAAAATACAATCAGTTCATTATAAATAATTATATTAGAATAATATTTTCTTTTATCATCCTTTTCTTAAAGATAGATATATCTTTTAACATCTATGTTGAGAATATATGAAAGTATTCTTACATGATATATCTCTATATCATAGGCCCAATTTTATTTTTTGGATATTGCTTTACCTTTTACCACTTTAATTCCTAGTTTAATAAATAAAAATATAAGATGAATTTTTATTCTTAAATCAATATTATTTACTTTCAATAAATCATATGATCTATGAATGAGTGAAAATTCCTTCCATATATATAATAATTTTACAAAACCAATATGGATATCATAGGTTATACAATATAATTCATTAATATTTAAACCTCAATAGAAGAACCATTGGTTAATCCTTTGTAATTATCTATCAAATCATTTTACTAAAAACATTTACATATTAAAAAGGACATCACATAAGTTAGTGGTAGGATCAAAAACCTTATATTCCTTCGATTATTGGTCCACACCACCTGTAATATCCATATTTTGTGGATATTGTACCAAAAATGTAGTTTTTCTTTTTCCAAAAACAATATAAACATTTTTCATATAATGATACCAAATTTTAATATCCCAATGCAATATCCCATGATTTTATGAAATATCGTCATTAAAATTATGTAAATTAATTGATATATTTCATTACTTGAAACACACATCATTCCTTTTGTTATAAAGAACACCACAATTTTAATGCATTCCACAAAACATTGAGATCCTTTAATGACATATGTTACACCTAATATCTTTCCTTAGAGGAAAATAATATACTATTAACAATATTATTTAATATGATAGTTATTACATATCCATTAGATTAGTTATAATAATGTGATTAATGGAAATTATGAAAATTTATTTTCCACATTTTTATAAAATAGATTAATTGGTTACTAATTAATTATAAATTAATATAAAGAAAAATTGTATAGAAAGGTTGTTTTTTATGAAAAATTAATTTTTGGGACCATAATTGAATTTTATCTTAATTAATATCTACTGACGAATGATATTAATAAATTTTAGATGTTATATAATGAAAAATGACTTATTTATTTAAAAAAAAATAACTATTTTCTATACAAAATACATGAAATTAAATTTTAAGTAAGAAAAGTTGTATTATTCTAAGAAGATGTTTTCCCAGTTTTTAATATAGAACTGTCTATAATCCTAAATATTGAAAATTTTATAAATTTTATTTTAAAAAATAAACATCATTATAATTGTGTAATAAAAAATTTACATTTAAAGAGTTTGTTGTATTTTTCTGAGAAGTTTCATTTTTTGATGAATATAGTAAAAAATTGATTTAAATTTGAAATTTTACTTTCCCTTAATTTATTATAAAATAATTGAAATATTTCTTATTGGTTTTGGAGAAAAAATACTTAGATTATATATATATGACCAATGTAGTTAATTAAAATATTTTTTATATTATATTTTTTTAAAAAAACAAGGAAATGTTTTCAACAATTTCACTTTAATTGACCCCTTTATCATCCCATCAGTACGATGAATTTTAATTTAATTTTTGACAATTCTATAATTGTAATTAAAAAACATTTGATTCCATATTTGGAATAATTAAAATTTAAAATATCTTTTATGTTCAACATTTTTGTTGACCAAAAATATTACTGGATGTAATTAAAATTAATTACTGTAATTAAGGTATAAATGAGTTTATATAGAGGTTAAACATTAATATTAAGGAATAAATTACAAATACACTTGAAAAATCCCCATGATCTAGAAATATTTCTACTATATAAACTATGTGGTTTAATGTTTTCCATTAATAGAGGTAGATTATGTAATGGGTGCCTCCCGATATTGTTTTTTTATATTTACAATATGTCACTACCCTCTACTATAAAAATTCATTTATTCTAAAACATTTTTACCACTATGTAGCTTTTTTAATCCTACATATCCTTTCCAATTAAAAACCTAAAATACATAATCCCATTTTTTATGAACTAAATTTTTTAGTATGAAATCCATGGGTTTCCTTTAATGAAAAAATATATTAGTTAATCGAAGAAGATGAAAAGACGTTAAATGAATTTTTATACTTATTTCTAAACCCCTACAATTATTATTATGAAAATATTATATAAAAACAAAATTATCCTAATTTTACAAACAAGTTTTTATGTAAACGAATCATCCTAAAACAATAGAAACATCTACCAAATGGGTAACAAAAACAACATTTGTGTGTTCGAGAGTCTATTACCTCAGAAAATGATGACATTCATTTTTCATTTAACACCATTAATTGTTGTAAATTTTTTTTATAATATATTTTTATTATATATTTTTATATATGATACCATTGATATATTAGTACTTATGTAGTTGTTATATAACACATACCTTCAGGATTTCGATTATGTGGAAATATGACAACATCCTTTATGGACCAGTGGACTACCGCCACATCAAGGTGATTTGATACACTCACACATTAAATGGAATGTATTATTGATGTGTTTTAAAAAATATGTTATATAAGATTAATATTCTTGATATAAATTACATAATTACCTTCTTATAAATATAATATATGATTTTACTTTTACCCATTCTCACATGGAAAAAGTGATAACACTATGTGTGGACATGTGAGCTACAACCTCTTCTAAATGAAGTGATTACATTTACATAAAAATGATTCTATATATGTGTACATATTATTTAAAAGAATGTTTTTATATAATGATGATTTTGGAATGATAATTTTTTCTTGACATCATTCAATAATGATCATTGAAATATGGGAACATTACCCATGTATACGTGTGACTTATAATCTCTATGATTGTAACATTGATTCATTAATCATAGCTATATTTCATGAATTTATTTAAAATTATTATTTATGTATAAATATTTAAATTATTTCATGATTATTATTCTATAAATGTTTTCCTACTAACCCCTTTAATCTTATTTGACCATCCAATGTTATTTTTGACACATAAATCAAATATGTACTAAACAAATGATGTAAAAAAATTATGAAAGTAATTTTATACAATATTTTAATATGTAATCTAAATGTAAATTTAAACATGAATTTTTTTATGAATATTTGAAACAATTGACATAATTTTTTATATTCTATAACATAATGACATTCGTGATAATTCAGGCACAATGTTGGGAACTTTATCTCAATATCCTTTCATTTTAACATTATATTTGATGATATAAAATATTCATCAAATATAAGGTGTATATGAATCCCCATTGACATATCATATAATTTATTTATTTATTATTATATTAACTAATTTTTTATTACATTTTATTAATCCCTGGAGATTATGATTCGGATCATTCAAATTGGTATGAGAAACTTTGGAATGCTTAAATATTAATTTTCTTAACAAAGTTTTAATGGTCCTTTAATTATGTTTTTATTGTTCATCACATACAATGATTTTTATTACTTATCAAAATATGAGAATATTATACATTGATTCCACCTGCATTTATTCATTTGTTATATTAAGACTATTTCAAAGTTATTTTTATGGAACCTAATTTTTTTTGCATGGGTTAACCTTATTTTAAAGTGATTGGTAATGTTCCTACTTATTTTCGACATTTTTACCATGTATCTATTTGTTTGATATTATATTTATTTCCATTCCATGGGTGTATCAATTTATTAATGAATAATTATTATTTACTTTAGTTTTAAGATGAATTTAATTTATTCGTGAAATGGTATATGATCACTATATGAGAAGGGTGATCCTGATATAGCTTATATTAAGAGTTGATACACATTATTTCTCTTGGGTGATCCCAATAATGTTTTTTTGATGAGTTGAGACACATTATATCTCATGTGAAATAGTGGAGCCCGATTTAGTGTATACAAAGTGTTGAGGCCCATTAAATCTTATAGGTGTTACCTATATATCTTATACGAAGGGATATCACCATTATATATATCCAATTCATTAGGTAATGATAGTATAAGAAGTGTTATATATGGTTATTTATATTTATTGTTAATTGAAATGGTTTTATTAATATGATGCTACAAGTTACTTATATGAGTTATCATTTCATTCTATGGATTTTGATTATTTTAATTATATTATTTTTATTTATATAAAATTGTTTTTTGATGATAAATGAATTTATTATATGAATTTTCATATGTTCCCTAGAATAATGAGTTTTCTTCTTTTGTATCATTTACCGATCCTTTGGTTTTTATCCAACATATTTAATTTTTATTCATAGGATATTTATATGGGTTTAGGAATGAAAGAAGTCATGTAGAACAATGTAGATATATTCCTTGATAATTAATCATGATTTAATTTATATTCTTTATATTATAGATAAAATGGATATTGATTAGAAGTGTCCACTCAATATTTCATTTTTTATGTAGGAGTTATGGAATAATTATCTAGAACTATAAAACATCAATGATCATCTTTGTGAAAGAAAGTATAAATCTTGACATATACTGATTATTGTGTAATTATTATGTACAAGCCCATATATTTTGTAATAAAGAAAATATTTAGACAAATAAATAGGTAACAATAGTGTTAATAAAATTCCAATATATGAAATTTCTTTATATTTAAGTTGTAATGATTTATTATATAATGATTTTAATGTTCCTATGTCTAATGTATGTTTTTTTAAAATGGTTTGACATATGGGAACTAAGAATAATGTATAGGGGAAGATGTGAAGATAAAATATCCATTGAAATCAGTATCTTGAAAGGTATGGAATTCGAATAGATCAATTTTTTATAGTGAGGGACCACTTGACATTAGCTATAACTAGTTGTGTTATCCAGGCTAGGGAAGAACTCGATATTCCATAAAGTAACATGTCTATAGTGAATCGGTTCATGCGGAAACATCCACCATCAATTAATGGATCATAGGACCTAGTTTACCTATAAGGATAAATCAATTCCCAGGATATGATATTTATTTTCATGGGTTGTTCGATACATCAAAAGGAAACTCTTTCCTCATTTTAAAGGAATAACTGATTTAAAGAATATTTTATATAAAAATAATTTGTATAAATATAATAATGATTACATGGAATGGGAAACAATTAATGTTATTTTCCTTGTGAAATATTTCCTAAATTTTATTCATCTTAATATGGATAAATAATCCAGGTAATTTATGAAAAAAATAACGACACATTTATCATGTATATTGAAAAAAATAACATTGGCCATGTGTTATATATAATTTATTCAAGAAAATGATACTATAATAAATATATTATTCTCATGATTTACATAGTTACCATAGATATTTCTAGCCTCTTAAGAATTAAAAACTTATGAGTATGTAGTTTGTTGAGAAGATAATATTGAAATCGAGTTTTTCAACACATATATACCATGATGTAATAAGAGTATGAAATGATCAAAATGAAAGGAAATAGAGAAAAAACAAAGTAATAATTCTATAATTTATCCTAAAACTTATTTAAATTATGGTAAAATATATTCCTAGAAATGTAAGTTAGGATCTGTATAGTTTTACTAATATGGTAAACTTGGTCACATGTTTTAAGAATGTAATAAAAAGAGTGTTAAACTATAAAGGATCGGGATGACATATAACCAATTTATAGTTATCTTAATAATTTGAAATGATATGTGACATTATAAAAACATGTGTCTAATGTTAATTACATAGGGTTGAAATTAGGATGATATGATTAAAATGTGATGGAAAATTTATTTTGAAATTCAACTGTTGATGTTTTTAAACACGACGAAGTGGATAAACCTCTATGAATATATGTATTTTCTAACATTTTTATCATCATAATAGTCTCATAGGCACACATATTTTAATTTTTAAAATAATAAAACATATCATGGGATAAATTTTTATATATTTTGACGATATCTAATGTATATGTTTCAAAATTATTTGAAGAAGAATACCACTACTTGTGTGGTCATAATTATAATGGTGTTGGTGTTCAATAGGGTTGTATATCAATTTAATTATTTAGTTTTAAAATTGGTTATCACTATTTTTCTTTATAAATTAATGTATTATCTGATTACATTATTTTTTCCATTATGTTTTTATGTTATAATCATTTTGGGGTTGGTTAATATCTAATGATAAGAGGAATTTAAATTTACCTTTTTCTAGATTATGTGATCACTTTGATGTTGATTCCAGTTCCCCAGGAAAGATAATTCATCATGGATACTCATTATTTTTTAGTAATACATGAGTCTGAGGTTGCAATTTATTAATGTTTTAATCTATACTAATCGAGTATTTATATTTCCTTAATCTCATTGTGTATATGGTGAATGGATCCTTTAACTCTATGAAAAAAAATTTGAAATAAAATTTTATCATATTTTCTACTGATATCAATGACCCATTGTAGAACAATTTGGTATGTGGTTGTGTCTTCTATTGACTTCTTATTGGCAATATTCTCTATTAGTATATATTATTCCTTGATAAATAGTTTTTCTTTCTAAACCCAACATTTAATTTCCTAGAAATGTTATCCATATATGAAATGATAGTTATGAGTATATTTAGATGAGCATTATGATTCCCACTTCCACATTCTAAGAGGATGTTTTTATAACCCTTCATATGATGTGGGTTTCAATAAATGAATCCTATAAATATTAATCATTTGATAACCTAGATTAATTTCGTGGGAGAAATTCATTTATAAGGGTTTAAGGATGTAACATCAAGAGGTTTTATAAAATATCTACTTTTAAAAGAATGTAATTTATTTTATTTATTTTTTTCATGTAATATAGACATTTTATTTCATTACACCTAATAGCCAGTTTTTCTAGCATATCATTCAACATCGAGTTCATTTGGGGACTTCTGTTACACAACATCCCGAACCATACCAGTCAAAAATATACTATTAATATTATTAAATAATTTAATAGTTATCACCTAGAGTTTTTATGTTATTGGATGAATGATATTTTATATATTACGAAAATATATTATACATTAGTTTATAAAATGAATTTATCAATTACATTTAATTATAAATTAAAATAAATGCCACTTGAATTTAATGGATGTGTTTTCAAGAGGAAACTATTTTTTTAACCATCATATAATTTTATGATAATTTATCAATACTATTGAATTATTTTAATTTAGTTTATATATTATATATGAGGAAAATATGTTATTACATTCATCCTATATGGTTTATTGGAACACAACAATAAGAAATCAAATTTTAACCATGAAAAGTTGAATTGTTCTAAAAAGATATTTTATCTCTTTTAATGGTTATATTTTTTGAAATATAAATATTAAAAAATAAATAATATTTATTTAAAATAATAAACTAGACTTTTTAAAATTTAATATGATAATATTATTTTTCTGAATTGTTTGTTATTTTTATAAGAATTTTCAGTTATTGATGAATAGTGAAAAACATTGATTTTTATTTGGAAACTTCATTTTCATCTAATTTTATTTATAGATAAATTTCATATTGAATTGGTTTTATTGTTATTTTAGTTAAATAATAAATCAATAAAAAAATTTATTTCATTATAATATCTTTCATATTACATTTTAATATAAAAAATTAGAAAACTTTTGAACATTCTCACTTTAAAAATGGGATTTGTTGTCCCATATCACAAATTAATTTTAAAATAATTTCTATTCCAAAAATAATTGAAATTTGGAAAAATGGTAACCATATTTTGAATAAAATAAATTATAATTTCTATTATGGTAGTCTTAGTTTTTGATAAAAATATGTGTGAATGAAGTAAGAAATAATTACTGTGATTCAAATAAAAAATAGGTTCTTAGTGTATTATAATTAATATTATGTGTCCAAATAAATGATAAAAAAGTTCAAAACCTATTTTTAGACATATTTAGACCATGTAACTTCTTGAATCAGATTGTTTCATTATTGGTGTCACATTATTTATGTGGTACATTGTAATAGTTTATTACATCTTATATTTACAAGAATGACACCTCATACACTATAAAATGGTACTCACTATCCACACCACTTCACACCCCTCAAGCATTGTAGATTTTAAAAATCCTAAAAAAATAAACTCATATCATTCCTAATATAATCTTGTAAGACTCAATTATATATTGATATAATACGTGGATGTATTGAGGAGAAAACTAAATGGAGTTACCGAAGAAGAGGTAACATTGTTCAATGAGAACTTTTGTTTTAAATGATTCTCTATACCATCAATTATTATTATTAAATTAATATATAATAACATTTTTGTAATCAATATACTTTTGTTCTTTTATTTAATGATTCTTACAAAACCTACAAATGCTTCTATCAAATAGGGAATGAATTCATCATTTGTGATTACGGCGGACTACAGCCTCACGAAATGATGTTGTTCATTTTTATATTACCCTCACTAATGGTTGGGAATTATGTTGGAAATACTAGTTTTATAATATATATATATATATATATATATATATATGATATTTATGATATATTAATACTTTAATAATTTTTATATAATTCATACCTCATAGTTTCCATTTTGTATGAATATGATTACATCGTTGGTGGATTTATGGACTACCACCTCCTCGAAGTAATGAGATACATTCAAAAAATAAAATAGAATGTAATTTGGATATGTTTAGTAAATATATTTTATATACATGTAATTTATATTAAATTAACCACACAATCACTTTACATAAAATATAATATATTATTATAATGGATAACATCTGACACACTTAAAGACTGATTACGTTGTTCGCAGACATGTGGACTTCTGTCTCATCAAAGTGATGTGATTTCTTTTACATAATAATAAATATATATATATATTATTAAATAATATTTTATTTATTATATAATGATAATTTTTAAATGATAAATGTAATTTACTTTCATTACATAATGATCATTGGAAAATGGGAATGTTACTAATGCGTACTTACGACCTGAAGTCTCCATGTTTGAAATATTGGTTCATTTTTCATAACCATATTAAAATATATGTTTTAAAAATATTATTTATTTATAAATATGACAATTATTTCAGTATTATTATTCTATTGATGTTTTATTAATGGGCCCTTCGACCTTAGTTAACCTACCAAATTCATTTTTGGCAAATATCCCAAATATGGTTAAAACGCCCAATGTAAAATAAATTGTATATGTATTAGTATTAAAAACATTAATAAGTGAACTAAAAGTAAATATATACCTGAAAAGGGTTCTGAATAAGGTACATAATTAAAATATTTTATTTTATTCAGTATGATAATGACACACGTGACAAGTAGAATTCAATATATGGGATTTCGTCTGAATCGACTTTCATTGAGGCATTGTTTTTTCTGTTATACATCCACCTTTATTTGTGGCATGCATATAAATCCCCTTTAAAATATAATATAATATATTTATTTACTCTTATTTTTAAATGTAATGTTAAATTTTATGCATATATAGTTCTTATGATTCCAATGTTTCAATGTGGGTTGGGACACATTGTAATGTTTAAATATTATTTTCTCTAGAATGTTCTTAAAGAACCATTAATGGTATTTACATTCCTAAACAATAACAACTATTTTGATTAATTATTTAAAATTAGGAATGTTCAATATTAATACCATCCAATTTCATTATTTGGATGGATTAAAATTATTATATATATATACTGTGATAAAACCTGATTCTATTATATATGTTAACCATGTTATGAATTGAATTCTAAGGAATCATTTACATTTCCATTGGTTAATCATGATTCCAAGAGATTAAAATTAAAAACTTTTAATTTATATCAGTTTATTAAATTTTAAATTATAAATGATTGTTCCCTGAGATTTATAGTAAGATATATATATTCATGAAATTATAATTGATCATTATATTGAATGAATGAGACTGAAATAGCATGTATGCAAAGTTGAGCCCCATTATATCTCACAGGTCAGCCTGATATAGCTTATATGTAGGGTTCACCCCATTATATCCCTAGAGTTTTAGCAGATCCCGATATATATTATATTATTTTCTTTGACCCATTACAACTCGCACGTTAGCCCTATGTAGCTGATATGAAGGGAGATCTCAATTATATATCTATAATGCATTGGGTATTGATAATATTGTTATTCAACCATATGGTTATGCCATTTGAAAGGGGTTTAAAGGGTGTTATGAATTTAATGCTCTATGTTATTTAAATGAGTATTAATTTTGATCAATGTGTGTCTATTATTTTCATTGTGTATTTGATATTAAATTAAAAAAAATTTATTTTAGGATCATGGTAATAGTTATATAAGTACTCATGTGTTCACTATACAAAAAGTTTTCCTTCTCGGGTATCCCTTATTGGGAATTCCTAGATGATCACATGTTTTTAATTTATTTCCTCATCTTTTAAACATTGTTAAAGGAAAGTAATATGTTGAGTTTTAATTCATGGAGATTTTCCTATAAAAGAAATCATAGTTTCATTTAAACGTTTTATTTAATGGGAAAAATAGATACTGAACTGAAGATTCCACTATATATTTCAAGGTTTTTTCAAATATGAATTTTGGAATAATTATAAAAAACAATTAAACAAATGTATCTTCTAAGTAAATGAATGCAACATTCTAGACATAAATTCACGATTATGTAATGATTATGGTCGGGTCCATATACCTTTATTTATCTCAATATAAAAGATTAAATAAACCTCTCAATTAAGGGGGTCTTATTTTCTTTTTCGGTAGAGTCTCAATTTATTCATTGAGATTGCTTTCATATTTATATTATTGTTTTGAAATAATATATTTTTCCACAATCTAGTTTGATTTATAATTAAATAAATGCATATTTGATTATATTTACTTATAAAAGAACTTGTATAAATACATATTTACATTGAAATTTATTTTTAAGCGTATAAAGCAAATGTAAATTAATATTTTTCTTGATTTAAATTAAAATAAATAATTATAAATTTTAGATATATTTTTAAGCATTTATACATAATTATGTTTATATATTTTTATAACATATATTTGAAGATATATATATATATATAATTATATTTACTAATATATATATATATATATATATTAATATAATGTTATAAATCAGATTGTGTTTATATATAATTATGTAACATAAACATGCGTATATATATCTAGGTGAATATTAATATAATTATATATATTTATAGATATTAATATCCTATTGTCATTTTTTATTTTACTATTTTACTATTATAAGATTTTATGATTTTATGACTTAATTATATTATTATTTCCAGTTACCTTTTATTATTTATTAATTTCTATTTCTAATTAATTATTATGTATATTATTTATTATTATTTATTATTTATTAATTTTTTTAATGGATTTGATTATTATTTATTATTAACATATTATTTATTAGTTTTGTATAATTTATTTATCACTATTTATTTTGTTAATATTTATTTATTATTTATGATTATTTATTTATAGTTATTTATTATTTATTATTCATTATTTTATTATTTTATTATTTTATTTTTATAATTTTAATTTTTAATTATTTAATTAACGTGATTCTATTTTTATTTATTTTTTAATTATTAATTGATTATAATCGATTTATTATTGATTGATTAATTGTTTATTGTTTATTGATTATTTATTAATATTTTATTTTTAATTAATTAATTATTTATTTATTTTTAATTATTATTAATTAATTATTATTATTTAATTATTATTATTCAGTTATTATAATTTATTTATTATGGTTATTTTATAACATAATATTTAATATTTATTATATATTAATTATTATTACTTATTAATATATTATTATTATTATTATTATTTATTATGTATTATTTACTATTTTTTTATTTACTAATTCATTATCTTATTATGTAATTATTATTTTCGTCACATTTTTATCTTATTATTTTATATTCGTAATTGTTTATCTATTTATTTATAATTTATGAATAATTTTTTATTGTTTTAAGACTAATTTATTAAGTATTTTTTAATATTTATTTATTATTATTTATTATTATTATTTACTTCTTTCTATTTGTTTATTGATATTAATTTTTTATTATTTAGTTTTTATTATTTACATATTATTGATTATTTAGTATTTATTATTTAGTATTTAGTTTTTAGTTTTTATTAATTATTATTTTTTATTTTTTATCTATTATGTTTAAAATATTATGTATTATGAATTATGTATTATTTTTAAATATGTATCTACTGATTATTTATTTGTTAAATATTGAGATGTTATTAAATTAATTATTATTTATATTTTTTAATATTATTCAATTATTATTTAATATTTTTTTACCATTTTTTCTATATAATGTATTTATTTATTTATTACAAATTTATTATGTATTTTTTAATTAGTAATTAGTCATTAGGATTTAGTAATTATTAAATATTCATAATTACTAACTACTAATTACCAATTAATAAATAATAAATAATTTTTTATTATTGATTATTAATTTTTCATTGTTTAATAATTATTAATCAAAGTTGAATAAAAATTATTCAGTTTAAATCTATTTGTTATGTATTATAAGTTTTTTTAAATTAATATATATCAATATATTAAATTATGTTTATTCACCACTTGAAAACTAAGTGGTAAAGTCATTAGAGAATATGTAGTAAGCAAGGGGTTCAAATTTCATCAAACACTGAATCTCTATATATTTCACATGCACATGCGCATGAATGTTCATGTCATGTACATGCTAAGTAATAGAAAAAGTAATAGTAAATAATAAATAAATATTAATAAATATTAATAAATAATATTAAATAATGATAAATTATTAAATTATTAACTAATAAATAATAAAATTAATAAAATAATAAAATAATAAAGAAGTAAAAAATAAAATAATAAAATAATTAATAATAAATAGATTATACATAAATAAATAATAAAATATAAATATATAAATAATAAATATATAAATATATAAATAATAAAATTACAAAAAATGACAAAAGATAAAATATGAAAATATGAAAATATTAAAAAATAAAACAACAAAATAAATTAACAAAATTACATTTAAATTTTTTTAAAGATGTAATATCGTTTTTCATCGGTTTATATCGATGATAAATTGTTCTATGGCATTTTTGAAAACCCACTTCTAATTGATTTCTAATAGAATATTTCGTTAGTGTTTTTCAAAACCATTTTTGAAAAATTTAGTAGTAGTTGAAACCGCCTCCAAATGAAAAAATACTGCTGCAAAACTTGAATTTTAGGGTAGTGTTATGTGTTATCCTCCCTCAATCATGTATTTTCCACAGGGTTCAAATTTTCACTAAATCACTTTTCTATTTTTTCTGTTCCATTATACATTTAACAAAAATAATTTTAGTGATGGAACTAAAACACATGCGGTATAAATTTAATTATTCTTATTATGAGGTTGTTATTAAAAATATATTTTACAAATGTTTCATAGTTCCCAATACATATTAATGAAAATCATTCAACATCAGCTGAATCGTTAACATTATCATGACCATGATCCCTTTACTTATTTGGAGGTATATTTCTGTGAACATTGTGAGGTTATTTGGCTAGTGACCCAACTCTATATAGTGGAACCATTGCACATTTAATGATCCTTTCTTTACCTTGGAATCACAAGCATGATGGACTTTTCCAAATACATTAATAAAACTCCTTTTTATTTTACTATTATTCCAAGGGTCTTCCTTCCACAAGTATCACATGTAAGAAAATCTATCTTTCCCTTCTCCCTGTTATTCATATTTTTCCTTGTTTTCCACTTCATATCTTTCATCCCTAAAAGTAGATAAGACATGGATAATTATTTATCTATCATGATAGTATATGATACTATATACTCAAATGATGAAAATGCTTGGGATAATAGTTTCTTTTTGAGAAATTCCTTAATCACATAAATTAAACAATCTGTCATACTATTTTGATTATGTACGTAGTCTGTAGTATTATATAATAAAATTGTATGATGGATTCATACATAGAAATATTTTCCTCTCCTTTCTGACTTATTCCCAAGAATTTTATTTTCTTATAATTATGTTTCTCATGAGAATAATTTTTTCCATGAAGACTGTGTTGAAATCTATTAATTTATTTTTTCAATTTCTTATTCATCATTACTGTTTTGAATTAACGAACACTATCGGTCTATATCTGCTGAGAGACGATTAACATCTAATATAACACTCTCCCTTTCACTACATTCCAAAGTGGGAAATATATTTTATAGATAACTTATCCATTACTCTAATAAAAATAGATTTGTAGTCCCATTAAATGATGGAGCTTACTAGAGCACGAAAAATATAACACTGTTATACATAATAGTGTGACAAAATTCTACACTATACGGGATAATCTATTACTCATAATTTGAGTCACTATGCCTATATGGTTATAATTATATTACTTCCAACAAAAACTCCATATCCAACTTAATTATCTTTCCATGGAAGGTAAAACAATCATGGAGTAGGTGAATTGATACAACTCCCATTCTTTCTATTAAGATATATTTCGAAATAGATTAATATTGTAGATTCGATCACAATTTTATGAAACATAACATATAATTCCAAATGTAACACCTCTAAAGTCTAAAATATAAAATCTATATTCAATAGCATATAATACACACAACACTAGTCATAGAAAAAAATATAACACTATAAGAATTTATGATATAGATTTTTAAATAAATTAATTCTCTTTATTAACATGCATTAAATGTAAAATATAGTTTATCATTAGATACATAGAACACTGTGTTTTGATTAGGTTACATACAATACCATGTTCTAAAAAAACATGAAATATTAGTAAAATATAATTACTTAATGTAATAATTATAACGAATCATTTATAATAGAGGGCCTGAATATGATTAAATAAATTTTCAAAATATATTGTTTAAACATGTAAACTTTTAATTATTTAATAGAAATAAACTAAAAATAATTTAAAATAAAGATAAATGTTTCAAAACCAAAATATTATATTCCAAAATATTTTTTTCACCCTTTTCACAAATAGTTTAATTTTTTTATAAGATATGGAAAATTTATAAGAAAAAATAAACTTAATTTTTAAAATTATAACAAAACTGTATTACTCTTTTTTCAATTATGTGTGGACTACGACCACTATGAGGCTATGTGACTCTCGTTTTTACATCACACCACATGAATGATATATATACATGTATAATATGTTATATATCATATTATTATCATAATAAAATGATAATATGTTACATATAATGTTTTCCTAATGATTATTGGGAAATTAAAGTTACATTAATGCATTTCTATGACCTTTGTTCTCAATATACATAATATACATTATTTTTAATATATAAAATTCATGATTAGTTTTGAATGATAAATTTACATTAAAATATTATAATTATTCTATTATTATTATTATATATAAGATTAAAATATGATATATATGCAAGAAAAAGATCTTTAATGAAAAAACACATAAAAGAAAATAAGTTAATTTACCCCCAAAACAATGAAAATAATGATATATTTTTAATAAAAGGGAAATAAGATTTTACAAAAAGATAAAATATGAAATTACAAATATTAATATGGTTCATTTTTTATTTAATATAATGTTTCAAACCAATATAAATTATTTTACATAAATTTCAATCAAAAGGAAGCGTGAGGTAAGTGGTTTCATTATTCAATATCCATTCATTAGGGTAAACAGATTCGTCATTTTTTATGTAATTCTACGACTTTTCATTTCCATATGTTGTATTTAATTTTTTTTATGCCTATTTATTTTTTAAACACAAAATTTTTACATTTATTAAATCTATCCTCAATGATATGATTATAGTAAGAATTTATTTAACAATGTTATTCTAATTTAGATTGTTTATTATTGAATTTATGTTGAAGTATATTATTAGAAAATTTTTAATAAACAAATATTTTTTATATATTATAATTATTAATGAAATTATAAATTAATAATATCAATTTTCACTAATGGGTACATAAATTAATGGATAATTTTTTTTTAAGAAAATATGGCTTCAATTCATTATTCGGTCAGGAATATGTTTTCTTCCAGAATAATGTTTTCTGAACACATTTTAATTTTTTGATTATACTTTTCAAAATAATTTATAAGAGGAATATTTTAAAATTTAGTATATTCTATTAAAAAATTAAAGGAACGTTTTATTTTTTTTTAACAATTTCCATTTGTAATTTTATGAATATTTGAGAAAAATCTTCTTTTTAGTTTTATGAAGAATAAAATTTCATAAACACTTTATAGGGAAAACTAATGTAAAATTTAACATATATTGAATTAAAAAATTATCAACCATCATGACAGCCATTCTTTTGAGGAATCCTTCACAATTTTAAGAGGAACGTTTAAGTGTTTGTATTTTAATTTATCTTCAATGAATACAATTTTAAAAATGTTATAATTTTAAAAAATATTATTCTAAAAATTAAAAATAATCATTCCTCAATAAATCATTAATCATATTTTTATGGTATTTCTATTAATCAATAAAACCCCTTTTTTTAATCCAATAGTTATATAATATATTTATTTCATCCATATAATTCCTTTGGTTGGGTTTTAAAAATTTTACCATAGAATATATTGACATTCATTTCTGTGATTTGTTTTTTGTAGTTATTAACATAACCTTGAATTATTACCTTTTTTAAGGTAATTAATTTCCCCTAAATCTCAATATTATTTATCATGGATATTTTTATTATATAAAGTTTACATTATTTATAAATATTCTATTTTATATATAGATTTATTTTATTTACTTGGAAAATATTAATAAATCCAAATTTTTTTCTAAATACTGATATTTTTTAGATAATTCTCATTTTTCATGAATTAAGTTTAATATATGTTCTATGAGTAGGTATTTAGAAATTAAAGAAATAGGTGTATAATATTTATAAAAATAATCTCAATGCATCGATATTTATAATGAGACAAAATTAGTTGGCCAACACCTATGCATTTGTAAATAGTATTTTTAAACTATCTTTAGAAATGTCTGGATAGTAATGATACAGTTTTCAAAATAGGACCAGATTTCAACTCATAATTTTAAAATAAATTTTAAAAGGTATTAACAATAGAGGTATTATGTGCCTAATACATTATATCCAATATTTAAACATTTCCTTCATTACAAATTTTGTTATTATTTTCCACGGTATTATTATAGTTACATTATGAATTGATGCATTTAATTATTCATTAATTTGTTGAATAAATATTTTTTTTAGTCATTTAGATATAAATATTTATTATTAATTATTTCTTAATGTATTCAAGTAATTTAAAAGTATTTGTTTTCATTTCTTCACCTTACAATATTGATTATTTTTATTGATACCTGGTAGGTTCCGATATACATTACCCATATTGATTGTTTGATCCCACCCTTATGTTTCTTCCATTCACAATAATATATGATGTGTACTATGATAAATATGAAATTATATTCTATATCGAATAATGAATCCCTTGAAAAATGATAGGTTTTAATTTTTGTATTTAAATTTAATATAGGAATCCTGTATGTATATATTTTACTAAGACTACTATTGTATTTGGTCCTTCTAGAAGTGATTCTTTATATCTCATGAAATTTTTATAATTTAGAATCTATACCAAGGTTTATATGGTATGGGTAGATATAGTTTGTTATAATGTTTTTTTAGTAGAAACCATGGAAACTATATTTAAGAAGACACAGATTAACGATTAAAACAATATTATATACTTTGAGTAAATGTATAAAAGAAAATCATTATAGGCTGGAGAGTTATTATTCTATATTTTTCCTTACAATACATTTGTTTTTCGATACTATAGTTAATCATGGTTTTGGAATCGTTTCACCTAGGGGTTATGAATCTTGAATGGTTTTATTGGTCCTGACTCAATTTTCACCAAGTAAAAAACAATGTGTCTCACTGTATAGTAGGTTTGACACTCCCATGGGGTATTCTTATATAATTCAAATATATTTAACGACCATTATCAATGAATTTAATCTATTATGACAAATAATTACCTATGTTATAACAAAGGAGTTTTATATTTAAAAAAATGCATCTAAATGTAATAGTAAATTCTTATATATGTAAATAGGTTTTGAATAAAGAAACCAATTTATGTGGTAATATGAAGAGTTTGATGGATGGAAATAAATATCATTTAGGGGGTCTATGAATTTTTTTATGGACTATATGTGGATATCATAAGAATTATTATAGTAAATGACATATTATAAATTATTCACCCAAGTATATGTAAGGAGAAATTTGGAAATAAAAAATATGAATTATTTATATATTGCGAGTCATGAAAAAAATTATTAATTTGTTTAACAAATGTAATTTATGTTTTAAGATTCATGAGAAATATATGGATTTTGTTAAATTTTAGATGAATATAACTTATCAATTTTTTAGAGTTATTAATATAGTTAAGGGTTAATGAGATTAATATCAATCATAATTTCAATGTTATAAACAATTATTTTTTAGGTTTTATGCTATGGGTTCCCACCACAATTATGTATATTTTGACGTAATTTTTATAAAGTATTTGTTTTAACAAAAAAAATATTTTCTTAATAATAGATTAGCATTTTATATAAATGGGTTTATTGTATTTGATAACTTTAAGGGTTGATATTAACATTAATGAAATTATAATAATAGTCAGATATGATTATTATAATTTATGATGAAACAATAATATATGTCTTATTGAAAAAAATATTAAAAAAATAATTCTTGATTAATATTATTTCAAGGATTTCCATAATTTTTTTTATCATTATAAGAGTCATATTTAAATATATTTAGAAAAATGACATAACACTTGATCGCTGAAAACCAATCGTGCCCGATGATAACATGGGGATTAAAACCCTAACCAAAAGGTGATAAGGGTTTAACCCCTTCCACGGGCCTATATTATTTATTTATTAATGTGTCAATTTTTTAGTTAAAATATTTTAAATTTATATGTAAATGATTAACTATTTGTTTCTTTTTGCGTTTTAATTATAAATTTATTATTTTGGAAAAATATTTCTAACAATATCTAATAATGGAAAATAATTTGAGAAAGAAAGAAATACCTTCCACTATTTTATAAATTTTACATTACATTAAAATTATATTTTAGTTATTCAAGCCTTAAAAATAAATCTTGGCTATTCATTTCTTGGTGTACGTAATGAATTATAAACTTACTTAAACAGAAAAAGTATAAAATTATGCTTATGAAATATAAATTTATCAAGTAAGTATGTTTCCAAATATTCATACACTATAAAATATTTCCTCAACATTGGGAGATAAATATTGAAAAAAAGTCTCATTAATACATACATATATGATGAATCATAATGTTGTTTAAATAATCAAGTATTTATGGTTTTTAGTCCCTTAACACTCCATTGATAAACCAATTTCTTATGATAAATAACCATGATCACTTACTATAATTATATATAATTTTATTTGATGTTTATATATTTATGTTCAACCAATTTTCTTTTATGTAAAATCCTTATTATGTGTTATTCCTTTTGGGATTTGTACGGCCATTAATCTATTACTAAGAAGATATTTTATTAACTCTTTTTATAATGTGAATTTTTAATAAAAATAATTTTCACATATCAAACCCCTAACTCACCAATCACGATTTAATTCTGAAGATTCTATTTATTTACGATATGGTGAATTGAAGGCACAAAAAATATAAAATAAGAAAATTTTATTTGATGAAACAAAACAAAAATATTAGAATAAAATATACCACTGGAAGAATTTTTGATGTATTTATTTCTTTTTAAATTAAATTTCTTCACTGTATTTCATTACATGGATTACAATGTTATTCATAACAATATGTTTATATTTTGTAACATAGAAGACAAAATTTTCAATGAAACATAACATAATATTAAAATTTAATAATTTAATGTAATATTTATCACATATCTATATGAATGGTGACTATAAATATGATTATACAAATTATAAAAATATACATTTTTCCAACATTAATTTTTATTTATTGAATATAAATATAATTATTCTTATTATAATGAAATATTATTGTTTTAAGAAAAAAATTATATTTCTTAAAGGAAGTGTTTTCAACAATTTTCCCACAAAATTTAAAATTATTTTTTAAAAAATTTAGAACACAATTATTAATAAATAAAAATATTTTGTGAATTAATAAATTTATATTTATCATTCAGTAAATTAATTTGTAAATTTATGAACGGTATTATATTCTGGGTTATAATGAATAATACTATATTTAAATTGATAACATTCTTTCTGTTAAAATTAATTGTAATATTAAATTATATTTTAAATTTTTTTAAAGAAAAATTCATTTTGTTATATAATTATTAATAAAATTCACATAATTGGAATCATTTTTATATTTATGATTGATATTAAAACATTTTAAACATGGGAACATTTTCTCTTAAAAAACCAACTTTTCCTGATATTTGCATGATTAATTTTAAATAATTATTTTCCACATATGTGGACTTAGCATAAAAAATGGTTTCAATTTTAAGACATAGAAAAATTTATAATTACTAAGATGGTCAACATATTTTATACCAAAATTAATAGTTAAAATAGTATAAAATTAATTACCACTATTCAGGTAGAAATGGATTTAATAGTGTTAAACTAAGATGATTGGGGTTAAAATGACTTAAAAAAATTTATAATATATATAGTATGTAAATTTAGACATGTTCTCATATAGGATGGAAAATTTCACATTATTTGAGCTTGTAGAATGATACAAATATGAGAATTATTGAATATTTTCAAAAAACATTATTTTTTCCACTCACCTAAGTTATAAATGGTAACCCCATTCCCTCTATTATTCATTACATAAAACATAATTTTTTCACTCATTAATGTCCAAAATCACATCCCAAATTCTCACCCCACAATATTGAATCCTTATTCTGAACATAAAGGTATCCTATGAGGTAATTATTTTAAACCTAAGGAGGTTACCAAAAAAAGAGTTAATGTACTTCGACAAGAATAATTATTTTTGTTAATTATGTACATCATTAAATTATTGTTAAAACATGATGATATGATAAGATAAATATATTAAACATACAAGGATGTTGTTATAATTTGAAAATTACCTAAAAAATCTCTACAAATATTAAATTGGTTTGGAAATCATCATTTCTGGGTATAGTGGACTACTGCCTCATGAACCGCTGTTATTGGTTATTCCATTACAACATTTGATGATTTAGTATGATTAAAGATATAAATTATATATATGATATTATATCATATTTATAATTGTTAATTTTAATTATCATATATTTATATTTAAATTTAATCCCATTGGGAGTATGAAAACAATGCTCTTGTATAAGGCAGACAACTTCCTAATGAAGCGATGTGATTCACCCTTCAATAACTCATTACATGGAATGTTATAAGGATAAATTTAAATAATATATGATACATAAATAAACCAATTATAATATTCATGACATATTTATCAATATAAAAATATAATAAATAATTTTCATTCTTATCTTTTCACTCACGTAATGATAACAACATCGTTTATGTACTTTTGCACTACCACCTTTAAAAATATACGTGACTCCCTTCAAATCACTACAACACATTGATGATATATATATATATATATATATTTAAAATTGTAAATATGATATTATTAAAAATATATAATAATAATAAATTACATAATATCTCACCATAATGATTATTGTTAAATTTAAACATTACTAATTAGTACACATGACATATTATCTCCTATATTCTAACATAATTATTTTTTCATAACCAACATTATTTAATATGTATTAAATGTATAATTGAATTATTAAATGATAATTATGTTATTATTCTTTTTCTAGTGATTAGGAAACTTTTACATGAGTGAAATAATAGTATCTTTTACGATAAAACATATATATTAAAATGTGGAAATAAATAAAAAACAATGAATATAGTGAATGATTATTAATGTACAATAATATGATGTAAAAATGATCATATTCAAACATATAATTAAAAATATGGTTTTTTAGTTATTACCATTTTCCAAAACACTATATGTAATGTAAAATGTCTTTCAATCAAATGAAATAATGTTGTAATTGATTTCTTATCCCAACTTCCATTTTTTGTTAAAACCTCAACTACCTTCAACTTGTTATTATAAGATTATATGTATAGTGAAAATTGATTAAATTATGTATATTTAAAATATTTTATGATTATTTATATCTGAAACCCTTAATGAGTTAATTTATTAATTCCCACTTCATAGTTGTAATCATTATAGTTGTTTATTTCTGAATCTCATTCTAATCAATATTTTATATACATGAATTTTACATGAGGTAACTGTTCAACCATATCCTAATAAATACATTTAATTTTATAATTTTATAGTTATTCATGAGATTTTGATTTATTATTATAAAATTTCCACTCATTTGTAGTTTTATTAAATAATAAATTTTTTAAATAAAATTTTACATCATTTCTCTCTTCGCTTAGAAATCTATTTTCTTCCTAATCAATTATTCTACAAATGTATTAAAAAATTTCATTAAACCATTCAAAATGAGATAATAAATGTAATTTTAAAACATTTTTAATCATTAATAAATATTTTCAATTGAATTTTATTTATTTTTCAAAATAATACTCATTTTTATTCTACCTAAAATATGAGGAGAATCTCGAGGTCATTTTTTGAACAAGGGGAAATCATATCCTTTTTGTTATAAAAATTTAACAGAATTTGTATCTTATATGGTATGTATATAATTGCATTCCAAAATAAAAAAATTTTCATTTAATGTTATTTTTAACGTTTATGATGATGTTTTTAAATTATGATTTTTTTATTTTAGAAGAAATAGATTTTCCATATGTTGTACGTTTATAAAACTATTTTGAAAATTAATTTAAATTTTTTCCTTTAGAATGTATGTAATGATATTTTTATGATATTTACATTAATAAATGTTTATAATCCTTTATTCTTACCCAAATGTGTATATAATGTAGTGATAACTTTTTTATTCTTCCTATGAATGGTTTATGATCATTTTAATTGAGGAAAGTATTAAAATTCCCTTCCATGATTCATTTTTTTATCCATTAAAAAACTATTGAATTATTCACATTTATGTGGACAGTAAATTTGTGACGACCCATCATCGGGGCTCGTGCCGTGACTACCCCAAGCCCGCCTTCCATACGCCAGGGGCTGGTGACTAGCACCAAGGAAAATTTCCGGTAAAAAGGGAAGGAATTGCCTTTGAAATTTAAACAACAAACACTACAGAGCAAGCAAGAAGAAGTAAACACTAATTAAAAATTGAGTACAACAGTAAGTGCGGAAAAATAAGTGGGCCATAATACAAAACCAAACTAAAAGTACAGTAAAACTGGAAAGGGAAAACAACAACTGAAAGTTATGCTGCAACGTCGAGCCATCTACTGGAATTCCCACCTAAAGGGTGAGTACAGATAACCTTCACAGCTCCTTGGGTCCAACTGTCTGCTCCGAGTACATCCCGCCCAGTGGTCCACCTCCAGGAATCATCCTGCTCTGAAAGCATCAACCACAATCAGTGATTTCCATCGTCTGCAATGAACACAACGTAGTGTAGGCATAACCCATGTAGGGGTGAGTATAAGCTACTCAATTGGGACCCTGAAACCCCCGAGGGTCTCCTGAATCCACAAAGTATAATCCACAATGGAAAGATACAATCACGAAGTAAAATCAGACACTTCTCAGGTATATGCCCAAACATATACCTAAGTCATCAATTCTAATTCGGCTCCAACACCCAAGATCAAGTACAACCCAGTCCACACAAGAAAACACAACCCATTCCACATAGGAAAGAAAAACGTAATCCACATAGGAAAGCAAGGAAGGATTCAGCTCACACAGGTATACTTCTTCGTATGACGATAGAGATGATCAGATATAGCCACTGATTCATCTATGTCGTCGGACCACAAAGGATCGATAGATACTAACCCCTGCAATGACCCACAAAGGATCTGACCCACACAAGATCGATAGGTAACTAACCCCCGCAATGACGCACGCAGGATCGGACCCACACAGGATCTATAGGCGCTGGCCCACACAAGACCGCTGAGCACTGACCCACAGAATATCGGAACCACATAGGATCAGTAGCACTGATACACGTAGGATCGCTGAGTGTTATAGTTGTCACCGTCGAATCCACTGAGGATCTCTGTATAGTCGTCGTCGTCGTCGTAGTCACAACCAGCTCTAGGGTTCCCTCACACAACAAGCTCATTCGGGAGGGTCCGCTCCACGAGCCGAGGGATGATACTTCAACTGACACATAGTCCGGATTTTATGTATCCAAATGTTCCGTATCGTCAACAGGAACTCAACGCCACAGACGGCGCGTCAATCAGAATCTTTGTCTGAGAGTTATTATATTTTTCGTCTCACGGGCCTAGTAGGTTTTTATGTCAAAACCAACACGACCGTACTCCACCTATATCCAATCCTCGAGCGGAGTTATCCAAAAAGGTCCGTCTCACTAAGAGGAAACCAAAAAAGTCGACGGCACGCCAATCGGACGTCCGGAGCTCAAGTTATAAGCGTTTCCGCTCCGAGGGCCCGGTTGGTTTTGTGTACGAACCAACCCGGCCATATCCAAAGTTCTCCAAAATCTTGAGTGTAATATACCGAAAAGAGAGTCTCGATCCAAGGATCTCATCGCAACTGACGGTGTGTCGATCGGAGGTCTACAACACTAGTTATGGGCAACAGACCAAAGAGGTTCTGTAATAGGGGTTCGGGTCCGGTCCGACCTGGCCCGATACCCCTAGGGTCGGCCCGAACCGGGTCCGAGTCTGGCCCGCTTGGGTGTGGCCCGGCCCGGTGGCCCGGCCTCACGGCCCGGTCTGGCATACTGGCCAGGACCACTGGCCCGACGCGTGGCGCGCTGGCGCGCTGGCCAGGGGCTCTGCCAAACGGCCGAGCTGTTCGGATGGGGGGGGGGGGTGATTCCCCCACTTGTAGCAATCGCGACCCCTTAATGGTGCCATTCACGTCTGGCCAGCTGGGGGTTTTGAACCCCCGGTTCTTCCACCATTCGGTCGGCCTGCTTCGGCCAGCCGACTTATACCGCCACGGGACCGGCAAGGCCGGTCACCCTGCTCCGATGCCGGCGGCCCGGAGCCGGTCGCCGGTTCCCCTACTCCACCGTGGCCCAGAACCGGCTGCGGCCTTCGTCCATCTGGAATGGCGCGAAAGAACCATAGACCACCACCGCGGCCCTGCTCTAGCCACGCTGCTTTCGTAGTTCTCTGGTATGGTGCGACGGTGCCACATCTTTGGTTCGTTTTCAACGGCGCGGTGCAACGGCGCTGCGCTTCTTCCCCCTATTTAATATATTCAGCACGGTGCTTCGGCACCGCGTTGCCTTGCTCATTCCACAATCATAATCAAACCAACAAGGGGGAGGAGGGTCGGCCGTGTTCTTTTGGTCCGACCTCCTCCCATTATTGCGATATCAGGTGGCTCAAAAGAAAGGAATGTGGCGATGAAAGAAATCACAAAAATAAACCCTTACCCCAACTTTGTCGTCGAACGAGAGTTCGTCGCAGAATTAACCGTCGCGGAAGAAGAGGATTGTCATGGAAGAAGAGGATCACTGTGGAAGAAAGAATCATGGAAGGAATGTAATTAGTGTAAAGTGATCTCTAAGGAAGGTGACTCTCGCCGTCGTCCGCCGTCAGAGGTTGGCGTTCTTCGTCGGCGGCGGTGCGTTCTTCGCGTTCTTCGTTGAAGAACAAAGAATCCTTAAGACTCTCTTTTTCTCCCCAAAGGCTTCCACAACTAGAAATCCAACGAAATAAAATAAGTTCAACACTTATTTTATTATCATAACCGAAGATTATGAAATTCAAAAGAAAAGAAATGAACAAAAAATTCAATGAATTAATTGAAACGATTTAACCGCCCAATTTAATGAGGTGTTTCTTAATCCAAATAAACGCACGGTTGACTTCATTAAAAGGAGGGGTGCGGGTGCGTTAAATAGAAGGAATGAAATGGTGGGGCTCGTGTGGGCCCCACCTCAAAAATATCCTACCACGTGGGTAGGATATTGTGGATCCCACCTTATCCGCTTAACTTAGGTAAAGCCTCTTTAAGTAAAATAAAATAAATTGTCACACCTCTTTTTATTATTCCATAACTTAACCCCAAATATTAAAAACCACACCCGAGCAAACGAAACTTCAGAGAAGGTGTTTATATAAAATTACCGGTGCTGAGATTCCATTGGTGCCCTCATAATTTTATTCCGAGCACCGGTTAACAAGTTATAAAAACCCGCTCGTTCGTTCATTGAACGTACTCGAGCTAAACTTCAAAAAAAGATTCCGGGCACACCAGGCCTCAGAATCAGGTGCCGTCAGAAACTGCGTTCTTGTAAAATTCCCAAGAAAATTAAGAAAAAAAATTGCTTAAATTTTAAGGGCCTTTACATTACTCCTACCTCAGGGATTTACATCCATGTAATGATAAATCAGAAAATAGGGAAACAAATGTGGGCACTGAGCACGCATCTCATCCTCCCACTCCCAAGTGCTCTCCTGGAGGATCTCGTGCTGCCATCTGATGCACACTATAGGAATCAACCGTCCACAGAGAACCCACTCTTGTCAATCCTTAATCACCACCGGGACCTCTGAAAAAGTCACCCCATCATCAACGTCCAGCTCCCCGTGGTCTATGATATGTGTCGGGTCGTGCACGTATCTCCTTAGATGAGATACGTGGAAGATGTCATGCACCCGGTGCAACTGAGGTGGTAGAGTCAGGCGATACGCCACCTCCCCAATCCTGTTGAGGACCCGGAACGGTCCAATGAAGCGAGGAGATAACTTGCTGCCTCAGCCAAATCTCTGTAATCCATGTTGAGATAAGACCCACAAGAAGACATTGTCGCCATCCTCGATCTATAGTGGCCTCCACCTCCTGTCAGCATAAGACTTCTGCCGGCTTTGAGTTGTCCTCATCAGCTCCTGGATGACCTGGTCCTTCTCTGTCGTGTCCTGGACCATCTGTCTAAGGGTGAAAGGCGATACTCAGATGTAGCTACATCCTGAATACCTCCTGCAACCCCTTCCAAAGCCGGGAAGTAAAGTGAGCATCTCGATCGGAGATGATAGATGATGGCACACCATGAAGCCATAGAATATCTTGAACGTAGAGATGTCACAAGCTCTCCATAGAGCACTGCTCTCTAATGGGTATGAAGTGAGCCGAATTGGTGATTCGGTCGACAATCACACAAATAGAGTCGTGACCTCTCGATGTTTGTGGAAGTCCAGTCACAAAGTTCATAGATATCCCATCCCACTTCCACTCTGGGACCTACAAGGGCTGTACCAAACCTGCTGGTACCGGATTCTCTTCCTTCACCTACTGGTAGGTGAGGCATCGAGACAAAACTCTCCCACAACCTTCATCATGCCTGGCCACCAGTGCTGTCATCTGAGATCCAGGTAAATCATCGACACTCCAGGATATACCGCCAAAGGAGAAGTGTGAAACTCTATCAGCACCTCCTCCCGTAAAGCAACTGGTACCAAGGTACATCCTATAAAAAAGATGTTGTGCTCTCCTCCTAAGGAGAAACCATCAGGTGCCTGTCTTGAGGATATCTGCGAACGACGCGTCTCACAATCAGTGTCCCCACGCTGTGCCTCTCTGACCCGCTGTAGTAGTGGTGGAGTTACTGTGAGTGACTGAAGGAAGGCTGCTCCATCTCTATCCACGAAGGATATCTGCAAAGTGGTAACTGCTCTGTCGCCACACCAAGTAGCTGAATGCCCGTCCTCCTGCTGAGAGAATCGGCTACTATGTTCCCCTTCCTAGGAGTATAGACTATCTCAAAGTCATAGTGCTGGAGGAACTCGATCCATCACCGCTGTCTCAGGTTCAGGTCCTTCTGGGAGAATATGTACCTGAGACTCTGGTGGTTAGAATAGACTGTAAAGTGCTCGCCCATCAGATAGTGTCGCCACATCTTCAGAGCGAAGACCACTGATGCTAACTCCAGGTCATGGGTAGCGTAGTTCTTCTCATGCTGCCTCAACTGATGTGATAAATAGGCGATCATATCCCGTTCCTGCATTAGGACACATCCGAGTGCAGTCCCTGATGCATCGCAGTAACCTACGTACCCAACTCCCTCCTCCGGAATCCTCAAGATAGGCGCGCTGGTCAATCTCTGTCTCAACTCCTGGAAGCTCTGCTGACATCCATCTAACCACAAAATGGGTTTCCCCTTCTTCTTCAAATCTGAGAGTGGTGCCACAACTCTGGAGAAGTCTGGAAAAAATATCTGATAGTATCCAGCTAGTCCCAAGAAACTCTGCACCTTCTTCACACTCCTTGGTGGCTCCTAAGCCAGCACTGCCTCGATCTTCCCAGGATCCACCGCATCTCTCACCTCAGAGATGACATGTCCCAATAAGTGGACCTCAGGTATCTAGAACTGACACTTCGAGAGCTTCCCATAAATATGGCGCTCTCGGAGTGTGTTTAGTATAACCCGCAAGTGGTAGGCGTGCTCCTCCTTAGTCGTCGAGTATATCAAAATGTCGTCGATGAAGTCCACGATAAATCGATCGAGGTATGGATGAAAGATCCTATTAATGAGGCCCATGAACACTGCTGGAGCATTGGTTACACTGAATGGCATAACCAAGAACTCATAGTGGCTATACTGACATCTGAAGGCTGTCTTCTGCACGTCCTCATCCCGAACTCTGAGCTGATGATAGCCTGACCTGAGGTCTATCTTCGAGAACCACCATGCTCCCTTGAGATGATTGAAGAGGTCATCAATCCTTGGCAGCAGATACTTGTTCCTCATTGTGACCTTCTTCAGGTGATGACAGTCGACACAATGTCGGAAACTCCCGTCTGCCTTCTTGGAGAACAATATTGGGGAAGCACAGGGTGAAACACTGGGTCAGATGAATCCCTTGCCCTGCAAGTCTTCCAACTATACCAGTAGCTCTCGAAGCTTGTCGGGAGCCATCCGATATGCTGGGGTGGATATTGGGGCTGTCCAGGGGTATAGGTCAATATAAAAGTCTACCTCTCTGCGAGGAGGTAGTCCTGGAATGTCATCGGGGAAAAACATCTGCATACTGATCCACCACTGCAGGAAAATTAGGACTCCACACGTCAAATTCTTTTAGGATGAGGCTAGCCAACTGATGAGTGATGGGATGTACTCTCCTCTGTGGGAGTACATCATGTGCTGCAAAGGCTCCCTTCTCACCGGTGAAGGTGAACCTGCTCCAATCGGTGCGTACACACCGCATCTTGCACCTAATACAGTCAATCTGGGCATGGACTGTAGATAAACAATACATACCAAAGATGACATCATAAGGCCTCGACGCCGCTACAAGAAGATCCCAGCCGAAGCTCTCGCCTTGTAGAGTAAGCTCACACTGCCGGCACCAGTGCTTAATCGTCGAGTCTGCTCCCGTAGGAGTCTCTAGTCGTAAGTATCGAGCCAATGGCTCTGTCGGAATCTCCGAGCTCCGAACAAGGGAAGATGCTATGAAAGAATGACTCGCCCATGTGTCTATAATAACTACATCAAGGGTGGAATAGACACAGATAGTACCTCAAATAATCTCGGGTGCACCGTAGTCATAGGCCTCTACTGCCTGAAGCTGTGCCGGTCTCTGCCCGCCGGCTCCCTGTGGTCGAGGTGGACCTCCTTGTGGTGGTGGTGGTAGAGCCTCAAAGCGTCGCCCACCACCTTCTACTCGGCCAGCTCCTCTTCCTTGTCCGCCTGCTCCCCGCGGACTACCATGGTCGACCCTCTGCCTCTTCCTGGGCGTCCCCTCAACCATCTGCTACTCCTCGGCACGGTGGGTTGGGCAGTCACGAGCCATGTGGCTCTGCCCGCCGCATGTGTAGCACTGTCTGCCTCTCAAAAGACTAGCTCTGTGTTATGTGCCCCGCACTACTGAGCCAATGTCCTGAGGTCATCTGCCTGAGGGTCTGGTCTGCCTGGACCCATGAGTCATCCATCGACTGCCTGCTGCAGAAGACTCTGCTACGTGCTGCCCCGTGGTAGGTATCGCTACTGAAGAAGGCTCAAAAAGGAAGATCTCAATCAAAAGGGATCGCTCTAGTACTCCTTCCTGAGTCAGAATGTTGAGGGAGATCAGCGATTCCCTGATCTCATGCCTCAATCCCTGCTCAAAGGTCCGGGCCCGGAAGAATGGGTCTCGTACCATGTCTGTCGAGTAGCGCGAGAGATTGGTAAATCTCACCGAGTACTGGGCGACAGTCATGCTGCCCTACCGTAGCTGTAGAAGCTCCTGGATGTGCACCGCACGAAGGGTGGCTGGGACGAACTCCGAGCGGAAGAGGCTCTCATTGTCCATCTGGAGGAGATATGTCTCTTCGTGCACCTAGAGCATCAAGCTCCACCATCTGCCTACTACCGCGTGCAGGAGGCTCGCTGCGAGGATCACCATGAGGTCTGCTGGTGTCCTCACTAACCTAAAAACTCATACCACTTCCTCCAGCCAAACCTCGGCTGCTTGAGGGTTCATCTCCCCGCCGAAACTAGGTGGTCGCTAGTGCTGAAACTCGGGCAGTGCACAAAGGCAACGTGCATCTTCCGCAGCTGGGGCTTGTAGCATTGGTGGCTCGGTGGGTAGAGGTACCGCTGGTTCCTCAGCTGTCAAAGGGCCCTGTACCGATGCCTCGTCGCTCGGTGGGCTGTCGTCGAGAACAACTCTCAGAACCCTAGCTGGCTACCATCGTGGGGCCATCCCTGAAAAGAGACAGGTGTGCCACGGTCAGAACAGTATACCTGGTCAGCTGACAAAAATTAATCACAAAGAAAACTTGAAACACACATGCAATCATTGTTTTCGTGCATTTAGTCGGAAATCAGAAGTCAGGGTCCTGGTGTACGGATACGTCGGCTGCTGCCCCAACACTGGCCTCCCTGGACTAATAACCACACATAATACTCCTAACACTATTTCTTCACATAGAAAAAGATCAGAGTCCAAAGTTCTATGGTAGAACCGAACTTCTCTGATAACAATTTGTCACATCCCATCCTCGGGGCCCGTGCTGTGACTACCCCAGGCCCGCCTTCCATAGGCCAGGGGCTGGCGACTAGCACCAAGGCGTATTTCCCAGTAAAAAGGGAATGCATTGCCTTTGTAAAGTAAACCACAAACACTACAGAGCAAGCAAGAAGAAGTAGACACTAAGTAAAAACTGAGTACAACAGTAAGTGCAGAAAAGTTAGTGGGCCAGAAAACAAACCCAAACTGAATGTAAACTAAAACTGGAAAGGGAAAACAACAACTGAAAGTAAAACCGCAACGTCGAGCCGTCCACTGGAAGTCCCACCTGAAGGGTGAGTACAGATAACCTCCACAGCTCCATGGGTCCAACCATCCACTTCGAGTACATCCCGCCCAGTGGTCCACCTCCAGGTATCATCCTGCTCTGCAAGCCTCAACCATGATCATCACTGTCTGTCGTCTGCAACCAACACAACGTAGTGCGGGCATAGCCCATGCAGGGGTGAGTATAAGCTACTCAGTAGGGACCCCGAAACCCCCAAGGGTCTCCTAAATCCACAAAGGATAATACAAAAAGTAAAGATACAATCAAAAAGTAACATCAGACACTGCTTAGGTATATGCCCATACATATACCTAAGTCATCAATTCCAGTTCGGCTCCAACACTCAAGCTCAAGTACAACCCAGTCCACATAGGAAAACAAAACCCATTCCACATAGGAAAGAAAAACTTAATTCACATAGGATTGCAAGGAAGGATTCAACTCACACAGGTATACTTTTTCGTATGACGATAGGATGATCAGATATAGCCACTGATTTATCTGAACTGCCAAACTCACAAAGGATCGATGGGTACTAACCCCAGCAATGACCCACAAAGGATCTGAACCACACAGGATTGATAGGTAACTAACCCCTACAATGACCCACACAGGATCGGACCCACACAGGATCTGTAGGTGTTGGCCCACACAGGACCGCTGAGCGCTGACCCACATAGGATCAAGCCCACACAGGATTGGTAGTATGACAACCCTGCTTTTTATTATAACTTAAACATGCTTTATTACATAAAACTTCACTTGATACAACAAAGAAGATCGAGAGGTTTAGTGTCTTTGGGGATTAGGATCATTACATAAAAACTTTAAACTTGAAATACAACATCCTTATTGAAAACTTCCTTTACATGACCACTACATTCCTTCGTACTTAGCATTGCATGGGATAACCTGAGGACATGCATAAGAAAAGGGTGAGCTATAAAGCCCAGTAAGGGAGTACATAATGAATAACATGAGGAGTACAATACATGTTAGGCAATAGGCATATCAATAGAGCATAAGAGAGACATGAACATAAAGGCATGATAAAGCATGATAATCATAACATGGAAATGTGGCAACAACACTTAACATTGAATTAGCATGAGCCAAGGCTCATTGCACATGGAGCATGAGTAAACCCTCATTGCACTTGAAGCACGAGTAAACCCTCGTTGCACTTGAATTAGCATGAGTCAACACTCATTGCACATGACGTATCATGATACTATACTTTACCCAATGCATTGGAGCGCTATCAGGGCGCACCCTTCTTAAACATTTCATTTCATGCATAAGTGTGCCACATGGATCATAAAACATGGATTCATAAAACATAATCATTTATTCCACGATAAAGGAATGTGGAATTCATACATGAAGCTTTACAATCAATAAGTAAATGTGCATAAAGGTGAATACCCTTGATGGAGAAATGGGCATGGTATTCACTACACAAAGACATTGGCTTAGAAAATCGGTGCGATTTCGGCGGCGTAACGGCGTGACATAAGAATTCATAAAAAGGTTGATGAGAGAGAAAGGGGTTCCTCATCATATTTACATGTAATGGACAGTAAGGAGATCATATATATACATGTCCCAACAATAGAAATGTAATTTAGATTCATGATACAAAAGTATTGCTTGAATATAAAAGAAGAGAGAGAAGCTCCTTTCGGAATTTCGGCATAGTAACGGGTGTACATGGGAGGCATTTAATGAGAGAGAAAGGGGTCTCCCATCATTCAAACAATAAGAGGGCAGTATGGGGGAGGTGCGAAACCATACCCCAACATTCATAATTGAAATTAAAAAGGCAATACAACTTAAAGAAAATTGACAAAAATGAGAAAGGAAGAAAAAACCCTTACTTGGAAGTGTGCTTCCAAAGGCTAGAGAGAGGCTTGTGAGAGGCTTCTTGGGAGCTTGGGGCACCTTGAGAGGATTCTAGAGAGAGTAGGGCAGAGGTTGGACGAACTTCAAGGGCTTTGAGTGAGGATGAAGTGGGAGCTTGGGTGGGTTTATATAGGAAAGGTGAGAGAATTCTTTATTATTTAGGTTTGGGACCCCTTATATTAAAATAATCCAAACCACAAACCATCCCATGGTATTTGCCCATGGTTTCTGGAAAAGGAGAGAGGAAAATAATATTTTATAAGGCCAAGGTCCGAACTTATTAAAAAATTAGGGTTGCTTATGTGGAGGTGAGTCACACTCCCATGGAAATTAATTTAAAAAGGCAAAGTGTTGAATAAGTCTTGAGGGCTCCATTAATGCTTTGAAAAGTGAGTCAAACAAACCCAAAACCTCATTATTTTAATGATAAAACATATATTGGCCGAAACTAAGGATTATGGTATTTTATTACATCACCATTGGGTCATTATGATGTCATAAAACACATTATATATTTAAATGGTATTTAATTTTTACCCAAAAATTTGACTGTCTCAGAAAATTATGAAAAATTCACCGTTGGATAATTTCGACGTCCTGATTCCAAAAATAATACTTATTTTATCTAAATAATTTTCTAAATATGTGAATTTTCACTTTTAAAATAAAAACCGACATTTATAAAAAAATTCACGGGTTTTGACAGAAATGGCTTTCAAACCTTAATAAAAATTTTAATTGCATTCATAAAATTATAAGATCATTTATATTTAATTAATTTAATATTAATAATAATATTTTATTAAAATATTATTTAATTCAAAAATCCTTTAATTTAATAAAATATAATTCTTAATTAAATAAAAACTAAAAACACCATTTGTACTTTAAAAACTAATTACAAAGTATCAAAAATGACTAGAAATTATATTCATTATTATATATAAAAAAAATAATGTACATGAACATGGTTCTACTTATTTGTTACATAACCCCTTAAAATAGCCGCATAAGACCTAAGGGTAAGGTGCGCGATGGTGACAGACTCTTGGGGCTGCTCGGATAACATCGCTCGAGTGGTAATCTCTATCAACTTCCATTTTTCCCGTAGACGATCACGTTCGAGCTTGACTTGATGAAGCTCAGCTTGGGCTTGGTCAAGGGAAAAGCCCAAAGACGCCACCTCTTTACCGAGCTCCGACAAATGGGCTTCGTAAGGGGCAATTCTACTGGATGAGGCCATCGCTTCCTTTGTCTGAGTAGAAAATTGGTTCGTTAAAGCCTTATATTTAAACTACCCAGATGATCACTGTTCAACGACTATAAAAGTAACGGTCACAAATCTTAACGTTAAACTAAAGAAGTTGACATCATATAAAAACATAAAAAAACATTTAACTGGATCAAGAGGGATTTTCCATTAATGAAATTTTGGGTCGTTACAACATTCCCCCCTTAAGAAATTTCGCCCTCGAAATTTTCCTTTTCCCACACTAAAACAAATGTGGGTAACTTAGCTTCATCATATCCTCCGACTCCCAAGTTGCTTCTTCAAACTTGTGGTTTCTCCACAACACCTTGACGAGGGGCATTGTCTTATTTCGTAGAACCTTTTCTCTACGATCTAAGATCTTCACTGGTTGCTCCTCATAAGAAAGATCGTCTTCTAATTGTACCACCTCGGAAGAGAGTACATGTGAAGGGTCTGGTATGTACTTCCTTAAGAGGGATACATGGAAGACATCATGCACCTTGGCCATAGTAGGTGGAAGTGCTAGTCGATAGGCCACAGCCCCAACACGATCAAGAATTTCGAATGGGCCGATGTACCTTGGACTTAACTTCCCTTTCTTTCCAAACCTCATGACCTTATTCCACGGAGATATGCGTAAAAACACCATGTCTCCGACTTTAAACTCAAGGTCTCGTCGACGATTATCTGCATAACTCTTCTGTCGACTTTGGGCTGCCTTGATATGCTGCTGAATGGTTTTCACCTTCTCCACCATTTCTTCGACCATTTCTGGTCCAAGCAGCTTACGTTCACCGACCTCATCCCAACATGCCGGTGTTCTACACCTTTTCCCATACAGGGCTTCATATGGTGCCATTTGGATGCTCGAGTGGAAACTATTATTATAAGAGAACTCAACTAGGGGAAGATGTTGATCCCATCCTCCTTTAAAGTCCATTGAGCACGCTCTCAACATATCCTCAAGTGTTTGGATAGTCCGCTCGGATTGGCCATCAGTTTGAGGATGATAGGCCGTACTGAAGTTCAGTTCGGTATTCAGAGCATGTTGAAGACTCTTCCAAAACTTAGAGGTAAATCTTGGATCTCGGTCCGACACAATAGAGAGTGGTACTCCATGCAACCGTACCACTTCCCTGATATATATCCGTGCCAGTTGATCCAAAGAGAAATCCTCTCGAATAGCAATGAAGTGTGCAGTCTTTGTAAGAAGATCCACAATAACCCAGATTGCATTGTTGTTTTTGGATGTCCTTGGAAGTCCAGTGACGAAGTCCATGGTGATGTTCTCCCATTTCCATTCTGGTATGGGCAATGGTTGCATCATCCCCTTAGACTTCTGCCTCTCTGCCTTCACTTGCTGACACACCAGGCACTTTGATGTATATTCGGCGATCTACTTCTTCATATTATCCCACCAAAAGTTTTCTCGGAGATCTTGATACATCTTTGTGCTCCCTGGGTGAATAGAGAAATTTGAACTATGTGAATCATCCAAAAGTTCCTTCTTCAGCTCCGAACTTGATGGGACACATAGTCTTTTCCCAAACCGCACAATTCCTTCTTCATTAACATTAAACTCTGAGGATTTTCCCTTTTTGATAGCTTCCACTTTTTCTTGGATTCTCACATCATCCTTTTGAGCATCCTTTAACCTTTCCAAAAGAGATGGTTGAGCAATCATTTGTGAAAGGATTGATGATGTTCCCTTCTTTATGATTCCCACGTCCATCTTCATCAAGTCTAAGAAGATTGGATCCTTCTCAATTCTCATCATTGATAGAATTGCTGGATCCTTTCTACTTAGGGCATCCGCCACCTTGTTCGCCTTCCCAGGGTGGTAATGTATTGAACAGTCATAATCCTTGATGAGCTCTATCCATCTTCTCTGGCGCATATTAAGCTCTTTCTGTGTGAATATATATTTAAGACTTTTGTGGTCAGTATATATCTCACATTTCTCTCCATAGAGATAATGCCGCCAGATTTTCAAGGCAAAGATCACCGCCGCCAACTCCAGATCATGCGTTGGATAGTTTCGCTCATGGATTTTCAACTGTCTTGAGGCATAGGATATCACTTTATCATTCTGCATCAGCACACATCCTAAGCCCTTCTTCGAAGCATCACTGAATACCACAAAAAGCTCCCCACTTGTGGGTAAAGTGAGCACAGGTGCAGTGATAAGCCTCCTTTTCAACTCCTTGAAGCTTTCTTCGCATTCATCATTCCAAGCAAACTTTACTCCCTTTCGAGTTAGCTTGGTAAGAGGGTTGGTCAATCGTGAGAAGTTTCTCACAAATCGTCGATAATATCCAGCTAACCCCAAGAAGCTACGGATATCAGTTACCGATGTTGGCCTCGGCCATCCCTCAATTGCATCTGTTTTGGAGGGGTCCACAGATATCCCATTGCTTGTGATGATATGGCCCAAGAATGAGACCTCCTTCAACCAGAACTCACACTTGCTGTACTTGGCATAGAGCTTCTCCTTGCGCAAAGTCTCCAGTACAGTTCTTAAATGCTCCTCATGGTCCTCCTTGGTTTTGGAGTATATTAGAATATCATCTATAAAGACTACCACAAATTTATCTAGGTAATCTCTAAAGACACTATTCATCAAGTCCATGAATATTGCTGGAGCATTGGTGAGTCCAAAAGGCATTACTATGAATTCATAGTGCCCGTACCTTGTACGAAAAGCAGTCTCGGGGATATCTTCCTTCTTCACCCTTACTTGATAATATCCCGACCGCAAGTCGACCTTGGAGAAGTATTGTGCTCCACGCAGCTGATCAAACAAGTCATCGATTCTTGGGAGAGGATACTTGTTCTTTATCGTGATTTTGTTAAGTTCACGATAATCGATGCAAAGCCGCATTGACCCATCCTTCTTCTCGACGAAGAGGACTGGTGCACCCCATGGTGATGCACTTGGGCGTATAAACCCTTTATCCAGATTCTCCTGTAGTTGTTTCTTCAGTTCTTCAAGCTCAACCACAGCCATTCTATATGGAGTCTTGGATATTGGTAGCGCCCCAGGTATAAGTTCAATTGAGAACTCAACATCTCTTCTTGGAGGAAGACCAGGAAGTTCCTCGGGAAATACTTCAGCGAATTCCCTCACAATAGGCATTTCTTCAAGGGTGGTTTCTTCCTTGGACTCAATCATCTGAGCCAGATATGCGTGCTCATAAGGCAGTAATATCCATGCTTGAGATGATGGAGTTAAAGGAGATTCATCTTCCTCCTGACACTTGTAAAGAATCGGGGGTCGATTCTCCATATGGAGTGTGATTTCCCTCTCCCGACAATTTATGTTGGCTCTATATAAGGAAAGCCAATCCATGCCAAGAATTGCATCAAATTCCACCAAAGGGAGTATGACGAGGTTCGCCGGGAAATTCAATCCACAGATTATAACAGGGGAGGACTTATACTCATGGGATGCAATGATTGCCCCATTTGCCGTACTCACCGACATCTTTACTCCCATGATTTGTGGTGGTGCAGGGATTATTCTACTAAACTTTTGAGATATAAAAGAATGTGTAGAACCTGAATCAAAAAGTACGTTCGCTATTCTTGAATGAATAACTAGCGTACCTGTCACCACTTCGTTGTCGGGGTTCACTTCGGCAGAAGTGATGGCAAAAGCTCTTCCTTGCTGTCTTGGAGGTTGTTGATTGCCTCCGATAACCCTTGGATTAGGGCACTGATTCGCAAAATGACCCGGTTCTTTGCATTTGAAGCATTGAACAACGCGTTGAGGTTCGAACGGAGCGTTCCTCCCCTCCGTCGCAGCCGCGGGTCCTTCTTGCTGACAGTTAATAGCTAGGTTCCCTTCTCTTCCACACTTGAAGCATTTTCTTGTCCCCCTAAGGCAATTCCCAGGGTGCTTCTTTCCACACTTTTGGCAAGTGGGGTGCTGGAATTTCTTAGCGCCGTTGGATTTATCCATCGGACCACCAGCATTGAAGTCCACCTTCCGCTTCTTGTCCACATGATACCCCTGTGATTCTCCGATCTCCATTTCAACCTTAAGGGCACATCGGACAATCTCCTCATAGCTGTCAAAGTCACGGATCGCTAATGCTTTCCGCAAGCTAGGCTTCAGCCCACCAAAGAAGCGGTCAACTTTGCATTCGGGGGTAACGACAAAGCCAGAAGCGTATCGTGCAAGCCTTGTGAAGTTTGCCTCGTACGCTCCCACAGATTCTTCATCTTTCTGCTTGAGGGAAAGGAAGTCCCTTTCCATCTTAAGACGGAGGGTGCGTGGAAAATATTTATCGAAAAACATCTTCCGGAATACCTTCCATTCCAAAGCCTCGATCTCCTCCTCAGGCTTCGTATTTTTGATCAATGTCCACCATTGATCAGCTTCACCCTCCATACGATAAGCCGCTAGGAGAACCTTCTCTTTTTCAGAGCATTGGAGGATGGAGAATATCTTCTCAATGGAGTTGATCCATTGTTCAGCGATCGTGGGATCAGATGATCCACTAAAAGTAGGAGGCCTTTGTCTCATGAAGCTTTCAATAGCGACTTGTTCTTTCTTAGGGGGGGTTGAACGTTCCTCTTGACCAGTGTTTCTATTCAAAACTTGAGTTAGCTGAGAGAGAAGCGTGACAAAGTTCGCGATTCCCGCTCCCATCGGATTGGGCATCTCATTAGTACAATCCTCACACTGATCTTCACAACGGTTGTTAGCCCGAGTTCTCCTATTACCGGCCATTGGCTGGAATAAAAGGAAAGTTAGGGGTAACACATAAAGGGTAATCCAAAGACAAAAGTTGATGACTTATAAATAAACTTTAATCTCTTTAACTCATGAGTCTATAGGATTCAATCCAGGCTTTTCATGATCTTCCTTCTAACATATATTCTTAGGGGCATTTTTCCCTTAATAAGGGTTCATACTAAGATTGCGAATTTATCAAAACATATCCCCCGGGAGTGTCGTAACCAAAAGTGCAGCAAGGCCCGTTGTCGTGCACCAGTTCCCGTTCGAGTCTAGCTCAAAGCGGTGTTTTCGGGTTTTACCCCTAGGATACATCTGTGCCAGAGCCGCCTCTACCTGCTCGTATCCAGACAGGGATGTATTTGTTTGATAAACCACTTACTTAGTATTTACCAAAACTTAGGGATGTTTTTATTATGATTAGTCTTGTATCTAAGGCTTTACTAGGGTTTCCTAATCCCAAAAATAACTAAACCTATCCTCTGATACCAACTATGACAACCCTGCTTTTTATTATAACTTAAACATGCTTTATTACATAAAACTTCACTTGATACAACAAAGAAGATCGAGAGGTTTAGTGTCTTTGGGGCTTAGGATCATTACATAAAAACTTTAAACTTGAAATACAACATCCTTATTGAAAACTTCCTTTACATGACCACTACATTCCTTCGTACTTAGCATTGCATGGGATAACCTGAGGACATGCATAAGAAAAGGGTGAGCTATAAAGCCCAGTAAGGGAGTACATAATGAATAACATGAGGAGTACAATACATGTTAGGCAATAGGCATATCAATAGAGCATAAGAGAGACATGAACATAAAGGCATGATAAAGCATGATAATCATAACATGGAAATGTGGCAACAACACTTAACATTGAATTAGCATGAGCCAAGGCTCATTGCACATGGAGCATGAGTAAACCCTCATTGCACTTGAAGCACGAGTAAACCCTCGTTGCACTTGAATTAGCATGAGTCAACACTCATTGCACATGACGTATCATGATACTATACTTTACCCAATGCATTGGAGCGCTATCAGGGCGCACCCTTCTTAAACATTTCATTTCATGCATAAGTGTGCCACATGGATCATAAAACATGGATTCATAAAACATAATCATTTATTCCACGATAAAGGAATGTGGAATTCATACATGAAGCTTTACAATCAATAAGTAAATGTGCATAAAGGTGAATACCCTTGATGGAGAAATGGGCATGGTATTCACTACAGAAAGACATTGGCTTAGAAAATCGGTGCGATTTCGGCGGCGTAACGGCGTGACATAAGAATTCATAAAAAGGTTGATGAGAGAGAAAGGGGTTCCTCATCATATTTACATGTAATGGACAGTAAGGAGATCATATATATACATGTCCCAACAATAGAAATGTAATTTAGATTCATGATACAAAAGTATTGCTTGAATATAAAAGAAGAGAGAGAAGCTCCTTTCGGAATTTCGGCATAGTAACGGGTGTACATGGGAGGCATTTAATGAGAGAGAAAGGGGTCTCCCATCATTCAAACAATAAGAGGGCAGTATGGGGGAGGTGCGAAACCATACCCCAACATTCATAATTGAAATTAAAAAGGCAATACAACTTAAAGAAAATTGACAAAAATGAGAAAGGAAGAAAAAACCCTTACTTGGAAGTGTGCTTCCAAAGGCTAGAGAGAGGCTTGTGAGAGGCTTCTTGGGAGCTTGGGGCACCTTGAGAGGATTCTAGAGAGAGTAGGGCAGAGGTTGGACGAACTTCAAGGGCTTTGAGTGAGGAGGAAGTGGGAGCTTGGGTGGGTTTATATAGGAAAGGTGAGAGAATTCTTTATTATTTAGGTTTGGGACCCCTTATATTAAAATAATCCAAACCACAAACCATCCCATGGTATTTGCCCATGGTTTCTGGAAAAGGAGAGAGGAAAATAATATTTTATAAGGCCAAGGTCCGAACTTATTAAAAAATTAGGGTTGCTTATGTGGAGGTGAGTCACACTCCCATGGAAATTAATTTAAAAAGGCAAAGTGTTGAATAAGTCTTGAGGGCTCCATTAATGCTTTGAAAAGTGAGTCAAACAAACCCAAAACCTCATTATTTTAATGATAAAACATATATTGGCCGAAACTAAGGATTATGGTATTTTATTACATCACCATTGGGTCATTATGATGTCATAAAACACATTATATATTTAAATGGTATTTAATTTTTACCCAAAAATTTGACTGTCTCAGAAAATTATGAAAAATTCACCGTTGGATAATTTCGACGTCCTGATTCCAAAAATAATACTTATTTTATCTAAATAATTTTCTAAATATGTGAATTTTCACTTTTAAAATAAAAACCGACATTTATAAAAAAATTCACGGGTTTTGACAGAAATGGCTTTCAAACCTTAATAAAAATTTTAATTGCATTCATAAAATTATAAGATCATTTATATTTAATTAATTTAATATTAATAATAATATTTTATTAAAATATTATTTAATTCAAAAATCATTTAATTTAATAAAATATAATTCTTAATTAAATAAAAACTAAAAACACCATTTGTACTTTAAAAACTAATTACAAAGTATCAAAAATGACTAGAAATTATATTCATTATTATATATATAAAAAATAATGTACATGAACATGGTTCTACTTATTTGTTACATAACCCCTTAAAATAGCCGCATAAGACCTAAGGGTAAGGTGCGCGATGGTGACAGACTCTTGGGGCTGCTCGGATAACATCGCTCGAGTGGTAATCTCTATCAACTTCCATTATTCCCGTAGACGATCACGTTCGAGCTTGACTTGATGAAGCTCAGCTTGGGCTTGGTCAAGGGAAAAGCCCAAAGACGCCACCTCTTTACCGAGCTCCGACAAATGGGCTTCGTAAGGGGCAATTCTACTGGATGAGGCCATCGCTTCCTTTGTCTGAGTAGAAAATTGGTTCGTTAAAGCCTTATATTTAAACTACCCAGATGATCACTGTTCAACGGCTATAAAAGTAACGGTCACAAATCTTAACGTTAAACTAAAGAAGTTGACATCATATAAAAACATAAAAAAACATTTAACTGGATCAAGAGGGATTTTTCATTAATGAAATTTTGGGTCGTTACAGGTAGCACTAATCCTCGTAGGATCGTTGAGTGTTGTAGTAGTCACCGTCGAATCCACTGAGGATCTCTATACAGTCGTCGTCATCGTCGTCGCAGTCGCAGCCAGCTCTAAGGTTATCGCACACAGCATGATCATTCAGGAGGGTCCGCACCATGATCCGAGGGGCTGATAAATCAACAGACACATAGTCCGAAGTTGATGTATCCAAATGTTCCGTATCGTCAACAGGAACACAACGCCACAGACGGCGCGTCAATCGGACGCTCGGTCTGAGAGTTATTGCCTTTTTCGTCCCAGGGGCCCGGTTGGTTTTTAAGTAAAAACCATCCCGACCATACTCCACCTGCATCCAAACCTCAAGCGGAGTAAGCCAAAAAGGTTCTCCTCACTAAGAGGAAACCAACAAAGTCGACGACACATCAATCGGATGTCCGGAGCTCAAGTTATAAGCCTTTCTGCTCTGAGGGCCCGGTTGGTTTCGTGTACGAACCAACCCGGCCGAACACAAAGTTCTCCAAAAACTTGAGTGTAATATACCGAAAAGAGCATCTCGATTCAAGGATCGCATCTTAGCTGATGGTGCGTCGATCGGAGTTCCGCAACTCTAGTTATGTGCAACAGACCGAAGAGGTTCGATAATAGGGGGTTCGGGTCCGGTCCGACCAGGCCCGATAACCTGAGGGTCGGCCCGAACCGGGTGACCCGAACTGGGTCCGGGTCCGGCCCGCTTGGGCGCGGCCCGGCCCGACGGCTCGGTCTAGCTGACCGGCCAGGGCAGCTGGCCCGGCGCGCGGTGCGCTAGCCAGGGGCTCGGCCAAACGGCTGAGTCGTTCAGATGCGGGGGGCGCTGCCCCCACGTGTAGCAACCACAACACCTTAATGGGGCCGCTCACGCCCAGCCAGCCGGGGGTTTATAACCCCCAGTTCTTCCACGGTCTGGCTAGCCCACTCCGGCCGGCCGGATTCTGCCACCCCAGGACCGGCAAGGCCGGTCACCCTGCTCCGATGCCGGCGGCCCTGAACCGGCCGCCGGTTCCCCTGCTCCGCCGCGACTCGGAACTGGCGGCGACCTTCATCCGTCTGGCGCAGCGCAACAGCGCCACGCCCCTCCACCGCAGCCCCACTCCGGCCGCTGTGCTTTCATAGTTCTCTGGTGCATTGCGACATCGCCACATCTTTAGTTCATTTTCAACGGCACGGCGCAACGGCGCTGCACTTCTTCCCCTTCATTAATATATTCCGCATGACGCATCGACACCGCGTTGCCTTGATCGTGCCGCAATCAAAATCAAACCAACAAGGGGGAGGAGGGTCAGTCATGTTCTTGAGGTCCTACCTCCTCCCGTTATTGCGATATCAGGCGGCTCAAAATAAAGGAAGGTGGAAACGAAAGAAATCACAAAAATAAACCCCTACCTCAACGTTGTCGTCGAAAGAGAGTTCATCGCGGAATTAACCATCGCGGAAGAAAATGATCATCGCAGAAGAAGAAGATCGCCACAGATGAAATCATCACGGAAGGAATGTTGTTGGCGTTAGGTGATCTCCAATGAAAGCGTCTTTTGCCGTCGTCCACCGTCGGAGGTCAGTGTTCTTCATTGGCGGCGGTGCGTTCTACGCATTCTTCGTCGAAAAACGAAGAATCCTCAAGACTCAATTTTTCTCCCCAAAGGCTTCCACAACTAGAAATACAATGATATAAAATAAGTTCAACAGTTATTTTTTTATCATAACCTAAGCTTTTGAAATTCAAAATAAAAAAATGAACAATTAATTCAATGAATTAATTGTAACGATTTAACCGCCCAATTTAATGGGGCCTTTCTTAATCCAAATAAACACACAGTTGACTTCATTAAAAGGGGGGGGGTGTGGGTGCATTACCTAGAAGGAAAGAAATGGTGGAGCTCGTGCGGGCCCCACCTCACAGATATCCTACCAAGTGGGTAGGTTATTGTGGATCCCACCTTATTCGCTTAACTTTGGTTAATCGGCTTTATGTAAAATAAAATAAATTGTCGTAACACGTTATTTTATGCCTTAACATAAACACAAAAATTAAAAACCACACCCGCTCAAACGGAACTCCGGAAAAGGTGTTTCTAAGAAATTACTGACGCTGTGATTCCATTGGTGCCTTCAGAATTCGATTCCGAGCACCGGTTCAAATGTTCGAAAAAACCGCTCGTTCGTTCATTGAACGTACCCAAGATAAACTTCAGAAAAAGATTTAGGGCACACTGGGCCTCAGAATCAGGTGTCGTCAGAAACTACGTTCTTGTAAAATTCCCATGAAAATTAAGAAAAAAATATCCATGAATTTTATGGGTCTTTACAAAATTCCCCTATAATATTAATATTATTTTTCATTTATAAATTTATATATTTTTAGTAAATAGTTTATTATTTATACATAATATGTTTTACTTTGAGATTTATTTTACTAAGTAGGGAAATAATGATGAATCGATATATTCTAATCAATATGGATATTTGTTTCGATAAGGCACAATTTACATCAATTAAACCCATTATTCAATAAATATGTAATTTTATAGATATGAAAGACATGGGTGGGGACTATTTATAGAACCACACATGATGCATTAAAGGGTATCATTATGAAAAATCAATTGGACAAACATTATCTGTTTGTAACTAATAATTGTAATCTATATTAAAAAAGGTATTTGTACTAATGATATTGTACAAAAAAAATCTGATCTGTTGGTTCTAGTATTTTTAAAATATATTTTTAATGGTATTAATGGGAGATTTTCCATGTGTCTGAGACATCACTATTAATAATTAATCTTTTCCTTCATTGAGAGTTTAGTTATTATTTTCCATGGGATTTTCATAATGGTATTATATGTGAATGCATTTAATTCTTAGTTTATTAAATAAATCATATTATATTTCAATTATTTACCATTCTATATTTATTATTCATTATATATTCAAGAATTAAATATATTTAAATTTCATTTTTGATTAGTTATTCACCAAACCATATGGATTTCTATTTATTGATTAGTGATAGCTTCTATTGTACTTAATTCTTATTGAGAATTTGACATCACCCTTGTTTTCTTCAATCCCAAGGTTTCCATGAACTATAATACTATGAATTATATTAAAGGATACACTAGAGTTAATACTGGAATTCTAAAAAAATATGTTGATTTTTTATTCAAATATATTATAGGAATCACGCGTGTATCAAGTTTACTGACACTAATAAATTATTATGTCATTTAGGATATGATTGCTTCTAACATATTCCAATGAAATACAGATTACACTAACCTTAGGCTACTAGGATCAGGATCTATATAGAAACTAGTCAAAAACATAAGAGAATTAGAAAAATTTATGCATATATAATATCATAATAATAAACATGGTTTCTTTGTGGATATAATAATTTTCAACTCTATTATAATTCATAGTAAAGAAAATGTTATCTACCACAATCACATCCCCCTAGAGTTTAAAAATCAGACAACTATTTAATTTTAATTATATGACCATCATTTAATATAGCAATTTGATTATCATGTTATTTATTTTATTGCATGTTTTTTAGATATTTACCATTTTGTATATTGAATATGGCTTATTTATTAAAGGATCAACTATACTATTAAGCTTACTGAGAGTCTTAGGTATGTCCTTTCTTTTGTTTTATTTTCACTAGTATTTGAGATTGTGTTTTAAAATTGAGAACTATTGACATGGTAAGGGAAATAATTTAACTCTCAAATAAAATATTATGTCCATTTTATGTTATAAAATTATAGGGTAATTTTATTTATGTATCCAGTTTTCCAAGACTAAAAAACTATTCAACTATTTTAGGTGTTATTTATTATATATTTTTACAATGTAATAATATAGAAACTTGATCTATGCTACATGGATTGTCAATAATATAGACAGTATCAAAGGCTGTTTGGTGTAATTATATGTCACTAAATCATGGAAAAAATATATTTGGGATCATAAAACATTGATCTAATTTTAGTATTTGTATTGAAAAACATTCTAACGTATTTTTATAAAAGATATTATTTTTTTTTCTTAAAAAATAAATCCATATCTGGATAAAAAAGTAGTTATGGTACTAGTAAAGATTTACCTAGGGGTAATAATATTAAAACTAGAACATCAGGATTACCCCGATCATTACCTAGTGGGTGAAAATAGGGTTTACTTCACACCTATAATGGCACTCTCCTGGTAAATAACTAAGATAATTAAATCATTCATTATAAAAAATTACATTTAATTTAAAAATAAATATATCATCAAAGAATAAAATTGATTATTATATTAGATATACAATAATATTTCAATATATATAAATTATATCACTAGTTTTCAGATCATACTTTATGTTTCATAATTATATGATCTAATCTAGTATATTAAGTCATTTATAAATGGACAAATGTGAAGGAATGGAACCACATCAATGTACATAATCCAAAGAGTTGGAATGGATCAATCTTTGAGGGGATTACACAAATATTGACAAGGGAACTAGTCCTTCAGAAATTATCATTATATGAAAAAATAATATCATGTACCTATATGAAAAAGAAATAATTTCTGATATATTATGTACATAAAAGAGACTAAGAAAAGAATATGAATGTTTCAGAAGAGGATGATATAGGGGAGAAGGGTAAAAAATAAATTTACCACATGTGATAATAACAGAATGAAACGTCATGGTACATTCTTAAAGGGAATGGTAGTTTTATACATATATAGTGGGTAATGACACCATACTAATTATTAAAAGGAAATATTTTTTTTCCAATTTTCAATTCCTCAACTATATAAATATGGGAAAATTTGAAAATGAATGGCCAAAACATTAATGGAATGTATCTCAAAATATTCCAATGGATCATTGTTAAGATTAAGATATTACCACATATGATGTGAAATGAATAATGTTCTTGTAATTGGCTTCAATATTTATGTCATTTTAATAAATAATCAAATATATCTTAGTTATAATAATAATTATACATATAAGAATTGTACAATAATATAATTTCATAATAGACATGATAGACTGTACTGAATGAAACTAATTTCAAAGAAAATTTATTCAAGGAAAAGTGTAACGCCTTGATAAACACATTATTATGGGAGGATAACAAGTAATATGTTCCAAATATTGGGATAATTATGATAATGATATTTTTATGAAGGTATTGGTGATGTTTATGTTAGATATAATCTTTCATGTTGAGGTAATTATTAGCTATGATTTTTTTAACATTATAGGAATTAATATAATATGGTCTTTGAAATAAATAATCCCATATGTTAGGTAATCACCCATTGCTGGTGTAGTTGTCTTGAATCACAAACCCATAAATAATAGACGATAATGTTATAACACCTACAACTGATCCACTTTGTTTATTGGTTAATTTTTCATTATTTTTAGTGGAACGATTTGATATATAAATATTAATATTGAAAAAGCAATGTTATAATTGTTGTTTTGAAATTTATGTATTTTATTACATAAATTTATGATAAGAATATTAGTGTTTAGAAATATCTATAGATATATGGAATGACTTGTAACCCTTTTTTGATGTTATAATCAATTAATAGTTAATTTTAATGCTTCAAGAATAAAAAAATCCTCTTTTATATTCATTTATTATTGAAATAAATAAAGGTAATTTTTTTATAGAATAAAAAAATGATATTTTCTCTATGAAATGAATATATATCAAGTATGTATATTGTCATATATTCTTAGAAAAGATGGTAGTAGAATATCACAAATCTAGGAAAACAATATTTGAAATAAAATTTTATACGAATACCACAATTTATTTTGAACTGATGGTTTCTTACATCATGAAAATTTTATGGGTTTTTTCCCTTAATCATCCATCGATCATTAACTTTATTGTGAAAAATGACCTCTCATACTCTCTATAGTTATTAATATTTTTATTTCATATCCATATTTTAAAATCCATCATATCTTAATTGGATTGAAAAGGTGGAGGAACATTACATGTACATAAGGTACGTCCCAATATTTCATATGTTATGAATAAATATACAAGGGATTTATTATATGAGAGTGATGATTTTCCATTATAAAATACAATAATCAACCAAACATGCCGCAACATAATAAACCAGTACATGTTGATTGATATCAATGAAAAAACCCAATGAAACTATTTATAATTAAATAAAAATTAAAAAAAGTATTGAAATGGAAGAACATAATACCATAGTACATCAGAGATGATAAACTAATAAAACTCAATGAATCCAAATACACAGTGCCATAATCCCACTCCATGCTCTAGAATCATGAAATACCACTAGTTATGTTAAATTATATATCATTACCTATATACTGATAAACAATATCTAAATAGGACAAACATGCCAAAGCATGGGTGAGCAATAAAACTCATCAAAGTTTCTCCAATGAGATACATTCTCACACCACTAGGACAGAACTAGTTAGCACGTTTTTTTAAAACAATTCATATATAGTGATGTTTATAAAACAAAATTGAAATAGTATATCACAAAAAAAAATGATTTAAACAAAATAGTTTTTCTAATTAAAATCATTTCTAATGAGAAAATATTGGATGTTAAAAAAACACTCCATATTTTCATTTTTGTGTCACCCATTAATACACACATATCACCATATCCACACATATACACATGAATGATTCTTTATGATAGTTTTATACTCATGAGAAGTTTCTCATCAATCTACCATGTTATCAAAAGAAAATTAAATCCCATGTTCCCATACACCTTCGATACCAAGAACAAGGACATGATTCTACAGATCCTTATAATGAAATATAAACACACTCCACAATGTATTCCCAAAAACATTTGAATTCGAAAACATCTCTTATGTGATAACCTTTTCAATAAAAACATCTATTGAAAACCATTTTAAAAAAATATTTTAAAAAAATTATTGGAAACCCTTTCCCAGTAAATCCAAATAACAAAACTTTATTAAAAACTAACATTTTAAAACCATTTAACAGTGAATATTTCACAACAATTCACAATTCCACAAAAATCCATGAAACCACCATTAAAGATATTTCCTACCATGTTTTTCCACACCAATTACTCATTAAATTTAAGTCACTTTAATCAAATTAAAATTATGCATTCGTGATCTAAATATAGAAGTCAATAATAAATCCACTTACCTTAGGATTTATCGAAAAAAAGGATAGTGACACTCAAATGCCAACCAAACCGGGATAAATCTTCAAAAACCTATCTTAGATAACATAACCTATCATTTAGAACGTATTTTATAATAAAAATATTCATCCACTATCATTGAAATATCAAAAGTGGATAGAGATCTACATAATAAATATAAATAGAGAACAATATCTACAAAAATCCACCACGAACAATAATGAATGATATAATTCCATGAAAATGATACTTCAAATCACCACAAATCCTCCAAATTATATCTAAATTGATTGGGAGAGGATTTAAATAATTTAAGAAAGAAAAATAAAATGATAATACTATTATTGAGAAATCTATTCATTTATACAACATCCTAAACTAGATCCACTTTTTTAGGATCCTATTTTCTCAACGATGCATGGTTTAGTCATATAAATAGGAAAATTAGGGTTTGGACACTACCTCAATGATGAAACATTCAGTGTTGGATCACATGGATTGAAAACCATGTTCAACCCTACCAAATCCAAATTTTCAACATAGCATGGTCTCTCTTATATTTTTTGTACAATTTAGGAAAACTTCTCTCCACCATTTTTCCTTCCCTTTATCACATGATTCATTATAGACAGCTTTATAAATATGTTTCATAGTTTTCTAATACCGTGTACCAACTGTGAACCTATATAAAATCCTAATAACTATCCAAAATATCTATAAACTATCCTAACATAAACCATGTACATTAAATTCTTAAAAATCATCATTAATGGGTTATTTACATGAAACATGTGGTGGGGGGATGTTGCTAAATTGTCATGAACATTTTCCTTTCAGTCCAGAGAAAGTAGAAAATCATAATTTTTATGAATGATTTATATCCATTTCTCGTTCATTTCCTTATACCATTTGTAAAGTCTCTTACTCGATCATACCACGTAACTAAATGAACCCATAGTATACATATTCTTTATCCCAAGAATAATTTCTCTATTTTATCTAGAACACACACCAAGATATGTACGAACAAAGAATCTATCTATATTTTACCATGATACAATTGAATCACATGTTTAGGATCAGGAAGATACTTTTTCAGCAAAGATACATAGAACACATTATGCACCACACAAAACTATGATGGGAATTCTGACCTATATGACACCACACCAATACATTCTAGTTTCTCATAAATGCATATGTATCAAAGAGATAACTTACCCTACTTCCCAAAATGATTATTTACAATCCTTGGATAAATATTCATGAACACATGATCACTCACTGCAAGTGGAAGTAGCTATCGATGATGATTCGTGTATGATTTTTGATGACTCTATTCTATTTCCATCCACTTCCAAACAAACTGAATATTTTTAATTGTTTCATGGATAAGGATTGGCATATCTAGTGATGTCTCATCTGTTTCCCCCAAAAAATGATTATATTGACAAAGAAACACACATAATGGTTCACACATATCCATTTGTATTGATTCATAATAATTTTTGTTATAAGATATCTCTAGTAATTGTACATTCTCTTCTCATGAGAATTTAAAATCCATTACCTAGGCTCAAAATATATCATCCAATGTAGGTATCATCCTTTCATATTTCCCATATTTCTAAGGATAACACACCAAACTCATTTTCTACTATTTTCTATGGGATTTATGTACATATTTCAAGAAACGATATGTAAACCAATGATCTCTATATGAAACTTTTGAAACTAGTACACCATTCATCTTTATAATTCAATGATATAAATTTTTCAATATTCCTCAAAAATATGATATTCAATAATACGAATGGAATGAGCCAACTTTGTGATATGCTATACTACCCCCAATTTGAAATCTTCTGTCAAAACCATTCTTGGGGGACCTATTACAAAATCTATGCCTATCTTCTCTCATTTCTGCATAGTGATAATTAAATATAGCCACATACCTATTGGTAAATGATGCTCTACCTTAACACGCAGACATGTTAAGTATCTCAAATAAAACTAATTTACATTTCTTTTCAAACCACTCCACCAGAACTAGGATTTAGACACATTATATATATATTATATATTCCACTATGAACATCTCATTGTGAATGTTTTTATTAATGATGATGTTGTTCCTAATAATTCATAAGTACAACCATATGATTTTGGAACCATAACACTGAAATATCATGTCACGAACCATCCCATGAGGCTCATGCTGTGACTACCCTATGCTCGCTTTCTATAGGCCAGTGGCTGGAAACTAGCACTGAAAGGCATATTCTATAATATGGGAAGGTATTTCCTTTATACCTATACAGACAAACGGTTTGAGAATACATCTAGTAGAAACTCTGAAGTAAACTGCTATAGTAAAAGAGTGTAGAATGTAAAAGGGGCCAGGATACAAGACTAACATTAAAATTACTAGTATGACTGAATGTACAGTACAACTGAAAGTGAAAAAAGTAAAATAGCTACTAGGTCATCCTCCGAGGATCCTACCTGAAGTGTAGGTACAGATCGCCACCACTACACTCCATGTCCGCTCATATCCTCTCCATCACATCACGCCCAACAGTCTACCTCTGAGCACTATCCAGTCCTGGCTCCCTTAGCCTCGATCAGTGTGGCACATTGTCTACATAATACAAAACAAGGTGTGGGTGAAGCCCGTGTAGGGGTGAGTATAAGGATACTCAATAGGGACCTTGAAACCCCAAATGTCTCCTGTAGTTCCACAGTGAAAAACCACAGGGTAAAACCAAAAAGGTAGATTAACACATAGGTAAAGTACCTCATAGAATAACCGCAAACACAAGGACATGGTATATAAATCTCACACCAGGATTTATTCTAGCGGTATTAATAAGTAACATCCCCAATCACGTTGTCGAACACCTCGATAGCTAGTGAACTCATCCTCTATTGAGTATAGTGGGCCAGTCGGGTCACTCTGAGTCACTTCCCACTAACCTTGAACTATTTAGGTACTCCTATATAGTGTGTACAATTTGTTTTCCCTGTCCCATAGAGCCACCCATCCCCATCGTGGTCTGCAAAGGTACTCCATCCCATCTCAAACACAGTCGCACCCCACTGTGGCCCACTAAGAAAGAACAGAACCACCCACCCCCATCATGGTCTATTAAGGTACTCTTCTCCACTGCGTACCATAGCCGTCGAGTCACTCTGAGTAAAAAATTCAGCATTTGTTAGGTCTCAGCTAGTCGTAGGGTTCTGTACGTCATGTGCTTCGGATAACTACTCCCAAAGCCATTATTCATGTCTCAACAAGAATTAAATCTCATAAAGAAGTAACTTGACGATCCTTCAATTCATAAGGGTTACAATGAAATAGAGGACACATCAGTTAGATGCATGATATGTGTGTTATTGTAATTTCAGTGATGTGGTCCCGGATGGATTTGAGTACGGTCCAACCTGACCAAACTCCATATTTCTCTGAAACACTAATGGAGTAGCTAAAAAAGACTATATCTCTCCAAGGTTCCCAGCACCGTAGATGGATTGTTAAATGGGTGTTAGGATCTCATGATAAGGACCTTTAAGTATTTCTAGGACCGGTTCACCCTGGGTCGTGTCTGACCCGGTCGGACCGACCTGCCCTGACTTGGTCTCTAGTTAGCCGAGGTGGACTCGGCCTGTTAGGCCGATATTCGGTTTATCCCACAAGAGGTTCAGCCCGCAAGGGCAGTGCGGTCTAAAAGTGTGGCCCACAAAAGGGTGGCCCAACCTGCGTGGCATGGAGACATGCTAAGGCAGCGGCCTGCTGGGGCGGCAGCCTAGTACGAAGGGAGAAGCCTAGTCTGAGGGCGGTGGACCGTTCTTTCGGAGGCGTCCTGCTAGTGTGGCAGCCCTATTTTGGGGCAGCGGCCCTCTGGGGCGGTGGCCCGGACCGAGGTCAACAAACCATTCTGAGGGAGGCATCCCATTCTCTAGGTAGCGGCCCGGTATGAGGGTGACGACCTGATGTGAGGGCAGTGGCCCAACTCGAGGGCGATGGTCTACTCCGAGGGCGGTGACCCTTTCTAAGGGTGAGGGCCCAGCTTAGGGCGGTAGCCCAACTTAAGGGAGGTGACCTGCCTTGATGGCGATGACCTACTCCAAGGGTGGCATCCTAGTCCGATGGTGGTGGCCTGCTCTGAGGCTGACAAACTAGTTCGGTCAAACACAGAGGGTGTATCCCCAAGTATACTAGATTCCTTACTAGCATAGAATTAGTTCGGTTAGAGAGGCGGTGGTGCCGTGTGGGCACTACCCAGTCATCGCCGAACCCACTGGAGGTGGGTTCGGCCTCTACCGCGGCTTTGGCCTTTAATTTTTTTCGTCGGCGGCACATCATTCGCACTACCTCCCTTCCCAAGGTCAAGAATCATGCTAGCCACCTCCTCCGTTAACCACAACTGACGATTTGGGCCCTTCCTCTTGTGGCGTGCATTGATGTGCTCACGGTCTTTCAAGGTTAACCAAGGATAGAAAGATAGAAGAGGGTTCTGATTGGGTTCATTAGGCACATTCCCTCCGCATTAGCTCATATTATGGAGGATATTAAGTGGTTAAATAATCAATTAAATTTAACAACAATATGAACCCCACAAAGAATCTCCGCAACAATCCTCCTACAAAGATGAATAAATTGAAGGTCAACCTGTTTGTCTGTATACCTGCGTTATTTGTATAATTTCCCGAATGAAGAAAAGGGAATCAAACAACACACAAAATAAATAAACCCCTTCCTTGAAACATCAGAGAGCAGTCATGGTTGAGGGAGTCTCATTGTTCACCATCCCCGCAACATGCTGTCCTCGCTGTTGCTTGAACGTAAAAATCTAGTTAGGGGTTTTAGTGTCACACATCAACTCATTCTAGGGTCGACTTCATCCTCTATGGGATTGGCGTTTTGGAACTCCAAAAGAACTTCATTTCAGGGCAATCCTTGTCTGATACCACTCTTCTAATCATTATATATATAGGAGAGGGGGAGAGTATGTAACGATGTGGGGAGTTAATGGGGATCATAAATTAAAAAGCTTCTTAATACCCCAATGATATCATTACATATGATTTGGAATGTCAAGCCGTTCATTGGATTGACTCACCATGGTTCCCACATTATTATTGTCTTTTAGTGGAAGAGAAATAAAATAATGAAATTATTTTATTTCATTTCTTTTAAAAGTCCCAAAAAATAAATTCTTTTCAAGACCTAATTCAGTCAATGTAAGGCCTCCCTTAAGGGAATCCTAGCACAACAGATTCAATGGTACCCTCAGATTTTTTATCTGAGAAATGTTTCACAAGTTAGAAAATGTGGCCCATGAATTTTCGGAATGTAAATAAAAAAGATCAGAAATTCATTCTAGGCACACCGGGCCTCAGAATCATGCGCCATAAATTTTCACATACTCGTTATAATTCCATATAAATAAAAAAAATATATGGAAATTTCTGGTAGTTAAATCTCATCTTCGATAAATTCCTCAATGTTCTCCCCACTATTGGTTTTTGACCTCATTTAAATGCACTATGAATTAGTTTCCTCTTCATCTTTAACTATCTCTACCAAATCCAGAATAAAAGAAACTAGAAATAACATTGTAATCAATACTCATTCTTCACACTTGATGTGCATATCAGATGGGACCAACATCAATTTCCCATCATATGAAGATTATTTTTTCCAAAAGATCATATGAGTTTTTACTTAATTCATAGGCATCTTAAATGTAGTTTCCTTGTGTATAAATAATTTAAAATTCAAATATTTTCTGGCTCTCCACCAATATTCTATGTCTCATATTCGAATCCCATAGAAAATATAATATTATTTAAGGCCTTATTTTCCTTAACCATGGTGAAATTATAATAAACAAGGTTGTGAAGCCATGTCATATAATCAAGGATGATGACCACTTTCTCAAAATCATGTGTTGGATAGGTATTATCATGAACCTGAAACATCCATGTTTCTAATGCAAAAAAAATATATCCTTGTTTGAGAAAACATCCCCACCTTGATCCTGATGCGTATCAATACAACACGAACCCATTTCTTGATTCTGTAAAAATAATGTTTGTCCCAATGCAATGAAATAATTTATCTCATAAAAAGAGTTCTTGCATTCCTCGTTGCATAGAAATGGATCATTCAGATGTTTTGAAGTTTTCATAGGTAGATGTAGTCATGATATATCATGAACAATGTGTTGAAAATAACCAGAGACACTATGGAATCAATATATCTCAAAAACTTTCGTCACTGGTTTCTAAGACATACCAACAAAAATATTTTCTGGAACCACTAAAACAACTATTTTAAAAATTACATGTCCTAATTATCATACCACAACTTTCAAAAAATCACATTTTATAATTTGATATACAATTTATGGTCCCTCAATATTCCCAACACTTTCTACAAGTGTGTTTGATGATCAACCCATGACCATGAATAAAACAGTATTTCAACCACAACCAACATAAAAAAATAATCCAAATGTCACTAAAATATATGGTTCATTAATTCCATAAACACCACTAGTGAGTTGGTAAGATATAACGGCATTAACACATATTCATTATTTCTATATCTGATTCTAAAAGCTATCATCAAAATATATTTATTCATAACTCGGAATTGATGATAACCTAATTGAAATTAAATCATAATGAACCACTGAGTTCTGCTTAATTGATCCAATATATCATTAATTCATGGAACAAGTTACTTGATTATTATTATAACATTTTTAATCATACAATATTCCAAACACATTTGAAGAGTTTGATCCTCCTTTTTAAAAAACTCGAGTAATGCTACCCTCGAAGACATGTTAGTATAAATGAACCATTTGAATTCATGTTCTACCAAAAACAGATTGATCTCCAATAGTTTGGTTGGTGTCATCCAATTATATATATGTTTGATAAGACTGGTCCCAGGGAAAAGATCAATCATAAAATCCACCTCTCTCAAAGGTGGAATCCTTTAGAATATTTTATGAAATATATATGGAAATAGATCCACCACGTCTAGAAAAATCATCTTCACGATATCATATATTCATTCCAATGATAATGATTCTAAATAGTATGATATCATTCCATCTCCTAGTGCCCGCATTCTTGTTGAACCCACCATTAAATTCAATTCCCTACTAAATTGAATCTCGGCACAATATTTTGTTTTAAAACAGTCATTTCATGTATAAAATTACATGAGTGCCTCGACCATTTTCACCCAATACATACCTAGGATTATATCAAAGGGATTCATATAATGTATATAGAATCACATGTCAAATCTACTGCATCAATTTTATATAACATTATCTACACAAAATGCATCAACACCCTCTTTAACCAAGTGGATTTTAAAATTTTATCTCAAAAAAATAATATAAACTTTTAAACACATAAAATTAACAACATGGTAAAAAATAAATCAATGCGATCCAGTAATATCAAACAAAAATTTCTTTAGAGTATAATTTAAAATTATCATACCAATCATGGGTGATGGTCCTTTATAATTATCTACAATTACATATTCAACTCCCTATAATTAATTCATCTCTAAATTTTCTAATTTATTAACTTATTGTTATTTCCATTTTTGAGGAAACATTTTATTCTAGTAATCACCAATTTAATTATTTTTCTATTGATGATATTGATTTTAAGTCCCTCTCTAAATAAATTTAAAAGACGCCTATGAAACTAATGAATTGTATTGAGCACTGTACCACAGAGCAATCTGATCAAGTGATGAAGATAAACCATTTTGTTGTAATTATGGAATTCTTTCGGTAGATTCACCCACTCTCTCATCATGTGGTAAAATGAACCACATTTGAAATATAAACAAAAGATCTTCAGACATGGATGATTTATTTTAATTAAAACATTGGATTCAGATTCATGACACCACCATGAAAATTGATGTTCCTCTTCTGCTTGATACTAATAGTATAGTTCCCACCATTTCTTATGTGTATCAGTATACTGCTCCTCCCATATCTTTTGATATGTCCCTTTCATCTACCATATCTCTATATAATCCATAATACAGAGAATAATAATCATTAACAGAATCTCTTCTCATTGCCCCGATAGAATGATGTATCCCATCAAGGATGCACAAACATAAACCTCGGGTGAAACACACACTAAATTAATTAATCTATCAATATACTCTAGAAAAAAATTATTTTACTTCTTCATAATGTAGAAGTTCATTTTTATTTTAATTCTGAACGCATAAGGATTGAATTGTTTATTGAACAATTATTCAAAATGCTACCATGAATAGTTTTGGTCTAATATAGATTGAATTACTAAATTACACCACTATAATTTAATATATCCCAATACATTCATTTCTATCATGACTTTAAACATTATTTTTGTTTCAATGAAATCAAAGATACGATTTATCCTATTTATCTACACCTTTCATTTTCGGGTTCAGAAATACCCTGAATGATGGGGGGATTATGTATCTAGAATTTGATGGAATGACCCAATTTCTTTGGTTTATTCCTATGTATCCTCATATCCTTGTATTAAAGAGCTTGGAATATAATTTGAACTTGTTGTTGGTCCACTTGTGGATCTGGTTCAACCAAATTATAAGCATCTTTATTTGGTTGGATTCTATGATGCCTACTAAGTATCATTGTCTAGAAACACAATGTCATATGTCTCATTCTATAGTTATTTAAGGATTAACAAATTGTAAATTATACCTCATCATGAAATCACAACATTTCATTGGAAATTAATATTTTTTAGTTTCAAAATATTTTGTAAAAATATCTATGTGCAGTGAAAAACCACCCATTTTAAAAATACTACAACCATTCTCTTTTCCAAAATATCACATTTGTAAAAAAAAACCTCAACATTTTTCAAAAATCAACATTTTCCCACCAAATACATTTTTATTACTCAAAACGAAATATAAAATACTTGTGGGATGTTATTCCCATATTACATGTCATGATCCTCTCATTGGCTCAAATAATAAAAATCAGACTCCAATTCATATAGGTGTCTCTAAAACATTAAATATACCCATTATACTGGTAACATGAATTGTATAATAAATATGTTATATATATATTTTTATTCTATCAATTTCAATTCCAACCAATCCTAATATTTTCCACCAATCGAAAACTAGGAGTATAAAAGAATGAATTTAACTCCAGGACCATGATATTTTAATACCACTTGATAAGAATAAACCGATGAATCTTATACCGCTTGTAACATCCATTCCTCCATCATTGTCATGATAAAGTGGAGGAAAATTAATTTTCTTTAAGTGACTTCTCTAAGATTATAATATATAAAAATAAATATCAAAGGGTTTCATTTGACATGGGGGAAAATTTTACTATCAGGGATAAAAGATTCTACTAAACATGCCATAAACAAATAAACCACTACATGGTGCATTATATCAGATAATGAAAACTCAAGAAAAATATTTTTATTAAAATCACACTAAAACTATGTATCATAGTGATAGACCTCAATCTCAGACTAAACAATTGAATAATAAAAAAACTCAATTAATCCAAAGACATAGATTCAAACTACGACTCCATCCTCTATAATTTCGATGTACCCCTTGATAAGTGAAATGATTTATCATTTCATATGTCTCAACAAACAATATTTGAAAAATCACCAATGTGCCATTAAAATGTTATGTAATGAGACTTAGTAGATTTTACTCAATGGCTACACAACTAACGCAACAATGATATACTTGGTTAGATCATTTTAAGAAAACATATATAATGATTTATATAAAGAAACTTGAAAAAATTTATCATAAAACCCAAAAATAATTCAACCAAAATTGTTTCCCAAACTAAAACTATTATTGATGATTAAACTAAGAATGTTCTTAAAACCATTCAATATTTCAATTTTTGGAATACCCATTCCAAAACACACATCCATATATCCACACATATACACATGAATGGTTCGTTATCACAGTTACAAACTCATGATTGGTTTCTCATCTATCCACCAAGTCATTTATAGGTAATAAAATATCATATTCCTTTACCTATTTGGCACTGATAACAAGGTAATATATAAACCAATACTCATAATTTAATATGAGCTGACACGACAAAGTATTCCTAAAATCCATTTACTTCCAATAAAACATCAATGAAAAAATCATTTCAATAAAAAAATATTTTTATTGAAAACATTTCGAACAAACCATTTCAAAAAAACCAATAATTTTTTAAAAATTATTATCAATATATTATAAACACACAACCATTTTTAAAATAAAATAGTTATAACCATTTAACAATGAATCTTGCACAAGAATTCACAATTCCAAAAATATCCAAAAAATTCACTAATAACGGTTTATAGTTTATTTTTCACAAAAATTTAAAAATAAATTCCAATAAATTTAATCAGTTTCAAACTGATCCATAATTTTAGATATATATTATTCGAGTGTGAATCCACCTACATTGGGATTTATGGTGAATATTAATAATGCCACACAAACTCCAACAAAACCATGTGGAATCTCTAGAACCCCATCTTTGATATCTTAAGCTATCATCAATAATGGTAAATGTAATAATATTTGGAATATAATATCTTATATCTATCTATAGTAGACATTGATATAGGAAACAGTGATATATAGATAATAATATATAAGAAAACCCACCGAGAACCACAATGAATTAATACTTTCTGGGAGAATCCAATGTCATATAACCATGATTTTTATCTAGATTACCTTAAAATTGATGAGGAGAGGTTCTTCATCCTTTGAGAGGAAAAAACCTAATATATCTCCATTTTTTAAAAAACCAGTGCATTAAAAACCCCAATCCTACCAAGATAAACTTTTTTTATCATGTTTTTTAACCATGCACAGTTTTCTTTAAAGATGAACCTCACATGGTTGGCTTACATGGTTTGAAAACCATGTGACTACAATACTAAATACCACTATAGGACATATACTAGTTTTTAATAGTCTTCTATTTGGTTTTTGGAAAATCATGTGCCAACCATGAGCCTTCCTTTTAGCCCTTAATTAATGATCACAATTTCGTCTAGGTGTTGCATCATTTTTCCAAATCATGAAAAAATTGTGAACATGCGTAAAACTCCAAAACCCATCGAAGGTATTCGAGAATCTCCCAAATTTTAACCATATACTTAAGATATAGAAAAATAAAAAATAAAGGGTCACTTCTTTGAATATGTGGGTGCTACACATATCGTCACATGTCAATAATGTTTTCCTACTTAAAACCTAATATATATAATTTCATATGAAATTTATATTTACTATATATTGTATAAATATGATTTTATATAAACCCATATCATGATGTGGGATTCCATGAATGGTATTTTCAAATGAAAACCCATTGATTTTTAATATAATTATTAAATTATGATGTAACAATTTATTCATGGGAGGAATAATATAACACCCATGAATAAAATTATACGGTTTTTATATTTTATAGTGTGTATTAATTGAAACATAAATAATATAATCTATTTTAAAAATTTTAGTTTTTATGATATATTTAATTTTAAAATGAATTCAGTATATTAGAATGCTTTCAATGTATGCGACACTGGGATTGAAAAAAATGTGTTACTATATCATAATATTATTTTTTTAACATTTCCTCTATAGATTATATATTAAATTGTTTTTATATTTATTTATAAATATATTTTTGAAACATTTGTGGATTAAACATATATAAACTTGATAAATTAGATACCTATTAATTAATGTAATATATGAACCATTTTAATAAAGAAGCAATTTTTTTTGAAAACCAAAATTTATATTAAAGGCAGTTTAGTCACATATTGTAAAAATGTTTTATAATGAAATTTTAAAAAATTCGTAAATTTTATTCTTCCAAAATTAATTCATTTTTTAAATCTTTTTGTAAAAATTCTGAAAGATAGATTTTTAAAATTCATACAATCATTATCAATTTCTGATGAATAGTTAAAATTACTTAATTTTAGTTGATATTTTTAATTTTAATTCAATAATTTATAATGTAAAAATATATATTAACTTTTTATAGTATAATTAGTTAAATTACATATCTATTAATGTAATTTAGATTGTTTTAATCATTTTAAAAATAAATATTTATTTAAGAACATTGTAAATGTCCTAACATTTTTATATTAAAACCCTTCTTTTTCTTCACATTTATGAGATTAATTTTAAATGAAAACTGACCAATTATGAGTAAGGAATATGAAAAAATGAATTAATATTTGTAAATGTATTTATATATATATTATATAATATGTTAATAATATTTTTACAACAATGTACACTAAAAATGTTTAAAATGTTCCCACAATTCAGGCAAGAAATAATTTATTTGGGGGATAAAACAAATAAATAAGGGTTAAAATGATATAAAAATTTGTATAAAATGACTTTTCAACACATATTGTGACCATATATAATATATTTGTTGATAATAATACATTTTTATCCCTTTTTAGAAAGATAAATACGGGTACACATTTTTCTTTCAAACAATTTCATGTATTCTACTCACATCACTTAAAAAATGCACACCCATATACACTATTCCACACATATTGAAACCCTTTTTTCTATTTACATACTATCAAAAATAAATACACCAAATCTATACCCTAATTCTATAAAAAAAATTCATGAATCATTTCTATTAATACCATAGGTATAATCTATAATAGGTGGTCCGAGAAGAGGTAAAATTCCAAACTATATGTTTCGGTTTTATTTATTATTTAACCTCATTAAATATTAGAAATTGAATCTTTTATAACAACACTAGTGTATCAAATATTCTTACATGTTATTATTTTATTTATATGACCTTTATCTATCTCATCTTCATTTAAATGTGAATCAATAATGTTTCTCTTTTGTATAATGGACTACCACCTCATGATCCAATGTTATTCATTTTTCCATTACGGCCACTCATGGTTTGGTATATTGATGGATATAATGTGTGTGTCAATATTTATATATATTGGATATTTATAAAAACAATTATAATTCTTGATTCATTATATCATATATATATATATATATTACTTTCCATTCCATAGGGGATACCATAACATCGGTCGTTTGTACACCCACGTACAGTCTCACAAAGAGATGTAATTCATTTTTCACTAATGCCTTACATGGAAGGTAGTAAGAATAATTTTAATAAATGTATTTGATTTAAATGATATAATTATTATATTTACTACGTATTTATCATTATGAAATCTAGAAATATTATTTTCTTTTTGAATTGAAAAACGATAACATCGTTTGTTTATGTCTGGACTACTACCTAGTTGAAGCATTGTTAATATCTTTTCATCATCACAATATATGGATGATATAAATATAAATATATTTTATGAAATAATATGGTATAGATGATACTGGGATCATTTTGAAGAGATAAAATATTTCTTAACATCTATCAATAATGATCATTAAAAAATGAGAATTTTTTTACACATATATATGACCTAGCATCTCCATGATTCTAAGATCGTTCATTTTTCATGACCATATTTAATTATTTTATTAAAATTTATATTTTCAATATAAATATTTTTATTATATAATTATTAATATTCTTTAAAAATTTAAATAATGACCTATTTATAAATATGTTTTGACACATAATCCAAATGTCATAGAAACATACGATATAGAATGAATATAATAATTAATCATATATAACATGATATTATGTGAAATAAATAAAATAATTAACTTCAAATATGTAATCAATAAATTAATCAATTAACAAATGTTTTTAATTCTAAATGATACAAAACATATGTGTATTGTCAGACTAAATGTAAGGGTTTCTCGTATCAAATTTACCTTCATGAAATAAATTTCTTATTCACCACTTATTTTATTTTTTGGTGTATATAAATCACCTTTGAAATGTTATATCCTGAATCTATAGAAAATAATGTTATTTAAAATTTCATTTTATTTCATTTAATTTTTGGGGAATACAATTTATAAGATACAAATGTCATAATATTATTTTAAGAATCTCATAATTTTATAAGAATGTTTATATTTTCATATCCCTTTATAGAATTATTCATCATTTCTATCTTAAAATCAATATATTTTTAACTTTTGAATATTAATGAACATTTTAAACTAATAGAACAATTTATTCCTATTTTTCTTCTTTAAATTATCATGGAAATTATTCTATAAAAATATGACATTATTTCTCTCATTTTTTGAAAATCCTATTTTTCTATATCCATATATTGTAAAAAAATAAAAAAATTGTTTTATGATTTCATAAATTAATAATTAATAATGAATAAACATAATTTAATTTTAGAGAAAAACTATTTATTTGAATATTAATTTTGTTTTCAAAACAACCCCCTTTGATAACATATTTACAGTTCAGAAGGAATGTTCTTTTTAATTTATTTCTCATGTACTAAATTAAACACTACAATGAATATAATTTATATAAATATGAAATTTAGTGTCTATTAGGTTATTTTTAAATAATTTTTTTCTCCAATACATTTAAAATTCAGTGTAATTTAAATGTTATTTTCAATGAAAATGATTTTCACAAAAATTTATTAATGTTCTAGTTTTAGAATAAAAAATATAATTTTCAAAGAAATGTTATAATCCTCGAGTAATGATCAAAGGGATCTTTAAAATTAATTTTACATTTAAGAAGTAATCCTTTTATGTTATCTTTTTTTAATGGTTTTGTACTCCAATGATACCACCCTTATTATTTATATAGATTTTTTGTGATCACTATGACATCGAATGTATTGTACTGATATAATTAACATTACACTAGTTTATTTGTGAATATATTTACTGATTAGAAGAAGTATTAAATTTCATATTTCAATTTAAATATGAATGTGTTTTCCATTAGTTATCTTCTCTTATATATGAGTTATTCATTGGAATTAGTATGTGATGGTTTGGGCCCACTACATCCCCTCGATGCATCGGTAGTTCAATGAGACAAACTAGATTGGTTTTTTGGATGAGGTCATATGTATTTGCATAGATGTATTCTCATATGGTCGCAATAATATTTTTTTATTAGTTGAAGTCTTTAGTGGTAGGTGTTAGAAGTCTAGTATTATGAATTCCATCATTATGAATTCAGTTAATTATATTCCATGTGATTATTTAATTTATAAAAATATCCATGGTTATATTTCATGACCATGTGTTAATTTATATGGAAATAATTATTTATAATTTATTTTATCCATATTATTATAAATATATTTAATAAATTAATTTTGTTTTAGTTATTAAATTATCATTAGATAAAAGTAATCACATCCCAATGGAGAAAATAATTTAATTTTCTTTCAAAATGAGAAAAAAACATGAAATTAATATTACATTTTAAAACATAAATTATACATTGTATTTTAATTTATAAAACCATTATTCCCCATTCCATAATATTTTATATCGATCATAAAACACTTCCTTGTATCATGAGAAAAAATAGAACATAAGAAAGGAGTGAGATCATATTCCTAGTAATTATAACTATACAATGGAAGCCATCATAAATGTGTAATAATCAATATTTCATGGAAAATAACTGAAATAAATTCCATTTAATTAATCACATGATCATGTTATGTAATTTAATAAAATATCAAATAATTACATAATATTATTAACATTAACATGAAGCATATCCATGAATATAATAACTAATAAAAAAATTAAATGGAATCTTAATAATGTAATTCCAAATGATGGAATTCATAATACATGGCATATAAAAAAAAATTTCATGCTATTGTAGTAAGAAAAAAATAATTTGATGACCATGTGATAGAAAATAAATATAAATGTGCATGGCCTCATCCAAAACCCATTCAAGTATGTCTCATGGAACCTACCAATGACTCAAGGGGTAGATTTTTCTTTTCTATCCATTTAAATGTACAATGAATTCATCATATGAAAGATGTAAAACATAATTACCCTAAATATTCATATTTATACTATTTTACACAATATAAATACATTACCTAATAGAATAACACAATCCTAAACCATCCAGTTTAAAGAGAATGGGGTTGAAATAGTACATACCTAGTCAAAGTAATCTTAAATCATTTTGAGAAATGATAAGGATGGGATCGTCTGAGTATATAACAATTGAAGAATATGTTACATAAATAAGTGTATTATATAATGGAAAATGATTTTTGAATATACCATTGATCATTTTTTGAGGATAATAACTTTTTTTGGAAATCACCCATTTATTTTAAAACTATTAAATTTATCAATTATTTTCAAAATCCATTTATTTGAAAATCCCAATTAAAAATATTGATTTTATAGAATATTGGGAACAAAAATTTATTTAAAAATATACATATAAACTTGTAAAATATTATAAAAATAAATGTCTATATTGATGGTGGGTAGTTTTTAACATGACATATAAGTTACAAAACATTCTTTTTTCACTATAATAAGGTCTTAAAATTTCGTGGTTCATAATATGAAATACTAATTCATTTAAAACAGTTTTTTTATAATTAAAACATTCTTATTTTATTAATTAAAACATGTGTAAATGTTACAAAATTTTTTAAAATATGTTTAAAATAACTGGTTTTGTAATGAAAATGATTCTAAACCGAATATAGATATAATTTCATGTTTTGATAAAAATATTTTTCATAATATTTTTAATAACCATATAATGAAAAAATTGTATTAGTACTTAAAAAAATAAATTAATAAGAATAGGGTGGGAAAATATTTTATTTCGTATTTAAATATAAATATATTCTCTAAGGGAGACATAAATAAAATTATTCTCAAATAATGGTGAGATTGTTAAATAATCCCTTACCACGTTGGTATCATATGAATCATAAGAACCGTACAAAAATGACATCAAATTAAACCTTAAATAATATTCATTTAAAGTTATTAAATATATATCAGATCAAATAGGTATTACATAAACAATGCAGGGTAAATAAGTTATTAATATGAAATAAGTATCACATAAGTAAAAGTAAGAAGTACAACACTTACCTTTAGTGGACTAGTCCTGAATGTTCTATATCATTATGTTAAATAATCATTTTTAAATTATATAATTTCATATTAATTTTTTTCATGTTTTTTATTCCAAATTTCTTTTTATCCATTTTATATATGATTACATAATCTATTATGTTTATGTGAGAATTTTTGTCGATACAGGGATTATGTGTCAAAATAATTTCATTAGTGGGTTGATAATGGTAAAATAAGTCTTTATTTAAACATATACAGAATGTAATAATGAAATGATCATTTGTAATCATTAATTATAATTTTTGTCGCAATCATGAAATATGGTAATGTAAAATGAATTGTGTTAAAATCATGGAGACAATAGGAAATACAAAAACATTATTATTACTCTATTTATCAATGATCATATTGGAAATATTTTATATAATTTCTTATATTTCATGAATTATAATTATTAAATTTATAAAATATTAATTTCCAAAATATACTTCCATATATCATTCATGTGGGTTTTTTTTGATATTGGAGTAACATCGCTTCGTGAATGCGGTATTCCCCACATATCAGAACGATATTATCATTTTTTCATCGTATGATATAAAATATGATATATGATTTTTAAATAATGATATAAATATCATGAATTACATAATTGTATTTTTTATAAATCATATAATCATTAAAATGTTTCACATTATATATCATGTAATTTTTTCATGAAAGACAGGTCACATGGATTTGTGAGGTGGTAGTCCTCCGTACAAATGGGAAACATTAGCATTCCCTTAAATAATAGAAAATAAAAAATTATATATATTATATAATGAAAATATTTATAGACTTTTTTGATAAATTATATATATATATATATATATATATCAGATCCATCATCATACTCAACAACATGAGGTGCTAATGTAAAATTAAATGACATTAGTTCACAAGGGGGTAATTATCCATGCACATGAATGATGATTATATAAAGTATTATATGGGTGTATAGACAATAATGTTTTATTTACATAACATAAAAGAACTAATTATATAATATATTGAGGTTATTACATCATAGTGGTTAAATTAAAATTTAAGTAGTTGGAGGTGGAAATAAAATAAAAAATAATACTAAAGAATGCTAACTCTTCTTTAGGTAATCTCCTTAGTTTTTCATAAAATAATCTCTAGGTTGGATTAATGAAAAAACCACAGACAAAATGTTGAATGGATGGATTTTTGGATATTTTTTGGGAATTTAATAGCCTAGAAAATGGTTTCACAATGTATATATAGAGTATATGTGTGGCCTTTTATAAGTGAGGTAACTGAAACACTTGTTATTTTTTGGAATGAAAAATGGTATACCCATATTATTAAAAATATAACATGTAATAATTGTGTATTACCTATGATTATATATTATATAGTATTAATATGTTAAAAAATATATTTAAATTTTTGTTTTAGTACATTTTGACCCTTATCTTTTTAGTTTAACCCCATGTAATCCTAATTTACATTCAAAGGTAGTAATTAATTTTTACTGATTTTACTATTAATTATAGTAAAACATTTATTCAATCTCTTAGTATTATAAAAATTATGAATATTCCAAATAATGAATATATTTTTCCAAATTAAATCAACATAAGTATCAAATTTATATTAAAATTAATCCTACATATGAGATGAGAAAGTAGGGTTTTATAGTGGAAATGTTAGAAAATTTAAAATGATTTAATATCAGAAATATAAAAATTATTCTAGTGAACTAAATGAGAGTAAAAGATATATAATTTAAATAATTTTACAATAAAAAAATTCTAAAATATAAATTTACAAATTAAAAAATTAAAATTAAAATGTGGTTTTTTATTAATAAACATTATTTTCACTATTATATGAAAAATAAAATATTTCAGAAAAAGTTAAAAAATCATTGTCAGATAAATTTTTTATAATTATTTCATATATGATGTTAACTGAATCAACTAAATTTTCCAAAATTGTAAATAATAATTTTATATTATGTTTTCATGGTCCGAATAAAATGCCTTTTAGAAAAATATTGTTTATCAGAAAACATTTATATTTCTTTTTAAATGGCTGAAACATTCTCGTGAATAAATATATGCTATTTATTTTTTATACAAGATTAAACCATAGTATTTTCATAATTTATTTCTTTACTATTCATAACAACCACCCTAATAGATATGTTATAATGGTCTTATTTAAAAGTAATATTTTAATAGACTATCATGTTTCAATCAAACCCCATATTTAATGCATTTCATGATTTCAAAGATATTGTAATTATTTAAATGATAAATATATCTTAAATTATTCGGTTGATATATTCCCTTATACACTATGTGTTTCAGGTTATATTCAAAATTCAATATGATATTGACATTTAAAAATAAAGAAAAGTTCTAATCAACCTATGAAAAATAAATTGAATGCTTAGAATTTAATCTTCATCTCAATAATACATGAGTTTTCATTTCGAAAAATTGTTCTTTATTCTCCACATCAAGTAAATGGTCAATAAAAAAATCATATTTGAAAGAGATAAATGGAACTGAAAATGTCCTATAGAAAAACTTATAACATGGTTATTAAGTTGGTGAACATTTAGGGAATGTGAAGATATGGAAATAAATGAAAAGTTTAAATAATAATAGATAGTGATAGGGGTTAAAAATCATAATTATTTGAATAAAGAATGAAATTTTCGAAATTAAAAAGAATAAATCATTAATTATTTAAAAGACCATATATTTAATCGGATATGAAGGAAATGTGGTAATTTTTTTATTTCAAAATCCAATTTTAGATGTTGAAGAATTATTTTACGATATATGAATACATGGAAATATAATTACATGAAAATTTTGAATTTGATAAAAAAATATTCATTTGTTCGTGATTTTCTACAATTACAATTCACCTCATTCTTTACAGACTAAATATCCAAAAAAGAATATATATTTTTACTAAATATTTAGAATTACCCATTAACTGGTCATGATGCCAATAATAAATTGATAAGTCATTCCTACAATCTCTAGATATTATTATAACAAATTGAATAGTACATGTTATCCAATCTTCATAGATATTCATATCAGATGTAATACATTATTCTATAAATAATTGTCCAATGTTCAAAATAAACTATTACATAAATTATTAACTATATAACCATTCCAAATTATTAATATAATAAAATATAAATAAAGTTACTTAATTTATTAAATTATCTAATGATTAATCCCCCAAATAATATGAAATTTAGCTTAATCATATCATAAGAATCATGTGAATAACTTCAACATGTCATCCCTTGAAACATAGCTATATCCTAAATCATGAAAACCCCTTTATGAAAACTACTAAATTTTTTATTCCTTAAATAAAAAATACATTATTGGATATATTTTTCCTAACCAAAAAACACTATTCACCCCATTAATGATAGGATCAAAAACTTTTTTAGGATATCATTAAATTAGTTCCAATGTATTCAGTATTATACATTTAATTTTATTTATATTATTCATCTATTTACCCAATATCATTATCTGATCACCAATAAAATGTTATGAGTAATATTTCATTTAATCAAGTTCTTTATTAAAATTTAAATTTTCTATTTAATCAATTTTCTTAGACACCGTCATCAGTCAATAGACTGTTTAAAATCCTTGAAACAATTATTGGAATACAATCCTTATAAATATAAAAATTACAATTACTTATATATCATTGATAAAATAGTTAAATTACATAATTCTTGAATCTAAACACAATCACATTTATCATTACATTTTTTTTGTGGTAAGATAATGAGCTTAAACTTGATCCATTAACAAATTTCATGGTATATATATTTTCTCCATCTAGACTTCATTTGTGTAAAAGTAAAATTATTGTTCGTTGGAATCCTTTTTATTGACCTTGAATAAGTATAATTGGTTATTTTCTATCCACACATATAGAAAAAATCCTTTCTATTTAAGAACATGTTATGGGGTTTATTTCCACAATAATAATGTGTGGGAATATAATTCCATAGCTTAATATCTTTATTCCTATTTTATTGAAAATTATCATTCTAATATTGTGCTATGAAATCCATATAAATGGGTAATGCCTCATCCAAAACCCAATATAGGTTGTCTCATGAGACCCACTATTCCATGAAGGGGATATAGCAGGCCCCACCCATCACATAATAATTTAAAGGAATTCCTCATATAAAATGGGAGAAACATAAAAAAATAAAAAAATAATAAAAACTACAATTTAAAATGTTAACAATTTCGCCAAACAATAAACATAATCAAAAACCATATAGGGTACCATGAATGGTATCAACATAGTACATTCATAGTCAAATTGATCATAAACCATCAAATAAAAAAATTATTACTGTATAAACAGAGTATATATCCATTAAAAATAATATAACATTAAATAATGTTTTATTAGATAAAAAATATTTTGAAACATAAAAATGGAAATTATTTGAGAAAAATATATTTTCTGGAAAAATAACACTTTATAGTTTAAAAAATTAAAATTCAAAATATATATCAAAAAAACTTTTATTTCAAATCAGATTTTAAAAAATATAAAACTCCATAATATTATGAAAAGTACTTTTTTAAATAAATTTATATGAATTCATCATAAAATTAACTGAAATGATGTCCATAATGATTGGTAATTTCATACATGAAGTATATGTTAAAAATAACATACCATCTGCACTGTGAAATGGTTTGAATTGTTCTTTATTCAGAAAATGGCAAGAAGATTCCCTCAAAATTATTTTGAAAAAATTTAAACTCGGGTAATTTTTTTCATTAATAATATTTTAATTGGAAAATATATTAGAAAACATAATTATAAAACATTACTTTGGAAGAAGATATATTTTCATCTAAAGAGGGAAATGAAGTCACATTTTCATAACCATATTAACTAACAAAGAGCGGTAAAATAGTTGTATTAATAGAACAATTTCATTAATTTACAGATAAAAATAAAATATAGATCTTTTAATATTTAAATATATAAAAATTCCCTCAGGGGAGTCATAAACATAAACAATCTCGAATAATGATGAGATCATAAAATTAAAACATATAAATTTTGAAAATTTTGTACAATAATCTCTATGACAGAAATAAAATTAAATAAATCATCACTAAATATATTATCAAAAATATAATGTTAAATTATTTCCATTATATGCACTACAAAAAATAAATAAGTAGTGAATAGTTATTATGTCACATTAAATTAAAAGTGAGATGCGAAACCCTTACCTTGAGGTAGAAATGTCACGTACGTTCCTAGTATTCCAAAATAATTAATATATATTAATTATATGATTTATAAAGAATGTTTTTTGTTTGTTTATATTTATTATAATTATTAACATGTTATATAAGATTACCAAATCAATTTATATTGTAGTTTATTTTGCTATGATATTTGTCTAATTGGTTACAAATTAATTTGAAAGGTGAAATATGGTAAAAGTGTTTCTTATTTAAAAAAATCTAAGATAATAAAAACTTAATAATTATCATATTTAGAAATTCAATATTATTTGGAATGTAGTCAATAAATTTTTTCATTAAATGGTCTTTGTTACAATCATACAGACATTATGGTGTACACACCCACGAGTAATGTTTCCATTTTTCAATTATTATTATAGAAAGAGGATAAGTAATATTATATCATTATATAATGATATAAATATAAAATATAACATAATATTTTTTAAATTGTACTTATTTATATATTCCATTTCATTTGGTAAATAAATGGCATTCACATCACTTTTTGATGGTGGTTGTCTACAGAAACAAGAACAATAATATCTATTTTCAGTGTAAAAAACTATATATTAACATTTAATTATGGTAAATAAGTCATGAATATCATAATTATTTCATTAATATTAGTTTTTTAAAATAAATTTATCTTTATTACTTTCAATTTAATGTGTTGGGGAAAATGAGTCACATCACTTCGCGAGGTGGTAGTCTGTAGTATACACAGGGAACCTTAATATATCCCTCATGAAATATAGATTAAAAATATTATATATGATATAGTGAAACCTGAGGTATAATTATTTTATAAAAATAATATATAGATATATATATATTATTTCCATCATAATTACCATCTTTGAGTGTTTTTATGGAAAACCTGTGACATTTGTTCTCAAAAAAGAAGTTCACCCTACACATGAGTGACGTTATCATCTCACATTTGAGTTAAGGGGAGATTGATAGAGCTCAATAAAATAACATGATAAATATTAGTATATGGGATATAATATTATAATTATATAATCAAAATTTAATAATATTTTACAGAGGTTAATGAAATGATATAACAAAAACACATAGTTTGGAATTTTATATCATCTCAGACCACCTCTTTAAGAATACAACCAATTTATCCAAGAATGTATTTATAACCAAAACATAATATATGATGAGGGACTAAAATTTTGGATGTGATAGGGATGGCTATGGTTTGATAAAAAATGGATTTGATGTCTGATGATGAGATAAGAGGGGGTGACCATTTATAATTAAGGGGAGTGGAACACGTGTAATTTTTTAAAAGAAAATAGGGTAGCCATGTTTTTTAAATAACACAAGGGTAAAAAATTGGGTATTATTGATCCATGTAAATATAATTTCTCAATATTTATAGAAATTATATATTTGACAATTTCTAGTATAATTTATGAATTATCATTTTAGCATAATCCAATGGTAAATTAGTTTTTACATTAACTATGGTAAATATTTTTTATTCATTATTATATTTATTAATGTTATAAAATTAGGAAGAAATATTTATATAATATAAATTATTATTTTTTCTAATATTTATTCCATTTTTTATAATTATATTTATTTAATTTTAAAATTTTAATTTAATATTAATCATATGGATTCAACGATAAAGTCAATTTTGAATGAGAAATTTTTCAAAATCTTAAAAAAGTTTTATATAAAAAATTTATATGAAAATTATTCTAACAAAAAAATTGGATTAATAGATATATTATTGAACTAATTTTACATTAATAAAAATCTTAGAAATTATTAATCTTTATAAAATAATTTTAATTGGATATTTTAGAAAAAATCGGTATATTTTACTATTCATCTAAAATGGATCATTTTAGAAAAATATAAAACAATCTATTTAAGATAACATTGATATTTAAATTTAAATATTTAAGATTAAATTTTAAAATAAATTTTATTTATTGGTTGAAAATAATTATAAATTATGTGTAAAAAGCGCAACTAAACAACTTTTTAGTAATGTACAAGTTTTAGAAAACATTTTTTTATTTATAATACTTCTAATTTTATCTCAAAAAAATATATAGAGTTCTTATTTATTTTATACATATACTAACCTTGTAAAATTCATAATTTATTTATTAATATTAATAACCTATAATTTAAAATATTTGTTATAATCAAAATTTTTAAATAATTATATTTTTATAGATTTTCACATTTTGTATAAACTCGATGTTACACGAATTACATGATATCAAAGGCATTGGATTCTAATATAAAATATATATATATCATAAATCTTCATGTTGTTATTTTCACTTATATTCTTGTTTTTTAATTTTATACATGATATTGAGTATGATTTCATAATTTATAATACAATAGTGTCAAATTCTACCCACTATAAATAAAAGACATCGTTGTAATTAAATTTTGGTGTTAGTAAACAAGGGTTATTCCTTTAAAAATTCAATTTTTGAAACTCCACTATCATGAACCAAGCTAATAATCCATCTAACATGGGACCCAAAATGATTCAAAACAATGATTGAAGGGTGTTTCTGATCCCCATGGGCTATTACTAGTGTCAGGTATCAAAGTTGTCACAATTTGGACATTTTTTCCCTAACAATCTGGGATCAAATAATCAAATGAAACAAATAGAAAAAATAAAAAATACTGAATACTAATGAATATAACAATTGATCCTGATAAAAAAACTGAACAAAAAATATACTAAATACAATACTGAGTCCAAAAAACTCTAACCTGATATCCACATGACCTGTTGGTCACCACCAACCAGAAGTTCAACCTTATCCTAGTCAAAACTGATCTACAAACATGATCCTTCAAAATAGCTCGGGTCTACCAACACTGAGTGGAATAAGTAGGATGTCTTATTAAGTATCGTTTTGGTTAATCACCATATATTGATTTTATTTCCATTCCCAAAAAATTCCATAAACTATGACATTAAAATATATTTAGAAAATATGATTTTAAATCATTTAAGCAACTAAACAAAAGGTTCCCAAATATTCTTTAAAAAAATAAAGATTCCTTTTTATAAATAATTTCAATTACCAAATCTAGTTCCAAACCAATACCATGTGTAATCAATACCATGTTTTAAAAAATCGATAAAAAGAATTTGAATAAAATAAAACCAATATTTTCAAATTAGAAATGTTGAAATCCAAACTAGTAGCAAAATTATATAAGAAATACAGATAGTAATCATTAGAAATTCATAAAAATATATAGAGGAAATCCCTAGATATAATCAATTTAATCACACCTATTAGAATATGGTGAATCTTTATAGACAATAACCAATTGGAAACTCTAAACTAATCAACCTGGTCACATGACCAACATAGAACTATCATTTCAAAGGGGTTCCAGAATATCTATGTGGGATTCAAATAAAACTATCACTCAAACCACTAGATGCTTCCCAGGAATACAATGATAATAAAAACCATAATCGAAAAAAAATATATAACCACAATAAACTATAGAGTTCTTGTGAATGGTCTACTAGAGGGGACCACATCCCATGGCCTAATAAACTCAATTTGAACACTGTTTTTGTGTAAGATCCAATAGTGGGTAATTAATCACATGTTCTAGTGGTATCCAGTAATACTTCATGTTTGCCAAAACACACATTTAAATCCATTTCATTAAAAATAGTTTTCCTCCATTAATGAAAGATCATATGAAAAACCGAATTTTCTATAACTAAACCAACTTTACAAACACTTTAAAATATAGTCATGGTCTTCAAAATATCAATGTTTTCAATATTTATTTAAAAAAATTCCAATATATCCACTTATGTTTCACATGAAATGAGTTCCAAAAACAATTTTCATTACATTAAATTTTTCCAACAAGTCCTTTAAATAATTTCACATCAAAACCAACTTTCCAATAGGAAGAGGATGTTCTAACCAAGTCTTTAACTCTTCAAAAACAAAAACATTCACAAATAAATTTCCACATCATTTTTCAAATTCAATATATACCACCACATTTAAATGAAAATTTTGGTATCTTCCATTCCATTTCAAATAAAGAATACTTCTTTGAACTAGTGGAAACATAAAACAACATATGAAAGTCCAAACATGCCCAGAATTTAGAAACATATTTGAATTTAAATTTAATGTGAAATAAGGAAACAACACACCATTAATATATTAGGTAACCACGTTATAAAAGTTATAGGTGGATGTGAGGCGGAACCTTTGAAAAACCACAGTTTTAGGAAGTACCCAATTTCAAAAAAATTTTAAATGGGCCTCAAGTAATATTTTTGGCGCAAATTATGAAATAAAACCATACCCAAGGGAAAATAACGATTCAAAATTTACACCCACTACAACTAAATTTCAAAATATTCTTCACATCACCATTAAAAATTTCAAACACATTTGAGATTCACAACAAAGAAGCTCACATGCCAAAAAACCTATTTCTTTTGGAAATAATAATTCATGACATTCAAACATTCAAATCCCTTTGAAAATATATTAATAACGAAATATGATGAAAATTCTATGTAATATTCTTATAATATGGAATTATTATATGACCACATGCTCTTTTGGCATGTGATTACGAGAAATGGGGAGCCCAGAATGTAATTTTTATCTTATTTTAAGGTATGTTCATTATACGTGCGAGTAGGGTTTACTAAATTTTGAATTGGTGCTCGTATCAAAAATATGAGGGCACTGTTGAACTCAGAGTGCTGGGATTAGACTAGAAATGAATTAACATCTACCGGTATGGTCCGAGCAGAATCCTTATTATTCATACATTTGGAGAAAAATTATAAAATAATTGAAAAGAATTATTTTATTTATTTCTCCTAGTTGAGTGTTGCATGGAGACGCCGCGGTGCAGCGACAAGGCGAAGACTACACACATTAATTGATTTTAAATAATGACTCATTTGAAACTACTATGTTGTTATCTTAATTAATCATTAAATGTGGCTCATTAAAAATGTCTAATTTAATGAGCATCATTAATGAGTTTATCATCACTAGACATTTTTTCTTTTAATAATCTGACATGTGGTGTTTGGGAATTAAACATGGAATATTATCTAATGAAACAACAATGAATCTCCTAACTGATGATGAATGATGAAAGCTGACAAAACATCATCATCTTTTTCAAATCTTGGATATTGATACTAGAAGTGATGATGTCAACGTCACAGACTCCTATGGACAAATGCTTCGGCATCAAACATCAAAGAGGTAGCAGTTTTATTTTTATTTTAAAGTTCATCTCCACTTTTTATTTTTCAATATAAATGATAAAAATGGATCATCCCACGAATAGGTGGACCCACACTTCATGAATCTATACGGGATGGTAACAATATTGTGAATTTATTTATCCAAGATTATGATTATTCTTGTATGTTCAAACAAGACTCCTCGAGCCTGCTCCTTAATTATAAACCTCTATCATGGAGGTCACAAGCCAAAACGAACAAGTCTTGAGAACCAATAATTATGCTTCTTGGGGTTTGTATTCTCAATGTGGTTGTAGTTCGACTCTGGGGCCTGACTAGGGATGGCGGTGACCAGAGAGACCCTTTAGCCCAGACGGGTCAGAGAAAAGACCAACAGAACAACTCTAGTGGCACACATAAGTGAATGTTGGTGTCCTACGGTGGTGTCTATAGTGGTGGAGGAGGAATTCCAAGGTAGTAGGAAGAGGTGTAGGCTAGTTGATGCGGTGCTAGGCGCTGCATGGAGGGAGTGGCATGCATCTGTGATACTGGGGCACCGATGTGTCATGGTCCATAGACCGTGGCAGGAAGGGCCATACGTCAGTGAGGCCAGCTAGAGAGGGATGTGGCTCTAATTCCGTGTATTATCTCGGTGGAACACCACCAGCCCCTCCCCTAAGAGGATCAGTCTAAGGCAGGCGGGCTATGCCGCTAGCTCCCGCAGGCTGGGCTGGACTAGACTGGGTCACTGGGTGACCCAGAGGTCTGGACTCTCGACCATACCAGCTCGGGACTAGTATGGCCTATTTTTCCTAGCCCATTGGCCAAGTCGGAAAAGAATGACCCCGATCCAAATTAGGTCCGGTTGAGTCTGTCTAATTAGAATGGGGTATGTGGGACCCCTCGAGTCAGGACCCATCGCAACCTACCCACTTTTTACTAAAACTCTCATATCATGCAAACCACTTGTCCGATTGGAAATCCATTTGTGGCCTTGGGACCCCTATTCTGAGGTTGATAATTTGAAACTCTTTTTGGTGACGTTCATGAATATAGTGACTGAAAACATTACTTGAGGAGCGGTTCTACCAAGCACGCTATGTATAGAACCCTACAGTTGGATGAGATCCGAAGACTACTCGACGATGTCCCAATTGGAAGTGGATCTATATGAACAAGAAATCACATTGTGGGGAGTGGATCTATGATACCTAATAGTCCTAAAATACTATATATGATGAGTACATTAGTTCATCCTTGGTGGAAGGTGGCTCTGTGTGACCTGGAAGTCCCACGGCGGGGAGAATCTCTGTGTGACCTAGCATACCAATAGCACTAATTGGGGATGTGTATTATACTCATAAGTGATTAGTGGGAAGTGACTCTGTGTTACCTGGTAGGCCCACTATACTCAACAGAGGAAGAGTTCTACAGCAGCCAAGGAGTTTGATGATATGACTGATGAAGCTACAATCACTACTCTTGAATATACCATGTGTGAGTTGCATCTTCACTTTTTGGTATATGGTTATGGTCTTTCTTTGTATTATTACCTCTATCTTATTTTATTGTTGGTGTTATCTTTTTTGTATTACTATTAGACCTTCATTGGTCACAGTGTACCTACCGAGTATTGTTATACTCACCCCTACACTGGCTTCACCTGCAAGTATTGTGTCTAGTGTAGGCTGTCGATGTTTCAATAGAGGTGCTCAGGGGGATGGGAATAATGGATTCTACGACAATGGACTTGGTTTCCTAAGACCATGTGGGGCCCAGTAGAACTGGGTGTCCGTGAGATACTACTTCAGATTCAAGTGTCTTCACTAATCTCACGATCATGTGGGGGTTTCCTTGGATGGACATCAGTGCTTCCTTTTATAGATTTCTATTTTATGTTCCTTGTTGGGTTTGTATCTTGGCCCACTTATGTTCACATGTACATGCACTTAAATTTGATTTAGTGTTATGAATTTTAACCCTATTAGTTTTTTGGGATGTTTTTGGGTGTGTGTGTGTGTGTGTGTAATAGAAATGACTTACTTATTTGCGATGTGCCTTTTCTGTGATAGAGGACAGCCCCTGTCCTATAAAATGTAGGCTTGGGGTAATCACAGAATGGGCCCCGGAGGATGGGCCATTATAATTTTGTATTAGAGGGAGGTATAAACCACCTCAAAAACTAGGAGTTTGTGTTTTGTTTTGGGGAAATGATGTTAAGTGTTTCAAGTCTGACTTCCTAATTCAGGGAGTCCAGTATTGGTACAGAAGCATACATATCAATACACCAAGACCTTAAATTATTCTTTTCGATTATATAAAGGAAATAACTAGTTTCATAAGTGACTCATTATGTTATTTTGAATAAATGTCAGCTCACAATGTATTACATTGTAACCATTGTTGATCTTGATCTATCTCATGATTCTTTCACCTGGAAGCCCGACCAAGATCTCGATACTAGGTCGTGAGGACAGCCCACCTTGCGACGAGGAATACATTCATGGACATGTTCTAGAGTTGGCCCCTACAGTTGGTGTTCCAATGGTACCACCACCCAATGGTCATCATATAATTCAATCATTTCTTGTTGATTATGTGCATAGACTCAGTGCCTTGAACATGCTTTAGAGATTTAGGCCTCCCAGGTCAAGGGTAGAGGGAGATCCCCATGCCATTGAGCACTACATAGAGGCAGTGACATGGGTCTTACGCTTAGTCGGGACACTACCTGATGAGATGATGATCTTGGAAGAAATACTTTTGCAAGGATCAGAAAGGGAGATGGTGTAGCTTTTCCACCAAGATGCACGATGAGGTGACCCTTTCCTAGATAGACTTCAAGTAGCTTTTTCAGGAGGATTTTTCCCCATGAACATGTGCTTTATGTGCATTCAAGAGATGTTTCACAAACAATAGGAAACATGATGGTAGTCATGTACTCAATGATGTTAACCGATCTATGTCACTACTCCACAGACATGCTGCATGAACATTTCTGTAGGTCTTGAGCCTTTGTGCAGGGACTCAGGTGTGAGTTCATGGCATCAGTGTGGTCTCTCAGCAATTGTACCCATGTTGGGGTACTGGAGTGAGCCCCTCTTATCGAGAGCATCATGGCGGAGAAAGCGGTAAAAAATAGATCTGCCATTAGACCCTAGCTGGTAGAGTATTAGGAAGGAAGGAGGCAACAGATATGCGGGCCCTAGTAGTCCAGGACTTTCAGAGGATGACCCTAGGACTCATAGTTGGCAGTGCATGACTCCTAGTCTAGGCTGAGTCACCAGGGAGTCATGAAGGGCATTTGGTGTAGCGGGCATGGAAACATGGAACATGACCCCCTGATCAACCATAAAGATGGCCAATATTGTAACACACAAAAATTTTATAGTACATTATTTCTTGAAATTAATTCAATAACTTGCACTACACGCAACACTAAGTTCAAGCGCACACCGACATACCAAAATAGCCTTCCAAAGTGGTTATGAATAGTATTAACTGCATTCTGAACTTCATATAATCCTTATAATTTTAGAATTCATATTATTAGTTTCTTAGACAAAATGTAAGAACGGATACATTTTTCAGATAAAAGAAGTATTTTTCAAAAAATGCAATTTTACCACCTTTAAATAGAGGACCCCTTTAAATTCCAATATATGAACCTTTTATATATTCAATTTTTCAAAATAATCTTCTTCATTATAATCGGGACATAATAACTTAGTTTCAATAATTTTTTGGTGTTTTTTGTTAACATTCTGATTTGGGAGAATAGTAAAAAATACTTTTTTAACTGAAAACATCTTTTTCAATCAAAATAATTTAGAGGGTTCATTTATAAATATTAATGGTTTCGAAGTATAAATAGATTATATTTTTACAATTTAATTCAATTCTGTCCATTGTAAGTAATTTTACATTGAAATTGGACAAAAACAAGTGTCAAACATTTGATAGTTATTATTTCTTAAAAATACCCCTTTTGGTTTTGACAAAAAGAATTAATTTTAAATTTATAAATGAATCTTCTATAGTTTGAATTTTGTAAAATAGACATAATTTTTGGATTCTAAATATCAAAATTATCCTAGGGTGAATTTTTGGTATTTTTCTAAAAACCTTCAATTTTTGAGGATTAGTGAAAAATACTAAGTTATAGTTTAAAATAAGCTTTTTATTTAAATAATTATTTATTTTAATTCAATATATTTTAATTAAAAATATATAAATAATACTTATATATATTCAATGTAATTCATTGGAGTTAGTTTATAATTATTTTAGATATATAAAAATTTTATTGAACTTTTCACCGTCTTTTACCAACTTCCTAGGAGAATTTTCAAATACACATAAAACATAATTTTACTACTTCTATGAGTGTAATTTAAAAAATCCGAGTGCTATAGCTAAACACATTAAGTAAAATTTGATTCAATGAGATGAAAATAATATTTGGTGAATAGTAACTTGTGACTTTTATTTACCACGATTAAAGGTAAATATGGTAATTCAAGGTAAAATGAATATTGCAATAATTCATAATTACCTTAACACATGTCCTAACATTATTGGATGATTAATGGCCGACCATGGGTTTCCATGGGTCGATTTTTGGACCCCATGGAGCAACTTATGAATGATAATGACACTTTAGACTAATTAAAATAAAGTAAAGAAAAAATTGACATAAACAAAAAATATTTAGTCATTAATTTTTATATGGTGTTATATAAGTAATATTTTTGAATTTAAATATTATTTGGAAATATAAATAAATTTCCTAAATGATGGTATTTTTTTAGTAATTGTTTGGAAATATATTTAAATTTATTAATGACACAATGATGATTCAATAATTACCTTCTTAATGAAAAATCAAATAAATGGTATTATAAATATTAAAATAAATATAATTTAAAGTTTTTATGACATCCACGAATTTTCTAGGTAAATAAAAAATGTCAGGGCTGATTTAATATATATTTTTAGAAGTAATCCAGTTGTGATGACTTTCACAAAATCAAAATACCAAATAGTTTCAATATTGACATAAATTAATATTAAAAACAAATACTATATTATTAGTTGATATTATATTCATAAAAATACAAGGTTTGGAAAAATGGCTTAAATAATATTTTATATGTCATTAATGAGCCACTTTATGTTATATTGGATGTTTAGAGTATCTTTTTTCACCATATAGAGTAAGAATACAAGAAGACACGATAAAAGTTAAACTATATAACTAAGAGTTTAATCTAAAAGATAAGGTTAAAATGGTAACCTAAACTTCTCTACAACCTATTGGTTGAGCGTATTTTGACCCATAACCACCTAAGGCTCGAAATAATTTCATATTGAACCATTATAAACTGAATATGATTGTATAATAAATTAATAATTTAATCTTTTCCTAAAGTGACCCTCACCCCTCTTATAGAAGGGCTCTTCCCCTTCTCACAAAATCACACCTCCAAAACCATTTGGATCTGCCAAACCATGCCCAAATAACCTCCCAAAAATCGTAAATTCATCATAGAGGCCTTCCTTTGGTCATAAAGTCAACTTAAGGATACCTTTTGATCAAATCAAAAGGAAGAACCCGAAGAAGAGTTAATGATTTCACCAGCCTCTTTGAAGTTCTCTTATTCTTCCACTTACTCATTCTTTTTTGTTTCCATTATAAAATACTAAATCTAGTCTATTATATATAATGTGAAGTTATTATAAATATTTCACAATGATATACGTTATTCTACCCATCTTATGAATGATAATGTCACCATGTGTGCACACATAATGTTTATTGTCTCCACGCCGTGGTGTAATTTTTTTTCGACACTACGTTTTTTGGATGGATATAATGATGCATAATATGTATATAAATAATTAAAATAAAATTCAAATGTCTCTTTAATATTAATATAACATCAAATTCCATGCCTTTATGGAAATGATATTGTCAATCGTGCATATGTACAGATTACCGTCTCCACGACACGATGAGATTCATTTCAACGATCACCATTCGTCGACGATTGTAAAAATATATATTACTAATAAGTATGTAATATATGACATAATAATTATACTGGATATATATATATATTTATATATATATATACTTATATATATCTTTTTCAGTAAGTTCCGTTCAATACGATATAAAAATTGAAACATCGTTTATGCATACGTACGGACTACCATCTCATTAAACAGTGTTTTTCCTTTCATATATATGTCTATTATAAATATTTATATTACAAATATATATTATATATAATTCATGTTTTTATTATGGAAGTATTTAAATCATGGTCTATGTGATACAATCAAGAGTAACAAGTTAAAACACCTATAATAAAGTAAGCGATTAAAACCCGAAATGTTTATTTAACATGGATATTATTATTAAATGGGTATTATAAAGACATTAATGAATCATGTATGATATCATAAATACTAATATGGTTTTGGTATACTTTAATAACATACTATGATTATCATACAGGAGGTTAAATGTACCTTCAACGAAAGGAATGTTCAAGGTAAGGGGTTTTCATCTCACTCCTTATTCCTATGAGATTGACGCCATATTGCCACTATTACCTTTTTTGTGGTGTATTTACTACACATAATTTTATTATTTGTGTGATACATTTTAATTTATGTGTATGTACATATTCATTGTATGATACTTATTTCAAAGGGTGTATGTTTCGTAAGTTACCAAATTGGTAAAGGTTAATTTCAAAGTCTCTTTATTATTCGAGGTTGTTTTTACGTAAGTATCTACTGGGACATATTTATTATCCATGTCCATATTTCATAAAATAGTTTTCAAAGGGATTATTGTAAGTTACTTTTTACTAAAACATAATTTTAAATGTTTTAATGATTTATTCTTCCAAACCATTATCATTAATGTCCATGTTTTAAAAATGGTTTTAAGGATTTATTTAAATGAAGATGAATGTTTTAAAATGTTAATTACTTCCAAATGTTTCAAAGTTGTATGAGAAACATTGATTCAAAATTTATTTAATGTCTTCCTTCATAAATTGTGTGACTTTTATATGATTTCATTAAAAAGGGATATTTTCCTCAAAGTGTTTTACAAATCATTTTCATCGAAGTAAAAATCCATTAATGGATTTTAAACCTGTTTGAAGTTGATTTATTATGATACAAATCTTCTGTATTTTATTGAAGGTTTTAGTAATATTTTTGACTATGGATGTGTTATTTTTACATCATTAATGGTTTATGGGAAATTTATTTACATTTCATATGCCAGTTTTAATAAGAATTTTTATGATATGTCTAAAAATTTTCATATGAGAAATGAATTGGACTCTGTAAGGGATGGGTGGAGCCCGCTATAGCTCATCGATGAATCGGTTGGTCTCATGAGACAATATAGTGTCTTGGCACATGGCCATGACAAAAAAAGTTGTTGTAGTCTTAGCATGAAGCATTGATTATGTATTAATGATGTTCGGTGTTATAGATTCGGCCATTATGAAATTAGTTATTACATGTGATTACTCGACTAGAAGAATATCCATGTGCATGTTTATATGGTGATTTTTGATTTTTTTTTCATATTATGTTCAAGTTTATGTTTAAAAAGTTTGTTGTTTTTTTCACGCATCTTGCCTTAAATGTTTATAGCTTCCTCTAAATCATTTACCCTTACTGAGCATCTGAGCTCACCCCTTTCTTAAGTTTTATTTTCCAAGGATTCCATGAAGTGTATTATGATTTATAGGTAGGGTTAAGATTGGGGATTAATGGAGTTTTCAATGGATCATTTATGTTGTTTTTTTTCTAATGTGTAATGTAACATTCATGTATATAATCTATTTTCCAATACTGCTGAAGTGATTGGTTCGTCAGAACTTGATTCCTTATAATCATGCCAATGTATTAAAATAATGCACCGACTCTGGGTAATTGGGTTCAGGGCGTTACAGTTGGTATCAGAGAAAGTTTAGAAATAACCTTAGAAACTAGATTTATATAAACTCTAATTAGATCACATTACCCTAAGATATACTTTGAGGATTAGTATAGAAGAACTTACTAGAATTTTGGTAATGTAGAGATTTGGTGTGTTTTCCAAGAAAATCCATCCATGTCTAGATACGAGCAGGTAGAGGCGGCTCTGGAATTGATGTACCTAGAGGTAAAACCTAAAAAAACCGATTTGATCTAGACTTGAAAGAGAACTAGTGCACAAAAATGGGCCTTGCTATGCTCTTGGTTACCACACTCTTGGGGGACATGCATTGGATAATTCTCATTTTCTTTACAAATAATTAAGAATGATTTACAAGTATATATCTCCTCAAAGAAAATATTTTTATGGATTATATCCATAAACTATTGAATTTATGTTAGGTGTTTTACAAGTTTTGAATTATTTATTGCAATTCATAAACTGACCTAGAGTATGCCCTAGTTGAGAAATGGCTCCCAGTAGAAGGAATGTGAACTCCATTAATACGTATGATTCAAAGAGTATGGAGGATCATATAATTTTCTATATTAAGACAACATTTAGAAGAGAAATAGTCTCCCATGTATTCTCAATAAATGAAGAAATAATTTCATGTGTTAATAAGATATATCAATAATTCTCTACATCCTATTGCTTTGAAGGGAAGCAAGATAAGAAAAGGGTGAAAGAGAGAAAGATGGATAAAGGGAAGAGAAAAAAAGATTTTCCCATATGTGATAACTATTGAAAGAATCATCCTGTTAAATGATTGAATGGAATGTGGTGTGTTATTAGTGTGGAGAAAAAAAGACACCAAGTACATGACTACAAGGGTATGAAAAATGATTCAAATGTACAATGCTTCATTTTCAAGGTGTTTGGACACTATGTGAATCAATATCCCAATCATCAGAATATACCGCAATTGATGTTGTTGGATTATAATCAAGTTATTATACTACCTCAGATGAAGAGGAATGACTAGTGTTATTATTTTTTTATTAAATAATTATTTCTTTTTAGTGTTGTACCCCCAATATACTAGTTATATTAACTATGGAGTTAAATAAGAATTGTACTGTAGTACTATTTTATTGAGGAATTAAGAATATATGGTTTTATGAAAAGTGACATAATAATAATCTATGCCTTTTGGAAAATAAATGGTTTCAGGAAACGTAATCATTAATATGGTAATGATAATGAGGTAGTGATTTCAGAATAATAGATGGTTGATTTTGGTAATTCAGGATGTTGCAGTGTTGTAAAAAATACATGATGAAGGCATTCAAATGTTATTACCTAGAAAAAAGGATCCTCATTGTGTTTAACTTCCTTATAAATTTTGGAATGAGAGTTTGGATATAAGTATTTCATATTAGTCTAAAGGATGGAATAGATTATGTTTGAAATTGGATACTATTGTTAAGGTTATTTTTGGATTGTTATAAAAAGGACAACCCAGAAGTCGGGTGACAACTAGTCGAGTTCGGCAAGGCCGCGAAACATGAACCCATAACCGAAGAGCGACAATGGTGCATCACCTATGACTAGACTAAGTGATGTACTTGTTTGTATAATTTAGTTATTTTAAAATAGTCTAACAAATGAATTATAAATTAATTATTTTTGGTACCTTATACGATTTAGGTAAATATATATATTTTTAAACCAATTTGATTGAAAGATGAGTTTGTGGTAGGAATTAGTTGAAGGTTGAAACTCTACTTTTATAGTATATATATATATATATATTTATATATATATCATCTCTTATTCTATGAAAAATATTCTTAAACATTAGGTAAGACATCTTAAAACTAAATATATGTTATCCTAATAACTTATGTTTTATTGAACCGGCGATATTTTAAATCATCATAGATTTATGTATTTGAGGACCTCAATTCTACAATTTTCTGTGAGTGATGACCTCAATAACTCCCTATAAATATTTACATTTTCCTCCAAATATGTGTCTCTAATTTCAACCAATGTTCTTCTAATCGACATCATAATTTGAGGGTGACTTTTTCATTCCCCTTTTTTTATTATTAAGACATAATTTTATTAACCCAATTTCCGATGTGGGTTTTCCCATGAAGGTGTCTTCTATTTTCATCCTTTTAATTTTTAAGAACAATTTAAAATTACGTGGATGAAATTTATGGTAAGAGTGAATAATGTTACACCAAAATATTTCATAGTACATTATTTCTTCAAATTAATTCAATAACTTGCACAACACGCAACACTGAGATCAAGCACACCACGACATACCAATCTAGCTGTTCAAAAGTGGTTAGGAATAGTATTAACTGAATTTTGATCTATATATATTTTTAATAATTTAAGAATCCATATTATGAGTTTCTAAGACATAATGTACGAAAAAATACATTTTTTTTCAGATAAAAGAAGTATTTTTCAAAAAATTCAATTTTATCGGATTTTAATGGCGAACCATTTTTAAATCCAATATTTGAAACTTTTATATATTCAATTTGAAAAATAATCTTCTATGTTAGAATCAAGAAATAATAATTTAGTTTCAATAAATTTTTTGTGTTATCTGATAACATTCATATTTGGGTGAATAGTGAAAATTACAATATTTTAACGGATAAAAACATTTTTAATCAAAACAATTATAGTGTTAAATTATACATTTTAATGGTTTTGAAGTATAAATAGATTATATTTTTACCATTTAATAAAATTCTAGGCATTTTATGTAATTTTACATTGAAATTGGACATAAACAATTGTCAATCTTTTGGTATCTATCATTTCTTAAAAATACATCATTTGGTTTTGACAAGGATAATTAATTTTAAATTTATAAATGAATCTTATATGTTTTGAATTCAGTAAAAAAGACATCATTTTTGTACTCGGAATATCAAAATTAGCCATGGGTGAATTTTTGTAATTTTATAAAAAATTCAATTTTTTATGAATAGTTAAAAACACTGAGTTATTGTTTAAAACTAGCTTTTTATTTAGATAATTATTTATTTTATTTAAATTTAATTTAAGTAAAAATAGATACAAAATACCTAAATAAATTCAATTTAATTCATTTGAGTCAGTTTATAATATTTTTAGATACATAAAAAGTTTATTGAACCATTCACCGTCTAATACCCAATTCCTAAGAGAATTTGGAAATTCACATAAAACATAATTTTACCGCTTCTATGAGTGGAATTTAAAAAATTCTAGAGACATAGTTAACCTTATTAAGTAAAATGTGGTTCAATGAGAGTAAAATAAGTTTTGGTGAATAGTAACTTTTGACTTTTATTTACCGTAGTTAAAGGTAAATAGGGTAATTCAAGGTAAAAAGAATATTGTAATAATTCAAAATTACCTTAACACATGTACTAACATTATTTTATGAGTATTGGAAGACCATTAGCATACTTGGGTCACTTTTGGGACCATATGGAGCCAGTTATGAATGATAATGACACTTTAGACTTATTAATTTAATGTAAACACAAAATGGACATAAACAAAAATCCATTAGTAATTAATTTTTATATGGAATTATATAATTAATAATTATGACTATAATAATTATTTGGAAATATAATAAGATTTCCTACATCATGGTATTTTGTTTATAATTTTTAGACACTATATAATTAAATTTATTTATGGCACAATGATGATGCAATAATTAACTTATAATGAAAGAATCAGATAAATAGTATTTTAAATATTAGAATAAATATAATTTCAAATATTTTATGACATCCACTAATTTTCAAGGTGAATATGATATTTTAGAGACTGACTCAATTTATCTTTTTTTAAGTAATCAAGATTTTAGGACTTTCACAAAAAACAAAATACCCAATAGTGTCGAAATTATCCTAAATTAATATTAAAAAAAATACTATATTATTTGTTGGTAGTATATTAATAAAAATTTAAATTTCCACCAAAGGGATTAAATAATATTATATATGTCATTAATTAGCCAATTGAGGTTCTGTTGAATGTTTAGAGTAAATTTATTAACCATATAGAGTAAGAATACAAGACGACACTGTAAAAGTTAAACAATTTAACATAGAGTTAAATCTAAAAGATAAGGTTAATATGGTAACCTAAACTGGTCTAAAACCTATTTTTTGAGTGTCTTTAGACCCATAACCACCTAAGGATCTAAATAATTTCATTTCTAACCATTATAAACCGAATATGATTGTATAATAAATTAATACTTTATCTTTTCCTAATGTGACCCTCACCCCTCTTATAAATGGGAACTTCCCCTTCTCTCAAAATCACACCTACAATTCCATTTGGTTCAGCCATACCCTACCCAAGTGTCCTCCAAAATATCATAAATACAACCTAGAGGCCTTCCTTTGGACATAAAGACAACTTAAGGATCCATTTTGATCAAATCAAAAGGAAGAACCCGAAGAGGAGGTAATGATTTCACCACCCTCTTTCATGTTTTCTTATTATTCCACTTACTCTTTACTTGTTGTTCCATTATAAAATAATAACTCTAGTTTCATCTATATACTGTGATGTTATTATAAATATGGAACAACTATATTCTTTATTCTACCCATCTTATGATTGATAATGTCACCATGCTTGCGTACGTACGGCTTACCATATCCACGTTGTGGTATAATTTTTTATTCAACACTGTGTTATTTGGATGGATATAATGATGAGGAATATGTATATAAAAAATGTAAATAACATGCTGATCATTTTGTAAATATAATATACCATCCAATTACACACCATTAAGGAAATGGTATTGTCGCTCGTGCGTACGTACGGATTACTGTCTCCATGACGTGATGAGATTCATTTCCACTATCACCATTCATGGATGATTATAAAAATATATATTACTATTAAGTATGTAATATATGACATAATAATGATACTGGAGATATATATATTTAATATATATGTACTTACATATATCTTATTCACTTAGTTCTATTCAATACGATATGAAAACGGAAACATCATTTATTCGTACGTATGGACTACAGTCTCAATAAATAATGATTTTCATTTCACATATTTGTCTGTAATAAAAATTTATATTCTAAATATATATGATATATAAATCATGTTTTATATTCTGGAAGTATTTAAATCCTGATCGAAGTGATTCAATCAGGAGTAATAAGTTAAAACACATTCGATAAAGAAAGCGATTATTACCCGAAATGTTAATTTAACATGAACATTATTATTAAATGGGTATTATAAAGTCATTAATGAATCAAGTATGATATCATAAATAATAATATTATTCTGGTATACTTTAATAACATTCTACGATCTTCATACATGAGGTTAAATGTACCCTTGACTAAAGGAAAGTGCAAGGTAAGGGGTTTTCATCTCACTCTTTATTCCTGTGAGATTCAAGCCATATTGCCACTATTACCTTTTTTGTGGTGCATGTACTTCCCATAATTGTATTCTTTGTGTAATAAGTTTATGTGTATTTACATATTCATTGTATGATACTTCTTTCATAGGGTGTATGTTTCGTATGTTACCAAATTGGTAAGGGTTAATTTCACAATCTCTTTATTATCCGAGTTTGTTTTTATGTATGTATATACTGGGACATATTTATTATCCACGTCCATGTTTCATAAAATAGTTCTCAAAGGAATTAATTTAAGGTACTTTTTACTAAAACAAAATTTTAAATGTTTTACATATTTATTCTTCTAAACCATTATCATTAATGTACATGTCTTCAAAAATGGTTTTAAGGATTTATTTAAATGGACATGAATGATTAAAAATGTTAATTACTTTCGAAAAATTCAAAGTGTTATGGGACACTTTGATTCCAAAATGTATTCAAATGTATTCCTTTCTAAATTTTGTGACTATTAAATGTTTTTAGAAAAAATCTATATTTCTCTCAAATAGTTTTACAAATCATTTTCATCTATATCAAAATCCTTTAATGGATTTTAAACTTGTTTGAAGTTGATTTGTTATGATACAAATATTCTATATTGTATTAATGTTTTTTTTGATATTTTTGACCATGGATGTGTTATTTTTATACCATTCATGGTTTATGGGTATAGTATTGACATTATGTATGCCAATTTTAATACGAATGTTTATGTTATGTTTAAACCTTTTCATATGAAGAATGCATTAGACATAGTAAGTGATGAGTACGAGTATGTCTTTCTTGAGAATGTTTCCAGAAAACTCTTCGCAATGAGGTAGACTATTTCCTCAACTTTTACCCCATAAAGATATTGATATCCACACTAGCATATCATATTAGTCCCATAGAGATTCACAAGCTAAGGGTGCATCTAGAGGACTTGCAGGAGAAGTGGTTCATAAGACCCAGTGTTTTAAAATGAGAAACCCCCTTTTATTTTTTCAAAGATGTAAGATGGGAGATTCAGGTTTTACATGGAATTATGGTTCTTGAAATAAGTGACTATGAAGAAAAAGTTTCCATATCCAAGAATTGAGGACCTCTTCAACTAGATAATGGGAGTGAAGTGGTTCACAAAGATGGACATCAGATCAGGCTATCACTAATATTGGGAACATGATGATGATTCACCTATGAAAGATTTCTAGTGATATTATGGCCATAATTAGTTCCTGACGATGCATATTGTTATGACCAACTCCCCAATAGTTTTCATGGGCCTCATGAAAAGGATCTTACAACCTTTTATAGAATGGTTCATTTTTGTCTTCCTTGAAGACATCTTGGTGTACTCAGTGTCGGAGGAGGAGCACACTACACACTTGGGGGTAGTATATGATACACTCTGAGAGAACCAGATTTATGGTAATCTCTCAAAGTTCATGTTTTGGATTTAGGAGTTCCACCATCTAGGACATTTCAACTCAGAGGCTGGTGTTGGAGTAGACCAAAAGAAGATAGTGGGCGTGCTTTCTTGGGAGACACCCAGAAGAGTGAGTGAGGTTTATAACTTATTAGGTTCTGAAGGTTACTATCAAAGGTTTGTACACAACCTTTCCAGTGTTAAATAACCCTTAATAAACATGACACAGAAGGTAAATCCCTTCGCGTTGACAGAGAAATGTCCGTAGAGTTTCCATGAGCTGAGGCGAAGACTAACTAGTTCACCCATCATGATACTACCAGAGGAGGTTGTTGGGTATGTAGTTTATTGGGATGAATCAGAGACTGAACTAGTTTGTGTCATGATGTTGTAGAATTTTGTGATCGCATACGACTCATGAATGTTCTAGAAGAATTAGTAGAGCTACGTGACCCATGACATGGAGTTACCAGTAGTGGTCTTTGGATTGAAGTTGAGAAGCCCCTACATAATGGGTGAACAATTTATAGTTTTCTCTGACCATAATTGTATCAAGTTTACATTCCCATAGAAGGACCTAAACAAGATATAATGGAGATTTCTAGAGATACTCCATGACTATGTCCTTGAGATAGTATATACTCCTAGGAAGGTGAATGTGGTTGCAGACACACTTAGTATGAGGACTGGTTTGCAGCTGGTGAGTGAGGTGATGAGGTTGATATATGCAATGCCGATATCATTTGTTGATGATATGATGCATATATCCTTTTTGGAAGTTGTGATGCAGATATCCTTTTTCGATAATGATGAAGGATAATTCCTTCCATCTAAGACTGTTACTCCCACTCCTACACCTAATTAGCGAGGTACAACTGTTGGATGTTGACTGTGAGTCCCGACGTGCTCACATATCCTCATGATGGGCTCCTGATGGATATTAGATAGTTGATGAGCACACCATCTTTTCTATATGGTTAATTGTAGTACCGGTGACATTTCTTGATGTAGCACCCTAAGCTTTTATGGTACAATTCTCTTTTAATAATACAATAGCGTGTGTTGTACGCAACTTCGAGTTCTAACACAAACCACAACCAATCAAACTAGCCATTATGAATAGTAATACCCACTGTTTGAAAATTCATATATTTTATCCTTCAAAATGGACTTCATTTTAAGATTTGGAATAACGAAATTATCCTAGGGTGAAATTTTGGTATTTTACTGAAAACATTCAATTTTATATGAATAGTGAAAAAACACTATGTTATAGTTTAAAATCGAATTTTTATTTAAATAATTAATTATTTTATTTAAATTTAATTATGGTAAAAATAGATACATAATACTTATATATGTTTAACATAATTCATTGGAGTTAGTTCAGAATAATTTTAGATATATAAAAATTTTATTGAACATTTCACCTTCTTTTACCCACCTCCTAAGAGAATTTTCAAATTCAGATAAAAAGTAATTTTACCGCTTCTATGAGTGTAATTTCGAAAATACGAGAGAAACCTTTAATATCATTGTCTAAATTGTGGTTCAATGAGATGAAAATATTTTTGGAGAATAGTAACTTTTTACTTTTATTTACCATAGTTAAAAGTAAATTGGGTAATTAAGGGTTACAATGATATTAATATTACCCTAGCACATGTCCTAATTATATTGGAAAATTGTATCTTGACCATAAACAACCATCGGAATAAAATATTATCATTTAGGTCCACTTGGATTAGATTAAGAAATTTATTATTATTTAATTCAAAGAAGAGTTAAAAGAGTTAAAATCAGTGTTTAATAAATAAAACATTTTTAATATAGGTTTATACAAAAGATAAATTCGATTGTAAATATTCATTATAAAGATAAAATTCTTTCCTACATAATGGTATTTTATTTATAATTTTTAGATATTAAATAATTTTATTTATTTATTACACAATGGTGATGCAGTAATTACATAATTAATGAAATATTAAAATAATTGAAACTATAAATATCCAAATAAATGTAATTTAATACTTTTTATGAATTAAAATAATTTTCTAGGTTAATATATCATATTATGATTGGTTATATTAATCTTTTTTATGTAATATTTCTGTTATACATTTATCAAAAAAATACCCAATAGTACCAAAATTGACATAAAAGAGTTTTTAAAAAAATATTATATTATTAATTTATATTATATTCCTAAAAATCTGAGGTTCGGACAAAGGACATATATCATGATATGTGTATCATTAATGGACAACTTGGGGGTCTCTTGGATATATATAGTAAGTTTATTTACATTATAATATAAAAATACAAAGTGACATGGAAAATGTCAAACTTATTAACTAAGAGCTAAAACTAAAAGATAATGTTAATATAGTGACACAAACCTGTCTAAAACCTATTGGTTGAATGGTTTTAGACCTATCCCAATATTAACATTTTAATAATCTACTTTGGAGTCATTTGAAACCGAATATGAATTTATTATAAAATAATACTTCTAGCTTTTCCAAAGGTGCCCCTCACCCCTCTTATAAAAGGGCACTCCCCCTTCTCTCCATTTCACACCATAAAAGAATTTTGGTTTGGTAAAACCCTGCCCAAATACACTATCAACATCGCTAAATTCATCCTAGAGGAATTAGTTTGATCAGAAAGCCAATCTAAGGAGCCCTTTTGATCAAATCAAAATGAAGAACCCATAGTAGAGGTAATGTTTTCACCACCCTCTTTCAAGTTCCTTTCTCCTTCAACTTCATCTTTCATTGTTATTTCTATTATAAAATAATAAGTCCAGAATATTCTATATACTGTGATGTTATTATAAATATGGACCAACCAAATTCCTTATACTATCCATCCCTTGAAAGACATGTCACCATACGAGCGTACGTACGGCCTACCGTCTCCACGTCGTGGTGTAATTGTTATTCAATATATTACTATTTAGATGGGTATAATAATGATGTATAATTAATTTAAATAATAAATATAACATGATAATTATTATTTATATATGATATAACATCCAATTATATATCATTTTAATATCAAAAAATGATATTGTCCCTCGTGCGTACGTACGAACTAACATCTCCACGAACACGATGAGACTCATTCCCCATCGTATCCATTCAAGTCTAATTCTCAATAGATGATTAAAAATAATTTTTAAGGACATGATATCATTCTGGATATTAATAATATACAACCTATCCATAACAAACATGGATTTTGTAACGAAACATATAAAAGAAAACTAGTATGTTAACACCCGAAACAACGATAATACAGAGATATTATTAACAAAGCAGTGTTAAAAGATAATATATTATATCTTATTAATATATATGATTCTTGTATAACAGAATAAAAATTATTTCACCATTATACAAGAGTTTAACCTACCCTCAACCATGGAAAAGTACAAGGTAAGAGTTTATTTCACAATCTCTTCATTATCCGAGGTTTTTTATATGTAATTATCTACTGGAACCTCATTATCATCCACATCCATGTTTCTCAAAAATGTATTAAAAATCATTCTTAATATTTTAAAGACTATGGGGAAAAGTCATGTATACCCTTGTTAACTTTTTATAAGATTTTTATAAAGTAATATTTCTATCATTCTCCAAACAAGGTCCCTTTTAACCTTTTCGACAGAATTACGGTAAGAATGTTTTTTAAACTTATATGGCAGGTGCTGCTATTTTCAACTGTTATAAAATCATCAATGCTTCCCATACAAGTTTATAAGAAAATTTTCAAATTAAATGTTATATTTTATAATTATGTGACTTTTAAATGATTTCAACAAAAGAGATATTTCTCTCAAATAGTTTTAATTTCATCTATGTCAACTTCCTTTGATGGATTTTAATCTCATTTGAAGTTGATTTATTGTAATACAAAATATACATATTTTATTGATGGTTTTGTGATATGTTTGATTGTGGATGTTTTTTCTTATACCATTCATGGATTATGAAGAACATATTGACATTTTGTATTCTAGTTTTAATACATATATTTATGTTATGTTTAAACCTATTTATATGAGGAATGCATTGGACTTAATATGTGACGGGTGGAGCCCGCTATATATCCTCAACGCATCGGTATGTCTCATGAGACAAACTAGTTTCTTGGCACAAGGCCTTGATAAAATATTATTTGTATTCTTGGCACAAGGCCTTGACTATGTGGTTATGATAGTCTGGAATTATTCATTCCATCATTATGAAAGTGTTTATTGATATTGCATGTGATTATTCGAATAGAAGAATATCCATGTGAATAAGTAAATGGAATCACTTCATTTTATTTCTTCCATATTATGATGAAGTTCATGTTTAAATGGCTTTTGTTTTAGTTATACATTTCCTAAAATGCTTGGGCTTATTTATGATGTTTCTGCTATATTGTTATCCTTACTGGGCATTTGAGCTCACCCCTTTCTATGTTTTATTTTTTGGAGGATGTGAATAAGTATTTTATGAATGACCTGAGGGGATAGTTTAAGTGGATATGAGTATGGAGACAAGATGTTGTTTTAGTTTTCACTTTATGATGTAAGGTAAACTTTATGAAAGTATCTAGTTATTCCAAGGCTACTAAACTAATCGGTCTTTTGAGATTTGATCTTTCTTATGATCAACCCAATGTTATGTAATAATGCACCAACTCTGGGTAACTAGGGTCAGGATGTTACAATGGAGGTGGATTTGAGAGAGTTTTATACATCCCCATTGGTGGTACATCCTAGAGTGGAAATGATGTACCAAGACCTCTGATGTCAGTACTGGTTGTCGGGGATTAAGAGTGCAGTGGCCGAGTTCATTTCACGACGCCTCACATGTCATCAAGTGAAGGCTAAGAATCTAGATTCAGTAGTATTAAACCAGCGAGATGAGGTACAAGGGAGTAAATGGGATGGTATCTCTTAGGAAACACTGACAGGGTTACCATATACATTCAGGGCCCATGATTCTAACAGGGTGATCATTGACCGACTCACAAGGTCAGCTCACATCCAACCCATCCGGGAGCAGGGAATGGTAGAGGGATTGTGATGTCTCTATGTTCAGAAGATAGTGCGACTCCCTAGAAGATCATCTCAAACCATGATGTACAGTTTACCTTCCAGCTGTGGATGGAATTACAAGTGGTTTTTGGGAAAAAACTACATCTGAGAACAATATTTCATCCCCATATGGATGGTCAGAGATTGTGGACCCTCTATTACATTGATTAAATGGTCCATGATTTCATCCGTAACATTGGTCTTTTTAGGAAGGACCCCTTTTATGGTGTATTTTTTAAACAAAAACAGATATCACTCCACCATCGGCATGTCACCATTTGAGGCCTTCTATGGGAAGACATGCAGATCACACCAATGCTGGAAAGATAGAAGGGAGTCAGAATTCAAGGGTCTAGAGATTGTATTGGCTACCACTAAAAAGGTTAAGATCATCTTGGAGCAGTTGTGGACTACACAGAGTAGGTAGAATACTTATTATGACATAAGATAGAGAACCATTGAGTTTAGGAGGGGAGACCATGTGTTCCTTCGGGTCTCACCTTGAGGAGGATTGTGATTATTTGACAAGATATCTTGGAGGTTCATCAAACCTTTTCAGATCCTGAGAAAAGTAAGAGGGTTTGCATACCACCTAGCCTTTCCCCCATAGATTCACCAGGGGCATGATGTTTACCTTGTGTGACAACTAAGGAGGTATGCTCATGATTTATCACCCATCATTAATTTGGGAAAGATGGAAATTTATGATGGGGTGCCGTTAGCAGATATCATGGTGGGTATAGAGGATCGATAAGAGAGGGTCCTATGAGGGTGGTCAATTCTTCTAGTGCGATATCGCTGGAAGCATGGGAATCTCCTAGAGAGCTCATGGATGTCAGAGACCAAAATTCATCCTAAGAACCCCCCTCTGTTTGTTTAGTTCTAGTTTTCTGTTTTGCAGATGTAAATCTGTATAGTGGGGAGAATTTAATGTCTCAAAAATTTGGATTATTTATTTATTATATAGAACTATTCTAAGACCACCCGCTATGATGAAAAATGATTCTGAGGCGCAGAGAGCCTGTAATAGAATTTTAAACATTTTTAAGGTATATACAGTAAACATGTGAGTGAGTTTTTCTATATTTTGAATACGTACTCAGATAAAAAAACTGAGGGCACCGTTGATCTCGGAGATCCGGGATTCTCCTAGAAATGACATAACATTGGCCAACAAGGGCTGATTAGAAAAGTAATTTTTCGTACATTTTGAGAAAAACAATGAAATAAATTAAAAGAATTATTTTATTTATTTATCACTGATGAGTGGCAGATGATGACACTACATTGAATCGAAAAGGGGGGGATGAGGCAAGTTTCTGGAGGGCCAATAATGACTCATTTAAAACTACGATGATGTAATCTTAATGAATCATTAAATAAGATCCTTAAATATGTCTAATTTATTGAGAATCATTAATGGGTGCAACATCACATCACTTTATTTTCTTCTAATAATATAATGTGTGAATTTTGGGAATTAATCAAGGAGGATTATCTGATGAAACTCTGATGAAACTACCCTCTAAAAAAGACGAATTCCATTGGATCTTCATCGGCTTCAATGTACCTCGATGAATGGAGCTGGATATGATGGCATTGAGATGTTGAAATCCTGAGGAGGAACACTTTAGAATCATATGTCAAAGAGGGAGGGGATTGATTATTATTTCTAGGTTCTTAAATCTATTTTTTTTATAGAAACGATGAATGCATATCAACTCATGAACAGGTTGACCTGTGCTTTGTGTTTTTATGATAGAGGTTAACACTAATGTGGATTTATCATTCTGGGATTACAATTATTATATTATGATCAATAAAAAATCCCCAATCCCCCCCCCCCTTTATTATAAAAATCTATGGTAGAGGGCCAAGGCTGACCCAGACAAGGTACGGTATCCTCTCCATTTCTGTTAAAGGTGGCCGCATTCTCAATGTGGCAGTAGTTTTATTTCAGGTCCTAAGAAGAGATGGAGGTAACTCGAGAGACCCTTTGGTGTAGATTTGTCAGAGAACAGACCATTAGAGCAACTCTAGTGGCCCGTATCAGGGGTCATTGGAAGTGGAGGCAGCACACCACGAGGGCTGGTTAACACATCTTCTGGTGCCAGATGGAGTTGGTGGAACAAATCTAGAAAAAATGTGTGGCGATGTGTCGTTTTCCATAATCCAAAGCTAGAAGGGCCTTCCATCTGTAAGGCCAGCTAGTGCCAAACACAGATCGACTTCCATATCCAGGATGAGCGATGCAACGCTGGTCCGCCCCCTTGTGTAGCAGGCTAAGGCGAGTGGGACACACCACCAGCCCAACAATCTAGTCCTATGCCATATCCTAGTGGGTTGGACCTGCACAGGAAGGCCAAACCCACGTCGGTAGGCTAGTCCGGACTAGACCAGGTCGTCGGGTGACTCGGCTGGTTGGGCCCTCGACCAAATAAGGTCGAGTCCAGCAAGGCCCACTGGCCCATCCCGATGTCCAGTCCAGCCTATACCAACCCCAACCTAAACCATGTTATAGTGAGTAAAAATAATTAAACCATGGTATGTAGGGCCCACATGCCTAGTTGGTCAAGTCGGTGTGACTAGGTAGGATCGGGCCCCATAAAAACTGGACCCCTGTTTACTAAAACCCTCATATTTAGAAAACAATCCATCTTATTGATTATAATTTTGCAGTTTCGGGACCCTATTGAAGAGGAATATATTTTTGAATGAGTTTTGGTGACTTTGTTGTAAATAATTATGTGAATAATGTCTTGAGGGGAGGTTCTACTAAGCGTGCTACATACTGACCCTGCGGTTGGCTGAGACTGGAAGACTTCTCGATGATGAAATAGTGGGAAGAAGATATTTGTAACCTAGTAGGCCCACAGTGGGGAGATACATTGAGTGACCTAGAATACCCACAAAACACGATAGGAGGAGTACCTCAGTTTGGTCATTGTGGAAGCAGCTCTGTGTGACCTTTCATGCCCACAGTGCTGTGCAACTATGTGTGACCTAGCATACCCATGATATTAATCAACGATGTGTATCATAGAAGTTCAATGTTATTGGGAATCAGATTTGTGTGACATGGAAGGCCCATTATACTCAAACTAGGTGGAGATTTACATCAGTTGAGGACTTTGATGATATGACTGATGATACTGCAATCAATACACAAGAATATACTTAGTGTGAGTTGCGTCATTTACATTGTGCTCTATGGTTGAGTCTTTCTTAGTGATATTACCTCTGTGATATTATCTTTGTAGTGTTTTCCACTATGGATTACTGAGTGACCTTTAGAGGCCTTGGTGTTCCTACTTGGTATTATTGTACTCACCCTTTCATATTATTTTCATGAACATGTTGTGTCTGGTGCCGATTATTGACGTTTCGACAATGGTGCTCAGGGGGACGGGACTGACAGATGCTATGAAGGTGGAATTGGTGGCTATGGACTAGGTGGAGACTAGTTGTACCGGGCAGGCATGACATACATTATAGGCTTTCAGTATAATCACTAATCTCATGATCAGGTGTGTTTTCTTTGGATGGACATCTATGTTTCATTTTGTACTTTTTTTCAGTTCATTATTCGGTTTATATTCTGGAAAAATCACATTGACGTGTACCAGAACATATAATTGTATTAGTGGTATACTTGTTTCTCCTTTCAGTGTGTTGGAATGTGGTTGGGTGTGTGTGTGTACAGTTATAAAGTGAATGCCTTCTTTCTTTTTGGGATATTCCTTTCCAGTGCTAGTTTTCATCCTCTGGCTAATGGAAGACGGGCATGGAGTAGTCATGACATGGGCCCTAGGGGATGGGTCATGACATAAAACATTCCACATAATTAATAAAAGTAGTTCTTAAAGAAAAATAAATATGATTACTTAGATTACAATCAATTTCAGGTTTAAAACCACTTCCAACACATGTGTATTTCAATTAACCTTGAAAAGGTGTTTTTAGAGAAACATCACATTATTTTAAACCAACAAAACAATAGATGTGTATGTGTGACACCTTAAAAATCCAAATGTTTTTCATATATCACCGAAATCACAATCCAAAAATATTTTCAAAACATCACCAATGGAAAACAACATTGTATAACACCAATGATTCACTTTATAAGATCAATTTACAATTTTTTGAACACCTTGTGTAATCAAAATATAAAACATAGTAAAATAATTCAATTAAAAACTATTTCATACCAATTTTCGATCAATATAACATTAGATAAATTTTGGAAATATCATTCATCAAAAGGAATGTACTGTAATGGAAATGGACATAAACACGTAACCTAGTGATGGTGATCACAACCACTCTTCATAAGAAGGATTTCAAAATATTTAGACACAACCAACACACCCTGACATCAAATAAATAAATCCTACTTTAATCCTTTGCCTCTAGGGATTTTCCTAGAGAGGTTCCTCTTTTGAAAAAACCAATGTTCCAAAAGGGAGTAGAGGGGAGAAAAATATAATCATCGAAAAATTAAAAAACCACCATAGATGTGACTGAGAGGATTCAAAAATGGGATAAGATCAAAAGTATGGGATATTTGGATCCCCTTTGTGTGCTATGACTGAACAGGATGGAGGAATGATAAAAATACAGAAAAAATAGTGGATAGTTAAATGAGTAATTTTTAGATTTTTATTACCTGAAAAAATCACATCGATTTGCCACACATTTTTTCGAACTATGTGCTAATAATTCACCCACACAATCAATGAGGGATATGATTCATGGTTATTCCATATGGATTTATAAAATATATGCTAACTATTATATCACCACTATCCATAAATGAAAATTTCCCTAATGGTTTTCTGAAAGATGTTATATAGAGTCCCCTAAATATGTTCCAAATATTCATTACATGATGTCTTTCCCAAAATCATCCATTTTACAAATAAAATCTATAATTCAAATTATGAAAAAAACCCAAAACCTCAATGAAAAGATCCAAATATATGAAAATAATAATACAAAATAATTCTGAATTTAGGGTGTGGAAATTCTTCCATCATTTTTTCCTTCTATCCTCATAATATCACCTGGTCAGATGATAAAAAAACATGAACCCAAAACCACGAATAACCAAGAAAAACAACAAACCTCCAAGGCAAATTTTACATCAAAAGTCACACTCTACCATTTAAAGAGGAAACCACACCATGAATAACAATGGCAGAACATGGGATGATTTTAAATACTATTAAATCCATATTAACATCATTGAATGACTTTATAATGTCCCAACATGGAAATTCAATGAAATCCACATTGGGGGGACTAATATGGGAACTCAAAACATGAAAAAACCCAAAATTCATTTAATAAGACAAAAAGTTCTATTAAAACTTGAAATTATTCCATTTAAACCACACTCCAAACAACAATGGAATCCCATGAACGGAATCCAATCCATGAAGAAAATCCAAGTACAAGGTACAAGAATCTATCTTCACAACCATGAATATCTCTTAATAGGAAGAATTGGTAACTAAAACTAGTTCAAAAAATTATATCAATTTAATAATCTACACACAAGGATCAAAAATAGAACTACTTGAAAATAGGATAACCGATTCACTAAAAAACAACTCAAAATAAATAAGAGAAAACAAAATGAAACATAAATTGTCTCTACTCCAACACTAGAGTTGTGAATAGGTATATCTTATCCATTAACCTCAATGATTAATTACTACATGCAAGATTCACTATGGTTCTTGCAGTTAGAGCTCTGACATCTGAAGTGAAATGACCAAATGTTTTATAGATGGAAATTAATTTCTTAAAAATATGTCCTAAAATTACAACATAATTAACTACTATGTTATATGTGACCTTTATAACATATTTTTGTCACTTTTGTGTTTGGAATTTCAAAAATCTGACATTCATGGTTGTGATCATTATATTATTTGTAGTCCGATTAGAAAAACAAATTTTTCAGAAAATAGTAACCTACTCTTATTTATATTAATATACCCTTACTAATAATGATATACCCTAATGAATCGTAATGTTATCTATGATAGTATTAAAATAATATTCAAGTTAAATTATGATTTACCTATTTTTTATAATAAGTATATGAATGTTTTAAACAAGGTTTTTAATAATAAATAATGATATTAGTTAAATATTAAAATAATAATATATAGAAAATTATTTTAGAAAAATAGAATTCATTTTTTTATTCAACGCATTGAAAAATTGTTTGGAATATTTTTTGAGATTTTTCTTAAATACATTAATTTTTTATGAAATGTAAAATACAAAAATATATAATAAAGGCTAATTAATGGATTTATTGAGTCATTGATGGTGATCTAATGATGTAAACCCAATTGGTTCAAAGTAACCTGAATTTATTACTATTAATGATCATGGAATCATCATTATTTCTGGTCTTGAATGAAATTAACGAACTAATTATTATAAAAATATTAAAACCCTCCAATCCTCTATTATAAAACCCCCCTCAATCCCACTACTCTTCACTCCACTCAACCCTTTTTTCCTTTCCAATACCTTATCGAAATACCTCACCAATACCATTACCCACTTCTAGAGGACCGTAGTCTCTTTATAATATAAAAAACTCTCCACTTAAGAGGTTCTCAATGGAGATAAACTCAAGTGGTAAATTCCACTTTCAAATTCACTTATTTATTTTATGTTATTTTATTTTCTAGTTTCTTTCCTCACCTCCCTCCACCTAGATATTATGATAAATCTTGTAACATAAAGGTGATGAAATTGTTTTCTGCTAATCGCATATTTCATTTTCATCTCTTCTTTCCTCATATTTTATATGAATGAATTGAAAGCACCATTTGGGATGTGCTAATGTAGTACATTCAAGGACAAAAATTTATCAATTTCAATTATAATTTTTAGTTATAGCCATGAAACAAATTGTGTTATGGTTGAACCAGATTATTATATATGTCATATATCCAAAAAAATTCTGTAATTATTTTGTAAAAATGGTACTATGATATAATGAAAAAAATGTTCTTTGTAATCAATCCCACTGATTAACCACAACGTTTATCAGTAAGGTTTTATATATAATATTTTGGGTTCCCTATAAGTAAACAAATTAAAAATTTAACCATCAAATCTCTTGTATTTTCAATAAAAAGATTCAAATTAAATTTTAGATAATAACTTTCATCATATGTGTTTATCTGACATGAACCGATCATTAAAACCCAGGAAGAAAACAATCTTAAACAATGAAATCGATACGTATTACCCATAAAAAGGTTCATTAATGAACTAAAAATGCATACAATTAATCCATTAGTCATAGAATAGGATTTGGAATATTTAATTTATAATACTAACATTTTTTTCAAGGCATTAATTGTAATGACCAAAAAATTCCATGTAGTTTCTTTAATTATATGGGAATTTTAGGAGTCTTTGATAATTGACGGCACATGATTCTGAGGCCCGATGTTCCCAGGATGAATTTTTGAACTTTTTTAGGTATGTTCAGTAAACATATGTGTGGGTTTTTGTAACTATTGAACTGGTGATCCAAATTGAAATCTACGGACACCATAGAAATCGCATCACTGATATTCTCATAAGCAGACCTTCTCCTCAACCGCAGTAATTTGAGGGTTGGAGTTTGTTTTTCAATTTTTCATCGGAGGATAAGAAATAAATTTAAATACAATTGTAATTTTTCTTTTGAAACCCCTCCATTTGATTTATGGGTGTGGGGAACACCCAAACTCGAAAACCCCCAATTTGAATTCTAGTGTTGGGGACCACTCGAACCCCTATTAATGGGGGGAAAACCTCTCAACTCCCCAATTAATTAAATCGGCCAACATAAATTAATTGTTAGATTAATTTATTATATGTTGTCTCCTCACTTGATTGTGGGGTAAATCATTGGAAAGGGAGAGGAGTTATAAGGGATAGATTTTAGAGGATCATTCCCTCCAATGAAGAACAACTCCCAACAAAGATCATTCTCCAACAAAGAATGTGCATCTCCAACGAAGAATGCGACATCTACAATGAGGGACGTCTTCAACGACAACGAACTGACATCCATCATTCCATCCTGACTAACATGAAAATACCTTTGAGTTAGGGGTGTGATTTTTGTTTTTCTTTATCAATTTTATTTTACATTAAATCTATCGCCATGAGCTGCTTGTTACCGCTCTAACGCGGAGGTTGCGGGCCAAACAAACATGGGCTGACCTCTCTGAAACCCTTTAGTTTTTTGATGCCTTCTTCATGATGGTGGAGGAAAAAGATCAGTTCCAGTGAATTGCACTATTGATACTCAGGGGAGGCGTCCGACACCACTACTGGCCACGATGAAGGCGGCTCCGCGCCCGCAATGCCAGAAATGGGTCGTGGCCCGTCGGCCATGGTGGAGCAAGTGTGGCGACCAGCGTCACTTGGTGGCATGAAGGGGATGGAGAAATTGGTATGAATATCTCCGAATGCAAGAGCCACGACCGTGTTCCGTGGTAGGTATGTGAGGGTGGACGGCTGAGCCATCCACTGGTGGAGGCGTGGTGTGCGACTGCACTGCGCAGAGGAGGCTAGCTGTCCGGGAAATCGTGATTGAGGAAGCCGCTGGACCACAAGACGCATCACCGCAGGATGCCGCACGACAGGTCGCCACACCGTGGGTTACCCTGTGGTTTGGGCTAGAATAGGGTCGGGCTGGGTCGACCAGAACCAGGTTAGGTCGGTCCTACCGAGTCGAACCTGAACCTGACCAGTTTCGACCCTTTTCTATCTTTTAGCCATATCTTGAGCCTCAGATATCTGTTTGACGAACCGTCTATAGCTCCAGAAACATTGGATCGTGATGGATTAGTTAGTATACCCCACATGTGTTTTGGATAATTATGGGTTCTGTATGGGTTGGATTGAACCAGAATCTAATTGGGCCCTTAGGAATAAAAGGCCAATAACTTAAAGACTGGGCTTCCGGTTGACACATCGTCTATTGCGTTAAGAACCCATTTATAGGGTGGCTGTTGTGATAATTCATCATGATACTTTGTGTTATTTGGAGTATCGACCAGTATATTTAGGAGTGGAACTTCCTAGAATCAAGCGAGCTTAGTGCAAGAACCCTGTAGCTAGTTCTAACATGAGAAAGGGATCCTATGTGGGGATGTGATTTGGGATCCTTTGTTGGTATGTGTTCAAGAGTTCCACATTGATCTAATCTAGGAATCCATGTTGGACTACTATTGGATCCTACGTGGGCTGACTGTACCAGGATCCCATGTGGGTCTGATGATTTAGGATCATACATTGGTCAGATGATTTAGGATCTTATGTGGGTCTTCCTCTTAACAGAGTAAGATGAAGTAGTTGCATATAATCATCTTTACGACCATACCAAATTTATACCTAGTGTGTGTTCAATCTTTACCTTTTTGGTAATATTTTGTGTGGCGTAACTTTCTGGTACTTACCTTCATGGTGATACCTTTGTCGTATTCTTTTGTGTGACATACCATTGTTGTACATACATTCATGGTGATACCTTTGAGGTATTCTTCTGTGTGGAATTACCATTGTGGTACTTACCATTGTGGTGTTACCTTTATGTTATTCTTTCCTTCTTGGAACTGTTGTGCAATGGACAAGAGTCAGGAATTGTGTTTCATAATGAATGATATGGGTATACATGATAACATAGGTATATGTATGAGTATATACCTACGTATGGTTGTCATATGTTTTCATAAATTTTTGTTTATCATTTTTGGGTTTTTTGAGACCTTAGAGGGTCTCAGGGCCCCTACTGAGTATCGTTATACTCACCACTACATGGGAAAATCCCGCACCTTGTTGTGGTTGGTGCAGACGACAGACATTGCTGACTGAGGAGTAGAGTACCAGGACTGGAGGTAGATAGGAGGTGGACATTAGATGAGGAGTAGCATAGAGAAGACCATTCGAGATCTGTACCTACCCTTTAGGTACAGTCCATGGTGGGAGTTCACCAGAGCTGTTCATGTTTACTTGTACTTTTCAGTTTTCTTGTACTTTCAAGCAGGGATTTTATTCTGGCCCATTTTTCTTAATGTACACACCATTTTTACTATACATTTTACTTGGGTTTTTATATTTATATATGCCTGGTTGAGTGTGTTTATAGGATATAAAGGCAATGTCTTCACGATCTTACATAATATGCCTTTCAGTGCTAGTCGCCAACCCCTGCACTATAGAATGCAGGTTTGGGGTAGTCATGGAATGTGCCCCACAGGATGAGTCCTGAAAATTGGTATCAGTGGAGTTGGTTATACCATAGAACATTGGACTCATATCTTTTTAACAACAATAGTGTTAAGTGTAGTGAGTGTGGTTATCAGTTTAGGGAATCCAGTGTTGGTGCAGCGACTGGCGTATCCATACACCAGGACACTGACATCGGATTTCTGACTCAGTGCATGAAAAAAATTATTGTGTGTCTATTTCAAAAAGTTTTATTTGTAATCTCATTGAGTCATCTCACCAAGTATAACTTATTGACCTTGGTCCAGCTGTTTCTTTTTTAGGATTCTCCCACACAAAAAGCCGCCTAGTGTTCTAAGTATAGTATATGATGATATCCCACCTTGTGACGAGGCCATGGTGCAAGGCCCTTTATCGGTAAGGGCACAAGCAGAGGAACTATCAGTACCATTACCCATTGGTACAATGATGCCACAAGCCCATGCAGTAGAGGTTGCACAGTGCTTGATCATGTTTCACGAGTTCCAGCACCAGAGGACGCCTAGGTTCATGGGTAAGACGGACCCACAGGCGACTGAGGATTAGTTCGAGGCCATGGTGAGAGTCTTCTGATTGGTAGGGACACCAGCGGATCTCTTGGTGAGCCTTGCTTCTAGTCTTCTATAGGCAGGAGCAGACAGATGGTGGAGATTGATGCTCTTGGTCCACCACTATGTGACTTATCTCTTGGTAGACATTGGGGGCCTGTTTTAGGCAGAACATTTCCCAGCAACCCATCATGCAGTGTGACACAAGAGCTTCTTCATATGAAGTAGGGAACCATGAATGTGTCTTAGTTCTTAGTGAGGTACACCGATATCTCTCACTACTCCACTAATATGGTACGGTACCAATTTTTCAGTACCCAAACCCTCGAGTAGGGACTGAGGCAAGAGATCAGGGCATAAAAGATTTTTTCTCAGCATCTCGAAGCAAGTGGGGGTATTAGAGCATACCCTCTTAGTGGAGTGTCTTCTTGTTGACCAGTCACCAGTAGTGAGTCCCACCACTAGGCATCATGTAGTAGAGTCTTCTCTAGGTAGTAGTAAATATTTTTCACAGAGGTCCAAGAGAACCAAATCTATAGGTGAAAAAATGCAGGATTTAGGGTCAGTTGTGTGGGGCACTGGAGACAGTGCCAGTCATGTGAGGAGCAGGCAGTGTGACACATGTAGTGGGTAGGGTAACATGTCTTGTGACTTCCCAACTGTCCATACAGATGATCAACAGATGGTCGAAGGACCACCCATGCAAAGACAAAGGTTCGACCAAGAAGGTACGCCGGGAGCAGGCAGACCTGGCAGAGGAGCTGGCTGTGCAGCTGGCAGTGGGTGACGATTCAAGGTGTTATCGCCCCAACCATCAGGTGGTATACCCCAACCATAGAGAGACGGTGGATAGGGGTGAGCTCAGCTCCCGGTATATGAGGCCTATATTCACGGTGCTCTGGAGATGACACAAGGTACAATCTTTGTCTATTGCACCTTAGCTGCAGTACTTATAGACACAGGTGTTAGTCAATCATTTATTTCCACTACTCTTGTTCAGAGCATAGAGAATATAGTGGAGTCATTAGCTCTATCCTTATGGCTAAATAATTTTACAGGAGGGGGTTCGATGATTACGTACTGGGGATGGTAGTGTGGGCCAACTCTAAGAGGTGATATCTTCAGCAGGGATCTCTACGTAGCAGTGTCAAGGCCTTATGAAGTCAGCTTGGGTATGGACTGGTTATCTATGGTTCATTCTTAGATTGACTGTAATAGGGGAAAATAGTGGTGTGTCCACACGGATGGGACTAGTTTTACCTTCACCAACGAGAGGGGAACCTTTTCTATGTAAGATAGAATTACCCGAAAGAGGCTGCAGCCAATCACTCATTAGTTGGCTAGCCTTACCCTTATAGTGGTTGATGTGAAGAGTCTGAGATATCCTATAGTGCAGACCAGTATCCATATGTCTTTCATGATGATTTTTTAGTCTACCTCCTCATAGAGAGGTGGACTTTGACATTGACTTGTACCCCGGTACGACACCGATATATGCACCATCGTATCAGATGGCTTATATAGAGTTTCATGAGCTACAGGTTCTGCTAGAGGACTTGCTGGGAATGGGATTCATCTGGCCAATTATTTCTCCATGGGCAGCCCTGATTTTTTTAACCGAGAAGGTGTATTGGAGATTGAGACTTTGTGTTGACTATCAGTGTCTGAACTAGGTGACCGTGAAGAACAATTACCCACTACCAAGGATTGACGATCTCTTTGATCAACTGAAGGGAGAATGGTGGATCTCGAAGATAGACCATAGATCAAGCTATCACAGCTCAGACTACGAGATGAGGATGTGCAGAAGATGGATTTTAGAAGTAAGTACGACCATTATGAGTTTTTGGTCATGTTGTTCGGCATGACCAATTATCTAGTAGTGTTCATGGGACTCATGAACATGATATTTCAGCCATACCTTGATTTCATTGTAGTAGTCTTCATCGATGACATTCTAATCTAATTGGCTATAGAGGAGGAACATGAATTTCATATCCAAATAGTTCTAGATACACTCTGAGATCACCAACTTTATCGTAAACTCTTGAAGTGCTAGTTCTAGATCCGAGAGGTTCACTATATGGGACACATTTACTCAAAGGATGGATTTGCGGTGGATCTAGCAAAGTTGTGGTGGTAATTTCTTGGGATACACCCACAAGTGTGATAGAGTTACGAAGATTCTTGGGTTTGGTAGGATAAATAGGATATTTGTGCCAGATTTCTCGATAGTTGCAACATTTATATCAGCGTTGAAGAAGAAGGGAAAACCGTTCATGTGGTCAGAGGGATGCCAGTGGAGTTTTCTGAATCTGAGGCAGAGACTAAATAGTTCCCATATGTTGAGGATTCTGGAGGAGGGTGTTGGGTATGTAGTCTACTGCGACACATGATGGAATGAGCTCCGATGTTCCATGATTTTGGAGAAAATAGTTATCGCGTATGATTCTCGATATCTGTGGAAACATGATCCGAACTACACTACCCATGACCTGAAGATATCAGTAGTGGTCATTGACTTGAATGTGTGGCAACATTACTTGATGGGTGACTTTTTTACTGTCTACTCTGTCTATAAGAGTCTCAAGTATATCTTCTCTTAAAAGGACCTGATCCTAAGAGAGCGATCTTGGCTCGAGTTCCTCTAGGGCTATTAATTCTAGATAGTCTATACTCCTGGGAAGTGGAACGTAGTAGCAGATGCACTCAGCATGAGATATGGAATACAACTACTAGGTGAGGAGACAGAGCATCTGGCCTCTTTATGGATATCCTTTGTGGAATGAGATGGAGAAAATTTTCATCATTCTGTTATAGTTACTCCCCCACATCTGTTTCAAGCCTGGGAGGCGCAGTGTGGGGACACTAAATATGAGGATTGATGTGTTCAGATATCTTTAGGTAAGGCCCCTGATTGATTTCTTAAAGGTGGGGAGCACATCAACCACTTCAGTGGTCATACCATGGTACCGGTTTTACTTCATGAGGAAGTGTTGTAGGAGTTCCACAAATCCCCTTTTGTGGTACATCCAGGAGTGGCGAAGATGTTCCAGGATCTTTGATGATGCAACTGGTGGATGAGAATGAAGAAATAAGTAGTAGAGTATGTCTCTTGGATTCTCAATTATCAGTAAGTGGAAGCCGAGCATCAGGTAAAAACTGGCTTAGTTCATACTTTGGAGGTCCCATAGTGGATGTTGCATGAGATATCGATCGAAAATGTGAAAGGAATCCCATGTTTATACATGGGCCATGATTCTATTTGGTTGATCTTCGACTGACTCACCATGTTTTCTGACTTCCTACCGATCAGAGAGCAAGGTTCAGTAGAGAGATTGAGACACCACTATGTGTAGGATACTGTATGACTACATGTAGTACCCTCAATGACTGTCTTCGATCCGGATGAACATTTCACATCCCAACTATGGAAGGAGTTGTAGGAGAATTTAGGGATGTAGCTTTGTTTGAGCAGCACCTTCCATCCTTAGACGGATGACCCAACTGAGCATACTATTAAATCCCCTTGAGGACACGTTGCATGCTTGTATCCTAGACTTCGGTCGTGGCTTGGAGGATCAATTTCCCTTGGTTGATTTTTTTTAAAACAACAGCTATCACTCCACTATTGGGATATCACCTTTCTAGGTGTTGTATGACCGACCATCCGGATCACCTTTGTGCTGGACTGACCTAGGTGAGTCAGCACTCATGTGACCAGATAAGGTACGTGCTACCACAGAGAAGGTACAGATCGTCCAGGAGAAGATGAAGACTGCATGGAGTAAGTAGAATCTTATGAGGACATGATACGGAGACCTCATGAGTTCAAGGATGGGGACAATGTATTTCTATGGGTCTCACCTCGTTGTGGTTTGCAGAGATTTGGATGAGGCGACAAGTAATCTCTAAGGTTCATTGGACCCTTCCAGTTCCTCAGCAAAGTTGGCGATGTGGAATATTTCTTAGCACTTCCGCCTCAGTTGCACTGGGTTCATGAAAACTTCTACGTATCCTAGCTAAGAAGATACGTTTGTGACCCATCACATATGATTGACAATGTCGTGCTGAACATCGACAATGGGGCAATGTTTATGGAGGATCTAGTGGAGATTGAGGATCGAAAAGAGAGATTCCATCATGGTCGATCGATTCCATTTGTGAGAGTACGTTGGTAGCACAGGAACCTCTAGGAGGGCACATGGGATCAAGAGGCTCAGATTCATGCTTAGTACCCCCAATTGTTTCCCTATATTTTGTAAAGTGGATTTCAGGGGTGCAAATCCCTATGGTGGGGAAAATGTAAAGACCCAAAAATTCCATGTTATTTTTTTAATTATATTGATATTTTATGAGTCCTCATAAATTGACAGCAAGTAATTCCGATGGCTGGTGAACCTAAAATGAATTTCTGAAATTTTTCTACATACGTTTAGTGAGCATGGGAATGGGTTTTTGTAACTTTTGAACTATTGCTCAGAATTTAAATCTGAGGGCACTGTTGAACTCGCAGTGCTGATATTATCTTAAGGAGACCTTTATATTGACTACAGTATATTGATGGTGGAAGTTAGTTTTTCACTTTATTATGGGAGGAGAAAAATAAAATTTATTTATCAATTTTTTAAACACCTCATTTTGAGTTATGAGGGTAGGGTCCACCCGAAATAGAAAACCCCCAATTGGAATTATAGTGTTTGGGACCACCCAAACCCCTCTTAATGGGGGGAAAACCTATCAACACTCCAATAAATTAAATGTTTCAATGTAAATTAATTGTTAAAGATATTAATTTATTTTATCTTGTCTCTTAACTTGATTGTGGGGGAAATCGTTTGAATGGGAGTGGAGTTAGTGGGGAGAGATTTTAGAGGATCATTCTATCCAATGAAGAACACCTCCCAATGAATACCATTCTCTAACAAAGAATGGGCATCTCCAACAAAGAATGTCCCATCGCCAACGAGGGATGTCTTCAATGACAACGAACTAACGTCTATCCTACCATCCTCACCGACGTCAACAAAAATTCGAGGTAGGGATGTGATTTTGGTTTATCTTCCTTTGTTTTCTTTTATGTTAAATCTCTCCCCATGAGCCGCTTGCTAACTATCTAATGTAGAGGGTTCAATCCAAATGAACATGGCCCGACTAGTCTGAAACCATTTCAGTTTTTGATGTATTTTTAGCGATGGAGGAGGATGGAGAACGGTGCCAGTGATTGGAACCAGTGGGTTTTAGGGGCGGCAGCTGGCTCTACGACCGACCATGACGAAGTTGGCACCGCTAACACACTGTCGAAGAAGGGTCATGACACATCAACCATGGTAGAGAAAGGTCACTAGAGAAAGGTCAATGACCATTCTCGGCCGAACATGTGAAGGGGACAATGGCGTGCTTCTAGGCCACCCGACATGCAGGAGCCGCGACCTCATGCTACGACAATGAAGGGAGAGTGGGCGGCCAAGACAACCACCAGTGGAGGTACAAAGCACAACCACGCCTCGCGGAGGAGGCGGGCTATTGGCCAGCTGTGAGCTAGCATGCCGCCTCACCATGGGCCGCCTCACCATGGGCACCTCACTGTGGGCCGCCACACTGTGGGCCGCCTAACATGGGTAGAGCTGGACCCATGGCCAGACCCGGGTCGGAGTGGGTCAAACCGAACTAGATCGGGTTTGCCCAAACATGTCAGAGTGAACCCAGAATAGTTCTGACCCTTTTCAGTCTTTCAGACATATCTTGATCCTCGAGAATCCATTTACGAACCGTATACGGTTCCAGAAACATTTGATTAAGATGGTCTTTTTGGTAAACCCCAATTGAGTTTTTAATAAATTTTGTGGTATGGCTGGGTTGGATCGAACATGAATCCAACTGGGCCCTTGGGACTAAAAGAACAATAACATACAGATCAGTCATCCATTTGACGCAACGTCTATTGATTTGAGGCCCCTTTTACGTGGGGATCCATTGGGATACTTATTCACGGGACTTTATGTCAATTGGAGTATCGACTTGTAACATGATGAGCAGAACCCTCCCGGAATCTTGAAATATTAGTGTAGGAACAATGTATCTAGATGTAATAATAGAATGGGATACTATGTGAGTCTTTTCATTGAGATCCTATGTGGTTCTGTGCTTTGGGTGCCTTTGTGGGTATGTGTTCGGGAGATCCAGTTGGATCCACTCTCAGAATCCACATGGGACTACTCTGGGATCCTACATGGGTCTGCTGTACTAGGATCTTACGTGGGTCTGATGATTTAGGATCATACATGGGACTGATGATTTAGGATCATATGTGGGTCTGCTTCTTAATAGCATAAGATGATCACGTAGTTACGTCAATCATCATTACTACCATACCTATTCTATACCTGGTGTGAGCTAAGTCTATACCTTTGTGGTAATCTTCTGTGTGGTGTACCTATGTGGAACTTACCTTCATGGTGATACCTTTGTGGTATTATTCTGTTTGGCGTACCATTGTATTACTTACCATCATGGTGATACCATTGTTGTATTCTTCTGTGTGGCGTTAGAATTATGGTACATAACTATGTGGTGTTACCTTTGTGGTATTCAATCCTTTGTGGAACAGTTGATCTTTGGCTAAGAGTTAGGACTTGTTGTTCTTAATGTATGAGAAGGGTATACATGATAACTTAGGTACATGTATGGGAATATACTTAAGAAGGGTTGTTAGATGTTTTTAGAATTTTTGTTTTATCTTTTTTGGTTTTTGTGAGACCTTCAAGGGTCTCGGGGTCCCTACTAAGTATCGTTATACTCACCCCGGGATGGGAAATGCAAGCACCTTGTTGTGTTTTGTGGAGACGACAGATAGAGAAGACTACGAACAAGAGTATGAGGACTAGAGGTATCTCGTAGGTGGACATTAGACGAAGCATACTGTAGAGATGACCGTTCAATATCTGTATCAACCCTTGAGGTAGGGTCATTGGCATGACTTCACAGGAGCTATTCCAGTTTACTATTACATTTCAGATTTCTTGTACTTTCCAATTGGGCTAGTATTCTGGCACCTATTTCTTACTATACACACCCTTTTTACAATACAGTTTACATGTGTTTGTATCTTTCTATGTTATTGGTTGAGTGTGTTTACAGGATATATTGGCAATGCCTTCCCTGTTTTAATGAATACAACTTTTGGTGCTAGCTGTCATCCCCTAGCCTATGGAAGGTGTTCTTGGGGTATCCATGTCATTGGCCCTAGGGGACATGTCTTGAAATTAATAACATGTGGAGAACATCAATGAATTTATGGTAATGGATCCACTCCATTTCACTCTAAATCAATATTGTCCTCTACATTATACCTTTTTCTATGTAGCCTTAATTTATGGGGTATGTTTTCAAACCTCCCACATACTCCTCTCATGATTTATAAGTCATGAGAAACAAATTTTCTCCCTCATAAACCCCTCTTAATTACACCCGAATCCATGCCTATAAACCATAACAAATTTTACCTGAACCTTAATTATTTCATTAGGTTTCCTTATATTTATTTATATCAAAATGGATTTATCATATCCTTATATGTACATATTCTAAATTCTGTTTATTTTTACAAAATTCACTTATGAATAACCTTTCATCAGTCTCTTTTGGCGATATACATGTATTTAAATGATTCCATCCTTAGAGCTTTCTGATAAGCAAACCTGTTTTAAGGGAACCAATCAAATTATTACCCAATTTCTTGTACACTATATCCTGTATTTTAATCCACCATTTTCTTTATAAAAGCAGTCTTTCAATTATGATATCCTTTTTGGTTCAATTTTTCATTTATATAAAATATTTTCCTCTTTTCTATTTTATATGATCTATAGTATTTTCATTAAAACTGCACAAAAATGTCTTAATGCTAATGTTTCTCAAATACATTTTATATTTTTTGTAACTTCTATTTGAAATTAACTACCATTTTCTATTACTACTTTACCTTATAAACACCCATGTAAGTTCTAATAATTTATTTCATGGACACTTTCATGTTACACCCATTGGTTATGATCTCTGTCATGATTGTGGTAGACAATTAATTCCATGGGTACCCATATGTATATTATTGGTGGATTATGTATGATTATTTATGTGGAAAAAATATTAATGAATATTTTGAGCTTGGTACACCCAGATAGTGCTCCATTTCATTGGGTAATGATAAGTCTCATGAGATGCGATGTGAAATGGGATTGATGGTTAGCCTTGACCCGTACTAAAATGGGAATTAGGATTGGCTAATAGCCTTGAATCATTCTGGAATGGGAAAATAGATTATAGGTTATCCTTGACCCATACCAAAGACAAGCATTTTGATTCTTCCACACTTATATGATTCCATTTATATAAGATCTCATGCATATATGATCTGATTTCATATATTTCATGCTTTAGATATCATTATTTCATGCCTTCTAACTCATGTTCTTAATATGTATCCTCATGTTATTTCCCATACTGGGATTTTTATCTCATCCCTTTTTGTCATGTTTTCCCTATGGTACCCTATAAATATTTAAGGGATCAAAGGAATTTATGAGCTCTTTATGGAGATTAAAAAAAGAAGTGTTTCTTAGCCCCATGTTTAATATTCTACATACCTTGTCTTCCAGAACATTATACATAATGATCAGTGGCTTGTTCTTTGATGTGTGATTATTCTTAAAAACATTAATGCTATATGTAAAAGGATAGGGTTTCAATAGTGGCATCATAGGATGCTCTAGTTATCATGGAGATTGGGAATAGAGCACCTTAGTTTGATCTTTAAGGATGGGACATTGTTTTAGAAAACATTCATAAATTTTTTGGAGTATTGAGGAAGTGGTATTTCAATAAAAGACATCCATTTCTATATACGAGAATATAGAGGTGGCTCTGGAATAGATGTATCAATGGGAAAAAAATGAAAACACCGCTTTGAGATAGACTCAAACAAGAACAATTTCACGACAACGGGCCTTATTGCACTCTTCAAAACGACACTCCCAAGGGATATGCTTTGGTAGATTCAAAAGCATTGTACAAATAATTATTAAGAGACAAAATCCCATAAGAATATATGTCATTAAATAGATCAATGATAACCTAGTATGAAACATAGAAAATCACATGTTACGATATACATATCATTTACATGTTTATACTATTACGTTAAGTTTTTCATTTTATATGCCCAATAGATAAGTATTAAATCCTTCTAATTATATGTTATTTTTCTTAGTTAATGGTAGGAAATAGAATAACACATACCAAAAATCATTATGATAGGGAATGCAATGATTTCCCTAATGATATGCCTGATATGACGAGAACAGGTGCTGAAAACATCTTGATAGTACATGATCTGCTGGCTCGAATTAAGAATAATAATATGAATCATGTGGAACGTCCTTCTCCTCCAAGGAAAGATAATGTTGCTTTATAATCCATCATGTGGAAAAAGACTCCCATATTCAATGGATCTTCTGATCTGCTCCTCATGTAATAGTGGATTAACACCATTGAAATGATATTCCCCCTCATCTAGTGCTCAGAAGAAGAGACTGTTTAATAGGTGGTCTATCATTTTGATAGAGAAGTTGATCAGTGGTGGAAACTAATCAATAATAAAATATCCCAATAGGAAAAATATTACATGGATTGGGTGGAATTCATGGGGATGTTTTTTCAACAAATATTTTCCTAGAACCCTCTTTCTTAAGATGGTAAGAGAGTTCCTAAGACTCAATTATATGGAAGATAATTCCATCAGGGCATATAAATCAAACAACACAAGGCCTTTAAGGTTCACCTCTGGCATTTTCATGAAAACCGAATGCAAGGTTGATCGATTATTTAGTGGACTAATGCTGAGTCTATGAAAAGATATGGTGATTCGTGACATCGAAAGTTTTGAGGAGATTTTCCGTTGTTCCCTCAATATTAAAATGGATACTAGAGACCCTCAGTGGAATCATGGTCCAAGTGAAAAGAATCAAAAAATGGGGAACAACATTGGTGGTTTGACAAACAAATCCCTTGATGGGAAGGAGCCTTAATATTCCCATTGTAAATGTTGTGGGAGGAATCATCCTGGTAACAATTTCAAGGGAACAAAGAATTGTTACAAATGGGTAATTTTTGGTCATCTGCCCATGATCTACTGAAGGGATATAAAAAATCCCACTAATGATGAAGAAGAAATAAGGGTTCAGGTGAATTATCAGCTAGTGGTGTAGTTTTACAACTTCAAGGATCTTGGGCATTATATAAATATTTTCCCTAAAACGAGGGTTGTCACAGTCAATATACAAAAAAATCCAATGCAGGAAGGATGGGCTTGTGTTATCACTACTACTGAGGTGGATCCGGACAATGATATGGTGATAGGTATGATAATTATTCATTCAATAATAGTGAACGTACCACTTGATTCTGTTTCTACGCATTATATCATATCTTTCTTGATTAGTATATCTATTCAAAAACCACATCAAAACATGGAGGAAAAGATATCTCATAGAACAAAGAATGGGGAAATTATTTCATCTATGGTTTATAACTCCTCCCCTATTAATGGATGTGGACACTACTAGAAATGGGGTCTTTCCCAATGGTTTTAAACCGTTGGTATATGTTATATCAATGCTTTTGAAAACTGTGGGGATGTAATCCATTGGTAAAACCTATCCCAAGAGTTTACAATGAACTGTTAGTATAGGATAGTAAAACAAACCTATGCAAACAGGTTTGGCCAATAGTTGGCATATGTTTTACCAATGTTTTACACAAAACTGTTGGTAAAAATAAGGAAATAAACTCTTTCCCAACGGTTTAGAAACCATTGGGAATAGTTTTTACCAATGGTTCTCATAGAACCGTTGGAAAAAAAATCCCTATAAACATTTCCCAATGGTTTGTAAACCATTGGGATATGGTTATTACAAGAATATTCCATTGGTTTGAAACTGTTTTCATAGGCTATGCTATGTAGATTGCACCGGAGCCTGCAATTTGCACAGTATCCTCTAACGATGTCCATTCTCCTCCTTTCCAATTACTATAGTAGAAATAACAAACTAAGACATACATAAAGAGAACAAATTCATACACATTTAACATATAATGAATTATTGAACTATACACATCCATAATTAAATTATAAATCATAATGTAAATATAATCATACATAATTGATATAGAATTCAATTTAAATGTTGGATGGAACATATATGTGGAATCCAGAATTCAATTCATAATTGAATACATACATAATTTATTTATCAATTATCAATAAAATTCAAAAAAACTGAATAATTATCAACATAATCTGAATAATTTTGTTCGGTTTTTCATATACCAGTTGTTTTTTCTAAAAATGATGTCCATTTTAAACAAAATACATACACAAGGAGTTATAACAACCACACCGTTACTCTAATTGATGTAGGGTTGACTCATACACGTTACATATAACCCATGGATCATTGTCCTAAAGTATCAACATATTCGGAAATGGTTTGGTCAGTTTTCTATATGCCACTTATTGTTTTCACATAAAATGTTGTTCATTTAAAAAACATGAGACACATTGAGTGGTTCCGACCACACCATTCCTCGGAATTAGGGAGGTTTAACTCTTACACATCTCATATGACTGATTGATCATTGTGATAAAGTTCCAACAAATTCAGAATGCGTTATGTCAGTTTTCCATATGCTAGTAGTTGTTTTCAATTAAAATGTTGTCCATTTCAAATATACGTGAGACACTTTCAGTGGTGTTGGCCACACCGTGCCTCTTATTGAGGCGGGGTTGACTCATTCATGTCAAAAATGACTCATGGATCGTTTTCCTAATGTTTCAACAGAATCCGAATGCGTTTCGTCAGATTTCTATATGTCAGTTATTGTTTTCACTTAAAATGATGTCCTTTTGAAACAAAAGAGTGACACTTTGAGTGGTTCCAACCACATTGCACCTCATATTGAGGTGAGGCTGACTAGTACACATCAAATATGACCCATTGATCTTTTTCCTAATGATTCAATAGAATAAAAATGAATTTGGTCGGTTTTTCATATACCAAAAGTACTTTTCACATAAAATGATGTCTTTTTCAAATAAAACGGAGACACTTAGAGTTGTGACGACCACACCGCAGCTCATATTGAGGCAATATTGACTAGTAAACATTAAAGATTACCCATGTATCGTTTTCCTAATGATTCAATAGAATAAAAATGAATTTGGTCAGTTTTTCATATGCCAGAAGTACTTATCACTTTAAATGTTGTCTTTTTCAAATAAAACGGAGACACTTTGAGTTGTGACGACCACACCACACCTCTGATTTAGGCGGGGTTGACTCTTAAATATCTCATATGACCCATGGATCATTTACCTAACTTTTAAATGGAATCCGAATGCGTTTGGTTGTTTTTCCGTATATTAGTTTTTGTTTTCACTTAAAATGATATCCTTTTTAAACAAAAAAGATACAATTAGAGTTTTTCCTGCCACACCACACCTCGGATTGAAGTGGGGTTGACCTTTATGCATCCAATATGACCCATGAATCATTTTCCTAAAGCATAAACACATTTAGAATGCATTTGGTCAGTTTTCTGAATGTCAGTTGTTGTTTTCACTTAAAATGTTGTTCATTTCAAAAACAATTAGACACTTTGAGTGGTTCTGATCATACCATGCCTCAGATTAAGGCATGGTTGACTCCTAGACATCACATACGTCCCATTGATCATTTTTCTAAACTTTTAACACATTTAAAATTTTTTTGGTTGGTTTTCTGTATTCTAGTAGTTGTTTCTAATTAAAATGTTGTCCATTTCAAATAAATGCGAGGCACTATGAGTGGTGCCGGCCACACCAAGTCTCTAATTGAGGAAGGGTTGACTCGTACATGTCACATATCACCCATGGATTATTTTCCTGACGTTTATATGGAATCTGAATGCATTTCCTTGGTTTTCCAAATTTCAGTTATTGTTTTCACTTAAAATGAAGTCTATTTTAAACAAAAGAGAGACAATTTGAGTGGTTCTGGCCACAAAATGCCCCAACATGAGGTAGGGTTGTCTCATACACATCAAAAATGACCCATGGATCATTTTAATGACGGTTCAACAGAATCCGAATGTGTTTGGTCATTTTTCCATATGTCAGTGGTTGTTTTCAATTCAAATGAAGTTAATTTTAAACTAAAGAGAGACACTTTGAGAGGTGTTGGCCATACCGCACCTCAGATTGAGGTAGGGTTGACTTTTTTCACATCATATATGACCCATGGATATTTTTTCTAAAGAATCAACACAATCATAATCCGTTTGGTCGGTTTTCCGTATGTACATAAAATGTTGTCCATTCTAAATAAAAGAGAGACACTTAGATTGATCCCGACCACACTGCGACTCAGATTGAGACATGGATCCAAACCTAGCATGCCATCCAATATATAACTCATTCTTGTAGGCTCTCCAAATCTCACCTAAATCCTTTAGACGTTCTGGTCGTGCAACCTCACCATTAATAAAATTAAATTGAAGCTGACATCGAAATATTAACTCATATAAATACAAAAATAATTCATGGCATTAAATACAACAAGTTTTTTTAACCAAATCTCCGCCCATGCTCTATCCATGACCTCATGTGGAAAATTTCTCCATGATAGCGGGCTAAAGGGAATGATGTCTAAGTATTTGGAAAGTGTCACCAAAAAACTCCAACATTGCTGCCCTGTTTTCTCAACCATTTGGTTGTATTCATCGTAATCCACCATAAACTGTGTTCTGCGGTACCACACTACATGAATGTGTGTACGCTCCTGCCCTTGAATCCTATCTGTAGAAGTATCTGTCGTGAAATAAAAACAAATATTTTATCAAAACATGTTATAATGAAAATAAATATTACTATAAAATTTTTTTAGGGTTCAATAAATTTACCTATGCCAGTCTGATCGCTGAGCGACGTTGGCTCCGCAGAAACTCATGGAACACGTTGTGATAGAACAGGAGTCGAAGACGATGGAATATAGAAGCTCATAGAGACAGATGTAGATAGAAAAGAAGATGGGACATCTGTATGACTAGATTCTGACTAAGGAGTGGGAATCATCATCGGATATGAAAAAGATGGGCCAGAAGATGAAAAAGGTGGCAAAAACATGGGAGACCTAAATATCTCGTGTGTCCAAAATGACACACCAGGATAATAATGTGGGATTGATGACATGTCAGTGAGAGGGGAAGGGTCTATTCAGCTACGTGAAGCTACTTGTCCACCTCTGGTATGAACCCTCCTCGTACCAACGGCCTGAGTACTAGGACCAGTAATAGGCTCCTCGTCGAATCACTATCGACGTATTGGTGTATCCTACAAAAATGATAACAAAAAAATTAATAACATGACATTATATATTATTTAAATATATATATTTGAAATAAAGTACTCACTGTAGGAACTAATGGTGGAATACACATCTCCTTCATTCAATGATTAATCTCCATCATTTTTTTCCTTCATCTCTCTTCAATTGTCTTCATTTCTTACTTTTGAAAACAAATATGTAATTAATTAGAAAAATGAAAATAATGTGAAACCCACAAAAATAAAAATATTAGGGAATAGGGGGATTCATTGGTAATATAGCTACTAAATTGTTTTAGAAGAGCATGGATCTATTAGATTAATCATACAAGTTGTAATGTTCACCAAGTTAGAAATATTGTTTGAATAGGTTCGAATACAGTTCAATTCCAAATTAGAAAATGCAATTCAAATAAAACTACAGCCAATAATCATTGAAAATTCACATAATGATCAAGTCAGCTAAAATATATTTGTGATCAATACTAAATCAATTTGAATATTACCAACATTAACAACCCAACTCGAGGTAAACCAAAAGAATTGAGAACATGGATGAATGATTCTAAATATTTTCAACCACAACTTCAGGTTCACAATCAACCCTTACAATTGAGCTATTGGAGTCATCGACTCGAGGTAAACCAAAATAATTGCATACACTGTGCATGATGGGGGAGTCTTAGCTGATTTTGAAAATAAAATAAATTCCCATCATTGGTATTAATAAGAGACATCAGTATTAAAAGAAACTCCAAAAAAATGACTAAAAACAACAAACACTTCAAGAATTCACTACTATGAATGGTTTATCTACATGTATAGCACTAATTATATTCCTTAATCATGAACCACCTCTACAGCTCCCAGTTTTCACCAATAAACATATAATATCCCCTATGATCAGTGTATGACTCAATACCAATAGGTAAATATCTCAAAATATCATTAATAATACTCATTAATAGGGTCAAAATGTAAATATAATCTTGAACCGACCATGGAATCTCTTTCACAACACATTATCACACACCAGTTATCTCATGTGTTACTAAATAGAAAAAAAATTTCATATAAAACGTGTACTATAACAAAATACATTACACATGCCTTATTGAAAGAAATTCCCATTTTAATAAACCTCTTTCCCCAATATTAAATGATTTTTGAAATATCATTCAAAATCCATTTTAAATAATAAAATCCCTTTGATCATTTTTAACAGATATTTAGTGTATTATCAAGGCACCCCCATTTGTAAAAGTCACTTTAAATTCCAAATTTCCATTCCAAACCATTGAAAACAATTAACATGGGACAATCCTCGACCACAAATTACTCAACTGGAAATTTAAAAAAATAGAAACCAAATCTGATATAGAATTTAATGTTAAGTTAGGGGAAATGCGATTAAATAGAGACAACAACATAATAAATGGTTCCATCATCATAACTTCTGATTAAAACCACCCATAATAGGAATGAGAATGCCTCATGAACCTAATCCCTAATAAAACAAACCAAATATCCAATTAAAACATTGAATTTAGGGTTTCCACCTTCAATAAAAATGTATAAATATCTTTGATATGTCAAAAATGATAAATAAGACATGATGATTTGGAATTATCCCATCTATCCTGATTAGGGAGTCTCACCAGATTTGATTGAGATCACTTGGGGGGCGCACGCGAGGGTTCAGCAAATTGGGGGAGAGTGGTTCTGGAAATTGGGGGAGAAATGCGACTGGAGGAGGGTCTACCCGATATGTGTATTTTTGGACATCTTTTCCCAGCATTTTTTAAAAACCGTTGAGAAATGGATGATTTCCAAACGTTTTGAACCAAACCATTGGGAAATAATTTGGAAAGTGATGATTTCCAAACAGTTTTAAGAACATTGTTGGGAAATCATCAACCATTCCCAACGGTTTGATGAAACCATTGGGAAAAGGTTCCAAAACATTCCTATCCCAACAGTTCATTGGAACTGTTGGTATAAGACCTTTGGGAAAAACAAGATTCTCAGTAGTGAGACTGAACCTCGTAGAAAATTTCGTCCAAATTTCATTAGTGGAGTTCAATGCTATCTTGGGTATGTAATGGCTATCTTTATACAAATCCAACATCAAATCTTGGAATAAGGAGATCACTCTTCACATCCCTAAGCATCATCTCATTAATTACAAGTGTAATATGGATGATGAACCTCTTTTTGAATCGTCATATCATTTGTGGATATTACTTCCTTCTGAGTAGGCCTATATAATTTAAATGATTCAGACAAAGGAGGGAATGATACTTGAATACATGACCATTGGGAGGGATTATAGTAGTTTATTCTATGAAGTGTTTCTTGGTCTTCCTTCTGTGTGAGAGGCTGAGTTATCAATTGAACTTATCCTTGGATATCTACCTATCTCAAAGAAACCTTATAGAATGGCCACCATAGAGCTGGAAGAGCTGAAGAAGATGTTATAGGAGAATATAGAGTAGGGTTATATACGCACAAGTGTTTCACAGTGGGGTGTGCTAGTACTCATCGTCAAGAATATGGAAAGATCAATGCGCCTATGTATTAATTATCACGAGATCAATAAAATAAAAATAAGGAAAATTCATTCCCTTCCAAATATATATGAATTTTTTTATCATCTTTGTGGGGCTATTAATTCCTCTAAGGTGGACCTTCAGTTGGGATATCACAAATTAAAGGTGAGGAAGAAGATATTCCCATGACTTACTTTTGAACAAGGTATGAACTCTATGAGTTCATAGTGATTCCCTTAGGACTCACTAATTCTCCATAAATTTATTGGGATTTAATGAATAGTGACATTATATATTACCTTTAAAAAATTTTGCGAGTCATTATTGATGATATTCTGATATAATCCAATACTGGAGAGAAACAAGAGGAGTATTAGTAAGCTATGTTAAATACATTTTGAAGGGAGAATTTGTATTCAATGTACAGTTAATGTGACTTTTGGATGGAGGATGTATCATCTTTGGGGCATTTTGTCACCAGAAATGGGATTTCTGTAGACCCTTTCAAGAAAAAGGTAATTGAAGAGTTTCCTAGAACAACATCAGTAATGGAGATCCACCGTTTTTTTGGGTCTAGCTGGGTATTATCGATGATTTGTGATGAACTTTTCCTAATTTTCAAACCCAATGACCAAGCTGACACGAAAGGGAGTAATGCTTTTCTAGACTCAGAAATCTGATGACTGTTTGGAGGAGTTGAAAATAAGGCTTATCACTACACCAATACTCACACTCCCAATAAGTGGAGAATTCATTGTGTTGTATAGTGATTTTTCAAAGAAGGGCTTAGGATGTCTGCTTATTCAAAATGATATCATGATATCCTGTACCTCATGGCAGCTGAAATTCCATGAGCAAAACTATCCCACACATGATCTGGATTTGGGGGCTGTGATCATTGCATTGAAAACCTAGCGACATTATCTATATAGGTAGAAGTGTGATATATATACTGACCAAAAGAGTCTAAAATATATATTCACATTTAATGAGATTAACATGAGAAAATCAAGATGGATAGATATCATGAAAGTTTATGACTTCTCAATCCACAACTATCTTGTTATGGAAAAAAGGGTGCAGATTCACTAAGTAGAAAGGATATCACATCTTTATTAATGATAATAATTGAAATGGATATGATATATAGAGATTTTCAACAGATTGACATGGGAATCATTAAGTTAAGAACATCATAAATCCTTTCTAAAATTATTTCTCAACCATCCTTAATTGAGAAAATAAACGGTGTTCAATGAAATGATGTTGAAATTAAGAAAACGTTGGGAGCTGTCATAAATGGTAAATCCTCTGATTTCCCAATTGATATGTAAGGATTTGTATGATTTGGGTCACGATTATGTGTACAATCAAATAGAGAGATAAATAAGGAGCTTTTAAATATTTCACATAGCTCGACCATCTCTATCCACCTAGGGATGACAATGATATGTAATGATTAATGAGAAAACATTTGGTGGGCCAATATGAATGGGGGATTGCTGAATATACATAAAAGTTCATCATATGTCAGCAAGTGAAGGATGAGAGGAAAAAGTCTAAGGGGATTATGTAGACACTCCCTATACCATTGTGGAAGTGAGAGAACATTTCCATAGACCTTTTCACAAGACATCCTAGAAAATCTAGAGGAAACAATGCTATACGGTTTTTTGTGGATCATCTTCTAAAGACAACTCAATTTATTGAAATTTGGGAGGAATTATCATTGGATTAACTTTCACGAATTTAAATCAAATAAGTGGAAAGGCTTCATGGATTACAACTATCTATTGAATGTGGACGTGATCCTATATTCCCCTTGATGTTCTATAAATGTCTCAAAAATTCTCTAAGCACATAACTGAACATCAGTATGGCCTATCATACTCAAACTAATGGATAGTTGAAGAAAAATATTCACACATTGGAAGATATGTTGAGACAATGTTCTATTTACTTTAATGGAGAATGAGACCAATATCTTCCACTGGTTGAATTCTCCTATAACCATAGTTTCCACTCAGGCATCCGAATGTCACAATATGAATATATTGATGGGAAATGGTGTAGAACATCGATGTGTTGGGATGATGTTGGAGAACGTAAGCTACTAGGACCTAAAATGATCGAAGAAATTATGGAGAAGTTGATAACTATTCAGCTGCATATCATGACAACCTAAAGTTTACAAAAGAGTTATGTAGATAAAAGTCAATGGGATGATGAATTCAATGTTGGAGACATGGTATTTCTACAAATTACTCTATGAAAAAAGGTCATGTAATTTGGGAAGAAAATAAATCCAAGTCACAGGTATATCATCCCCTTCGAGATCCTTGATTGAGTCACAGTTGTGGCCTATCAACTGGAACATCCCCTTACCATGTCGAATGTATGCGATGTCCTTCATGTATCAATAATAAGGAAGTACATACCAGACCCTTAAAATGTACTATCATCAGAGGTGGTATAGTTGGAGGATGATCATTCTTATGAGAAGTAGCTAGTGAATATCTTGGATAGTATATATAATGTCCAATGTAACAGAACTACTCCCCTGGTCATAGTTTTGTGGAAAAACCATTAGTATGGAGAGGAAACATGAGAACTAGAGGATTTAATGTGCGAAAAGTACCCACACCTATTATGGGCATAGAATGTAAATAGAAATTTCAAGTGTGAAACATCATAAGGGGAAACAATTTAATGAAAAAATGTTTTATATATTGAAATTACTTTAATATTAATAATTCAAGAAATTGGATCATAATGAACTAATAAGTGCCATGTGACCATTAAACTTATGTTTCATTACTTCGGTGTCTGGAATTTGAAAATCTTGACATACAAAGTTGCAATCAGCTAGTTATTTGTAGTCCGATACGAAAAACGTAATTTTTTTGTTGAATAGTAACATACCCTTAGGAATAGTAATATAGCATTATGAATAGTGATATATCATAATGAATATTAATCATAACTATGATAGTATTAAAATAATATTCATGTGAAATTACGAGGTAACTATATTTTAGAATAGGTATATGATGGTTTTAAAAATAGATTTTAATACTAAATTATGATTTTAATTAAAAATTAAATTAATCATATTTAATTTTTTTTTGGAAAAATGGACTTAATTTTTGGAATCTACGTGTCAAGAAGTTGTTTGGGTGAATTATTGAGATTTTTCTAAACTACTAGATTTTTTTATGAATATTAAAATACGAAAATTTATAGTAAATGCTAAATAATGGATATATTGAGTCATTATTTATGATCTGATGATGTAAGCCAAATTAGTCATAATTCACATGAATTTATTCCTGTTTTTGGTCATGGAATCATATCTATTTCTATCCTTGAAGGAAACTAAAAAACTAATGATTATAAAATTTTGAAAACCCTCTTCTCCCCCAATATAAATCCCCCCACTCACACTAATTTTCACTCCTCTTATGCCTTGTGCAATTCCAATATTTTTCCCAAAACACTCATTAAGATACTTCACTATGTCTAATGGCCCTTAATAATTTTAAAATACCAAAAACATTCCCCTTAAGATGTTCTCAAAGGAGATAAACTAAAGAGGTAAATTCCTCTTTCAAATTTTGTTATTTCTTTTATGCTCTTTTCTTTTTTATTTTCATTCCTCACCTCAGATAACCCAAATAGTATGATAACTCCTGTAACATACTTGTTCATGAATGTTTTTATGCTAATGGGATATCTCATTATCATCTCTCTTTTCCTTATATTTTATTTGAAAGAAATGAATTCCCTCTTTGAGATGTGCTAATTTAACACATTCATTGACAATGTATTATCAATTTCTATTATCATATATAATTATCACCACGTAACAATTTGTGTTATTGTTGAAACAAATTATCATATATGTAATATATCCAATTTTTAGTTACCTAATCCATTTGTACAATTGGTATTATGTTATAATGAAAAACATGCTCTTTGTTATCATACCCATCGATTAACAAAAACAGTTTTCACTAATGTTTTATGTATAATATTTCAACTTCACTCCAAGAAACCGAATTAATATTGTAACCATATAATATTCTCTATGTTAAATAATATCATACATATTCAATTATTGAAAATTCATTTCATCATATGTGTATAATTGAAAATGAATTGATCATGAAATCCAAGGAAACAAAAGAACCTAAATAATGATATTTAACATTATAACAAATCAAATGGGTCTTGAATAAACATAAAAGGGTTAAAATAAATAAATTAAAAATATAATAGGTTTTTTAATTATTAATTAATAAAACCTGAATTTTTTATTAATTCCATTAATAATAAGTGGAGAACACCACCAGATTTAAGGTAAGGGATTCTCTCCATTTCACTTTTAATTAAGATTGTACTCTATGATATGCCTTTTTATGTGTGAACCAAAATGATGGGTAATGTTTTTTAACATCCCCATTATTTTTTTATGATGAATAATTGATGATATACCACATTTATCTCTCATCAATCTCACTTTGGTACACCCGACACCAGGCTGATAAACTGTGATGATTTCTACCTCAAACATCATTATTATTTCAGGTTTCTTTATAATTTTTTATGTCAAAATGGTGTTATCATATCTATTTGTGTACATATTATAAATTATTTTTAGTTTTATAAATTCATTTATAAATACCCATTTATCACTCTCTTTGGGGATATACATGTTTTAAAATATTACCTCCATAAAACTTTTTGATATTCAAACCTATTTTAAGAGAAACTTCCCAATATTTTACCCAATTTCATGTTCACTGTATCTTTTGTTTAATGAAACCATTGTCTCTATAAAGTGTGTATTTTTAGTATTATAACCTAATTATTTTAATTATGTTTTTATTAATATTATTTTCTTCTTTTTTATTTTAAAATCACAATAGTAATTTTCTCAAAACTGTACAATAATGTTCTAATGCGAATGTTTATAAAATAAATATTTATATGTTTTCACTTATGTTTGAAACCAATTACAATGATATATTACTATTTTATATTATTAAAGGGAGTGTATGTTCTAATACATTCTGTTTATGTACCCTTTTATGATATGCCAATTAGTTGTGATCTATGTCATGATTGTGGTACCCAATTCATTCCATGGGTACCCTTATGTTTATGTATGGTTTATTATGTATGATTATTTATGAGGGATTAATATACATTAAATTGTTTAGATGGGTGAATCCAGATTTCTCTCCAATGCATTGGGTAATGGTAAGTCTCATGAGATGATATGCAAAACAGGATTGGCTGGTAGCCTTGGCCCGTACAAAAATGGGAAATGTGATTGGAGGTTATCCTTGACCCATACTAAAGACATGTTTTATGATTATTCCATATTTATATGATTCAATTTTTATATTATCTCATGACTATATGATATGATTTTGTAATGACCCGAACCCGGCCAGCCACCCGAACAGTGCCGAACAGGTCGGGTGTTACTACCTTAGGCGCACCTCCCCTGAACGCCAAAGGCTTCCGGCTAGTAGTGAGGGTATGAATAGGTATAGTATGGAGGCTATACCCTCTCAGAGAAATAAAATGGTACTGGTTCGAGTATAAAGCTAAAATAAGCAGCGAAAATAAATGACTTAGCAGAGTGAAACCAGACTCGCATAGCAGAAATATAATAATATCAATAAACCAGTGGAAGCAATATAGAAACAACAATAGTAGAAAGTAAATAGAACAACATGCCAGCATTCAACAACAAATACTACTATAAACAATCAAGACATGCATTGGAAACAAGTCATACAACTCAATATATAATGGTGCCAATGGCTAACCGATATTTTCTACATAACAAGGTAAGAATGCAGATAAGACGAAATAAAACTAAACAATGTAACTCCGGCATGGCACGACCTCATGGTACATACCAGTCTCCATGCCTACCGCACTAATGTCCCTCTTCTGAGGCTAACCCTTTACCTACATGAAATTTCATAAAGTCTACATGCATCCCGAAGGGCCTGTTAAGGGTGTGGTACATGTTTCAGTAGGATATCATCCAACTATGTGTACGTAATATAAGTGTTTAGGCAGAGAATTTTATAAAACGAAAACATTAAACAGTACAATGCCCAAAAGTAAACACGAACTTCACTGGTACTCAACAGCCACCAGGAAATTTTACCTGCTTCGACCAATGTTGGAATCTATGGTCTGTAGCCCAGTACCTCGTGCCACCCAACACCATGTGTCTCAAGTACCGACATCCCAAAGGCATGCCCAGCGATCATAACCCAGCTTGGAAGCTCAACCTGCTCAGGGAACAACATCCGGAGAAACAGCGATGCTTGTCCTCAAATAATAACCAGAGGGACATCGATGTCTGCCCTAAAATCAAGGCAAGCCTCTTCCCCTAACCTGACCGCCTCAAAGGTGTCTCCCAAAGGATCCTCACCATCCACGTGGACGTCTATGGAATGCATCCCCAAACCAAAAATTCCTAACCGCATCTACTGGGTGCCTCTACCCAGTGAGTGGTCATACCACCTCATCTCAGAGTCTATATGTGTGCACACTACACAAAAGTACCTGGTGAGCAATAATCTCATCAATATTCCCCCAAGCCACAACACATCTGAAAACTCATGCTCCTACAAACCTGTCGCTCAAGTATGATGGCCTCGCCATCCATGTATCCCGGGCGAAGCCCAACCCGATAGTCCAATTGCCTCAACTGACATCCATGACGCCCAATCCCGTGGTAGCAACCACCCAATGTAACCCGAGCCAAAGCCCCAACCTATGATCCCTGTCACTCAACAATATTTCTGGGCCATTCCCAACACAAAAAGCAGTTAAACACAAGAAATATCACACATTGCAAATTCAAACATGGAAGCATCACTTTAAACAGGAAATTATTAAACAGTAAAATTGCACTAACTTGTGCTAATCAAAACCACCAGCTAAGGTCTTAAATGCCTTCAACAGATTACTAACATGATTTATCAAATCAGACTCTACATTTTAATCCAATAGAATCAAAAGCGGTCTAAATTCAGCAATTTAAATACTGGTCCAAACATATGCATTTAGACACCCCCTACTGAATTTCCCCAAACGAGCTATGACCTCTCACCCGACCTCTCTCAAACACGACAAGGGTCAGGTAATACCTAGAGGCACCCTACAATGTAGATAAAATATTAAAGATAAATATAAAAGGGTTTCTCTCAATACCCAACATTGTGCCCGAAGGTTACAACTCCCAAAAGTCTATGAAAACACGAAAGATGGTATGCCCCACCCACCTCATACTTGTACGATGACACTCCCTTGATACCAGCCTCTGATTCAGTTTGAATCATGGTAGTTCTGCATTTTTATCAAATCCTGGAAATTCCATTTGCTTGGAATCTATGAAGGAACAGGTGAGGGATCAAGGATGAAGAAGGGAGTGTGGGGATAGACATTCAGATGTGGTCCCGCTGGCATAGAAAAAATGAAGAACGAACAACGAATGAAGATTCTGGGAGGGTTTCTGTTTTTCAGAGGTTCTCGGACGAACGGTTCATCCAACAGGGAAGAAGAAGAATGTTCCAGAAATAAGATGCGACGAAATATTGGATGAGAAAATAAAAAAAATTACACTACATGTAGATTAAGACTACATGCTGTGTAGATGAATTTTTCGTACACCGACTAAAGCGGAGTCCAGCACACGGCATGGACCGTGTACACAATCAAAACATGGTCGGGGATCGGCCATTACACGGAACGATGTTACACAGTGTGTAAAGGAATACTACACACCGTGTAGATGGAAATTTACACCTAGGCACCACATGACATGTACATGGCCTCGCACAGGTAACGTTACACAGCGTGTCAATAAATACATGTCGCGTAGTAAGAATTTTCTACATGGTCATCTCCTGGAATGTACTTAGTGAGCACATGGTCGGTCACTCGGTTAGCACATACACGGAGTGCACTTAAATTACACGATGTGTAGTTTAGAAATTTCCATAAGTTGCCCAAATTTTCCAGGATTCTCATAAACCTGTCAAAAAGATCATCAGGGGCGGGATTTGACCCGTTCTAAAAACCCAGGTTCTTACAAACTACCCACCTTAACGTAGCTCATCCCTGAGCTACCGAACGAAACAAGGAGATGGCACCAAACACACACATCCCAGTTAAACATCCCGGACTAACCCGGTCTCCAGGTCCTGGCTAAATTCCAAAAGGGAACCCCACCTTAATAATTGCCTACTCGTTCTCAACCCAAAAAAATCTCAATGCAATCAAAATAAACAAGCAAGCCCCAAAGACTTAATTCCCTGACCCATGGTCCTCCCGTGACACATCGTCACCCCTGCACCTACTCGGTTCTCACGTGTCGCTTCTGACACCCAATGTAACCCTCACCACATCGGTGTCCACCTCCCTATGGTCCTGCATCTAATAGATGTTCAAATCAAACCTGGTGCCATGAACCTCAAGTAACCTGCATCCATGATGCCTCGATGCCCACGACACCTCAAGTAACCTCCATACATGATTCTCCTAATGCCACACATCTCAAATATATAAATCAAATATATAGTGCATCTAATATGATTCCAATCCCACTAATGAGTATCTAGTCTTCCCAAAAGTATCTTGTGTTTCCCATGCACTCAACCAGACATGCCTCAAGAGGCCATGCCAAAAAAATAAGGGGAATCACGGCAAGACCCATGGTGTACCTGCCACTGTCGTCGGCTCACCAGCCTACTCAATCCTTGGTAGCTCCACTGTGTGAACCTTGCCTGATGCACCACTGCCCGATGCCTGTCCTCACTGCGATGATGCTCCAGTCACCAGCCACTGACCCCTATGCTAGATCCCATTATCCCTATCACGTACTCCACGTGCAGCTGAATCTCAACTACCCTCTCCTAGTACAGAACTTGATCCAACACCTGACGCCACAGTCTGTCCGGTTCCCTACCTGCCAGCTGTCTGAGAAGGCAGCCTGAAAATCCTCTGCAGATGACCGACCGGGCCACATGCCCGGCACTCCTTCGGGTGCCTATCACAATGAGCCCAAACTTGTCCTGGGTGTCCACACTAAATGAAAACACTGCTGAACTGCCAAGAGGTGGTGTAGCTATTTCCTTGGCCTGCCTGTCTTACTGGAACTCATCTCTACCTCACTTCCTGCTGTCAGAACCATCACCAGAAACTGCTACCCTACCAATTTGGGGCCATTCCCTATGGATTCCTTCTACTATAAGCATGTGGTTCACCACCTCAGAGAAAGAACCCAACTGAAGATATTCACCTGGACCCGAATAGCGTGTCGTAAGCCATCCTTGAAGTGCCTCTCCCTAGCTGCGTTATTACTTACCATACTAGGTGAAAAGCGTGACAACTCTGTGATGGTAGCTAAGTAGTCCATAACAAACATATCTCCCTACTGAAGACTAAAGAACTCTCGAGCTCAATCTTCCCTCAGCATCTCTGGATAAAAGTGCTCGAAGAACCTATCCTCGAATTTCTTCCATGCCAGTCCCTCCTACCTATGGTCCTGAACCTGTACATCCCTCCAACGCTTCGCTGGTCCTCTCAGCATGTACGTCGCCAGCTGGACCCTCCTCCCTGGAGGCATCTCAAGCAGCTAAAAGATCATCTGCATACTCTCCATCCAGTTCTCAACTGCATGCGGACCACACTCACCCTAAAAAAGTGGCGGGTGATGTGATTGGAACTCCCGTGTCAGATATGCCATAGAGGGCTCTCCACCCTGCATGGCTCTGTCAATCACCTGCACGACATGTACCAGACTAGCTCGGAGCTGCTCGTCAAGCCACGGTCCTAACGCCGCAAAACCCGGCTACTGCCCTGCCTGCACTGGATCCTAAACCTGATCCTGTCCCTAAGCTTGTACCTACTGCTCATGCTCTTTTTACACCGAATTTTGTACCTGGTCCTGCAACACTATATCATATCCTGCCTGACCCTCCATCGAGTCCTGAAGGGGAAACCCGTTGAATACCATAAATGGTCCGACAACCCATATATATATGACAATATATTCTATGCATATTAGGAAAGCATTAAAGAGGCAGTGTATAACAACTAACATTACTCTCCCCCATCGCAACCCATGCCCTCGCTATCCCAACCCCACGACCTCCTTACCCGCCCTCAACAGAGCCAAGTATCAATAGTACCTCAGGCCATGCCTGTCCTGACAACCATCGTTGCCTCAAACCCGACGACTGAGTCACCCAACCATGACAGTTACCCAGCCTCACCAATAGTACCTAACTTCTCTAATAAGAGCCAGACCCCAATCTCATGCACATGCAATTCTACAAAATACAAATCATGGAATACACATTGCAATATACAAGAAATTCTATCAGGAGTTTCACCTATTCATATTTCAGAGCATACATAGAATGGAAATTGATTTTATTCACATGGTATTATCACTTCACAATGAATACATGTAGTTATGAAATTGAAATATCCTAAAATGTGCCTATTAAAAGCCAAACAGACAAGCCTTTCCAAACCGGCCATGGTTATCATATCATAATCAAAAACATCACACTTCAAGGGGTCCACCAAGGTGGAGATAATATAAACTGTTATTTGAGAAAAAAAACAAATAGCAATTCCCACCCATGACAACTCAATACATCCCTCGTACATGGGGCTGCAGGCACCCAAGCACGTGTTCAAAATCCAGTTCCATTAACCACCTATCTCCAGTATACCATTTTCCAAATAGTAAAACTAGCAAAAATAAAAAAAGAGAAGTCTCAAACTCATTAGTATCCATCAACGCAATTCTACTAAATCCTTGCCATGAATTCCTCTGATACAACTTTGTAACGACCCGGACCCGACCCGCCACCCGAACAGTGCCGAACAGGTTGGGTGTTACTACCTTAGGCACACCACCCATGAACGCCAAAGGATTTTTACTAGCAGCGAGGGTCTGAATAGGTATATTGGGGAGGCTATACCCTCTCGGAGGAATTAAATGGTATTAGTCTGAGTATAAAGAAAAAATAAGAAGAGGAAATAAATGACTCAGCATACTCAAACCAAACCCGTATAGCGGAAACATAATAATATCAATAAACCAGTGAAAGAAATATAGAAATAACAACAACAGAATGTAAATAGAACAACATGCCAACAATCAACAACAACTAATACTGTAAACAAACAAGGCATGCATCGAAAACAAGTCATACAGCTCAATATATAATGGCGCTAATGGATAACAAATAGTTGATACATAAAAAGGTAAGCATGCAGATAAAAAGAAAGAAAACTAAAAAAAGTAACTTCAGCAAGGCACGACCTCAATGTCCATACCTGTCTCCATGACAACCGCACTAAAGTCCAGCTCCTGAGGCTGACCCTTTACCTGTACACAATTTCATAAACTCTACACATGTCCCAAAGGGCCCGTGTAGGGTGTGAGATAAGTCTCAATAGGTTTTCACCCAAGGGTGAGTACCTAATATAAGTTTTTAGGCAGACATTCTTATATAAGGAAAACAGTAAACAATACAATGCCCAAAAGTAAACACGAACATCACTGGTACTCAGTAGCCACCAGGAAGTGTCACCTGCTTCGGCCAATGACGGAATCTCTGGTCTGTAGCCTGGCACCTCATGCCACCCAACACCATGTGTCTCATGTACCGATGTCCCGAAGGCATGCCCAATGATCATAAACCTACTCAGAAGCTCAACCTTCCCATGGAACAACATCCAGATAAATAATGATACATGTCCTCAAATAATAACCGGAGGGACATCGATGTCTGCCCTCAAATCATGGTGAGCCTCTACCCCCAACATGACCACCTTAAAGTTGTCTCTCGAAGGCTCCTCACCTTCCACGTGGATACCTATGGAAAGCACCCCCAATCCAAAAATACCTAACCACATCTACCAGGGGCATCTACCCATTTAGTGGTTGTACCACCTCATCTCGGAGTCTATATGTGTGCACACTACTCAAAAGTACCCGGTGAGTGGTAATCACCTCAGTATGTCCCGGAGACACAACACATCTGACACCTCGTTCCCCTATGAACCAGTCGCTCATGTCTGATGGTGTCTCCATCCATGTAACCTGGGCAAAGCCCAACCCGACAGTCCCACTACCTCAACTGACGTCCATGTCGCCCAATCCTGTGGTAGCAACCACCCAATGTAACCCGAGCCAAAGCCCCAACTTGTGATCCCCATCACTCAACAATATATCCGGGCACTCCCAACACAACAAGAAGTTCAGAACAAGAAATATTACACATTGCATATTCATACTTGGAAGCAACACATTAAATAGGAAATCACTAAACAGTCAAATTGTACTATCTTGTGCTAATCAATACAATCACCTAAGGTCTTAAATGACTTAAACAGATTACTAACATGATTTAACAAATCCAACTCTATTGTATAGTCCAATAGCATGAAAAGAAGTCTAAATTCAGCAATTTAAATACTGGTCCAAACATACGCATTTTGGAATCCCTAGACGAACTGCACCAAACGAGCTATGACCTCTCACCAATTCTCGCTCAAGAATAACAAGGGTTAGGGAATACCCAAAGGCACCCCACAATGAAGATAAACTATTAATGTTAAATAAACCACGGTTTCACTCAATTCCCAACATTTCCCCCAAAGGTCGCAACCCCGAAAAGTCTATAAAAACATGAAATAAGGTATGATCCACCCACCTCGTACTCGTACGATGACACTCCTTTGATACCAGCCTTTGATTCGGTCGGAATCGCGGTAGATCTGCATTTCTATCAAATACCATCAATTCCATTCTGATGGAATCTGCGAAGGAACAGGTGAGGGACCAAGGACGAAGAATGGTGCATGGGGTTAGCCTTTTCAATGCGGTCCCCCTACCACCGACGGATCGAAGAATGAACAACTTGTGAAGATTATGGGAGGGTTTCTATTTTTTGGAGGTTCTTAGATGAACGGTTCGTCCAATGGGGATGAAGAAGAATGCTCCGGAAATAAGAGTCGATGACGTCTCTGATGAGAAAATAAAAAAATTACACGGTGTGTACTTTAAGACTACACACCGTGTAGATGAATTTTCCATAATCTGACTTAAAAGGAGTCCGACACACGGCTTGGACCGTGTAAATGGTCAACACATGGCCAAGGATCGGCCATTACATAGAACGAAGTTACACAGCATGTCAAGGAAGACTACACGCTATATAGATGGAAATTTACACCTAGGAACGACACAACATGTACATGTCCTCGCACAGTTAAGGGTACACAACGTGTCTATAAATACACACCGTGTAGTAAGAATTTTCTACCTGGTCATCACACGACATGTACTCAGCGAGTACACGGCCGGTCACTCGGTTAGCACATACACGGCGTGTACATAAAGTACAAGGCGTGTAGTCTGGAAATTTCCAGAAACTGCCCAGATTTTCCAGATATCTCAGAAACAAGTCAAAATGATCAAACAGGGGTGGGATTTGACCCATTCTAAAAACCTGGGTTCTTACAGATTTCATATGTTCCATGATTTCAATATTATTATATCATGTCTTCTAACTCATGTGCTTAAGATGTATCCATTTGATCATTCTCATACTAGGATTTTTAGCTCATCCCTTTGTTCATGTGTTCCATAGGGTACCCCATGTAGATGTAAGGGCTCCATGGTAGTTAGGATCTATGTATGGAGAATAAATAACGAAGTGTTTTTCAGCCCCTTTTATTATCCATGTACCATGTCTTCCAAGACACTAGATTTAACGATCCATTGATTTTACTCTGCTATATAATTATGCTTAAAAACATGTAAGTTATATGTAAAAGGCTAGGGTCTATAAATGAAGTATCAAATGCCTCATTTTTAGGGTAATACATCATCCAATTATGATTTCTTCAATTGGAAATGCTTCATACAAAACATATCTCGATGAACCAAATGGACACAATGATTATAGGTGTTTGGGGGGATGTGAAAAGATTACATTGTGATCCCAAACTGAACAAACTGAAAAGATAAAAGAGAATGGATAGAAAAACAAGAATCCATATACAATAATATTAGATTTTTGAAAACAACTTCCTCTAGCACACAATTTTCTCTATATGGGGAACCTTCAAAAGTACCACCTACCATAGACTACACCCATAAATTTAGATCAGACAATAACACCTTATTTACCATATTATCAAAATTTAAATCCATGTGGAAGAGGGATTGCACCATGATATTTGGATTATGAATCCAAATAAAGAGAAGAACCATCACCGGATCATGTAGCTTTACCTAAAGGAAATGAAAACCAACTCTATGATGTAGTCAACATAGTCCTTCACTATCTACTGGCCTCATTACTCATTAGATCTTCCACTTTATTCACCATCACCTCCTCATGTTCAAACTAATATTATAAAGTGATCATGAAGACCTCTAAAGAAATAGAAACTTGAATTGATAATCGATAAATCAACTTACACTGATCCAAAAATAGATGGTCAATCAATCCCAAAACATCACACACTCTCATAGATTCGAGAGATTCAAAAGAAGTGAAGATAACAAAATCTTCATCAAGTCATTCCATTACCCCTAATAGACAAAGATATCTATGAATTATGGGAAACAAGTCAGAGCAACCTGAGAATAGAAAATACTCACTAGAAACGTTGTTGACTTTTATGGGCGGTGTATTCTAATCTTTATATTGTACATAATACCAAAATAAATATCACCACACAACATGAACAAAATGAAAATCTAAATCCAAAATAAGAGGCTCATAATCTAAACATCACAAATATAACATAAATCCCTTTTTCAATTATCCCATTTAACCTAATTCTAAAATAGACTTCTCCCAATGAAACTATGAAAAAATGGAAATCCATTTTTTACAAAACAAGTACCCACAATTTAGAAAAAAACTTCTTGAAATCATTTTCCAATTTATGATAACATTTTATAAAAACCATTCTATGCCTTTGATGTCAAATACTCACCCAGAGAATCTTATGAACCACCATATATGTGTATGTACCATATTAACTATAGCATCCATGCACACATTGCAACATGAAATTTCCATACACACCCCCACATATGTGAATGTCCATATTGAATATAAATTACTAGACATACAACTTGTTCTACAGAACCAAGATTTTAATAAAATACCCAATTCACAATTCCACCAAATTTTCCATTTCATATCAATATTAAGATCCACTATCTATTTTCAAAAAACATTTTTCATTAAAATATGAAATCAACATTAAAAATAACATTCATTTAAAAATATATTTTCATTTTAAAATACCAATCAATCCAAATGAAACTAAACAGACACACATCATACACTAAACTATTATGATGAGGAACTAGTGGTCTTGCATAACCTAAGGAAATGGATAGTGGACCATTCCCCCATAAAGAACTCTCCTTTATTTGGAACATAAAAAATGTAATAAAATTCCAAATTAGTCACAACTCCACATGAGATCACGACATGATAGATTATTAAATTTGTCATGATTCCTAATACTCAAAAACAATAACAAAACAAAGGCTCAAATCCCTGAATACCCCCGGAAACTCATAGAAAAGAACAATAAAGGGTTTATGAAGTCCTTCTAATGCATACCTCCCAAGTCATAAGATGCCTAATCTCTGATCTACATGACATTCTAAATAACAAGGGATTTATATGATATAATTTTTTCTAAAACCAATTTGGGATTCAGTCCAACCCAAAACCCAATCAAATCCATGAGAATTCTTAGAGGGATTTCTATTCCCAAGTGTTTGGAAATTTTTATATGGAATAAATGTAGTCACAAATGGAACAATTTTTTCCCAAATAAACCAACACCAAATAAATAAACATTGTTTGATAAAAAACCCACAATAATGAATATAAAAAAATCTATAAACTCATCGATATATAACTGGTGAAAAAAGAAACTATTTAAAAAACCAACATTGAACCATTCTATGTTTATCTCCAGATGACTTAATGGTCACCACTAACAAAAATAACATTAATCTATATGACATAACTATTTTAGAAGAAATAACCTTCAAAATAGCTTGAGTTTACCAAGGATGAGTTGAACAAATTGGGTGTGATCATAAATATATTTTTAGTCAATGGAAACATATTCAATGAATTTTATTTCTCTAATAATCCACAAACACTATCTTAAAAGACGTTTAAAAATAAAGGATTTTGAATCATTTAAGAAACCAAACACATGTGTTCCAAATTTCATGTTTAAAACCACATTCATTGCATTCTATTTCAAAAACATTATAATATCACACAACCTAGTATATTAAAAATCCAATGTAAAATCCTATAAAGTAATAAAAAGGTCTATGAAGAAAATTAAGAAAAAAATCAACAAGGATAAACTAGTTGGGTGAAATACAAACAAAAATTATAAATAACTAGTACATAATAATGTTAATCATGTGTTTTTTCATAGACATATCTAGAGTAAATTGCAATATTTACTTAGTTCAAACTCACCATCGAATATATAGTGTATCTCCATTGACAATAATCAACTAGAATCTCCAAACTAGGAAATCCAATAGTACTCACCACCTTGTCCCATAATGTAAAGGGGAGTACCGACCCTTCTAATCAGGTTGAAAATAACCCATCACCTACCTCTTTATATGATTCCAATCAATAACATGACAAAAATAATAATACTCAACAAAACATGGTAATGTGACTATGACCCACTACATTCTCATGCTTAAGACACTAGAGGAAAACACTTTCGAAGGTCAAATGGACTTAATACCAATAATGTTCATGTGCATGATTCAGTAGAGGGGAACACATCCCACAGTATAGTTGTTGGAAATCATAATTAAATCCCTCATGAACACACATGAATTGAAATTTTATCAAAGAACCAAATTTCCACATTATAATTTCAATTGACATTTTCTCAAACACCTTATGCATGCTTAAAAAAACAATTAAAGAATCCGTTTTAATACATTTTCTCGCCAATTTTATATCATCAAAACATCATTTGAATTAATATAAACACATCAAAAGTATGGGAAAACTATTTATCAATCATTAATGAATGCATAAGAAAAAATGGAATGTTCTAGAAATCAAATAAATAGAAACACTTACCTCAAAATGTGTTAATGAAACTAAACATTTGGGTAATTAAGACTCAAATAATAGTGAAAATCCATACAAAATAACTTAAAATAAATCAAACCACACATTAACACTTGTCTCTAGAGTTATTCTAAAAGAAGTTCCACCAACAAAAAATTAAGGAACCAAAATAGAGAGGATATGATATTATTAAAATCGACCACAAATCAGAAAAACTCAAATTAGATTCAAAAAAATAATAATCTAAAAGGGGAGAGAAACAAATTTTTGGGAGCTTGGGATCCCCATTGTGCACCCATAATTGAGCTGAGAGGGAGTAAAATCTGAAATAGGTTTAGAATTTTTAGAAGAAAAGAGTAATGTCCAACATCTAATGACATGTGAAACATGAAATGTTTGGAAAATGGCTTTACAAGATAGCCACAAAACTATAGCCCATAACTATCCTAGGAGGTTATGCCATATAGATATACCACATTTATTCCAAACTGTGTTCCAACTGTGCAGTTGTGGCTGCAAAAAATGACCATTTGGCACATGGTTTTTTGGGTAATGGAACATAATTTCTCCTAACTATGAATCAAAAATTTACTTCCTACAATCAAACTCAAAGAATCTGTTTTTAATTAACAACTCAAAATTAAAATCTGGAAAGAAACTTTTACCCCAACCAAAAATATCCAAATCCATGAATGGAGTATCAAAAAATAATTTCATGGTCAGGGTATAAAATCCACATATTTAGAATGGTTATTAGACATATACTTTATATCAGATAAGGTAAATACAAATTTTTTATTGAATAATAGATAAATAAGTTTCTATATAAGAGAACATTGTTCACATGTAATGATATAGGTATTGAAATAAATAATATGTAATTATAGAGAGTGATAGAGGACTTTCATCACATGAATGTGAAAGATGATTGGATTTTTCAACTACTCAAAACCATAACTCTCTGATGATTTAAAGTCCCATCAGTTCAACATAAATATAGTAATTATGATATGAAATTACTTCAATGTTTTTCTATAGAGATGATAAATTATTTTACCATCGAGGCTGAGAATATTAAATGATATAATTTCATGAGAAATCTCAATTTCATACATAGAATTTCATATATATTTTCACATTAAATTATTTTCCACTTCATTTCCTTCTATAGGACATGAACATTCAATGTAAATTTTAATTAATGAAGTAATAAAATAATTTTTAATAGATCATATGATCCATAAAATAGTATCAATTAATTCCACCTACTTATAAATATTTTCCAAAACCATAATTTTTATTATTAGTTACCCAATATAATACATTAATCCCTAATCATCAACAACAATACCACTAGTTTATTATATATTTTTATTAGTTAAATATTTTTACTAAAAAGTATAAAATATTAACCAAGATATCATGTAGGTCATTTTTAGGCATTAAACAGTTATTTTCCCTCAATTTCAGATTCAATTTCCATGAACTTGTTGGATGTGACATATTTTCAATAAACTTGTGGGGTTTCCTTTATCTGGAAACCAAAAAATTATAATTCTATAATGCTACCAAATGGTAATATCAATTAATTAACTAAACATAAAACAATATATAAAAAATGGTTAACTATACCTTCCTAAAAAGAATTTTATGAATATTATCACAACATCAGAAACATATTAACTATTATGTATCCACAATCATGTGTTTTATAATAGGTTAAACTTTTCACTGAATCACTTTTTTTATCAATAGTGAGTTTCACCATATTCTCTATAATCATTTTAGAAGTGTTACAGAAGTATAATACTTATAATCTTTGAAATTATTATAATTGTAATATCATTAATTTAAATAAATAATAAAGATAAATATGGAATCTATGTACAAGAAAATTAATCATTCCACTTTATCAGTTGTAATATCATAATCCAAATAATGAATCCTTTTCTATTTATGAGTTATATTACCTAAATTATTTGTGAGTTCATTCAGCAAGGGACCTTTCTATTTATAATGGAAACATTTCTCATTGGTTGATTACATCTTCATCTTGAAATCAAGATTATTTTGACATTTTCTTCACAATTGAAGATAAATACTTCTCCCGCTAATATATTTCATAGGAAATTATTTACAAAATTATCACATGTTGGAGAATCTTTTTTCCCCTCTTCCAATTATTCTCCTTTTACATAGTTTTCCTATACTTTTATTCATATTTATAAAATGAATAATATAAATCTAATTATTTTTCTTTCTTATTAGGACATGGTTTAATGTCCTCTTATTATGAGAATGTTTTAGAGAATACATTCATTCAAATGATTTAAATAAGACCATCAAATAAATTACTCTTCTTACTTATTTTATCATATGATTCAAAACAAGTCCCATTATTTTTCTTATGTTCCACTTGTAAATGATTTCATACACTAGATTACATCTAATCATTAGGAAACATAATGTATAATCCTCAATATAGTAAAATTCATAACATAAATTGATAAGTTTATGTGTAGATTGTATGATAGTCATACACATGGATTCCTTGGTGATATAAATTTTTTAACTTATTTATAATGTTTGTAAATAAAAAGTGAATTATCCAAATAATATCCCCTGAGAGTGTCGAATTAATCGCACAGTAAGGCCCATTTTCAATAACAAGTTAATGATTGGGTATATCCCAATACAATTTCATAGTTATTATCACTGGGTACATATTTTCTAAAAACATGTCCACTTGTAGTGTCCACATAATAGTGTTTTATAGGGATAAAAATATATATACTTTTCTATAAAAAAACATTAGGACATTCTTCAATACTTATCCCCATATTATATCATTGGTTCATATTCACTAATCTATGATTTCATAAACCTAGTTCCGAAGGATTATATTAAACCACTATATTGTACCAAATGTATTGATCCTAACCATTGTAGCCTAGAGATGGTTTCTAATACCATTGAATCCTTTTTTCCTATACATCTATGTAAATGTGTAATTACTCAGCCAAAACCCAATCTAATTAGTCACTTTAGGAAAATTGATTCATCAAGGGGATATAGTGGGCCTTGTATATCACATACTAAGCCCTATATATTCCTCAAAATATTAGGGTGGAAAAAATAATCATAAATATTTCTATTGAAAACATGAATATTGAGTATTAACTATTACCCTAATAAATAAACATAATCATTTGTCTGTTCTAGTAAAATAAAATTTATTAACATAAAACATCCCCAATCAGACTGACCATTAATCATTCATAGAAATACTAATGGTGGTATGATTGTATTATATCCCCATTAATTCATATGTGACATTATTGGATTTATTATTATACGGAAAAAGGTATTGAATTATCTCATGTAACATTAATTGTGGAAAATTGAAAATCATTTTTTTAATTTAATATAAGGAATATCAAAGATCATTAACAAAAACACATTCATTAGAAATTAAATTTTCAGAATAATGAATTTATAGAATATTAGAAAAATAATTTTGAATATAAATTATTTATAAATGTAAAAAGGAAGCATCAAATAAATGATTCTCTTTATGGTGGGAAATTATGTATATGATGTGTATGTTAATGTGAACATTTCTTTTACACAATAAAAATGTTATAAAACTTCATTATTCATAAAATGGAAAAAATTATTAATTGTAATAAATTTTTTAAGAAGGCTAAACATATGTTAATATTAATTTAGTAAATTATTTATTGACTATAAAAATATTTTTTCAAACACTATTAGAATTCATCTTTTTGGAAGGAAAAAGGCATTCTTCCAAAGGGAGAATGAAAGACATATTTGTTTTCAGAAATAATATCATTTTATGTAACAAGGAGAATAAAAATAGTGATATTACTTGAAATAGTTCATCTATTACTACAAGAGATGAAAATAAATTTATTTTATGATATAAATATCTAATAATTATTCCTTGGGATATTTAAAACCCAATCCTAAATAATGATGAGATTGTTAAATAAACCATTACTACTTTTTTATTTCTTGTCATAATCTCTAAGAAACACATGAATTTAAATTAAATATTAAATACCAAAAGGATAAATTAATTCATGATATATCATTTAATAAATCAAATTATACACAGCACACAAATGTAATATATTTTTAATGTAGACTATTTATCATATAAGTAAATGAGAGATGAAAAACCCTTACCTTGACTCTCATTCATCATGTATGTTATTTATCATACTTAATAATAAAATGTTTTAAATTATTTATTTTATTAAGAAACTATTTTATTACAATTATTCTCATTATTTACCTTTTTACCCTGTTATATGATATTAAATAATCAATTAAATTTGTGTAAAATGTTTTGATGATATTTTCCTTATAATTAAAAAAACATTGGTAGGGTGACTATAGACGATGTTTTGATTATTTTAACATCTCCAGAATAATAATCATTAAATTATTATTATTTTTACACATCAATTAAACTTTTAAAATGAATTATTAAATATTTTCATGAAAAAGTATATTTTACCATAATTGAGACGTTAGGTATTATGTATGTAGAATGGCGTTTCCATTATATAAAAATCATTATGTAAATATGTTAAGTAGTATATTATCAATAAAAAATGATTATAATATCTTATATATTAATTAATTTCATCAAAAAACTTATATATATATCATGCATGTGGTGTGGTGATGGGAAGAGTTCCATATTACTTCATTAAGGGGATTCCCTAAATACATGAGGGATATTATCATATTTTAATGTATGAGATATAATGATATATTATATTTTAATAATTTTAAATATGATAGTAATATCATCATAACATCAATTATATCTCATTTATTCACTAAAATTGAAATTATTACATTCCATGTAATGTGTTAGTGAAAAATTAATCACTTTAATTCATGAGGAAATTTGTACATTGTATGCATGAGAGAAATTATCACATTACCTAAATAATTGATTTTTTAAAGAAATATATGATATTTTGAATGAAGATGAATAATTAATTTATAATATATATATATATATATAATTTATATAAATTATCATATATAACTATGATAGGTGTTGATGAAAAATGTGACACATAGGTTCATGAGGAGGTAGTCCACCATTCCCATGAACAACATTATCATTTCACATTTTATGGATTAAGAGATAGATATAGGTTATTATATGAATATAAAAAATAAGAATATATGTAAATGTTGGTGTTATTATATAATCATAAATTAATAATATATAATGGAGGTAAAAAAAGAAATAAAAAATAGTTAGGAATTATACCTATTATAGGACCACCTCTTAAGGATTAGTCGTAATGTAGTCTGCCAGAAACATGACTTATTTTAAATGTGTTTTTCATTTAGTTTCCATTATATATTTTTTTGTTTTGGGGGGGGGGGTTCCCATTCATTTTGGTGGAAATGGAGGGTTTACAAAATTTGGGCCAAACTGTGAGTCCAATTCCAAATTTAAAAATAAATTTTATTTCTCTTATAACTCCCACATTTTTCATACATTACACTTCACACATTTCCTATTATGACCTATACAAATCTCCATGTCAATTTTGGCCCTTTTTGAACCCGTTATCATTTTGGGTTTTAGTGAATTAATTTGAAATTATGGAACCCATAAGCCATATCCAGTTTTAAATTGTTTTTCTAATTCTTTTATAACATACTCATTTTTTACTATATTCTACTGCTTCAACCTACCATGTGAAACGAAAATCCCGAGAATCACCCCCATTATTCAATTTTCCACTTTGGTCCTCATTTTCCTCACGGAGTAGAAAAAAACATCCTAGGGTTCCTCAAACCATCTAGATTTGAGAATGTAAGTTGATTCTTTTATAAATCATTTAATTGTCACTATTTTTCCCCAATTTCAGTCCCCACATGAGCTTCTCATCCCCATTAGAGCCTCCATATTAGGTTTTGTTTCTTGGATATTAAAATTTTGGTGTATTTGGTTAGTTTAATTGAAGATGTTTCAGGTAAGGGTTTTTCCCACGATTTCTTCCCCTTCCACAGCATTTCATTCACCTTTTTGTGAGGTTAATCATGTACAGATGTGGAGGTTAGAACCTAGGGTTTGATTTGTTTTCTTTTTGTTCATATATTGTGGTCTAGTTCTGGATTTATCTTCCTTGAGGTGTGGCAGTGGTCCAGTTGATGTTTCACACCATGTTTTGAGGGTTGCAACATAAAAGGTTGGTGATTCCATGTGTAATCATTTCTAGATGACTTAGTTTTCTTGAATTACTTATTATGCATGTTCCTAATATGCTGTGTGTGGTGTGAAAACTATTTATGTTGGAATTAGTTAATCATTTATTTTTATAGTTTTATTTTACCTTAAAATTGGGTGTTTTCATGTGTAGCCCTTTGGGTATTGTTTTGGTGTTGTATAACATATGAAATTGGTTTAATAAATCATCTTTTGGATGAAAATTATGATTTTAGGGTATTATTGTACCATTAGGTTTTAAAAAGGGTTTTTAATGGATTTAAGGTGTAAAAAATTATTTTACTTCATGAAAGTGATTTTGAAAACGTGTGATTTCATCTGTATATTTTGTGGTATTGTTTGAGGTGTTGGTATAACTCATGGGGTAGTTCACTAAATGTTTTTGGGGAATCCAATTCTGTTTTTAATTTTTATTGGTGTGATCTTTTCTTTGAAATACGGGTTTGAAATGAGTTTTATGTGAAAAGATTTGGTACACTCTTTAGAATTATTTTATGAAAGTTTTGCATGGTATAATGATTTATGTAAGAGGATAATTCAAATTGGAAAACCATTTTGGATTGTCTATAATTTCAAATAGAAAATTTTATATGTGAATAGGTCTTTCATGTGATGTGTATCATCTTGGAAATGTTTGTAAAAATGTTTAAGGGATTTACAAAAATGTGAAAGAGGTGTGAACGTGATGTGGGGTGTTTGTGTGAGTGCGATGTGAAAAATGGATTTTGATTATAAAAAGGGTTTTATAAAACATATGAGTGGGATTATATATGATGTTTATCATATTTTTAGGGACTTTATAAAATTGTTAAAGGATGTGTTTGATTGTGAATGTTATGCAAAAAGTGTTGTGGGCTATTTTGGTGTGAGTTTAATTTCAAAATTCAATAGAATGAAAAGTGGAATTTGCGATTTTTGTGATGTACATGGAGCTATTTGGTTAATGTGTGATGTTTAATTGATATTTTAAGGTGAAAAATATATTTCATGGCTTGTTGAAGATGTCTAAGGACAAAGGGAAATCCCGGTTATCTAGGTGGGCAGACATGTACTACTATGCTAGTGAATCTGTGGGGTTTGGCCTCAGTTTCACTTAGAATTACTGATGCTTACAACTATAACTAAACTATGATGATGATTATTGGGGACCACTAGGTTATGGGTATGTTCCATAGTAGTGGCTCGTGGACAAGAACAAATATTTTTTGTTGTTACTTTCATCGAGATATGAGGTACATGAGATCCACAACTAGCTAGGTCCTAGGGGATATTTCTTATTGCTTGTTCTCATTAGATCCTTTATACATACGATCTAAATCCGATATATTTTTCTAGAAAAATTCAGTATATATTGAATTTATTTTTAAAGTGTTGATTCTTTTAATTATCCCACTTGAAAACTGATTTTTTTAAGTTGCATCTGTTTGAAATTTGTAACTAGAAATTACATGTTTTAGAAAACATGCATGATTTTTGTCTTTGAAAGTGTATCACATGGAATCTATTAGTGGTGGTATCCTACTAGGAATTGGCTCAGACCCTACTTACACCTTTGGGTGTAAGTAGACTTGGTTATTTTTGTTGTCGTAGGTTTGGGTATAACTTTTTTGCCAACAGTTCAGGTTTTCACCGATCATTCATGATGCGGTGTTTTGTAGATGGCTTGAGGGAAATGCCTCTTTCCATGTTGAGGTTCTTAGGCTATTCATTTTTGGTTTTTTACCTTTTTTATAGTCTTGTTGAGTTGGTTTTGACTTTGTAATTCACATCTGAATTTTTTTAAAACATTCTTTGGTTTGAAAAATCTAGATTTGTTTTATTGGATTCATTTGTTGTTTTATTTTTATAATCTTGGGTAAATCATTCACAATTCTAAATTAATGATACCTAGGCACTTGTTATAACCCATGGGGATCGATAACGCCCTTCAAGCTTTGTCACGGACTGTGTTTGGTGTCGGTTTCGATGGCGTTAAGATTCTGTTCGTGATAAAATTGTATCAGAGGAGGTTCTCTCTCTTTGGGTCTTGTTATTTGGGGAACATTTGGGATAGTCTGGTTTTAGGATTTTCAGGACTTGTTATTTTATTTATGATTAGTGTGGTTGATCACCACACCTCATGACATGATTGAAGTCTCTAGGGGAAGTTAGGACCTTTCAGAGTCCTTTCTTTCTTGGTTTAATGAGGATTAGGGGAAATTATAAGAGAGTTGGGTTAACGGTCTCCTTGAGATCATAGGGCTTAACATGCATTGTGTAGCTAGGGATATTACCTATAAAACTCTCTATGATAGTGACTTGGTTGGAATATGGATTCCAAATATATTTTCAAGTCACCCACTGAAACTAGTTTACTCTCGCATTGTCTTGTGTTCTTTAGTTTAGAAATCATGGAACTTTGGTTTTAATGTGACTTGGTTTAAAGAAGCGAAACGTTTTTGTGAAAATATTATCAAAAAAAAATGGAATGGTTTGATTTATGAAATGGTGGAACTGAATTTTCAATATTATTTGGAAATTAAAAATGGTTGGCTTATACCTCTTTTCAAATGAGGAACTATATTGATGTTGGTTTTGAAAAAGTGTTTCCAATAGTGTTTTCTAAAAACTCAATGGTTTTTTAATGGGATAAGATGTTTTGAAATTTATGTGAATTACATGAAAGTGATTTATTTTCTAAATTTTTGTGTATTTTTGAAAGGTTTTGTAATATTTGAATTGATATTTTGATCTTGTGGTTAGTGGTTTTGAGAAAAACGATGTTTTGGTTAACCATTTTGGTTATGAAAAGTGGAATGAAATTTTATTATAACATTTTTTATTTTAATGAGAGATTAAATTCATGGGGTTATATAGGATGATGGATGGTTTATGGAATGATTAGATGATTTCTAGGAAGGATATGAGGATGGTGCTCAGTGTGTCACATAAACATTCATATGTGAGGGCCATGGGGTACCATTGGTGGATACGTTAACCACTGAACCGTTTGTTTTCAAAGAGGTGTTTTTAAAGAAAAACATGATGTCTTGTTGAATTGTGTGGGATGGTGTATATTATGTGTTTTTGGAAAATTTTGATGTGGTGGAATGTTTTGAGTCCATGATCCTCTCTTGTTCGAACCGTGTTTTGGGTTTGTGTTTTGATGACAAGTTTGGTAGAAGGATCGGTTAGTAGTCTCTTCTTAGATATGTCTCAGGACACCATTATGGTGGTTCCCTTCATGTGTTTAGATCTGGTTTGTGGCATGTTTTGACTAATGGACTAGCATGGTTGGTTCCTTGGGTTCTCTCATTGTATAAGTTACGCCAAATTAACGGTTAATTCACAAATGAAGTGAAACTTTTATAGTTTTGCCCTCGGAAAATCCACCAGTTGATCAATATAAAGAATATTTTATCGATCATTGTTTTTTGAGTCTCCACCAATTCATTTCGTTGATTTGTGGATCCACTTGTAGTGGGATAGTGCTTGTGGAAGGTTAAAAGAGACCTCAATTTCATAAGTTTCTTGATTCATCCAAGGTGGATGTGTTCTAGGGTTGTTAGTGTGGATGAGTGTCTCGATAGTGTCTAAGAGGGTTTCTGGGTTTTTCATAGTATCTTGGAAGTAAGTGTTTTTGTTAAACCACCAATTTTGGGATTTTGGTCATGAGAGGCTATTGTGTCCACTTTTTGGACTTGTATGTTCTTTAGGGACTTTGAATAAGGTCTCGTTTCATGTATTGTTTCTATAAATCACAAAGGTCATGTTCGGTGACACATTGTGATGTTGTTTTCCCATTTGACTGTAAAAGTGAAGGTCGCACAATCCTCTTAAGTTCTCTGTTATGTTGGGAGTATGTCTCCCTTGGAAAAAAAATCAAATCCTCCATCTTAATGGAAGGTTTTTATATGTTTCCTTTCCCTCTATTGTTTTTCACCAAAAGAAACAAGGTGTGATGTGTGTGCATCTTCTGATCCCTTGTTTCAGTGAAATGTGATGTTTCGGTAAAGTGAGTTGTGGAGTGTGTTATGTCTTGTTGAACCCATCGGGGTATGCGGTGTAGTTGTTTGTGGCACCGAAAGAAGAAGTTCCACATAGGGGTTTCCATATAATAATAGTGAGGCCGAAGATGATTCAAAATTTTGAACTCCATTAATAGGTCCTGGAGAGAAGCTGGCGCATAGAAAGGGGAAACCCCAGTGACATTTAAACCCTTGTACAATGACCTATACTCTGTATAAAATATAGGTGGATTTTAATCCTATGGTGTCATCATCTTTTTTATGTTGTTATCATTCTGTGGAAATAAGGGGATGGCCTTATACCCATGTCATCACCCAATATCTCCCCCCTTTGGATTCCAATGAGTCTTTTGAGAATGGAATGAAATTTTGCTAGACAGGATGAGCACGCGGTTTGTGCACGAATAGTAGTGATAATGTTCCAGGAAGCCATGTAGAAAAAATGATATGAAAACTTATTGCACAGTTTCTTAAACCATGTGGATTAATTGTGAATCCTTCCCAAATCATTAATTTTTTGGGGTCTTTTCGTGTTGGCCAATTCCGGTCGATTAAGATGGTTGGTTCTTGTGGTGGGGAGACCCACCATGGGTATCATGCATATTCTTTTGTAAATTTATAATCAATGTATACCCCTTTTATTATGGTGTCTATTTGGGCCTCCCCCTATTAATGTCATGATTCTATCTCAAGGAAAAATGTATGTTGTCTTTTATGGTTGGGAGCCCATTTGTGTCTCTTCATATGAGTAACTTATATTTTTTTCATTGGTCATGTCTTGGAATTAGGTATAATAATTTGGAGATATCTAACTACCTAAATCTTACTTGGGTAAACATTTAGATTGGAGAGTTCCCAATTGTTTATTTATAGTTGGGTAAGTGTAACTTTGTTCGATGTAGTTATTTGTTTAGGTAAATTGATTGAGTTTTGTTCAGATTGTGTTTGAGGAGTTTTCATTTGGGATAAAACCTGAATGTGATTGATTGTTTCATGAATGTGGTTTAAGTTTTGTTTGTGAGAGTAATCCTTCTTTAAATGATCACGGGAGGTGTTTTGGCATTTGGGGGTGAATCTTGGCATGAATTACTTCTTGGTTTACTGGCTAGGTTTCATATTTCATATCTGGCATTGTTGTGGCTTTCTGAGGACAGAATGTTTTATGGTATGGAGAATTATCACATACATGACTTCTTTTAAATGTATTTTTCATTTAATTTCCAATTTTTTTTGTTTTGGGGGTTTTCCATTCATTTTGGTGGAAATGGAGGTTTTTTAAAATTAGGTCCAAATAGTGAGCCCAATTCCAGATTTAAAAATAAATTTTATTTATTTTATAACTCCTAAATTTGTTAACATTTTTCGTCCATTCCACTTCCCACATTTCCTCCTATGACCTATCCAAATCACCATGTCCATTTGAACCTTTTTTGAACCCATTAGCATTTTAGGTTTGAGTGAATTAATTTGGAATTGGGCCAACCCGTGAGCCATTTCCTGTTTTAAATTGTTTTCCAAATTATTTAATAACATACACAATGTTTACTGTATTCCTGTGATTCTACCTCCCAACTGAATCCAAAATACTGATCCTCACCCCATTATTCATTTTTTCAATTTAGACCTCATTTTCCTCACGGAGTAGGGAAAAATATCTTAGGGTTCCTCAAATCTTCTAGATTTGAGAAGGTAAGTTGATTATTTGTCAAATCATTAAATTTTTACTCTTTTCCCCCATTTCAGTCCCCACATGACCTTATAATCCCCATTAGAGCCTCCATATCAGGTTTGGTTTCTTGGAGATTCAAATTTGGGTGTATTTGGTTCATTTGATTCAAGATGTTTTGAGTAAGTGTTTCATTCAATGATTTATTCCAATTCCATAGGGTTTCATTCACCCTTTCATGAAGTTCCACGAGTCCAGAAGTTGAGGTTCTAACCTAATATTTTCTTTGGTGTCTTTTTGGTCAAATATTGTGGTCTAGTTCTAGATTTATCTTCCTTGAGGTGTGGTGGTGGTGCAGTTGATGTTTCACAACATGTTTTTAGGGTTTCAACATAAAAATTTGGTGATTCCATGTGTAATCATTTCTAGATGAGTTATTTTTATTTAATTACTTATTATTCCTTTTCCTAGTATGATGTGAGTGGTTCGAAAACTATTTATGTTGGATTTGGTTGAGCATTTATTTTTATAGTTTTATTTTTGCTTAAAATTGGGTGTTTTTCATGTATAGCCATTTGGGTAATGTTTGGGTGTTTTATAAAAAATAAAATTGGTTTAATAAATATTGTTTGGGATGAAAATTCTGATTTGGTAGGTCATTTTTGTTCCACTAGGTTTTAAAGTGGGGTTTTAATGGGTTTAAGGTGTAAAACCTTATTGTACTTCTTGAAAGTAATTTTCAAAACGTGTGTTTTCATGTGGATCTTTTGGGGTATTCTTTGAGTTGTTGTTATAACACTTGAGGGTAGTTTAGTAAATGTTTTTGGGGTTGAAAATTATGTTTTTAATTTGTATTGGTGTGATATTGTCCTTGAAATTTGGTTTTGAAATGGGTTTTATGTGAAAAGATTTGGTACACTCTTTAGAATTGTTTTATGAATGTTTGGAATGGTTTCGTGATTTATGTAAGAGGTGAAACCATATTGGAAGACTATTTTGGTTTGTTTCTACATTCAAATGGACCATTTTATATGTGAATAGGTTTTTCATTTGATGTGTGTCCTCTTAGAATTTTTTTTAAAATTGTTTTAAGGGTTTTACAAAAATGTGACAGAGTTGTGAACGTGATGTGGGATTTTTGTGTGAGTTCGATGTGAAAAATGGATTTTGTTTATAAAATGAGTTTTATGAAACATGTGAGTGGGTTGTTATGTGATGTTTATCATATTTGGTGGGACATTATAATATTGTTAAATGATGTTTTGGATTGTGAATGTTAAGCAAAAAGTGTTGTGGGCTATTTTGTTGTGAGTTTGATTTCAAAATGCATTTGAATGAAAAGTGTAATTTGTGATTTTTGTGATGTACATGGGGCTGTTTGGTTATTGTGTGATGTGTAGGTGATATTTTCATGTGAAAATTATATTTCTTTTTCTTGTTGAACATGTTTTATCACAAAGGGAAAACACGAGTATCTAGGTGTGTGGTCGTGTACTAGAATGCTAGTGAATCCCTGGGGGTTGGCCTCAGTTTCACTTTGCAAGATTGACACGTACAACTCTCACTAAACTATGATGATGATGATTGGGGACCACTAGGTTATGGGTATGTTCCTTACTAGTGTCTTTTGCATGAGAACGTATATTTTTTGTGGTTACTCTCTCAAAGATACGAGGTTCCTGGAACCCACAGCTTGCTAGTGCGTAGGGGTTGTTTCCTACTGCTTGTGATCTTAAGATCCATTATACTTACCGTCGGCATACAAGATGTTTCGACTATAAAAAATCAGTATCTTTTGAATTTATTTTAAAATTTTTTATTCCTTAAATTATCCCACTTGAAAACTTATTTTTTTAAGTTGCATCTTTTTGAAATTGTAAATAGAAATTACATGTTTTTGGAAAGTTGCATGATTTTCGTCATTGAATGTTTATCACATTGAATATATTAGTGGTGGTATCCTACTAGGAATTATCTCACACCCTACTAACTCCCCTTGGTGTAAGTATACTTGGTTATTTTTTTTGTCACAGGTTTGGGTACAACTTTTATGCCAACAGTTTGGGTTTTCACAGGTCATTCATGATTCGGTGTTGTGGATATGGCTGGAGGGTAATACCTCTTGCAATGTTGAGGTTATGGGGATGTTAATTTTTGGTTTTGTTCCATTTTTATATTCCAGTTTTGTTGTTTTAGACTATTTATTCCAGTTCTGAATTTTTTTAAAACACTGTGTGGTTTGAAAAATCCGGATTTGTTTTATTGGATTCATTTGTTGTTTTAAGTTTATAAACATTGTTCAATTGTTCCCAATTCTCATTTTATGATACCCTGGCACTTGTTCCAGCTCATGGGGATCAGGAATGCCCTTCGGGCCTTTGCACGGGCCAGGTTTGGTGCCGGTTTCAGGGGTGATCAGATTCTGTTCATGACATAGTCATTGAATTGATTATTGTCCAAATGAAAGTATATAGGATGAGGTGATTGAAGATGTGAATTTATTTGGATAGTTCATGGTTGAAACAAAAAGATATGATTATTTAAACAAGAGAAGATAATGGAGGCCTCTAATAAGTGATATCAATGGGACACTTTCAAAATAATCAAGAGGTTGATAAAATAGTGATTAGTTTGTTTGAATGATTTTTAATATGGATTATTTAAATTATATATAACTGATTAATTAGGAAATTATAAATTTTTTGTGTGAAATGTATTTTATTTTATCATTTATGGATTCTACAACACCATTGGATATATGCAAGATGATAAACAATCTATTGGTTCATTCTAGAATGATGAATCATGAATTTTCTCATTAAGCGTTTATAGAAATTATTATTTTTAGAATGTTTTGAGGGAATATAAAACTAAGGTATTCACATAATTTTAATCTCACTATTATTATATTTTTAATGTTATTCAGAGGAAGAATGTCAAGTTTTGGAAATTTATGGAACTTCATTTTAAATGATGAATTTTGGACGATTGATAAGTATATCTTGTTATGGATTTGTTAAATATGAAATTTGGATATGGTTTTAGAGAATATTTAATTACATAACCATATGATGATTTATGAATATTTTATCACCAGTGGTAATATTTTTTTAATATAAAAGGAATGAATTATCATTATTTATTGGATTCTATTTAATTCAATCGAAATGAAAAACATTAACCATATTGGTTAACTGAAGAAGTTGAAATTGATTAAGACACAACCAAATAATGAAACTATTTTTATGAAATAAAAAAATTTCACATATGTAAATTTTCATACCTTCTTGGTATAGATGGAAAATAAATTACTGGATATTTTGAAGAGGATCTTTAAATAAAATGTTGACCCACTATCATGATTATAATTATATTAATGACCTTTTAAGGACTCTTTAATTTTTTTATATGGTTATTAGCTTTATTTTAACCATGTTATTTATTAATATCTATCGGTATGTGGGTGTTTGTTATATCTTATATGTCCATTTTTTCACTCCACAACTAGGTTTTAATATTTTTAAACCCAGTCTATTCTATTCCAGATGGCTTTCTCACATATGCTTAGCACAGTCAAGAAGATATCTTAGTAACCATTTTTACAATGTATTTTTATGTCATTGAAATATTTAATGTTAAAGAATTGATTACTATGATGAATTTTCAAGGGAAAATTCATTTTAAGGGTTGCGTAATGTAAATCCCATTGATTTCATGAAATTTTTTAAATTTAATTTAATAGTATTGATATTTTGTGTTATATGTATCATGAGTTTTATTTTCCATTACTTACAATCCTAGGTTTAATAAATACATATCATAATATTCAATTTTTTTATATGTTTGTTTTCATAATGTCATTGGAATTTTTATTTGGACTAGGATAAAAAAATTATGGAAGTATATGTGTTACCAAATTATATAAAATTAATTATATATTTACCAATTACATAAAAATAAAAATAACAAAACATTTCAAAATAATGGGAATCTTCCTCAAACAAATAAATTTATTGGAGATAAACACATTTTACATCATCAAATATAGAAAAAATATTTTGTAACAGATTTTAATGATATTAAAATATTAAATATTTATTAAACTATGTAAAAAAATATCTGTTTTCTGTACAATTTATAAAAAAAAATTCCATTATCAAAGGAAATATTTTTCTAAAATGTTGTTTTATAACTTTTTTAGAGACTACTTTGAAAAGTTAAATATACCGAATTTCAATGGAATACTGTCATATCATTTAATTTATTTATAAATATAATTTATATTTTAAATTCTTTTAAAATTTAAATTATTTAGTTTAAATTTATATTAATAAAATTTACTTAATTGGAATATTTTTCAAATATAATTTAGATATATAAAATTTATAAAATTTCTACACATTTCTATATTTTCTATTTGAATAACAACCTTTTTGTCGCATTAGTAAGAATAATTTTAATTTTAAATTATACTAGGTAAATATAAATAAAAAATAAATATTAAATATTTTATTTCATATTAAATTATATTATCTAATAAGTTCAAAATATATTTAAAAAAAATTAATATAGAAAATAGTAAAAATTTATTACTACCATTAATGTAAAATTTGTGTTATCAGGGGATAAACTAAAAATATAAGGGTTTTAATATACTAGGATCATGTATATAATATATATTAAAGACATATTTAGACCCCATAGTTTCTAGTCACTAATAAAAATTAATTCATGATCTTTTTTTCTTTAGAAAAAACTTTCGTACAATTATTTCTTTTCAAAAGATATCATGTGTTACACTCAACTCACTTATAAAAGGTCATCCCATATCCTCTCTTATACACATCTTCAGAAAATTTAGTTTTGGAACATAAATAACAAAATACAATCCAAAATTCCCTTATCACATCCATGAAACCATATTTTTTTTCATAAAGACAACCTAGTATGGCATTTGGTTCAATCCTAGGGATGATACTCAAAGGAGAGGCAACATTATTCAAAGAAGGTTTTTAATTTATTTATTTATCCACCTTAATAAATTAATTTTAAACCATTATGATATAATAATCTTAATATATACTATATACTTAATCTATTTTTATGTTATATGAGTTACCTAATTCAACATATACTATCAAAAAATGGTTTTCAAAATCATTATTTGTTTACATGTAACAATACCACCTTGCAAAACAAATTAATTGGTTTTTCCATTACCACCTCTCATTATTAAGTATTTTGATGAATGTAATGTATTAATATGATATTTATAACATTATTATTTATATTTATTCATTATATAATATATAACATTTAATTTTTCTATTTCACAGTTCATATGACAATGTTTCTCTTATGTACAGTGGACTACTACGGTATGAAGCAATGTGATTGATTTTTCATTATCATATTATGTGGAAGATGGTATGGATACATTTATTGAAGATGTGTTTAATAAATGAACTAATTTTTATATAAATGAAATATTTATCATTTTAAATGGATAATATATAAATTTATTTATTTCCTTTTCAATCAATGAATGAAGACAACAATATTCACTTACTTGTGGACTACTGCCTTCACAAAGGAATATGGCTCCATCATTTCATAATTTAACCACATTTATGACATTTATATGAATATTTAATATAATAATAAGCTATTTATGATATTTTTATATTTTTTTAAATATAAAATATTCATTACTTCTATTCTCTAATGATTTTTGAAAAATGGAAATGTTACTATAGCGTATGTACGACCAACCGTCTCCATGATCATAACATATATCATTTCTAATAAAATAATGATTATTATTAAATGTATAATTGATTAAAAATAATTATAATTAGTTAATTATTATTAATATGGATATTATGTAACCATGAGCACTGTAATATGACAAAAAATAATAAATCAAAACATGTTTTAAAAACAATAAAGACATTACACCAAATGCGATTTTATCATAGAATTTATATTAAATGGTTAATGAATGATCATATTTAATCATATATGGTAATATATATATGATTATGGTTCTATAATATAGTTATAATGTACTTATATTTATTATAAATGATGTTTGAATCATTACGAAAGAAGTTGAAACATAAGGTAAGGTATTTGTATTATCTATTTTATTTCAAGGAGATATTTGAATATTCAAAACTCATTTCTATTATTTGGTTTATATAGTAAACCACTAATTTGATATATCATGAATATACTACATTAATTTATATTAATATATTCACTATATTATACTATTTATTTGTTCGTAACATTCAAAATATTACTAATACGTTAAGGGATTTCTATAACAATTTTTACTTATGTGAGGCAGATATTATATGTAGCACTTGTTCCCCAAATGTGGTGTAAATACTATACATTATATCATTTATAATATTTATAAAAAAATTATTATCATTTAAATATCCATTTTATGATATCTATTACTCCAGGTTTATAGTTCACGAGTTACAAATGGAGTACATGATCATTGCCAAAATTTTAATTCATGGAGATATATGTTGTGTTTTAAACCTATATTTATTATGTGGTGTATATATGGCCAATATTAAATTTTATAACATAAATTTAATTCTTATTATGATATTATATGATTCATTTAATGTTATTATATTATGGGGATTATGAATCAATGTCAATAAAGTGGCATGATTTTAATGTTACAATATAATTTTTTTTTCAGGATTTCCTATGATTACGTGTCCAATAATAAAATATTATAATATAACACTCATGGATGAAATTTATTTTATTTTCATCTCATTATTTAGGGATAATAAATGTTTTCTATTAGTTTAATCTCTTTATGTACTCAGTAGGAAACATATTTTTTAATAAAATTCATCTTTGTTTCTCTATTTTTTTCAAAACCATTTCCCAATAAAAAATTGTTTTCAAAAAATGATTTCAATGTTTTTTAAAATTTTACAAATGATTTATTATATTTTTTAATAATTTTATACAATTTACAAAAACTTTTGAAATTAATTTTCTATTCATTTTCCAAACAAGGCATTTTTTTATTCTTTTTAACAATTCTAAGGGTATGTTCTTATTATCATATATATCATTTATGAAATTTCCCGCCATCCAGATCTTCATTTAGTTTATTAACAAATTAGATATTAAAATATTCAATTTTATAATTTTTTTCCAATTCTTCTATAAATTCCATTTATTTAAATTTTATTTTTTAGAGAAGTGTGTTTTGAAAATATAATATGAATTTTCATTTTTTAAAATAAAAAATCTAACCTTTATAGAATTGTTATTTTCTTAATGAATTTTTAATGTGATATTTCAAAATAAATTTCCATATAAAGAGATATAAATTAATTACATTTATTATTTAATGGTGATATAATCCAATGGTACTGCCTTTATTATTTTTCTGGATAATTTTTTTATTCATTTTAACAAGGATGTAGTATGTTGATGACATTAATTTTGATCCAAATGGTTTATGATTGTGTTTATTTATTAGAGAAATTTTTAATTTTATAAATTATTTCGGTTCAATACAAATATTTATTTCAATTATATGTCACAAAATCCTTGTGAATAATTAATTGGAAATAGTATGGGATATGAAAGGCATGATATATCCATTTGTTGCATCTGTGTGTATCATTATAAAAAAGAGATTGGGCTTCGGAAAAGTCCTTAATCATTTATATAGATTTATTATAACAAGGACATTATGGTATTATATTTCATGGAACACAGTGTTGATGGTAGGTTTCAGATGTCGACTTTTATCAATTCAATCATTATGAATTCAGTTATTGTTATTCCATGTGATTATTGGATTATAGATAATAATCATGGTTAACATTGATTCTCTTGTGATTTATTTTTATGATTTCATTATTGATCATATCATCTCATCCTTTTAAAATAATTTATTTCCAATAGGTTTCATGAATGCTCATTTTCAATTATATGGAGAGATATTCTACAGAGAAAAATGATATTCTAAAAGAAAATTCCTTTTATATTTTATGCTTAATACTATAATAATAATTTTAGATATCAATTTTTAACATACCATGATTAATAACTACTTATTTCATTGGGAATAAATCATATATATCTTCTACCAAAGTAATAATGTTGCCAACATCTCCAGGCTAGTGTATTTGGGATCCCTGCAGATTGTATTAGATAATGTTAATTTTAAATCATTGTATCTAGATTAAATAAAAATTATATAATGGAACATAAACCTATGATTTAAATTTTGGATATATATATTTGAACATATTAATATTTTTGTGACAAATATAATATGTGGTTTCTGTATAAATATATCAAAATCTAGGGAGTAAAATTGGATGTTGTTCTAGAAGAGATGTACCTAGGGGTATAACTCTAAAAATGCCTCACTAGACTGGACCAAATCATTACTTAAGGCCAAAAATGGTAATTACTATGTACCATGATTAAAACATGTAGCAGATTTTCATAGGATAATTTAATTCATTATTAAAAACCATTTTAAAGGATTAAAAAAATATCCCCAATGAATCCATGTTTGTGATTAGAAGATTAGATATGAATAGTGTCTGTCATTTTTTTCAAGTGTTTCACTATTTTTGGGATTATAAATTATGTTTCCAAATGATATGATTCAACGTAGTTTATTCCATCATTTATAAATTAATCATTATAATTTAATAGGAACCGTGTCAATTCAGGTTATCCAATGAGTATGAATGATCACTTCATTGATGAGGTTATAAAAATGATTTGAAGGTAACTAGTCTCCCAAACTCTATCACCCTTTTAGGAACTAAATCATGTTATAACTAGATATGAAATAAATTAATTATTTATTTCTACTTTTAAGTGTCGAAATAGATGAAGTCGAAGGCATATTAAAATATTGAATATGAAATAAAGGTAAGCAATATTTTCCCACTTATGATAATTTTTAAATGAAACCTCCTTATAATAAAATAAATGGATTGTGAGTTTTTAGAAAATATAGATATAAATTCAACCAAACAATAGATATATATTATAAAAAAATGTCTCTAATGTTTAATGATTTAAATGTATAGATATGGGGCACTATACAAATGAATTCCCAATGTTTCAAAGGAATATACATCAAAAGTAGCTAGTAGATCATGGTAAATCTTATTATGTTTCTACAAATGAGTTCTAACAATAAATTTAATTATTTTTTAGCATTCAATAATTTAGTTATCATAGAATCATATAGTGATATCATGTTTATAATGATAATAAAATATTTAAGGAATCTAATTCATTTCTTTTTCATTAAGGATTTGAAAGTCTATGTTGATTAGTGGAAATGAAAAAATATATTATTTAGTTTCATGTTAGAATTTTTATAAACACATGATTGAAGGAAATACAAACCTTAATATTATCATGATCATGATATTAAGATGTTTAGATAAATCAATAATTGATATGTATAATGTAAAATAGGATATTACTTACTATGTTGGAAATAATTACTGGTTTGTCAAAAAAATGGATAATTTTAAAATTGATGAATTTCAAATCATTAGTTTTTTATAGAATATATCAAAAAATTCATATTTTGTTTATGCAATAATGAATAATTTATGTTTTCAATGTGTTTTAATGATAACTTCTATTATTACCAGGTTTCAAGAGAATGCATGATGAAATAATTGTCATTATTGGAATGTGATGATTATGATTTACTTCATATTGTTATAGGGAATACTTATATTTTCATTTTTCACGTTTAGAGATATTATTTATAATGTTCCAAATCATAATCTTTTGGTTTGTTTGTAAGGTTATCAATTTATGATATGGCTTATGTTTTTATTTAGAAATTGTTTTAGATATTAATGTATTAATTGAACATATAAAACTTTATGCATATTGGATAAGCTATAATATACATTGTTCTATAATAATATATTGATATCTAAAGAATAATTTATCTTTCCCTTATGGATATTACGATCAATTAAATGTATATTTTGGTTCTTCAAGAATAAAAAATTCAGTTTTTGATATTATTTTCTGTATTTAGTGATGAATTGGAAATTGATTTAATAATAACCAAAGGATGAAATTGTACTTATATAATAAAACCACATAATGTATATAAATTTCCTTATATTCGTATATAGAAATATAATTTATTTATGTTAGAAAGTAGATATTGAAATAAAAATATTAGCCTATTTATTTATCATTTTATGAATCAGAAGGTCTTTTAAATCATCACAGATTTGTTTTTTGAGGATCTTTACTTTACGTTTATCAGTCATAATCATATGAATAATGGCCTATATCTCCCACTCTAATTAATTATGATTTTTCATCCATGTCTATTTTTCCACATGCCACTGTTGATCTCACACCTAGAAACTTAGTTATGTGTTGTTTCTTAGGACATTCATAATTAGATATCTTTCTTATCAAGAGAATGTTTTGTTAACCCTTATAATAATGTTGCGTATCTAGAAGGGTATTTGGAAATGGAATACCTATCATTATAGAAATAAATATTAAATTGGCAGGAATTAGGTTATTTAAGGGTGGTAGAATATAACACTCATATATTATAAAATGTAAACATCATATTCTATAGATTGTATGACACATATCCCAAATTATATAAGGTAATATAACATCATAATGTTTTGGAAATATATATTAATAAATTAATTAAATCTTTTTAGTATGATGAAATGCATAAAACAGTAGGTTTCAATGACACGAGATACTATATTAACAAATTATTATTTAAATAATAACATTATATCCCAATAATTAAATTTACATGTCTGGATAGTAATAACTAATGTTTTAAAATTATATTGTTCTAGTAAGAATAAAATAAAAAAATTGATATATATTTATTAGAGATAAATGTAGAACCATTTAAATTAAAATGAAATGCTTTCTAAAATACGAAATTTTTTATAAGGAACTTTAGTCATTCCTTCTGAAAATAAATTATAATAAATTTATTGAAATTTTAGTTAATTAATTTTACAAAATAAACATAATTATTTGAAATAAACATGTAAAAATTATCCTATTTTGGATTTTTTAGAATTTTCCAATGATTAATTATTTTATGAATTTTGAAAATACAGAATTTTACATGCAAAAAACTTATTTAAAATAATTAATAATGTGAAATTATAAAAAATATTTTTTTAATATAAAATTATTTAAATTATATATCAATTTATCTAATTTATTTATTTGGTAATTTTTATATTTGATTTTTATATAATAACAATATTATAATTTGAATTTTTTTGTCATTGAAAACCTACATTCTTCAAAAAAATGTGGGATTAATTATATATATATATATATATTCACTTATCTTTGTTGAATGCAGAGAAATGGCTTAAATATTTGCAATCGAAATAATTTCTATTTTTTATAAATTTCTAATTAATTTTTGACTATAATGAATTGTTGTAATAGTAATAATTATTTATCATGGTTAGCTAAAAAATTAATTTAGTTGGGGGATAAATGTAAATGATAATACTTTTAAATGAATGAAAAAAGTCTAAAACTATTTTATCAAAATATTTAGAAACTGTAATGATTTTTTTTCTATAATACCCCATTTTTAACCATTTAGTAATGCAAAATATTTGTGTCTACCTTTTCCAAGTCATAAATTACAATAATTCCACCCATATCACCTATAAATGGCCACCCAATATCCCCTATTCTGCAGTAATTTAGAATCAATTAGTAGAAAAAATCCCAATAAAAATCACTTAAAAACATCCAAACCCTTATTCTTGAATCCTTGGTTTTTCAAAAATCTATTCTGGGAATTCATTTAGTATAATCTGAAAGTTGTTGTTTGAGAAGACGTAAAATTATTTACTATGAATATATTTTAATATCAAATTACACATAATTAAAAATATATTAATTTATGAATATAAAATATAAATGTTATATCCCATATGTAACACCCTAAGATATCATAGTACGTTATTTCTTCAAAGTAATGTAGTAACTTCCACTATACGCAACAGTGACTTCAAGCGCATCACGACTTACCAAACTAGGTGTTCAAAAGCGATCATGAATAATATTAACTGAATTTTGAACATTATATAATTCTTATAATTTTAGAATCCATATTATGATTTTCTTAGACATAATGTAAGAACAAATTCATTTTTTTAGATAAAAGAATTAATTTCTAAAAAATGCAATTTTACCGCCTTTTAATGGAGAACCCTTTTTTAAATATAATATTTGAAGCTTTTATATATTGAATTTGACAATATAAACTTATTCTTTAGAATAGGGACACAATAATTTAGTTTCAACATTTTTTTTGTTTTTCTGATAACTTTCATATTTGGGTTAATAGTGAAAAATACTATATTTTAATTGAAAAAACTTTTTTAATCAAAATTATTTATAGTATTGAATTAAAACTTTTAATGTTTTGTAAGTATAATTAGGTTATATTTTTACCCTTTAATCCAATTTTGGTTATTGGAATTGATTTCACATTGAAATTATACAAAAACAAGTTTCAATCTTTTGTTAGTTATTGTTTCTTAATAACACGCTATTTCTTTTGACAACGAGAATTAATTTTAAAATAATAAATGCAACTTCTGTGTTTTTAATTTGGTAGAATAGAATTCACTTTTGGATTTTTAATATCGAAATTGTCCTATGGTGATATTTTGGTATTTCTCTGAAAACGTTAAATTTTTTATGAATAGTGGAAATACACTGACTTATCGTTTAAAACCAAATTTTTATTTAAATAATTATTAATTTTATTTAAATTTATTTTAGGTAAAAATAGATACATAATACGTATATATGTTCAATTTAATTCATTGGACTCAATTTATAATAATTTTAGATATATAATTTTTTTTAGAACTTTTCACTGTCTTTTACCCACCTCCTAGGAGAATTTGCGAATTCATATAAAATAGAATTTTACCAATTATTTGAGTAAAATTACAAAAATAAGATAGAGACTTTTTCCATTAGTAAATAAAATGTGGTTCAACAAAATAAAAATAAATTTTCTGTGAATAGTAACTTTTACTTTTATTTACCACGGTGTAAAGTAAATAGGGCAATTAAGGGTAAAAATGATATTATTATTACCCTAAAAATGTCTTAATTATATTGGATATGTGTAATTCGACCAAAAACAACCATTGTAATGAAATATTACCCTTTAGGTCCACTTGGATTTGATTAAGACATTTATTATTATTTTATTTAAAGGAGAGTTAAAATAGTTAATATAAATGTTTAATAAATAAACCATTTTTAATATAGGGTTATACGTAAGATAAATTCTACCATAAATATTCATTATAAATATAAAAATATTTCCTACAAATTTTATTTTATTTATAATTTTTTGAGATTTATTAATTAAATTTATTAAGGACACAATGATGATGCATTAATTACCTTATTAATGAAAGAATCAAATAAATGGTATTATAAATATTAATATAAAGATAATTTCAAAGTTTATAGGAAATCCAAGAATTTTCAAGTTGAATGTGACATGTTAGGATTTATTTCATGTATTTTTTTGAAGTAATCATGCTTTAATTATTTTAACAAAAACCAAATACTAAATAGTGTCGAAATTGACATAAAATAGTTTTTAAAACAGTTATTATATGATTAATTGGTATAATGATCCTAAAAATATAAGGATCAGACAAAAGACTTATATTATAATATATATGTCATTGATGAACCTATTGAGGTTATATTGGAAAAATATAGTAAATTCATTAACCATGTAGTGTAAGAATATAAGAAGCCACGATATAAGTTAAATTATTTAACTTAGAGTTAAATCTAAATGGTAAGGTTAAAATGGTAACCTAATCTTGTCTAAAACCTATTGGTTGGAGGGATTTCGACACATCCTAACCCTAGAATCTAAATAAGTCACATTGGAGTCATTATATACCTAATATGAATTTATTAAAAAATTATATTTTAAGTATTTCCGAAGGTGCCCCTCACCCCTCTTATCAATGGGCACATCCCCTTCTCTCAAATTCACACCTCCAATGCCATTTGGCTCTACCAACCCCTGCCCAAATATCCTTCCAACTATCCTAAAATCATCTTAGAGGCCATAATTTGGTAATAAATCCCACATAATGTTCCCTTTTGACCAAATCAAAAGGAAGAACCCAAAGAAGAGGTAATGATTTCACCACCCTCTTTCAAGTTTCTTATTCTTCAACATACACTTTCATTGTAGTTTGAATTATAAAATAAAAAATCCAATATATTATATATAATTTGATTTTATTATAAATATGGAACACCAATATTTATTATTCTATCCATATTATGAATGATAATGTCACCATGCGTGCATACATATGGCTTATAGTCTCCACGATGTGGTGTAATTTGTTATTCAAAAATATATTATTTGGTTGCATATAATGATGAGTAATATGTATTATAATAATTAAAATAACATGATAATGTATTTGTAAAATTAAAATACTATCCAATTCCTCACCTTTTTGGAAATGATATTGTCGCTCGTGTGTACGTACAGATTACCATCTCCACGATGCGATGAGATTCATTACCACGTTCACCATTCATCGATGATTATAAAAATATATATTACTAATAAATATGTAATATATGAAATAATAATGCTATTGTAGATATATATATATATATATGTATGTACTTACATATATCTTATTCACTTAATTTCGTTCAATATGATATGAAAACAGAAACGGCTTTTATGCGTATGTTCGGACTTTCGTCTCCATAAATAGCGTTTTTCTATTTACATATATGGATATTATACAAATTTATATTCAAAATATATATGATATATAAATCATGTTTTATATTCTGGAAGTATAGAAATCTTGATCGAAGGGATACAATCAGGAGTAACAAGTTAAAACACATACGATAAAGAAAGTGATTATTACCCAAAATGTTAATTTAACACGGAAATTATTATTAAATGGGTAGTATAAAGTCATAAATAAATCATTTATGATATCATAAGTATTAATATGGTTTTGGTATATTTTAATAACATACTACGATCTTCATAAAGGAGGTTAAACATACCCTCTACTAAAGGAATGTTCAATGTAAGGGTTAATCCCTAAATCTCAGTATTATTCGAGATTGTTTATGTGTATGTATTTATTGGGTCTTTTTTATCATCCATGACCATTTGCATAAAAATTATTTTAAAATTAATATTTTAAGGATTTGTGAAATGTACCCTTTATCCAAATCATAATTTTAAATGTTTTAAAGAGTTATCTTTCTAAATATTTTTAATTAATGTCCATGTTATCAAAAATGATTTAATGGATTTATTTATATGGAAAAGAATGTATTGAATTGATAATTCTATTAAAAAGTTTTAATGTGGTATTAAACACTTTGATTCATAAATCTCTTTTAAATTACTTTCTTTTTAAATTTTTGACTTTTAAATGATTTTAAAAAAAGAATATTTATCTCAAAAATTTTTACTCATCATTTTCAACTATGTCATTATACTTTACAGGATATTTTTTTTGATTGGGGTTGATTTATTACAATAAAATTTTCCATGTTTTATTGAATGTGTTATGATATGTTTGACTGTGGATTTTCTATTTTAATACCATTCATGGTTTATGGTTAATGTATTGACATTTCATATGCAAGTTTTAATATGAATTTTTATGTGATCTTTCAACTATTTCATATAAGGAATACAGTGGACTTAGTTTGTGACTGGTGGATCCCGCTATAGCTCATCGATTCATCGGTAGGTCTCCTGAGACGTACTAGTGTCTTGGCACAAGGCCTTTATAGGAAATATTTTTGTAGTCTTGGAATTATGCCTCGACTATGTGGTAATGATGTCCGGTGTTAGGCATTCCCCTATTATGAAATTAGTTATTACATGTGATTATTCGACTAGTAGAATATCCATGTGAATTTTTATATGGTAATGTTTGATTTATTTTTTCCATATTATGTTAAAGTTTATTTTAAAAAATTATATTGTATTTATTACAAATCATGCCTTAAAAGTTTGTAGCTTCCACTAAATTATTTACCCTTACTGAGAATTTGAGCTCACCCCTTTCTTATGTTTTATTTTACCAGTATTCCAAGAAAGATATTATGATTGATAAGAAGGGTTAAGCTTGGAGATTAATGGAATTATCAAAGGATCATTTACGATGTGTTTTAGTTTATAATGTGTAATGTAATTTTCATGTATGTAATCTATTTTCCATGACTGCTAAACTAATCGGTCCTTTGGGACTTGATTCCTTGTAAATATGCCAATGTATTAAAATAATGCACCGAATCTAGGTACATGTGGTTGGGGAGTTACAGTTGGTATAATAGAATGTTTAGAAATAACCATGGAAGATAGATTAAGATAAGATCTGATTAGAGAACATAGACCTATGATAGACATTGAGGATTAGTAGAGAAGGACTTTCTATAATATTGGTAATGTAGAGATTTTGTGAGTTTTCCACGAAAATACATCCTTGTATGGATACGAGCAGGTTGAGGTGGCTCTCGAAATAATGTACCTATGGGTAAAACATGAAAACAAAACTTTGAGCTAGACTCGAATGGGAACTGGTGCACTCCAATGGGCCTTGCTGCACTCTAGGTTACGATAGTACAAGGGGATATGCTTAGGATAATTCTCGTTTTCTTTACAAACCACTATGAAGGGTTTTGAGTATATACCTCCTCAAAGAATACATTTTTTGTGATTATGGATTATATCAATAAACTATTCAATTTACATTAGGTATTTTTCATGTTTGGAATTATGAATTTCAATTCATAAACTGACCTAGTGTATGCCATTTCTTAGAAATGGATCCCAGTATAAGGAAAGAGAACTCAAATAATATAACCAGAAAGATGCAGGCCTAGGCCGAATGCCTGGTCCCATGAGAATCTATTAAAGAAAAATCAGTACAAAGTACAAAGAAAATGAAATGACATGAAATGATATGAAAACACCCCCAACAACAGTGCCATTCAAAAAGTGTCAAAATCTCCAACATCTCCATCCTCCGAATCATCTGGATCCGCCGACTCCCACTCAGATGGAGCATATTGATTTAGCATGTTGTGGTATTGCTCCCTAAGACATAACTCTCTTTCAGTCATAGATGTCCTGATCACTGCCTTATTCTGTACCTTCTTTGAGTTTACTTCTTTCAATTTTCCATTCTGGGCAGAGGACCTAGTAGACACCGTCCTCAGCATGTTGGAGTAGTCTTTTCTTGGCTTCTTTTTTGGATCAGTTCCTGCCCCCATACTCTCAATCCCATTATCAAGGGTTTCCTTCCTTTCTCCTCAAACCATATCACTATAAGAGGCTTTGAGAACCTCCCTCTCATTTTCTCTCTCTCCACTGGAAACATCTCCCCCCTTCTTAGGAGCTTCTCCCAATCCCTTGAAGCAATCATTCCTTCCTGACTCCACTGTTCCAGCCCTCAAGGAAGTTTGATTTATGTCGATAGGGGTTAAACACTGATTCTTCAAACCTGGAAATTCTACATCCTCAACCACTGCAACCTCCACAGGCATCAGGTGATCTGCTTCAAAGTTGGAGGTCTCCTCCTCCATCAGTTTTCCACCCAGCAAGCTTGTCCCATTATCTGCTTGCTGTGAATCAAGACGATCAGCTTCCCCCACTCCTAGACCATCATCAGGTTCTTCCACCCCATCCAGTGCAGCAAATTGGTTCATGGAGCAGAAATCTGGTCCAGATTTAACACCCCCTGGATGCCCATGTCCGCTACCCATACTTTGAGGACATGGTACAGAGATAGGTGCCTCACAACATCCATTCTGGGAGTTGGGCAGCCTTCTTGAGTCCAATTCAGCTTCCTGGTCACCCTGCACCTCAACACCATCACACACTTTCACCATTGACCTTGATGCATCCGACATAGAGCTAAGACCCATGTCATTCTTTATCCGTTCAAATACAGCAGCAACAGAGGGCCCTGACGTCCCTATCAAATCCTCCCTCACAGCTCGCATAACACCCCCATTTTCCTGAACATCACAGACCTTAGTGAAGGGGGCATCATCCTGTATCAACTCTTCATTGACATGTCCAGTTGATTTCTCATCAATCATGGCCTGGACAGTTGGATCATTTGTAGCAGCAGGACACTCACGCACTCCCTTCTTGCGACACACATGAAGATCATGCCCCTGTTTGTGGCAGAAGGAGCAGTAATCCATCCAGGAGTCATAGTATATGGGTTGTTCATACCTGTATTCCCCCTCAATTACAACCCACACCATCTCAGGAGGGTGCCGGGAGAGTTCCAGTTCAACACACAGCCTCGCAACACTCGGGTTCCTCAAGGTAGCCGTTCGCTGATCAAGGCATAGGAGACGACCAATGGAATTCCCTATTGAACTTAACAACGCCGGGTTTTGGAATGGTAAAGGTAAACCAGGAAGTTGAATCCAAATCTCAGAGGTAGAAGGGTCGCGATTCATATGAAATTAAAAAGTCCAGCGAAGCAGATGAAAACGAAATCCGTGAATCGACCTACTAGCGTGGACCAAGACCGCACTAGGTCATCTTCATCCAGAAAGTAAAGAAGGAACTGATGCGGACCCAAGATCCCGACAACCACCCGGTGAGTAAGACCCCAATTTTCATTCACAAATCTATCAAATACCTCTATCGAAGGCTGACGACGCACGAACCTTGCAACCAGTGCGTTGTAGAAAAGAGAGGATGCATCAGAGAACTCTTGAAGAGAGACTGGAACCACTGGCTGTCCAAGGCAGATGCCAGGAACCTTCAGAGCAACCTTGATGTTGGGGAAGAGAGGCACATCCACATCTGATGGCCAACGATCTGCACGCCAGCAACCCTGAGGAGGATTCTGAGGCCCCTCCCCCGGGGGAAGAGGGGCCGCCAGGCCTCCATCGCCGCTAGGGTTTTCCCTCCAATAATATATATAATTCAAAGAGTAAGAAGGGTCATATCATTCATGGTATTATGAAAAAATTTATAACAGAAATAGTCTCCCATGTATTATCATCATATGAAAAAATAGTATCATGTGTTAATAAGATCAATAAAGAATTCTCGGAATCTTATGGCTTTGAAGGGAAGCCGGAGAAGAAAAAGATGGTAGAAGGAACGATGGATAAAGGGAATAAGGGAAATAAGGATTTTCCAATATGTTATAATTGTAGAATGAATCACCTTGGTAAATTCTTGAAGGGAATGTGAGTTTGTTATAATTTTGGAGAAAAAGGACACCACGTACAAGATTTCAAGGGTAAGAAAAGATTTTCAAATGAAAAATACTTCATTTTCAAGACTTTGAGTCACTACGTGAATCAATATTTCATTCATAAGAGTATACCCCAAATTATGTTATTGGATAATAATCAAGTTATGATACTACCTAAGATGAAGAATAATGACTATTGTTCTTATGTTGTTACTATAAAATTATTTCATTTTAATGTTGTATGAACATTGTACTGGTTATATAAATTATGGAGATAAATAAGGATTGTACTGCAGTACTATTTTATTAAGGATTTCAGATTATATGGTTCTAAAAAAAGTGACTTAATAGAAAGATAAACTTTTTTGAAAACAAGTGGTTGAAGGAAAGGTAATCCTTATTATGGTCCAAATAATGATGTAGTGATTTTGGAATAAGATATGGTTGATTTTGGTAATTCAAGATGATGTGGTGCTGTAAAAGAATACACGATGAAGGCATTTATATGTTGTTACATGGCAAAAGGATCCTCATTTTGTTTAACTTACTTATAAACATTGGACTAAGAGTTTGGATATAATTATTTTGGATAATTATAAAGGATGGAATAGATTAAGTTTTAAATTGGATACAATTGTTAAAGTTATTTTTGGATTTCCAAAAATAAGGGCAACTCAGTGGTCGGGTGACAACCCATCTCATCCGGCAAGGCCGTGAGACTTAAACCAACAACCGAAGGGAGGAAAGGGTGTACCACCTATCGCTGACTCACGTGATGACCTAGATTGAATAAAGTAGTTTATTTAAATGTTATGATATGTGAATTATAAATTCATTATTTTTGGAACCCTATATGATCATGATAAAAACAATATATATATATATATTGAAATCTTTTAGAGTGAAAGATTAGTGTGTGGTAGGAATTAGTTGAAGGATAAAACTCTACATGTCATGTATATATACATACATACATATATATATATATAATACCTATTATTTTATGGATAAATTAATTATTATACATTATGGAGGGGTCTTTAAACAAAAAATGTGTTATCCTAATACCTTATGTTTTGTTGAACCGATGGTATTTTAAATCGTCATAGATTGGTGGCATTGAGGCCCATAATTCTACAATTGTTTTTGAATGATGACCTCAATAACTGCCAATAAATATTTACGATTTCCTCCAATTATGTGTCTCTAATTTCCACCAATTCACTTCTAATCAAGATCATAGTTTGGTGGTGAATTTTTCATTCCCCTTTTCCTCTTATTAAGACTAAATTTAATTAACCCAATTTCCGATGTGGGTTTTCCCACAAAGGTATTTTCCATTTTCATCCTTTTATTTTCGAAGAACAATTAAAAATTGAAAGGATGCAATTTATTGAAGGAGAGAATAATGCAACACCCCATGAATTCATAGTATGTTATTTCTTTCAATGTAATGTAATAACTTGCACTACACGCAACACTGAGGTCAAGCACATCATGACTTACCAGACTAGCCTTTCAAAAGCGGTCATGAATAATATTAAATAATTTTTTGACATTACATAATCCTTATATTTTTAGAATACATATTATGAGTTTCTTATACATAATTTATGAATAAATTCAATTTTTTCAGACAAAATATTTATTTTTCAAAAATGAAACTTTTCAGCCTCTTAAGGGCGAACCCTTTTTTGAAATATAGTATTTGATGCTTTTATATATTCAATTTGATAAAATAAACAACTTCTTTAGAATCGGCCCATACTAATTTAGTTTTAATAAATTTTTGTTGTTTTACTGATCACTATCATATTTGGGTGAATAGTGAAAAATAATATATTTTAACTGAAAGAAACCTTTTTAATCATAATAATTTATAGTTTTGAATTATAAATTTTAATTTTTTGAACGTCTATTTAGATTATATTTTTACCATTTAATCCATTTTTGGTCATTGGAATTAATTTAACATTGAAATTATACATAAACAAGTGTCAATCTATTGATAGTTATTATTTCTTAAAAACATGCTATTTGTTTTGACGATGAGAATTAAATTTAAATTAATAAATTCAACTTTGATATTTTGAATTTTTTTAAAATAGAATTATTTTTTGGATTTGGAATATAGAAATTATCCTAGGGTTAATTTTTGGTATTTTTCTGAAAACGATCAATTTTTGATGAATTGTGAAAAAACTATGAGTTATCGTTTAAAACAGAATTTTTATTTAAAAAATTATTTATTTCACTTAAATGTGGAATGTAATGAAAGTTTTATTTTCCAATTCTCTAAAATTATAAACCTGAAAAGATCCTCAACGTGTACTCCTGTGACAACTCAAGATTAAGTAAGGTTTAAGGCCGGGGCCTTATAGTTGGTATGAGAGGTCGGTTTAGATAACTTTAGAGGTTAGGGTATCCTCTAAGAATAAGTGACATTACCATAATGGTTAGGATATCAGAAAGAGTCCTAGTTTTAGATAAAGTGAATAAGTAAGTATATCTTAGCGGTTATCTTCCTCATTAGTACATGATGGTTTTGTTGATATACTCACATTGACATTTCTGTTTTTAGTGAATGGATGGATCTAGGAGGCACCAAAGTGAAAATTGGTATGAAGGAAACTGTGGTGGTTCTCTGATTAAGAGACTCGATGTAATGTGGTATTCAATGAGGAAACTTGAGGTTGTTCTAATCCAACTATCAAGGAGTCATGATCATCCACTTGAACCATGGTATATTCTGTAATGCATCATGTACGAGATGACCAATCAATGTGGAAGTTCAGGTAATAATTATAAATGTAACCTTAACGGTTTATAAGATCCTCACTTTTGAGGTAATTATGGGTTATTATATGTTATGATGGAAAATGAAAGGCATGAGACAAACTTGAGGTTAAAATATTTTATGATTATTTTTGAAGATTTTAACTCGTATTGGGGAAATATTTTATAAATTAGATTGTTTTAGAAAAAAGACAACACGCAGACCATGTGACAAACCGTCGCGCCAGACAAAGCTGTGGGAATCGAACCCACAACCAAAGTGCGACTGGTATTTATCGCCTACCACTAGACTACGTGAAGTACCTGGTTAGTTTGACTAATTCTATTTAGTTAGATGATTTTATGAATTAAGTGTAAGTTGATTTTGGGTTATCTATGGAAATTTATTAACCTATCATGGAGGATATGGGATTAGGTTAATTACTTTTCAATACGAGACTTTAAGATCAACTGATGTTATTTGGAGATAAAAGATAATTTGTACCTTGGAAGACTATGTGATTAAATCCATAAAATATTTGGGTTTCAAAATTAGTTTGGTTTACATTGAAGAATTTTATGGACAAATTGTTTATCGAATGGTCCTCGTTGAACTTTGGGTTTTGTTGGACAAATTTTGGAGATTAAGAATAGATTTTCATTTAATAAATGGTTGTCCATTTCTGGATTATCTGATCTTGTACTAACATGTTTTGTTTTGGTATTGGTTATAGTCTAAAGACATGGAATGTATATAGTTATCTTTTGTAGATTAGGTGATTCTCAAGAAGTTTATTATAGTACTCCTAATGTGAACAAGTCTTCCTAAAAACTCGTCTTTTGGAGAAAATATGAGTTTGTGTAAGGAATTAATAAAAGTTGAGAGTCAACATGATAAGTGATTATGTTTCCTTATGAATAAATTCCTCAATAAAAAGTAACTTAAAACAAAAATGTTGTCTATTAAATTTTCCTAATGGGGAATCTAATACCGTTTAACCCATCACAAGTTTGGGATTTTCTTGTGGTTAACTTTCTCCTAAACATGTTTTATATCACTCTCCATTAGAACATGACCCTATGTTTTCTCCTCCATGTCCATTATTTCCTACACAGAATCCTAGTATGGGTTAACTCGGGTGACCTCTGTACTTATCTTTCATTATTTTAATGTGATTGTTTTATCGACTCTTGTTCGGATGTGGGAATTTCAAGGATGTTTCCAAGCTCAATTTTAAAAATGCGAGGGCACAATTCACATAAGGGGAGAAGGATGTAACACCCAAGGTAAATAAAGAATATGAAATTTTTATATTTATCCATATTTTTGAATAAAATATTAATATTACTTTAAAAGGGGATTCCAAGCTCGAGGGCGTACCCAATACGCAACAACAAGTTTCTTGGGAATCTTACGTTGCACTGTAATAATAAAATAATATTATTTTAAATGGTAGTTAATGCCTAGATGTTGTGATGGCGGGAATGAATAGAACTAACTAAAAAATTATTATATATGTTTTTCAAATATTTTTACTTTTTACAATAAATGTTAGAGGATTAAAAATGCGAATAAATCCAATTTTAAGTGTAAACATTCTACTATTCTTGAAAAGGTCGATTAACCGCCTTTTGATGGCGAACCTCTTTTAAATCCACTTTTTGAAAATTGTATGTGTTATATTTGAAAAAATAATATTCATCTTTAGAATTGGAACATCAAAATTTACTTTGTTTAAATTTTTGGTATTTTTCCGAAAAAGTTCAATTTTTAATGAATAGTGAAAAATGTTGTAATTTAATTCAAAACCTTTTTTTAATATGATTTATTTATACAATTAGATTATATTTTTAATTGGTTTTAAAATGAAATTACAATATATTTTTACCATTTAATCCAATTGTGGTCGTTGGAATTAATTTCACTTTGAAATCGGACATAAACTAGTATGAATCTTTTGATACATTTTGATTCCTAAAAACACGATATTTGTTTTGACAGCGGGAGTTAATTATTAAATTAATTAATGCAACTTATATGTTATGAATATTTTAAAATATACATCATTTTCGAATTCGGAATATCAAATATAGCTTAGGGTGAATTTTTGGTAATTTTCTGAAAACATTCAATTTTTGATGAATAGTGAAACCACTAAGTGGTACTTATAAAAACTTATTTTTCTGTTTAAATGAAATTTTAAAATCTTTGTGTTTTGAATTTCAAAAATCTGACATACATGGTTGTCATTATGAAGTAAAATGTGGTTCAATGGGATTAAAATACTTTTTTTGGTGAATAGTAATTTATTAAGTTTTTAATCACGATTAGAGGTAATTAGTGTATTTTAAGGTAAGAATAATGTTTTAATAAAATTAAATGACATTTACACATGTATTACCCCATTGGATGAGTCATGGAAAACCAAGACAATCCATGGGTCAACTTGGGGACCCCATGGAGCCACTTTGGTTGGAAAATGACATAAATACCTTTTTATTTAATGTTAAAATTAAAATGACACAAACATGAGTTGTTTTACTAAATAAAATTTAAAATGGGGTTATACAAGTCAGATTTTTGACTATAAGTATTAATTGGAAAGATAAAAATATTTCCTACATCATAGTAATTTTTTTATAATTTTTTGACATTAAATAAATTAAATTATTTTTTACACCATGATGATGCAGCGATTACCTCAATATTTAATGATTTAAATAAAATGGAAAGATAATTTAAAATCTAAAACCTCCACATGTCCAAATCCTATTGTATGGGTGGAGTTAGAACCCTTATCACCTTATCCTTGAATCAAATCAATGTGGGTCCATTAAAATCCGAAACTCATTCTAAAATAATGTTACATTTCCTTACTTTCCAAGAGTGCCCCTCCCCTCCTCTTATAAAAGGCCCCCACCTCTACCGCCTTACCCACACATCCAAAGTCTTTGGCTTGGACAAACCCTGCCATTTTCTCTCCCCACATCCCTACATAACTCCTTGAAGCCTCACTTTGGGCAGAAGTCTTCCCAAGGAAGCCTTTGAGCTCAAACCAAAGGGAGGTACCCGATTTTAAGGTAATGTCTTCACTTGTGTCATTTTGTTTTATTTTGCTTCTCCAACCCCCTAAACTCTTTTTATTCATTTATTTTGTAACAAATAAAGTATCCTAAACATACTAGTATCGTGTTATATGAAGGATTCTAGCTACACTTACACACACCTACATATAATGGTTAAAAAACATAATGTTTCTGTGGATGGAGAATTTTTTCCTCACGAAATGATGATTGTTCAACATTCTTATAACACCTTCAAAGGTGGCCATTAAGATGACTGTATATTTATATATGATATATAATATGTTTATGTTTTACTTAAGCTTTTTTATTTTTCATTTATGGCATACCTTTATGGTTTCAATTATTGGTAAACGCGATATCTTCATTTAAGGAAGTGCGGACTACCGCCCCCTCAAAGTGACTTGATTAGTTAATAACATATGTGGTATGTATAAAGGATATATTTAATGATATTATATATGATACCATAATGGAAATAAAATAATATTATGTACCATTATGTTTTAATTCCATTAAATATGAAATGGAAATGGAATTAGCGTTCATGCGTACGTACGGCTTATCACCTCCATGAACGGTACATTTCATTTCATATCTCAAAATGTAATGTACTATTATAAGTAAATATATATAATGGATATATATGTAATAAATTTCATATAAATGATGGATATAATTCTGGAATTATAACATATATATACATATCTCATTTTTTTTAATTCCATTAATATGACAAAAAATGAAAGTAGCGTTCATGCGTACGTACGACCTACCGTCTCCATGAACGGTGCTTTTAATTTTTATCTACAAATGCTATGGAATAGTATAAAATGAATATATACTTGATATATATGATATTTAAAACATCAATACTATTCTGGATACGATTTAAGTATAACTACATGGAAAATTATTTTCCAACAAGTTCAATTTTTGACACATGTACCAAACATCCACAAAAACGTCTAAAATGAACTCATATTATTAACCAATTATTATAACATTAAAATATGTGATATGAAATGAATAATAATCTTTATAGGAGTTACTTAAGGAATTATAAATTGAACAATGTTTATTATTTAGGAATATGAAGAAACAAACAAGAGAAGATGGACTTGAGGTAAGGGATCCTACTCCTCTCTTCCTTTTTAAGTACACTCTTTTATGTCATCCCTTGTAAAGCTCATATTTCTTGTTATTGGGATGTTATTTTATATTAGTATTACTGTAATTTTTATGTTCATATGATGAGAGACCCTATTCTCTCTCATCAATCCATTTTGGATGTTTTGATTGGCGCCGTTAGGCTGCCGAATTTTTTGTGAGAGATCTGACCGTCCTCTTTATTTTTATGTACTCTCCATTATTTCACTTCTTTTAAGCTCCTATTTTTTATGTTGGGGGATGTTATTTTATATTTCTATTTCAGTAAACTTTATGTTAATTTAATGAGACACCCTATTTTCTCCCATCAATCCATTTTGGATGTTTTAAGTGGCGCTGTTAGGCTGCCGAGTTTTAGTAAGGGATTTTTCATCTCACTTTTATTCCTGTGAGATTTATTCTACATTTTCCACAATTTCATTTGAGTGGTATATGTACTACCCATTATTTTACTCATTGTGTAATATACATTCATTTATGATTATTTAAATCAATGTTGTATTTTCCTTCTTTCACGAGGTGCATGTCTCGAAAGATACCAATGTCGGTAAGGGAACCTTTCACCCTCCTCTTTTTAAAAGACTTCTTTTGTTATGTCTTTTAATTCACATACTCTTATGTTGGGATATGTTCTTCTATATACTTGTTGATTTAAATTTTATGTCCATGTGATGAGATGCCCTTTTATCTCTCATCAACTCATTTTCTGAATTTTGTTGTGATGCCGTTAGGCTGTCAAATTTTTTCAAGGGAACTTCTTAACCCAAATTTGATTCATTGGGATAAACTTGTACTCCTTGAATATGTCATTATATGAATATGTGTGAATAACCTCTGATTTTTTTACATTTAATATCCACTAATATTTGACACAAAATTATGTAATTGATTTATCCTTAATCCAAGGATACCGTCTTTGTAAGGGACTTCGTCTCAATCTCCATTCATTGAGGCATATTCTGTTTTATACAAAACCTTCTTTTATATGGTGTATAAACCCCTTCTACTTTTACATTTATCCAAAAAGGAATCTCTTTTATACTAAGCGTCTTACTAAAAGACAAAAGGGAATGTTTTTGTCATATGTATGCGGAGACAACGACTTCTCCGCCGCCATGACCATTATTTGAGTTTCGACTTCCTCTACAAGCCATACCTTCTTTTTAAAAATAAAAATAAATACCAAGTTTTACTTTTCTTTTATTTTGGTATTGAAAATGGTTTTTATAATATTTTTATATCATTGTGTTGTATTGATATCTTGTTATTGAAAGGTGGAAATTTTATGTCTCCTTTATTAATGTTTTATGTGATAAGATTATGTTATGGTTCATGGGTATTGTTATGAAGACGGGTGGTTCTGTGATAAAATAAGCGGGGCTGAGCCCGATATAGCACTCCTATGCATTAGGTAACGCGATGTAGTGAAACGTAAAGGTTTCTCTGAAGATATTTAGGGAATATACTGTGGTGGGTATTCCAAACAAAACCAAGAGGGTTACTCCCTATGTAAAAATGTTATGTATGCCTCAAGTTACCTTTTATATCTTATGATTTTTATGATTTATTCATGATTTGATGAGGTATATTAAAGTGCCTTTGTTCTATGGGTAAAGTATGATTTCATTCTTAAGTATATATGAACTCATGTTTCCTTTCCATATTTTTTATAACCCTTACTATGCTTTTTATGCTCATCCCATGTTTTTTGAAATGTTTTTCACCGGTCAAGGGAAAGGTACATGATATGATGATAGTGTCAAGGAAGTGTCAAGAAATAATCTATGCTTTATTTTTAAATATGTTTCCATTGATGGGAAAAAATGAATACTATCTTTTCTGTAACCACTTTGTTTAAATGTGGAATGTAATACATGTTTTTTGTTCTAATTTTCTAAAAGTATAAAACTGAAAAGATCCTCAGTGTTTAATCTTTTAATAACTCAAGATTAATTAAGTTTTAAGGCTGGGGCCTTGTAGTTGGTATCAGAGGTCATTTTAGATAACTTTAGAGGTTAGGGTATCATCTAAGCATAAGTGAAATTGCCATAATGGTTAGGATTTCAAAAATAGTACTAGTTTTAGATAATGTGAATAAGTGAGTATGTCTTAGTGGTTATCTTCCTCATTAGTACATGATGGTTTTGTTGATATACTCACACTGACATTTCTGTTTTTAGTGAATGGATGGATCTAGCAGGAACCAAAGTGGCTATAGGGTTGAAGGAAGCTGTGGTGAATCTCTGGTTAAGAGACTGGAAGAAATAGGGTATTCAATGAGGAAACTCGTTGTTGTTCTAAACCAAATATAAAGGATTCATGATCATCCACTTGAACCATGGTATTTTATGTAATACATCATGTACAAGATGACCAATCAATGTGGATGTTCAAGTAATAATTATAAAGGTAACCATTAGGGTTCAAATGATCCTTACTTTTGAGTTAATTATGGGTTATTAAATGTTATGATGGAAAATGAAAGGCATGAGATAAACTTGATGTTAAAATATTTTATGATTATTTTTGAAGATTTTATCTAGTTTTGGGGAAATGTTTTAAGAATTATATAGTTTTGGAAAATGGACAACACGTAGACCGTGTGACAACCCGTCGCACAAGACAAAGATGTGGGAATCGAACCCACAACCAAAGTGAGACTAGTATTTATCGCCTACCAATGGACTACATGAAGTCCCTGGTTATTTTGACTAATTATTTTTAGTTAGATTATTTTATGAATTAAGAGTAAGTTGATTTTGGGTTATCTATGGAAATTTATTAACCTATCATGGAGGATATGTGATTAGGTTAATTACTTTTCAATACGAGACTTTAAGAGAAACTGATGTTATTTGGAGATAAAAGTTAATTTGTACCTTGGAAGACTATGTGATTACATCCTTCAAATATTTGGGTTTCAATATTAGTTTGGTTTACATTGAAGAATTTTATGGACAAATTGTTTATCGAATGGTCCTCGTTGAACATTGGGTTTTGTTGGACAAATTTTGGAGATTAAGAATAGATTTTCTTTTTATAAAGGGATTTCCTTTTCTGGATTATCTGATCTTGTACTAACCTTTTTGGTTTTGGTTTTGGTTAAAGACTAAATACATGGGAAGTATATATTTCTCTTTTGTTGATTAGGTTATTCTCTAGAAGTTGATTATAGTACTCTTAATATGAACAAGTCTTCCTAAATACTCGTCTTTTGGAGAAAATATGAGTTTCTGTAAGGAATTTAATAAAAGTTGAAAGTCAACATGATAAGTGATTATGTTTCCTTATGAATAAATTTCTCAATAAAAATAACTTAAAACAAAAATGTTGTCTATTAATTTTTCCTACTAGGGAATCAAATACCGTTTATCCCATCACAAGTTTGTGATTTTATTTTGGTTAACTTTCTCCTAAACATGTTTTCTATCTCTCTCCATCAGAACATGGCCCTATGTTTTCTCCTCCATGTCCATGATTTCCTACACAGAATCCTAGTTTGGGTTAACTCGGGTGACCTCTATACTTATCTTTCTTTATTTTAATGTGATTGTTTTACCGACTCTTGTTCCGATGTGGGACGTTCAATGACGTTTCCAAGCTCAATTTTAAAAATGCGAGGACGCAATTCCCAAAAGGGGGGAAGGATGTAACACCCAGGGTAAATAAAGAATATGAAATTTTTATATTTATCCATATTTGTAAATGAAATAATAATATTACTTTAAAGGGGTGCTATGCTCGATGGCGTACCCAATACGCAACAACGAGTTTATTGGGAATCTTACGTTGCACTCTAATAATAAAATAATATTATTTTAAATGGTAGTTAATTCCTAGATGTTGTGTTGGCGGGAATGAATAGATCTAAATAAAAAATGATTATATATGTTTTTCAAATATTTTTACTTTTTACAATAAATTTTAGAGGATTAAAAATGTGAATGAATCAAATTTTAATCGTAAACATTCTAATATTCATTAAAAGGTCGATTAACCGCCTTTTGATGGAGAACCTATTTTAAATCCACTTTATGAAAATTTTATGTGTTATATTTGACATAATTAAATTCTTCTTTAGAATCAGGACATCAAAATTTACTTTGTGTAAATTTTTGGTATTTTTCCGAAAAAGATCAATTTTTAATGAATATTGAAAAATGTTGTATTTTATTTCAAAACCCCTTTTTAATATGATTTATTTATATGATTAGATTATCTTTTGAATTGTTTTTAAAGTGTAATTAGAATATATTTTTACCATTTAATCTAATAGTGGTCGTTGGAATTAATTTCACTTTGAAATCAGACTTAAACAAGTATCAATCTTTTGATACATTTTGTTTCCTAAAAACACGCTATTTGTTTTGAAAGCGGGAATTAATTATTAAATTAATTAATGCAACTAATATGTTATGAATTTTGTAAAATAGAATTAATTTTTGAATTCGGAATATCAAATATAGCTTAGGGTGAATTTTTGGTAATTTTCTGAAAAACACCAATTTTTAATGAATAGTGAAACCACTAAGTGGTACTTATAAAAACTGATTTTTTCGTTTAAATGAAATTTTTCCATCTTTGTGTTTTGAATTTCAAAACTCCGACATACATGGTTTTCATTATGAAGTAAAATGTGGTTCAATGGGATTAAAATAATTTTTTGGTGAATAGTAACTTTTTATGTTTTTAATCGGGATTAGAGGTAATTAGTGTAGTTTAAGGTAAGAATAATGTTTTAATAAAATGAAATGACCTAGAAACATATCCTACCCTCCTTTTATGAGTCATGGACGACCAATAAAATCCATGGGTCAACTTGGGGACCCCATGGAGCCACTTTGGTTGTAAAATGACATAAATACCTTTTTATTTAATGTTAAAATTAAAATGACACAAACATGAGTTATTTTACTAAACAAATTTTTAAATGGGGTTATAGAAGTCAGAGTTTTCACTATAAATAGTCATTGGAAAGCTAAAAATATTTCCTTCATCATAGTATTTGTTTTATAAGTTTTAGACATTAAATAAATTAATTGATTTATGACATTATGATGATGCAGCAATTACCTCATTATTTAAGGATTTAAATAAAATGGAAAGATAATTTAAAATCTAAAACCTACAGTTGTCCAAAACATATTGAATGGGTGAATTTAGAACCCTTATCACCTTAGCCTCGAAACAAATCAATTTGGGACCATTAAAATCCAAATATCAGTCTAAAATAAAGTAACATTTCCTTACTTTCCAAGAGTGCCCCTCCCCTCCTCTTATAAAAGGCCCCCACCTCTACCTCCTTACCCACACTTCCAAAGCCTTTGTATCTACCAAAACCTGACCACTTTGTCTCTCCACATCCCTCTATAACTCCTTGAAGCCTCACATTTGGCAGAAGTCTTCCCAAGGATGCCTTTGAGCTCAAACCAAAGGGAGTTACCTGATTTTAAGGCAATGTCTTCACTTGTTTCCTTTTTTTTATTTTGCTTTTCCAACCCCCTAAACTCTTTTTATTAATTTATTTTGTAAAAAATACAGTATCATCAATATACAAGGATGTTGTTATAAGAATTATTCGATCTACACTTATACACACCTACATATAATGGTTAAAGAACATATTGTTTCTGTGGATGGCGAATTTCTGCCTCACGAAACGATGATTGTTCGAAATTCTTCTAACACCTTCAAAGGTGACCACTAAGATGACACTAAATTTAAATATGATATATAATATGTTATTTTTTACTTAATCTTCTGTATTTTTCATTTATGGCATACCTTTATGGTTTCCGTTGTGGGTAAACGAAATATCTTCATTTAAGGAAGTGCAGACTACCACCCCCTCAAAGTGATTTGATTCGTTAATACCATATGTGGTAGGTATAAAGGATATATTTAATGATATTATATATGATACCATACTGGAATTAAAATACTATTATGTATCATTATATTTTTATTCCATTAAATATGAAATATAAATGGAAGTAGCGTTCATGCGTACATACGGCTTACCGTCTCCATGAACGGTACATTTCATTTCATATTTCAAAATGTTATGTACTATTATATGCACATATATATAATGGATATATATCTAATATATTACATATAAATTATGGATATCATTCTGTAATTATAACATATATATATATATCTCATTCTGTTTTAATTCCATTAATATGACAAAAAACGAATGTAGCATTCATGTGTACGTACGTCCTACAGTCTCCATGAACGGTTCTTTTAATTTTATCTCAAAATGCTATGGAATTGTATAAAATGAATATATAATGGATATATATGATATTTAAAACATCAATACTATTCTGGATATGACGTACCTATAAATACATGGAAAATTATTTTCCAACAAGTTCAATTTTTGACTCATGTACCAAACATCTACAAAAACATTTGATATGAACTCATATTATTAACCAATTATTATAACATTAAAATATGTGATATGAACTGAATAATAATCTTTATATGAGGTCCTTAAGCAATTATAAATTGACCAATGTTTATTATTCAGGAATATAAAGAAACGAACAAGACAAGTTGGACTTGAGGTAAGGGATCCTACTCCTCTCTTTCTTTTTAAGTACACTCTTTTATGTCATTCCTTTTAAAGCTCATCTTTCTTATTATTGGGATGTTATATTATATTACACTTACTGTAATTTTTATGTTCATATGATGAGAGACCCTATTCTATCTCATCAATCTATTTTGGAAGTTTTGAGTGGCGCCATTAGGCTGTCGAATTTTCCTAAGAGATCTAACCTATCTCATTTTTTTAAGTACTCTCCTTTATGTCACTTCTTTTGAGCTCCTCTTTGTTATGTTGGGGGATGTTATTTTATATTCCTATTTCTGTAATCTTTATGTTAATATGATTATAGACCCTATTTTATCTCATCAATCCATTTTGGATGTTTTATGTGGCGCCATTAGGCTGCCGAGTTTTCGTAAGGGATTGTTTATCTCACATTTATTCCCGTGAGATTTATGCTACATTTGCCACAATTTCCTTAGAGTGGTGTATGTACTGCCCATTATTTTACTCATTTTGTAATATACTTTCATTTATGAGTATTTACATCAATGTTGTATTGTCCTTCTTTCACGAGGTGCATGTCTCGAAAGATACCCATGTCGGTAAGGGAACCTTTCACCCTCCTCTTTTTAAAAGACTTCTTTTTTTATGTCTTTTAATTCACATACTATTATATTGGGATATGTTCTTCTATATCCTTGTTGATTTAAATTTTATGTCCATGTGATGAGATACCCTTTTATCTCTCATCAACTCATTTTCTAAATTTTGTAGTGATGCCGTTAGGCTGTCAAATTTTTATCAAGGGAACTTCTTAACCCAAATTTGATTCTTTGGGATAAACTTATACTCCATGAATATGTCATTCTATGAATATGTGTGAATAAACTCTTATTGTTTTACACATAATATCCACTTATATTTGGTGTATTTGTTTGTCACACATAATTATGTAATTGATTTATCCTTAATCTAAGGATACCGTCTTTGTAAGGTACTTCGTCTCAATCTCCATTCATTGAGGAATATTTTTTTTATACACAACCTTCTTTTATACGGTGTATAACCCCCTTTGAATTTTATGTTTATCCAAAAATGAATCTTTTTTATATGAATCATCTTACTAAACGACAAAAGGGAATTTTTTTGTCGTACGTATACAGCGACAACGACTTCTCCACCGCCGTGACCATTATTTGAGTTTCGGCTTCCTCTACAAGCCATACCTTTTTTTAAAAGAAAAATAAATACCATGTTTTACTTTTCTTTTATTTTTTTATTGAAAATAGTTTTCATAATGTTTTTATATCAATGTGTTGTATTGATATCTTGTTATTGAATGGTGTAAATGTTATGTTTCCTTTATTCATGTATTATGTGATAAGATTATGTTATGGTTTTTGAGAATTGTTATGAAGACGGGTGGTTCCTTGATAAACTAAGGGCGGGTGAGCCCGATATAGCTCTCCAATGCATTGGGTAACACGAAGTAGTGAAATGTTAAGGTTTCTATGAAGAGATTTAGTGAATATACTGTGGTGGGTATTCCAAACATAACCAAGAGGGTTAGTCCATATGTAAGAATGTTATGTATGCCTCAAATAACCTTTTATGTCTTATGATTTCTATGATTTATTCATGATTTGATGAGGTATGTTAAAGTGCCTATTTTTTATGGGTAATGTATGATTTCATTCTTATGTATATATGAACTCATGTTTCCTTTCCATAATTTTTATAACCCTTACTGAGCTTTTTATGCTCATCCCAAGTTTTTTGAAATGTTTTTCACAGGTCAAGGGAAAGGTACATGATATGATGATAGTGTCAAGGAAGTGATAAGAAAGATTCTATGCTTTATTTTTAAATATTTTTCCATTGATGGGAAAAAATGAATACTATCTTTTATGTAACCACTTTGTTTAAATGTGGAATTTAATGCATGTTTTATGTTCTAATTCTCTAAAACTCTAAACCTGAAAAGATTCTCAATGTGTAATCATGTAATAACTCATGATTAAGTAAGGTTTAAGGCTGGGGACTTATAGTTGGTATCAGAGGTTGGTTTAGATAACATTATAGGTTAGGGTATCCTCTAAGCATAAGTGAAATTACCATAATCGTTAGGATTTCAGAAAGTGTCCTAGTTTTAGATAAAGTGAATAAGTAATTATATCTTTGTGGTTATCTTCCTCATTAGTACATGATGGTTTTGTTGATATACTCACACTAACATTTATATTTTTAGTGAATGGATGGATCTAGCAGGCACCAAAGTGACAATAGGTTTGATGGAAACTATGGTGGTTCTCTGATTAAGAGACTGGATGAAATGTGGTATTCAATTGGGAAACTATTGGTTGTTCTAAACCAACTATCAAGGAGTCATGATCATCCACTTGAACCATGGTATGTTCTGTAATGCATCATGTATGAGATGACCAATCAATGTGGAAGTTCAGGTAATAATTATAAAGGTAACCTTTAGGGTTTATATGATCCTTACTTTTGAGGTAATTATGGGTTATTATATGTTATGATGGAAAATGAAAGGCATGAGATAAACATGAGGTTGAAATATTTTATGATTATTTTTGATGATTTTATCTCGTTTTGGGGAAATGTTTCAGGAATTATATAGTTTTGGAAAAATGAAAAAACACAGACTGTGTGACAACTCATCGCGCCAGACAAAGCTGCGGGAATCAAACCCATAACCAAAGTTCGACTGGTATTTATCTCCTACCATTGGACTACGTGAAGTCCCTGGTTAGTTTGACTAGTTATTTTTAGTTAGACGATTTTATGAATTAAGAGTAAGTTGATTTTGGGTTATCTATGGAAATTTATTTACCTATCCTGGAGGATATGTGATTAAGATAATTACTTTTTAATACGAGACTCTAAGATCAACTGATGTTATTTGGAGATAAAAGACAATTTGTACCTTGGATGAATATGTGATTAAATCCTTCAAATATTTGTGTTTCAATCTTAGTTTGGTTTACATTGAATAATTTTAAGGACAAATTGTTTATCGAATGGTCCTCGTTGAACATTGGGTTCTGTTGGACAAATTTGGGAGATTAAGAATAGATTTACATTTTATAAAGGGTTGTCCTTTTCTGGATTATCTGATCCTGTACTAACCTTTTTGGTTTTGGTATTGGTTAATGTCTAAAGAAATGGGAAGTATATAGTTCTCTTTTGTAGATTAGGTGATTCTATAGAAGTTTATTATAGTACTCTTAATGTGTACAAGTCTTCCTAAATACTCGTCTTTTAGAGAAAATATGAGTTTGTGTAAGGAATCTAATAAAAGTTTTAAGTCAACATGATATATGATTATGTTTCCTTATGAATAAATTCCTCAATAAAAAGTAACTTAAAACAAAAATGTTGTCTATTAACTCTTCCTACTGGGGAATCATATAGCGTTTAACCCATCACAAGTTTGTGATTTTCTTGTAGTAAACTTTCTCTTAAACATGTTTTCTATCACTCTCCATCAGAACATGACCCAATGTTTTCTCCTCCATGTCCATGTTTTCCTACACGGAATCCTAGTATGGGTTAACTCGGGTGACCTCTGTACTTATCTTTCTTTATTTTAATGTGATTGTTTTACCGACTCTTGTTTCGATGTGGGACTTTCAAGGATGTTTCAAATCTCAATTTTAAAAATGCAAGGACGCAATTCCCAAAAGGGGGGAAGGATGCAACACCCTAGGTAAATAAAGAATATGACATTTTTTTATTTATCCATATTTGTGAATAAAATATTTATATTCCTTTAAAGGGGATGATATTCTCGATGGCATACCCAATACGCAACAACGAGTTTCTTGGAAATCTTACGTTGCACTCTAATAATAAAATAATATTATTTTAAATGGTAGTTAATGCCTAGCTGTTGTGATGGCGGGAATCAATAGAACTAACTAAAAAATGATTATATATGTTTGTCAAATATTTTTAATTTTTACAATAAATGTAAGAGGATTAAAAATGCGAATGAATCCAATTTTAAGCGTAAACATTCTAATATTCTTTTAAAGGTCGATTAACCGCCTTTTAATGGAGAACCTATTTTAAATCCACTTTTTGAAAATTGTATTTTTTATATTTGACATAATAAAATTCTTCTTTAGAATCAGGACATCAAAATTTACTTTGTGTATATTTTTGGTATTTTTCCGAAAAAGTTAAATTTTTAATGAATAGTGATAAATGTTGTATTTTAATTCAAAACCACTTTTTAATCTGATTTATTTATATGATTAGATTATCTTTTCAATTTGTTTTAATGTGAAATTAGAATAAATTTTTAACATTTAATCCAATAGTGGTCATTGGAATTAATTTCACTTTGAAATCGGACTTAAACTGGTATAAATCTTCTGATACATTTTGTTTCATAAAAAATGATATTTGTTTTTATAGCGGGAATAAATTATTAAATTAAATAACGCAACTTATATGTTATTAATTTTGTAAAATAGACATTGTTTTTGAATTTGGAATATCAAATATAGCTTAGGGTGAATTTTTGGTAATTTTTTGAAAAACTTCAATTTTTGATGAATAGTGAAACCACTAAGTTGTAATTATAAAAACTGATTTTTCCGTTTAAATGAAATTTTGCCATCTTTGTGTTTTGAATTTCAAAAATCTGACATACATGGTTGTCATTAAAAAGTAAAATGTGGTTCAATGGGATTAAAATAATTTCTTGGTGAATAGTAACTTATTATGTTTTTAATTGCGATTAGAGGTAATTAGTGTAGATTAAGGTAAGAATAATGTTTTAATAAAATGAAATGACCTAGACACATGTCCTACCCTAATTGGATGATTAATGGCTGACCACGAAAATCCATGGGTCAACTTGGGGACCCCATGGAGCCACTTTGGTTGGAAAAAGACATAAATATATTTTTATTTAATGTTAAAATTAAAATGACAAAAACATGAGTTGTTTTACTAAAAAAAAATTTAATTAGGGTTATACAAGTCATAATTTTGACTATAAAAAGTCATTGGAAAGATAAAAGGATTTCCTACATCATATTAATTTTATTTATAATTTTTATACTTTAAATAAATTAAATTATTTATGACATCATGATGATGCAGTGATTACCTCATTATTTAACGATTTAAAAAAAATGGATAGATAATGTTAAATATAAAATCTACACATGTCAAAAACCTATTATATGGGTGGATTTCGAACCCTTATCACCTTATCCTCGAAAAAATCAATTTGGGACAATTAAAATCTGAAACTCATTCTAAAATAAAGTAACATTTCCTTACTTTCCAAGAGTGCCCCTACCCTCCTCTTATAAAAGGCGCCCACCTCTGCCTCCTTACCCACAATTAAAAAGATTTTGGCACGACAAACCCTACCCATTTTGTCTCTACACATCCATATCTAACTCCTTGAAGCCTCACATTGGTCAGAAGTCTTCCCAAGAAATCCTTTGTGCTCAAACCAAAGGGAGTTACCCGATTTTAAGGCAATGTCTTCACTTGTGTCCTTTTGTTTTATTTTGCTTCTCCAACCCCCTAAACACTTTTTATTCATTTATTTTTTAACAAATAAAGTATCTTAAATATAATAGGATGTTTTTATAAGAAATATTAGAGCTACACTTACAAACACCTACATCTAATGGTCAAAGAACATATTGTTTCTGTGGATGGAGAATTTCTGCCTCACGAAACGATGATTTTTCAACATTATTCTAACACCTACAAAGTTGGCCATTAGGATGACGATATATTTATATATGATATATAATATGTTTATGTTTTACTTAAGATTCTGTATTTTTCATTTATGTCATACATTTATGGTTTCCTTTATGAGTAAACACGATATCTTCATTTAAGGAAGTGCGGACTACCACCCCCTCAAAGTGATTTGATTCGTTAATAACATATGTGGTACGTATAAAGGATATAATTAATGATATTATATATGATACCATACTGGAATTAAAATACTATTATGTATCATTATGTTTTAATTCCATTAAATATGAAATAGAAATGGAAGTAGCGTTCATGCGTACGTACGACTTACCGTCTCCATGAACTGTATATTTCATATCTTATCTCAAAATGTTATGTACTATTATAAGTACATATATATAATAGATATATATGTAATATATTACATCTAAATGATTGATATCATTCTGGAATTATAACATATATATATCTCTCTCATTTTGTTTTAATTCCATTAATATGACAAAAAATGAAGGTAGCATAAATGCGTACATACGGCCTACCGTCTCCATGAACGGTGATTTTAATTTTTATCTACAAATGCTAGGGAATAGTATAAAATGAATATATACTAGATATATATGATATTTAAAACATAAATACTATTCTGGATATTATGTACCTATAACTACATGGAAAATTATTTTCCAACAATTTCAAGTTTTGACTCATGTACCAAACATTGACAAAAACTTCTGATATGAACTCATATTATTAACCAATTATTATAACATTAAAATATGTGATATGAACTGAATAATAATCTTTATAGGAGGTCCTTAATAAATTATAAATTTTCAATGTTTATTATTCAGGAATATAAAGAAACGAACAAGACAAGTTGGACTTGAGGTAAGGGATCCTACTCCTCTCTTTCTTTTTAAGTACACTCTTTCTTGTCATTCCTTTTAAAGCTCATCTTTCTTGTTATTGGAATGTTATTTTATATTAATCTTACTGTAATTATTATGTTCATATGATGTGAGACCCTATTCTCTCTCATCAATCCATTTTGAAAGTTTTGAGTGGTGCCGTTAGGCTGCCAAATTTTCTTAAGAGATCTAACCTCTCTCTTTCTTTTTAAGTACTCTCCTTTATTTCACATCTATTAAGCTCCTATTTGTTATGTTGGGGGATGTTATTTTATATTCCATTTTCTGTAAACTTTATGTTATATGATGAGAGACCCTATTTGTTCTCATCAATCCATTTTGGAAGTTTTAAGTGGCACCATTAGGCTGCCGAGTTTTCATAAGGGATTTTTCATCACACTTTTATTACCGTGAAATTTATGCTACATTTTCCACAATTTCCTTTGATTGGTGTATGTACTGACCATTATTTTACTCATTGTGTAATATAATTTCATTTATGAATATTTACATCAATGTTGTATTGTCCTTCTTTCCCGAGGTGCATGTCTCAAAAGATACCCATATCGGTAAGGGAACCTTTCACCCTCCTCTTTTTAAAAGACTTCTTTTGTTATGTCTTTTAATTCACATACTATTATATTTGGATATGTTCATCTATAACCTTGTTGATTTAAATTTTATGTCCATGTGATGAGACACCCTCTCATCTCTCATCAACTCATTTTCTGAATTTTGTAGTGACGTTGTTTGGCTGTCAATTTTATGCAAGGGAACTTCTACACCAAATTTGATTCTTTGGGATAAACTTGTACTCTTTGAATATGTCATTCTATTAATATTTGTGAATAAACTCTGATTTTTTTACACTTAATATCCACTTATATTTGGTGTATTCATTTTTCACACATAATTATGTAATTGATTTATCCTTAAACCAAGGATACCTTCTTTGTAAGGGACTTCTTCTCAATCTCCATTCATTGAGGAATATTTTGTTTTATACGCAACCTTCTTTTATATGGTGTATAATCCCCTTTGACTTTTACGTTTATCCAAAAAGGAATCTTTTTTATATGAGGCGTTTTACTAAATGAAAAAAGGGAATTTTTTTGTCGTACGTATGCGGCAACAATGACTTCTCCACCATCGTGACCATTATTTGAGTTTCGGATTCCTCTACAAGCCATAACTTCCTTTAAAAGAAAAATAAATACCATGTTTTACTTTTCTTTTATTTTGGTATTGAAAATGGTTTTCATAATGTTTTTATATCAATGTGTTGTATTGATATCTTGTTATTGAAAGGTGGAAATGTTATGTTTCCTTTATTCATGTTTTATGTGACAAGATTATGTTATGGTTCTTGGGAATTTTTATGAAGACGGGTGGTTCCGTGATAAACTAAGGGTGGGTGAGCCCGATATAGCTCTTAAATGCATTGGGTAATGCAAAGGAGTGAAATGTTAAGGTTTCTCTGAAGAGATTTAGGGAATATACTGTGGTGGGTATTCCAAACGTAACCAAGAGGGTTACTCCCTACGTAAGAATGTTATGAATGCCTCAAGTTACCTTTTAAGTCTTATGATTTCTTTGATTTATTCATGATTTGATGAGGTATGTTACAGTGCCTATGTTTTATGGGTAATGTATGATTTCATTCTTATGTATATATGAACTCATGTTTCTTTTCTATATTTTTTATAACCCTTACTGAGATTTTTATGCTCATCCCAAGTTTTTTGAAATGTTTTTCACAGGTCAAGGGAATGGTACGTGATATGATGATAGTGTCAAGGAAGTGTCAAGAAAGAATCCATGCTTTATTTTTAAATATGTTTCCATTTATGGGAAAAAATTAATAATATATTTTATGTAACCACATTCTTTAAATATGGAATGTAATGAAAGTTTTATGTTCTAATTCTCTAAAACTCTAAACCTGAAAAGATCCTTAATGTGGAATCTTGAAATAACTCAAGATTAAGTATGGTTTAAGGCTGGGGCCTTATATTCTAATTCTATTGGATAAGTATTATTCGACCAAGAAAACCATAGGAATAAAATATGATCCTTTAGTTCCACTTGGATTAGAATAATACATTTATTATTATTTTATTTAAAGAAAAGATAAAATTCTTAAAATAAAAGATTAAAAACTAAAACATTTTTAATATATGGTTATAAATATGATAAATTGGAGTATAAATGTTAATTAGAAAGACCAAATGATTTCATACATAATGGTATTTTATTTATAATTTTATGAGATTAAATAATTAAATTTATTAATGACACAATGATGATAAAGTCATTACCTTATTAATGAAAGAATCAAATAAATGGTATTATAAATATTAAAATAAATATAATTTCAAATTTTTAATGACATAGAAGAATTTTCTTGGAGAATTTGACATGTTATGATTCATTCCATGTATTTTCTTTTGATGTAATCATGCAGTTGTTATTTTATCAAAAAACAAATACCAAATACTGTCTAAATTGACAAAAAGTAGTTTTTAAAACAAATATTATATTATTAATTGATATAATGGTCCAAAAAATATAAGGTTCGGCCAAAAGACTTATATAATAATATATATGACATTAATGACCCAATTGGGGTTCTATTGGTATTATATAGTACGTATATTAACCATATAGTGTAAGAATAAAAGAAGACATGGTAAATGTTAAATTATTTAACTTAGAGTTAAAATTAAAATGATAAGGTTAAAATGTTAACGTAAACTTGTCTAAAACCTATTGGTTGAAAGGATGTTTCCCATCACCACCCTAGCCTTTCAATAAGTAACTTTGGAACAATTATTAACCGAATATGAATTTGTTATAAAATAATATTTTATGTTTTTACAAAGGTGCCCCTAACCCCTCTTATAAAAGGGAACTTTCGCTTCTCTAAAATTCACACCTCTAGAGCCATTTGGCTGGGAAAAACGCTGCCAAAATATCCTCACAACTATCCTAAATTCATCATAGAGGCCTTAATTTGTTCATAAATCCATATTAAGGAGCCCTTGATCAAATGAAAATGAAGAACCCGAAGAAGAGGTAATGATTTCACCACCCTCTTCCAAGTTCTCTTATTCTTCCACTTACTCTTTCTTTGTTATTTCCATTATAAAATAATAAATCCAGTATATTATATATAATTTGATGTTATTATACATATGGAACAACTATATTCATTATTCTATACATCTTATGAATTATAATGTCACCATTCATGCGTACATACGACTTACCGTCTCCACGCAGTGGTGTAATTTGTTATTCAACACTATGTTATTTGGATGAATATAATGATGATTAAAATGAATATAAATAATGAAAATAAAATTATAATATCTATTTAAATTCAGTATACAATCCAATTCAACACCTTTAAGGAAATTATATTGTTGCTCGTGCGTACGTACGGATTACCGTCTCCACGACGTGATGAGATTAATTTCCACATTCACCATTCATCAACGATTATAAAAATATATATTATTAATAAGTATGTAATATATGATATAATAATTATTCTGTAGATATATATATTTATATATATATGTACATACATATATCCTATTCACTTAGTTTCATTCAATATGATATGAAAACGGAAACAATGTTTATGTGTATGTACGGACTACCATATCCATAAACGATGTTTTTCATTTCTTATATATGTATATTATACATATTTATATTATAAATATATATGATATATAAATCATTTTTTATATTCTGGATGTATTTAATTCTTTATATAAGTGATACAATCTAGAGTAACAAGTTAAAACAGATACGACAAAGAAAGCAATTATTACCCGAAATGTTAATTTAACATAGAAATTTTATTAAATAGGTATTATAAAGTCATAAATGAATCATGTATAATATAATAAATATTAATATGGTTCATGTATAATTTAATAACATACTAAAATCTTTATACATGATGTTAAACGTACCCTCAACTAAAGGAATGTTCTAGGTAAGGGTTAATTCCTCAATCTCATTATTTTATGAGATTTTTAATGTGTAAGTATTTACTCGGAAATTCTTATCATCCATGTCAATTTTCATAAAAATGATTTTAAAATGAGTATTTTAATGATTTTTTTAAGGTACTCTTTATCATGATCGTAATTTTAAATGTTTTAATGATTTATCTTTCTAAACCTTTTTAATTAATGTCCATTTTTCAAAATGATTTTTAGGATTTATTTATATGGACATGAATGATTTGAAATGATAATTATTTTCAAAAGTTTTAAAGTTTTATGGGAAACATTGATTAAAAAATCTCTTTCAAATTACTTCCATTATAAATGTTTGACTTTTAATTGATTTTTAAAAAAGTATATTTCTCTCAAAAAGTTTTACTCATCATTTTCAACTATGTCAGCACTATTTACTCGATATTATTTTTGACTGAGGTTGATTTATTATAATGCAATCATCCATGTTGTATTGAATGAGTTATGATATGTTTTACTGTGGATTTTATATTTATATAGAAATCATGGTTTATGGTAAATGTATTGACATTTGGTATGCTAGTTTTAATACGAATGTTTAGGTTATGTTTCAAATTTTTCATTTGAGGAATGCAGTGGACTTAGTCAGTAACAGGTGGAGCCCACTATAGATCATCGATGAATTGGTAGGTCTTATGAGACAAACTATTGTTCTGGCACATGGACTTGACATAAATTTTATTTTAAGTCCTGGCATGTGGCCTTGACTATGTGGGAATGATGTCTGGCGTTAGGCATTACCTCATTATGAAAATAGTTATTACATATGATTATTCTACTAGTAGAATATCTATGTCCATGTTTATATAGTAATGTTTGATTTTTTTAAATATTATGTTAATTTTTATGTTTAAAAGGGTTGTTGTTTTAATTACAAAGCCTACATTAAATGTTTATATCTACCTCTAAATTATATACCCGTACTGAGCCTCTAAAATCACCCCTTCATATATTTTATTTTACTAGGATCACAAGAAGTGTATTATGATTGATAAGAAGGGTTATGCTTTGGGATTAATGGAATTCTCAAATGATCATTTATGATGTTTTTTATTTTCTAATGTCTTATGTATCCTTCATGTATGAAATCAATTTTCCAAGACTGCTAAACTGATCGGTCCTTTGTGACTTGATTCATTATAATCATGCTAATGTATTAAAAAAAATGCAGCTACTCTAGGTAACTGGGGTCAGGGCGTTACAATATATACTTAGTTATTATTATTTTATGGTAATTAACTACCTCATTTTCATTTTTCTTTAAATATGAAATTATAACATTGCTCACGTGTATGGTGGACTACCGCCTTGGGAACCGATATAACATGATTAACATAGACACCTCTCAAAAAAATTAATTATGATTTATCTAAAGTACATATATGATATTTATAGAATTATTATAAATTTTTAGTTATTATATCATATATACCATTTTTAAGACATTCTCATAATGTGATGTTATTCTCTTTTCACTAACTATTTATGTGTAAGAAAATAATGATAAATTTGAAAATTATATGTGATATAAATGATGTAATTATGACATTCACAAAATATTTATCATTATTAATAGATAATATTTTTCATTTTAATTCTTAAACATAAAAATTAAAAATCATTCATGTATATGTGGACTAACCCCTTTACAATGTGGTGTGATTTTTTCTTCACCAAAGAGAATAGATGATTTATATAAGTATATATAATGAAATAATATTGTTTAAACAACATTATTATAATTCAGGAAAATTAAAATATTTCTTTTCTTAATTAAATAATTATCATTGAAATATGGTTGAAATAATCATCTGTACGTATGATCTAACAACTCAATGATTGTTGTATAGTTCATTTTTTAAAACCATCTTTAACGGCTCTTTTTGAATTTATTTATTTTCATAAAAATTATAATAGTAAAATAATTAATATTATGGATATATTTAAATAATGAATTCAATGACCATAGAAACCCCTCAAAAATCATTTATAACACATATGAAAAGTATCATTGAAATATCATGAATAAACATAATTGATTGTGTAATTATATATAACATGGTAAAAAGTGCAATAAAAGGAATTATAAAAATGAAAATGGATAATAATTATAAGAAAAGTAACAAAATTTTATTTTCATAGAAGATAAATAATGTAACTGACCAGTTGTATTCATTGAAAAAAATTCTCATCTCATTATTAGTCTAAATATGAAAAATTTATATTCACCACTCATTTGTTTTGTGGGGTGTATCTAATTTCTATTTTTATATGCTCTATCATTAATCTATTTTTATTCATATATTTTAATGTTTCATTTTATTTTATTTATTTCATGGGGATTATAAATTCAAATTTACCAAATTGTAAAGGGATATTTCAAAATCACATCCTTATATAAGATATCTTTATGTCTCCCTTTAGGGAATTATTTAATATTTTTATCACAAAAACAATACAAATTATTCTTAGTGGGATATTCCTGACCATTTCCATGATATAGTACCAATTTACCACATGGGGAATATAAATTGAGAAATAATATGTTTTTATAAATATCAGACATTATTTCCAAATTTGGACAAAATTCATTTTTCTTCCAAAAACATTGATTTCTAAAAAAAATTTTAAAAAAGTTTTTACATTCCCCAAATGATTGGTTTATAAAATTTTTACAATTTTTATAATTTTTACAAAATAGTTTTAAATGAATCATTTTTTTGAACCAATTGTATTTTAATCCATTGTTGATTTATGGTATTGACTTCCTTATCGTTCCATTGATCCTTCACTTTCTTATGATCAATGAACTATATTACCCTCTATATTAATTTTTTTCTTATATTTCCATGTCTTTACATTCCATAATTGTTATAATAAATAGAAAACTAGTTATTTGTTATTACATATGTAATTTTGAAATCCATAATCAATTATCAAGATGATGTTCTTTAACCATTATCAAAAAGTGGGGTTTTCATGAAATGTATTTTAAATTTAAAAAGTATTAATTTTGGAAATCCAGATTAAATTATGTGAAAACAATTTCTGTATAGGGCTAGAATGTAAGAGCATCAAATTTTATAATATGAAAATCATATACAATATCTTGTATAAAACGAATCCAAAATCATATAGGGAAATATAAAATCCATATAAAATAAGATATATATTTGTAAATAAACAAAATATATTCGGTATCGTGTAAATCACAAAACAATGGGTTTGAATGAAACATAATACTCTATTACAATATAATTTGATAAATATTAAAATTATATCCCTTACATTAAATTGTTTAGTATTAATTGAAGTAAATAATAAATGAAAATTTTATGGTTTAAAAAATTATAAAACAAATAAAATAGATATCCAATTACTAGAGACAAAATAAGAACCATTTGAATGAAAAATAAATATTTTCTAAAAAATAGTATTTTTCCAAAAATGAAATCATGTCACACTTTTTGAAATATATTTTTTAATTAATTTCAGAAATAAGATGAAATTTATATAAATAAATAAACATATTAATTTAAATATTCAGGTTAAAATTATTTTCCTCTTCATTTTTTGGGATTTACCAAAAAATTCCAATTATGATAAATTTTTAGAAAATAATAAATTGTAATTGAAAAAATCCTTCTTCATTAAATAATTTTATAATTTTATATTCTATTATATGTTTTTTATAAAGTTAAATTAGTTAAAATATAACACTATTTAAATAATTTGTGTCTATGGAAAAATTTTCATGTAGAATTTGGATACTGAATCATTATAGACATTTGAACATTTTCTCTTTGAAAACTAGCTTTCACATCGCATCTATCGGAATAATTTTAATTTATAATTTCTTACCTATGTTAATAAAATTTCGAAAAATTTATTCATTATTTTTAATCATCATAATTTATGTCATATAATCATGTTATCTTATTTTTTCACAATAATAAATAGTAATAATAGTGAAAAATTATTCCCTATAGTTAAGGAAAAAAATCATTTTCATGGTGGTTAAAATAAAATGATAAGGATTAAAATGAAATAATATCATGTCTAAATCTTTTTAGAAATTATAATGTATAATTGTAGATAATAATCTATTTTGAAACCGTTTTAAATGTCAAAAACATCATTATTCATTTTTCTTTTATAAAAGTACATGTGTTCTACACTCCTCACTTGTAAAAGGACAACCCCTCTCATCTCTTCTTCGCATGGTAAAAACATTTTATTACTAAAATAAATATTATATTAACTTCACAAATCAATTATTTTCATCATTAATATATTTTTTTGATCCTAATTCCATATATGTAAGGGTTTTTGTGCAACCCTAAGAAGGTTACCCAAAGAAGAAGTAACGTTATGGAATTAGTGTTTTTTCATTAATTACTCCTCAAACTCCAATTATATTTTATCAATGATGATATAATTAATATATTATCATAAATATAATGTTATTTCATTATCTTAATAGAATTACCAATGACTATTACCACATCCATTAGATGGGTTACAAAATTGTTTTTCATGTGCATGGAAAATTACCTCCACATGAACTAATGACATTGGTTTTTTCCATTGACACCTCTCATCATTAGGTTTAATGATATATGTAATGAATATATATTTTATGAAGTCATAAAACCTATGATATGAATTAATTATAAAAATTACATAGTTATATCTATGAATAAAATAATTATACTTATGGATTAATTATATCATATATAACATTTTTACATTCCATTCATTAGGTGATACGATGATGTCGACTTCATGTACCATGGACTGCCACCACATTAAGTAAAATTATTATTCTTTCACTAAAAATTTTAATATATGGTTATTATAAAAAATTTAATTAATATATATTACATATTATTATTATTATTATATTCATGACATATTTATCACACTTAAATTTCATACGTCATTTTATTTTTTACCTTTTTTATATATGAAAGAATGATTAGGTCATTCATATACATGTGGACTACTTTCATAATGAATCTATGAGAATATATTTTTAACAGAACACAACATGTATGATATATAAATATTTTTAAATAAATAGTATGGTGTATATTATATTATTGTTATTCTTAAGGGTAAAAACATTCTAAACATTCGCGATAATGATTTTTGGAAAATGGAAATGTTACTCATTAATACATTTGACCTACTGTAACGACCCAAGTATTTATAGAATAATACTTTTTCATATCAATTAATATTTATGAATAAGATATTAATTTTTTGTTAAATATGAAACTTTGTATGATAGCGTACTCGACATGCAACAATAGTTTTCTTTGAAATCTCACATTGCACACAACTTTGAGTTATATCGAAATATAATATAATTTTTTAAATGGTAGTTAATGCATAGCTGTTCGAATGGTCGGAATGAAAATTAAAAAAAAATTAAATATCATTTACTCATGTTTAAATGATGATCCATTGATTAAAAAATTTAATAAACATGGAAATAAAAAATAATTTAATATAATGGATGGGTTTTTATAAAAACCTGTTTAAAAGAGAATAATTATGCATTCATCATGATTTTTGATTTTTGATTTAATGAAAAATATATATGACATATATTCAATTTATTGTTTTAAATTCTTCTAATCTGTTTTTTAGATTTTATATAATATTAAATACTTTTTTTCCAGATAAATAAGTTTTTTTTCTAAAAATGTAGTTTTACATAATTTTGATTGCAAACCCTATTTATATATATATTTTGTAACTTTTATATATTCCATTCTAAAAAATAGAATTTTTATTTAGAATAGGGACATAAAAATACAATCTTGGTATATTTTTGTTATTTTTCAGATAATGTTTATTTTTTAATTAATTGTGAAAAAATAAAACATTGTAATTCCAAACTGTCTTTTCAATTGATATATTAACATGGAAGGATTATCATTTTATTTTTTTTAATGTGTAATTAGATTATGTTTTTACCCTTTAATCCAATTTTGGTCAGAGTAATTAATTTCATTTTTTAATTATAGATAAACACATGCCGATATTTTGACAGTTATTATTTCTTAAAAACACACTTTTTGGTCTTGACAACGAGAATTAATTTTAAATTAATTTTAGAAACTTATGTATTTTTTATTTGGAGAAATGGAATCCATATTTTTAATTTAGAGGTCCAAATTGTTTAAATATGTAACTTTTTTTAGACATTATGAATAGTAACTTCAGTAAATATTTTATTTACTAGGGTTAATAGGTAAATATGTTAAATAGGGGTAAAAATAATATTATTATAATATAAAATTATCCTTAAAATGTATTAATCCTATTTGATGATACATGTCCGACCATGGGAATATTTGGGTCGATATTGGGACCCCATTGAGCCACTTTTATGTGACAATGAAAATATATAAAAAATAATTCAATGTTATGGAAAATGTAACATAAACATATATATTTTTATTAAAAAATTCTTTATTTTGGGTAATATTAGTGATCATTTCTTCAAAAAATATGTATTATAAAGATAAAAATATTTCATCAATCATTTTATTTTATTTATAATTTTTAGACATAGATTTATAATCTTTTTTGTGACACAATGGTCATGTAATGAATGATTTATTAATGAATGATTTTAATAAATGAGATTATAAATATTAAAATAAAATTATTTAGAAACTTTTCTTTCCATCAAACTATATTATAGATTCTTTTAACTTGTTATATTTTAATTAATTTAAGTTTTTCAAAATAATAAATTTCTTATTAATATTTTATTTCTTCATATTAATAGTTTAAAAATTTACAATATTGACTTTTAAAAATAAATACTCTTTTATTAAATGATAAAATAATCGTGAAAATATACGAATAGAAAAACTAAAATATATTATTCTAAATATTCCATTAATAATCCATTTTTTGGCATTTAATTTTATAGTAAATATATTGACCATATAGTTTGAATATACAAGAGGACATGGTAAAAGTTAAATTTTTTAACTAATGGTTAAAACTAAAGGACAAGGATAATTTTATGTCCTAAACAGCTCTAAAACCCATTTTTTGAAATTACATAGAAAAATAATCACCTTATAATTGAATAAAATGAGTTGGGGTCCTTTTGATATTGAAATATAGGTTTTAATAAAATAATACTTTCAATCTTTCCTAAAGATCCCCTCCCCCCTCTAATAAAAGGACAACACCTCTAACCCTTACTCTACTCACACCACTCAGGCCCTATTGGCTTATCCTAAAACCACCAAAATAGGCTCCCAACATCACTATATTACTCTAATAATCCCTAATTTTGTAATAAAGAAATTAAATATGTCATTTAAGGTTAAATTAATAGGAGTTACCCGATTTGAGGTAATGTATTCTATCTTGATTATTTTATTTATTTTATTTCACTAACCTTATAAACTCACTTTATTAAATTATTTTATAAAAAAATAGCATCTTATGTGTAATAGGATTTATTTATGTGAATTATTAGAACTAAACTTACACACACCTCCGTCTAATGGGTATAGAACATATTGTTTATGTGGATAGTGAACTACTGTCTCACGAAAATATGATTGTTTAATATTCTCTTACCACATCTTATGGTGTCCATTATGGTGGAACTATAATAATAAATTATATTTATGATATTTTTGTTATATTTATGCTGCTGTAATTCAAATTTTGAACTTAACATTACGATTTTCATGTTGTATTAATACGATAATTCTATTTGAGGAAGTCCGGACTACCACCCACTGAAAGTGATATGACTTGTTCATCCTATATATGGAATTTATAAAGGATGAAATTAATGATCATATATAAAATATAAAACATATATATTATAATATAATTATGACTTAACTACATAACAATTTTTAATTACATTAAATATGAAAAATAAATAAAAGTAGCGTTCCTACATAGACATGGCTTACCGTCCCCCTGAACGGTGCATTTCATTTCATATATCAAAATTCTGTTGAATGTTATAAATACATATATACTAGAAATATATGATATATATGATATCTAAATCATGAATATCATTCTGTATATAATATAATTTTGACCACATGGACAATTTATAATTTTAACAAGTTCATTTTGGACTCTAGTCTTCAACATTGAAAAAATGTAAAATATGAACTCAAATAGTTACTTAATTGTTATATAAAGGTAATAAGTGATATAAAAGGAAAAAAACATAAAGAATGTTCTTAAAAATGTATATATTAAATTAATTAAATTTATTAATGAAATTTATGAATAAATGAGTCAAGTCAGACATGAGGGAAGGGAACATCAAAACCCAATTACCTTTCATTGGGATAATATTCTACTACATGACTATTTCTTTCTATGATTTTGAGAGAAATGAATTTTTATATATTATATTTTATTTATAAATTATTTTAGTGTACTTATAATAAATACCCAGGATCGATTTATTTTATTTAAAAAATGATATTTTTAAGGGACTTTGTCTCTATCTTCATTTGTTGAGGCATATCATGATGTTATGTGCCCTTATTATATTATATATTGTATATAAAACCATTTTGACATTTTATTTAATTATTATTTATATTCCCATGATATTTAATGATTTTTATTTTATATCAAAATTAATTTTATTTGAGTGTTTCTCAAGTGGTAAAAGACTCCTTAACTAAAAAAGTGTTTTAATGATTTATTCATACAATACCTTCTATTTCATGTCAATGTATTAAAAATGGTTTTTAAGTATTTATTTATATAAACATGAGTTTTTTAAAGTGTAAATTATTTTAAAAAATATTTAATGTGTTATTGGACACATTTATTCAAAATTCTTCTTTTTTAATGTTTTAAATGAATAAATTATATGAATTCATTGAAATGATATAATGTGACTGCAAGGTGGTAATATTATTTTTTTATAGTTTTTTAATATGTTATGATTATGTTATTGTCCTTGGAAATTTTATTGGGTGTTTAATTATAAAAAATGATGGGTTCTTCCTTGATATATCACAGAAGTGTGGTTACTTTATAACCACTAATGCATTGGGTATGGAAGTTGGACATATAACTATTCCATTTAGTGATATGGGTAGAAATCGATTGTATGGTTATTCAATTTATGTTTTTTTATGTCCCAATTAACCATTATATTTTATACATTGTCTTCTATGGGAATTATGGTAATATTTTAGTTTTGAAAAGTGTAATCAATGAGCTTATTCTCATGGAATTTTAGATACTACTTAATTAAGGTGAAAAGTATTACTTTATGATAATTTATTATTGGTTTACATTTTATTTTTAAAAACTAATAGTTTTCCATCTATCTGTAAACCAAATTGAGATTTTTTTCACTATACCATGTTTTGAAATTCATTTCACAGTACATAAAGACGAATATCGTCAAGGATAAGAGCTAGGAATGATTGTGATTTAGAAAACATGAAACTTGAAATGTTTCTTTTTTAAGAGTTTTTGTTTAACAAAAATATGGATAGTGTGTAGAAGTGTCAAATTGTAATTCTCAAGTTTTTATATATAAGTTATTTCATAATTATATAAATCTCTCAACCATAGAATATACTCAATGAGAATTATTAACATAATTCAAGATTGTGTAATGACTAAGGATGTGGCCTTATAGTTGGATCATAGGTCGGTTTAAATAAATTTTTAGGATAGTGGGTTATTTATGTATAAGTGAGATAACCACAGTGGTTAATATATTACAAAGAGTCATATTTCTTTTAGATAATTTGTAGGGGATTTAGATAACATGGATAAGTATATCATATTGTTTAACCTCCTTATAAGTTGTTATATTATGATTTTACTAATATACTGACACTAAAATCTTCAGTTTTAGGAAATGGTTGAATCTAGACAGCACCCCATGTAAAAATGGATCTGATGAAAATAGTGACAGTTTTTTGAATATATAACCGAATGAGATGAGAGATACAATGAGAAATATTGTGGTTATTCTCAACCAATTACCTGTAGTCATGATTAACAGCCTGAATATTTTTGTATTTTTTGTAATGCACAATATAAGCGGGAAAAAATTGCAACAGACATTTTGGTAATAACCATAATGGTTAGTATATTAAAAAACCTATGTGTCAAGGATGTGGAAACAAACACCTAGGAAATTTTTTCAAAAGGACTAGAATATGTTTTAGATGTGGTAATATTGGTCATTACGAAATAGCCTATCATGGAAAAAGAAGCATCAAATTGACTCTTGGAAAGGGAATGAAGTTCTATCTTTGTGATCAATTGAACGTTTTAAATATGGTGTACATAGTCATTACCCAAATAGATGTCCTAAGAAAATAGTATGTAAATCGAATTAGTATAAACAAATTTATATATGTTAAACAATGCATAATTCCTTTCTAATTGAGGATCAGGAAACTGAGAATGACCAAGGAATGGTTTGGATTATTTCTTAGATTATTTTTTGCTTTATAGAATCTTTAGATATGATTCATTATTTCTTTGTATGAAATAATTATTAGGGAATAATATGAAAAATAATGTTTAATGGATGATTAATAATTTTTAATGATTAAGAAGTATACATATAAGGGATTCATTATTTATGGATGATTTTAGGATGTTGAAATTCTTAAAAGAATTATGGATCTTTTCATAACTAGATTAATTTTGATGAATTTATATAGTATGTATAACCCCAAAGTTTGATATGTGAACATTTTATTCAAGTAAGAATTACCTTTTCTTGCATATACATAATGGATAACCTTATATGTTCTTATGATATATTTTTGATGTGATAAATGGTTATCACATTTTGGGATGATGAATGAAAGTTAGTACATATCCATTAGGGATAAAATAGGTTATAGTAATTTTATAGAAATTATCTTACTATTTAGAATTTTATAAAAATGATATGGTTTTAGAAAAATTATAACCCGTGGAATGGGTGAAGACACATTGTATCTAGAAAGGCCATGATAATTGAACTCAAAATCGAATGGTGACAAAGGCGCATCACCTAACTATGGCCTACTTGAAGTCCCTGGTTTTATGTGTACTTATGTTTTGTTAAATTATTTTATTGATCAATAATAAGTTGACTTAGGGTGTTATGTATTATAAAATAGATATCCTTATTATAAGAAAATTATTTAGTTATTAAGTGATAAATGTTATTTTGGAATATGTTTTTTCTTTTAGGAACATTATATACATATGAAAAATATAATACTATGGGATTTCATTTGTGGAGTAATGGTCAAAATTTTATTTTGGAAGAAACATTGTCTTTATTGTGAACATATAATGAATTGGTTTATTTATTGAAATTATGATCCAATAATAATAATATGGGATAATGTTAATTACACTTTAGTATAAGACTTTTATATTATTCAATATTATTTAGAGATAAATGTTACAACATACTATAATAGACTATGGCATTAGATTATTCTGAGTAATGGGTTTCAATGTTACTTTTTATTATATTGAATAATTTTAAGGATAATTTATAATTATATGGGAAATAAATAGTTCATATTTTTGCATTATTTTATTATCTTTATGTTGATTCTAGAAATTTTATTGTTACCAAGTCATCTTGAATACTCATCGTTTTGACAAAAGATGAAATTACGGAAGAAATTTTGTATAGGATAAAAGTCTACAGGACAAATAATTATGTTTACTTATATCAATATTTAAGCTCATAAATAAATTCCTAAAATTTATGAGAATAATTTAAGATAAAAACTTTTCTTATTTAAGAATAAATTCATTTTTTTCTACATAAAGATGTATTTCTCTAAAAATAATATTTTTACCGAATTTTGATGGTGAACCCTTTTTAAATCTAGTGTTTTAAACTTTTATATGTTAAATTTAACAAAATAAACTTATTTTTAGAAATGGGACATAAAAATTTACTTTGGGTAAATTTCTGGTATTTTTATGAGAAATTCATTTTTAATGAATAGTGGAAAAATACAGCCTTTTAATTCCAAATTGTATTTTAATTTGATTTATTTTAATGGTTATATTATCTTTTTAATTGGTTTTAATGTGTAATTATATTACGTTTTTTATAATTATATCCAATTTTTATAATTGGAAGTAATTTCAATTTTTAATTTGACAAAAAACATGTCAATCATTTTATAGTTATTATTTCTCAAAAACATGTTTTTTCATATTGACAACGAGAACTACTTTCAAATTAATTTTTGCAACTTCTGTATTTCAAATTAGGATTAATGGGTTCCATATTTTTAATCAGGAGTTCCAAATTTTGTGAATAGGTAACTTTAATTTTTAAAAATTATGAATAGTAACATCAGTACATATTTTATTTACCATGGTTAAAAGTTAAATCTGGTAAATTAGGGTAAAAAATAATATTATAATATTCTTAAATTACCCTAACATGTGTCCTAACCTCATTTTATGAAACATTGTAGACTGTGGGAATAATTGGGTTGATTTTCGGACCCTGTGGAGCCACTTGTAAGTGAAAATGACATTTTATTAAAATTAACTTAAAGATTAGGAAAAGGTAACATAAACATATGTATTTTAGTAATAAAATTATATCATGTAATATATGTGATATTTTTTAATCTAAATATTCATTATAATTATAAAAGTATTTCTTATGTCATGGTATTTTATTTATAATTTTTAGACATCAAATAAATACAATATTAATGACACAAAGGTGATGTAGTGATTACTAATCATTGAATGATTTAAATAAATGAGTCTATAAAAATCAATCTAAATTTGTTTTGAAACTTTTTATTCCATCAAAGAATCGTGTGGATGCGTATAACATGTTATATTTTTATTAGTTTAGGTTCTTCGAAATAATCAAGTTGTAATAGAATTTTTAAAAGTCTTTACATGAATAGTTTAAAAATTTGCATAATTGAGTTTTTAAAATAAATACTATTTCATTAAATGATAAAATAAAAAAATATATTTAATTTTCATCCAAATGATATATATGATGTTAAATATTTCATTAATGATCCATTTTTCAGTCACTTGTAAATTTATTGTAACTATATTCACAATATAGTATGAATATACAAGAGGACATGATAAATGTTAAATTTGTTAACTAATGGTTAAATCTAAAGGATAAGGTTAATTTTATGCCTACACATTTCTAATACCCATTTGATGAGAGTATTATAATTAATAATCATGTAATCTTAGGATTATCTATGTTTTGGTCCTTTTTAAATTGAAATAAATTTTCCAATAAAATAATACTTTTAAAAATTTCTAAAGTGCCCCTCCTCCATCTTATAAAAGGACACCACCTTTAACCCTTTCTCACACCACTCAAATCCCCTTGTATCATCCAAAAGCTTCCCAAATAAGCTCATAACATCCCTGTATTCCTTCTATAATCCTTAATTTTAATTTAATGTTATTAAAGAAATCATTTTAGGTAAAATGAAAAGGAGTTACCCGATTTGAGATAATGTCTTCTCTCGTGATTCTTTCATTTATTTTCTTTCTCTATCTTCAAAACTATCTTTATTTAATTATTTTATAGAAAAAAATTATTTTAAATATACTACGATTTTTTATGAGGATAATTATAACTACTTATACACACACCTTCGTCTATTAGGTATAGATTGTACCATTTCTGTGGACAACAAACTACTGCCTCACAAAACAATGATTGATCAATATTCTTATACCACCTATTATGGTGACAATTATGATGGAACTATAATGATATATGATATTTATTTTATCTATATGATTCTTTACCTCTCAATTATAAAATTCCTTTATGATTTTTCATGTTTTATAAACAAGATAATTTTGTTTGAAGAAGTAAGGTCTCCCCCCCCCTTAAAGTGATATGACTCATTCGTGTTATACATAGAACATATAAAAGATAAAATTAGTAAAATTATGTAACATATAAAACATATATATTATTATATAATTATAATATACCAATTTATCATTTTGTTTTAATTATGTTAAATATGGAAAATAACTGAAAGTAGTTTTCATGCATACATACAGCTTACCATCTCCAAGAACGATGCATTTAACTTATTATATCCAAATGCTATGGAATATTATAAATACATATATAATGGATATATATGATATATATAATATTTAAATAATTAATATTATTATGTATATAATTGAAATTATGACCACATGGATAATTCATAGTTACAACATGTTCAATTTTGACTCAATATCCGAACATCGACAAAATGTCTGACATGAACTAAAATAATTAAATAATTTTTATAGAAAGGTAAAAATTGATATAAAAAGAATAATAAACATAAAAATAATATGAAACAAGTTTAAATTTACTTAAGATTATTATTCAGTAAATTAATGGATGAACAAGTCAAGTCGAAGACAATGTAAGGGATCATCTTAACCCAATTTCCATTCCTTATGTTGATCTTATACATATTGAGTATGTCATGATATGATTATGTATGAAATGAATTATTATATATTTTATTGTATTTATACATTATTTACATGTACCTATAGTAAATACACATAATCGATCAATTTTTTTTAAATATGATCATTGTAAGGGACTTCATATTAGCCTCCATTATTTGAGGCATATCATGATGTTATGAACCTTTATTATCCAATATGGTGTATATAAAACCCATTTTAAATTTTATATAATTTATTATTATATTATCATTATATATAATGTTTTTATTAATTTTTATCCAAATCGACTTTTATTCGAGTGTTTCTCGAGGGGTAAGAATGTCTTAAACTAAAACATCATTTTAGATATTAATTCTTCTAAAATAATATATTTGATGTACATATATTAAAATTGGGGTTTAAACATTTATTTATATCGAAATGAGGGTTTAAGAGTGCAAATTACTTTCAAAAGTATACTTGTGGTATGCGACACTTTGATTGCAAACCCTTCTTTTTGAATGTTTTAAATGAATTGATTATATGAATTTATTGAAATGATATATTTTGATTGCAATTTGGAAATGTTATTTTTCATTTATTCTTGTTTAATTTTTACTGATTATGTTTTGGTATATGGAAATTTGAAAGGTGGTTTCTTGATAAACCAAATGATGGATGGTTCTTTGATAATCCAAGAATGGGTGGTAACATTGAAACCTTCAATGCATTGGTATGGAAGTCGACCATATTCCTATAACATTTAGTGATATGTATGTATGTGTACCATAGTGTTATTCACTTTAATTATGTTTATGTACCAAGTTACCCTTATATGTTACACGTTGCTTCTTATTGGATTTTTGGTAATATTTTAGTTATAAGAAGTGTAACCAAGGATCTTATTTTTAGTGAAGTGTTTTTACAACTTCATTAAGGTGAAAGGTATTACATTATGATAAAGTATTCATGGTTTACATTATTTTTTTTAAATCATAGTTTTCCTTCCTTATGTATCCCTTACTGAGATTTTTATTCTCATCTTATGTTTTAATTTTTTTATTAGGACATAAAGACGAATAGGATCAAGGATGGGTTCAAGGAAAAGACATGTTCTCTAAAACATGAAACTAAAAATGTTTCTTTTTTTAATAGTTTTTGTTTTATGAAAAATTGGATAGTGAGTAAAAGTGTCTACTTGTAATATTACTATTATTATATATAAGTTATATCTTAGTTATCTAGTTATCTAAAATTTTAAAGATCCAAAATGTGGATTATTAACTTAATTAAATAATATGTAATGTTTAAGGCTGTCGCCTTATACCAACCATCTCCTTTATTGTAACTTATATCTCAATTTATAACCTAATTTAATAGTATTTTTTAAAAAATAGACTTAAAATATATATTTATGATAATTTTTTCATGATTATTAATATGGTTATGTTTAAATAATTCCCTATTTTACCATAGCAAACCATCCAAAAAAATATAATACATAAGCCAAAAATTATCATACCATCTGACATAAACATAAATGATTGAGTAACCATATAAGACATGGTACTAAGTGAAATTATAGGAATAATAAACTTGATAAAGGTAATTAAGTAAAATAATTTACATAATATTATTATTCCTGAAGATAATGAACATATGTGATGAGTCAGACTCAAGGTAAGCTTTTCTCCTTTAACATTGACTTCTATTAGACTTATGTCATATTCTTTACTAATTTTAATTTTTTGGTGTTTATTCTACCATTTTATATATGTTATATCATTAATCTATTTCTCTACATGGTAATTAATGTTTCATCTTATATTTATTATTTTATGAGGCATATGATTCAGTGGATACAAAACATGTAAGGGTTATTTCTTCATCTCTTCATTTCTTGTGATTGTTGTATACGTATCGCTTGGTGGAATTATTGGATATTTCTATCATAACGTCATTATATCTTATTCTACCCACGTTACTCAATTCATTTTTTATGTAATATTAACATTTTTTACTTTTGGTACTAAAAATGATAATTAAAAATGTGTTTTTTGAAATACTAACTTTATTAGACACTTTAGTAAAAAATTCTTCTTTAATAAAACATGTTTTCTAAAAAAATCATTTTTAAAAAAATTATCAAAATAATTTATTTTATAAAAATTTCAAAATTTTTAATTTTTACATAATGGTTTGAAAGGAAACTTCTTATCATTTTCCAAATAAGCAACATTTCTAACCTTTTAAATTTGAAAAGGATTGTTCTTTTTAAATTATAATCCATGGTCAAAATTTACTACCATTGAAATAATAATTTCATTGAATGAAACATTTCATGTTTATAATATTATTTTTAATGAATATATTTTCTTACTATTTGGGAAATTATTATTTATTAACATTATTTTCTAGAAAAATTATTTTTATAATAATTAATGAATCATCTTGTTTTAAACTGAACGATTGATTTTCAGTGAATTATTTTCCCTAAACAATTTTTAATGTAATCATTAAAAATAACATGTACTCTCCTCTGCATTCACACGATGTTATAATACAATTCTTCAATGAATGAACCACTAATTCTACACCCCAAAAAATAAATGTCCTAATTGTTTAAAAAAGTATCCATGGATCTAATTAATAAAAACATCTATTAATAAATAATAAACACTCTAATAAATCACCCACTACTCTATAAGTTGCACTCTTTAAATTATTAGAACCAACAAAATCATCAAACCTCAACTTTTGATTTTTTTTAATTTTTTACGCAATACTCTCCTATCATTAGAACAATGATTTTTCCATCTCTACTAGGTGTATGAGCATACTCACTAGCAATGATGGAATCCATCTAGATTGAGAGTAAATTGTGTGTTTTGTTTGGTGGCCTTCATTATTCTATTGTAGTCATGATCCTGGTATGTGAAATTAAGTAGATTTAGGTTAGATTCTACATTAAAAGTATTTATTGATGTATTTTTATATGTTGGGAAATTAAACAGGATTACTTCGTGAATTCAGGTATTTGGGGAGAAGAATATGTCTGTGATACAATATCTTTATAAGAAAGTCCATAAGTGGATTCATGATTCCAAAAATGTAATAAAAAAATAAATTCGAACTCATACTCAATACATCTAATAGAAACTAAAAACTAAAAAAACAAAATGAGAAAATTTCTTAACAAGTGTAATGGCTCAGACCTCTCTGGTCTATTACTTTGTGAAGTTTTGGGGTTAGGAAGATGTCGTGCGAGTTTCGTGGGAGAAGGGATTAATATATGTGAGAGAGGGAGTAACTATAAGATAACAATGGGTGTCAATAATAATAATAATAATTAATGATAATGATGGTGACCCATTGATGAATTGAAATAGGATATATTACAATTAAATTTTAATGGTAATGGTGGATTTTATTGTGTAATTAATTAAATGGAATGGTTTTAATTTAATATGAGAATAACCATGGTCAAGTAATTTAATTCATTTGAATTAGAACATTAATGAAGGGTGTTATTATTATTAATTTTATTAACAATAAATTTGAACTGAGAAAAGAGATGGGGACTGAATGACATGGAGTAAAGGCCAAGGGGAAGCGCCACATTTTGTGGAGTGGGAGAAGAAATCTTGAATGGAAAAGATAGATTTGAGAAATAATGTGAGAATTAAATGGGGAAGTAATAAAAGAAAAAGAAAAAGAAATCAATTATGGTGAATGGGAGTAAGTCGCATCAAATTGGAGAGAGTGGTGCGTGACGTTGGGTATTTGAAATAAATCAATTAAAAATGATAATATAATAATCAAATTATTGTTTTTGTTGATAAAACACTTTTTCAACTATAACCTCTTTGTGCAACCTTGGTTTTACAAACTGTAAGCGGCAGTGTGAACATAACTTTGAGATAGGAATTATGAATACAATATTGGATGAATTTTTCAGGTTTTCGGATTGGGTACCTGAAGTGCTCAGAAAATAATAGATTTAATATTATTATTAAATCTTTGATCCACTATAACTCCGGCGTGTGATGTACGATTGACTTCTCATCAGTGGAAATGTGATCCTATCATTAATATGATCGATTCAATTCTAATGTGGAATAATAAATTATGGTTCACGGCTCGGGTCCACGAAACACACAATAATAATAATAATAATAATGTACCAGATCCTGTATCCAATATATCTCCCTCATAAGGTGTTGGAATGGAGAACCATTTATGAAGTTTCAACCCTGAAATAAAGATTGATGATTCAAATACTATAAATCCTATATTAATTATTCATATTACTCAGTCAAAACACGTGGGTTAATGCAATCCTCTTTTAATGTGTAATTAAGCGTATCTTAAACCATCACCCCATTAAATCTTCAAAAGGGACAGGATATCATCCTACCTTGATCTTCCTCTTTTTTATCATCTATGAGATGGTAGAACCATTCAATCCATTATGTAGGAGTTTCATAATCAAACTATACTCCTTGGTTTGGTTCCGCTCTGTTTTGATGCAACCAAGATGTGTCAATCAATCCTTGATATAAGGTATGTTTTATCGTCATTCCATTGGGATAATATTCACTTATTTCTCCTTCCCATATTAAATAATGTAATATCCATGCCTCTAATGGGGTTTTTCTTGTGGTTTGGCTGGTACGGTCATTCTGTGGAATCCTCGGGTGGATGTTGTTCGCGTGAGAGGAGGATCGTGACCTGTTGTGTGGATAAAGAACGTCAAGAACTCTTCGAGGTAGGGTATTCGTTGCTTCTCATTTCTTTTATGTTCAACTATATTATTATCATGTTTAATCCCACTGGATGATAATTGAATTGAAATAATTAATATTTTAATAGGATAAATAAATTGATATCGATCATGTGTTATTGCCTCCTGTTTTTCTAGATATTGTGATATCTATGATTGCTTTGATTAGCTGTTAGTTCATGATGGAAGTTGGTAAAGAACATAAATTGGGATTAATTGATAATTGTTTAGATAAAGATAAATAGGCATGTAAACGAATTTGGTTCTTGTGGTAATTTGATGTTAATCAAATTAGTGCAGGAATTATGTTTATTTATTTACGATAACTTACTAGTTATGTTTCCCAAATATGGAACCTACGAATAATAAATCGGTTAACCCAAGATGGATTAAATAACTGATTGATTGATAATTCCTTAAAGGGTTCTGACTTAACCACTTGATTATTAAATGGCCAATAGCCCAATTAAATGTGGTGTTTGTTTTCCTGCTATTTGTGTTGTGATGTGATCATTGATGGCTGTTGTGATATGTGGAGTCATGGAGGATATTGGTTATGGTATAAGATGATGCCTAGAGTGGCGAGATGAATTGGGTTATGCATGTGGGTGTCAGGGAGGACACCAGGGATGATGGAATGGAGTGGATGTGATTTTTGGATGCTTCGTAATATTGATTGGTTGTTTATATGCTTTACGTTTCCCCACTTCTCATGGTAGCTATTCTTGCTTACACTTCATCCGAAAGAGGTGAAGACATGTGGGGTATGCCATATGCTTTCTGTGATTAGCTTCTCTAGGAACGATGGGTATATACTCTTTCTATATGTTGTAAAGACTGGATGGGTAGTACATCAACTCACCGTGTTGAGCCCCCTTGTGTTTAGTAGCATATAATGTTTTTCTAGAATTCGTGGGATAATGGGAAAGTAATTATATAATAAATATTTGAATAAATGGTGTTAACCCATGGGGATGGAGATGCCGGAACATAATTATGATGTTGTAATTTTTTGAAGGAACATTTGACTTTGGGTGTGATGCTAACAAAATGTTAATGTTGAATTCTTCATGGTTAATTAATGTTTAAAGAATTAATTAACATATAGTGAAACTGATAAAAATGAATGATGTAATATAATAAATCTATTTAAATTGTTGTGTGATTATAGGATACCTAGTCTTAGATGCTGTAGCCTAGAGTCTGAGATACATTAGCTGCTGTTGTGTTTAAGACTAGGCAATGCCAATAGTGTGGTTGTGAGTTATAATATATAATGTACTTTTTGTGTTTCTATATGCTACTCCACCCTGTTAGTAAGGGAAACTAACACCTAGGGGATTCTGAGCCTTGGGGCGGGGGAGTTTTCCCCAACATTCTGATGGGAGGAAGAATGGCTGACTACCCCCTTTGGCCCCACTCACTTCTCTTGGTAGTTACTTTTTCTGATAGGAACATTGGTTAGTTTTCCACATATATGTGTTTAGAGGGCTGTAATGGCTTGTGTTTATTCACACACATATATTCTAGATATAGTTTTCTATGTAATACAATGGGTGTAACGTGTGTAGGCTTTGATGGCTTGAGGATCCTTACTCGGTGTATGTGCTGTAATGGATTGAGGTATAATACCCGACTTAAGATACATGTTATGCAAGATGTGGTGGCACATGGAAACTACCTGGTTACTTTTGGTTGTGAGGATGGTGGGTGCTTCGCCCAAGTGTCTGTGGCCAAGCCATTGTAGAGCATGAGGTGCGTATTGTGGTGCTTCACCCAGGTGTCTGCGGGCAAGCCATTTTGGATAGAGGTTCTTAGGACATGCGATGTTGGGGGAAAGCGGAAAACCAGTGGGGAAGTAGTTGTGGGGTACCCTTGATATTCATTATTATATGATATATTAATGTATGTGTTACTTTGTGAGAGTTTCCATGGTGAGGTTGGGAACATATTATACATGTTTAGGTGATGAGTTAGTTTCACATGTTGTTCACTATGCATTAGCATGCTCTCTTTACTTTTTTACAAGAGGCATCAGGGATGATCCTACTGAGTATACTATTATACTCACCCTATGTATATATAAACTAGTTTTAATGTCACATGGAGAAGGTATGAGATCAAGCTGGTTTCTACTATCTTGGAGTTACAGCAGCTGTTCTGGAATGTGGTTGCTGCGGTTTTTACATTCTTTTTTGTACTAGTAGTTTTTTCCCTTCCAGTTTTACTACTTTTACATGAAATTTCATATATGAACATGAGTTTCATTTATATTCCAATTCTGAGTTGGAGTTGATTGGTTCCTATCATATCTCTCTCTTCTGCATCTGTTATCTTAGAGGGTAATGACTCACAATTTTTTGTTTATTATACCCTTGGTGCTAGTCGCTAACCTGGGGCCTACTGGAGGCAGGACTCGGGGGGTCACAATCTCCCTTCTCACATTGCCAGCCCAGGAGGGGTACACTTTATCGGGAGGGGGTTGTGACAGAGTGGTATCAATGGTCTAGTTGAGGGATATGATGGAGTTTGGAGTTAGAAAAAGGTGTGGTTTCATGGGTTGGAGGAAAACAATGCCAATCATGTTTAGAAAGTGACGTAAACACTGGAGAATGACTGAGACATAGGCGTTTAGGGCCCCCTATGATATGATGTATGGAACTTTATGTTTACAATGGCTATTAAACAAGGTGATACTAGTTACAGGGTAGTGACCTAGGAAAGGATCATGTATCATTATTCATTGTTCATGTGTTTGAATAGGTAGACCTTGAGATATGTAAATGTAAAATGAATAAAAGAAAACAATAAATTAATTAATGTTGAGTCTTCTATATTCCAGGATTTGGAACTATAACAGTTGTTATTTTACAAGTATGGCTCTAGGTTGACGTCCTCGTCAGGTTTGCACAGAAAATGTCCAGCAGGCTGTTCTATCAGATCATTATAGGGTAGAACATGATGATGATGACACTTGGAGGAAGACACTCCAATAGTTTCAATCATGGAGTCTATAGAAGTATGAGGGCTCCGTTTCAGATGCATTCAGGGAAGACTGGTTAGAAAAGTTCGATATTGGCTTCAATTCGATTCGTGCTCAGAAATAGCATTGGGTTTCCTTGGTTGTGATGATGCTACATGGAGTAGCGAGGTAGTGGTGGTTATTTTTTCTTAGGGACTGTGAGGAGTCAGTGATCTCATGGGAGGAGTTCTGAGATAGGTTTAGAGTCGAGTTTCTTTCATCGACTGCGAAGGCGTCTAGTTTCCAGGAGCTTCATACCCTTCGACATGGGAGATCCAGTGTTCGAGAGTTTGGAATCCATTTCAGTGACCTTTTGCAATATGCATCAGACCTATTACCAGAGGAAGAGGTCAAGAAAAGGAATTTTGAGGAGGCTTTCCATCCAGATATCATGCGTCAGGTCACCCCATTTATGCTGAAAACATAACTCAAGGTACTTAGGAGGGAAGAGGTTTTTGAGAGGACATTGTCCAGGACCAGATCATCATGAGAGGGGAATTGACATGATTCCCCGTGAAGAAGAGCTGTGGTATGGGGTTCTCAATTTTCAGGGAAGAAGAGTTTCTATTCAGCCGGGGGTAGGTCCCAGCCCTTCACATCTCATTTCTATAGAGGCAGCAAATCTCAGGCCTATGCCAAGGGATCAGTTGCTTGTTTTTCTTGTGGTGGTTGTGGCCGTCAGCAGCGGGAGTTCCTGATCTTTTAGTGTGGTCATCGTGCATTGGGTGCTATGATCCAGGTTCCTCCGTTGAGCCAATTCAAACTGATGCACCAGTAGCCAGATGCACCATCTTTAGATCTGCATAGGGTAGATGGGGCAGGTATAGGACACCCCCGTGATGCTCCTTGTCCTCATAGAGAAGAGAATATCCATGGTGGTGGTCTTCATCAGGGTCAAAGTGGCAATGTATGAGGTTGTGGTCAGCTTCATGCTCTAGTGTTTCCATCTCCAGGAGAACCAGACGTCGTTCGAGGTAACCTTTGCTTGTATTCTACCTTGGTGTATGACTTGTTTGATTCAAGAATGACACACATCATCATATCACCTACCCTTTTCCATGCTTTGGGGCATGAGGTAGAGAGACATCAGTGCCCTTGGAGTTGACTATGCCAGTTGGAGGTCGAGGTAACTTGTTTGAGGTATGTAGAGAAAGTGAGCTAGTGTTGTGGAAACACAACTCTTGGAGAGATTTCCTATTTTTATAAATTCAACCATATGATGTCATCCTTGACATGGATTGGTTGTATTTGGTGTAGTCTATCATGGATTGCTTCAAGAAAAATGTTGTTTTCATTGGTGCGGATGGAGATAAAGTGGTGTTTGTTGGTGAGAGTGACCCTCAGATGGGTCATATGCGAGTTCCATCCTTATCATCCATGATGTTTTAGATGATGATGTGTTATTCAGAGGTTCAACAGTTAGCGTTTCCCAGTGTGGTAGAGGAGTACTCTGATGTCTTTCCAGAAGAGGTTGTATCATTACCCCCTCGATGAGAGATCGAGTTCGGGATTGAGCTACATCCAGGAGCGTCTCATATTTCTATGTCTCTATATAGGATGGCCCCTTCTGAGTTACTAAATCTATGTATATAGCTTGATGGTCTATTGTATTGCGGTTTTGTTCGGCCAAGTGTGTGACCATGGGGTGAACAAGTCTTATTCATGAAGAAAGCCTATGGGAGTTTGTGGTTTTGTGTCGATTATCATTTCTTAAACTAAGTGACAATAAATCATCGCTATCATTTTTGGTGAATTTTTTGTTTATTCGATCAACTAATGGGTGCAAGATGGTTCTCAAATATCGACTTGCGGTCGGGATATCATCAGATGTGTGTGAAGGATGAAGATATTCTGAAGACTACATTCTGTTGTCATCATGGGAATTATGTGTAGAGACCCAGAGCATGAAGTACAAGGACATTACATTACTTTTGAGGAATACTTAATATATAACAAAAATAGACACACAAGGACCATAATATTTTTCTGTCTTTGGAAACTCAGAACGTAATCTTCTAATCGTGTTGAAAGATCTTCAACATCTCTCATAAAGATTTTCCCCTTTTGTTTTCTTTCCTAAAACCTTTATTTATATCATGGGGAAAAAGAAAACATATAAAGGGTGAGCTCAAATTCTCTGTAAGGGTATGCATGGTTAAAATAAAACAAATCATTTACATTTGAACTTAAAAGCATGAACACAATGTTTAAACAACCAAATCTTGAGCAATGACATAAAACATGGTAGAACATAAGGCATAGATTATAAAGAAACATTAATCATGATAAAATAGCATGGGAATAAAACATGTGATTGTGGAAACCATTAAGCACATGATATGATTTCCATAGTAGCCAAGGCATTTCTTCCATGACCATCTTAGTGGACAAAGTCCCTTTCAGAATCGAGTTCACTCCTCGTTCTAGTCTTGTATTACTGAATCAGATTAACTTACCATTCTAGCCATGTCTATCTCATGAGATATAAATAATTACCCAATGCATTGGAGGGATATATAGGTCCCACCCATATCATATTGAAATCATTCTTTCATTTTCCACAATATAATCATAAATCATTAATCATAAGCCAAGAATAAAATGGGTTTCATAAGCATCATTCCATCATAACGTAATCCATACAAAAAAATTTGGATATCATTTCATCATTAGAAATGTGAAACCATGTAAATCATAGAGACATGATACTTGAAACATACACATGTGAAATAATGTCATCTTAGATGAAAATTGTTTTTGATAAAGCAATTGAAATTAATTTTTGAGGAAAATATCATTTTTTCTTCAAAATCATTTTCTTTTCACAAAATGTAATGAAATTTTTTAAAAGAAAAAGATTTTTTTGAAAATAGTAATGAAATATTTTGGTGGAAGCTTCATGGAAACAAGGCTTTATAAAACTTTAAAAATCCTTTCATGCCTTATACCTTAAAAAACATTCTTCTCGTACTTTTTTCGGAAAAGTCAAAAAGTACCTTGTAGGGTAAATAAAAGAAAGATTCCTTAAATACCATTGTGTAAAAGTCAAAATGGGATAAAAGGACTTTGAAAAAACATGAAACCATTTTTAGGAAACATAGACATGGATGATAATAATAACCCCAGTAAATACTTACGAATAAGCAATCTCGGATAAGAACGATATTGGAATAGTTATCCCTTACCTTAGTCCGATATGCTTCGTACGTATTCGAACCACCTGTATAATGATTTAAATAATGTCATTGACTTATTACAGAATCTTATTAATTGTTATGATATCATATATGTTTCACTTATGACTTTATATTACCCATTCTTTTGTAAATTCCATGTTAAAGCAGCATTTTGGGTAAAATCATTTGATTTATCATGTGTGTTTCGACTTGTAATTCTCGATATTATTAATTATATCATGATTTAAATAATTCCATAATGTAAAACATGATTTATATATAATATATATTCATCATATAGATATTTATATTATAGACCGATAAAAGGAATGAAGTACACCGTTTATGGAGATGGTAGGCCGTACGTATGCATGAACGCTGTTTTTGTTTCCTTATTGAACTGAATGAAACTAAATAGATGACACACATATATATATACATAAATAAAGTAGCATTATTATTCCATATATTTCATTATTATTCATTATATAAACTTTACGATCATTCATGTATGGTTAACATGGAGAATGAATCTCATCGCGTCGTGGAGACGGTAGTCCGTACGTACGCATGAGCGATGATATCGTTCCCATAATTATCGAAAAGAATTGGAGTGGACAGTATAATATATCAGAATTCGTATGATGTTATAATAACCATATATAGTTATTCTTTATACCATTATATCCATCCATGTAAGGTGTTGGTGGAAAAACAGATTTCACCACAGGGTGGAGACGGTATTCCGTATGTACGCACGTGTGGTGATTTCATTTTCCGTAGGATGGATAGACGGTGAAATTTGGTTTTTTCATACTTATAATAAAATATCAGTATATGAGTTATACTGATGTTATTACTTCATAATGAAACAACTATAGAAGAAGAAGTGGAAGAAGAAATAAAGTTGAAAGAATTAGTAACGGACATTACCTCATCTTTGAAGCGCCACTTTGGGACCTCCTTTTAGGGAAATTAAATTTGTCTTTGAAGAAGTATAAAACCTCTAGGATGTTTCTATGGAAGTGTATAAGATAATTTGGCAGTGGTTGTCTGAGCATGAAGGCTCAGAGTGGTGCGAGGAAGAGAGGGAGGAGGTTCCATTTTATAAGGGAGGAGAGGGGGACCTTTGGAAGAACTAAAAATATTATTTTATTACAATCATATTCGGTTTTTAATAGCTCCAAATAGAGTTATTTCGAATCTAAGGTGGGGATGGGTCTAAATAATCTCATCCAATAGAATTTAGACAAGTTTAGTTTTCGATTTTAACCTTATCATTTAGATATAACCTTAAGTTAAATAATTTTACTTTTACCGTGTCTTCTTGTTTTCTTACACTATAAGGTTAACAAACTTTCTATAAGAAGCCAAAAGAACCCCAAATTGTCTATTATTAATATATATACCCATATCTAAGTCATTTGGAAGAACTTTATATTTTTAGGAATTATATAACAATTAATAATATAATATTTGTTTTAAAAATTATTTTACGTCAATTTCGACACTATTTGGTAATTTGTTTTTTTGAAAATCATAACAGAATTATTAGTTCGAAAAAAGTTACCTAAATCAATAATAACATGTCATATTAACCTAGAAAATTAGTGGAATTCATATAGAGTCTCATATTACATTTATTTGGGTATTTATAACATCAATTATGTCAATATTTCATTAATAAGATAATTAGTGCATCATCATTGTGTCATTAATAAAATAAATTATTTAATTTCTAAAAATTATAGATAAAATAATATAATGTAGGAAATATTTTTAGCTTTCTAATTAATATATATAGTTGAATTTATCATATGTGTAATCCAACATTAACAATGATTTACTTATTAAACATTGATTTCAACTATTTTATCCCTTCTTTAAATAAATTAATATTAAAAGTCCTAATCTAATCCAAGTGGGACTAAATGGTAATATTTTATTCATAAGGTTGTTATTGGTCTAATTAAACTTATCCAATAGAATTAGGACATGTTTTACGGTAATAATAATATCATTTTTACCCTTAATTATATTATTTACTTTTAACCGTGGTAAATAAAAATAATGAGTTACTATTCACCAAAAAATATTTTCATCTCATTGAATCACATTTTAGTCTTGGATATTAACCATGTGTCTTGGATTTTGGAAATTCCAGTCACAGAAGTGGTAAAATTAAGTTTTATGAAAAATTCAGTTTTTTTAACTACCACTTAGTGGTTTCACTATTCATCAAAAAATGAAAGTTTACAGAAAAATACCAAAAATTAGGCCTAATATATATTTGATATTATGAATTCAAAATTGATGAATATTTTATCAAATTCAAAACATATCAGTTGCATTAATTAATTTAAAAATTAATTCTCGTCGTCAAAACAAATAGCGTGTTTTAAAGAGATAATAACTATCAAAAGATTGACACTTGTTTATGTCTGGTTTAAATGTGAAATTACATCCAATGACCAAATTTGTATTAAAGGGTAAAAATATATTCTAAATATGCATTAAAACCACTCAAATTAATAATTTATCACTATTAATTATTTCGATTAAATTTTTTTTTAATTAAAATATAGTAATTTTCTCTATTCATTAGAATAAGAAAGTTATCTGAAAAGTACCAAAATTTCACCCTAAGATAATTTTGATATTCCGAATCCAAAAATGAAGTACATTTTGAATGTTAAAATTTATAAAATTTCAAAAAGTGATTATTACTATTCATAACTGCTAGTTCATAATAATAATATCTCATTTAGTGAATCTCGGTATTGCGTACTACACACGCTATCGAGGAAGGTCTTTTTTGCATGTAATGCAAGCCATGTCAGTGCTACGTGTAGTGAAATCTCTGCTTTGTGTTTTGTATAACATAATAAAAACTTATTTCATTTATAAATTAAACAAAATCTATACATAATGTTGCATATAATAGTTTCTACAAAACGAACTTGAAATTGTGTGTAACACGAGCCAAGAATAGTGTTGCGTATACTGCAAGAAAATACGGCGTTGCATATATCACAATCTAATTTAGTGAATCTTACAACACAAGACCTTAAAAAGAATATTTTTCATAAAATCTCATGGTGTTACATTCTACCCCCCTGAAATTGAATTTCGCCCTTGAAATTCGTCGGGGTTATAAAAGGGTTACTACTAGAAAGTTTCTTTAATAGAAACCCACATCGTGAAAAGGAATACCAAAAATTGGCTTTAAAAAATAAATTATGAAATGTAAAGGTTACCCAAATTAACACATCACTGGGTTTCCACGTAGGAGAACATAGGAAAAAATATGGATATGGAAGAAAAATCTAACCATCAAGTTCTGATGGAGAGTGGTAGAGACCATGGCTATGAAAAAGCCATAAATCACAAATCCATAAATTTGTGATGATATAGGGTACCATCTAATTCATCAGATGTAAGGGCACTAGGACAAGATTTTTGGTTTTGAAGATCATTTCTCTAAAGTTGATGAAATTGGAATTCGAATAAATACTTTTGTGATTTTGGTACAGTCTCACCGTTGGTCATTCTTTGGAAAATTTCCACTACATCTCTTAAAGAAATGAAGTTGAATTTATCATTCGTGAAGTGTTAGCAGATCATGTGATAGAATGATGGGTCATTCCATCTGTCACAAAAAAAAGGTGAGAAAAGTTATCAAAAATACATAAGTCCATATATAGTGAGATTAATCATATATGGTTCCTAAAATGGACTTATACTTCATATATCATACTGCTTAATATAATAAAACTAGTTTCTACTAAATAGAAACTTCTTGTAGGCCAGTGGTTGGTGATAATGGCGATTCTCACTTCAGTTGTGGGTTCGATTTCCACATCCTTGTCCGACGCGATGGGCTATCACCCGTTCTGCAGTTTGTCATTTTTCTAAAACTACATTACTATAACATCCCATCAATAATATCGAAAAAATTTCTATCCTTAAACAATACTAACTTATTTCCAACAAAATCCATTCCAATATTTATCTAAAATACTTCGGTCCATGCTCATAGTATGAAGAAAACGGTTACTTGGAAGGTCATCAACCATGCATGTGAATACCATCATTTATCCCCCATATATCTTGTTGGTCACATTTCAATCATGTGAATACCTTAATCATGTATTTTCCTGAAAAATGAATACCCATTAAACCATAGTGAAAACATGAATGCTGTCAAAAGTTAACTCTTTCCACATACCAAAATCCATAAATTCTATATACTCAAACCATGATATAACCTTCTCCTTATATCAGTCAGGAGATCATGAATACTATCAAAAATTTAATTTTCTCCTTATCCCTTCATTATGCGCATATCATCTACTTTCCAAAAATATCTGAATAAACTTTCATGGTTACTGGTACCATTCATTATACACTTTCAAAAAATAAGGAAAGACAACAGTGTAAAAATCCTTAGATGACTCTTTATTCCATAGTACCATGAGATTACTTATACAACATTACACTTGATAAACATGTAATCATTCCACTACCTTCTTAAACAATTGACTGAGCTTCAACAATTCTTTCATCTCACATATCATTTGTAGTCTCTTCATCATTATCAACATAAATACTACCCATATGACCATACTGATTCTCTTCATGATACTTTCCCTTTGGGCATTGGTTTGCATAATGCCCGTACATTCCACATTTAAAACATTTAACCATTATTGATGTCGTAGAAATACTATTATCCTCATCCATGGGGTTAACCGAACCTTTCCCTTTGCACTTACTGGATTTATGTCCTTCTTTTCCACACCCAAAGCATCTTTGAGTTCTTTTGAAACATTCTCCTTGATGCCTCTTCCCACAAGATTTACATAGGAGAAATTGAACTTTCTTTCCACTATGATCATCATGAAACTCCATCTTTCTCTTATTAGCCGAGTCAAGAAACTTACCAAATTTGAGTTTATTGATCATATTATGAGATTGATGATTCGGCCTAATAATGATGTTTGGACTTCAAAATCCCATTTCATTTTGTTTCTCATGAATAATATCATTACACTATCCATCATATCCTCTATTATCGGGAATCATCTCATTTCCAGCCATTTTCTAAAACCCAAATAAGAATAGTGTGAGGAAAAAAATCATAATAAAGGGGGGGGGGTAACTTCAATATCTAACATCTTAGGTTTAATCTAATATAGTTACCATAATTCTAGGACTATAACCTATAGATATACTTAAACTTAGGGACATACCTATAAATAACTTATAAATATCTCTAGGGATATCACTAAAGATATCGCATCCTAGTTTCCAATGTTTGACAAAACCATTCCTCTGATACCAACTGTAGAGACTCAAAGCTTGACATACAAGGACATTACATTACTTTTGCGGAATACTTAATACATAACAAAAACAGACACACAAGGACCGTAATAGTTTAGAGTCTTTGGAAACTCGGAACGTAATCTTCTAATCGTGGTGAAAGATATTCAACATCTCCCATAAATATCTTCCCCTTTTGTTTCATACCTAAAACCGTTCGTTATATCTTGGGTAAAAGAAAACATATAAATGGTGAGCTCAAATGCTCATTAAGGGTAATCATGGATAAAATAAAACAAATCATATACATTTGAACTTAAAAGCATGAACACAATGTTTAAACAACAAAATCTTGAGCAATGACATAAAACATGGCAGAACATATGGCATAGATCATAAAGAAACATTAATCATGATGAAATAGCATGGGAATAAAACATGTGATTTTGGAAACCATTAAGCACATGATATGATTTCCATAATATCCAAGGCATTGCTGCCATGACCATCTTAGTGGTCAAAGTCCCTTTCTGAATCGAGTTCACTCCTCGTTCCAGTCCTGTATTACTGAATCAGATTAACTTACCATTCGATCCATGTCTATCTCATGAGATATAAATCATTACCCAATGCATTGGAGGGAGATATAGGTCCCACCCATATCATATTAAAATCATTCATTCATTTTCCATAATATAAACATAAATCATTAATCATAAGCGAAGAATAAAATGGTTTTCATAAACCTCATTCCATCATAACGTAATCCATACAAAAAATTTGGATATCATTTCACCATTAGATAAGTGAAGCTGTGTAAATCATAGAGACATGATACTTGAAACATACACATGTGAAATAATGTCATCTTAGATGAAAATGCTTTTGATAAAACAATTGAAATGAATTTTTGAGGAAAATATCCTTTTTTATTCAAAATCATTTTATTTTCACAAAATGTCATGCAATTTTTTAAAAGAAAAGGATTTTGTTGAAAATTGTCATGAAATCCTTTGGAGGAAGCTTCATGAAAATAAGGCTTTATAAAACCGTAAAAATCCTTCCATGCTGTATACCTTAAAAAAACATTCTTCTTGTACTTTTATTGGAAAAGTCAAAAAGTACCATGTAGGGTAAATAAAAGAAAGATTCTTTACATACCATTTGGTAAAATTCAAAATGGGTTAAAAGGAATTTAAAAAAACATGAAACAATTTTTATGAAGAATGGACATGGATGATAACAATAACCCCAGTAAATACTTATGAATAAACAATCTCGGATAAGAACGAAATTAGAATAGTTATCCCTTATCTTAGGTCTGATATGCTTCGTACGTATCTGAACCTTCTGTATAATGATTTAAATAATGTCATTTACTTATTATAGAATCATATTAGTTGTTATGATATCATATATGTTTCACTTATGACTTTATATTACCTATTCTTTCATAAATTCCATGTTAAAGCAGTGTTTTGGGTAAAATCATTTCATTTATTGTATGTGTTTCGACTTTTTGTTCTTGATATTATTACTTATATCCTGATTTAAATAATTCCATAATTTAAAACATGATTTATATATAATATATATTCATCATATACATATGTATATTATAGATCGATAAAAGGAATGAAATACACCGTTCATTGAGACGGTAGGCCGTATGTACGCATGAACGCTGTTTTCGTTTCCTTATTGAATAGAATGAAACTAAATAGATGACATACATATATATATACATAAATACAGTAGCATTATTATTCATTATATAAATTTATGATCATTCATGTATGGTTAACATGGAGAATGAATCTCATCACGTCGTGGAGACGGTAGTCCGTACGTACGCATGAGCGATGATATCATTCCCATAATTATTGAATAGAATTGGAGTGGATGGTATAATATATAAAAATCAGTATGATGTTATAATAACCATATATAGTTATTCTTTACACCATTATACCCATCCATGTAAGGTGTTGGTGGAAAAACAGATTTCACCACGTCGTGGAGACGGTATTCCGTACGTACGCATGCGTGGGATTTCTTTTTCCGTAGGATGGATAGATGGTGAAATAGGGTTGTTTTGTACTTATAATAACATATCTGTATATGAGTTATACTGATGTTATTACTTCATAAGGAAACAACTAAATAAGACAATGTGGAAGAAGAAATAAAGTTGAAAGAATCGGTAACAGACATTACCTCTTCTTTGAAGTGACACTTCCTCTTAGGGCACTAAAATTGGTCTTTGATGAAGACCAGAACCTCTAGGATGATTCTATAGAAGTGGATAAGATAGTTTTTCAGGTGTTTTCCGATCTTGAAGGCTCAAAGTGGTGTGAGGAAGTGAAGGAGGAGGTTCCCTTTTATAAGGGAGGAGAGAGGCACCTTTGGAAAAACTAAAAATATTATTTTATTATAAAGTCATATTCGGTTTTTAATAGCTCAAAATTGAGTTATTTAGAAGCTAAGGTGGGGATGGATTGAAATATTCTCATCAAATAGAATTTAGAAATGATTAGGTTTCTATTTTAACCTTATCATTTGGACTTAACCTTATGTTAAATAATTTTACTTTTATCGTGTCTTCTTGTTTTCTTACACTATAAGGTTAATAAACATAATATAACAAGCCACACGAACCCCAAGTTGTTTATTATTAATATATATAACCTTATCTAAGTCAATTTTACAAACCATATATTTTTAGGAATAAAATAACAATTAATAATATAATATTTGTTTTAAAAACAATTTTATGTCAATTTTGACACTATTTGGTAATTGATTTTTTTGAAACTCATAACAGAATGATTAGTTCAAAAAAAGTTGACTAAATAAATAATAACATGTCATATTAATCTATAAAATTAGTGTAATACATAAAAAGTCTCAGATGACATTTATTTGGGTATTTATAACATCAATTATGTCAATATTTCATTAATAAGATAATTACTGCACCATCTTTGTGTCATAAATAAATTAAATTATTTAATGTCTAAAAATTATAAATAAAATACCATCATTTAGGAAATATTTTTATCTTTATAATTAATAATTAAAGTCGAATTTATCTTATGTATAACCCTATATTAAAAATGAATTACTTATTAATCATTGATTTTAACTATTTTAACCCTTCTTTAAATAAATTAATATTAAATGTCCTAATCTACTCCATGTGGGAATAAATGGTCATATTTTATTACTAAGGTTGTTTTTGGTCTAATTACACATATCTAATAGAATTAAGACATGTGTTACGGTAATAATAATATAATGTTTACCCTTAATTGTCCTATTTACTTTTAACCGTGGTAAATAAATGTAAAGATTTACTATTCCCCAAAAAAAAATTCATCTCATTGAACCACATTTTAGTCCTTGATATTAACCGTGTTTCTCAAATTTTAGAAATTCCACTCATATAAGTGGTAAAATTATGTTTTATGAAAAATTCAGTTTTTTTAACTACCACTGAGTGGTTTGACTATTCAACAAAAAATGAATGTTTCCAGAAAAATATCAAAAATTAGGCCTAAGAGATATTTGATATTATGAATTCAAAAATGATGTCTATTTTACCAAATTCAAAACATATCAGTTGGTGTGATGTTTCCTTGGTCTCACAGGCTATTACAAGAGGTTCATAGCCATTTTTTCATAAGTTGCAAATCCTATGACTGCTTTGACTAGGATAGATTAGGAATTCATATGGACTGATCAGTGTCATGTAGCATTCGAGTATCTAAAAGAAAAGTTAGTAAGTGTTCCCGTCCAATGTCTTCAAGCTGTGGGAGTCCTATTTGATGTTTTATAGGGATTATTGACATCTGTGGTTAGGTTTTGTTCTCATGTATCAGAGGTCAGTTATTCCTTATGGGTCTTGACAGTTGCATCCCCATGAACATAACTATGCAACCCATGATCTTGAGTTGGCAGTTGTGGTGTTATCTCTAAAGTTGTGGAGAAATTTCCTCATTTGTGAGTGCTTTGTGGTTTTCACTAATCATAAGAGTTTGAGGTATGTTTTCTCTCAGCATTACTTGATCATAAAACATCATCGGGGGATAGAGTTCTTAGAGGAATATGACTTTAAAATATCATATACTCCAATAAAAGGGAATGTTGTAGCTGATGTGCTGAACCGAAAGTAATGTAGTGATGCTGTTCATGAATCCATATATTCATGGAGAGTAATGGAATAACATTCCGCACTGCATCTTAATATGGAAGAAGTTGGGGGTAGAGGTTGTGTTTTTCAGATGATGGTATTATCATCCCTCGTGCAGAAGGTGAAGAGTCCCAGTGGGAGATCTAGTGGTGGAGGATTGGAGAGACCGAGTTGTTTGTGGTGAGGCCCCTGATGGTTGGTCGGAGGAAGAATAATATCGAGTGTTGTTTCATGGAAGTATTTTTGTTCCATGGATGATTTGTGAGACGATTATCCAAAAGTTCCATAGTTCACCCTTAGGAGTACATCCTGGCATGACACAGATGTACCGATCCTTGAGGAGTCAGTTTTGTGGGCCTGGGCTGAAGTGTGTGGTTTCAGAGTTTGTGTCTCTATGTTTAGTCTTCCAGGAGGTGAAGGACTAACACCGTGTTCCTGATGGTCTTCTTCAACCATTATATATTCCTCAGTGGAAGTGGGAGTACATCACAATGGACTTTGTTACATGTTTACCTCGAGCTCTGGGAGGACATGATGCTATTTGGGTGGTAGTGGATTGTTCTACAAAATTGACTCACTTCATAGTGATCAAGGAGTCAAGATATGTTGATGTTTTGTCGAGGCAGTACCTAGAGGAGGTAGTGAGAAATGAAGAAGTCCCTAGGATGATCATTTCTCATCGAGATCCCCATTTTACCTTCAGGGTGTGGATGGGTCTCCAACATGCTTTTGGTTCTCAACTATGCCTTAACAATTCTTTTCACCCTCAAACGGATGGTCTGACAGAGCAAATCATCCAGACACTTAATGATATGTTAGGCTCTTGTGTTCTTGATTTTGGAGGTTCATGGATGAGGCACTTACCCTTGGTGGTGTTGACATACAATAATAGTTTTCACTCCACCATTGGTATGGCGCCATTTGAAGCCCTGTATGGCCAGCCATTCCGTTCATAGTTGTGCTGCACAGGAGTTGGAGAGTCAGTAATTCTCGGACCAAAACTAGTGCAGAATACAACGGAGATTGTTCATGTGATTCATGAGAGGATGACGACAACACACGATCATCAGAAATCATATGAAGATCAAAGGAGTAAACCCTTGGAGTTTAATGTTTGGGATCATGTGTTTCTGTTGGTTACTCCCCATTATGGGAAGTGAAAGTTTGGTCGTGGATGTAAGCCTTTTCCTTAGTTTGTTGGGTCTTTCGAGGTGTTAGCTCATGTTGGAGCAGTGGCATATCGAGTAGCACTTCACCCACAGATAAGTCGGATACATGATATTTTCCACGTATCACGGCTCCATAGTTATCATCATGATGACTCCCACATTATCGATTGGGGAGAGATCGATATGGAAAATGATTCAACCTTTGAGGAGCAACCTGTGGAGATCCAAGACCGCAAGAAGAAGGTTTTGTATGGGTGTTATATCCACTTAGTTCGTTTCTTGTGGTGACATGGTGGCATGGAGGAGAGTACCTGGGAACGTGAGACATAGATACGTGCTCAGTACTCAGAGTTGTTTGATGCATAACTCTTTTCATGTAATGATTTTCCCTTTGTGGTTATTCCTTTCATGTTTTATTTATGAATTTATTTTGTTGATTTTGTGGATATCTCCCTTTTGAGAGGTATCTCAATGGGTGGTTGTTTGGACCCCATTTATATTTTTGTCTCTTTAGGTTGGTTTTGAATTCTTGGGGACAAGAATGTTTTGAGAAGTATCTGATGTAATGGTCCAGACCTCTCTGATCCATTACTTTGTGAAAAGTTGGGGTTATGAAGATGACGTGTGAGTTTCGTGGGAGAAGGATTTAGTTGATGTGAGAGAGGGATTAATTATAAGATAATAATGGGTGTCAATAATAATAATAACTATTAATGATAATGATTTTGACCCATTGATGAATTGAAAGAGGATTTATTACTATTAAATAATAATGCTAATGGTGGATTTTAGTTTGTGATTAATTAAATGGAATGGTTTTAATTTAATATTAGAATAAACATGGTCAAGTTATTTAATGGGTTTAAATTAGAACATTAATCATGGGTGTTATTATTATTAATTTTATTAATAATAACTTTTAAGTGAGAAAAGAGATGGGGCGTGATGGACATGGAGTAAAGGCCTAGGGGAGGAACCACTTTTGGTGGAGTGGGAGAAGAAATATTGAATGGAAAAGTAAGATTGGAGAGAGAATGGGAGAATTAATTGGGGAAGTATGAAAAGAAATAGAAAAGGAAATAAATTTAAGTAAAAGGGAGTGAGGCGCACCAAATTGTAGAGAGTTGTGCATGACGTTGGTTATTTGAAATAAATCAATTTAAAATAATAATATAATAATCAAATTTTTTTTTGTTGATAAAACACTTTTTCGACCGTAACTTCATCATGCGACCTCGGTTTTACAAACCATCAGTGGATGTATGACCCTGACTTCGAGACGGAAATGTTGAGTCCAATATTGGACGTCTTTTTCGTGTTTTTGGATCAGGTACCTAAAGCGCTCGGAAAATAATAGATTTAATATTATTATTAAATCTTAGACCCACTATAACTCCCGTGCGCGACGTCCGATTGACTTCTCTTCAGTGGCATTGTGATCCTATCATTAATATGATCAATTCAAGTCTAATCTAGAATTTTAAGTTTTGGTTCGTGGCTCTGGTCCATGAAATCGCCAATAATAATGATATTATTATTATTACGGGATCTTGCATCCAACATATCTCCACCATACGGTGTTGGAATGTTGAACCATATGTGACATTGCAACCCTGAAATTAAGACGTAGGATTCAAAGACCATAAATCCAATATTAATTATTCCTATGGCTCAAGATGTTTTTACTCGGTCCAACCGCATGGGTTATTGCGATCCTCATTTAAGGGGGAATTATGTCTATCTTTAATCGGCTCCCCATTAAATCTTAAAAAGGTACAAGATATCATCCTTCCTTTATATTTTTATTTGATCTCAGCTATGAGATGATAGAACCTTTCAATACATTCCGTAGGAGTGGCACAATCAAACTTTACTCCTCGGATTTGTTGCACTCTGTTTTGATGGAACCAAGTTGTGTCAATCAATTCTTGATATAAGGTATGTTTTATCATCATTCATTTGGGATCATATTCTATTATTTCTCCATCCAATATTAAATCAAGTAATATCCATGCTTCTAATGGGGTTTTTCTTAGGGTTTGGATGGTGCGGTCATTCCATGGAATCCTTGGATGGATGCAGCTGGTAAGAGAGGAGGATCGTGACCCATTATGTGGATAAAGAATATCTAGAACTCTTCAAGGTAGCAGAGTCATCACTTCTATTTTATTTTACATGCAACTATATTGTAATAATGTTTAATCCCACTAGATGACAATGGAATTGACATAATAAATATTTTAACTAGATAAATAATTTGATATTGATCGTGTGTTATTGCCTCATGTTTTTCTAGATAGTGTGATATCTATGCTTTTATTGATTAGCTATTCATTCTTGATGTAAATTGTTAAAGAACATAAAATTGTGATTAATTGATAATTGTTTGGCTAAAGATAAAGAGGCATGTAAACAAATCTGGTTCTTGTTGTAATTTGATGTTAATCAAATTAGTGCAGTAATCATGTTTATTTATTTATGATAACTTACTGGTTAGAGTTCTCAGAATTTGGAACCTAAAAATAATAAATTGGTTAAACCAATATGTATTAAAGAACTTATTGTTTGATACTTCCTTTAAGGGTTTTTGAGATACCCTCTAGATTGTTAAAAGGCCTATGGTCCTGGATGGCTGTTGTCATATGTTCGGAAATGGAGGCTTTTGGTTGTGGCAGAAGATAACGCCTAGAGTGGCAAGATTCATCGGGTTATGCATGTGGGTGTCCAGGAGGACATAGGGGATGATGGAATGGAGTGGATGTGATTGTTGGATTCTTGGTAATTTTGATTGGTTGTTTATCTGCTTAAATTTTACCCACTAATCAAGGAAGATGTCTGTTCTTACCCTTCTTCTGAAAGAGGTGAATACATGTAGGGTATGACATGTGCTTTTCGTGTTTAGCTTCTCCAAGAAGTATGGGTATATTCTCTTTCTATAAGCGGCATAGACTCGACGGGTAGTACATCTACTCACCGTGTTGAGCCCCCTTGTGTTTAGTAGCATATAATGTTTTTCTAGAATTCTTGAGAATATGGGAAGGTAATTCAGTAATTAATATTTGAATAAATGGTGTTTACACTTTGGTATGGAGATGTTGTAACATAATGATGAGGTTTTAATGTTTTCAAGGATCAATTGACTTTGGGTGTGATGCTAACAAAATTTTAATGAGGGATTTTTCATGGTTAATTAATGTTTAAAGGATTAATTAACGTACAGTGGAACTGATAAAAAGGTAATGAAGTAATCTAATAAATCTCTTTAAATGGTTGTGTGCTTATAAGATACCTATTCTTAGAAGTAGAAGCCTGGAGTTTGAGAGAAATCAGATGAAGTTGTGTCTATGACAAGGTATTGCACATAGTGTGGTTGTGAGTTATAATATAACCTGCACTTTTTGTGTTTTTATAGGCTACTCCACCTTGTCAGTAAAGGAAACTGACACCCCGGGGATTCTGAGCCCTGGGGGGTGTTTTCCCCAACATTCATGTGGGAGGATGAATGGATGACTACCCCCTTTGGCCTCGCGCCCTTCTCCTGGTTGTTACTTTTACTGATAGGCACATTGTTTAGTTTTCCCTATATATGTGTGTATAGGGATATAATGGAATTTGGTTATTCACAAACATATATTCTGGATATAGTTTTCTATGTACTACTATAGGTGTAACGTGTCTAGGCTGTGATGGCTTGAGGATCCTTACTCGGTGTATCAGCTGCAATGGCTTGAATTATAATACCTGACGTATGATATACATTATGCTAGCTACGGTGGCTCCCGGAAACTTCCTTGTAACTTTTGGTTGTGAGGATGGTGTGGTGCTTCGCCCAGGTTTCTACAGGCAAGCCTTTTAGGAGCATGTGGTGCTTATTGTGGTGCTTTGCCAAGGTGTCTACGGGAAATCCTTATTGGAGAGAGATGCTTAGGACATGCGATGTTGGGGCATAGTGGAAAACCAGTGGGGAAGTTGTAGCAGTGTACCCTTGATATTCATTATTATATGATATATTCTTGTATACGTTACTTGGTCAGAGTATCCATGGCGAGGTTAAAAAATTAGAATACCTGTTTAGGTGATGAGTTATTTTCACTTATTGTTCACTACGCTTTAGCATGCTCTATTTACTTTTTCAAGAGAGGATTCATGGATTATACTACTGAGTATAATGTTATACTCACCCTATGTATATATAAACAATTTTTCAGGTCTCTTGGAGCAGGTTGGAGATTAATCTGGTTTCTACTAGCTTGATGTTGCAGGAGTTGTTCGGGATTGTGGTTGCTGCTGTTTTTACTTTTTTTGGGTACTGGTAATTTTTTTCCTTCCAATTGTAGTATTTTTGCAATAAATTTCATATATGATCATGTTTTTCTTTTATATTCCAATTATGAGTTGAAGTTGATTAGTTTCTATATTACCTCTCTCTTCCGCATGTGTTCTCTTAAAGGGTAATTCATCCCATTTGTGTGTTTATTATACCCTCGGTGCTAGTTGCCAACCCGGCGCCTACTAGAGGCAGGACATGGGGTGTCATTATCTCCCTTCTCAAAGTGCCGACCTAGGAGAGGTACAATTTGTGGGGAGGGGGACGTGACAACATGAATGTAAAACTACTATGATAATGTGATCTAGAGATTTATGAAAACTAAATGAAATTATAGTTGTATTTTACACATGGTGAAACTTAGCCAATCTATCTTCAACATCTACCCGAAATTTCAACATTTTGAGAAGCCAACAATGGGTTTTGATGCTCCAACTAGTAAGACAATGTTTAAAAAATATTAAAAGTTCTATCTACATCCAATCATATTTATTCAAAAAACTAAACTGAAAAAAATTCACAATTCTCCAACACCATTGATTCTCACCCAACTATAATAATAGAAACTAAAACCACGTTGACATAAACTCTCCAAAATCTCCCTTGGTAACATAATTTTTATAAATCATAAATAAATTTGAAAATAATCCATCATCATTCATTAAATAAATCATGTAACTTCATTGCAATGATATATAAAATTTATGGGGTACATCTCATATTTATTAAAATGTTGTTGAACCTATTTTTTATAAAATTTGTACAAGAAGGTTTCGTATTAATGAAATAAAACAAAAATATATAGATATACTACATGCCGTTACATATGCCTCAAAATATGAATTATTTTCCCATCATTACGAAAACATATCCTCTAAAATTATCACAACTTCTATGGGGTTCAATCAATACGATGCTCAATGTAAGATATAATATAACATGAGTTAAAAACCATTTTAAGGATAAATCATTGATAAAAATATGTAATAGGAACTATATAGTGTATTGAACATTCAAAAAATGTGTGCATGAAATTATCATAAAAAACATGTTACTCCAAACGCAGAAGTACCTGATAATGGATAGACATAAAAGTCGATACTGAGGCTTGCAGATAATCTGAGATAGGATCTTCAACATAATATTTTTCACAACAAACACCAGCCTTGACAGTTTCAATTAAACTTTCTTACTATAACCCAAAATACCATGTGTTTCAAGTGTTATTTGTTGCGGTTTTTGTGTAAACAATTACCACCACTACAAGCTAAATTGGATACGTAAGAATGATTTATGGGGTTTAAGAAGAAAATTCAGAGAAAAATAACTGAAAAAAATGAATTATATATAATATTTAAGGGTAAAAAATATAAACAATTAAAAAAAAACATACTTCAATAGATAAGATAGAAACTTCATCCATGCATCCAAGTCCCCATACATCAACTCCTTGGCACGTTCTTCAAATTTTAAATTATCAAAATTGATGTGAAAAAATTGATTCAATGGAAAAGCCCATCAAAAAAATGGAAAATTTATCGCAATTTATCCCATGAAACAAAATATCCTAAGAAAAAAATGAATTTGGATTCAATTGTATCAGATGTGATAATAAGTCATAGTTCATGATAACAATATTGGATTTGAATTTACGATGATAATTGAAAAAACGATACAAATGAACTGTTCGGTTTGTGGAAAATTATCATATATAAGTATCTTTAGGAAGATATATTTCATGAGCCTCAACCTCCATAATTAGTCTTATAGGATCATTTCAAATAAATTAATGTTGGGGAACATAATAATATTGATGCAAATAGTATCTCAGCTAATAAAAAATAGGGAATAAAAAAGATAATATTACACATGTAGTTAGTCAAAATAGGATCATCCATTATTTCTCTTAGTAATAACCCATCTATGAGAAATTTTATCATTGTCACATCCTGTGATGATAGAACCAAAAAAATCCAGTATGAAAAAATTTACAAAAGATGACAAATACACACACATGAAGATAAATACATAAATAAAAATATGAGAAATAATTATGATAATGAAGCAACAATATCATCTTTCACCATAAGATTTATGATACATATCTTTGAAAATTATTAAAACATATATTTAGTAAAATAATGTGGATAATCCAAATTGTGCATGGATTATCCAATAGAAATAAATAAATAAAATGTTGAAAAAAATACAATGTTCAGTTAAACATAACCCATGAAAATAGAAATTGAAAGAAATTTTTCATAATAAAAAGGATCTGAAGATATTACAATTTGTGAAACATATCATTAGGCAAGAAAAAATCCCTCGAAGTCCATACCAACAACCCACCTATAAAAATTACATTCAGTTATAACACTAAACAGATTCAAAGATCAAATCCTAGATAAGCTTAAAACATTTCCATGAACACAGAGTTACATAAAAAACACAAAAAGGGAAAAATAAATCAAGGATGTATAAAAAGAAATAACATTAATAACATTTTCCATTTAAACTGTAGTTTCCCATCAAGAACATCATGCTTCATAGAATTGAAGAGATCAAATGTAATATCATAATATATATAATGTCCTGAAAAAATAGTGCATTTGAGGCTTAAATGATAAAGAAAAGAAATTTATTTAAGGTTAACAAGGATGAATGTTTCATGTAAGTAAGACATTGTGGTGTCATGTAAGCGGAGGGGAAACTAGATTTCTTTTCCATGATCAGAGTCATTCAACAATGTTAAATTTCTTCAATAGTGGGATTTCAACCACTTCATAAGACCTCACATCATGAAATTGAATCCAAAAAATATATGAAGATAGATTAAATATTGTGGTAAAATTCAAAAAATATAAATGTTATATACAAGTTCAAAGTTCAATAAATAATTAGTGAATATATGATATGAAAACACATATAAGTGCATACATTTTACAAAAAAAATCCTTACTATATCATCATCATCATCACAAATTGTGTATAATGTGTGATATTATTTACTGATCCCAATCTTTTTAAGTTCCCAACTAAATGTTTTGTCAATCATGGTTCTGCAATGAGAGGAAACATTTCCTTTCTTAATGCATGTTATTTCATAATAGAAAAAAACATATTACAATGACCATATGTTATGTGCTTATTAAAAACATGAATGTTCGAATTGAATAAGAATTATTTATCACTTGTCCAATTGAAAATAAATAATCATATGTTCGAATACTGGTAATAATGTTTATGATAGAATGTTTTGTAGTGATTTGAATTCCATACAATTGTACGATATCAATTCTTTCGTCATGACCATGGTGGTGTAGGTAAGTATCTAAAAAAAGCCACATAATAGAAACATGTCAAGGAAAAAATTATCCACATCTCTGAATTAATGATATACTATAAATATACAAGAGTGTTGTGTTGTTGGTTTTAAAGATAACCTAAACATAGACTTATAATGGGTAATCATAGGGGATACTAGATTTGTTTCTACTAATTAAAGACAATCACCCATGATAAGAAGGTTCAATATAGAGTTGTCTACCGCATTGAAGTTTTATAAATAATAAGTGTATTTAAATATAGAAATAAATATAAGGGCATCGAGTTTTCAAAACCCAAAAATGTATTTCCTATACCATTGTCATCATCAATACAGGTGAACATCAGTGTTGAGTCCACGTATGGGAAGAATCCAATGAAAACAATAGTTGAGAAGGATTTTGTAATGAGAGGAAATATTGCATTGATTATTGAATGATAATTCTTGAAGGTAAAAGAAAAAATCATACAATGATCAATTTTTTTATACATAATAAAACATGAATGTAAAAATTGATTATAAATCATTTAGCATGATTCCAATGTAAAATAAAATATCAATAATTACTATTCTCTCAATATTGTTTATGATAGAAAGTATTGGAGTGATTTAAATTTCATACCATTTCATGGTAACATGTAATTCTTTCTTCATGACCATGATGGTGAAAGTATGTAACTAAATCAATCCACATAACAAAAATTTATCGAGGAAAAAATTATCCACTACTCTAAAATAAGGATCATCAACATAGTTGAAACAAATAAGTATGAAGAGATACAAAATGTACTTGGTTGAAGTATAAATTGAAGTAAAACAATATCCACTGCTCTAAAAAATCTAATAACTCAAATAAAAGTGAAAAAATGACCTATGTGGAAGAAAATACATACAGTGAAGATTTATAGTATTATGGTGTTCTGATATATGTTAATGAAATTTTGGGTGAGTTAATTTTTTTTCTACTACTCAATTAGAAGAAAATACCTACAGTAAAGATATTAGGGTGACTAAAAATACCATTCATGGATAGTTTGTATGTTAACAACATCTTTTTAACTAATAGAAACCATGATTTTTCTATAAAAATAAAAACAACACTAAAACACTGGATATTTAATTAAATATAATAATGTTTTATAAATTAGGGAATATGTAATAAAATAATAATGATTATTAAATATCCATGATTCAATTTTACAAAATGGATATTGAGTTTTTTTTATTTTAACACACACTTATATAAAATATTGTAATCATTTCTTTTAAAAAATTCATTGATTTAATAAAACATATGACTGTATCCTCAAAAAAATAACATGATCCATTACCCAATAATAATTCATGAATCATATGTTTAAAATAATTTTCTCACTGATCAATAAAATGATCTATTACTATAATATAATAGATGATACACTATTCAAGGAAAATAGAATCTGAGTTTTATGTAAAGTGTAATGTGAAACTATGTTTATAAAAAGAGTACCCTTCAGTGATGCTATTAATCACTATGATAGAACACACTTAAAGAATCAATCATCAATGTAAAAAATATGTACTTTTTTTAATCAAGATTAAACTATAGAAATAATGAACTTTTAAATCTACAAGACAATAAACCAAATTGTTTCAATAATTGTATGGAGTAGAGATTGGGATGACCATAATAGACATGTGCAGATAATACAATCTTAAAAAATCAGTAACTGTTATAATCACATAGATGATCATGATATTGTATGGATCCAGTGACACTGTCCTCAACAAATAACAATAAAATATGTTGATACACAGTATATAATTCATATAATATGATATAAATAATAATAAATATTCTTTTGGAACATAAAATGACATCATTTGATTAAAATCCATTCTTGATAGAGAATTTAATGTTCTTATAATATACCATGAGTCTGTTATGGAATTATGAGGCTAAATAAATAGAATCACAATGTTTTCATTGACCAAAAATAAAATTAAAACATTTTAAGGTTAATAGTCCATGCCATGAATGCACTGTTATGCTTGGAAAAATCCAATATTCCCAAAAATTATAAGAATGATTATATAAGAAACTGTCAATCAAATAATCAGGTTGATTGGATGATCTTACCAACAAATTAATCCATGATTTCTAGCTACCAACTCCTACCTAAAAATCAAATTTGAATTCAAAAACATGTTCTTTTTATCCTGAAGACCAAAAAAAATCATAAAATCACATATGTATTTACACATAAATCAGATATGAAAAGAGGAAGTGGCCATGGAAATCATCTGAGATAGCTCAAATCTAACATTATTTGAAGTGGAATACCTGAATCACACCACACTATTTATGTTTTTTTTTCAACCATGATTGATGGTGATGTTAAAATAAATTAATTTTGGGCATTGCAAATGTGATTTATAAACCATCATTTTAGATTTATGATGATGTCCAAGACAAAACATAGAATGAAAATGAAATATTATGAAAATGTTGATGGTAGTTGAGAAGGTAGAGGGAGACATGAATTGGAATAATTAGCTGAGTAGTAACCTGATATAGAGTTCGATGAATTCTTATTGAGATATTTATGTCACGACCCATCCCCCAGGTTCCGTGCCATGACTACTCCAAGCTCGTCTTCCAAAGGCCAGGGGCTGGTGACTAGCACCAAAGTTGAAATTCACTAAATATGGGAAGGAATTGACTTTATAATTGTAAACACACACAATATAGCACAACACTGGATACACAACACTATGTAAAACTATATAACAAGAGAGTGCAGAAAAGTAAAGGGGCCGGAAATAAAAGCCCAATTGTAAAGTACAAGTACTACTAAAAAGGAAAAAAGAGCTGAAAGGTGAAAAGCAGCTCCTGGATCATCCACCACGGATCCTACCTGAATGGTAGGTACATATATCCTTTTCAACACTCCATGTTTTTCAGTCTCCTTCATGTACCAACACATCTTATGGTCTAACTTCGGGTATTGTCTTGTCCTGGTAATCTCAGCCTCAGTCAGTCTTGTCCGTCATCTTCATCCAACACTACGAGGTGTGGAAATAGCCCATGCATGTGTGAGTATAAAGATACTCAGTAGGTGCCCTGATACCCTCAAGGTCTCTCAAAATCCAACATTGACAAACCAAAGAGTTTGAAATAAATAGTTAACCCCACTAAGTTATATGCCCATAATACCTATGTTATGAAGTAACCCATCTCAATTATGGGGTAAACACCCAAGTTACTGACATATCTCACATAGGTATACAACTCAAAAAGTGTATTAGAGATGATTAGATGTATCTACTAATTTATATATTATTTTGAACTCACATAGGATCTAGGAAAAATAATCAAGACTATCGAACCCACACAAGATCCAAGAGTATTCATCAGTGCTGTCGAACCCACACCGGATCTAGGAACAGTCGTCAGTACTATAAAACCCACACATGATCCATGAATAGTAGTTGGAGCTGTCAAACCCACACAGAATCCAGAAATAGTTGTCAGTGTTGTTGAATCCACACAGGATCCAGGAACAGTACTCGGAGCTATCGAACCCACACAGGATCCAGGAACAGTCGTCAGAGCACAGCCAGACACAGGGTTCCCAACAAAGCATGCTTGATTCTCAGGATGGTGTGCTACTCATGCCATGTTTCATTACATAAAATACCATGGAATCCCATGTTTATTTATCCAAAATTTCCATCTTGCGAAAAGGATCCTGACGCGACAAACTTTGTGTCAATCGGATGCTCAGTCTAAGAGTTATTGGCATTTTTGTTCTGAGGTCCTGGTTGGATTTTATGTTTGATCCAACACAGCTATACTCAAATTGTGTCTAAACCTCAAGGGGGGTATTCCAAAATAACCTTCTCCTTCCATGTTTTCCGCCATCGTAGACGGTTCGACATTCGGATGCTCGTAGCTCATGTTACGGGCAAATGAATGGAATTGGTCAAACGGGTCCGTTTCCGGTCTGGCATAGTGGGACCGACCCAGCTTGACCTGGGTTTAGAATTGGGTATGACGAGGTCCGCGGTTCAGACCCGGTCCTCAGGTCTAACCCGGCCGGCGAGGGCGACCCGGCATGCGGGGGCGGCCCGACCCGTGCCGGGTCCGGCCCACCCTGTGTTCGGCCTGTGCGAGACCCGTGTCTTGTGGCTATGGGTTCCACCATAGCCTTGTATTGGGGGGAGGCAGAACCCCCTAGATTCCTGAACAACTTATCCATTAATAGGAGCCAAACCGGAACCACGTGGCGTCGGTCCGCGTCACGCGAGAGCCAACGACGGGTCATGATCCTCTCGGCTAGCCGATCGGCCAGCCACCTCTTTCGCGGTGCCGTTTCACCACGCCACCTTCGGAAAACCAGTGGATCGTGTTGCCGGTCCTTCTTGAGGCCAGCCTTGTGCCAGTTTCAGCTACACCACCGCAGTTAGGGGTTGCAGCCCCCTTTTGTTCCACCATGTGGTGCGGTTGCGCCACGCCTTCCTCGGCAACTCGGCGTCTTGAGTTGCTGGTTTTTTTCACGGTCGGGCTTGTGCCGGCAAAGGGATCCTCTTCCGGAAGTGAAGTTTCACCACTGCCATCCATTCAGTGACGTTTGTCGATTTCATCCGCCGTTGAACATTCTGTGGGTCACCGGACGAGTTCTAGTGGCCCTAATCTCATTCCGAAAGTAGCCACACACTCCTCAGGATGTCGCCTTTGATCCACAACCATTGTTGACGAGTATCTCCCATTCTATACTCATGCTGTGATTAGCATCAAATTCCACAAAGGAGGCGGAGAGGTTGGGTCGAGTTTGTTCTGCCCGTGCCCTCTACGTTTGGGTGATAGTTTGCAATATAGAATAATAATCCTCAATGGAAAACTAAGAATGTGCAACAATTAACAATGATTGAACCCCTACATTTGATCGTTGATCATCGACGTTGTCGAGAGAAAGAGAACATTTATTAATGACTTCGGGAATGAAGATGAAGATGATGAGGATGAAGTCATCAGCTTTATTCAAGGAAGACACTTCCTCTCTTGTTCTGGTTAAAGATCAAAGATGAAGATGTCCGTCATTGGATGATGAAGAAATATTCATTCTTCGATGGTCATTCTTTGTTTGGAGGAGCATTCTTCAATGGAATGAATAAGTTTCTCCATGTTCTCTTCCAACCCCTCTCCCAACAATGGAATGGCCAATATAAATTAAATTATGTTTTAATAATTTAATTCGAAATGCACCATTAATTCAAGAGGTGTTGGAATAATAATGTAAAAAGGGGGTGGCACCATTATGTAAGGAGCCCAAGAGGTTTCTCCCCACATAATGCGGATTTCAAGAGGTTTTAGACTTGGTTGACCCCCACCAAAATAAATATGAAGAGGAGGTTAGGTTCGGGAGGGCCCCACCACAATAACCTATCAAGGGAGGTTAAGGTGTGGTGTTCCCCACCTTCAACTTCCACATGGAGGCTTCATCCAACCAAAAATAAAAATACATCTACAACTTTATTTTTATTTATTTTATTCATTAAAAACCAATAACTAACATTCATTCTTGATGAACTGTCATCGAGCTGAAAGTATTCTTAAGAAATTACTTGATCTGCGAGTTCAACGGTGCCCTCCGATATCAACTCCGAGCACTAGTTCAAATGTTATAAAAACCCACTCGTACATTTATTGAATGCACCCGAAAAAAACTTCAGAAATTGATTTTGGGCAAACAGGGCCTCGAAATCACACGTCGTCAGTTTTCATGCACTCGTAAAATTCCCATGCATTTCTGAAAAAAAATTACACAGAATATATGGGTCTTTCATTCTCCACCCCCACCCCCAGGGATTTACATCCCCATAAGCTACAAGAAAAACTAAGGGAAGAAATGGATGTATTGAGCATGCATCTAAGCCTACAACTCCCTTGTGCTCTCCTGCAGGTTCTCGTGTTTCCGGTGAATGCGCACTAGATGTATCGACCGTCCACGAATTACATGATCTTATTGATCCTCAATATCTACTGGAACCTCCATAAAATTCTCCTCATCATTGAAGTACATCTCTCCATGGTCTATGATGTGTGAAGGGTCATGCAAGTACCTCCTTATTTGGGATACATGGAAGATGTCATGGACCCGGTGCAACTAAGGTGGAAGCGCTAAGTGGTATGCCACCTCACCGACTCTGAAGAAGACTTGGAATGTTCTGATGAACCATGAAGATTACTTTCTACCTCAGCAAAATCTTTGTACACCTCATCATTGTGAGACACATAGAAATACGTGGTCACCATCCTCGAACTCTAGAAGTCCCCGTCTCCTGTCAGAATACGACTTCTGTCTGCTCTATGCAGTCTTCATCCACTCCTGGATGATCTACACCTTCTCTGTGGTAGCTTGTACCATCTCTAGTCCCACTAGTACTGATTCCCCTGGGTCAGTCCAGCACAAGGGTGACCTGCAAGGTCTCCCATATAACGCATCAAATGGTGCCTTCCCAATGGTGGAGTGATAGCTGTTGTTTTATGAAAACCCCACCAAATGTAAGTGATCATCTCAGATGCGACCAAAGTCAAGGACAAAAGCACACAACATTTACACGATGGTCTGAATGGTCCGCTCATTCTGACCATCTGTCGTCTAAGGATGGATGGTGGTGCATAGACGAAGCTGCATCCTAAAATCCTCCTTCAACCCCTTCCATAAAAGTGAAGTAAAATGTGCGTCATGATCGAAGATAATAGAAAAAGGTACTCCATGTAGCAGCACAATATCTTGCATGTAGAGGCATCCCAAGCTCACTATTGAACCCTGCTCTCTGATTGGTAGGAAGTGGGCTGACTTGGGGAGTTGGTCAATGATCACCCAGATAAAGTCATGTCCCCTAGACTTACGTGGATGTCCTATCATGAAGTCCATGTATATCCCATCCCACTTCCACTTTGGGACCTCTAAAGCCTGAACCAAGCCTACTGGTACCTGGTGCTCTACCTTCTCTTGCTGACAAGTTAGGCACCGAGAGACAAACTCTACAACTGTCATCTATATCCCTTGCTACTAGTGTCGTCATAGGAGATCCTGGTACATCTTCTCCACTCCAGGATGTACCACTAGGGAGGATCTGTGTAACTCCCTCAATACTTCCTCCTAAAGTGACACTGACTTCATATTACATCCACTAAAGAGGATTACATGTGCCCCACATTCATAAAATCAATCGGGTTCCTGCCCTGTGGATATCTGAGCATGTACTGTCTCGCAATCAGCGTCTCCATGCCTTGCCTCACAGACATGCTGAAGAAGTGGAGGAGTGACTATAAGAGATTAAAGGAAAGCTGCTCCATCTCAGTCCAAAAAGGATATCTATAAAGCAGCGAGTTGCTCTGTCGTCTCTCCTATAAGCTATATACCAGATCTCCTACTAAGTGCATCTACTACAACATTCCCATTCCCTGGAATATATACTATCTCAAAGTCATAGTCCTAGAGGATCTAAAGCCAACATCGATGTCTCAGGTTCAGGTCCTTCTAAGAGATGATATACCTTAGACTATTATGATCAATGTACATGGTAAAAAGTTCACCCATCAGATACTGCAACCACATATTTAATGCGAAGACCACTGCTGCTAACTCTAGGTCATGGGTAGTGTAGTTCTGCAAATGACGTCTCAGCTGCCGAGAACCATATGAGATTACTTATCGCTGCAGCATTATTAAACACCTGAGTCTGGTCCATGATGAATCATAGTAGACTATGTACCCTATTACTTCCTCAGGAAGTTTTAATATGGGGGCACTAGTCAAGCTCTGCCTTAGCTCTTTCTAGCATATCTCCGACCACACAAAGGGTTTCCCCTTCATTGTGAAGACTGATAGTGGTGCTGCAACTCTGGATAAGTTTGGTTTGAACCTACAGTAATATCCAGCCAAACCCAGGAAACTCTATAACTCCGTCACACTATGGTGGGGCTCCCAAGAATGTACCGCCTTAATCTTCCCTTGATCTACTGCAACTCCATCCTTTGAGATGACATGTCCCACGAAATGAAACTCTCATATCTAAAACTAGAACATTGAGAGATTACCATAAAGCTAGTGCTCTAGGAGTCTTTCCAGTACTAACAACAAATGGTATGCATGCTCCTTCTCATTAGTCAAGTAGATCAGAATTTCATCGTTGAAGACTAAGACAAAGCAATCTCGGTATAGTTGGAAAATACTATTAATGAGTCCCATGACCACATCTAGAGAATTAGTTACGTCGAATTGAATAACCAAGAACATATAATGGTCATAGCGACTCTTAAAGGTCGTCTTCTACACATCCTCATCTCGAACTCTGAGTTGGTGATTGCCTAATCTGAGGTCTATCATCAAGAACCATCATCCTCCCTTCAACTGATCAATGTGGTTGTCAATCCTTGGGAGTGGGTACTTGTTCTCCATGGTCACCGAGTTTAGGCGACAGTAGTCGACACATAGCATGAAGCTCCCATCAACCTTCTTGGCGAATATTATTTTGGCTACCTAATGAGAAACACTAGGCCAGATGAATCCATTCCACGGCAAGTCCACCAGTTGTACCCGCAGCTCACGAAGCTAAACAAGAGACAACTGATTTTCTGGTGTTGATATCAGTGCCATACCAGGGGAAAAGTCAATGTAGAAGTCCAACTTTCTCCGAGGAAGTTGACCTAGAACATCATCAGTGAAAACAACCACGTACTACTCCACCATTATAGGATATGTCAGACTCTCCACATCAACAGCTCCGAGGGTATGGAAATCCAACTGATGTGTGATCACCTATACCCTCCTCCAAGTAAGTCTATCCTATGCAGAAAAGGATCCCTTATCACTGTAAAAGTTAAACCAGTTCCAATTTTTGTAGATACACCACACTTTTTGACTAATACAGTCGATCTGAGCATGGACTTTAGATAACCAGTCCCAACCCAAGATGACGTCGTAGGGTCTTGATGCCACTATGAGAATATCCCAATAGAATCTATCACCCCCTAGAGTAAGCTCACACTACCTGAACCAGTTCATAATCATTTATTCTACACACATAAGAGTCTCTAGCGATAAGGATCGAGTCAATGACTCCACTGGAATCTTCGAGCTCCGAACAAGGGTGGTGGAAATTAAAGAGTGACTTGCACATGTGTCTATAAGAACTGCAGCTTTGGAGGAGTAGACATAGATTATACATTTAATCATATCTAGAGAACCATGATCGTAATCCTCAGCTTCCTAGATATGAGCTCTCGCCTTTCCACCTACTCCATGTGGTCGGAGTGAACCTCCTGGTGGTGGTGGCAGTAACATCTCGAAATGTCGCCCACCAACAACTCCTCAACAAGATCCTCTACCACGTCCTCATGATCCCTGTGAAACACCTCGATCGAATATCTATCTCTACTGAGGTGGTCCTTCGACCATCTTTTGATCATCCGAATGATGGGTTAGACAGTCACGAGCCATGTTTCCATGTCTGCTGCATGTGAATCATTGCATGTTCCTCGAATGACTGGATCTGTCTAATGTGCCTCGCACAACTGAACCCGAGTCTTAATGTTTTCCACCAGATGGTCTTGTCCGCTTGGACCTCTTCGAAATCATTCTGCTACTATTTGTAGGATAATCCGCTACATGATGCCTGGTGGAGGGTCTCCCTGCTGGTGACTGCTCATCCACGAAACTCTCAACATAGAGGGCTCCCTCCAACACCCCCACCTATGTCGGGATGCTGAGGGAGATCATCAAAGCCATGATCTCTCTCTTTCCCCCCTTCTCTAAGGTTTGGGCCCTAATGAATGGGTCCATCACCATATCTATGGAGTAGCATGAGAGGTTGGTGAATCTCATTGTGTACTGTGCCACCATCATGTACCCTAATGTTGATGCAGTAGCTCCTATATCTGCACTACACGTAGGGTGGCTGGGGAAAACTCTGCCCAAAATAGGCTCTAAAATTCTTACCAAAGAAGCATCGCCTCATCATGCACCTGGAGCATCAGGCTCCGCCATCTTCCTACTGCATCCTGAAGGAGAATTTCGGCAAGGATCACTATAAGGTCTACTAGTGTCACAACCAGTCTGAAAACTCTAACCACAGGATAAAGCCAATCCTTAGCTGCATGTGGGTCTGTCTTCCCCCTATACTGAGGTGGGATTAGGTACTGGAACACATGAAATGCGCTCAGGCGGCATGCACTCTCTCCTGCTGGGGCTATTGGCATCAGTGGCCCAATGAGTAGTGGTACCGCTGGTGCCTCCGCTATGATAGGTCCCTGCACTGAGGCCTCATCACTCAGTGGGATGCCATCTCATAAAAATCATTGAACCCTAGCTGGAAATCTGCGTGGAGGCAACCTGTAAAGAAACAAGTGCACCACGATCAAAAAGATATACCTGGGGAGCTGACTTAAAGAGATCACAAAGAAAAATCTTCAGAACACACACACTGTCATTGTTTTCAGGAACTGAGACCATAATCAGAAGTCAGGGTCGTGGTCTATGGATATGTCGGTCGCCGCACCAATTCTGGACTCCCTAAACTGAAAACTACAATCCGTACCCTTTTCACTATTTCTTCACAGAAAAGATCTGAGTCTAAAGTTATGTGGTAGAACCAACTGATATGATACCTATTTGTAATGACACATCCCCCAGGGTCCATGCCATGAAAACCCAAGCCTGTCTTCCCAACTCCCGGGGCTGGTGACTAGCACCAAAGGCATAACTCACTAAATCTGTGATGGAATTGCCTTTATAACTATAAACACACACAAAACAGAACACAAATGAATACCAAACACTAAGTAAAACTATATAACAAGAGAGTGTTGAAAAGTAAAGGGGTGGAAAATACAAGCCCAACTGTAATGTAAATGTACTATAGAGAAGAAAAAAAAGCTGAAAGGTGAATATAAGCTCCTGGATCATCCACCATGGATCCTACATGAAGGGTAGGTACAAATAACCTCTTTAGCACTCCACTTCTGTCAGTATCCTCCTTGTACTGACACATCGTAAGGTCCACCTCTCCAATCCTAGTACTCTCATCCTCAGTCAGCCCTGTACTTCATCTACATCCAACACAAAAGGTGCGGGAATTGCCAGTGCAAGGGTGAGTATAACAATACTCAGCAAGGACCCCAAGACCTTCAAGGTCTCTGAAAATCCAACAAGGATAAACCATAGTGTATGAAATCAATAGTTAACCCCACTAATTTATATGCCCATATTTATACCAATGTTATCAGGTAACCCATCTCAATTATGATATAAACACACAAGTTACAGACTCACCTCGCACATGCGTACAACTCACATAGAGTGTTAGAGTTTATTAAATATAGCCACTAAGTCGTCTATTCTCTCGAAGCCACACAGGATCCAGGAATAGAAATAAAGATTGTCAATCCCGCATTGGATCCATGAATAGTCATCAGTGCTATGGAACCCACATAGGTTCCAGGAATAGTCGTCGATGTTGTCGAACCCACACAGGATACAAGAACAGTAGTCAGAGCTGTTGAACCCGCACATGATCTAGGAAAAATCGTCAGTGCTGTCAAACACACACATAATCCAGAAGCAGTAGTCAGAGTTGTCGAACACACATAGGATCCAGGAACAGTCTGTAGAGCGCAGCCAGCCACATGGTATCACACAAGGCATGCTTGATTCTAGGAGGGTTTTCTCCTCAAGCCATGTGTCTAGACATAAACTTCCATTAAGTCCCAAGTTGATGTAACCAAAATATTTGTGATGCCAAAAGGAACCCAATGTGATAGATGGTGCGTTAATCAGATGCCCAGTCTGAGAGTTATTGACATTTTTTTTTCTGAGGGCCGAGTTATATTTTACATTAAATCAAACCCGGTAATACTCAAACCGGGTCAAAACCTTGAGTGGGGTATAAAAAAATAACCATCTTCATCCAAGGATTTTTTTGCTGTAAATGGTTCATCATTAAGACGAACGTAGATCAAGTTATGGGAAAAAGAAAGGAAACCGGTCAAATGGGTCAGTGTCTGGTTAGACCCAGTACTCAAGTCTAATCCGGCTCGTGAGGGCGGCCCGTCCCACGCATGGTCCTGCCCACGTGAGGCCCACGGCTGGATGCCATGGGGTCCACCCTTGCCCTATCCAGGGGGAGGCTGTGCCCCCTGGATTCCCGAACGTCTTAGCCATTTGGGGTAGTCAAACGGGTGCCATGTGGCGCCGGTACACATCACGCGGGACCCAGCGATGGTTCCCACTCCTCTCGACTGGCCCATCGGCCAACCACCTCTTATGTTGTGCGGTTGCACTGCACCTCCTCCGGAAACACGGCAGCTCGGGCCGCCAATCCTTCATACGACCGGTATTGCGCCATCCCTCACTACACCGTCGCGGCCGGGGGCCACATCCCCGATTTGTTGCACTGCATGATGCAGTTGCTCCGCGCTCTCCCCAGAAACCTGGCAGCTCAAGCTGCTGGTTTTCTTCGCATTCGGTCTTGCACCGACCACCACTACACACCCGCGGCCCATCATCCATGTGATCCTCCTCCAACGGCAGGGTTTCACCGCCGCTGTCTATGCAATGACGTTTGTTGGTTCCATCTACTTGTGAACATTATGCGGGTCACCGAATGAGTTCTGATGGCCCGATTCTCATTCCGGAAGTATCCCAACACTCCTCAGGATGTCTCATTCGATGTGTTTCTCTCAATTTGGACTCATGCCGCATTTAGCGTCAAATTCCAAAAGGAAGGAAGAGGGGTTGGCTCGTGTTTGTGCGGCCCATAAAATCCACGTTAGGGTGATATCACAGGGCTTCAAATAATAATCCTTGACATAAAAAGAATAACCTATAACAATTAACAATTCTTGAACCCCTACCTTTGATCGTTGATCATCAACGTTGGCATGAGAATGAGGTTGTCAATTCCTTGGCATCAGGAAAGATGATGAAAAAGTCAAGGAAGGCATCATCGACGTTCTTCATGGACATCGCTTCCTCCCTTGTTCTAGTTAAGATTAAAGAAGAAGATGTCTGCCATTGGTGGATGAAGCGTTCTTCATTCTTCGATGGTCGTTCCTCAATGGAAGGAGCTTTCTTCACTGGAGAGAATATATTTCTCCTAGTGCTCTTCCAACCCCTCTCCCTAAAAAGGAATGTCCAATATAAATTAATTTATGTTTTAATAATTTAATTTTAATTTCACCATTAATTTAAGAGGTGTTTGAATAATAAATTAAAATGGGGAGGCACCATTAAGTAGAGATCTCAAGATGTTTCTCCCCACTTAATGAGGAGTTCAAGAGGTTTTGACCTCAGGTGGTCCCCACCAAAAAAAATATGAAGAGGAGGATAGGTTCGGGTGGGTCCCACCATCATAACCTTTCATGGGAGGTTAAGGTGTGGTGGTCCCCACCTCCAACATCCACATGGAGTATTCAACCAACAAAAAATAAAAATAAATCTACAACTTTATTTTTATTTAGTTTATTCATTAAAATCCAAAAACTAAATTTCATTCTCGACCAACTGTCATAGGGGTGAAAGTCTTCGTAAGTGAATACCAGTGCTGTGAGTTCAATGGTGCCCTTAGATTTCAATTCCGAGCACTGGTTCAAATTTTATAAAATCCATCTCGTACATTTACTGAATATACCTGAAGAAATATTCATAAATTGATTCTAGCCACATCGGGCCTCAGAATCATGCGCTGTCAGTTTTCACAAACTCATAAAATTTAAATGTATTTATGAAAAATAAATTCCACGGAATTTACAGGTCTTTAAAATGTCAACACCTAATCATTTCAGAGAACCATTAGTCAACAAAAATAAGAGATTCATAAATAATATTCAAATCAGTTGTGATTCAATGTCACTGCTGTAGAATCAGAGGAGGCAGAGATGAATGAAGAAGATCCGGTTGTCGAAATGGCATAGGTGTAGGAGCCAAAGGAGAAAGAGGAACCAAAGGAGGAGGAGATGAAGGGGGATGAGGAGAAGTCAGAGGAGCCTTAGGCAGAGGAGCCGAATGAGGAGAAACATAAGGTAGATCACGTGGAGGTGGAGTCAGGGCTGGAGGGGTGATTTTAGGAGGGGAGAGGGAGAGGGGATTTAAGAAGTGGGATTTGGGGAGGGGTTTGGGAACCCTAGAGATGGGAGAGGGGAATCAGGGAGGCAATTTGGGGATGGGATGTGGGAATCCAAAGATAATTTCGACCAGGGGTGTGATTGAGGGATTTTTTTTGTTTGTGTGGAGGGATAAACAATTTTTGGTATGTGGATGCAAATGTAACGGAAAATTCCAACATTATTATATATATTTTTTCAATTTAATAATTAATATTTTATGATACACATTCTTTAATGTGTATATAATTATATGGTATCGTCATTATTATTTATCTAGATGGTTTATGATTAGTTGACTAGGGATGTAAAATGTTGATACAATTAATATTACTCTATATAATTTATGATTATGTTTACATGTTTTGGTAATATATATTATTTTGAATTCTATTTTTGTTATTAATTTAATTTAATATTTAATATTGTTACATTCTTCTACTTTTAAATAAATTTAATCATCTCAACTAAATCCTAATATTTATAATCAAGGGTTTGTCATTTGAAAATACTCTTCCTGAGATCTGACTTCAGTAGAAGTGTTAATAAAATATATTCTCCATAAATGATAAGAGGGTGAAAAAATATCATATGAAATAATACATAACTAGGTGTTTAATTAGGTCTGCTTTGTTGGAATGTGATGACGTGGACATGGATATGAAGAATAAATTATTGAAAAATATGGTTGAGGACATTGATTACATATAAGTAAATGATTAATGAAAATTAAAGGACCTCAAAGCCATAAATATATGATGATTTAAAATACTATTTGAATCCTTGTAAATGCTGGTAATATAATAATTTTTTTCCCAATTCCATTTTCCTAACATTGATAGATTTTCTACTATCTATGATGATAAAGAAATATAATTTCTTCTTATTTATTTATTTAACATGAAAAATTTCATCAATAGGATGTTATTCTATCAATTTCACATTCATCAATTAATTAATGAAATGAATATCCTGAAATTTATTTTTTTAATGTATGACAAAATAAAATTATCTTTTAACAAAATTTAAGATATTCAATAGAAGAAAAATACATTACAATAATATACTGTTTTTATTTTCATACAATGGTTAGAACAGATTGTACAATATGCATAAATCTCAACATGGTTATGTTATACATTAATTTTTAATCCCTCGTCCCTACTTCATATTAAAAAAATTCATAAATCGTTACCCTTATGAACCATATAATACACTATTTTAAAAAATTACAGAAATAGAGACACTAAATATTAAAAAAAATTATTATCATTAATCCCCCAACCAACTTGAATTAGCTCTTAATCATCATGTTCTATACATTATAAAACATTCTTATTGTATTATCATGAAAATTTGTAATAACCTCAATTATCATAAAAAATTATTGAAAACACATTTTCATATATATAGATAATAAAAATGTGACACCCAAATATTTCATAGTACGTAAGCTCATTAAATTAATTCAATAGCTTGTGCTATACGCAATAACGAGTTCGAGCACACCACGACTTACAAAACAAGCCGTTCAAAAGTGGTGTTGAATAGTATCAACTGAATTTTGAATTATATATACTATATATACATTTATAATTCATATTATGTGTTTCTTAGGCATAATATAAGAAAAAATAATTTTTATCAAATAATAGAAGTATTTTAAAAAAAATCAATTTTACCTCCTTTTAATGAAAACCCATTTTTAAAACTAATATTTTAAACTTTTATATATTCAATTTAGTGAAATTAAATTCTTTTTTAGAATCAGGAAAAAAAATATTATTTTGGATAAAGGTTTTGTACTTTTCAAATAACTTTTATATTTTGATGAATACTGAAAAATACTAAATTTTAATAGAAAAAAATTTAATTGAAAAAATTTATATTGTTAAATTATGTATTTGAATGGTTTGGAAGTATAAATATATTATATTTTTATCATTTAATACAATGTAGGTGATTATAAGTAATTTCACATTTAAATTTGACATAAACACATGTCAGTCTTTTGATTGTTTTTACTTTTTAAAAACCCGCTTTTCGGTTTTGACAACAGAAATTAATTTTAAATTAATTAATACAACATTTATTTTTTGAATTTGGTAAAATAGAATTCATTTCTTAATTATGAATATCAAAATTATTATAGGGTAATTATTTGGTATTTTTCCTGAAAACATTGAATTTATGATCAATAGTGAAAACACTGGGTTATAGTTTTAAACCCACTTTACATTTAAATAATTATTTATTTTAATTAAATTTATTTTAAGTAAAAATACATATATAATACCTATATAAGTTCAATTTAATTCATTGGAGTCATTTTATAATAAAATTTTATGTATAATATTTTATTGAACTTTTTACCATCATTTACCCACCTCATAGGAGCATTTTCAAATTCACATAAAACCTAATTTTACTGCATCTGTGATTGAAATTTCAAAAATATGAGAAACATGGTTGATATCAGTAAGAAAAATGTGGTTCCATAGGATGAAAATAATTTTTGGGTGAATAGAAACTTTTAACTTGTATTACCACGGTTAAAAGTAAATATGGTAATTAAGGGTCAAAATGATATCATAATTACCCTAACATAAGTATTAATTCTATTGGATAAGTGTAATAAGACCCAAAAAACATATGAAAAAAATGATCATTTAGGTCAACTAGGATAATATTAAGACATTTATTATTATTTTATTTAAAGAAGAGTTAAAAGAGTTAATTTAAAAGTTTAATAACTAAACCATTTTTAATATAGGGTTAATAATTATATAAATTCGACTATAAATATTAATTAGAAAGATAAGTACATTTAATACAAAATTATATTTTATTTATTATTTTGCGACATTATATAAGTTAATTTATTTATGACATAATGATGACGTAGTAATTACATTAATAATGAAATAATAAAATTATTGATATTATAAATAGCCAAATAAATGTAATTTGAGACTTTTGATGAATTAGACTAATTTTATAGGTTAATATGAAATCTAAGTATTGAACATATGAATTTATTTCTAATTAATAATCTTTTTAGGGCTTTAACAGAAATCATTTATTAAATAATGGCAAAATTGACATAATTGAGTTTTTAAAACAAATATAATATTATTTGTTGATATAATATTACTAAAAATATACAATTCCTCCAAAGGACCATAATAGTATAATATATACCATTAGAGAACCTATTGGGGTTCTCTTTGAAGTTTTCAGTTTGTTTGTTAACTATATAACATAAAAACACAAAGAGACATGGTAAATGTCAAACTATTTAACTAAGAGTTAAATCTAAAATATAAGGGTAATATGGTGACCCAAAACTATCTAAAACTTATTGGATGAGTGGTTTTAGACCTATCCCAACTTTAGACTTTAAATAATTCATTTTTGAGAAATTAGAAATAGAAAACGATTTTATTATAAAATAATATTTGAATCTTTTTCTAAAGAGACCCTCACCTCTCTTATAAAATAGAACTTCCCCTTCTCTAAATTTCTCACCTCCAAATCCCTTTGGCTCGTCCGAACTCTACCCAAATATCGTCCAAAAATTCCTACCATTATACTATAGTCCTTAATTTGGTTAGAATGCCAACCTACGGATCCCTTTATATCAAATCAAAATGAAGATCCTGAAGAAGAGGTAAATATCTAATCACCTCTTTCATGTTCATTACTTCTTCCACTTCCTCTTTAATTGTTGTTTCAATTCTAAAATAATAACTCCAATATCTTCTATATACTATGATGTTATTAAAAAATGGTACAAGAATATTTATTATTATATCCATCCTATAAATAACAAAGTCACCATATGTACGTACGTTCACATTACCGTCTACAGATCGTGGTTTAGTTTGTTATTCAAACACTTCATTATTTGGATGGGTATAATAATCAGTATTACAGATAAAAAATGTAAATATAACATGGGAATTATTATTTATAAATTATATACCATCCAATTACATACAATTTCTCAATCAATATAATGATATTGTCGCTTGTGTGTACGTACGGATTACCGTCTCCACAACGTGATGAGATTCATTTCCACGTTCACCATTCAACAATGATTATAAAATATATGTCATTAGTAATTATGTAATATATGACATAATAATGATACTTGATATATATATTTATATATATATATTTTCTTACATATATCTTATTCTCTTAGATCTGTTCAATATGATAAGAAAACGGAAACAACGTTTATGCGTATGTACGACCTACCGGGTATATAAACGATGTTTTACCTTTCTTATATATAAGTATATTATAAATATATATATTATAAATATATATGATATATAAATCATGATTTATGTGACATAATCAAAAGTAAGAAGTTAAAACATGTACGATAAAGTAAGCGATTATTAACCGAAATGTTAATTTAACAAGGAATTTTTTATGAAATGTGTATTATAAAGTCATCAATGAATCATGTATGATATCATAAATATTAATATGTTTTTTGTATAATTTAATGAGATATTACTATATTTATACATGAGGTTAAACATATCCTCAACTAAAGGAAAGAGTATGGTAAGGGTTAATTCTTCATTCTCATTATTATTCTAGATTGTTTATGGGAAAGTTTTTCCTGGGACATAATTATTATCCATGTCCATGTTTCATAAAAGAGTTTTCAAAGGGATTATTTTCAAAGGCATTTTTTACTAAAAAATAATTTTAAATGTTTTAAAATTTATTATACTAAATCATTCTCATTAATGTCCTTATTTTCAAAATGGTTTTTATGGATTTATTTTTATAGACATGAATTTTTTTAAATGTTAATTTCTTTCAAAAATTTCAATGTGGTATGGGAAACATTGATTCAAAAAGGGCTTTAAATGTATTTCTTTCTAATGTTTTTGACCTTTAAATGTTTTTATGAAAATTGTATATTTTTTCCAAAGAGTTTTACAAATTATTTTCATCTATATCAAGATACTTTGATGGATTTTAATCTTATTTGATGTTGATTTATTATGATACAAATCTTCCATATTGTATAGAAGGTTTTGTGACATGTTTTAATGTGGATGTGTTATTTTTATAACATTCATGTCTTATTGAAAAAGTATTAACATTTTTTGCTTGTTTTAATATTAATGTATATTTTATATTTAATCCTTTTCATATGAGGAATGAATTGGACTTAGTAAGTGATGGGTGGAGCCCGATATAGCTCCTCGATGCATCGTTATGCCTCATGAGACAAACTAGAGTCTTGGCACAAGGACATGACAAAATCTCATTTGTAGTCTTGGAACAGGGCCTTGACTTTGTGTTTATGATGTCAGGCTTTATGCATTCCATCCAAATGGATGTGGCTATTGATATTGCATGTGATAATTCAACTAGTAGAATATCCATGTGAATATGTAAATTATATTATTTTATTTTATCTTTTCCATATTATGCTAAAGATTAAGTTTAAAAGGCTTTAGTTCTAGTATAATACATTGACATAAGTTTTTATGCTCATTTATGAATGATTTTTCTATATTTTTAACCTTATTGATCATATGAGATAACCATTTATTATGTTTTAATTTTCCCAGGATTCAAAGAAGTGATTTGTGATTGAAATGCATGGTTATGCTAAGGGAATAATGGAATTAATAAAGGATTATTTATGATGTGTTGTATGCTCTGAAGAGTAATGTAACATTCATGTATCCAATCTACCTTCCAAGACTGTTAAACTGATTGGTCCTTCGGGACTTGATTCCTTGTAATCATGCCAATGATATGTAACAATGCACCGACTTTGGTCTTCTGGGGTCAAGGAGTTACAAAAATTAATTATTTTACATATTCCATTAATCCTTAATTTTCTTTTTTTGTCTATGATAGAATAATGCAACTTGTCAAAAAAAAATACTGAATTAGTTCCAAGGAAGTTAGTAATATCAAATTAATTTACCCATATCAATCACCTCATTATATAGAAGTTATTATAATAAAAACCAGATTACATTTATCGTTATATTTATGTCATGCATTTGTTAAATAATGTTATACATTCAAAAGAATCATTATCCTTAGACATTGATACCATTCTACATATTCTTTTTAATCCATTTTTAACTAAAATAGCAGTACTATCCATTTAAATATCATAATTCATATAACAATTATTTCATTGAAAAATAATTATATTACATTATTATTTAATCCATATAGAAAAAAAATTAATCATCCAAATTCACATGTGGTAATGTCATTGTATTGACCATAATACTTTTATTAATTGTTAGGTATAATTATTTTACACTTGTGGCATTCATTTACAATGTGTCCCATCTAATTAAATATGAAGCACTGAGCATTGGAAATTTTTTTCATAGCCATACATAGACAAATATTTTGGCCATTCTATCTAATTTTTTACAAACTCCCATTTTATATAATAACTTACCAAAGTGTTTATTTCTGAATTAATTATATGTGTGAAAATCCTTCTTTCCCCTTTTCCTTATATCAATCCTTTTCAATGAAATCCCCTTATTTTAATTATTCCATTTGAATCCAGAATTAATGGAGAATTACTTCTCTATATTTTTAGCACCTGATATCATTCCATTATATGATGATGAAGTTTGGGAGACTAATTCCAATCAAAATATTATCTTAATTCACTTAATTAAATGATCATTAATACTCTGTATATTAGGTGAATTAGTGTAGTTATGATTCCTTATACTAGGATCCATTTATAAAAGATTAAATTAAATATAATATATCACAAAATTATGAAATATACTTTATAATACAAAAACTAGATAAATTAATAAGACAAATTCAGAATTTTATTCATAGATAAATTTGTATTCATAAACAATTTTTAGGGTATATATATTTTCAAATAATTTAAAATGGATTGTAATTAATATTGGAATAATCCAAACAATTTCTACTAGATGTTTCAAACTAGGTTTGTGGCATGGAATGTTTTCAAGAACCACGTGATGATTGGGTCACGCCCAACACACCTGTTGAGAGTTATTAACCATCGTTATAACTATGTTTAAACAACATCCACTTGTATTATACATATAGAAATGTAGTACAAGGAAATACACATAAATGTTTTCTTGAAAAAAATATTAATATTATATTATATACATATTCTAAAATTATATAATTGGTTTATGCTCCATATTCTAATATTTTCATAAATCTAATTCTTGTAATTTATATATTAAAATTAATGTAACACAAACTATAGTAACCCCAACCCCAGTAGCCTTAGGATAGTGTCAACTTTTTCACATTACAATTAGATACATGGAATGACATCCTGAATGACATAATATTTTATAAGTATTGGTAATTTATATATAAACATTAAATTAACATTGAAATTATAAATAGAAAATTAAAAAAAAAATTAGTGGAATTCCATTATTCTCTTTAGTGTATCCCAACATATCAATAAAAAAACAATTATTTATTACCAAGGAAGATAAAAATGAGAATTGGTGGGATCTGATGCTCAATAAGGGTAAGAAAAAATTGAATAAATATATAAATGAGGTATAATAAATATGGGAAGGTAAATGAATGAAACACATTCTATGTAATCAATATCATGAGTATAATGTGGTATAAAAACATTACAATCATGTTATAACATATAAATAAGATATGATCTTGATTACTAACTATGGATTTAATGAATAATCTAATTATCAAATCTATTATCAATAAATTAATTCATAATGATGGAATGAAGAAATATAGACACCTAAAATATACCATGAAGGCTATTTTCCATGACATATAAATAAATTGTTACGGCCTCATCCAATATCAAATCTAGTTTTTCTCATGATACCTACCCATCCATTGTGGGGATATTAATGGACCCACCTGTCACGAACTATTTCCAATGTATTTTTCATATCAAAGGGGTTGAATATTATCCAAATAATAATCCATAATGAAAAAAACAAATGACAAGTTATTGCATATCCCAATCAATAAACATAATCATAATCAATCCTAAGAAAAATGGTGAATGATTATAAAACATTCCATCCCCAGTGAAACTGATAATCAACCATTCAGTGAAATAATCAGGATGGTATAAATACCACATAACCACATTATAGTATATTTCATAGAGTGGGATGATGTTTTTGAAGAAATGAAATATGATAAAATGATCCTTATAAACAATTTTTATAAAAATGATCATTGAATTTTGAAAATTAACTTTTTTTAAAATATTCATAGAACATTTGAAAAATATTTTTTCATTTAATATAACCTTTGAAATTTTTTTAAATAAGAATTTAATCATTTATTAGTAATTAATGTTAAAAATTATTGACATAATTTACACATTAAAATAGGGATTCATTTCTTATTTTGAATAAAATCCAAATGGGAATTTATATAAAATCCCAATATAAGATTACATTAAATTGAAATTAAATTTTAAAAGTAAAAATATTAAAATTGTATTAAAAATTTAAATTTTTATATTTTTGGAAACATATTTTAAAATATTCTTAGAGAAAATGGATTTTTATGAAAAGGGAATTATGATTGAGGAGAGAAATACTCTAAAATTTTTAGTATATACTTTTTGCAATAATTTCACGAACTAAAGTGTAAAAAATTATATTATTATTTTACAAAGATCATAGATGAACATATGTGAAGAAAATATATTGTCATTCATATATACATTTATAAATATTTCACCCTTGTATCTTTAAACAAAAAACCAAAATACTTATTTGAAAATAAATAAACCCTTACCACATTGGTAACATATAAATAAAAAGCGCAATGAAATAAATTACATCAAATGAATCATTAAATACACTAAGGTTAAATATATTAATGATATGAAAAATAAAAAATTCTATGTATATACTCCATAAAATAGAATTTATTGGTGATTATGGAATATTACTGAGGAATGTAAAATTGATACAGGAACCCCTTACCATCATTCTGACACATCACAAACAGTCATTATCATAATGAATAATTAAATTATTTTAATTATTTACCTTAATAGGAAATATTTTAATGTTTATTATTCCATTTGTTTCACTTATTACACTGTTATATAGTATTACATAGTCAATTAAGTTCATGTTTGGTATTTCAATGATATTTGACTTATGCCTCAAAAATTTCATCGGTAGGTTAACTATTGGTCTAAGTGGTCATTACTTCCAAATCTCTAGAAAAATAATAATGATATAATTATAAATTTTATAATTAATTTCTAAATTTTTGACCAACCATTATTGATTGTTTTAATTGAATATGTACATTATGATCATGGAGGCGATATGCCATACATACGCCTGAGTACCGTTCCCATTTTTCAAATATCGTTATATAATGAATGCAATTAATATTTTATTTCTATAATAGGTTTATAATATCAGAAATAAAATATTATTTATTTAAATATAATTATACATATTATACATGTTTTGTGTTTATAATATGAGAGTCACATCTCTTTTTGAAGGTGGTAGTTTACATATGAATGAATGACGTTATCGTATTTAAATGGGTGAAATGGTAAGAAATAAAATGATATATTATCATTAAATAATTATAAAAATTTTCTCAAATTATAAATTATATCAATTATATAACATATAAGTATTAACATTTCACATATTTGCATCCATGCACAACATTTTTAAAAAAATTATTCGCAATGCTTCATGAGAGGGTAGTCCGCTGTACACACATAAAATAATATTATATCCCCTACAAGATGGAATGTAATAAAAGGTACATATGAAAGAGTGGATTCATATGTATTATAATTTTATGAATAAAATACATATACATTATATATATCATCATACCCAATCGTGATCTGTGTTGATGGAAAATGTGTCACAATGGTTCATGATGAATTCGCCTTCCATTAATAGAAGTGACAATATTGTTTCCCATTTGGGGGAATATTACAGGGATATTTTTCATGCACATAAAATAAATAAATAACATTATAAGGAATATTATGTTTTTATTGTATAACAATAAAATAATAAGGACCTAAGGAGGTGAAATAAGAAATAAATAAATGATATTTGGGAATTTTACCTCTTTAATGAAAACCATTTTAAGAATATACCTAAGGTAATCCTAGAATGGATTTATAAAGAAATAAAGAATATATTATTTTCATATGATATTTGGGTATTCATTTTTAAAGGTAATGCGTTAAAAAATGGAATTAATTTGTTAAAAATAGATGAGAGGGGGTGACCTTTAATAAGTGTGATGAGTGCAATATTTGTAATTTTTTGAAATAAAAAGGTGTAGCCAAGTTTTTCTGATGAAAAAAGTGTAAAATATATATAATTATTGATTATTATACATTTAAATGTATAAATATGTCCCAAATAAAGGTTATAGAAATGTTTTCAGGTTTGTTTTAACCATTATATTCTCATTTTATCACCCAGGTAAATATATTTTAACCATAAAAACTGTAATGAATATTTTTTAAAAAATAGTAATCATAAAATTATAATATTACATTTGTAGTTAACATAATTATTTTTAATATGATGGAATCAATTTTTATGAACTCCATTCATAGATGTGTAATAATATAATTTAATTTTAATTCCCAAATACAACGATAAATCTGATTTTCATATAGAACATATTCAAAAGATTAGAATGTTTTATATAGAAATTCAACAAGAAAATGATATCAATGACCTTAGTTGAGGTAATATATAGATAATGGAATTAATTTCACATTAAAAACAATGTATTATATAATTTAACTTGTAATATAAATTAAACAAAAAATCTATTATTGAATTAAAATTTAATATTCTTCTATATTAAAAAAATATAAATATTTTTGAAAAATACCAAATAATAATAATAATATATATTTAACAAAATGGTTTCAAAAATTAATTGTATTTTTTGATATATTATATCAAAAAGTATTAGAAATTAATTTATATTGGGCACACAAATCATTACTAAAATATCTTTTTGATAAAAATTACAGTGTTCAAAAAACTTTCTTTATTTAATGGATTATTATTTTATTTATAATAAATATAAATCAAATTAAGTTATAATTACATGTGTAAAGGACATATGATTCATAATTTAGTTATTACTATTCATACACACCAATTTTATTGCACGGTTATAAAAGTATACTATTTTAAAGATCATTTAGACTTATGGTTGTGTGGTCAACATATTAATGAATAGATTAAATTTATTTACAAATAATTATATCACAGTTCCTAAATATTTTATGTTCCAATAAATTGTTTTTGTTATGTGTCATAAAAAGTATGAAATATGATGATCATATTTTAGAATCAAGGGATTATATATTTAATATCTATGAATTGAATTTTAAAAAATAGATTATGTATTTGGAATCATTATTATTTACATTATAGAATAATGTTATCTTATATTTTTTACAATAATTAATATATGAAATTATATGATATATTTACTATAATAATGAATTTATTTTACCTATTTTTAATCTACGATATATGGGTAAAAAATTACACAAAAAAATTTCTAATATACATTAGATGGCTATATATTAACCTTATCATGTATATGGGTCAATAATACTACATTTTTCACCCTTGTGAAATTTACAAACAATGGGTTCAAATTTTTCCATTTAAAAAATACAAGTATTCCACTTGCTTCAATAATAAATGGCCACCCTTATCAAATCTTCATCACACCTTCAAACCCTTTTGGTTTATCCCATCCCTACCCAAATTACTTCACAAAATCCATCCCCTAATCCTAGAACACATTGTTTGGATAATAGGATATAATATTATTAATTTATCTATAATCGAAAATAGTTAGTTCATGAATATGAAGATAAATAACTACCATTATGATTCATTCTCAATGTATGAGTTTCTCATTTCACTTTTACATCTATGAGACGTATACTATATTTATAATTTATTTTTTTCTGGTGTATATACTAGAATTGTTGTATGTTATATAATTTATTCATATATCTTCATTGTATTTAATTTTATTTCTTTAATGGATAATATAATACAAAATTTTCTAATATTGTATGGATTTATTCCACAATATCAGCATCATTCATGATAGTTTCGGTTTAATTATCCATTATAGATTTTTTTGATATTTATATACTGAAATAAATACATTTTAATCTCATATTCTTATTCATGAACATTTTCATGTAGTAGTACAATTTTCAGTATATTTTTAACATTAAAATATTAAAAAATTTATTTTCAAACAATATATGAATATATTTATCTCTTATGTAGTTAATCGGTTTTCATCAATAATACAGGATTTAAAAAAAATGAAAAATGTTTAACATTCTCCAAATGTGATTTTAAAAACATTTTTTTTGAATTATTATATTTTTATAAAATCTATTTAAAGGAATAATCATTACTTTTTTAAAATTAATTCCATTTTCTATTATTTTTACACTGTAAAAGGTATTATATTTTTAATGTATAGGGCTTGTTCTAAATTATAGACGATCATTTCTGTAATTTCATTGAATATATATTTTAATGTTTGTAGGGTTATTTTTTTGGAAAATATATTTTTTATGATTTTTTAAATTATTAGTAGTTAAAATTTATTTTTAAATAAAAATAATTTTATAATAGTTGATGAATTTTATACTTTTAAAATAGTAGGGTAATTTAAAAAATGATATTTTACTCAAATAGTGTACCAAATGATATTTAAAAATATTTTTTCCTTATATGAGTAAATACTTTTATGTTACATATTCATTAATTTAGATATAACCTAATTATACCACCATTTTTTTAATCAAGATGGTTTAAGATTATTTTGACTATGATGCACTATGATGATTGCATTTATTGTACTCTAGATGGTTTGGGATTATGTAAATTATGGGGTTGATTTAAAATTTTAATTCTAGAATAAATATGAATGATTATGTGAAATATGTTTCACCCCATATATATAATGAATGCATTTTATTAGTAATTAATTAGTAGGGACCACTATATTCTCTTGATGCATTGATAGGTCTATAGAGGAAAATTTTGTTGTATTTTGGATGAGTAATTTCTATTTTATATATATTTCTTGAAATAAGGACATGATGATATTTTATGTCCTGGAATCAGGTATTAATGTTATTTTCTAGATGTACAACATTTTTAATTTTATCCATATATATTCACTTATTGATATTATAAATGATTAATTGATTTTTTATAATATCTAGGGTAATGTTTCAATCTAATGTGATTATTTATATGTAAATATTTTATAAACATTTCATCCACCCATAATTTTCCAATGTTATTCATTAAATGGAATGTGATTTTTTTATTTACCTTTCTATATTTATTATTTCTTATTTATTCATAGATTATGTTATATGATTTCCCACACTAATAATATGAGATAATTCCTTATATTTTATTTTACCTTGCATATTATTATTCTCTTTAGGATTGGTATGCAAGGATTTATATAGAGGAATAATAGAATTATTAAAAAATACATTTTTTATTTTATGTTATGAATTTAATTAAGGATTTCATGTATGAATCTAATTCTTAAACACTACCATACAATTTTATCCTTTGAGATATTTTTACCTATACTTCATTACAATGTAATATTTAAATCCTTGTTTCAATGATACTAGTATAGGGGTCCCTATAGTGAGTACTAGAGAATGATTTGTTGAAACCAATGAAAATAGATTTAAAAAATGCAGATTATAAAAAATAACACTATAGTATAATTAGAGGACAAATATATACTAACATTTTAACTTTTTTAGTTATTATGAGATTATTTGGTTAATCAAACAAATACATCTCAATCTATATTATAAAAGTAGACATTGTTTAGGAAAAAATGTAATTAAGGGTAATAACACTATAATGAAACATTATTCATGACCTAACCATATCATGGTGTATGAAAATGGGCCATACTAAACAAAAATTCTGACATTCGTAAGGTATAATATTTGGATAATTCACATTTTATTTATAATAAATTGTGAAGGATTTTAACATATTGATATCCCAATTGAAACCATAATTATGAGTATGAGAATAGATATTCATTAAAAATTTTACCATATGTGATATAATTCACATGTTTATGGATTATAATTTATGTTTCATTGTGATACAATAAATTAAAGTGTATTTCATCGATTAAAATGGAATGTAGAAGAATTAATGGGTGTTGAATCACTGTAGGTTATCAAATGTTTTAGAATGATCGCTTCTTTGATGATCTTAACAAAATATTTCCTAGGGAACCTGTCTTCCAAACATTTTATTTATATAAGGACATAATATCATTTTCTAACAAGAAAAATAAAAATTTATCTATGTTTTATGGAATCCAAGGGAGGAAATATAATAAAACTGATGTATATGAAATAATAGATAAGGGGTAGAAAAAAATGATGATTTTTTTCAACAAGTGATAATCATGGAAAAAATACAATCATACATGCTAAAATTTAATGGGAGCTTTATAAATGTGTATAGGTAAATACCCTAATAATTTTTCACAAAATGGAAAGAAAAAATTTTATACATTCAATGCTTCATGTATATGAAGATGGGGTAGTAAAAAAATGAATTTCAAAAGTGTCAAAGTTATACACCTAAAATGTATCTTGAAGATCATTTTTAAGCTTACTATATTACCATAGATTAAGTAGAATGATTAATTTTAATTCATTTTGATTAAAAAACTATTTAATTTGTCAATTTTATCAACGATATCTTGGTTATAAGTATTCTAAAATGTATACTGATTTTTCTATAGTACTTCTTCATTAAATATTTCAAAGGGTATGTTTAACAGTACCAATGACCAAGAAACATTATTCAGTAGAAAGATAAAATTATCCTAAAACACATGATTAATGTAAATATATCACTTAATACATTATAAAGGGTAGATAATGATGATTGTATACATAATTGATTGATATCAAAAATCTAGATTTGATAACACTAACATATTTGGAACAAATTAATTATTTATCGACAGTGTTTTCTATTCTATCATTGATGGTGGAAAAAATTATTTAAGGAAATTAAAATATATCTATGTTATATTTATGTAATATTGAATCATGTATAATTTCAATATGGTTTTATTGAAGTTTAGGTTATTACAATGGTTCTAAAGAATACATATTTAAGGTATTCACATGTTTGGTATGTGATGATTAAAAGATAATTCATGTTGGTATGGTGATTAATGTAAAGTTAACTTTTCTATATTTAATAACATTATTTTAAATGTTTTAGATATTAATATCTTTGATGGATTATTTTGATAAACATTTATAAATTGGGTTCTGTTTAACATTGAATTTAGGTTTTGGGATTAATGTATTGCATCATTATATAAATATTCATGCATATTAGAAAACTTCTACAATTTTTTATAATAAATGAAATATATATAAGGAATGGATTATCATTATATTATGTATCTTAGGATTCAATAATATTGAACTATAGTGCTTAAGGAATAATTAAATAATTTTTTTATTTTAATTTCTTTTATAAAGACATGTTTACAAAATTGACTGAAGAACAACCAAATGATGAAATGATTCATACAAATTAAATACATATCAAGAAAGTACATTTTCTTATATTCATAGATAGTAATATATTTGATCCACATTGGGAAAATAATTTTTAAAGAAAGATTTCCTATTACTTTAAAATTTGATGAATCAAATCGTCTTGTAAATTATCATAGGTGTATAGGTTCAAGGTTATTAACATTCCATTAATCATTTACATTAACATGATCAATGTCCTCAATAATTCTATTAAATTATTTAAACATTTCATCATTTTCCAAAATTGTTAATTCCCAAAATTATATCAAAATTAGTGTCATAGTTATGTGTTATTCTATATTAGCATTATATATTCCTCTCCTTCTTATGAAAAGGACGTGTTGTTAAATATTCTTACACTTTGGGATTTCACGAAGGATATTTTGAAATGAAAAATCCTCAATTAATGAGGTAAATATTAAATAATAGGGAAAAAATTTATTTATAGAGGTATAATTTTACTTCTAATTATTTTAAAATACAAACATCATATTCTATAGATTGCATGACACAGAAAACAATGTATTGAAGGGTCCATAACATATCAAGAAATTAGGATATATTTATATCTAAATATATTTTCACTCTTTAATATCATATTTAACACAATAACCTAGGTCTATATAAATATAATATAGTATAAAATTATCTCTAATAATTTCATATCCATTATATTTATTTTATATATGTATGATATATATTTATATTTTTATATAGTTATTAGTTTTCATTCCCTCCAATTTAATATATGGGTTATATAAATTTTTTTAAATAATAAATTTTTAAATTTGTATCATGTTTTTTTATAAATCGTTTTTGTGTAAGCATTTAATGTTATTAAAGAGACAATATATATTAAGAAATTATTATATCATATAGTCTGGGGATGTTATGTTTCCTTTTACACATGATTTTCTGTGTCATACAAGACATAAGATATGATGGTCATATTTCACAAGTTTTGTATGTTTAAAACATGCATGTATGGAGATCGATAAACACATTTTAAATAGTCGAAATTGTTTTATCATATAATGAAAATAAATTGATAATAAAGTTGTTATTATTTAGTAAAATCACAATTTTTATCAAAAATACTATTTAATAAAAAAATGTTTTTTATTGTTTTGAGAAAATAAATAAAGTAAATTATTGTTGTTTTATAAATATATTTCGTGAAATAATACACTATTTTGGAAATAAAATTTTCAAAATTATCATAGATTTAATTTTATATAATTTTTATAATATATATATTTTTTGATAATAATAAAAATAAATTTTTTTTATTATAAGCTATATTTTTTATGAATTCATTTATGAGATCCATTTTATTATAATATTGTCAGAAATGTAAAATTATTGAAATTATCTATTTATTATTAAAATTTAGATCATTGGAATCAATTTCATATTGAATTTTGGTATTAAAATTTTCTATACATATAAACATTTTCTATTTGGAAAACCTATTTCTTCATGTATATGGGTTTAATCATCAATTAAAAATATCAAATTATTTCAATGAAATTTCAATAAATTAATTACACATTTATAATATGAAAAATTAATATTGAATAATAAATTACACCAAATTTATGATCAAAATAAATTACAAAAAGAGTAAAAATTAATTAATGTTGTTAATGTTAAAATGTGCTTACTATGTGATAATCTAATAAGATAATGGATACAATTACCTAAACCCTTGTCCAAATACCAATTTTTTGAAATATATTGACCATAATAACATATAATGATCATAATTATCCATTTTTTCACATTTTTCATGTTAAATTCTTGGGCACATTTTATTCTATTCAAAAATTCCATGTCTATCCTATCCACCACATATAAATGACTACTATCTCCCCACTTCTATTAAAATATTAATCCCCTATGAATCCACAAATAACAATCGAAATATATTCCACACATCTCTCCCTAAATTCAAGATTTATTGTATTGAATATAAAACACTCTTATTATGACTTTAGTTATAACCCTAAACAAGGTCTTAAAATAGTATATAAATTTGATAAAGTGATGTCTCTATTTCATTTCATCATATATATCCTGCAAATATTGTTATAAAATGTCTATATAATATAATAATTTTATCAAATATATGTAGATACTATTATATTTATGTAATGATCTAAAATTATCTCATCTTCCATCAAGTTGAAAATGAATCTGTTGATCTTGTGGATGGAGGAATACCACCATGCAATCTAATGTAATTAATTTTCCATTACCCCTTATCACAACATGATATAGTGATATATTTAACATATTAATATTATATTTAATACATATTGATTCTTATGTAATTATAATATCACATTTAATTTTTAAATTTCCATTCCTTTGGAATATGATAACATTACTCATGTATACAAAGGACAACCTCCATGACAAGTGATGAAAGTAATTATACACTTATGTTTTACATGGGAGAAAATGAAGATAATTTTAATAAATATATATAATATATATGAAATAATAATTATTTTAGAAGTTTAATATATTATTTACCTTTGAATAATTTCATTGATGGAGAAAATGTAAATAACACTGACATGTATGAATGACATACCATCACCTACAATGGTGTAATTCATTTTCTATCTCTAAATATATTGGATTACACATAATAAATATATAATTAATTTATATTTAAAAAATCATCATTGTTATTATTATTATTAATGAACCATTATTGATGTTAAATTTCTAAAAATATCATATCAAAGAATACATGAACAAGTTATCCTTTATTACCTAAATCATCTTTTTGAAATAGAATTGTAAATAAATAGTCAAAAATGTCATATATAAATAATATTATGAATTATAAAAATGATCATGGTCTTTAAATATATTTATATTAAATTTATATGTATTATATGGGATATTTTAACATGTATGAAGGTAATCAAGACACTATGTATCTTATTTTTGTCACATATTAATTTATGTGGGACAAATTCCTTATATAACACATGACTCATCTTCTTGTGTATAAAATTACCATGACTATATTTTTTTGGACCTTGTCATTATAATTATTTGATATAGAAATCCATATTATGTCAATTGTTTCAATGTTATCAGATTTCAAAATACAAAAATGTGGTAATGGATTAATTTGTATATATAATATTGTAAAGGTATATTTTATTATAATATTCAAATGATAATATATTATGATATACCTATCAGTAAACTGAAGTTTATTATATCCATGGGTAACTACTAGAAAATTATTTTTTTCAATTCATTATCCTCTTTTAATGGATTAAATATACCAATATCATGTTATTATTACAAAAAAACATTATTTATATGTTTTTTCAAAAACACTTGTTCTTGCATAAAAATGTTTTCTTAAAAAAGTTATTATGGTTTTTAATATTCAGGGATAATTTTTTTCAAATTTTTTTTACATATTTCTTAATTATAAATTTTTAAATATATATTGATGATATTTTTCAAACACGAACCTCATGTATTTTACTAAAATATAAATGAAACCATTATTTTATGATGATTAACATGTTGAAAATTTACACCATGAAGAACAATAAATGATTTCGTGATTCTTTTATATGTTTCCATAGATATTTTCAATGAAATGTATTTTGAACATGTTTTAAAAAATTTTATGATTTTATATGATATTTTATCTATGGAAAGGTTATTTTAATTTAAATATTCCATGTGATCACACAAAATTATTCTATACTTAAGGTAAAATTACATGATGATATGGGAGTATGATTCAATTGTATTATCCTTATTATTATTCTGGTAGTTATGTTTATGATAAATACATTTTTATAAGACATGTTAATTTTCTAAAATTAATTATTGGATGAATTGATGTGGTGATTGTGAGTACCATTTAATTTTTATGTGTTCTACTAAAATATATTGTTTGTGAGGCCACATTTTTCATCAATTATGATATCATGAATGATATACGACATTGACTCCCAAATATTTAATGTTTTAATTGTCTGATGGTAGTTAAAATATATCCACATATGGTGGTAATGGTATAACTAAGAATTGTTGTAATGTTATATCCATGTACATAGGTCACTTATTTACCATTAATAGTAAGGATCAATATCCCCCTACAATTCATTGGGAAAATCATTATATATAATGAGGTAATAATAGGAATCATGTTTTGAAGCTCTAAACAAAATGAGAAATGAGTGATGATCCACGATCTACTAAATTTTATGGTCATGGTAGTTCACCATTATAACTTAAATGGTTTATATGTTTATTTTTATGTCACTATCTTATGACATGAGCTTATATTTTATGAGTTATGATGATTTCCCACTTTTAACGATAATTTTATTATAAAATAATTAATTTTTCCTTGAATAATTTTTATGATATACGATAGGTTGCAAATTAACAATATAATTTATTTTCATAACACCATACCATTATTGTTATCTTATAAATTCATATTAGAAAATAATGATATCCCTCATGTTCACATTTAGCAACTATATATTCTCACCCATTCATTTTAGCCCAAATCCCAAGGTTATGATGAATTGATTTAATAAATGTTCTTTTATGAACTATAAAAGGGGGAATATATTTATGGTAGATGTTTTACATATTTCATTAAATAAGATTTTAATTTTTATACCCATAAAAACACATTACAATTATGATATTTAGGTGTGTATTTTGATAATTTATTGAATATTTAACTATTATGATATTATATTTATGTATTAAAATCCTCAATTTCTGACAAGATCCCCTCTCATCATTAAATTTTAAAATCCACTATTTCATCTGCATCCTTGGATGGAGAAAAATTGAAATGTTCCCAGCTACATGGCTTTAAATGATAGAAAAAATAATAAACAATATAATAATATAGATCCTATAATATAAAATGTTTTTTGAAAAATGTTTTTTTATTCCATTATTCACGTTAATTAGTTAACGAATATTTTTAGAAATAATTATTTAACAAATAATAATATATTTAAAATGTTCCATAGATTTGAGGAGAAGTTCATTCATGAAATTATTTACCCTATAATACTCTTCATTCTAATCTATGTCCAATTTAGGATTCATCAAAATTGTCCAATATGGGAATATCTATAACCAAAAACATTCAGTTTACATAATTACATGAGAAATCAAAACAAGAAGAATGAATAAAAAGATAGATCTCACATAATGAATTATATTTTTAAGTCAATATAAAAGTATCTCATTTAAATATTTTATAGTTAGTGCTTATTTTATATTAAATTTTATATTAAATATCATAATGGATTGTTTTTGTGGAAAAAAAAATTGATGAAATTTTATAATGGTAGAATAAAAAATATACATGAAAAACATTAATGGATATTTTTGAAGAGAAGGTGAATTCCAATTTTTTTAATTAATGATTGTAGAAAAAATATCACAAGTTTATATTCTTTTAATTTAAACGATATGTAGGGATACTTTATAAATATTTATGTGGAATAAATATATATCATGATATATTTATTTTTAATCATGTTTAACTGACTAATATAAATATATTTCATATAAGAGGCAAAAAATTATAATAATATCATTTTAAATGATGATAAGGTTATTATTAATATGGTGAGGAAATTATATTTTCTAATAAAAAATATTTGACTTATGGTTGAAAAATATGGTGAAATTTTGGATGAAATGAATGGATATTATGATGTTAATAAACATATAGTTAAAACAAAGAATATAAGAGTATTTAAAAAAATTAAATTGAGAATTGAATTTTTTTGAAAAATATATAATTATATGATAAAAAAATATTGTTAAAATTTAATATTATAAAATAACATCTGTAAGGTTTCAAGAAATTTTCATTAATAAAAAAATTAAAAAATTAAATAAATAATGAATTTCAAATGAGTACTTATACTATAATGTTGTTCAATAACTGATGAACCATTTTGGTGAACTTAGTAAACTATTTTTAATTTATGACAATTAGGTTTCTATTAAAAAAAGTTTCTCATAATCTTATAAATATATTTTTTCAATAAATTATAATATAAATTTGAATTAATTTTCATGAAATGTAATTATGTAATAAAATTCAATTCGGGATGTCTAAGGACGATGATGTGATATTGTTTGAATTTTATAACCCCCAAATGGATTTAATAAATAGATTATTCCATAATAAAGATAAAATAAATGAATCTAGTAAAAGAGATTAAGAAATTATGACATAAGAATATATTAGATACTGTGATACAATTCAATATAAAATAAGCTGATTTCAAAAAAACATGATTACTTGTCATTTAAAAATATGGAAGAATCATTAACATGTGTTTGTATAGATGTTGATAAGAATAAATATTCTACTAATGTGAAATATGAATTGATTAATTATGTGGATAATCAGAGATATTATTGGCATATGGGGAACATAACTACTATATAATAAATGTTAAAGATGGATCTTCAACATTTAATACTCAATGACTAAGGATTTGTGTTACATCTATATTAGTAACAAAAAAATAATGCCACCCATTTTTAAAAAAATTTTATGACACTATATAATCATAGGAAACATAATTTTTGATTTCTTAGATAATAATATCATATCATAAGGAATAATAAAATGACATCTCCACGTGCTGCATGATTTTCCCCAGAATAAGGTATTCAAATTTCTCGAACATAATTTCTAATTATAATGATGTGGTGGTGATAACCTCCTTTTAAGTGTAGAACATAGAATTTAAAAATTTATGAGGAAGTGTTTCATTTCCAAAAAACCTTTCTTTTGCAATAAGGGTAGTTTTTGTCACAACACCCCGTCTATGGGTTAAAATACCTATACAATGGTGTATTTTTCTTAAAAATCACCGATATGACTAGTTATTGTTCTAAAATAGAATTAAAAAAATTATAATGAAAAGCCTAATTTTTTATATGTAACAACCCCCTAAATCAACCCATTGAAGAAAACTGACACAATAACATTTCATTTCCTAAATTCGTAGTTACTATAGAGTATTATCCTCTTAGATTGAAAACCATAGAATCATCCCCATGGAAGCAATATTAAAGTTTATTCTTGTATAAAAACATCACATAGACACAACATTATAAAATTGCATCTATTTCCCTCAAATATCATGAAATACTTACACACAAAAAACACTCCCAGCTCATACCCTTATAGATTCATTTAATGTGGACCCATATTCTGACTTCACCGAGAAACAGTATTTTGAAACATCCCCATGATGTGACGTATGTGTCCAATCAATAGGAATCATAGTTTTAGAGTATAAAATTAAATAGTATCATGAGGTACTCATGAATTATTCTTTAATGATCACATATAAACGCCATATATCCCTCATGTTTAGGAAAAGAGTTATCTATTAGAGTTTAAACTGACAATATACTTGCCAAAAAAATATACACAATGTGACAATCTATGAACTCAACTGATTTAATTACTATTTAGTAAATTATATAATAGAAAATTATTAGAAAATAGGAACTTTGTAATGGATGCCCGTGATTTCCACAAAATGATTTAAAAATATAAAGGCTAGTTCATGAATCCTTTTCATAAATGCTCTTAAAAATGTATGTTCTTATAAGATCTTTTAGGTAGTCTGTTCCCTCATGTCAGAATTTTGAGTCCCATAGGCTAATCCAATTAATATGAGGGTTTTATGTAGATTATATATATAGATCCACCATGAAGAGTCACTAGGTGAGGTCAAGTTCAAGAAGTAACCATGAAGATGTTCGTGTGGAGATCAAGTAATCAAAAAAAATCCATTATCATTAATATATAATTGATTGACCCCCACAATGAAGTCATTTTATAAACTCATGCATATACACTCTCTAGAGGAATCTCATTCCTAGACAACTTAATTAAATTCCATATTGAGAATCCTCCATTTGAAAATACCTATACGGGGAAGGAAAATTTTGAGATTGCTGTTAAATCTGTATATTTACACATGGAAGAAAATTTATCAAAGGAAATTACCAAATGGTTAGGAAACTAAGAGATCTGAAAAATGTAAAGGGTCACATGTTTCAGCAAAATCACATCACACATGTCCGAAAGAATTAACATCAACTCACAGGGAACCTTCATATATGACATTGTTACATAGGGTCATAATGTCATGTCACCTTGTGGCATATCATAGGGTACCTAGAGATGTTCCAATATAACATATCTATATAAGCTAGATACTTTTTTTCCCATATTTTCCTTTTAATTGGACCATGGGGACCCTCATTTGGATAATGTATAATCTTGTAGAAACCTCAAAGATCTACACTCCATAGTACTTATCCTAGGACTTGATAAACCATTTAGGTATCTCTCTAAAACATGATAAAAGATGTAATAAAACATGAAAAATAAATTAGTTCCCTTCTAGGTCGGATGTTCATAAAACAAAATGAAGAACCGTTAATATAGTGACCCTACCCCTCATATCCTAGAGATAGTGTTTTCTATCAATTACATTGGCATGATTACATGTTATCAGTCCCTGAAGGACCGACCTGTTTAGTTGTCTTTTTAAACTAGATACATCCATGATAAAATAATACACGAATTACAACATCATTTTTTAATTCGGTCTAAATAATTAATTATGACTATAAATCTAATCCATTATGAAAATCCATTCATTAATTAATATTACATTTCATGGATACCTTCCAAAAGAAAAATAATATGGGTGTTCTAAACTTCATTGAATGTCTATGTACAGAGGATGCAATAAAAATAAATATTTAAAAATTAAAAAGTAATGGTATATAAATGACAAAAAATTTCGTTCAAATAATAAGATAAAGAAATATAAATATATAGAGGTAATAAATAGAGAATCAAGTCATCTAAATCAATTAAATGAGAATTTATTGTATCTATAGATAGGTTAATTGAAAATATCAGGGATGAATAATAACATAAATGAAAGTAAATATTATCCATAGATATGTTGACAAAAAATCACATGGATGAATATTATGTAAAACTAAATGAAACAAATAATTAATTATTAGAATCCAGGTTTCCTAGTTATATTGAGACATTATCATAAGGACCCTTCACTATATGGTTTATAACATATAACGTAACAACCCATCTCAGGTTATTATGCAAGTGGCTCATCCCATGAGACTATAGATTCATAGAGTGACCATTTATACTCGGGCCCCATGAGGGTCGTACTAGTCCAAAACATTCCTTATATATCGAACAATAAATTTAATAATGTTCCTTATCAAATAAACATATTGGATTAAAAATACCGAATTATCAATTTTTCACGAAATAATTAAATACCTACCAATGTAGACACCATATATAAAATGGTATACGATTTATGTAATATTAATATCCATGAAAATTGATATTGATAATTTGAGAAATTTAAATGATTAATGGAGAATGAATATTTCAAGGGGAAAAGAAATAAATTATGTAAATGTGAAAACTATACTTGGACAAGTCAATCACCAATAATCCATATAATGAATATGGATGGTATCATTATAACATTCCCAACATGGAGTAAAATAAATGGTTTTTATGTTGATGAAAAAAATTATTGTAAAATGAAATTTAAAAATCATTCTGGAGGAAAATATAATTTTATTTTTTATGTCATTTTGAAAATATTTTTTTGAATATAAATTTTAAAAAACATTTTCTTCAAAATACATACTTTCAAAAATGAAAAGGAAGTTATGACGGGGTGAATGAGATTAAAATTGAACATGTCGTACAAGGTAAAAAGAAGATTCCTTTTATAGGGTAAAATTTACAAAAAAAAATCATTATTAATGTAGAAAGATAATGATTAATTTAAAAAAATTGTTAAAAATATCTATGAAATTTTATTTAACAAATCATTTAAAATAATTGAAACATTTTAATAAATCATGGTTTTTAGAAGAAGACTGATTCTCTGAAGAATAAGATTAGTGATGTTGGGTTTTCATTAAAATATTATTAATACACCTTGATTAACAAAGAGAAGAAAAACAGCACTAATTCATGAAAATGGTCATGATTTACTATTTAATAATTAATGAGATTATTTAAAAAACATTATATAATTTCCAATAATGGAAATTCTTCTGAAATATCTTTAGTATTATTTTATAGGAAAATAATATTTAAACACACCAATGTGACCCATTGCACTCTGATTCATTATCAGTTATAATAATAATGATGTAATGATTTTAAATTACTTTTTAAGATTACATGAAGATAAAATGACTAATGATAGAATATATAAATAGGGGCAGTATATACACAACACATAATATGTATTTGGTATACATGACATTTATCTTAGGCATATAAAAAGTGAGATGACAACCCCTTACCATCGGTTTCACTTTGGATAAAAATTCATTAAATTACTATACAATAGAATTATATAAATATTATACATTATTGAGATCCTTTTTCATATTTATAATTAATTTTATTTAACTTTTTACTATGTTTTATACAACCACTTTAACAATTTTTTTTAAATTGGGTGTTGTTATAATATTTAGTTTATGTGTCAAAAACAAATTCTGTATGAAATGTAGGGTCAAAGGGGTCAACATATAACATATCCAAAACAATAATCATGAAATAACTATAATATTTATACAAAAATTGGTCATTTAATATCAATCATTAAATATGGTTATGAATAATGAACCAATGGTACAATCATAGAGATGATGGGTCGTACGTACGCATGAGTAACATTCTAATTTTCAATGGTCATTATGGAAAGAAGGTAAGTAAAACTATAACATTAAAAATGATCATAATGTCATGAATACAATATTATTTAGTTAAATATTATTATTTATAACATTCTTATTATGTAGAAAAGGTCACATAGTTTCGAGGAGGCAGTAGTCCACACGTTCACAACCGGCATTTTCACTTTTAAGTGTTTGAATAGAAAATAATAAAAATGACATATATATACATATTTATAGAAATTTAATTATTTCATGAATGTAATAAATAATTATTTATGTATCATATGTCCAATTATTAAAATCCATTATACATTCCATTAATCATGTGAATGAATCACATCACTTTAAGGGGGTGGTAGACCACACATCCTCAAATGATGTTATCATAATAATAAAAACCCAAAGTATAAGTGTATGTGTGTTCAAAGAATTAATTATGAATAATGACTACATAAATATAATCTATAATCTATATAAATATTTTTCCCATCATATTTACTATATTTTAATGTTAAAAATGGAAAATCAAACAGTCATCATCTCATGATGCAGTAGTTCTCTTTACAACGAAATATTATGTTCGAATCCAATTATATGGATGTGTGTGTATTTTTTTGGTGAAATATTATCATAATATTTTATAGATTATTGAAAATAATTATGTTTTTTTATTAATATAATAATATTATTATTGTGGTTGAATAATGAATGTGAAACTTGAAATCTTGATAGAATACATTATGTTTTAATTAGGTAACTCCTTTTGCCTTGTGCCAAAAGGACTCCTTAGATGTCTTTCATAAAAAATAGACGATTATAGGTCAATGGGAGGGATGTTGGGAGACTACATTGAAAGATTTTAGAAAATCGAATGTTTCTTTATAGTTGTGAGTAAGGCAGAGATGAGGTGGCATTTTATAGGGAATGAAACGGACTCACATAGAATTTTTTTAAACAAGTTTGGTGTACACATGTTATTACCTAACACAATTCATAAGAAACCAAAATAAAATAAATAATTGGGTGGTAAATGGAATAAATATGGACATCCAATTGGTTGTAGAGATGTTTCTTGGTCATTTGGGCCCTTAAATTTATGTTTCAATCAATTATAAGTTTAATTATAGAATAATCATTGTAAGTAATTTTGATCACATTCACTTAACATTTTGGCCACAATTAAATGAGATATTATTAAAATATAAATATCATCGTTATTTAAATGGATCATACCCATTTTTTTAAATTCTAATAGCATCTTAAAAAACATTAAAATTAATTCTAATATTGTAGAAAGACAACTTAACTAGTTTTAAGAGAAAAATGTTTATAATATTGTTTAGTTTATAAATGAAATTTCATGCTGAAATTGATTAAAGTGAAAAAACTATTTTAATATATTCATTTCTGAAATGTCTTTTTATTACAAATATAAAATATAATTTGTCATTAATTTTTTTTTGAATTATAATTTATTTTTTAACAAAATTACAGTGTTTTTCATTATTCATCAAAAAAACGATGTTGATCAAAAAATACTAAAATTTCACCCCAGTTTCATTTTGAAATTATGAAATCCATAAACATGTTTATTTTTTTAAAAAAAATTATATAACCTCCAAAATAAATATTTAAAATATTTTATGTATTAAAAGGATGTAAATTTGACTTTAAAAAAATATTGGTTGTTATATAAAAATTATGATATCTTCTTATATTATGCATATCATGACTAGTTGATAAATATCATAAAAATTTGATTGAAAATATATCATAAATTTTAAATTAAAATAATCTAATAATAGAAATTATTAATTTTTATTAAGGTACAACTTTTTTGGAAGCATATAAATAATAATATTTCCTTTATATTCATTTGATTGTTTTTTTCATTTCTCATTAAATTTTAACCTATTATTTCATTTAGGATTTTTGTTGACCATATTTTTTAGAAGCTAGTTATATCTATTCATAATAAAAAATTTAAACAAATTCATCATATTATATTAAATAATACTATTTTTATAATTAATTGTTAGTTAGTGAAACACTATGTTACATGTAACACAAGATATCGAGGAAGGTCATCATACATGATAAAAATGATAACTAGGAAGGTCTCTCTTGTGTGTAAAATATGTTAACTTTGTGTTTCATGAATTATATGTAAAATCATGTGTTTAAATTATTTTAAATATTAAACGTATAGTAGATTATTGGGATATTATATTCACTTACACATTCACTGTTGTGTTTCATACACTCTATTGAATACTAAGTTGTAATTTTTAATTTTTGTGTGTTACACTTTCCCCACCTTAATTATATTTTTTTATACAGAATTAAAAAATTATCTTTATAATTTATTGTATTATAAAACATATATTGAAATCCCACATAATAAGAAAAGTTCTTAAAAATTATGTAGAAATGAGAGACTTGCAAGTACACAGGTCACATTGACTAAAATTTATATATGTTTTGATTTATGAGATAATTACCGGAAAGTAGATATTCATACTTGGAAGAAAAGCATAAATATATATACTGAATTAATGAGGTCATAAATAAAAAACCATTGAATGATATATGGAATGTTGAGGGCCTCAAATCCAAAAATCATTGATGATTTAATAGAACATCGGTTTACGATAAATTAATTCATTATGAAATGCTTTTATTTTGATGTAATCATCTGAATTTTGGGTAACTCTTTAACAACATGGGATTATAAAATATCATTCTTACATGATATTTTTCAATTTAATATGATCAATCATAAATTTTGGATGCAATTCGTTTAAATTATAATTCATTGGAAAATTAATTTTGATGCCCAAAGAACTAGAAGATACATTTAATGGTTAATAATTTTAATAAAAGAGTGTAAAGTATAACTAGTTTTAATTAACTATCTTACAAAACAATATTTTTCATAGATTAATCTGAAATACAAAAATGTGATATTAATGGGTCACCATTAGTATTTACGCATCAAATTCTCTAACTAAAAATTATAAAAAACTTACCATGACATTGTGTACACGAGTGGTTGGAATGAAACACTTATCATCCTTCAGTATTGGGTTCAAGACACACAAACTTATTGGATTATATTTTTTTCACCAACTTATAGGTTGTCCTTTTATAAAAAGAATAAAAAGAATTCAAGACATATATATAATGAACATACTTGATATTAGATTAATCAATATACAAAATTTTAACTGGTGTTTTCAATACCACCCCCACACATAAGTACAACATCCACTATTTTCAAATAGATTATTTTGTGGTCGAGGTTTTACCTATAATATCATTTATAATATTTCAATGTAATGAAACTTTATTAATTATATCAAACACCATAGGAATAAAATAGGAAATTCATTTTCAATAACTATTCAAATTCATCATAATGTTTGGTAAAAAAATGGATTATCATAAGAAAAACCCCCTACAGTGTCAAGCAAGGTGCCTAGTAAGGCACGTTATCATTTACCTGGATACCATGAGTCTAGATCAAAACATCTTATCATAGTTTTCATTTAGGTCCATATAGTACAAAACCAAATCAACTTGAAGTATTTACATATGGATGTATTTCTAATAATACCCACATAATCTCGACCATAATAAATGTTCAGCATGTTATTATATTCTTATCAGGAAATTATCTGTTAGTGTTATGAGATCTAACAAATGTTTTCCCAAATATACATCCCGTGGTTGCTACTAAAATTCCTTTGATACCAACTATTGTGAACCATTACCAGATACCCTATAGTCGGTGCTTGATATCAATTAAATTTCTATGATTACTCGGAATCAATAACCAAAGGATAGATCATTTTAATAGTCATTGTTAATCAGATATAGAAATCACAAAATAATATAGAAATTACTACATAATTTTTTTCTTTCTAAATAAATAACAATTTTTGTAAGTCTAATTCATTTTGTAAATCCATCAATATCTTTCATTGTATTCTTATTAGATTCATGTGGGAAGAAATATAATAAGAGTGAGATCAAATGCATAGTATGGTTAGGTAAATAGAATGAAATAATGAATCAATGAGAATAAATTAACACTCTAAGGTAAATAAATTATGAGTCTTAACATTAAAATAAATAGATATGAAAATATAAAATTAAAATCTCAAGAAACTGAAACTATATCATTTTAAATAATTATATTCAAAACGAAATGTGTCCTTATATATGTCAACCAAAAATATCAATGATGAATAATAACTGGGAATAAGTTAAAATGTATCTACATATATGTTGACTCATAATATCAAGGTTGAATAATAATTTTATCTATGTAAGGGAAATTATTAATTATTTGACTCTCTGTTTCCTAGTTACGTGTTACGTCTACCATCATGATCGTCTAGAATATGATATACATCATGTTGGGTAAAAACCCACATGAGGTGGCTATAGAAATGAGATGTCCCTTGAGACTAATTTTACATTAAGGGGAAATATATAACCAACCCCACCTATGACATACCATTCTAAAACATTCCTCATATATTGAACAATTGACATAATAATTCTCCTTATCAAATAGTCGTACTGGATAAAGAATAAAAAATTATATGTATTCCACTAAATAATTAAAAAAATTGAAGAAAAAACTAAATGTAAAATGATATAAGATTTAGGAAATATTAATATCCATGATAAATGATATAAATAACTTGTTCATATGAAATGATAATATATGATTGAATATTTCAATGGGGAAAACAAATCATGGAAGTGAATTTTAATACTGTCCTTGGCCAAATTAAGCATGAACAATACCTAGGATTATTAAGGATGGTATTAATACAACATTTCATAAGAGGACTAAAATAAAGGGTTTTTATCTTCTATGAATGAAAATATTATAAAAAATCTTTTGAAATTATTCTTCATAAAATATACATTTGTATTGAAAAACATTATGAAGCCCTATTTAACTGAATTTCTTGATTGACAACCATTTTTTATGAAAAAATAGATATTCCAATACTTCATAAGAATTTTTCTCAATAGATTTTTGTAAATACTGACACACATGAGCTTTCTATAATTTCTTCTTCAATATCGTCTCCTTCATTTCATTATCAATATTGTTAGATTACTTGATTTTTAAGGCCTTAGTCTCTACCGAATTTAGTACCAATGAAGGATCACATTCTATTCTGTTAGCTAAAATCTCTCTCTATTTGGAAACCATTGAATTGGAATAGACATTTGGCTTCTTTGAAGGAGGATGTGTTGATACCATAATATCAAGAACTGGTGCTGATTCACTTGGTTCTTCATGTTTCCATTTCATAAATACCGCTTTTAATGATTCTATAATATAAAACATGTTATAGACAACTATTTCTTAAAAAAATTCGATTTGGGTAAAAACTCTACCTTTATTCTCCTATGTGTATCATCACTTAGCAACAAAATCATAAACTGTTGAGAGACTGATTGACAAGGGACATTTATCTCTGGATGACACATTAATATTTTTTTCATGATAATTGCAGGATACATAGGAACATATGATCTAATAGTTCTTCCTTTTACTTCTTAGTTAGTGAGAATGATATAATTAATCATGTTGATCTACCATATATTGATAGGAACATATAACAGAATGATATCAAAAAATATAGAGATTCGTTATCCTCATTCCTTGGAATATGAAGACATTGCATACATAGGGCTACCAGTTTGTGATTTGTTGTGAGAATTGTAATATTTAGATTCATATCATACTTAAGACCATGGTAATCCAAAGCCTTGTCTTTTTAAAAAGAACCTTTTTTGGGGGAAGTCTGTGAGAGCACCAGAAAGCCTCTCCATCATACGGTATGTTGATAACTGTTGTGACCTTTTTTAAGGAACTGTTTGAGCCATGACATATCATTTGAACATGATCATATCCTTGCATTACTTTTAAAATAAAGAAACTGATTCATAGAATTTTATGACTAAATTAGGGTAAACTGGATCATGAGATTTCTCCTAAGACACTCATACACTTTCCCATCCATTAGTTTTTATGACCATAGATATGAGGGAGCCACACTTTGAAATAAAATTTGGGCATACCAGTATTTCCCTAAATATCGACCAATCTATTATTCACTTACCAACACATATATGATATTCTGAGGATTCAAGAGACATTCGAATTGCATGAAACTATGGAATCAGAATGTAGACATTGAAGACAACAAAAATTCTTTACAATGATCATTAAAGATGAATTGGTGTTCAATAAATGAAGCACCCATTATATATACATAGCTATGAGTTTTAATCTTTCATAAGATAATAAAACATCTAAAATGACATGATCTTATCCAACTATTAAGGATGAATGTATAAATTATGAATTCCATCATTTTGAGGTATGTTAAATAATGAATTGAAAATCCTGAAAAACCAATAATTGAAACATATAATTAGAAAGATATTAGTAAGAAAATGTACCTCTTAGAATACTCTAACGAATTTATTAGTATTATAGGAATTTTCTAGGATGTTTAAAAACCATGAATTTTTATTCCAAGAATTTCAATTCCAAGGATTTGAATTCTGAGAATTTCAATTCCGAAAGAATGATAATATAAATTTTCCTTGAGATGGATAATTTTACAAAAAAATATTTTTTATAGAATTACAATGAAAGAATATAAACAAGCATATGGAATCCCCCTAAAATAAAGAGTATCGAAATATTTCATGATGATTTAAAGAAGAAGTGGATATGTATTATTACCTTGAAGTGATCATTCATAGATTTTATTTAATGTAGTAAAACATATCATAAGGTAATGGTTTTGTAAAAATATCATCATTGTGTTCTTGCGTTTAAAAAATTGATGAATAATTTTTAATTTGAGTGTTTGACCCCTATGAAAGTGTTGTATAATTTCTATGTGATTTTCACAAGAGTGATGTACATTGTTTTTATGTAGGTAAATGGAACTTGTGTTATCACACATTATTGGAGTATTATTAAAAATCACACTATAGTCTATGAGTATGTGTTCCATCCACAACACTTGAGCATAAAAAATTCCAGCTGTTATATATTTAGCTTCAGCAGTGGAATGTGCTACATAATGTTTTTTATTGCAAGAACATGAAAATAAGGAATATCCTACAAAATGAAATTTTTGGGAAGTAATTTTTCAATACATTTTACAGCCACAAAATACATCATCCAAAAAACTATTAATTTCAAAATTATTTACAGAAAAATAAAATAGTCCAAAATATAAACATCCTTTTAAATACCTAAATTATTTTTATAGTCTTTAAAAGGGACTATTTTTTATTTTCTTGGTATCCTTCACATAAACATATTGAAAACAATAAGTCATTTTAAATAGATTTTAAGTAATGTAAACTTCCTATCATTCCTCAATAATATGTTCAATCCACTGGTTTTCTTGCTTCATCAATATCATGAGTATTTGAGGTTTTGATAGAAGTACTTAGTCCTTTAGTGTTGTCATAACTAAAACACTTATGAATATCTTTGATATACTTATATTTAGATAAGTATGTTCCTTTTTGTTTTTGAGAAATTTGATGAAAAAAAAATATTTATCTCACCCATCATACTCATCTCAAACTCAGATTTCATAAGATTCACAAAGGAATCAGTTATCGATTGATGAGTTGATCCAAAGATGATGTCATCAACATAAATTTCAACAACCAAAACATCTTTATAAACAATCATTATGAAAGGGTTAGATCATAGGTTTCTTTAACATAGTTATTTGAAGAAAAAATCCTAAAAGTTTATCATACCAAGCTATAGGGGCCTGTTAATGTCCATATAATGATTTGGTATGTCTATAAACCTGATTAGGATATTTTGTATCCTATAAACCAAGGGGGTTGATCTACATAGACCTCTACCTATATATAACCATTATTGAAAGCCACATCCCATCCATTTGATAATTTTTTAAATTAATTAATGATGTAAAGGATAATACAATACGTATATGTTCAATTCAATCAAAAAGAGTATATGATTCTTCATAGTCTATGCCATTTTTATGATTATAGAATTTAGTAACTAATCATTCCTTATTTCTAGAAATAATAACATTTTCCTCACATTTATGTTTAAAAACCCATTTTACTCTAATAACAGAAGATTCATTAGGTATATCAACCAATTCCCCAATATGATTCCTTACGAATTCATTGAGTTCATCATTCATGGCCTTTATCCACTCTCAATCACACAATGCATCTTTATAAGTCATTGGTTCAAACAAGGAAAGAAACAAAAAATGTTTAACTTCATTCCATAAATAGCTTATAGTTTATACAGGTTGATAAACATGACCAATGATATTATCCCTATGATGATTCCTATGTAACAACTGACATGGGTTTTGAAAAACATGTTCATTTAAATAGGGTATTAAATCATCAGGAGTAAATGTCTCATAAATGTCTTCATGAACATTTTCCTTAATTTAAGTATCTTCTATCAATGGTTGATGATAATTTTTAAAAAATATTTTAGAAATAAAATCAGGTTGTATGAAAATAATAGGATAAATTTCATGGAACTTGGCTTGTACACTTTCTTCCACAATGATAGTTTTTTTTATTAAAAACACTATATTCCTTAGTGTTAGTGGGGAATCCGATTAAAATTTCTTCATCGAATTTGGGTGGAAATTTTTGTATTTATCTTTACTATACATGATGAATAATTTGAAGCCATAAAAATTGAATAAATAAACTTTTGTTTTTTAGCCAGTCCATAACTCATAAGATGTTTTATTTAGAAATGGTCTTATTAAAACATGATTTATAGTATACCAAACATTACATACAACTTCATCCAAAAAAAATTAGAAAAATAATATTCACTCAACATGGTTCTAGTCATCTCTTAAAGAATAAAATGTCTTCTTTTTACAAAACCATATTGTTGAGGAGTTCATGCGGCCGAAAAGTTGTGAGTAATACCTTTTTCACTATAAAAAGTGTCAAAATACGAATTTTCAAATTCTACAGCATGATCAATATGAATATTTATTAAAGATACATTTTTCTGGTTTTTAAAATGATCACTATTTTTTTGAAATAATAAAAATCTTCAGATTTATGTGCAAGAAAATTGACCCATGTAAATCTAGTGTATTTATCAACTAAGATAAACACATTTTTTTTCCTCCAATAAAAAATGGTTGTGTTGGACCATATATGTCCATGTGCACTAACTGTAATGCATTATAATTTGTATCCTCAATTATATATTAAAAGCTAGATTTATGTTTTTTTTCTATATATTCAAGGATCACTGAATTTTGAAGAATCAAACATAAGTTCTAGTATATCCTTAAAATGTTCCTTTTTAGAAACTTTAATAAGTCTTTGTAAGTTTTAGTGTCTTAGTCTTCTATTCCAAAGCATTGAATAATATTTAAATGTACTAGGTCAAGGTAGATCTTGTATTTTATGGTCTTATAGGTTTAAGGTGTACACATTCTCATGCCGAAGGAAAGATAGAATAAACTCATCCTTGGAATTATTAACTAAACATTTATCATTTCTAATATTAAAAAGGTAACCTTCATCACATAATTGTATTATGCTAATAGTGTTGTTCTTAAGGCCTTTTTAAAAATAACATTTGAAATAATTACTTTACCAAAAAGAATAATGTTACAATTAATGAAACTTTCACATTCAGATTTATCCACAAAAGATACTATTCAAACATTACCCTTTAAATAATTTTTGAAATTGAATATTTTAGAATTCATGTGTCGAGAACATCCACTATCCATGTACTATATGTTGTTGGTACTTCCTTTATTATCCCGATAAAGAACGAGTTATGTTTTCCGAATCCAAACATGCATGGATCCAGAATTGTTAGATATTAAAATCTTGGGTATCCACATTTGTTTAGAAAATATATATTTACGAAGGCCAAGGGATTGAACTTTAATTATTGAATATTACTTCTTAGAGTTCTCACCAATTTGAAATTTAGTGTAAAAAATATCTCTTTGAGGAACAAAATAATTGTTTCTAATGATTTATTTTTTATGAGGAGAATATAATCCATGATTATTATCAAGAGGTCGGATCTGAGTATACATCTTATGAAAATTTTCCATATTAGAAGTAAAATTTTTTTACTGATAATTTATGGAAAATATTTTATATTTTAGTCTCGTTACTAAATTCATATCCTCTAGAATAATGGATTTAGTGTTATTCTTATCCTCTAAAGAATCTTTTTCTACAAATAGATTTTTATGATATATTGAGATTTTATCCTTATCATAATTACCTTCCTCAAGTATAATACAAACATTTTCTAAAACATCCTTTTTCTTATCAAGTTCATTGGTATGATCCGAAATTTATTTGGTTAAAATTAATTCTCTCGAATTTTTATTTTCTTGTTTCTTAAAGACTTTATAGTTTTTCATTTCAAGAATCATATAAAATCTTGAAACTTCCTCATAGGATGGAAAATCATTATGTTTATCTGATGAAGTTGATTCTTCATCTGAAGAAAAACATTTATCAGGAAAATTTTCATTTAAAGACATATTGTTTAATTATTCAGCAGTTCGTACCTTATCCATAAGACAAAATTTTTGAAATGGAGCTTAGTATCATAAACCAATATTATTTTTCCCATAAGATTCATATTCTAAATAATCATTAGAATAATATCAACCACTTCCACTCCCAGTGTCATTGGATTTAAAGATTTTCTTATGCTTAAAACTATGAACTTCTTCTTGTTATTTTCAAAATTCATGTCCATATTCCCTCTATTTTTATGAAAGGTAAAATCATGTAAAATGTGAATAGTTCATCTACATTCATAACATGTCACTTATCCATCATTCTTATCTTTTCCATATTTATTCATGTATCTATATTGAATGTTCTTCTGTCTAACAATCTTGTTCATTCTCAGAGAAGGATTTTTAACTCATTTTCTAAAACATCACTTTCACTTGATTGAGATTGAATAACAACCTTATTATATTTAATTTTTTTAACTCTCTCAGGAGTCAAGGCTTTCATATTATTCTAAGTATTTTAAAAATCAACAAGTCCATTTCTATTCTTCTTCTTAATAGTATCACCATCTCTCTTCATTCTAGTTTCTTGTTCATGAAGAGTTCCAAACTGCTCATCAAGATAATCTTGAGTAACATTCCTATTATCATCTATAGTTCTTTTCTTAGATTCCTATTATTTAGCATGATGTTAATAATATTTTCTACAAGAATCTAATCATCTAATCCTTTATCATCCTTTTATTGAAAGCGATTGAAAAAAATTCATGAATCTTTGTTGAAATTTACATATGGCTTCTCCATAAAAAAAATATAAACCATTTTATTTATATTTGAGCATGGCTTATCTAGTTTCATTGAAATTAGAATCTCCAGTGTGCGTAACATCAAGATTCTTCCAAATTCTGTTTTCAACATCAGAATATGAAATTTGGATTTACATATTTCTAGTCCTGAAACAAATAAATTATTGTGTACCTTAATGTTAGGCTCATATTCAACCTTTTATAGATTAGTGAGGGTTCTATGTTCCTTATCAAGAATCTCATATTCTCCATCCAACATAATGTAGTTGTTTACACCTATGTTTATAAAAAATTTCATCATTCTACCTCTCTTGAACTCATAGTAATTTCCATCGAAAATTAGTGTTCTAGTAGGATTGTGATTTTGTATAGATCTAACATGAATGTCTATTATACATAAAAGAATAATTCACTCTACAAAACATGATACAAGCAAATATTTTTAATCAAGTATTAAAAAATATGAGGTATTTAAGAATAATGAAATATTGAGGAAGAATACATATATGTGATTATAAGTATTCTAGATTCCTCATAATATACGATTTATAGGATAGAATGTTATAATGAGATGATCAAAATATAAGATGGGTGAATTGTATACATCAAATATTCATTTACAACCATTAATGTTGGTATAAAACATTATTTAATGAATGTGTCTTAACATTAATTTTTTTTGTTTATTATGGTTCACTTTTATCATTACGAAATCATCGTTTACCAAAGTTAAACTAATATTCACAAAGCCTCTTTATGAAAAATTTTCTTAAACATTACTACCTTATGATAAAAACATAAGAATGATTCTCTTAAAGGAATTATTTTACCATAAATTGTATAGAATCATTAATATAATCATTATAAAAAAATTAGAAAGTATAAGAATGTTATACTTTCTAACATTAAAAAGATAAAATAGAAGCATAATAAAAAAAACTTCAAATAGAAAACAAGTTACAATAAGATCCTTTTTACCCAAATAAAGGGGTATCCAATATACTTGGATAAATTTTATTTGACTAATATTTTCTAGAAAGTCTGTCTTACTCAATCCCAAGTACGCCCTAAATCTGAACATTGGTATCTGTCTTTCTATCCTCAAAAGCCCTCGATTTAGAAAGAAATTGGAACCTTTGTTTTTGAAACCCAGAAAACCACGATGAACAAGATTATATTCTGCACATAGTTTGAACAAGTTTTTCAATCATGAAAAAGTTTCTCATGACATTCACACAAAGAAATGAGAGTTGTAAGATCATTTCTCTTTCTAGAAATCACTTCACAATATTTGAAACCTTTTCTATTCGTTACTCATCATTGATGTTCACTCTTTTTTCAACTCACTTGGTTCATTAAAATGATCTCTTATTTATAGGGAAAACTATTCAACTGTTATCTCTACTAAAACGTTCATATTTTCCTTAAATTTATAAGGGACATGGACACATGTCAAACAGACAATAGTTAGTTTGTAACAGATTGTATGACATTGTTTCAAGTATAAGAAATGATGTTAGTTTAAGGTAAATGTTATGTATAGGAAAACAAGGAATCTGATAATATATGAATGATATATTAAGAAATTATAAAAATATAATGAAAAAAGATTCTTAAGAAAATAAACATCTAATTGATAAAACAGTGTAACTATCTTTGGTTACCGGTACCCTAAAATTGATATGACATTTGTTCCAGAATCAGTATCATGAAAATGGTATGACATTTTTACCAGAATCTGTATCATGAAAATGGCATGTATTTATATAGGAATCGATATCATGAAAATGATATGACATTTGTATCAGTATCAGTATCATAAAAACAACTTGTTATTTGTACTAGTATCAGTGTCAGAAAAACGGTATGACATTTGTTACGTAATGGAAAATTAGTATGTAAACAAAATTAAAGATATATAAGTAAATATAATGACAATTATTTAACTAAACATAATGAAAAATCTGTAAGTTTAAAGAAATGACAATTATATATGTATAAAATAATGAGATTTCAGTAGGTATACACAATGAAAATTTTGTATGTAAACGTTATGGGAATTCTGTAAGTAAACATAGTTAGAATTATGTATTTATAATAGAAAGATAATTATATAAGTATAATAGAATGTCAAATTTAGAACATAAGAAAAAGATTTTGTGATTTTCAAAACATAAATCCATAAAGAATGTAGAATTCATAAGATAACCTTGTTGACTCAACAACGCCTAGATCCTATATCCTAGTTCATCCACAAAATTAGAAATACCCCCTACTCTCATATGTATTAGTTAAATATATGTAAGATAAACCGATATGGGTTCTCAACCCATGTTTTATTCCATATTAAAAAATTACACTCTCATCAATCATTAATTCATTCCATATAGGTAAAACATTATAAAACTACTTGCATAATGATTCATACTCAAACAGGATAGGTTGTGGTGCTCAGTTCCAAAACAGTATCATATCTGCAAAATTACTTTTTCATACGTAATCACCTTTTTTAACCTCGTAATGTTAAATTTCATGGATAATTACCTTTCAAGATGACATTAAATATTATCGACAAAGTCCATTATATAATGCTTCAAATTGTATAAAACAATAAAAACTACATGTGGTTTGATTCTCATTCTAGTGAGACACGTAGTGAATTCTTGGACTAATTTTCTAGTCCATTCCATGGGGTAAATAAAAAAATTCCCCTCCAATAAGAAAAATCTGTCCAGGATCTTTTAATTTGGGTTCCCCCATTCCAGGACCCACTATAGAAACATTGATGTCCCCACATTCATGTATGTTAGGTCTATTAAAAGAACAATAAATTTCATGTCCAATATCAGTTTAATAAAATTCTTTTTGTTTATATATATCTCTTCCACAAATCATATTACTCATCTTGTAATATTTTGGATCTTCCTTGTCATTCTCAATCCATCAATGGTAGAATTTAAAATATCTGATGGCTCTTATACCTCACTTTGAAAAAACATGCCAGAGATTTCTTTTCAAAAGTCGCCCTCATAATTTTCATCAAACCATAGGATTAAAAATTTTGACTATGAAGTAACATTCACAAGTTATAATTTTATAATTTCACTCCCAAAATTGGTTTATAAACTACAGGAAATTTTATCATCAGTAGATGCCTCTTCTATCATTGTTAACACAGATGACACTATACATGTACCCATTATTTGAATTCTATTCACGATTATCTAGCACATGTTATTCTCATATTATAACACTTGATCTGAAAACCCCTAGGATTTTAGTTTACATTTCCTCCCACATGTGTGAAATATAATCAAAATGATCATGGTTCGATAGACCACATATTACATATAATTTATATAATGATTCTTTAATAGTCATATTCCCCCAAAATAAATGCATTATTTTTACTATATTTGCATCAGAACTATGTAGGAAACAATTCATCCCAATTACCGAGTAATTTTGACATGGAAGGATCCTCCAATTTTTAGTTACATTCCATCAACAAACCATAGTATATGTCTGTGGAAATTCACATATCCTTAAAAATCCTTTGTCCATCAGTAATATAATTTCAAAATTCTTAATAATCCCTTTACCTGAATATGATTTTACATGATTTAGTTGGATTTTCATACGTCACCCACTTGAAAACCATGTGATCCATACTATTCTATTATTTTTCTATGCAGTAACACACCATAGTTGGATCTTTATAATGTCTCTCAAAAAAATTCTTTTCCAACCATTGTTAATATTTTACTCATGAGAGACCATGTCTATATCTATAATCATATTTTACTATACCTACGCTTTGGATTGAGAGACCCCAAAATTGCATCTTACTACCCCCCCCCCCTTATACATGAATTTGATGGGGTATTCCTATACATATTACAATGAAATGGGATAGCAATAAGAATTTTGATCAATTGTAAAACCATAAATAATATCCCCCGACATCTTTTTCATACAAAATTAAAATTCATAGCATAAGTTCCTAATTATATAGTATAAATATTTGTAGAATAAAATTATAGTAAAATATAGTTAAAATTTATAAAAAATTCGTATTTGGAAGACATTAAACTGCATGATAAATATGTTAGTTGCACGACATTAAACTAGATGATTCATTACACCTTTCAAGAAATGATCCTTCCCCCTTAAATTGATCATTTAATAGTATATAACCTCCTCTAATCAATCCAAATTCATGTTGGAGACTTTTTCCATTAATTACCTATGAAACAAAATGGTATTCCCTTCAATAACAGATATTTTCCCTTATCTAACCACCCATTACTGTTTTTGGAAATCCAAATGACCATAAATATCCCTCATCTATTAGTTATTGAATGTGAGAATTCATAATATATCATTTTATTCACTATTATATATCATGCCCCAGTTGTCTTTATATAATGTTTCCCACTAAATGGGCCAGTCATTTATAGTAATTCACTATTTTACAATGTGATAACGTTCAACAATTCCCAATGCATAATTTCACCAACAAAAATGGTTTTCCAATAAGCAACATAATCTTATATAGAAGATAAATCATATATTTTAAGGAATCATAAATATTACATTAGAAAATAAGTTCAAACATATTTTATAGTCATTGCACATATACTTTTCTCACATTATCTTTTAGATATTAATATCTCAAATTTTTGACTCAAAAATTACACTTGGGCTATTGAGGGAACATCAAAACATTAGTGGCCATAATTAAATGTATATTCATCATCTAAAAAAATCATTGTTTAAGTAATTAAACAATTGTAATTAATTCTATTTAGTCCAGATTAATTTATATTAAACTGGTAACAAAAATAGACAAAAAAATTTCCATGTTCAAAACACTCAAGGGGAATCCTAGGTAAATATTGAGTCTCAACTAACTAGACATACTCATTTCATGGATTAGTAAATAATTGAGAAATTAAATGATTTAACTCAAAAAACAGGTTAGTTTAAAAATATATAATTGGTGGCCTATAAAATACAAAATTCCCACCTTAAAATTTGTTATTATGTTAGACTTATGAAAAAATTTGGGTTATGTAACAAAAGAATAAAATCTTGTAGGGTTGTCCATATGAACCAAAAATATTACATCTACACTCTATCAGTCTCACGGTTTTCGAAAAAAGTAGTGTATCCCCCCATTTTTATCTCTGTGATTACAACTTTTCGATGAAAATACATCATAAATTTAATGTCTACAAAAATTTAATGTCATAATACTCGAATAGAAATTGGGAAGAAGAGATCGATATTTGAGAATAAAATCTGCTAAATTTTTTGATAAAAATTAGGGGATTAACAACATGTTGGAGTCTCTTTTCATCTTTTATAAACACCATAAACATAAATCCTTATTTCTTGAATTGACTTATTAGCCCCATAAATAGCATGTTGAATCTCAGAAAACGGAAGAGCCTCGTTCTATTCTACAAAATGTATTTTCACATCCATGGTTGAAATGGAATTTGACCACTTAGTATGAGATGCTTCTATTGAATAGTAATGTTGTATGACCTCCCCCATAATAACAACTAGTTCTTATTTATGGTAGATATTTGAATGGTATTCTCAGTAATCATTATCTTATGTTTTAAAAATTTTGTGGCATGATCAACATCTGTCTACAATAGTGAAAATAGTGGATTTTTAGTATTAATAACTAAATCTTTTTATGTTGTTCTTTTGTAGATCATGTTCTCACCCCTGTTTGTAAATGATATCCTTCATGGTGGAGAGAATCTAAAATTATTATAATCCACAATATCTTATAATGCTGAATAATAGTGCAATTAAATAGAATTGCGAAGGTTTCCCTTAAGATAATGTATTTTAAATTATCTTATTGATATCATAATATACATCACGACATGTGATAATAAGGGAATTGTGTGTTTCAATCTCTAACTAGTGGGAACTATTAGTGAAATAAATTTATTCGTGGATTAGTGAAATGACTTAGGCACATAAAAATTCACCCTTTATTAGAGTAGAACCATTAATTTATGATATGAGCTGAATTGGAATGGAAGAATCCCCCTCTCAAGTGTCCCTGATGAAGTCGATGAATCATAATAATGGATAAGGATCAATGATAGCCTCAAAAGGCTAAAAAATTGAAGAGGAAATATACAACTAATTTAGATGGTGGAACACACCAATTACTATATCGGTGGATTGGATAGAATCAACCCCATCATTCCCAACAATGTTTATTTGAGTTGGAATCTCATGATGAGGGGAATCCTATTGGTTCTTCCCAAAGCTCTTCAAGAGAGGATCAGGATGATTCCCTCCGTTGGGAGCCCCTTGAGTCATAAACCCATCCAAAATTAGATATGGATGGTCATCGAAATCATTAAAATGCTTCTATAATAAGACATTTTCATTGGATAATGATAACCAATTAAATAAAATATGGTTATCAAATTAGGTGTACGAATTTGTTGCAAGGACATGAACTCTCAGGTCTTTTCAATTCCTTATTAAATTTATCAAAGTTTTCTAAATATCGGGGATTGTTACAATGTTAAATAACATACTAGACTATAATTTTACAATATATAATGGAATGTATTAATGACCTAATCCCTGTGGTAGTCACACCTATGGGGATTCCTAATACAATGGGATGAAAACCTAGTACAATACCCTCCGCTAATGGCCAGAGATATTAGAATGATCCATCAAAGATAGGCAATTTTTTTTAAATCACTCATTGTAGGATCACGTAGTGCATGTGAAGAACCAGAAATGTTATACTAAATAGCATTCATCAATTGGTATATAATTCTTTATGACATATAAATTACATTACCGGAATCCTCATTCCTCTCAATAGTGGTAGGTGAAGGCAATGTGCCCCCAACCCTTCAGACTTCTTATTTCATTGGGCATGAATAACCTTCATGAATATACTTCAGGTTTGGAGAGTCTTACTTGGTTTTCATGGGCTCATATTCTATCCTATTTATAGAACACATAAATAATGACTCTATAACCCAATGAATGATTAAAAATTTGTTCTAGATAGAGAATAGATAAATTATTCCATGCATACATACCCTTAATGAAGAATATCATAGTGAAAGAGTTGATTATCATTCCATATTTGATTTTTGATGGATGGAGGCCATAACAAGTCTACCCAAATATAGGTATCATCGTTAGTATAAGTGATTTTACAACCATCTCAATTATTATTTTTTAATGGGCCAAGGATAACTAATCCAATACAAGAGATTATTCTTCAGTTCTCAGTGGGGTGATATACATACCGTATTTTTTATATGGAATTTGGAATATTATACACTTTAACTACTACTAGTGATGATGCCATTCCCCTCATAATTAGCAAATTTATCAAAATACATTAAAGGGCTACACAAGTGGAAATAATAATAGGATAACATTCATACTTGGGATCAACATTTTCTTTATAATCCTTAAAGAACATGTGGTACACCCCTTGAGTATCACTTCATTTAAACATTTCTCCAACCCGCCTCATGGTAAGAATATTCTTTCCATTTTTATAAATATGAATATACATATATAGAATATATATTCCCATGTCATTATGATCATTCTCAAATTGGAGATTAGATATGGGTCAAACATCACTAATGTTAGTAATCATTGGGCCAATACAAAAGATCAACCACACATCCTCTATGTTAGATAGAATGACCTACCAAATTTGGATTATCTCTTGTTGAAAATATTCATAGGTTATTCAGAAATACTAAAAATCGTACTTGAAAAACATTGGAGAAACAATATTTTCGAATCTTGAAGATATATTTAGGGGACCAGAAAATATATTTTGAGTCTCTTCATGATAATAATGAATGATTATCTAGGATTATTCTTATTTTGAAAAGTCATTTTCATCTTAATGGATAGAATATTCAATGCATGGGGTCATTTGGGAGAGACCATGACCCCTTCATATGAACCATGTAATGGAAATGTACCAAACTATAGGGAAGATAATGCAACTACTAGAGGGGGAAGATGCATTTTTTTATACATTTCACGATTGATATTTGTTAAAACCCCGAATGGAGTGACATATAATTCTCGAAAACCCAAGGGTTATTTTGAAATCATGGCCTCCAAAATCCAACTGACCAACCTTGTGCATGCGCACAATGTTGGGAGGTTTATCACCTCTTGAGTCATATCCATCCCTATCAGACTAAAAATCTAAATGTCTACAATTGGACGTCTTTAAGATAATACACCCACTATAAGAGAGATGGTTATTTTCAATAGACACTTGAACTAGTGTGAAAATGTATCTAGATAATATGCCCCAAATATAAACTAACAATCAATCTGGGTTGATAGCACACCATCTGTGTGGGAAATAATTTATATCCACTATTTTTCTCCATATTTTCTATCACTAGTGAGTATTTAAGTAGGTGGGTCTCCATATGGGATGAAATTAAACATTTTTAATAGGTTCAAACTATTCAAAGTCTCAATATCCTATAGGTTTATGTGGTAATTACTAGAAACATCCTTAAAAAGTGGTTGATACCATATATTATGATCCTAAACACTACATTACATGGATTATACGTTATTATGGGAAAAACCGTCCTAAAAAACTAGGAATATACATATGATTCTTAAAGCGTCCTTCCCAATGTGAATATATAGTAGGCATCCTTGAATATTTTATAGGATAGGGACTTCTAACCCTATATGATTTCTCTATTCATGTGTAACTACAATAAATAATGCCCCCAACCTCACACCAACATTGGATTATTGATAAGAAATAATTTAAACATGTATATACATGGATAATATTCCTATAGTATGTGTCTTTACAAGTATTTCATACATGGTCTTGTACCCCCATCTATTTTACCCCTTTTCAATGGTAGGAATTAAATTTATATGAATTAATTATATATCCATATTTTTGACACTATATAAGACATTAATAGGTGAATATATGACCATTTTGATTCATAATTTCATTCATCCATTCTATGGGATGGATATCCCCTCTTGGGCGGGGGCCTCCCTTCTTATTGTCATGAGCTATCTTCAATAGCCCATGTTCCAATACTGGAATCATTTCCACACTATGTTTAAACAATAGAAATGGGAATAATTATTCATGCATCTCTCCATGGATAGAATCTGTAGAGTTTGAATCAACATCACATAGGATGATACATAATTCTTTATTCCCCATGAGGAAGGAGTTTATTTGTGGGTTCATCATCTTAGAATCTCTCTAATGTAGTCTATTTTAGTTTTTATTAATGTATAGGATACCCAAATGGATTCCTAAATTCACCCCACTTTTACATTAATTTCAATTTCATTACATGTATTATGCACGCAATATTACCACATCTACTCGATTCTGATCTCGTATCACAGATGGAGGTTTTAGACATCCATCCAACCATTCAAATTGTATTTCTAAGAATCATGGAACAAAAATGAGTAATAATGTGTCTTTTATTCAAGATAGTGTGATTCTAATCCAAAGAAATCTATATTTGATTCATGACACAATCCAAGGAAGATGTTATGTATTAATAGAGGTTCCCACATTCCAGATGATGGAGGTAATGAATTTAATATAGTATTTAAACCAATAAAGATGTGAATATTTTTTTATCACTAGAACAAAGAACTCTATAATATTTACACAATCATATAGTGGATGATAGATTGCATCTAGATACTTAAGATGATTATATTTTAGATTCTACTCCAAGTATGATAGAGTATTGTCACATTAATTATAGTTATTTGGAATGATATTGTCCATAATTTCATAGATTAGATTTCATGCTGGTTCATAAGAAACATTATCCCTTCAAGTGACCATCGAAACTATAATGAAATATAATGTTTTTTATTTAAAACATTTCTTGTTATGGGAAAAATTCGAAAATCATAGAAATTTGGATAATGCATGTGTCTCGAAAGGGTACTCATACTAGTGCCTCATGCACATAACTAACAAAAGTATCCCAGTGTGGGTTCATTTCCAAGATTTACGTGTCATAAAAATATCTATGCACCTAGACAATAAAAAATATCCTTCAACTGATAATATTAAGCGGGTTTTTGACATGGAATAATGGTACAGATAGAATAGTGGTACAAAAGCATGAGAATCATACACAGAGACCAATGAATCTATTTATATACATGAGACTGTAATACGTTGCTTGTATCTAGATTAGTGTTAAATAAAAATACATTACAATAACACATGTTGTTGATCTATGTGATCACTTGGGTCCTTTTTTCTATTTACCTCTTGATTAATCCCTCTTATTTAGATCGGATCCAATCCCGAAGATGGGGTTTTCTTGACACTCAATTTTGTCACATAGAAGAGATAATATTAAACGAGAATAACATAGGTATAGGAAACAAATACAAGGGCATAATTAAAAGGGTCAGACACTTTTCTAAATCATCTTCATATGGTTCTTATTGAAGAATCATTAACACACTATTTACATTCAAATACAGTAGAACATTGCAATCCCAAACATTCAGGTCACCAAGTTTCTCTATATATGATATCTACACACTGGCCAACATGATTGTCCAATGTGATCCAGTACATTTGACCAGGGTCTCATATTTTCCTAAAAATATTAATATGTGGATCCTCATTTTTTTAACTAATAATCCTGATGAAACCTCAAATCGCATCCCACCTTATTCCTTCACCCATGTATTTTGAAACTATTTAGGATCTTCTCTTAATCATGAGAGAAGAGTGATTAATTAGGGAGAGTGTAATTAAAATACATCAAATTCAAATATTCAAAACACCATAATGAGGAAATGTTTCCCCTTTGATGGAATGTGGTAATCATGAATTCCCTTCCCAGACTTGGGACCTATGTGAAATAATTTATAGAACACCTAAGGAAATCATTGAATCATTTAAAAATGCATTTCCAAAGTGTAATTTACTATTAACAAAATCTCCAAAAATCTATCACCTTGCATAGTTCAACCCACGTGAATCCCTTCTAGTACATGCAAGCATACCATTCCTAAGACCCCCATAGATTATGTGTCATATACCCTACAAATGAAACCACTTGGAAACTATTTTAATTCATCTATTGTACATCCCTTACATCATTAGATCCCCAGTCTGAGTGAGACCAAATTAAAACATCCATCAAAGCCATCAAAATTAAAAACCCTTGGTAAGAGCCACATCAACATATATCTAATTTTGATATTCATTACATTAGTTAGATGTGTCATACAATTGTCTTAACTAATCGATATGGTCCTTGAGATCCATTTGAAGATGTATCTGAAAAAAGGACCCTCACCTAGGTGTATGTTTTAGGAATATCACGATCATGAATATGGGGGCTAGGTTCTTCTTCATACCTCATCATCTCCAAGATTCGAGGCCTCCAGTTCTAGTATAGGAGTTTAACATGAATTCTATCTTTTTTCATTTCTTATAGAATGAGGTCCTCCTCTCTTCCCTATGAATTAGTTTTTGGGAATCCCACTTTGAGTAATACCCATTCCATCATGAATAACATCTCATAAATCATTTAATTTTCCTTCTCCATGCCCATGGGCTATATCCATATCTCTAGTCATATGTGACAATACTGGTTCAATGATGGGAGAGATTTGGCACATCAAAGTCCTTTATTCTTCTCTGATCACCACAGTGTCATCCACATGATGTAGAAGGATTGTGTACTTTTCCAAATCCATATTTTCATCTTGTATCCCACATTTTATAATTAATTATTTTGCAACATATGATATATTCATTCAAGAAATCCACCCAATAATATTTATGTATTGGAATATAAATCTTTTCAGATATTCCTCTCACCTTCCTTTAGAGGGCTTCCCTAGACATTGTCCCTCAATGCCATGTATTCGAAAATAGGGCCTCATATTCAGTATAATACCCAATAATATCCAATCAAACATAAATGGGAATACTCATATATAGTATATTCCCCAAAACCCAAATGCATTGTAGGAGGTTTTACATTTTCTCCTCATTATCCATCTAGGTCATTACATGATAGATCATTAGACGTGTCTACTATAGTTACCAAAATAAAATTATTTTATGGAACATCCAATTCAAATTTTCATTACCTTTATTCCCAAACAAACATTTGCCAGAGAAAAAATAAGATTGTGTAGTTCCATGGATCTACCACTGCCTATTTTTTCTGATACTGATCATGCCTTAAAATGGATTAGAGGTCGGATAAGGTCATAATATCTGCATAATCCCAATAGAAATAATGGATTCCTCTATAAGAGTAAGTCACAACCAATACTTTCATATCACCTGGGAATTATCCTTAGGAATAATTCCCTTCCCAGTACTTTCAATGGACTATGTTCCCATATGAGACAAATATTTGATGGAACTCAATAGGGATAGGTCCTTATGACAAAAATACATGGGATTTGATTCCTATCCAATGGGTTACATTGGAATGTTCTTTGAGGTCCTAACCCAATACTCCAGATCAACCCTAATTATATCTAGTCTACATATCCATTACATTCTTATTAGACCTTTAAATCCAAATTACTTTTAGGCCCCATTTTCCCCCTCAAAAAAGTCCCAAATCAAACATTTACATGGAACCTTTCACATAGACATTGATGTATTATGGAGATAAATGGAAGGGTTTAGTATATAATTGACCACATTTAATTATATAATTTACTTCAAAATTTGGGAATATTTATTACATAACATAAAAATCCAGGCTATGACTATATATGACTTGTGTATTTGGATACTGGAAATCATAAACAACTCATTCTAAAAACAACTACATTTTCTCCCACTTATGTCTCTATATTCTGACATTATTTTTTCAGATCATACTTAATACCCTTAATCATGACCTGGGTAAAAGAAACATATGAAAGGGTGAGGTGAAATACACACTAAGGGTAAACATGGTAAATATCAATTATATTATAATCATAAAAACATAACATTTGAAAATCTTACCCTACATATAATAGATCATAATATCATGTCACAGGATAAATCATAAAGTGAAATGTAACACCAATAGTATTAACATAAGACATGAAATTTCATGGAACACACACATAGGCATAAAAAATCATTTCGCATTTCTTAAGTCTCATTACCAATACCATCATAGAATACAAACTCCATTACTGAATCGAGTTCACTCTTCATTACAACACTATATTATTGATCTAGATTTACATGTTGTTCCAGTCATATCTATCACATGAGATATAAATAATTACCTAATGAATTCGAGGAAGATATAGGTCTCATCCATATCATAATGAATCCATTCTTATATGTGCCATGAAAATAGAAAAATATTCTCCATAGCATAACCCATGAAATAATGTGGGTTTCTTAAACATAATTCTATCATAACTGATATAAAACAAATGGATTTCATAAATCATATTCTATAATAAACACAGTCATGTAATTTTAATAATAGGGATATATATATAACCACATTTAAATATTGTCATCTTAGATGTAAAATAATTATTAGAAAACACTGGAAATATGTTCTTGAGGAAATTATCCATTATTTTTCAAAATAATTTTCTATACTAGAAATACGACACAATTTTTGAAGAAATCATTTTATGTGAATAAAATATTGTATGTTAATATGGGAATATTCAAGAAATAAGGCATTAAGATAATTTAAATCTATGTTAATGCAATATATTTTAAAAAAGTCTTCTCATAATTTTTCCAAAAAATTCAAAAACAACATTGTACTAAAAATGGGAAAACATTCCATTCATACAATTGTGTAAAAATTCACCAGTGGGTAAAATGAAGATTGAATAAATATAGAAGGATATAAAAAATATTTTGAAATAAATATTTGTGAATCATAGATTTGGTTGATAAATATAAACAAGGAAATACATACGAATAATAAATCGCAGAAAAAAATGAGATTTACAATGTTGTCCCTGACCATAGGTCTGATCTGCTTCATATGTATCTAAACCTCATCTTCATCGATGTGCCTTTTCAAAATCTCCACTTAGAGCAATAGAGCTAGTCTTCGATGAATATCATGACCTCTATACTGATTATAGGGAATTTGAGGAGGGAAATTGGAATGGGATGGTCGATCTTGAAGACTAAAAATTACGTTAAGAATATATGGGGGAAGTTCTATTTTATAATTGAGGTGAGGGGCACTTTTAGAAACCTCAAAAATATTAATTTTTAATAAAATAAAACCCCAATTAAAAACCTCCAAAATGTCCCAATATTTTATATGATATGATATAGTGTTGCAATATCATCAACTAATGAATTTTAGGCAAGTTTTTATATCAATTTAGACAATATCATTTTAACTAACACCTAGTTGTTCTATTAAATTTATAACCAGGGTAACAAATATTTCAATATTAAAAGGTGAAATATTTACATATTTGAAGTCAATTAGAACATAAATGAATTACTTAGAATTTTTTAGACCATATCATAATTATTATGTATATTTATAAAATATTTTATGCTTTTTAAATTATTTAATTAATTACTATTTTGGAAAAATATCAACAATCTCAATTTTGACACTCTTTATTTTTATGGATTTTAAAAAATATTAAAAAATGAAATGAAACTCAATAAAAATATTTTATTATATCCCTACGTGGTCATGATAATCTAGAAAATTCATTTAACATAATAATGATCTGAAAATATATTTATTAGTAACTTTTTAATAACATTTATTATATGTCATTGTTAATAAAATAATTATTAGCTCAATATTGTGTAATTATTTAATATATTTAATTTTTTAAAAAATATAAGTAAAATAATATGATGAAGATAAATATATTGGAATTATGCTGGATAAATTTATTTGAATTTATCATATGAAAACCCTATCATTAAATATGGTATACACTTTTAAAACATTAATCTATAAACTATATCTTCACTATAAATAAAATAATATAACTATCATAATCTCTACTATAAGCCTCCAAATGTTCAATAAGTCAACCCTTGAATACTTATGTTTAATATATAATCCTTCAATAAGGCTTGTTCATGTTTTTTAGCCTTTTTATTATTATTAGTTGTTTTATAAATTTTTATTGATTTATAAGGAATTAATTAATTTTTTAATCATCCATGTATAGATATTTATGGTAATTATTTATTTCCTAAAAACTAAAATATATTGTCATGAAAAAATAGTATTAATTTCTAATTAGTTTTTATAAATGTATTTATCTTAATTATTACATTATATTAATAATTATTTATTATTATAGTTTTAGTTAGACATAATTTACTTTCTTTTTATGTAATATTAATTTGATGTTCTAATCTCATCCAAGTGGGTTCCAATTCATACTATTTCAACCCATGTATATTTTAGTGAAAATTTTAATAATCCAATTATAGTAAAAAATGTGTTATAATAATATTATAATATTATTTTTACCCTTAAAGACATGATTTACTAGCTTGATTTTTTAATAAAATTGACCAAAGTTACAATTCATATTGCCCAAAAATTAAAATAAATATAATACATAATTTGGAATTAAAGAATCCAAATATAGAATCATTTTTTTGAAATTAAAAACCTATTATTTACAGTATTTAATTTAAAACTATTCACATTTTTGAAATGAGAAAACATATCTTAAGAGTTAAAATATTTCAAAATTTGAAATGTTTTTACAAATATATTTAATCTAAAATCAATTAAAATGACAAAAATTTTATTAAATGGTTAAAATTTATTCAATTTTTACATTGAAACAATTGAATTATTTTATTTAACCATAAAAATTATGTCCATCATAAAAGTTATTCTCAATTAAAATTTTGCTTATTTTAAATATTCATCAAAACATGAATGTTATGAGAAAAATATCCAAAATTCATCCAATGTAAATTTTTATATCCCTCATCAAAATAAAAAGTTTATTATTTCATATAAAAATTATTAATATGTAAAAATATTAATTTAAATATGGTTATCTATTCAAATTCTTAAAATGGATTTTTTAACAAAATTGGTTTGTAGACCTCAAATAGGGTTTTATTCATACCCTATGACTAAAATATACAATTGGAAAATATAAAAAATATTTTATAAATTATATAACACATATATATCTCATGAATTTCATTACCTAAACTAATTAACTTGAAAATAAAATTAATTGATTGGTTTACATTTTTCATGAATAATTTATATCCAATGAATTCAAAATGGATTGGGATAAGTTGGTTATATATTTTCCGATAACCTAATGACTAGGCTACTAATGTAATTTTATAATAATGGTGTCTCATAGTTCAATTAAACTAATAACTGTATGCAATGGGAGTTGTTGAGGAATACAAATTATTTAAAGGTAATATTTCATAAAAACATCATGGTATTACATTCTACCACCCTAAACTCAATTTATACCTAAAAATTATTGACATGGAAAAAATAGATTAGGATACCTCTCCTTCCTCATATCCTAAAGATCACATATAGCTTCTAAAAATTGGTTGTTCATCCATAAAACATTAACCAAGTGCGTGATCTTGTTTTGTAGATCTTTTTCGCTACAATCAAGAATCTCTAAAATTTGTTCTTCATAAGAAAGATATTTATTCAGATGTACGAATTCATAGTTATGGTGATGTGATGGATTGGGAATGTAATTTTTCAAGAGATATATATGGAACATAACATGAATTTGAGAGAGATTTAGTGGTAGTTCCAATCAGTAAGCTACCTTCCCAACACAATCGATAATTTCAAAAGCACTGATATTCCTTGGGATCAGCATTCCCTTCTTTACAAATACCATTACTCTCTTACAAAGAGATTCTTATAGAAGTATCCTCTTACCCACTTCAATCTATATGATTTTTTTGGATTGAACATATCTCTTTTGTCGACTATGAGACACTCTTATGTGTTGTTGAATAGATCTACCATTTTATGCCATTTAATCAATAAGATTTGGTCCTAATAACCTTCATTCCACAACTTCGTCCATGTAATTTAAGGTTTTGAACATATTTATATAGAGGGATTTATAGGGATCAATCTGAATACTAGAGTGAAATCTATTCATTAAAAAATCCATCTAAGGTTGTTGTTGATCACAAACACATTTTATATCGATAGATTATGCTCTAAATATGTCTTTTAGAGTTTGAATTCTTCACTCAGACTAAACATCTATCTGAGGTTGATAAGTAGGTCTAAAACATAACTTTGTATCAAATGCTTGTGGATGGTTTCACCAGATCTTCAAGATATACCTCAGATCCTGATCAGATATAACGGATATTGGTACTCCATGAAATATAACCACTTTCTTTACATATATCCTATGAAAAAGATTAAGAGAGAAATAATTTCTAACCGAAATGATGTGTTCCAATGTAGTTAGGTGATCTAATATAACCCATATCGCATTATGTCCATTAGATGTTTGGGAATTTCTGATAATAAAGTCCATAGTGATTTTTTCCCTTTTCCATTATCATATGAGTAATGGTATTAATATACCTTTAGAATTATATCTCTTAGCCTTATATTGATTACAAACCGAAAATCATGAGACATATTTTGCAACAACTCGTTATATGCCTTCCCACTAGAAATAATTTTCTGGTCCCTATATAAATTTGTGATTCTAGGGTGAATACAGAATGAATATCTATGAGATTCATCCCATAACTAATTTTATAGTTCTTGTATGGGAGGAATACAAACCCTGTTATTGAATGTTATTATTTCCTCACAATCATGGTTGAATCTAGAAGTATTCCTAACATTCTTTTGTAGATTTACATCATCATTTTGTGCCACAATAATCATCAATTGAATAGATTGTTAAGCATTAATTAAATAAGGTTAAGATTTCTCCCATACAGTTAAAATTTAAAGATTTGTTCATTGAAAATCCAAAAATATTGAATCTTTTTTTCCCTCATCATAGACATGTTATAATGATCTTATCAAATAAAAACATATGCGACCATGTTCTCTTTCCCAGGGTGGCAATGTATTTAGAATTCATAATCATTAATCAAATCAAACCATTCTCTATTATCATATTCATCTCTTTTTGAGTGAAAAGATACATTAAACATTTATTGTTAGTATAAATATCATATCAATCACTATATAGATAAGGAACACATATATTTATTTCAATTATTGTTGTAGCTAACTCTAAAAAATGAGTTGGGTAATTTTGATCATGGATTTTTAAATGTCGTGAGGCATATGATATAACCATATCTATTTTCATGATAACACATCCCAACCCCTTCAAGGATGCATCACTGTAGATCACAAAGCATTATCCACTATACGACATGTGAGTGAAGGTGCACTGGATAACATTCTTCTTAGTTATTTAATATTCTCTTCTCATTCCTCTATCCAAATGTACTGATCTCTTTTTTGTTTCCACTTGGTGTGTGGATTAGATAATCATGAACAATCATTCCAAAAATGTCAATAATATCCTGCACAACTTAAAAAATATCGTATCTTAGTTACCCTTTTTGGTCTCGTACAACATTCAATAACTTATATTTTTTATAGACCCATAGATATCCATTCTATTGAGATTATTGAACACAAAAGTGAATCATTCTGATTCCCAAATTCACAAATTCTAAATTTCTCATAAAACTTCTCCTTTCATAGGTTCTTCAGAATAATTTTCATGTGGAATTAATGTTCTTACTTTCTCATTGAATGGAGTAGAATATCATCATTAAATAATACCATAAATTGATCGAGATAGTCTATAAAGACACTATTCATTGGATCCATAAAGATAGTGGGGGAATTAATAAGACAAAAAGGCATCACAGTAAATTCATAGTGTATATACCGTGTATGAAATGTCGTCTTTGGTTTATCCCCATTTTGAAAATAAAATTATGATATCCTGAATGAAGATAAATCTTCGAAAAGTATTGAGCTCCAAATAGTTGGTAAAATAAGTCACCGATGCAGGGAAAATGGTATTTATTCTTGATAGTTATTCTTTTATGTTCTCGATAATCAATGCAGAGTATCATTGATACATCATTCTTTATAACAAAAAATGTGGTGATCACTGATGGGACAAATATTTCATTTGAATCCCTTACAAATATTTTATTGGATTATTTTTTAAATTCCCACAACACAATTGGGGAAATTCTATAAGGTGTATTTAAAATAGGCATAACACACGGTATGAGTTATATTGAAAACTAAACATCATGATTTGGATAAAGACATGGAAATTCCTCTGAAAAGACATCATCACACTCATGTACAGTGGGTGTATTCGTAATCATGAGTTTTTTTTTCAAACCATTTGAGATAAATAACATTCATTTATATGAATCAACGCCCATAAGATGTAAATTTTTAATTCTTTAAGGTTATATTCATCCTTTCATCGATAGACAATCATAGATTGATTTTGAATATGAAATGTGAATTCCCTTACATAGAAATTGATATGAGATAAATATATAGAAATCAATCCATGAAAATAATCACATAAAAGTACACTATTGGAAGTATCATTAGATTTTCAAGAAGCACTTTCCTACAAACATCAACCAGATAATAATTATAAAATTTTGATGCAGCTGTAGTTCCATTAGGAGTTTTAGAAACTAACTCAACATTTAATTATTTAGGTAATACAAAGATACCCATAGAAAATTATTCATGAAGAAAATATTTGGTGGATCTATTAATAATTAAATCATTTTCCACTTTAGATAAGATGGTAGGTGTACCTATCTCGACTTCATTATTGTACTCCATTTTTCTTATAGTGATTTCACATGACATTCATTTCTCTCTGGCCTTAAAAGTTTGTTTACCTAAATCATCATCAATAATCCTTTGATCATGGCATTGATTATAATAATTCCACATTTCCTTGAAATTGTATCATTTATGTGTATGAGGTTAATTTTTTATAGCCTCTTCATTGTTAGAATCACTATACGTCCTTCTCCTATCACATCAGCATTCTGGTGCCCAATGGACTTCTTTTCCAAACATAAAACATTTACTAGTCCCTTTAAAACAATTACCTCCATGTTTCTTTCCACATATTGAGTATAAGGGAAAACTCAACCTCTTTTCAGTCTGGTGTTTATAATTTTCTTTGAATTCAATTTTCCTATTCCTATCAAACCCATATGACTGATGGTTTAATCCATTCTTGATCTCATCCTTGAGAGAACATAAAAAAACATATTGTAGCTATTAGTTTTCCTTATTGTTATGGCCTTTGGGGACTTGGTTTTCAGTCATTGAAGAATCAATAAATTTTAATCTCTGGTTGGATAAAAATACCATAACCATACCTTGAATGTCTTGTAAATGTTTTATCATATGTTACAATTGATTCATCATCCTTTTTCATGTTAAAAGAACTCTATCTGCATATTTTTTTGAAGAATATGAGAAAAGTACTTATTGGAAAATATGATCGTAGACTCATTCCATTCCATGGAATCATTTTCATCTTTTTGCCTCATATTATTTATAAGATTCTTCTAATGATCAGCTACACCTTCCAAATAATATACTGCTATGATGAATTTATCATGTTTTGAACATTGTATAAAGGAGAATAGATTTTTATTTTTACTGATCAATTGTTCAACCACTAATATATCAGATAACCTACTAAATTAAGGTGGGTGGTGCCTCACGAAGGATTCAATAGAATTTTTCTCCCTCCATTTCTCATTTATATATTTGGCATGATTCATCACATGAGAAAGTTTTATGAGCATGTCTACAAGATTTTTCATTCTAGACCCCATGATATTTTAATCATAGGGGGACAATCATTGCTTTTCCCATCACAATCAGCATTAACATGGTTAATTCATGTTCAATCAGATGACTATCATGAAGAATAATACTATGGGAATACAAATCATAATGGGAAAACCACATAATAATGCATAAAATTTCAATAAAGTACATATTAAGTTTTATCATAGCTTATTCATGGTCATTTATACAACACTAGGATTGTAACATATATTTGGAAATACCTATAGGGATCTTACTAAGGCATTCTCATTCTAGTTTCCCAAATATAATAATAAATTTTCTCTAATACCATCTATAACGGAACATACATTACATTTAGATTTTACATCAACAATGATGAATATTTATTAAATAACATAACAAAAACCATGCCCAAACCATATAGGTGTAGTCTCTTTAGAATCTAGGAAACATAAATAACTAATTCATATATCATCTACATTGTCTCTTGATTATGTATTCATAACAGGACTTATTTTTATCATTTATTTCGTAATACCATTCATTAGGACCTAGGGAAAAAAATATAACAAAGGGAGATCTAAAATACTCAATAAGGGAAACTAACGGAAATTTCATTCATATCATAATCATAATAACATAACATTGGAAAATATTATCATGCATATAAAAGATCATAATATCATGGAATGGGATAAATTGTAAAAGTGCAATGTAATCCCAATAGTCATAACATAAGACATGATTTTTTGTAGAATACCCAAAAAAGCATAGAAAATCATTTCAAATTAGTCAAAGCTCAATACCAAGACCATCAAAGTAAACAAATTCCAATATTGAAATAACATCACTCCTCATTCCTTCCATGTATTACTAAATAAGATTTTCTTTTCGTTCCAATCATGTCTATCTCATTAGATATATATCATTACCCAATTCATTATAGGGAGATATAAGTCCCACCCATATCACAATGAATCCATTCATATGTGTTCCAATAACACATAAAAATATTCAATATATCATAACCCATGAAATAAAATGGGTTTCTAAAACACCATTCAATCACAATTGATATAAAATAAATGGATTACCTAAATATCATTCAATCATAAATAAAATCAAATAATACTGATAACATGGTTTGAAATATAACTCAATTTAAAAAGTGTTTTCATATATGGAAATTATTTTTGAGGAAACACTTGAAATTAATTCATGATGAAATTATCCTTTCTTTAATAAAAATGTTTTCCTTCCACAAAATGAAACACAATTTTAGAAGAAATAATTTTATGTTAAAATAATCTTGCAATCATGTAGGGGAAGATTCAAGGAAATAAGGAAATATAAAAGTTTAAAATACGTTCATGTCTTAAAATATAAAATAACATTCTTCTCGTACTTTTTCCAGAAATTTCAAAATTTAACTCCTACCAAAAATGAAAAAACATTCTATTCACATCATTTAGTAAAAATTCACCAATGGGTAAAATTTAAATTGAACAACTATATGATGATATAAAGAATATTTTGAAATATATATTTAATATACATGGATGTGGATGATAAATATATGCTTGTAAATACTTACTAATAAATAATCTCATTTAAAAATGAGATTTGTAATGTTAACCCATACCCTAGGTTTGATATGGTTCGTAAGTATCTAAACGTCATATTTTTTGATGTTCCTTACCTAAATCTCTTTTTATAGCACAAAATATTGTCTTTGAAGAAGTATATTACCCCTAGAATCATTTTTGATAAGTTGAGAATGGAAATTGGTAGGGGATTGTTGAGCGTGATGGCGCAAAATGAGGTGAAGAGTTGAGAGAGGAAGTGATGTCTTATAATTGATGTGAGAGTAACTCATGGAAACCTAAAAAATATCAATTTATTATAAAATAAAATCCCACATAAAAACCTCCAAATTGTCCTAATTTTGATAATGGCATGATATAGTGCTGGTGTATCATTAAAAAATAAATTTTAGAACATTTATTATGTTAGTTTAGGCATTATCATTTTAATAAACACGTAGTTATTATATTTTATTTTTAACTATGGTAACAAATATGTCAATATTAAAAGGGAGAAATATTAAATTATATGAAGTAAATTATACCATAAATGAATACATTAGAATATTTTGGAATATATCATTATTAATCTATTTATTTAAAAATGTTTTATGATTGTAAAATAATTTAATAAAACATTATTTTTAGAAAATATCAATAGTATCAATTTTGACACTATTTTTTTCATATATTCTAAAAAATATAAAAAAAATAGTGTACCTTGATCAAAATATTTTATTATATCTATAATAGGGCACATTAGTATATAAAACATATTTTACCTAATAATTATCACATATCATATTTATTAAAATATTTTTAATACAAATATTTGATCTATTCATTAATTAAATAATTACTACCTCAATTTTGCATAATTATTTAATATACATATTTTTTAATAAAAATTTAAGATAAAATAATATTATTAATATAAATACATTCGAGTTAAGAATAATAATTTTTTTTGAATTAATCTTCTAAAAATGAGAACATTAAAAATTCGACTCTTTTAAACATGAATGTGACCAATTTATCTTCACATTAAATACAATAATATTGGTGTCATAATCAATTCTGTAAGCCTCAAAAATGTAAATAATCCTACCATTTTATGTTTATGGTGGATATATAATCGACCAATAAGGTATTGTTAAATATTTGGGCCTTACGATGGTTATTAATATTTTTATAATAATTTTTTTTGTTGATTTATCATCAATTAATTAAATATTTCATCATCCATGTATATTCTATTAAGGTAATAATATATTTTCTTAAAAAAATATCATGAAAAATAAAAATAATTACATTTCAAATGTGTATTTATAATCTAATTTATCTTCTGTATAACCTTATATTAAAAATAATTTAATTATTAATGTTTGAGTGAGATATATTTCACATTTCATTAAATAAAATAACTTAAATGTCATAATCTCATCAAAGTGGGATCCAATGGATAACATTTTTACCCAATTCTATTTTATATAACGTTATAATCATCCAAGTATATTAAGAAACATTTTAATGTAATTTTATAATATTATTTTTACCCTTAATTATACGGTATACCCTCTTACCGTGTTAATAACATTTATCGATGTTTCTACTAATAAATTCCAAAAAATAAAATAAATCTACTTACATTATTCGTACATATGGATTCATAGTATGGAATTAATTTTTTAAAATTAAAAAACACAGCTGTTAAATTAATTAAATTAAAATTAATCCCATGTTTGAAATGAGAAAATGAGGTTCAAAAGTTAACATATTGTAAAAGATTGAAATGTGTTTACATCTGAATTTATTTTAAAATTATTTCCAATGAATTATATTATATTAAATGGTATGAATATATTCTATTTATACAATGAAACCATTCAGTAATATAAATAAACCTTATAAACTATGTCAATGAAAAATTTTATTTTCAATTAAAATTTATAATATTATCACTCTTCATAGTAACATGAAAGATATTAGAACAATATTTTAAATTAATCCAAATTAAACTATTGTTTCTTACAACAAAATAAAATGTTTATTATGTCATATACAATTTATTAATGTGTTAAAATATCAATTTAAAAGTGCTTCACCATTAAAAGGTGTAAAATTGACAATTTTTTAAAAAAAAATTGTTTTATACATCAAATAGGATTTTATTCATACCCTATGACTAAAATATCCATTTGATTTATATGAATAATATTTTATTATGTATTTCACAAAAATATAAATCATTAATTTAATTAAATAAATTAATTCATTTAATTATAAAAATACCCAGTCGATTAATAATTTTCATAAATAATTTATTTCAAAAAAATTCACAATTAAAATCATAAGTCAGTTATAATAATTCACGAAATCCTAATAGTAAGGATTAAAAAATTATTTTATAATAATAGAATACTAGGGTTTATTTAAATTTATAATTATGTTCAATGACATCTACTGAAGAAAAAAACTATTTAATGAAAATATTTTCTAAAAACATTAGGGGGTTACTAAGTCCTTATCAAAAAACAATAAAAGTAATGTTGTTTTCCATTAAGTGGAATACAAATATGTAGGTTTTTATTCTATTATCACATGTACATTGGATACCCAATCATGGGACAAAACCCAACATCAAAATAGACCATATCTCCCAAGGCGATAGTACACGCTAAGAACATATAGTTATTTATCAATAGTTTCATCATAATAATAAACAAAAAATGAATATTTTATGAGTACATAAGAGGGTACTATTGATGGAGAACCTTATATACATAGTTCAGTATCCATTGATGAATAGATTCATATAAATATATATGAATATAAAATTCCAAACATGCCCATAGTTAATTTTTAAATCAAGGTCAACCCACATCAAACAAGGGATTTAATGAATGGTTAATTAATATATCAAAAATATATAATAGATTCATGGAGGATGTGATAATTCCCCTCAAATAGAGTGATAATCCATAACTCCAATACAATTGACTAATGTGAGTTAATATGTCTTTATGGAATGTTTCCCTAATTAGAATCTTTATTTGGAATGAATTTTCATGATTTATCAATCAAAAAGAAAAAAGGGGTTTTTCTAGCTCCATAAATATAAATTTAGGTAATATATTCAAAAATTAAAAAAAATAATAGGGATGATTGTGCCTAATTAATACCATGAAAAATCAACCATCGAGGAAAACACCATTTTCCTTAAAAACAACCTCTAAAAAACATGTTCCTCTATAAAAAATATGCAGAACCCTTAGAGATCTACATATGTGAATTATTATTCAATGTCAATATACATAGAGAATCACTTATATTAACCTCTCACACTGATCACAATCTCTAGGGGCCTCCTACATAGATAATCCCATATATAAACTAAACATATGGAGTTATTCATTATTAATAAATTAATAAAGGATTCATTAGTATATTGCTTTTTTGAAACCTCTAATGGTCAATACCATGGGTTCTCTGACCCCAAAAATTTGGATGGGTTCATTTATGGACTACGGTCCACTGCCCTTGCATGGATCACTTCCCATTGATCACTAAAATGAATAAAAAATCGACAGTCACAACCTGAGTTATTTGGGTAATTTCCAATATTATTTGGGTTACAATACCGAAATGAACATTTTTTCTCATAAAATACCCAATTTAATGATACTCATCATGGAATCACTGACTTACTAGTGTCTAGGTAATCCAATCTCATCACACATGAAGATTTTTTTGAGATATTGTACGTGTATTCCGAATTGAATGGAAAAAATCCAACAATGTACCCATGAGTCATACATTATATATATATATGCCTTATTATTAGTTTAATCCCCAACACCACATTTCATACCTACTACATGATATATATATATATATATATATATATATTATTACCCCCTTAGATTATAACTATTTATAATTCCCATCCCTACCTAAAAAGGTAATAATAATGAATAAGACATTCTCTATATCTGATAATCCCAATGTTTAGTAAACATGAACCCCATATGGGAAACTCAGATTCATAATCACTACACAATTACCTTTCACTAGGATACTCGTCCTAGATATTATATATTTTATTTCCTTTAGGTTTATTCCCCAAATAAAAATCAATTTGATACTCTATGGTGAAGGTCCCACTGAATCCCCAATATTGAATCCTTATTCAATATATTAAATCATCTATTATCACGTCTTCCCCACACTGATCATGAATAACATGGGTTATATGATCATTTGGATAGAATAATTGTGATATTTCATAGAAATAAAAAATATAACATATATCCATGTTCCTAATCATTATAGAACATATCATTATAAAAAAACACTAAAATTAATTTATTAGTGCAATCACATGACCATAAATAATAAAAATTTAACTTTATATAATTTGAATCTCGTTAATTGTGATACATAGGACACCACTTAAAGGATCACTCGGAAAATGAATAGACATAGATTCTCTCTTTTTAGATGAGTATAAAATTTACTATATTTAGGTGGATTATAGAAACACATATTAGTTTTCATATAATTCCATCTGTTTTGATACTCATATAGGTTCTATTATATTTCATGAAATGAACAAAATACTCTTTTTTCAATTAAATACCTCATGTCAATATACTACTCTTGGTATACCTATATATGGACGTCTTATATACCATAAGCTAAAAACTAATCTATTTACCTCCAATATGATGAGCATGAGATTTCTTTATGTTTTTGAGAAAAATTATTACCATCACCAACTAGTGGTGGTATTGGGATTCTATTTGTGATCATCTACAGTTGTTCTGTACCCGATATTTTTTAGATACCAATAAACATGGTAAATCATAAAGGCCTGCTAATAATTAAATCCCTCAAACCAGTTATAGGAAACCATCAAAATGTGGTAAATGATTTATCAATATATTATATTAAAATTAAGTTATATATAAAAAAAATTAAATAGAACTGCATTGGTACTTAAAACATGACCATAAAAGGACTAACATGCCATAATATAAGAACTAAACCAAACAGGTTCTAATTTCATTACTGGTGATATATGGGAATCCTCTCTAAATTGATGATAACAAAATTACTACACCAACTACCTAATTTTATATTTAAAAGTTCCTGAGTTCCAAAAAAATTTAAATTAAAGAATCCAGATATAATTTGTAAAAATTGAAGAAAAAAATCCACACCCATATATTCACATGTCCCCATGGATTCAATTAGAACATTTCCATTATGGGGACCATCCCATAGGTAAATTTTTTAGTAATTCACAATAACATCAAAAATATATTAGAGAGTCCATGAGTAGGAATGAACCTCTAATTGTTCTGTAATATTGACTTACTACCCTCTGATATTTTTACTAATCATCATTTTATATAAATCCTAGTTATTGCCAACGGTTATAATGCAGTCCCAAAAAAATGTTCACCTTAATCTATCATAGATGAAAAATCTATTTATAGTTTCATTTAAAAAATAACATATCATCTTGTAGATTGATTATTATAATAAAATGAGAAAATTAAAATAAGAATCATAGATTAATTTTATTTATATAGGGTATATATTTTAGTGGTCTTTTTAAAATAGAAAATCATTTATTTTTTAGTGTGTATGTGTGATGGTTAATATGAGAATGATATACAAAATTGTCTATTTTTTTAAATTTTTAGAAGAATTATTAGAGAATTTTGTAGAAGGAAAAAATTTGGAGGTGATGAGAAATAAAATTATTTTATAGGTAGTATAGGTTTTTATTTTAAATATAATTGAAATTTTAATTCAAATTTGTTTCATACATCATTTTACATCATGGAGGATTTGAAATTTTAGATGAATGTTTTTTTCTAAGGTTACTAGTTATTTTTTTTGTAATTTATTTAAAAAATAATGATTTTTGGATATGGTTGATATTTTAGAATGACGATTCCCATGGATATGTGAGATTTAAAAGGGGTGTTGTTTGTTAATGAAGAAATAAAATCGATTTATGATATTGAATATGTTTTTTATTTTACTTAAATATAATGTTTAAAAAATTAATGAGACTAAATCATAAATAAGTTAAAGATATTCAAATTTGAATAATATTATTTCAATGTTTCAAATTGATTAGAAGAAGATTAAACTATATTTTTGGTGTTTGGATCTATCTATAGTGAATATTGGAAGATTTATATTGGGAATATATATTTATCATGAAATGTTTAATTTCATAATGGAACGAAGGATGTCATGACCATAACACATGCTTTCAATAATATTTCGTTAAAAAAATTCATATCCACCTTGTGGATGATTTTGAAATAGGAAAAAATCTCACCATTTATTTGATATATTGCTTTAGTAAAAAAATGTTTTCCATGGTTATTTTTTAAATTATTACATGATTAAATATAAAATTTCCATTCATTGGTAATGGTTTCATTAGAATTTTTAATATATATCATTACAAAATATGTAGAATCATCATCTTGGGTCCCTGAGATGTAACTATCATTTAAATGATGAAATATATGAGAAGATGGTTCTAAAAATGATGAAAATGTGGAGTCAGTCATGGTGCATGGACATGTATAAAAATTACATAACGTTTTGATATGGTGAGAAAAATTTATCCAATTTTATAATGTTTTAGTAATTATATTTGGATACAATAAACACAATTATGTCTTTGTATTCATCACTATTCTTCAAATCATTAGAAAATTTAATATTTTGTTATATTTGATAATTTGATTTTTATGGGTTTACATGCTATATCAAATAATATTTTAATATCCCTAATACATGTCTAGGGTGATCAAGTTTTCAATGAAAATATAATAGATTAGTTTTATGAGATAAAAGTTACGAAAAATTTATTATTTCATACTTTTATTGGAAGTCAATTTTTAATGATATTGGAGTAATGAATATTTTAAACAAATGTGGCTAGAGTTTGGGTGGATTTAATTTTGTCACATTGTGTTAGAGCTGTAGTGTGTAAAATATATGATAATTGAGATAATATGACGATGAGATAAAGATGAATAAGATTACAAACATGTTTTTGTGTTTGAAAAAAATTTCACAATACTATTATTATGCATCAATGAAGAATAAGGTTTCATTTAAAATATATTACGAGAAAATGTATACGAGAACCTGATATTTTATTAAGAAAATATTATCAATAAAGATAAGGAATAGATCCTTTAGTCATTTATTGAAGATGTCAATATTTTAGCGAGTTATATTTTATATATCATCACTATATTTATATTTTGGGAGATTTAATTGTTGATTATTATATTTTTAGTTTAATGATAAACCATTCTTGTGGTATTTACTATGATGATTCTAGGTTTATGATAATGAAATATCAATAAATTTTGAATACTGAAACTTATACAACATGGGTTCTTTGGGTAGTTACTTTTTTAGTGTGAGATAAATATGTTATGGTCATTTTTCAATCCTGAAAGTGATTGCTGATTATTTTACATATATCAAGAATTAAAAAATAAAATAAATGGTTCACCAATTATCACTCCCATTTTTGTGAACTATCTCCATGCTTGGCCAGTCACCTAAATATTGAAATGAATTTCTATAGATATATTAATCTTGTGAATGTATTTGTGTGGTAGTGTTGTAGAATAAATTATTTCAAAAATGATAATAATTGAAAAAATAAGGATGATAATTCACTTTATGTCTACTTTCCCTCAAGTATAAAACTATTGGTTTCATTAAATATCACTCGTTTTTTAAGTAACATAAACATTTATATTATTCACATATTTCATATAAATACCAAATACATTTGGTATAATCCTATAATACATTTTTTTCCATAAATTTGGTATATTGTGACATTTTCATATAATAAATCATTATCATTAACATATTCTTTCAACAAAATTATTGAAATTATATATCTATATAAAGATAGTCATTAATATTAAGTAGTTTAGGGGATTATATCTCACTAATATTCATTCTATATAAAAACATTAACCACATATTTTTATCCACTGTCATCATACTGGCATTAATGACCAATGATTTCTAGTATATTCCACCCATTAAGAAACTCAATAATTCAACATACTATTATCTTTTTCTTTTAATGATTTGATTAATAAAATAATGATTCCATGGTTTTTTAGGAAGACATGTCACATTATTTGAAGGGAATATTTATATATTCATATAAATATGCATGAAATGTTCCGAATAGATATAATGATAACAAATAGAAATATATTGATGTATTATCATGTCTAAAAATATAATATAAAATTAAAATATTCAGTTAGCTTCCACTACATCCTAGTTCAATTTTCTATCAAAAAATATATATAATAATATATAATAACACATCATATATAAGGAGTATAGAAATTTTTTTCATTGCCTCCTATGTGAGAGAAACCATTGACACATAATTATAGAATTTCATTTTTTTTATTATTTAAAATATATTCAGAACTCTATTTTCAATAAAAATTTCATCTACATGATATTTATAAGATTTCATAGTATGAAATATCAAATTTTAGAAAATATAATTTGGTCATCATATTTTATTGTATTACCCAAGAATATATATTTTACATTCATCCTAATCATATTACTAATATATCATTACTAATAAGAGATTATACCCAAAAAAAATTTGATCCTGCATTATTTGAATGAAATGTATTAAATGAGAATCAATATAGAGCACCGACCATTATTTTGCACCAACTATATAACTATTAATCTAAATCAAAATTTAATTCTCTTTTAAAAACATCTACATGTATGCTAACCATACTGAAATCATATCATTCAAAGAAATACCATAAAATAAAAATTTCATAACAATGAAGTGTTGTAATTAAATACTATATAGTTAAACTCCAATATCTATCAACAAAATAACATATTGCACTTAATATCATCAAATATTAAATATTTTAGAACATTATATCTATTTGGGCTATGTCAACCACCTCAATGACTAAAATTTTTCATAGATCACATATGTTCTTTCTCAAAGATTGTTCATAATATAATTATAATGTCATAATGAACCTCATGATACAAACTTATCAAAGAAATATTAGAGTAATAAATTTATATTTTCACATATAAGTCATTGAAATAAAAATATTTCATACATAAAATTATATGATTTGAATACTTTTAAAACATTTCCTTCATAAATATCCCAAAATTATTATAATTTCTCTATGTTTGGAGAAATAATAAATTAATACATTTAAAAAATAATACTATATATATCAATGATTAATTATTTATAAAATAACCATTTATAATATAATAATACCGAAATCTTATCGAATAACATTTTTTATCTCTATCATAGGTCATTGTTACAGAAAAACCTAACAAAAAATGAAACATTAAAATCACTAAAATAATTGACCAATATTTTCATAAAATCTTCCTTATCACATTTGTAAAAAAAATATCCAAAAATATCAAATAATTTGATACAAAATATTATATGGATATTCATTAACCTTATAATATTTTTTTCAGGGAAAATATATCATAAATTAAATAAATTAAATATACACACATAATTGTGACAAAAATATAAATGATTCGTGATTCCTTTTCTTTTCTGAAAATGAAATTTTTATAATTAAATTTTCTTATAATAAAGAATCAATGTGACTGCTTCATGAGATAATATTTATCCAATGCATCCTTTATACACTCATATATTTTGAATATGGATATTATTATTCCGTATAAAAATCTATTTTAAACCTTCAAAACTAGACCACACATCTTCCTAAGTATAAACAAAAAATATATAATACCATTATTTCATATGTAGAAATACATATAATTGAACTATCAAGGTCTCACACTATTATAACATTGACTATTGATTATTTCTAACATATTCACTTAACATAAGGTGGTTTATTACCATTACATGTTAGATGTTAACTCCAAACCATATTAATGAATCTATAAAGTACAAATAAATAAAAAATAATGTAATATATATCAATCATATATAATTAATTCTTTTTAATGAATTAAATAATAAATACATAAATATATATATATCAAAATAAAAAATAACTAATAGATTTATTACAATGAAATTTGATTAAAAAACAATGTGGTCACCCTAATAACGACTACATTAAATTATCTACTCAATCACTTATCCAAATGTTATAATAAAGGTCTACTATTATATATTTCATCAGAATGATATGATTTAAAAAGTTTAAATTGACTAACTAAAAATAGAATTTTTATTAGTTGAAATAAATATAGTAATACCATATGGTTATTTGACTCCAATAAGTTAATAATTCCAATATAACTCATCAATGTATAAATAGTTATAAAATCTAAATACCTCAACACATAATAATAATAAAATTGTTGTTAAATTCAAATAAGATCATCCCAGAGCTCACCATAATTATCCTAAAAAAGAATTGTATTATATACATTCCTATCTGTATAATATCATAGTTTGGAGTGACCACATAAAATATTTCCTCTTAGAGTCAACTAGGTACCCTTACCCTTATCTAATTCATCAATCTGTCCTCGAGATACCCAACGTCTGGTAATGGATTTATAATTATACTTATCATGTTTATCAAAATATTCCACCCTCAACGATTATCATCATTCATCTACAAAAATATAATCCTCTAGAAATAGTATATCCGGAACCAACAACCATGGGTGAGAAAAAATAATTATTTAATTAATCATCCCCTAGATGAAGCTCAGAGATGTGGGATGAAAAAGAGTGGAAAAAATCTGTTGAATCAACATTTCCCTCAAACATTGAATTGATGGATTTATTATATACAAATATGATAAATTATTGTTAATACTTTTTATCATTTACTTATGGGTGAAATGAGAGTATGTTCATAGATTTCATCATTGGCATTTAACACATGTCATTTAGTATGTATGTGACTACACACTATAATATAGTATCACAATAAACTTCCACGAAGACATAGAATACATGACACATAAAAAGTGTTTGTAGAAAATGTAATCAAATTTAAAAATCCAAATATCTATCATATTTATTATATCAGGATCATAAAATAAGATATCATTGTTTATTTCATTGCTACAAAATTCTAATTCACGATAATAGTGGTATCAACATACACATCATATGAAGATGTTCAGATCATCCTAATTCCTTTAATACATTATCATATGATTCCAAATAATTATAGTATTTTGGATATAACCTCTTTGTGAATTATAGAATTATATAAATGGGATTTATCTTACTATTATGTATTTTGAGAATAATAACTACATATCATATAGTAGTCATTCTTAACATTGAGAAAATAATACCATGATATAATAGAAATATAATTATATCTCTAATGACATTAATTAAAATATAATTAATTTTTTGTCATCATTTCATATCACTATCTTATGCATTTAATATCTAGAATAAAATGTCATTTTAACCGATGTCATCATAATTAAATTTACACCATGCTTCAACAAGTCATATTTATTACATTATTGCTATGAATTACATGTTATAGGAAATGTATAATTCATTATAATCCAATTTTATTAATAATTTTAATTTATTTATATCACATAAATAAATAAATATATCACATTATTGAGAATTCAATAGTATATTATCCATATTTTTTCTTTTATTAGATTAATTATTAAGGAATTTATGTGTTGATGTTTCAATGACATATAATACTAATTGAAATAATGGAAACATTTTTATATATTGATCTTAATATATTGATTTTAAGTACACATTGAGGAAATTAATTACATGGGATGATGATAAAAATCATTATTTGGGGGATATAAACAATATAATAGGTGATTTAATATTAGTTTTTTTAAATTAATATATGCTTAAAAAAATTGCGTCAACATAATTATTAGTAGAACATGAATAAATTATAATATTCATTATGATAATAATTTTTACAAATTAAATTATATATAATTTCCACATATATTGAAATAACGTGACTTCACTACTAATTATGTTGATTCACTTTTAATTTCACAACCATTGAGGCATTTGTTAAAATACATTGTAATTATTAGATAAAGATACAGAGAGAAAATATTGAATTTATATAAAGACATGTATTTATTTTTATAATTAAATCAATACATACTATAGATTTTATGATATTAAATATGATATTTTAAGAAAAAATTGTAATGGATAATATTTTTAGTGTATTTTTTTTTGATATTATATGAAATATTTTTGAGACTAGTATCCAATACGATGTGTGATTTTAAAGCTTATTGTGACCATGATAAATTTTTATTATATATTAAATATATTAAATATTACTCATGTGTATTTTTCCTAAAATATTTCAATAACTAATGAGTAGGGCCCCAAATAAAAAATCCAAGGAAACTGTTGAGTTCATAAATCCAGTTTTACTCATGTTTTGACACATCCTTATTAATGTAGGTTATTTGGGAAAAGTTGTCATGAATGTTAATAAATGAAAATATATTTTCTAATTTTTGAAGAAATAAATATTTTATATTTTAGGTAAATTTTTATGAGTTATCTTCTGGGTTGTCCGTTAAATACCTTGACATCTAGAAAACTGTTTGAGAAATTTCATGGTGAAAAATGATAGATTAGGATCAAATCATATATCATGGTGCCCATATAGTATATGGATCTCATCAAGAATAGAAATTCAGAACCATTCATCATCAAATATGGATCCAAAATTTTTGTAGGATTATTTTTTAACTTCAATCATGTTAATTAATCACATAAAAACACAAATCAATTCCATGAGAATAATTGATACACTCATCCTCGGTAGAATTAAATTGACTGAATGGTTAATTTTTTCATTTTTATTTAATCCTCTCTAATCATATTCATCTATGACAACGAATCAAGTATGAATGAACAAAAGGAATGGTTTATTTCTCTTGTTTTTTGGATCTTATATTTATTCCCTTGTTATTCACATGTTCATATTAGTAATTTTTTTTGGAATGTGGTTTTACAATTACTCAGTATTTGATCATTTCATGAAAATTATTCAAGAAAAAAAGATCAATAATGATGTTTTGGTATATTATCAATTGATAGAATGTTTTGTGATGATGCTAGTTGAACATAAGAGCTACGTCACACTAGATTTTTGGTTTATGTTCATCCTTGTATTGATGAATGAGGATGAAAAACAAAATATATTCTTTTCGATGTTGATCAGGGACCCTGATTTTGGATAGTAGTGATTAAAATTCTTGTCCCACCACATATATTATTATTTAAGATGGATATTGGCTCTTGAGATGATATCGAATATTTAGAGGATGATTTTATTGATTTCTAAATTCATATGAAAAATAACGTATAATGTATCGTCACATGCCTTGTGGCCCCCCTGGCTATGGGGCTAGGGATTTTTCTATTTTTAAGTATCACATGATTCATGACTACTTTTTAATGAAAAATCATGTAATTTAAATATTTTATTGACATGGTAAAACTTATACTACCAAATTCATGCTATGTGCATGGAAACAGACATGCCTAGGTGTATATAGACATAGATACCTCTAAATTGGTTTGTACCAGAGCAGCCCAAAGTACATAAAGATGACATGTCTTAGAAAGGGAGGTTCTGAGTGGTCTCTACAATAGTTTAATCTTTCATAATTCCATCTATATTTATATCTACATTCCATTTGATGATTTCCCATAGAAGAAGACTTGAGGATATTTAAACACACCAAGTACCCCTATTACAGACCATTTACCCCATTCAATAGTGTTTGGATCTATTCTATTCCTTTTTTTCACTAGTATAGATTGATTATGTTCCACTAGTACATCCTCCCATGTTTACAGTGCGTAATTACATCCTTATAAAACGTTTTTGATCCCCTCTAGAAGCAGATTCTTGTCCTGAGTAAAGGTTTTACTCAATGAGACTAGAGTGCAATCACTTATCAAATGGGTCCCCTAGTTTGGGTTTGTTAGAATTAGAATGACCTCAATGAGAAGGTTATTGATCATCAAAATATAATAATCAATCATTAGGGGTTTTGGTATCATTGGAATATTATGTCATATGTTCAGGATTGATCTAGATTATGTTCATATTTCCCCCCAATGGTTATGGGGATGACCCCCAGCTAGTATTCAGGGTCACCTATGGCCCATGAGTTTTAATAGGCACAACCTAATGATCTAGGCCTCCTTGTTGAACGTCTCTGATGATATCATGGATCGTGGAGTGGGTTCTCCCAAAAATCTATTTCTTCAAGATGAATCACGAGGCTTATATTTGGTTATGAGCACTTTGGGATTTGTTCTCATTCCAATTTATATCTTGGTGTTTATTTTATAAATTTATTTTTCTATACATTATTTCAGATTACTATAGTTAGTAAATTTTGTTGACTATTTTTTTGGTGTGTTACTAGGTATTGATAAAATCACCCCTACATAGTCTCCACCCACACATTTCGTGTAATATGTAGCTGAAAACCCTTTGGATGGGGTTTTAGGAGGTTAAATAGTTGTTAGTGGATAAAGATTGATTTTTAGACCAAGGAATCTTACTCATAGTATGCATTTTATTCTAGTCCATGCCATTGATGTTTTTTTGGAATTTTTAATGTTATTGGTTGGGCATCTTCTTTCCCAATTTTTAAACATTCACCACTTTACACTCATACTATATTGTGGATCAAAAATTAATTCTATAATTTGTTTAATTTTTTTTACAATTTATCATAGTGTGGCCTCTGAGGTGAGTGCTTGTGTGTATGTACTTTTGGCTAATGCCTCCCATTTATGGGATATGCCTACTCGATGATGGTTGTGATCCTTTATGATATTATAGGTTGGAATTAGTAGTAATGTGTCAGACCTCGATAGGTTGGGTCATGATAGAGTGGTATTAGAGGGGATGGTACTACATTATAAATATAGTGAGTGTTATTCATTTGGAGAAATATTTTTTAGTATTTTAGGTTTGAATTTCAAGCCACAGATTCCACTATTGGTGTGGAAACAGAGAAATCCATACATCATTACCCTGATAATGTGTTTTTTGATTTGGTGCAAGAAATTATTTTTTGTAGAGAATATTTTTGGAACATGAATAATATATGAATTGGTTATGTTTTCAGTTTTATTATTAAGTAATCTCCCCATATATAATCTTTTGACTATGGTAAAAAAAATTAGGATGCCTCCATTTAGACATCAAGTCAGGATTCCACTACATTTTTATTTGGATGATGTGACTAGTGTTTAAGAGTTAATAAAGGTTCAAACACCAAAGATATCACCTCTGGGTGTTATACCATCTATACAACCAACCATTTACCAAAAGCTGGTTATGGTTATACCCCCTGAGGATGCATGGATACTGAATGTGTTGTGTGAGTTACAGAGGTCATGTCCTTCTTAATTTATGGTTAGCATGAACCTATGTGGTTGATAAATTGATAGAGGCATTCAATCAAATTTTCCACCTTGTGAAGAAATCTCTAGAGTAGATGATGTTCCTCATGAGGAGTCATCATCAAGGTTATGGTGGATCATAGTGAATCTGTCACACAATGAGCCCCCTCTTTCTGGGTTGGAATTGGACCATCTATTGAGAGAGGATTTCGATATGGACCCATTGAAATAATCATTTATTCATAAGATTATTCATATATAGTAGGGATGTTTGACTGTGGAATATTATGCAATGAGGTTTACTGGTCTCTGAGGTAACTCTATGTATATGGAACATGATCAGTTCATTAAATCTTAGACAATTGAAAATGGATTTCACTGGGACATAAGGGCATCATTATTCTCCAATTAAATTCCTACCTTTGATGGGGTTATGGATAAATACTTGGTAATAACGGTAATTCTGGTAATTTAAGCACACGAAATCAGTGCTGGAAGTGGGAACCCGTGAACCGACTCACCCAGTTCCTTATATTTGGCTTAATTTTGGAGTGTCATTCTAGTTATATAAATACTAACATCCCTATGGGATATTTCCTCAAAAATATTATTCTGAATAAAAAATTATTTTTATGGTCTCTAGGTGGACCTTGAGTTGTTATTACATAGTAATACAAGTAGGCAGTAAATTGTGGATTGTGATTAATACTTGGAGTTGTCATTAAAAGATAATTATTTATACATTTTTTATTTTTTACTTAAATATGGGTCATTGTGAAACTATTTTTCAATTATATAGATTGGTTTCATTCTATCTTACATTGTTGGTAAATATTAGAGGTTATCCATGGATATATTACTCGAGATGATTATTATTGTGAAATACTCTTGTATTTTTGGATATATGTGTGTTTTAATATATGAAATAAGCTAATGCCTACAATTTGTATGATATGACTACTCAGTGCTTGTTATAATCCCCTACACATATGAAGGGGGGCTTGTGATATCACACACCAATAGATAATGAATTAGGAGTAGAATCATAGTGTTTAGTCTTGATATAGAGATATAAATTCCTATGGTGTCCTATGATAATGCTTGGAGATTGAGTAATGGTGATTATTGGGGTGGTATTCGGAGAAATTATATTAACATTTTGTGATATCATTTCTATGGCCTGGTATATAAATTTTTATGAAATAAAACATATATACATAAAGTAGGACAATCGTTACCTACATTTCATCTTATATAATTAATTCACATTTTTTTAGAAAAAAATGGTACATGGGTAATATAGGAATGATAATGTGGTTTCCATTTCATTTTTGAGCCTTCTTCCATGATATTGTCCACAAACCATTTTACATTGTGAATATTCTAGGATTCCTCCATATACATAGCGTGTGAGGATTACATGATAGGATCATGATGATTATCACCTAAGTGACATGGCCTTGGTGTAGGAAAATGTTTATTTTTTATTCCATCTATGTGAAAAAACTGTGATAGTTTGACCCATTGAAAATTGAGTAGACCAACCCCTAATTGTGTAGTAAAATGTTCTTATAAAAACTATGTAGAGGTTCTTTCCATAGTATATAATTATGATGAATGTATAATTAGATCACTTCATCAATTTCAATGACATTGGCCTCCATATATAGAGGGTTACCTAGATCCCTTGTTGTCTGAGTGCTGGATGGAGTCAATTTTCTAGTGTTCCACCTTGTTTGGAAACCTTTTTAGATGATGTTTATTCTGGAAGCTAGTATATTACATGGGTGATCAAGAGGATTGTGGAAACTAGTGTCAAAGATGAAATTTAATGTGACCCTTCTATTGGAAGAGTCTTAGTGTCTCTTCCATGAATATTGTTAATTCATCACTCTATAATTTATAATAATATTTCAGTTGATTAACTAAAACTATGAATAATGTTAGTGTCTGAATATGTGTGAAAGATTAATAACATCATTCAATACTCTTATATCATGTTTTTGTGAGTTTGAATTTTTTTTCCCTGGATTCTCAAGAATTCAATTTCTATAGATGTTCTAGAAATGGTTTTACCCTTTACTTTCTTACATCTGATAGAGTATTGGAGGGATCCCTGGTAGTAGACAAATTCTTGTTCATAGCATATCCTATAATCATAGTGGTCAGCATAAACAAAGTAGAAGAGATAAAAAAAGTATTCTTAATATAAAAGGATTGTGGTTAATGATGTAATAGGCTAACAAATACTTATTATCAAATACCAATATTAGACGAATTTTTATTCCATAGTGAATCAGATCATCCCATAGATAGGGGACACTACAATATTGAGGTTTGGGGTTATATCACACAGGACCACCTAACTCCTCATTCCATAGAGGATAGATATAAAATAAAAGGGATACTAATGTTACAGTAGGCATATGTGTAGGGACATCTATTGAGAGGAATTCATAGAAGTGGAACTAATAGGTTTTTAGTAGATGTTGAATTTTTTAGGAGATATCACTACCACAGTTTATGTATTCTATGTTAGGATTAGAGAGTTATATTTGAGGGTCCTAGAAAGTTTACAATAGTAAAATATTATGACACAAATTATCTTAATATTATTCAAGGTAAAATATACATCTTATCTACAAAATCGTTAGTTTTCATCGAAATAATTATAATCAATTAATTTATTTTTATATCCCCTATTTGAGAAATTGTGGTTCCATTTGATTTTCTAAAACAATACTTATGAATAGAAGAATATATTGAAAAATAAATCTAGGATAAAAATAATATATCAATTGTGTCATTTTGATTTAAAAGGAGAGAGTTTTTCTCACGATACATTTTCATAGATTAAGTGATACCCTATGATGTAATTCATGGTATAAAATGGCTTGTGACACTCCATGATCATATAGTTTTTGTTAAAATATATAATGTAATAAATGATGATAGAAAAGATGAAACTTTACATTATATGAGAGATGGAATTCCATTCATGGAAATCCCAGATGGTATACAAGTGGTGTTCACTGGTTTATCCTCAAGGTGATAGCATAACATTTAGAGAAATATATATTAATATATTTAAACGTAATATTACGTTGGAGGAATTTGTGTATGTATTAACCAAAGAGACAGTACGTTTATGTCACTATTTAGTAGATCAAATTATTTATTTATTATCACTAAGGGTCCACATTGATATCTATTAATGCTTTTATGACTAACCTAGTTGAGCTATGAGATTTGAGGATTCAGTTAGTAGATCCTCATATGAATGGATTCATTAGAAATAATTTTTCTAACGATGTATAATATGTATTATTTTCCAAGAATTAAACATACTTTTTAAGGTTATCTTTATATTTTATAAACCTAATAAATGTTTTCATCAAGAATATATATCTATTAAAGAGAATTAATTTACTATTTAATTAGCTATATGGGTAAACTATTTTTGAGGACTGACCATATTTCTTGATATCACATGCTTCATGTTTGAGAATTGGACATACAAAGTACGGATTTATAATTTCACTAAATTAATTATGACTACATGTTAGTTCCCATGAATATGACATACTCATTGATGGTTGTTATGGGGATTATAAAAACAATACTCAATCCTTTCATAGACTTATTTTTACTGTCATTCATTGATGGAATTATTATATAAATAGTATAAAAGGCTATTTATATATATAATTTTATTATGGTTATCGAAGTACTCTAGGAGAACTATCTATGGGGAATATCCCAAGGTATCAATTATAGTTTTGAGAGGAAAAAATTAACAGAAATATCATATTTGGGATGACGTAGTTGTGGAATCATCATTGACATGTGGAGGTGTTACCTAGGAGAAACAGACGTGCATTGAAGATGTGTGAATTTTTCTTGTATGGGTGGGCAATTAATTTAATTTTGTTCCAAAATTATGAATGGTTATATCACCATTATCAATATTTTGAAAAAATGGGATACCATTTCATTAATTGAGAAGTATATAATTTAAATTGATGATTTTCATCAGATATTTTCCAATGAACCTTTTATAAGACACGTTGGAATGTTAACCACATTTTTTGTGGGATTTTTGAAGATTCATTTTGTAATGTTCATATCGTGATTCCTCATCTTACAGGAGGAGATGAATGATCATCAGATACCATTAGGGTCTTGGAAGACAATCATGGTACTGGGGTGTAATTGGGATGGTATGTAAATGTATTTCATGATAACAATTACATTACTAGTTTGATATAATCATCTCATTATCAATAACCAGCCCATCAAGGCACTCTAGGCCGACAGAAGGTTATCCCACAACTACCCCATGTGTGCCTTTATTGGTTAGCGGAATATGAAAAGTTCTAAAAGGAATAAATAAAATGGGAGGTCTATTCCTATTTTACATATACAAATAATCCCAACCATCTTCATGAAGATGTGTTGAGTAATGATAAAAAATAATTTAACATATAAATGAAAAACGAATCATATAATAAACTCTGGGGATTTGAAAATATAAAGAGAGTATAATATGAAATTTAAAAAGGAAAAATATATTTCCAACAAAAATTTTAGGAAAATCCCATTAAATTTCGTGTAAATAAATAACCAAATATATTCTGTGGAAAATGATGATAGGGTGATATAAAATCTAATAGAATTATTCATGTCATTAAAATTAGGGCTTGTTAATTAGTATTTAAGAAAAATACCATAATGATAAGAAAAACCAAAATACTCTAAAAAATTACCAAATGATATTGAAAAGGGATCTTCATCCCCATATCCCAACTAAGAAGAATAACTATTATTATTGTTCCAAAAAGGTTCCATATCTGATGTCCAACATCTCACATATTTGTTCATAATAGTAATTTTTTGGAGTAACCAAACCTCAACACTTTTTCTCATAGTTTAGGGGGAACGATTTCATAGTTTAGGACTCACACCATAGTTCATTATGGGGTACTAATGAATCATTATAGAGATAATTCTAAGGTGAATTGGGGTGGGGGTACTTCATAGTTGGTAGAGTAAAAACTCCCTAGTACCTCATGGGGTACTAATAATTAAATAGAGGACCCACATCCCATTATTATATGGGTACTCCCCTCAGTGTATGGAAGACCCACACCCTATTGTGATAGGGGATGACTGGCTCCGTGAATGGAGTAATCATGCAATGTTACATATGGGGATTACCTTCTCTATTTTCAAAATAAGTATAGAGTAAATTTTCTATAATGTGACAAGGGAGTAAAATTTCCATGGATATAGGTATTTAAATAATTTAATATAAAATAATACCATATCTATCTAGAATAGTAATGAAGAGGGCCCACACAATGACTGATAGTGTAGTATCATCTAATTTATAAAAGACTTTCAAGATGATAAAAAAGAAGAGTACCATCACTATCTTAGTATGGAATGGGGTGGAATCTAATTATAATACAACATTACCATATAATATCCACACATAGAAGACCCACACAATGTTTTTGACTATGGAGTACCATATTGATCTAGATTAGGAATCTGGAGGCCCCACATGCTGATAGGATAGTAGAGTATATTCTCCATAGAGAGTGTTATCAAACAATGAATGGAGAGTGAACTACCACATCTATATCAATAAAAATGTGGTGGGCCAAAATGTTAATATGATATCATAATACCATCTCTATGGATGGTGGACTTGTACGCTGATACGATAGTGGTGTATTATTTATATTGTGATAAGGAATGTACAGATCATTCATGCTGATGTGATAGTGGTGTATTGTATCCATGGATATAGAACCCATATAGAAATGAAATAGTGGTATAAAAACTCTATCTCAAAATTTAATGTGGAGGAACCATGAAAATATTTGACAGTGTAGGATGGTCTCCGTGAATAGGGGACCTATATGTTGTTAAGAGAATGGAGTACCATCTCTATTTAATATATATATTGATCCCTCTAGATCTCTTCCATCAAAATTAATTTCATGAAGATGTTTCATAATTTTATTATATTTCATAATATTTTAAAACCCTTTAAAAAGTATACCATTATGTTATACATGGGAACATCTATAGAGAGTAAAATCATGGTCCAAAATCTAATTCGAAATAAAGAATATAAAAGTTGCAGAAGATTCACCAGATGTACCTGAAATGGAAGGGGTTCGAAGTGTATGTTGCCTTAATACTCTTCCTATTTGATTCATCTCCAGCATAAAACATGTTTAACCTATAGTAATACAAGGTTTGTAAGTGTAATATATGTTGTGTCTCAACTAAAATCTCCAAAAACACACAAGGGTCATCATATGTCTAATTGGATAAAAAATAAATCCATCCATATGTCTTAGCAAACAGACATGAATGGCAAAATGGATTTGACTAATTTGGTCCTCATTAAAAAAGTTATTATGATATAATATTCCAATAAATGAACCAAAAACCTAGTGAAAATATTTATTTCACCACACAATGGGATGAAAATGTTTTGTGGGCCGAACTATGAGTTTGAATTGAATAGTAGATACTAGTTATAAAACATCGCATATCAATATAAATGTAACATTGGATCATACAGTTTTCCATTTTTACCCCATATAAAAGTGTTGCCAAAAATAAATGATTCCATATTAATAATATTTTAATTAGGAGGTTCATGGACACAAGCCATGAGTGAAGAAAAGGTAGAAATTAATGGCCTTTAAAAGAATATCTCGATACTAAAATCATAATTCTATTGAAGTATTTCTATTCTAGTTTCTCTATTAAATTATATAACTAAGACATCATTTCATTACATAGAATAATAATAATAAAATTTATATTATTAATTTTTTAATCAAAATTGAAGCATAATTGGTTTCACGTAGGATTCCTCCTCTTTTTCTCCCATGCATGCACCTAAACATTATTTACTCCTCAATTTTTATGTTTTTTCTCATTTATTCTTATCATTAAAATTAAGGCTACATCTTAAATAATCACCCCCAATTTCATTTTAGGCCTATAACATATCCCGATTTTTTTGTTTTAAAAAATTTTTAATTTAAAAATACATTTTTAATTCATGTAAATGATTAATGGAATTTTTTATTATATAAAAACAATTTCATTTAATTAAGCATATAAATTTTTTAAATGCACTCATTATTATTAAAAAAATAACTACTACATTGTTGGCCATATATGACTACGACTTTGAATATCCAAGGCTTGCCACCATTACGTCCACACTTCACAACCTCTTTCATGAGGCCAAATTCAAGCATTCCTCTCTTAACTGATCTCATTAGGCCACACATCATTTCTATACATAAATCAAGAAAACTAGGAGAATTGATCCAATCGTGAACCAACTCAACTCAACTTTAATTCTCAACACACGTTGATGAATTCCTTGATTACGAACTCGCACTCGTGTTGCCAATATAATTTCATAAAAAACAGCTTCCCACTAATTCATAAATATATCAACATACTATAAATTTCTGTGTGTTTAATGTTATTACAACTAATTAGAGGGTTCAAAAACTTTCAAACCCGCACCAAAGAAGTCATGTTGTGGACCCATTGGCCAATATAGTAGAACATGACCAATAGAGATGTGAAAGGCACAACAAAAAAATTTGTTATCATTTTTGTCCTATTTATCTTGAACATAAATAATATATCTTCTATATTTGTAGTGATAACATGAACCAAAAAATTATAAAGAATATTAAATAATTTTAATATATCAATGAGGATCATGTGATGTATATATAATTATATATTCAAGAGTAGTCAAATATTTTATCTAATTTGGATGAAAGTACAATTAACGAGTCCTACCACTATTATAGATATATCATCCTAGAATAATGCATCATCTAGTGATGATCATTATGATTTATCTTCGTATATTTCTCATCTCATTGTTATCCAATATTGGATCATACTTCATATTAATATGTTGATCTGACAACACTGAATTCAATACTATTAATCTTAGAACAAACCTGGATTATGCGATAGACCCATAATTTTTGTCATCCTAAAATGGTGTTTATAAAATTCATTAATGTGGTCATTTAATTAAAAAAAAGTTTTTTTAAATTAAACGTACCATACAAAAGATGTCTTGTTCAAACGTCCCATGCCAATGAACATTATATTTCTTCTTAGTTAAACCCCATACACCTAATCCCAAAATGGTTTCATATTTCTAAAATGACAAGTCATTTATGAGTAATTCTATTTTTCTAGGGAAAATAAATGTTCATGATATAAAATATATTTAATATTTTAATAAAAATAATTTTGAGCTCTCAAACCAAGGAATCACATGTCTTCTTAGTTTTTAGATCCAGAAATATTACTATAAATATTACATAGAATTACAAAGAAAAAAATAATCTCTATATAATTCAAATTTTCAAATAGTTTCATATTATAAAGGCACAAAATAATGAAAAAGGGATGTATGGTGAGCATGCATGTAGATATCCCACTAAAATGATGGTTTATTATGCTCCCAACAAACCCACCCCATAGAAAACATGTGACCATGAAGGGATTCTCTCTTTCTGTTATAAATTCCACCAACTCCATCAAAAATTGATACTTCAATATCGCGATCCATTATACCTATTATGGTATCATACAACAATTTGAGCACATTACACCGAAGTATTTGCATCAGTAGAAATCCATGAACCTAATGTAACTATAATGAGGTAAAATTATTTATCTATTCACTCAACTATAGCTAATAGAAAACCTTATTGTGAGCATCTTCTTCCACGACCACACCTTGGGTGTTCCTAAATCTCATTACACCTTAACCTCTATAGGGTCCACTTTCACTGCCATATATGATATGAAATATCCCATTAATTAGGCCATATCATCTAGAACTAAATCCATGAGATCTTTTATATGATTAGAACTGCAAGATCTGGTCTAGAATAATCCTCCCACAAATCACATGCTCCAAATATGATGTTGAGGATGTGATGATACAATCACCAAAGACTATAAAGGATCCACCTATGAAAAGTTAATGATCTATCTCATCTATATTTTGAACTCTATTTGTGGTTTTAAAATGCCAAATTCTATAAAAATAGAACTCAAATTAACCACAATGACTATATGAAGACATTCTTGGTACATCCACCAATCAAACATGTTTCTGGTGTTACCACATCCATTATTTCAAACAATGAGATCCACTTAACCTCCATTAACAAGTTAAAGAGGTTAGTTATACTTAATGGTGGATAATACTTATAAATATCCATGAGGATCGAGTCAATCTAATCGATACATGACCCCAAGCTTCTATAGCTACAAGAGTTCATTCGATATAATAACATATATATTATGTCATCATTGTTGAATTACCATCACAAAAAAAAACTCCCCATGGAGAGGAAATTGCGGCACAATCCCAAGACTGGTTACCTTATACACCCCCCCCCCCACCAACACATATTACTAACGACTCATAATATCTAATACTCAAAGGATAAAATTTTCCAATATATTAGGAAGCTTCAATAAGATCCTTTGAATGAGCTTATCCTATCCTTCCTGGGGATCACCCATAAATAAAATAGAAAAATCCATCCAAAAAAACATAAAAACTACTATTTTTGCTGGTATAAATCATCTAATCATGGTGGGTAAATCACATCCTATATAAGGGAAAATATTATAGGTTTTCACTTCCTTTGTGGAAAGTTTTCATTCAAGAATCTCCCTCTCTTCATAGTGTCAGGTCAAATTTTTTTCCGAAATAGGTGCTCACATATCCTCATTTCTATATCCTATATAACTAGGTTTACAAAAAATGTCCCCTACTAGATTCTCTATGTCCCTAACATGTTCTACCTCAAGAGAAATGGGGTTTGTGACTCTGTTTCATAACTATCGTTAGATCAGTGTAGACATATATCATACCTCAAATGACACATGAGGATACTAATGTACAAAAAATTACATCAGGAAGCTATCATTTCCCTATCCCAATTAATAAAAACAAACAGAGGTCCCTCTCACACCATATATCATCAAAAAGAAAAAAAAACAAAAAAAAACAAAGGAACTCATCCACCAAACCTTGACACTATCCTGTTTGGAACGACACTGACTCACCCACATGGTTTTAGATCGTGTTTCGAAACATGTCTATGTGGTTCAAATATGTATATTAATTTCATGTATAAATCAATTCCAATCATCACTAGAAAATGCTTCTACTAACACCCCATGTCTCCCTGAAAAAGTATCATGGTAAGGTCCACATTCAGTAGGGGTCCAATACTACTGGGATATTCACACCTCAGGATAAAACCCATCCGAAACTACATGAGGAGGGGTTCCTTAAATTCTTAAATCATAGGTGATATATTTCCATGAACCATGGGATTCTCACTCAACGAAATGTGAATAAACATTTGGTATATGTAGATTCAAATAATGCTCTATGGGGAAGATTAGTGACGAACAAGACCATATGATCAGTCAAGGTCTTCATATGATAGAAAACTAAACCACTACCTCATATGAAACCCCTATCAAATGAGGTTCTACATCATCATCAATCACCAATGGTATCCATCCCTCAAACACATGTAACATGTTATGCATGCACATATAATCATTCTAACATATGCGAGTTGTTAAATACTAAACATGATGATTATCATCTTCCAAATCTCAATAAGGATCCATGAACTACTAAAGAGTAGGTACCACTTAGTGGTGTCATATTGTAGATAACTACCGAATATTGGGTCAATAATATAAGGAATCACCACTCAACCTACCATCTCCACAGCATTGTCTACAATATGATTTTGTTGTCATTATGGAATCATAATACAATTTATCAATTCCTACCATAGTCAAAAATCATATCTTGGGATATGAGTGAAGAAGGAATGTCAATTTACTCATCAAATATGATTCATTTGACATTGATCTCTACAATCTATTTCTTAGTTTACATAGACAACTAGTAGGTAGACAGAGTCCCAGTGCATGGATACATCATCATCTGCAAAACAAACTGGGTATCCTAATTTTAAAGAAACACTTGAGACACATTGAAACCATTTCCCTAATTCTGAACCAAATCAAAATCACTTGTATAACTCCAATCTCTTAACTGAGTATTAATTTTTTCCCCAAACCTAGGTATTTCCATAACCCTTCAGATCTAGTATTCCCTCTAAAACCGACCATGCATGACCTCACCCAGTATGGTCTGGTTGACAAAGTGATGGTTGTGAAAAAAATAACCCCACGCACCCATCCATAGTCCTTAGGATAGAAAAAACAGAATAATGAAAAACTAAAATTAGATTCCCATTCTTAATTTAACAATAGGAACATACCCAATGATCTTTATGCCATTATATAGAGTAATAATAATAAAAACTGTCACATATCAAGAAAGAAATCGGCATTTAATTACTTCTATTTAATAAAAAATAATACGGTAGTAAAATAAGAAAAGTAAAATTTAAAAATATATTACCATCCATAAATGAGTCCTAACATTAATATAACTTGAAATTTAAATTCTAGGGCATTGTGCCTCAGATCCCCAAGACTCAACCACCATAAATATTAAAATGCACCTGGGTATCCCAATTCTCCTCAGAAATCACCACCGACATATCCATCATCTTCATGAGACACAAAACTTGTGGGAAAATATTATTCATTGGTATGTATATATATAATCATCAGGATACCTCAAAAACAATTTATGGTGTACTATAATACCTTTAATAGGTAGTCATCTCACAACAATAATGGTTTGAGATTTAGTATTTGAGATAACCACCGTAATTATCATCAATATATATATTTTTTTCTATAATAACTCAAATGATTTATAAATACAATCTACATATGCATTGAATAGTTACTTACATTTATTATTCTTTTAGTTCTAAAACATAATCATCTTTGATGTCTAGTATATCACGTGTTAGTCCCAATATGTAACTTTGTGGAGGAACCACACCTCACCTCTGGGATTCATTGTCATGGGGGAACAATCTCCAAGTATAGAAACCACAAATTGGTGTGTCAAAGTATAAGACCCAAAAACTACAGTTTCAGAGTTGGTACGACATTGTAGGTAGAGAAACCACAACCTAGTACATTAGGGAGTACTACAAAATTAGTAAAGGACAAGATCCCTTATGTGCTAGGGGGTACCACTAATTAGGTAGTGGCCCCCCAACCTGGTGCATTTGGGGGGTACCACACAATTGGTATAGGATACACTCCCAACTGTGTCAGAAAAATCTCTAAATGTTGATGGAGGAATCACTCCCAATCATGATTGGGGTACTCCGCCTAGGGTAATTAATAATCATGACCTGGGGCGATATGGGATTAAAATCTACATAGATATAAGACATTCACCCTTGTCTGCTAGGAGGACACATCCCTATAGAAACAATTATTATGGAAGGATACTTATATAATTTAATATGTGAGTATTATATACAGGGATAGACCACTCATAAACTTATGAAATAGTTGATTACCATCTCTATATCAATGAAGAATGTGGAGGAACTACATGATCACACCATAGAGTATGACTGTCTGCAATTATAGAGGAAATATATGATAATATGATTACAGAGTATCATATCTATCTGAATAAAGAATTTAGTGGAATTACACCCTGATACAAAAGTGTATAATCATGTCCATGGATCAAGGAATCCCATGATAATACAACAGTGAAGTGTAATCTCTATATCGATAAGGAATGTGGATGACCCGCCTGGTGATCTATCATTATCGCATCATCACCGTTGATAGAAAACCTACACATTAATACAATAGTGGTGTTCCATAAATATATTGATAAGGAATGTGAGGTAAAAAATAGCTTAAAGAACATCAAAGTATCATCTCCAAGGATAGGGGACTCGTCTGCTGATATGATAATGAAGTTATATCTGAATATTAATAATGAATGTATATGACCCAAATCACTGAAAAATAGTTGAGTACTATATCAATGAATAGAGGACCAACATATTTATATGAAATAATCATTACATATTTATCCCAATAAATAATATTGACGAACCCCACACTAATATGATAATGGTGTACCATCTCCATTGACAATTGGCCCACATGCTGATACAGAAATTGATTGATGTCTCCTTCTAAACTCTGTAATGATCCATATTCAATCACATACCTCATCAATCCTTAGATAATGAAAAATGAATCTTGAAACATCTCACATAAAATCTCAAAACACACCTTGATGGATATCGTCACATTCTATTTAGAAAGACACTCGGGATAGGCTACTCACGTGTCAAAATATATGTCAATATGAAGTAAATACAAGAGGTATATGATTATGAAGATGTAATTTGTGTATAAGGGGTATACACATCATGTTTTTCTACTCCTCTTCCTATAAATGTTTACTCAAATAAAAAAATTACCGGATAATTAGTAGTACATGGATGGTAAGAGTAATATATGAAATATCTCAGCCAAAACCCAACAAACACATGTGGCTCATCATTGATCTAATGGGATAAAACATAAACCACTAATATTTCATAAAAAATTTCATGAATATCTAAACAGATTAAACTATTGTGATGTTTTAGAAAATTTATTGGGATATTCTATTTACATTCACAAATAAAAACCCAGATAAAAAAAGAATTTCACCACATTATGCTCGAATGACATTTCCTGGGATAATACATTAGTCTGAATTAATTATAAAATATAGTTCTTTTAAAGTATTCCTCTATATCAACATCTATATTAATTATATGATTCCTCATTTTTACCCCATATGAAGATTTTACGATAGATATAACATCTGAAAATAATAATAATAATAATTTATTGGGTGTTTCATGGAACCAAGAAACTATTTCGAAAAAGGTATCCCTCGATGTTCTTAAAATGACCATCTGAATACTACAATCACAATTCCAGGGATGAAATTCATAAATGACAAATCAATTAGAATATATAATTAATACAACACTTGATAACCCTAAATAATAATAATAATAATATTTTTATTTTTTAAAACTTACTTCCAAGAGATTTGGTTTCATGCATAGTTACTTCTATTTTATCTCACGTACAATTAAAACCATTGTTTACTATTTTCATTTTCTATTTAATTAATTTATCATTTATAAATATAGTTATAATGATTATAACACAACTTAACTATTCTACCAAATTTTTCTTTCTTTATGATGACATCTCAATGTGCTCTTTTTTGAATATTGTTTTTTATTATTATTTGAAATATATATTAATTTATATAAATCCGTAATAATTTTTTTATTATATTATGACTAGTTAAATATAATAACCATAAATATTTTTAAAAAATTAATTATTATTTTCATAAATAATAGTAACACCATCACCATTTTCTATGTCTAACCACATCATCAGATATATAATTCGGACTAAAATCATGTACTCACTAAAAAAATTCTATCATGAGACCCCATTTATAGCTTCATCAATGAGTAGATCAGTTTGGAGAACACATCATCACTATTCATTAACTAAAAAAATGTTGATCAATAATTCGATCTCAAAACAACTCTGATCACACTAAATTCACATCACACATAGATCAAATCATTTATCATGAACACTCACACTTTGTACCAATATGATCAATTTATAAATCATAATCAATATAATTCATCAATCCATCCACAAACTATTAATCCACATACTGTTCATGCTATCAAAATGAATCTAGGGGTGTGACCACACTCAAACATGCCCTAAATAAGTCAAACCATTGCCTTGCTGACTAACGATGAAGAAAATGATCACCATAAAGGGTACACGAATGATAAAAATTTAATTTTTTTATAAGAATTCATTCTAGGAAAATGATAATATATTAGTAATATCCTTAGTGATAACATGACACAAAAAATAATGAAAATACTTAATGAAATTCATTCCATCTATGGGGTTAATGCATTGGACCTAAAATCACATAATCAAAAGAATATGATCATCCATAAATCAATGAAATAATCAAAAGGGTTGAAACCCACAATTGAAGCATCCTATTATGATAATGGATTGATCTTTGGTGAATAACTCTTCCCCTATAGATGAAGGTGATGATCTTGCTGCGTACATGTTATTTCCATGATTATCCTCAACTCAATCATTGTTCATTGTTCAAATTTGATCCACTAATGATGAAAAATATCATCATGCTATTAAATAAACGACAATTTATGTATATAGTTCATTGAAAATTGTGATATGTTTTTATTTATAATGGGTATTAATTAAGACATTAAATAAAAAAAATAACTTATTTTTTAATTGTAATTAAAAGTAACAGAAAAAGGCTGCCCGATCTGAACATCATGTGTTGACCAAAATTTTGTTTGGCCATGGGTAAATCCAATCCTCCAAATTCAATAGAGATCTAAGATTTCAGATATGGGACTATATTTAGGATATATTCCACTTTTTCCCGAAAATTTCTCAAATGATATAAAATTTGTTAAATGTTTTTATGAAATTAATATTCAGATCATCAGGCCTCAAAATCATATTCAGTTCCAACATCGAAATCTTTTAATATTGCTAGGAATATTCAATATTCATAAGAGGAATACCCAGAGTCTCTACACTTTTCACTATGATAATGAAACAACTCACTATGTCTGCCAGCACCAATAACATCCTGGAGAAGAATTTAAATGAAAGCCTATGAAACATGTTAATGAAACATATTTCAAATATTCATGTATTTTACTTGGTAATTGTAAAGACCCGTAAAATTCAAGGGAAATTTTTTCTTAATTTTCTTTGGAATTTTACAAGAGTGCGGTTTCAGACGGCACCTGATTCCGAGGCCCGGTGTGCCCGGAATCAATTTCTGAAGTTTGGCTCGGGTACGTTCAGTGAACGAACGAGCGGGAATTTCTAACTTTTGAACCGGTGCTGGGAATCGAATTCCGAGGGCACCGATGGAACCGTGGCACCGGTAAACGCTTAGGAACTCCTGTTCTGGAGTTGCGTTCATAAAAGTATTGATAATAAAAATTGTGGATGTTTACTTTGTAATTACACTACAATTTTTATTATTTTACTCTAAGTGTTATCTCTTGTTGGAAGTTGGGTAACCACCCAACCTCCCTTGGGAGGTTATGAGGGTGGTGGGGCCCACACGAACCCCACCTCTTCATATTCTCTAAAACCCCTCAACTCCCACACATGTTATGATATCTTAAGTTATAACTTAGACTTAAATAAGGTGAGTTGTGTGTGTCTTTTGAATTTCAAACTCTTGAAATTCTAGTGTGTTGTTGTGTTAATAAAATAAGATAGTCTTATTTTATTTTTGTGTTTTAGTTTTGTCTCCTTGAGAGAGTTGGGAATGTTCTTCTTGTTTCTTCATCTTCTTCAACCTCGACGAAGAACACGAAGAACGCCGTTCTTCAACGAAGAACTTCTTCGCCGAAGAACACGGTCCTTCCGCGACACCGTATCCGTGACGTGACGTTCTTCTTCTGCGTCATCTCTTCCGCAACGGTTTTCCGCGACGAACGCCATCGATGACGACTCTTCCTCCGACGTCAAAGGAATCGAAACCGATATTCCATGACTACGTCAACATGCGACTATCGAGGTAGGGGTTTACTACAATATGATTATCACTTTCCATGTTTTCCCCTTCTAGATCTATTGTGGAATTGGGAAAAGTGATGATGAGGATTGTAGGGGTTGTTGTTTTGTTTATTTATTTATCCTTGTTAGTGGTTCATGCATGATTAGAGTAAGGATTTTATAAAAGTGTTATTGTTTAACGTGAGGGGGCCGGACCGCATGAACACGGTCGAACCCCCTCCATCATTCTTGTTGAATTACCTTTCGGGTGGAAACAAGGTGGCGTGGTGCCGTCGCACCACGCGGTTAATCGTGCGTTTATATTACGCGACGCCGTCGCGCGCGCTCCATGGAAGAATCATCAAGAATGCGACGCCGTCGCGCCGCGTCAAGAGAATCAAGGTGCGGCGGAGGGGCGCGGTGTCGTCGCACCGCGCCGGATGACGAACACCGCGGCCGGTTCCGGGCCGCGGCGGAATGACAAGACCGGCGGCTGGGCCGCCGGCGTCGGAAGCCGAAGAGGGGATGAGATTTTCCGGTCCCGTTGGAGAAAACCGGCCGGCCAGCTGGCCGGCCGGATTGTCATAAACCGGGGGAAATTAATCCCCCGGCCAGCACACAAAACCCCCCTCTTTATGAGGGGGGCGGTTCCTTTGAGGGGGGGGGGGGGGGGGGGGGGGGCAGGCGGCCCCCCCGTTTCCTGCCAATCAAGCCCCCCACGTGGGGGGGGGGGGGGGGGTTGCAAACAGGCGCGGCTAAAAAGCCGCACCGTCTTCAAATCAAGCGGGGGCTTGATTGCCCCCCACGCTGCCTCCGTGCGGCGCCAGGCCGCCGGCCGGCCGGCCGGCCGGGCCGGGTCGGACCCGGGTCGGGTCTACCCGGTTCCGGCCAACCCAGGGGGGGTCGGGCCGGGTCGGCCCGGACCCGGACCCCCCGTTTCGAATCAGTTTCGGTCTTTTGGCCATAACATGATCCACGGACCTCCGATTGACGAACCGTCTGCGGCAACGCGATCCTTGGATCGAGACGGTCATTTCGGTATATTGCACTCAAGGTTTCGGATTACTTTGTGTTCGGCCGGGTTGGTTCGTTCATGAAACCAACCGGGCCTTCGGAGCGGAAACGCTCATATCTTGAGCTACAGACGTCCGATTAACGTGCCATCAGCTTTGTTGTGTTCTTAATAGTGAGACGGATCTTTTGGCATACTCTGCCCGAGGTTTGGACGCATGTGGAGTACGGTCGGGTTGGTTTTGATTTAAAAACCAACCGGGCCCCAGGGACGAAAATGCCAATAACTCTCAGACCGGGCGTCCGATCGACGCACCGTCTGTTGCGTTGAGTTCCTTTTGAAGATACGGAACTTTTGGCATCCTTCGACCGAGTTTTGGATACAGTTGGTAGTGGCCGGGTTGGATCGCACACGAAATCCAACCAGGCCCCTGGAACAGGAAAGCTGATATCTTTCAGACAGGACGTCCGTTTGACGAACCGTCAGCGGCGTTGGTGATTACGTTGAGTAACGGTACCTTTGAGTATACCCTATGGGAGTTCAGGGTACTGTTGAGATACGGCCGGGATTGGTTCGCACATGAAACCAACCGGGCCCCTGGGACGAAAAGGCTAATAACTCACAGACCGGGCGTCCGATCGACGTGTCGTCTGTTGCGTTGAGACCCCTGTGACGAGACGGTCCTTTGAGATACTTCTTTGCGGGACTTTGTGATACTTGTAGTATCGACCAGTAGCTCGTGGAGCGGACCCTCCCGGAGACGAGCGTGTGGAGTACGAAGACCGTGTAGCCGGCTGAGACCTGATGACTGTTTGACCGATTCGACTTGGAGTGAGTCGACTAGCCCAGTGGACGGAGCGCCCGGTATTTGGCGGCAGACCCACGGCGGACGGAGCGCCTGATAGTTGGCAGCAAACCCGCGGTACTCGACAGGAGGAGTACCTCAGTAGGCTATTTGGGTGAGCGCCCGGTATTTGGCAGCAGACCCTCAGCGGACGGAGCGCCCGGTAGTTGGCAGCAGACCCGCGGTACTCGACAGGAGGAGTACTTCAGCAGTCTTAGGTTAGTGAGCAGTACCTCTGAGTCGTGACAGGACCACTGTACACTCCAGAGACAGAGCTCTTCAGCAGTTACGGTTTCGATAATGAAAATCCTGGTTTGAGCTGAGACTTTTGACCCTTGTGTTTCCTCATGATTGAGATGGGTCACTTGCTAACTTTGGTATATGTATGGGCATATACCCGGGTAGTGGTTATCCGTTGATTTCACAATCCTTGTGTTTCCTCATGATTGAGATGGGTTACTTGATAACTCAGGTATATGTATGGGCATATACCTAAGTAGAGGTTATCTATTGAGATCTTCTTTGTGGTTATCCTTGTTGGTTCAGTGAGACCTTGAAGGTCTCGGGGTCCCTACTGAGTATCGTTATACTCACCCCTGCACGGGTTATGCCCGCACCTCGTTGTGTTGGTTGCAGACGACGGGCAGTGCTGACATAGGCTGAGTGTACGAGGACTGGACGGTACCTGGAGGTGGACTATGCGAAGAGATGGTACCCGGAGGAGGATCTCACGACGAGACGGTACCCAGAGGTGGACGTGACGACGAGGCGGTGCCCGGAGGTGGACTGCTGGGCGAGACATACTCGGAGCGGACGGCGGGACCTGAGGAGCAGAGGAGCTATATGTACCCATCCTTTAGGTGGGATTTCCAGTGGATAGCTCGGCGCAGCAGCTTTACTTTTCAGTTGTTGTTTTCCCTTTCGAGTTGTACTTTACAGTTGGGCTTGTATTTCCGGACCCTTTTTACTTTCCGCACTTACTGTTGTACTCAGTTTTTACTTAGTGTTTACTTCTTCCGCTTGTACTCCGTGTGATTGTTTACTTTACAAATGCAATGCCTTCCCTTTTTGCCGGGATTTACGCCTTGGTGCTAGTCGCCAGCCCCTGGCCTATGGAAGGCGGGCTTTGGGTAGTCACGGCACGGTCCCCGAGGATGGGTCGTGACAGTAATTATATCATTACAAGGCCCAAAATTCAAATATTTGTTGTAGAACAAATTTTAGAAGGATTTTAAGACACAATTGTGGATGATAATTGGCATTTTCACCCAAATAGTACACAAGAACATCCTAAAAACGCATGTCCTTAAAGATATAAAACAATCATGAATGTTGAACATTAGATGATTCATTAAGGATAATATACATATGGTGTTTCATACATTAACATATATCACTCCACCAAAGTTATTTCACCATACGATTCCTTGTGTGGGAAACGCTATAGGTAACCAATTTTTAATTCACAGGTCCAATAGATAGTAATTATGGGTCCTAAATTGATGTAATTGTTGAAATGGATTGTATAGTTAATCCAACACTTGGTGAACCTTATTCATGCTCAATTCCATCACATTTTTTAGTAGTTTTTTATTTCATTGGAAAAAGTACTAATGATGGGGAATGTTTAGTGACTATATTTTTTATTTAGACCCTTTGAAAATTATGTACAAAAAATTTCTAGAAAATATAATGTGTTGGCTTAGTGTTTTGGTCCCCATAGAGCTCTAATATATTTATATTAAAATTATTAATAATACTAAATCACATGACTTAATAATTATTTAAATAATGAATTTACACTTTAATATATTCTTAATTGGAGTCATGGTGTCCCTCATATTATTTATAGAATAGATTTTTAACTATTAATGATAAAAAATTATTTTAAATTGAACCTATACTCAATTTCGATTCCTAAGTGGATAAAAAAGGAATTAAATTAATATAATTATAGAATAAATTTAACTATTAAATTAGACATCAAACCTATGAACTCTATATATAATTCCAATTATATAAATTCTCCAAAGTTATCCTCACAACCATTTGAAAATGAATGTCTGGGAGAGCCTTTATATTGAATTTCCTCATGGGTGGATGATGACTATTCATGAATTAGTGATCATAATAGTCAACAAATACCATCATTTACTAAAAATATATATTCCTAGTCAAACATAAATGTTAAATTGTGTTTGGGAAAAAATTCCTCCAGGCAAGGTTTCACCATTATTGGGATTCCTGTGTTAGTATACAAGGAATAATTCTGTGGTGAAATTTTTAGTTCTAGAGAAGTTTTTGAAAATCCACATTAACAATCAACCATGAAAGATGAATGGATGATGTGGAGGTGGTACAAAATAACAAATACAAGGTGGTTCCATTTTCTAATGTTTTCCAAAATTTCAGGGTCCAAAATTTAGAGTTTGGTGAGCATCGTGAAATGTGGATATCCTTGAAGAACTCATCCAACTATGGAAAAGGTGTGAATTTTGCAATGATATGCATCATGGATTGGATTTTGCAAAGACCTGAAAAATTTTAGCGGTGATTCTTCATGATTACGACAAGCTCCGTGAATGAAAGCATTGAAGAGCATTGTGAAGGTGAAGGGAATTGTGAGTGGATCCATGCTGTGAAGGCGCCAAGGTACTGACATACTGCTCTGTAATTATAACAAGATCAATTATCATAACATGTTTGTGGTTATATGTGAAATAGAGTGAATTTATGTAGATATTTCAAAGAATCATGATTTGAGATGAAATGGTGCTGACTTCTCATGGATGGTTTATGTGTCAGAGGAATCGCCAATAAATAGGCCTTAACCCCTCGAGTTATGCAGTAATTTTTCGAAGAAAATGATTTTCTCTCGAATCAAGAAGGTGTTTTTCAAAGGTAGTGTGCTTCGTGAAAGGAATGATCTTCGCTGCTGCTAATCTATCTCTATGAAATAGGCGTGCTCCGCATTAGGTTGTTCACCTTCGCGAAAGAAGTCTCTATGCGATGACTTGAGCTCCACATCCTCCTGAGCTATATAAAGGTGTGAACTTCGTGAAAATGGAGAAGTGTCACTAAGGCTTGGTTGTTCTTTGAATAATTTGGAGCTTCACAAAGTAGGGCGCATTGCGAAGGTAATTTTCAAAGGTTATTGCCCAGTGGTGAGGGGAAAAGTGGTATTCATCATTGGATGAAATTTGGACTTCAATAGATCTTATACTTATAGTGGAGGATTCATTAATTAGTGGTAATAAAGAGACTTATAGGTCTATAAACAATGACTGAATCTTTTGAAGAAGCAATGAGATCACTTCAGTTGAGAGAGCAGTGGGTTCTCAAATTCTCAGTGGTTTTAAACTAGAAGGGATAGTGAGTCCGCATAGCACATGTAAATAGCAGTGCGCTTATAGTGGAATTTGTATATCAGCTCACTACATGTTCATTCTCTTTAGATGTAGCCCTTTAATGTTGAACCAAGTAAAAATTGATTTGTCATGTGCATGTATTAAGGTTTTTTCATAATCAACATAGGGAAAGAGGGAGAAGAGTGATTTGTCTAACATCAAAACAAGATCAAATGGGCCAGTTGTTTTATTCTGTCGAACACTGATTAACCCCCCCCCCCAGGGTATCTAGCCTAGTGGACCTAATAAATTTGGTAGTTATTTTATAGGTATTTAACAATATTATCCTGCAATTTAAATTTTGGATTACTTATTTTTGATATAAATCCCTAATTGAAATTTCAAAACCCATATTAATTTCCATTTTTATCCTATTATTTGTGAAATCATTGGCCATAAAACATAATATAAATATTGTTTTCCAAAAAAATATTTCACATAGATATTCATTTTTGACATATTATCATCACTATTGTTCAATTTTATATTTGATATATTTCTCCCACCCTAAAATAATGAGTTCATCATATGACATGATTTGGTCCCTGATTCAAAAACAATATTGATAAGATTCGTACCATGATCAATCCTTGATAAAAAAAATTATTCATTGTTTTTATTGATTATGAATAACTACATGTTTATATAATATTATCAAATTATACATATTACAATGATAGTATCTTGGTAATGTATATTAATGAAGAGGCCTGCTCAATAAATAGATGAGTTGACAATAGTTCACTATTCTGATAAAAAGAGGCATGATTGTAGTTGAGAGAATCAAATTTATCTAATTAAACATGATTGTTTAGATTTATAACTCTAATCCTATGGAAAGTGGTAGAAACAATAATTCTTTTATGACATGTAGAGAATCTATAGAATTATTTATTAGAAGTTGTGATTTTGAAGAACACGCACCATGTTCTATAAGAGATAAAATACTTGAGTTACAAACTAAGTTAGTATCACATGGTTCTATAGCTATAGCTATATTTCATTAGATAGTTGAGATTTATCGTGTTATTTATATTAAGAACACAGTCAATGATCTGGAGTATATAAGACACTATGTATGCCCATGTTAATCCCTAGGCTCCCCCAATATAACATGTATGTATATGTGAGGCACACACTGATTGATGAACCCAAACCAACATGAAATTTTTTCACATTAGATAGACATTATATTTGGTTCTTTATATTCAATTTGAGTCTACAGTATATTATAGAATAATTACATACGTTCTTTATTTTTTTTTCAAATAAAACAAGGAGTTCAATTTTTGTGTCCTATATGCTTACCTTCATGCCATTGTTTAAATTTAACTTCTATCTAGAATTTCATTGTGGTATTATTTAGTGAATAAATAAAACAGATTTTTGGATAAGTGAATATGATAGATGATATCAACATTTATGAAATTATTATTGGAATTCATTCACTCTTATTGAGTGTTATCTCACCATGACATGAATATTTTTTCATGGAGATGTTTTCATTTACCATCCTTTTGAATGGTTGTAAATAACAACAAAGTGATTAGTGTATGATATACACTATTTATAGATAAAATAGGGTTAGTATCCCCATGACTATAATGTGTTGTGAGAATAACTATATGTAGCTTTGGTATCCCTAATAAAAAAAGATTATGCATGTCATGTAACCCTCATCTGGGGATCAGAACCACCTACACATGTCTGAGCATTAGATCATACACATGATGAATAGAGTCGTAATGTAGGATGATAGCCCAGATCACATTATGGGTTTTCCAAATATTTTGAATCATGGTATTATTATGAAGGATAAGACCACATTTTTTAGGCTTCATTATCCACTATGAGCATATTTGGGTTCTTCTTGTATCGTTCTCATTATTTTATTTTATTGATAACACTCTTACTGAATAATATTTTTTTAATTCTTGGGTGTCCATATGGGATTGTATACAATCCACCATACTTGATATCTTCCTAAAAATTTCTTTTATTATGATTATGAATTAATATTTAATTGGTTTCTATGTATTTCAGGTTTGGGTGGAGCATTATAGTATGAAGTGGTGGTATTAGATGGATTTTGGATTCTCTAATGAGCCTTCATAAAGAGAAAATGAAGGTTTCAATTTATATATTTTAATTTTAACTAGGTTTATGGGATTTTATTTTTCCCTATTATAATTTAAATAATTAAAATTGTACTCTCTTGTTATAAATTATTGGTTATTAGTGAATATATAATTAAAATAGATTATTATTCTATGTCTCTTCTGTAACAATGGAAATGAGTTAATATTTTTAAGTACATTTGGGAAATACCTCCTTTTTGGTGCCATGCCTTCTCAATTTTAGTCATTAACATATATCCACCTAAATAAAGGTTTCGTGTGGAGCTCTAATATTATCGTCATTTGGGTTGTGGCATCTTTTGGTTTAGTAATGTCAACATTAGCATTTAATGATAGTATTTTTTTATATTTTTACATAAATTATACGTTAGATTAAATATTTTTACATTATAAATATGGTTTTATAGTTTTTTATATATATCTAAGTTACTACATTCATTCAATATAATTATTAATTATATTCTATATTTTAATTATATCAATGGATATATTTATAAGGACATTCAATATTGGTAATTATAATAAACTATTTAAAAAATATTTAACTATTGTTATTATATCAAAATAATTTATAATATGTTTTCACATCAGTTTTTATAATTGTCAATGTATGAATATAAATAATTTATTATAAATTCTGTTATATATAATTACATATTAATATAGATGAAAAATTATCAAGGACCACCTCAAACAACAATGAATTAATTCTATAAAAGTTATCTAAAATATAATAAAGCAGTATTTATATATGTAATATAAATTAAATTGGTATTTTTTATTTCATTTGTAATATGATAAAAATAAGAAAATATCTTAGAAATAATACTCAAATATATATTTTGTCAGTTTTTAGAAAACAATTATGTTTGATAAAATATTTAAAAGATAAATATAATATACTATATCATTAACAATATAAAAATTTGTTAGAAAATATTAATGTTTTTAAGAAACTAGCAATGTTAAATGATTTTATCGTATCATTTGTGATTATAATATAAACGAATCATAAAACATAATTACCACATAATAAATACATTTAATATGGATTCATTATGGAATTTAGAAAAGTAATTAAAAATAATAACACTATAGATAATAGAAATTGAAATCATTTTTTTCTCATATAAAAGTTACACCTACAAATTCAAATATTTAATTTCATTAGATTATTTTTTTATGTGATCCTTATGGATTTGTTTCCATGGCCTTATAGATTTCCATTATATTAAAATACATGTAATATTGGAAATTTATTTCATTAAATAAACAATTAGTATTATAATAATCTTAAAATTCCAAAATTTCATTAAATTTGTCATGAAAATGACCCATCAGTGATCATAACCATAATATAGCTCATTGAAGTTGAAAGAATCTATGGAACACCCACTATCCCCTAAAAAAAGTCTAAGATTAATGAAAATACAATAAAAATCACATCTCAATTATTTCACACTTATTATATGTTAATAATTACAACTAACCAAAAAATTATATCTCATTAAGACAATAATACTGATAGATATTTAATGAAACATTTCTTATTCATGCAATTAATATATTTTAAAAAAATTTATATCCATAAAGTCATAAAAGTAAATTTTTTCATATATTAATAAAATAATATAATGAAATTTAATCGGACATGTATTACATGATACTAATGAAAATTTTATTTTAACAGTGAAAATAAAATTAAAATTGAAACATACATATAGTGAAGATACTTACAACTTGTTTAATATTATTTCATAAGTAGTAGAGGGCCCTAATATTTCATCATTTAATATATTTGGAATATAATACACTGCATAAATATCAACTATAATTTTAATTTACCAATATTTTTATGATATAAATATTTTTAATGAACATTTTTATACCATTTGGAAAGAACAAAAGTGTATGTTCATCTGAATATTTTTGTTACTTATGATTTTTTTTTTGATTTTTGATAAGGTTACGAAAATTAATTATAATAAACATATTTATGTAATTTAATAACAAAAATTCTTAAAAAATATATTTATTATTCAAACCTAAATCATTCATTTTTAAATATGTCCTTATAGATCAAGTAATTTTTTATAGTCCTCTTTTTAAATATTTTAACATCCATAATTGGAAATCCTAAAAAAAATATGGGTTATAAATATAACTTATCACTAATTTTTTTATGATACAATTTAGTTTGATGATATTAAAAATAATCTAAATTATGCCTAATTATAGACATTATAATTTGGAAATGGGGATCCTCAACATGAAACTCAGAATTCACATTAAGGTATAGTATGAAATATTACGTAGATTCATGGAGATATTTATAAGTTTGTGACTATATCTTCATTAAAAACATATATTTATATAAATGAACAAACATAATCTATAATTTTTGATATATCTTTATGATTTGAGACTCTAAATAATATATTTTACCACTGTATACTTCCTTTTTCAATGAAATATAAGGATTCTAAAAAATATTCATAATATCAGTTTCTACATCATAACCTCTTATGTGGAATGGGTTTGGTTTCTTTTTTAAAGTAGTTACAATAATGTATTCCCCAGTGTTAGGGATAAAGGTACCTTATATATTTAACTCCTAATGGGGATCTTAAATATAAATATTAAAATGTAATTATATGTGGAAAATGTTATAAAATAAATGAAAAACTAATATTTAATTTTAATTAACCATATAGTCTACACTATTTTATTGAATAATAACGTAATACTTTTTTTCATTATAATTAATTTCTAATTTTTATGCTATAGAGAAAGAGGGATGACTTAAAAATACAAAAAATGAAGGACTTAATTTTTGTTTAAATTTATCATTATTTTGTGCAATTAATTTATAATATAGTGATATATTCCCTTATGATAATAAAATACGAGGATGTATTTTCTATGCAATAATATATTAGTAACATCTCAATGAATCATTATAAATAAGATTAAATATATAAATTATTAATTAAAACCATATAATTAAATTATATTATATTAAATAAAAAACAATTATTCATGTTAGAATACCAAAAACATCCTACTCACCTCTTTTTCTAAAAACCTTTTTACAAGGATATTATTTTCATTCATTTTGTTCCATGAAAATAAGTTCAATTTAAATTTCCAACAATTTTTTTAGGAAATAAAAATCCAATTCATAATCACATTTTTTATCTTTTATAATAAATGTGATATTTAATTAAGAATTTATAAAATCATTATAAGAAATATAAAATATTTTATTAAATATAAATAAGTATGCACTTTAGAGAGGGTCCACATTAGATCCCTACATCATTTTTACCAAACATGACAAAAAATAATTTATATAAGTATGTTCCCTCATATAGATTGTTTTTGTCTACTATTCTACCTAATATCAAACACCTAATACCTGCACATTATCTTTTAAGTAATATATTTTTCAACTATACATATCCAAAATATAACTTCTATTGTGAATGATCAAAATATATTCATGGTCAAATATCTAATGAATTTTTTATTCCAAATTGGACAAACTTCTTTACATGGAATTACTATGGTTGTCCATAAGGTAGGACAGAATCCTAAATCAATCTATTAGGAAATTAAAATTCATAATTAATGGTAAATCTGTATAAATTTATTGAAAATACCATAAATTTTTAAACAAAAATTATGTGGCTTTGTTTGTTGAAAATTTTAAACTCATCGTTATTATTTATTATTCTGTCAGTCAAAATGTTCTCTATCATGCTTCTACTTTTTATAATTATATGGACATTTGGGAAAATTTTCTCAGATACATAATATGGTATATATTATATGAACACATCAATTCTTGGAATACTACGAAATGTGTACATGAAAAATGCATATGGGATAAAATTAGTCTAAAAAAATATTCTATAGGCTAACCAAGACATTGAGTAGATTGTGTATCTAGGTAAATATTTGGAAAATATTGTTTTCGTTGAAATTTTTCATAGATCACTAACAACAAATGGTAATTCCAATTAGACATCCAATTATGAATGAAGAAATTTCAAATAATAGTCACTTTTAAAAACAATTGTTCACATAAGTACTAAAATGTTTATTTAACTGTCATTTTTGAAGAATAGAAAACTTAAAATAAAGCTATAGTATAAAAATATATAAATATTATTGATATTGAATATTTTTAAGTTAACATTAAAGGATGTAAAAAAGGATAATATTGATAATGTTCTAGATATAGTATATAAAGACATAAAACGAATTAATGGTTTCAATTTATTATTTTGATGGATCAATTAATGAATTTTTTACACATGAATAATAAGGGTATTCTTAATTATAATTTTGGTTTAGTTGATCATTACTACTATAAGAATGTGAATGAAATGAAAATAAAGACATAAAATTTCAATACTAAATAGGGAAGAGAAGGTAAAAAATCTCTTGAGCAGGTAGAACAATTCATTATTTATAGTATAGGTCCCACTAAATATTCTTATTCAAATAAAGAAAATGAGTCTTAGAATAAGTCAAAAAATTATAAATAAATAATAAATGAGGATAGTGATTCAGGTTTAAAATTTTTAATTGATGATAATGTTGAATGTGATTTTTAATGAACCTATATTGACATGATGAATCAAAAAATTGAAAAGTTCTACAGGGATGATTATTTTTGTTCTTATATAACGTACATATAGAATGAAATTATAATATAACATTATTCTAAATGGAAACACTATGTTCGATAACATATAAGATACACATCCTGATGATTAAACAAACAATATAATGTTAGTATTTAATTTTGATCATTATAAGGCATCCATTTTATTTCTAAGAATGAATAGTAAAAACCACAAAATGAAATAAACAATATTCCTTCTATTTTATAATATTTCAATTAATTAATTTTTAAATAGGTACTATAGATCTATAAAATTATTTTTATTATTCAAAAAATAAACTTTCATGAGACATGATTTTCAATTATTTTTATCTAAAAATAATATGATTTATTTTAGTACCATTTATAAAACTTATTTGAAAAAATTAATTTGTTTAATTATATACATTGAAATTATCCTATGGTGTAATTTTACAATTTTATAAACAGTTTTATTTTAAAATTAATATTAAATAATAATGATTTTTATTTAAAATTTTATTTTATATTATTGTATTTAAATATTAATATTCATTGTTATTAGTTTTAAAATTTAATTATTTCGTTTTAGATAAAAAATCATATAATGATTTTTGAAATTAGATCACCCTATATTTCAGGTACATTACCCTTAATCATTTTATTTTATGAATATATATTGTTCAAGTAATGTTTTGGGAGGGTTAGAGCTGTTTTGAAATACATTAGAGGGTTTTTTGGATGTTCATGTTATGGGTATAGTTAGTATAAACTGTGAAACTCGTTTTGGAAATTGTGAACTTGAAACCATGGGAACTATGTAGAGCATAATTGGGTGCACAATATGGCCAAACCGTGCATTCACTTTGGAGGAACCATCTAATGATCGATAAAGTGAAATAGTATAGTTGGAAAATATTTTTTATAACCATGCAGTCCAACCATGCAAGTGATTTTAAGAGGTAGTGGATCAATGATAGTAACTCATGGTTTTCTAAATTGTGCACCCAAATCATCTACCCTAATTCTGAACCGTTAAAATATTTATCCAATAATTGTTTATTTAAAACAAATTACCACATAAAACCACTCATTTATCTATTAAAAAGTTCATAACATGAATTCTTATTAATACTAAGGCTGTAGTGGCCATCCCTTTTGTCCTAGGAGATTTTTATACCTGAATCAATGTGCATTGGAGGCTCAACATGATGGTAAGTGATCATTTTTTTCATTTCCCAAAAAATTGTTCTTATTACCTCACCTGGAATCATGGATCTAATTTAATGGGGATAAATCTACATTGTGTGATACTAGTACTGATAAGATATATATATATATATATATATATATTTTTATTGAATGGAACGATATACAATGATATTTTTATGAGTATTAGTAATTATTTTTATTAATTTTGTTGTTTTTTTCTTTTGAAAATCTTAAAACATAGATAGATTTTCTCTCGACACATGTTAATTATAACATTATGTATTATATTCAATTTGATTGATTTTATTTTTTTTAAATTGACCACTGATTAATGAGGTTGAAACTAGTTCTTTTAGGACCCAGCCAAACGGGTCTCGAGCCGCGACCCCCCAAGCTCGGCTCCAATATTCCAGGGGCTAGTGACTAGCGCCGAGTAGGCTATCACACACATGTAAGTCACTAAAATAAGGTAACTCCACACACACAAAAACAAACTTCTATGACACAGTGAAGAGATATTTATAAAAATAGATACAAATGAATTCATATATCTTACCCACAACCCGAGTACAATGAAATGTACAAGAGGTAAAATACATGGCCCACAAAAATAAAAATGAAAAATCGTCCAACCTACTTAGAAGTTGGGGATATATATTAAAATAACCCACTAGAATTCTCCTCGGCACAACTTCGGTAAACTCCTTGGTAAGTAAAGCTCACTACGATTTTTACCAGCTCCTGGTTTTCCTGGGACTCTGTCGAAAGGCATGTGGTCTGCACAAGAGGATAAACATGTGTGTGTGAATCCCATGTAGCGTTGAGTATATAAATACTCAGTAGGTGCCCCCAAAATCCCCAAAATAAAATATAGTAATTGAAAGGAAACAATCAGATCCTCCCAGATAGAGGGAACACAAATTAGAGTTAAACTCTATCTCATGACCATCCTTGGTAAAACATGACTAGTCATCTTTGCTTAGGTATATGCCTATACATAAACAATGAACATCCACATATTCTTATTTCACACGCCATACCTCCAGATCTTTCGGCCCCTCACAAGTGACAGGTTCTTCACAAAACCAAGATAACACACTCCACAAGCTCGGTTATCCCAGATGACAATCATATGATGATACACATCATCATTTTTCACACCAACATCCCAGATTCCCATCCAAGAGTTCACTCTCATCCGATATCGTTACTGAGAACATCATGGGCAAAATGTGGAAAAACCAAACTCCTCTATTAGGGGACCACTCCTTGGGTCAATTGGGCTATACAACAACCCACTCCAGTAACTCGAAGATCTCATAGATATTTTATTTTTCTGAGGATCTGTTGTAGAATAAAACAACCCGATATAACATTACAAAATTAATATCACTTAGATAAAGTATCATCTCTCTTGTGAAGATTGTAATGAAGATGCTAGGAAATTGATCTGGTATAACTCGTGATGTAGGGGATCAAACCAAAAATGCACCAAACCTAACCAAACCACATACTAAATATGGGATCATATAACCAACGATTCTACAGACCTACTGCAATGGACCACAGTGTACGAGATCAAATTCCTGATGATTCCTCAAACCATATGGAGTTGACCTTCTGAATAAGAGATCTTCACGGATATATATGCGGTCACAATGATACCATGAACCCTCTCTAAGGATGTGAAGAGGATTCAACTCTGAACCCACCGGAGGGATCCCAAAACTCTATCACAAAAACATACTATCAAGGATATCACAGAACTATAATAGGGATGAGATTCAACATGAACCCTCATCAGAAAATACCTAGGGATTATAATATACCATAGCTAGTCTGAACGTCTCTAACACATATGACCTGTAACATTTCCAAATTACGCATCTCATAGTCCCAAACTGAGGCCATCACCGCGTTCTATGAGAAAAAACATGCCGGATAGGATATTTACTTACATTAAATAGAAAACTAGTGAAAAAATGTATTATTCCCCATAACAAGTCTGAGTGGGGACTACATATTAATCCCAGAATACATCAAACGGATCATGCCAATGAGATCCTCTGGAAACTACACATAGATTCGACTACACATTCATCCAAACATTCTCTTTAGCGAAATGTCACATCTCACCAGAAACACCCTATCTGAGCCTCATGGGCCCCACACCCTAATTTTGGTTAAAACACCTAAAATTAGTAACCAAATGTCCTCTCCGAAACAAAGGTCATGTGGATGCATACGGCTTCTGAAATGGACCCCTAGATTTCATGTTAATGGAGCTTTAAGAACTCTCAAATAGAAACCGGCTGGACAATGTACATGGCATGTACTCCAAAGTACATGGGGGTTGCCCATGTAAAATTAAACATCATATAATTTACTATATATGTCTTGTAATGATCACAAAACCACCATCCCATGTGATTTTTACCCAAACACAAGCCCATGTGGCACTACATGGTGAGTACTCCCACTACATGGTGGGTACCCCCAGTACACAGTGTACACTGTTCCAGACTAGCCATTCTGTGTTCATCCCCACCCGGAAGCATTCTCGTGTGACAGAACAAGTCATAAACTCCTATTTCAGGGTGTTTACTATAAAATATTACTTATTCTCCAAATGGGAAGAACACATGGAATGTGTGACTGGTTTACACGTCGTGATGGTGGGAAAATCTGACAGGATTTCCCTACAGACTTCCCAAATCACCCCCTTTCACCCTGAAACACATAGATCGACCCATAAGTGGTCCATAGTACTCATAGAAGGGAACTATAAGCCTAAATAATCTACTAAAAATGTGAAATGAGATATAAAATCAATACCTTTTACCTAGAGGTGAATCACCGAAGCATTGAGGTCAGATCTACACTCTGAATCTCATGTTGCACAGTCTGAGAGTGAATATTGTCAACATTTGAGTCTAAAGACACTTCATTTAGATGATATAGACTCCTGGTTGTTATTTTTATAATATGAGATGAAGGGAGAGAGGGTTATTTGGAATCCTACAATGCACAAGGAGGAAAATGGTTGAGGGGATTTAATTTTAATTAAATCCTCTTATCTAAATCATGTGCCCTGACTCGCGAACAACCCGACACCAGGCGCTGACAATGTTAATGTCTCACATAAGGTAAACACAATGTAATAAACTCAAAATATGTCTAATAATTCTGATCAAAGTCATTATTCAAGAGTTATTCAATTCGAATTCTTTTAATATATTTATTCATTTATTTACGATCATGCCACTAGTCTCCTTTTTCTACAGTAGGCACGTGCCCGCAAAGGTTTCTCCTTGTATAGGGTAAACGACACGCTCCAGTCACAATCTTGACCTAATTATTTTGATTCAAGATACTATTTAGGGGATAAAATGGTAAATTCCCAAGAGCCTATATAATTAGTTATGTATTGTAAAATGGTTTAAAATGGATGTTTTTTTGACAATTGTTGTATTGTAAATTTTAAAATGATTACTTTAAAAAATATAATTTTCTTTTTTCTAATGGGAATTATTTTCGTAAATTTTTCAATAGAATAAATTTTTTAATAATATTTGTTGGCATTACTAGTTTGGCATTGAAATTGTCTTGGTTCGTATATGTCTATTTTCATTTTTGTGTCCTTGTAGAAGTGGAATGTGATATTAGGGTACTTGGTAATGGTTACCCTAATATTACATGTTATATTTAATAGATAAAACACCTAATTATGCACTTCCCCCAAAAATAAAATTGACGATGCAACCATACATGGGGGAGGATCTAGCACACAAAGGGAATTACTTAATAGTTTCTGATAAATTAGATGAAGGAATTTCTTGTGAATATTTTGAACAATTATTCAAAGAAATCCACACTGTTTATAGTTTCCTAAATAAAAGACATATCAAATTTGAATCAAGAGAAACATACAATGAAATATTACGTGCCAAAATTCATGAATTTAGTCTTCCATTACCTATATGATATTGAAAATTCACCCTTCAAGGAACACATTTTTCAATCAGTAAAGATGCTCAAAAATCACTCGACGAATGTCATGTATTGTATAAAATATAATATATTGATGGTAAATATAGTGAATTCAAATAAAAAAGACATCATAGGTAATGTGGTTAGAGGAAACATGATTATACCTCTTGGAACTAATGGGAACTCAAATTATTGGAATATATAGAAGAATGAATCATACATACAAGGGGGTAGAATGAATTATAATCATATATATATGGATAAGAGAATATTCCTCTTAAACCATAGAGTTATAAATTTGTTTTTTAGTGTTGGTGTTTTGAATAAATGAAGAATTATTTTTGAAAACACCTAGAGCATGACATAATTTCATCATGATTGGATAACATTAGTGATATTACTATTGTACTCCATTTTCGGTTTCCATAGACATATCTTGTTCAACACATAAATCTTAATCTTTTAATGGATGAGTGTAATAGAATAATTATCATCTTTATAACCTAGGAACACATAGTGATTGTATGAGTAACATTAATTACTAACTAGTGAAATCTCAATAGGGTAACAAATATAAAAAATTGGGGATTATCTAATTGTTTGGAGGAAAGAAAATTATTTTGGTAGATCAATATAGAATATAAAGAGCTAGAAGTATGATTCCTTTAATTCTACAATTATGAAATGCATGTTTGAAATATGCAAGTCTCATTCATTAATTTCATTCCATGATATTAATCTTCATTGTTTTTATGTGGAGAAAATGCCTTTTGTTTTGAGAAATTAAACTTCTCTTTGAAAAATAGAATGCCGATTCTTTATATGAAAAGAATTTTCAATAAATATTGATGGGGGTAAATTGATTGGGTATTAATCTTTGCTTCAAATTATTTTTAAGATTTATTCTTAGGTATGGATTGTTTGAAAATTTTCAAATCTCAAATTGACTAATATACATGAAGGGATAGTTTTAAAAATAATAATGGCATTGGGAACATCATTAGTTGATATTAAAATCTGATTGAAAATGAATATTGATTTTTGGCATTCTATGTCAGAACTATCTCATACAAATTGGTATTTGTGACCATGGAATCGATGGATGAGATTGAAAATAATGATTTTAAATTAATTGATGATCACTCTCATGATTTTATTCCAAATGAATCTTCAAGGTTTCCACTGATAAGAGACGTTGAGTATATAAGTGTTCCCTAACTGTCAATCATTCCTATTTCACATCTACATTATCAAATAAAAGAATCCAAATAATGGAAAATGAAATTAAAATATGATGAACTGAAAAGAAAATGGTTCATTTGGCATTGTACATATCAGTATTCAACAACAATTTTGTTTCCAAAAACGGTTGATGGAACACTTTGATTATGTATAGATTAATGTAATATTAACCTACTTATGAAAAGTAATTGTATAAAATTCCATATAATGATGAAATATTTTATCAATAGAGCAGTTCACAATGGCTTTCTAATATGTACATGCATTCATTATATAACAAGCTGTGGGATCAGAAGGAGGATAATTAAAAGTTATCTTTCCTGAATTTATATAACAGTTAAATGTATTATATTTTTGATTTTTTATATAAATGCAACAAATTTCATTATGGATATGAAGAATTATATATTTCATTGATATATGTATTTTTTATAGTGGACTTTTAGGATGAAATATATAAGTATTCTATAGAAAATATGAGCATAATAAACACTTGGTTATAATGATGGGTGTCATGTGATATTATATTTTGTATTCCAATATTTAAAATTTGGATTTTACATATAAGTGTAATTGTTTTTTTCCTAGGAATATCTGAAAGAGGTTTTTCTATTGATCCAAATAATATAGAGGTTAAATTCTCTTGGAAATTTCCTCATAATTTCATAGATATATGTAATGTTTTTTCCTTGATAGTTATTACAAGTGTTTTTGTGACTTATATTTACTATATTCTCCAATTATAGATTGAAAAATAATAACGTTTCACCTCAATTGAATAATGTATTTTATAATTCCTTTTTAGAGAATAAATATTTTCTCACATTATCTAGAGACATAATACTAATAGAATCATGAAAACGTTATGTGGTTTACAATGACGCCGGATAATCATTTTCTCATTGAGATTTTTTAATATATGGAAATGAATATGGATGTATTACCTTCAAATATTTTACATCGAAATTTTTTACACCTGGTAATTTAAATATATTGTATTATTCATTTATCATAAAGTCATATTTTCAGATGGAAAAAAATTCATTAGGACAATGGTAGAGGATGTTGGTGATAGATTACATATTCATGGACTGTGAAAATCATGGTAACGTTTTGTTTTTCATTCTATATTCTATTGTTCTTGAATTGCTAAAAAATTATAAAGAGGCCCACACATATGATTCAAAATAAATTTCTATGTGGAATGAACTCAATAGTTGGTGGATAATTGAGTTATGGAAGATAAATTCGATATTGATTTTGTTGTTTCAGGATTAGCTGGTCATACATTTGGATTGTTTAAAATACATTCATCATGCCTACCACCATTCAATGTGGAATGATTATCTTGGAATAAAAATTGTGTATAATGTAATGAATGATGATTTTGCCTAGGCTAGAGTGAAAACATCCATTGGAATGTTTACTTCTAGAAGGCTAAAATTTCTAGAGGAAAAGGATGAATACATATGACCAGTAAGAATGTTTTGATCATTACCTATTCTAGTATTGAAATGGGGGAAAATAGACATCGATATTATCATAGGTCTCCCAATGACTGTTCAGAAAAAACAACTTCATAGGGTTGATAGTGGATCATCTCACTACGTCAACTCATTTTATACTTAATCATTAATATCATAATATGGTGGAATTTCCCAAAATATAAATCTGGGAATTTTTATGATGCATCATGTTCTAGTATCAATTTTATTTGATCGAGAATATAGGTTTACGTCTTATTTTTGCAAATCCTTATAATATTCCCTTAGTAAAGATTTGACTTTAAGAATAGGGAATATTATGAAATTGTATGTATACGTATAAAGGGAGAAAAAATTGTTTCAATACATGCTTATGGTTTATGTATTGGTTTTGGTGGATCATAGGAGGAGCACATATCATTATTAAAATTCGCATCTACAAATATTATCTTTCATCGATACACATGGATCCTTTTGTAGAATTATAATTGATTCCTTATCATCCTCTATTTATTCAGTCGAAACACGTGATTATTTAGTAGTTTTAACAATTCATATGAAATAAATAGTAGAGAGGAATCAGTTGATTTGAAATAGAATGGAGATAGTTTAGATTCATCAGAAATAGTATGCTGATCATCATCGATAACCATTACCATTTTTGATGTGTGTTAATTTTTTCTATCGAATATCTCTAAGTATTGGTAATGATCATTTCGGTAGGCTTGTAATGTTTTCTCCTTGATTCAGTCACCATTTTTAGAGATTTTAATTGGTTTGTGAGTTAGAAGAATAGATGAATTTGGTACCAAATATCGGTTCTTGGCCTAATTTATTTCATTGATCTCAATTTAAGAAGTAAGAAATATTATCCAATACTTGTGATATGATGAGCTAATTTTAACATAAAGTTGAATGCTATTTAGGTTCATGTGCCATTATTTATTTTGGATAGATATCAATAAGTATTTCATGCGAAAATAATTTGTCTAAAGTATGTTTAGTAAAAAAAATTCCTCAAATTTAGTAGGTAACCATGGATGGTGAAAAAAATTATTAGGGAAGGGGGTGAAAATCATCGATTAAAACATTAGTTTTCTACATTTCAAGGATAAAAATACTGATGGTTGAGAGAATTATTCACCCCAAGATCGTTTGTAATACACTTTATTTATTAATTTCATGTATATATAACATTTGGTATATGTTTCATGAGGGTTTGATGTGTTTTAAAAAAACATGGAGTCTTTATTATTATTCAAAATTTTGATCACTATTAGTGGTAATGGTAAAAACCCTATAGGAAATCAAGAAAATAAAAAAATGGGAACTTGGTAGGCACATTGTTAGGTGCCTAGTTTGGATAATCACTACAATAAACTTTGTGAAACCATGAATGGATGTATAAAGGATAATATCAAGTTTGTAGAAAAGATTTTATACCATGTGATACAACCATGTGAGGGGATTTTGGGGCAGTGGATCATGCATGGTTAGCACACAGTTTCCTCACCATGCGCAGTATCCATGCACAATTAAATTTTATTTCTAAAAATAATAATATAATAATATTTTCACACATAAGAAAATTATTTTTCCCATTAACTAGTCATAACATAAACTCATATTCCTCCAAAGGATGTGGATACAATTCCATTTGTAATGGAGCTTTTTCATGGAGAATTTTAGTAAATTGGAGGCTGTATTAGTAGGTAAGTGATCTATATTTGTCTTTTTCTTTAAATTTAATATTAATCCCACTCTTAGCATAATTCATTTAATAATTCATATATATATTCACATATTATTAAGCTAATAATGCTTTGAAATGAATGTTTTGCTTTAATGGAACAATATATATGGTTATTTTCGTTTTAGGAAATATTAAGATTGTTTTCTACATTTTATTGGATTCACTAACTATTGTGATGATTTTGGTTTCCCTCTCAATTCCTCATGATTATAACATTAATATATGGATTAACATTATTGGAATTACATGAAATTTATTTTGAAATTGATGTGTGATTCTCAGTGGGAACCCCATTTAGTGACGTTTTTTTAAAAGTTTATAAATTATAAGAGCTTTTGGAAAATATTATTATTTTAATTTTATAAAGAATATTTTTCAATTTATTAAGTTTAGTTTTTTCTCATGAAAATTGTTTTGTAGAAATTTTTTCATCCAAAGAAATTATTTTTTTTAATGTTTTGGTGTGGTTTTTTTGGCACAAATTTTTTCTTAAATTGTTTCTTATGTGTTTATTTGTATTAGAATGACCTTGTGGAATGGGTGTGTGATATTTAGGGAAAACAGTAATTGTTACCTTATGACATCTTGGAAGACAGAAAAGATAATACTCCTCAATATTGAAATGGCTCATGAGAAATATTTTTTTGTTGTGTTGTTATGTGTAGCCATGTAATGGGTATGCAAAATAGATTTGATAAAAATGATTTAAACTTTTAAAATGGTTTACATTGGAACTAATTTAGATTTTATATATATTATTACTTACATATAATTTTTTTGGTATTAATTGAGTTATATAAATTGTGATGACATGATCAATCATCGTTTTCTTATTTGGGAATTCAATGTTGAATTACAATTCAATATTATACTCACCACCTTGTTAGGTACTTTAATGTGTTTTTAAATGTTATATAGTGAGACCCTAGTATTGGAATGGTATCCTATTACTATAGTTATGAATCATGATATCTTGGGAATTCCGTGTGGAGTTGGATCATGTATCTATTTTGAATTTTATAATTTTTTTTCAACCATGTATTTATGTAATGTTAATCTTGTTTTATTTATTTTAATATATTATATTTGTATTTTCATTTTCCATTACTTTTTACTCTTGTATCATATAGTATTTAAATTTTTTATATTTATCAAGGTTTGGTTGGTTTATTTTTATAGGGAAAATCATCCCCCAATTTTTTTATACAGCCCTTGGAATTTTTTATCTTCCATTGGTGTCTATGGGATGTCACCAAAGATGTATTATAACACCCATCCTATATCATGAAAATGATGAGGTGGCAGATTTTACAATAATGAAGTTTATATTTGAATTTATTATAAACTAATTATCAATTTTGAAATGGAATTTTCTATAAAAAACTATTTTTTTCATTGAGTAATGAAATATTAATTTTAAAATTAATTTCAAAAATACTATAATTTGAATTTAATAAAAAAAATTAATATTTTAATTTATTGGGTCATAATTATTTAATAAAGGCATAAATTGTTTTTCTTAAAAATGATATTATTGTGAAAACCTTTCCTATAATGTTTGCAAAAAATGCAGCTTCTTAAAATTAACACATAACAACATAAAAAATATAAAATTAATTTTTTTTTGGTTTTTCATGACCCTAAATATTATTCATATGATTAATTATCATTAAAATCATTTGAAATTAATAACCCCAAAATTTTATTTGCATTAAATACAAAATCATCATTATTTAATAAATTAAATCCATCCCTCCACATGGACAAATAAACTATATTCCTTCATCAATTCTACAGACCATGAAGCTCAAAAAACACTACTCATATATCTTCCATTAATCCATATATAACATCTAGAGGTCCTTGTCATCTACAAATACCAACCCTAGTGTCCCTAAGAGGAGATACAAGTGATGATTCTTTATGAGATGTAATCTTCATTATTAGTTGTTTTTATTTTATTTAATCTTCTATTTCATTTTAATTGGTTTAAACAATAGTAAAGTAATAAGTATATTATAATCTATGTAATGATATTTTCCTATCTTTATAATACAACAATTTTCCATCTCAAAATGATCCTATGAAATTCAGAATCACATCTAGTGCATACGTACGTCTTAACCTCTCGACATATAGATGCAATTTTTTCAGCAACAAATTACATGGATGGTTTTAATAATAGAAATAATGGAAATATATGTTATTTATTATTATAAATTGATTATGAAAAATTTATATTTTATCTTCTTCAATACCCTTTCACCCATATAAAAATTATATCTTTGACAATGCATACGTATGACTTACCATCTCCATAAAGCGATGTGATACATTTTATTGTTGTGTGAAACATTCAATATAGGTTATAAAATATTATTTAATGATTAAATATATATTTAATTATATTATAATATTTCTTGTTATTATATATCAATACTCTATGAATTATATTTGAGACATTCAATAAATATAAGGCCTGATAAAATAAGGCAATTAATACATTAAATTGTGTAAATAACTAAATGTTAATAATAAATTGGTGGCGATTTGTCATAAAACATAAATATAAGACATTATAAATTTACATATTTTTACATTAAAAATTAATAATATTTTTACAAAAATTATATGGTTGGTTTTAACATATTTATGGAATTCATCCCCAAAGTAAGTGATTTTATAACTAAATTTCAATTCATTAGGGTACCCTTCTACGACAATGATTATGTCATACCAAGGTTTTATGTCAATTGAATTTTGATTTTTTAATTTAAATTTTTTGTTATTTTATTTATTTATAAGGTATAAAAAGTATAACCTCATTTTATTTATAGTCCCTTTAGTGAAATGATCATTATAAGGGACTCATTACCAAGAAAAACCATATTTTTAATATTTTTAAGATTTTTTTTTTCAAAAAAATTATACTTTATCTATATTATTATAAAATCATATTGATTAAATTATTTATATGTAAATGAATTTTTTAAAAAAGTGGATCTTAAATTTAACTCTAATTCATTAAAAAACATATATCTATAAGGTTTAATTTAATGGACTTTCTTTAAAGTCCAATTTTATAGATGAAGTTTCACCTATTTATCATTGAGGTCAAATGAAATATTTATTTTCATAAAATTCATGAAATAAATTTACTAACATAATCAATCCTTAATTATTTAAACAGTCATAAAATTTTTTACATGGTTATTATCAATGAATATGTTTTTTTTCTATGTGGATATTTTTTATAAAAAAATTTAGTGATTCCCAATGTGAATATTTATTTCCATAAAAAATGTTATTAAAAAATTTTTTTAATTAAAACCACTATTAAAAATGTTTTGGTTAATTTGAAATTAAAAACAATGTTCAAATGGAAGGTGTATTTTCATATCTAACTGTGTTTTTCATATAGGTTTAAAAGTGTTTTTCAGTGGGTTTATGTTGAAAATGTAAAAACATAATGTGTTTTATTAAATATAAGGTACAATAGTATTATTTCTCTTGGATGAATAGTGATACTAATACAACTTATACAATGAGTTATGCCACATTATATTTCATAGTGTTTACTAATATAAAATATATAAATGGTTAAGCCATATTATTTATAAAATATTATATTTGTTACTGATAGAGGTTTAATTATGTTATGATCACCATTATAGAACTAGATTAATCATAATGTAGCTTATAAGGAGGGTATATAACCAATATATCTCATTGAAAATTGGAAATCCTAATAATACTTATACAAATGTTTAGCCACATTATAACTAATGTGTGATCCTGATATAGTGTCTTTGAAATGTTTATCCCCATTTTAACTAATGGGTGATAATGAAATAGCTTACACAAAGGGTGAGAGAAATTTTAACTCTTTAATTCTATAGGTAATAATTATATTATATTTTTTCTATATGGATATTCTAATTAAAATCATTTTAATTGTTTTTATTATTTTGATTTAATGAGTTTCCAAAAAAAAATTATTTTCAAACAACGAAGATTCAATGATTTTATTTTCACTAAAAGTGTGTATGTTTTCAAATAAAAATGATTTGAATTATTAAAAAAATAAATTCTAGATAAAGGTTAACATTACAAGCATTTCATTTTCTTCACTAGAGTGTTATTTTTTCGTATATGTCCCTTACCAATATTTTTGTTCTCATTTGATGATTATAAAATGTTTTTTTTGTTAAAAGGTTTGTATGAACAAAAGATAGATCATAGGGAAAATTATAAATATTTAACTAGAAAAGGAATAAATTTATATTTGTAAAATGTTTTTTTGGTGGGAAAAATTGACACTATATATATCTATCCACTAGTATAGTATGGGTCTACATTGTACGATATTGTCCTAATACACTAAAACTCAAAGTAGAAAAAACCTAAAAATTTTAATAATTAGATTTCTAATTCGAAAACACTATATTGTGCAATCCTGAGGGACAGTTCCATATAAATTATATCAAAATATTGTCTTGAAAACATTAGGGAACATGATGTTTTAATGTGAGGGGCTTCAAGAAATATGTTTATCATCTTTGGTTAACAGTTTTAATGATGATTTTATGATTAATGTCTTAGACACATGTTTTCCTGTTTATAGTTGGGAATTTCTATGAGATTAATGAAATACATAGTGATTATTTTTAGAAAGGTAATCGATTTAGTTATAATTAATTGGAAGGTTAAATTATTATCGAGTTTCTAATGGTGTTACCATTAAATAACCATTTTCATCATAACATGTAATAATCTATTTAATGTTCTAATGTAGTTCTTTTACACAGATTAGGGACCACATATCATCATAGACGGAAATAAATTTCTCAGAACCATCCAATACTTTCTAAATGATTTTATTATCACTATTATTATAAAATATTATTCAAATGATTGTGATATCTTCTTATGTATTAAAAACACCTTCACGAAATTTTTAGAATCTTATAACACCTTTTATTTTCTATAATGATTTTATCAGACATGAAATATAATTCATTTGATTTCAATATATTGACATTACCAAATCTATATCAATGGGAAACTCTACAAAAGACATGTTCATTTAGTTTTTGGAATTTGGTCATTAAGTCAGAAGGTAGTGTGAATATCAATGAAATCATGATTTCTTGATATATGGGGTTACTTATTTCCTATTTCTTTAATTATGAAACATTTTTATGACGATATTATTTAATTACAATGATTTAATTTATATCATTGATAATATGAAAAAATTATTATGGAGTAAGATGAAAAAATATAGTTGATGGTTTACTAGAAGAGTTGAATGAAGAAATTGATTATGTATTTTCTTCAAAATGATATATAGTGATAGATTATGAATGTTAAGTGTATTATAAAACCCAAATTCCTTAATATTGTATGAATTTTTTCATAAATTTTGAATAATAACATAGTTTTAATTCATATTATGGAAAAGATTAGAAAATGTGATAAATATTTATAGGAAATTATATTTGAGGTACATGTAACCCTTATATTTATAAAAAGAAAAAAACCAATAGGAAAATTTTCAATTCATTTTGTGGACATGTGTTCGAAGGTATTAGATTTCATCCAACTTTTTATGATATCTGATTTTGAGGTAAACATTGGCTATATCATTTTTGGGATGAAAAATTAAAGGTAAGAGATTAACATTGAGGTTTTATATTTTATAGATATTTTATTTTTGAATTTTATAGTTTCAGATGACTATAACCCACATATCCTATAGAAACCCATCACCTTTTTAAATGTCATAGGGATTAAATACAAAACTGATGGTTGACGAGTGAGCATCACATAACAATCGAAAATTTCAACTATCTGTTGGTTAGATTTTTTTATTTATATGAATTAGTCAATGTAAATTTTATTTATTTTTTTAATACATGCTTTATCTTATAGAAAATCATGGGATTCAAAAATTATTTGGGAATAAGTGAAGAACTTTATTTTAGAATATTTTCCCTATTTTGGGAATAATATACGAATAAGATAAATATAATGCTATAAGATTTTATTTGAGAAATAAAATATGGATTATATAGTGGAAACATGTATGATTTATTTTAACTGAGGATATTTATGAAACTGATTAATATATCTTGATGGAAATTCTATTAGAGAGACTTCATTTTTTAATTAGATATTATGAGCGATTCATACTATTTGATGATAAATATTAAATTTATCTTATAGGAATGTGTCATTAAATCCTTATAATTTTTTTCAATATTAGTATATAATATTTTCAGTAATTTTTATGATAGTATTTTTAAATAATAGTTTTTGAGCATTAGTAATTAATATTTAATTTTAGTAAATAATGTTCGTAGTATGATGGTTTACACATTTTCGGGAAATATTTTATTTTCTCTTAACAATTTTGGTTTTGGTTAAAATATAAATATAAGAGGAATTTATTTTTAATCATTGGTTTTTTTAGTAGCACTTGATTCTATTGGTTTATGTATGAAAAATTCTTGCTAAATACTCATCTTTTATCGAAAAAGGTGAAGTTATGGTTTATATTGATGAAAGTATGAGGATATAGAATTAACGTAACAATATTTACTTATGTTATTAGTATACATAGAAAAATAATTCATCAACTCTTGAAAATGGGTTTTGATACATAAATATTATCTTTTAACATTTATTACCTGTAAATCAATGGCCTTTTAACTAAACATAGAGTTATGGTTTTTTGATAGATAAGTTTTTAATGATATTGTTATATATCACTATAAAACATTTATTTTGATTTATTTTTCTCTTCCATGCCAATGTTTTAACATCCCACTTATGTCATCCTACTTGAAAACATAGTATGGGTTATTCCATATAACCATTGTACATCTCATTTCTATCTTTTCTAGAAGGTATTTACAGAAACTTTTTACGAAGTGGGATTTCAAACAAATTAACTTGAATAGTCAAACAAATATATCCAATTTTAAGTTCAAATGATGAGGGAGAAAGTTATTATATTGTGTTAGGGGGAGATTGTGACATCCATATATTTTTAAATGAAACAATATAGTCGACAGTTTACAAGATATGAAACATTGATCTAAAAAAAATATTATCATATTATTTAAATGTGACCATTATACCATATATAGTAAATTGAATGGAATTAATATGAATGAAGGAATTATAAAATATATAATTTTAAAACACTTTTTAAATTTTATATTATTTATTTGTGAATAATAATTAATTTTTTTGAAACTTTTTTTATTCTAATAAAACAAAATTTTTTAAAAAATGTTTTTTATTTCCTTTTATATATAGTTAATATAATTAATTTGATGAAATTTTAGAAAATTAATTATGGAATATTAATATAATTTTTTAAATTACCATTTTTAAATTATCATATTTTGAATTTTGATAATTTTGTAAAATGTTTTATTTTCCAATTAATAGTGAAAAAGCTCATTTTTTATTGAAATCTATTTTTTATAATATTTAATTTAAAAATAATAATTATTATTTATTATTAAAATTTAATAGTTATTATTGATTTAAAATATTAAAATTATGGATTTTTAATTTTATTTTGTTATTTTATTTTGTATCAATACAATTTTTATTTTGAAATGGGAATTTAAAAATTCACATTGTTTTGATTATTTTCGTGTGTAATTATATATTTAATTCTACAAAAATTCTATTATATCAATTTTTTAAAATAGATTATATATTTGGCATTATAAATTAGATAATATTTTATAATGAAATTTTCATTATAGTCATAAAAATTAATATAGTGGTTAAAAAAATGTTTCCATAGTAAAATTAAAGTAATGTTGTATGTTAATATGAAATAATAAAATATAATAAAACAAAAAATGGTTGTTGGATTTTTTTAAGACCTAAAATTTTATTCAAATATTTAATTATCAATATTTTTTCTGTGGATATTAATTCAACCAAAATGTGGTCATCTTTAAATACAAATTAAACATTAAACAATCCCTTTAAACCTTCCCTGACAATGTATTAATAGCCCTATTATTTGCTAACTTATACACACCATCTACATCGACCAAAATAAAAACATTATCTTCATAAAAATGATATTTATATTCATGAGTTTTCGAACATCCAAAAATATTAACCCTAATGTTCCTAAGTTTATATCCATAGGAGGATTCATTAATATAAGGTAATGATATTTAATAAATCCATCAATTTTTATTCTTTTTCAACTTCTACTTATTTTGATTTAAAAATTATAAATTAATATATAATTTGTAATAAATTTATTTATGATTGAAAATTATGTTGGAAAATCCACTTTCCATCACTTCTCCATCCAATAGAAATAAAAAACACCACTCTTTGGCATGTACCACTTACCATCTCCATATAGGAAAGTAATTTTATTTCATAGCCAGTTTAAATGGAAGTTTATAATGATAAAAATAATATATATATATTTATATGAAATTTATAAAATAATATGGATTATATAACACTATAATACCACTTTATTTCTTACCCTTTCAACGATTTTTTAATTCTATGGTTTCTCAAGTGTATGTATGCCTTACAGCCTCAAAAAATGATATAAATCATTCCATAAGAAAAAACTAAAAGAATGGTTGTAAAAAAGTATTTAATGGTTAAATATTATTTTTATAACAATAATACCAATATGGTTATGATATATCTATTTTATATGCTTGAGAAATTTGAAATTTATGGAAAAAGGTGCATGAGATAATAAAGAAACTATTACCCAAAATAGTGAAAATAATGAAATATTAATAATGAATGGGGGGTAAGATTTCAAAAAAGAACCATATAAGACTTTATAAATATAAATATAGTTTTGGTAAAAAATAAAAATCATATTGAAACAATTATATTGGTGGTTTTAACATGTTTTAAGGAAGTCAATCCTTAGGTATGTGATTTCGTAAATCATTTTCTGGTCATTGGTTTAAACTGAAATATCATTTATTATATTGTACTTATTATTATGTGAGAAATAAATATTTATTTTATTTATTGATATTTGAACATTTTTATGTGGTTTTGATGTAGATTAACATAACCTATTCATTTTATTAACACTCACTTCAATGTTATAATCTTTGTAAGAGACACATTAACTATAAAACACCATTTTAAGGATTTATTTTCGCAATCATATTCATTAATGTATATGGATTTAAAATTATTTTTATGAACGTATATATATGAAAATTAAGGTTTTAAAATTTTAATTTATAAATATTTCATAATTATTTTTCCAAAAGACATCTTTTTTTCAGTTTTATATAATGGGATTTCAATCAAATCATTTTTTAACGATCCTGTCATAACATTTTCACAACGGGAAAAAATAATGATTATTAAATAAATAAAATTTATATAATTTAACATCACCATGATGAATTAATCAATTAAATATTAATTTATTTGTTTACATGACTATTTTCAATGAAAAACTCGTCAAATTTTTTGGTGAAATATTTATAAAAATCAATTGTTTTCAAATTGGAATATTTATTTTGCAGAAAGAATATTTTCTTAATATATTACATATTGAAAAAATCCCATTATTTTTTGTGTATTTTGGTATTTATTTGTTTCTAAATTAATAAGTTATTATGATATTTGGTTGTGTTTTTGATGTGGTTTTGAAATATTTTTTCAATGGTTTTAATGATAAAAACATGAAAATATATTGTCTTATATTCAACAAATGTTTCTTGATAATTATATCTAATTAATAATAATTGAACCTTAAATATAATAAAAGAAGGTTTGAGCCCCAGTATAACTTACATGTGAGTGCAATAAAGATTATATGTAGGGATAATCCCAATTATATATCACGTATAATGGTGAACTTAATACATCTTATACAATGTGTTGGGCCACAATTTAACCTCATAGGATATCATGATATTGATTATATTATTGTTTGATTCCCATTTAAGCACGTAGATATCAAATTATCCTGATTAAATTTATATAATGGGTTACGTCACGTTATAGGCCATTGGTGTGCCCGATATAGCTCATACGATGTGTTGAGCTCCATTATTACTCACAGATGATGGGTGAGCCCATCATAGCATATAAATAGGATTGATCCTCTTTAAACTCATATGTGAGTCTCATATATCATATACAATGGTTGATACCGATAATAGATTTCCCATTAATTTTGTAATGATTATATTGGTAGCCTTCAATAAGGTTTTATCGACTAAATGATTTTTGGATACGTTCATGAATATGATGCTCTAAATTTCCAAAATGGTTATAATATTTGAGTTTTCAATTAATTTAGTTTTGCTAAAATCATGTTTTTTATTTTAAAAACAATTTATTTAATTATATAAGATTAAATTGAGACAAATGAAATATTACATTTTTTAACAATTTTCACTAGACTAATAGTTTTAATCATTTTATTTACCTTAGAGATATTTTTTTCTCATCCCATGATTTTATAATATTTTCTGGGTTTAAATGGGATTATTGACATGGATGAGATAAAAGGAAATTTTTTAATATTTATCATGTAACCAGACGATGAATTATTTTAAATAAGGTTTCTGTGATAAAAATAAATACTAAGTGAATGTAACCACTTATAATGTATAAGTTTACATTGTAATAATGTTTTGTAATTATATAAAAATGTAATTCTAATATATCATTGTAATTATAATAATTTTATTTTTAATTAAATTATAATATAATATGTATTTTTAATGAATGGGTCCATACAGAAACAATACACTGATTCAGTGAAACAAATTACCATCATAAGATAATAAGAAGTAGATAATTAACACGTGTAGTAAGACTAAAATTTTTTGGGATAAAATTATTTCCACTTAAAGGACAATTAAAATCCTGAGAAATATATTCAAATATTATAGGAATTAATAGAAACAATTTTCATTAATGGAATTTTTTTGAAATAATCATCTGAATTATAATGATGACCAAAAAAATATTGTTGGATACGCCTAATAACAACCACAATGGTAAAAGGAATTATTTATATAATTAATCAATTAATTTATATATACAAATATTTTTCATGATTCAATATATTGCGACTCTAAACAAGTTAAATTTCCTTCAGATATCCATAATAATTTTGGGACACCCATGATATTTTTTTAAAAACTTTTCATATATAAATAATATTAATACTTATTTGATATGTGTGTGGGTATAAAAAAATAACATAATTAATCTCCTTAGGCATAGTTTTGTGTGAAAAAGAAATTTTTATTATATTTTATTTATTAGTAACAATGCATTGGTTATATCAAAAAACACATCAAGAGTATCAATAGTATATTCTAAAAATTATGATCATATACCCATAAAACATCATTTCATATAATATATGTGATGGAGGAACATAACTTTTGGAGATAATTCCAATGTAAAGTTAAAAGTGTCTAGTAATGTTGTAAAATCATATTCTACAATTATTATAATTTTTTATATTATTAAATTACTATATAAAATGAAAATAATATCTCAGTTAATCGGGTATGTAATGTGTAAGAAATTAATAATGATAACACCTTATTTTTAAAGATATTTATTTATTGGTGTATGAAAACCTAAAGGATAATATTTTTTAAATTGGACTTTTTATGACAATAGTCCGACATGAAAATTGTTTAATTAATATATAGATATCTATTGTCCTTCAGAATAAGAGGATAGATCTTGTAAACATCATAATGCATCACAACCATTAAAATAATCAAAGAAAAATTCATAAATTTTGTTTTAAATGTGATATGTCTGGGATACATGTATAAAGGTAAATAATAACTAATTGTATTTTATATTGATCAAGCTGGAGAACACCATGATACCACTCTAGTTGGTTTATATTAATTTTTTTAAACTATTCATGGTATTAGAATGGGTGGAAAAATATGCATTTTTTATTGTAGATTACTAAATTTTGTTTACATAGAGTTATTTTTTATCCTAAGATATTGAAAATCTCTTTTTATATCCAAATTATTGTAATTTAGTCTAGTCTGAGGAAATATTTATGATCATCAATATTAGGAGTGATCAAGGAGTATATTTTGATAAATTGTATTTTGAGAAATTATTGGAAAATAATGATTATTATAATGAAATTTCATATCATAAAGATTTAATAAAAATTGAGGTAATGAAGAATAATTACATGAAGCTTCATGAAATTGAAATGATATTTTTTTGTTAGTTTGAGTTAATAATATATTTTTTCAAAGGATTTATTTTTTTTGTTTTTGAATTTTAAATTAATTTTTTTACAGTAATATTGCTAAGAGCACCCCCCTTTGATATGTAAAAAAGGTAGAATGTAATGGTTCGTTATTCTTAATATCCACTATATTTTTATTTTTTTCTTAAATTAATATCATTGTTTCAAGAATGGTAACGCATAACTTATTTGGTCTCTTTTTTCCAATATTGTTAGACCAAAAAATCAAGTCATTAAAAACCACAATAATTGGTCTCATATCTTCTAGTCCACACCACTATAGTATCGATAAATGAAGATAAAATTGCACAAAATATTATGTACAATAAAAATAATAATGAAATTATAGTTGTAGATATTGGGTTTCCATTTTTATTTAGATTAATTAAAAACAACTACATCTTTACATGAATATGGGAAAGATATAGAAAAAAATCACCCTCATGAATTTAAAATATGGGTATCTAATTATCTAAATAAGAAAAAGACTCAATAGTAGTGGGATATACCATATAAAAATATATGGTGAAATAAATAATTTTAAGAAAATAAGATAGAGTAAATTATTTTCTTTATTTATCATAATCATATTTATATAATGATACTTTTACATTCATAGATGGATGTTCACATCTATCCATGCATTTTATTTATGTAGATTAATAATAATGTAGTAGTGATTTATTTACCTATATTGGGAAATTACAACATGACAATTATAATAAAATACAAGATTTTTCATAATATAATGAAATCTAAAAATTGAAATTTATTTTTAATAGTTAAAATAAATGTACACTTAAAAGGTATGAATATATATAACAATTTATGATAAAAATATGATGTTAGGAATCTTCAACATTAAATTTTTTAAAAAATATGATAATATGGACAATTTCTAAAACTATGGAAAAATAGATCAACATTTGAATATATAAATGGTAAATTAGAAAATAAATGTTATGTTACAAGAATAATTTTAAATAAATAGTATAAAAATATAAATTTAAATACATTATTTATAGATTAACAAAATATTACATGTATTCATTCAATTATATCATTTTATATATATCATAGTCCATATACACATATAATTAATCACTATCCCCATGCATAATTGCTGTATATAGATGATTCTCACATAATCCCATAACATTATGCCCATTCAAATCAATAAATTTCATTTCCTTCCATAGAAATATATTGATCAGTAAAAATTTAATGGATTAAAAATATAAAATATCAATTATTATTTTATCTACATGATGAATAATACAACTTTGGTAAACATATTTTTCAAAATATAATGTGTTATAAAAAAATCATCATGTTTTACCCCCTACAGTTATAATCTTCCTTAAATTAAAATAAATTACTACAAAATTTATTGTAACAATTTAATGTTATATCACTAATGATGATATAAATATTTATTAAAATTAGATTTATGTTCATATATTTAAGAGTAAAAAAATTTCTTTCTACGACAATAACTACTACATTACTATTTGGAGTGGTATTATTTTGGTCAGTATTTTCTCCTGTATTTAATATATAAACATTAATGTCATAAATATTTTACATGGTCACATTATCACATTGTTCCCTATCCTACCATTTAAATGTTTTTGATTAATTTTAATACATACTTATATTCTTATTAAACTACAAAATAATTTTTATTCCCATTCATCAAGAACATATCATTTAATTTATGATATTATACATTTAATTATGTATTAAATTATATTATATATTATTAAAATTCACATGTGTTTTTATAAATGAATAAATTTATATATATTATTTGATATAATCACATTAATTTTACATTTTGTAATGAACAACCATTCCAAAATTATTCACACTCACATAGAGATATATAACCAAATTGACATTTTCCACATAATACAAATATATAGTACAAAACTCAACAACCTCATGATATATATATTTATAAATATTATAGGTCAATTATGGATGTGTAATATTAATTTGTTCCATCAAATGATTCATAAATATTTGTAAATTATATATCAAATATTTTTTAGCTGTCTATATAATCTTATCTCATATATCATGTGATTCACCAGATATACCACTATTTAAAAACATAATGGTGGATAATACATCTCCTTCTAAAAATATATTCTGAAATATAAATTTTCTAACATATTTAAAAGCATTTGATCCATGAAATTACAAATAATTTAATTGATAATGTAACCAAACATAATAATAGTCTTATAGAGAAACATAAATTGTGCATCATGTAGTGAAATATTTAGTTGCTGATGTATCAGTATTTGAAAATCGTGATATTGAAATATTGTTAAATTTTTATCAAGAACTAATTTTTATCATTAAAAGATAACCCTATAAGTATGTGGATACCGAATTAACATTGATAGAATTAATTCTCTCTCACTTACATAATTTTAATGTTAATTAATTAAGAATCTTCATTCTCGTTTTGTATAGTAATCCAAATTTTATTCCCATATATATCAACTCTAACATTTAATGTTATTTATTTATATTCTTTGGTCTAATATTAAAGAATAATTTTAATCAAACAATCACTCATTAATTTATAATCATTCATACATATAATTTTATGTTTTAGAAATAACATTCAGTAATGTAAATGAAATACTGTGGAAATTTATTCAATTAATTTTCATAATTACCCATTCATTGTGTCTTATAATATTCATTATTGTAGTTTTGATAATGTTTTAATAATTATTGGATAATAAGAATATGGGGGGTAGAATAAAACTACATTATAAAATCAGATAACTTTTTTAATATATATAAATGTGATATATTCCAAAAATTATCCAATGAAATATGTTCACATTCCATCACTCCAATTTTATTGATTATACAATTTTTTTAAAAAAATTTGGAAAATATTAGTTTCCATTAATATAATATATCAAAAAAATACCATATATAATAAGTCCATATATAGTGAACATTATGATAAAAAATATAATAAAATACTTTTATATACATTAAATCACTAAAGGTCACACCCCGACCACAAACACATTATTTTACTCTTTTATCAATCTCTCCTAATTTGGATGAGTTTTAGTTGGGTCCCTATTTGACCTTTTCTCATGTTTGATATTTTGGTGGGTCTCGGGCCGGTGCATGGTCACTCCTCCTCTAGCAGTGACCGTCTGTTCGATCCGGGTGAATACACGGTTGATCGATTATTATTATATTCAAAATGAAATGAAACAAAACATTAATTTTAAATACCATTTAGTTTATATTAGTACTATTTTTCTGTTATTAATGTTATTAAAATTATAATCTTCCTTTTACTAATAATAATATTATTATTATTATTGATAAAGAAATTTATTTTAATTCTAGTGTTCTTATTATTATTATTGTTATGTGCAAGTTAATAATAATAATAATAATATTATTATTATTATTATTATTTGTTTTTATTATAATTCATATAACATAAAATGAAAAAAAAATAAAACCCTTGACTACCCGGTGCCCCCTCCCCATTCCCCCTTACTGGTCTCGGGCCGCACCCCCATTCCCCGTCTCCCTCCGTGTGCACCCCAGCGCTGGCCTCTTCGGTCACCTCCACATTCTGGTGGCCTCCGCCTCCCCCTTCCCATCTGGCTCACCCTTCGTGGCTGCCTGCCGACCCTACCTCTCTGTCCGGCTCACCCTCCTCTCGTTATTGACCCTGTACCCCATCCGCGTTTGGTGCCCAGCCGACCCAGCCGGCCCCTCCTGGTATTGAATGACTTTTCCCCGGTCGAAAAAACTCATGTTCTCCCCATCCTATGGCCCCCTTCTCCTCGCTGGAAGTCTGGTCTTCTTCCGACCATTGTCTGGATGCTACTCTTTTTCACTAGTGCCCCGGCCAGCCCCTCTCCAAATCCCCCTCCATGTGTTTAGATTCTCTTTAGACTTCCGAGGTTGTGCAAAGGGACACTCGAGACCCATTGGTGTGTGTTCTGGTAATCTTTGCTGAATGAGAGGTTGTTTCGGTCCGCCGCCAAAATCCATGGCATAGTTTTATGCCAGTTGTTTGGTTTCGTAGCTGTGTTATGTCCTTAATTATCCTGCAATATTTTTATTGAATATTTTCAATGTTGTTAAAAATATACTTTGAGTTTGTTCCTGGTTTAAATATTTTCTCATCTTTGATGATATTCTTATTTATGTGCCAAATCTTACATTGATAATTTTTTAAAAAAATTTGGTTTGCATCTCTATGATATCCTTTTACATATTTTGTTTTGATTTAGAATTGGTGAATTGGTTAAAATTGGTTTTTGTTGTGATTGTTTAATTATGTTATGTTAAAGTCAATTGATATGATTTTGTGTGTATTAGCCTTAGTTTTGTTTTATAAAAATGATGAAAATGTGATTTGGGTTTTACTTCTGATCTTGGTGACTTATTTAGAGTTTGTTTTTGAATTGTATCTTGATTTCATTCTTTGGGTAAATTTTAATTTAGGGGTTTGTGGTGTTTTTGACTCCCAGGGGGTTATCTTAGGGAGTTGTGGCCAGTTTTGAAGGCACGCACGAATATTCCTATGTATGAATATGTATAGATATATGTAACTTATTTGTGCGTGTTCCCTCATGGCGCGGGGAACACGTTCATCAGTTTAAGGATATATATATATATATATATATTAATATATATGGAAGTGTGTGCGTGTGAGCGAGCTGTTGTTTGAGTTAGAAAGCATGGCGTGTCCTTTGTTGTGGTAGGTGTTTCCATCCCTTATCTCTTTTAGAATAATTACATAGGCACATTCATGGATTAATTTATTTTATAAATTTTCTTTACACCCTTATAATCCTGATTGTTTATTTGTTGTAGTGTTTCTCTGACTGTTAAAAGTGTAAATAACAGCTTTCAAATAGTTCCTTGGATATGTTTATGTGTTTCCATGCCTTTGATCCCAATTTTAAACAATTTGACACATTCTTTTTCTTAATTAAATATTATATTATGTTTCACACCTCTATTAAGTTTATAGTTAACTTATGGTAGTGTTATAGTGTTAAAATATCTGATAAAAATTGGATTTTTTGATGCTCCTCAATTAACGCACATGTTTATGCCTTTCCAACTTGGTTGGAACTAACTGCCTTTATCAATAAATGGAACTATTGGAAATTATGAGTGGTGTTTGCTGGTAGAAAATTTTTATGAAACTTTATTGTCCTGTGTTGGTTGATTTCATAGAACATAATTCTTTTGAAGAAATTATTTTTCATCTCTTTGAATTGTTATTTTTCTATAATCCTTGATTTTAAGTGCTTCTTGTTTTCTAAATGATGTGAGTATCTTTTTTTGGTTCTTTAAATTTGTTTGAAATGGAATCATTCTATATATGTCTGTTTGTCTTTGGTGTATGTATTTTGTTGAGTGTGTGCTGTAGGGCAATGCTTGGGTTTGTTTTTAGAAATTGAATATGATATCAATAAATGAAATTATTTCAATGTCTTGAAACATGGAACCTACGGGCCTGTTTTTCTTTTATAATACAAAAGTTGTATTTAAGGTTGTTTTTGAAGTGCTTTTTCAATGTTTTCATAATGTCATTGATTATGTAAAACATGAGTCCCGATTTACAACTCAAAGTGTTATAGATAACTGATTGATGTGACAGCCTAGTTGGCACTTTTTATGTTTGGAATGTATGCCTATATATAAGTATATGGGGCACTCCTATATTGGATAACCCTTTATGGGAAAACGATTAGGAAGCGTCCATGTTTGGGGTAGGAAAGTGCGGTGAGATGAGTCACATGTGAGAGGGACTTCCTACTTACACAGTATTATTAAAATCAACATTGGTTCTAGGCTTCTTTTTAGATGATCGAGTGACAGTTTCTGACCAACCTCGATTGGACGGGTTGGTACACCCTAGATTTGTTGTTAGGCCTGGTGGCATTTTCCACTTGATAGGCCAGTTAAGGAGGCTAGTTGGTTATAGACTTAGGAGAATCACCATATGTCGGCAGGTGGTTCTGAAATCGACTATGTCTATTAGTCTTCTAGGGATGTTTAGGATCACCCATGGTTACTGAATCACTGACATTGATTATTTAATTTTTATTTCACTGGTTTATTTTCTGTTGCAATTTTACTTGCTTTACTCTAGCCTAGATTTGGTATTTTCAATTTTGGATTTCATTTATAAAATGACGAATGATTTTGGAAATGGTGTGTGGAATGTGTTTGGTTTTTAAAGGAGAACAACACGTTGCATTTCTTAAAATGTGAAAACCCTACTTTTATATCTATATTTTAAACTTGTGTCAGTGGACTAATTTTTAAAAGATAATTTTTACCTTCAGTGGTTTATTCTTGGTATCCATACTGAGCATCCCGGTGCTCACGCCTATTATATCATTCTAGTTTCAGCTTCAGTTTCTCGTATAGGTTCGTGGTTCAACTGCTCAATGTTGGAGCAGCGTGGTCTTGTGTTGGGTGGTGACCTAGGTGGTCACAAGGAGGTATGTTCGGATTAATTTTCTTTCTTCTGCTAGTTTTTTTTATCGACAGTTTTTTATTTGTTTATATTTTTTTCCTGGGCTAAATCATTCTCAACAGTTGAATATCGATTCCCGGCACTGGTTACCAGCCCATGGGGATCGGGAGTGCCCTTCGGTCCATGTCGCGGACCGGCTCGGGTGTCCGGTTCAGGGTCGACTCGGGTTGGTTCGTGAAAAAATGGTATCAATGGAGGCTCGTGTTATTTTGGATGTCTAGTATAAGGAGATTAGTACTGTCGAGGCTCAGAAAGTTGGTTATGGTTTTGTTCCTGATCACCACCACTCTTGACGAGACTTGATATACCAGGGTTAGTCCAGGATTTGAGTCTTTTTTTCTTTAGTTATTTTGGATTGTGGGATGACATTGAGAGCTAATCGGTTCACGTTTCAGCCTCACAAGGGGTGGTGACCCATTTAGAGTCTATGTGCATGATTAAAGGTCCTCTTAGTGTTATTCCTTACTTGGGGCATGTCTCACCACTATGTCTTCGAGTTATATTCAGACACTTATTCCTCACTCTGATGGTTTATAGTCGGCTGTGTTTTGTTTTGAAATCAGTTGATGTTAGTGTGTGTTAAAAATTAAAGTGACTTATAAAAAAGGTGTTTTCGTACAAATTGTTTTTGAAATTAGTAATGTTGGTTTTTAAAGAGTAAGTGTATCGATTTGGGAAAAAAACTTGGTTAGTGTACAGATATAGAAAGGTAAAAAAGTGTTTGTATGTTGGAACTATTTATGAAGGCTCAAAATTTCGTGGGTATGTACGGATAGTGAGTAGGGGCACTTATTTGTAGATGATGTGAGCACGATTGTATGAAGACACATGTGAAACTTCATAAGGTTCTATAGGCATGTTTTAAAATTTTAAAGGAATACGGGTTTTGGAAAGTGATTTTTTCTTGTGTTTGTATATGTTTGGCTTATGTGCCTGTTTCCCTTAGCTTGTGTTGTTTCTTTGATTTAGACTTGGCTTGATTCCGATATTGATGGTTCATTTCTTGTTGTTATGAGTATGTCCCCCATAAAGCCTCTAAAAGTTTTTAACAAGTTATAACCTGTTCCCAGTTCTTTTTGTGTGTTTCAAACTTATCGAGTTAATCGATGTCTATTATAAGCTGTTGTATAGTTTGGGAAGAGGGTGTGTCTTATAGTTGATGGGAAATACCAAGGTAGTTAACTTACGTACCGTCCCAAAGTTATTAGAGTGTTCCATTTTGGACAAGAAATGGTGGGATGTCTCATCGTTTTTAGAGTCTCAGGTGTATTTTGTGGGGTTCTTCTATTGTGATTATTTTTTATCTGGAAAGGATCTTCGTCTATACCGACTCCCAGTTTGTGGGACCATTCTCTCTCATTCCAATAGTTTAGCTAGTTTGGGCATTCTAACCCACTTTTTCGCATCCCTCCAATGTCATCTTACCGTGCATCTGTTCGTGCCACCAGAAATATTTCTGAAAGAAGCATCATTCTGGAGGAAGGAGTTGGTAACCATAAGATGTAAAAGAGTGACTATGAAGTAGAAGTTGCTTTAGACATTAGAGCCCGAGCCATTGGTCTTGGGGTGAAGCTCGCACAGAGTCAGGAGTTTCCGAGGGTGTGTAGAACCTCGGTTCAGATAATGTTTTCAACTTTGGTATGAAAGTATAAAAAATTTCATGGTTATATTCTCGTCAATGTCGTAAACTCATCCTTGTTGTGGTGGCGTGATGAGTACATTACAGCAAAATCGAAGCTGTCACATCTTCTCTCAATGCGGTTTTTAAATTGTTCAGTCTCTTTGAACAGTGTGGGCCAATGGAATGATGGACCTGTTAGGATTTTGAGTTGGTCTCAGCTGTGTTCATTATGGGGATATTCATTTTGTGAAATTTATTGGAGGTGTTGAGTTAATTTCTCATCCTCATGTTTCAGGGTTATTCTGTAGAATGAATTCTGTCAACGTCTTAGGTGTTTTTTTGGTCTTTGTGGGGAAAAATAATGAGTCTGTTTTGGGAGTTCCCATGTTGCTTCAATGGGGTGGTTTTTTAGTGTTTCAAAGGTTTCTGTATTAGTTAATTCTCATAGTGGAGAGAACCCTCCTGTGTTATCCCCTCAATCTCTTGCATTGGTTTTCCTTCAATTGGTCGGGTGTGATGTTTGTGGGGAATGGTCCCCCGGAGGCTCTCGTTTCACTATGTTTTTGTCCGGGCAAGGACTCAAGTTGTGACAACTGTAGATTTGGTTACTTTCTGGGGGCAGAAAGTGTCTTTGGTGGGGAGAATTGTCACACCCGGACCACAGAAACCTGTTATTTTATTCTTTTATCCATCTTGTGTCATTTGGACGAGGTTTAGTTGGGTATTTAAAGGAAAATTTCTGAAGTTTGATATTTTAGAGGGTCTCTGGCAGGTCCACGGTCATTGCACCGCTAATGGCGAACGTGCATTCGGGCCTGGAGACTGCGTTGTTGAGCAATTATTTTTATTATTCAAAATTAAATGAAACAATGCTTTAATATTAAATACCATTTAGTTTATATTAGTACTATTTTATTGTTATTAATATTATTTATATTATCAACTTATTTTTACTAATATTATAATTATAATTATTATTGAGAATTAATTTTATTTTAATTCTAGAGTTGTTATTATTATTATAATTATTTGTATGTTATTATTATTGTTATTATAATAATTATTATTACTTCTATCATTGTTGTATTATTATTATTATAAATTTTTTTTATTATTATTATAGCATAAAATGAAAAAATATGTAAAACCCAAGACTAACCCCCCCTTCCCCCATTCTGGCCAGGGGCTGCACCCCCTTACCTGTCACCCTCGCCGCGCACCCAAGCACTGGCCTATTCGGTCACCCTCAGCATCCCGGCAGCCTCCGCCTCTTCCTCCTTATCCAGCTCACCCTTCGCGTTTGCCTGCCGACCCCACCTCTCCGTCCAGCTCCCTCTCCTTCAGACCATGACCCAGAAACACTTCCGCGTTCGGTGCCCAACTGACCCAGCCGGCCCCTCTTGGTCTGGCGTGAATTTTCCCTAGTCCAGCAAACCCGCGCCCTCACCCTCTGGTGGCCCCCTTCTCCTTGACGGTAGTCCGACCCGCTTCTGAACATTTTCTTTCCACTGCACTTTTGCGCCAGTGCCCCAGACAGCCCCACTCCAAACCACCCTCAGTGCGGTCGGCTTCTTTTTATAGTTTCGAGGAAGTGGAAAGGGAACCCCACGACCCATTGGTGTGTGTTCTGAAAATCATCGCCGAAGGCGAGGCTGTTTTGGTCCACTGCCAACATCCATGGTATATTTTTATGCCTATTGTTTGGTTTTTGAGCATTATTATTCCCATAATTATCCTATTATAGTGTTCTTGAATATTTTCAAAGTTGTTAAAAATATGTTTTGACTTAGTTCCGGGTTTAATTCTTCTTGCATATTTGATGATATTCTTAATTAATTTCCAAATAGTTCAGTGATAATTTTTTTTAAAACAAGATTTGCACCCCTTTGGTATCCTTTTACATCTTTTGTGATTATTTGGCTTTGGTGAATTTGTTAAAATTTGTATTTTTTGTGATTGTTTAATTATGTTACATTAAACTCAATTGATGTGATTTTGGGGGTATTTCGATTAGTTTTGCTTTATGAAAATGGTGAAGACGTGATTTGGATTTTACATGTGAACATGGGGATTTTTTAGAGTTGGTTTTTGAATTATATCATGATTACTCTGTTTTTGTTAATTTTATTTTAGGGATTTTTTGTCATGAACCATCCCCTAGGGCCCGTATCGTGACTACCCAAGGCCCCCCTTCCATATGCTAGGGGCTGGCGACTAGCACCAAAGGCGTAAATCTCTAAAACCGGGTAGGCATTACCTTTATAAATGCTAAACACACACAACACGAGTACAAGCAGAAGAAAACACTAAGTAATACATGTATATCAAATTTATTGAATGTAAAGGTGGTGAGAATACATTCCCAGCTGTAAAGTAAAAATACAACTAAAAAAGGGAGAAACAACTAAATGTGGAAATCAGCTCCTAGAAGCATTGATAGCATCTCTCTAACCACGCAAAGTGTTCCCCCTTCATCTTCAAGGTTGATAGTGGTGCTGTAAATCTAGAGATATATGGAACGAATCTCCGGTAGTAGCGAGCCAAACCTATGAATCATTGTACCTCCGTCACAATCCTGGGTGGCTCCCATGCAAGTAATGCCTCGATCATTGCTAGATCCACTACAACTCTAGCCTCCGAGATGACGTGTCCCGAAAAGTGAAACTCTCAAATCCAAAACTGGCACTTTGAGAGCATACCATAAATTTGGTGCTCTCAGAGTGTGTCCAGTACTATCTTCAAATTGTTGGTACGCACCTCCTCAGTAGTCAAGTAGATCATTATGTCGTCGATGAAGACTACGACAAAGCGATCGATGTATGGATGGAAGATCATGTTCATTAGACTCAAGAACACTACTGGAGAGTTGGTTACACCGAAGGGCATAACCAATAACTCATAGTGGCCGTAACGACACCTGATGACCATCTTCTATACATCCTCATCTCAAACTCTAAGCTGGTGATAGCCTGATCTGAGATCTATCTTCGAGAACCATCGTGCTCCCTTGAGCTGATCAAAGAGGTCGTCAATCCTCGGTAGTGGTTTATTGTTCTTCACGGTCACCTGGTTCATGCGACGATAGTTGACACAGATTCTCAACTTCCAATATGCCTTCTTGTTGAACAGAAGTGGGGTTGCCCAGGGAGAAACACTGGGCCTAATGAATCCATTTCCCTGCAAGCCCTCTTACTGTACCCGAGGCTCAAGAATCTCTACGATAGCCATATGATACGCAAGAGTAGAATTTAGTGCCATCTTGGGGTACATGTCAATATAGAAGTCCACCTCTATATGATGAGGTAGTCCTAGAACATTGTCAGGGAAAACATCTTTGTACTAGTCCACCACTAATGGATATGTCAGACTCTCCACATCAACTGCTCTGAGGGTAAAGCAAGCCAACTAGTGAGTGATCGGTTGCAACCACCTCTAAGTAAGTCTGTCTTATGATACAAAGGATCCCTTCACGCCGGTGAATGTAAACCTAGTCTCATCTGTGTGGAAACACCACACATTTTACCTAATACAGTCGATCTAAGCATGGACTGTAGATAACTAGTCTATACCCAAGATTTTATCATAAGGCCTCGACACTGCTACTAAGAGATCCTAGCTGAATCTCTCACCTACTATAGTAAGATTGAAATGCCAGAACTAGTGCGTAATCATCGAGCTCTCATAGGAGTCTCTAGATGTAAGGATTGAAACAATGACTCCTTTGGAATCTCCCAGCTCCGAACTAGGGAAGTGGAAATGAAAAAGTGATTGAAACTTGTGTCTATAAGAACTGCTGCTAAGGTGTAATAGACACAAATATTACATTGAATCATCTCTGGAGCGCGTGATCATAGGCATAAGCTGCATGAAGCTGTGATCTACCCTATCCACCCACTCCCTGTGGTCGGGGTGGACCTCCTAGTGGTGGTGCCAGTAGCACCGCATAACGCCGTCCACCACCAGCTACACAAATATCTCCTCTACCACATCCAAATGTGCCCTGTGGACCACCTCGATTGAATCTCGGCCTCTGCCTGCGAGGTCCCTCAACTATCTGCGGATCAATAGAGCGGCAAGGTGGACAGTCATGATACATTTGACCAATCCCGATGCAGGAGTAACACTGTCCACCCCTGGCATTATTGGCTCTATCTCCACTATGGGTGCCCCGCAAAACCGATCTTGAGTCATGTCGTCGACCACCTATAGGTCTGGTCCTCTTGGACTTCTGCATCATCTGTCTACTTCCAACTACAAAGGACTCTGTTTCATGACATCTAGAGGTGGGTCTCGCTACTTCAGACTTCCCAGCAAGAAAAATCTCCACTAGGAGGGCTCGCTCTAACACCCCCATCTGCATCGGGATGCTTTGGGAGATAAATGAAGATCTGATCTCTCGCCTAAGTCCCTACTCAATGGTTCGGGCCCTAAGGAGCGGGTCACGTACCATATCAATGAAGTATCGTGAGAGGTTGGTGAAGCTCACTGAGTACTATTCCACTGTCATGCTACCCTACTGTAGATTTAGTGGCTCTTGTATCTGCACCGCTCATAGGGTCACTAGAACAAAATCTGCATGGAACAGGCTCTCGAAGTCTTCCTATAGAAGTGATGCCTCATCATGCATCTGGAGCATCAGGCTACACCATCTGCCTATTGCTGCCTGAAAGAGGCTGGAAAAAATGATCACTATGATGTCGGCTAGTGTCCTTACCAATAAAAAGATTCTCACCATATCCTATAGCCAATCCTCAGCCGCATGTGGGTCCATCTCTCCCATGAACCTCGGTGGCCTCTGGCGCTGGAACATGTTCAGCGCACTCAAGTGGTGTGCACACTCTGCTTCTTGGGCTAGTGGGTTCAGTGTTACAACACAGATTAGCAACACCAGTGCCTCCACTGGTGCCTCAAATGGAAGAGGTCCATGTATTGAGGCCTCACCTCTCGGTGGGCTGTCAGTATGTACAAATCTGAAGGCTCTAGCTGGTCGTCCGCGGGGAGTCATCCTGAAATAAACATATGTGACATGGTAAAAAGACTATACCTGGTGAGCTGATTTAATGAAATTTTTTTGAAAACACAAACTCAATCTGTGTTTTCGTGCACTGAGTTAGAAATCAGAAGTCAGGGACCTTGTGTATGGAAACCTCGGCAGTTTGCACCAACACTAGAATCCCTGAACTAAAAACCACACTTAGTACCCTTTCCACTATTTCATCATAGAAAGAAATATCAGAGTCCTAAATTCTATGGTAGAAAAAACTTCTTTGATACCAATTTGTCATGTCCCATCCCCCAGTTCCTGTATCGTGACTACCCCAGCCCCTGGCCTTTGGTATCAAAGGAGTTGGTTCTACCACAAAACATAGGACCATGATATTTCCTTCTATGAAGAAATAGTGATAAGGGTAATAAGTGTGTTTTTTAGTTTAGGGAGTCCATTCTTAGTGTGGTCGGCTGACGTATCTATACACCAGGACATTGACTTCTGATTTCTGACTCAGTGCACGAAAACACTGAATGCATGTGTGTTTTCAAATGTTTTTCTTTAACTATGCTCACCAGGTATTTTATTTTGACCGTGTCGCATCTATTTCTTTCAAGATGCCTCCCTGTGGATGACTAACTATAGACCCCAGAGTTGTACTTACTAATAGCCGACTGAGTGATGAGGCCTCAGTACATGGCCCAATTCTAGGTGAGGCACCAGCAGAGGCACCAACGGTACTACTCCCCATTGGGCCATCGATGCCACTACCCCTAGCAGAAGATAGTGCATGGTGCTTGAGTGTGCTGTATGAGTTCCGGTGACAGAGGTCACCCAGTTACAGGGGAGATACGGACCCGCAGGCGGCTGAGGAATGGATAGAGGGTGTGGTGAGAGTCTTCAAACTGGTAGGGAAACCAGCCAACTTCATGGTGATCCTTGCTGCCAACCTCTTTTGGGAAGCAGTAGGTATATGGTAGAGTCTGATGCTCCAGATGTGTGATGAGGCATCACTACTATGGGATGACATCGAGAGTCTGTTTTGGGCGGAGTTTGTTCTAGTGACCCTGCAAGCGGTGCAGATACAGGAGCTACTACATCTACAGAAAGGTAGCATGATGGTGGTGCAGTACTCAGTGAGGTTAACTAACCTCTCATGCTACTCCACTGATATAGTACAAGACCCGTTCTTCAAGGCCCAAACCATTGAGCAGGGAATTAGGTAAGATATTATAGATTTATTTATCTCCCATAGCATCCTGACACAAAAGGGGGTGTTGGAGAGAGCCCTCATAGTGTAGAGTTTTCTTGCTGAGAAGTCTCAAGTAGGGAGACCCACCACTAGCAGACATGCATCGTAGTATTCTACAGATGGCAGTATACAGATGATGCAGAGGTCCAAGAGGAAAATACCTACATGTGGTTGACCGCACGACTTAGGATCGATTGTGCGGGGCACCCAGAGTGGAGACAGAGCCAGTCATGCCAGGAGCGGACAATGTTACTCCTACGGTGGGCTTGGTCACATGGATTGTGATTGTCTGACCCACCGCTCTAATGATCAGGAGAAAATTCAAGGACCTCCCAGGCAGAGGTAGAGATTTGATCGAGGCGGTCCACAGGGCGCAAGAGGACATGGCAGAGGAGATGGCTGTGCAGCAGGCACTGGACGACATTACGAGGGGATACTCCCACCACCACCAGAAGAACCCCCTGACCATAGTGAGTGGGTGTACAGGGAAGAGCAAAGCTTCAAGAAGCTGAGGCCTATGATCACAGTGCTCCGAAAATGATTTGAGGTAAGATATATGTCTATTCCACCATAGCTGTAGTTCTTACTGACATGGGTGTCAGCCACTCTTTCACTTCCACTTCCCTCATTCGAAGCTCGGAGATTCCGAAGGAGCCATTGGTTGGTTCCTTATGGCTAGAGGCTCTTACGAGAGCTGATTGGACGATTACACACTGGTGTCGGCAGTGCGAGCTTAGTCTAGGATGTATGATCTTCAGCTGAGATCTCCTAGTAGCGGTGTCGAGGCCTTACGACGTCATCTTTGGTATGGACTGGTTATCTACAGTCCATGCTCAAATAGACTTTATTAGGAGAAAAGTGTGGTGAGTTCGCATGGATTGGACAAGGTTCAACTTCTCCGGTGAGAAGGGAACCTTTGCCGCACATGATGTACTTACTCGGAGGAGGGTGAAGCCGATCAATCACCAGTATAATACAAGACCAACTATAAAGTACAAATACCACTGATGTAAAGATTTTACATAGTGGTTTCTTTATATTGTACACTGTTTGTGTGTGTTTACGAATTATAGAGGCAATTACTTCAATGTTTTAGGAATTTAGTCCTTTGGATCTAATCGCCAGCCCGTGGCCTATGGAAGGCGTGCCTGGGGAAGTCACGATACAGTCCCTGGGGGACGGGTCGTGACATTTGTGGTGTTTCTGAGTCCTAGGGGGTTATCGTATGGAGTTGCGGTCGGTTTCGAAGGTGCGCATGCATATTCCCAGGTACGAATATGTATAGATATATGTATCTTTTGTGTGTGAGTGTTCCCCCATGGCATGAGGACCACATGCATCAGTTTAAGAATATATATATATATATGGAAGTGTGAGCATGCGAGCGAGCTGCTGTTTGAGTTAGAAAGCATGGCATGACCTTTGTTTGAGGTAGGCGTTTCCACCCTATCTCTCTTCCGATGATTTCCATAGGCACTTTCATGGTTTCATTTAGTTTGTAAATTTCATTGCAACCTTATAATATTGTTAGCTTATTTATTGTAGTGTTTCTTTGATGGTTAAAAGTGTTAAAAGAGCTTTGAAATAGTTCATTGGTAATGTGTATGTGTTCCCATGCCTTTGCTCCCAATTTTAATCAATTTAATGCTTGCGTTTTCTTAATTAAATTTTAGATTATGTTTCTCACCTTTAATATGTTTATATTTAACATATTGTAGTGTATTACTGTTGAAATAGTTGATAAAAAATGGGTTTTGGATGCTCCATTATTTACGCACATGTTTATGTGTTGCCAACTTGGTTAGAACTAACTGACTTTATCTAAAAATGGTGCTGGTGGACGTTTTGAGTGGTGTTAGCTGGTAGAAAAATTTTATGAAACATGTTTGTCCTATATTGGTTGATTTCATGGAACATAATTCTTTTGAAGAAATGATTTCATGTCACATTGAATGTGCATTTTTATCGATTTTTGGGTTTATAAGCGGTTCTTGTTTTCTAAATAATGTGGGTCTCTTTGTGTGGTTATTTAAATTGGTTTGAAATGAAATCCATGTGTATATGTCCATTTGGATATGGTGTATTTTTTTTTTTAGTGTGTGGTGTAAGGATACACTTGGGATAGTTTTTACTAATTGAAAATGATATCACTAAAGGATTTTATTGTAATGTCTTGAAACATGTAATGGAAGGGCCCGTTTGGCTTTTTAAATACAAAAGTGGTGTTTAGGGTTGTTTTGGAAGAGCTTTTGAAATTTTTTCTTAAATGAATTTGATTATGTAAAACTAGAGGTCTTATTTACAACTCCAACTGTTTAATAAAGTGGTTTTGATAACCAAATGATGTAACCACACGGTTGGAACTTTGTATGTTTGATATTTAATCCTATATATAATAATATGGGGAACTATTATCTAGGGTAACATTTTATGGGAGAACGCATATGAAGAATCCATATTTTGGGGTAGGCAAGTGTGGTGAGATGAGTCATGTGTGCGAGGGCCTTCCTACATACACTGTAGTATTATAATAACCATGGGTTCCTGGGTGTCTTTTAGACAATCGAGTGACAGTCACTGACCATCCCCGATTAGATGGGTTGGTACCGTCAGGATTTGTTATTAGGCCAGGTGGTCTTTTCCACTAGATTTGTCTGTTAGGGTGGCTAGTTGGTTATAGAATTAAGAGCTTCACCATATGAGAGCAGTTCGTTTCGAAACACCGTACGTCCAGGGATCTTCTTGGGATGTTTAAAATCACCCAGGGTTATTGAATTACTTATATTTCTAATTTACTTTTCATTGCACTAGTTTATTTTCAGTCACACTTTTACTTTCATTACTCAAGCCCAACTTTGGTTTTTTTTGGATTTCATTTATAAAATGACAAATTTTTTTGGAAGGGGTGTGTGGAATGTGTTGGATTTTTAAATGAGAACAACATGTTGTAATTTTTAAAATGTGGAACCCCTAGTTTAATATCTGTATTTCAAACTTGGGTCAGTGGAATATTTTGGAAAAGAGAATTTTTGGATTCAAGGGTATATTCTTGGAATCCCTATTGAGCATCTAGTTCTCAATCCTATTATATCATTCCAGTTGCATGTTTAGTTTCTTTTATAGGTTCTTGGTTCAACTACTCAATGTTGGAGTAGCATGGTCTTGAGTTGGGTGGTGACCTAGGAGGTTACAAGGAGGTATGTTCTGTTTTATTCTCTTTATACTACCAGTTTGTATCTTTATCATCAGTTTTTTTATTATTTATCATTTTCACTAGGGAAAAACAGTTCCCCACAATCGAATTTTGATGCCCAGCACTAGTATCCAGCCTATGGGGATTAGGATTGACCTTCGGGCCATGTCACGAACCAGCATTGGTGACTGGTTCAAGGTCAACCCAGGTTGCTTTGTGACATTGAAACATTAAACCCATAATAATTGAAAATCATAAATCAATTGTTCTTAGAAAATATTTACATCATTTAAAAGAAATCTTTTATTTAAACAATCATGGTCATAATAACATATCTCTTCTCCAACTACATCTATGGGGACTAGTCATAATTAACAAAAATCATAGATCATGATCTAGATTGAAATTAAATCTACAATACTGATTCATTCCATCATGGAATAATACCAATCTATGATTCCATAATTTATTCAAAAAACATGAAATTACTGATTATATAATATCCATGTTGTTGAATATTCAGAAAAATATAAGTTTCCATCAAATATTCTCCCATCAATATTCCACATCAACCTCATTTCATTTCATGAATTATCTAATAAAATTATAAACTAAAAAAATTTCCTTTGATAATGAATTATATCAGTATAATGATTGTTAAATCTACATAGGGGATGAAATAAATGTTGTGAATATATCGATTTTATAGCATGACATCCAAAAAACAATGATATTTGACATACAATTATGTTTCTAACTATAAAAATATATAAGGACACAGCCTAAAATCATTACATAATCTGGAATTTTTTTCAAGAACATACCTCCTTTCACATTTAGGATCTGTTCAAATTTAGTGTTTTAGAAAATTATTAAACAATACATACATAACATTCCTTATTTACAGATAGTGGATATAACTAAAACATTATCCATATATTATATGATATAAAACTATGTAAATAAAACATGATTTATTTGAATAACTTCATATCATTTAACATGACTTACTTCTTTATCTAAAACATCCATATAACCAATGATAAGATTAAAAAATGGGGATGAGCATAAAAATCAATGTAATTGATATAAAAATGAAACTATTAGTCAAATGATACCATAAAAAAACATAAAACCCATTTTATAAAAAAATTAACCTGTATATAAGTATAATGATGTTTACATGGTAAATATTTACTATATCACCCATAAATTCACCATTACATATGAAATATTTATTTTTTCTTCATATATCATTAGATTATCTGATGCATCTAAGAGCTATAATGGGGCTCACCCTAAATATCATGTGCTATAATAGACTCAAACCAACATATCGTGAGCAACAATGGGGAAAAACTATTATATATTGAGGGATAATGGGATAAAAGAAACATAAACTATGCCCATGGAACATATAATTATTAAAACACTAGATAAATCATTTATTCCCTTGAGTAAATCAAATTCAAAATTTTCAAATTCATGATTATCATACAATAATTATCATTTGAAATAAAAATATATTTCACATAATAATGAAACAAATTAAAAAAAAATTAAATATGAAAACATATAATGGAAAAATTATATTAATATAGTATCATGAAATCTTGTGAAACTACCCATTTCATATATAAAAAACCATATTGTTGAATTTCATAAATTAGAATTTTAAAAAAAATTAAAAAATAGGTTCCCTTACCCATATCATATAATTGATGTGAAAATTTATAGAATGAAATAAATATGTGTATAAACTGTAAATAAACATAATTGAAATTAATATAATAAAAACTAATTACACACATAATCCTAGTATTATTTAATACATGCAGAGGAAGGTTAACTTATATAATGATATATGGGATAAGAATTCCCTTAAATCGAGTCCGTCTTACTAAAAATGTGTTTCAACATTTTGTATAATGACTAAAATAGAGTTATTAATACTTTATAAATGAATAATAATAGTTATAACACCTTATATGGTATTTTTAAAACCTCACCCCACACATGTATTAATAATATTTTGTTATTTATTTTATTTCTGTTGCTTTTGTTACATTGTTTCCGTGGACAGTTTGTAATGGGTTTTCTTATTAAATAGATGTAAACCCCCATAAGCGGAATGAAATTGTATTTAAACAATTATATAATATTAAATGAAACCATATAGCATATCTTTCAGATGTTAATCGAATCATTAGAAAAATCATTAATTATATTCGATTATATCATCTCGACAATTGTTCTATAATCACAAACTAGTTGAATTATATTAATTAACATCATGCATATTTATTAATTCATGAACAAATAAGAGAATATATGATAAATCAAAAAAACTAATTCAACCATTTAAATGGTTTTATTAAAATCTATGAAAGATGTAATAGATATTGAATACACATTGTCAACGTTGTCGGTAAAGTGACACATCACAAGCATTGTTTCCAATTATAAAAATAAATGGGAGAGGAGAAGAAGTAACCTGATGAATTTTTTTATAGTCATGATTAAATTATTGTATATATATGATACTATATATTTCATGCATCTCGGTTAGTGGGAGGTGATGAATGTTTAATAATAAGAAAATAATAGAAAATAAATTAAATGAAAATGAAATTAGATATTTACATCTTGATCTCCTCTCCTGGAAATGCTCCTTAATGACTTCGGTTGTTGACGTTTGGTGATACTAGTAGGTGTTATATGTCGGGGAGAAACTTGGGCAGAGTATTGGATAGAATTTAGGAAATTTTAAATGATTCATATGTGTGTGTATAAGAGGGAGTGGGTGAGGTATTTTTATTTTAGGTGAGGAGGGTTTTCCATTATATTAATGATTAGTTTATTATTTATCTCTAGACAAGATATTGTATTTTTTTATCGTGACTAAAAATAGTAAATAAAGAAATTTATTTTGATTCAAGGGTTCGTATATCATCATAATATCATCCACGACACAATAAATCATGTATTTCTTTATTTCATAAATTATTATATTTCACTATTCACAAAAAAAACATGTATTTTTGAAAAATCCATAAAATAAACCCCAAACATATCTTGAAATTATAATTAAAAAATGAATTAAATTTTTTCAAATTGATTTTATAAATATGATAAATTTAATTTCTAAATAAAATAACATATTATTCAAATTATAGAAAATTTTAAACCGTAATTTCTTTTAAAACACGTTGAAATATTAATTAAGGTCTGATAAAAATATCTTATTACAATAAAAATTAAAATAATAATTTATGATTACATTTTATTAAAATAAATTTTATTTTATATAAATAAATTTATTATAAAATTATAATTATATATTTATGAATTACTAAAATACCAACAACTATACTAGGATGATATTATCACATATTAGATTCGTAATCATTTTTATACATTAAAGTGTGAGGCTACTATTCATGTAGACGATTTACTAATCAATAGGTTCAAATTATTATTCATAAGGGTAACATTACTAGTCATAAGGTTAATTTACTATTAACTAAAAATTTAATTGTTCCAATCATACTCTAAAAAACATAATGATAAAATCAGTGTATGATCATTTTTTTAAATTCAAATCATAGAAGTAGAATAACATAGATTGATTATTAGGTTATCACTATCCCCATAAAACAATGTGTTGTTTCATAGAGACATAATGTTTTAGGAATTTCATTAAATTTATTTTTAAATCCTTGGAGTGTCACATTCTCATCACCTTCTAGAAATTGCATCCTCACAATTTTTATTCACAAATAAAACAAATGAGGATATTATTAAATTTTATAATTTTTCGATTCCCATGTTTCTTCTTCTAAAATTTTGTTTCTCCCTACATCATTAACATGGTAAATTAAATTTTCCTGAAAATCATACTCTCTAGGATCATGAATCTGAATAGGTTTCTATTCATAAGAATGAATCTCTTCCAACTAAATAACTTCTAGGATCAAATTTTTTCAAATCTAGGCCATACATTCTGAACATCAAAACATGGCAAACGTTGTGTACATGTGTTGAACTAGGTGGAATGATACTTGTTAGAAGACTGGACCAACATTCACTGAGATTTTATAAGGTCTAATGAACCATGGTGATAGTTTTCCTTTCTAACAAAAATGCAATACCGTTTTCCAGGGTGATAATTTAAGGAAACAATAATCAGGTACCTTCAATGAATAGTATTTCCTCTATTTATCAACACAACTTTTCTTCCTGCTCAGATCTATACTCATGTGCCTGTTAATCAAGTGATCTTTTCAATAAATTGATCTTATAATTCCATTCTTATGAACTTCCATTCTTTGACATCATCCCAAAAATCAATAGTTCAGCACCACATTCCATATAATGACTCAAAAGGTTCCATATATATATATAAATTAGAAATTTTATTATAATAAAACTAATTTAATGAATGATTATGATCCCAAATTACCCTGTGGTGCATTGAACAAGATTGATGCATATCCTCTAATGTCTTATTTGTTCGTTCTGACTTCCCATCTGATTGCGAATGAAAAGATGTACAGAATTATAACTATATGGATAATGGCTTCTAAATCCCTTTCGAAATGTTGAATATGATAAATGGAACACTTTCTGATATAATAGAAATAATAACTCCATGTAACCAAACAATCTCATTGAGGAAATTTCAGTAATTCTGATATAAAGACATTATACCTCAAATAGTAAGGTTGAGTGTAGATGTTTTCAGTCAATGAACAATAACCTAAATTGTATTTTTACCTAGAGTATTTTTTCATAGTACCACCATGATGACCATGTATATATTTTCCAATTCCAACTCATTCACCGGAAAAGGCTAACGCATCCCCTTCAGTAATTGACGATATTCTTTAACATATTGACTTGTCAAAATTTTCACTGAAAAATAAACAATATTTTTTTCATTCCTTCGTAGAAGTAATACTCTTGATAGACTTTGTACATCATATAACTGAATGGATAAACTAAAAATAGAGAAATATGAACATCACATAAAAATTCCTTCATCATATGAGAATCACAAGGGACACATAATTTCTTATAAATCCACTAAAATGTAATCTTTTTAAATGATAAATTACGTAAACTCACCCTTATAGAACAATTATACCATTTTATACATATTACAATCATCCTTCTGAGCATGCATTACTCTATATAAAAAAAAGAAATCAATACCACTTAAACTAAAATAGAGGAATTTCATACTCAAATATAATCCAAGAAAATATTAATCAAATCATCATCCATGGTGTCATGAATGAAATGTATCATAGTTAATGTAGAAATATTATTCTAACTCAGAAAATCAGCCACTCTATTTGATTTTCATTGATGGAAATGAATCATGTAGTGATAATCATTGATTAGTTCCATCCATCTTCTCTATCTCTTGATCAACTCCTCTGGAGTAAATATATACTTCAAACATTTTTAGATAGTATATATATCACATATTGTTATATATAATTGATTCCTCTAAATTTTTAATTAAAAAAATAATTGTATACAACTAAAAATCATGTGTAGGGTAATTAAAATCATGAGGATAGAAATCACATAAATAATTACAAATTATGTGATTATTTTTGCATCAAAACAGAACCACACCCCTTCAAAGAAGCATCATTATAGATTACATATTCACCATTATTAGAAGGTTTTTTTTCAAAATAGGGTCATTCTATAATCTTATTTTCTATTATTGAAAACAATCATGATTTTTTTTTCTATATGTCTATTACTACTTTTCATGTTAACATAGACAATGAACTAGAATACAGGGAAATTGTCTCAAAAAAATTATGGCAATAACATGAAAAACCATGAAAATGATGAATGTTTGTTATATATGTGGGTCTTGGCCATTATTCAATAAAATTTATTTTATCAATATCAATATTTATTAAATGTTTAGAAATAATGTGACTATGGAATTAAATTTGTTTCAACATAAATTCATAATGACTGAATTTTCCATACACTTTATTTTATTTTATGGTTTCCAAAATAACCCGTAGATGTTGTTCATGTTCCAATTTTCATTTAGAATATAACATAATGTCATTAAGGAAAAAAACATAAATATATCCAAGAACACATGAAATATTATCATTATAATTTCCATGAATATAATAAGCACATTTTTTAACCAAAACACTATAGCTAAAATTTAATATTCCTAATATCAATTGAAAGAAACAGTCTTTTGGATGTGTAATTATTTTACATTAAATTGATGTAACATAGAACATAGGTCAAACATTCAAAAATATTGGTCTCCGAGTATCTTTTAATGAAAATTATCTATATGAGGTAATGGAAATATGTTAATAATTTTCATGTTATTTATGGCTATATAATCAATAAAAAGACTCAATTAATCATCCTTCTTTTTAGTGAACAAGACTAGGACAACCAATGGTGATGTACTGTGTCAAATGAAGCCTTTATCTAAAAAATTCGGCAACAAAAATTTTAATTATAGAAGTTCTATTTTATTTATTAGATAAGGGGGAATTGTGATTAGCATAGCATAATGAACTGTGTCAATAATAAATTCAACTTCCCTTTTAGGTATAACTTTTGGAAACTCATCCGGAAAAACATCCATGTATTAATTTAACATTGGAAGATCATTAATCTAAATAGTTCCATTGTTGTAAAAAAATATGATCAAGACAACTTGTATTTCCATAATATTTTAGTTTCAAAGATTCCTAATATGTTTTCAATGGTATGGGATTATTTTTATACACATAATAAAACTCTTTCTAAAATGAAATCTTTTCTCTGTAATATATCATACCGTGATAAAAATGAATTACAGTCTGAACCCAGAATAACATCAAACTCTAATAGAGACAATAAACTAATGTTTATAGGTAAAATCTTTCAATAGAAAATCAGAGGTAGATTCATATATTTTTTCCATTATATTTACTCTAGGTTTTATTACCAGGATATCTAGGATAATTTATGGAGGTGAAGTTTCCAATTTATCATAATATTTTACTGAAATGAAAAAATGTGTCGACCCTAAATCAAAAAACACTTTGGAAAATTCATCAAAGACAAGCAATTTACATGATACGACTTCATTTGATCTTGGGTCTTCTACTAATGTAGTTGCAACGGATTTTTCTAGAGTTGTCTACTTCTAATAATACTGATTACCTTTTTGGTTGACTAGATTCATACATAAATTAAAAAAATGACTTAGATCCTTATAGTTGATGCATCTCAATATCTGTTTCTTGTTAAATTTTAGATCATTTCCCTTACATTCAAGAGATATTTTCCCAAACATTCCAAATCTGTATAATTACCCAGAATTTTCAAGACATTCCCCAGGATTCTTTTTTCCCAACGTTTATCAATAAGGTAAATTGATTTTATTACCTCTATATTTCATTGATGAGTTTTTCCTAGATTCCTACCAACCTAACTGCTTATTATTCATATCATAACAAGGAATATACATTTTAGAAAATTCCCTTTTAACTTTTATATCATAACAAAGATGATTCTAAAAAACTTTTCAACTATCATAAATCTAATCTATTCATAAATATGTTTTCAAATTAGCGTTGAATAGATTAATTTTACTATCAAAACCCCATGTAGAATCTGGTAATTACATGTCTATTCATGTCAAATTGGATTCATATACCGCAAATAAACTATTACATTTCTAAAAATATATAATGGAAACATTATAGTAATAAATCATCATGAAATCAGGAGATAAATCTCAAGAAATATATAAAAATATAATCTTTTTAAATTTTATAAATTATACATTTAACAAAGATTTTAAAAGGAATGACCCTTACTAATATAATATAATTGATAAGAGAGTTAATAGAATGAAATGAATTAGTATATAAATTGTAAATACACATAATTGAACATAATATAATGAATATTCATTACACAAATAATCATAGTACAACATAGTCGACGAAGATGATGGTTAACCCAAAGAATCGAATTTTTGTTATAAATTCCCTTTCTTTGAGTTCATATTACATAAAACGTGCTTAATTCTATTGTATAATTGGTAAAAGAGTGTTATTAACATAATAAATAACAATAATAAATTTTTAACACAATATATGATCATTTTATAACATTAATTCAATAATTTTTTAATAATAATCATAGTATCATAAAATCAAGGTCTTTAAAATTATATTCTAACCATATGAAAATAAAATAATAATTTATGATTATATTTTATGAGAATATAATGTCATTTAAATTATTAAATTAATTATAAAATATTAATTTATATTTATGACTTTAAAAAAACTAGCACTTATATTATGACAATATAGTCACTTATATGATGCCTAAATTTGAATTATAAATTCCTGGTTGAGGTTACAATTCCTTTTGATGATTTACTATTCATAAGGATCATATTAATATTAATATGTGTAAAATAACTCTTCATAAGGGTATTTTTCTTTTCAAAAAAATTATTTTGGTATAATTAGACTCCAAATACCTTATTAATCACTATCGTGTATATCAGTTTTTCATAATTCAAAACAATGAAGGAGAAAAAGTCTATTAATCGAATAAGTTATATCTATCTCTTAAAAATTGGTTTTTTCAAAAAGTCTTGTTGTTTATTGCATTTAATTATATTTATCTGTAAATAATTATGGTGTTATAAAAAAAGTAATTGGTGTGTGATTATATATTCATGTAGTACAATTTAATTAGAAAAATGTTTTTTTAGAATCAAAATTCAAATAATTATTATTAATGACAACTAGAATTATCACATTCTAGAGTTCTAGAGATTTAGTGGAACACATATATATCTAATTACATTTTAAAATTATGTTAACCAATCTTATAGGTGTTACTGAAAATCTGTATTTTGTTTAATTTGTTAACAAGTTTTTTCAACATCTTAAAATAGTCGTTCCCCAATTGCAATTTTTTATTTTGTTTAACTGTTACATCCTACATTAATTCATTAATACAATATAATACTTCTTATGAAAATTATTAATAATCATAATATAATGAGATATATTTTATTTCACCATTAAATATTAAAATACTATCACATAGATTAAATAAATTTCAAATCGAATTATACATTATTTCTACAATATATATTATTTTAATACTCAAAGAGTTCAGTCATTGATAAGAAACATGTCTCTATTATCAATATCATGATTGAAAAATTCAATGAAATCACCAACCAATTTCTCATATTCATCACTTATTTCAATGAATTCATTAAATTATAATCCTCTTATTAAATAAAAAATTTCATATTATGATATTTTTTTTAATAATTTCAAAATTAAGTTTTTTTTGGATTACTAAAATTTAATTTTTTTTAAAAAAATATATTAATATAACTGTTTAAAAAATTTAACAATTATAAATATTACAGTCAATCAATAAAATTATTTTTATCAAACAAATGTTTATTATTTATGGGTATATAAATATTTTATTGAAAATAGTCACACATGAAAATAATAAAACACGTATATAAATCTATTTATATTAAAAAAATTTATAGACATATTAAATGTATAAATATATAAGAAATTAATATAGTAACATATTTTAATAAATATATATAAACAAAATGACATTTATATAAATATATATAGTTTGCAAATGTATTTAAATATAATATAATATATACATATATACTTATCAAATATATTTATATATATTGATTTATAAACATATATATATGTAACAAAATAATGACTTTTCACTGAAAATACATCAAAAATATATTTTCCAAATGTAAAATACTATGATTTTTTAAAAAATTTATGATTTTAATAGAAAACCTATACACAAAACAAATCAATAATAAAAAAACTATTCTGATACATATATATATATTATGATAGGGGTGATAGTTTGTTTAATTGTTTCAGAGTTGTTATAAAAAGCCAACATGGTGATGAGAGATCAATTGAATTGTGGTGGAAACATAATTTGTGATATCTACATAATGTGTGAGATAAAAATCCTTGTAGTGGAACAACATTTAAAAGTATTCTAATTGAATGATATATAAGAAGCAGAGAAATCATTTGAATTACATAATCATCTAAAAAAATATGGAATATTTTGTGTTATCATAATAACATTATCGATGGTTATATAACTATATAAATATTATTCATGTACCATGGTGTAATAATTTTGGGTTTTAGAGGCAATAAAATGGTGAAATGTAGAAAAACATAGGCATGTGGAATAAAATAAAAATGTGTCACCTATAACGAAAAATAAAATAATGACATTATTTACAACGATAGCTATAATTAGGTTAATGAATAAAATTTTAAAAATTAAATATTGTCCAAAAATATAATTTATAGAGTGGATAAGCACAAAAAAGTACATTTGTTGGAGTTTCAATCTAGATATCAAGACTATACAAATTTTTTTCAACATGCCTAATTGAAAATATGTTCAATATTAATGTTTTTGACATGTAATGAAGAAAAATACTAGAATTGTGAAAGAGGATAAATCAAAAGAGGCTTATTCATCGATTGATGGATATGTCATGAGGTCTATTCATATAATAATGAAAATGGATTAACAAAAACAATTCAAAAAAAAATATTTCTACATGATTATATGACTACCATTCAAAGATTCAACCTGTGATGAAGTACACATACACCATCATTATTATATAATATATGAATATCTAAACAAATAATTAGATGGATATATATGAATCAATTTTGTATATTAATAAAATCGATATAAATGTACAGTCTATTACAGTAGTGACATATCATAAGATTATTAGAAAATAAAATGGGTTACATGCCATTTTATATTGGTATCAATGAAAATCAAAACAATTTTTGGATTGGTCGATACAGAAAATTCAATCAGTAAAACAATAAGATCCTAAGGTAATATAGATTGAAATACAATAATTACAACTCTATTATATACTTATATTTTGGATATAAATAGGAATATTGATGTTTAATCATGAAAATAAGTTTCTATAAAACATTTTTATCAATATCGAAAAAAGAAGACGTTTCAAGTCACATTCGAAAATCACTTTCGACAAGGTGAAAATTTTAATTTAGATTTTTTTTAAAAAAAAATACTACAACATTTATCCATGAAAAGAAATAATTTTTAATAAATGAAATATTTTCTTGGATGATACAAAATATTTAAATGTTTTATGAAATGAATTTTTTATCTTTTAAGTAATTTTAAAAGAAAAACACATTGATGAATGATTTATATAATTTAATTTGTTTAATTTTAAAAATAAATATAAATGGAATACCAAAAATCACATATTTGGAATTAAAAATAAAAAATAAATCCTTTTCTATAAAAATTAATATGTAAATAGAGGAGAAAAAAACAAATAAAGGGGATATAAATTATTTTTAATAACAATATATTTCAATGAACAATGAAGTCCAAAAAAAAAGAATTTGTTTTGAGAAAAAATAATTTCACCATATATAAAGACAGTATACCATATAAAATAGATAAATGTGTGGATATAATAAACATATAAGAATAAATTCATCTATAAATAATTAAAACCCAACAAAATTGAAATTGAGTCAAAAAACACTAATTTTTGTAATAAAATTTATTTCATTAATTATTTATTATAAGTAATTAATAATATAAATTAAACTCCAAAACCATGAAAACAATTATGGTGTAGAACATAAAAAAAACCATGATCATGGGGGGAGAATTTGATAATAATTTTTTTTAAAAAGAAATTTATTTAACACATTATTAATGAAATTTACTATTTTAAAAAATTATCATAATTAATCATTGAATTTTAAGGTGGTTATTATAGAAAATAAATTATATGGTTAATATATAGATTAAATTGATGGGATTTTTTGGAGATAAAGAACATTAAATTTCCCAAAATATAAATTTAGACACAAAAAACAATTTAATGTTGATATTGGGAAAGAAACTATTACAACTCCATATTTTATCCTATATGAAGCAATCAAAAAAATAATAAGAAATAAATAAAAATAAATAGAAACATGAAAGGAAGTAAAATATTAAAAAAATTATTAATTTATAATATACAAAACTTAAAAGAAGAATAATCATGAAATTTGATTATTACTAAATTAAAGGTATATTAATAAACAAACATCCTTAAAAAATTGGTAATAAACAGATAAAAATGAATGAATTATTGATTATAAACTAATATATGGAATCATTTTATGGATCCATAATTAGTGATAACAAATGAAAATTGGTGGTACTAATTACATCAAATGTAAGAAATTTTAGAGCATAATATTTTCCATGCATCAAAGAATTGAATATAAAATGAAAATACCTTATCTTGGATTTAATCTTTGTAGGATACATTCTGATATCTCATTTAATAAACTAATATTCATTAATAACATATTTATGAATCATATTTAAATATATTACATATAATATTAAACTTTTATAATAATTTGTTTCATAGTTATCACTTTTTTTATATTCGTGTGTTACTGGTTTTAAATGTATTTATCTATATTTTGGGCATAAAAATTCATTAATTGACCTTATTTTTCTAATATATAGATAATTTTATTGACAAGAAACTATTTCATGTAATTTTTTAATTTTTAAATATAATAAAAACAATATTATTTTTAATTTATAAATTAATTTTATGTGAAATAGAATTTAATCAATAGAAATTTCTTGATAAATGTATTAATGGGACTTTATATGGACACATAACCATTTATCATATTTTAATACTAAATAGAATATTATTATAGTTAGGCACAAATGTATGGACTTGGAAATTCCATGGAATTTTTTTTTCTTAAATACATGGGAGTTTTACGAGACTGTGAAAATTTACAGTGATTGATTCTGATGCCCGGTGTGCCCAGAATCAATTTCCGAAGTTTTGTTCAGGTACGTTTAGTAAATGTATGTGTGGAATTTTTTTATCATTTGAATTGGTGCTCGAAATTGAAATCTAAGAGCATCGTTGAACTTGGACCACTGATATTCGCTTAAGAAGACTCTATCCTCGACAGCATATAGTCGAGAATAAAAGTTAGTTTTGGGCTTTTTATAAAAAAATAAATTGTACAACACATTATATTATTTTTAAGTTTCCATGCGAGTGGTTGTTGGTAAAATCCTCTACTTGGGAGTTGGAGGTGAGACCGCCACACCCTAACCTCTAATGAGAGGTTATGGTGGTGGGACCCAGCAAAACATAACCCCTCATGAGAGGTTACGTCGTGGGGACCACCCGATACTGGATAACCTCTCTTTTATATAATAGGGGTGGGGACCACCCCACCACTATTGCTGGAGGAGGATAAAACCTCTCAACTCTCACTCATTAATGAGGGAGAGCCTCTTGATTCCTCAACTCCCCAATTAAGTGGTTAGAAAAACCCTTGACCTCCCTAAATTAATCCATGAAAACTCTCATGCATTAATTAGGTGGAGCCACTTCATTTATTCTCCCTTTTTGAATTCTATGCCAACGTAATAATTGATAAGCAATCTATTATTTTTGTTGGCATGATTCATTTTGGTAGAACGGAGGAAGATGAGAGTTATGGAGAAAAGCTCCCAATGAAGAACTAGGAACCTCATCTTCCAATGGAAAACGAAGAACGCCAACAACCTCCTTTGACTACCACCCTCAGATACTACTAACGCGGAGTGTCTTCCATGGACAACGTAGCTCAGGATGGGGAGTGTGTGATGAATGCGGAGAACGACAAAATTCGTCATCTTTTTACTGCAACACTATAACCGAACGATGATTTTTGATTGATGAATTAAAGGTATGGGGTTTACATTGTGCTTTATTCGGTTTTCTTTTCTCAACATCGTTTGAAAGGAAATCGTTGCATGGTTGTAAATAATTGTCATTCGTCTTTCTTTTTTTGATGAACCAATTGATTTCACTTTAAACTTGGAGGATACATGCCAACCTAACATGGCCCAGCATCCTCTGTTGTTTTCTTCTATCTTGTGTCATTTTACGTCATGGTGATGAGATGTCGACGAAAAAGGCGGCAACGACGAAGGTCATTCTTCCCATAGCCACCGCGAATTGTGCCACCCTCGTGGCACACTGAAGCTTCCAGTCAACCAACACTATCCTGAGCAGTGCCCGACCCATCTACCTACGGCCTCCCGACACCATACACGCCGCACGGCCCACCAGCACGCAGCCGCCTGCTGACCCGCCTGATGCACGACCTTCCAACCCGCGGCCCTCTGACGCCCTGCCCTATGCCCCTAAGGCCTGCCTGGCCCCCTACCGGCACCCCCGCGGCCTGCCTAGCCCCTGCATTGGCCTACTGTTCCCCTAACGTGGTCTTCCAGGCCCATGCCGCAGCCTACCCGATACCCTTTCTGGCGCCCCCACATCCTTCCAGGAGCCCTTCCGGTGCCCCCGCAGCCTACCCGGCCACTGTCGCGCCCTACCTGGTGCACCCATGGCCATCCCGCTCTCCACTCGGCTTGCACGCAGCTCTCCCGACCGGCCCGACCTCTCGGGCTGAGTTGCCCGACCTGCACCCCTCGCGACGCTGGCCAAACCGACCCCATCCTTCTGGCCGAGCCGCCTATGTGGTGACATCCGGGCTGAAGCTCCCTCATAGTCCACTAGGTTGGCCCCAACGAACTGGGCCAAAATAACTGGGCGGACCCACCAAACGGGATTGTTCAGACCCCACATGATTGACCAGGTCCTCCCAGACCAGGTTGTCCCAGACTGGGTTGGTCCGAGTCGGTCCGACGAAGACGAACTAGACCCAGGCCCACTACTGACCCCATTACCTTCTTGGGACCTAACTTTGGAACCTAATTTCCATTTGAAAAACCATATGCGGTGTTGGATTTCATGGAGCGAATCCGTCCCTTTGAGAATAAACCCCAAGAGATCGGGGTATAGTTGAGTTACGATCAGGATGGATCATACACGAATCCAACCGGGCCCTCGAAACTAAAAAACTAATAAATCACAGACTGGGCGTCCAATTGAAGTGTCTTCAGTTGCGTTGAGACCTCTAGAACATGGAGGACCTATTTAATTATATCTATGTGGGACATCATGAAAGTTAGAGTTTCGACCAGTAGCTTGTGGATCGGATCTTCCATAGACATGTAGGCATTTGTGCGGTAACCGAGTAGCTGGCTGAGACTTGATGACTATTTATCGATTTGACTCAGAGTTATTCGACTAGCCCAGTGGGGAGCACCTATATACGAGCGTGGTAGAGCTATGGTGGGGAGAGCCTCTTTGTGAGCATGACAGACCCATGGTACTCGACCTGTGGATTACCTCAGCAGGCTACTAGGGGGAGCGCCTCTGTGTGAGCACAGCAGACCCATAGTGGGGAGCGCCTCTGTCAGAGCGCAACCGACCCACAACAATAAATAGGGGGAGTACCTTAGTAGTTCAAGTTAGTGGGAAGAGCCTCTATGTGATATAGCATGCCCACTGTACATGATAGAGAATGATTTCTCTAGTAGCTGAGGTTTTAGATTGTTAATACCCCAAGAATAAAATCCTGGTTGATCTGAGTCAATGACTTTTTTGTTTTCCTCATGATTGAGATGGGTTACTAGATAACTTAGGTATATGTATGGGAATATACCTATGTAATGGTTATCCTTTGATTTCATACGTTTTGGTTTATCCTTTTAGGATTTTGTGAGTCCATGAGGGTCTCAGGGTACCTACTTAGTGTCGTTATACTCATCCCTACACGAGTTATACCCACAACTTGTTGTGTTGGTTGCAGACGATGGACAACACTGACTAAGGCAGAGAGTAGCAGGTCTGGATGGTACCGGGAGGTGGACCACTCGGTGTGATGGTACACTGAGGAGATGGATGTATCGGAGTGATGAGGAGGCTATATATACCTACACTTCAGGTACGAATCCCAGAGGACGATCCAGTAGCAGCTTTACTTTTCTTCATTTGTACATTCAGTTTCCTTGTACTTTATAGTTGGGCTTGTATTTCCTGCCCCTTTTACTTTCCCACAATTATTTTGTATACATTTTTTCTTAGTGTTTTTCTTCCAGTTGTATTCTAATTTTTTTTGTTTATAGTTATAAAAGAAATTCCTTCCCATTTTAGGGATATACCCATTTGTTTATAGTCGACATCCCTATCCTGTGGAAGGCGGGCTTGGGGTAGTCATCAATACAGGACCTAGGGGACGGGTTGTGACAAATTGGTATCAGAGGAGTCGGTTCTACCATATAACATAGAACTATGATCTTTCTTTTATATGAAGCAATAGGGTTAAGGGTACTAAGTGAGGTTTTTAGTTTAGGGAGTCCAGTGTTAGTGTGGGTGGATGAAGTATCCATACACATGGACCCTGACTACTGATTTCCAACTCAGTGCATGAAAACACTAATTGAGTGTGTGTGTTTCCAATGTTTTCTCTAAGTCAGATCAACCAAGTTAGCTTACCAGGTAAAATCATTTGACCGTGTCACATCGGTTTCTTTCAGGATGCCGCCCTGCGGACGACTAGTTAGAGCCCCAAGAGTTGTACATACTGATTTCCCACCCAGTGACGTGGCCTCGGTGTAGGACCCTTTAACAACAGAGGCTCCAACGTTCCTACTTTCTATTGGGCCACTGATGCCACCAGCCCCAACTTCAGGCAATGCATGCTGCTTGAGCATGTTGCACGAGTTCCAATGCAAGAGGCCACCTAGGTTCCGGGGAGAGATGGACCCACAGATGGCTGAGGATTGGCTAGAGGCTGTGGTGAGAGTCTTCAGGCTAGTATGGACAACAAAATACTTCAAGGTGATCCTTTTCGTGAGTCTCCTTTAGTTATCAACAAGTAGATAGTGAAGCCTGATGCTCCAGGTGCATGTTATGGAGAAGCTACTCTGGGAAGACTTCGAGAGCCTATTTCAGGTGGAGTTTGTCCCAGCCACCCTATGAGCGGTGCGAATACAGGAGCTACTTCATATACAGCAAGGCAGCATCATAGTAGGGTAGTACTCAGCGAGGTGCACCGCCCTCTAATGCTACTCCACAGATTTAGTGTGAATCCCTTTATTTAGGGCACAGGCCATCGGGAAGGGCTTATACGGGAGATCATAACATCGATGATATCACTCAGTATCCCGACGCAGGCGGGGGTGTTAGAGGGAGCCCTCATAGTGGAGTGTTTCCTTGTTGAGCAGTCTCCAACAGTTAGACCCACCACTAGTCGATATGCAGTGGAGTCTTCTATAGCTAGCAGTAGAAAGATGACGCAGAGGTCCAAGAGGACTAGACCCATGGGTGGATGACTGCATGACTCAAGATCGGTTGTACGTGGAACCTGGGGCAGAGACACACATGCCAGGAGTGGGTAGTGTTACTCAAGTGGTGGGCATAGTAACCTGGATCGTGACTATCCGACCCCCCATTCAGAAGATCAGTAGATAGTTGAGGGATCTCTCAGGAAGAGGTAGAGGTTCAAACGAGGCAGTTTGCATGGAGGATGAAAACGTGGCCAAGGAGCTGGGCGTGCAGCTGGCGGTGGATGATGTTACGAGGTCTTACCACCACTACCAACAGGAGGTACACCCCGACTGTAGGGAGTAGGTGGAAAAGGGAGATCTTAGCTCCAGGAAGCTGAGGCCAACGACCACGGAGCTCTGGAGATGATTCGAGGTATGATATGTGTCTACTCCACCATAGTTTTACTTCTTAAAGACATAAGTTCCATTCACTCTTTCATTTCCACATCCCTCGTTCGAAACTCAGAGATTACGAAGGAGTCCTTAGTTTGATCCTAACAGCTAGAGACTTCTACGAGAGCTGATTCGATGATTACACACTGCTGCCAGTAGTACGAGTTTACTCCAGGAAGCGAGAGCTTCGGTTGGGATCTCCTAGTAGCAGCGTCAAGGCCTTATGATTTCATCTTGTGTATGGAATGATTATCTACAGTCCATGTTCAGATGGTCTGTTCGCACGGATGGGACTAGGTTCAACTTCACCAGTGAAGAGGGATCCTTTGCACAGTAGGATAGAGATACTCAGAGGAGGGTGCAGACGATCACTCATTAGTCAGTTGCCCTTACCCTCAGAGTAGTTGAGGTGGACAGTCCAAGCTATCCTGGAGTTGTGGACCAGTACGTGGATGTTTTCCCTGACGATGTTCTAGGACTACCTCCTCGTAGAGAGGTAGACTTCTACATAGAAATGTACCCTGGGAAGACACCAATATCTACACTAGCTTATTGGATGGCTCTCACTGAGCATTGTGAGCTGCTGGTACAGCTGGAAGACTTTCAGGGAAAGACATTCATCCGGCCCAGTGTTTCTCCCTGGGTAACCTTGATTCTGTTTGCCAAAAAAGAAGATAGAATATTGTGTATTTTTGTCGACAACCGTCACCTAAACCAAGTGACCGTGAATAACAAGTACCCACACCCGAGGATTGTTAACCTCATTGATCACATGAAGGGAGCATGGTGGTTCTTGAAGATATACCATATATCACGCTATCACCAGCTCAGAGTTCATGATGAGGATGTACAGAAGATGGACTTCATGTTTTGGTACAACCATTATGATTTCTTGGTTATGCATTCAGGTGTTATAAACACTCCATTAGTGTTCATTGGACTCATGAACAAGATCTTCAATCCATACATTGATAACTTTGTCGTATTCTTCATCAAATACATTCTGATCTCTTCGACTACTGAGGAGGAGCATGCCTACCATTTTCAGGTAGTACTAGACACACTCCGAGAGCGCTAGCTTTATGGTAAGCTCTCAAAGTTCCAGTTTTGAATTGGAGAGGTTCACTTCTTGTCACATGTCATCTCGGTGGCTGGAGTTGTAGTGGATCCAGAGAAGATTGAGGCAGTACTTTCTTGGGAGCCACCCAAGAGTGTGACAGAGGTACAATGTTTCTTGGGTTTGGCTGGATACTATCAGAGGTTAGTTCCTAACTTCTCTCGAGTTGTAGCACCACTATCAGCCTTGATGATGAGTGGGAAACCCATTGCATTGTCGAAGAGATGCCATCAGGGATTTCAAGATCTTAGACAGAGGATGACTAGTGGCCCCCATCTTGAGATTCCAAGAGGAAGGTGTAGGGTACGTAGTTTACTATGACACATCATGGACTAGATTTGGGTGTGTCCTAATGCATGAGAGAGCAGTGATCAAATATTCTTTTTGGTAGCTGAGAAAACATGATCATAACTACGCTATCCATGACCTGATGTTAGTAGAAGTGGTCGTTGCATTGAAGATGTGGAGACACTATCATATTGGTAAACATTTTACGGTTTACTATGACCCCAAGAGTCAAAATTATATCTTCTCATAGAATAAACTGAACCTGAGACATAGATGTTGGCATGAGTTTCTCTAGGTCTATGACTTTGAGATAGTCTATACTACTATGAAAGGGAATGTTGTTGTAGATGCGCTTACATGGAGGACTAGTATACAACTTTTAGGAGAGGCGATGGAGCAGCTAACCGCTTTAAAGATATCCTTTGTGGATATAAATGGAGCATCCTTTCAACAGTTTCTTACAGTCATTCCCCCACTTCTTCAGTGAGTTAGGGGGGCACAAAATCGAGACATTGAATGTGATACACGATGTGCTCAGATATCCACAGGGCATGAACCTGATAGATTTTATGATGGTGCGGAGCACGTCAACTTCATTAGAGGATGTACCTTGGTACCAGTGGCACATCAAGAGGATGTGTTTAGGGAGTACCACATATCCCTGCTAGTAGTACATCCAAGAGTGGCGATTTGGTACTAGGACCTTTGAAGATAGCACTGGTGTCCAGGTATAAGATGTTAGTAGTAGAATGTGTCTTGCGCTACCTCACTTGTCAGCAAATGAAGGCAGAGCACCAGGTACCAGCAGGCTTGGTTCAACCTTTAGAGGTCTCAGAGTGTAAGTGGAATGGAATATCCATGGACTTAATGATGAGGCTTCTACATATATCCAGGGGTCATGACTCGATATGGGTGATCGTCGACCGACTCACCAAGTCGGCCCACTTCTTACCGATCAGAGAGCAGAGTTTAGTAGAGAGAATGGGATTCCTCTATGTGTAATATATTGTCCGTTTACATGGAGTACCTTATTCTATTGTCACCCATCATGACACATGGTTTACTTCTTGGATATTGAAGGGGTTTCAGGAAGCTTTTGGGACAATGCTTCACTTAAGCACCACCTTCCATCCTCAGACAGATGGTCAGAATGAGCGGACCATTCAGACCCTCGAGGAAATGCTACATGCCTATGTCCTCGACTTCGGTCACAGCTGGGAGGATCAAATGACTTTGGTTTAGTTTGTGTATAACAACATTTATCACTCCACCATAGGGATGGAATCTTTTGAGACCATGTGTGGGTGAGCTTGCAGATGACCCTTGTGCAGGACAGACCCATGGGAGTCAGCAATAATGGGACCTGAGATGGTACGAGATTCCAAGGAAAAGGTTCAGATTATCCAGGAGGAGATGAAGACTGCACAAAGCAGATAGAAGTCGTATGCTGAGAAGAGACAAGAGCCTCTATAGTTCGAGTATGGTGACCACATCATTCAATGGTTCTTACCTCGATGAGGCCTATAATGATTTTATCGAGGCGTTGATTTATCTCAACGATTAATAACACCTTTCCAAGTCCACAGCATAGTTAGTGAGGTGGCTTACCGCTTGGCTCTTCCACCATAGTTTCACCAGGTGCATGACATCTTTCACGTAACTCAGCTGAGGAGATACGTGCACGACCCTTCCCACATCATCGGCCATGGAGAGCAAGATGTTGATGATGTGGAGACTTTTACAGAGGTTCCATTGGAGATTGAGGATAGACAGGAGCGGGTCCTATGTCAACTGTCGATTCCTCTAGTGCACGTACGCTGGCAGTACGAGAACCTCTAGAAGAGAACATGGGATCGGGTGGCTCAGATGTGTGCTCAGTAACCACATTTATTCTTTTAGTTCGAGTTGTTTCTTATGAGGATGTAAAGCCCTGAGGAGGGTATAATGTAAATACTCTGAAAATCCATGGAATTTTTTTTCTTAAATACATGGGATTTTTACGTGTTTGAAAAAATTTGCGGCCCTTGATTTCGAGGCCTGGTGTTCCTGGAATCAATTTCTGATGTTTTATTTAGGTATGTTATGTAAACTTACGAGCGAGATTTTATAACATTTGAACTGGTTCTTGGAATTGAAATCTTGGGGCACTATTGAACTTGTAGAACCGATATTCTCATAAAAATACTTTCACCTTGATGACAGACAGTCAAGAATAAAATTTAGTTTTTGGTATTTTATAAATAAATAAAGCGTACACCACTTTATTTTATTTTAAGCTTCCATGCGAGTGGTTGTTGGTTAAAACCTCCACTTGGGAGTTGGAGGTGGGATCCCCACATCCTAACCTCCCATGAGAGGTTATGGTGGTCGGGCCCACTCGACCATAACCTCTCATGAGAGGTTATGACATGGGTACCGCCTAAGACCACATAACCTCTCTTTTAAATAATAGGTGTGTGGACCACCCGACCCCTTTTGATGAAGGAGGACAAAACCAATCAAATCTCCCTAATTAATGAAGGAGAGCCTCTTGATTCCTCAACTCTCTTATTAAGTGGGTAGAAACCCCCTTGACCTCTCCAAATTAATCCATGACAACTATCATGCATTAATTAGGTGGAGCCTCTTAATTTATTCTCAATTTTTGAATTCTATGCCAACAGAATAATAGATATCCAATCTATTATTTTTGTTGGAATGATTCATTTTGGAGGAACGGAGGGAGAGGAGTGCTAGGGAGAAAAGCTCCCAACGAAGAACGAGGAACCTCATCTTCTAACGGAAAATGTAGAATGCCAACAAGCTTCTTCAACATCCTCCCTCGGATCCTACCTATGTGGAATGTCTTCCATATCTGACACAACTCGGGATTGGGTGTGTGTGACCAACGAGGCGAACAAAAAAATTCATCGTATTCTTTCTACAACACCGTAAACGAAAGACGAATGTCAATCAAAGAATCAATGTTAGGGGGTTTACATTGTTCTTTATTAATTTTTCTTTTCTCATCATCATTCGAAAATAAATTGTTGTGTGTTTGTTAATAATTGTCGTTCATCTTTATTTTATTGAGGAACCAGTTGATATCACTTTAAATGCGGACGATGCAGGCCAACCTAACATGGCCCAACATCCTCCATCGATTTTATCTCTCTTGTGGCGTTGTATGAAATGGCGATGAGGTGGAGACGATGAAGGCAACAATGACGAAGACCATGCTACCTGTGGCCTCTGCGAATCACACCGCCCCCACGGAGGACCGAAGCTTCTGGTCGACCCCCACCGACCTGAGCGGTGCCTGACCGTTCAACCCATGGCCTCCCGGTGCCCTGCCCAGCGTGCAGCCCACCTTCCCGTAGCTTCCCGGAGCCATGCCCAATGCACGAACCACCGCCCTGCGGCCCTTCGGTGCCCTGCCGCGCCTTGTCAGGCGCCCCCGCGGCTGCCCACTAGCTGTCGTGGCCGGTCCGATGCCCCCGTGTCTCGCCCGACGCCCTGCTGGCGCCCCTACGCCCTACCCGGTGCCCCCCGGGCTTGCCCGGTGCCCCCACGACCCGCTCGTCCCCTATCGCGGCCTGCCCGGAACCCCTGCGACCTACCAGAAACCTTTCGGCACCCCCGAGGCCTTCCCGACATCTACTGCACCCTACCCGGTGCACCTGCGGCTAGCACGGGCTCTGCGCAGCTTACCCACTGGTTTTCTGACCGGCCTGACCTCCCGGGATGAGTTTCTCGACTCGCGCCCCTCGCAGCGCTGGCCGAACCCGCCCCAAACTTCAGGTTGAGACGCCTACATGACGTCATCTGGGCCGAACCGCCCTCACATTCCACTGGGTCAGGACCAACGGACCGGGCCAAACATAGAGGGCTGACCCACCCAACGGGCCAGGTTAGAGCCAGCAAATTTGACCGGGTCAACCAAGACCAGGTTGGCCTAGACTGCGTTGGGCCAAGTCGGTCTGACCGGGAAGGACCAGACCCAGGCCCACTACTGACCCCATTACCTTCTTGGGCCAAAAATTTGGCACCAAACGTCTGTTTGACGAACCGTCAGTGGTGCTAGCTCTCGTTGAGCGAAGCCAGCCCCTTTGAGAGTACCCCACTATAGTTCAGGTTATATTTGATTTACGGTCAGGTTGGATTGTACCTGAGTCTAACCAGACCCCTAGGACTAAAAGGATAATAACTGACACACCGGTCATTCGATTGACGCGTCGTCAGTTGCGTTGAGACCTCTTCAATGTTGCGGACCTTTGAGATACTTCTACCTGGGACTTTGTTCTAGTTAGAGTTTAGACTAGTAGCTTTAGGGGTGGATCTTTGAGATACGATTAGTAATTTCTGCGAGAACCTAGTATCTGGCTAAGACTTGACCACTGTTAATCGGTTCGACTCGGAGTGGTTTGACTGGACAGTGGGGAGAGCCTTTGTGTGAGTTCGGCAGACCCATGGTGGGGAGCGCCTCTGTGTGAGAACAACAGACCCACAGTACTCAACATTTATAGTACCTTAGCAGGATACAAGGGGGAGTGCCTCTATGTGATCCCAGTAGTCCCATAGTGGGAAGAACCTCTGTTTGAGCATGAAAAACCCACGGTACTCGAGAGGAGGAGTATCTCAGTAGTCCATGTTAATGGTAAGTGCCTCTGTGTGACACGACATGCCCACTATAATCGATAGAAAATGCGTTCTCCAGTAGACAAGATTTCAGATTGTTACTACCCCTAGAATAAAATACTGGTTGATCCAAGTCAATGGCATTTCTGGTTTTCTTCATGATTGAGATGCGTTACTAGATAACATAGGTATATGTATGGGCATATACCTAATTAATGGTTATCCGATTATTTCATACATTTTGGTTTATCCAAGTTGGATTTAGTGAGACCATGAGGTACTCGAGGTCCCTACTCTGTATCATTATACTCACCCCTACACGGGCAATACCTGCAACTCGTTGCGTTGGTTACCAATGACGGACATCGTTGACTGAGGCAGAGAGTAGCAGGTCAGGACGGTACTCAGAGGTGGACCACACGATGAGGTAGTACACATAAGAGATGAACGAATGGTACTGCTGAGGAGGACATCTTTAACAAACATTCATGTAGGAACCCCAGAGGATGACCCAGTAGCCACTTTAATTTTTTCAGTTGCACTTTCAGTTTCCTTGTACTTTACAGTTGGGCTGGAATTTCTGGCTCCTTTTACTTTCCAGCACTTATTTTGTATAATATTTTACTTAGAGTTTTTTCTTTCAGTTATGTACTCTGATTTGTTTGTTTACAGTTATAAAGGAAATGCCTTCCCAGTTTAGGAATTTATGCTTTTGCTTCTAGTTTCCATCCCCTTTCCTATGGATGGAGGGGTTGGTGTAGTCACAATACGGGCCCCGGGGGATGGATTGTGACAGCAAAGGAAGGGTATGATTCTGAATCCTATAGAGGCTCATGGTAGACAGAATAAAAATATTTCATATGGCATATAACTTGCACATTATTTATTCAAAATAATTCAATAACTCTCAAAGGGTGCATTGTTTGAGAAATCACAGGACTCTATTACACTAGAGGAGTGGTATTTACCATAGGTGGGGAATTACAATTATGAACATTAAATGTTTCTTCTAGTAACATTAAATTATATATTTTTAATATTTTATATTATAAATTTTTTCAAATATTATTTAATATTTCCCACAAACGGTGTTATATGGGAAATATTGAATGACATTTAGGTCAAATAAATGGGGTTTAAACTAGGAGGGGTGTATCTTTCATTCGCATCTAGCATTTGGTCATGGTACCCTTTAATTTAATATAATATTTATTAAATATTATATAATTATTATTTTTGTTATTGATTTAATAAATTAAATATTATTATGGTACATAGTCTACCATGGAAATTCCAATGACACAAATTTAGCACAAGTAGTGATTTCAGACATTCATATTTCCCTTTTTTCCGTGATTAATGATGGAAATTAATTATGGGGGGAATCCATATACTTTTCATTGAATGATTAATTCGAATAAAGAATTTCAATTGGTGTTCAAATATGGATTAATGAAATAATTTATTTTTGGTTATTACATTGATGAACACCATATTTTTTTAATTACTAGTTTTCTTTAATCCTAAACTATCTCAAACTTCCTTGTACAAATTTTAATGTTTTCGATTGATCTACTTTATTATGGTTCAAGTAATGGACAATAAATCCTTATTTGTTCTTCTAGTGGTGAGTTCTATATGTTTCTTTTCTTTTCTTTTTCCCTTTTTCTCTTTTCCACATTTAAATTTTATAGGAAAAATAGAAATTTACCAATACAAATTATAATTATAAAATTATAATGTGATAATTTATTTTAAATTATGAAGGGATTGTCTTAATTTAAAATTATAAAAAGATGTGTATCAAATTTATAAAATGAGATTCATTATAAATTATTTATCAAGGAAAATTTTATAAAATTATTCAAAAACAATTAACATAATTATCAAATTAAAATTTCAATGAACAATCAATGATAATCCCACCCGATTTTCAATTGATAATTTTAAATAAAAATATCATTGGATGGCTTATTTATGTTATCAAAAGACAAGTACAATCAATTTTAAATGAATAAATGCAAGAGATTATCTATGTTAATATTTTAAAAAATATTAATTTATAATAATTAAGTAATTATCATGTGAAAAAGATTTTCTAAATTATCATTGGATAATTTCATTTATTATTAAATGATAATTATAAGAATTACAAAATTACAATTCTTATATCACTAATGATAATTACAAAATGATATAACAAGATTGAATTTATTTTAATTTTAAATAAAATTTAATAAGACAGATGATATATTATGGCATATAAGATCTTAAAATAAATAATTTAAAAATTATCTTATGATAGATAAAATTTCACCAACTGTAATATTTTAAAATAATATTTTTATAATTATTCAAGAAATAAAATGTTATCCCATGTAATATATCAAAATGATTATTTTAAAATTATCATGGAGAGAGATAATATCATTATATGGGATATTATATTTATTTTAAAATAATATCGCGGGTTTTAGTTTTATGGACATTTAGTGAGCCTCGAGTATCAAAAAATTGTTAATACGTCCATTAAGTGGAGTTATTTATATTTTATCTATACATTTTTTTCAATCGACAAAATTTGTTGTAGAACATTGCTTATATATTTGGAATATTTTACACATTATTCCATTAATATGATTTTTTGTAGATGTAATTTGATAATCATTCTATATTATGATTTCTTGTGGCTGTGTCTGTAGTCATAAAAACTATATATTACACATGTTTCATGATTTATTGTTGTTTTATTATCCATATTAATTGTTGATCACTTTTATTATTAGTTCAACCATACTTGTGATAAATGTTAGTTCATTACCATGTATGATACCATGATATATTTCTCTTTAGTAGTATTTTTTTTGTAATCCATTGTAGAATGATTGTTCAGACAAGATTATTCCTTGGTGGGAGAGTATGCACGACTTGTGAAAAAAATAAAAAGGGGCCAATGCACAAGGTAGGGTTATGATGATGGCTCGGGGATGCCATGTGATACACTATATCAAATGTAAATACCAAGAGGTGTAAATTGGTGATCTTGAGTAGACCTCGATGCCTTTGTGATGTTGAGAACATATCCTTCTTGATAAGTAGTGATGTCAATTTTCATGATCACATGATGTCGCATATCGTGATTCACTATACTCTTGGGAAATCATTGATTATTCTGACTCCTTGATTATCCGTCTAGTATAGATATGAAGTAGGTATGACCAAGGGTTTCAAATGGCCTAGCTTGCACATGAGAACTCAGTCTTGAATTCTTTGTTACTATTATTGTTTATAATTTATTATAATTGTGGAATAAACTTTTATAAATTAGAATGTTAGGTTAATGATGCATTGGTGTTTTCATACTGAACCATGCACTAACACCCTACTCAAGAATTTGAGTGATCATGAAGATTTCACGAGGGATATGAGGATGTGAAAGGAACCTGTAAATGATTAGTAAGTTCCGGAGGATGGAGTTTGTGGTGGTCTAGGATAGACCAAATAAGGGATTATAATTATCACGTACTTACTTATATTCTTTAATTTCTCTTTGTAGGAAAGTTGTTTTTTGGAGTTACCTTTATTTACTTCTCTTGTGTGAATCATTAAATTTAATGATGATTACTCAAGTTATTTATATTATCATATATTTATTATTATAGATCTTATGAATTATTATTATGGGTATAGTTCCCAACAGACAGATTCTTCCCCTCATTTCTAGTTATAACCCTCTTGTATATAGGGAGGTGTAGTGAGTATTATGATGCATTCCAACACAAACATAATTGTTCATATTGGGTTTTAATATTTCCCATTTTGTGTTATCATATTTGATTCACATTCCATGGTGTTTTAAAAATAATTATCCATGTTGATATCTTTAAGACAACTGTTTATTGTCATTTGTTATTGAAAATTAGATTATATGTTAATAAAATTTAAAATATTTATATTACAATTGATGAGCCAGAAAAAGAACATTAAATAATTATTTATATAAAATATTATATTTAATTAACTCTTTAAAAATTAATGTTACAAATTAATGGAATCATACTTGTAAGTGCATAGCCCACCCTGAAATTCATATTTTATCTAATTAATAGATGAGCATGATTATGAGGTAATTTTGTCAAAAAATAATTATTGAAGAAGCATAATTATCTTATTTAGATGTTTATAATATGAGAAATCAATATTTATATGGGATATAAGAAAAATATAAATGAAAATCAAAGACAAAAGGCCAATACTCACAAATAAGAAACAATATCTCCTCTTGGAATCCATTTTGTTTTAAAGGAATTAAGGAATTATATCCACAAACTTTTATAACAAACATGATATTGTATTATTATGTAAATAAAATAGTTTGGTATTAACATGTAAAAATAAGTAAAAGAAGTGGATGATGTGGGTTTGTGTTTTTCATTCATTGGAGAGCACGAGTGGTATTTTTCGAAATACCCATTCCATACAAGATGTGTAATGTAATTTCACATGGAATTTCAATCCAAAGTTATAACATAACTGAAATTACATTATTTTATGTATATAATGTCCTCATGCACTCGTTTAGGGATAACTTTTAATACTATTGTTTTTTATTTTCCAATAGTGAAACTCATTTACCTAATTTTACCCAAACAAGAACAACAAAATTATTTTTTTGTTAACATATTTGTTTTCCAAAAAATGAAATTTAACATATTATATAATTTCAAATTTTTCATGCCAAAATGTAAAATATATATATTGGACATCATTTCTAATAGTTATAAAAATTAATCCCAAAATGAGACTTCTTAATTCATTGAAAATATATTTTTTTGAAATATATTTTTAATCATAACAAGGAATTTAACTTTATTTATTACCAATTAATAATAATTTGTCAATTGTAATATATATATATATATATATATCAAAGGTAGTATTTAATTTTATAAATATTTATAAAATATTGATATTAAAAAACATAAGACAACTTTTTAAAATAATTTAATATTTAATTAAAATGAATCAATATGTAATTTTAATATATTAATAATATTTTAATATGTGTTTATTAATTTATATAGTTATATCTAATAAATTTTACTAGATTTCATAATCCTACATTTGGGAAGTATATATTCTATATGAATACATATAATATTTAATTTAATTTTTTTTAAAAAAAAATTTATCCCCAAAAAAATAAATAATTATTCCTAACAGTTACAAATTTTTTTTCTTACATGAAATTAAGATATTTTTATAAAAATTTATTATATTATATGAAAATATTTTATTGATATAATTCTATAAATTTAAAAAATTAGTCACTAATTATTAATTTATAAGAGATATTTTTATAGAATAAATGTTAATTCTCCAAGTAAATTAAAATTATTTAATTCTATTATAAAATATTTTAAAATATTTAAATAAAATATGTAAAATTAATATTTATATTTTAAAAGACTATTTTTTTATGTATTATAATTATAAACCAAAAATAAAAACTAACGATTGGATTACTTATGTTATACCAAATGAATATGAAGTTTCAATAAGTCATTAGTTACTCTATAACTCATGTTATATCTTATAAAATTAAATCCATCCGTAATCATAATGATTAATTCTCTTTTTGTAGTTTTTATTTTTTATTTTTTTAAAATTTTCTTCTTTAATTATATTGTTTATATAAAAATAGGTTTAGTTATATTGATTGTGTTTCTGAATGTAGATAATGATTTAGATGGATTTAATATTTTAAAGTTATTATTCATTTATATCAACTGTCCAATAATTGTTTATTCATATTTGAGATAAGTAATCATCCATGTTAATCTATATATTTGTGTACAAATAATTTATATCATATACATTTATTATAATGATCCATCATGATTGAATGACATTTTTTATCTTGATTTATATCTATTAGGATTTATCTTTTTTCTATTATTCATTCATTGTAAATTAAAAATAATTAACACTAAACAATGAAAATGTATTTCTTAATCTACTATGTTATATAATAACCCCCAAAAAAACATTCAATGAAATTTTTAGTAATCAAAAACTATGTAAAATAGCATCGGGTATCAATATTATTGATGGTAATAAAGATATGATTTTATAATGAGACATTGAATCAATTATATTAGGTATTAATAGGTAAATCGTATTTTCTTTTATAATATCCATATATTAATGTTCTCATTTTTCCAACCACTTCTGCCATATATAAGTCCAATTATATAAATAGAAAATTACCGTTTATTTCTCCAAATCTTATGAGATTTAATTGATCTCATGGGTATTTAACAGGTTTTTGACAATACCTAAAAAACTATGAAATTTATTAAAAGAAAATATTTCAATACCTTCATTGATTTATCTATGTAAATTACTAATCCATCCCTGCTATAAGGTAGTATTAGTATTGGCTGGGTTACTAACCTCATATTATAATAATTAAGGCTTACCTGAAAATTTGAAATATAGAGTTAATTCTATTCCAACCATGAAAAAATGGTTTGTGTGTAATTATGTGACCTTAAGGACATTGTAATATTTATAGAATTATAAGAACACATTCTATACTCCCCACACAAATGAGTCTTCCAACTAGAAGCAAGGGTATGAGCACCGTTAAAGGGGGGATATACCCTTTGGTAATCATATCCATACACTGAAAATATATATAAAAATTATTTGAAAATATAAATATCAATTAGATGGCATGATTTCAAATGTAATGATGAATGGAACAATGATCAGAAAAAATAAATATGTAAAATAGTTGTCTCTATGTAAATCCTTGCCAGAGGATATAGGGTGTATATTAATAAATGGGTTGCTCTATTAAATCCAATATTTTTTTTATACTACTCCCACCTCCATTATTTTCATATAAACCATCTTCCATGATCCCCTTACCATTCTGTGGATCACTATAAATGATTTCAAAAACTATATAATGATTTATACACAGGGTAATATTAATAAAACACTATAAGACACATAAAATTGATCGTTAATATGATTTCATTGTTATAACCATTAAATTCCCGGATGTAATAATTGTTCAATAAAAAAACAATCATATATGGGGAATTTTTGTTACTACCAATCCTCCATGAGCCTAGAATATAAGATTTTCAGTATAGTTTGTAATGATAATAATAGTATTTCACAATTGATCCAGAAATATATATATGGGAGGTAATGTTTTCTCTTTAATGTTTCATGTAATTGAGTCAAATATTTCCCCATGATAATCATATATGACCTATATCACCTGTCATGGATCTTAGTAATTGTACACCAAACGAAACAACCTCAGGCCATGCCCCCAAGCCATGATGCTCGAACCCTATGGACATGTCCATCATTTCTAACATCAGATATAGTTCAAAAACTCAAACTAATGGATAATCATAACACAATGGTCTACCTACCTGGATCATCGATAATAAACTCTCTAACGAAATAGTTGTACCCATAACATGGTATATCTTACCTGAACAATTAATTCATTACATCATTAGAATACAATACAAATATACAATACATTTGATCATCATTGAACATGTTCAAATAATATATAATAATAAACCTTTCATAAACCATCATAAATGAGCCTCATGGGATATACAGACACACCCTAATATGATCTCTATCATGAATATATTAAAAAATATGCCATCATATGAACATACCCTAGAAACATGTTTATAAAAGAGACATAAATGGTTTTGAAATTACCACAACATGTTTTTTGATTAATTAATCCAATGTTTTTCAAAAGATGAAATCTGAGACAAACATTTTCATCACGAGAGATCAATCTATCACCATTAGTATACCAATATAGTGTTATGATTTTTCATGAAATATGTTTATAAATGAAAATAAAAATGGTTCAATTTAACTATGGTTTTATAAAATAACAATCCTCTTGAAGTTCATCAATGGAACTACTTTATAGGGTTGTTGTAGGAGAGGATATAAATTTACTATAACAATTTTTTATTCAAGAATAGATCGAGAATTACTAATTTATTGAAGATGTGAACAATGTGTATTGAAAATAAAAACCAATTAACCAACAATCCATCATTGGAAAATAGATCCAAGGTAGGACTTAATAATAATAGAGTCTTGAGTTGATTGATGTAATAAGTTTTTAGAAAAAGTTTCCCAAATAATGTGGAATAAATCTACCTTCAAAGGGAATTCATTTTCACATCAAATCCCTTACCAATAAATAAATGGATCATCAATGTATTGTAGTTTTGTTAACAAACTACAATCAAGAGGTGGTCTATAGGAATATTTATAAACACATACCCTTATAACAACTATAATTTGTGGTATATCTTGATTATATTAATATAGTTCATCAAAATAAATTATCTACCACCAATATATAGTGTAAGGATAAATTCATCATTGTATGATAATAAAAAATAAAAATACATTAAATAATTATGAAAAATATTCATGAATTATGATTAATTTTGTGTGTATCTAGCAAAGAGTCATCATAATTACATCATTGTATCAGTAAATACTCAATGAACCAATGGGAGATGAGTGGGAAAGAACCATGATCAAGGGAAGAGGATAGAAATTTTAAATAGGTAATTTGGGTGAGGCATGGGTAATTAAAATTTTATAAAAGAATACAGAATTATAATCCATGGGGTGTATTTTATAGACCCTTAAATTGGGTGCACATTTTTTCCAATGCAATCTCACCAGCTTGAAGGTGTGGACTACAGTTTCATGTAGACAGACAAAAACAACACCATATAGTATGTGTATCCACTTATGAATCAGCAGCAGATTTACGGACACCACAATGCAAATCCTCTCCTCATCTCATTCGTATTTAATTGTCATACTCACTATCACGAAAAAACTACTTAAACAATGATAATAGAGAATAACAGAAATGGTTTATAGAATTTTATAAACTCAGAATATATCATATATCAAAATAAGAAAATATTATCAATTATATACCTCTAATGACTAATCAACTATACTAACTACATTCATGGTTCTTCTTATAAGTCATAAACCATATATGTCAAACATCAAACTATATAATTGATCTATCTTCTTGTATCTATCCATGAAATAATTAAATTTAGACATGTCGAATAATCTTCCCTCATATGTTTTCATAGGTATAAAATTTTCCCTCGGTGATCCCCAAATGATTCTGAGGGATTTATGCCCATATCCTCATAGTATATGATATTAATATGATAGGGAATATTCATTCAAAAATGATAAAAATGAAACACATTTTGTATAACTGATTATTCATAAATAGTATCTCCATATTAGATGAATGTTATAATCCATCTGGTCATCATAACTATTCTAATATATTATGAAACTAACTTCCTTCGATTCCTCAAATATTAGTTATTTAATTTAGGAATCAATCTCTAAAAATTGTTTCTTGAAGAAAACTCAAAATGTATCATTCTATCTGTCGAGTATGACAAATTCCAACTCTATGTGGTGATCATAATCTTCTATGATAGTTGCACTCTCTCTGACGTATCATTTTTACAATGTGTGTGATAAGTTTCATAAAAGCATCAGTCTTACATATTGTTAAATGAAATGGTTTAACCTAGTGACACACCAAATATTTAATCTAAATAGAATCCTTGTAAATAAATTTTTTTATTAAAAAATACATTTGTGTTATCATTGAAATATAAATAAATATCTAGGGCCAATTCTCGAATCATATCCACCAATATATGAACTATTTTCTCTGATTTTCAATCTATCATGTTGGGATCAACATCATCTAATTTCCCAAGAAATATTATGGCACAAAATCATGGTATCCATCAAATGAAAATATCATTGTATCTATATTTCATAATATAAACCCACATATATACACCATTCCCATATCATCTACTAAATGTGTCTCAAACATTGGCATTAATTGAGATACAATCATTAAATAAATAACAATCCACTGAATTGGCCAACGGTTCTTATAAGACATTGGTATGATCATAATATCAAACATCATCACATATACCCATATACAAATTGTGATATGATGTGTCTGGAGTAAAACAACATGAATTTGCTACACGGACAATATCCTCTAGCAAGTAAGGCATCAAGAAACAAATCCACTAATGTCTTTCAACTAAATACACTAGAAATGACACTTATATTCATGGTTTATTTTTATTTTCCTAGGACATACCCCAACATTGAGTTATAAAAAAGTATACATTTTTTTATTGGAGTGGGAGACTTAAACTCCCACAGGAACAAGGGTCACATCCTCATTATCTAGTGACCACTCACGAATCGGGTTAACACCTTTCAGATGATCCTATATAGCATAAATCTCTATGTAGGATTCCTGAGTAGACATTACTGAGTGTTCTAGAAAATGTTCCACTAATTGGTCAAAATCCATAAATCAAAATCAATCAAAAGTATAAATCCTCTATTAAGTCAAAACCCACATTAGAAACCACTATTTTAATATATGATATTAACCAATCACCTCCATGAAATTTATCTTATAGATAAAAGAATCTAAAATTATGTTACAATTAGATGGTGCATAAGAATTATCATATTAAAATGTCTGTAAGTAATCTAAACATCACCTTATCCCCAAATTATGGTCCATTTATGAGAATATGTATTGATGTATATTTTCATCCATTCATAAAAAACCAATTTCCGAAAAGATAGTGACACCATCACATCAAAGAGAAAAACACATGCTCCAACAACATGACTTGGGTTGGTTTGTTCCCATGATGGTCACATCTGACATGACCAATAAGTTACCACCCAATCCCTCTAGATTAGTTTTGATCATAATCTAATTCCTGATTTATAAAAGAATATGTTGTATCCAATCCTAGGATCATGAGAAATCAACATTTGAGATTTAGTCAACCTCATTATCATCTCGAGAAAATCTTTCATATGAAGTTCCAACTAATGTATGTTCAATGCCATGTTTATCATTATATTCATGGGTTTAGATTATCCAAATATTTATTACATTAAAAAGATAATATCTATATTGACACATAAATTAAGTAATATAAAACAAAATTTTGCGGATGTTTATAGTACATTACTAAAACACCAATCTTTTGGTACACCGATATTCTTGAGTGAGAAACCACATGCCCCAATAATTTGACCATATAAATCCAAAATTGACCAATTGATATATTTGGATAAATTCAATGTACATGAAGTGTAAACTACACTATATTGAGGTGTCTATCATTTATCTTGTAGGATGGTGATTAAATGAGAATATCATAAGTTAACACCAAAACAGAAGTGTCAATAAATTTGTGGATGATCCTATTCATAAAATAAAATAAAAATTGTAACATATTCCTCAGTACAAATAGAATAAAAAAATACAAATATTTTCAAAAAATAACCCAAAATTTTTGCTTCATGTTATCCACCCGTCTAAGATGAAAATTTTGATATATTGATCAGATATGAATCATGTGGAACTACTAGTCTCCCCAAAGATGATCAAACATATTATTGATCCCAATAGAGGTCATATATTCTTGAAAATAAAATTTCTAATATTCATGTAATCTATGTAATAATGAATAATACCATACACATTCACATAAAAATGGCCTGCTCACATCATTGTGATATACATAAGAAAATAAAACCCATTTGTTCAATGATATCTAGATTCACCATGAGTTCCATGATCGTCACCTAATTTCTCTGTAGGTAATATAATATGATGTGAATATTGCTATATGGATTCATCGAAAACACTCCTTTTCAACCTATATTGATGAACATGACTTAATAAACTCATTCCATTTCACATAAATGGTCTATATCTTAGTCTTCTTCTATTCAGATGGAGTCATACAATAATGTAATATAAAAAGGGGGTTATGTAGTTGGAAATATTTCTTTTTTGAACTCAGCTCTACCATTAGATGGTTCCATGGGGAGTAATTTTTGAATAATTCATAATTTATATCCACAACTAATATAAAATATAAGAGGGATACAACTGATCTTTTTGAAATATAAAATCCTATAATATATTTTGTGATTACGAAATGATGGCACATGTTCAGATTGATTCATCACATTCCCAAATACCAATAAATTTTTATCACATAGTTCTCTCCCTTGGGTGATGAAAAATGACACAAATCTAAATAATCAACCAATTTATTCTTGAAAACAATCCAATCATTCAATTTCATGAATTACATCTACAATCATATGTTATAGAATAATCAATTCCCAAAAAAAATCCTAGCATGAAATGACCATTAGACACTCTGGACATTCATTTAATTTTATCAACAATCAAGTCCAATAGAATATCAAGGGAATGAATGTCAGAAGAAAACCTTGCTTCCAAATTGACCTAGTTCCCTACACAATATTTTTCATGGACCAATGCGTGTTCCCAATCCTCACGGGCTGTCACAAGTCCCCTGGTATCATAAATAATGTAGGGGAATGAATTTCCTCAATTTATAAGCATTAAAAAAATAACCAATAAATCAAATATTAAAATTCAAACATAACATACCTTAAAAAATTATCTATATAAATTTACAATGTTTAAGTCAAATCCAAACAAGGAGAAAACAGAATGGAATAATATGTCTATCACAAAAACCACCACATGGAATGGGGAAACCATCGTCAACCAGTCTCTACAGCACTGCACCAAGATGAACCTCTAGAATCCCAAAACACCACCTCCAAATACCATTCTCTTACATGTGCCAATAATTACCAAATCTACATACACACAATGGTGTCAGTACGCTGTGAGCCTAAGCCCAGAAAGAATACACCTAATACAAGTTTCCATTATATTTACATTATATGACCAATATCATTAAATTTTTATAAAAAATGATTTTATGAGAATTTTTTAAGTGAAAAAATTTAAATGGAAAATAATTTTAAATAAAGAAAAATTAATGAAAAAATATTTTCTTCTAAAATTTATAACTGAACATATTGTATGCTAAAAGTAAGTGAGTTTTAGCTAATGGGAACTAGTCATTGGAAAGAACCTTGTGCACCAGTTATAAATGGCACACTAGGTACCTTTTATATCACTAAAATGTGGCATAGAAACCCTAACCAAAAACATTCTCATGCAGAACCCACAAGAGAGGACAAACATCCAATATATAGTTGTCTCAAATCATAATCAATGTTTAGTTATTGTTTTAATAGGAAATATTGATATGTGAAACCATGTCATATCCCCTTCTGAATCACTATTATACAATTCCATGTCCACTAACCTAGAAACCTAAGATTCCCCTTTGTTCTAAATCATTTTTCACATGTCACATTACACCACTTGTACATTTCTCCATCCAAACAAGGAATTACTCGTCACATGCCACATATTTCAGAACCAAATTTGATTTAAAAATCATAGACAAACCAAAAACTTCTAAAAATATTTTTCACAACTCATTCATAATTTAATAAATAATTTAAAAAATTTATAAAATAATTTCATGAAACACAAAAAATATTTAACACCAAAAATGCAGTCAAAATCCACTTTTAAAATCCTCTATATAAAAATTCAATATCAAAACATGATTCCAATTCCTTAAATAATTAATGAAAAAAGTTTTAAAAATTATAATACACTAAAAAATATGCCCGTAAGGATTTCCATGTTAAACACACCCTATTCCTCATAGAAACGACATATTAAAATCAAATACTTATTTAAGCTTATCAAAAACCACATTATCACCATTCAAAATTTTCCTGGAACAAGATAAACCAATCATGGAAGAAAATTTAGTTAACCAAATACTATTTATACTTAAAACAAACAACCATTGGTGAAAAAATTCCCCACATCAATGACAATGACTAATAGGACCCCAATTACTCCTAATGAAAATAAAAAACCATAATAATGAAGATGAAACACACAAAAAACAACATTAAAACCTAGTAATGAAATCCAGAATTTTCTTAATATAGAATCCCACGAATGAATAAAGAAACCCAGAAATAAGGATGAAAGAATGTAGAAATCATTATACATAAAGAGTCTTGAAGTTTATCCTCCGAATAAAATTAAACAATTGGTGTCCAAGGGATCATGAGGGTTCCAAGGAAGCTATAAATGATGAAAATCAAAAGTGGGGGAGAAAATTGCCATAATAGGGTTTATATTCAAGAAGGGATGAAACTAAAAATACAATTTTTAATGTGCTAGATTATGTACATGGTTTATCCCACCAGTTTAATAAACCCTACAGGTAAACCGTGACAATGGTCTGTCCAGTCCTTACGGTCAGTTGAGACGGCCTCACGAATATTTGGTGTCCATGAAATATCTCATCAACCTACCACATTGTAATATGGATTAGAAGTAATGACATTCGGTGGTTGTGTAGTGGGTTCTGGCCTACTACATGGTTATCTGGGTCGTGTTGTAGAGTTCTACTTAACTGTGTGCCACCCATGCTCCTAGTCCAACAAACCTAAAAATCTAACATTTCATAAATAAATAAAAATGTAAATTAAGAGAAAAATATTTAACAAATAGAAATTGGAAATATACTAAAAAATGATAACACAGAAGTGAAAAATCCCCATACAATTAAAAGTTTCTGCCCTTGTAAACTAAACACAAATATTGGTTAGAAAATAAAAATGGATACTACTTATCAACCCATGATTTTCTCTCCCATGCCTAATACACATCATTAAAAATAATACAAAATACATAGAGTAACATAATGGTCATCCCCAAATAACCTTCTCTTAGGAATCAACTATTTGAACTAGCACCTCAAGAACTGATAAGATCTCCCCATTTTAGCACATGGAATTGATCCGTATTATACTTCATAAATTTAGAAAGATGTAATATGTTGTGAATTGATGTAAAATTGGAATGATAATCCAATATGTATACCACTATGCCAATCCTCTAGTTGATTTTAAAATGACTCACATACCTCAACGTAATCATTCCCAGATGTCCCAAATGAGGATGACACAAATATGGGTCTATATTCAAGAACACCTAATCACCCATAGAAAACTCATTATCTTAATTAATCCAATCATATTAACTTTTTTGGTGACAATGATATATCAATAACCACTTCCTAATCAACTTGACCTTCTTTGACATCTCGTTCACTACTTTCGGTCCCAAAAGTGGGGTCTCAGTGATCTCATCCCAACATAAAATAGAATGAAATGTATGACCATAAAAAATTTCAAAGGGAACTATTCAAATTGAATATTTGTATCATTAATTTAATGAATATTATACTAAACCCAATTGGCTATAATGTGATCTTTTGAAATCTAAAAGACAAGCCTAAATCATGTCTTCTAAAATCTGATTTTCTTACATCATCTGACCAGCCTTTCTAGGATGGTATACTATACTCATCATATTTACTGACCCCAATGTATTAGGAAGGCCTTCCTAGAAGCAAGAGGTAAAACACGGGTTTCAATCTAAAATAACTGCTGATGGAAAACCATAAAACATTATCATCTCATGAATATACAACTTGTCTAGGTTATCTTATATCAATGAATCTGTGATCGGAATTAAAAGGGACGGATTGTTAAAATGATCAATCACCACAAAAATGGTGTTCCATCTCTAAGGTGTAAGGGGAAAGGAAATAATGAAATCTATATTGACCACATCCAACTTATATGTAGAATTGGGTAGGGACTGAACTGAACTAGAGTGTCGTTGATTCTTGGTCTTTACCTACAAATATATAAGACACCCTGATAAAAAATAAACTATATATCACCTCATTATAAGCCACAAAAACTATATAATAACATCATAGTACATTTTTTGAGTCAATAAGGTATTCCTTATTACTTTTCCATTCCTTCTTGTTTTGAAAATCACAAACACCTTATCTTAAGTAAAATTGCTTTTATAAGGAAATTTGTTTTCTTAAGGAAATTTTCATTTATAAGGAAATTTGTTTTCATAAGGAAAATTTCTTTTATAAGGAAAATTTCTTTTATAAGGAAAATTATCCTTATCATATTTTCATCAATATTTTTCCTATGTTTGAAATTCGGATTCATTTCTGTTTTCTCGGATTTGTTTAAAACTTTGATATAAAGTATTCAGTTTGAAGTTCCGAATTCTGGATAAGAACTGAAAGGATGTTTCACTCCGAATTCCAGATGAGCACTGTAACAAAGTATCATTCCGAATTACGGATATGAACTCTGACTAAGTTATATTCCAGATTCAGGATACGAATTCTTATGATGTTCAACATTGAATTCTCATTAAAAATTCTAATGATGAATTATCATTACGAATTCTGATAATTAATTTTCATTATGACCTACGATGATGAAATCTCATTACGAATTCTGATGACAAATTATCATTCCGAATTCTCATTCCGAATTCATCTATTAAACTGAATCTAGTAATTTTTGTTTTATACACTCTAAATTAATTCAGACTCCAAAAAATATTTTTGGTTAGACTCCGAACATTCAGTCTGCTTACTCTTCTATAATTTGTCTACTCTTTATTATTTTCATTAAATTACAAACCTTCACTCTGAAGCTTTCATTCCGAACTTTTATGTTAGATTTTAAACTAATGTCGTACATTCTGTTACACTTGTTTTGTTATAAAACGATGTCGTCTATTTTTTTATAAACTAACTGTTGTCTAAGTGACAGGTGTACAGGTCCCTCCAATCATTAAGAAAAATATCACCGTTGGAGAAGGAGCCGACCTTACCTATAAATAGGAGCTCATTTGAATGAGATTGATACAGATGACAGATGAACAACTTGGTTTTGTGCATACATACTGTTTAAAGTTATTTCTAGAGAGAGAGGCTCTTATTAACTCTCAAAGCTTCGTGCGACTCCGAATGTTGGTGATCACATTCGAGGGCTTTCGGGGATAGGAAGACAGAGGTGCCGACTACCTTGAAGTTCCAGGGCTTCCTTGCTGAGGAAGACAGAGGTTGCCAACTACCTTGAAGTTGAGGGCTTGTGGGGATAGCAAGACAGAGACTCCGATCTTCGTATCGAGGGCCTACCCGGGTGTGGGTAAGACATGCTTTCTTGAAAGTATAAATCAAGGGACCTTTATCCAAGGTTGTTGGATACCCTTATCTTTGGTTTAAAAGACATATATTTTGTTACTTGTAGTTTAACTACTTGTTTATATTTCACTGCATTTTGTATTATAAGGAAAGTATAACTTTCTTATACTTCCTTATTTGTACTCTGTTTCATTTAGATTCTATACTCTTTAAGGTAGAATCTCATATTGTAATCTTTTGTTAAGTATCAATTTCCGGAACCATATTTTCGGAACCTACTTTCAGAATCTCTTTCCATGTTTGCATTTGGAGTTAGAGGTGTTGTGAATTTTCTTAGTTTAACTTTGTTAAACTTAGCCCTTTCCATCTCTTAAGGAAAACATAGTTATTCATAACTAACTTTAAAAGTCCCAAAGGAATTTTTAAAGTATACAATTCACCCCCCCCCCTCTTGTATATTGAGCATCTACATCAATATTTCGATCCTACAATTTGTATCAGAGGTTTAAAACCTCATACTCTATACCAATCCTACAATTGGTATCAGAGGAGGTCTCTAAAATACTTATACTCACGAATAAGTTTTTCTTTCTCACTTTTCCATTCCAAACATTCTCATTCCAAACTTTTTTATTATGAATCTTTGCTACTAACAAGTTTGTGTGTACATGGATTATTCTAGTATGGCAGGAATTAATGTTAGATCAATTGATAATCTGAATCCTACAAGACCACCAATCTTCTATGGTAATGATTATGAATACTGGAGAGATCATATGAAGACTTTTGTTATCAATACTGGAGTGGAAAACTTTGTTATGCTTACTGGAGATTAAAGAATTCCTGACAAGGAAGTCAGAACTTTTACTAATCAAGAAAAGCAAGAATATCAACTCAACTATAAGGTATGCAATACTCTAAAATGTTCAATGACTAGAAATATATATATCCAAATTTCTTCTTGTGAAGCAACTAATTGTATATGGAAGAAGTTAGAAGTTACACACTTTGGAACTTCTAAGGTAATTGAGACTAGAAGAGCTATGCTTAGAGCTGAATATTGTGGCATCAACATTCCTTATGGTGATCCAATATGTAAAGTGAAACAGAGATTTATGACTATCATCAACAGCCTACAATCTATGGGAGAGAAAGGTTTAGATGATGAAGCTCCTGTGGATAAGATAATTGATATTATTCCCAATGAGTGGGAATCCAAGAGAACAGCTATAGATGAAAACAGTAAGGTCACTTAGATTACTCTTTATGAGCTTTTTGTAACTCTTCTACAACATGAAACAAGAATGAAGAGAGATGCAGACAACATCAAGAAATAGAATGGAAATGGTACTGTTTCTTTTACAACAACTTCAAATCAGATGAAAGCTAAGACTCCTGAGAGAGTAACCAGATCCAAGTCTAAGAAAGTTTTTTTCCAATCCGAATCTAGTGAGAGTGAAGTCTTAGAAAATGAGTTAGCTAATCTTGCTCGAAGAATGAACAAGATAGCTGGACAGAGAAATTTTCAATCTAAGTATAAGAAAAAGGAAAGGAAAGATAAGAAAGATGGAGAAGTTACTTGTTATGAATGCAAGAGAGCTGGACATATTAGACCAGATTGCCCTATGCCTAAAAAGAAAGAAAGAAAAGAAAGGCATTCAGACAGGAACTGGAAGAAGTATTATAAAGCTAAAGCTATGAAAGTTCTGAAAGCTAATGACACCTGGAGTGCCAGTGGTGGTGACTCTTCAGATGAATCTTCGGATTATGAATCTTCAGGACAAAAGAATCATGGTCTTATAGCCAGATTACCTATTGATAATCATTGTTTTATGGATAAGGTACGAAATGCTGAATCATTGACCAATGTTTCTTTAAATTCTAATGATAGTAAGTATTATAATTCTTCTGATGAAGAATCTTCTTCTGTTGAAGAAAATACTTTACCTACTTATGAAGAAGTCTCTAGGTTTGCTGAACTTTATGAGATTGAGAATTCCAAACTCAATAGGAAACGTGATAAGGCAAACTCTAGGAATTCTATTCTTACAAAAGAGATATCAGATCTTTCTAAAGATCTTGATAAGAAAAATACCGATTTTAAAAGTATTTCAAAAAATCTTGAGGAAGTATGTTCTGAGAAAAACAAACTTTCTAAAGAGTTAGAAAAATTAATTTCTAAGAAAAATGTTTTCTAGCCTAGCTCTAGCTCTAAAACTAATGATTTTGAGGATAAAAACTTGGTTGTAAAACTCAAGTCCGAAATTTTTCCTTAAAGAAGTGTTTATCAAACTTTACCCATGGTATGGAAAATTTTGATAAGATGTATTCCCAAATACGACCTTTAAGAAATAAATCCAGATTTGGTTATACCCATGCAAAACCAATTTTCAGTAACAATTTTTTTGTTCCTCAAAGTGCCCCATTTTGAACCATGTGTCAATGTGGTAGTCACTGGGCAAAGAATTGTTCATTAAACAAAACCCAATCTCTAGGATTTCACAAAGCTTACATTTCTATGAAGATTGGGTTCCTAAAATATTATTATCTGAAAATCTCGGATCCAAACAAGTTTGGATTCTGAAAGTCTAATTTTCTACTTTGATTTCAAGAAAATAAAGAGAGTACCAGCAAAAATACAAGGTACATGGGTAGTGGATGTTCCCGGCACATGACTGGTAACAAAAGCTTTTTTTAAAAGATTATCAAAATGAAAGGGGGAAAGGTAACTTTCGGAGATAATGCTAAGGGAGAGATTGTTGGTATTGGTAATATTGTTCTTCTTGGTAAATCCTTGATTTCAAATTTTCTTTTTGTTAAAGGTCTTGAGCACAACCTCATTAGCATAAGTCAGTTATGTGATGAAGGTTACCTTGTGAATTTTAGGAATGATAAGTGTTTAGTTCACAATTCCAAGGAAGATCTATTCTCTCAGCAAATAGGCAAGAGAATGTTTACACCTTAATCATTGAAGATCTTAGAAGCCAAGATTTACCTTGCCTAAGTGCAATGGAAGATCACTCCTGGTTATGGCATAGAAGACTAGGTCACTGTAATCTTAGGAACCTATGTAAACTCTCTAAGAAGAAACTAGTTAAGGATCTACCGGAGCTTAGATTTTATTCATCTAAATTTTGTGATCCTTGTCAATATGGAAAGCAACATAAATCTAGTTTTAAGTCAATCAGTGAAGTCTCAACAATTGATGAATTACAGTTAGTGCACATGGATTTTTTTGGTCCAACAAAAACTGGAAGTATTGGAGGCAAATACTATGTGTTTGTTCTAGTTGATGATTACACTAGATTTACTTGGGTCTATTTTCTAGCAAATAAGTCTGAAGCTGTATCTTATTTCAAAAGTTTTTGAGCTCAATTTAAAAATGAGAAAAACATTCCATTGAAAACTATTCACAGTGATCATGGAGGAGAATTTCAAAATTCTGATTTCGAAAGTTTTTGTAGTAAGAAAGGTATTACTCACAATTTTTCAGCACCTAGAACTCCTCAATAGAATGGTGTAGTTGAAATAAGAAATAGAATTCTTCAAGAAATAACCAGAACCATGTTTAATGAATATTCTATAGCTAGACATTTCTAGGCTGAAGCTGTAAGTACTACTTGTTATACTATAAATCGAGTTTTGATTAGACCTTTTCTTAATAAAACTCCTTATGAGTTATGGATTGGTAGATAACCAAGACTATAATACTTCAAGGTCTTTGGTTGCAAGGATATCATTTTGAATACTAAGGATAACATGCATAAATTCACACCAAAATCGGATGATGGGATTTTCTTAGGCTATTCCACAACCTCTAAGGCTTATAGAGTTTTTAACAAAAATACTTGTACTGTTGAAGAAACAGTACATGTAAAATTCGATTAGTCTGATCCTTTTGTATTTAAACCACCTCAACCTACATCTTCGGATGTGTTTTCAAAAACTGATTATCAACCTTTGATAGAAGAACCTTCTAACAAGGATAATGTTCTAGAAGATACTTCAGAAACATTTATCCCAGAAGATTTTCTACCATATGTTGATGAACTGGTTTTACAAAACCCAAATCAGGTATTTCTTAAGAATCATCCCAGTGATAGTATCATTGGTGATTTAAATCAACCTATAAGGACTAGAAGTTCCTTAAGAAATGATGTAGAACATCTACCATTCCTTTCCCAATTAGAACCTAAAAGCACTGATGAAGCTTTAGGTGGTGATGATTGGATCAAAGCAATGCAAGATGAACTAAATGAATTCGAAAGGAATAAAGTCTGGACCTTGGTTGAAAGACCTAAGGAAACATCTGTTATTGGATTAAAATGGGTTTTCAGAAATAAATGTGATGAAAATGGAGTCATAGTAAGAAATAAAGCTAGACTTGTTGCTAAAGGCTATAATCATCATGAGGGAATATACTATGAAGAAACTTATGCTCCAGTAGCTAGACTTGAATCTATCTGTATTCTACTTGCTTTTGCAGCATTCTTTAATTTCAAAATTTTTCAAATGGATGTGAAATGTGCTTTTTTTGACGGTTATGTTCAAGAGGATGTTTTTGTTGAACAACCTTCTGGCTTTGAAGATTCAAAACATCCAGATCATGTTTCTAGACATATCAAAGCTTTGTATGGTCTTAAACAAGCCCCACGAGCATGGTATGATAGAATCACTGGATTTTTGCTTCAAAATAACTATGTTAAGGGAAATGCAGATCCAACCCTTTTTATAAAGAAAGATAAGAAAAATGTTTTGATTGTTCAAATTTATGTTGATGACATTATATTTGTTCAACTCAGCAATCTTTGACTGACTCTTTTGCATGTCTAATGAAATCTGAGTTTGAAATGAGTATGATGGGTGAGTTAACATTTTTTTTGGCTTTCCAATTTCTCAAAAACCAGAAGGAACCAACATATCTCAACATAAGTATATTAAATACCTTCTTAAAAAGTATGGTTATGACAACACTAAGAGTATCAGTACTCCCATTGGTACCTCAATTTCTTTAGATCTTGATGAAGCTGGGAAACCAGTAGATCAAACATCTTTTAGAGGTATGATAGGAAGTCTACTATACTTAACAGCTAGTCGACTAGACTTAATGTTCTCAGTATGCTTATGTGCAAGATATCAATCAAATCCGAAGGAGTCTCACTTAAAGGCAGTAAAAAGAATTTTTCGCCACCATAAGGGAATCATGGATCTAGGATTATTTTATACTTCTGGAAATGATTTTGTTCTAAAAAGATTTTATGACGCTGACTTTGGTGGATGTAGAATGGATAGAAAAAGTACATCCGGAACTTGTCATTTCATAAGAGATTCACTAGTTTCTTGGTCCTGCAAGAAGCAACATTATGTAGCACTTTCCACTGCTGAAGCTGAATATATAGTAGCTGGAAGTTGTTGTGCACAAGTGTTGTGGATGCAACACACACTCACAGACTATGTCTTGAGTTTTACTAAAACTCAAATTTTGTGTGATAACACAAGTGCCATTTCCCTTAGTAAGAACCCTGCACATCACTCTCGTGAAAAACACATAGATATTATGTATCACTTTCTTAGGGATCACACACTTAAAGGAGATATTATTCGTCAGTTTATTGGAACACAAGATCAACTTGCTGATATTTTCAGAAAATATTTTCCTTCTTATAGATTTGAATATATTAAACAGAAGTTAGGAATGATAAATGTAAGGTAATCCTCCTTAATTAACTTTCTGTTGAAAAGGTATCCTTACAAAAATTCACTTCTTTTCATAGGGGGAGTAAATTTGCTTGATAGAATAGAAAAGTTTTTCAAAAATTTGCTTTCAACTTTTCGGAACAAAGATTTCCGGAATGGAGATTTCCGGGACTACAATTTTTCCAGAATGGACATTTTCGTACAGAATACTTCTGGAATGGAAGTGTATGTATTGAAAATTTCCGGAATGGAAAATATTGTATTGGTATTTCCATAACGGGATTTTCGTACCGAATCCTTCATAATTTTTTAATGAAACCTTCCGTAATGAGTTTTCCGTACTGAGCTTTTTTTTCCGTAGTAAAGTTTTTTCCAACTCTATCTTTTTATAATAAAGATTTTTTTGTAGTCATTTTTATTTTACCCATTACGAATAATCCTCCTAAGCCAATCCAAAAGGTATGATTACCTTACTCAAGTTTTCGTAGACATATTTTACTTGCTAGCATTTTCTTGTATTATGTTTTTGGATTGTAGTTTTCCTAATTCCTTGTTTTAATAAAAACCTCAAAAAGATCGGATTCAAGTTTTCAACCATCAGATCTGATCTCAGCTTATCACAACCGTTAGATCAACAGAGGAAGATGAACCGTCGTTCCATTGCCTATATAAAGGGGACCCAAAAACTAGACCCACATCGATTTCATGATCACGCATCCCGAATCTTTGCCTCTCAGTTTTAAAGTCGTTCCGAAATTCAGATTTCTCCGTTCCGAACATCTCAGAGGACTTTAGATTTGAATGTCTGCGGAGTTAGCGTCTCATGAAATGTCATCCACCAAGACTATTTCACAATGGTTAGTTTACTGAGAAAGATTAGTCCATCCGGATTTCTTCAACAACTATGATTCTCTTATTTCAAAGAACATTAAGTTGAATGGCTGGGAAGATGTTGCTGTATCCAAACCAGGGAATCAAGACGATGTTTTTTCAGAGTTACTTGTTGATTTCTATGAAACAGTTTCCCTCTTTCTGGATGATAATAGGGAGAAATTTTCTTTTAAGTCCTATGGTAAGACTTACAAACATTTTTATACCAAGGCAGCAAGCATGGTAGGGCTGTCATATAAAGGAGAAGCCGAGTTTATATCTCACGTTTTGCCGGATTATAAGGGTAGCTTTGACAAGGAAAAAGCCTTGAAAACTCTCGGACTCTCAGATGACAATCCTCCGAAGAATGCTAATTTGCCCACAAATTTCCGGATTCTAGAGTTGTGGGTGCAAGGGCTTATCGTACCGAGGAAAGGTGATAAAGACAGCTTGAATATGAGTGAGATCTATATCTTAGATTTCCTGATAAATCTAAGGAAGTTTAACTTCATGAGGCACGTTCTTATAACCATTGATAATCTTAAGAAAGGAAATCTCAGAGCCCAGATCGTAATGTACCCAGCAATTTTATTGAGGTTGATAGTTCGGTGCCTTGAGTCCTTCAAGGAAGCTTACAGATCTAAGCCAAGGGTTTTCAAAATTTTGTTGGTCAGTGATGATACCCTTAAGAGGATAGATGTGGCTTTCAACAAGGAGACTGGTGAGTTCTCCGATCTGCCCAATCAAGAAGAAGCAGCTCCGAAGGCTGCTGAACCGGAATCATCTAAACCAGTAAAGAAAATAAAGTTGAAGGAAGTTGCAGCTGAAGTTGAAGATCCTAAATCTAAGGAAGCTCAAACCACACCTCCCAAACCAAAGAAGAAGAAATCCTTTCCTGATGAGGTTGTTGTGAAGTGGAGAGCAGATAAAGAGAAAAGGAAAGAAGTGGATCCACAATTCGGATTGGACCCTACGAAAGCTAAGGCATTAAAGGAGAGAACTGCAGATGAGCTTGAAAAACAAGTAAAAGAGAAGAAACTCAAGAAGAAGATGTCAAAATCCGAGGCAGTCCATGCGTTGTTAAAGTTTAATGAGATGGTATCCGGAAGCCTTCCAGTTCTGAGATATTTCTCCTTGGAATCTCTACCTGAGACTCCAGGAAGAAACCTTGTTTTTCCAGAGGAGATTACAACTGAACATGTCGAGCAACTTGCAAATATTCAACAAGTGAAAGAGGAAGAAGTAGTTGCTGAAGCAAGTGGTGAAACAAGAGACTTATTGAAAGAAGTAGATGAGTATAAGTGGTCTCCTTCAGAACACCTCTCACTCTGAACTTCAGAGGCTGAATCATCCAAGTTAGTAACTCCATAGAAGGATAAGAATGAGGAAGATGTTGTTCAAAAAGTCGTTGACGATATTTTTCAAGTGTCTACTGGCGGGCAGAAAACCCCTGATCAAGAATCGATTCCGAAAAAAGACAAGGGAAAGAAACTTCTTGTTGAGACTCTGAAATCAGTGGCTAGCAAGAAAAGAGAATATGGGGATTCATCTAAAAGGAATTTTGAGCTTATCGAGGATGAAATTTCTCCAAGATAAGTTTCATATTCAGAGTCATCCTCGGTGGGGCATGATTTTGTTATTCAGTCGTTAAAGAAGTTGGTGGGAACCATTCCGACCTTCTCAAGTATTGACTCAAGATGCCAGATGCTCCAACATGCTTTGAATCAGAAAACTGACTCTATATCTATGGTTATGGAAAAGTGCGTTAAGATTGAGGCTCAGTTCAAAACCTTATTTGTTGGCTAAGAAGCTCATAGAAAATCTTGCAAGAGGATGACAAATTGGTCGAAGAAGACTGTTGAAGAGATGAGGTTATTCGATGAGTTTCAAGACAATGTTAAAGATTCTTTCAAAACTGAGGATAGGAAGATAAATGATCTGACTTCCTCATTTGAAGAAAAGCTGATAGATGAAAAGAATGTATAGATTCAAGAAGTCATAGATCTGAATGGGAAGTTGAATTCTGTTTCTCAGAACTGTAAATTTGAAAGGGATCATTAGATTGAGTTTGATCAGAAGATGAAGGCTCAGGAAGAGAAGTTGAAGGCTCAAGAAGAAAAGATCAAGGCTCAGGAAGAAAAGCTGAAATCCCAGGAAGAAAAGATTGAATCTAAATCTGCAAGAATAGTTGTCTTAGAGAAGCAAGCTGAAGAAGATCATAAAGACCTGAAGAAGATCAAGAATATTCTTAAAGGGCTCATTTTGAAGGAAAAAGATCCAAAATAACCAAATATGATCTTTTTGTTGTAATATTTTCTTTGTTGTCGAGATTTCAAACCTAATGAAAATTGTGCCTCTCGTTTCTTTTGTTGTTGCTACTAATGTTTCAGGTACTTTTTTTTCCATTACCTCAATTTCTTTTTGAAAATCACAAAGGGGGAGAAGAAAAAGATCCTTATGAAAAAGAAGAACTCCAATGAGAGTTTATCAAAGGGGAAGAAGGAAAATGATCCCTAAGCAAAAGGAACTCTAATAAGAGTCTATCTAAGGGGGAGTTTTTCATTAAAGAATACTTTCTTTTTTGTAATGAAATGTCACTCCGGAAATCTAGAATACAATCCTAAGAGTTTCAAAGCCTAAGGGGGAGTTAGTCGTATTCATTAATATCCTTAAAACAAAGGGAGATAAGCCTTAATGTTTTTCTTTCTTCTTAGAATTTCTTTTTCATAAGGATGTTTGTGCTTTCCAAAAAGGGGGAGATTGTTGAGTCAATAAGGTATTACTTATAAAATTTCCATTCCTACTTATTTTGAAAATCACAAACACCTTATCATATGTAAAATTTCTTTTATAAGGAAATTTGTTTTCTTAAGGAAAATTGCTTTTATATGGAAATTTGTTTTCTTAAGGAAAATTGCTCATATAAGGAAAACTTATTTTATAAGGAAAATTATCCTTATCATATTTTCATCCATATTTTTCCTAAGTCTGAAATTCGGATTCATTTCTGTTTTCTCGGATTTGTTTAAAACATTGATATAATGTATTCTATTTGATGATTCGAATTTTGGATAAGAAATGAAAGGATGTTTCACTCCGAATTCCAGATGAGAACTGTAATAATGTATCATTCCGAATTCTGGATATGAACTCTGACTAAGTTCAATTCCAGATTCAGGATACGAATTATTATGAATTTTGACATTGAATTCTCATTATGAATTCTAATGATGAATTCTCATTACGAATTTTGATAATGAATTTTCATTAAGAATTACGATGATGAAATCTCATTACGAATTCTGATGACGAATTATCATTCCGAATTATCATTACGAATTCATCTATTAATCAGAATCTGATCATCTTTGTTTTATACACTCTGAATTAATTCAGACTCCAAAATATATTTTTGGTTAAACTCCGAACTTTCATTCTGCTTACTCTTCTATAATTTGTCTACTCTTTATTATTTTCATTACATTCCGAACCTTCACTCTGAAGCTTTCATTCTGAACTTTTATGTTAGATTTTAAAACGATGTCGTACATTCTGTTACACTTGTTTTGTTATAAAACGATGTCGTCTATTTTGTTATAAACTAACCGTTCTATAAGTGACACATGTACAGGTCCCTCCTATCTTTAAGGAAAATATGACCATTGGAGAAGGAGCCGACCTTACCTATAAATAGGAGCTCATTTTAAAGAGCTCGATACGGATGACAGATGAACAACTTGGTTTTGTGCATACATGCTGTTGAAAGTGATTTCTAGAGAGAGAGGCTCTTATTAACTCTCAAAGCTTTGTGCGACTCCGAATGTTGGTGATCACATTCAAGGGCTTCCAGGGATAGGAAGACAGAGGTGCCGACTTCCTTGATGTTCGAGGGCTTCCTTGCTGAGGAAGATAGAGGTTGCCAACTACCTTGAAGTTTAGGGCTTGTGGGGATAGAAAGAGAGAGACTCCGATATTCATATCGAGGGATTACCCTGGTGTGGGTAAGACAGACTTTCTTGAACGTATAAATCAGGGGACCTTTATCCAAGGTTGTTGGACAGCCTTCTCTTTCGGTTAAAAGACATATATTTTGTTACATGTAGTTTAACTACTTGTTTATATTTCGCTCTATTTTGTATTATAAGGAAAGTATAACTTTCTTATACTTCCTTATTTGTACTCTGTTTCATTTAGATTCTATACGCTTTAAGGTAGAATCTCATACTGTAATCTTTTGTTAAGTATCAATTTCCAGAACCATATTTCCGGAACCTACTTTCGGAATCTCTTTCCATGTTTGCATTTGGAGTTAGAGGTGTTGTGAATTTGCTTAGTTTAACTTTGTTAAACATAGCCCTTTCCTTCTCTTAAGGAAAACATAGTTATTCATAACTAACTTTAAAAGTTCCAAAGGAATTTTTAAAGTATACAATTCACACACGTCATGTATATTGAGCATCTACATAACTATTTCGATCTTACACATTTTTTTATCCCTGGGATTAACATATAAATTAGATTGGTGTCTGTCTTACATCCCTACCTTCCATAGATGCACCAACCCCCCAAAATGATAGTTAAGGCACAAAATTTAATTAGGATATGAAAAAAAATCACTATATGTCTCCCAAGCATGGAAAATATACATATATCACTGACATAGATCATAAACAAGGTGATTCTGGTGAATCAACTCTAATTGAAAAATATTCTACTGAACACATTTCATGAACACACCCCAATTATGAAACTTGTTCTACATGTGAATTTAGGAAAAGTACCCCATGAAGGTCAAATTATCACAATACTTCTTCAATGCCTGTAGTATATCATTATTGCTCAGGCGTCAACAACCAAATTACCTTTTCCGGGGGTGTAAATGATATAAAAAACAAACCCCTATATGTTCATTATCAAATGGTGCTACCTCATGTTCAAATATTTTTGGGAGTATGTGTAGGCTAATCATTTACAATTTAATAAAGTCCACAAACTTCTCCAAAAAAATACAATGGTTCCATGTCCTTAAGGAATGTACCACCATTGCGAATTCTATGTCTTGATTTGGGTATTTCATTTCACGTCATTTGAGTTAACGAGAACCATATGAAACTAAATTATAATCTAACATGAGCATACACATGAGGCCCATACCTAAAGCATCATAATAAACCACCTATCCATTCCTATTTTCTATCTTGATCCAAAATGGTGTAGTAGTGAAATTTTTCTTCACCTACTCAAATGATTCTGGAACATTTGGCTTCATTCAATCTTCACCCATTTCCAGGTGAGTTCGGTCATGGATGAGGCATGCCAAGAGAAATCCCAAATAAACCATATGTAATAAGCATACAGGACAATAAACTCCAAATATTTAACAAATTCCTTGGATCGTCTAATGACATAACTACATTGACTTTTTCATGGTATACCAAATCCCCCTTCTCTGAAATCACATGACATAAAAACATCTCCTCCCTAACCCATCTAGTGGACATTGATAACTTTTCAAAAATATGATGATCCTTTAGAGATCCCAAAATGTCTCGAATGTTCTTTTCAAGGTCCTCCTCTGATATAGAACAAACTAGAATTTCATCCACGAATACTACAATGAAGAAGAATATATACTAGTGGAATATATTTTTCATGAGTTTCATAAAAATTGCTGAATCATTGGTCAATTCTAGAGGAATGAAAAAATATTCAATCTTATCACAACTACTTCAGAAAGTCATCTTCAGGATATCTTAATATCTCACCATGACTTGTTGAAACATAAACAAAATTTTATTTGTGAAACACACTTTCCCCCCTTAAGTTGGTCAAATAAGTCATTAATATATTGAAATGTTTGTTTATTATTAATGATTAACTTATTCAATTTTCGGATTTGGATGTACAACCTAATAGATTTGTTGGGTTTCTTAATGAATTGACTATGTGAGGCACATGGAGATAATATTGGGTTAAAGAACAATTTGGATTCAAAATGGTCCAGTAGTATTGTTAATTACCTCAGTTCGGTGGTGGATATTTCATATGATAAATGATATTTCTGATGTTTTCCCTATGCCAAATCAATCAGGAACTCTATGTCTCACTCTTAAGAGAAAGTAGAAAGATCAATTGGAAATTCCTTGTGGAAATAATCCAACATAAGAGGTAATCCTCCCTTATGATCACCACCACCACCCTCCAGTTCGAGGAACAATAACTGAATGATTATATTTCTAAAAAACGAGAGTAGAGGTCCCACATGACACAAACGAGGATCTCATTCCCAAATAAATATCTTTGGACTCCCATCGGGTTCCAGGAAACTCACATGTCGCCTATATCGATCGATATACACTTAGAAGCATACTAGCCAAACTCTGCCTAGGATTAAATCATACAGGTACATATCAAAGACCATAAAATTCCAGTACATCTTGACTTCTAAAATAGATAGTGCACAAGATGGGAACCTGAAACATGATGCCTTCTTTATACCCAGTGGTATTACCAACAAAATTGAAATAGAAATAAACTCCATTGAATGTTGAAAATACTCAGAATAAGGGTAGATATAAAATACCTATATTAACAAGTATCAAATAAAATTATTGTTATAGAAGATGTAGTGAAATTTATAGCTTGAACTATTGAGGACCTATTTCATGTCCAACTACTGCCTGATCCAAAACATGAATATACATGGTAGCTTATGGATAATGACCACTCCCCTACTGATCTACCCAAATATGGATCATCCCTAAAGATGACTTGGTCTTATATACCTAAAAACCAAACCATGATATCATCATCCAAGATGCCCCCAATTGAACTGACACTCCCCTAGAAGTTGCAGTTCCATCTGTACTCTGGTGTGGTTGTGTTTCTCATAAAAAATATATCTTGATCCCTATAACACCACATTGTTGACAAGGCCTTGGAGGATATGTACAATCATGTGGTATGTTCTCTGTCCTCCCATCCTTATGGCACATGACATACCCTGCATCAGAAGTAATGGATGAGGACAACCTAGATTGATGGCCTGAACTACCCCACCCTTCATCACATTTCATATCTCACTTCATCTTCTTCTCATATGAACTTCCATTGTCCACCATTGAGAGTTCAGTAGAGGAATCGTAATTCCTCTTCCATAAATAATACATAATATTGAGTTATTTCAATCATTTTAATTTTGTTCACATTGGTCATCTTTTTATGTTTACAGTTTAAGATAATTAAGTATTTTTTATTTGATATCATCCAATAGTTAAAAAATAAGATACTATCAAAACAATACCGATTTTTTCCACCAAAGGAACCCATTTTAAAAATAAAACATTATATATTACTTGTATAAAAATATTCTTGACTTTTTCATTTATCTTACTCATCTTTATACCCTATGATTTTAAAAAAATATTTTATGAGCATAAAAATCATAGTAAGGGAAATATAATGAAGGATAACTATAGTCCATGATAAAACATGAAAAACATGAATACATTATCATAATGTAATAGTTTTAACATTTATGAAGTTGTAAATATTCTTTACCCAAAATAATTTCATTTCATAACCATTTTAATAAAAGATTAATATAAAACCCATATAAATAACACATGACATATAAAAGGTAACTTGGGACATAATCTTACATAAATAGAATATTTGTATGGTCGACTTCCACCCATATCTTTGTTACAAATGGAATATCCATAAAACTTAATTACATACCCAATACATTGGAGTTTATAACGTAACCACCCATCCGTGCTTTATAATGGATCCACCCATCTATTGTTTATCATGTAACCAGCCATCAAATTCCCAAGTACAATTATATAATCATTAAAAATAAATGATTAAAATTATAAACATATCACTCAAAAAAATTTATTTCTGATCAAAAGAAATAATTTAGAAATAATTAAATATTCAATCCACATTATAAACAATTTTCAATAACAAAAAACCCAACCATGGAATATGGGATTTCATTCCGTTAAAAAAAAATAAAATCATATAAAGGAAGAAAAATATCATATAACGGTTACAGTGGAAGACAATTCATTATTGCCGCATACATAAAATACACTCCTTTTGACATTTAGTGAAAGGATTCATATAAAAAATATTCCGTTTGAAATTTTGTAAATGCAATTAATTGTCAAAGGTTTGATTGTAAACCATATAAAATATGGTGGTGTGTATTATAAAATTATACCCTAATAAATGAATTTGGATATGAAGTCCCTTAATACGAGTCCAGTTCATCACGCACAATAGTTATATTCCTGAATAATAATATTTTGATAATTTCTACTTGCATTAGGACAATTTTAATGTTTAGTATTCATTTTACATGACTTTTTACCTTGCTATCAAATTACATAATTATTTATGTTCACATCCGATGCTTTGTTGATATTCGGTACCTGAGTAAAAAATGAGCGTATTTTGAAGTAAATTGTACATGTGGTCAATCTTCCATCATCTCTAACTGTATTCATGATGTAAATATCTTATATATCCAATATATATGTATATATAATAATACATAACTTTCAAAGATAATAAATAAAATGCACCATTATTGGAAATGGTAGGTCGTACGTACGCCTAAATGCTACATTCATTTATTTGTAGAATTAAACGAATAAAATTAAAATAATATTATAGAATTATATTAATTGAATATATGTATCATATGTTAAATAAAAACATCCTTTATAAATTCTATGTATAGTGGGAACAGTTCATATAGCTTTGAGGGGGCAGTAGTCCACACTTCCTCAAATGAAATTATCATATAAAAAAATATAGAAATAATGATGTTATGTTTATTATAAAATATAAATAATATGTAATATGATACAATATACATATTTAAATATTATTTTACCTGAATAATGGTTTTTTTACTAGTTGTGATGGCAGTAAAGGAAAAAATTTTAAATAGAATTTAGAAAGGTGATTAAGTGGAAAAACATGGGGAGAAATTTCTTTTATTTGAATAAGTGAAGGTGAGAAATGTATTTGATATGAGATATTCCATTTTAAAAATTGCACTCTAGTATATGGGAGGAATAGGTACTAAATATAATTTTTTTGTAAAAATACAATTTTTAATGTGATGTACTAGGCGCATGGTTTCTCTATAGGGTTTAATAAATCATGCAATGAAACTGTCTGCAATGTCATTCCTTACCACATGGTCACTTGGGCCATCCACATAGTTGTATAATGGTCTTGTTATAGTTAATAAACATACATCATGGTTAGCTCTACTGGGGGTACGACTATGCTGCGGTCATGCGGTATGTTTTGGCCTACCACACAGTTACCTGGGTCAGGGGGCATGGTTCCCCTTAACAGTGTGCCAATCATGTATATGTTCCTACCACCATATTTAAATCTATTTTATAAAAAATTAAAAAGGGAACCAAGGGGAATGAATATATTATAAATATAAATAGGAAAAATAACTTAAAATGAGATAAAATATTTGAAAAAAAACTCAAAAGATTACATGATCAGCATGCAAATTCAAACAATAACTTGTACAAATATTAAGTCATTTGAAGAACCGGTGTTAAGAAATGTTACATAAAATATATAAGTGATCATGAACATACCTTGAATTATTTACGGTTCATCACCATATTTCGATGGAGTCTGATTCACTTCATAAATATGACCCGCCCTAGTTCTATGACCCTATCCCTATGGTACGTGACTCGCCTATGTCATGCTTATATGAGATTACCTATAAAGACCTTGTAATTATCCCTTGTTGGATAAAACTTCTAACCATGATTCCATAAGGAATCATCATTACAATTATATTTAATATAATTTCCAGAGAGTCACAACCATTCCACATTATTGACAATTTCACTAACATTTTAGAGAGGCCTCGTGGTAATATTTGTCCTTTCAATATTTGAAGCAATAAAGATCACCTACATAGGAATTTTATGAACCCTTACTCTATTTTACCTACAAAAAAATTCATTATTTCATTTCCATGATCTTCATATTCTTTCAACATAATGATTAACTTATTATAATCGTAGAAGGTCCCACCAATTTAGAACTGAAGTGTGGAGGAATATAAAATTATCAATGCTACTCCAATACCATCTCGATAGTCAACAAATTATATTGTACCATAAGGTATGTATCTTAGTAAAAAATGATATTTTCATCTAATATTATGAAGAATGAAAATATCAAACATTATCAAAATTCTATTATTTATTTTATAAAATAGAAGTGAGAATAAACTAATTTTGGTGAAAATAGATAAGTATGCATATATCATCATGGGTCCCTTCTACAGTTTTATAATCATTTATGATCAGTCTAGATATATAGTTTCATGAATTATTTCTCTAATTAATATGCCCTTGATTCTCACATATGTGAGAATACCACAACTGACAACCTATCTCAACACATACATCATCCTTCTAGTGGGTCAACATATAATGGATTCTATCAACTTCACATTTATATTCATATATTTTAGGACATGTTAAATGGAATCATCGATGATGAATATTTATTCAACTATATACATTATCCCTATTCATATTTAAAATGATTGGGGAATCTTGAAATAGTTTTTTATATCTTAGTTGACCTTGGAAATCGATGCACATCCTCCATGTGTAGGAACATGTGAACGGAATTTATAATGATGTGGTTATAATACCTATAATAACGGAGTGGATTCATGAGGATTCTTTACTATACCCCTATAAATAGTAGTTGGAAGAATAAATAATCCAAATCCATCTTGTCTAGGGACACATCCATCTCCTTCTAGGATACATCTTCCAAAACATGAATGAAATATTGAGAAATAACAATTGTTATTAGGAAAAATATAAACTAGCCTAAGAGATCATAAAATTTTATATTAGGAGCCTACCCATAATCCATGGTATATCCATCATTTATGAAAATTTTCTCTTAATCCCTACCCGTTTTTCACAATCACAGACACACACATAGAAACGCCCAAATATATATATATATTTATATATATATTTATATATAATTTCATGACTATATTCTTAAAATTAATGCCAACAGATATATCAAAACTATATGGAAAATAGATCTATAACTCAATTAAAAAATATAGATCAATCCAAAATAGATATTAAAATTCAATGAATTAAATTCAAAAATTTGTATAAAAAATTATATATACGGAAAAAGATCCTATATTCATAATCATAGTGCATGAAGGGACCCAAATCCTATAAAAATTATAAATATTCCCATTAATAGTAAATTGGTGTTATATTAAAATTTTGATATCTAGGAACCTGGAATCTATTATACTTAGGTCCCATAAAACATATCTTCATTCAACCATGTCTTTGATTTGTAAAAATGTCAACAATAAAACACTTCCTTGATACCATTTTGTAGTGCCCTTTTCCGAAACATCAGCTGTGATCTATATAATCATAAGCCCTCATTCATGTTTCCCTATATATAAGATGCTAGTGAATATAAGTGAGGGTATAAATTTATTCATACGGGAGTCTATTAATTCTTATAATCATATCCTAACACCACAAAATATATATAACTAAATAAAAATCCAAAAATCAATTGTATGACTATATATAAAATGTCAAAAGTGATGGATACAAGACATACATATTACATGTGACACCTACCCTTTCCTATATCTAAATACATGAAGGCTTTACGCACATTGAGATGCTTTTGTATGGAGTGAGTAGTAAAAGATAGTGTATCATTAACAATTTTACATCTGTATAAAAGGTGAAAGACATGTTATTATAAATGTCCACGGAAGAATAAACCTTCCAATATTGAGAACCTACATACTAACCGAGCAACAACATGCCCTAATATTAACTGCTTCTACTATATTCATGAATGGTAATTTATGGAAATCATAATTATTCCAAAATTGTCTATATGGATAGAAAATATTTCTCTCAGTATTCTTAAAGAGTCATCTATGATCTAGTCACTAGAAACTCATATCCTGGATCCACCACGATTCATATCTCTAGGCCTGTGAATTCTATTTATCAACAGATTCAATCCCTGCAAATATTTTACACAATTTATTCCTTCAATGAATCCCCTTGGACACCATACCCCTAATGAAAATACCTCATGTAATTTACCTAGTACATCATTCCCCTACCCTGTGCTCAGTTCTATAAACACAATTTTTTACAACCAATGAATACTCTTATTTTATGGGATTATCATAACATGATGGTCTACTTGTACCAAGTACAAAATAACCTCCAATGGGTTGTTAAAAATGAGAACAAGATATATAATTAATTAAAAAATTACAATATGACCTTTATAATATAGTAGAAAAATATAACACATGTGTTTAATATCAAACTTGTTAAAATAAGATACATGAATACTCATGGAATGACACATAAAGAACATGACTCATGAAATAAATCCAAACCCAAATGTGATAACTATAATCATAAATCAATAAAATATTTCATTATAAAAACATATTAAAGAAAAAATTTATAAAATAGAAAAAATGGTATTGATATTTTTATCACAAGGTTGTAGACAATGTACTGTAATGTTCTTAGATGATTGATGCACAAAATGAATTGTATGCCAATGTAGTACTAGATTTTACATAATATATTTTTATAATGGGTTTTGATTCATAATAAAATATTTCTTAGAAGATACTCTAGAGGATTCAATACAAGGAATGCATCATTAGAATCACATTTCTTATCGAGTGTAACATCTCACCACATCTCATTAGATTAAGTGTGTGGAAAAATTATACTTGGAATTTCATGAAATTACAAAGATGGAAAATACTAGAAATTAATGATGAGGTTTCAAGAATAGTTAGGGAATGATTTTCCCTATTGGAAACGAAAAACTACACAAACCATTCATTACCATCGATACCGTATGATGCATGTCGACATAGAAACCCAACCATGTATTAACAAAATTTAAACCAAGTTGTTCCACAATATAAACACAAAACCATTACAACCAAACAAAATATCAGAGTACAATTTAATATGATAATCAATAGACCCATAATAAACCAAGACGTTCTCCACATCTCCAAACCAAGTTCCATGTTCCATGAACCACCACATCTCCCAAGTATCACCATGAACCACTAGCAAGGAGATGTTTTACCATTAGTAGTGTCCCAGAATAAAAAAATTTCAAAAGAATCCAAGTGCCAATATACGGGTGAGTAATAACACTCAGTTGGTTTTCCCTAAATTACTTCCCTACAAACACCACTATGATGAATCCATTAGAAAATATATATATAATAGTTTATATAAAACATTAAATAGTGAAAAAAAACTTACAAAAAGTCATATACTCATTATCAAGTCAGTTCCACACAATTCCCAAAACACATAGGATATCCAAAAATCCATTCCATGATCAAATTCCCCATTTTTAATTTGCACAAAAAATTCCATCATGTAAGCAACAGACAAAATGGATACCAAAATAGTGGAGCTTTCGTCCAACTCATTCACTACATTCGTAACTTGTGGGACATCCCACCAACTTATCCTTTGATGTTGGCCCTTCAATCAACTATCCAACCCTTGTATAGTGGTAATTCCCACCAACTTTCATACAATCTATAAAATCCATAACACTTAATCATCCAACAAGCACTAAAAACCACGTCCACATAAAAGCACACAATCATTCCCATCACCATCCAAATCACTTCAATATAACACTGATTTATTGAAAACACCATTTAACCAATTCATCCTACCCAATTACATTTTAATAAAAATTATTATTGAAAATAATATTAAAAAAATCATAATCATCCATTAATGATAATAAAATAAACATTTTAAAATAACACAACAATCCCATTTTTGTAACCAAACCCATTTTCCCCAAAATCCCCAAATCACCACAAAGTAGGTGTACAACAAGATTCAGACATCATTATCACAATTAATATCAAGGAGAACCAATTAATTGTACTAAATCCACCAGTTCTAACCAAGCAGAGTCAAGAGAGAAGTCACCTACATTTATGGTTCCGTCAAAATCAACCCACAAGCAAGAACACTCCAAATCCTGGGAAATGCTCCACAATAAATCCTCTAAACCCCTTTCAGTGACATCCATAAGCCTCAAAATCATCACCCAAGTCATCAGTAACACTAGATATACATAAAAGATGTGCTAATCAAGAAAACCATTAAATTGAGAAGAGTATATCAAGAGTAAACCCAAGGGAAACAAACAGATGAAAATTACACTGGAGAAACCACCTAGAAACCCTAAATTAGGCTTGAGTGGGGGAAATTTGGTGTAAATAAGGCAACCCCAAGGAATACCAGATTTAAAAATCCAACTGTTAAGTGGATTCATAGTTAACCTGGATGGATCAGAAAACTATCCATGAACCGTGCACATGCCACATACCAAGATAAGGAGTCTGAATGGTTGCCTCAAACAGTCTGTAAAACCGTTCATAGGCCGTGTGAAGCCCGTTGTCTCCCCCTACGTGGATTTTATGTGAACCTACAGGGTTTCCCCTAACCATTCTCTAACTATCCTCCCTTATAAAATCCTCCAATTATATTCAAGACCAAACCAAACTCATCCAAACTCATCCCAAGGACATTAAACACATAAAAATGAAAAAAAAGGCTACATACCATTAACTAGGGGTGATACATTCTCCCCACCATTGTACATTACATCCATGGAATGTAGGGAATTGATGCATTTCTGAAATAGATTGGGCCATTTCTCGACCATCTATTTCTCCCTCTCCAATGTATCCTGTTGAATCTGACCATGTTGTTATAAAACACAAACTGAACAAATGCTTTTACAATGCAATACATTCTCTGGTCCATCCACAACCCTCACTGGCACTTCCACCCAAGAAACATTTGTTTCTAGCTCAACATTATCCCGACGAATCACATGGTCATGATCTGGCTGAATCTTTTTCTATTTTGACATAATAAACACATTTTCACCGCACTATGTTGTGGTGGAAAATCCAAGCAGTAAGCCACCTCTATAATCGGCTCAAGTATCTAAAAAGGCCCAATGTACTTCGGAGATAACATACCTTGCTTCCAAAACCAATGTGGTCCCAACATACGAGTGATTTTAAAAACCACTGAATCCCCCACCTCGAATGATAATGGTCATCGAAGATGTTCCACATACTATTTATGATGAGTTTGATATTTCTCCATACCCTTCATGATCAACTTGATCATTTTCAATGTCTCTTGGACAAGGATTGGTCTGATCATCGAAGGCTATCCTGTATCCACCCAACATAGTGAAGAAGGAAACGAACTCCAATATAATTCCTCAAACATAGCCATAGGTATCGAAGCCCAATAACTGTTATTGTAGGAGAACCCCAAAAACGGTTTGTTCCCTACCCCTAAACCACCAAATTTCATCACACAATCCCATAACATATCTTCAAATGTTTGTATAATCCTCTAAAATTGACCTTCTATATCTGAATGATATGTCATTCTCTTAGTCAACTATATCCCATGGGCATGCTATAAGTATTTCCAAAAAATGAGATGTTATCCTTAGATCTATATCTGATACAACCAAAACTAGAACACCATGCCTCTTTTCAAAATCTCAGAAATATATTTTGGATGGATACTAAACTATATGTGTCTCATGAATTAGGATGAAATAGGCTAACTTTATAAGCCGATCCACAATAACCCATATGGATTCAGGATTTTGGACCATTCTTGGTAGGCCTGTCACAATGTCCATTTCTATTTTCTCCCATTTCCCCACTAGGATATGTAATGACTTCAACATGGCTATTGGTTGTTGATTCATTGCCTTGACGTGCGGACAAGTCAAGCATCTCGAGACAAACCTAACCACATCCCTCATCATACAAACCCACCAAAACTATTCTTTCAAACACTTCTACATTTTATGAATTCTAAGATGGACATCCCTCATAGAATGATGATGAACCCTAAAAATACCCCCCCTGCACATGCCACTAGTACAACCATCTGATTCCAAAAACACAAGACTGAATTCCCATTTAGTTCCCAAATACTAATTGTCTCCCCACCATTGAGTTCCGACCAAATCACATACCATTAAGAATCAAATGCCTCTGCTACATTAAAAAACTATCCAAGTTAGGAACCAACTAAATCAGAATGAAGATCGCTCTATCACCACGGTCTTCCCATTACAACCACATGTCAGCTATACCTAACATCAATTTTTAGTGATTTGATTCCTACTACACCATTTTTTTATATGATTTCCAACATAAAGCACCAGCCACTAAATTTCATTTACCCAGTGTGTACATTTTATCAAAATAGAACATGAGGAGATATTCCATATACCTCCTTTTCCTCATGATCTAATCTATATGTGAGAAAATATTCTGTAATCTATTATGCTCAGTATAAACTCTAAATTTCTCAATGAAGAGATAATGAAACATTTTTTAAAGAATGAACCACTATAGAAAACTCCAATTCATGTGTAGGGTAGTTATTCTAATGCATCCTCATCTTCCTTGATCCATATGAAACCACATGACCCCCTGCATGAGAACACACCCCTACCCTGATCTTGGTGTGTCACAATACACCACATACCCATTCCACTATTCTGGGAAAACCTAGATTTGTTCTAATGTAATATGACCCTTTAACTCTATATATCATTTACGACACTTTTCATCCCATTAAAATGGGATAATAATAATTTTCAATGTTTTCATCATCCAATCCAATCGTGAGAAAGCACAAAGAAAACATCAATAATACCCAGCTATACTGAGGAAGCTCTATATATCGAAAACATGCATTGGTGGTTTCCATAAGATAACATACTCTATATTTTATATATCAACATAAACACCCCTCTTTGAAATAACATGTACAAGGAAATGAACCTCCTATATCTAAAAATCACACATGGAAAATTTGGCATTAAACCAATGATTCCTCAAGATCCCCATCACAATCACAAAATGTTAATCGTGATCTAAACTTTACTCGAATACACAATTATATCATCCACAAATACCACAACAAATGAATTAAGATATCTCTAATATATTCTATTCATCAATTCCATGAACAGCACTGGTGCATTCGTTAGAACAAATGGAAAATCCTCATACTCATAATGACCATATCTACTTTTGAATTCTTTTTTTTTGGAATATCCTCCTTCTTCACCCGCAATTGGTGATACCTTGAATGAAAGTAAATAATGGAGAATCACTAATATCCCCCAAACTGGTCAAGAAAATCATTAATGTGTGGAAGTGGATATCAGTTCAATATCAAAACCTAATTAATTCTATGATAATCAACACAGAGCATCCAGATTCCATCAACCGATTAAACAAAAAAATAGGCACCACCCACATAGATGTGCTAGGGTGTATGAAACCATTGGATTCCTAATCATCCAACTACACCTTTTATTCCTATAATTATATTGGTTCCATTCAGTAAATATAATTTGAGATAGGGATGGTCCCCATAAAGAGATCAATCGTAAGCTCTACCTCTCTCATGGGTGGAAGCACTAAAATTTGTTTGGGAAATAAATCCCAAAACTGATCTGAAACCACTACAAGAACATTCTTCTCATCCATGTCTAGTGATTCCAATTACATGGACTCTATCATATACAATATCATTCCAAAAGTTGGGGCCAATAATTATATTGCACACATATTTTTATTCTTCTCCCCTCTAAAGAGATTTCTAATGCCATCGCCCATCACAAACTGACATCTAATACAAAGAAATCAACGTGGGACCTAAAATACCCAAACCAATACATTCATTTTAGTATATCATAAGCATATATCTCAATAACCATGATATCCCATATATATTCAATGCCATCTATAAAAAACAAAATCCTTAACAATGGAAGGCTCATCACTCTCTTTGACCTAGATGAGTTTGTTGTCACAAATCATAAGGAATAAACTTTGGAGTTAAAACTGGATAATCAAAGATATGAGAAGAAATGAACGTATACAAAGGACCTGAGACAAACAAATATTTCATCAATGATGAATTTAACAGAATCATAAAACGTATCTTGGATGGTCCTGACTGATAATCCTTATCCACCTACTCTACTCCAGATAACATCTTAGTTTCCACACTCTGCTCATTATTACCTTGATGACGATTAATAGTATTCCTATAATCACCATGACCCACTTTACTCTTTCATCATGGGGTATGCTTATTCCCCATCCTGTAGATGCATAAGACCCCGGTGACCCCTGAGGAGTGTCACGATCACCAGACCTTAGAGTATTTTGACAATGACGCTGCAGATTCCACATCGGCTTAAAATTTGGGCATTCTCAATGTTGTTCCACTAAAAACCAATTGATGTTGTTCGTATAACCATAGTAAAAACATCATGGAATTCTAGGAGGATTCCGATGAAGATTCACTGATCCTGTTATAATATTTTGAGTATTACTCCCACCCTAGTAATAAGGGTCCCACTTCCACATGATTCATTTGTTCAAGTTCCCACTATTTTCCATGGGTACCCACATTCTTTAACCACTTTTAGCCCCCTCAAGATTCAACTCATCCATCATATCACTATTCCCCATTTATTTGTAATCATCTATACACAAAACCAATATCTTTGAATGAATTTCTTGGTTCATGCCAGGTTCGAAAATTTGTGCCTTTAATGATGTACTACCTGCCACCTTTGGTGAAAAACCCACTGTGTTTATAAACATAGCCGCTTATTCTCTTACCTCAATGTTACCTTGCTTCAGACTACTGAAATCCATTATATGCTGAATTATAAACATGTGAGGGTATAATTGATTTTAAAAATATTCCTCAAAACCCTCCCATATCACACCTTCGTCTGTCACAACTTGGACAACCAGATCCAACCACTGAAGGAAAAAATCTTCACATAGGTACGTGTCTAACTTCACATTCAGCTCTACAAGTGTTACCATGAATTCATATATTCTATTCAATCTGTTCTCCCACGCGTCAGCCCTTTCCTACACTGAATCACTGCTAAACATGGGAGGATTCTACCTATGAAACTGAAATCCATTCACCAAATGTTTTGGTTCATCAACATTATCCCCAATTTCCAATTCTTGGAATGCTTCCACTATACTCTGGACTATCTGTTGGTTCACCTGAGGATCATATGTAACAATATTTTTTGTAGTTTCCTCTGGTTGGTTTCTACATTTCCTACCATATGACATTTCTATCCATACAAAAATAACAACAAATACTTCTATTTTATAAAAATATTGATTCAAATTTTCCATTTCAATTACAAAATAACTATCACAACCATGATTTCTACATGTTCACATTTACCATGTTGCACTATATAAAAAGATCCATAATTTCTTGAAAACCAATGCATTTTCAAAATAAAACATGTTTCCATGTTTCGAATCCATATGTATTGAAACCCAGTTCAGGTTTTTCAAAATACACACATTCAAATAACACCATAAGTCATTATACCCACAATTAAATATGCATCCTAGTGGGAAGTCATTTCTACCATGCATGCTATGATCATCTCATAGGGTACACCCACGATAATGAGATATCCAATGCCAATATGTGTCTCCAAACACATATGTACCCAACTCCTTGGTTACAATAATTTAAACATAACGAGGATAGCTATGCATTTTTATGCTATAAGTTTCATGTTTCAACATTCCCACACATTGTTACCATCCAAGATCAAGGAATAAACCAAGACCAAAGGTCAACACCAAGACCAAAAATCAACGCCAACAGATTGAACACTAGTTCTCAATTTAAAGACAAGGACCGAGAAAACTGATAAAACTTCTTATATCCCGCCACATTTCATTGGCTTGAGAAGGTGGAGGAATTATAGTTGGCCTTATGTGACATCCCCAAGATGCCAAATGATGGAAATAAATTCTGAGTAATTGAAGAATAGTTGGGGAATGATATTAACTTTTGAAAAAGAATAACATTCCAAACCAGTCATTACCAATGATACCGTATGATGCATGTTGACTTAGATACCCAACCATGTATTACCAAAAACTCAACAATGTTTTTCCACAATAAATCCCAAAAACCAAAACAACCATACACAATATCAGTGTATTATACATAATGCTAAACAACCGACCCTAAATAAACCAATAATCACTCTACATCTCCACCCCAAGCACTATGCTCCAACCACCACCACTATTCCCAAGCATCACCACATACCACTAGAAATGAGATACTTTACCTTTACCTATGTCACGAAATACAACATCTGCAAAATCAACCAAGTTCCAATGCATGCTTCAGTAATAATAATCAGTAGGTTTCCAAAAATGACATCCCCACACATCCAACTTGGAAGAATCCTTTGGAACATTTATATAAAATAGTTTATATGAATAATTATATAGTAAAACACCTCATAACAAGTAAAAAGCTCCTTAGAAGGGCATTTACACCCAATTCCCACAACACATAATATTTAAAAAAAAACAAGACACAGTATAATTCATGATTTCATTTTCACACAACAAATTCCATCTTGTAAGAAACACACAATAAGGAACCCAAATGGTGGAGATTTTATCGAACCCATTCACAACATTTTACAACTAGTGGTACTTCCCACCCACTTATACTTTGATGGTATCTCTCTCATACACTACCCATTCCATTTAATAGTGTTACATTTCACCCACATCCACCGAATCCACACAGGCCATAATACATAATCAACCTACAAAAACTAAGCACCAAGGCGACAAAAAAGAACATCATCATTCCCATGACTTGATAATTCACTTTAACAAATCACCATTTTATTGAAATCACAATTTAACCAATTTTCCATGACCAAACACATTTAAATAAATATATTTATTGAAAACTGCCTTTCAAAAAACAATTTTCATAATCATCTAATAACTATTTTAAAATCAAAATACTAAAATCACACAACAATAGCCTTTTGTAATAATATGCAATTTTTTAAAAAAAATCCCGACATCACTAAAAAATAGGTTTCTAACATGATTTACACATAATTATAAAAATTAATTTCTAGAAAAAAAAATTAATTGTACTATATCCACAAGTTTTAACCAAGAGGAGTTGGGAGAGAAACAACCAACCTTTAGGGTTCCAGAAAAATCATCCCACAAGCAACAACTCCCAAAATCTAGGTAAACTCTCTACAAAAACTGCTCTAGATCCCATTCCCTATTATCGAAAAGCCTTAAAATCAACACCCATGAAAAAAACCCTATATCCACTTGAAAAATGTATAGATCTAGAAAACCAAAAAAGGGAGAAGAGTATATCTATATGAAACCCATGAGAAAACATGAGAAGATCCTTACCCAAGATAAGAAAACACGAAACCACCATGAAACCCCTTAGAATAACTTCCCAAACGAGTGGGAGAGCCCCTCCAGTACATGATAAACAAAAAATTCTATGTGAGGCTCGAGTGGGAGAAAATTTGGAGTTAAATGAAGCAACCTTGAGGATACCCAAATTTAAAAACCCTACTTTTAAGGGGTCGAACGATTTTCCCACACCGTTTGGGAAACTGTGAGCTAATAGTGTGAAAAAAACTACCTTGAGATAATGGGTTTTCAAGGTTTCCTTTAATGGTTTTCCAAACAATGCGTAGGCTATCCAAAGTCATCTGTATCCACCAACACAATTTTTCGGATAAAACGCATTGTTTCCCATAACCATGCTCAAACTGTGTGCCCTTGGAAAATCCTCCAATCTTATTTTAACCCAAAACAAACATTCCCAAACTCATACAAACTCATCCCAAGAACATTAAACACATATAGTCATAAAAAGGCTACAAACCCCTTACAAAAGGGGTGCTACATATATTCTATCAACATAACTAGATCTGAGGTATGTCGAAGGAAATGATGTAAATTCACCGGATCCTTTGTAGATTAAATAATATATTATAAATTATATATATTTTTTATAATATATCCAAAAGTCTAGGAAATTAATATCTAACAACTAACAATATATCAATGATAAATATATATTATATAAAATTAAACAATTAGTCCCATAATTGTTATTCTAGGATAAATTAAGAGGAAATGTCCACAGTTTATTAAAAATCAAGATATAGTGAAAGGGATGTCATTGAAATATTCAATACCCAAATAATATACATATGAGGAATATATATATTATTGTTATATCAAAAAACATCTATCATGATGATTCCTGTAAGGATTATTCCCAAACTAATACACATAAAACAATTTTAATTAATGGAAGATATAGATAAAATTGACCAAAATCATCAAAATTTCAATTCCACAAAATATCTATAATGGAACGATGAATTCATAGTTGTAATTCTATATAAACCAATAATCCATCAGAGATTCATCCTCATATTTTATTAAGGAAGAGTAATTGTATGTATATCTCAAGGAAACTCACCATTCTTGCATTACTGGATCAGTCAGACCTTGTTGAAATAAGTAGATATGAGTGGGAGAAATCCAAGTCATGGGAATATGAATATTCTAATAAATAGGGGTTTGGGTTCAAATTGTGTAATTTCACATGTGTCAAACAATGTGTGATTAAAATCCCCATGTTTCATTTAATTCACCCTCTAACTAGTCATATCATAAGGTTGATGACCACCTTCAGACTAGGGGGTGGATTGGGTAGAAACTCATTATTATTACTAGAACCACCATATTGATAGATTTATTTTCTTAATAAATATTATAAATCAATAGTATTAATTGTGGGTTCCACCATCTAGCAGTTATAATATTAATATCCATGATAATGTCAAGTCTCCTCGCATATCATTAAACATTTACTCTCATAATCCATGTCATAAAATATTAGAATAAAAAATACCTATAAAATTGAATAAACCAATGTGTTAATTTTTTTTAACAACTAAATCATCAAGTAAATAGAAGAAAGTGAGGTTTTTATATAGTGGATTTAAAAATTCATTATTATGTTATTAAATAATTTCTATTTTATCCAGCTAATTTATGAAAACTCTGGATCCCTATTATAGTTGTTTGTATAGGAATTTCTTAAATCACTTATATCTTCCATGAATCCAAAAATTTCACTATATTGTAATAAAAACCCAATGATGAATAATTTTTTTATGTAAAACATATAATTTTTAAAATTTTATTTCAATATTTTTATTCATATTATCATAGAACAATCCACAATTGATATTTTTTTCTTCCATTTTTTTAGTAAGTTATAATATCAAAAATAATTACTCTTATAATTGTCTATAATTAATATCAACAAAAATTATTCCTACGATCCATGATGGTAGAAGTGTAACTTTTCAGTCTGAATGAAATTAATATGAATTCATGGTTTGTATATCTAGTTTGAAGTGTTTTTCATGGTATATTTTATATATTCATTCTTAATTTATGAAATATAGCTCCATGAAACAACATAAATAAATATTTATCCCATCTGTATTGGGGAGAAATAATCAATATGTGGTTGATGATTATTTTTCTTCATCATTACTATATTATGATTATGATATTTAAAGGAAATATGAACTGAACAATCCATATTTATATAAAAGATAATTGGTGCACCCTGTGCTGAAGAACATGGTAACATGAAAACCATTCCCACATTCACTTTTACCTATTTCTTCTATTATACTAATTCAATTACGGAAATTAATTAATGAATTTTTGAAATTGGAATTGAATAATGATTGATTTCAATTGAAATCTCAACCCTATATTTTTGGAGAATATCAGACATTTATTCATGATATGAATCAATATACACCCATAAAATATACATTCTTTCAATATTGACTTTCTTCCCATATTTTTGACTAATTTATTGTTTATTATTAGTATTTAAAACCAATAATAATTAATTTGTTTCTAATGTTATTTCATAATCAAACTTATATCATTATTTTATTATGGAGTAATTTGGTATATGAAATATAATTATCCAATATAAAAAATTTATTTGATATATATGATCATATATCTATTCCATGGATAGTATATCATCTAATTATTTTAAGGGTATATGTTCAATATATACAAGAAGTATTATCCAATTTTCCTCCATTAGAGAAGATTTGTATTCTTTGGATGTAATCACCATACCATATAGAATTTTCAGAGATAATTTAATATAAAAATATTGAGGATATGAATCAAAAGATTTATATAAAAAAGAAAATAATATAGAATAAAAAATTATTTAATAAAATAAACCATTTTTCATTATTGATCATACTAGTCACAGCCTCAATTTCATAATGTCATTAAAAATATTTTTCAAAAAACCAAAATATATTTTTTGAGTAATAGCCAACAATAACTTCTTAAAAATATTAAATAATAATATTAATATAAAAAATTTATATTATATTTTTTACTCCATTATACCTTTATTTAATCCAATGGTACAATAAATTCTACTACGACTCTTTTCCAAATATTATTTTATACTCTATAACATAAAATCCAATAATATCTAAACCATTATTTGAAACCAAATTAGGGAAATTTAGTACAAAATATCTTTATTTTTAATTTTTTTAAAATAATAATTCAATATCACAAATGAAAAAACTATTATAAATCCGACATATATATTTTAATTGGATATTATCTACATAAATATCTAATTTCACATTATTTCCCTAGCATTTGACAAAAAATTATCTACTCATGACTTGTATCGGAATATAGCAATCAATGCAATTCATCAAATTAGATTGAAACGTAATAATGAGTGATCTCAAATAATTTTTAAGGGAAAAATATTTTAACTAGTCAAAAATCAATAGTTTTTATATTGGTGAGAAAATTGGCACATGAGGGAAATTTTTAAATAAAATGAACATTGAATAGATTCAGTTTTCTATAAAGCATAAAAGATTATAATCTATTCAAATACATCATAAAAATATCAAAAATAATGAATATGGGTACATGAGATGATAATTAAGAGCCCTATATCATAGTATATATAGAAATCATAATACATAAAATTTAATATTGAATAATTATAGGAAAACATGACACTGTGAACCATGATTACCTAGATTGGGTCTGTACATTATTGTATCACTATAAAAATAGTTCATAGAATATAATTTTAACATGTATAAATTAAATTATAATTATTAATAGTGTTTAAAAAACATATTAATTTCATCTATTAAAATTCTGAATGTGGGTAAAAAAACATATTCATGCATAGTATTGTGACGAGATAATTAAGTCCACAAATTTAATTTTAAACATGGATAAAAAATAGGTCAATCAATAAAATTATGAACATTATTTTATGCCCATAGATTGATTATTAAAATGTATAATTGAAACCATTTCCACACATCATGTAATGTACATTCAATATGTCTAATTCACACTATATGGAATGTGGAATTATGGTCAAATATAAATTTATTATATCTATAGAATATCTACACATTGTATGGGAGGGAAATATAATGAACATAATAAAAAATACTAAAAATATATTGAATAAAAATATATAAAAAATCATATCAATAATAACATAGGAGAAAAAATATGATATAATATATTTTCTAATGGTAACAAATAAAATAAAATCATTTTTCACTTTGGTTGATACAAAAAAATAATAATCCCCAAATAATGTATATCATAATACCATATATTTATTCTATAATGATACACTAATCCATATTAGATTTATCATTTTAGGTATTTAATATACTTTATGTGACGTCATTAAAGGGTGATTTCATTATATATTTTTACCAATACTGTAAAATGTGAAGTCAAAACATAGTTTAATTCTTTTTGAGAAGGAAAAAAGAATAAATTTTTTGAACACTATTCCAAAATAATCCCTATCATATAACATTAAAATATTATTTTTTCGAATTAATTAATAATGTAGTATAATATTAAAATAATATTTAAATGATAAAAAATTCCCTTTCATACATTTTGGATGTTTTGAGAAAAATTGAATCAATGAAAAAATTATAAATTTTCCTTATTAGAAATGGATTATAAAAAATTTGATAATCACACAAGATAAAACATAATTTTATATTTTAATTTGAAAATAAAACACCATTATTAAAAAATAATGGGAACACAGAGGCATTTTATTTAATATAGTGAATGAGAATTATTATTAAGAATTTTATATCATTATAAAGTTTAAAGTCCTGGAATGAGGAATATGTTGAAAAGATAATATTATCTCCCAATATGGAATGAGACAAATAAAGACCCTACTTTAAATTTCTATTGATTTTATTTCAATGAATTGGTATGTGATAAATTAAATAATGGAAATATGTATTGAATAGGATTTAAATATATTATTTACATTTTTTCATAATCATGTTATTCTAAGTATTTTTTATGTTTTTTAGAAGATACATACTCAAGCCATTAACAGTTATATAATATTTTGTATGAATAAGTGATTTTTGTATATATTTATTGGATACAACCAATAGAATGGTATGTCATTCTCGAAAAAAATCCCCTTATAACTATACAAATAATTAACAACATTAGAGGGGGTCATTTTTGACTTTAGAAGGGGTTCTTATCCATTCTGAATAAATTTTATACAGTTGAGAGGAACATACCCTAATGTACCCACCTACTATCAGTTGTGGTAGTTTTGAGGAACCAATGAAAAAATGAAAGATACTTTAGTAGTGGATACATTAGATGGGGTTTAAAACCCATGTAATGTTAATTTTAAATCACTAAAAATTATTTCATTATAGGTAGTTATATTTGTAACTACCACTGTGGGAGTGCATTTGGGGAGGTATAAGCTTCCCCTATTGGCGGTCTCTTTAGGGCAGGTTTTCACAACCGCTCCAAATGCTTATTTTTTTATAGGGGGTTTAAACCCCTTAAAATATTGATTTAAATTCTATAAAAATACTTTAATTAGAGGTAGTTATAGTCGAATCCTCCACTAATGGAGTGCATTATGGGAAGTTTAAACATCCCTTAATGGAAGTCACTTTAGGGGTGGTTTTCACAACCACCACAAATGATAGTTTTTTTTCTATTTTCCCAATATATCCCATATCTTGTGTTGAGATGGTATGTGGAGTATGATATACTCTACAATTCCAAATGTAGGATTGAAATAATATAGATAATAAATGACTTATCCATTAATACTCAAAATAAAAGAGGGGGTGAATTGTATACATTAAAAAAAAAATTGGAACATTTAATGATGACTATGTTTAACAAGGTTAAACAAGGTAATTCAAAATACCTCTAGTTCTACACACTTTTGGGATTCCAGAAATATGATTCTAAGTAAGTGATTCCATACAAAATGGTTCCATAAATGATTCATGATGATGGTTTAAAAAGATAAAGATTCTACCTTAAAGAGAATAGAGTTTTACTAAATTAGAGTATACAAGAATAAGGAAGTATAAGATAGTTATACATTCCTCAACAATAGAAAATACAATGGAAAATTTTAAACAAACAAGTAACAAGTAGTATGTCTTTTAACACAATGATAATGGTATCCAACAACCTTTTATAAAGGTCCCATGATTTATACTTAAAAGAAAGTATGTCTTACCCACAGTAGGGTAAGCCCTTGATACGAAGATTGGAACTGTCTTTCTATCCCCTCAAGCCCTCAATTTCAAGGTAGTCGACACCTATGTCTTACTCAGAAAAGATGTTCTCTAACATTATGGCAGTCCGCACCTCTGTCTGCCTATCCTCGGAATCCCTCAAATGAACTCAACAACATTCGAAGTCACACGAAGCAATTCTGAACAAGGTGTTCAGTACACACAAATCAATAAAGTCTCTCTCTATATAAATCACTTCTGAAACATGTAATTTCTAGATTGATCAACTTATTTTGAGCTCTTTCAAATGAGCTACTATTTATAGGCACAACTCCAATGATCATATTTTCTTTGAATTTTAGAGGGACCCGTACAAGTGTCACTCAAACAACATTTAGTTAGTAACTGAATACACAACATTGTTTTATAACAATAAAAATTGTATGAAAAAATATGGTTACATAACCAAAATCAATGATTAGGAATGTAAGAATGTAAAATTTCTAAGTCTAACCAAATACATATTCAGTGTCTATCATACAAGGATATTCGGATTCCATTTTCAACTAAATTCAGAACCTGAACTCTATAGAATTATGGAGTCTAAATTTCAAGGAAATTTGGAATCGGGATTCCTGATAATTTTAAATCTGAACTTATAATGTTCAGAGTCATATTTCATGTGAATTCGGAGTCAGAACGTACAATGTTCGGAGTCAAAATTCATTAGGATTCGGATTCTAAAATCAGAAAAGATAAGAGTCTGAATTCAGAGAACTTGAAGTCAGAACTCATAAAGGATCAGAGACTTAATTCTAGAGAACATGGAGTCAAAACTCATAAATGTTTGGTGTCTAAATTCTGATAACATAGAGTCATATCTCATAAGAGATTGGAGTCTGAAAACTGAATGCTCTTTATCTATGTATTATATGATTCTTAGTTTTTTAGATATGAAAACGAATTTTACATTTATACATGATAAAAAATGAAAAACATGTTAAGGATAAATTTATTTGGGGAAGGAATATTTTACTTATGAATGTAAAAGATATTGTAAAATGAAATTTTCCTTGAGATAAGGTGTTTGGGATTTTCAAAACTAGAGGATTTGTAAATTCATAAGGAAACCTTTTTGACTCAACAATCTCCCCAAACTTGAATGAATAAAAAATCCATAAAGAAACATTATTGACTCACCAATCACCACCTTTTTGGAAATCACAAACATCCTTATGAAAAAAATATGGACTTAGAAAATATTTTTCTAGACTTTGAAAATAAAACTTATCTCCCTTATCATATGGGAAATGATGAATATGACTAACTCCCCCTCAGGATTTGGAACACTAAGGATCATATTCAAAATTTCTAGAATGAGATTTTTCATTACCTTGAGTACGGAAATCTCTGTAATGAAAACTCCCCCTTAGATAAACCCCCATTTCTTAGGGATATTTCTTATTTACATAGTATTTATTTCCTTTATCCCCCTTTGTGATTTTAAAAAAGAATTTGAGTGAATGGAAAAGAAATTATGGTACCTGAAATATTAGTACAACACAACAAAAAGAAAAAAAACCAAAAATTTCATTATGATTAGAATGAATTTATACAAGGAAGATAATTAAAACAAAAGATCAGATTGGATCACCATTATCATTCCTTTTCATTCGGCACCAACTTTTTGACTATAGTCGTTAGCTTTTTGAGATCCTTATGATAATCCTCTACTTGCTTAAAAAGCTGATCCTGATCCTCAAATTTCTTCTCTAAATCCTTGATTCATTCATCCTCATACTTAAGAGATTCTTCATGAGCCTTCAGGAATTCATCATACTAAAAAGATTTTCTTCTATCTCAATCTGATGGTCCCTCTCTCTCTTCCATATTTGAGCTACTGAATACAACATTTCATTTATATCCATTACTTCAGGAATCCGAGATTTTTTCTCAAGAGTTATCTTTTCCTAAAATCTATTGATGACATCCTTGATCTTCCCATCTTCTATGTCAAAGGTCTCATTGACACCATCTTGAAACTCATCAATTTCTCTCAAATCTCTAACTGTTTTCATTGAACATCGAACCATTTTATTTTAACACCCATCCATTTTATTTAAGGACCTTTTATTGGCATCGTAGTTAATGAAGAAATTATTGAGATCTTCGACAAGCTTGAAACAATTGTCCATCACTATGGACATTGAATTCTATATCTAATTTAATGTATATTGGAGCATGTGGCATCTCGTCTCTGTGCATAGGAAAATCGGAATGGTCCCAACTAACATCTTCAAAGACTAAACAACAAAATCAAGTCTTGGAGATGATGATTCCGAATATAAGACCTTTCTAGGTGAGGCTTATTTCTATAACTCAAACACCTTCCTCTTCGACGATCCACCATTTTCCTTCATCCTTACAAAATCATTGGTAGGTGTCTCAACTACCACATGTTTTCCTTTATCAATTCTCTGGATGGATTCCTCATCTAGAAATTTGTCTTCACTATCAGAGAGATGAACAATTCTATATTCATCTATCTTCTCCTTCTCAAATCCTTCCTCATCATCATCAAGATGAATAAAATGATGATTAACACTTTCTTCCCCAGACAACAAGTTCACTTCATCTTCAGATTCATCATGATATTTTTTCTGATATTTCCCTAGTGTATCCAACATATGGAAATCCCACAACACTTCCTACGTAAGTGCTAATGGTACCATATAACACCCTCTGAATAGAATGACATGCTATTCACCTTCATAAAATATATCAGGTGCATGTCCTGTAGATATTCAATGACATCGAGCCTCATAGTATTTGTCCCCAAGATGTGCCTCCATAATTCACTGATGGAGTGAGGGAGAGACTATTAGATACTAAATATTAGATGTCCCCTCTCGATCCGCATATGATATCTGTAATGTGGTTAGCTTCCCTATCACCGCACTCAGCTACTGTATACCAGAACTTTGTTGAGTGCATCTGATTCTACATTCCCTTTTCCAGTAGTGTAGAATATCTCTATGCCATAGTTTTAGAGGAACTCAATCCAATGCCATTGTCTCAAGTTTATGTCCTTATGAGTGAATATATACTTGAGACAGTTGTGATCAGAGTAGACTGTAAAATGTTCACCCATAATGTAATGTCGGCACATCTTCAAGGTGATGACTATTTCTACCACGTCCATGTCACCTGTAGCGTAGTTCTTCTCATTCTATCTCAGATGTCAAGAACCATACATGATCTCTGCTCGCTCCTGCATTAGGACACATCCATGACCGATCAATGATGGGTCTCATAAGAATACGTACCCCACACCTTTTTCTTGTAGATTTATGATGGTGGCACTCGTCAATCTCTGCCTCATCTCATTGAAACCCCGTTTGAATCTTTCTGATGACACGAATGGTTTGCCCTTCTCTATCAATGCTGATAAGGGTTACAAAACTCTAGATATGTTAGGCACAAAATCCCACTCTTCACTGGATCCACCACAACTCCAGCCTCCCAGATATCGTGTCCTAGAAATTTGAACTCTCGTATCCAAAACTAGAACTTCTAGAGCTTACCATTAATCTAGTTCTCTCGGAGAGTGTACAAAACTACCTACAAATGATAGGCCTGACCATCCTCCATTACTGAGTATATCAGGATGTGGTTGATGATGACTAAAACTAAGAGATCATGTTATGGCAGGAAGATCCTATTCCTGAGTCCCATGAACACTACTGGGGCATTGGTCACATTGAAAGGAATAACCAAGTACAAATAATGGGAATACCATCATATGAAGGCCATCTTCTGCACATCCTCATCACGTACCCTGAGCTGGTGATAGACTAATCTGAGGTCTATATTCAAAATTCATTGTTCTCCCTTCAACTAATCAAATAGATCATCAATATTTGGAAGTGAAGACTTGTTCTTCATGACCACCTATTTCAGGAACCAATAGTACACACATAGTCTCAAACTACCATCTACCTTCTTTGTGAACAAACTCATTGTTGCCCAAGGGGAAACACTGGGACTAATAAACCCCTCGTTCTGCATGTCCTCCAGTTGTACTCTCATCTCTTTAAGATCTATGAATGAAATCTGACATGCTTGGGTAGATATCGATGTGGTCCTATGGTACAAGTCGATGTAAAATTCCACCTCTCTATGAGGACGTAGACCCATAAAATCATCACGGAAAACATTACCGTAGTGGTCCACCACTACCAAATAGCTCAGACTCTCATCTTCAACCACTCGGAGGGTAAGGCTAGCCAACAGATATGTGATTGGATGCACCCTCCTTAGGGTATGTTCACCCTGCACTGCAATCTATCTGTTCTTTCTTGTGAAGGAAAACCAAGTCCCATCCATGCAGACACACCAGACTTTGCACCTAATATAGTCAATCTGAGCATGGGGTGGGGATAACTAGTCCATAGCCAAGATGACATCATAAGGCCTCGACACCACTCCTAAGAGACCCTAGAAGAAACTCTCACCTCATAGATTAAACACAAATTGCTAGAACTCATGCATAATCATCGAATGTTCTCCCATAAAAGTCTATAGTTATAAGGATTGAATAAACTGCTTTGTCCGAATCCCCGAGCTCCGAACGAGGGTTGTGGAAATAATCGAGGGATCTACACCTATGTCTATAAGTACTGCATATAAGGTAGAGTATACTTATATCGTACAACTAATCATCTCCATAGCACAGTGGTTTTAGGCCTTAGCTTCTTGTAGCTGAGCTCTTCCCCCTCCTAATAATCCCTATGGTTTGGGTGAACCACCTATCAGTGGTGGAAGTAATACCCCAAAACGTCGTCCACCGTCTGATGCATGATGTTCTTCCCTACCATGTCCACCTCCAACCAATGGAACTCCTCGATCGAACATCTATATATGCCTTGGTGGTCCCATGATCATCTGATGTTCGTTGGTATGGTGGGTCGTGCAGTCGCGAGCCATGTAACCCTGCCCGTAGCCTGTGTAACACTGTGTGTCTCTCGCATGTCCTACTTTGCCTCTAACCCTGCACCACCAAACCTATATCCCGCGGTCGTCCTCTTGTAGGTCTACTCCTCTTGGACCTCTACGCCATCTGTTTACAACCAGCTACCGATGAATCTACTATATGTCGTTCGGTGGTGGGTCTCACTACCATGGACTACTCAGCAAGGAAACTCACCACTAAAAGTGATCTCTCTAACACCCCCACGTGCGTCGGGATTCTGAGAGAAACCATCAAATCTCTAATCTCTTGTCTAAGCCCCTACCCAAATGTCTGGGCCCTGAAGAAAAGATCAGGCACCATGTAATTGGAGTACCATGAGAGGTCAGTGAACCTCTCTTAATACTGAGCCAAATTCATTCTACCCTACTGCAAGTAGAGAAGGTCATGTATAGACACTAAGTGTAGGGTCACTGGGACGAAATATTACCAGAAAAGACTCTCAACGTCTTCCAGGATTAGATTGAACTCATCATGAACCTGGAGCATCATGTTACACAATCTTCCCGATGCTTCCTGATGAAAGCTGGAGGCAAGGATTACCATGAGATTAACCGGTGGCCTTTCCGGTCAAAAGACTCTAACCACAACCTCAAGACAATCCTCAGCTGCTTGTGGATCTATCTCATCCCAGAACCTCGGTGGCAGCTGGTACTGGAACTCATGAAAAACGCTTAAGCATCCTGTACCCTTTTCTATTGGGGCAGGTGGCATTAGCTACCTAACAGGTAGTGGTGCTGCAGGTACACCTCCCGGTGGTACAACTACTATAAGGGGAACCTACATCGAAGCCTCGTCAATCAGTGGGCTGTAGTCACATCATCTAACAAGAATCTTAGATGGTTGTCTATGTGGAGGCATCCTGAAAATAATTAAATGCCCCATGGTCATTATTTTTATACCTTTTGAGTTGACTCAATGTGATCACACACTTTTTAAAAATGAATGAAATCAGTGTTTTCATGAGTTGAATTGAAAATTGGAATTCAAGGTCCTAGGGTATAGATATGTTGACTACCACACATACACTTGACTCCCCTAACTGAAAACCTCACCCATAACACTTAAAACTATTGACACTTAGAAATGATCAGTGTTCTAGTTAATTTGTAGAACTGAACTCCTCAAATTCCAAATTTCCACAACCCATCCCTCAGGGACCATGCTATGACTACACCAAGCACGTGTTCCGTAGGCCAAGGGCTAGCAACTAGCACCGAAAGGCACATCTCTAAAACCAGAAGGAGTTTCCTTTATAACTTGTAACTCACACAACTATGCAAAAAGAGGGATACAAGAACCAAGTAAAACAATATAGTAAGGGTATGTATAGAATGTTAATGTGCCAAGAATAGATGCCCAACTATAAATTACAAGACAAACTGGAATGTACAAGTAAAACTGAGTATATATTTTATGAACACCCACTAATGAATCCTACATGAAGGTTACATATAACTATTGAATGGTCGTCTATGCGGTATGCCTCGTCTATGGTCCACCTCTGTGATACCTCCAGTCCTGCTACCCTCATCCTCAGTCAACGTTGTCTGTTTTATCCACCAAACAAAACAACGTGTAAACATAGCCCTTTCAGGGGTAAATATAAGGATACTCACTAGGGACCCCGACACACTTGAATGTCTCACAAAATCCACAATGGATAATCCTCAAGACATGAAAAATCTGACAACCCTACTTAGGTATATTCCAAAACATATACCTATGTTGTCGAGTAAACCCATCACAATCCTGCGGAAAAAACGAGGCCCAAATCCAATTCCCAAAGACCAACAGTTCCACGATGGAAAGAATATCACAAATATAAAGTCTCATCTCACACTTAGTATAGAACTCTATGAAACAAAATTATGAATCTGACCCACATTGGATCGCTATGGAAGCTGATTTCAAGCCGTGAGATTCTCTAGGGATAGTGACATGTAAAATTCCAAACACCTCTTCTATTGGATAAATCCTACTATATTGAGTATAGTGGGCCTACCGTGTCACACATAGGCACTTTTCAATAACCTTGTAATTTCTTGGTACTCCTTCTATTGAGTATCATGGGTCTGCCTCGTCACACAGAGGTGCTCCCCACTGTGGGTCTGCCACATCACACAGAGACACTCACCCACGTGGCCAGATTAGGTACTCCTCCTCTCGTGTACCATGGGTCTACAACATCAAAAAAATGTGCTCCCCACCGTGGGCCTACCATGTCTCAAAAAGGAAATCCCCATTGGGCCTGTCGAGTCACCCTGAGTCGAAACAGTCAGCAGTTGTCAAGTCTCATCCAGTGGCAGGTTTCCGTATGTATCGCACATGGGATAACCACTCCCACAACCAAATGTCATACCTAAACCACCCCAATATTCTATAAAAAGTAACCCAAAGGACCATCATGTCAATAGGGACCCAACAGAATAGACAACTTCAGATCAGTCCCTCTGCCTTTCAGATTTAATAACGCATGGATGGTCGTTCCTGGGTGCAGAGAAAGGGTTATTGATGCATGGAAGGAGGTTGTGCGATGTAGTGCTATCCACATTCTCCAATGCAAGTTGAGGGCTGTGAAAGCTAGAATAAGGGAATGGAGTAAGCAAGCCTTTTCCAATATGGAGCTTGATATCAAAGCGGCTGATGCACACTTGTTAGAGTGTCAACAAGACAATATCATTTGTGATCTTCCTTCTTAGGAGGTGGTCTAGGCTGCCTCTATGCTTGACAAGCTGTTATCTCTCAAGGAAAACTTGCTCCGAAATCAGTTCAATGCTAGGTGGCTGAAAGAGGGGGACAGAAATTCAAGACTCTTCCATTGCATGCACAGGGAGAAAAAAGTACGAAAGAGCCTTAAAGACTTGACTATTGATGGTAACACGCTCACCTCCGAGGATGATATTGCTACGTCTGTGACAGGCTACTTTGAGAAGCTCTACTCTGAATCTGAGGGGGACAACACAGATAGTATCATTAGATGCATTGATCCGAGTCTGGAAGAGGTACAGAATAAAAGACTTATTGATATCCCCACCTAAAAGGAGGTGCATGATGCTCTCTTTTCTCTGAACATGGATAGTGTTGCTGTGACAGATGGATTTTCAAATAAGTTCTTCATGTTTTACTGGGACATCCTCCACAAGGAAGTGACTGAAGCAGTGAGGGAATTCTTCTACCACTCCTACATTCCATTTTGGATGAATTCGAATTTTTTTGCACTAATTCCCAAGAAGGATAATGCTCTGGACATCAAGGACTTTAGACCTGTGGCGATTGGGAATTCTATACCAAAGGTCATCAGTAAAATTATGGCTATAAGGCTTGGTGAGATTGCAAAGTCCCTCATTCCCCATAATTAGTTTGGCTTTGTGCCTGGTAGGAACATTCAGAATTGCCACTTCACTGCCTCAGAGTGTGTCAACATTATGTGGACCAAGGTCAAGAATGGCAATATGGCACTAAAGATTGACATCTCTAAGGCCTTTGACACCATCAGATGGGGCTTCATTTTCAAAGTTTTTAGCATGCATGGATTTTCAATTAAATTCATTGGTCTGGTGCACTCCATTTTAAAAAGTGCTTACCTGTCTATTCTGGTCAATGGTTCACCCAGAGGATTCTTTCAATGCTCTAGAGGTGTTTTACAGGGTGATCCTCTATCTGGCCTGCTCTTCTCTCTGGCTGAGGACTACCTTAGCACCTGCCTCAATGACCTTGTCAATTCTGGGATTTACCAAAGGATGACCTATGGGAGGAATCGTTTCACTCCTTCTCATTTATTCTATGATGATGATATTCTTCTCTTTTCCAAAGCTGATAGGGGGACTATTTATTGTATTAAGGTCATCTTCAACCACTATGAAGATGTTGCAGGCCAGGCGATAAGTTGGAAGAAGTCATTTGTGATTTTTGGTGAGGGTGTCCGAATTGGGAAGCAAGTTAGAATTACCAGTCACCTTGGGGTAAAGAGGGGGACACTGCCTTTTATTTATCTTGGACTGCCCCTGTTCTGGGGAAGAGTGAAACGTGTCCACTTAGAGGGCATTGCACTCAAAATTAGTAATCATCTTGCTAGATGGAAAGGGATGACAATGTCTCAAGCAGGCCGGATCTGTCTTGTGAACTTGGTTATCACTTAGATGTTCGTACATTCCTTCTCACTTTATAAATGGCCAGCTAACTTGATCAAGAGTCTTTGTGGCATGATCCGGAATTTTATTTGGACTGGTTCTACACAACAGCGGAAGCTTGTCACTGTAAAATGGTTTGATTGTATTAAACCAGTTTCAAAGGGAGGAATGGGGGTTAAGGATGCAAAGGTCTTTAATGACTCCTTGCTTCAAAATTTTCCCTGGAGGCTTTTGCCTGGTGGTGATCCCTCTTTGGAATTCCTCAATGAAAGATTTGTTGATAGCCTACTCAAGAGACAGAAGGTGTATTTTCAGTCCTCTGTCTGGACATCAATAAGGAACTCTTGCTCTTACATTATGTCAAATTCCAAGTGGCTGGTCTACAAGAATTCACAGATGAACTACTGGACGACACAGTGGCTTAATAATCCTATCGAACAATGCATTAATGTTCCTTTGCGGCTGAGGAACCTATCGATTTCTGATTTGCAGGACAATGCACAGGCTCTTGCGATAATTCCAGCTCACCTTCGGAGGGAGATTGATGCATATGAGTATGTTGATTCTGATATCTTGATCTGGAAGCTGTCCCTGAATGGATTTTTCTCCAGCCGGGATGCTTATATGACCCAATGTGGCGCGACATGTGGAGTTCCTGCTTGGGTTATGGGGGCTAGGTGTTCTTTTATTGCACCAACCGAGGCCCTTCTTATTTGGCGGATCTGGAAGCAGCGGCTACCCCTGCAATCGTCCTTGCAGTGGACAGGTTTGTGCATCGCCTCGGTGTGCTACTTTTGCTTAAATGCTGATGAAAATGCAGACCATATATTCATTCACTGCACCTTTGCTGGCCGATTCTGGACTTACCTGAAGGATTTGTTCCATTGTGATTTGGCATGCTGCTCGATTAGTACACTTCTGGCTTCGGTTTTCCAGGCTGATTGCAGTGACCAGGTTAAGTCCCTGCTTACCACTGCTGCCATCTCGGCTATTGCTTATCTGTGGAGGGCTCGGAACGCTATTGCCTTTAATAAGGGATGCCCGTCTTTCAAGGAGGGTATTATGATGATTCACCAGAGTATTAGTCTTGCCGTAGTTAATCAAACTGGCTCAATGAATAATAATATGTCTGATTTTCTGTTGCTAAGGACTCATGGTGTATGTGGCAGGGAAAGGCAGCCCAAGATGATGAAGTATATACGATGGATCCCACCGATCTCTGGATGGCTCAAGGTTAACGTTGACGGGGCCGCCTCTGGTGCACCTGGACCAGCCGGATGTGGTGGGGTGTTCAGGACCTATAGGGGCTTCGTCAAAGGTTGCTTATTCCACTATATTGGCAGCAGGCATGCAATTGAGGATGAGTTGTGGGCCATGATAAAGGCGATACGGTATGCCGATAGGTATGGCTGGAAAAAGCTCTGGATCGAGTCGGATTCTTCTGTGGCGGTGCAGATTCTTAAGGAGCGCTCCAGGAACGTTCCTTGGAGGATGATACCTGCTTGGATTGGTGCCTTGAAGGCTGCTGAGCCGCTCTCCCTGGAGGTTTCACATGTGTAGAGAGAAGCAAACCAAGTTGCGGATGTGCTGTCCATAAGAGCAATCACGGAGGCAAGCTCCAGCTGGTCTTTTGTACTTCCCGACTACTGCGGTAATCTTGCCCTTAGTGATAGGAATGGGGTTGTGTATTCGAGGTTATGTAAGGTCACTTCATCCTAAGATTCTTTGTACTATTTATGTTTTTATATATCTTTTTGGGAGCAGGCTTTCACCTGGCTCTCAGACTTTCTGGTAAAATGGATATATAACTGGTAGAGTTTGTTATTTTTTGAGTAATTCTTTGTTTATTGAATTTTCTACTACGCAGTGTTGTTTCACATTTACACTGACAATTGGGAATAGATATTTGGATGGTGCCTACTGGGATTCATTTATCACACCCTGTTTTATTCAAGTCTTCGGCCCAAAAAACTATATTTTTATAGGTATGGAAAAGGGAAATGTTCCCTATATAGGTTCTTGATTGTTACTGAGGTTTAGGGGAGCATGGGACCGAGGTTAGGCTCATGGTGCTGCCGGCTGTTCGGTTTTTTTTGTACCTCTACATTCCATTGTATCATATTATACTACTTTGTATCATTTTCTGGCAGTTTTCATAGAATAGTGTCATGCTACATCCATATATATATATATATATGACCATTGGTTATTTTTTACTTTAGTTGTTCATTTCAGTTATGTTTGTTTTACTTGTTTTGCTGAATTTTTATGTTTTATCTTGTATTCTGTTGCACTACACTTTAACAAATGAGGGCATAGTTTCACCACTATGAGACTTTTGACCTCGTTTCTAGTCGGCAACCTCTGGCGTTTGGGAAAATGTTCTTGAGGTTATGTGACGAACCGGGTTCGGGGCCCCCATGGAGTGGTACCAAGATCCGGGATGTTACAAAGTGGCATCAGAGGAGTTTTCTTCTCTTTAACATGCTATGTGGAGCCTTAGTTAAGAATAAGACAAAAATGGTTGTCGGTAATAAGCTATTCTCGAGATTAGCTAACCCATGTATAGGGAAAAGCCAATTTACCTCGTATTGCAATTTGATTAATTTTTCAATTTACTATTGATTTAATTTTCAACGTTGGGTGACAAACTTGTAATTGTACTGTTTATATGTTATCTATGTGTTCTATTTAATTGCATCCTAATGAGATTAGGGTATTTTATCTCATGCATCATTTAGTCACATTATAGAAAACACATTCCATGCATAGTCCCATTCCATGTAAGCGAAATAGAAATTTCATGTTGTTGGGATCGTTGTTGTTCTAGAAAAGCATGCTGTTGTGATAGCTGCTTTGATAAATACATGCTTTGTGATAGAGTATTTTTTTGTCAGCCTGTTGATATGATAGGCACAAAAAATTTGTTTTTAGGGAGTATGGACCCTCAATAACCGGAATTTGGTTTATCATTGACTTTTTTACTTGAGTATCACATGTATAAGCTGTCATACATTGTTTTGTGGGTAGTATGGGCACTCATGGATCAGAATTTGGATCTTAGGTTTTTTTTAGTATTTTATGGGATCCAGAGTTGTTTCGGAGGGTTAATGTCTGGAAAACGCATGATACACGACATGTAGTTCTTCAGACACACGTTGTGTGTTCATCTGTTTGGGAAGAAATGGGAAACTTTTAAGTACACATCGTGTACCCTCAGTACATGCCATGTAGTCTTATCCTGTGTCATAGACCGTGTGGGAAAGGACACGGGGTAGGGAAAGTATTGGAGAAAAGACATTGTGTACTAGATGTACATGCCCTTTAGTGTTGACCCATAGTCTGCCCATGTAACTAACAACACAGAAGGAGGTGACATTGAGACATACACATCGTGTCCACTTTGGCACATACCGTGTAGTCCGACCTGGGGACCCGGCCATGTAGCTAACAAAAAAGGGTCGGTGTTACATCTTCATGAATATTATGTGTACCTGAGGGACACACTATATAGTCTTTACTTGTGGGAAACCGTGTGGACGTATCTGAGTGGATGGGAAATGGGGTGGTGTACAAGCTGTCTGCGAGTGTCACACACCATGTGGTTTCATCCGAGTAGTCTTCCATGTCATGAATGACACAGGCAGTTGGAAATTAATCCATACATGATGTGTAGATGCTATAAACTCCATGTAGTCTTGTTCAAGTGAGTCGTGTGGCTTAGCTGCGTAGAAGGACTCAGGTAGGGAAAGAGGATTCAACTACAAACTATCTATTTAAAAGCCACACCATGTGTTTGGGGTGTTACACAACAAGTTTAATCTGGGGAACACGCCCATGTGAATGCCTTCAAGAACACGCCGGGTAGTTTTATACATGCCCTGTAGTCAAGTTTTTTAAATTTTGAAAACATTCCTTCTCCGTCTCCTTTTTTTCAGTCTTTGGTAATCTTGATCTAAGGTGTGTGTTTGACCTTGTAGAGTCATGCCACCGAGACGACCATGTGTTGTTCGCCAGAAGAGTAGAAACGATTATACTCCAAAGATGGTAGGCCATGGGCTACCAGTGGATGCTCTAGCAGAGCTAGATGCGGTGCCAGCTGTTATACCGGGAATAGGTGCGAATGCACAGTTCCGTGAAGGCTTCATGCGATTCATGCAGACCATTCAGGGAACATCGCCAGCTGCCACATCTATAGCCGAGCTAACATGTATTTTCCATCAGTAGAACCCACCTACGTTTTCAGGGGATGGCGAACCACCAGTTGCAGAGTCATGGCTGGGTTCTACGCTGACTATTATCGAGCATCTTGAGACGCTTCCAGGGTGGATGGGCAAGATCACGACGTATATGCTGCGTGATTCCGCCAAGAGGTGGTGCGATGTTACCACCCAGTCAGATCATCACAGAGACATGGTCTAGGGAAATTTTAAGACTTCTTTTTATGACTTCTTCTTCCAAGAGACACTGAGGGAAGATAGAGCTCGAGATTTCATTAATCTATAGTTGGGCGCTTTGTCGGTGATGGATTATTCTGCTCATTTCACCGAGCTTCAACGTTTTCCACCCATTGTGGTGGGTGATGAGATGTTGAGGTCTAGGCGCTTTGAGGATGCTCATCGATATGACTTTCACGAACTGGTGAATTTTTTTTAGGTTTCATATTGTACATGCTATTGTGAACCATGCCTAATTTCTGGGCGGAATCTACGGGAAGCGAGTGGTGTGGGCCAGGGCAGTTCTACACCAGTTTCTGGTACTATTTTTACTAGCAAGAGGAAGAGACAGATAGACTTCCCTCACGGTGGCAGTACCAGTGAGCATATTTTTTCAGGTGGCCAAGTCATGTGCTTCCATTGTGGCAAGGAGGGGCACAAGAGACCGTATTGTTCACGTGACCTAGTGGAATTCAGAGCTTGTGGTTGGATAGGTAATCTTCAGCGCTTTTGCAGGGAGTTTCCACCAGTGGCTAGTGAGAGGGGTTATGTGTAGAATCTACATGTGGGAGCAAGACAAGCAGCTTCTTACCAGTTGGAAAACTAGAATACATACGATCATGCAGGTGGGGATGGTGGTCGTGGCCGTGGTGGCCATACCCTAGGATCACAGAGCTAGCAGGGCAGGACAACTTAGGGTAACCCTGATGTGTCGCAGGGCCGCTGCAGTGGGTAGGAATATGCAGTGCAGCAAACCCAACATGGGCAGGATCCCAAACTATCTACTATCTGAGGTACCATTCTAGTAGATTTTGTATTATCTTCAGTACATTTCGATACGTGTGCTACACATAGCATTGTATATGTTACTGTTGTGGATATCCTTGGGATCTGTGTTTCTTCTTCTTCTGATGTTATGAAGCTAGACAGTCCATTGGGGACTAGAACGGCTGGTGTATGTTTGTGCAAGCACTGCCCCCTTGAGGTTAGTGGGTGTCACATTCTTTAGGACCTCTTTGTCGTAGAGAGGACGAGATATGATTTCATTCTCAGGATGTACTGGTTGGTTCCCTTTCGAGCCTTTGTAGACTACTATATTCGAAGGTTGCGTTACATGTCACTAGTGGGCGAAGAGTTTCTATAAAAAGGTTAGTGGGATGTTCAGGCGAGCCGAGCAGGAACAGAGCGTCGTGGGTGAGGTGGATTCACATCCCATATTGCGAGTTTATATCTGGATGATCTGGGGAATTTTTAGAAGGACATCCCCCCAGTGGTTGATCATTTCAGGGATGTCTTCCCGGATGACGTTTCAGGTCTACCTCCAGAGTGTGAGGTGGATTCCTCTATTTAGCTTATTCTAGTAGTGGCACCAGTATCCATTCCTCCTTATAGTGTAGCTACATTTGAGTTACAGGAGCTCAAGAGAAAGTTATAGGAGTAGCATTTAAAGGGTTTTATCTGACTCAGTACTTCTCCTTGAAGATATCTGGTCCCTTTTCTGAATAAGGTGGATGATACCTTATAACTTTGTGTGTACTATCAAAAGCTGAACCAGTTGATGGTCAAGGACCGATATCACTTACCAAGGATTGATGATCTTTTTGATCAACTTCTAGGTGAATGATTGTTCTCGATGACTGACTTGAGATCTGGATATCATCAGTTGCGCGTTAGACCATTTGATATAGAGCTTACAGCATTTCAAAGCAGATATGGTCTATAAGTGTACATGGTTATGCCATTCGAACTCATGAATGCGCCAACAGTTTTCATGGAATTTATGAATCGTGTGTTCCATCCTTATCTGGAATATTTTGTGGTAGTCTTCATGGATGACATCTTAGTGTACACTCACACTTGACATGTCCATGATGACTATCTTTAGATCATATTAGGTACACTGAGAGGGCATCAACTATATGCTAATCTCTCATAGTGCCACTTTTGGATGCACTAGATTCACTTCCTAGGTTATATCATTTTAAAGGCAGGAGTTGAAGTACACCCATAGAAGGTGAGATAAGTAGTTTCCTGGGAGCATCCTAAGATAGTGTTTGAGATACATAGTTTTCTAAGGCTAGAAGGTTATTTTGGGTACTTTATCCAGGATCTATCTCTCTTAGCAGTACCGTTGATGGGTTTGACTAAGAAGGGTGTGAAGTTCGTTTGGTCAGAAGATTGCGAGACTGCCTTTCAGGAGCTGAAGGGAAATTTGACATCAGCACCAATCATGTTACTCCCAGAGTAAGGAAAGAGCTGTACAGTTTACTGTGTATCATTAGGTATTGGGTTGGGAGCTGTGTTGATGCAGGGAGATCGAGTCCTTGTGTACGAGTCTTGGTATTTGAGGCCACATGAGAGGAATTACATGAAGCATGACCTTGAGTTGGATGTTGTCGTTTATGCGTTATGCTGTTGGAGACATTATCTCTTGGGAGAGAATTTTGTTGTTTTCACCGACCACAAAAGTCTCAAGTATATCATTACTCGATATGACTTGAAACTGAGATAATGAAGGTGGGTTGAATACCTTCATTCCTTTGATTTTGAGTTTTCCTACACACCTGGTAAGGGTAATGCAGTGGCTGATGCACTTAGCAGGAAGACCCAGACACAGGCGGTTCATGAGGCCAGTGGTGAGTTGTAGCATATGTATTTGTTCTCTGAGATGCAATTGGAGGTGCACAAAAGTCATTGGAAGACCTATCTTTTATCGTTAGCTGTGGCCTGTACTCATTTGGATAGAGTGAGGATGAGACAACTATCTGATTAAGAAGGCCTATTTCTACCAGAGTTTGTGAAAAGGGAGGACACTCCTCTTGGATGGACGATATGAGAAGATGAGGCATTGCGTTTCCATGGACGAGTATGGGTTCTAGGGGATATACAGATGGAGCTGATGCAGGAGATTAATGCCTCAGCTTTCAAAGTTCATCCTAGAGTTACCAAGATGTACCGTGACTTGAGATGTCAGTACTGGTGGCTGGGTATGAAGTGAGAAGTAGTTGGTTTGTTACGAGATGTTCCACATGTCAGCAGGTGAAGGTTAGGCATCAGACACCACCTGGACTGTTACAACAGTTACCCATTCCGGAATGGAAATGGGATTTTGTCACGATGGACATTGTGAGTGGGTTACCGAGGTCACCTTGAGGCAATTGTGTCATGTGGGTTTTTGTGGATAGACACATGAAGGTAGTTTACTTTTTTCCGATCAAGGAGACCTTTGGTGTTGACGAGTTCAGAAATTTGTATATCTGAGAGGTTGTACGTCTTCATGGGGTTCCTCGTTCTATTGTTTCTGATACGGACGCCCAGTTTACGTCTCATTTCTGGCAGAGTTTTCAGAGGGCACTTGGTACACAGTTGCTTCTGAGCACAACTTACCACCCTCAGACCAATGGCCAGTCAGTGCGTAGGATTGAGGTGCTAGAGGAAATGTTGTGTGCATGTGTCCAGGACTTTGGGGTCTCTAGGGAGAAGCATATAACTCTGGTCGAGTTTACCTATAATAATATTGTTCAGGAAACTATTGATATGGAACCTTAAGAGGCATTATATGGTAGGCCATGCCAATCACCTTTGTGCGGGATGGTGGTAGGTGAGGCAACTTCACTGGGACCATAGCTCCTCTAGGAGACTTTTGAGTAGTTCCAGTTGATTCAGATGCGAATGGCTACTACGCAGTCTCATCAGAAATCTTCTAAGGATCGCCGCAGATGACCCTTGGAGTTCATGGTTGGGGATCAGGTTTTCTTGCATTTTTCACTGAGGTTGGGACACAGGCGGATCAAGAGACAGGTTAAACAATCACTGAGGTATGTGGGGAAATTTGAGATTCTAGAAAGAGTTGGTTCGGTTGCCTATCGGTTGCAGTTACCACAGAGGTACCGGGTCATGAACAACGACTTCCATGTATCTCAGTTGTGCCGCTATCATTCACAACCATCTCACGTATTTCATCTTGAGAAGGTTAAGCATCAGATAGATGCATCCTTTGAGGAGAATCTGATTCATATTGATGATAGGAGCATGAAGGTTCTCCGAGGATAGTCAGTTCCTCTAGTAAGGATGCTATGGAAGCATGGCCGAGTATAGGAAAAAACCTTAGAGCGGGATACTGACATACATGCTCAGTGGCCAGAGTTGTTCTGAGCTTTACATTCACCACCCATGGAAGGGAAATTCAGGGACAAATTACTTTAAAGGGGAAGTTTGTAAAAACTTGGTTCTTATTCTTGAGGTATGTGTTTCATTTTATCTCTTTTCCTTTAGTGTTTTTTTATAAAAATAAAGAAAATGGGAAAAATCATAAATTTTGTGACTACATGCTGTGTACATTAACACACACCGTGTACTTTGGGCGTGTAGAAGGAGTACACAGGGCATGTAGGATGGTCAACGATGATCGGTGTAAAAACTGACTACACGCCGTGTAGTTATTATTTACACGCTGTGTAGATAGTCAACAGGAAAATAGTAAGGTTGTGGCCAACTAATTGACAATACACACCGTGTACTAATGTATTACAGACCGTGTGCTCATGTCGACATATGAACAGTGCCATGCTAGTAAGAAGCTGCTGAAGGAATAGTTAAAAAATGAAAACAACACATCATGTACCCAATGAGAAATGCCGTGTAGCCTGTTTATTTCGCTTAAAATGGGCAGTAGCCTCCCATGTTTATAGGGAAGGATTAGAACTAGAAGATAACACGGGATGTATGACTGGATCTTTGGAGATCACCCGATTGAGCATCAGGAATCCATTTCTGCCTCTGTCGATCTTGTTGGAACCGCACGAGTGAGTTCTTTCATCTCCTTGCATAGCTCTTTCCAATTTTTCCTCTAAAGGGACTTAATTATGTTTGAATGGTAATTATTTTACTTCAGATCTACATCATTCTCGAGCATTTCGAGGAGCGTCATTCGAGTAAATTGATCAGGGGAGATCGAGGTAGGTGCCCTAGTGTTTACTTCCAACTATTATGGTGAATTTGTGTACCATTGAGATACGCGCCCATGAATGTGGTGTCATATAGCTACGGAATTGTGTAATTAAATAACTAGAATTTCCTAGGTAGTTAAATGAACATTTATAACAGTTTTTTGGGATCACTGCTGGGATCCAGGGCCTCCTCTGAGGTGTATTCTTCTGTTTAGCAATTTGGCCAGGATACTAGTGGATATACCATGATTTTAACATGTCATAAATTTCCTTGTGAGTTATTGTTTATAAATTGCTTGTTATTAAGTTGGGAATGGCCCTGTTAATTGTTTATCCTGCGGGCAGTGTTGTGTTTAGCCTATAGGCAATTCTCTATTCAGCCTGGGGGAAACTTCTTTCATTCTTGTGTGCAGTAGATTCTGTGCCTGTGGGTGACACCTCATAATCCTGTGGGCATTGTTCGACATGCTTGTGGGCAATTCCTTTGGGTTTAGATTCTCTTTACCTGAGAGTAAGGGTTTACGAGCCTGAGGACAATTATTGTTTACATAGAAATACACTGTGTTGTTTTCCAACTATTTAATGATTAAATGAATATTAAAATGGAATAATAACTGGTAGATTTAGTTACTTTTTAGTACTGGTTAGTTTATTGCATTTTATATACAGATTGTTGTTGCACATTTACACTGATAGTTGGGCACAAATCTTTTGTTGGTGCCTACTATGATTCATTTCTCACACCCTATTTGGGTCATGTCTTCAACCCAAACAGACTATATTTCTATAGGTATGGATATGGGAAAGGGTCCCTATACATGTACTTGATTATTGCTAAGGTTTATGGGAGCATGGGACCGAGCTCAGGCTCATGATGCTTCTGGCTATTCTGTTTTGTTTTGTTGTACCCATACATCCCATTGTATCATATTGTACTACTATGTTGCATGTTCTGGATATTTTTATAGAATAGTGACTTGAAACATCTAGACCTACATATATATATATATATATATGACTACTGGTTATTTTTACTTTAGTTGTTCATTTCAGTTATGTATGTTTTACTTTTCCCGGTGTAGTTTTATGTTTTAACATGTATTCTGTTTCGCTACACTTTGAAAAATGAGGTCATAGTTTCCCTACTATCACACTTGGTCCCTCGCTGCTAGTCGGTAGCCTTTGCTGTTTGGGGAAATGTGTTTGAGGTCATGTGACCAACCGGGTTTGGGGAACCCATGGAGTGGTACTCAGATCCGGGACATTAAATCATAGAGACCATTGTAATTTACTTTTTCAAATAGATTTTTTATATCTATAGGTAATTATAATGAGATATACATTTATCAAATAATAAATTAAGGTATAAAAAATGAGTAAATGTTTTAAAGTGGTATACAATTATCAAAAAATGATTCACTTCCCCTCTCACTCTTTTCAATCATAGGTGAACCAAATGAAAATATCATATGAAATATATGAATTATATAATATAAATAAATAAACGTAATTATTCAAAAAAATATAGATTATAAATAATAAATAATAAAATTGAGTCAACAAAACACATATATATTAAATATGATTCATTAATAAAAATAAATAATAAAATGTGAATAGAACAGACCATGTGATCAATGAAACAATATAAATTAATACTTTTAATTAAAATTTAAGAATATTTCAATTAAATAAGGTCATACGGATATTATTAAAAAATAATATTCCTCTAAAACTTTTCTAAACAAACTAAATGTTAAGATAAAATGATATAAATAGATAATTGAATTATATTGAAAAATATAGAAATGTAATATTTAAATGTGTTATAAAATATAAATGGGGTTTTAGAGAGATAGCATAAATTTTTTATCAAAATAAATATTTAGTCATAGGAAGTATAGAATTAAAATTTATATTGGAAAAATAAACCCTTATATTGTTATATTATATAATGACAAATAATCAAAAATATGATAGTTTACACATAATTAAATCCCTAAAAATAGTTTAATTATAGTATAATTAAATCATATAATTGAATTTATAGAATAGTTATTAATTTTTCTGATAAAAAAATATTACAACTCATCAAATGTAAATTGAGTTAAAATAAACCCTTATAATTTTGGATATAAATTAATCAATATACTTTAAATAATTTCTAATGATTTACACTGTTATATTACATTAATGAAATATTAATAATGATATGTTATGTAAATGGAAAAAAACGTATTTCCAAAAGACTATAATTTGGGAAGAAAATATAGAACATTCTATACTAACGCGAAATTGTGTTGAAACCCCAATTTAATTAATTCATGTATGGTCATACATGATTTAAACTCCTTTATAATAATAAATTTTAATAAATTAAATATTATACGACCATATTTATTTGTTTTACATTTTATTTTCATACTTTATGTTCATTTATTATATTAATAATAGAATTTTTTTTTATTCAAATGTATGTAGTCATATTTTTTCATTATCTATTTGTATTATCAATTCACAATCATCATTTCATTATTAAAAATTCAAAATATATAGAATATTATGTGTAATATATATTATTTCCTAGAAATATTTATGATCATATAAGTTTGTTCTAATGTGATTTAAATAATGGATTTTTAAAATTAAATATATAACATGCCTCTTTATCTAATTCTTTCACAAACAAATTAGGGTAAATTTATTATATTAAAAAATTATTATTCCATAAAAATAAAATAAATAATTACTTATAAATATTATATCTTAACAGTAATTAATATTTATTATCCATCCATGGTAAAAATTTATATTATCTTCTATGTTGTTGGTGAAAACAAAAAAAATAAGAAAATTTTAAATTTAACATATAAATATCATTATGAAGTGATTTTAATATATATTATTATAAAAAATGTTAAATAATAAAAAATTTATATTATTAATTTTATATATAATACAATGGAAGAGTAAAAAAGGATCAAAATGAAAATGAATGATGAGAAGTCCATATATATAATGAAAAAATTGTATCTCATGTCGGAATTCCACATGGTTTTGAAGGAATTTGAAAAATATATTGGGACTAGGTGTAAGTAGATAATATTTTAGAATGAACCTATATTTAAAAAATAAATTCATTTAATATATTTTGAAGTATGAAACCCTAAATATATATGATGGTTCTGCAGAGAATCACAGATTCATGTCGTTAGGGCAACAAGTTTCGTTCTGTTTTCTTTATATGAATTATATTTTCTAGTTTTATTTATAACAAAAAAATTTATAAAAATAATCAAATTAAATTACATTTAAATGAATATATACATAATGAAAATTATTTATATTTTATTTTAAATATATTAATAATCTAAATTACTATTTTGATTTATTTGGTTTAAAAGATTGATTTTTTCATATATAATTTATCTCAAAACTTATTCAGAGTATTAAATTTTTAAAAGTTAATTTTTAGTAATTTATAAAATTAATTCATTGGTTATATATTGGGATAAAATGATTAATTTAATATTTTATTTAAAGAAAATAGACGATTTATTATAAAAATTCTTTTATATATGAAATGTTTTCAATAATAATTTATTCAATTAGTCCATATTAATGTAATTTGAAGTTAAAATATTCATTAATTTATGATAAAATTCATATAATTATAAAACTAATATTTTAATGTGAATAAATTTATGGAAATGATTAAAAAAATTAATTTATTAGAGGAGAATTAATTTCATTTTACATGGTTATATTAGAATGAATTTCAATAACATAGTTTATTTCAATTTTACAAAATGGAATAATAAAATCAAATTTGGTAAATAGGACAATTTTATATTTCCCATTATGAATAATAACCATGGTTAATCATTTATTTTTTGTAATGGCTACAAAATATAATGATGGAAATCAATTAATATGATAAGGGTTAAAATAACATAAAATATTATCTAATTTCTAATGGTTAAGTGAATATAATCCCAATTTTTTCCATTGAATTTTGGGATCATTTGTGAATCTTAACTATACATTGAATTTATCCTTTCTAAATATTTTAGGTATTCATATATTCTGTTCCCACATAAATTATAAAAAATAAAATGTTCCCATTAATAATTTATAATCATTGAAAACTATATATTTCAAAATTCAAACCCAAACACCTTTTGAAATCAATTCACAATTTCTGACAGCTTCTGTTCTTCCTTTAAGATAGTATTTTTATGGATGAAGTTGTAATTAGAAACATGTTTCACAAATAAGAGGTAGTAAAATATTTCAATCTATTTCTAACATACTTCACCTATAACGTCATAAAAATATTCACATTTTTACATCATTAAATCTATATTGTTTTTTTACTAATATGTTTTTTTGATAATGATACATAGGTTATTTACATCGTTTTCTCTATATTAGAAATAATAACATTGTTCATCCGTTCATGTAGAGTACCACCTACAAGATGTGATTTGATTATTTTTAAGTCTTATATGCAATATTGACTATATAGATGGATTAATCTAATATATAAGACATATATTATTTCATTTTTATTCAAATTTGATATATAGTAATTTATCCTTCATTCTTTCAATTATTATGAAGAATTAAACATTTCCCAAGCGTACATAGAGAATATTGTTTCAATGATATGATGAAATACATATTAAATAAACACATTATATCAATATTTATAAAATTTTAGAAAACTACATAATATTTTAATTATAATATTTATAAGATTCTAGAAATTATGAAACCATGACTAATGTTCTCTTTCCTGAAACATTAAACCATAACATGCTTGAAAAAATGAACTATCTTCACCTGCAAGTTAATTTTAATTAATAACTATTAATAGAGAGGTAATTTTAATTTTTAAGTTATATATATATAAAGATAATTTTTAATGTTATTTTATTATAAATTTATAAGAAAATTATATTTATTAACTTATAACTTATGTGGGGGTATACAGAATGTTCGTACAAGAGGTATGACTTTATCTGGCAATATAATATTATATCTGGACTATTTATGGTTGAATCTCTATTAGATTGATTATATAATATTTATCACATAAATCCAATTTATTCTATTATAATAAAATTTCTATAAATTTTATGTTTTTAATTCTTCATTGTCTCTTTAGTACTTATATCAACCAATAAATGTTTGAAAGGAAATTTGGCCTTATTTAATATTTATTTGATATCTGTTTTATTCCATGTATATGTTCATTAAATTTTCTTATTTTTTCTCTATATTAAATTGATTAATTTATATTCTATGTTTATTATATTTCATTTTAATTTAAAAATATAAATAAATCACATCTTAAAAAATTTTTTACAATAGTGTTAAAATAATGTTATCTTTAAACATATATTAGAAGGAATGTTTTAAGAAATATCATGAACATTCAAAAAAAATTAATATTTTATTAAAATATTATAAATATTATTTCATGTATAATGGTCATCTAAAAATTTAGATAATTTTAATGTAATGGTTTTATCCATTGAAAATTATATTCTTATTATTATTTTTGTATAAATGTTCACAAACAATTTAATTATGTTTTTCATCTATCTCAAAATCATTTTCTATTTCTTATGATTCACTATGGATATGAAATTATGATATCATTCCCATGATTTATACTGATATAACATTATTACATGATGGGAATGAAATTTATGAACCCTATTTTTTTCACTTGTAATTTTATAATTGAAAAAAATATGTTTCTACATTATTAGGGCACATACATTTCTTGTTTTTGATATCATATTGAAGGGTCATTTAAATACATCCAACCCATTGGTTTATGATTTATGTATCATGAGATAATATAAAAAATAATGTGGAGTGAACCCATTCATGGATGAATAGTGTTTTGGGAGTGAACCTATTCAATAATGGTAACTTTACCACTATATGATGATTGTTTCAGTAGTGAGTCTTTAATAATGAATTGATTTCTTAACGATATGAGCATTCCATAATTACTCTAAAATTACTTTATTCTTATGAAATGATATCATATTTCAAGATTGATTAGAGATTATTCCTCACTCTTTTGATTATTTTCTTATTTAAAAGATAATTTTTTATTCCATTAAAAATTATTTACGATGTATGAGTTATAGGGTATGAACATATTAGTTTATGATTATTCTCTAAGAGATTTATTAATATCATATATTTTTTCTATGATCACCAATAGATTTCACACATGTTTACCCTCACTGAGCATCTATGGTCACATATTATTATAATTGCAATTGACTTTGGATAAGAATAATGAATTTATATAGGATATATTTTGGTGGGGTATTTTGAGATAAGAACATTATCGGATATATTACAGAATATTCATTAAATTATATTATGATGTACGTAATCTCTATATTTAAAAATCATTATGTCTCCCGGTTCATTATTATTGTAAAATATATTGAATATTGATCTAAAAAGAGGTATTATTTATATTTTTATATTCATGATAATTAAATTTGTAGAATAGTAAGGTTTAATTATTTTTAAATTACATGTTTTTAATACTATTTACATATAAATTAAGAAAAACTATAAAGAATATAATTTGATATAAGAGGGTCTTGAAAGTTTAATAGGTTAAAAAAAATTTGTAATAATTGGGATCATAATTGTAATGATTATAAGGATTAAGTCATTATATACTCTGAATATTATTCCATTTATAAATATTCTAGGTTTTTAGGTCTTAACTGTAAGAATAAAGAGGAAAAATGTTCAAACTTAATGTGGAGGATAACAAAATGACATCCCTCTTTAGTAACTAAGAAACACCAGAGATGTAATGAATTTTTCCTCTTTTCTCAATCAACCCACTGTAGAAATGAGTTATATTCAACAACAAAATGGCAAAAAAGGTACCAGGGAGTTTTTTAGTCTTTATTATAGAAAACACAACGCTACTTAGATAGGTATTTTGATCCACTATTTAACTAGTTGTTGATCGATACCACTAATCACATTTTCTCTAATCTATAGTGTTCAAAAAAGTAAACCATTATCATAGTTGGGTGTAATTTCGATTTAATATTGAACAACCATGGGAAATTAATATGAATATAAGAAAAATGTTAGAAATATAACATATAGAATATGTTGAGTGGAAGATTTTATTTTTTTAGTTAGTGCATTCACCAAAGACATTATACAAACAACGAAATGGAATTAATTGATCTTATATTGATGTTTGATAAATATATTGGTACTTATAATATTATCTTTTCAAGAAATCATTGTTTTTATTAATGTTTTTTCATTGTCCTTGAATGAAAAATTGACTTTTTATTTAGTTATTGAAATCCATGACTCAAAAATATTCTATCTAATACGAAATATATTATATATGATATGATTATTCGATGTTCTATCAATGTTGAATAGGAGTTTATATATTCCATTCATTCTAATTTTCATATAAAATGAAATAAATTTATATTTTGTGAAATTATTACATTAAATCCAATGCAGGAATTAAAATTACTATTATATTATGAAAAAAGTGATCAAATAATAATGGGGGAAATTACATTATGTGAAAAATTAATTGATTTGTGTGAGGAAAATAAATCCATTGAGACAGTGAATAATTAAATGATATATAGTGGAAACTTGATGATATAAATTTTCAAATAGATCAACATGATAATTCACCCAAATACTAATTCAACAAAAATAACTAGTATATAAAATTGGAAAAGTAAAACCGAAAAACATTTTTTATTGATGAGAATCTGTTTCAATGACCTTATAAACCTATATATAATAGGAATGGTCATGCGATTGTAATTACCTAATTTATTCTTAGGAATGATGTGGTAAAAATTCAATTTATACTACACTATATAATATAAAATGTATTAATTGATTCTATTGATAACTAATGATTTATATCTAGATAATTTTATTGGGGTATCAAATAACTACCTCACTGGTTAGATGTTGATATATTGGTGAAATATATAAATGGTAAAAAGATTAAATCTAAAGTATAACAACATATATAATTGATGTTTGTGTGAATCTGAACCATATAAAATTTTTTATTCTAAAAATAGAAAAATTTGATGTAATTTTTATCAACGATTAAATCTATTTTTATGCAGAACATATCTATTTCATATGATGAGATTTAATGAAAGACATTTAAAATCAACTACTTATTGTTTACAACAGAGTGTATGCATATGAACATCAATTTGATACTATATCCATTTCATGTATATTATTAATTATTCATGATGGGAACACTTCTCATATAGATGGGTATAAACTCAAAAATTTAATATTTTCCTATTGTTTGGGAATATGTTAATATATTTCTTGAATATTTTTTTGTGCTTCCACTAATGGTGAAATTTTATTTTCTAAAATACTCATACATGATGATATAAATATTTTATATAAACCATATATAATATCCTCGGTTGATTTTTAATAATAAATTAAAAAAAATCTCGGATAATTTTGATAAGATAATCATTTTTTAGGCACATCACCATCAGGAGATACTATTATTTTTGTTATCATTATGGATGGGTTAATTTATATTTTCCATTATAATAATGAACATTACCAAATTATTATCGTGATTAATTTTAATTTAACTATTATTGATGATTTTTTTGTCAATATTAAATATATTAATATTATTTAATGATTTAATTTCGATATGGAAATCATCAATTAGGGTCAATAAGGAGGATGTATTCAAGATAACCATTCATATGAGATATATTCATTATCAATTTATAGGGATTCTATATTTAATATCAAGTAAACTAACTATCTTCATGGATATAATGAATGAATATATATATTTTACCATGATTAAATATGGTTTTTCACTAATAGTGTTATTAATATATAATTTATGAGAAAAAAATATCATGAAGATTAGGTGAGCATTTTGTTGATGACCTTATGGAAGAAGAAATAATATGAATATTTTTTAAACGTAGCTTATTTGTATATAATGTATCATTCCTGGATAAAATAATCAAAAGTGGGGGGGGGGGGTATATTCATAATTCAACAAAAATATAGTTAAATAAAATAACATGATCGATATATTTTATAACTCAAAACACCAATATTTAAAATAAATACATTAGTATATAAAAAAATAATTATTTTAATGTGACCATTATAACCTAGCTATTGAATTGGGGGTATTAATTGGAATAAAGAAAAATAAAAAATACATACAAAGGTTTTATAATTTTATTATTTAATTATTTATTTATAATAATTAAGTCCTCAATTTTCATTAAATTAATTCACCCTTCAAAAAAAATTATTCCAGAAGGGTTTATATTGTAGTTTTTTCAGAGACATTAAAATTAATCACTATGATTTTTAAAAATTGTATTTGAAAAAAAAATCATATCATATTTCAAATCAATATAACAAGGTATTATTGTGTAAATTTGTTTTGTTATATATATATATAATGTGAATAATGAAGATACTTATTTTTGAAAAATGATATCATTTTCCACAAATCAGAAATTTAAATATATTGTTTTTTTTTAATTTAATATCAATGTAAACTAATTATAATTTATTAATTGATAAAATAATTTTAAAAATTAATATGAACAATAATTTTTTATAATATTATATTTTGGTAATAAGAGAATATTCTTTAAAAATATATTCATATTGTTTTAATAACGTTTATTAATGATTTTATTACCTAAATCAATATACAAAACATTTATTCACTATAAATAGTAACAATGATAATGAAATTTCACTTGAGTAAGGGTAAAGTATATGAAACAGGGTTAAAAATGGTCGATAGGGCTCTGAAAATTCAATAAAACATTCATTTATCTAATTACGTGTGCGATTTTAGTATAAAATATATTTTTATGGAGAAAATCATGTATTTTAAAAAACTATTTTCAATTTTGGATCTCATGGTGGAATTTTATGAACAAAAATTATAATTTATCAAAATTTAATACTTTTTTGTCATTTAATTTAATTGTATTATTGAAAGGTTCTATTGGTTTTTGGTTATATCAAAATTTATAAACCCATTATTTTTTTACTTAACCAAAAAATTTATATAAACAAAACACCTGACATGTTTTCAAGGTGATTTAATTTTTATGCTAAAATCAATCATTTAAAAAAAACAATTTTCATCGATTTTGTGTAAATATATTAAATTAAAATTTTGACACCCAATTATATACAATCAGATTAATGGGGTTGAATAATTTTAATTATCTTGTCCAAATATTTTAAAATCTTCGATTTGTTTTTTTCAAACAAAACAATGTGGCATAAAAAAAATTCATGTTATAACATTTTTGGTTAATATGGATTTAAATGAGGTTAAAATAGGATATAAGGAATAAAATGTCTCCACCAATTTTATTAATCTCATTTTATTATTTTATTTTAACCCTGTATGATATTATATGTTAATTTTACATTATTACATTTATCATTATGTGATTATGAAATATAATATAATTAAATTCATTATATAAATCAATGTTTGTTTCTTCCTTCAATTATAAAAGGTAACCACATATACCCTATTATTCACAATATTTATAAAGTCAACATCATCCTTGATATAAACTAATATCCCTATTGATTCCATCCCTTATTTATTTATCATATTTTAATCCCATATTACAATCATAATAAAGCATGAGTTTTCATCAAAATGAGTTTTCTAAAAGAAGTTATAATCATCATACAATATAATTCAAAGATTATTTCTTTTTATACATAAAAAATGTTCTTTATCTATCCTAATGTAATTTCAAATGGGTCTTAGATGTAAAAAAATTGTATTTTAGGAATATTTTATACCCACTTTCACCTCAATTGCATCAAACAGTAAATGAATGTATCCTTAATGCGTACATAGGTACTACCACCTCCATATAACAATTGTATTAATTTTACCTCACCACATTTCATATAGTTTTATAATTCTAGATTTAATAAATATATAATATATTTATTATGAAATAATGTATATGTTATAGGAAAATATTTTTTACTTTATTTTTCTTTCTATTATTTTGAAATTGATCTATTGATCATTCATTCATACAGAATACATCCTCCATGAGTGATACCATTAAATTTAAAGATCATATTTTGTTGATGGTATAAATTTTATATATTATGAACATATATGAGTATTATTATGTTAATAAAATTATTTATTATTATTTTCAAAGCCTAATCTGGTGAGGTTTGACATGTGACTACCCCACGCCCACCCCCAATTGGCCTGGGGCTAGCGATCAGTGCCGAGTTGGCATATGCCAAAATATTGAGGCATTATACTAATGTAAAAAAACACACACACATAAACACACACATCTCCCTGGCCACACAATGATGAGATGAAATAAAACTCAAAAATTTCATGGATAAATATAAGATCATTGTCATGAACCAAATATGGTATCCACTGAAACTGGCACCAAACCTAGCCCATGACAAATCCTGAAGGGCATTACCAATCCCCAAGGGCTATAAGACGTGCATGTGTATCGTAAAATGAGAATTGTGAACTATTTACACGTGTTTATAAACTTAAAACAACAAAAGAATCAAATAAAACATATCTGGATTTTTCAAACCAAAACCAGAAAATATTTTACATAAATTCACAACTGAATTACATATTTTAAAGCAACTAAATAGTACTATAACAAAGGTAGAAAACCAAAAAAATGAAACATCACATGAACCCTCATGGTAAGGGACACCACCCTCAAGCCATCTCCCCAAGACATCACCACCATGGACCTGTAAGAAACCAAAACCACTGGAACTAAAAACTGTACCCAACTTGCGACAACAAATATAACCATGTCTACATACACCCAAGGGTGTAAGTAGGGTGTGAGCCAATTATTAGTAGGATACAACCTCTATGAAATTCAATGTGATAAACATTCAAATAAGATAAGCTTGCAAGTTTTCATAAATAGGAAATGCTAGTTAAAATTTCTAAAAGATGCAACTTAAAAATTAAAACAATTTTAATGTGGGCTATCATTAAGAATCAACAATTTTAAAAATAATTTCAACACTACTGAATTTATTGTACAACCATATTGTATGCCTATGGTAAGCCCAAAGCATGTAATGAGCACACACAATAGAATATAACCCTTATGCACTAGCTTGTTGTGGGTCCCAGGTACCTCATATCTCGGTGAAACTAACCATCATAAATATCTGTTCTCATGCAAAAGCCACCAAGTATGGAACATACCAATAACCTAGTGGTCCTCCACCATCATCATCATAGTTTAGTTAGAGTTGTATTCATCAATATTGCTTACTAAAATTGTGGACAAACCTCACAGGATAACTAGCATACTGGAACACGTCCACCCACCTAGATACTTGAGTTTTCCTCTTGTTCTCAAACAAGTTCAAAAAGATGAGAAGTTAAATTTTCACATTAAAATATCATTTCCACATCACATATGTACCAAACATAACACATGTACATCACACAAGTCACAAGGTCAATTTTTTCATTTAAATTCATTTTTAATTCATACACACACCAAAATAGCCCCCCACACTTTTCACATCACATAAACTGATCAACACATCCTTTAAACATTTTTATAAAACATTTAATAGGTGATAAACATCAAATAACATCCCATAAAAACCTGTCACATAATATGCTTTTTACCTTTAAAATAATTTTATCATCAAACATACATAAAACATCCCACAAACAAGTTTCACCCCAATATCACAATTTAGTAAAACATTTCGGATATTTAAAAAACATTATAAAAATGTTTGACATCTTGAAACATCAATTAAAATTCCAAAATCCCATTATAGGTGAACAGACACACCAAATAGTAATTATGTACCCTTTGTTCACTTTTCTAACAAACTAAAACATTTACGATTTTCATAAAAAGAACCCAAGTGGTGTAAATATGTCTTACACACAAAACCCATTTCAAAACCCTCATTTAAGAACAAAACTGAGACAATTATGATCCAAAACAGAATTGGAAGCCCTAGAGACATTTATAAAACCATTATCAAGGGTTACAAAATCACCTTGAGTAATACCACATATGATACATATGAAAACACAGATTTTCATAAAATGCTCTCATGAAGTGTGCCAATGTTTTACACATCAAACCAATTCAAAAACAATCTTTTTAGGACAATATGATAGTAATACATTACCAATCTAGAATTTTAAGGGAAAAAAGATTTAGTAAACCAATTCCGTAAGTTATAAACTACACCCACATAATGCCCCATGAGTTACACATTAAAACACCCAATTTAAAGTCAAAATTTTACTATAAAATTAAACACATAACCAAATATATCATAAATATTTTTTGCACCACACCCAATATTTGAGTAATATGAAAAATTAGTAAATAATACATGATAACTAATCAATATTTGTTTACTCATTGAACCACCTACCTTTTATGTTGAAAACCCTCAAAACATGGTGCAAAAAATAAATTCCACCACCACCGCACCTCAAGGAATTATAATCCAACCTAAAACTAAAATATTTCACCAAAAAGAAAATAAATAAAACCCTAGGTTAGAACCTTAACATCTAGATATTATGAACCCCAAGGATAAGGGAATAAACACGAATCAAATTGAATGTAACCCTAAAAAAATTGAAAGAAGAGTGGAGAAGACCAACATACTTGAAGGATATTGTAAACATTTCCCTCCACACACCCGTATCTGAATTTTAAAATAGTAACAACCACATGGGAGATTATAACAAGGATAAGTAGACCATTTAGGAATTTGAATAGGAAAAAAAGAGTGAGAAATGAAGGAGATATGAATGAAACAAATTACATTTATAAATATGCTCGAATTGAGAAAGATTAAGAAGTATCGACATGTTCTGTGACGAAAACGAGCTCCAAAGAGGGGGAAATGAGATTGGGGGAGCACCTAGGTATAGTGGCCATGGGATAGAGGTAGAATCATAGAAAAATAGTTATCATTGAATATGTTATTAAATAAACAAAATGATTTTTTTTAAATAGAAACAAGATTTCACGAAGGCCCAATCTCTTAAATAAAAACTCATATCCACCATGATTATTGATTGAAAAATAGTAAGAATTAATATTTTGGTTCTAATAGGTCAGGGTATGAAAGGTAAAAATTGGAATTAATGATAAAAGTTTAAAAATGTATCAGTTATAAATGAAACAAGATTTATTTTAAAATCAATAATTGGGCTCATAGATTGGACCAATTCATGAAAACTCACCCATTCCTCTATAAAATATTAGGAAACCCCCAAAACAAAGCATGAATGAAAAATAAATTAAAACTAATTTTAAAATATGTTATGTATGTGACAATAATACAACAGAGTATGATAATAATATACTAAAATCAAAATATTGGTGAATAAGAAAGATAAAAAAAACATTGGAGTCCAACCAGCTCAAAACCTGAAGAATAAGTCAAAATAATTATCCTAGTAAATTTTTTTCTGTTGATCTTTATCTATGCTCCACCTACACCCTGTCATTCGATGACACTACCATAGGGGTCTTCTTCTATGCATGACACAACATGCCTAGGTAAATCCCATTTCGGGTTGAGAAGAACAATTTTTAGTAGGAAAACCATAAAAAAACTATACATAATGACCCAAGTTTAGTTATAACAAGCAATGATATAATAATAAATTTATAATAGAATGAAACAATATATACTCATTAAAGATAGCATGCCATCAAGAGGACATAACAAAATATCATCCACATGATTCTACTTGAAACAACACTCTTTCAAAGAGAAATATCTCCACAAGCCATGATATCATTTGAGAAACTCTAAATTGTGTTTTAGGGGATTATTCTCCACACAATGTGAATGAACTTGTCTAATAATATTTTGATACATAGATGAGGTAGATGCCCAGAACTGATGGAGGACACTACAAACCCAATCTGGATCAACCTGTTACAAATTCAATCATATCTCCACAATTCCACAAACCTTACTAATGAAGTCTTGTAGATGGAGGATCAATTCTATACTTAGGGAGGTGTTTTTAATTCCATAAAACCCATATAAAAACATATGTATGATATATGATCACATTGCAGTCCCATAGAGGGACACCATAACTATATCTGAGACTCAAAATTTAGAGTGGGTCACAATCAAATTATGTGGACATTATACCACCCCATACACTCGAGTAAATGTATCATGGTAAATAATTCAAACTATACTGGTCAAAATATAAAACAATGAGCCTAAAACACTATTTAATTGAATAAAAAGCATGTTGAAGGGGTAAACACTGTGTCCCTTTACCCCAAGTCCTGCACGTGTAAATGGTCCATGTCATTAACCCATGTATGTGTAGTAGTACATTCCATGTAGGAATATTGTGTACTCTAACCATACACCTTTACACTGCTTTTTCCAGTGTACATTGTTTAGTGTATCCCTACATGACTTATCATATGTACTCGGTTCCAACCCTTTCCTGTGTGGAGGAGTAGACACCGTGAATGATACCCTTGTACATTACCCAATATATTTATACATACGAAGAACATATTGAGTAACTAGGAAGGGAACACACACCATTTATTATAGGGCACACACAGAGTGATAACCATCTCCTACAAGAAATGTTATTCATTTTTTAATGGGTCCAACACATTGTGTAATCATAGATTACATGGCGTGTTCTGTGAGATTTTTGAAAAATCCCATATCTTTTTCTCTATTCCCTGGTTGATCTGTAGGCATCAGATCCATCTGTTTACATGCCATGTTACTCAATGAACAACCTTATTTTACCATACCATCTCTAAATCAACACATTTAACCACTATATCTTCTTGAAAACTGGACCAAAAAAACATTTTTCATTATGTGAAAAAGAACACCAATAAATGAAAAACCATGAATAATCTAATATATTAATCAATCTATCCTTATATTCACACATACATCAATATTTAAATATTCAATATATAGTATATAGGATCGTTCCTCCATGAAACGTGGTTCCAATGATCGATTTATCCAAAATCATTGAACAGTAGTCCAAATAGTGAATACTCATTATAAATAATTGATCCAGGGAAATTATGAACAAGAAAAAATCATAGGAAAGAACCCATATCAATGTTACTATTGATCATGGTTTTCGTATTTTTGAAAAAAAAATCCTTCAAAAATTAAATCAATTGATTTTCCCAGTAAATCTCCACAAAATAATACCAGCTTACAAGGTGACCCATCCACATAAATCTGTTCATCGATAGATTTTAAAAATTCATAGAAATTATGAACATGGAATAAATTTGAATAAAAAAAACTTGCTACCTCAATTTGATTTAACTATTGATGAAGAACAAATGAGTCATCGTCATTGTTCTCAAGATCGGTTGAATCCATGGTTCGAAAATCTATCATTTTCAAATCTCTCAATGTCTTACTATGGGGACTCCTCCAATACTCCATAGGAACCTTTTAAATTCACAAGGCTATGTGTATAACCCTGTAAATTTTCAATAAGTTAGTATTTAATTAAAAAAATAGGTCTCTACCTAAAAATAATTTTATTATATGATTTTATTTATTTTATACCCATGATAAATTGTTTAAAAATGACTAACATTGACTAATTTTATATCATTCCTATAGAAAATACACAAATACAAACTCAATGGTTCCCTTATATTCAAAATTTGAGCATAGTTCTAGATGTAAGTTGACATTTATTATAAATCCATGTGCGTATGATATTTAATATATCTATTATATTTCCTAATTTATTTTCGGAACACCAAGACATAGAATCATACATCGTCTAATCATATGTTCTCCAACATCATTTATATATTATTCAAATATAGTAAATAAAACATTTTATATGTTACATTATCCACACCTTATAACTATACATCCTAATGAATCCACAACAAGGGATTTAACAAAATATGTGTATAGTGAGCATGTATGTGAGCCACCTTCTCCACATGCTCTCCTTGAGATTCTTGTACTACCACTAGAAACACACCAAATGAATTTATATTTCTTGAAGTATTCTCCAATGTTCTTCCACAATATCTATTGGGTAATCAGCTAAGGACTTTCTTTCACCAATGCGCAGCTCATCCTAATCTATAATGAGTGATAAGAAAATCACATTCTTACTTATCTTCAATTGGAGGAAGACATTGTGTACCTGATCTAACAGTGTATGCAGAGCTAGGTATTAAAACTCCTCAGTAGTTGTACATAGTATCCAGAATGATCTGATGAACCTCATAGTTAGCTTTCTTCAACATCCAAATTACTATATTCCATGATGAGGTTAGCCCGATAAGGAAACATGTCATCGTTAATCGAACTCCAAAATCCTTTTTAGAAATCATAAAATGATTTATGATGGATCTGTGTCATCTCATTTACTCATAGATTATCTAAACATTTTTAGGGGTATATCTCACCATCTCTGAGCCCACAAGTTCTGAATCACCTTGAATAGTCAAACAAAGTTATGGAAAGAAGATTCTCCCTTAAAAATCCTCAACGTGTTCCACATAAATTGTTGAATTGTATCATATTTTGTATGAAGACATCATTAATGTTAGGTGGCCCTCCCAAAACTGGAAATTGTATAACATGATATCCCCATGCATGTCCTCTAGAACATGAATAGGCCACTCATTCTAGTCGTCAGTTTATTGGTGAAAAATTGTGAATAAGATTAGTTGAATCCTAAATGATTCTTATAAAACACTTTCAAAAAAAGATTTTTTAAGATAATAATGACTAGAGATTATCTTTATGGAACTCCATGGAGTAGGATTATATCGTTACCATAGAGACATCCCATGCCCTCTACTAAACTCTGGACTATAATTGATAAGATGTAAGATTAAATTATGAGTTGTGTAATGATCACCCAGATAGAATGGTGTCCCCTATAATTTTGTGGTATTTTTTTCACAATGTCTAGGGATATTTCGTCCAACTTTCACTCTCAAAGATCAAGGGTTTGGTCAAAACACTCTACAACGTAGTTATCACCAATCAATTTTTGACATGAAAGGAATTGTCATAAAACACTATGAATCACCAATCTTTATGTATGTATAACGAAATTTACATTAGTGGTATGGTTATATCATACCCATGCCTGGATGTACGAAAAAATTATATGTATAAACTAACATAATATCTCCTCTTCTAATGAAAACAATAGAAAAGAATGACACATCAAAAAGACAATTTACTCCTCACCAATAGAATATCTATCATGAGCATGAAAGGTGAATATCTGAGTATGTATGGTCTCACAGTTGGTATCTACAAGTTAATAATCTTTATCACACTATATATGAAGTGGATTAACAACCATATGCTAATGATATGATGTAATATCCATACCATCAAAAGAAAACAATGATGAGGCTAACTGATCTGACACCTCAGTCTACAAATATGTAAAAGGTGTGCTGATGAGCAGATCTATCACCATGTTTCCCTTCCCAACAGTATAGAAAATTTAAATTTCATAGGTCTGTATTAACTCATTATATTTCCTCTATCACATGTTAAGATCCTTATAAGAGAAGATATACTTATGAATCTTCCACGCATTCATTAGTTTCCCCATATATTTAATTTAAAAATTGATGCTGCTAACTAAATGTTGTAGGTCACATAGTTTTTCTCTTGTGTTTATAACTAGATTTAACCATAAGAAATAACTAATTACATATGTATCAGAACACAACCAAATCTGGTCCTAATGTGTTCAAGAACATTATGTAATCGTTATCCTCTGTTGCTAACCTCAATATGGGAGTTCTTTTCATCTTCTGTGTTATCTCTTCAATGAACAATTAGAAAATTTCAAACCATAAAAATGGCTAGACTATACTATTAAAGAGTTTAAAAGGTGTTTCCTCTAATGAAACGTTTTTTGAAACCCTTCGATAATACCTATTAAATATAATGAAATTCCCAATATCGGTAATGCTCTTGGGTGGCTCCAAAGAAAAATGTACATCAACAATCACTAGATCGACTTAAAATCCAGCCTCTAAGATGGTGTGTCATAAAAAGTAGACCTCTTGAATTTATAACTAACACTTCAATATATTCTCATAAATATAGTTCTATCAATGTGTTCCTTGGACCATCTTTAAGTGACTCGTGTGCTCCTCCTCAGTTTCTAAATACATAAAGATTTTATTCATGAAGACTACCATGAACATGTCTAAGAAATGTCATATGATCCAAATTGAGGTGTCACCTAAAGACTTAAAGGGATTTATTTAATCTAAATGGAATAAATAAGTACTCATAGTGACCATAATGAAATATAAATATCTATATTCAGTCAATCCTCAGCCTATAATCATAGATGATGATAGGATTATTCGAAGATAATATTTGAGAATGAATGAACCCCTCTCAACTATTATAAGATGTTTTTATTCTAATACATGGAATATTATTTTTTATAATTACCTTGTTCATGATTTAGTATTCCACATAAAAATAGATGTTCAAATCATCATTATTAGAAAACAACACTAGGGTGAAGAAGGGTAAACACTAGGTATTGTGAATCCCTTTATAGTAAATTCATCCAACTAAATCCTCAGCCCCTGGAGATCTACAAGATCTATATGACATGATGGTGAAAATATCTTCATTTTTCCAAGTTGAATGTTAATGATGAAATCAACTTCTCTACACGTGGTAAAACTCATACATCCTCAAGAAATACATATTCAAATTTTAAAACCACTGAAAGAAACTGATAAAAAAAATTATCTACTACCCCTAAACACACGATGGACAAATAGTGAGTAATCGGTTGTACTCTACTATTCTAGAGCTCATCCTACACCACCATGGTTTCCATTTCACCAAAAAAGAATCAACTTTTTCAAACACTGTAGACACTCCAGATCCTTTTCATAAAACAATGAATCTAGGAATGAACTTTCGTTAGCCCATCCAAACATATGAATATGGAAATTAGACTCATTCTTTCTACAAAGTGATCCAATAAAAAACTATAACATTCCTGAATGAGGAAACATTATTGGCAAAAGATTGATATCCTAGATCCACCACCCATCAGAATCTCCAACGACAAGGGTCATGCAAAAATCTAAACCATAATCAATATGTTCGAAACTTGAGAAGTGGAATGAAATGAATGGATAGCAACTATGTTTATCTATAGTATACCAAAATTAGAAATGACACATATAAAACGTCTTTTTATCCATGGAGCCTCAAGTCATTCGCCTCCACAAATTGCATGTTTCCTTATCCCAGGACACAAAATTTTTGATCCTGGTATAGACCCCATAGGGTTGATTGTGGTAATAGGTCGAACCTCGGACCACCTCCTACTGCCATTCCATGAAATCTTCCACATTCCCCACCATAAATACCACCATGATCCTACCTCTAGAATTCTCTTGGAGGTCCCTCAACCATATCATGACTAACAATATTACAAGACAAGAAATCTATAATAGATGTCCTCAACCATCCCGATTGTATAACTTCATGTCCATTTACTGGTTCAAGCCACCTTAATAGACTTGAATCTCTAACCTTAAGTCTTGGGATCTCCACTTGATGTATCTAATCTTCATGTATCCATATAACTGTTGTTAGAAAAAATTATTCTTAGGACATAGTTACTAGGTCCCCTATACTATCTCCAACATTAGTTGACTTGTATCATAGAAAAAATTATACCATAAGGCTCATTAAATCACTACATAATAAGTGATAATGCTAAGATATTCTTCTAACACACAGATGAACTAGTCTTATTCAATATCAAAAGATTAATGCAATAGACTAGTGAACCTCACTAATACTCTTACACTATTATATTATACTACTATATATAACAAATCTTTATTATTCCTACCGATCATAATGTAGCTAAAAATAACTCCTCTATGAAGTGTCCTAGGATGTATTTATAGGAGATAGTTGCCTTGTCATGTGACCAAATCACCATGATCCAAAATATTCATAATGATCCCTTATTAAATCTTAAAAAAAAGACAAACATCTACTTAGAAGGAATCCCCAGAAGGCAGAAACTACGAGTTACTACCTCTAATATTTTCTTAACCACCTAAGGATCTGGATCAAAATGAATCATGTGAGGTTTTTGTCTTTGTAACTCATGCAATAAACTCATCCTTCGTTCATCTTCAGTAGGTAGTTCTGTTGCTAGATACTACTGAAAGGGTGGTTGTATTGCTTATGAACCACCCAAATGTTATATCCTTGTTACATGCCCCAGTACAGATGCATCTTCACTAGGAGGATCATCCTTATGATCACACGATGGAATCATAGATGGCACTCTATGTAGAGGCATCCTCAAAAAAAAATTATCACATTCAAAATAGAATATATGGGGAGATAAATCAAGAAATACATTGAAAACAAATCCTATTCATATAAGATGCATTTACTAATGAAATATCATGAAAATAATTTATTAAATTTACTAGGTTCAAAGGAAGGTGATTAGATTTTGGTTATATGTATATGAAGACCATTGTCCAAAAATAGAATCTATGTCTAGTAAAATGAACTCAAAAAACTAAACACTATTTCCGAAAACTAATATTATAATCACCTAGTCCTAATGTAGAACCAACCAACATTGATTCTAGTATGTTATGACCATACCTATCTTGGTTCAGCACATGACTGGCCCACGATTACCTTCAATAGGCCAGGAATTAGAGACAAAAACTAAGGATACTTGTCCCACAAATGGGGGAAATTAGCCTAAAATAAATGTACACACACAGATCTTGAATCTAAAATAATGATGAAATGAATAAAACTAAAAAAATTCATACATATGTTGATGATCCCACAACATATTATGATAGTACTGTTTTGGAAATAGTAAAAGGAAAAAAATTAAAAAAAATAGAAAATACTACAACATGATCCTATGGTGAAGAGTATGTTAAATGTGTGATCTTGATAAAAACATTGGTCTATCAATATCTAAATATTTTCTACCTACTCGTTATCATCTACATACACCATTAAAAGGATAATCGTTTATACATGAAACAAAACATGTTGGAAAATACCCAGAAGGGTTGAGTTCAAAAATACTTTGTTGGATACCAAAATAAAATAATTACATGAAGCACATAGTTTATTCATCTCAATTCAAGATATGAAAAAAAAATTATAACTAAAAAAATACCATATTATAATCAGGAATGAGACAACTCCAATTGGTGGTCATAACCTACTATCATCGACAAGATTATGATCGATGTAATGATTCTTATGAGGGAACACACTCTGTAAGACATGAAATTTCTAGATATACTTGGGGATGGGTTATTTCTTATTAGGCCACGGAAAAAGAGAATCTAATAGTCTATGACTACATTGATACACATATAGGGGGTCTTTCCTAGAATCACTGGGGGCACAATAAACCTAATATGGATCCCCCTGATATGTAGGTGATCATAAATCAACAAATTCACCAACACCACCGATGTGACCTGCTACATGTAGGATCAACAATCTACTTAGGTTGGTCATCCAAATTCCAAAACATCCAACTACCGGAATAAGGATGATATATTATCACACCCTATCCTCATGGGGGGAAACCAAAACATTATCTAACAATCAACATATAGAGGGGATCACAATCGAGTGAAATGGATTTAATGCAATACTGTATCCTTGAGGTAAAAAACCATGGGAAAAAATCAACTTATACTTGTCCAAACTAAGAAAATGAAGATCCTCAAGCACAATTGGAGAACACACATATCATATATAAGGGGTAAACAAAATTTCCTTTGATATCAGGTTATACACGTGAAAACGACCATTAAATCAAATTGTTTTTGTGTAGTTGTAAATGTTGTGTAGTCTATCCAATTACTCGAGTATTGTGCCAGTACATGGATTCAACCCACGTACGCATGTTCATGTATTAGTACATGGGCTGGCCTTTGTAATCAATCTAACTCATGTCTCTGTGGTGTAGTACAAGCTGTGTGGGAAACCCATTAACTCCACCACGTGTCTATGTATTTCCCATGTATTAGTCGATTATCCAGTGATGAACCACATGTTGTGAAGGCTGGGAAACATATCATGTGATACCTATCGGATACCAAAATCATTATCAGAATCTACAGGGAGCCTACAAACCTTGTAATTACATATTACATGCCATGTTCTACTGGATTTTAATTAAACTTCAGATCATCCCCTACCATCCTCGGCCTATCCTTCGGCCTCATATCCATCGACTGCCATGCTATAAAAATCTTGATAGAAAATCAAGATTTCAGTACATCATTGAATGAACACATTTTATTACCAACCAAATTTGAAAATAAGGATCAAATTTATATTCTTCATTCTATGTTGATGAATACCAATGAACATGAAATCAAGAATCATCATTCATCTTAATTGTTATGTATCCTTTATCTCACCTTTATAATGTAATTCTATTCCAAGATCCATGTTTTCCGATCATTATAGCAAGAAATTGTATTTTGATGATCGATTTTCTTTGAGAATAGTAAGTCCCTAGGCTAATTGAAGAATGCCTATGGTGAATAATGAAAATGGGTGAGAGAAGCACAACAAAATCAAGCGGAATAGAAGTCAATCATTGTTCATTTAGGAAATGGGTTGTTTCGATTAGAATGAAAATTGAATCCATCAATTATCAACTCTACATAATTTATCTTGCCAAATCCCTTTAAAATAATCCCATCTCTCAAGGTGACCAGTCTATGAATCATTCCATTAATTGATTGATTCTTATTTATCACCAAAAAATGAACTAGGAGTAAATACAAATAAAAAATACACCCAACTACAATTAGGTATTATCTCTAATAAATAAAAAATATTTTTCATCGACGATGGTATGATTCATCGAATACAAGGTTCATTTATTTTTGATTCAAAAATATGTCATCATCCACATAAGATGTCTTCTACAATACTCCAAGGAATCTTTTAAAATTTTTATGGTTCAACAACAAAACCTGTGAATTTTCTAAAATAATTTATTAAAATAAAATACTCATATACTGCATTGAAATTTTTTTAGTAAATTATTTAGATTATTTTATGCCCACACCAACTTTTCTACAAGTGGCATACACTATCCATTGTTATGTCATGCATATGGTAAAATCACCTTTATAAACACAATATTTACCTTGGATTTTAATCCATGAATGTTTTTATATGTTATTTCACTTTTTTAGTAATACAGATATCACATTTTTTTTAATATATTACAATCAATTGTTTTGTGCACAGTCAGACTGAACATCACATTTATTCTCAGTACCTAGTCTCTAAAACAATCAATTTAATCCTTAAAAATTTAAATGGTAATTAAAAGACATTAATATTATATTGTGATTATATATTTTCATGTTCTTACTAATACAGTCTTTATAACAAGCTATTATTTTGTTTTAGTTTAACAACCATCACGTGAAATGTTCTAATATTTATAACACGAATGATTCAGGAATGTTCAATAATTATTATATTAGGTATTAATATGATATAAATTAAAGGTTAAAATTTTTATAGATAACTAATGGATGGACACTATACATGTAGAATGATTTCTTAAATAAAATGTATATTGTAAAAGATAATGATAACACCTAAACTAAAGATGTAAATTAATAAATACGTTTTAATTAATGAGTGTTAAAATATAATATGTATATAATATAAAGAATCTATAGTATTTATATGGTTATTTTATATCATTATAATTCTTCAAAAAAATAAATTGGAGGATTGATAATTTTTGAATCAAGATGGTATTGTGTTATCATATTTCATATCTCAATTTTCATTCATTGATAATTATTCCATTTCCAAGTCATGTTTTATATTGGGTTTTATACAAAATAAATTATATATTTATTTTATAATTAATTTAACAGAATTAAATTTGGTTTTAGATCCATTTCAAGTTCCATAATTTAATTAAAATTCTTTTATAATTCTATGAAATCCATGAATAATCTTTCTATTAAAACGTATATTTTTTTATTTCAAATAAAAATATTTTCCATCCATGAATATGATTATAATATGAAAAAATAATGTTATTTTTTTGTTTCAACGAATATAAATTATCATTTTCATATAATTTTGATTTTATATAAAAATTATATTAAGAAATATTTTCAATGTATTCATGTTTGAATCACATTTTACTATTTACAAAAGTGTAAAGAGAATGTTCTCATTTGAAATATATGGAAATAATGAATTCTATCACCTAAACAACCATTAATTAAATTGAATATTCAATCATATGAATCCATTATTTTTTAAAAATAAATAAATATTCTTAGTATTCTATATATTTTCATCTAAAATACAATTAATAGAAAATGAAATTTTCATAATGCTTACAAAAAAAGGAGAAAATGTTGTTTTAACAACATTTATTTTTTTCAGCATCATTTTAAGATTATTATACAATATTATGTGAAAAATATAATGATACCATACACCTTATTTTTCAAGATGGATTACGATCTTTTTGTTCTCTTTGTTTATTAGGAAAAAATATTGATATTCCAGATGTAACATTTGAAATTGGGATATTTTTCAAGATTGTATATTATACAGATTATTCAGTCAATTTTTTTTATGAATTAATTAATATTAGTAAGTGTTGGAATGTGAATGTTGTATCTATTTGACATATTTATAGGACTCATGAGATAAACGACCATATTTATATTTTCTATGTCTTCTTTATTATTTGTGATATTTTAGAACATGGCTTTAGTGGTGATGTAATGATGCACACATAAAAATCAATGAAGGTAATTTTATAACGTGTGGAATGGAAATTATATAATTATAATGCTAGTTATTTTTAACCATATGACTAGTTTTTATTCATGGTTATCCATGTATATATTACCCTTTTATGATATTATTTATGAAAAATATTTGATTACTGTTTACCAATCGATATCAATCATTATTAGTTCTATTAATGATAGATGTAATTTTATCGTTTCCCTTTATGAATGTATGTGTCAGACCTTTATTATGTTTTATATTCAACATATTCCCAAAAATTGATAATTAATAGATTTATAGGATATAATGTTTTAATTAATAATGTTCTTAGTGGAATTTTATGTTTTATTTCATGTTTTCAATTGTAATGTTGAAATCATATATGCATATAGAATCCAAATACTAATATACTATTAGATGTTTTCAGATGATATCACATATATAGTATTCCCATGTATGTAGATGCATAATGGATAAAGGTTTTTATAATTATGATTTACTAGTTGGTATTAGGGAATGTTTTCTATTCATATCACGAACATGATTTAAGAAAAATTATATTATAGAACATAATCATATGATATATTGCAAGATAATGTAAAGACCCGGAAATTTCAAGGATTTTTTTTATAAATACCTTGGAATTTTATGAGTATGCGGTTTCTGAAGACACCTGATTTTGAGGCCCAATGTGCCTGTAACCAATTTTTGATGTTTTGTTCGGGTACGTTCAGTAAATGTATGTGTAGGTTATTATTATCATTTGAACCAGTCCTCGAAATTGAAATCCGAGGACACTGATGAAATCATAGGTCCAGTATTCTCTTAAGGGGGCCATTAACACAATTGCGTTTTATGCGGGTTTTAATTTATAATTTAGGGAATTTTATTAAACTAAATAAAATTTGTGACTTATATAAATTTTATTTTTTTGGTGGTTTATATATCCAAAGGGTGGTTGGTGGTGGATCCCACACCCACATAACCTCCTATAGGAGGATAACATGTGGTGGGGCCCACACGAGCACATAACCCCATTTAACCCACCTTGATCATTGGAGCTTCCATTTAATGTGCCAAGTCCCCATTAATTCCCCTCTTTAGTTGTGACACTCCACCTTCCTCCCATTAAGATTTCCAAAAAAAATTAATTAATTAAATGGGATTCTCCAATTAATTAATAATAGTGTTTGAATTTTTTAATTGGTGTGTGAATAAAATAATAGAATTAGCTATTATTTTTGAAGGCCTTGGTTGTGTTGGGGAAAATGTGGGAAATATCGAGAGAATTAGAAAAGAAAAGTGTTTTTCTACAGATGAAGAACACCACTGTCAAAGAACGTTATACTCTCTTGGCAAAGAACACTCCATGATTTCTCCTATCTCTTTCTTCCTCCATGTCAAGGGAGAAGACACCGCACACAAGAGTCGTCACCTACGACAACAACTCCTACACCAACATTTGCGGGAAAACACCATTCTTCCATGACTCCCGACTACTGCGACCCTAATCTTCGTAGGATTGACGATGTGAAACATCAATTTCTAGGAAATTGGTTATTGTATAAATTTATATATATGATTTATACCCTCAAATGTGGGATTTTATTTGTTGAATAGTTTTTTTGAGCTTCTAATGCGGTCGGTAAGGGCTAACGAACAAGTATGGACCCACCACCAATATTTTCATGATGCGTGGAATATTTGGAGATAGATGAATGGAGAGGAGACATTGTTTCGAGGCCTTTCTAGTGTATAGCGGGACCCAATAAGGCCGTAGCCGCAGACGAGAGCTAAAATGGACCACTGAAATGACTCTAGTGGCCCGCGGAAGGTCGTGGCGGCGTGGGTCGCCGACGCGGTTGCCGGCATCAGCCGACCTCTTGGAGGTGGCGGTTACTGTGGATGCAGTGGGTGCGAAATGAGCTGGCGGCTAGGGTTTAGATGTTGGAGGCGATTTTTGGGGTTGGAGCACGAGAAAATTGGAGATGAAGAATTTTATTGGAGAGAGAGAGATTTGGGAAATAAAATAAAGAAAAAAAGGATAAGGGAGAGGTGATTGATTCTTGCATGCAAGGGGAAAATGGAAGATGTATTGATTGTTTATTTGGAGTTAACAAATGATGTACAAAATAAATGATTAATAATAACAATAAAATATTGTTATTATTACTTTTGTTGGTAAAATGCTTTTTCGCCCGCAACTCCTTCGTTCAACCTCTGTTTCATGAACCATCTGCGGTAGTGCGACCCAGATTCCGAGATGGACATTCCAAGTCCAATATTAGATGTATTTTTCAGGTTTTCATATCGGGTACCCGAAGTGCTCGAAAAAACAGTAGATATAGTTTTATTATTAAATCTCCTAACAACCATAACTCGTGCATGTGATGCCCGATTAACTGGCCGTCAGAGGCGACATGACCATGTCTTTAAGACGGTGGATTCAAGTCTAATGTTTGATACTAAATTGTGGTTTGTGGCTCGGGTCCACGAAACACACAATGATGAAAATATTATTTTTATTATGGGATCTTGTATCTAACATATCTCCTACGTACGGTGTCTGAATGACGAACCGTCTACGACATTGCAACCCTGAAATTACGATGGATATTTCAAGACCCATTATGGATATTTATGTTGAGGTCGATAAGTGGACCCCACGAGGCCTGGTTCACACGTGTTTCGGTGAAATGAAACTTTTCCACTGGCTATATGTTTTGAAAAAATTGATATTCCATCTCATGTCCCTTTCTATGTAGATCACAACGGTGTGACCGGTTTGGTTAACTGGTGTCATTTGAAGTACGACCGAGTTGGTTCAAACCTAAAACCAGCCAGACCCTTGGAGCAGAAACACTTATAACATGAGGACCGTATGTCCGATTGATTTTTCATAGACTATGTTGGATTTTTATTGATGATACGGTTCATTTGGCATTCTATACAAAGGATTCAGATGTGGTATGAGCATGGCCGGGTTGGATTGTACCCAAAATCCAACCGGGCCCCTATAACGATAATGCTAATAACTAACAGATCAGGCATCCGAATGATGTTTCGTTTGTTGCGTTGAGACCCCGATGACAAGGCGGTCCCATGAGATTCTTTGACATGTGATTACGTGACAATTGGAAGTATAGACCAATAGATCGTCGAGCGGATCCTATCGGAGACGAGCGTAGGGAGTACGCTGACCTTGTAGTTGGCTGAGACCTGATGGCTGTTTGTCCGATTCGATTCGAAGTGACATGAATAGCCCATTGGGGAGCGCTACTATGTTTGGGTGACTGACCCATGGCAGAGGAGCACTACTGTGTTGGGGCAGCAGACTTGCGGTACTCGATAGGAGGAGAACCTCTGTATGCTATTTGGAGGTGCACTACTTTGTTGGGGCGGAATACCCATGGCAGGAAGCACAACTGTGTTGTGGCGACAGACCAGTGGTAATCGATAGGAGGAGTACCTCAGCAGTCTAAGGTTAGTGAGTAGCTTCTCAGAGTCATGACAAGGCTACTGTACTCTATAGAGGAGGAGTTCCCTAGAAATTGTGGTTTCGATAATAAAAATCACGGTTTGAGCTGAGTCAATGAACGTAGTTTTATTATCATGATTGAGATGGGTTACTTGATAACTTAGGTATATGTATGGGCATATACATAAGTAAAGGTTATCTGTTGAGATATTTCTTTGTGGGTTATCTTTGTTGGATTTAGTGAGACCATGGGGGTCTCCGGGTCCCTACTAAGTATCGTTATACTCAACCCTGCACGGGCTATGCCTGCACCTCATTGTGTTGGATGCAGATGACAGACAATGTTGACCGAGGCAGTGTGTATGAGGACTGGACAATACCTAGATGTGGACACTCAACGTGACGACACACATAGAGGACCGATAGATGTGGAGTGCTGAGGAGGACATATGTACCTCCCCTTTAGGTAGGAACCCAAATGATGATCTAGGAGCTGCTTCACCATTCAGTTGTTTGTCTTTTCCGCTGTAATTTATTTTAGTTTTTGTTGTACCTTTCTGTTGGGATTGTATTTTCGGCCCCTTTTTACTTTCATCACACTTGTTATACTGCTATACTTTGTGTTTTCTTCTGCTTGTTCTCTGGTTGTGTGTGTTTTTACTTTTTATAAATGCGTTGTCTTCCCAGTTCTAGGGAATTACGCCTTTGGTGGTAGCCGCCAGCCCCTGGCCTATGGAAGGAGGGCATGGGGTAGACACGATCTGGGCCCCGGGGGAAGGGTAGTGAAAAATTAGTATTAGAGGAGTCGGTTCTACCGCAGAACATAGGACTCTGATATTTTATTTTCTGTTAAGCGATAGTGTTATGCGTACTGAGTGTGGTTTTCAGTTCAGGGATTCCAATGTCGGTGCGGCAACCAACATATCAATACACCAGGACCCTGGCTTCTGATTTCCGACTTAGTGCACGAAAACACTGATTGCCTTGGGTTTTAATAAGTTTTCTATAACTCAGATCAAACCAGGTCATCTCACCAGGTATAGTCTTTTAACCATGTCACATCTTTTTCTTTCAGGCTGCTTTCACCCAGTCAGTTAATGTGGGTTCCGAGTAGAGAGCATGATGGTAGCCCACCGAGGAGAGAGGACATGGTGTTGGGCCCCATAACAAGAGAGGCACCATCGGTACCATTACCCACTAGGCTACCATTATCACCAACCAAGAAGCATAGGGTGTGCACCGCTTGAGGGCATTGCATGGGTTCCTGCGACAGAGGCCTCCAAGGTTTCTAGGTGAGACAGATTTACAGACGGATGGGTACTGGATGGAGATTATAGCAAGAGTTTTTCACATAGTTGGGACACCAACTGACTTGATGGTGTACCTAGATATTAGTCTATTTCATGGAGAATCTGAGAGGTGGTGGATCCCGATGATCCAGTATTATGATGAGACGACCATCACCTGGGGAAACTTTGTGGCTTTTTTCTGGGTAGAGTTAATACTAGAGAATCTACACTCTATGCGTGCTCAAGAGCTGATGCCCTTGCCGCAGGGTATTGCATCAGTAGCCGAGTCATCCGTAGCCTGTATACAGATGCCACATGGGAACAATCAGGTTAGAACTACAGGAGTACAACCTCAGGTTGTGACAACGGGGGTGCGGGGAAGTTGACGCCAAGGAAGACCTGAACAGAGAGGGGTCTGTTATTCCTGCAGGGAATGGGGTCACAAAACGCGTGACTTTCTGACTACCCGCACAGTTGATCAACTTGAGTTAGAGGAGACAACTGAGATAGAAGCAACAAAAGGAGCTTTAGCATCAGCTGAGTGGTGGACAAGGCAGTGGAGCAGGTCCTTCAGCGGATGGTGGTCAGAATCATCAAGCACTACTACTCCCACCCCGAGGTGGATCACCTCGATATACAAAAGTAGATAGTCATGAGTGGGACTAGTTCCAAGCCTAGAGGCCTTCATTTATTATATCTCTAGCTTTTTTAATATCATTTTAATGGTTGCTTTGTGTCTTTGTACTTCGATCTGTAGTAATAAAAGACACTTGTCCTTTTGACATTTTGCTTACTTACTCATTGTGTGGTTAATACAAAGAAGATCCGGTTAAAACCATTGACTTGACCCTCACTTTCGAGATTCCAACTAGAGGAGACCTAGGGACACACTGATGCCGACAGTGTGACTCGACCCTTGGAGGAGAGAGTAACGGTTCGATCTCTTGGCAGTATCATTGAGGCCTTAAAACGCCATCCATGGAATGAATTAGTATTGTTCATGTCAGGATGGATTGTATTAGGAAATGGGCGTGGTTCATCTACGGGATGAGATCAGATTTCTCTTTTCGGGAAAGGAGAAATCTTAGTAGATCTTATAGATTTTGGGAGAATAAGGGTGATTGTTGACCGACTTACCAAGTCAGCGAACTTTATACCAATCAGTGATGGTACGAGCTACAACAGAGAAGGTGCAGATCTTCAAAGAGTGGATGATGACTTCAAAGAGTAGGCATAAATCCTATGCAGATAGAAGACGAAGACCACTGGTGTTTGAGGATGGCGATCACGTCTTTATATGGGTCTCACCTCAACGAGGTCTACGGAGATCTGGCCAGGCCAGAAATTTATCTCTTATGTTTATCAGACCATTTAAGGTCCTCATCAGGGTAGGATAGGAGGCTTATAGCTTGGCCTTTCCACCACAGTTGCCCCGGGTGCATAATGTCTTCCACGTATCTCAGTTTAGAAGATACGTTCACAAATCATCCCACATCGTCGATCACGGGGAGCCAGAAATCGATGATGGGGTGACATTTATGGAGGATCAATTAGATATTGAGGATCGACAGGAGAGGGTCCTACAAGGATGGTCGATTCCTCTGGTGCGCTTTTTCTGGCAGCACGAGAACCTCCGGGAGAGAACATTGGGGCGGGAGGCTCAGATGAATGCTGAGTACTTCTTTTATTTTCCCTAGTGTGTGTTGAAGCTTTACGAGGATGTAAAGACCTGAGGTGGGAGTAATGCAAAGACCAGCAAATTTCAAGGGAATTTTTTTTCATAAATACATTTGGATTTTACGAGTCCTCGGTTTCTGATGGTACCTAATTCGGAGGCCCAATGTGCCCAGAATCAATTTGTAATGTTTTGTTCGGATTTGTTCAGTAAATGTACGTAAGATTTTTTCAATATTTTGAATCAGTGCTCAGAATTGGAATATGAGGACACCAATGAACTCACAGTGCCGATATTCACTTAAGGGGACCTTTACCGCAGTTGCATTTTATGCGAGTTGAAAATTATAATTTGGGAAATTATATTAAACAATATAAAATTTATGTCTTATATAAATTTTATTTTTTTCATGGTTTATATCTCCAAAGGGTGGTTGGTGGTGGATCCCACACCCACATAACCACCCATGGGAGGATAAAATGTGTTGGGGACCACAAGAGCACCTAACCCCCCTTTAACCCCCTTGAACCATTGAGATTACATTAAATGTGCAAACACCCCATTAATTCCCCTCTTTAGTTGTGACACTCCACCTTCCTCCCATTATGATTTCCAGCACATTTTAATTAATTAAATGGGATTATCTATTTAATTAATTAAAAATTTTAAAATATTTTAATTGGTGTGTGAATAAAATAATAGCATTAGATATTATTTTGGGAGGTATTGGTTGTGTTGAGTAAAACATGGGAATGCTTTGGGGACTTAGAAAAGAAAAGTGTTCTTATCCCGATGAAGAACACATCCATCAAAGAGCGGCATACTCACTTCATGAAGAATGCTCCATGATTTCTCTTATCCCCTTCTTCCTCCGTGTCAATGGAGGAGACACCGCTCACAAGAGGCGTCACCTACGCCAACAAATCCTACACCAAAGTTGGCCGGAAAACACCATTCATCCGTGATTCTCAACTACCACGACGCTCGTCTTCCATAGCTAGACAATGTGCGAAGTCAATTTCGAGGTAGGTCATATTGTATGATTTCATATATGTGATTTATACCCTCGAACATGGGCATTTATTTGTTTAATAGTTGTTTGAGACTCTAACGTGGTGGGTACGGGCTAAAGAACAAGTATGAACCCCCCCCCCCCCGCCAACTTGTTCGTGATGCATGGAATGTTTGGAAAAGGATGAATGGAAGGAAATTTTTTTTAGTCCTTCATAGTGTAGTGTGGGACCTGAGGAGGCCATAGGCACAGACAGGAGCTAAAACGGACTACTGAAATGACTCTGGTGGCCCGCAGAAGGTTGCGCCAGTGCGGCGGCTAGCATCGGCTGGATCCCGGAGACGACGACGGTTCCTCTGGATGTAGCGGTTGAGAAATGAGCTGGCTGCTAGGGTTTACATGTTGGAGGCACTGTTTTGGGGTTGGAGCGTGAGAAAATTGGAGATGAATTATTAGATTGGAGAGAGTGAGATTTGGGAAATAAAATAAGGAGAAAAAAGGGATAAGGGAGAGGTGATTGATTTCGGAACACAAGGGGGAAATAGAACGTGTTTTTATTGGTTTTTTTGGAGTTATGGAAATATATAAATAAATAATCAATTAATAATTATAAAAATATATTTTTATTATTACTTTTATTGATAAAACACTTTTTCACCAGCAACTCTTTCGTACAACCTCGGTTTCACGAACCATCTGTGGTAGTACAACCCAGATTCCGAGACAGACATTCCGAGTCCAATATTGAATGTATTTTTTGGGTTTTCGGATCGGGTACCCGAAGCGCTCAGAAAAATAATAGATTTGGTATTATTTTTAAATATCTAACCCAACATAACTCCTGCATGCGACGTCCGATTAACTGGCTGTCAGCGGCGACATGACCCTGTCTTTAAGACAGTCGATTCAAGTCTAATGTTCGATACTAAATTCTGGTTCGTGTCTTGGGTCTATGAAACAACCAATGATAATAAAAATATTATTAGTATGGGATCGTGTATCCAACATGTCTCCCTCATACAGTTTCAGAATGATGAACTGTATGCGACATTGCGACCTTGAAATTAAGACTTATTTTTGAAGACCAATTATGGATATTTAATTCGAGGTCAAGGATTGGGCCCCACTGGGCCCGGTTCGCACGTGTTGCTGTGAAATTCAACATTTTCACCAGCTATATTTTTTAGAAAAATATGTAGTCCATCTCAAGTTCCATTCCATATGGATCGCAACAGTGTGACTGTTTTGGTTAATTGGTGTCGTTTGAAGTATGACCGGGTTGGTTCAAACCCAAAACCAACCAGGACCTCATAGAGGAAACACTTATAACTTGAGGACCAGATGTCCGATTGATGTGCCATCAACTACATTTGATTCCTCTTAATGAGTAGGTTCTTTTGCAATACTCTACACAAAATTCTTATGTGTTTTGAGATTGGCCAAGTTGGATTATACCTGAAATCCAACTGGGCCCCTCGAATGGTAATTATAATAACTCACAGACCGGGCATCTGAATGATGTTCCGTCTATTGCATTGAGACCCCGATGAGAAGGCGGTTCCATGATATACTTACACGTGAGATTATGGGACACTTGGAAGTATCGACTAGTAGCCTGTGGAGTGGATCCTCCGGATGATGAGCGTACAGAGTACAGAGACCTTGTAGCTAGCTTAGACCTGATGACTGCTTGTCTAATTTGACCCTGAGTGACTTTTCAAGACCAGTGGGAAGCGCTACTGTGTTGGGGTGACAGACCCATGGTGGAGGAGCGCTACTGTGTTGGGGAGGAAGACCAACGGTACTCGACAGGAGGAGTACCTCTGGAGGATATTAGGGGGTGCATTACTATGTCGGGGCGGCATACCCATGGTGGGAAGCTATACTGTATTGGGGCGACAAACAAGCAGTACTCGTTAGGAGGAGTACCACATCATTATAATGTCAGTGAGTAGCACCTCGGAGTCACGACAGGGCCACTATACTCGACAGAGGATGAGTTCTCCAGCAGTTGTAGTTTCAATAATAAAAATACTAGTTTGAGTTGAATCAATGACCTTTGTGTTATCTTCATGATTGAGATGGGTTACTTGACAACTTAGGTATATTTATTGGAATATACCTATGTAAAGGTTTTCTGTTGAAATATTTATACTTGGATTATCCTTGTTTGATTTAGCGAGACCTTGCAGGTCTCGTGGTCCCTACTGAGTATTGTTATACTCTCCCCTGAATGGGTTATACCCGCATCGCGTTGTGTTGGATGCAGATGATGGACAAAGCTAACCGGGGAAGAGTGTACGAGGACTAGATGGACCCAGAGGTGGACACTCGGCATGACGACACACAGATCAGACTGATAGACGCAGATTGTTGAAGAGGATATATGTACCTACCCTTCAGATTGGAACCTGGAGGACAATCCATGAGCTGCTTCACCATTCAGCTGTTTGTCTTTTCAGTTGTACTTTCCTTCAATTGTAGATGTACCTTTCTGTTGGGCATGTATTTCAACCCTTTTATACATTCTTCACACTTGTTATACTTCTATACATTGTGTCTTATTCCTCTTGTTCTCTGGTTGTGTGTGTGTTTACTTTTTATAAAGGCATTTCTTTCCTACTTCAACGGAATTACGCATTTGGTGCTATTCTCCAACCATTGGCATATGGAAGGTGGGCTTGTGGTACTCATGATGCGTGCCCTGGGGGACGGGTCATGACAGATAAGTCTATGAATAGTATAACATCATGATAGGTTTTAAGGTAGAATGTGTGACTTAACCGAAATTACTTCATTGTTTGGATACTAGAATGTGAATGTAGTTATTGAAGAAATTCACCTTTTTGAAAAACCCTAAAAATGTTATTTTTGTGACAACTAAATAATTAATCGGATCATGATGAGTGTTTCAACGGCTGTACACCGAGATATAAATAGTTATGTAATATATTTTTGTTTATTTATATATTATATAAAAATAAAAATAAATTATTTGAAAATATTTTAGAGCATTAAATATTTTTAAATCAATATTGAACATAATATTTTTATATTTTTATGTAAAAAAATTTTCATTATCTTTGGTATTGGAAAAAACATGATTTATAAACTAAGATACATAATATAATTGTAGATACATTTGTATTCCCTTATTTAAAAATACAAAATATAAGGAATATAATTTTTTTTGTCACCCATAATCAATGTTGGGATTTCCCTCATAATATTGTAATCGTGGCTCCAGTTGGAGATGAGTAAATAAAGACTATATTTGGACAAATGAATTCTGTTAGGATAAATAACAATCCATGTATGGAAGTTACTTTTACATAACAACATGATTCCATAAAGACAATTTTTTTAATGTTGGTGAAGCCACCACAATTTTCTTGAAATAAAAATCTATTGATAGATGAATAGTGTATGTATTCCATGTAAAATTTATTTACAGATATAAGAAATAATTAATTGGACATGTTTTTTTAGAATTGAATTTTTTTAAGAATGTTTTAGATAAATTATCTTCATTTATCCTTATAAGTAATAGGATGAGATAGATAGAACGAAATTGAAACATTATAATTATATGATCACTAATAATATTTTCCTCCTAGAAAATGGGCAGATAATAATTGTAAATTCATCAATCTAGGTTATAATTAAGAGGAATTTGTTAACGAGAATAAATAAATATTTAAAATAATACCAAATAATGATATAGAATATTTATTCCATCTATTACGTAATACTTACTAAATATTTTATGTGATTTTATAAAGACTCTGATAAGACTAATTCACTCATATTTTATCATCATATGATGACATGGTTTGATGTTTCTGTAGGATAGAGGAATAATTATATAACCCAAATATTTACAAATTATATTATGAGAATATGGGTTCGAACGAAAACTAATTAAAAAAATGAAAACCATGAAAATAAGGGAAGGATTGGGAATTTAACATCTATTAATTGTTGATTAAACCCCCAGATATATTCATTAAGGGAATGCGAGTTTTCATCATTTATGGAGTGAAATTCCATTGGGCCTGGGAATGAAAATATAATAAAGAATCCTCCAATATCCAATGTTTCAACTTTCAAATTATATATATATATATTAATTAATTATATAATAATCAAGGTAATTTTAATAAAAAATAATAATAATGAAATTCCATTGTTATGTAATTATGTTAATGGAAAATTTTCTCCCTTATGAAGTGTAGGAAGGTACATTGAACATATCCTCAAATTTTTCAATAGCATTATTTAATTCTGAATCTTTATAGTTTATTATATCTTCTATAGTTCCAAATAAAATTAGATATCTCCCTTCAAATATAAATAGTGAGTTTACAATCAATGATCCTAGTAGAATGCTTATTTTAATAGGAATATATCTTTTCATTCCCATTATGACATATATGCATAGCTTATATGTAAACATCATTATTATACAATTGTTTGTCTTGGATATTATCATAATTTTTTGGGAATAATTAGTTTTTAGGATTTAAAAATATTTTTATGATGCAAAAATTAATTTATTCTAAAATTTAATTATTATAATATTATGGTTATATTATTGAATCATTACATTTGGTTTTAAATTCAGGTTTTGAGAATTAATGTATTAATACATTAAAAGAATAATTATTCATATTATATAATATCATTAATTATAATTGTATTTTATAAAAATTTAAATAATTTTACAATATTTAATTGATTTTATGATATATTAATATTTTTTGGGGTAATTCACCCAAAATTTATATTTTTTCATCATAAAAATAAAATATGAAAATCAATTATACTATTCATTAGAAAGGATAAAAGTATTAAAAGATTTAAGGAATTATGAAATAATTTTTCTTCATGTTCCTCATCACGACAATATAAAATCCATAAAATACTTTAGTGGGATCCATAAATATAAATTTTATCTTATTAAAAGTATTTATAAATAATTAATAGGCATAGTTTCCCTTAATAATTAATGGTTTTATGGACATTAACTTTGTCAAGATCATGTCTTGTATCACAAACTATTTAACAATAGAAAATAGCGTTCCCCACTATGACTATATATTCAATTTATATAAATGATCTTAATATTTGGGAACCTGATTTTTTGTTTTTTGAGGTAATGTTTTTGTTTCTAACTCCACTATTACAAATAAATTTTTAATATTCATTACATGATTTAGGCTTTCAAAAAAAGTATTTTCAAATATTAAACCAAGGATTACTGAGATAAAAATTTGAGGAAAAAATATATTAAGAATTTGTTGTATGTAACACCATACAAAATTACTTTAAAATAATTATAAGATTTATTTCTTTCTTAACATGTATCACCGAGTTTTAAGATAATGTAAATATATTATAAAATTATAATTATTTCGATGTATAAAATAAATAAATTATTCATAAATAGGATGTGTGAATAATAATAAATAAAATAATGTAAATATATAAATTTATTTATATATAGACAATTTTTTATATTTATTAATACTAAATCGGTAGTTAAATTTATGTAAGTTCATTTTATGCTTCAAAAAATGTGTTTTTTATACTATTTTAATTTTTTCAATTTTTGATAAAAATATAATTATTTTAAACTATTTAAATAATTTATTTAGTATATTAGTGATGAAATTATATTGGTAGTTAAGTTATATATTCTATTGAATTTTAATTTTTTTTTGAAAAAAATATTTATTTTTATGGGAATTGTTGAAATATTTATTATTGTAATAATTTCATCATATATTATAAAATAATGACACTAAAAAATTTCATTTTGTTTTATTTTAAATTAATATAAAATAATTATCCATTTTTATAAAATATTTTGTTATATATTAGTCCTTATTAAACTTGATTTTTGTATAAGATTAATTTTTTCCAATATAATTATTTCTTCTAAAAGGTGATTTTCATTGTATTTTATGAATTTATACTAAAATTTATTTTTGAAATATTTGGAAATTGATAAATAAAAATATATTACATGTTTACATAGGTGGTATAATATTTTATAAAAATTTCTATGTTTTCATTATGAATATTAGTTATAGTAAAAATGTGTTTCCGTTGTGAATGAAGAATTTGTAAAACATTGTCAAAATATATTGTAATTGTTTTTAAATCTCTATATCAATTTACATTATCCTATTGGGTGATTTTTTTTGAAAAAAATATATGTTAAATTCGTTAAATAATGGATTCTAAAATATTATATTGATTTTTGGTACCAATTCTCTGCATTTAAGAACACAAATTATAGTTTTTTTCAGATTTAAAACAATTTGTGGGTCAGTGAAATTAATATTATAGTCAGACTGTCACATTTGAATTTTTCTTATTCCAAAAATAAATAAAACATCTATTTAAATTAATTAAAAAAATCCATGTAATATCTCTTCTTATGTGAATTCACACTGAAATAATCTTTTTATTTAAATAATGTAATTTCTTAATAATTATTATTCAGGTGTTTTATTTATTTATATAAAATCAATTTCCCCAAGATATATGTAAATAATATATATTAATGGATTAAAAACTATTAATAACAAATTGAAAAATATTTATGTAAGTACTATTTCATTTTTGAGCACATAATCATTATATCAATATATGAATGTGTTGTTATCAATATTATGTTTAAATTCGGTTAAGTGTGGGTTAATTAAAATATAATGATTCAAATATCTCTAAAAAAATTATAAATGAGATTTTATAAGTTTAGTTTATCCTTTAAAAATTAAATCTATTAATATTTTGTTCTTTGGTTAAAATTTACTTAATTTTGACATATATTATATTAATAAAATTTAACAAATTACATTTGTTCCAATAACATCGCTTATGAGAGGGATCCTCGATCCCTCCATTAGTGAATTTTTTTAAACATTATATCATATAATATCTATTCCATATCACATTCCGTGAATATATTTTTTTATTATTTAGCTTCTATAATTCACTTATGAGCATCCAACTATAGATTATTTTGTAATCGAATGTCAGTCTCCCGATGAACAGGTAACAACGATTTCCCACTATTTAGAAGTTTATTTTTTTACATTGACATTCATTAAATATACATATAAATCATAACATTGTTACTTTTATATCAAATATATATATATATATATATATATTTCTAATAGAACCATATTCTTCCTCTATTCCCTTAAATGTTAAATGAACGTATTTCTTGTGCGTACATGAGGACTACCACATAGTCATAGATATGTAATTCATTTTCCATAAAGACAACTCTTTATTAGTAGTTATAATTAATTAAGTAAATACATGTGAAATTTATGATGTAATAATTATTTTTTAGTGATTAAATATTAATTAATTTCTTTTAATTTTTATCATTATAAATAGTAATTATTGATCATACAAATTTCTGGACAATAGTCTTGAAGACTATGAACATTCATTTTAAATGTCCATGGTTTTTTTTTAAAATCCTATGATAATTTATAATAAATATATATATTACATATGAAATTTAAAAAATTACTTAAATTTTAAAATGAAATTATGACATTATATGTTCCTAATAATTCAATAGTTAAAACTCTCAATTGATTATCTCGGTTTCACAACTTATATGAGTGATGTTATAATATTTATTTCTTCAATGATTAATGAATTTTGAATAATAGTGATATAATGTATAAATATCACCTAAATTACATTAATACCAATCATGAAATTTAAAATCAATGAATAATATTGAAGGAATTTTACTTCTAACAAAATTATATAATAGAAATGAAGGACTTATGTCCCCAAATGACAACTGTGAATAGATAAATTTTCATAAAAATGCGCTCAAATGTAATAAATGGATCATATATGGTTTTATAAATATTTATATGGTTCATTTATAAAATTAAAATAAATATAAATTTATTATAATTAATTTATGATAACAATCTTGGTTAGTCACACTTAATGTGAGGGATTTCCCATTAGAATTTTCATTAACCGAGATTTATGTTTTTTCCCACATTTTTTTTCTGGTGTATAAAACTCATTATGTGATGACTATATAATTTTTTTTATTAAAAATATGTTTTTTACAAATAGATTTCATATTATATTCTTCAACTCCATTTTGAATTTTTTTACTAAATATGAAATGTATATTTTAATTAAAACATTTTGTTAATGTTTTCTTATCATAATAATTATCATCATTTTAAATGTTCATAAAATGTTTCATACATTTTTTATATATTTAGAATATCCATATAGTATATTTTAAAAAACTTTTTTACAATCATTTAAAATGATTAAAAGGTATACATTATAATATATATTAAATTAATGTGACTTTTGAATTTTTAGAAAAATTCTAAAAATAATGTTTCTTTTCACTTATAATGAAATAACCTAATTATGTACTATAATAATTGTTATTTTATTTTATGATTCCATTATAGTTTAATTGGTTAAATTAAATGAAATAATGTTTCTCAATATTTACAATAATTTATTAATATCTTTTACATGAATCAATATTTTTATATTTTCTTCAATAAAAAGATGAAATGTTATTTTAAAGGTATTTTTATCTTTAAGAACATAATTTAAGGACTCTTAATATTTTCTACAGTTATAATCTACTTATACCATCTATGTTTTTTATTTTATGGTCTTTTGATAAAGTTGTTATATTTATTAATTGGATGGAAATACTAAGATTCAGTATGCCATTTTTAAAATATTTATATTTTTATAGTATATGTATTGTACTAATTTTTCAATAAATTTATATTATGAATTTAATATACCTTTTACGTGATGGGTGGGGACATTATATCTCTTCGGGGTATAATGATAAAAAATGGACATTGGTTCTTAGTTTATGTCTACCAATTATTTCTAATATCCCATCATAAGGCCTTGACAACATGATCATGATATATTTGTAAAAGATCATGATGGTAAGATAATTATTATGTCATATGAAATATATACATATAAAATTTTGTTATTCTTATCCATCTTATTATTTACATTACATTCTAATAGATAGATATAGGCCCATATTTCTTCATTTGTAATATGAGAAATTTTACTATTTTTAATCTATGAAAATTAATTTAATTTCTTTTTTATTTTTTAATAGCATATATTTTTTGTATTCCCTTTATAAAAATATGATATCACCCATTATTATTATTTTCATTCCACAAGCTACAAATAATGGATATTTGATTGTTATCAATTATAATTGATGAAATAAAAATGTTATCAGTATAATTTAATGTTGTATTTATTATTTTAAAATGTAATGTGAGAATCATGTAACCATTCACCCCCTAAGACTGATAAAATGCCAAATAAGAAGAAATTAATTATCATTTTATTTTTGAAATATATATTAAAAGAACAAAGGTATAATGACTATTGGAACATGGGTGTTGCAATATTAGTGGACCCCACAAGGAATGAATATTTATACAATAGGACTTGACTAATCTCATGACTGAAATACTCAGTTTTCTATGATTATATATATACTATTTTCATAATGTGATTAATTTATCTCAGATATGAAGTCCACATAATATTTTTATATAATGGGGATATGTTATTTTTAGTAGGTGAATACAAATAAAATTTTAATGAACCAATTATTTGGTTTGTCAGTAATTATGTTCAGATACTACAGTATACTAGACATGGGTTATTTATTTTATAGTTATTAATCAAATAATTAAATGGTATTTTTTCTCTATTAAAATGATATGGTAGTAGCTTATAATTCATTATAGTTTATGTTTCATTATAAAAATTACTCAACTGATGATTTATAACTGGTATCTATAATTTATTTCATGAATATATGGATATGTTATTTTAATGTTGATAGGTATGAAATATATAAAAACAATTATTATTTATATATTTACATAAAAATGAGTAGAATATGTGAAAATTTATATGTTTTGAATAGAACTAATATTGTGAATTCTTAAAAAATTACAGTATTGTGATGATGATCATAATATTTGATGTTCAATGTTGTAAGGACCATAATATTTTTTAAAAAATGTGGATTGAAAATGATCTAGTACATTTTGATTTATAGAAGATGAAACATCATATAACACCGAAAGGAGGAAGATCCAATATTTCATAGAAAAATGACCAATCATTTATTCATGTAAATATTATAAAGGCAGAAATGGGAGATATGAGGATTCAAGAGAAATGATGGAATTATCCTAATTATAGTAGTGATCATAGTTGAATAATAATGAGAAGAAATATAGTATATTTCATATTAGTATCAAATTTTATGATTGTGCTATAAATGATACATACTTATTAACACACACTATTCATCATAGAAGTACAAGAAGATGTATTGTGATATTAAAGGTTATTTGTGATGGGTTTAAATGAATACAAATATTAAGGTGTATCTATCATAGTACAGGTATGTCATCATATGAAGAAAGAGAGATATAATTCAAATATTTTTTCAAAAACAGTACCCAGGTCTGAGTGAAGATGCGAAATAATTGAAATGGATATCATATTTTGAATCCACAAGAAAAATAATGTTAAAAATTCTATTTGGATTATATATTATTACCTTTTTAAATTTACAAATGCTATTTCAATCAAAGAATATTTCTCTCTTGATCATCTCAAAAATTATATAATAAGTATGTTTAAAGGATACACGATTTACCGCTCTCAATTTTTTTTGATCAAAATATTATGTTTACCTCTATACACAATATAAATCATCAACCAAAATTGAATATGGATTTTCGAATTAGAACTATGTATCCTCTTCAGATATATGTTCATTATAAGGGATTATTCAAACCCTATAAGGTATAATGAGAGATTGATCTATGTATTTTAAATTATTATTGGATCAATAAATATATATGGAAAAAAAATTATACAATAAAAAAAATGAATAAAAAACAAAGATGTATCATTAAGTAACCAACTTTGGAACATAGTATATATTTCCAACCTGATGGGAATAAATTTTGGAATGAATATGTCTATGATTATATCTAGATGTGGAAATTAGAGAGATGTATTTAAAATTTATAAATAATAATGGAATATTAGAGTTTATAAAAATTTTATGAGAAAAATGTTTAGAGAGATATAAATATTATTTTAGGGGACAAATTATTCCTTCAATTATATCCATGAACAAATGTGATCATATTTGGATGGAAAGAATGATATTCAGTTAGTGTATCATTCCTTATAAAATTCATTTATCATTTGGACAGTTTTTCCATATTTAGAGATTCCATTTATGTTATCTAAATTTCATGACATGTTTAATGATTATATTTTGGAATGTATATACTAGATCCATCACATGTGTTGAATTTATAGGTTTTCCACTAAAGCATTATCATTATTAAGATGGGCTATTAATTGGATGGTTTTATCAAAGAGATAATGTGAGAAATGAAAAGATTATGTACCCATTTATGATCTATAGAAGGAATAAAAATATTTATAATGCTTCATAGTAGTCTAATGTCTTGATGTGGAATTGTAATAAACTGTTGTTTTCATGATATTGACATAATATCATAGGGAAAATTATATTTGGGGTTGTAGAATGTTGCAATGAATGAATTTACAATATATTTCTCCTTAATAAATGAACATGCTCAATTCCACATAAGGTATTAAAAAATCATCATTATAAGAATAAATATTAAAATTTTAAAATGAATAACATTTTATGTCATTTAAATTGAATATTTGTTTAAAATAAGTTCTCATTATTTTTGGAAATAATGTTGTTCTTATACAACTATTTTGAAGTATTAAAATTGTGAATAATATTTTTTTCTTATATGTTAAATTTGAATATAAATTTATATTAAAAAAAATAATTCACTAAAATAATATATATTCATTAATAATCCTTTGGATAGAAATTTATATATACATTTAAAAGTAAACATAGATGGCATTCATAAAAAAGATTATTTTGTTCTTAAAATGTTTTTCATTCTTATTAAATAAAATTGATAAGAATTTTTTAATTTATAGGGTGAATTTAAAGTAAATATATTCACTAAAATAGTTTATAATTTATTTAAAAGTTTATACATTTCATAAAACTGGAATAAATTAGCATTATCTTTTGATTGTTGTTTTTTATAAAAATATTTCTTATTTTATTTTTCACACTTGTTTAAAAATAAAAATATTACAATAACAAGAACATAATTTAATAATGTGGTATAATATTTGAAATAATTCAGTACTAATTTTGTTAAAATTTAATGTTCTTTTATAGTCACTATAAATTGTTTCCCTGGTTAAATTTTGCAAAAATGGTAAATGTTAAAAGATTTGTCAAGGGGGGAAATAAAGAGATATATGTTAAAATACCCTAAAATATTATAATTGAATTGGTTAAATGTATTTTTAGTAACCCTTATAATATTAATTTCTTACTGAATCCACTTTCACTAGAATGTGTCTTTTTTATATTAGAATGTATTATGTATTTAAATTTTTTTCAATCCAACTAGTTATAAAAGGTAACCTTCTATATTCCATTATTCAAAAAATATTCAATAATATATTATGATACACTATAAAAAATATATTCCTTACAACTATATCCATTTTAAAAAGCTTATGGTCTCCCTAAAAGACCATCCATTAAAAGTTTACGGGGTAATCAGAGACATTCTTCTAAAAGTAGATTTAATTTTATTTACCAATATATAATAAGATTCATTATTCCTTTATCTCAAAAAAATATTCTATAACAATACCCAAATAATAAAATCATAATAATTATTATAATTAAATAATATTTTGTTAATGGAATAAATATCATTTATCTCTTCCAACATTTTAGACATGATTACATTTTTAATGTGTAAATATTGATTTCCTCCTCCAAGAAGTTGTGTGCTTTATTTCAAATGTCTTCCTAACATGGAAGGATATGTAAGTAGATTTAATCCATATATATGATATTTATGATACAATTATGAAAATTTAACGCTATATAATCTTTTAACTAATTTATTTTAATATTTTCTAAAATGGAATCATTACCTGTATATACTTACAGAATTACTTCTTCACAAAATTATGAAACAAAATTTTCATCACCACCATATATGAATAGTTTTAAATGTGTGTATAATAAATAAAAACTATAATAACATAATTATTTTTTATTTATTGATGATTAAAAAATAAAAATTTGAATGGACTGAAACCGCCCAATTGAAACATGCATGGAAAATAAAATCATTTTTCACCTTAAAGTTAATTTTAATGAAGAATCAACAAAAAATTCGCAATTGAAAATTAAAAAAGTATTATATATTTTAATATAACCATTACTATTATTGTTTTATATATTTATAATAAATAAAATATCTATATACGAATTTTATATCACATACAATGAAAATTAAGACCCAATGTAAGGATTTATTTTGCAATATCATTTTCAATTATGATTATTTATGAATGAATATAAATGGGGACAAACTATATTATATTTATACCCCATACCCCCTTTATTTTATTCTTGACATATAATATTTCGTGGTTTCAACTTCCCCATTCATTCTCCTTAATTTTATACTTAAAATTATCAAAGGAATGTTTGATGAAACCTTTACCATTGTTTCCCTTTAGTTTGGAAACATTTTCTTCCATGTCTATTGGTTTTAATAGTTTTTGAGGAAATAACTTTTCGATGACCCAATGATTATCAATTAATATTTTAATATGTATCTTAGTTTATTCCCAATGGAATAAAATTTCTATTTAGCAATGTTAAAAAAAATAATCTATTTTAGAATTGTGAATTTAATTTTATAATATTCCCATTTATGTATTGATAAGATTATAAAAAAAATCATGAACGTTATTTTATACTGATAAATAATTTCAATCATTATTTTGAATAATATTATTTTTTTATATTAATGAAATTTATATCAAAATATTTATAAAAACAAAAGGATATTTTTGTCATGTTTTTAGAAAAATATACAAATTTTAATTTAATGGTAGTATTTTTCTACATGATCATTTATTGATAATTTTTATACCTATAATGGGATATGATATAATGATAGAATCTATTTTCAATCTCTATATGTATTAGTATTATATGATGAAAAAAAGTTATTCAAATCATTTTTTCTATTATATATGATATTGTTGAATAATTAATGTTTCTAATATCTTGTATAATCAGTGTGTGTTATTTTAAAAAATTGGAAATGTGTTTTATAAATCAATCCAAATCAATGTGTTATTTTATAAATATATTTTGATAATTTTATATAAGGTATATAGTGAACCCATTTATATATGAATAGTTGTAAGGGTTTGAATCCCAAATATTATTTTACATTTTCAACAACATCATGATAGTGTTGGAAATGATAAATGACTAATGAAATGATTTTATATTCATATAATGTGGTGATAATTCATATGAATTTTTCTTTTTTTGATAATATTATCTCAAGATTACAAATATTGAGAATCTGAGATAATAATATACTATTTTTTATTTTCTCGATGTGATCAAAAATGTGGAATATCATTGTTGTTACAAAAGTACAATTCAAGGAGGTATGAAGAAATAAGATTTTTGAATATTTGAATTTGGTTTTTGTGTGTTTCTTTTAGATGGAGTTTGAAATTTTAATTTTTTTGGGTTTTATGATGCATTTCTTTTACAATTTTCTAGTTTTTCAAATTCTCACTAAACCTTAAAATTTTGATTATTCAGAAAATTAAAAAAAATAGCTGTAAAAACATTGAGAAAATTTTTTTATGAAGGGTATTTCTAAAAAAAACTAACATTACAATAAAAAAGTATGTGTTTAAGGAAGACAATTAATTAAATTATATGATTATCGATCCATTACACATGTATATTAATCCATTATTGTCAAGGATTATGTATTATTGTAAAATTTGTTGAATATTCATCTAAAATGATGCAATATATATAGTTACCTTTCTTAGTTAACATAAACAAAAGCAGTAAAATAATGAGGATTTTATATCAAATATAATTTATGCTATTACTCTATATTAAATATGACATAATATATAAGATGATGTGGGTAGAGAAAAGATATTTTTAATGATAATTTTCCTTGATATTTTAAGAAATAAAAATTCATTAGAGAACGTAGAATTAAATTTTACTGATATATTGAATAGAAAATGGATAAATAAATGTTAATATATATGATAGGATTAAATTATTCCCTTATTATGTCATTTATAGATACGTTTTCATGATATTTTTTTGTCATTACAACTTTATCAAAATCAATTATCACATTCAAAATAATCCATTACAGTAAATTATTTATTCTGTAATTTATTTTCATCCAAAAATAATAATATATTCTGTTTTTACTTATATTATATAGGAAATAGTTAAAAATAAATTCAATTATATTATATTATGTTTAAAATTACTAGTGAAAATTAATTTAATTATATGAATGAATAACCTATAATTTTTTTTAATAAAAACAGTTTTTTTTATTATAAAAATGAATTAATTTTATTTTTTAACAAATATTAATAATTTTTAGCTAATAATATTTATATATCTATATATAATATAATTTATTAAAATAATTGTCTACTTGTGACAAAAAATACAAAACATATCTAAAATAATTCATTAAAAAATTATATTTTACTAAATTGATGTCATATATATTTAAAAATAATTGAAAATAAATGAATGGGTTTTTAATATATATATATATATATGAATAAATTTTATACTAAAACTATAAATAATTATCTTTTAAATAAACATATATAATATATAATAAAAAAAGTTTATTTTTATAAAAATCAATTTTTTAGTGAATAATTATATTAGCATCATTAATGGTTTCATGATTATTTATTAGATGTTTATAATATATTTTATTATTCATTTATTTAATATTATTAAAATTATTTATTGATTTCATTATTTAAAATTAATATCTTATATAATAAAACCTTAAATCAAAAAAATTGTTAATTTAGATTTAATTGTATTTTTCCAATTTTTTTGATATATTTTATTTCCACAAACATTAATTTATTTAATTTCAAATAAGTTTTTCATAATGGGGATTTATGTTCTCATTTCCTTAATAAGGTTTATTAATATTATCAAAATATCATAAATTATATGTTATTTTAATTAATAATTTTTTAAACCTAAATTACTATATCAACATCATTTATGATATTATTACATTTATACTACCCCCTTTACCTCCAATATAATTATTCCAATTTAATTTTATGAATGAAAATTTCTCATTTCTATAATTGTTCTTTTTAATTTTACAACATTCATTCTCAATTAAGTGTGTGTGTTTCATTATTGATTTACTTCTACTAATGGTTAATCTCAATGGTGAAGATGATACAAAGGATTTATTAATTCTATATAAATAATTTTATTCTATTTAGTACCCCATATTAAATTTTTTCCATTTAATAGATTTAATATTTTGTAGAATTAAATACTACTATGTATGAAGTTAATAATGAAATAAATTTTTTTTATTTTCTATTTTGATTTTATATTGTATTTTTCTTTTGAATCATATTTTTTAATTTTTTATTCATTTATTATTTATAAATAAGAAAAAAAATAAAAAATAAAAATAAATGAAAACATATCTTTTTTATATTACAAATTATAATGATTGGTGTGTATAGAAATTTTGTCCAATGATTTTAATATGATTTTTTTGCTGAAAATTACATGATTTAAAAAATGTATACATTATTCTTGAATAAAATAAAGTGGTGAACCTAAAAATAATAAGAATTATATAATAATTACTATTTAGTTGATGTTAAAATATTTCTAGTTATCTTATATTATCTACCCAACATTATAATCACATGATTAATTTTTTTTATTGTTCTTGTGATCAAATGTCAAGAATCATTGTGAATACATTATATCAAGATGGAAAAAAGTAATTTCACCATCTCCAAATAAAGATAACAAATTAATATTGAGAAATAATATATTTTAATAATTACCTCATGTGATTAAAATATTTATGCAACACATTGGTTTGGTTTATAATTTCATTCAAACATGTAATAATATCATTTATTCAGAAATCATGAATTATATGCAGAAAATATTAAATAATTTCTATACATGATTTGACATTCCTAACATAGGAAACTCCTGATAAAATGGATTATTGATTACAATGAAACACATATATCATGGTATATCATTAATATTCTAGATGTGTTATAAAATATAGGTTGGTAAAAATGAAGGTAATCATAAAATTATTATGAAACATCTAACAAAAATACATATTAATTTATAATCAAATATAGTGTAGACTTTATTAATATAGAATGAAAAAAACTACATGGGGTCCAAAGGATGGTTGAAAGGATTATTCCTTCAAAATTTACAAATATAATAATTATGGAGTAATACCTATAGTAAAATGGGAAATTATATATATATACCTAGAGTAGAATAATTGGAAAAATGAAATGAGAATTGGAATATATAATATAATTATGATTGAAAAATAATATTTAGATAAATAAGGTGTTAATAAAAATATTTAAAATATTATTTTTTATTTCTTAATGTAGTCATATTAAATGGTTTATATAGAGAATTAATTCTCTATAAGAGTATAGAAATATATAAAAGTGATTCCATATGTTAGAAAAAAAATTAAAATTTAATAAAGGGTGATAGAAGAGAATTCAATAAAAATAAATTGAAAATCAATGTTGAATCCACTTACAAATAATCCATGGTTATAAAAAAAAGAATTAATATGGAATATTAAAATAATTAGGTATGAAAATATCCACAAAAACCAATAATATAGTTATTTATAGAATATGGGTAGAAAAAGAATTCAAATATTTTGAAAAAAAATGGACAGGGATATATAATCCCTGAGAGATTAATCAAGAGAGATACAATTGCCTTATAATTCTCATTTATTCATAAGGCTTATAGAACATATATAAAATAAATTAGTAAATAAATACTCAATATGTATATTATGTTAATGTTAGTTAATTTTAATTAAATATTTTTTTTAATGTACCTTAACATTCTTAAAAATAATTTTTTATTTTTAATGTAATATTAATATTTATACAATATTATTTAAAAGAATATTTATGTAAAATATAATATAGTGAAAAATTATAGTCTAGTTACTTAAAACTCATTTCATTTTCTAGAGCCTTGTTTAATGTTCACTTAACATGCGTACGAGTAAGGAATTTATTTATTTTAGCTGTTTAAATGTAACATCAGGACCCTGGTAATTGTTTGTTTTCATGTCATGGGAATGGTTATTTTTTGATTTCAGATTAGGGTACATTCAGAGATAAATGATTGATGGGTGACTTGTTCTAATATTTCTTGAATGTGGTTGTCACCCCATGTTAGAGACTTATTATACCTCTTTTTATAAGTCTCTAAAATCTAGCATGATGTAAGAGGGTGTGTAAATTCATCATGTTTAAGTGATTCCAAGGCATATTGAGACATGAATGAGATATCGTGGCAATACATGTAAAAGTAAATCTCAAATACTGTTACATAACACAACCTACATGATTATCCATTAAATAAAATTTTCATACATCCAATTTTTTCTTATATCGGTTATTTAGTTTGTTTCTAATGATTTTTAATTGGGAAATTATGTGGACATATTTTTTTAATGGACTGTTTTAACTCATGTAAATATATAAAAAAATAAGAGTTTTAAATTGTTAATGGGAAGTAAAATAAACTAATTTTTAATTTATGATAAATAAAAATATTAAAGCATGATGACTAGTTTTGAAAAATCCATAAATAATACTTCCTGTAATTATGAAAAAAAATGGGAAAGAAAAATAAGTTGTTATTATATATAATTTGTTAATATGTTAATTAACTAAGTTAAATGTATGAGAAATTAAATTAAGTCGATGGATATAATTATTTTTTCTAATAGATTAATTTTTTTTCCAAATAAAATATTAATTATGGATTTTTATATGTGGAATAATAATCATATTAATTGGATATAATAATAGTTATAAATTCTAGAAATCACATCTCATTCTAGAATCCCACCATCCAATGGTTCCACAACATTGCTGAAAATATAATAATAAGCATAATGAATCTTTTAAATTATATACATCACATAAAATGAACTTTTTATTATCAGGGGATAAATATAGGGGTTTTTTGGAGAGAAGAACTATTATTGTAGAAATGTTTTTAAAATTTTGGATATAAATTTTATATGAATGATGATTGTTTTTTGTAACATTATTATTTTCATAACTGAGAAAGTTAATTGATGTTAAAAGGCCATGATATAATGAATAATTATATATATTTAATTATATTATTGAATTATAGAAATATATATAATATCACATGTTGAAATTAATTTATATTAATTTTTTTAAAAAATATGCCTCATAGATAGAAAATGGATAATCAAATTATTCATACATAGCATTTAAACCTAACATAATTAAAAGATTAAATTATTTTATATCGTGAATAACAATATCTCATTACATAGTTTGGTGATGGTTTTTATATCTATTAATGATTAATTTAAATTAGATATATACCACATGTGTAGATAATTTATATTTTACATTGGTATTGAATAATGGCGATTTGGATATTTTGTCACAACTATGTTATCAAATTTTAATGTTTCATCTTAATATTTCGCAGATAGAATTCTATATACTTTGATAATTTTTTGATATTTTTCATTATTAATGTTATCAAAATTCTCAAATAAATTAATATTAGATGATTATTTAAATTTAAATTAATGAGGAGCTAGCATAAAAACTTATGAGCTTATAAAAAATTATTAAATAAAGAAGTAATTTATGAAGCTTGTTTTTATGGATATCTATCTTATAAAATATTCTTCCAATATGTTTCAAAATTAAAATACATTTTCAAAATGAAAATTTTAATTCCATTTAAAATTAAAGTGGTTTTTTTCAAAATAAATAATATTGGTGTAAAAATGATCACATTCTTGATTATGAGAGACCTAATAGCATCTATGCCATAGACTTATAGCCCATTATTTTGTTATGAAAATATATAGAAAACAATTTATCTTCAAAATAATGATTACATACTTATTTTTGTTTAATGTGATTCTTGATTTGATAATTAATATATTTATAGTTAATAAAAATTGAAAAATGTGATTGTGGATGATGTTTAAATAAATAGTTAATGTTAATGAATCTATGTCACAATATACAATTTTTAGTATTGTCTAAATGAATTTGAGTGACCGAGATGAGTTACGATATGTGCATTATCATGGATATATACTTTTATCACTTATTGATTTCGTGATAGATATATTTTCAAATGTTATTTAAATTATTTGTAACGAATAACTCAAATTTGTTTGTGTCTATCCATAGAAAGTACATTCTATACATGTTATCCTAGGAGAATTCATAGGGTATGGGGATAAAAAATGACATCATTAAAAATTTATTTTCATAAAAATATGATGGTTATTAGATTTTCAAAATAATGATGACTATCTTGATAATATAATCAATAGGAGTTATAATGTTGAGGAACGTTCATAAAAGGTCAAAATTATATTCTTAGTAATTAATATAGTCTAATTTTATTTAGTTTTTACCTAAATTAGTATTGATAAACTATGTTCTTTTATTCTTTTCAATGAATTGTTCTTGGTGGTGGAAGATGGGTGTAATGTGAAACAATAGTGGTTAATGATTTAAAGGCTATGTTGTTTCCAATAGTGACCACGTGCCTAATATTATTTATATTTCTTTATTTCATATACTACCCTTCCCATTTTTCTAATGTAACTAACTAAATAATGTTTTTTGAGTTTCTTTTCTATTATCTTGGGTCAAATATGAAAGAATGTATGACTTATAAACATTCATTATAATCCATTTGGATGTATATTTGAATATTAATATCTCGATTAATAATACCTTATAGTATATGATTCATTTTCTACATAGTCTATGATTTTTTTAGTTTTACATGAATTTTATATGTAGTTTGTAATTGATTGAGGTATAACACCTAATTTTATTCTTACATGGTGGTTAAAAAAGCCCACTAGTTTAAGTTTCATTGTAATGATTTATTGAATTAAAATTAATTGACATATGCTATTGTGGATTCCAGACTACTAACTTAGGACTATTAAGATGAATTTATGAGGGGGAATATGGGATGATGTGATGAATATAATATCTAATTCCAAAATAAAATGTGGTTCTTTACATAGTACATTGATTGGTAGGGTTGTGGCATAATTCAATCAATTATTACTTGTATTATTGATGGTTTTAGTATATAATGTATTGAATTAATGGAAGTGAGGGAAAAACCAATGGGTATGTGTAAGTTTGGTACCATGATTAATATAGAATAATATGATATAAAATGATTTTCAAAAATGAATTACATTGTGACTAACTAATGAAAACGATTGGAAATGTATTAATACCAATTAATGTCATGATTTTGTTTTTTTCCACAACTATTGGTATTTTTTATGCTTACATCATCATTTTCATGAGCGGTTTTGGGGTGGATCCTACCAAGTATACAATTTATTCTCGCACAATAAATATATAAACAAATCTCTCGGTTCATTGGAGCTTGTTGGTTATCGAGAAGGAAATTACTTGTCTAATTAGTTGTTCCAGATATTATGGATCATCATAATTACATATGAGGATTATTTTACATTACATTATAATATTATATATTATGTAACAAATTAATTTTTTAATAGAGTATTTTATTTATTTATGTTTTATAGTTATATGATAGTATTGAAAATAATTACTCTTATTCTAAAATTTATATAAATGATAATGCATCCCATATGTGTGATTTATAAACCCTCATTGTAATTTACGAACCCATGGAAATGTTTAGTTGGGATTCATCTTCCATTACCTCAGTTTCATAATAATGTATATAAGAGGGTAACATTTTGATTAAATTTTCAATAATAGATAGATATCAATGAATTTGTTTGAGTTACATGATTGTGTTCAGAGGTTGGAACTACTGATGATGAATGGGTTGGTAGGGAAATAAAATGACATGCGATATGTAGGTTTTATAAAGAAGGGAGAACAAAATGTAAGTAAGATTTCATAATCTATTGTGATCCGATTTATGGACCATCTTATTTACCAGTCATGAAAAACAAAGTGACACTGCATTATAGATAGTGAGTTATGTAATGAGAATGAGTCATGTTAGTTTTAACCTATGTTTGAATTGAATATGTAATATTAAATAGGATAAAACGAATTAATAAAATTTCAGTAAATAATATGATTCCAATTTTATTAGTCCCTAATTAATTTTATTTTTCTGTAATGTATCTAGTATGATAACCAATTATGATCATGCTAATAGCTTTCAAAATGTGTAAACTAAAATAATAAAATAATGGTGGTTTGGGTAGCTGATTATTGGATTAATAATGGATATGTGTTACAATGATCAAGCCTATAGAATTATGAGTTATCTATTTTATATAATGAAATAGATGGATTTTTAGTGGAGTAAGATAAAACACGTTTGTTGATATGTGCCCTTTGGGTGAAGAAATTTTATATATCACTCAAACCATTGATAACAAACCAAAACAATATATTCTTTCTTATATAGTATGTATAACTCAAGAAATAGTTCATGTAATGACATGTATACATGATGTAGGAAAGGGTTTCTCTATCTTAAATCATTTATTTCTATATCTCTTATATCTGTATTGGTGTTGTGATGATATTTTTTGGGGGATTAGTAACCATTATCATATGTATTGTATACCAGTTCTCAGAGGATCATCGTAGTGGTGATTTGATCCATAAAAGTAGTACTTGTGTGTATTTGTTTATTTTAATTAGTTAACTCTTATATTATACAATTTGTTATGAACCCCTTTCCTTGGGAAACATATATTGTATTATTTATTATTTTATTTATTTCATTATATAAATTATTTTATTTCATTCTATGTTTTTTGTTAAAAATTTGTATTCCATGCAATGTAAAGGAAACATTATTTTTGATGTGTTTATGACGTTATATTATTTAATTAATTGTTCTGATTTCTGTTATATGTTTATCTTATGTCATTGGTTAATTGATATAATAATATGAAAAACATAACCCGCAGTAACATGTTATTTTTTTAATGTGTTTTAACAACATTCAGTGATTTAGGGATTTCCTAGGAGGATAATATCATACTGATTTGGATGGATTATATTTTATTTAATTAATACTTTTACTATAGTAATGTAGATATAAGTAATTTCCGTAAAGAGCCAAGAATGATGTATTAGAAAATTGCATTACTATTGTAGAATACGTAATACATTAAATAAAAAGAAACCTAATAATGATATTAGTTTACTGACTTTGGAAACATGGAACACATTCTTATAATTTGGTGGAAGATCATCAACATATCCCATAATGATATTACCTTTGACTTTCATACCTTAGTGATTTATTTATATCCTATGGAAAATAATTTGAAAATAATGTAATCAGATACTTTGGAAGGGTAAATAAATTATAAAATAATACCAAACCTGAACATAGGATTATTAAAACAAGAAAATAACATTGGAAAGTGTTACCATGTTTAACATTTATAAAAATATTGAGTCATGAAATATATATTAGAAGTTAATAAAGAATAAATAATATTGTAATATGACCCATGAGAAAGTAACATTGGCATAAAACATGGAATATTTGTAAAAATAATCATAGAAAATTATAAATTTTTTATCTAAGGCTCATTTCCAATCTACCATAGTGGATATATTCATTTACTGAACCATTTTCCCTCATTGTTTTATCCATGTATCACGAAACTAGGTTAACATATCATTCCATCCATGTATTACCAAACTAATATCATTTCATATTCTATTCCTATATTATTTAACCAAGATCATTTACCCTTACAATCCTATCAATATCATCAAATATATATATTTACAAAATTTATTGGAAGGAGATATTGGTCTCACCCATATCTTAATGAAATCATTTTTAATTGGGACACAAAGACATAAATCATCCATCAATGTATAACCCAAGGAATAAAATGGGTTTATTAAACATCCTTTCAACAAAACATAATCCGTTTTAAAAAATTGATTCCAAAAATATAATCCAATAATTTACATATTCAAACAGTATTAATTATAGGGATATTATTCAGGAATCTTAACCCCATTAAATAATACCATCATATATTAATTTTTTTTGAATAAAGACTTGAAATTAATTCTTGATGAATAATTCAATATCATATTATTTTCTCAAAATGATATTGAACATTAAATGTAATGAATTTATTTCAATATAACCTTGAATAATTTTAAATGAATATTCATTTAAATAATTCATTATAAATTTACAAAAATATGGTCATTCCATACTAGATAAAAAATATAAATCTCATAATTTTGTCAAAAAATTCAAAAACAACCTCGTTGGTAAAATAAAAGAAAAAATATTGTCAAAATATTTAGTAAAAATTCAATCATGGGTAAAATTGAAATTACACATCCATAGGGGAATAGTGAAACATATTATAAATTATTTTTAAAAAAAACATGGACATGTAAGATAAAAATGATCATGAAAATAAATATGAATAAATAAACTCAGATAGTTATGAGATTTTGAAATAACACCTTAAAAATTTAAAATATATCCTACATATAGATTATAAAATAAATAAAATTATATGTATATTTATGTCCTAGAACCATTAGAATAAGAAAAAGAAAAATATTTGAAGTATAAACACCACAAAAAATTAAAATGAGTTGTATAAGGAATATTTCCCACATAAATAAAAGTAAAAAAAATAACATATAACTATATGTCCAACAACATTTTTTTTATGAAAACCTCATGTATAATTATCTAAATAATTTCATTGACTTATTTCAGAGTCATGGTCATCATTATGATATTATATATGATCATATTATCACCTGTTTGTTAATAACATTTGGTTATTACTCGTTATTTGGGTATTAACTACTTCATTTTCTTAAATTTGTTTTGTCAAATAATCACTAGTTATCCTCATTATGATATTATTATATCATTGAAAAAAATTATCATAATATACAAAATATTTATTCATTCTATAAAATTATATAATCATGCAGTAATGAGTATCACATAGAATGAATTGCATCACATCTTGGTGATAGCAGGACATACTAATTCAAAGGCTATGATATCATTCCAAAAATTGTTGAATGGTATTTAATAGGAAGATAAATATGTTTTTTTTCGGAATTTATATCATGTTTTTATACTCATATATAGTTATTATTGCCTTTATATTACGCTAAAAAGTACAGTGGTAGTGAAAAAATGATTACACCACATCATGGATATAGTAAGTCATATGTACACACATATGGTAATTTTATTTTTCTAGGGACAGCTAGAAGGTGGAATATGGTAGTTCCATAATCATACTAACATCTTTGTATAATAGTTATACTAGATTTATAAAATTATAATTTAAATAATACATTAAAAGAATGTAGAATCAAGGATAGGTTTGAAAGAATCGGTATAAGGGGTTACCTCTTCTTCAATGAGCTCCCTCTAGATCATCTCTCAATTGCACTAGATTTGGTCTATTGAGAAGACCTGAACCTCTGTAATGTGACTAAATAATCTGATATTGGAATTATTTAGTGGATATTTGAGCATTAATTCTTAATGTGAAGTTATGTTGGGAGGGAGGATGTGCCCTATTATAATTAATGTGCGGGGAACATTTAGAATCTATAAATATATAAATTTCTAGTAAAATAAAACGTCATAATATAACCTAAAAAATGTCATATTTAAGAATATAATAATTTACATGGTTGTAATCCCAATAAATAATAAATTTTGGACAAGGTTTCTTTTCAATTTAATAATTATCCTTTTAAAGAATATTTAGTTACTCTATTTAATTTTAATCATTTGAAAAAAAATATTTTAATATTATAATTGTGTTATTTTTATTTATTTGAATTTAATTAGACTGTAAATTAATAATTGTGATTCTTGTAGACCATGAGATAATTAATTTATATTTTGAAAAATTTATTATCAATTTGAAATAAAGTTAATAATGCATTGTTTTTGAGTAAATATAAATAGTTTTTCATTAAAAATATTGAGGTGGGAAAGGCTCTTTAAAAGAAAAAATTGGGGATGAATGTACATCAATGATTCTTAGATAAACCAATTGAAATTAATTTCCTTTATTTGTAATGCTAATGTTGTCAGGACCAACTCATCCTCCTTATCCACAAGAGATTCCTCCACTTAGTAATGTTTTGATCTGTGCCCATGACCCACCTCATAATTGTATGATTCCTCATCAATAAAAACCACCCATTCATTAAAATGAAATATGTGATCACTAAATCAAGCTTTATGTCCATTAATTCAAGAGGATTGTAAATCAAATGAATTCATTGTGTTGATATTTTATGATGATTTCATATCCACCTTGATAGTTTCACATTTTATAGAATTGTTATTCTCCCCTAAAATAGAAATCTATGGTGAAAATCATCTCAATATTTAAATGTCATACCCTGGGATGATTTTATGTGAAATTATTTTGAAGTAGAATCCTCAACATACTCATCATGTGAATTTTCAGTAGTTGATTTTTTTCCTGTACAATTGTTTCATGTATTATGAGCTGTAATAGATAACCACATAGTAGAACCCATATCTAAATGGGGGTTATAATCACCCTAAATTGCAGAAATATCAGTATAAAAATTGGAACATGATGTCAGGGTTTTAGAAATAACATCATAGCTACTAGCAATGTGATTAGCTGCAGGACATCACATAGTATGATCCACCAATTCTGATATAGTAAAACCAATCAAATGAGCATAAACGATCTCATAGAGAAATGGAATTGATCCATCAACACTTATAATCATATGAGGTTCCAGGTTCATAAAAAGAGGAGAGACCATAACCTTATAAGATATGGTAGTTATATATATATATATCATCCCTACCAATGGGATAAAATGTTGATTGGACACAGTCTCTATACCAAGAGATATTGGAATCACCTGGCCAAAACCATAAAATTCTATTTGGTAGATGTTAACGAAGAATAATATTATTTTTTTTATAGCCTTTGTTGAAGTGGATTCTTCAGTTTTAGATGACCCCTAACTATTCATAGATGCAGTCATCTTCCCCTAATGCCATAATATTTGATCCAACTCATTTCTAATTGCGGTTTCTATGTCATCATTTCTATCAGTTGAAGCTTCAACAACATTCGAATCATCTAGCCCCTTATTCAAAGAATCATTACAGGAATCCATTTCAATAGGAACCTATTCCTCATCCAGTGCATTAAACCAAACCAACTTTAGATCGGAAGAATCCATCAGTCTTGAGTATATTTGATCAATGAGAACCATTTTAGAACCATCAAGTAGAACACCTTCTGCGATTATATTATATTTTTAATGGAACCAATAATTTTCATGCAATGTAAGTCAGTAAGATTTTGGTGAAGTTTTAATGAGTGTAGAGTGTGGGAATGGTATTCCTAATTTGATCTTTGGAGCATTATACATGAGGTTCTTTTTTAAATATGCGACATTTAAGTGGGAAGTGTCCTCTCAATTGACAATTAGTACATGATATATCTCTCCTGCTGTCATATTTCTTATAAACAATTATGCAGTAATTCACATAGAATTATTTAATATATTCATATTCAATGATTATAATGATTTTATTTTGTAGAGTAGTAAGCAATAATTTATCAATGAAATGAAATTGTCAATTTATACTAATATTTTTTCATTGTGTCTATAGAAAAACATTTTAGTTAAGGAGTTAATTCATATAGAGTCTATAATGGAAGAGGAAATACTCAGCAAGTCCATCCAAAATCTAATCTTTTGACAATTTATTAAAATAAAAGAAAAAAGTACACAAAGAGACGGGTGCGGTTAAACAATGTGTTTTTCCATCATTCGTCAAAAAAGTTAAAGATCATAATAAGTCAGGTCATTACCAAAATTAGAGTCATCAGTAGTTTCCCAGTCAGATTGAGGCTTACCCTAATTGAGGATCTTAAGAATATCAGAGTTGAACTTGCATGGTGGATTAGAAGAAAGGGTAGACACAGTGCGAGGTGTGTTAGAATAGTCCTTCCTCGTCCTTCTATTTGAGGGAGTAAGAGTGTGGTCCATACAACCATCTATCATTCCTTTTCCAGAAAGTAGGGCATCTTTAATAGATATAGTATCACTTCTGTTCGCTTCCACCCCTTCGGCCTCAGAGATGTCATCCCACATTTCAGATACCATAGTGGAATTCAAAATATTCTTGATATTATTATGACAATGAACATGTTCAGGAGTCCCAATGTCATCCAACCCATGATTCGACTCAATAGTCCCATCATAGAGAAATCCTTCCCTAAGACTAACATTCATGTTTAGAGATGGAGGGTTAGAATGATCAGGAGACACATCAGAAGTTAGGTAAGAAGCTTTTCCAATCTCAACCAATTCAACGAGAGCATTGGATGTGATATCCTTAGAAAAAGAAGAGGGACCACTAGTAGTTCACATCGAGGACTTATCCACCACAAGACCTTTGCCTTTTAAACTAGACACCTGAGGGTCAGACTTTCTGACCATATCAGTCTTAGTGGAAACTGCTTTGTCAAGAACCTCATCATCATGAAAAAGAGACTTTGACAAAGCCACATTCTTTCCCACGATATTCCTTCTACAGTGAGTAGCTGAATGACCCTTCATACCACATCTCTCACATGAGATCTACTTCCAACATAACTCCAAATGATGTCCAACAACCATACATTAAATATAGAAAAGAGGCATCCTTTTTGTTTCTTAAAAAGATGATTTCTAATTTGGGGGTCTGGAAAATATGGAAATTGATTGAGGATTCATGGGTGTTCAGAATAAGAAATAACTCATTGATATACCATTGATAGCTTTTTATTCTCCCACATTGACAAAATATCAATAGTTTAAAATTTGACACAATAAATTTATTGTATTTTTAAAATATCAAGATAACGTGTTATCCTTGAAAAAACAATTTTATTATATCTCAATGGGCTCCAGGCAGCCTATAAATTTTATTAGATATAATAACCATAAAAATTTATATTTATTTTATGAATTTGTATACCATTGATTTTATATTTACATTAGTATAATAAAAACTACAACTATTTTTTGTAATAATTAAATATACATATATAAATAAAAAAAATTCTATGATGAAGATAAATCATGTAGTTTCAAAAATAATACTTATAATAAAATAATTCATTTATAAAATCCTAAATAAAAAATATATATTCATTAATACATGAATATGACATCATTATCATTACATTAGATAAAATATTATATGTGTCATAATTTATTTCTTATGAATAAATGTGGAATCTAACTCGAAAAGTTTTTAGTAATGGTAGATATATACTCTAAAAAATGTATTTGGTGAATTTTTTTTATGGTTATTTGAATTTTTATAAAAAAAACTTTTTTACTTTTTCATCAATTAAATAATTTATATATAATCAATGTATAATCCAATGTGGTGATAATCTTTTTTTTCTAAAAATGACAAATAAATCTCTATAATAATGAAAAATATGTTACCATTAAATTGAGTATTTATATTCTAATTTAACTTTTGTTAAAATTATATAAAAATTGATAGAAATAATAAAATTTGAGTATGTCATTTTATACCTGTTATTTAATCAAAATAAATTCAATGTCCAAATGTCATCCAATTAGATTAAAAAGGATTATATTTTCAACCAATGATGATTTATGTCAAACAAATTCTAACAATGATTTCATTTTATGTGATATGTTATTTTTATAATAATATTATTATGGAAAATAACCCTTTACTATATTAATAAAAATTATCAAAATTTAAATTCATAATGACTCAAAAAAATATATTTAACTATTTTATACATAATTATTCCAAATATGGAATTAAATTTTCAATAAAGAAAATACAAGAGTCTCAAAAATTAATTTAAAATGAATATTGTTTTTGGAATAATAAAATTAGTTTCAAAATATATAACATTTGCAAACTATTGAAATGATTTTCCAACTAAATTCATTGTAAATTTAATGATAGTGACCTGCATTATTTTAAATGATCAATATTTAATATATTTATAATTTTAACTCATTAAATAATATAATAGAACCATATAAAATTTTTGATGAAATAATTTCTTTTAATTAATATTTATTATATTTTTTACTATTCATCGGAACAAAAAACCTATCGGAATAATATCAAAAATTATTCCACTTTTTTTATACCCTACGTCCAAATAAGTAATTTTTTTGTAATATATAATTTAATAATATGTTACATGATTACTTAAAATGGTTTCACCATCAAAATAAGGTAAAACAACATTTAAATAAAATAATACTTTTATATAAAAAATTGTATTTGTTCTTATATCATGTATCGATAACATATATGATCAATTTTAAAAATATATATTGAATATATATAATATATATATTTCATTAATAAAATCCATAAAAGTGGGTTATATTATTTTATAATCATATTTTTGTTTATTTAAAAAGCCTTTCAAAAAATTATTTAATTTTTTTAAAAAATGTTTTATTCCCATTAAATGATCACCAAAGATGTAATTATATAATCATTTGTAAAGAATATATTAATAATTAATTAAATATTTTCATACCCACCACTATACTGGATATTTTATAAGATAACAAAATAATAATTTTTTCTCATAAATATTGTCTTGTGTGAAATAAACTCTATAAAAAACTTGAAATTTTGTATAATATAAGAAAAGAATAGTTTTGTGTATACCGCAATTTAAGGATGTTTCCAAGTAGCACAATTTTATCTTGGTGTATCATACATGAAAATTCTGAAAATAATTTAATTTATTAATAATTAAATACATACATACATACATAAATCAATCTCATAAAAATATTATGCTTTTACACTCTACCCCCTAAAATAAATTTCTCCAAAGATGTTCATCTTGGTTATAAATGTATTAATACTTGAATGTTAATATCATGGAATTCAACATCATAAAAAAGAATTATAAAACATAATTTTATAAAGGAATGTGAGAAAGATAATGGTTAACCAAAGTCACTCATAACTATTTTTCCACATCAAAGAATGCAGGTGGAAAGAGAAAACATATATATAGAAGTGGAAAATACGCATCATATTTTGATGGATATGCATTTTGAATGAGGATATGAGAATGTTAAAAATAAAAAATCAATAAATCTATGCTGATAAAAAGGGTCATTTGATTTATTTGAAATGAAGGTACTGGGATAATGATTTTGGATTCAAGATCCTTTCTTAGATTTGAAGAATTTTTCATGATAACAAATAATCACTTTATTAATTATAATCTCATAAACATACACATAATCTATTATTCTATGAAATAAACCTGAATTTTTCATTCCAAAAGTGTTACTAGATCATTTGATGCATAAATAGGATGATAGGTCATTCCATATAACTAAAAAAAATTACAGCTCAGGTTAAAAATATGCATAATCCAACCTATTTTGATGTAATACATTATTCTAAAAAAATTCATCAAATGATTATATTCGACATTCCATTAATTGATAACCAAAAAACATCTAAAATCATAAAATAAAAATTGTTAGAAAGTGGTTTAAAAAATCAGAATTACCTTTATCCCCATAATATCATAAGTTTTCTAAAAAATTTACAGCTCAGGATTTTAATATTTTAATATTTTCTTGTACCATAAATTTAAAAGAATATATATTCTCCATCAAAGATATCATAAATAATTAGTTTCATTAAAGTAATCATTCAGCCATAAATTCTATATAACAATTTTTTTATTTCCTCATCCCGACATTATGCACATTTTTTGTGTTATCCTTCCTCGATTTTTTTTCAGAAAAAAAGATGAATTACTTTTCATGGATACCATTAATAGTCAACATATACTCTTTAATACATATGGAAATACCACCTTATACTAGCAAATATTTTATTATTATATAATATAATAAATGTTACTTTATAAAATTATTATACAATCCCATTACATTAATATTCAATTATTCTACCACATCATTGTCATACTCAAAATTATCAATAGTGATCACATGGGATTTTAATTATTAATTAGATAAAAGAGGCAATTAATTTAGACCATCATTGATAACCCTTTGATTATGTAATTGGTTGTCATAGTGCCACATTTACATTCCCTTGTAGAACAAATGTGTGGGAGGTTCATTCTTTAACATCTTTTCTCTATTCTAATCATTAGTTATCATTACTCTATTACATCGATACTCAACTACTTGATGAAATTCTTTTCCAAAACTAAAAAAATTAATCTTCCGATTAATAAAATTACATCCATGTCTATTTCCCCGCAATTATAATAATGTAAATCAACTTCTGTAAGTTTGGTACTAATATTTTCCCCTAAACTCTATATTTCGTTTCATGCCAAAGCCATTCGATTGATATATAACCCCAAAATCCATTTATTCCATGATAGTATAGTAGACAATATCAATATAACCACCAAATTTTCTTAGGTATAATTCCCCTAAAAGACTTGTTTTTAAACCATTGTGTAACCTATCAATTTTAATTTTAGTTTGGATGATAATTATTAAACTATACAATGAATGTATTGTAAAAATTTACTCATATGTACCAACAAATTAAATATACTTTTTCATAATATCAACGAAATCATTTTACATCTTTATAGGAAAAATATAAGGAATGTAATTATTGAATGATATGTTATTTGACTAATCACATACCATGGATACATTTTTATATTTTTTCCTCATATTCCTGATTAGAGTCAACCAATTTTCAACTATGAATTCTAGATAACAAATAACCAAATTAAAATTTTCTTATTTTGAAAACTATAGGAAATAATGTATCTTTTTTTGTGGTAGTGATACATTAATAATAAATAGGTACACTAAAAGTCACACTGAAATACGATGGATATTTCTTCATTAAGGACTTAGAAGATTTTTTTCCCAATATATGATCACTAAGAAGTAAAAAATAATTCATAACTTATTATTGTATATCAATATTATTTTTCATTTCAACATTAATAAAATTTGGTTGGTTAGGAGGAAAATTTTTAAATTTATCATTTCATTCATCAATAAAACGGTTCCTTCAGGTTCCATCAAATATCTAAAACCCAAAACAATAGTTTGAGAGGAAATAATTCTTATTAGGTATATAACACAATCAATGGTAAGTACATTCATTGACTAAAATCACAGGTTTAGTAATAGGTTAACCATGATCAATACCAAAAATAAAGGGTGTTAACCTGTACTTTCACTAATCTTAAGGGACATTCTAATATACATTGATGTATTTCACAGAATCTCACTAATGTTTTCTGATAATTATTTCCAAAGGATGGAAAACCTGTCTTTGATACCAAATATAATAACTCAAGTATGATGTACAAGGAAATTAAATTAATTTTGTGGAATAATTATGATATTGCAATGAAATATTCCTGAAGACTTTATTATTTTAGTTCCTTTGGTAACATGGAACACATTCTTCTAAATTTGTGAAATATCTTTAACATATCTCATAATAATCTTCACAAATGGTTTTCCTTTATAAAAATTTATTTATATCATGGGGAAAATAAAACATTTGAAAAGTGTTGTCATAGATGATCAATTTGAATAAAAAATGAAAATATCAAAAAAAGGAACATAATAATGTAGAAATATGATCAAAGCTACTAAAAATCATACCACATGTAACATATTTCATGAATATTGACTAATGAAACATATTTTGGATTTTGTTACGGAATAAATCAAAAAGACACGTGAGTCATGAAAAAAATAACTTTGGTATAAACCATGGAATTGTGGAGAACACATAAGCATAGAAAATAATTTTAATATTAGTAAAGGATCATTTCCAATACCATCATAGTGGAAAAATTCCTTTAATAAATTCAGTTCACACTTCATTCATTCCCTGTATTACTCAACCAACATTTTTTAATATTCCATTCCCTTTGAAACATAATGGATAACATATCCCATTACAACCATGTAGTACTAAAATGAGATCATATCCCTTTCATGTCTTATCGATCTCGTATGATATAAATCATCAACCAATTCATATGAAAAATATATAGGTCCCACCAATAGTATATTGAAACAATTCATACGTGGTCTAAAGAAACACAAATCACTCATCATAACATTACATAAAGAATAAAATTGTTTTCTTAAACATTTCATTATTACATAATCCATATACAAAAAATATATCTCAAAAATGGAATTTCAAAATTTTTAAAGTTAGACAATATGAATAATAGGGATACTATATTTGAAACGTAACTATTTTATGTTATTCCATATTAGATGGATAATAAGTTTTATTTAACACATGAAATTAGTTCATGAGGAAAAAATCATTTCTTCATCAATTTGTTTTATTTTCTCTAAATTCAACACAATATCAAATATAATAATTAATTTTAAGGTAACCTTGAATGATTCCAATTCAAAACACGTGGAAATACGGCCACATGAAATCAAAACAAAATTGATTATTTCCTATTTATAGAAAATAATGTTTTCACACATTTTCAAGAAAATTCAATAAGTACCATATTTAGAAGATATAAAAAATATTTTTTTCTAGACATGTAGTAAAAATTTAAAAAATGATAAAAATTAATTTAAACATCCATAGAAAAATTTTAAAAAATTTAATGATACTTCTTTAATAAAACCTGGTCCTGGATATTAAATGAACCTAAAAAAATACATATAAACTATCTTATATAAAAATAAGATATTAAATATACCATTTTCCACATTATAATCTGTAGAATAATATGATTTATAAAATAATGTAAATTATATGCATATTAAGATAAAATAATCTTAAGTTTTTTAAAAAAAAATATTTATTGGAAATATAAGCACAACAGAAAAGAAATAGTTGGTGAAAAGGTATATGTACTACAGAAATAAAAGTAACAAAACATAATTCCTTAATATTGGTCTGATATCCTTTTTTTGTATATTAACCAACTTTATAATGATTTAAAAAAATTTTAATTTACCTATTCCAAAAATACTTTTCCTTTTTATGTTATAATATATGAACATACATTAATCTATTTATTAATATCATTTTATTATTACTAGTAATTCATGTATTATCTCTTTTATTTTCTTATGCATTTTCTTTAGAATATGTTCTGGTTATATATATTAGTTAATAATTATAACATTCCAAAAATATATTAATATAATATATTCTATATTCATTCATTCTATTCATTTATATAATAATGCTTTAATGAAGATCATATAGATTTAAATGCATAACATCATAGAGAAAGGGGATGTATATATGCACGAACGATGATATCATTCACATAATTACGGATTATTATTGAACTGGTTGATATATATTTTATTCAAAAATTCATATCATGTTATAATAATCAAATATATTTACTATTTAAATCATTATACCCATCCTTGTATGGCGGTGGTGAAAAATAGATTACACCACTATGTCAAGAGTCTAAGTCTTACATAAACATGTGTGGTGAATTCATTTTTCATTGGATCAATAGAATATTGAAAATGGTATTTGATAATCATAATATCATCTCATTATATAATTGATATTGTATTTGTTTCATTATAATGGAAACAACTCATGAAGAGGATGTACGTGAATAAAAAAGTTTGAATGAATTAGTTGATGATATTATTTCATCTTTAATAAGATCCCTCTAGATATTATCATAAAGGATATAGAGTTTTTCTATAGAGAAAATAAAAATCACAATAATGTGAAAAAAATATTATGAGGGAAATAGGTTGGGGATATAGTAGAATTAAGGCTCAATGTCAAGTGAAGCTGTTAGGGAGGATGTTTCCTTTTTTAATTGTGGTGATGGGCACATTCAAAAATGTCCAAAAATATTTATTTATAATAAAATAAAACCACCTAATAATATATAAAAAATATTATGTTTCATAATATTAGATTATATAATGTTGTAATATAATCAATCAATAAATTTCAGACATTATGTTTTTTCAATTAAAACCATTTCCTTTTAATTCCCAATTAGTTACTTTATTTAATTTTTAACTATAATAAAAAAACTAAATATTAAAATAGTGTAATTTTTTATTTATTTGAAGTCAATTAGACCATAAATGAAAAATTAGAATCATATTAGACCATACAGTAGTTATTTTGTTTATTTATAATTTTAAAATGACTTTTATATATGTTATTAATACATCATTTTGACAATATATCAAAACTGTACATTTTAACAGAAATCATGAATTGGATTTTTAAAAATATAAAAATATGATTTTATCCTCAAAGAAAGTACTTTATTATATTCATATGCGGTCAATGAAATATATAAAAATAATTGTATATATTAATTGAGTGAAATTATATATATTTTAATATTTTTATTAACATTAATAATATATTTCATTATTAAACTATAAAATACATTGGTTATTGGTAATTATTAAATATACATATATGTTTAAAAAAATTTAAAGGTATAATATGATGATGAATATAAATCCTCAAATTTTCATAAATTATTACAAGGGTCACAAAATATTCCATATAGATCAAAAAGGTTAACAAATATACACATGGAGATAAATAGTCATTATATAGATTGGAAATATGATTCGGTGGTGTTTTTTTTATTTTTATGTTTTTTAATGAATTTTGTAAAAAATATTATATTCATATTTCTCCATTTAAATAATTTCTGCATCATCAGTGTATATGTCTTGAAGGATACTATTTATTTCATAAAAATTAAAAATAAATTAACATGTTAAAAAAATGTTTTTTATTTATGATGAGTATTTATAGTAGAATAAACCTTATGTATAACATTATTTTATGAATGATATAATTATAAAAAAAATTAGTACGAAATACATTACATCGCCATAAATCAAATATAATAAATGTTTTAATCTCATCCAAGTGGATTCCAAATTATACCATTTAGACCCAATAATTATTTAGTTAAAAATACTCTAATTAAATGATATTAGGACATGTGTTTGGGTAATTTTATAATATTATTTATACACCAAGTTACCATATTTAACCTTTTACAACAATAATAAAAATTACTAAAGTTACAATTCATAATGCTTAAAAATAAACTAAAGTTATTTACATAATTTGTACATTCTAATTTCAAATATGGAATCCATTTTTCAAAATTCAAAACAAATAATCTTACGAAATTACTTAAATATTAATCTCATTGTCAGAAGTGAAAACAATTTTAAATGCTAAACCATTTCAACTGATTAAAAAATTTTATATCTAAATTTAATATTAAATTAATGAAAATTTTTTAATGACCTATGGCATAATAATATAATATATTTATAATTTAAATGAATAAGACAATATAAACAATCCATATAAATTTATTTTTAAGAAATAATATATTTTCAATTATAATTTAATAAATTTTTATTATTTATCATAACATAAAATCTATCAGAAATATATCAAAAATTAATCCAAAGTAAATTTTTATTCCCCTATTAAAATTAATAATATTATTTTTTCATATATAATATAAAAATATGATATAATATTTATTTAAAATGGTTGTTCTGTCAAAATATGGTAAAACAACTTTTTTTAAAAAAAAATTATTTTCTCTAAAAATTTGAAATTATTGATATATAATATATAGAAAACATATTTGATTAATATTAAAAATATAAATACAATATATATATATATATAATTAATAAAATCCATCCATAGTGAATTTTTTATTTTATAAACTCACTTTTTACATTTAAATAATCTTTCAAAAAACTGTTTCAATTTATTAATAATTTTTTTATATTAATAAATTGATCATAAAAGAATTAATTATATAATAATGTTAAAGTGTATTTTCATAATTCAGATAATATTATTCATATACATAATTATAATGTCCTTGTTATAAGGTAATATAATTTTTTTTGTTATTTTATTAAACTCAATATTATGTGAAATGAACTCTATCAAAACAACATGAAATTGTATCTATCACAAGCAAACCATAGTGTTGCATATTTTAAAATATAATAGAGTTATCCATGTATTTAAAATTTATCTTGGTTTTTAATAAAACACAATAAAAACAATAATATAATACTAAAATGACATAAATAAATAAATAAATAATTTACAAAATCAATCTCATAAAAATTTAAAGATGTAACAATTTCCCTGGTGGAAAAATTTGTTGAGGCCTTAACATTAAACCCTAGAAAATAATTACTTCCACTTATAGAAAATGATAAATTTAAATATGAAATATTTTTTATTAATAAATTTTTTTATATTGGTTATTAAGGTTTTTAACAACAAGATGAATAATTTAAGGTGAATAAATTTTATTTTTTCAAAATAATATTTTATCATCTTTGTTATATATTAATTTAGATTTTAAAGTTTTATGAATTAAATATTAATGTTAATATGATAAATGGAACCATATATCTATGATAGCTGAAAAAATAATATGATAAATATATATTAACTATATATTGTTAGTCATCATTTATGTAATGATTTCAAAATTTTCAAAAAAATTTATCAATTTTACATCAATAAAATTAATGTTAATATTATAGTTTGTAGTGGTTCAAATAAATATCTATAAATAGGATCAATTACTATGTTTCTTATACTAATGATTTGTGTCATTATATTGATGAAAATATGTTTTTGATAACATTTTCATTAAGTATGTTATCGTTTTGAATTTCATCCATTATGTTTGATGTAGTTTATATTCGTATTTTATGAGATTTAATTGACAAAAATTTTTTAATCAACTAGTTTTTTTAAATAAATAAATATTATAATTTCAAAAAACATGATTTTACTTTAAAAAAATGCTTTTTATGAGGAATTTGTTTACTATTTGTAAAAATTATTTTTGAAAAATAAATTTTATAAATAAAGACTTAATTTTATACGTTAATATATAATGCATCTAACTTGATTTTAAATGATTCTATATAGCCATATAAAAGGAATGATTATGTTTTGAACTCAATAACCATAATGGATAAATTGATTTTGGTTTTGAATGTGTAGGATGTAATAAATGGATATTTTTATTGTATATATATATATATTTGAAATTAATGATGTAAGAATGAAACGTTATTGTAAGTAGCATGTCTCTGATTAGAGTTATCATATTTTATTAACATGTTAAATTATGTGATATGTTAATTACAATTATATATATGTGATTTGTTTATTGTCAATATTTTTTAAAAAATACTAATATAAATTATTTATGACATTTTAGGAAATATATGATATATATAATGTGAATAATATTTTATATTTTATTTTTGGGTCATGTTTTGATTTTGTAAGAATTTAAAGCCATGATATAATAGAAGAATTTAGAAACATATTTCAATTCATGGAATAAAAATTAAAAATAGTTGATGTACTGCATATGACGTGTTCCCCTAAATATTATTTTATGGATTTTGGTTGAATTAGTGTAAAGGGAATTTTTAAAAGGAATTATTTACTAGTTTGTCTATATTATTGTAATTATTGTTTTATTATCATTAAAATATTGTGGGGATACATATTCTAGTTTTAATAGCCACCATTATGACTTATTTTCATTAATTTGGAAGGATAGATATATATTGATGTAATATATATTTTTATATTCAATGATTTATTTTTAAATTAAATTTTATTAAATATGAATTTTTGAGGTGTAGCTACCATAAGATAGTGTTTTGATATTGATCTATATTTTTGTGCATCTTTACACATTGTTCTACTAATTTATTATATTCTTTCCAGATATATTTATATCATTGAGAGGTATCTCTTGTGTGGATGATTTATCTCCTATTCATTTTCCTCCCCTTCTAGGATTTGTTTCAACACATGAGGATGGTAATTGTCTGATTGATATTTAATGTTATGTTCCACAAATCTCATGAGTCATACATTACTTTATAGAAGTTATTTTTTATTTGATGTATTCATATTTAATTCCATGAGTTATTTTTTAAGTGATTTGAAGATAAATAAACTAAATTTTTAAAATTATAATTTATTATGGAGAAACATGTATTAATTTCATGGTTTTAATGTTATTAAATTATATTTAAAAAATGATAATTTTCCAAATAATGTTATTATAAATTCATTATTACTTATAAAATTATTTATGGGAATATAATTATATATATATATATTTAAATGTTATAATATAAATATAAATTAAATGAAATTATGTTTTTCTAATCCTAAATTATACAATAATATATTTAAATTAACTTGAAAAATATTAAGTAATTTATTTTTGTATTTTCGTAATGGTAATTTCATTTTTGGGTGTTAATTTTTTTAGCCCTCAATTATTGTTTTTTATGAGACTATAAATTTTTAGAGCATTTGTTTATTGTTGTATGGGGGTTTTTTTTAAGGAATTGTGTGATTGAGGGAATATTATCACTTTAAATTCTTGTTATATAATTATTTATTCTTATCTAATATGAAGGTAATTTTTTGGGGGTGATATTATCTATTACAAACTAGAAAGTTAGATGCATATTGAATCATGTATTTGTTATATTTTTATTCATTAAAAACATGATTTAATCTACCCTTATGTATTGTATAGTTATTGTGTATATGTTTCATAAATTATTAATAACTTAAATTTTCTCCTAGTTTCAATTTAAAAAATAATTTTAGATATTTTTAAATTAGATAATTAAAAAAATATATGATTACAAAATTTTAAATCATTTATGAAATTACAAAATTTTTTATTTATAAATAAGTGATGTGATGGAAAAATAATTAATAAATATTTATGTGAATTGAAAATAGGAAATTTTAAAATATTTTATTTGATATAGTTGAAAATACTACTATAAGTTATTCTTGAAAATAAAAATCATCTATTTATCGAGTCATATTCAAACTCTTTTGTCACAATTATATAAACTTCTTAATTAAGGATATGATGTTATCCTTAAACTAGATGTAGTTCCTCCCTCATGTTTCTAGGTCTGCACATTAATGAAATCCTTTTCCATCTCAACATTTCTATAATAAATATTAAATATTTTAAAATATTCGGATATGTGAGTATATTTTTTATTTTTTTCATGTATTAATTAATCATAATTTACACTTAGTTTTCATAAAATATTGTATTATTCTTAAACAATATAATAAACCAAAATTATCATAACATATATATTGTTTTTTTAAAATAAAAAATAGGAAATGGGGAAGAAGGTGCGATTATTTTGTAAATTGTTAACAAGTTGAAAAAAATAATATAATAGGAAAGATAAATATATGTTGTGTATTGATATTTTTATTTTAGGAAATGTATTATTTCAGGTTTCACTCTTATTTCATCATCTAAAATATAAATTGATCATGAATAATGAAAAAATATAGAGATAATAATTCTACTATAAACTGAAATTCATGTTGAATATATTTATTCATACATTGGAAAATTTTGAAATTACATTAGTAGTGAGAAAATATTGTCATAGTTATACTATTTTGATTGAGGAACTTAAATCTACAAGAATAAATGAATTTTTAATGAAGCATTATTATTTTCATATCCTAGAAAACTAATGAAAGATGATAAAAATGTAGTTGAATATTCTTAATATATTAATTTGTATTATGTAATGATTGAATTATATAAAATATCATGCACTAAATTTGATTATTATTAATTTATAGACTAAAAATTATCAATGAGTGATAAAATGGGTAATGACATACTAATTAGATATTTTTTTTAAAAAATATGCATATTTATTGGTATTATTTTTTAGTATATATAATAATATGAAATCATAGAATGTATTTTTTTCATATTTTATGATGAAAGTTTTTATATAAACTTGTTTTTATAAAAATTAAACGATATAATAATCACATGCATCAATAATTATTTTTTCATTTTGGGTTAAATTATTGATATTGTTTTATTTTTATCACATGTGTTTTGTATTATGTTCATGTGGAATATTGATATTTACTATATATAATGATATATACATATATAATTTTTATTATATATCATGATTATAATTATTTTAATAGTTAAAAACATAAATATGATAATTTTTTATAAATGAGAAAGGCATAAATAAAATAACTAATTTCCATCTTCGAATTTAATAAGAATTTAAATATTGCGTGAAGCATGTTCATGTTGTGTTCATTATTAACTAGATAATATATATATATTTCTTGATGTATAATACCTATTAATAATAAACATGATAATTAAAAATATAATTATGACGTTCTTCCCAAAAGAATAAATGTTTATGAATGTGCAATACCAATCATGATTGTAGAAGGCCTAAATAGTCATCCCCACAAACAAAGATCACATTATTTTGAATACAAAGCATAAATATAAATACATATTTAATATATTAGATCATTATAGCCATTTAGATTTAATTAGAACCTTGTTTTGATTTTGGAAAACATAACTATTTTTTATTCGTTAAGCAATACAGTGGGAGCTCGGGGAAAAGTGATGGCCTATGTTAGTGATGACATGATATATTATACAATGTAAAAGGGAATTTAAATGAAATTGGGAATTCCAGTATATTTTAGGGTAGTTATTTTACATTAATTTAATTTAATTTCTTTTAATATAGATATGTTATAATTTATTTAATTGATGTTGTTTCAAATTCGTGATTAATTTCACTCTTTCTACTGTATGTGAATCCTAGATATGAAAGCCTATAAGGAGTCCTATAAAGATAAATAATGAATGAAATTTTATTCAATAAATTAAAACCAATTTTTATGGTTATCATTACTTATATATGATGATGAATATCATCATAATACAATCATGTGGAATTATTGTGATTAAGAATCAATCTTATAAAATAATAGTATTAACAAAAAATTGAATATAAATTTATATTAATTATTTTTTAATTAATTGATTTATATTTGACCTGATGATTTTTTAATTTCATGGGGCTTATTTCTTGTCGGTCATAGCATAATTTCCACCATGAAAACATCTATAAATGATTCCATGGCCAGTTAATTTCCCTTTTTTCTTCTGTATGATCTTTGTTTTATGTTACCCCACCAATGTTTTGGATATACTGATACTTAAATGTGTTGGATGCTGGTGGGGGGGGGGGGTAAATTGTACAATATTCATGACAGATATGTAATTAATAGTTTATTTCATGATCAGTTGTTCTCTCCATTGGGTGTAGATATGAGTAAGTTCATCCCAGACTATAACGAATTATGATACTAGGTGTGTTCCTTCCATGTCTGTGATGGAACTTAGTTTCACTATACTTCTATATATGGCCTGCAATTGAATGAGTTATAGAACAAATATTTATCCATACTTGGTGGTTATATCATTCAATTGTTTAATTTTCATGGGATACTTTTGAGTGAGGAATAATGCATTTACATCAGCTATGGGGGATTCTAGACTACTACATGGATACTATTGAGATTGAATATATTGTTATTGTATTGGATGGTGTGAATGGTATGTGGAAGGATTCAAATATATTATTTTGGTCTCAACATGGAAATAAAATTTTTTGGGTCATGGAATGACTCATATCATGGGTGTCTTGCATTAATTAAAGCAAAAAAACATGTTGTGTAGAATTTGGATGTGTGAGTGACAAATGAGTGTTGTCGTGGAAGAAGGTTAAAATTATTTTTATATTATTTTTATATTTATTTACTTAATTAAATATATTAATATTAATTCAATATATGTTGAGGATTTGAAAATTTAATTGTACCTGTTTTGGTGGTATGACTGTTTCACTTTTTTATTCTTTGGGGTTTATTATTCTTATTTAAATTATACACAAGATGTTTCATTATTGATCCTCTTGATTATAAATGTTATGATGGAATACTATTTTTATAATAAATATTAATTCCTTAAGGATCTACTTTGGGATCAATATGGATATTAATACTTTTAGGAGACTTTCAAGAAGGGATTGATCTTTGAGGTTTCTATCATGTGTTGTTTTTATACCGTTTATGCTGTTTTAATTTACCAATGAAATTGAATTCTTGATTTTGGACATGTTCATAGTTTATTCTTTTTAGTTAATTTATTTATTTAAAAATGTATATCTTATCTATATTTTTCATTTAGAGGGTATTTTCCCACATATGATTGACTGATATACCCTCGATTTTAATCAACGACATGTGGATTATTGTGGCCAGGATTCAAATGTATTTATCTCCCTTTATTCATTTATATCAAATGTGTAGTACCATTGGAGGAAGACTTCGTGACATATATATAAATATATAATTGTGCTCATATGTGGGTAATGTATGTAATAATAAAAATATATTAACACCTACTGTGATAAATAAATAAATGAAATTTTAATTCAATGAGGTAAATTAAAAAATTAAATAGACTTATCAAAAAATAGAGATTAATGAGATACATGTTATATAATTATTATTTAATGACACAAAAACAATTATATAATGTATATTCAACAGTTAATTATCATAATAGTGTTAAAATATAATTAATAGTGGGATAATAGTTAAAAAAGAGTAGATGGTCATTGGAGTAACCCATCCCTCAATGATTACTTATTTTTCAGAAGGATTAAAGCATTGAATGATTAAAATAGAATAACGATCGATCATGTTATGTCGAATAAAACTATCATAGATAGATTTATACATGTCATATAGAAAGTAGTTTGATTACAGTAGGGTTGAAACTAGTGTTTTGGTATACAATGATTTCACTTGTGAATTGTTTCACAACAACAAATATATAAATTATTATTTTAAAAGAAAATGACTATTTATTTTTAATAAAATAAAATAAATTTAAATAAATCATTAATGATATCAATTAAAATCATAAATTTGGTATATAATTTCACATAGTCATTGATCATAGGAAATATTATGCAACTGAAGCTCATCCATCAATGAATGAAAATTTATCCAAATATAACCATTGATAGAAATACATGACTTACTTAGATCATATATCATAGGATATATTTCCATTAAACACTATATTATATCTATTTATTGAATAAAAAAACAATTTTTTTTAAAAAAAGATTCAATATAATGTAATATATGAGTAACTATTGACATTGTAGGTTTCTTAATATTAGTCTCATGAATTTCAATGAATGAATAAAACAAAACCTCCTTACCAATGTTGTTTTCATTTTTTTTCAATTCTATAGTTAAAAAATCCCAATAATAGTGATTAAAAAATTCCATGAAATATTATTCATTAATTCATATTACCTTACAAAATCATTAATATTTTATCCACAAAATTAAATAAAATCAATTAATTGATGACAATATGAGTTTCATAGAAGTAATATTATAATCGTATGATATAGATTCAATGACAATTATAAATTTCAATATATTTAATGAATAATCACTCACCAAGATCAATTTATACCATTTATAAAGCCTTGAACATGTCTATTTTAAAATATGTTACACTTTTACTTTTATCAATGGTGTCTTTAATGATTAACACATAAAAAATGTTTCTAATACAATGTTTTTAACATAAAATAAAATATTTTAATGTGATTTTTTTAAAAAAATATATTGTAATATGAAATATCATTTAATTTAAAGGATTGTTTATTTGAAACAGATATCCTAATTTGATACACCTTTATTCAAGATTTATTCAAAAATCAGAATCATTTATTTCTAAAAAAACAAATTATATATTAATTTTTAAAATAGATTTCAAATATTTTAATTCATAAATTTAATATTTGAAATTTTAATCGATTAAAATAAAACGAATAGAATGGAATTGAAGTAGTAATTTAGCCATAGACCAATGATGTTTTCATTATAATTCTCTATAATCACTTTATCTAAATTACATTATTCTGTTAATCCACATATCTATGAACTTCAAATTCCTCACAAATAATATTTCATAGTCTTAATAAACTATACTACAAATTTCTGAGATTTTGGGGATAAATCTGTTCATTTTTCAGGGAAAACATTGAATAATAATAAAAAATGTCATAAAGTAATACTTCAAATTTGAGCCTCATTACTGGAGTATATAACCTCATGTGAGAGTAATAACCCCATTCAATTTGGAAAAATCTTGTGTAACTTATTAACTTTTTCATGTTGACTAAAAATGGTCAAAGGGTTTGTTCTAGAGAGTGGAATGAAAACATTATGAATTTCATAAATCAGCTTCATTATCCTTATATTAAGATGTTGAAATAATTGACGTTTTTAAGAATGAAATATATATTGTATTAGATATATATTTATTTTTACTAACATGGTAGCATTTTATAAAATACAATTTATTATCCATAAAAAAACTCATTTTTTCACCAACATCTATTATCTACTATGACCAATCGTGAATAAAGGGATAGGATAACTGAGAGTAGTATAGGAACCACATATATATATATATAAGAATAATATCCATTATTTTTAAAGAGAATACCAAATTCATAACATTCACATTAGTAGGGGAAATGAATATCAAATTCATTAACATCACTCTTATTAAAATATCCCCCCCCCTTAATCAGAAATCAATGAATAAATTTTGTAAAATAATTATAAAATTATATATATAATTTCATTTTATCAAAAAAAATAAATTTTACACTAGAAATTTTTCAATGAATTTATTTTATTGATAAATATCTGGTCATTACTATTATATGGGAGGTTCACATTCCCATATTTGTTTTTTAACATTCTTTTTTTTCAGAAATATAATCTAAATGGATATTGTTCCTACTAAATAAGTTTTATTGTATATTAAAAATCCCCAAAAAACACTCAACAAATTAAATGTATTATTCAAAATAAATATATTACCACTGAATCATATGAGTTGGAATCAATTGATAATTCATCAATTGTGAAAACGATTCATATTATTCATAAACTAGGTAAGTTATTAGGAACACTAACCGATATTCCATTTTTGTAACTCAAAAAATTATTTCATAAGTCTTAACATATAGAGTTTCTATTATTCATTATTTCTGAATCCATCAAAAAACCATCCATGATGACATTGTCAAAACGCCTCCATCAATTATTGGGAACTCTAATAATTATCATTGATTGTTTGTATGATACATTTTCCTATTTTCTATTGTCATTAGACTCTTATAATCTAAATGAAAATTAGATTTCAGATTTCATATTAATATTAATCCTATTATATAAATGTATCCCATTTATCCCTACATTGATTTTATAGAATCATCTATTCATATAGATATAAATAAGGTGACCCTTATATTGATGTTTATAATAATCTATATAAATAATTCCCAAAATATAATATGATCCTCCCTTGATATTTTAGTATTTAAAAAATTAATTTATAAAAATTAATACCATGTACATGTGGATTAGTTTGATATAAAATTAATTTCAGGATAATATGATGTAGTCATCATGAATTGAGAAAAAATTACCCCTAGTAATCATACCCAAATAGATGAAGTAAAAAATGTGACTCTAAAGGATTAAATGGTTCAAATAAATTCCATTAAAACATACATTTCATATATATATATAAATTACGTTATTAATTTCATGATAATTATATTTTTATGTTTTTAATAAATAATATGAATATATAATACAATATTTAATGTCCCAGTTTGTATTATAAATATATAATGGTCTTATTAAACAAAATACAATGTATTCTGAACCATTAGACATTTCTATGTTAGCAGAGTCAAATGTTTCAAAAGGCACGTAGGTTAATACTGTTCATCAATCATATATTTAAAAATCATACATCAAGAAAAATTCATATTTTCTAATTATTTTTTTCTTCCCACCAAAAAAACCATGTCGTTTCTTCAGACAACATCATTATCCAAGGATGAATTAACCAAATATAGTTATAAAATTATAATATAACATCTCCCTTTAAATGTGAGAGATTTATTATTCTTGCATTGATATAAGTTATTAATACTACTTTTAAAGACCATATATTTGTAATCTCATCACTATATTAATGTTATGTATTTTATTATATAAGATATATATTTTCTTAACACTCGATCACATGATCTAAAAGTACAAAATAAAAAATAATCTCATACGGTACCATATAGTATCCATTTTAATAAGCCACAAGAAGTATGAATTCTATAAATTTCATATTATTCTACAATAATTTTGATTTATTTTATTCATGATCTGATATACTCATGGAATATAATATATTATTGGAATATATTTTTTCATAATACAATTCTAAATAAAAGGTATAAAAATTACCATACAATATTTTTATCATTAACTTTAAATTATATTTATAGAATATTTAATACAACTAAAATTAATTTCAAATAATATCACATATCATATTTTATATCTATCCATTGAATATATATGTTCCTCCAAGGGCCTTTTTAAAATTTATGTTTAGGATAAAACATTATCACTTTACACATAACAAGCCATATATATCAACTTCACAACTCAAGCCTACTTATACCCCATAGTTCACACATTTATATATTGGTTATCATCCAATAATGTAGTTTTAAAAGAAAGATATTTATAGATTTATAAAATATATTTAATTTCTACAAGTTAATAATATTGAACTACCCAACTCAGGAACCCCAATTTTACTCAAATCGGCCCAACTGGTGACTCTATGGACCCAACAATAAAATACTATAACCTCTGTTGTAAATAAAAAAACAGTTAATCCTCATATAAATTATAAGAATTAATTTTAGACTCATCAAAAAATCGTCATACCTATACCCATTTACCCTCATAAACACATTACAGATACACTAACATAGTATTAGATAAAACTTATGATCCTCCAACATGGAATTAGTTAGAAAATATTCACTAACCAAAATGGGAATCTTTTTCTCCCATTGATTGAATAAATAATTATAGATAAACCTCTTTATTATTCATTGTAAAAAATAGTTTATCAATCATTTGTGAATAAGGAATTAAATATGGTTGAAAATTTATTGGTTTATAGATCATGTAGGAAAGAGTTAATCTAATTAACCTATATTAATTGTTATAGATATAATTTTGAATTAAAAATAGAAGATATCTCATAGTATTTGAATTTTCCTACCAATTTTTTGGAACATATTTTTTGATGAAAAAAATTTATTTATTCTAACACATATACCCATATTGATAGTTTTTACTAGTCACCATTTGAGATCTAACATTATCTTTCTCTTACCTAAAAAAATGATTGATCATACTATTATATTTATATATTAATCTTAATATTTCATGAATAAACTATTCAAATACCCTACATTTCCAAATCAATGAAACATTTTATATATATTAATGCAATCCCACAAAAATTTATTATGATGTAAGATTTTTAACATATATTATGACTATAATCATAATATGAAAATGATATACAAAATTTCATTTCACAACAGCCATGAACATATTCATTCCATTCAATTTAAAACCACTATTAAATTTTTCAACCCACTCTATCAATGATTAAATTAATTGAAAACCATATGAAGATTTATATCCTAAAAATATACATATATCATGTTCACCAACACTACATATGTTTATAAATAGAAAAAATTTTACATAACCAATTTTTTTATGACCAAAAAAATATCAAATTAGCAAGACATTAATTTTTAGTATTTTAAAAGTTATTATAAAATTTTGAAAAAATATATACAATGAATCACATTCCAGAATATTAATAATTAATTTATCCAAATAAAAAAACTAATGATCTTTCTTAATCAATTTGGACTCTAGGTAAATTTTTCTTGAATGTTTTCTAAAACCAATAAAATGTCAAGGCATCTTAAAAAATTCCCCCACAATAGTCTAACACATTATATAAGACTCTCTCAATAGTTTTTTGCATAAAAATCATCCACTTGTGTATAGATATTATGAAGGAATTGAATGATTTATATTATTTTCCACAATATGTACTCATATTCTTGTAATCTATTAAATTATTTAATGAAAGTAAAAATTTTCCTTTAAATTTATAAATGTGGATTATATTTATTTTTCAAAATTTGACTCATTCCTCTTCTATGATTTAAAATTGATAGTACACATTAATTCCAAATAAAAAATAACATTTTCTATTACATGGATATTTTTCTATGATGGGTGTAGAGATATATCCATATTATTATTCATAAGCAAGTTCTCATTGTAGTGGAATTTCTATAAATCAAGATATTATAATATTGATTAATATCATATTATAAAAATACTATCAAAATAATATCAAAATTGTATTTTCACTCAATTAAAACAATTACGTCAATATCATTGTATATATAATAACAATATATTGATTACATATAGTTATTTTCAAAAAATATTTCAAAACCAATTCAATATAATTAGATGACAGTATTTTTTAAATCGATTTGAAATCATTTGAAAATCATATCCATGTAATAATATCCTTTTTAAAGTAATTCAATTTATTATTATATCCATACAATCTTTCCACAATTCATAAACACATTAATCATTTTAAACCATTATGGTTGTAGAAAACTATAGAGACCACACTATTAAAAGTGATCTCCCAATTAATGGTTAAACCTAAACCCTATATAAACTCATGTTTCACCATAAAAAGGCTATTAATGCATTTTCATTTTCACCTATTCAGTTACAACATCTTAATATACTTTATCACATGTATTTGAAATATATTAATTTGAAACATGACATTAATTAAATTTCACCATGTTCTACAAAATAAATCTTATTCAAAATACCCATTCTAGAAATAAAATGGCCTCTTGTGTATTGCCAATTAAACCTATGATAGTACCTAATGGTCAAGGATACAACAAATTCAGCGGGGAATCATTTTTACATCGAAAAAATATATATCTGCAAAAAATTATTCATTATTTTATATATATACCCTTTAATTAAAAAATTAAATTCAGTAATAGAATATAATATAATGGAAAATATGTAACTACCATATGAACATCGTAAAAAAGAAAAAAACAAATATCTATTCATAAATGATAGAAAAATATTATAGTGAGGATGAGATAACAATAGGTATATTCCAAAGAAACTAGAACTCTGATGATCTATCATTAATTGGAATGGAAATTATTCCCCTTATAATATAATAATAACTTTCACACACACACATTATATTATTCAATCATAAAGATGACTAATATACTACATTATTATATTTTCTTTAACCAGTATGATTAAATCCAAAATATGATATATCCAAAAAATGTTACTAATGTATTCTATAAAATCAATGATGAAAATTATAATTTAAATATTATATAAATTATTTTACAATGTATACTATATTCCATGAATTCATATAACAGAAATTATATTTATACAGATATTATGAGCCTGTATGACTTTAAAATAAAATTTATTTCACCAAATTAGGAAATCATTTTTAATTGAAATATAACAAAATATTCGACAGTGTACAAAAAACCAATTATGATCATATTCTACTTATAGTGAATTTTCACCTTCACATATGAGATTCTATTTGTATTATAACCATAGTCATGGAAGTTTTCATCATATCTACATGGTCATTTCCATCAATAATTTATCTAATAAACCTTATTATTAAATAGATTTAAATATTATCTATATATATTCAAATATTTTTTTCATGTTTTATGATATCAATAAAAAATTTATAATAAATTAAATTACAATTTAAGAAGAAATTTCAATTCTAAAAACAATACATCACGATTTAAAAAAATTATTTAATTCTTTTAAAAAAATTATCATCTTATATTTATCAAAATAAATTTTATCTCCCTTTTTACACAATAATTTTTACATGAATTAGTTTTCATGTTCTTATATTAAATAATAAATTTTAACATTATATATTGACTAGCTGTAGAATCACAATGAAATATGTAAATAATAATATAAGTATATAGTATATTATTTCAATATAATACACGCTCTAGAGTTTATGACTAATAATGTTACAAAAATCAAAAAGTAAAATCAATATTCCACATAATCCTTTTTCCTAAATCTGAAGAATTAAATAGAAAAATTAAACATGGTACACACAATATGTAAACATTTTCTATGACCCTTTATATCATATTCCTTCTATATGTTATAAAATTGTTTCTCTTGTGATTTTTAAAATAAAAAATCGATGTCTCTCTTGAGTAGAAAGGACCATGTTCCATTAATAACATCCATGGTGAACTCGCTATATTGGAGGTGATGAATATGTATTGCAGGATAAAAAATTTTGGGGAGTGGAACAACTGCATGATAAATTTATATAATACCTTTTATATAAATTTTTAGATACAATAATGAATAATTAAGGGTTTTAGAGCCTATATATATTATATAAGAGTCATAATATGTTACATGAGGTATAAATTTTTTTAATAACATTCTAAAATATTATATCGATAATCTATCCAAGTAACAATCCAATAATAATTTGTGCCAATACCCCCTTCACCCAAGGGATTGTAATGATAAATATACATGGATAACATAACTAGTAAATTATTATCTTATAACAATAGAAACATTAAATTTAGATATAAATCATTCATGTTGTAGTATATAAATAATAATATCAAATTCCCTTAATTTATGTTGATAATAACCTATATATATCTATATATTTATATCCCACAATATTATCTATAAATTCTTTCCACTAATATATCATTCATACAATTCAAAAACTATTCCTAGGTAAAAATATATTATATATGTTCCATAATTTTGTAAAATTCATCAATATTAAAATCCTCATTTCAAACATAATAAAATATAAATGTCCCATATTCAAAATAATTATATTCAATACTCAATTTTTCCCTCATAAAATGAAAAATAGACCATTATTAACATAGAAACATTGAGCCTTTATTAAATTATTGTATTATTAGAAGGGTGAAATTACTTTTTCTTTAATAATAATATTATTATATAATCTAAATCATGTTCCACTATTAATTATTAATTCTCCAAAATAATAAAATTTATATTTTGGGTGAACTATAATGTATCTACGATACACATGAGTAAGATGTGGCTGAGTAATAAAAATATTGGAAAATGGGATTTTTTATGTCATTTACCACATGGGTGAGAGTGGGTATTTATAGATGAAAAAGTGTATTGTTTAGGGTTAAAATTTTATTCAAAAATTATTTCAAGACTAAAAATTTTAATAGTTGTCTAATTTGGGACTATGAAATATAAATGATAAAAAATAGATATTTTTAGGAAATTTTCAACTTTCTAAAAAAAATTAATCTTCATAAAAGTCATACAACATTAATAAAAAATTAATAAGTTATAGTTTTTTAATGTATTAAAAAATAATTTTAGAATCTTTAAATTACAATTTTAAGTTTATAAGTTCAATTAGTTAATAATATAATGTTTTTTGCATGACCAATATTATTTTTGTTCATGAATTCCATTTTTTATTTCATTAGGTTATTATTATATTAATATTTGTTATAAAACATAAAATATTTGAAAGACAATATTTTTACTATTTACCTAAAAATTATGGTTTCTATAAAAAATACCAATTATCACTAAACAACTAAATTTTACGTTTGGATTCAAAAGATGAAATTCATTTAATTGTTTTTTTTAAATTCATATAAATATAAAATTTAATTGTTTACATAAGAATTATGGTTTATGTAAATTATGAAAAAAAATATGTCAAAATGTAAGGTATTATAAATAAAATTTAATTAAATAAATTTAACATATATTTTATTTGATTAAAATATTGATATTTACTTATAATATTCATAAAAAATATATAGTTAGTTTGTTATTTTATAAACATTATTTATAACATAATAGTACTATCAATAATCGATTGGTTATTTTTAAATTTAAGTGTTTATTAAACCCATATATATCCAATAAATTGCTCATATTTTAACAATTCATCATTCCATTTGTATTCCCTCAAATTTCATTATTCACATTTTGAAAAATTTTAATTTTATTTATATATTCTTATACTTTTTTACTATTTTGTTTGTGGTTGTTCTAATATTTGGGTAACTGTAGCCGTATTGATTTTAATATAATGACCATACAATTTTTCATTATCATATATTAATATGTTTAAATATATATATATTAATTATCCAAGTTTGTAATTTTATATTATTATAAAAAACAATATGTATTATTTATATAGTGGTTCTATATAATTTAATTATGGTATGCTTTTAAATATCTAATATATTTATATAGAATGAGATTTTAATCATTTATTGAATAGTATTTATTTATTCTTATGTCAATAATATATATATATTTATATATTGTTTTAAATATTATAGGAAAAAAATGTAAAAATGTGCATAGAAATATTTATGTTGTAAAATTATAACAATTGAAATAATTTTTATCCAGATAATTTTTACACAAAAAATATTGATTCATTTTTTTAAATATTTTATATTTTATCATTATCATCTTATTTATGAAACTGTAAAATATAACTTTGGGATATAATAAATTTTAATAATACTTGCCATTTTAGAAATAATAACCCAATGTTTTCTTTCTAGTTGTAGTTGAACTATTTTTCTACAACCGAACATTAACTTCTTATGGATTCTCTTATAATTGTTAACATATTTTAATTACCTAAATTATGTGTACACTATAATGATATCAAATGAGATACCCATAGAACAAAAAAATTAGATTTATTGTAATATATAAATAGATAGTATATGTACCATACACATTTTGTAACGTAAACCATTTCTATAATTGAATGCTTTACCCCTTTAAAAACTTGGTACATATTAATTCATAAACTTATTCTATATGGGTATAATTTTATCAAAATATTTATCATAATACTATAATAATTTGATCATCCCAATATAAATTATCATGAAACCCTCCCTCGAATAATACCAATCAAGGGCCAATAATGTTGAATTGTATTTAATGAAACCTTGTCACCAAAAAACTCTTTTTAACTTGAAAAGAGTTTATATTTCATAGAGAGATCTTATCATATATACTATAGGACACTCATTCTCTATTAACTCAGATCTAGTGGTTATTCTGAAACATTGGAAAAGAATTAAATATATCACATCCCTATTGACTAAGTACATTAGTATTTTTTAGAGGATATGAAAAAAATATTTCTTATATTACATTTGAAAACCAGAAATTACATTAAAAATTTTTATTGAGAAAAACATTATTTCACCTATTAAATCTATAATATCATTCATATATCAGTTTATTTTATCCTATGGACTAGAAAAAAAATAAAGGGTTCTCTTATATCCCCAGTAATCATAATCCTTCAAATGATGCTAAAATAAGATAAACAATTAATGATTAATATGGAGTATAAAAGTAATAATAAATTATACTATATAACTTATATAATAAAATGAGATCTAAGTCCATGTATTTAATAACTACATAAATTATCACATGTATAACAAATCTAGTTTCATAATGACAGAATGCGTAATGTCTAACTTCATAATAATTCCATCAAACCTTTATTACCATACATATTACAAATTAAAAAATTTATTTTTACTCATGAGACCTATTTATTCATTTAAGAGATATATTTAGCATCTCTATCGATAGAAAATGTCTATTTAAATCATCAATTTCGTGAAATTAAGAATTGTTAAATAAATTGTTAATGAAAACATTCTTATTAAAAACACAACTTAAAAATGTTAATATTTTCAATCGATGGTAAATAGAATAAACTATCCTGATCAGTACATAGTAATGAATTCTATTTTATTAAGATAATAACAGACCTATAAATCAAAAAAACATCAATAAAATTTTAATTAATGGAGATAGATTAATAATACCATTGAAAAAACACATGAGAAACAATACAATTAATTTTTTAATCACTATTATCAATATATAAAAATTTATAGAATATTATGAAAATTATATTCATTGAATTTAACCAAATGACAAAAAATCATCATTTAAATGAAAATACATAGTGGTGGGATATTTCATTCGTGTTGTAAGAATCAAAAAATCTATTTTATTCCCACATTAAATAAAAGTTATTTGTTTATAAATTGAAAATAATATTACTTTAAAAAATTTATATATTTATATATATGTAAAAATTAAATTAATAAATCACACTACAATATTGTAAAAAAATTCATAAAAATTTAATGGAAATATGGTTATATAAGAAAAATAATTCTGATTGAATGGTAAAAATAAATATAGTTATTCTTAAAACATCAACTTAGCCTTTTGAGTTCTTTGGAAGAGGAAAATAAACTATTAAATTTTAATTCATGGAAATAACCCTAAGAGAATAAAATATATGGTGTTTATGATAAAAATATCAAAAAAATCATATAATAGAATAATTGACATAAACAATATAGAATAATGATTGGATTTTGGAATAACATATCTTGGTCAGAATTTCATCTTAATTTCATTATAAACTAATTTATTATATATATATAGATATTATAAATAAAAAACGATAAATAAATAAAAATAATATCATATATGACCTTCTTATAAAAATTTGACACCCGTATAAATATAATTATTTATTAAATCATAAATTTAGAGTGTTAATTATTTTATTTTTCATGTGAATTTTAGTTCGATAGTATCCGTACATTCCAATTTAATATGAATCCATATTATTAAAAATAATAATCACGATATATATATATATTTATATATTATTCATTTTTACATATTTATAATCATCTATGAATTGAAGAAATAAAAAAAGAATCATAAAATCCATGGAGGTGATAATCCACACAACCATACACGTGAAATTCTAATTTTTTAATAGGTGAAATGATAAAGAGGTAAGTGGTATTTCAAATTTATAAAATAATTTTCAACTCATAAATGTCATATATATTTATTATTTATATATTTATAACCATCCATTAAATGTGGTGATAATATAAATTAATCCACTCTATGGTGATGGTAGGTCATACGTACATATGGGAGATGTTTTCATTTTTTGAATTATGGGAAAATGATGGCAATGATTGTTAAAATCAAAATATAATCTTATTGTATTAATTTTATGGTGTTAATTATTTTTTATTGGGTAACATTTATTTATATAGAGTTTAATAATAATTAATTATGATTGATAAAGTAAATATGATTACCTATTAATTGAGATATCTCTATTGGTTTACACATTAGTCATCGATATAATTCTCATAGAATTGGAAGAGAATCTAAAATCTAATTTAAGTAATCATGGATATTTTATATTTTGGTTGTGGATTATTTAGAGTGAAAATGTTTTATAATAATGGGGGACAAATGGAACGATATTATAATTGATGGGAGGGAGACATATGGAATTATTTAAAATATTTCAATATTATAACATTAATATCATGTGAATGAGTCCTTATATATAAACAAAATAAAATAAAAGATAATATACGTATGAAATATTTTTCAAAAACATAAATTCCCCTTGTTTATGTGTTATTATTACTTGTATCTATTATTTTTTCTCCTGTATAAACCCTTGCTAACCATAACCATAGTAAATATTTTTTATTATTTCGCTATCCATTCTGAATAAACATTATTTTGATCCAATTACATTATATAAATCCTTATAATTAAATTTCAGGAATACATTTATCATAATTCAAATTCTATAATTGTTTGAAATATTTCTTATAATAAGTTTGTAATGTGAAATGAAACCCATGTTTATAAAAATAAAATTTTTATCAATAAACTACATTTAATTTAATTCATTGTTTTATGAAAAATATTGAATGAATTTTAAAAATATTTGTTAAATATTTCATAAAAATAATGAAATTTATGAAGAATTAATTTTTTTTTAATTTATTAAAATAAAAACACATTAAACTTATAAAAACCTATTTTATTTGTAAACATAGAAAGTTATAATTTATAAAATGTAAAATATATATTTATAATTTAAACAATACAATTTTACATTAGTTAATTAATTAAATAATATATATTTTTATAAAAATGTTTTATTAATATATATTGTTGTTATTATATCATTATTATTTAAAAGAAGTGATAGTTTTTTAAAAATGTTTATTTTTACAATTCTCAAAAAAATAATCTATTTATAAAAAATAATATGTTTACGTTTTTTTAAATTTTTTAATTAATAATTCATAAAAATATTTATTTAATCACATTAAATTTATAAAAAAATATAATTTGGTTTTTAATATCATTCTTCAATAAATCAATGTTGATTATGTTATTCGTATTGTAAAATGAAATGATTAATCAAAATGATGCTCGGGTGTAACATTATTCCCTCCAATAAAACATTCAGGCTCTATTTTGTTGAATTACACCACATGAACATATGTGTGTAGTTATTGTTAATAAATTCCTTAATTTCTAAAAACACATTGTTTTTTTTTGCTTTCATCCATTTACCATTACATACTGAGTTATTTGATCCCATTACACCTTTTATCCAGTGTCAAGAATCCTGATTCTCTATTCATGGATGGAAACATTATGCCATAATTCAAAAATTTTCATAGATGATATCATGTATTCGTTCAAACATGATCCTCCAAAATTATGTGATATACATCATAAATTTTACTACGCCTTGGTGGAATTGTTGAAGTGTAATCAATCACTAAAATACAATATATAATTTCAAATAACCCCATGTTCATAAGATAAAGACTCCAATTTTTATTGAATATTATAACTCATTTATATGGATATATAATTGATAAAAAAAATTCGTACATAAGAAATTCTAGATTCATCCTTCAGATATGAACAATATTTTTTTATACATTGATCATCATTAATGGGATTCAGAATAGTCCTCACATTAATTTTGGTCCCGTCAACAAGATATATGCCTAAAAGATTTAATTTTCTTTCTTTATTTCTTTATGATAATGTGTTACCCTTATTATCATACAATACCACTTATGGTTCCATTATAATTATTCAATATATGATATTATTTTATATGAATTCGTCAAAATTAATCCCACAATACATTATTGTCATTCGAGAATAACATTAAAAATCACATAATGTATAAATATCCCATACAGAAAACTAATAAATTTGAGGATTATAGGATGTTCCTAAATATTTCTCCGTTTTAATATCCTACAAAATACTCTTTCACAATTTTAATGTAAATCATGGATCTTAATGGTATATAATAGATAGTGTCATACTATGATGTCTTAAAACATCATTAATGTAGATCTACATAAGGTGATCACTAGGTATGTCATCATTTATATATATTAAATATTTTTACTTGGTATAATGGAAAAAAATTATACATAGAGAATAATTAGTTCTTTGAGTATATGGAAATTTCTTGACACTATCTAATGTAATATTATTCAACTTCTTGACATGAATATATAGAGGTTACATGAATCTTTTTGGATGCATTTTCTTACCATTAAGTAATGGTAATCCAAGAATCCGAATAAGAAATAAATTTTTTTCCATTTCAAGTTATCCCACTAAAAACATTCCATTAAACATTGATATAATTAGGTGCTACCAATATGCATGTAGAAATTGGATCTACACATTTCATCTAATAATTCCATTTCCAGCATAATTAATTATAGTACACATATCTATTAAAATATTTCAAAATATCATCTTCATACATGCAGTCTAAAAACATCATATCATTAAATACATAAATTTTATTTTTATTATTTTTACCATAAATATGGGTATATTATTCACTAATAATTATGTTTTTAAAATCATTAGGGAAAATTATTATGTTTTTACTTTGTTAATAAATCCCATATCCAACTTTTTTAAACCCATGAAAATCGAAACTTCAAAAATCCTTATTTTAGTTAAAACATTATTATCATTCATACTCAAAACATCTTCCACCTTATATTCCTTTCAATACATTTAGCATATTTCTCAATCATAGTCCATGAGTTTTTATAACAACCACATTTTATTAATATTGAGATATTTCAATGAGAATATGTATTTTATGATTTTTAGACATATATTTTAAAACATTTATCTTAAATGTAATTTGTTTATATCTTCTATATCATTATGATAGTTTACAACTCCAGATATTAGGTTGGATAATTATGTTTATTAATCTTTAAAAAATATGATACTTAAGAAAAAACCATGTAATTAGATATAATAACATATCCATGTAACTTATTTGGTTCATTAAAATATCTCATAAATCTGTATAATCATTGTTGTAAGGTCAATATATGTGCAATAACCAACATCCTATTTAATTTATCAAATAATTTATTACATTTTTCTAACAACATGGACTTATAACGATTACATTTTTACATGAAATAGGGTTTATAAAATTGATCAAAACATTCAAGAAATCATCAATATTAATGTAATAATCGAAGGAAAATACCTACCTTAGTTTTAGTCATTAGAGATTGACATTATATCACATCCTTTATCAAGAAATTATTAACTAATATTTTATCCATAGAGACAATATAGAAATGAAAATAAACATCCAAATGCATACATCTTAATTTACTATATTTTTTAAATAAAACATTTTCTATAACATTAATTAAAATTAGTCATGAACTAATCTTATCCTCATCAATAGATTTTTATTATATCATGATATCAGTAGATAATTACACAATGAAATTGTGAATAAAATCCTTGAATTTTTTTTTAATAAATTCAATAAAAATAGATGGTTCATTAGTCTGTCTTATTTGAATAACTGTAAATTTTTAATGTATTAATCTCTAATGAAACTCTACCTTTGAAATATATTCCTTCATTCCACAACATTGTCGACACTAGGAACAATTATAAAATTTTATAAAATATTGTTTCCTTTTATATTGATCAAATAAATCATCAATATATGTTGGAGGATAATTGATATTTAATTTAATGTCAGTGATATTATTTTAATCAATCCCCAAACTCATAGAAGAATATTTCTTATTAACAAAAAAATTGGGGATCCCCAGGGAGAAACCAGTGGGTATAAAAATTATTATCCTAAAAACGTTATAATTTATTCCTCAATTATTATAATTCCACTACGTCCATCCAATTGTTAGTCTTAGTTATATTTTTTACTCTAGGGATGAGATCAATGGAAAACTAAACAAAATACTCTGGTTAGTGTCCCAGTTGTTATTTTTTAATCAGATCAATGTATTCAAATAATATATGAATATCATCTATAATAAAAATATAATTAATATTAAATGATTCTATCATCTATTATTGTCTATGAATTTAATTAAGGAGGTTTACTAGATATTGAATTTTTAATGATATATATATTGTAGTCTCTAATAAATATTTTAAAGAAATTATAAGATAAAATAAAATAAATTCTGAAAAAATAAATTTAAAATTTCATTTAGAAAATAAAAATTCCTATAAAAATTGAAATTATTAAAATAGGTCAAATACAAAATAAGATAATAATTATAGTAAAATTTGTATATTCTCGAGCGCTAAAATAATCCCACTATTAAATAAGACTATATAAATGCTGAAGAATATTAGTAATAAAATAATTAATTTGAATATGAAAATTTATAACCATGAGATATAAGTTTTTTGAATGAATAATGAATGAAATTTGAGGCACTTAGAGAAATTCTGGATCCCATATGACAATTACAAATTTCACCATTAGAAAAAAATTCTAGCTAATGTAATAGTAATATCAGTGTTTTTATAGTAATATGACCATTATGAATGTAACTCTATCATCATAATACTATCATCACATATGATAATGTAAAATAATATGAATTTATCTTATAAAATTAAAATAATATACATTTATAGCATTGTAAAAGTAAATTAATCTTTCAATGTTGATAAATTAAGTGTTTTTTCATTCCTGAGAACATAAATGATTTAATTTCATGTTTATAATAAATATAATTATAAAGTGGAATGTTTATTTTCATTAAATGGAGTTATAAATTAATATTATTTATTATTACAACGGCAAGATAGATTTATTGGACCGTATGTAATTTTTCAAATAGACCGAAAAGCCATCATAATATTGAAATTGATATTTTTACAAAATTTTGAGGATTGGAATTACATAATAATTCTATAATGTTTATGAAATTATTTTCATTATATATATGTATATTTTAGAATAAACACAACAAAAAATGGGCATGGTGAATTTTTTGTATTTTATGAAAATAACTGAATTCCAGGTGAATAGTGATATTCGTTAAAACATATTATTTTATATTGTATGTAAAATAAAAAATTATTTGAGCCATGATTGATGTAATAAAACGTTATTTCATGATTATATTCACCATTTACTATATATATTCCCAAAAGTCAACAATATTGGTTATATAGTGAGAATATATGAAATATATGATTATAATATTCAAAAACACCCCTCTTATCCCCTCATAAATAACAAACCTCACCACCCCCTCTCCTTAATCCTTATAATCCTTAGAACATGAATTTTTTTATGATTCTACTTTAAATACACTCTCCAACTTCTTCAAATGACTAACTTCATCTAAATACCATTTTAGGTATATATAATTGGTATCTTAAATGGAGATACCCAAATAAAGAGTTAAACGCAAAATATGACTCCATTTAATATTACTATTCTTCTCCCATATACATTTGATCTCCATGAACCATGAAATATATATATATATATATATTGAAAATAAACTAACATGTTATTATTAAGGTGTCACATGAATTTGGAGTAACATAATGAACATAAACATTCACATTAAAAAATATCATACAAAATGTCAATACTTTGGCCCTTTATAATAAAAATAATTATTATCCATAAAAAAAATATAGTAAATGGTAGTAAAATTGTACTCCCTCGATCAAAAAAGACATAATTAATCCAAATAGGAAATTAGGATTATATAAAAATAAAATATTTATAGAGGATTTTATGTAAATAAGGGGTATATTTCATTGTAAAACATAAATAAGAGAAAATTTAATTAAAAACATTTATGAGGAAAATATCATTTCACTTCAAAAATCAACATTTAAAATAATTACCATAAATTTTGAAATTACTTTTTTTTAATAATATCCTTTGAATAATTGAAAAATATTCATTACAACACAAATAGGTCATGGAGGTCGTAAACTATGTTAATAACACAATCATTAAAACACAGATTATATTCCCATTTTTGGTAAATTCATATACAGCCTTACTCTAAAAAGAAATGAATATTAATTTATAAAAATTAAATAAATTAATAATTTAAATAAATATTTTAATACATCCTTTTGAAATCATTTCAAGCATTTTTTGTCAATACGTTTTTTGGAAAACATGGATTTTGATGTAAAATTATTTTTAATCCAATAGAAAAATAACTTCATATTTTCAAAAAATAATTTCCACAATAATTTCAAGTACCAATAATTTAAAAATTGGAAATATTAAATTATAAATTTCATAAATAACATATGATAAATAAAATAGATTCCTTTAACATATAAATATGAAATAATTACACCATGGGAGACATAAACAAAAAAAATCCCCAATAATGTTGAGATTATTAAATAACCACTTACCTAGGTGGTGACATCTGAATCATAATACCAATAAATGAAATAATTATCAAAATAAACTTTAGAAATCATGAAGTTCATGATATTCATGATATGAAATATCAATAGTCTTATTATATACATCACATATAAAAATATGATATGATTATGGTGAATGTATAATAGATGTAAAAGTGATACAACAAATGTTGCCTCAAGATTGACTTCTTTCTTATTTTTCTGATCCTCATGTACAAATATTAGTTCATTATACATAAATAATTAGAAAATTCTCATATATATCGTTCTATATAAAATTTAATTTCATTATATTATCACCCATATATAAAAAACACTTTGTTAATATCGTGGTTCCTATAATAATTGATTTGTTTTTTATATGGGTTTTAGGTTATGAATTTATGGTGTTTTAAATTATACAATCAATAAGACATATCTATACCATTAACCATGATATAAATTTCATATATATTTTTTATATATGTTTTTATTGTAATATATATATATATATATATTTTTTTGATATAAAATGGATTATGTCATTCATTGACTTGGTTGGTCTTATGTAAGCATGATTGGGGTTTCCATTTTTCTTAATGAATAGAACAAAATTAATATAAATATTAATTAACTTCTCAAAAGTCATTATTATATTATGTATAGATTTTATTTTAATAAAATCAATAGATACCCAGAACCTAGTTGCCTAGAGTCGGAACCTAATTTATTATATTACCATAAGATATAATGAATCACTTCACAAAGGCCCCATTAATATAATATCTCTCTTAAAAAAGATATATAAAAGATTTTTATATAAAATTTAAATACAAAATTACCAAAAAAGCCTTATTCATAATTTCACCATTAAACTGTAGAATATTTTATTGTATCATTCATTGTACACATCATATATTCCTAGGAGAGGTAATATAATATGGTATTCCTAAAATTATAAGTACGGGGTATATATATACGATGATAAATAAATAAATTATTTTAATAAAAAGGGTATGATAAATAAGTTAACACACATGATATATAAATAAATTTATATAGAATTATAATTATAGAGTGAATTATCACTAATCAAAAAGCGCATTTAAATGACATTACAAAGAATAGTTAATGTAGAAAATTAAATAATTAACAAAAAATCCATTTATATAACTATATAAGCCACACACAATGTGGAAATATAAAAAATTGAAAACACATTATATATAATAAATTAACTGATAATTAATTCTTCTAGAGATATTATCATTATGAATATATCAGTGATAAATGTAACAGAATTCTTAATGAATAACATATTTTTATTAGTGGAAATAATAATTTTACGAATCAGGATAAATAATTTTCAAATTTATTTCATAAGATAAGGTTTAAACTATTGGGTACAGACCAATGGGTTTTGGAATATTAATTTCTTTATTACTTACTAATTCACCTATGAATAGTAATTATAACTCAAGAGGCTATATATTATTGTTCCCCACCAACGTACAGAATGTAAAAAACATTAATCATATATCAAATAATTGATTAAATTCAAAAACAATGTTACTTATCATAAAATATATGTCTCATTTAAGGAATATGGATTTTTTAATATTTCAACAGACAAGAAAATGTCATTCCATGTAGATCATAAAATGTATAAATGATATAAAATTAAAATAATAAACCCATCCATGAAAACTTATATGTATATTAATGGGAATATCAATTTCCAATGATCACTAGAATGTGAAAATATTAATGGAATGATATTTACTATAAAAATAAAATCATGAAGTTAATGTCAAAACTATCCAGGGTCAGGATAATCCTAAACCATGACGAGATTAAAAAATAATTGAATTAATAAAACATATCACCAGGGTTTTATATGTATAATTATTGGTTTTTATTATTTATTAATATAAATACAATAAATTATCTTCAAAAACAACCTTTTTTAAATTGTCCTTTTTATTTTTTTAAACACATTTTAAAAATAAATTCATTTTTAAAATCATATTCTTAAAAGATAACATTAAAAAAATAATTTAAATAAAAATTGTAAAAATTATTAATTTAAAATTAATATTTTAATCATTAAAATGATTAATCCTTGTTACAAATATCATGTCCCTATGTAATTCTGTACATGCCTTACATGTTAAAAAACTGAATTTTTTTAAAAAAATTGTAAAAAAATTTCCTTGTTTAGAATATGTAATGAATAATATATTCATGTAAAATTTTAAATAAATAATGAGTATAATAATATAAAATATTCCATTTTAAGAATTATTTAATAAAAATGTAAGAATTTTTAGAAAAAAATTGTTTTGATGAAGAAACATTTTCGCCCCATGGGCGAAAAGATATCATATTTTATTGAAAATATTTTCCAAGTTTTTATTATTACGAATGAGAGGGAAAATCATTATATTATATAAATATATCATTAAAATCCATATTATAATAATATTAAATGGTTTATTAAAAAATAATCAAATAAATTTATACAATTAAAATTCCATTTTATACAATCTCGTTTAGAATGATATTTTAAATGATCACTTGAAAACAAAATAATGATAATGCGAGAATTATCCAATAAATAGAATATGTGTATGAAATTATAATATATATATATAATATCTGGTTATAAAACATAATTTATTCAAGATTAAATAAACACATAATAGTAGAATATAAATGATAATAGATAAGTTATATAACCCAATGATGGGAATTGAGTAATGAAATTCCATACTACTTGTAATTTTATTAATCAAATACCCTTAAATTGAATAACTCAAATTGATACTAAATATATGATTTATAATTTATGATTCATTATTTTAATTATCAATGTGGTATTATTTACATCTTATAAAAGATATTATGTACATAACATTACATTATGCCTTAATAAATCAAAATTGAGATGATGTCCCCATATATCACTAAATTTTGGATGAATGTTATTTAAAATATGTTATATTTGGTGTAATAAGAAAATTTACTTATTAAATAACCATATTGATATTTATCATATCATATATGAATCTTTTATAACATATAATAACTCATTCGTTAACAATCATTCATTAATTTCATTGTTCATAGTGTCAATAGTAGTGTTTTCTCAAGCAAGTATTATCATTAATGATATGATACATATGAATAATTACATATTTACATTATCTACATAATAATTATAATGAAATTGTTATTTTATTTTTATATTGAGATGACTTCTAATACCATCATGGAATTTTGGTTTTGAAAGAATGTCTTATATTATAATCATGGAGATTGTAGGTCATACGTCCGTACTAGTAACATTTCCATTTTCTAATGATCAATGTTGTAATGATGTACATAATTATTTATATTTAAAAAATTATTATATTATTTTAATTATCATAATATGTACTTATATATATCATCTAGGTTGGGTAATGATTAAATTAGAGTCGTATCACTTCATGATGAAGGAAATATGTATGTACTCGAATGATGATATCATCTTTATGTGGGTATAATAGTAAAAATTAAAATGAAATATTATCATTAAAATGATAAATTTTACATTAACATCAAAATTATTTCATTTGTATCATATATAATATGTACGTAGATCATTATATCCATCCATTTAAGGGTTTAGTGATAAAGGAATGACTTTGCTTTAAGAGCTGCTTGTTTGTTGTATACTTGAGTGACGTTATGATATCCCAAAAAATGGAATGTAAAAAATTATATATTACATAATTATTAAAATTGAATTGTTATTTTATAGATATCATATATATAATTTTTATATGTCATCATACAAAACAGTGAGAGAGGGTAATTGAAAAATGATGACATTAGTTCATAGTAATGGTCCACCGTAATGAAAAATAATGATTTCATAACCAATTCTATTAAAGTGGAAATTAATTTATAACATTAAAATAGAATTATGAAATATTATTATATGTATTATTTTGTTTTTATTCTATCATCAAGGTTTTACAAAAAATTATTGAGGTAGAGAATGATACAAGATAAAGATGCATGTTAATTAATATTCCCTCCTCTCTGGGTTTCATCATTATGAATAAACAAAAACCCTTCTTATGCTTATTTTATAGTAAAAATGTACAATAAGATGATATGAGGAAATTCAGGCTATTATTTAAGAATGTCTTGGATGAATGAAAATGGATTTTTTCTGTGAAATGGAGTAGAGTGTTGGTTACCTTTTATATGTGAGGTGAGTAGTACCCTATTAACTTTTTATAATGATTAAATTGTACCAAAAACTATATCATTCAAAATCCTATAAAATATTAATTTCATGAATGTAAAATTTAAAAGTTGATAATTTTCCCATCTAATTGGTATTGGAAATGATTTTTTTTCACTTTAACATACATTTTCAATGTTTAAATACAATGTATATCCATTTTTAACATAACAATGTTAATTAATTTTTACTATTTCCACTTTTAATTTTAGTTAAAACTAATGTTTAGCTTATTAGAAATTATATATTTTTGATGAATGAAAATATTTAATCCTTTTTAGAGATTAATTTAATTTTATTGGAAATATTAATTTTAAATTTTTTCTTACTCATGTGATGATAAAGCATGTTTTTAAAAAGAAAAAATCCAAAACATGAAAATGATTTTATTAAAAAATTCAATATGAAAATTATTCCAATTACAAATTTTAGATTAATAGATATATAATTTAACTAATTCTGACTTAAAACTAATTAAAAATATAATGAAATATTAAAAATAATTTATATGAAAAGTTAGTTTTCAAATAAAAGTCAATACTTTTCACTATTCATTGGAAAATAAAATATTTCAAAAAATTAAATCATATTTAAACCTAAGATAACATTGATAATTTAATTTAGAAAATTAATTTTTTTTCATCTAAATATTCTAATATTTGAAATAATTAATTTTATATTATTTTCTCAAATATTGATCAATATAGATTTTATAAAAATACATATTTTATAAAAAAATATTATTTGCAATTAAAAGATGTTCAATTTATATGTAATAAATAGAAAAAAATAATTATCATATTATAGTTATTACTATTTATACAATCAAATTTGTAATCTTTATTATGAAATTATACTATATTATGGTTCATTTAGATTTTGGGCTACACATTCCATAAGCAATCGCTGAGATTAAAGAGAATAAAATATATTTTGTATGCTATTTTAGTTCTGTATAGTGTTTCTCATACACAATTTTTATAAGGCCCAAGCCTTAAACATAAAACATTCTTATGATTAGTCAAGAATTTTAATTTAATTCACATTGAGGATGTTTTCATATTTAGATATTTAGTTAATGAGGCCATACTTTCTACATAAATACTTAAATATTACAATGTAGACAATTGTACTCACTATCCAATTTTTTTAAAAAAACACACGTACAATGAAACATGGTTTCATTGGATGTTTAAATAGAAAATTTCCTCCATTATCCCATATTTGACTATATTATTCATTAAATATTATGAAAAACAATTCGTAACATTTGAAGAGAATTAAGTGCATAGTAAGGGATACACAAAGATGGGAAATATTTAGTCTTTTGAATACATATAAACCCAAAAAACTAATCAAATAAAATACTTTTAACCATTAATAAGTAGTAAATACACATAACATTATATAAGATATTATTATACATTTTAATAATTAAAATATTACTATAAAACACATATAAGACAACCTTTATCAAATAAAGGATACAAGGGATATAAACATACTTAAATGAAATAACCATACAATCGACTTCAACACATGTCATAAAATGAAATATCAATACGGCCAACATCAATACCCTATGAATTGAGGGTTATAACTTGACCACCAATACTTGGTTTATCATGGAACCACCCATCTTTGGTTATTAATGTAACCTCCCGTCATTGGCTTATCACATAACTACCCATCATTGGTTTATCATATTATGACACAAAAATAGTACAAGTACCATTATATAATAATAAAAAATAAAATATTTAAATTCTCAATATTTTACTAATAATAATTTTTTTCTATCATAGGAAATCATTTTAGGATATTTAAATATTCAATCCATTTCATAAATCATTAAAAAAATTTAATATAGAAACATTTGAATATAAGTGTTTCATACCACGTTGATATTATTGATTGAAAATATCATTTTAAAAAAATCATTCCCATATAAATAAGTTATGAAAAACTATTTTTAAATCATGTACAAGAAATAGATGGATTTATAAAAATAAATATTTAAGACATTTAAAATGATTCTTTAGTAAAAGAGTATCATACCACAAGAGAAACACATTAATAAAAATAATTTTGTAATAACACTAGTTAAAATATTTAATATTATGAGTATATACTGATATATGATATAACTTGTAAAAAGGGTTTTATAAACACTTTTTATGATAATAAAGGTTCCTAAAATCAATATATACCTCAATAAACGTAGGTTGGCACGAAGTCCCTTACCTTGAGTCTTACTTCTATCAGACATTATTTATATTCCTTAATTATTAAAATAGGTTAATTTAAAATATATTTAAAACCCTACTAATTTTATATATTCCTTTTATATAACTTATTACATTTTTATAAAAATTATATAATTATTTATTTTCATATCATACATATTGTTGATATTCGGTACATGAGTCCAAAACAAACTTTTTTTGTAATAAATTTTCTATGTGTTCATAGGTATATCATATCTACAATATTATTTTTGATTTAAATATCATATATATTCAGTATATATGTATTTAGAATATTCCATTATATTTGTAGATAAGAAATGAAAAGCACTGTTCATGGAGACATTGTTCTATGTGTATGAATGAACACTAAATTCATTTATTTGTAATATTTAAAGAATGATAATTAAATGATATAAATGTATATTATAAAACCAAAATTATATTAATTTCATATATTTCTCATATTTATAATAAAACCATCCTTTATACGTTCCATGTATAGTGGAAACAAGTCATATTTCTTTGAGGAGGTGGTAGTCCACACTTCCTCAAATGAAATTACCATATTTACACAATATTGACAGCATTAAGAAATGTTATAAATATATATTATATAATAATAGATTCAAAAGAAATATAATATATCATATTTATAAATAGTTTTATTAGAATGGCCACCATGAGAGGTGGATGAGTGAAACAGATCAATCATTCTTTCATGAGACAATAGTTCACCGTACATAGAAACATTATGTTCGTACCAATTAAATGAATGTAGGAGTAATTGTAGATCAACAAATTAGAATAAAAAATCACATAATATTTTTGGATATTGTTTTTGTTATATAATAATATAATATTATATGTTTAGTGTTTGGATAATGGAAATTAAACAATAAAATGATTGAAGGTGTCACCACTTAATTGTGTAACTTAATTTGTTTTAAAAAAATTGGATTCATGGTGAGGCTGTATTCCCTATAAGAAGATTATCGTATTAGTGGAGAAATTATTGAAATAGGTTTTGGTTGGGCGTGGTTAAACCAAAGGGTTCTATTAATGTGTGTTTTAGAGAAGAGAAGGTTCATTTATATTGGAGACGGATGGGACACCATTGGAAACAATTAGAAAATTAAATTAATATAAATTAAATTTTAATTTAAAATGATCCATAATGAGTTATGAATTATATAATATTAGGATAGTATAAAATCATATCCTCTAATAATTTATAAACATATATTTATTTTATTTTTAATGTTATATTTTCAGTTTAACCTTTATTATTCTTTTTTAATTTTAATTGTGGTTACAACATTTTAATTATTAATATGCTATTAATTTTACATATATTTGGTAAATTTCCCATAATTGAACAGTTAATTATTATTTAGACTTTATTGTAGTTACATTGTTATTTTAAAAAATATTTACGATTTTTAAATAATTTAGAAATCTTCTATTTTTATAAATCATTAATGATGTTAATTTATTACACAACTCATTTTATTAAATTTAAATAAAATAAAAACTGAGAGATAAAAATGAGAAAAACCATTTAATATCCTTATAAAAAGTCATATTCACCTAGAAAAATATTTTAACAAATAAATTATGTTATATAATATTTATTTTAATATATATAATATATTTTATTAGATTATACTATTAATAAAGAAATCTTGACATCATCAATATGTTATAATTAAATTTAATTATTTAATGTCTAAAAGTTATAAATAAAATACCATGTTGTAGGAAATATTTTTAAATTTATAATGAATGTATATAGTATAAGATATTTCTTATATTAACTGATATTAAATTTTATTTAATAAGAATATATATATTTATAACATATTTTCCTTTACATTAAATTAAAAGCTATAAGTGGAATAATCACACCCATGTGGCTTCCAAATGCCAAAATTTAATCCAAAGTGTTTTCATAGTCTGAAATATCACATAAAATTGGATTGGGACATGTGTTATGGTATTTTTATATTATTTCAATACTATATATACCCTTATTTACCTTATTTACACTTTAATCATGGTAAATAAAAATAATTACAAAATTTACTATTCGACATGTCCAAAAATAAAAGGGTCCTATTTTCATAATATGAACTGTCTTATTTAAAATTTGAAACCAATTTTTTTAAATTATAAACAAATAACTTCCTGTAATTAATTTTAAATTAATTCCCCTTATTAAAAATAGAAAACATGTTTTATGAAAGAAAAAACCATTAAAAGATTAAAAAGTGTTTTTATCAAATTTGATTATCAAATTAACTCAATTGAACAATATTGGATTAAAAGATAATAAAATTAATCTAATTATACTTTAAAACTAATTGAAAGTACAATCTAACTATATAAATAACTTAGATGAAAAAAAATTCTTCAATTAAATGTACTATTTTTCACTATTCATTAAAATATGATTTTTATCAGAAAAAACATAATTTCAACCAAAGTAAATGTTGATGTACCTATTCCAAAAAAGAATTATATTTTATAAAATATAACAAAAACATTTCTCAAAAATATATTTAAAATGTGTGCCCCATCAAAAGGTTGTAAATCTATTTTTTTAAAAAATAAGCTTCTTTATCTGAAAAAATGAATTTATTCATATATCATGACCAGAAATCATCTAAGATGAATTTAGAAATTAAATAGAATATATTATACATGTAATTAATTAAAAAAATTCCATAATGAGTGATTTTATTAATTTATAGACTCACTTTATACCATTTAAATAGTTTTTCAGAAAAACCTTTCCTTTTTACTAAAAATAGTTTTATTTACTTTTATAAATAGTAGTTCACAAATTAATTAATTAAAAACATTTTAAAAAAATATATTCACAAATAAATTAATATTTTTCATTCCTTCCATTTTAATATCTAGTTAATATTGTAAAATAATAATATTTATTTGTTCATTTAAGTTCGATGTGACGTATTAAGTAATCTATCGAACATAGTGAATCTATTAAAAAAACAGGATGTTAAATTCTCCCCCATTAGAAATTCCATCATCCTAATTTTAATTTGAGGTTGGTAACTTGTGCATGACTTCTCAAAATATCATTATAATGATAGATTCTGATAATCATATCTAGAGCATATCATAGTGTGGTAAAAACAAAATTTCATGAAATTATAAATCAAGGGTCCTTTATCAATGGTTCTTGGATACCCTTCTATTTTGGTGAAAAAAATTATTAATTGTTATGTGTTTCATTTCATGTTTTATATCCACAGTATTTTTATAAAGGAAAAAAGAATTACTTTCTTATACATTCTTATACATTAATTAACTCTGAAAATATGAATTATATACACTGTAAGGTAGAATATTTTCCTACATATACATTTCCTATGTTTCATTTCTGGAACCATATTTCTGGAACCGATTCAAATTAGGTTCATTTTTATGAACTAAAATAGGGTTTGGTAATATACCATGTTTAACATTCTCAGAAATAGTTTTCTTTGTGGTTTAAAAAAATGTTTTTAAACTTATAATTCACCCCATCTTTTAATTGAGTATCTACAAATACAATTTCGATCCTACAATTGTTATGAAAGGAGGTCTCTAAAATACATATATTAAAATATATGTTTTCTTTCTCATGATTTCCTTGTTTTAAAATTTCATTCATACCTTTTCTTGATTATGTTTTTCTTAGAGATATTTAACTTTTTTTATTAACATTTCCTATTATCAATAATTGTGGAAATGTATATTCTTATAGAATTGAAGGAATTAATGTTGTTTCCATTGATAATTTATATCCTACCAGACCACCTATTTTTGATGGTAATGATTATGGTTACTTGAGAGATAGAATGAATAATTTTTCATCAACACATGAGTGTATAATTTTTTTGATTCTTACTCATGATTACAAAATTCCATACAAGTATGTCAAAATTTTCACCAGTCAGGAAAAATCAGAATATCATCTAAATTAGATGGTATATAATAATTTTTTGTCTTTCATGAACAAGAATATTTATAGACAAATTTTTTCATGGGATGATTCTAACGTCATCTGGAAGAAACTACACATTACACATTTTGGGACAACAAATTTTATAGCGACAAGAAGAGCTATGCTGGTAGCTGAATATCATGGATTTCTATTTCTTTATGGAGAACCTTCATGAAATATACGACAATGATTTAAGACTATCATCAACAGTATTCTATATATGGGTGAGAAATGTCTTGATGATGAAGCTCTTATGGAAAAGATAATATATAATACTCCAAAATTAGTGGGGATCAAAAAGTACAACAATGGATGAGAACATGATAGTTTCCAACAATACCCTTGATGAAAATTTTGGAAGTCTTCATTTAAATTAGACAAGAATGAAATGAGATGCTGATATGAATAACAAGTATAATCAAAATGTTAGTGTATACTTTAATACTACTAAATCCAAGACTCTGAAAGGGTTACATAATCTATGTCTATGAAAGTCACTGTTCTATCTGAGTCATGTGAATGTGAACAACCTGAAAATGAATTTTTTATTATTGCTTGATATATGAAGATGATAGTAGGGAATAAATTTTTTTTAATAGATATAAGAATAAAATAATAAAGGACAATATTGATTCAATATAAAATTATTATGAATTTAAAAGAGTCGGACACATCATGATGGATTTTCCTGTGCTTAATAAAAAATAAATAAAAGAAAATAATTCTGAGAATAACTGGAAGAAGAATTACAAGACTAAAGACAAGAATTTATTGAAGGCTAATGATAACTAGAGTTCCAGTGGTGGGGACCATTAAGACGAATCTTCAAAATACGAATATTCAAGTTAGAATAATCCCAATCAACTAGCCAAACTACCAATAAAAAATCATTCTCTAATGGACAAGGTACAAAATGAAAAATCTATTACAATTGTATATTTGAATTTAAATTATATTGATTATGAATATTAATATACCATCAGTTGACGTCTCTTTTTTTGATGAAGATAACTCTTTACATTCTTATGAAGGAGTGTATTTGTTTTCCAAACTTATTGAAAAAGAAAATTGTTAGATAAAAAAGAAGTTAGAGAAGGAAAATTCTATAATATTTTTTTTAACAAAATATGTTTCAGGTAATTCAAATGATCATGATGAGAGATGATTTTTAATGTGTTTCTAAAAAATTAATGAAGTTAATTATCAGATGGACAAACATTTGAAGGATATTTAAAAAGTAATTTCTATGAAAAAAATTTAGTGGATAACTATAGTTCTATATCTAATAACAATGATGATATGAACTATGTTGTTAAACAAAAGTCATAAATATTTTCCTTAAGAAAATGGATAACTATCTTTTCCTATAAATACTATATTTTTTACAAAATCTATTCACAAATTCGTCTTTTATGTAATAATTTTTGTTATGGTAATACTCATTCAAAACCTGTTTTCGTAATAATTAGGTTGGTTACAAAAGTAATCCTATTTGTTCAAAATATAATTGTGGTGGATATTGGTTGAAACATTGTCCTATAAACAAAAATCAATAATTAGGTTTTCAAAAATCATATTTTTATATGAAAAAATAGATTCTAAATATTTTACTATTTGATTTTTTCGGATAAAATAAATTTTGGATTCTGATATTATAACTATTTTATTTTCTTAAAAATAAATAATGTACTGACAATAACATATGGTGCATGGATAGTGAATATTCCTGGAATATAACTGGTAACAAAAACTTCTATGAAAATATTATCAATACAAAAGGAGGAAAAGTTACATTCAAAGATATTGCCCAGAGGGAAATTGTTGGTATAAAAAAATTGTTATTCTTGAAAAATCATTTATTTTAAATGTTTTATTTGTTTATGGTTCTAAGAATATCATCATTACCATAAGTCATTTATGTGATGAAGTATACCTTGTAAATTTCATAAATGATAAATGCTTAATAGAAAATCCCTAGTATGATATAATTAATAGTACCCATAGGCAAGGTATAGTATACACACTTGTCATAGATGACCTTACTTTCCAAGATCTACCATGTGTTGGTTCAATGGAAGATTAATCATGGTAATGTCATAGAATTTTAGGACACTAAAACCATAAAACCAATAGACACTCTCAATGAAAGGACTTGTTAAGGAATTACCGAAGCTTATATTTGATTCTTCAAATGTTTGTGATCCTTGTCAATATTACATTAAAAATCAGTTCTTAAATCAACTGGTGAAGTCTCAACATTTGATGCATTACTGTTATTCCATATGGATTTTTTTGGTCTAACACAAACTCAAATCATTAGAGGGAAATATTTTTTATTTGTCTTCATTGATGATTACACAAGATTTAAGTGGGTCTATTTTCCTGAAAAGAAATATAAATTTTTTTTATTTTAAAAAAAATTAAAGATAAATTTGAAAATGAGAAAAACATTCCATTGAAAACTATTCATAGTGATTAGGGAGGAGAATTCCAAAATCCAGATTTTGAAAAACATTATTGTAAGAAAGGCATTACATATAACTTTACAGCTTAAAGAACTCCTCAATAGAATTGTGTTGTTGAATGAAGAAATTAAATTCTTCATGAGATAACATGAACCATTTTGATTGAATATTCTGTTACTATAATATTTTGTGCTGAAGTTATTATTTCAGATTGTTATAATATAAATCATGTTATAATAATTACATTTCATAACAAAATGACTTTTGAATTATGGATTGGTAGAAAACATAGATATTCTTACTTCAATGTATTTGGATGAAAATTGTTTGTCATGAATACTAAATATAGCATACATAAATTTCTACCCAAATCTGAGGGGGGTAATTTTCCTATGCTGATCTACCACTTATATGGATTATTGAGTTTTTAATAAAAACACATTTAATATTAAATAAACAATTGATGTTAAATTCAATGAAACTAATCATTTTTAATTTAAACAACCCCAACCTATATCCTCAAATGTGTTTTCAAAAACTAATAATCAACTTTTGATAGATTATTCTTCTATGAAATAATATGATCAAGAAAATATTTTTGAAAAATTTAAATAAGAAAATTTTCTACCATATATTGTTGAACAAGTTATACAAACCCCAAATCAGTTGTTTCTTATGTATATTATGAGTGATAATATCATTTGTGATGTAATTCAACATGTTATGACTAGAGGTTCCTTATGAAATGAAGTTGAACATCACATATTCCTTCCCTAATTAGAATGAAAAGAACAGATTAATCTCTAGAGGATAATGTTTGGATTAAATCCATGGTCGATTAACACAATGAATTTGAAAGGAATAAAGATTAAACCATTGATGAAGGACCTAAGAAAAATTATGCAATTAGAGTAAAATGGGTATTTAGAAATAAGTGTGATGAATATTTAATCATAGTAAGAAATATATCTAAATTAGTTGCCAATGGATACAATAAACCAGAAGGAATAGAATATGAGGAAACATATTATTCAATAGGTAGACTATAATCTATTCTACTTTTACTTTCATTTTTATCATTTTTTAATTTAAATATTTTTCAAATCTATGTTAATTGTGGTTTCCCTAACATATATGTTAAATATGATGTTTATTTTGAACATACTCTCCATTTTTAAGACATAATACATCCAGAACATTTTTTCAAACTTACCAAATATTTATATGGACTTAGAGAAGCCCCTAGATCCTAGTATGATAGACATACATGATTTGGGTAACAAAACAATTATGTTAAGGGAACTACTAATCCAAATAATTTTTTAATTAATGATAAGAAACTTTTTGTATTATTAATGTTAAATTTGATGATAATATATTTGGTTCCAGTTACCAATATTTACTGATTAGATTGCAAATATAAATAAATCTGAGATCGAAATGAATATGATGGGGGAGTTATCATTTTTACTTGGATTACAAATCTCTCATTAACTATAATTTATTATATATCTTAACATATGTAATGTACTAGATCCGGGGGCCACTCAACGAGTGCCCTAAACCTGGTTTGTCAAATGACCTCAATCACATTTCCCCAACTGCCAAAGTCTTCTAACTAGAAGCTTTGGCCTAGGTCTGATAGTGGGGAAACTATTCGTTCATTTGACAAATTTGTGAGAAACAGTGAAAATATAAACATAATAAACCAGTAATTTATAAACAATAAAATGCAGAAATGGAAAATAGTACATAAGTAAAAGATAGAAACAGTCATATATATGCGATGATGCAATATGTCCCTAAGTCTAATGAAGTAGTAATAATATTATACACTAAAATCAAAAACAACACAATACAAGGGAAAAATACAGTAAAGAAAAACAAAATAGCACAACAAGAACATAGAAGAATCACCCGCCTAGGCTCGATCCCATTCCCTCCTACTCCTCTACAACAATCAAGTACCTGAATAGGGACTCCTTCCCATTTCAACACATGCCACAATATAATCATTTTGGGCCCACTACATGACCTAAATAGGGTGTCAGAAATAAATTCCTGTAGGAAATGACCAAAGGCCCGTGTGCAACTGTCAGTGAAAATGTGCAACAGTAGTTTGTACTAATGAAATGTAGAAAACTAGGAAGTACTCATAAGTAAATATTTCTAGTAGTTTTATTTGAAATTTAATTATTATATAACAATTCAATGTAATTGAATTATATGTTTCTGAGACTCATCCATAACCGAAAATCTCTTATACAGTGCCACAACAAATCCCACAATAGGCTATCTGACAAGTAGAAGCTAAAACAAAACCAAGACTGTGCTTTAGCTTGGAAGGTATAACCTGATAAATCACCATAGTTAATATTCAAAGTGAAGTGTGTCCTCAAACATCCATGTCCTTACCCTCAGGTAATCATAATCAAAACCCTCAGGTTATTTCCCTCGGGCGTAACAAATATTTACCTCATGCGTATGAGATATTTTCCTCAGGCACGAAAGCTACTGACCACAGGCATAAGAAATGTTGCCCTCAGGATAAACAAACACTTATAATCAGGCAAAACTAAACACTTCCATCTGGCAAAGAATTTAACCGGGGTGAACCCAACATATAATTAAGAAATTATATATACATTTTATTTCATGAAACTCAACGCATGCAATAATCACGACATACCCACGGGTATCCTGGCCAAACGGCTAAACAAGGGTAATGCACCCACGGGGTGGCCCTAGATCTATGAAATGACCCCAAACAGTAGTTTATAATTATCTTTATATTATCTATGAAATTATATTTATCTAATTAATCAAGGGATCCACTATAAGACACCCCAAACATGGGAGTGTTGAACAACGGTACAAAAAAATAACCTGACAGTTGGAAATAAACACCAGACAACCAACCTCGATCTCCTCTGATCAATATAAATGAATAAAACCTCTCAAATCAATCGGGAACAATGTAGATCTGTAATAAACATTTACCCATTCAAAATCAAATAACTTCTATTTGGGAAAGAATTAGAAGGAAACACTCAAGGAGAAAGAAGAACTCACCCGGACTATTCAAATGGGATCGTCGGCGGTGGAATCAGAGTACTAGTGTGTGGTCAGGATCCCTTCCAAAGTTCGGACATCTCTCCTGCAGCTCTTTGGTGTTCTAAGTTTATTCAATTTAAATAAGATGCTACTGCCTATTTTATGGAAAAAAACACTTCTACACATCGTATAGTCTCATGTACATGGTGTGTTCTTTTCATTTTTTTAATTGTTCCTCCTGTAGCCTCTTTCCACCACCTCATATTTCATCTGTCGACGTGATTACACGATGTGTATTTCGGAGTACACAGTGTGTAATGACGCTCCATTGGAAGTTACTCCCACCACTTTACTATTCACCTACCAACTAATTACATGTCGTGTATATACTATGTACACAGTGTTTAGTTATGTTTTTACACCAACTATCCTAGACAGGCCTACACACCCCGTGTACTTATCCAACTTGGAAAAAGTACACAACCTATGGAAAAGTACATGGAGTTTGACCACAAAATTAGTGATTTTTTCCAATTTTCCATATTTTCTCAAAAAAACTAAAAGTAAAAGGAAAATAAGAAACTCGTACCTCAAGAATAAGAGCTAGGTTCTTACAAACTTCCCCAATTAAATAAATTCATCCCTGAATTTACCTTCCAATTGTTGTGAAGATAAAGCTGAGAACAACTCTGGCCACTGAGCTCGTACGTCATTCTCCCACTCACAGGTTTCATCCTGCACTCGACCATGTTTCCATAACACCCATACGAGAGGTACTAATCGGACCCATAGAACTTTCATGCTCCTATCAATAATATGAATCAGATTCTCCTCGAAGGATGCATCGACCTGATGCTCAACCTCCTCAAGCTAAAAAATGTTTGACGGGTATGAGTGATAACAGTGAAGCTGAGTTATATGGATAACGTCGTGCATTGACCAATACCTCTTTGGTAACTGAAAATGATAGGCGACCGGCCCGACTCTCTCCATAATGTTGAAAATCCCTACATACCTCGGTGAATGTTTACCAAGTCTTTTGATTTGGATAAATCCCATCATCGGTGATACATAGAATAATACCTGATCCCCAACCACGATCTCCACGGGTCATCTGTGGTGAACAACATAAGAAATCTGATGAGTCTGTGTAGTAGCCATCCACTTCCATATGATTTGGACCTACTATGAAGTCTCCTGTACGAGACTTGGTCTCAGATAAGCTACCTCACCAACCTCCAACCAGCACAAGGGTGATCACCATTGCCTAAAATACAAATCCTTGTAATGTGTCATCTCAATAGTTGAATGAAAACTATTATTGTAGGAAAACTCAACCAGGGGTATGCGATTCTCTCAAGAGCAACCAAAGTCTAGGATGCTTGCACGTAGCTTATCCTCAAGCACCTATATCGTACGCTATGACTATCCATATGTCTGAGGATGGTATGTTGTGCTCAGAATAACCTGTGTACCCAGTTCCCTATGAAAACTCTTCCAGAAATGAGACATAATGTGGGTGTCCCTATATGAAATGATAGAATGAATGATCCCATGAATACATAGTACCTCTCAGATACAAATCATTTTAAGCTAGTCAATACGAAAGTTTTCCTTGATTGGAAAAATTTGAGATACATTTGTAAGCCTGGCACCACATCCCATACGGCATCACAACCTCGAGGTGACCTCAGCAACCTAGTCACGAATTCCATCGTGAAATCATCCCATTTCCACTATGGAATCTGTAACTGTTGTAATAGTCTAGCTGGCCTTTGATTCTCTGCATTAACTTGCTGACAGGTGGAAAATGTCATAACAAAACCAGCTACCTCACGTTTTATACCCAACCACCAATATTGACGTCTCAAGTCACGGTACATTTTGGTAACCCCACTTCCCATGATAATGCATGAAAATCCTACATCAACTCCTCAATTATATCACCTGAAACCCATCCACGTCCATGGATATACAATACCTCATCATCGCCTATCGTCCATCTTGGAGAAGTGTCCTCACTGGCCACAGACACCTATAGAACTAGGCCTTCTGAATCTGATAGTAGTCTCATCCAAAATCTATCCAGGAGGGTAGAATTCATAGATTTGGAAGAAATATTAGCTTTCCCCTTACTATCGTTCACCTCCATATGCATCTCAGAGAACAATGACATAAGTTTCCACTCACCACTAGCCTCCTGCAAACCCTGTATCTGAGTCCTCCTACTCAGTGCATCAACTATTGCATTACCTTTACCAGGTGTATAGGCAAGCTCAAAGTCAAAGGACTGATGGTATTAAACCCAACATCAATAATTCATATTCATGTCATGCTAGGTAATGATATATGTTTGAATTTTGTGGTCTGTAAACTCTTCAAAATGTTCTCCCAAGAGATAATATCTCCAACAACATAAATCATGAACACTTGCATCCAATTCAAGATCATGTGTCGAGTAATTCCTCTCATGTGGCCTTAAATGATGAGACCCATATGCAACTACTTGATCTCCATTCATCAATACTACTTATAGCCCAATTCCTGATGCATCACAGTAAAATGTATAGCTCTTCATTTTCTATGGATGTATTTGGATTGGTTCTGAATTCAACCTTCACTTCAACTCCTGAAAGGCTATCTCGCTATATTTTTACCCAATGAACCTCACACCCTTCTTAGTCAAACCCATCAACGGAGGTACTATGTGTGAGATGTACTATATAAAGTTCATGTAGTTACCATATAGCCCCATGAAACTCCATATTTAAAAAAATTCTTAGGCTGCTCCTAGGAAACTACTGCTCTCACTTTCTCTGGGTCTACCACAACTCCTGCATCTGAGATAATATGTCCGAGGAAGTGAATCAGGTACATCCAAAAGTGGCACATTCAGATATTAACATATAGTTGATGCTCTGTTTGTGTAGTCATTATGATCTCATGATGGGTGGCATGGTCGTGTCGAGTGGGAGAGTACACAATGATGTTGTCCACAAAGACTACAAAAAAAGAATCTAGATAAGGATAGAACACACGATTCATCAGATCCATGAAAAAAGATGGATAGATTGTGAGTCTGAATAGAATAACCATGTAATGATATAGACCATATCTTCTCTGAAAATATATAATAAGTAAGTCTGACAGTCTAACACATAGCTGATGATATCCAGATCTCAAGTTAATCTTTCAGAACACTCGTGCTCCTCAATGTTTATTAAAATTATTTTCAATCCTAGGAATGGGATATTAGTTCTTGATTGTCAACTGGTTCAGATTTAAATAATACACACAATGTCTGAGGGTACCATTGGCCTTCTTCGTAAACATTATAGGCAAACCCATGGATAAGTACATGGGACAGATGAAACCCTTTTCCTGTATCTCCTCAAACTGCCTATTGAGCTCCTGCAACTCTGGTGTAGCCATCCTATTAGGAGGAATGGACACCGGTGCTACTCCTATCACAATATCAAAAGATAAATCCACCTATTTCTCTGAAGGTAGACATGATAATTTATTTGGGAAGACGTCATTGAAATGACAATCCACTATAGGGAAATAATTTTGACAAGTTCCCTGGTCATCCAGATATAAACTCGCAATATGGGATGTCAATCCTCCTTGCCCACAATGCATGGGTCCACCTCGGCTCACTTAGACATCCCATTATCCCTTTTATAGAAACTCTCCACCCTCTAGTGACGTGAAACTCAACCTACGATGATAGTAATCTATAAGGATCGAAAGAGTACCAACCAGTCCATCCTGATAATGAATTCATAGCTCGTCATCTCTGACACATTGAGGTCCATAGAAAGTGTACCCACCAACCTCTCGGGTGACTCCCTACACTGAATCACACCATCTGTTCTAGTTACCAACGGTGTGTCTAGTGTCATGAAATTAGAAAGAAGAAGAAACATAGAGCCCAAGGATCTCTACAATGGGCACAGATATAAAGCTATGTGTAGCACCAGCGTCGAAAATTACTAAAGATAGTAAAGAAGAAACTACAATAGTACCTCTGACAGTTGATGGTCCAGGATCCTGCTCATGTTGGTTCTGTTGCACTACATATGCCTTCCCAGTGTCACGACCCTGCGATACATCCTGGATTCTCTGAGATGACCCACACTACTGTCTCTTAGATCCTAGTGTCCGGCTACAACAACCACGACCACCACCTTCGCATGTATGTCCCTATATATTATGATTATTTGACCGGTAAGAAGCATCTGGACCTTCTCCGGCACTTGGAGTCTGCATTGAACCCCTCTCTATAGCAACTCTTAGAAACACCCTACAAAAGTGCTATAAATGACCCATATTGCTACAAACTCGGCACTCCATTATGTCACGTGGAGACTAAGATATCTTTTCCCCTCTTTACCACACTAGTAGCACATTACCTAGTCACCTGAAAAAAAATGCCTAGCTAGTACTACCCCATTGAGAGAAAACCATCTGCCTCTTCATCTTACTGGTAGAAATATTACCAGAAACTAGTGTCGAACTACCTAGTCCTACACCACAAGCTTCCCGCCGGTTCCGCTCAGTAATCAATTCCTGGTTCACAATAGTATGCAATGTAGGCAACCCTAAAAGGTTCACCAGCACTGGGATGTCATATCGAAGACCATACTCAATGTGCCATGCCCTCAACACCTCAAATCCCACCCAAACATGTGAAAAGCAATGTAGCTCGGTGAAGCGGCCAGAATAGTCCCGTACTGACATGGCGCCCTATTGCAGATTCATGAACTCTTGAGCTTGATCTTCCCATATGTCTTCAGAAATAAAAAGTCATTGAAGACTGGAAGAAAATATTCCCACGCCATGTCTCTTTGATTCTTGGTCTAGGTGGTAACATCCAACCATTTATTGGCATAATCACACAACATGTGTGTAGTGACCTTGACCCTCCGCCCTCGAGGTGTCTTCAGATGCTCGAAGATAGACTGCATAGAACCCAGCTATGACTCTATAGCTTGTGCTCTACCATCCCCTATAAATTTAGGTGGATGATGGTTCTGGAATATTCTAGTCGGCCCTGCAATAGATGTGGCAGCCAATGGAGCTCCCTCAAAGTTCTGCATAAACCACATAAAGCCTTCATGGTACTGTGCCTCCACACCAGTGTCTGGTATAACGACTAGAGATGCATCTGGAACTACTGGAGGATCCATTGGTATCTAGTGGCCTACCATCTCTAGAGTACACTTATTGCTGCTCTCCAGGATAACAACTATAGGCCACATCAGTGGCATGACTCTACAAGGTCAAACACATCCTATAGATTAAGATCACCAAGGACTGAAAACAAGGAGTGTGAGATGGGAAAAAGATAAAGAGGGCATTCATGTTTTACAAAACAACATTAAACGATGTGTATATGATCTACACAGTGTGTACTGGATGAGATTCACAGACCCGTGTTGTTAGTGACATAGTTGGGTACTCGTCTGACACTACACGGCATGTTACACACACACAAAGCATATACACCTCCCCATTTCCCCAGCCACACAGCCAAGTCCACACGGTCTTTCACCGGAAAAGATTAAAGAATGTATTTCTCAGTACAACGACGTGAACTAGACGATTTTCACCGACCCGTGTTATTAGTTACATGGCCAGATACATGGGTCACACTACGCGGCCTGATCCATATGGACACTGTGTGTACTGGGAAGGATGACACTAAACCGTGTTGTTAGTTACATCACCGGATTACAAGATTACACTACACGGCGTGTTCGTTATTGACATGGAATTTATAAATAAAGATTTTATACATCTGTGTTGTTAATTACACAAGCAGACATAGGGTCAACATGCATGGTGTGTACAACTGGTACACTGTGTGTTCCCTCTAGAACTTCCACATCCCGTGTCCCTGCCAAAACAGCCTTTGACACGTTTAGAGACTACAGGTCATGTACATAGGGTACATGGTGTGTTCCTAGAAATTTTTTTTTCATCCCGAACAGTATAGTACATGGCGTGAAGTCAAAACTACATAGCACGTATTCTTGGTTTTCCAGCCAGTAAGCCTTAGAAACTACTTCAGAGCCCATAAAAACACTGGAACAAACACTTATGTTCCTAATTTCAAACCATGAGGGACCATACACCCTGAAAATAAACTTTTGGCATCTTATGTGTGTTATAACAGGGTAAACTAGTCATTGATCCACCAAATTCCATTTGATGAGGGCACATAATCTTCATAAACCAAAGTTTGGAATTCATTCACAGAACCTTACTTAACAATACCCTATCAAAAAGAAGGTATTTTATTAAGGCATCGATCAAAAAACATGAAATTTCTAATACACCTACATGGATTAGAAACTATGCATGGAATATGATTCTAACATGTGCCTAAATGATGCATGAGATGGAATACAATCGTCTCATCAGGTTGAAACTAAATAGAACCCAGGTATAAATATATAACATTAAAGCACATGTGCATCACCCAATGGTGAAAATGAAATCAATTGTAATAATCATAAATAGAATATCAAAATTGAATTTGACGAAATTCAGCCTTTACATGTACACTGGGTAGCTACACCAGGGCTCAGTTATTACCGAACCCCTTTTCCATCTATCTCTTTTGCCGTCTCCAAATAATAAAAAAACTCAGGGAAAAGAAAACCACATTTTTAACACTTTGTAACATCCCAGATCCTGGTGCCACTCAATGGGTGCCCTGAACCCAGTTGGTCAGATGACCTCAAAAGCATTTCCCCAAACGCCAGAGGTTGCCGACTATTAGCGAGGGCCTAGTATTGATAGTGTGGAAACCGTGACATCAATTTTCAATGCGTAGTGCAGCGGTGAAATTATAAACATACTAAAAGCAGAAGCAGTAAACAATACTAATATGAAATCGAAAACAGTACAGAAGTAAATTATGGAAACAATCATTTATATATGATTATGAAATATTTTTCTGTGTTTAAGAAAGAAACCAAAACAGGATACACTGTAATATGAAACATCACAGTACAAGGGACAATTACATCCATGAAAAACAAAATCGAACAGTAGGAACTCAACAGCATGGGAAGCCTAAGCTCAGTCTCATGATCTCTTTCTCCTCTTCAATAATCGAGTACATGTATAGGGACTATTTCCCTTATCAACACTTGCAGAAATATAATATGTTTGGGCCCATGTCATGACCCAAACACTGTGTGAGAAATAAATCCCAGTAGGGAACCACCAAAGGCACATGCCCAAATGTCAGGGAAAATGTGCATTAGTAGTGTGCAGTAATGAAAGGAATTAAAAAATGAAGTACTCAAAAGTAAAAATACCTACCGGTTATATTTCAATTTTAATTAGTATTTTAAAATCAAAAATAACTTAATTAAAAGTTTCTGAGACAAATCCCCTGTTGAAAATCTCTTAAACAGTGTTGTAGAAAAACCCGCAACAGGTAATCTAACATGTAGAAGGTAAAACAATACAAAGAATTGGATTTAGATTGGCAGGTATAATAAGAGAAATCACCAATGTGAACATTCAATGTGAACAGTGTCATCAGACATGCAAGTATTTACCCAGAAGTAATCAAAATGAAAACCCTCAGGTGACATCCCTATGGCGTAATGAATATTTCCCTCAGGAGTATGAGATATTTCCCACAGGCATGGAAGCTACTGCCCACATTCATTAGAAAATTTCCTTTATGATAAATAAACACTTTCCCTCAGGCTAAAAAAACATTGTCCTATGGCTATGAAAGTAAGCGAGCCGAGCCCAAGATATAAGCAAGAAATTATTTATACATTTTCTCTCATGAAAACTCAAAGTATTCTACAATCACAGCATACTCACGGGTATCCAGGAAAAATGGATAAACATGGTAAATTCACCCATAGGGTGCCCCTGGATCCAAGCAATGATCCTAGATAGTAGTTTATAATTATTATTATATTATCTATGTGATTCTAGATATCTGATTACTCAAGGCCATAACCATAAGACAACCCAAACATGGGAACATAGCACAACAGTACACAAAAAAAACTCGACAGTTGGAAATAAACACCAGACCACTTACCACTATCTCCTTTGATCGATTTACGTGAACGACACCTCCCGAATCAAATAAGAATTTCATAGATCTGGGATAAAAATTCACCCATTCAAACATAAATAACTACCCCTCAGGAATGAATTGGATTGAAACACTCAGGGAGAAAGAAGAACACACCAGCACGGTTCAAATTATATCATCACCAAAGGAATCTGAGTCCCGGTCTGCAGCAAGGAGCTCTTCCAATGCCCGACTGTATCTCCCGTGACACTAGGGTGTTATAAGATTCCTCCGTCGAAAGAGGAAGCTACTGCCAATTTTAAGAGAAATAACTCAACTGTCGACATGATTATATGGCGTGTGTTTCTGAGTACATAGCGTATACTGATGCTCTGCTAGTGGCTACTCCCACCGCCTTACTATTCACCTGCTAACTGATTTCATGAAATTTATATAATTAGATCACGACTTGTAGTTAGTTTTTAACACCCTTTATCACTGATATGACTACACTCCATATGTACTCATCCCACATGGCCAAAGTACACTACCTGTGGACAAGTACATGTCGTGTACCCAAAAAATTTGAGAATTTTCCCCATTTTGTTTCTATTTATAAAAAACACATAATGAAAAAGGAAAAGAAGAAACTAGTACCATAAGAATGAGATCCATGTTCTTTCAACATATGTAAATTAATGATATTCTTAAAATGTATGGATTAGACAACACTAAAAGTATATGTACTCCAATTGTTTCCACAATTTCTCTTGAACATAGTGAAGTTGCGAATCCAGTAGATCAAACATCATTTAGATGTAAGATATTATTTTTACTATAAATGAAATCAAGTATCCCTGACTTTAATTTTTTATGTATACATATGTTCAATATATCAATTTAATATAATGGAATCTCATTTATATGTAGTGAAATGAATTTTTTTATATTTAAAGGGACCCATGGATTTATGACTTTTCTATAATTTTGGAAATGATTTTTTAAAAAAATTCATATGATGATTTTGGTGGATGTGAAATTTATAGGAAAAGTACATCTATATATTTTCATTTATTAAAAGATTCAATAGTATCTTGGCTATACAAGAAGAAATACTCATTAGAATATTCCACTCTTGAAGCGGAATATGTAGAAGCTGGAATTTGTTGTGCTCAGGTGTTACGGATGCAACACACACGTACAAACTATGGCATGATTTTTTTCAAAACCAATATATTGTGTGAAATAACTAGTTACTTTTCCCTCTAAAAATAATGTACATCACTCTCATTAAAATGACATAGATATTAGGAATCGGTTTTTTAAAAATCACACACTTAAAGAATATATCATTCTTCAATTAATCTAAAAACAAGTTCAACTTGCTGATATTTTGAAAAAATTATCAAAATTCCATAGATTTGAATACATTAAATAGAATTTTGGAATATAAACCATTATGTAATCATCCAGATTTTTTATTTTTAAAATCAATCTCATTAAATTAAGAAACTCCATTCATAGAGGGAGTAAATTTTCATGTAATCGACTATTTTTTGAAATAAAAATGTGTTAATCCAATTTTTTCATAATCAGACATTTTCAGAAACTAAAAATCTCAAACACAAAATTTTCCCCCACTTATTTTTTTAGTTTCCGAAATTTCCATTTCATAACAAAATTCTAGAATCCAATAGTTTTCCTTCAATAATGAACATTTATGGAATCTAAAATTTCTCAAGAATAATATTTTTCATTTCTGATAGTTTCTTAAAAATCCAGAAGGTGTTTTTCTATACATAAATATTCATAATAAAATATTTTATTTGTTGGTATTTTTATCATTTTTAAGATAATTTTTCAGAATCACTTTCTATAAATTAGAATTTTTACCATGAAAATCTCAAAATATCAGAACCTACAAAATCCTTCTTTGGCATTAATCTCAACTGCCCTCTCATATCATGCACATTTTAATAGTTGGATAAAATTATGAATTCAAACCATCGCTTCAATGCTATATAAAAGCCCCCTATTTCTCGTCCCACGTCGGTTTTCATGTTTTTCATCCCCAGAGCTCTACCTCTCTTCAAAAAGTTCATTCTGTATTTCTGTGTTTCCCTTGATTATATATTTCATTGGAAGCCTATCTTCAGAAGAAAATGCCTTTAGCCAAGTAAATTGCACTTACTTACTTGCTGATTTCTATAAGATATTGTTTTTTTAATATAGGTGGCAGAGACATGTTTTCATTCAAGAGTTAGAGGAAATCCTATTCCCTTTTCTTCAACATAGTTTCTAGTATTATTGGAATTTAGTATAAAGGGTAATCAATTTTCTATACCCATAAACTACAAGATGAATCAAGAATCTTTGTGAAAGAGATATCTATAGAGTTACATGGAATGAAAAGAGTGAAAACATTGATGATTAGCCATTTACCATCAAATTTTATTACACTATAATTATGGGTTCAAGGTTTTCTAATTCCAAGAAAATGAGACAACGTCTCCTTGAAGAAAATTGACATCTACGTTCTAGATTTTCTTTAGAACTTGAGGAAGAAAAATATTGTAAAATATATTTTTCTGATGATTTTCATTATCATTAATGGAACTCTCAAATTCCAAATCATTATATATCGATATGTATTTTAGAAATTCATAGTTTTATACATATAATCATTCAAAATCACTTATACCACTAAGTCAAGAACCTTCCAGACTTTGTTGTTGAGTGATGATACCATGAAGAGGATGAAGGTTGGATTCAATAAAAAAATATGTGGAATTTTAAAACATATTCTAATGTGATATTAAATCTTTAGATAAAGAGGAATTAGTAGAAACTTCTAAGAAATAACTGAATAATAGAATGCCGATGAAACTAAATGTCATAAAAATATACATTTCCAGAAACTCAGTCAACACCTCTAAATTCAAAGATGCAAAACACTAATCCTGATGATTTTATTGAGTAGTTGAGGGAAGAGAAGAAAAATATGAAGTAAGTAGTTCCATGATTTTTCCAAGATCCTATAGAGGGAATGGTGATGAAAATTATGGATGGTGAGGAATATGAAATCCATGAAATATGGAAGTGAAAAAGGAAGATAATTTTGGAAGTTGAAATTGGTCAAGCTCTTCTAAAGGCTACAAAGAATGCTTCTGAGTATATTTAGGTAACAAAATCATTTCTCGAAGGACTAGTTCTAGTATTGACTCTAGGAAATAATATCATAATTTTAGAACCTCATTTAATGGAAGAAATTGTTCATGAAGTGGATGTAGAAGAAGGAGAAGAGGAAGAATTAAATGAGAGTGATGATGTGATAATGAATGTAAAAGAATATCTTGAGAATGAAAGCCCTTTTTAAATGAATTTTATCCATAATTCTCAAGTTGAATAAATGAAAATTTGGTCACACAAAAAATAATATGAGGTTTAGGAAGAGGATAATATGAAATCTGATGATGAATGTAGAAATCACTACTTCATTAAACCTAGTGATCATATGGAGGATGTTCAGAAGGAAAAGGTTGATGAAGATAAAATTTTCCATGTTTTAGATAGTGAGAATGAATCCCAAAAGGATGAAGAGACTATATATAATGTAGATAATGGAAAATAGATGATAGTTGAATCATATGGTAATGTTTTTGTGGTCTTGATAGATGTTGGTGGATCATCAAAGAGGAAAGATGTTGAGAAGTTGAAGGAATCCTCACCTAAAAGGGAATCAGATTAAGAATCATATTACATGGGACATGAAATTGTAGTAAAATAGATGATAAAAGAGAAAGAAACCATTCCATTAATTACAATTATTGACTCAAGGAGTCAGCTGATTCAACACTACTTTAATCAAAAGACAAAATTTGTAATCATGTCACAGTAAAATTCATCAAGTTTGAAGTCGTTGTTAAATCGATCTTTATTAGGTATGATGCATGCAGAAGGTCTTGTAGAGAGATTAAAAGTGGTCAAGGAAAACCACTAAATATCTAGAAATTATTGATAAATTTCATGACTCATTAAAAAAATCTTTTTTATAGAGTATATGAGATTATGAAATGTCTTACAAAAAGATATACTGAGAATCATAATGTATAACAAGTAGAATATGTGTTGAAAAAATTATCTAAATTGGAAACTGAATATAGAATCTTATAATTTGACGACAGGAAGAGACCTCAGAATAGGTATTGTGGAAATGATCATTTGACAAGAATATAATTTGAATTATAAGGTAGAAATTCTTACGTCTTCGGATGAAAAGATGAAGGCTCTTGAAAAAAAATCTTGATCGAGATCTATTTCTCAAGCTCAATGAACATGAACATATAGAGAATAAGAAGCTAAATTCTATCATAAAGAAGATTATGCTAAAGGAAAAAAGATGGGTGAATATTTTTTCTTTCTAGTATGATCTTTTATTTGAAATTCCTTGTATCAATTTTTCCAATCTTAATAGAAAAATCGCCTTTTCTTTATTTGTTTGGTGTGTAGTATTAAAATTCCAAGAACTAATTTTTTTTTCAATTCTCTCTATTAAATTTTGAAAATGAAAAAGGGTGGAAATGAAATAATTAAAATAATATTAAGTATAAAGAAGATAATTCCCTATATAAGGGGAAAATTAACTAAGGGTTATCACACATAAAGAAGCCTTTCGTAAGAAACAAAAAATAAAATCATGAAAAATAAGTCAAGAATTCGATTCTTATGGATTTCAAAACCTAAGGGGGAGTAAGTATTATTCATCATTGATCATAATTGAAGAGATATATGTTTCCATTTAAATTTTATAATTTAATGTAATAGTCCATATATTCTTATTTGAAAGGTTTTTTTTGATTTCAAAATACATGGCGATTGTTTAGTCAATAAGGTTGCATTATGAATTTTCCATTCTCATATGTTTTGAAAAGTAGAAACACTCTGTCTTATGTCAAATCGTATTCTCTATGGATTATTTTCTTGATAGAATTGTCCATTCTATACAAATATTAATATCCTGAACTTTGTATTCATTATATCATTTTATAATCTCACTAAATGAATCTAATTTTATGTATATGACTAAAATTAAGATCCTCCATCAGATATCAGAATATTATAATACCTTAGATATAGAGTGTTCAATTTTAAGATTCTGAACACTATAAAATTGAGATTCTGAATTCTGTAAAATTATGACTCTGATTTCACAGAAATTTACTCTCCAAATTTCATGGAATTCGGACTCCAAATTGAAAAGAATAATGAATCCTAATTCATTAGAATTCCAATTAATAATTCCATATAATTTGAATTCTGAATTCTTCAGAATTTTGATTCCAAATTAATTAGAATTCAGACTCCAAAATCCATAGAATTCAGACACATAATTCCATGTATAATAGATACTGAATATCTATGTTTTATAGTTTACTATTTTTAATATGATTACACTATAAACATTATTTTTTCCATAGTCTTAGGATATTTATATTTGGTTAAGCAAATTTATTTTCCATACAAATGATATGAAATGATGTTGTACAATCAATTTCTAACTAACCATTGGTTGAATGACATGTGCACAGGTCCCTCCGAGATTCAATGGAAAATATCACTATTGGAGGACGGAGCTGACCATTAGTGTTGTTCCTATAAATAGGATCTCAATTGAACAGGCTAAATACATGTTTCATAAACCACGATACTTCATGTTGTGAAGTAATTTCTAGAAAGAGAATCTCATGTTTTGTGCATTCTGAACTCCTTGTTTAGCTGGATTCATGTGACTCTAATTGTTTCCGAGTACAATCAAATACTTCCTAGGATTTAAAGGCAAAGCTTCCGACTACCTTAATGATCAGGGACATGCATGGATAACAACATAGATTCTAATATTCACATATAGAGATCAACCATGTTTAAAAGTGTGATATTCATGAATTTATAAATTAATGTACCATTATCTGTTATTCTTGAATACCCTACTCATAGGTTGAAATAAATTCATACTTGTTACTTGTTTCGTTTCATGTTTCAGTTTTGCTGTATTTTGATAAGGGAAAAGGGTAAAATTTTTATTCTTTATTACACTTTAATTAACTATGATAATTTTTATTCTAAACACTATAAGGTATAAAATTTTCCTATATAAACATATGTTATGTTTCATTTCTGAATCCATATTTTTAAAAATTATGAATTTTTTTTATTGTTAAGAAATAAATTATGGTATGTGAATCTACCTTTTTTAACTTTGTTAAACATTGATTACTTTATGGTTAAAATGGAACTTTTTCAATCATACAATTTACCACCACTTGTAATTATGAATCTATAAATAATATTTCGATCCTACAAAAAGGAAAATATAACAATTTAAATAACCTAGACGGAAAAGTTGTTTTGAATTAAAATGTAGTTTTTTAACCATTAATTAAAATATGAATTATATAAAATAATACAAATATTTCATCCAAAGTAATTTTTTATGTCCCACATCAAAAGAATATGTTAATGTGTTCTAATATAAATTATAAAAGTTTCAAAAACATGATTTAAAATGGTCTCTCCATCAAATGGTGGTAAAACAATATTTTTTGGGAACAATATTTCTTTTATCCATAAAATTGATTTTATTTTTATATCATGTATAGAAAACATATATGATGATTTTAAAGTATTACATTGAATATATTTTAAATATATTTCATTAATAAAAATCCATAAAGAGCCATTTAATTATTTTATAGAGTCAATTATTTTTAATTTAATAGTTTTTAAGAAAATCATTTCCATTTAATTAAAAAGGGTTTTATTTTCATTTATAATAAATTATTCTCAAAATAATTAATTAAATACATTTGAAAAAATATTTTCACAATTCTATTTGAATTACTCATTCCCTCAATTTTTTAATCTCAGTTATAATGTATAGTGAAAATATTTAGTTTTTCTCGTACGTTGGATGTGGAAAATTATGTATGCTATTAAACATAGTTTTCATTTTAAAAACACTCGGGATGTTTCAATTGTAGAAAATGTTCTTACATTAGAATTTTTCGGTGTAAAACTATCCCCACCCTAATGAAAATTCATTTTTGTAAATTGATCGGGATAATGGAATTCATGGGTTATCCATTTTGACATTCAATTATTAATGAAACCACGTCATAAGAGGGTTAATAAGTATCCACTTGATAAAATATTATGAGATATTAAAAGGATATATAATGTAATATTAATTAATTAATAAAATAAATATAATTAAATAATGTTTTGAAATATTTTTATAAAATAACCTTATTTGATTTTTTTTCTTTAATTTGTATTATTTTTGAAACGATCACTATTTAAAAGACATGATATAATATTAATATAATAAAATGTAATTATTCTTTTATTAAATTAATTACCATTAAAAAATATTTTCAAAAATATTATTAAAAAAATATAATTAATGTTAGTATAAAAATTAATATATTATTATAAATTTTATAATGTTTTTTTATTAATCTAATCCATAATTTAAAAAAATGACATCTAAATAACGATAAGATAATAAGTGAATTGTTTTTTTAAAAATTAAAATACAAATTTATATTTTAAAATAATAACCATATTTAAATATTTTATTTATGGAAATATATATTCTGATTGAAAAATATTTTTTATTTTATTATAAGATTCTGATTTATGTGATACAATAATCTATAAATAAAATTGTTAAAACACAATATTAATTTATAAAATTACAAATAGAGTTAATTTAATTTGAAAGAAAGGTAAATAATAATAATAATAATTGGATTAGAATAATATTTTTTTAATGAAACATATTATTTTTAAATAATATATTTATGAATTTCTGTTATAAAATTATGTAACTGTGAAATTATAAATTATAATAATTATTATTTAACTATAATATAAATTTAATTTTTATGTATAAAATTATACTAAATAAAGAAAAATGAGAAGCAGTTTATAAAAATCAAGGAAAAGAAATAAAAAATGAATATTGAGATAGGGATCTTGAGTTTAATGATGCAAAAATGGGGAAGGTGAACCAGGTGATCTTATAGAGGATGAGTTCAGAAGAGAACCATGAATAAAAGCTTCAGTGGAGAAATGTGAGGCCTTATACTGTTAGCCATGGATGAACATCAGATTGGAATTGTACAGATTACCGATAAGTTGTTTCGATCTGCGTTTGACCGCTGGACACGAAGATTGAGTTTAGATCTAGGATTCCTGTGTGTTGTGAGGTTTAGATGAAAGATATAAACAATCAAGTAGGTGGCAAGACATTTTTCACCATTGAGGTCTTCATACCCATTCGTGTTCTCTATATCTAATTGTATTTGTTATTTATAAAAATTTGATGGTCTCAAAATCTCTGTGAAATAAAATTGTCAGCTGGACTGTTGATTAGTTTTCAGCCTTTTTTCATTCTATACATCGATTTTCAATGTATTTATAGATATGTTTGATGTATCCAACTAATTTGATAATGATTTCGGTTGATATATTAAATATATTTTAATTTAATCATTCGGATATTAATTAGTTATGAGTCATATTCAATTTTTTTTACTATTCAACCCGAATATTATTTTCAATAAAACAATAACATAATTTTTTTATCTTATTCATATGATATTTTTTTCTTCAATGTTTCTTTGATACAATGAATTTTACCATAGATTGTGGTTTTCCATTTCAATAATTTAATCCTCTACATTGATTTCATATCAATTTCGATCATATTTTTTACTCTTATCAAATGCATCAATCAAATAAAAATATTTATATTATATCAATATATCAACATGCATCAACCTAATCCCAGTTGTAATACTCTAAGAAGAATGTTGATAAATTATATGTATATATGATAAACACTACAATTTGCCTTGAGCCAATTAATATATTATGTATCCTTATGAGTTTCTAATGATGCTAATAGTAAACCCTTCTCTCTAGTATTTTTAAACATCTACCATTTCTAATACTCTATTTAATTTAAAAATAATGTAAGGAAAAATATTTATTTTCATGAAATTATTTATTTTGAAATCATATTCATGTGAGGGAATTTATTTTATTTTTGAAATTTTATTTCATTATAATGATAATAATTTTCAACTATGTATTAAGAGATATGTTATTTTTATTTTTAGATTATGGTTCTCAATATTGTCTAGGGGATTATTGTTCTTTTTAATATCATTTAATGTGATTCTATGTAGTTTTCTACTTTATTTCTTTTATAATGAAAAATAATACATGATCAAAATTATTTTAAAATTCAATTTCTATTTAAAAAAATATTTTGTCAACATTAAATATAAAATTTAATTTTCAGCTCTGTAAGTGTTAATGTATTTATTATTATCATTCAATAATATAATGTTTTAATAAATTTTTATAAAAAGAGATAACTTATTTAAAGAAATATTTTTATTTTTAATCTATTTATATATGTATATATATATATATATATCTGTATGTGTTTTTTATAGTTATTTCTTAATTACTAATGAAATAAATGTAGTTCTTTTCTCTATATATTTTAGAATTTTAAACAATAACCAATTTTTATTGTTTATTTTTGGTGCTATTTATTTATTCTTTATGGCGAATTTATTAAAAATAAAATTATGTTGATTTAAATAATATTAGATGAAATGTACCTATCCTATAATTTGATATTATTTTTAAGAAATTTTATGTTTTAAATTCACTACTTATGATTGTTCATTTTGAACATAAGAATTTGAAAGAAATAACTGTTTTGAAAAATAAATAAATGAAATTATATAATTATGAATGAATTTAAGTGTATATCAAAAATAATTTTTCATGTTATTTATCCATTATCTATTTTTATAAAATATGTATTTCAACTAAAAAATTTATGAAAAATTGATTTATCAATGGTAGAATATATAAAATTTACTTTATTTTATGAAGAAAATTTAGGAATGATTTCCAATAATTTTTAATGAGTTGTGATTGAGAAAATAGGATCTATAAAGAACTTCATAAAATTCGATATGGAACTTGGGAATTAGGTTGGAGAAGGAGGAATTATAATTGAATTCATGGCCTCATAGAACCATGTTCCACCTGTGATATTTCTTATGGCCTTATGAGTTTTCAAAGGATCTTTTTAGTATCAAAACAATATATAACGACCCATACATTACAAACATTAATATTAATTCAAAATTGAAGAATATTCATTTCTATATATAATAATGTTTTGATAGGACCATATAGGTATAGTGTCTTTAGGATATAGGAAACATAAAAAACTGCTTCATTAAACATCTACATTTTTTCATACTTTTTTCATTATAACTAGATTCCATTTTGACATATCTTACTAAATACCCTTATTCATGACCTGGAATAAATAATCATATTAAAGGGTGATACTAGATACTGAATAAGGGTAAATAATAGAAATATCAATCAAATCATAATTATAAGATATTATAACGTAATATTTTAATGTCTTATCATGCATATTAAAGATCAGGATACCATGTCGGGTGATAAATGTTCATATGAATAAATGGAAATAAACCCCAAAGCCTTAACACAAGACATTATAAATTTTTGATACTCATAATCATACAAAATCACTTCATATTAGTTAATTATCATTTCTATGACTATCATAGAAGTGTATTTTCATTTATAAAGAGAGTTCACTCCTCAATCCAGTACTGTATTACTGAAGTGAGATCATTTTCTGTTGCATCCTTGTCTATCTGATGAGATTTAAATCATTAAGAAATGAATTTTAAAGATATATAGGACTCACCCATCTCATAATAAAATTATTTTATTTGTTCCAAAAAAACATAAATAATTTATTATAGCATGACCCAATAAACAAAAATTGGATTCATAAACAACATTTCATCGTATTCTATATGTTTTAAATGGATTTCATAAAAATAATTACATCATAAATACAATTAAATCATAGTAATATTAAGGATAGAAAATTTACCTTATTTAAGAATTACATATTACCTGGAAAATATTTTGGATAAAACACATGAAATTAATTCATGAGGAAAATATCCTTTATTCTTCAAAAACATCTTATTTTCTGAAAATGCCTCAAAATTGTAAAATATAACAATTTATTTGAAAATTAACATGAAACTCGTAGAGTACGCTTCATGGAAATAATGAATTATTATAATGTAAAAAACAAAATCAATCAGTATAAGAAAAAAATCACCCCCCTGTTGGTTTTTCAAAAAAGTCAAAATGAACCTCATTTCAAATAATGACAAAAGTCCACTTTGAAAACATTTAATAAATTTTTTGCAATGGGTAAAATTGAATTTAAATAATTTTATAAGAATTAAAATAATATTACATATTTATGAAACATGTATGTAGATGATAAATATAACCCAGTAAATACTTTTGTATAATCAATTTTAGAGAATAATGGGATTGTAAAATTATCCCTTACCACAGATCCAATATCCTTTGAATATATCTGATCCTTTTTTATAGACCTGTAGGGATTTAATTTTTCATAAGATTGAAATTATGTGGAAAATGGTTTTTTAATAATTATAAAAACATCTCAGTATAATAGTGAATTTGGAGTTACTTCTTCAAAATAAAAGAACTTATGAAGAGAAATTTGAAGAAGAGAGAAGTTTGAAAGAATCGATAGAGTATATTACCTCTTCTACGATGTGATTCATCAAAATCTCCTAATAGAGCACTAGAGTTAGCTTTTTATGAATTAAAGAACTACTAAAATATTACTATGGATTTTTAGAATGTATGAGGGAAGGTGGTGGTTGAGCATTAAAGCTCTATATGATGTGATGAGACGAGGGACAAGGTTACCTTTTATAATTGAGATGATGGGCACATTTGGAAACCACATAATTAATAATTTATAAAAAAATAAAAAACTTCTCAAAAAACTACTAGTATGTCACAATTTTGAATATTCAATGAAATAGGGTTTCAATATCATCAAAATTTTAGTTTTTTACATGTAGAAATATCAATTTAGACCTTAGATTTTTAATTAACACTTTTTTATTCTATTAAATTTTTAATTGTGCTAGCAAATATTTTAATATTAAAGTAGTAAAATATTTACTTATTTGATGTAGAATAAACCATAATTTATTAAATTAGAATGTTTTATTCCATATAATAAAAATTATATAATATTAAAAAATGTTTTATGATTCTTAAATTATTTTATAAAAAATTATTTTGATAAATAATCAATAGTATAATTTGTTTTAAAATTATTATCATTTAGTTTTAAAATTATTTAGATAATAAGATAACATCTAAGAAACTATTTTTTTATATTAATAAAGAGTAATGTTCTTCTATAAAATTCATTATAAGTTTTAATTATACAAAATTATATTACTTTTGAATTTTTTATGACATTTAATTTGTATCTCTATTAAAAAAATAATCACAACATCAATATTGTTTAATTTTTTAATAATAAATATCTTGAAAAAAAATATATTATGAATATAAATATTTTAGATTTTATAATTTTATTTTTAGTTTATTTTATCTTCTATAAAATCAAATATTTAAAAAAATTTACTTATTAATTTATGAAGTTTATAACTTTAACATCACATTAAATAATATAATATATGTCTGATAATCACATCATTTTGGAAACAATTCTCAATAACTCTACCCATGAATGGTTGTGATCGAGATATACCCGACTATTTAGATTTAGTCATGTTTTTGGGACTTTTAATGGGTATTAGTTTTTTAATAAAAACATCGTTATTGATTTTTCATTAATTAAATAATTTTTGCATCGTTAATGTATAATCTATTAATGTAATTATTTATTTCCTAAAATTTAAAAATAAATGACCATGATAATTAAAAACATATTAGATTTAAATGATTATTTATAAATTAATTTAACCTATATAGAGGGTTATATAAGAAATTATTTAATTATTAAAATCTGAGAGAGAAATATTTAACTTTTCATTAAAAAAAATATAAATGACATAATCTCATAAAGTTGATTTAAAGGGATACCATTTCAACCCAAGTATTATTTACATCAAAACGCACTCATCCAATTTTATTATGACTAGTGTTAGTGTATTTTTATACTAGTGTCATTATCCTTAATAACATGGTTTGCACTATTACCGTATTAATAAAAATTACTGAAGATACTTTTCATAATTCCAAAAATAAAATAAATATATTTATATAAATTTTACTACTTTTTATAATTATGGAATACATTTTCCATAATTAATAACACAAATTTTTCAATAATTAATTTAAAATAATTCAATTTGTTGGAGTGACAGAACTTATTTTTATAAGTTAAAACATTGCAAATGATTGAAATGTTTAAAATATGAATTCAATGTGAAATTAATGATAATGTAAAACATTATATTGAATGATAAAAATATATTCTATATATAATTTTGAACCATTTTATACTATAATTTAATCATATAAATTATTTTGATGAGTTTTTTACTTAATATTTAATGTATTTTTTCTATTAATCAAGACATGAATGTTATCAGAAAAACTTCATAAATTCATCCAAATTAAATTTTTATATAAAAAATAAACATAATAGGATTATGTTTTCAAATAAATATTATTAATTATTCAATATATTAATTTAATAGTGGGTTTCCTTGAAAATTTGGAAAAATATCATTTTGATAATTATTGGTTTTATACATCATGTAGTGTTTATTTATATCCTATAATTAAAATATCTATTAGATGAATATAAAAATTATTTTATTAATTATATAACACATATTTTTTCAATTATTAAATCTAACAATTGCAATTAATAATTCAAATATCGAAATATATGATTGATTTATATTTTTTATAAATTTTAAAAATTTAATTATCATTATACTCGCTGACTTAAAAACTGGGATATAATTGTCATTTTATATTAATGGTGTCTTGTGGTTCATTTAGAATAACAATTTCATTCAATGAATGCAATTAAATGATAATTATTTATAGGAAATAATTCATTATAGCATCTAGGGTTAAAATTCATTTCCCTTAAACTAAATTTATCCCTCAAAATAAGTCAATTTGATAAAAAAGGTGAGGATATCTGTCTTACACCATATATTCAACTTCCCAAGTAGCTTCCTAATATTAGTAGTTCAACCAAAAATCCTTAACCAATAAAGTGGTATTGCTTCAAAAATTCTCTCCCTACGATCTAGAATCATTATCTAGTGTCCTTCGTAAGAATGATCTTGATCTAGTGATACAACTTCTGAGTTTTGTACATGTTAAGGATTATGTATTAAATTTATCTAGAGGCATCAATGTAATACTTCATGAACTTGAGGTATATTAAATGGATGTTCCAATAGATAAGATACCTTTCCTAAATGATCAATAATTTCAAAAATATTGATATACTTAGTTATCCGCTTTCCCTTCCTTCCAAACATCATTACCCTCCAACGTAGAGATATTCGTAGAAACTCCTTTTCACCCACATTAAACTTTATATCTAATATTCAGTTGGTAGTATTACTTTGTTTCCAAATCTGAGATTCTCTTATTTGTTTTCAGATAGATCCAATTTTTTCTCTGATTTTATCTATAATATCTGGTCCTAATTTATTTCATTCCAAAACATTATCCCAAAAATTTGGATTTCTATACATCTATCAATTGGGGGCTTCATAATGAGACATCTAAATACTATAGTGAATGATATTATGGTAAAAAAAATTAAAAAATTTGTCTTCATCCCAAATACACATGAAATATATAGATAATGCTCTCAGCAAGACTTCTAGAGTTTTAATTGTCATCTCATACTGATCATCAATCTGAGGATGATATGAAGTGCCGAAACAGAACTCAATATATAAAACCAACTGAAGAATTCTCCAAAACATCATGGAAATCTTTAGATCCCAATTAGATATAATGGAAATAGGTACTCCATTAAATCTTATTTCGATATTTACATATATAATGAAATGTTTATAAAGGGATAAATCCACAATAATAGAATTTAATTGTTCTAAATTTATAAGGCAATCAACTAAAACCCATATAAGATTATGGCCTTTAGATGATTTGGGAAGACCAATGAAAAAGCCTATAGTGATGTATTCCAATTTCCATTTTAGTATTGGTAATGGTTGTAATGTACACTAATATTTTCTCCTCTCATCCATATCTTTTTGACTATCCATGCACTAAGATACATATTTAGAAACATCAATTTTCATTCTAACCTTCCAAAAATAATCTATTTGGTCTTTTTAATACATTTTTATTTGGTTTGAAAAGAGAATGAAGAACTATGAGCCTTATGCAATAGCTATTTCATTATTTCTGGTATGGGAGGTATACAAACCTCATTACTAAAACTTATTATTTCGTCACAATCAAGAATGAATTCAGGAAAATTTCTCACCTTATTTTGTAGCTATACATCTTCCTTATGGGCCTCCTTAATATTAACTTTATTGATAGCTGAACATTCATTTGATAAAAACATGATTCATTACAATCCTTTAAAATTTCATGATCCATCCTTTTCAAATATATAAATATTGGTTAATTTTTGATCATCATCAGGGATAGTTAAGAATGGTCCTTTTGACTCAAATCTGCTTCCATGTTGTTTGGTTTCCCAGGTTGGTAATGTATTGAGTAGTCCTAATCTTTAATCAACTCAAATCATCTTCCTTTATGCATATTCTACTCCTTGTGTGTGAAAATAAACTATAAAATCTTATGATCTGTAAAAATATAAGCATTCTAATTGAAAACGAACATAATAAATATTCATACAGACCATAATTCAATATTAATAATAATAAAGAACATAAAATAAAATGTGGAATGGTAATAAAATAATACATCATCATGTATACTAATGATGAACCATACAATTAATGATTAAAAATGATATTAATATAACATATCAATAGTATATCATATATAAAATATGTAGGTGAAATTAATTATAAATATAAAAACAAAAAATATACATAATAAAATTATTGAGGAAGAAATTCATATCACGTTAAATATTATATTTAAAACATAACATTAAACTAAAAGTTTAAAAATAAATTTATTTAAATATATCAACAAAATTTTATAAAATAATATTTGATGAATTTATTTTTCATGATGTTTTAAATCATGTTCATAATATATATTTTAAAATAATGGATCCTTTTTCATTTTGGGTAAAATTATAAAAGGTGTCTTATATTAAAAATGATGTGAATATTCCGTTCATGAAATTTTATAAAAATTTAAAAATGGTAAATATAATAATAATAAATAATCTTGAAATGCCTAAACATTGAAAATATATTTATAAATCATTGATTTTGGAGAAATTTTGTTTTTCTCTATATTGAGAAATAATGATGGATTTTCATAAAAACATTTCACAACAATTTTAATTACCAAATAGTGAAAAATTAAAATATAAATTTAAAAATATCATAAATAACCAATAAAGAATAAAATATGTTGTTGTTGAGATATAAAATTCAAATAATTCTACCAAGGATGACTTAAATAAAAAAAAAATCTTCAATAATGATGGGGTTTTGAAATATTACAATATCAATTTGTATATTTGGAATAATAAGCCCCTTAAAATGAATAATGAAAAAATTAATCTTCAAATATTACGATGATAAGGATATTAATTATATAAAATGTCAATAGGGGTATTATATACACCATATTAAAGAATATGTGGTCAATATGTATATTTTTAAGGGTAGAAAAAATATTCTTTTATTAGAAATCAAATAATTTAACAGATGAAAAAAATATAGCATGGGAAAATAATTTGATAATTCCCAATGAAAAGTAGTGAAAGACATAACTTTTTCCCCACCATTTCACCTAATTTTATTTCTTCCTATCAAATTTAATTTTAGTCAACTATTTCGTGTATGTACTCTTGAACCCTACTTCCATCCCAGCTTGAAGGAAGGTATTTGATATTATTGAGTAGTGCTTCAGCATCAGTACTATCAGAGTTGAAGTTATTATCATGCTGCTATATTTTTCAAGAGTAGAATCTATTGATAATGGATTCATTATTTCTAATACCTATATTAATCCATCATGAAGAGGTAATTTTTGGTGATTTTTTTCCTTATGAACTATATCTTATGTGCCTATATTTTCAATCGATTTTTCAGTATCACATTCAATTTTTTGATCTTGAATAGGAGTATATTCAACTTTATTTGGTGTGTCAACAACCACATTATCATTAGCCATTTTTATTGTCTTCTGTATGAGACATTTTGAAATCCCTCTTTATCTGCAATAGATTTCGAAGAATAATTTTTTGTATCTTCTATTGATTATTCCATACGTGAAATGACTCTATCCTTAGTGGGAATGTGAATTTACATCAATTACATGTCTATCAAATGATTTTGGACAACCTTAGTCAATACTAGAGATTTATATTATTAATTTTACATTTCCATTTAAGGTACCTTAAATAAATATACATTAATGAGATAAAAATTGTTGTACTTTTTTCAGTATATCTTCCTCATTCTTCAATCAAACACTGACTGAGTTTCACTTCCAGAAATAAAAGGAATATTTTTATTGTAGTTTTTATAATCACATATTTCTTTTCTATATTTATCTACGTTATTCACACTAGATTCTTTTGGGAATATTTCTTCCCATGTTTTCTTAATTCATACAATGGTATGGGATTTATCATTTTATGAATCTCTTGCCTAACATCAATTCCCATTATCCATTATTTTCACTTCATCTCTAGGAACAGATCCATACATCTATTATTTGATATCATCATCAACAATATAATTTAATGCATCAAATAGATCATAATTTTGTCCCTTTTTATTAATAGGGGACATCTTCATCTGGGAAAAAACATCAGTATCCTAATAATCATAGTCATTTGACTTATTTAGAAAATTATTTATATTATTCCCATGCATAGAAAAGAGACTGCACAGTATAGAGAATAAAAATTTAGAGTAATCATGATCAATAACATTATAGTACATCAATATTTTTCGTATTTCTCATACATTATCTCCAATTCAATAATATCATGATTAGTTGCACGAATTACTATATCAATAAATTCATAACCCATTTCATCGTCTATCACGAACATTGAAAATTGGATTAATATTTTCACTTCCATTTCTATAGAAATTCTATTAAAAAGAATTTTTGGATTCCAATGTATCAAATTATCACTATTTCTAGTGATAATTCTTTGTTTTTAGTCTGTTTTAGTGTTTAATAATATATTTTTTTGATTTATCATGGTTTCGTCATATCAAAATCATAAAATGTGATATAATGCATAATATTTTCAATATATATGTATTTATATTGATATATATATGTTTTATAATTAAAATTGATTACATCATTTATAGAGACGGTAGGTCATATGTATGTGTAAACATTGTTTCCATTTTTTCAATGAATTAAAGAAAAAAATTAATTAATTAACATTTATCGAATAAATATTATTATATATATATCGTCGATATAAATTAATTTGAAATTTATTAACAACCATTTTAATATTAATTGAAAAAAAATTTACATCTCTTTATATTGGTGGTAGTCCACACATATGCATGAGCAACATAATTATTTTAAAAAGTATAAGGTGGTAAAAGTATTGATGTAATAATATACTTCTAGATTAATTTTTCTATATTAAATATCACATAAATATATTAACATTAACCATAAAAAAATTCTTATATATGATATGAGGAAAACGAATCACATCACTTCACGATGTGGTTCTCCCCTATACAAATAATTGATGTTATCATATCCCGCAAAAATTTAAAAGTAATAATTTATATGCCATATGATGATTCCATGATAAATATAATTTCATTAATATAATATAAATATGTCAAGTCTAGAATTATGTCAATAATGTAATAGTAGTAATGGAAAATGAATTACATATTTTTGTGAGGAGGTAGTGCTCTGTGTAATTGAACAAGAGTTTTGTTTCCTATTTGATGGTGATTAAGATTTGAATTGAATATCAAAATAACAAGAAAAGTTATTCCCTTATATATATCATAGAAAATTCCTCCAAATTGATTTAAAATATAATTATAGTTGTTAAATTGATGATATATGGAAATAAATTTTTTTTAATGTCTAATTTGTTGTTTAAACCTTTTATAATTATTTTATCCCCATGTAATCCTATTTACACATTAATAGTTGTAGTTATGTTTTATTATTTTCTCTATTAAATATGATAAAAAATATTATAACCATATTAAAAATTATATATTATTATTATTCCAAATATGGAATCATTTTTCCAAATTTAATTCATATAATTGGAAAATTGTATTTTAAAATTAAACTACATATACGATGAAACAACAGTTTTCCAAAAAACTTATTTCCTTTTATATAAATTTTTTAGTATAAAAAATCAATATGAAACTGATTAAAATGAAAAAAATTAAATAAATAGTATTATTTCTGAAATAATTTTATTTTAAAACCATTTTAAAAAAAATATATTTAGAATAATTTACATGAAGTGTTATTTCTAAATAAAAAATATATTTTTCATTATTCATCAACGGAATAAATTTTTTCATAAAATTTTATTTAATTCAAAAATATATATTTCAAAAATGTAGACTTAAAAAATTAATTTTATTTAGAAAAATATATTTTTAAAAAATTTCGGAAATTAAATTAAAATTATTTTTACAATGTATGACTAATGTGTCTTTCTGAAAAATACAGCTTTTCCAAAAAAAAATTTACTTTTTAAAATAAAATTTAATTTACTTCTATCAAATAGATAAAAAATGATTTTATTTCATGTAATTTTAAATCCTATAATTTGTATAATTATTTTTTAAAATTCATACCCATGATGTTTAAGATTTTGATATAATGGTATTCTTAAAATTACAATATTTAAATAGTATATATGTATTTCATTCAAACATATTCTTAGGTGAATTTAATTCTATCTAAGAGATTATATTTATTTTAAAATAATTATTTTATAATTTCATGTGGTGTTATATTAACATCTAATCAATTTTTAAGTGTCATATTTGAAATCTAATAATATTTTCTCTGTTAAAATATCAGGGAGTCGCATTTCATGACATGATAAGATCATACTTTTTGATTTAAATTATTTGGTAACTCAATACAATACTCTTGATACAAGTGATAAATATAAATTAATTTTTTATCTTATGTAATTAGTGAAATAATATTACAAATTCTGAATGAAATTTTTGATCAGGCTATGAAATATTATGAAAAATATAATTATATTTGGAATTATTACTCGAATAAATGCATAAAAAATTTCATTTAGATCCAATATTTCATAGATGAGTAATTATTTGTTTTTATTAGATTACTATGACACAGATAGATATTTTATTATTAATTTATTTGGATAAATTTATTTCAAACTGATTTGAAAGGAAGAACATTACATATTAGTCAAATGTGAATGGAGTTATATAAATGGAACTTTTCATTTTTAGTTATTGAAGATATAATGTGAGAAAAAATAATGAGTAGCATTTAGATAGTTTGATGTAGTTATATATATTATTGAAAAAACTTTTTTTGGTGCATTTAATTAGGTTGGAAAATGTTTTAGATTATAATAAGTTTGAAATATATTTCATATCATAATATAGATGAATGAAAATTTATTTTGAATCTAATAAAATAAACTCACTGATTTTGAGGAAATTGTAACTAGGGAATCGTAATAATGAAGTGAGGAGGCCCACCATGAGATTGTGTGAAAATAGAATTTCATATAGTATCATGAATTATTAATTTGAATCATTTATATTAATTTACATTTTATTGAAAATAAGGTCGTCAAATTTGACTTCAACGTGAATAACAATGGAATGAATAATTAATCTGTTAATATTTTCCTACAACAAGATGAAAAATAATTCATTTAATAATTATTAGTTTGAACTAAATGTTCAATGGCCACCTTTTTCCAACATATATTTATATTTTACAGCAATTATTAAAATAATTTAAATGAGTATTAATGTATTTAATTTTTTTTAAAATTTACTGCCTTTAGGTTTTCTATCAAAACTAGAGGCATGTAGAGAAATATATTTAATTTTGGAAAAGTTTTATTGTTGTTATTTTACTCAAAGGTGGAGTGATCATCTGGTTTCATGGAGAAAGAGAAATATATAATATAACTAGATATTTATTATTCTAATTATATTAGTCTAATGTGTAGTAGTAAAATTGTTTTTTCTATTATATGAAATTAATTGTAATATTTATACTAAATAGTGATTCATACATTATGTGTGATTAATGTTATGTTATATAATATATATTTGATATTAATTGTATTTTTATAGATTGTAATTTATTTGAAAATTTTATTTTTATTGTGGGTAACAAATTTATGACAAAATCAGTGGTGGAGATTGAAAAATAAATTCTGATCATGTAATGGATCATAAATATTAGTGCATACTTGAATACAATTTAACAATAGTAAATCTATATGTGTCAAACTAATTAAAAATTTAGATCTTGGGAAGATAAAAAATACTATATTCATAGGTCATAAGGTGGTGACATCCATTAAGAGTATTAAATTAAAAAAATGGTAGACATTATAAATTTACTAAAACTAAAAAATTTAATAGTGATTAAAGTCATCCAATTTAAAACATGACTAATTCTTCCAACAAAAAAAACTAAAAAAATAAACAATATAATGAAAATGATTGTAAAAATGTTCATTTAACTCTTATATATATATATATATATTATTCCAAAAATTAATCTTCCTGACCAGACCACCAACTAGATTCCTTATATTCTAAAACAATTGATATTAAATTGGGCACCATAATAACATGACCAATAATTTAATCATATAACATACCATAATTCACATGAATAATAATAATAAAATTTATATAATTTCCATATATAGTGTTCTGATGATTTATACATAAATATTACATATTTTTATATTAATATTCAACATATTTCACAAATACACACTTAATAACCATAATGTAACAGTGTATTTGGAAACAAAGTACATCACTTTTTATTTCATGAAATGTCATAAAAATATCAGAAAAATATATTTTAATATTTTACACATCATAGGCACATCCTACCCAAACATTATTCACCACATATATAATGAAATATAAGAATGGATATGATCAGATTTTCAATAAGAGTAATCATTGGAGATATCAATCGATGAACATATGAAAAAAATCATGCAAGAATAATGGTATGATAACATGAAAATAATTTAAAAATTTTTACCAAATATTTTGAAGACCATCAAAATAGGTCACGGAATAAAAAATTATCATTTCAAATACATGTATCATAAGATTGATAAATCTACAAAATTAATCTCGAACCACATGTTCTTTTAATATATGTGTTTAAATATCATAATTATTAAACATATTTCTTATTTTATGGTTAACTATTTATACCATCAAATCATAGTGGATCATGAACAAAGAATAGTTTCTTACGTCATAAAAAATTAGGAATCATCACCCATTTCTTATTGTGATTCAATCACATCAATATATTTCCCGTAGTGGATCAAATGCATCAAATTTCCTACAATAACATAAATAACACATTGCCTATTTACTATTTCTATATAATGATATATAAAACCATAAAATATTAATTTTATTGTGATATAGGACATAAACATTATTTTTTTTATCTAACCAACACATTTTCTTTTAAAATAACTATCATCTTTGGTTATAACGATACAACTACCCTTTTTTATAACTTGACAACAAATAAATAACGAAAAATATCCATATGAGTTTCACAATATCATAAAATATTCATCATATAATGACCCGTGAAAATATAATGATATTATGAACATTCCATTAGACCATACCCCATAGAGAAGAAGTGGGTCTCATAATAATCTCATCAATTGAACATAGCATAACCCATCTAAATGGAATAGTTTTCATAAATATCTCATCATCATAATCATAATCCATATTGAAAAATAATATGTATTTTACAATTATATCATAAATATATTGATAATTTATTAACATAAAAGGTTGTATTCATAGATGGAAAATAATTTTTAAAGATCAGTACAAAGAATTATTAATTAAAATATCCCATCTATATTAGAAATAACATTTTAAAACTAAACATTCTCAATATATGTTTTAAAATATTTTTTATTTGAAAAAAATTGGAATATATAAATGAATATTTAAAATAGTAATCATTGATGATGTAGTAAAATTAAATTGAATCTATATACATTAAATTTAAAAGAAATTAATCAATATGGTAAAATATGAAAGGCCTTATTTGGAAAATGACATGAAGATTTATTATGGTCCATTATTAAAATTTGTAAAAATGTACAAAAATTTCTTCAAAATATCATTGTAGAATAAAAAAAAACAATAAATTATTTTTATAAAACATGGATATTGACAAAGAAGGGGTTTTTTCCCAAGGGGAGAAATAATGTTTGTTTTTATTAGAGAAAAAATATTTTTTTCATCTTTTAATATTTAATAGTGTAAAATAAGAAGAAAAAAAGTATTTTCATGAAATAACCATATAATAAGTAGATACATGTGTATTCAGAGATAAATAAAAATATATAATTTTTTGGTGAATATATTAAACATTTCCATTTAATAATTTGATTGTAACACTATACCTTTAACACATTGCTGTATTTTTTAATCATATGAACATTGAAGAAAATAACATTATATAGATATTCATATATCATAATTATAATAATAATAACAATATAATATATTTATGTGTTCTATATACACCACACAAATGAATTAATTGGGGTATAAGGCAGGTTTCCAACCAAAAAAATAGTCCAACAAAAATACGCTACGTTAATTATTAACATTTTTTGTGCACATTCAAATTTCCTATATAATAATATTGTTTTCATATACATATATTAATGAACCATAATCATTTGTATCATTAAATATATGATTATTTATACCCTTTTATTCATTTTTTTTATTAATAATACCTTTCTATAATCACGTTTCAGGAAATATCATCTATGTTTTTATGTAAATTTTGGTTTTTTATTTCTGGTCCATTTACACATAATGGTCATATAATCACTATAATTTTCACCATTATATAGATATTAAGTATAATAAATATTTATTTCAATATATTCATTATTTTAATTAAGATATATAAATTGATTTACATCATTTGTAGAGGTGGTAGGACATAATTATACGGGAATAATGTTTTTTTCTCAATAGTTGAAAGTAAAGAAAGGTAAATAATATTTCAAATTTAGAAAACCATATTTACATCACATATATAACTCATATTTTCATTATACTTTTCCTTATTACCTTATATCCAATTCATAAGTAAAAAATGAATCCCATTGCTTCCAAAGGTGACAGTCCACCTTAAATATTAGTGATATTATCGTATTCCCACAAAATGGAATGTAAAAAGTTGTATGTGATTTTAAAATTTCATAATTACAATAATGTCATAAATATAATAAATATATGATAAATATATCATTACATACTTTCATGATATGTGGTTTAGTAAAATATATTACATCGATTCGTGAAACGGTAGTCCACTATACGCATAATCCATGGTTTTGTTTCCTATATATTGGAAGAAGGGATAAATGATGGATGTTCCACTAAAATGATATTATATAAGTATATGGTATATAATTATAATATTAAATCTTAATAAATGAATAATAATTAATCACTTTATAGAAATAAATAAAATATTAACATAAGTTTAAGAATTTTACCCTTTCCAAGGAACCTCTTTATTATTAGAATAATTTACATATTACAAGGGTTACAATATAAATAAATTTCATATATGATTTTGGTAGTGATTTATGGAAGATATTTTGTTATGATTTTTCCAAAGTAAAGTGTTCTGATGTGTGAATATGATACAAGAGGTTGTCGGATTTTATAATTTGTGGAATGAATACACATTGAATATTTAAAATAATTAAAGCATAACAACGTTTTTAGACTATAAAATGCTAAAAAATGGTTCCTTAGTAATACTTATATGATATAAGTTCAATATGTCAGAAAATAATTTTATTTTCACATATCTCCTAAATAATTTAAATGAAAATACATGTTTAAAAAAATATGTGACTTTTTATTATTTATTGAATATTTAATCGATTCTGAAAATTCAATAAAATTTAATCCAATATAAATATTGACATGTTTATTTCAAAAATGATATTTATATTTTCAAATAATTTTCATTTTATTTTAAAAAATATCTGTTATTATTATGTCACAAAAATAATTTAAAATTTATTAAAAAATAGTATTTTTGAACCACATAATGAAATTAAAAAAATATTTTTTACATTTTTTCAATGAGTTTTATTTATATTATATTTAAATTTTGTTTATTACTATTCATACCTCATTGTTTAAAAACATGGTTATAATTTTCATGTATAAATTATAAAATTACCAGTATATGATTATCTATTATAACTATGTGTTTTTTATAACACATGCGATAGAAAAAATTAATTTAATTTGAAAAATACTTCATAAAATATGTGGGATATTAAAACATATAACAAAATTTAATGAATTATTTCCTGAAATTTTGATACATGTCCATACTAATGATCTCATAAAATATAATAATTATTTTCTACACCCCACTATGACAACCCTTTAACAAATTACATATCATCCCAACCTTATTCCTAGATATTATATCCACAACTCTACATATTTTATAACTGTAATAAAACAGTACACTTAAAGATATATTGGAGTACTATAAAAATATAATTAGAATAATAAAATCATATTTATGTACAATTATAATAATGACAACAACGCATATGTTTGAAATTTTACATCTATCATATATCATCAATATATGGGAAGTGCATTTCCCTTTGTCACCCATATCATTATCCAATGAAACATAAATAAAAACATTTTTACCTTAAACATTTACATAATTTAAATATATATCATATAAATATACAATAAAAATTATTAAACCAATGTTCATAACATCCGAAAAATTAAAATTCTATTAATTTCCATTATGAAATCCTTAAATACATTAAAAATATACGATAAAATTCATTATAATATAAAATTTTCCATATAATAATCCACCACATAATAGTATTATAAACCCTTCCAATTCAATATTTATATCTTTCAATTATTCAATAATTGTATTATTTCTCCTTACCTAAAAAAAGCATAACTGACCATTTTTTTTTATCAAAATAGGTAAATCCCCTAAGAAAAGGACGTAGTGAATTAGTTTATGTATATATCATTATACATCCCATTCAAATTATACTATTTCACAATTATAATTAATATATATTTCCATATAATAAATATGATGTAACTATGAATTTTAATGATTGATATAATTATTTTTTACATAGCCCATCAAAACCAAGCTAATATAAAGAAGATACAATCAATATGTGATGATGTACCAAAATTATAAAATATATAAAATGTTCCACTAAATATTAGTGTGGCCTAAATGAACCTCTATGTTTTAAACCTATAATATGGTGCTAAGTAACATCTCTCATTCAATCAAAAAATATCACTACTCCTAGAAGAAAACATTATTGATTTTCACAAACTAATAATGAGATTTCATTTTTGACAGTGTGTCAATTTGTTACTCATTTATCCAGGACATGAAACATTATGATATTCTATCGATATGAACTCTAGGATCATATAATATTATTTTATCTTTTTTATTTCATGGTTATAGAATTATTACATTCCTTTAATTCATTATCCTCTCGTATTTTATAAAAAATATCTTATAAAAAATTTATAAAATATATATTCCCAAGTGAGGTGATGTAAAAAAATCATAGCTACCAACACAATACTAAAAATAATGATTAAAAATTCTGTATAAGAATTATATCAACTTATTTCCATGATAAATATCCACCAGATCAATTGCACCAACACATTAAAATCACGAAACAAGACTGATCCCAACCAAGAACCCTTGTAACAATGATGAAATGTATACAAAGAAACCCATAGAAAGACTTTAATAGATTCATATTAATAATTTTATTGATAACTGGTATAATTTGAACAATCAACTAAAGGGATATGATTTTATAATAAACTCCAAAATCAATCACAAAAAGATACAACTTATCATAATGAACCTTGATAATCATATTTGATTGTCCATCCTTCTAGAGATTTTAATCCATTTTCAATATTATATTGGGACACATCATCTCCTATAAACATTACTTTAATATTAATGTGATCCTCTGGTCCCTATCATAAACAACTATAGAGTGAACACTATTATGTCTTATAGTCTCTCCGATATATATGCCCACAATATACTACAATTTCATAGTCTCGATGACAGGGATGAAATTGACAGATTTAGTGATTCCATCAATCATATCCTAAATATAATTCTTCTATGTGGGATTTCATGGAAACATAATGAAAATCTCATATAAATATCATCACACTACAATATCTGATTTTTTATAGGTGATAACAAACCTACAAGTCTCTAGTGTTCAGCCTTAATTCTCTAAAAAATAAGACATCATGTTAAAAAAATACACTATAAACCAATTAAAACCTATCCACCAATACCAATATCTCATGTCATGTATCATCTTATTATAACAACGATAATGAAATCAAAATGTTGGTGTCAACATTCCATTAATTCTTATGTTTGTAAAAATCGAATAAAAATCTTCCATGAATGAACACAGAGATAATGAGAGACTGATACCACTCACAAGAGGTCTCCCCACCATAATGGATTTCACCCAAATGTTGGAACTATGTGTTTATAAACTAATAAATCCAAAATCGGTTATAAAAACAAGATACTAAAATCATCTAATACATGAACACATGTCTACCAACCTCATTTACTTACATTCTTATCTAATTGAACAAACGCATCAGATGAAACTCCTCAACTCATTCTATTATGACTTCTATTGGTAAATTTCTACTCAACGCATAAAAAACAACATTTTTCGTCACATGGGTTTTTGAAAAATAAAGAAAGTATAAAGGTAATCCACATAGCATATCTATTTCATTTTCATATCTTATTGAGTATGAGTATATTTCAATAATTTTTTATTACAATACATTATGACGTAATACAAAAAGTGATTGTTCCACCACAATCAAAGTGCATCCATAACTTGTTCTAACTATAGATCATGGGTAGGGAATATTTTTATCATTATATTATAACTCACAAGATCAATAAGCCATTATTTCTACTATATCGTAACACATTCCAAACCTATAATAGAAGAATCAATGAAAATATCATAATCTAATATTGTTTCTTGGATGAATAATATTGTTTAGGAATTCAACATCATCTTCACCTCCAAAAAATATCTGTAAACAAATTTATTCCAATCAATCCTTTCACCCTTAAGGGTTAATTCATTCATTGATGTTATAATCTTGGAGAAATCATTAACCAAACATCTATAATAATCATCCAAATCCAATAAATTCTAAATCCAAAACACATTTTTATAGTTTTAAGTAAACATTAAATATAGTATAAATTTTAGATGCACTGAGACACACCTCTCGGATATCTCAATCTTAAACATTTCACAACATAGCTCCAAAAATCACATTTTTATAGGTAAATATATATAATATTTTGTTTGATTTATCAAATAATAAATATAAATGATATTTATTCTCTCTTATATGTTGCAGTACACTAAAATATAATCCAAAACGTCAAATATAAAATATTCCATGAATATGTGAAAAATATGGTTGTTAAAATCCATAAAAACCATAAGATAATTGTTCTAAAAAAATGGAATGACCATAATATTAAAATTCTGATTCCATCTCCCAAACATTTTCTTTTGTATATCCTCATATCTAAACATATAAATTTGGTTCTTAGAACATATGTCAATATTTGAAAACAAAAAATCCCATATGTACTCGTGAAAAAGAATATAAATAATATGAAGAAGATATATTTTCATAACGATCAGTTTATTCAAATTTCTATTTCCAACACAATTTATGATGTTCCCATCTATAATCTACTAAAATACATTTGGAAAAGGCCATGGTGAAACTCTAGGATAGAGAAAACTATTATCCTATTGTTCCTTAAAATTTAAATTAATATCCACCCGATCATTAGTTGACATTTAATAATGTTTTATAGAATAAGGCATCCTAACAGGGAGAATGTAAATAGTAAACTCAAACACTCTCATGGCAGTAAACTCAAAAAATTATCCTGAAAAACCTTGAGGTGTGGACACACCAATATTGGATGTCAATCACTAAAAATATTGTTAAATGATTTATGAAATATCTCTGGAAATAGTAACATGATTAACCTATCATGAGGAACAATAGTTTATACCCTTCTCTATTTAGATTCCCACATACCATGAAATACATTAGTGAAACCATCGGTATATATGAATTATACCCAATAGTGATTACAATAAATCTTCTCCATAGAATAGATCATCTACTTCATTTTCATAATGAAAAAATTTATTTTTATAATTATCACCAATAATCACTTTTTAAGTCAAAGATAGTTATGATCAACCAAAAAACGGGACACTTGAAACCATGCTTGGACCTCTTTCCCAATGGAATGGATAAGTCCTATATGTATGACATAAGTTATAAATTAAATCCAAAAAGTATAACTATCTTTTATGAAGAGAATGACTGAGTATTGGCCAAATTAATCATATCTATAACCTCTGAAAATGAATTAAACACATCACATATAAATGTAAATAGCATTGCATTAGATTCATATAGTGCATACTCCATTGAAAAATTCATCCCTTCTCAGCTCCTCCTTTAGATTTATTAGTCACATGATCATCCACCTTATCCAATGTATAGGAAAAACCCCCATTGGATGACTCTTCATGATCCTATTAACACTTGGTGAATGTGGATCCTACATTACTGCCACTTGATTTAATAATACAAAAGTCTTTTAGATGCCTAGTTATTCAAAGAATATGACATTAGTTGGGATCCTCTAAAAGAATTGTCTTCTAATGGCTATGATTCCCACACTAATATAATAAAAAATTGTGATATCCTAAAAAAATTTATAAACAAGTCCTAATGAAAATGGGCTACCTTTTCACTCCCTTTTCTATAAATAATATACAACCCAGAAAACAACTACATAAATTTAATCTCCACCAAAGGGTTTCTCCTAGAAATATTTTCCTCAACTAAATATACTCTTTCAACTCCCTCCAAAAACATTTGAAAAAATTAGAATTTTCGTTGAATAAATATCATTCCTTAGTCTTAACTAAATCTTTAGAGTTATTAGGTAAATAACATTGACATGATCTGGTGCCATATCCACTAACTCATCAATGTTGGTGGATTACTCGATAATGATACACTCCCCCTAATTTATGGTAAAAAAATCATGAGACATAAATGTAAGTAACATCATGGGATAATATTATCACTAAATATTTAATAAAAATAAGAATAAGTAAGGTACTTGTGAAAATAATATTTTATAATAGAGACCCACCATATAATTCCTAGTCCTTCAAGAATATACCCAGATAATAAACCTTCCTGTATATAGGGGAATTTTGGAAATTTTAAATCCTCCTGATCCACTCATTCCCCCCTTCAAGTTTGTGTGGTCATTTATTCACCAAGGAATAAGAGTGTATACTAAATAGTAAAAATTGATCCATTATACACTGCATATAATAAGTTCTATACACCCACTTAAACTACTGTTTAAATAGAATATATTATAAGTTCTATCACATAAGAGAGACATATTACATTTTATTATAGAAACCATCTCCAATCATCCACTCATTGATTTGGAATATCTATTCTCATAGGTATTTTCAAATAATGAAAAAAACAACCAATTGTATCATGAGAATATTCTAATATATTTAGACCACTTTTTGAATCCAAAATAATGCTTTAAAACAAAAATAGGTTAATCTAATTATGGATTCTAAACCCATAATACATAAATTAAAAAAAGTAATATATAAATTTAGATATAAATTTTTGAGTGATTATTCAAATGAAATCAAATCCCAATTAAAAAACTATAAAAAAATCCCATGGAAAACCATGGTAAATTGATTTCAGACATGTTAGTGAGTCTTAATGACACTTTTCTACACATCCTATCTGAATTCTGAGGATCCTAACTATTACCTACACATGAAAAATAATCAAACACAGATTGTGTAATAAAAATACAGATGAGACGTCCCTATGATATCAATGTGTAAAATACTAACACAGTATAAAAAACCATGTAATCCGAGATAATTGTCACATGGTTTGGTGAAGAAGGAATAAGAAAAAATGTTGAATACAATAAAGTAATACATATAACTAGAGTACAGTGTTTAATAAAAAGATACTTCTAGATCCGTAAAATCAAAACCAATCTAGCTAAACTATAAATTATTATTATAATAAAGCCCAATATGACTATATGTGATAAATAATGAATTATATATCTACCCAATACAATAGTAGAAATAGTAAGAAAATATAATAGGCTTTATAATTCCATTCAATTTAACTGAATCATCAACTACAACATCTAAAACTTTTTAAATATGAAAGTATCCTTTGAGAACAAAGAACATTATGATACAACCCTAGAGACTAAAAATAGATAATATTAATTAGGTAAGAGTTGTAGATTTAAAAAAATATTATTACAATGAATTTTTATATGTCTAATTCACTTGAAAATAATTTTACCTTTCAATTTTTAATAAAATCCATTTATATAATCAAGCCCTATATATGACAACTATATGTAATAAAATAGAAGATCATATCACTTTATCATAAGGTAATCATGTAAAATAATATCAATGATAGTCCATTTTGTGATGTCATGAGAAAAAAATTATATTAAAACTTGTGAGAAACAATTTATGATAAATAACATCATATGATAAATATATATATATATATATGACTAATTAAAATATAATTTGGGAACTATCCAAACAGAAAATATTTACACGATATAAAATATAATAAATAGGAATAACATTACACTAAACCAAAATCTTATCCTTCAATAGTATATCGATATCCCAAAGTGTACCACATAGTATTTCTCCAAACACAAAGATACCCATATATATTATTAGACACACTAATGGTTTCCAATGTTTATATATTTTCATAATAAAAAAATAGATGATATAGAAAAAATTAAAATCCATAAAAATCAATTTCACTATTAGAAAACCCATTTAAAAATCAATAAAATATGTTTTCTATTAAAAACCATTTTATATTATGTTCCTTTCCAATAAGTCTTTTCAAACCACATATCACATCAGATCTATTAATTAACCAAAAGAAATTTATAGCAATGATAATAAATTCATTGAATTAGCTCATTATATAAAAAAACCATTCTTATAATTCTATAAGCCTAACAACCATCAAAATATGTGATTGGGAACCAAGATATCCTCTTAAAAAAGATAAATAATGACAAGTAACTACAAATAATTGATATAAAACACTATATGATCATGTAATAAAAATACAACCAAATCAATGGATATATCCAATAATAGAACAAATGTGTAACATAATTAATTCTTATCTATAGAGGAACAATGTAACAACACTACCAATAAATCCCTGAATATTGTATTCTATAGGGAAAGGAATCAATAGATTTCACCTATGGTGAGATTTGTGTCAAGAGAGAGAGTGAGAGAAGCATGATAAATGAAAAATAAGTCATCCAAATAATATCTAAAACTTAAATATCATGACATTTACATGGAATTTAATTCCATTACACACCAATAATTCATGAAGGATAAAAAAGATGAAAATATGTCAACTTTTTATTATAAACTTGATTTATTCAATTATATTACAGAACATACTTTATGGTGAGTAAACCATTCACCCCTGAAAACATTTCAAATCATCTACATAGTTACAATTATAATATGTGTAAAAAATTTATAAAATATGTTACCAGAAAGAATAATTATTACAATAGTTATTCTAAAAATATTATAACTAGTGCACTTGGAACATTCTTCAAATTTGGGGGGAGCCCCTAACATCCAATAACATTTTTATACCTGGAATCAATTTATTAAAATGAACATACATCCCAGATCATTATGTCATTTTCTATTTCAAATGTTTTATATATATGTGAATCCCAAAAATAAACCATAATAATGATGATATACAAATATTATCCAAGGGAGTACCTATAATGTATAATAAGATATTAAAGTAGACTTCACGGCATGAATCACCATTTGAAATATTCACATAAAAAATAGGAATATAAAAAAATATGTCAACTTAATTATGAAATAACTAATTATAGAAAGATTTATTCTCACTTATTCTTCATTAAAATTGAGTTTTGTCACAATGAAGAGGATTTATTTGACCTTTCATAGGTCCTTGAAACCTCATGTTACCATGTTTTCATGTTTCCCTGAATTCTATTAAATTTATATTCGTTGACATTATCAATAAGGAAAACTAAAATCCCCTTTGGTATTTTGGTGAATAACTTTTCCCCACATAACTATAAAATATAATAAATCATATAATGTAGTGGATTCTATTTCGAACAAAAACTCTTAATCAAAATATTTCCTCTTTTATTTTAGGTTATTATTTCAATCCAGTTTTCATTAAAATTTTCTACAATACGTGCCCTAATTTTAAATAATTGATTATTCTATAAAAAAAAATTACATCATCACACATAAACCAAATTGAGAAGATTTTATAAAATGATAAATATATACAAAACGCAACTTATGATTATCTCTACCTGAAATAAAATATAATAATTATGGAAACAATTAAACAAAATTGAATTTATAATCCCCTACCACGGTCCACTATTAAGTAATAATTAAGTAAAAATTAATATTTTTTCCATATATTTCTATAATTATATAATCAATATAATTTATATATTCTAATAAAATATGACATAAAATTATCCAAATCAATACCTATTAAAACATATTAATATAGATATTCTATTAGAACATATATTTCTAAAAGGGAGAAATGAAAAGGGTAATGGATTAATTGACTAAAAAATTTAATCATAAGCACTAGGATTATGAAATCATTAAATATTTAAAACACATTCATCATTTGAATATATAACCAATATTTTTCCATATTATTCTTATAATATCATATGGATTTATGGTTTTAATGAAAGGTGTCAACTATGTGGTTTTTCATTTATTAATTATTATATCATTTAGATAAATGTTAAATTTATGCTAGTAGACATGGTCTACAACATATTATTGAAAGCAATACAAATTATACTCTTCAAAAAACATAAATTAATTAGTGAAGTGATAATTTATTGTGAAGTTAAATATAAAATATCATTTAATGGCATATTTCCCTAGTGAAATACATTATTTACTTAATAATGTATGTAATAATTTATCACCATTAAAAATACTCTAAAATTTTATCAATTATGATGATTCTTCGAAAACATGTACTCGAATACAAAAAACCATTTATTGATTAAATAGTTGTTTAATAATTCCAATTATAAATCATATATCTCAAAAATATATATAATATATCTCCATGGTAATATTTTAGTGGTATAAAATAAATTTTTTTACCATTCTCTATAACACTCATCATAAAATATTTTATTAATAAAAAATATAAAACATATAACATTATAACAATTTAAGCAACAAATTTCTGAATTTATTATATTTGATAAATCAAAGAAATATTTTATTCATTATAATACATATCCACATTAAAATTTAATTTTCAATATTTAGTTATCATTAAAAGAAATAATGTCCAATATAACTAGAGATATTAATATTATCATTTTTGAATCCTAATTATATATACAACACACCAAAATAATTTGTACCGGTAGAAAACATATAATTTATAATTTTAATTTTCTTTGAACAGTGATAATTTACTCAAATTAAATATTTTTGTTGAGGATTTTGATTCAATGAATTATTGTTGTGTTTGAAATTTGTAACATTATTTATGACATATTATACAACAAAATATGATTAATTTCATTTTTATTATCTCTTGTATTTTCAATATCAGTTGTTATTTGATGATATCACACTGAAGTGAAGACTCAAAAATCGTTGTTTCATTGAATGAAAATTTGATTAAATTACATAAGATAAATTGATTTTCATGTATAAATATTAATAAATTGAAGGAGTGAGAACAATTCAAAATATTCACAATTAATTTTTTAATAATTAAAATATGCAAGCTAATTTTGAAACCAATCTATAATTGAAAAATAATTATAATTTAATTTGGGATGATTTTTTTTATGCTTATTTAATTTTTCAATATGTTAATATAATGGAAGAAATTAAAAAATAGTGCATCTATATTTTTTCATATATTATTTTTTTCCATTTATTGTAATAATATTAATGGAATATATTTTAATTTTTTGGTAATGAATATTGATACGAATATAATATTAATTAATATGATATAAAAGTGTTTATAGTAGAATATAAGTGAGAATTTGATAAAGGAAGAAGTAATTTGATATATATTTAATATTAATTATAGATATACCATTATAAAATGATAAAGTATAATGAATGTGATGTGTATATGTTTATTATACTAATGTGAAGACACTTGGGTTGTGTTTTAGAATATCAGGTGACATGTTTTATTTTATTCAATCATATGATCAAATTTATATAATTTCTCTTTAATGAGTGCATAGAGAGGTGAAGTTTGAGTGACCCCTTGGTAATATGTGTAAAATAAATTAACATTAATTTGTATAATGGAAATTCAATAAATTTCATTCTATAAATATATCAAAAATATATTAATTTTATACAAAAACCCTACAATTTATATACACTATAAATATGTCCCATGTTGGAGAACATGTAAATATATGATGTTCATTTTATATATATTATTTTTAATTTATTATATTAGTTATATTTTTCATGTTATTACCATCATGTACACTAATAAGATACTACATCACAGAAAAATATTTGATACCTTGATTTTACAAAATCATAGGGTGTCATATCTGACTATAGAACTGATGAGTGGAATCATAGTAGTATGATTATTTTATTATGATTATGTAATAATCTATTTGTTTCTTTTATAATGAATATAGTATATTTAAAATTCATTCTAATATTAAATGGTATTTCTTATTAAATTTAAAAAATGAATGATTCTATATTTGAGACATATTAGGATTTGTATCCATGAAACAACCACATATTTTATTCAAATATATATCATGCAAAGATTTATCTCTCAATATGTAATCTATAGTTATTAATTATGGAATTAATTGATAAAAATATACAAGTAGAATCTCTTTTCAATTATATTTATATAACATATATGGTCTAATTATTTATTTTGAAAATATGTTCTAAATAACTAAATATATATGATGTGGATTGTATGGTTAAATATAAAACATATCTAGTTTTTATTAGTGTGATAAAATTCAAATAAAGGATTCCAAATGGATTTATAAATTGTTTTCCCTAATATAATAAAATATCTAGTTTAATATATAAGTCAAACTAGATAAAAAATTTATGATGTTGATATTATAATATAAATTACAAAGAATCTTACACATTTAAATATTGAAATTTTTTCAAAAATATATCAAAGGGATTTAAATTAATTCTTATTTTATAAATATTAATTATCTTGGGGTTTTTATGTAATGATGATAACAATTATTTGTCATATATCAAATTCATCTATAGAAATGGATATTGAATCATTATTTTATTTCATGCTATAATTAAAATTATTTGGATTACATTAGTTATTCATAAATTTATTTTAGAACATGTATGGTAATGAATGATAAATTTATTATTAATGATAAGTATCATGTTCTTTAATTTAAATGTGGAAAATTTGGATTTTTTGATAATATTTGATAAAGAAGTTTTTACAATGAAATTTTGGGGGTTGATTCCTAAAACTCGAATTAAATTAGTTTTCCCTAGAAGTTGAAATTTATATTTTATTATAGATTTACCAAAAAATTGAGTTTCAATAGAGATTATTTATTTCAAAAAAAATGGATAATAAGGATTCTCTATATATAAAGGTCATAAAAATATCAATTAGATGAGGAGGAAGTTATTGTTGTATTTATAAATGATTTCATGGAAATTAATGTGTCCTAGATATTTAATGTGGGATTTATGATATAATTGTTTAACTGGATACCTAATAGAACAAATCAATTAAATATTGAAGTATATTTATGGTGATAAATGTGTATATTGATAAACTAGAAACATAATATATATAGATAAATTTTTTTTGAATACAACTATTCTTATTAAAAACGAAAAAATAAATATTTTATTCAAAATGAATGATGATTTATAAGAAATTGTTTTATAGTATTAATTTTTGTAATGAATTCTTGTATATAGGAAATAAGATTGTTACAAAAATTATTCTAGATATTTCTATAAATAATTATGTAACATATATGTTTGTGGTGTTCATATAAAATAATGATGAAATTATACAATTACTTGCTAATGATTGGATATTATATATAAATAACTTTATAAAAAATAATGGACATAGTTCCTCAAAGAATCAACAATATTTCCATCCAAATATTTATGAAATAGAATCATTTAATGAAATTAGTAAGATATATCTTTTATATGATTATCATAATAAATGTATACAAGATTTATAAATAAATATTATTGTTCAGCATATTTTTAAATAATGAATAGATATATATACCAATAGATGAGATCCAAAATTAGGGTTATTCATGATTATATAATTATATATTATAATGGATTGATAATTTACATGTGTGTTTTAGGATTTTTAAGTAGTATAAATAGATTAAATTATTAATAATTATTTATAATAATTCATCTTAATTGATATTATATAAATTTATCTAATTTTCAATATAAACCATTTTATTATAGGTGATGAAGATTTGATGAATGTTATAGAAATATATTAGAATGAATTAAATTATTGAAACAAAATATATTAAGCATTTTTTTCATTTATATATTAATAAAATTATGATAATAAAAATTTCATATAGTTTGTTGAACGTACTAAAAGATAAAAAAACATGAAACAATTATCATGGAAATAATGCAAGAATGAAATTTAGAATAACAGGATGGTTATATTATTCATAACCTCTAAGATGAAAAATATTAATATTCTTGATTATTGAATAATATCTTATATGAATGGAAATATAATGATTCTTAATATTTTTATTGAATGATGAAAATTAAACTAATTTTTTTTTGATTATGGGTATCTAAAAATAAATTAAATTTGATATAGTTTTTTTAATAAAAGATGAAAATTTTGTGGTTTTATTGGTTGATAGATATAGAACTTTTGAGTTTACTATGATAAAAATTTGTTTATTGAAATTTTCTAGTGGGAAGGATCACTCTATTAATTGAGATGATAGTAGAACATTAAATTTGGTTATAAAAACAACTAGTAGTTTTTTTAAAAAAATTATAATGAAAAATACAATCATAGTAAATATAAATTAGAAGAACTATTATTCATATTGTCGGTTTTTTCATATTCATCCTAAAAAAGGAGAAAATTTTAAGGTAAAAATAATTGCATTGATATACAATTTTTCATATTTTAATTAGTCATGAAAATATAGGAATTAATGTGAATAAAAAATTTAAATAATAATTTCACATTTTTAGAGAAATAAAATGAGGAATTACTTTTTTCATATACATAAATTTGTGTATAATAATAAATTTAAAAAAAACCATGGTTGGGAGAAAACATATGTTTCATAAAAGTAATTCAGAAAATTAAACTAATTATGTTTATATTATAAAAAAATTTATTGAGGAAATATTTGAAAATATTGAATATTTACAGAATATAAGTTTGATAGTATGATTAAGATATTAAGGATAGATAATTATACATAATTTTTGCAAATTAATTTTTCAAAATATATTTATAATAATTGAATATGGAATGAAATGTTATCTAAAAGGAATCTATACTAAATTGTTTTATATATAATATAAAATATTAGTAATACGTAAAAAAGTTTTTTTTGGAAATTAATTACCATGAAACTTATAAAATCATGATTTGAAGGTTAAATTATATATTCTGTGAAGAATATTACACTATCAAAACAAGATGATATACTATATACAATATATATTAGAATGAAACAAAATATAAAACACATTATTTTTTTCAAATCAATGGTTTTATTAGAAATAGAGATTGATCTCATCGAGTGTTTTGTGATTCTAATTTTGAAGGGTTACTTCTTTTTTATTATAAAATGGGAAAGGTTTTAAATACATAGTATGTGTTATATTATTTTGAGTGTAATTATTTTAAGAATAAATAATTTCAATATGAATATAAATAATGTTTCACAAAATTAGAATTTGAATTTGTTAGTGACTATGATGTAGATTTTTAGAAAAAAATAATTTTTCATGAAATATACCCCAAATAAGATATAATAGATGATAAAAAATTTTGGATAAATAAATCTAAAATTAAAGGACAATATTGGGAAATAATGAATAATGAGACATTTTAGGTGATAAGTATCACCCTTTATGAATAAAATGAAAAAATATTAACAGAACTACTCTTCTATATTATGAAGAGTCTATATTATTTACAGTTATACTAATGGAGGAATAAGAAGTATAATAAATGAATAATGATATCAAATTGATATAAATTTATACTATCATGGTGCTTAGAAAAACTAATTTAATCCCCATATTAATATAACCTCGTGTTTATTTAAAAGAAACCATACTGGAAATCGAAGACATTTTAGAAAAAAAAGAAGCACTATTTTGTAAAAGTTATTCACATGTGAAAGGAACAATGTAAAGGGGACCTTTTATATTTTCTAAATATTTAAAATAATATATGGATAGAATATAATTAAAAATATTATAAATGAATGTAAAAAACTAAATTCATCAAGGGAGTAATGATGGAATAAGTTTACATTGATGAACCAAATATGCTTCAACTGGATGATATTGAAAAAATTATTTTCACTCATGGATTTATTTATATTTGATTAAACTAGTACCGAGTTCTTATTATTATATTAATGATTAAATATTAAAAATAATAATTTAAAGAGGATGGGTGGATTTCAATTTTAATATAAAAATTATTGTACATAAATACATTGTTATATTTTTCATTCAAATTTTAAAATATTTAATAGAATATTCCTTGAATATTGTAAAAGGATGATATCTTTCATGACTGTAGATTATGAGATATTTATTATTATATTGGTCAACTACATTCTTATAATATAATGAAATAATTTTTAAAAAAACCATATTTTAAACCTAAAGAATTATTCTATCTAAATATTGATAAAATTTATCATATAGGATAATATAAATATACAACAACTATGATGGTTATATCAAAATATAAATGAGTGACAATGGAATTTTTTTATTCTGTAATGAACATGAAGTTGAGTATTATTTTCCTATTTTTATCATCTATGATATTTAATATTATATATGAAATTAAACAATAAACCTGACTTTAAAGTGATTATAGAGAGGAACACATTATGATGTTTCAGTTTGTTCAGAAATATGTAAACAACAATAATGAAAATTATATTATTTATTTACTCTGTTAGAACTGGATTTATTGATATAAAATGTTGCTCATATGGGAAGATATATAGTAAATAGTAACATGTTGTGTTGAGGATATTTTTCATAGCATGGGGTTTTAACTACACTTTACCCTCTCATGTTGGGGATCTCTCATATTTGGGTAATGTTTATGGGACATATTCTACGTACTAGTCCACATAATTTACATTCGGGTTGATTTAATTAATCTTTCGAATCCTTAACCAGTCATCATATACCTTATTAACTAAAAATCCAGTCACCAATATTGGATATGCTACATCATTGTTGCTATCAATTAGTTATCATCATATTACTAATAATAATTTAGCAAGAATCATTCAAGTGATATTCACAAATACTTTTGGATGAGTTCTGTTGATTGAAAATAAATCACATCTTCAATGTGTTTGATGATTATATTAAGTAATTATTATTTGTTTAAAGTGATGATGATTTATCCATTGAGTATTTTATTTTTCTGACCACTATTATTGATAGGTAATCCTATGTTTCTAGGATAATTAATTTTATTTTGGGATTTAATAATTCCTTATAAATAATCCTCCATTATATGATTTTTTATTTATTGTACCATAGAACAGAGACCAATTTTCTTCTATTCATGGTCATGATATAAAAAAAATCCATCAACATATATGGATTATCCTTTCAACTAGTTTTTATTTTAAATAAAAGTCATATTACATGGTCATCAAGTGTTCATGTAGTCTAGATAATGGTAGTGGAACTATACATATAGGAATATATATCATGCCTCAATTTTCATATGTTGATTTATTTATTTAACATTACTGGATTATTATTTTTTCCAACCATGCTCCTCATAACACATAATATATTAAATCATTACTACATCCATTCATTATGTAATGATTTAGTTTTATTGATCAAAGATATGGAATTATACATTCACTTCCATAAGAAATATTTTTTTGTCAATATCTATGGATAAAATTATATGGGATGATTCCAAAAGGATTAAGTGTCACACTGATTGAAAAATTGAATTTTATATATGTCATATATTAATAATTATTTTATGTTTTTTTATAAAAGTTATATCTACTATTAATATATTTACTCCTTTGTTAATAAACATCTAATTCAATCATTAATCTATGTGACATACAAATTTAATAATTATATATATATATATATTATTTCAAGGTATGTCCCAGTTTTTTCATTCAATAGAACAATAGCTTAAACATATATAAATTCTATGTATGGACTGGTAGATTTTATGTTCAGATTATTTTTACCTATTTTCCATTAATTTATTATCATTTTAAATGGAAGTTTTTATTAGACAAAGTTTAATGGAATAATCCATGACGATGTTTGTTTTCGATGTGATGGTTCCTCCTAGAGCATGCATGAGTTCATATTAGTAGATTCATTGTTCCTAATTATATCATATATTTACTCATTTCATTGAGTCAGGTTTCTAAATCACTATTTCTATGTTTTATAAAATTAAATAATTCTATTCTAAAAATTACTATATGATTTGTTTACTTATTGAAAAAATTATATCATTCAGCTGATGTGGAATTAGAAATGTATATCTAATATTACTATATGTAATAAATATATATGTTTTCTTATGGAATGCACATAATTATCTTTAACAATAAACAACTATTAGTGATTTTGTAAAATATAGAACAACATATGGTGATATTATGTGAAAACAATAGTGTTATGAACTAGAATGAAATTTTAATTCATCATATAAGAGAAATTTTTTTGAAGTCATGTATAAGATTATTAAAAAAATTATTAAATGATGACTATTCCATTTAGATAATATTTATTCTCTTTATGAAGTGGAATATATATATATATATATAAGTACAAGTTGTAGCATTATCTGGCAAGCACATTTCGATGAATGATTTTAAACCATACAAATATAACTATAGATATATAGAAGGTGTCCCTCACCAAATAATAATTTTTTATCTTAAATATATTAATTTATTTCAATATAATAAGAGTAATAATCATTCCATGGGGTTTATAGAATTGAAGGGTGAGAAAAGTATAGTTTACTATGAATGGTTGGAATGGTAAACAATTTAAAACTAGTAAAAGTTAGGTATAATGATATGGATAGATAAATGATGCCTTTTAATAAGTTTTAAAACATGTATTTTTATATTTCATTCACATATATTAGTATCAAGTAATATTTTAGAATATTATTGAGATAAATTTGCTATGGAGGCATAATTATCGATTATTAATGCAATTTATACAAATTTTATTTTCATGTAAAATGGGAAAAAGTTTATAGGGGAAAAAGATCTTAAGTTTCAAAGAAATCATAGATTTTATGTGTTTTTTTAAAAGATAATTCCACAGATGGATTACATTAATAGAGGGTGAGGATCTCAATAATTGAAGAACATAACAGATATAAGTATCTCTCATTAAAAATTTAATTTAATGTTTTTATAAAAAATAATAAAGTGATGAATTTTTAATAATTAACAAGAAAATATAGTAAATGTAACCCATTTGTGTATTTTCATAGAATTATTGAATAGTGTGTGAATATTATATGATTTATTTTTTCGACATTGATATTTTTATATAACTTTATTTATAAATAATTGATTATTAAATTCTTGATTTTTTAAATGTGGTTGATGCATCCAAACATGTTATAGTTCCATGTATAATTTAAAGATGATTTTTAAATGTCCATGAAAATTTAATATAATATATTATTGGGAAACAAATAATTGAAATGAACATCCATGTAGCATTATATGTTGGATTAGACTCTGATTCGAAAACATAAATGATATATTGTGGATGAATATTGCATAAATGATTGAGTATAATGTCAAACTCTTTAAGTATAATTGGTTTGAAATTTAAACCACTCATATATGTGTAACCTTATATTATGAAAATATGAAAATAATTAATTCAATGTCTTATAAAAATAATTTTAGGTTGATACATAATTTTTATTTAATTAAATAAATTCTTGGGATTTTTTTAATGATTCAATGAAAATACTCAATTATATTTACATGAATGAATATTTGATATATAGTTATTTCTAGAAATAAATTGTGAATGGATTAATATGCCCTATTATATTATATATTTTATGTTTCAATGATAAAATCATATAAAAGAAACTAAAAATTTTATAGATTGATATATTTGTTGGGGGGGATATTATTTTTCTTATTCATATATAAAAAATCATAGAATATATTTCTTGTTTTCTTATGTTAATTGATATATATTCAATATTAATATCAATTGAATATTAATTATTAAGAGATAAAAATAGAGGATATGAGAATATGTGATTGGTAATAGGATGATATTTCCAAAAAGATATTTCCTTTTAAATGACAAATTATAATGTTAATGTAGTTCATATAGTTATATGGTTATAAATTAATGAAATATGTTATATTGTTATTGGTAAAACATTATTTATAAATTTATTTTGTCTTCTAACAAATTGTTGGATGTTTATCACTATATTGTTCCTATATAGAAGAAGATAGATAAAATCTTTTGGATGTTTTGTATAATCATAAAATATTTGACAGAAGTATTGATATTTTTAGATTCTTCAGATCTAAGAAATATAGTCATTGAATATATAGTTTTTAAATGTACACAAATACCCATCTGTGATTAATTTCCAATGAAGCATCCTAAATGTGTGGAAAAAAAGTTTCTTTTTTATATATTATGTTGTATTCTTATAACTACTTTTTATCAATCATTCAATCATAAATTGGATAAAAAATATCTTGAATGAATCAATTTTTTACATTTTTTTACTACCCATTCGTGGAAACACATTGGTTTATTTAAATTAATTAAATTTTGATCCTCTATATAAAAAACACATAGATAATTCCTCATACACATGACACATTCTTTTGTGAATAATAAATTTTCATAATGCATTCAAATAATGTGAAAACAAAATAAATTTCATTGTTACCCTAGTATGTATCACTAGAATACTTATAATGATACCATAAAAATTATTAGGAACTCTTAAAAGGGATTATGGGGAAACAAATATGATATTGGTATCATATTCATAAAACCCTTACAGGGTTCAATGATCCCCTAGGAAAACTTATAATATATATTATATCTTTTCTGTCCTCTTCACTATGATACTTTTTATAACACATTTTATTTCAAATTAGACAAAAAAATTATCATTATCCAATATTTGATAATATTTATAATTATTGTGGTGTTTTCTTCAACTTTACAATTGTGTGTACATTATCCATTGTATTATAATCAAAATTTGTTACAATAAGAATAATGTCTATAATATCAAACTAATGTTAGGTTATTATTAGAGTTAATTAATAAATCAACTGAATGGGTTTCATTCAGCCATTTATATGATCTTAATTATAATATAAAATCTCTATCTGTAGTATTTTTTTTCCTGACTTATAAATATCCAAAATAAAATCCATTAATGTAGAATCTTATTAAGAACCATTTTCCATTCATGAACATCAGTCTATGGGAGGTATGTGGTTATTTGTCATACCATATTACTAAAGATAAAATTTAATCATGTCCACACCTATTATGAAAATAAATATTAATTATAAAAATGGATCATGCTATAGACTCCACAAATCATTATAGTTTCTTCTATATTATGTGATTTTCATTAATCTAACAACCTTAATTCATTAAATGATAAAAAATAATATAACATAATTAACTTGTACATATTATAAAAATAATCATTTCCACTTAGTACACATTGAATTAAATAAAACAATTTATAGTGACATCATTAGAGTTAAATGACGGGACATTAAATAGTTATAAAAAACATCTAGTAACATATTTTTAAATTTTAGTTACTAAAAAGTAAAATATCTTCCACATACATTATTTACATACCACAAAACCTAAAATAATTCATTAATTAATCAAACATATTCTCAATATCTGAATTCATCATTATAGGCTGGTTGTTTAAATCATGTAAAATTGAATCATGTATTTTCTTATGGATATATTACAGTCAATGATGTAACACATTATACTTTAAATCTTATTTCCATTATTAAATGTATCACCAATAACTATTTTATCACTTCATGCATCTCTAACAAAATTTCAGAAGCTAAGAGTATTAATTCTATTAAGACAAGGTAGACTAAAATGAAATCATATATTATAGACCTCATATATAAATTATAACCATATGTTTTTTATTTATTTCTTTATATTTCATTATATTCTAAATCACTAAGACATATTCATAATGTAATTAATTGATTAAAAAATTGACAACCCCATTTGAATATTTTTCTAATAAACGAAATCTCAAATTCATAATCCTAGGGAATAATTATACACATTCATTTACTAATATTCTTTATATTTTATGAGATTTTATGGAACAACACATATTGGTTGTTGAGAACTATACAATTTCATCAAATTAGTTAATGTATACAAAATATAATAGAATATACAATATATAATTACTCTAAATTGTTAGAGGAATATATTTATTTATTGTGTTGAAACTACATGAAACAACAACGATATATGGGCAATATATTGAATCAATAGATACCATATGACATGATACAATGAAATAGAGTAAACCTCAAAAATTATAAATTCATTAGATAAGTTAGTGAAATGTATTGTAGTTATTATATCAATATTCAATTTCATTACATATTGATGTTATGAGTTTTATATAAATACATCATCATTATCGATCTGGGATACTAAAGGAATTACATTTTGAGAAAAATTATGGAATAAGAACTGATAAAAACTAATTGATAGATAATGTTAAGTTGTAATAAATTAATCATAAAATCATTCATAGACATAAATATTTATAAATATAAATAAATATATAACTAATCACACAGGGAAAGAACAATTCCCTGAAAAAAAAATCCTGAACCGAACCCATATTTTAATATATAACACTTAAACTTTTGGTGATTTTTTATAAATAAAAGAAATAGTTTTTTATCATGATACCCTTTGGATATAATTTTAACTAAAAATTTCATCAATGAAAACCAATGAAAAATGATCTAGTTATGGTCTGATCACCCAATACGTCATTATCATAGACAATGATGGTGTATTAGTATCTCCAAAAAGAATAACATTGAACAAAAAACTTCCATATTGACCAGAAATTATGAAATCTAGATATTCTCTTCATTTACCAATATATTATTATTTCTGAATAACAATTATATCAATAATACATAAAATTATTTTTCACTAAAGTAAAAAAACTCATTAATCAAATAAATTGAAAATTGATTAATCATTATTATTTGATTCATTTTCCAGTAGTTGATATCTATTATCAATATAAAACCATCTAATACATAATAACACTACAAAAACCCAGGAGATATGATTGGATAGATAAATCCACATTAAAATGTATCATCAATCTGTATCTCCAATCATCAATGATCCGTTAGAAGCTTCCAAAAATTAACCATTGATATATGTTATGTTCATGAATATTACACTATAATGAACTTTTATTAACATCTATATTGTATTCATATAATTTATTTATAGGATATATATTCATAGTTCAAAATCACTATAAAAACATAAAGTATGATTCCATAACATTTACCATTCATATCACTATTTCATAAATACATAATGATAATCATAAATATTTATAAATGTACCTTTTAGTTAGTAATATTAAACACAATCCTATATAAAATGAAACTACTCGATATAATTTATGATATTTTTTTTCTTGTGTAATATAAATAAGGTCAATATTATATTATAACATTATATAAATATCATATAGCCAAAAATCAAAAAAATTAACCTTAATCAACCCTACATAAATATATAAGTTTGGTTTTTGATAAATACTCAATATGGGTAACTCTAATAAAATTATTATGTAAGGAATAACAAATAAAAATGATGTTATATAATGAAATATATTAAAATAATTAATTAAAATAATATATATCATACATCACTCAACCTTGAGTCCCACAAAATCATTATCTTAATCAAAATTGACTTTACCATGAACACTTCCTCATCATAATTTTTTAACCTACCTACCATAACTTCCCAAGTAGTCATTCATTTATCATGGAGGATGTATAAAATACATGGGATGACCACTACTAACACAATAAATTATTTTTCCTTCATTTTATAATTTATGTTGTTATAAATCAATCCATAATCATATTTGACAAATTATATAAACATCATGATAAATATGATGAAAATTACAGTATCTTCATCTAATATCATTGACTTCCAATGTTTTCTAATGCTTCTCAACAACATAGTTATGATATAAATTTATCACAATATAGTATTTGAAACTATTAATTTATTAATTATAAAGATGATGTTTAAAATATTTTATCCCTATAGTATAATCACCCATCATGAAACTCTATATGATTCTACGATATCCATGAACACCATATACCAATCGAGAATAAGTGAATCTTATACCCACCCTTCCATAATACAATGGTTCTAATGATTACATAATAATAAATATAATAATTTCTCATCATATGTATAATTTAGATGTATCCATTTACATATCCTTAAAAAACATAAGAATTATTTATGTAGAATAAAAAATCTACATGATCCAATATAATAAGATGTATAATATCACAAAATCAAGACTACCCAATAAAAAATACATTGCTTTTATAGTAATATTATATAATATTTCAAGGTACCCAAAAAATATAGGGTTTTTTGCATCACAAATTTGATTCCCTGGCCTATATCATATATATAAATTTAAAAATACAATAGCTTCAGAAACTCATGAAATCTTTATTAGAGTCTATTCTACAATACACCCTATAAAACATTTTTATAAAATTCTATCAAATAAAAATGTTAATATTATTCCTCATTATATTATTAAGTGATATAAATGACTATATTATCATTTATTGAATAATCCATGATGCGGAGAGTAATATCAAGTATATGAAATCAGTATAAGGATTGGAATTACACTTTTACATTAAATCATCAATAAAAAAAATAATAACCAAAATCTTAATGTAATCATGCAGGTGTAGTTAGTAAAAATGAATAAAAATCCACTAATATAATATAAAATGAAGGATTCTATTGGAATAATATGATATTATACAATATATATTTATTTTGAAAATAACATGAACTGACCCCCCCCCCACTAACATGATCTTGTAATTATTTCAATTTTCCAAAATAATTGAATTATTATAATTGTATATAAAATTATTTCCATACAAATATAGTGATCCATACATCCCTTTCATATATATTACAAATTAATATATTAATTTTCAATATAATTTATTAATACATGCATGAGGACGATAAGAGTTTCGTGTCTATTGAGACATGATACATAATAATATTATAAAAATAATTATAAATTTTATTTCACAATATTACATTACCATATAGTAATATACATAGAATTACCCTACTTATGAAATTTCGTAATAACCTAGGGAAGGGTAACATAAGAATGAGTGGGATTATATTCTTAGTAAGTGTATGTATGTGATATTTCAAGGATCAAATTCACATAACTTGATTATATAATCCTGAATACTTGATCATAAAATTTTTAACATCATACTAAGCATATCATAGATCACACTCTTGAATCATGGATTTAACATTGGTAGTTTGTTTTACATGAATGATAAATGAATCATAGTATATAATACATGGGAAAATAAAATTATCAAATTAAAAATGTTTGGGGAATACATATAATAATAGAAAATTATTCGTTTAATAAATAATCACTTATAATACTATCATTGTACACTAGGTTTTCTCATAATTCCAACATATCTATAGTTAAATTTCACTTTTAAGATATCATAGCGGATAATGTACCTTATTGAAATAAGTGAACTCCATGTATAGGTAATTTTTTATCATCAGATATCTATCTTTAAAACTAAATTAGGGGGATAAAAAATTCTTATTACACATATTACATCATCATAGTGCATTAATATATATTCTAAAATATTTTTTAAAATTCATTATATGTCCTGACCCGTGGATAAGAAATAAGTTTTTTAAACATATTTACAATTCATCACTGTAAAAACCATGTATATAAAGTGATTTTTATATAACTCTCAACAACACAATCATAAAAACCCTTATAAATAAAATGGATTGTATCCATGGATAATATCTATAGTAAATACATGTTAATATCCATGGATGTTATCATTAATGAAAAATCCTTTAAAAGATAAAATCAATTATTTCTTAAAGAGAAATATATTTTATTTTTTGAAGAAACATCATTAAAGTATTAAAAAAATAATCCTACATACATTATTTTTGAATGTCCATAGAATATATTAGTTAAAAAAAATATTGAATGATATTGATGGTGATTAATTATATTAATGTTGTATAAATTATCACAATCAATCATTTCACATTTTCGATCAAAGTCGAAGGAGACTCATTCCGATAAAGAACATTATATTCCTTCTGATTCATTTTTTAAAAATTTAAACATATTTTCAAAATGATTTAATCAATCATAGTATATTATTAAAAAATTTATGAAATTATTTTAATGAATACATGTAAATGGAATAAAATGATTCTTAATCACTATAAAAATATAGTATGTTTTTTTGAAAGACATTATCCCATTCATTTTATGTAAAAATTTGATGACAAGGCATTATTGTTTTAAAATTAAATGAATAACTAGTGTAAAAGATATTACAGGTGATTATTTATAAGTTGATAATGAAATTTCAATATTGGAATGATAATCATAAAAAAATTCCAATATATAATGAGATAGTAATATAATACCCAAACTACATCGGTAAAAATAAAATCAAAATCTAATGAAGGGGAGAAAATTATATGGATATGATAATCCCCATATGGTTCATAAGAACCATAATAAAATATATCCTTTTTAGTTATATATACCATAAAAACAAGATAATATCAATGAGTATTAGAGAATTAATGTTATACAAAACTCATTTACATCATGTTAGAGATGCTTAAAAAGTTCTCAAAACTACAATATAATAATTTATTAATATTATAATTTTATTATTTAATAATTTATTAAAATATATCATCATATATTATCATATTATTTTATTTATATAAATTTGTAATAATAATTTATTTTTAATATTATCATTTATCGGTGTTAAATATTTTATTTTTCATAGTTTTTTTATTTCAATAATTTTGGTCCTTGTATATTGATCACAGTTCAATTACATATAGAATGTTAATATTGATATAAATATAATATAAATTCACTATAAAAATATATAATTATATTTTCCCTTAACTAAAATATATTTTAAAATTAATTTCACATTTCAAAGAGATAATAGGCAGTATATAATCATATACAAGGTATTAATTTTCTAAAAATATATGGAAAAAAGTATTTTTTATCATTAAAAATACATTAAAATTTAATTAATAAGAAAACCAATATATATATATATATATTATATAATTTTTATTATAATTCATGCAATCTAGACATGAAACTTGAATCACATTGCTATGTGGATGTGGTAGCCCACTTGTAAGAATAATAGGCATTATTATTTTAAAATAGATGAGAAGTTAATAAGGTATAAATATATCATAATTCGTGAATTATATTTATATAATATAATCATATATAAACCAAAGTCCATCATAATTATAATAAATGAAATTAGATGTGAGAGAATATATTATATTAGTACGTAGAGATAGTACCCCACACATATGCATGAGCAATACATTCTCATACAATTAGATTATAATTATGGTGAGTAATGGTTCACCCATAATAATAATAACAAAAAAAATTAAATTTATGAGACTCGATATAGTATTTGGTGATGAATACCAAAAAATTAGATGATGTAGAAGATGAAATAATTTAAATATTGTCAGGTAGGATGATTACCTCTACTTTATTTGACCACTTTTTTTTCCCAACATAAAGTCCATCTAAATAAAATTTTAATGAGAAAATAATATATAATTTATAGATATATAAATTTATAAGAGAACATGGTAGATTTTTATTCACAATGATTGATCAAATTGGTGTAAAAATCATAATGGAGGGTTGTCCATTATTATGGGTGGGATATAACAAAAAATGAAACTATTATAATGATTTATATATTAAAAAATTGTTTTCTTCTTAAAGTTAAACCATGATAATATAATTTCAATTGTAATATATGATAATTTTTTAATATTATTAATGGTTTTTTTTAAATGATTTAGTTGAATTTTAATCAATATATTTTAGTTTAACACTTTAGTTGACAACCATTAAACATAACAAAAGTAAAGACTTTATCAATCTAAAGGGGTTATAATTTTACAAAAAAGGTATAATTTGGCTCATAAATATCTTAGACGTGAAATTTTGGTCCATTTATCATTCTAATATTTCTTTTATACTATTATTAGGATTTCTAAATAATTTAATATATTTTTTTCATAAATTATCATTAATACCTTTCATCACTCTATTTAATAGATTTTAATTTATATAAAATAAATAGAAAAATTATATATTCAAAATTTAATTATATATTATAAGTAACAGTAAAATTATTATGAAACCATATTTCATTCAAAAAATATTACTTCTTAGGATATTAATGTCAATTGTTTGTATATTTCTACTACTTTTACAGGAACTATGAGAGAATCGTATAAGGGATTATGCTAATTATATAATAACAATGAAATATAATTAAATTTAATATATCAATATAGTTTTATTATTCTAATATTATTATTTTTATTTTAAAAAAATGTTATCCCTTTATGACCATAAAAATATATTTAGAACTATGGGAGTGATATTTTAAAAATTAATTTACAAAAAATTATCAAAATATAATTATCTTAGGAAAATTGAATTAAAATTCATGTGAATAAAATTTATGCTAGATATTGATAAATTAATATCATCCGATTAAATAAAGGAATGTCTAGGATTAATTTTCAGACCTTATGTAATAGATTTATTCTTGTTTTCCCACTTTATCATTATGTAGGTATCTCATAAATTCCATGGAAAATATTCATAACAACATAAATTAAAATTGAAGTATTTAGCAATGTTAAAAAATAAAATTACAAGTAATGTATAATTTTTTCAATATTTAATATCTATATTTGGATGAAATCAATTTAAATATAAATCTGTGTATCTCATAAAGAAAAATTTAAAGAGAAATGTGTTTTAACAAAAAAAACATATACCAATTTATAGAATAATGTAGAATGAAAATGAATAAATAAAATTACTATAAAAAATGGAAAATAAAAAAAATGAAAAAATAGATCCTATTTTTATTATGATATGATGATTTCGAAAATGATTTTATTTTTAAGCATTATAATTTATAAATCTATAATAATTTTATTATAATATTTTAAAATAAAAATTGATAATTGTTTCCAAGAAATAAAATTTTTGATGAATAAAATGAATTTAGAAAAAATTAATTGTTTTTTCCTAATAATTAATCAATACAATTGTATTATATTATAAAATTACAGATTTATTATATAATTCTTTTACTCATATTCGTATCCTTTAATTATACTTCTAATAAATAATAATATTTGTCTAACACATCACTAGTATCGTAAAAATAGTGGTTTTTTATTTACCTAAACAACATAATTGTTATTTATTTCAACTAAATTCTCTAGTCATTACATTCTACACCATAAATAAATTTCACCACCTCATTTTTATCTCTATTATAAATGGGTTAATATTTAAAAATAAATTTATTGAATCCCCATATCAAATATATGGATAGTAAAAATACTTTTTAAAAGGGGATTTGGAAGCATAATAGTGAAATAAAATAACAAAAACTAAAATTTACAAATAAGGTTAGTATTACAGGGAAGAGAAATTTTGGACAAGGAGGAGAGAAATAACATCTAAGGAACAATATAGAGTGATAGGGAACATGGTCATGGGAAATATCATGACTTGAAAACCATAAATTAGTGAGCTGTGAAAATCCATAAATTTTTTAAAAATAATTGTAACATGATAAAATATTAATTACAAAGCCAATTTAATTATGTTTAGGTAATATATTAAAATGAATATATATAACATGAATAAACTTATAGACATCATGTCATCTCATATCACTAGAAAAATATCACCCATTGGTTATAATTGTATGAATATATACTTCATATCTTAATTCATGAAATGAATATCAGGGTTTAATTTTTCATATCTAAAGTAATAAAATTATTGTTTAACTGATTATAAAATCCATAATAAAAGGAAATTTATTTCTTTATTTATTTATAAATTTATCCAAACCAAAATGAATAGCATGAGTTACCAAATATTTACAAATTTAATACATTAACCTCTACAGTATCAAAAATGACAATTGTAGTTCATATTAATCCATTAAAATAATATTTAAAGATAATATACATAAAAAATATTTATAACAAAAATTAATGGCACAAAAATTAGACCTATTTAATGACATATTTCCTAAGAACAAATGTCTAATTTCACCACAAAAAACCTAAATTATCTCGTAATTTCATATAAAAACCTTGTAAATATGTTGATCATATATTATCCTAAAAATAATAATAACTCAAATCATTAAAAATTAATTAAATAATATATGAATCCAAAAAATAACACAATCATTATTCCCTAAAAAATAAAAAAATCCTTGAATTTTTTTTATATATTTAAAAAATAAAATATACATCATTAATGATTTCTTAAATAATATTGTCCATAAACCAATATCCAATTTCATTGTTAGAAAAATTATCCCATTAAATAATTAACATCAACCGTCAAATAATTATTATTAAATAAATATCAAGGACATATTTTGGGTTATATATCCCCTAATAATGTATTATTCAAAAATATCACCTTGATAATAAATAAAATTTATTGATTATTTATAACATTCCACATTTGTTATCAAATCCTTATATAAAAAATATTTTGGAACATTTCAATAAAGATTCATGATTCTAATAACAATAATATAATTGGTATAACTATTCAAAAACAAAATTATTACATCCTAATACAAAAATAATTTGGTCTATTTATGTAAATGATTGGCATAACATAGGTAATTACTTGATCTATTAGTTAACCATTGGATTTCTACATTGACTTAAATAATTCCATTATCTTGGAGACATGGAAAATTAGAGTATAAATGGTACCACATAATTAAATTCATATCCCTAAAATAAACAGATTATTTTTTTTCTATAATTATATTCTTTATTTTCTTATATTTGAAACCCAATACACCTTCTCATTACTTTAATAAATTTTTATTGGTGTTTCTTGAAAAATTTCTAATATTTTAGTATAAGAATATTATTCTCTAAATGTACTTCATGAAACATCATTTTACTCATATTGTAATGTTCAGGAGACTACACATATTTTATAGTTTTCATCATTTAATGGTGTAGTATATTATGCATAATAACTATTATTTCTAATTCATATCAAATTTTATTTGTTTTTTCAAGAATATAATCCTTCCTCTATTAATCACGTTAAATATTTACATGATTCCTCATGTTCCCAATAAAAAAACAAAAAATCCATAGTATAAGAAATATTTATCATAGTGATAAATCATGATGAAGCATAAATAGTTTGTATAAATCTTGACATTTTATTTTCAAATCGTGATACCATAGGTTTTACCAATTTTAATCTTGTTAATCATACATTAAAATAATTCATAGCGTTTCCAAAATAAAATTTAAATGAACCCTAAAATATCATCTGATAGTTTCAAACAAGGTGAGAAATAAGGGAATACACCTCATGCAACAAAATAAGAGTTGATACAAACAAGATAAATATTGTTAAGGCTATTTAACATATATGAATTTTTACCAAATCCACATCCATTCTACTATCCTAACATGGATGGGTTTCAAGGATAAAAAAACAAAATCAACATTAATAAAATAGTTGGATTCCATTATTTACATAGACTTATCATGATTATTTACAGCAATACTCACTAATAAAAGTGTCTATTTGTTCACAAATAATTTTATTGATGCCAACTGCATAAGCACATAATTTTTAAAAATAGATATTACACCTTAATATACATATATTTAATATATTTTAAAAAACTACATTGAGGAATATAGTGGTTTATTGTCTTCGATGGATAGAAAATCAATATTACTATTTCATGAAATGAATTAATAATCTCAAGAAAATATCTACCCATAATTTATTTTCCATAGAAATATCATACATAAATCATTTCTTCAAAACCATGGGAATGGAAACATAATAAAGGGTTAGCTAAGATACAAAGTAATGGTAAAAAGGGGACATATAAATGATCATATTAATATAATATCATAATAAAGGTATGTTAAAATGATTATAACATTTTAAAATACATTACACAAATATTATTCATCATTGTAATGAATTATATATTAAATAGTGGTATTTCAAAATATTTGAATCATAATGGAGTGAAATAATATCATCCATGAGTGAATAACAATGGAATTATAAAACAGATTTTTAATATAAATAATCATATAAAGTAACATTAGTAGTCATCGAACGCATCAAATATTATAATTTAATTCTTTTTACATAAAATTAAATCACTACCATAGTCATGGTTCACTCTCGTGATTATTAAATTGGACAGAGTACCTTACTAAACTCTGTTGAATTCCCATTCCAGTCATTATTGCTTTCTGGATATATCCATATTTTTTCAATACAATAATGGGATATATAATTTTCTTATTCTTATAATATAATAAATATCTATTCATATGTTAGAAACATGATCATTAAACATTGAAAATATATAGTAACATATCGAAATAAGAAAAGTTCATAAATTATTAAATAATGAATCAGTGTATAAGATAAATAAATTAAGTAGATACTATAAAAAATCATAAAATAAATCATAAAAATTGTAGATAAATTTTAAGGATGGTGTCCTTGGAACATATCCCAAATAATCAATAGGATACATAAAGGATGTTATAGTAACCAGATATTCTTATAAAACATCTCAAAGAATATGTCCTTCGTAAAATACTCATTTCATTTAGGAATAAAACCATTGAAAAATAATAATTTCAAAAAAGTGAAAACATTTATTATTAAATTTTACAATGAAAATTTTACAGGAAGCCTTAATTCATTGATTGGTCATGAAGAAGGGAAATTTAATTAATTTCATGTTTATCAAAACTAATATTTGTTTTATATATGTTTTAAAATGTAAAAATTTCATCAGTTTGATGAAAAACAATATTCAATTTACACTATTTTATATAAATTGATAGATGTACATATATCAAATTAATAAAAAATAAAAAAATAAAATGAATTATTTTTTAAAATATTTTTTTTAGAAAACATGGAAATGAAAAAAAAAATCTAGACAAAAGAGAAAAAAATTATATTTTTCACAAAATATTTTTTCCAATTATTATATAATCAAAGCTTTGAAACAATTATCATTACTAAAATTATATAAATCACACAGTTTAATATAATTTATGATATTATTTATATTAATAATATTGTACTTTTTTTCATAGGAAGCATAATCCTAAATAATAAATATAAACAATGATAATATACCATAAAACCCTTACCACATTGTTAAAATTAAAATCCCAAAATAAGGAAATAAATAACCATACAAGGATATTTAAATAACTATTATTTTTCTGATAATTATAAAAAAATATTCTTGGGAATTATATAGACCACATAAAAGAAAATGTTGTTTAATATATAATATGTCACATAGAAATAAATTTGAGACAATGATAAGTTTGGTTATCATAGAAAGAAAAATAACCTCAGTTATAATTATTTATATTTAATAAGCTTCTAAAAAAATTATTTATATACTTATAGTATCATATCTGATTAACTAGTAACATTTCAACAACCATTCTTTAAAACATCTTATTTAAAATCATCGGTTTTGGGGGCTCATTGAATCATTTATCCTGGAGGATTCATTTCAGTAGTTCCAATCAGTCTTCATTCATCATTTTCCTATAATATATATAATTAAAATCAATATGTAAATATTATATATATATCTAATATATATATTTTTTATAAATTTCATAATTTGAATATAAAATAAAATTTTCATGGGGACGGTTGACCATATATAAGTGTGAAATATGTAATCATATTATAACAAAAAAATAGAAATCATTTTCATATTTTTTATCATTAAATTAAGATAACAATATCATGAAAAAAATATACAATAATTATATCTTCATTAACTTCTATATAAAGTGTAAATGAAAATGAATCGTATCACTTCGTGGAGAGTGATGTACACACCTATGAATGTGTGATGATATAAATTTCAAATAAATAGAAATGTAATATAGTTCCCCAATACATTTATACATTTTAGTAACTAATACATAAAAATAAATCATCCAATAATACAAACATTGATCATAAAGAACTTGTTACTTTAGATTAATATGTTAACAGTGCAATGATGGAAACTAAAACATGACGTCTTGACATTATTTTCCTTTTTGAGGTCCCAAATACATTTCACTATTAAAATAAATATAATATCCTAGGTAATAAATGAAATAATAGGGTTATATAAAAATATCATTAATGGTATAAACATGTTAAGAAATCATAACATGCGAGTTTAAGGTATAACGTGATATCATCAAATAGAAGGTACATGAGTAATCATGTGGAATAAAAACTTATGTTGAATGGTGTCATAATATAATGGATTAAAGGATAATTTGAAAAAAATTATAAAATAACATAATACTAAGTCATTTATGTCATAAAATTCAACATCACATTGTGGAAAGAGTCTCGTAATGGATTAGCCACACACCATTTGCCCTTATGTGGCGTCTCTTGAGAGTAAAACATTACCAACTGAATTGGAGTGTTGTATAACTTACAGTCCCAACCATAACATTAATTTCATTTATATTAATATTTTTTCAAATATATAGATACCATTCATATGGAATAAACATCATAATTAATCATATAAAGAAGATTGTAGTAATATCTTTTATCACAAAATTATCATAACATATTTATTAATTAAAAATATTGGGAGATGGTCATAATAAATGTTTGAACACATCATAAAAAAATGTAATTATATTCATATAATAGTGCGATACCGAAATGCCTAATTTACAAACTTTTAATAACATTACATAATGAGAAATATTTTTATAGAGTGAATGTTCATAACTTGAAAAAATTGCGTGTTATAAAAATACATTAACATGGGCCTGATTCATTAATTCATTTTTATCTCCATCAAAAATAAAAATTTAAATTATATATTTAAAAAAATATGGATCATTTTTATTTTATTTTTATTCAAAATCACGTCTTGTTAGATTACCTAACAAATAGATTTCGCGTCCGATGTTTTAATGATAAAATATTTTCATATTAAAAATAATTATTATATGTTTAGAAAGTTAAAAGTGATTATTAATTAATCATATCCATAATTGTATCCTAGAACTACATAAAATTTATATAGATAGTATTTACTTTTTAATCAATCCATGAAATATGGTTATGAAAAATGAACTGTTTTATATTTATTGGGAAGGTATGTCATACAAAAGCCTGGGTAACATATTCATTTATTTAGGATCATTATGTAAAGAAGGTGAGTATTGTTTTGACATTCCATGATGATAATTATATCGAAATATATTATTATTTATTTAAATAACTATACATATTCAATTTGTGATATTTTTTATATAATGAATTTAAATCAGTTCATGAGGTGATAATATTTTATACACCCAAGATAAATTATCATTTATTCAATGAATGGTATGGTAAGATAATATATGAATAATTAATTTTAAATAGGGTTCACATTTCATGAATATTTTATATAAATATAAAATTAATAATTATTTCATTTCCTGAAAATATTATTTGGAAAACGAATCAGATCCCTTCGTGGGATGCTAGAACATCACACACTTGAGTGATGTTATATCATTTTTTATAGAATGGATTGTATGAATGGATATATGATTATATAATTTTGTATATATAATTATATAATTAATATCATATGTAAAAACTATGTACATAATTATATATATTCTTTATATGATTTGATGGAAAAAAAATTACATTGGTTAATGAAGAGGTAGTTTTCCAAACACATGACCAACAATTTCATTTCTCATTAGAGGGAATATGAGATGATTTTAGAAATGGAAAATAACATTAAAATTATTAATATATTAAAAATAATATGATTTTTATATCATATATATTTAATAAAATTTAAATTTCATTTAATAAAAAATAAAATGAAATACTCCATTAAAGAATATACCGTATCTTTTTTAGGACCAAATACTATCATTGGATGAATTTATTAAAGGAAGGATTCTAAGATAAGGGTAGGTATTTAGAGAATTTGTTTTATAGTTCATTTAAGAACCAACTGGTTTTGGATGAGTGGACTGTATAGGATCTCGGGAGGCCATTAATAAGTGGTGAAGATGATACACGAGGAATTTCTTAAATGAAATAAATCCACCCACTTTTGTATCAATAAAAAATTATTAAAAATGGGCAATTTTAGAACCATATAATAGATACGGTGAAAATAAGACCATAAAATAGGATTTGACATGTTTTCAATCATTTTTAACCCTTATATATTTCATTTATCCCAGCTAATTTTTTTTACCTTAGCCAGTGAATATAATTTTTGTTATTCTCACTATTGATTATGGTCTAGAATGATGTTCATTTTTTAAATAAATAAATTATAAATATTCCAAATATTGAATTTATTTTTCAATATTCAAATAACATGTTTAGTATAAATTAATTTAAAATTAATCTCATTGAACTGTAGAAAAAATTTCTAATAGAAAAACATTATGATGTAAAAAAAAATTCAAAAGCATAAAAAATTATTTTAAAATTAAATATGTAATAGATTCCAATGACAATATTTTTATTAATTGTCACATAATTGAAAATATTTTACAATAAAAATGACAATGAAATAAAAATGGTTCTTGCAAATTCATTAAATAAAATTAATGTTCTTTAAAATATATGTGTGTTATTCACTATTAATCAAGCAATAAAACATTTAAAAAATTACATAATATTATATATAAAATATTTTTTATATGATGATCTAAAAAAATGATGTTAAATTTTTACATAATGTATTATAAAATTATAAATAACTAATATTTTGTTATGCTTTCAAAGCCTTACAGAGTCATTTTTATAAAATTATTGATTATTGAGAAAAAAAAATTTTCTGATTCAAATGGTTATTATTTTATTTTTTATATGTAGAAAAAAATTAATGTTATATTATAACATGATTAAAGGATATAATTTTATATAATTTAGTTAATTATATTTCAATCATCCCATGTAATGATTAGGTTATAATGTTTAGGGTTAAATAATAGATTATCATACTTCCTTTTAACCTGGTGTTTCATGCAACAAAATCAAACGAAGAGCATGAATTTATTTAAAAAAAGAATATCATACTTTTTTTGGTGTTTTATTCTCCCACCTTAAATAAAATTTACAGAAATATTTCATATTCTATAATAATTATTGAATATTATAGGGTACTTCTACTTCATCACCTCTTTGAGGACCAATTTTTATTCCTCATATATATTGTTTCGTAGCTACACATTGAGTAGGAGATGTGTAATTTTTCATATAAAACATTATCTATGGAATAATATATTAAACGAATTCTCCTTGTATGATTTTTTCTCCAATATTACCACCATTGGATTCAGTACATGTGATGATTCTTGTATATACTTACTCATGATGGATTAATTAAAGACATCACACACTAGATATAAGTTAGGTTGAAAATATCACTATCATTTCATTGGTCTGATTCGATTAAGAATCACCAAGGGGAAGATGTATCATGGAATAAGATTTCACTTCTAACAAAACCTCAGGAATTTCTTCCATGATGAAATACAGAGAAAAAACTTATCTCTAGGATCATACTCCAGATCTGGTCAATGGTTGTATCATATCTTTTATGTTCACTATAGACAAATTTAATATAGCAATGCTTGGTATAGACCTTATTTTTCATATCTTGGGGATGATCAGGTGCTATTATCATTTATTATCCAACATCATCCCAACATAATAGTGTCCAAAACCAATTCCTATATAGAATCTCATATGGTGAAATTTTTATTCTGAACATAATCTTTTATTAAAAGAGAACTTTAGTAGGAGAATGTGTTAATTACAAAGTCCTCTTAAATACCCTGATTAAGAAAATATCATATCCTCACAATTTTATATGGATCTATAAAACAAACCACCCTATTCATTGAGGTAATACAAATATAAACAAATTTCTTTATCCAACACGTGATCATAGATTCTCTAAAACATTCAAGTAAACCTCATATCTTGATCAGATACAATATAAACTAGAAAAATTATAAATATTATTATATCTTGATTGAATGTCATATTGAATTGGTCAAGAGAGAAATATTACATTATAAAACTAAAATTATTCAAATTTATAAGATGATTGAATAAAAAACATATGGTGTTATTTTCTTTTTAGGTCTATGGTATTCCTATTATAATATACATATTTATCTATTCCAATTTATCTACTATTATGGTAAATAGTTTCTTCATAACCATATACTCATGTCATTCTAGATTGATTAATGGAATACCAATAATTGAAATTAAAATTCTATATAATCAATCATCATGTTATCCTAATAGGTTTTTTTATTCAGATAACTATACATCGTAGGGCATCTATGATGAATAGAGATGGAAAAGATACATAAATAATAAATAATATCCTTCTTTAGATTGAGTTTCTATGGGAAATATTTCAATGTTCCAAACATTATAAACACATAATTATCATATTAAAAATCCCTAATATTTTCTTCTTTATATGAATAACCTCATCCACTATATGGACCACCGTAGACCTCTCAAGAATAAAAAATTGAGTAGTTTTTTGAGGAAGGATATATAAAGATCATTTTTTCTCTCATATACACTCTTATTATGTATATTAATAATGTATACTTCTTAATTATCATCATATATATATATATATATATTTTTGGTGCTTTTTCATTACAGTATCTATCACATTTTTCTTCCCATATATGTTCATGTATTGAGAAATCATATTCTTCTATCTTCTATAACCATCATTAATGGTTTATGTCATTCTCTTTCTCATTTAATATTTATTATAGGATTATATGAACCATATATATATATCACAATTCACTCCATATATATAATTTCACCATATCATCAATGATAAGATCACTACATAAAAAATCTAGGTTATATGAGGGATTGTACTTCTCATGAACATCCCACCACATTGAGGAATAGAATATCAATTTATAATTTTGAATTCATATAAATCCAAACCCCTTTTTTAAATAATGGTTATAATAAAAAAAGTTCCCCATTTAGTGGGTAGTGAATTTATTGGTGTATTTATAATACTCATTTTCATTTCAATAAATCTATCATTCATTTCACATGTTCAAAAACATTAAACCATTATGATTTTTCATATTTAGTGGGTTTAAAAATCATGATAAAATCTTTATAAATCAGTATTAATACCAATATATTCCTACGAATCAATATATAAACATTAAAAATGATAGTATGGGATAGACTTCATCAGGATTTCTATTAAATTCTTCAATTCATATTCCATTAATAATTATAATATACTACTAAAATGATACATCATTCCTCTATATATGATAGTTAATATATATTTTATACAGCTTCCAAATTCTAAATTTATTTAAAATAGTATTCAAATTTTTTTGATGCTTCTACTTTATCTTGCTGTATATCTCAGTATCATCTATAATGACTACCGCAAAATAATCATGGTATTCCCTAATGATTATATTAATTTTATCTATAATTATTATAGGATAATTATTGAGTTATAATACCATCACTGGGAACTCATTATGTTTATACCTTGTTTCATAGGCAGTATTAGGAATATATTACATATTTAACCATGAATAGTTATATTTAGATCAAAGGATCACATTTGAGATATACCGAGACCCACATAGTTCATCGAACATGTCATAAATCCTTGTCAAGGTATCATATTTATTTGGATTTATTTAAACAGGCATCCAATAATCAATTTAGAGGCATATTTCACATTCATTCTTATTTACATATAGGAATAGTAAACACCACTGTGAAACAGAATAGTGTATAAATAATATATCAATATTTCCCATTAATTTTATCTTCTGGTCTTCATTATATAAATTATCCATTCTATTTGGAGTATTATATATTCTCAAATATCCATATATAATCTTGATTGAAAATTCATCCTATTGTGTAGGATTAAGACAATGAAACACTTCAAGAAATACATCTGTTTCATACCTTATAATTTCCATTTCATAAATCATCGTAAAATATTTAGTCATAATCATTTAATAAAGATAAACTTTGTATGAAGGAAAAAATAATAATTCCTTAGATTATGATGAAAAATTAGATTCATGCACTTCGTTGAACATGTATAGAACCATATAGTGATTCATGATACATAGTGGATTAAATTATATAAAAATATTATTTTCATTCTATATAAGAAAATATGATCCATTGCAATAATTTCATAATGCTCATTGAAATGAATAATCACAAGACTTTTTATAAATTTCATACAAAAAATATATATAGGGCTGAGTTAAATACATGGGATGAAATAATTGAAAAAAATTTCATATTCATTGGAAACTCAAATTCAATCTTCTATGGTTTTTATTTAATTATCTACTAAACATATATGATATGATAAAATTTTTAGAAATAGAATCAAAAAGTATTTCTTCAATTAATTATATAATTACTAGGGAACTATTTGCCACTTCATTGTCATGATCCGCCTCTACAATTTGGATTGAACATTCTCACCCTTAATCTCTAGGACATGAATGTTTTTATCAATTTTTTCATCAATAACCCATAGCATCATGAAATGGTTTGTAAAGTGTCATCTTTCTAGGAAGTCTATATCATTGTACAACATGGTGATTATCGGTTGGTACAATTCATAATTTTATTTCATTATCCAGTTTCACCCATTGGAAAACATTGGCATGTTTCACATCCTTCTTCCACCTAAAGCACTTTAAAGCCCCCTTTAGACAAATTCCAAGATACTTCTTACCATGCATATTGTCTATATCCCACTAATGAAGTCTTCAACAACAATTCTAGTGGATATGACAATGATAGATGCATATCTAACATCATGTCTAATGTTTTCTTCATACTCGCTAATAGATTCTTGAATCCTTTTACATGAATCTAAGGAAAACCCGCACCATCTTATATAAAATAGTGACATCAATATATTTTTAAAGTGACATTTTCATACTTTCAATTAATTTTATATATTTAATATATTCTTATAGCTTATTATTTTTAATCAATATCCAATGTTAATCAGATTCTCCTTCCATTAGATAAATCTTGAATGAGAATGTCCTTTACTCATAGAATTGAATGATAGAGAATATCTTTTTGATGGGGTTGATATTTTGTCCCTTAATTAATGTATACAATTCCACAAAATTTAGGTGTCATTTGATTCGTAAAATATTAAATTACAAAATCCTATTTATATTGAGGATTTTAGCATTCACTTTTATTAATGTTTAATGTGAAAACATGAGTTATATAAGGACATATTTTCATGAAGTTCATTACTCTAAATTCCATTGTGCGTGGATTATTATTTTTTCATTAATTGTATTTCCCTTTATAATGTATTTCTGACTTGGTTTCTCCTCTTATAATCTATTTGACTGAAAAAAATGAAGGATCATTGATGAGTAATTGTATGGTATTGAACACATATATGATAAATTGATCACATTATAGAGATGACTCATAAATGACATATTTACCAAAATATACTAATTTCTAGGTTTCAATATATGTTTTCCATACTATCTTGACTAATAGAAAATCGTATACGATTTTGATACCCTCATAATGTTTCATAATGTGTTTGTGAATTTCTAAAGCTTTTTTATGAGGTTTGTAAAACTTTTTATGTATTAAATCCTATTATTAATGTAACATCTCAGACATTTTAAAATATTTAATATGTTTTTTATAATATAAATTTTTTATAGTTTAAATAAACTAATTGTTTATAATTTTTTACTATGTTAATTATTTAATGTTATTTATTAAAAAATTGATATAATATTACTTATTATTATTTATATTATTTTGAAACCTTATAATATTTTAGAATAAAATATTATTTTCAAAGAATAAGTTTGGAATTCAAATAATAATTTAAAACTATAAACAAATTCAATAGTATTTCCAAAGAATATTTTAATTTATTATTTTTTAGTATTTATAACTATGATTTTGAAATATCAAAATATACTATTTTTTTTAATATATATGTATATATATGATTTATTTATTTATTTGATTAAAAAAATTGAATAGTAATATTTATGGAAATTTGAAAATTTTTGAAGCCAATAAATTTTTTAAAATTCACATAATATAAAGGAAATATATTTTATAAGAATGGCCATTATTAATGAATATTATAATATAAAAATAAATATGGGTTTTTATATTATTTAAAATTTGAAATTTAAAATTTTTATGATAATATTGATAATAATGATTATAATTATAATTGTAATTATAAATTTAAATATGAGTTTATAGAAAAAATTAATTTATTTTTAAAAAATATTTGTTGTAAAATTATGATTGTTCTATAAGTGTATAATTTTATTCTTAACATTATTATTTAAAAAAAACATTATTGAAAAAATCATTGATCTAAATATAGTAATATTTTCAATAGAATAATTTTGTACAAAATTATAATGTGTATATATAATACATATACACCTGTATTAGAAGTATATATAGTGTATTTAAAATAAATATATGTCAATACAACAATAATGGTTATTGAATTAATTTTTTTAGATAATGGATTAATATTTATACGTGTGTGTCTATAAATAATATAGATATGGTGATATATATATATTTATATATATTAATTAATGATAATGGTAATGGTAATAAGTTAATATAATGAATATAATATATTAAAAATATATATATATATAATAATGTTAATATGATAAAATATATAACACAATGAATTATTATAATAAAAAGAATGTAAAGATGGAAATGAAATACCATGTTTTTTGAAAGTGAGATTATCATTTTTTTTATAGGTTTGGTGTAAAAAAACCCCCCACTTCTTTACACTTATGTTGTCCTCTCCGATGGGTGAGGTGTGACCCATAATCGATTCCAAAAAAAGCATGAGGTTGGCTATCAAATAAATGTTACCGAGGTTCCTCCAATGTGGGACATAATTTTTTTGGGATCTCATGACTCGTGGGCGGTCTTTTGTAGAATATGATAACACCCCCACCCATTATGATCACCCCCCTTCATTTGATAGTAATTCCACCTAAAAAATGTGATGTTACCCCATGATACATCAGGCATTATGAAGCTTATGGAATCAACGTCCCATGTATCCCACAATGTAATAATCAGTCACATTGCAAGGATATGGACAAATCAAAATTATTTTATGTTAAATTTTTATTCCAATTTGGAGTATTATGTTACCAAATATGTGGATTCATTCTTAATTTGTGTTAAATTTTTATTTAAATTAGGGATTTAATGTCTCTAGGAAATATGTGCATTCACAAAGATTACTGTATGTTTTTGGAGTGCTGATGATCTAAATATAATACCAAGCGGTGTTGAAAGGTGGATAATAGTTGGTATACCTCTTAAATCAAAACATTACTATTTATTTTTTCATTAATGATTCAATTTCAATTTTAAAAAAATTCTTATTAATATAAAAATTCGTATCAAAACTATTTATGTCCAAGTGTAATTTTGTGAAAATTATTCATAGAAAATTCAATTGATTTTAGTGTTTCAAATATTTTATTATTATAGTGGATTTGAAAGATTTCTTCTTTGATTATTTAAATATTTTTACATAGTAACGCTATTTTTTTAAAATTATTAATAAACAGGTAATGATGTTTCGGAAGTATTGATTTTATACGTAAAATATGTATTAGTAGTTTAGTAATGTAATTATAAAAGTATTATGATTGTTTTGTGTGATATAAAGGTGTTACATTGTATGATCAACCTCAAAGATTCAATCTGGTCTTATATAAATAATTTTATACATGATATTCTTGTGGTCAAGGATATTTGTTTTCATGGGATTATTTTTAATAATCGAATAACAACAACTGCGATCCAATAAAAATTGTGTGTGTTATTATATCATCAAAATTATTGTTTAATAATAATGTTAGAAATGTATTTTTGTATATACAAGTCATTCCATGTTAAAAATCATATATCCCTTGAATTTAACTTTATTATATTAATTTAAATGTTTATTGATTTTTAATTAGACCATTACAAGTGCTATATAATTTATTAAATTTTCAAAATAATGTTTTGTTTTCAAAACAAGTATATCTATATATTATTATATAAAAATGTAAATATATCATTTCCTATGAAATTATTTTTTAAATACATAAATATATTTATATAGCTACATTTGAATTTTTTTTGATTGAAACATATTTGTAATATTACAACATTATATAAATTTATTTTAACATATGTATATATGCATCAAATTACATAAAGAAATTTTATTATTGATGTTTATATATTTATATATATGTACATATATATAGATTCCAATTTATGTAAACATCAATATATGAATTGTTCTTCATAGTGGTGGTTTAAATCGCCGCCATATTATTCTGTGATGGTTTCATAAAAGCACCAGTAAATTGGGTGTTTGTACCCAACATGTGGCAGTTTCGTCAATTTAGGGGTAATTTTTGGGAAGTGTCATAGTAAAAATATTTAGGGGTTGTTTTAGTGGTTTTGGAGATGGTTTCATGGGATGAAAACATGTTTTATTTAGTGGTAATTAAAACCACAATTAATTATTTTTTTCTACATTAAAACTACTGTTGAAGCACTATAACTACCACTAAACAATAACAAACATTTATTTAGTAGCAGTTTTTTCCACTGATAAGAATATATCAAACAATATTTTTGGATTTATCCACCATGAAATATGGTCCATTTTGTCATTGGGAGTTTAAACTACAACTATATATTGAATTATAAGTCAAAAAAATGTAGCAGATTCAGCTACCCCAATACTAGTACCCTAAAAAACCATCTTCATAGAAAATGTAACCGAATAATCTAAACCATCTTACAATGTTCATTAGTCAACAATCAAATAATGTTTCATAAAAAACAATGTACATAGAATACGTAACAAAATTATCTGAATCATGGAATCTCAACCATCTAATTTTTTTTCATAGATCTAAATCCAAGACTCTAAACATTATTGAACCAACATTTGAGCTGAAAGCCTTAAAAATATATAGTACTAACTTATAATATGTGTCTCAAAGGCATCAAAATAAGGAATATTTATCATAGTGCAGAGGAAAACAATTTAAAACTTATTGGTTCCAACAACACTACTGATTAGTTTCAGTTTTCTGTTTATTCTATGATATAGAAGAAGAGATGAAAAATGACTCGATAAGAGAATCACACACTTGTCTATGAAAAAACTTATACAATAATACTTTTAAGAGGATGGTTTTCATCAATTCTGGTTTATTATTAATAAAATAATGTTATCCTCGATTTTTAACCACATTTAAAAGTCGAGGAAGAATGTTCCATGGATGGTTTTTTATTTCAATAAAATGACTCACTGGATATTTAATTAGTGGCGAGAATTATGATTTTTATAAAAAATTGTTTCATTTCATGTATAGTGACACAACTATACTGGACCAATTAGAATTTTTCAGAATAACTTCCTCAATTTGATGAGTTGGTAAATTGAATATTTCATCTCCCAAGCATGACCATGAATTTTAAAAATTATGTTGGAGTTTTAAATTTTTATGGATGATAGATTCATTTTTGAGATAAGTAAGAGATCCATGAGGTTTTTTTATTATTAGATCATCTATGAATTAGGGGGGAAATAATGAAAATGTGGTTTTTTGATTACCCAAAAAATTATGATTGATGAAATTCGTTGTAATATTTTTTTGGTTATCCATAAAATATCATGTTATCATTGGGATCAAAGGTTGTATGATGAATACAATAATTAATAATCCTCCTATTATGATATGAATCTCTTTAATATATCGATATTGGTTTAATCGTTTCTTCTAGGATATAATTTTGAAGGGGTTAATTTCCTTCCATCTATGAATAATGTTAAATATAATGTGATATATTTGGGACGTACCCCTTTAATGATATACCTTAAAAGTTTAATGAGGGTTTTCAATTGCGCTGAGGTGGTTGATCCATTCTGGGACATAGTAACACATCATTGAGTGATGTGGAATCAAGGGTTGGTTCATGGTAAGTATAAAATTTTATTATATACCAGGTATCAAAGTATCTAAAAAGACCATTGAATATAATTTTTCAAAAATTTCAGGATGTTTTTATTTGTGGACTAGGAATGGATATTTATAGCAAGTTGGTGTACTCATTTTTTAAAATCAGTCATTCCCTATATATTAACACAATCCTTAGTATATAGGGAGAGCATTTATATGCCATGATAAATAATTAAAACCAATTCCTTTTTATTTGGATTGAATAAATCCATGGTAGGTTTAAACATGGATTGATTCATATAAATCCTTATGATATCGATTACACTATAAATTATTTTAGGGAGACAAACATGTGAGTTTCCACGACCCATCCAATGGGGCATGTGTCATAAGTCCCTCAAACATTAATCTTAATGGCTAGGGATTGGAGACTAGTGGTAAAGGAATCAACCTATATGTGGGAGGAATTTTTATGTGTATATGTACAAAAGTACATAAAACCAGATCCCAAAGAAACTAGAAAAGAGAACATACATTCTACTAAACATAAAATCAGTATAATGGTAAAACAAAAATTAAATTGGCCAGAATACAAACCCAAAGAAAAAAGACAACTACAATAAGAGAAATTACAATATTGATGGCTAGTTACCTTATAAAAACTCCACCTAATGAGTATGTATTGAGTAGATGTCGAATGTTATAGAATCACATCCAACGTTATATATCGAACTGGGTAGTGCCTGGTCTTGTGCCACCAAGTCTGTCATCAATTTGTCAGTCATTTTCACCAGACAGAACATGTTTAGGTGAATAACGTGTAGGGTTCAGTAACAAAATATACAATAGAGACCCCATAATAATAAGGAAAGACCACATAAAAATCCGCATGCCAACCATGATTCATGATAACTAATAAAAGCCATGATGTAAGATATATCAAATAATTTATAATCTTGATTATGGAATGTAAGACAATCATCCATATCACCGAACACCATGGGATCTTGTCGTAATCCAAACCAATGAATATGGTGGGTATGTCAGGTCACACAAATATTCACCAAATTGTGGGCCTATAGAGTCACATAGAGCCACCTCCCATTATCCTTTGACTATTGTGATACTTATCCCTAATATGTACTGTGGGTATGTTGGGTCACATAGAGCCTCTCCCCGCCATGGGCATGGCGATTCACAATGAGGGGGTTTACACAAGGGAAATCATATTGAGGTACCTTATCTAGTATCATGGGTCTGACAATTCCAATAGAGCTGCTCCTCACCATTGTACTATGGGTTCACAGATATCCTCTTCCCACTGGGCTATCGTAGCTGATCCAAATTGGACCACCTGCCGGTAGTCTTCATGTCTTAGTTAGCCTTCAGATATCTAAACATTGTGGGCATGATTCTTGGATAACTTCAAATCAATCCATTAATAATATTTCATATTCCATTAAATCATCCTTAGATTATTCCAAAAGATCCACCTAGGTGTGTTGGTTCCAACGCCACAAATGAGTCGTGAATCAGATGGCCAGTTTGAATGATATTGGCATTTTCGTAAACATTGGTTGGTTGAATCTGAACTCAGTCCCACCTAGTCGAAGTTACCCGACCAAGCTGTCACATGGCCTACGCAAGCCCGTATTTAGTTCTAATGACATGAATTGACATAGTTTTTGTCGGGGTCTGCCTGGTATGGCCTGACCAGTGGTCCTAGCTAGTGGGACTGGTAAACTGGGCATCGCTAGACCCGACCCAGTTCGGCCAGGGCACCAGCCCACTGGGTCGCCTGATGACTCGGTCTCATCTAGCCGAGCCCGATGGGGGTAGTTTTGACAAACATGGCACAGGTCTGACCCGAAGGGCGCGGTTATGGCCTAAAATGCATGGCTCCAGCCCGAAGGGAATCGGTTCAGCCCGCTGGGGGTTGGTCTGGTCCACTACCCTACCTGGTCTACCATAGGGGGATCTATTCGTCCTCTATCCTAGATGTGTAGCCCATCTAGGGTGTGCCACCATGTAGCTGTAAAATCATGTCAGTCAGGACTTCTGCACACAGGTAGAGGACCACGCACCACGATATGTCGTAGCTCGTGGTTGTAGGCCACTCCACCTACCGGGCATATGGTACACATACCTCTGCCTGCCGCCGGCCCAGCCAGTGGCCCCTACAACCTCACAATAGCCTCAGTTGTCCTTAAAGCTACCTCTGGCATGCAATCATAGGGCAACTACACGTAACTACATTGTACACAGAGGGCTATTTTGTACAACACTAGGACATCTCTAGTGATCCATTCTTCAGGTCGTCTGTGCCTCCAGCCTTTGTGGAATTTTTCCTTCTCTTGTAATTGATGAAAATCATTTTTCTACCATTTAGAATGTTCAACAATGAATAATGAAAAAGGTGGAGGGGATAATTATTTGTTCTTTTGGCACGTTCCCTCCACATTAGTGTTTTATAAACAAGGTGGTGGTTTGGTGTTTGGGAATCAAGATTAAAATAATAATAATAATAATTCCTGATACAAAAGAGTAGAAAAGGGTACCCCCCCTCACATTAACAAGTAGTCTATGAATCAAACTATTCATGGGTTGATTTTAATTTTTTTGTTTTATAATGAATAATGGGAAATGATATCCAGAACAATAATGACCCCTACCACATTGGATTATGTCGTTGAAACAATTTGTTAGTGGGGATTAATGTTATGTTGGCATTCGATGATCTCAAGCCCTATTCATTGAAATGTTTTGTTGTCTTTAGTGATTCACCATTATTCATCATTTTCCATTGGAGAGAACCCTCCCCATATATATTTTTCCAAGAAAATTCCACCTCGTTTTTTATTATTTCTCCAACATGTTAACCAATTAAAATAAAACATGTCATAGAGCTTATGTCACTTTACGTCATCACATTATTACACTATTTCATTTATGAAACAATGTATCAGTTATAGTGCATGTTTACGAGACATTAATGAGAATCATTTTACTCGACACATCATCTCTATTACACTGCACCACAACACCACCATTCCGCCACCCAAAAATTGGGAAAAACAAATAAAATATATTTTTTGTTATTTTATTTTTATTTAAAAAAATCAGAAAATTAACGATTCCTTTTGACCATAGCTGGTAGTTTTTAGGTCCTTTCTAGGAAAATCACATCATTTTCAATTAAACAATTCCCAAATATTTTTGATCTCAGCGAGGGTTTAAAAATTAGAAGAACCCACTCGCACGATTATTTAAATGAAAAAAAACAATGTTCAAAATTTTATTCCAGGTTCAGTAGGCGTCATAATAATGTTCTCTTTGACCTTATGGACTTCAAATAATTCCATATAATTTTCAATATAATACATGGAATTTTATGGAAATTACATTACCCCTCTTTTTTAGGGATTCACATAATCAAAAAAACATGGATAAAAAACAAATGGTGGTACTGAGAATGAATATGATCATCCCATTCCCATGTGCTCTCTTTGAGATTTTAATGATTCCACTGAACGTGAATCAAGGGAATTGACCATCCACGAAGGACCCCCTATTGATCCTCTATATATTCTAGGAACTACATAAACATATCTCCATCATTAATGTCCATCTCTCTCTAGTAGATGATGTGTGATGGATCATGCACATACCTCCTCTACTGTGACATGTTGAAAAAATTATGCATCTGATGCATATATGGGGGAGAGCTAGGATGTACGCCGCCTCACCAAATCTGCTAATAATATAGAATGATCTGATAATCCTTAGATATAACATTTCTCCATGGCCAAATCTTCACAATCCACATTAGCGTGAGGCCAGAAGGAAAGAAAGGTCTCTCTCCTCGAACTCAAAGGTCCTTCGTCTCCTGTCAGCATAAGATGTTTGCCTCTTATGTGGAGTTATCGTCCTCTCCTGAATGATCTATACCTTTTCAATGGTAGCATGTACCAAATCTAGATCGATGAGTTTTTTTATCCAATGGTTCTATTTAGTATAGAGGTGATCTTCCTTTCCACCCATATATGGCCTCAAAATGTGTGTTGTTAGAGGTGGTTTGATAGTTATTATTCTAAGAAAACTCCACCAGTGGTAGGTAGTCCAATAAATAGGGTCCAAAATTAGGAACACATGATTGTTGCATGCCCTCCACGGTTTTTATAGTCTGCTATGTCTAACCATATATCTGAGGATAAAAGGTTGTGCTCAAGTGTATCTTTGTCCCAAATACCTCCTAAAATTCCCGCCATAAATAGGATGTAATTAGAATGTCACAGTCTAAGACGATAATCAATGGAACCTTATGGAGCTTCACTATATCATTGACTTAGAGGCGACAAAATCCCTCTATAAGTCCACACAACATGATGGGTAGGGTGTGAGATGACATGGTGAGTCAGAAAATGATCACCCTTATAGAATCGTGGACCTTCGACATGAAATGTATTCCTACCATGATGCCTATTATGATTCCATCCCACTTACACTTAGGTACCTCATGATTTTGTGCTAATCATGGTGGAACCTAATGCCTAGCATTCACTTGCTGACAATTACGGAATCATGAAATGAACTCTCCCACTAATTTCATCATCTTTGGCCACTAGTACTAACATTATAGATCTTAGTACATCTTCACCACTCCATGATGGACATCCAAGGAGTTTTATGGAAGAATTTTAAAATATATTTTTTAAATGCCACTGGTACTATAATGCATCCACTAAAAATGTGGACATGATCTTCACCTATCGAAAATTTATCAGTTTTTTGTCATTTGGTCAACTGAGCACATTGGGCCTCATAACAAACATCAACAAGATGTGCCTCCCTGACTCACTATAAGAGTAGAGCATTGATTTTGATCGACTGAATGTAACCAACTCCATCATCATCCAAAATGGATATTTTAATCACACCTAACTCCAATATTTCATCACTCAGTAGCTATAGACTGAACATCCTGTTGTTTGTGTCTTCCATAACATTCCCCTTCCAAAATATATTGACTATATCAAAGTCATAGTCCTAGAGTGACGCCAACAATCGAAGTTGTCTCATGTTAGTTAAATGATATGAGAAGATATTCCTAAGAAGAAGGTGGTGGGAGTAGACGATAAATTATTCACCCATCAAGTAGTGCCACCACATCTGCAAAAAACGCCAATTTGGAAAACTCCAAGTAATGGGACCCGTAGTTCTGTTCATACTACCTCAACTATCATGAATCTAAGGAAATCGCCGCTCACTTATGAATTAGAACACAACATAGTAATACCCCTGATGCAGTGCATAAAACTACACACCCAACACCCTCTTCTATTAGTCTTAAGATAGGAGCACTCTCGAATATCTGCCTTAGCACTTGGAAACTCTGCTGGAACAAATATTTCCACATGAAGGGTTTTCCCTTCTGTTTAAAGGACGATAAAGGTGATTTTACACTAGAATATTCATGCACAAACCTAAGGTAGTATCCATCAAACCCCATAAAACTCCACAAATCATTAATGCTCTCAGGTGGCTCCCAAGACAACATTACCTCTATCTTTCTCGAATCCACTACAACACTATCCTCCAAGATGATGTGTCCTACAATGTCAAAATCCCAAATCTAGAACTAGAACTTAAAATTCTTAACATAAAGATGTTTCTATGAGAGTTTATCCATTACTATCCATTGTTGTGTAGCATGCTCCTCCTTCGACAATGAGTAAAAAGATATGTCATCAATGAAGTCTATGAGGATCAAGTCAAGTTATGGATGGAAGATACTCTACTTCAGTAACTTGAACACTACTGGGTCATTGGTCATGCAAAAGGGAATAACCAAAAAACTCATATTGACCATACATGAATCTAATTGCTATCATTTTTACGTCCTCATCTCATACCTGAAGCTAATGATGTCACTATATAATTTCTATTTTTGAGAACCACCTCACTCCATTTATTTGAATGAAGTGCTCATCAATTCATTCAACTGGGTATTTGTTCTTCACGGTCACATGGTTCAGGCCTAGGATGACCTTGCATTACCTCAAGCTCCCATTTTTCTTTTTTAAAAACAACTCTGTGGCTACCAATGGTGAAATCATGGGCCTGATGAAGCCCTTTGCCTTCAATACATCCAATTATACCCTCAATTCAAGAGGCTTTGTGGTATCCATCGGATATTCTGTAGTGGATATTGGTGTTTTCTTGTGGTATATTTCAATTCTAATGTCTAAATTTTTGGGTGTAGGTAGTCTCATAATGTCCTCTAGAAATACATCCTCATACTAGAACACCACTACATGAAATCTTGGACTCCTCTCATCACCACATTAAGGGTGAGGCTATCCAATTTGTGAGTGATCAGCTGCACCCTTCTCCTAGAATGTAAATCTGGTGCTGAAAATGTTACCTTATCTCTAGTGAAAGAAAACCATAGATCCATATTCATGGAAACACCATAATCTATTCTTAAGATAGTCAATTTGTGCATGAATTGTGGATAACTAGTCCATCACCAAGATGAAATTTTAAATCATCAACACCATTACTAGGAGATCCCAGCTGATGCTCTCTCCTACCAGAGTAATCTCAAACTACCAAAACTATTTTTTAATAATTGAATCCCCTATAGTAAGAGTTTTAATAATAATGATTGTGGAAATGGATCCATAGTAATCATTGAGCCTCAAACGATGTCTGAGGTAAGAAAAGAGTAACTTCAACATGTTCTTATAAGAACCGCATCTAAGGTGGAGATGTCACAGATCGTACCTATAATCACCTTTATAGTATTGTGGTCATAAGCCTATACTTATTGTGGTTGTTCTCAACCCAATCCAATTTCTCACTGAGCCCTTGGTGGACCACCTTGGGTGGTAGATGTAGCACTTCAATCCATCATCCACCGCGTGCCACTCCGCCTACTCCCCTACTGTGTCAGTTGTCATCCTGACCCACTCTCTCAAGCCTCTACCTATGCCTTAGATGTCCCTCTACAATCGTTAAATTGTCTGACCGAATGGTTATGTATTCACAAGCCTTGTGTCCATGATTGCCGCATGAGTAGCACGCCAAGTACCTTAACTGACCTGCAATACCCCAGTGGCCTTCCACCACTGATCTTGTATCATGGAGTCACCCTCCGAATGATTCAGCCTGCTTAGAAATCTATGTCATCTTTCAGCTTCTTTCCATAGATAACTCGACCACCTATATCCTAATAGAAGATATCGCAATCTATTCCTTCTCTAAGAGTATGTTCACATAGATCTCTCTAGAACTCCAGCTTGAGTGGGAATACTAAAGGAAATCATCACCACCCAGATCTCTTTTCGGAGTCCCTACTCAAATTTAAGGGTCCTGAATAAAGAGTATTTCACCATGTCGATAGAGTAGACGGTGAGTTATGTAAACCTCAAAAAGTACCCCCACCATATTTCTTTTCCCCCTGTAGGTGTTGTAGCTTTTAGATGCACACTGACCACATGGTCACGTGAAAAAAATCCTCCCAAAAAATAAACTACAAGTAAGAAGGGCTTCCTCATCCTATGTTTGAATAATTAGGATCTACCATCTCCGTAATTAACCCTGAAGAAGGCATGAAACTATGATTTACATCTAGTTTAGTGGTGTCCCCACTACCCATAAGATCAGTGTCACAGCCTCCAGCTAGTCCCAGCAGCCTGAGAGTTTGTATCTCCCATGTACATGGGAGGTCTCTGTCTTTGAATGTATGAAAGACATTTAGCCTGCATGCATCTACCACCATGAACTCCAGTAGTAACTACTAATAAATGGGTTGTGGTAATGTTGGGGCACCACCGGGTGAGGCCATCTGTAGCACTGGTCTCTAAACTGATGCCCTATCACTAGGCAGGCTATACTTATAACTAGACATCAAAATCCTAGATTTTCATCTTGGTGGAGTAATACTAAAATCAATCAATATGGTACAAAGTCAATTGATTATACCTTTTGAGCTAACTCTTATTAAAAAACAACCAAAGGAAAATCTCATTTCTTCTATGATGCATGCAACTAGTAGTTTTTTTTATAGAGTCAAAAATCATAATTCAAGGTCCTGGGGTATGGTTAAATCAGCTTCCACACCAACACCAAACTCCATGAATATGAAATTCAAACTTGAAACATTTAACATGTATATACAAAGGCAATAAAAATAGACTTTGGGTCATTGAGGTAGAACCTAGCACCTTTGATACAATTTTTTAATGACTCCTTCTCCAAGGTCCTTGTCACAACTCCCCCATTCCCACCTTCTGAAGGCCAGGTGTTTGTGACTTGCGTCGAACACATCAACATGGCAGTTAGAGCCATTTTACTGAGTACCTTTTCATATGCACATACAACAACATCCCAAGGAAACTAGAAAATTGAACATGCATTATGCTAAACTGCCACTAAGTGTAAAGGTACATCTGAAAAAAATCGGCCACAATACAAACCCATACAAAGGAAGCTGTAAAACTATTAAGTACTAGATTGATGGCCAGCCGCCCGATGAAAACCCCTCATGATGGGTAAGTATAGAGTATCTTTCATAAGCCATAAAAGAATTTCATTCCAACATGAACACACTATGAACAACCTGGCCCTAGGCCACCAAGTCCTCCTCATAATGGTCAATCATCTGCACTGAACACAACACGTGTAGGTGAAGCCTATGCATGGGTGAGTAAAAAATTACCTTGTTGAGACCACAAACCCACAATGAAAGACCACAAATAAATCCACAAGAAGACCATAAAGCATGATCAGAAAACAAGATCATGAAGTATAGAAGATAACACTGTGTATAATCTATATTATGGTTGGTAATAATTTAATTAATATCAAAAAACTCCCTGGGATACTGGCATACTCTTCATTTTGTATCATCGGTGTGCGAGTAACAGAGAGATGCTCCCAACTATGGGTATGTTGGGTCCCATAGAGCTGCTTCCCATTAACCTTTAACTATTGGGGTAGTCATCATGATGAGTATCATGGGTATTCTATTTTACACAGAGCTACTACCCTCTATGGTCATATAAGGTCACATATGGTCAATTTCCACCTTGGCCATCATACTGAGGTACTCCTATCAAGTACCATGGGTCAGCAGGGTCACACCAAGCCGCTTCTTACCATGGGCCTATATGGTCACATAGTGCCTCACCCCACTAGGAAATCACAGGTGATCCACACTAGGATTCTTGTCAACATTTTTTATTTCTTAGTCAGTTATAGGATCTCCACACATAGTGCATTAGATCCTGGGAGAACCAAAACTCATGCAAATCATAATATTACATATTTTAAAAAAATCTCAAACAATGCTCCAAAATATCTTCCTAGTTTTGAGGATTCCAATTCCAAAAAAGGATTTTCAATTGGATACCTGTTTTGGAAGATATTGGTGTTTTGGTAAATAAGGGTCGACTGCATCTGGGCCTAGTCCGACCCAGTCAAACCAACCCGACCAACTCGACCAGGGGCCCTACATGACCCAGTTTAGTTACAAAAACCAACCCAACCCGGTTTAGGTTTGGGTCATCCAGGTCATGCCTGGCTAGTGGTCTTTTCCCATTGGAGCTCACTGGGCCCGACCGAGTTCAACCAGGGGTCTAGCCCATGATGTCTCCTAGTGCCCCAGTCTCATCCATCTTGGCCCTTATGGAATGGATCCATTAATCTAGGTATGGGTACGGCCCACAAGGTGGTGTTTTATCTTGCAAGGTGTGAGTCTGGCCCACTGGGTGTTGGTTTAACACACAGAGGGCAATGGTTTGGCATGCTGTGGGAGGGTATGACCATATGGGGGTGCAGGTCCCACCTTCAATGGGTGAGTTTGGCTAGTTGGGGGGTGGATCCAGTTGCTGGGGGATCTTCTGGCCCACATCCTTGCCCTTTCCACCACAATAGGACTGGTTCTTCCACTCGCACGAATGCTTAATGCTTCTGGGGTGAACTGCCATGGGGTTTGCCAATCCGGAAGGTCATGTCTTCCCCATTTTGTCTGGGGACTTCATACCATGATATGTCGGGGCACGTGGTTGTGGGATCCTCCACCGACAAAGCCAAGATGACATGTCCATCCTCCAGTCAGCAGCCCCACTGGTGGCCCCTCCTGCCCCACCGTGGACCAAGCCAGATGCAGTGCTCCGTCTAGTGCACCGCCGCTGGCCACCACTAGCAGGCACTTCTGTGGATCACTGGGTGGGCTCTATTGGTTCGTTCAACAAGCATTTTATGCCTCCAACATCTGCGGGGTTCCTCATTCTCAACTAAGGCCTCATATTCCTCTTTCATCCATTTTGAATGTTCATCCACAAATAATGCACAATCCGTAGGGGCTCAAACCTTTTATGGATCAACCTATCCCTTCTATGTCAGAGGTTTAGAAACAAGGGTATGTTTGGTGTTTTAGGTTCAACATTCCAATAATAATATGCATTATCGATGTAAAACCCTGGAAAAGAGAACCCTCCAACATTAAAGAGAAATCCACAGATCATCCAGTTTGTGGGTTTATTTGAATTTGACATTTTATAATGAAGAACTGGAAAAGATAATCCACAACAAGAATAACCCCTTCCTTGATAGAATTCATTATTGAAACGATCAGCCAGCTGGTATTCATATTCATTTGGCATTCAATGCTCTTCGGTCCCCTTACTCAATGTGCATCAATATCACTAGTGATTGGACAAATATTATCATTTTTCCTAGGAGTGATTTCTTTCCATAGGTTCATCAGAGAAATTTCTATTCCTTTTATTCTGATTTCACCAAAATGTTGACCTGTTAAAATAATACATGTTGCATCATTTCTATAATAATGCATCACTGCATCCTTAATCTATTTCATTTGTGAAACAAAGTATCTTTTGTGCTACTCTTTTTATGGGCTATTATTCAGAATAATTTAATGAAACTCATTATCTTTTCTCACCCCACTACAGGCTTATAGTGCCACAACCCAATGGTGGAGATAAGAAAATAAAATACTTTTTATGTTATTTTATTTTTTCCAAAATAGATTGTAAATTAACTTTTCTGGTTGAACCTTATCATTCGATGTTTGGTTCATTCTAGGTGAATATTGCTATTATGAGTTCAATGGGCCCACATATTTTTGGTCCCAGAACTATTTTAAAATTTATAAAAACCCATACACATGTTTATTTAAATGAACAAAAAAGTTATGATTTTATTTTGGGCACATATGGCCTTAGAATCAAGTGTTGTCAGATCCTATGGCCTCAAAACAATTCCATATAAATTTTTTAAAAAATTAACATGAAATTTAATACATATTACATGAGTGTTGGAATGTTCATTGGATGGTTATTTTATTTTATGTGTTTCTTGATAACTTGAATTGGGTACTACTGAATTCCATGGTGAATTCTAGGTACTGGATCAAATACATACATGGGTTAATCTTGATGCTAGTTTTAGGATTGGGAAACAATTTTATTATCTTGGTGTGTTGGATCATGAATTCACTGGAATTTTTTTTGAATGGTGACATAAATGAGTACGATTTTGTAAGATCTTGATATGTCACCGAATGTTGGTTACTAGTAGTGGTGAGAATGATAAATGTGATATTAGGGTATGTTTAATAAAATGTGTTAGAATAAGGCTTTAGGGATGTAGACTATTAATGTGGAGTGTTATAGAAAAATACTCAAACAAAAGAACCTCAATATGAGTTATTTATAAATGTAGTATGTGGTTAGTGAGGAACCACTCCAGTCTTAAGGTGGGTGGAGAACTATGCATTTTAGTGGTTTATGAGAGATTTTATAGGACAATATAGTGTGAATAATTTGAGTATGGTCCATTGGATTTCAACCAATTCAATGAAATTGGGGACCAACGGTGATATCCTTTTATGTAACATATTAAATGTGTTGGGAGCATCGTTAGTACATTGAGGTATTTCATAAATAACAAATTATGATGGTGGGGTACAAAATATCAGAATTGATGATTAAAAATAAAAATTTATTGTGGATATATAAATATTCAATTTGATAAAAGGATGATTACATGATAATATCTCTTATATGTAGGATCACTCTATCTCCTCATGCATATACTGCTGTACCTCTTAATTTGAATCCCCATCATCTTCTATGTAATATAATCCCTTACAGTGATGGTGTGTGACCAAAATTGGCTCACCTACCATCTAGGGTACTCATGTCAAATGAAATCTTTTGAGTAGTGATCATTACCATGTTTTGAATGTGTTCGATGGTCAACCCAACATTTGTGGGGCCCTTCCTTGAATGACATGGTTGTGTGTCTTGTGTCACCACCATGAATAATATAAATCAAATAAAAAACATAATAGTTTGTTCAAAATAATAATATACACATCCTAACATAACTGAAATGAAATTATTAAAGATCTCCATGATCCATATGGAACATAGATTACTTCATACTCCACCAACATCATACATTACCTATTCTAGACTCACGGCCTTATTATGTTGTCAATTCATATCAAATTACAATTCCATTATCTAACAAGGAGAAAATTGAAAATGTCAGGTCATGAAAATGTTAGGTGACTAAATTGTGACACACATGATATATGATACATGATACATGATACATGACATATGTTACATGAAAAAACACTTTATAACTATATTTTTTTAACATATCAGCAAGACCATAAATCAGTGTTTAATGATGAACATCACTTTTCACGCTCTCCACCTTCTTCTAACTACTAAAAAAAGATTTTAAAAGGGCTAGAAACTTCTTTTTACAGTACTTGAATAGAGTTTTTAATCATGTTGAAGCTCAAGGGGGTCCCCTTTAACAATCCTAAAAAGTGATGAAAGATGTCCCCCTTTATCAAGGATTTTTTAGCAAGGATAAAAGCATCATTACCTTGGATGTTATCTTTATTTAACAGCTCACCCATCACATTCACAACTTCACAAAATAGTACCTGCACATGATCAAATCATAGAAGAATGAAAAAACACAAAAAATAGTTTCACAATTAATACTATATGAATTTACTTGAAATCATGAATACAAAAAAAGACTTCTATATAAATTTCAAAAAAAACTTTTATAAGGTTAAAATTTAAATTATCCAACAAACTACTAAAAATGTTAATGATTCATCCTAGGGAATTTTTGATCCCCTTTTTAAAAAAATTTATCCATTGTATAGGTTGCCGAAAAAAGCATCTGAACTCAAGAAAAAATTCCCACTATAGAAGAAAATGAATATTATGTTATTAATACTATAATGAAAAAAATAAATATTAAAATAATGTAAATTTTTAATTAAAGAGAGACATTTGGAGTTATACCTGTAACAATCTTCATTATATTTAGGTGTGGTTGATTCCTACAAGTCTCAAATGTGTCATAGATCGTGGTTTTAAAATATTAAAACAATCAGAATTGGTTTGATCTTTATTCAGTATGACACTTGTTATATAACTGAAATTATTATCAAAATTAAATTTCAAATTTGGATATATATTGGTCACAATGCTCACCATATTAGGGTTTGAATCATTCCTACACAACACAAATGAGTAGTCGATCATTTTCCTAAATTATCATAACAATCTGGACGTGTTTTCATGGTTTGTAGTATGTTAGATGTGTATTTTTCTAAAATTAATGACAATTATAAAATAAAAAGAGACATTGATTCATACCAGTTGCATTTTGAATTGAAATGAGTTTATATGGATTCCTACAAGTCTTAAATAAATTATGGATAGTTTTCTTAAAGTATAAAAACAACATGAATGTTTGATTAGTTTGTAGTATGTCAGTTGATTTTTTTACTAAAATGATATTTCAAATTGGATACATGGATTTTGAGTCATATAGGTCACATCGTGTGTATGTTTGATATGATAGTACGTAATACATGTGACAAAGAAATTATAAATTGTCATCATAAATTATGAATACAATAGAAGAAGGTTTTCTAGGTTTCAAATGAGTGACCCCTTTTGTGCTAAAATGTCAATTTTTAACTAATAACAAACACTTTTATCGTTAATGGTAACAACATGCATCAGACTGGGATGATAATTATTCTTAAATGGCATAAATGACATATGGATTGCTTACCAAAATTATCAAAACAATCCCAATTTTTTTTCATAGCTTTTAGTATGTTACTAGAGGTTTTGTCTAAAATTATTTTCTTTTTCAAATAAAAAGAGACACATTGAGTCATACCAGTCACATTGTCCATTGAACTAAGGTTTTATAGATTCCAACATGTGAAATATGAATTTTGATTTGTTTTCTTATGGTATCCATACAATTTGATTTTGTTTTCCAATTTTTTAATAATCCATATTTGTTCTTTTTCTAAAATGACATTTCATATTGAAAACACAATTTCTGAGTCATACTGGTTATATCATGTGTTGGTTTGATATGATACCACATCATAAAAGTCACAACTAACTTGTGAATGACTATCCTAAATTATGAAAAAAAAATTGAGTGGGTTATCTTAGTTTTAAGTGAGTGAAATGTTTTGAGCTAAAATGCTGATTTTAAACTGATAACATACACATTTTCCATACTTGTCACATTGCGTATCAAATTGAGCTAAAATTGATTCTTATATGTCAAAAATGACTCAAATATATTTTTAATAATTTATCAATAGAATCGGAATTTCCATTCTTGGTTTTTAGTATGACGCTTGTGTTTTTTTCTAAAATTAAAGTCAATTTAAAATAATAGGATACACTTTGAGTCATACCAGTCACATTGTGCATTGAATTTAGATTCAGTTAATTTCAACATTTCACAAATTATTTATGGATCATTTTTTGACATGTATGAATACAATCTGAATGTGTTTTCTAAGATTGTAGTATGATAATTTTCTTTACTAAAATGTCATTTCACTCTGGAAAAACACATTTTCAGTCATACAGGTCACATCCAACATTTTTTTATGTGAGACTAATTAATACACGTCATAATGTAATTATTAATCATTATACTATATTATTAAGACAATTGGAGAGGGTTTTCTTGGTTTTCATTGAGTGGCACATTTCGAGCTAAAAGGTCAATTATAAAAAAATAACACGTACATTTAGCCATACCAGTCTCACCGTGTGTCAGATTGAGGTGCAGCTGATTTGTAAATGTCAAAAATGACTCATGGATTCTTTTAATAAAGTATCAAGACAATAAAAGTTAGTTTGATCGGTTTTCAATTTTCCAATTCTATTTTTATTTCTAAAATTAATGCCAATAATAACTAAAAAGAGACTCGTTAGGTCATACCAGTTGCATTGTGCATTAAATTGAGTTACAGTTGATTCTTACATATCAACAATGACTTAAGTATTGTTTTCATAATGTATATAAACAATATGAATGTGTTCTCAAAAAATTTAGTATGTCTGTTATTTTTTACTAAAATTTCATTTCAGCTGACGGGGCGCTGACTTCGCACGGAAGGGTCGAGGGTTGGTGGAATTGCCTATAAATTCTGGTCGACCCCCTCAAGAGAAGTAGAGAGAATTTCAGAGAAAGTCCTTTGCTCTCGGTTCACAAAGGTCTCTCACGAAGGCAGTGTGCTTCACGAAATAGGAGCTTCGCGGAGACTATTCTAGCTCTGTGAATGTCGTGCGCCTCATGTTGGCTCAGTGAGCTTCGCGAAGAGGCAAGAGCTCTGTGATAGCCAAGCATTAAGAAGGCTGTAGCATCCCGAGAGTGCTTCGTAATTGAGCTTCGTGAAAAGGCAGGGGCTCCAAGAAGGCTTGTTTGAGCTTTGAAAAATTGGGAGCCTTGCGATGTAGGGTACTTTGTGAAGGCCTTTTACAATGGTTGTTTGCCCAGTGGACAAGGGAAAAGGGGGTTTTCATCAGTGGTTGGAATTTGGACTTTAATAGAGAATTAACTCAGGACTCCTATGTAAGAAAAGTCTCATGCTGAACAGGAGACAAGGACGTTTATGTCTATCTATTGAAGAGACCTCCACATCTATAAACTGAGTGTGTCTTCACCAATGGTTGTGAGCCAGGGGGAGTCAACAGGAGTGACCTGAGGGAAGCAATGAGCTATCCCTGAACCTTTGTAAATGTAGTGATCCTGGGACAGAGTTACTGTTCCCGAACAATTGTAATCTCCAGATAGTGAAGCATAGTGGATTTTGGTACGACTGATAACTTGTTGGCGTATGCTCCTTGGACGTAGCCCTTAATGGTGAACCAATTATAAAGGTATGTGTCTTCTCTGTGCATGTGCATGTTTAATTTCTAATATTTTTCATCATACAGGTTCAAAAAGTTCCTACCAACTTGGGAACAAGATCCATCACATTAAAAGAAAATGTTTTCAACCTGATTCACCCCTCCCCTCTCAGGGTGTCCCGGAGTCCGTCAAGTGGTATCAGAGGGCAAAGGTTGCTGGTGTTGAATCTGACCTTTTTCGTCATGGAAAACGCGGTCACTGTTAGGGGAGTCCCTCCTTTCGATGGAAGCAATTTCTAGATTTGGAATAACAGAATGATATCCCATCTAAGATCTCTTGGAATGGATGTTCTCCTATCTACTGTGCAAGGAATACATGTCACTGATCCAACAAGCCTAGCTATGACTGAAACAGACAGGAAACTTCTTGATGTAGATGCTAAAGCACAGAATTCACTCACTACATCCCTTTCTGATCAGTTCTACCTAAAGGAGATGAATTGAACCTCAGCAAAATCCATGTGGGATAAACTTGATAATTTTAATGAAGGAGATAGCAAAGTGAAGGAGGTGAAACTACAAGTGCTGCACCATCGGTTTGATGATGTGAAGATGCATCCAGATGAGAATTCAGACTCTTTATTCAATCGAATTACTGAAGTGGTTGGAGAAATTCGGGGTGTAAGAGAAGAAATCAAAGACATTGATATTGTAAAGAAAATATTGAGAAGACTTCCACCTCTGTATAATGCGAAGGTGTCAGCCCTTGAGGAAAGAGATATTTCCAAACATTCTCTAGATGATCTACTGAGCAGCATGGTAGCATATGAAATGAGAGTCAAACCAAAAGATGCTACGACTCAGGTGAGTAAGGAAATGGCATTCAAGTCCATGGATAAACTGAAAATCTCAAAGGATAGAAGTGGTGAAGATGACAAAGAAAAATAAATTCTTTCTCTCATTGCAAAGAAGGTCCATAAGGGGAATGGGAAATTCAAAGGGGAGTTACCTCTCGCGTGTTTTCGTTGTGGAAAAGTTGGGCACATTGCCTCTCAGTTCTTAAAAATGATCAATGATGAAGATAGTGTGGATGAAAACTTTAAGAAGCCTTAGAGAAGGTTATTCAAAATGGGAGACTTCAAATCTGGTATGAAAATGCAAATGAAGAGTTTTGTATGTGAAGAGGAAGAAGATGATAATGAATTCTGTGATGAAGAAGAACCAGAATTCAAAACTGGGAACCATGCTTCTATGATGGCCACTGTTGAAATGTTAGAAGATACTGATAGAGAAAGACAACTGAGAACTTATGTAAATCCTGAGATGAAAATTAAGCATGCAGTTAGTAAGCTTACGATTAAATGTAAAAGCTACAATAAGTGGAAATCAATTGTAGAAGAATCAACTGAATACGTTGATCAACTTGAAGCTGAAATTGAACAACTGGAAGAATTTGTGAAGGTACAGTCTAAAATAATTGAAAGAAATGATGATGTAGTAGATCTGAATCTGAGAATTGAAGAGTATGAAAAGTTCATCAATCACCTCACCTCCAGACTGGATGAAAAATCCAAGACTGCTTATGGTATTCAGGAGGAATTAGTTACTCTAAGGTGTAAACTAGAGACTGAATCAGTTCCAAATAATCGAGGAAGAAAATACATTTTGGAAGATTCTCATATGCAGAATTACTAGCAAGAGCCAAGTGTGGTTTATATGGGGTTGGAAAAATCTTGAGTGATCAAAGACCTGCATGAATGGGAACAAGTGGAATTGACTGTGAGGTTGAGACATCAACTGCTGGATGTGAAAAGATCCAAAAGAATGATAAGATGAAAGTTGGACATGTTGAAACGTTACCTAGAGTGTCAAAAAAGGAAACCTCAATCCAAACTAAAAGGAGACCTGAAAATTATCCTCAATCATTCATAAATGATAGTGAGTCTTACTATTCTCCCAAGGAAGAAGGTATGAGGAGAAATTAAAGTGATATGTCAATTCCTCTCATGAAGTTTCAGTTCTGTGGCTATCTGGTCCATAACATGTCTTATTGTGAAGAGGCAAGAAGCTATCTGAATGGAGAAGATATAGAAGCTCTACAAAGGAGAACAATTTCATATCCTAATTATTATAGAAGAAATAATTTTTATGGATATTGTTTTTGTTGTTCTAACATTGGTCATAAGGCTGCTAATTGCAGGCAGAGAAGGGACATGGACACCTCATACTGAAGTTCAAGACAAGACAAGTCTCGTCAGCAAGACAATGTTGCTCTTTCAAACAGGTTTTCACCTCTCAAAGAAGACTTTGACTATGAAGAAACTGGGTATGCGCAATAGATAATTTAAAGGCCATCATTTCTTTATACTCGATCTAATGTCTCATGGAAGGAAAGGAAGAAGATTGAGAAATCCAACCTTGTAGAGGTGGCCCTCAAAGCTATAAAGAACAACAGTACATGGATTCTGGATAGAGGTTGTTCATCTCATATGACAGGTAATGCCAGCCTACTAACGAATATCATAAGGAATGTCGATGGTACAGAACGATTTGGTAATGATGGGGCTCTGAAAATCAAAGGGAGTTGAAGTACCGAATTAGCTAATGGAGAACTAAAGACTACTGAAGTCCTTTACGTAGATGGCCTACGTCATAATCTCCTCAGCGTGATTAAACTCTGTGATTCGGGACTTATAGTTACATTTAATCAGAAAGGCTGCACTATCAAGGGAAAGACTGGCAATTCACTTATGAAGGGATGCAGAACAGAAGGCAACTTGTATCAGGTTGATAGTGAAAAAAAATGTATGTTACATGACTGTTGAAGAAGAAAACAATTTTTTTCATTGGAGACTGGGACACATCAATCAACAAGACATGGAGAAAATATCAAAATTGAGAATTGTCATGGACATTCCCATCCTGAAGTATGAGCGTGAAAAAACTTGTGATGCTTGTATTCGTGGGAAGCTAGTCTGCTGTTCATATCTGCCAAAGAAGAAAAGGGTGTCTCACCTTCTTGATCTGATTCATACAGATGTTTTTGGGCCAATAAATATTGCCTTATCTCATGGAGAAAGGTACTTTGTCCTTTTCATAGATGATTACAGTAGAATGGCATGTGTGATGGTCATTCACAGGAAATGACAAGTCCTTGACTACATGAAAACATGTCGTTAAATTGCCGAGACTGATACTGGACGAACAATCAAAGTGTTGCGATCTGACAATGGAGGATAATACACGTCTATTGAATTTGAGAATTATCTGGAGAAGCATGGGATACAGCATGAGGTAGCTACTGTGATAACTCCACAACAAAATGGAGTTGTTGAATGTAGGAATCGACAGGTGAACAACATGGAATGAACTATACTGATTGATATTTGTATTCCACTCCATTAATGGAAAGAGGCTGTTTAAGCTGTAGTGTACATTCAGAATTGAACAGGACTTTATATGGGTGAGACGAAGAAACCATATGAATTGTGGCATGGACGGAAGCATTCACTAAAATAATTTCGTGTCATTGGATGTAAATGCTTCATCAGGAACAAATAAGGAAATCAAGGGAAATATGGCGACAATGAAGATGAAGGAATTTTCTTCAGTTACTCAGTGAACAACAAAGCCTAATAATGTTTCAACAAGCATTTGTGAATGATTGTGGAAAGTAGTGATGTTAAGATAATTGAAGAGAAACCCAGAAATTCTTCAAGGACGTCATATGCTGATGTGATAGAAAGTCAGGAAGAATGTGAACGTGAAAAAAATACAAATGAAGAAATAGGGGAAGTTGTTCAAAACACTCAGCAGTCACATCATGATTTTGACTCATAAGAAGAATCTAAAGAAGAAACTATGGATGAAGAGAATACTACTGAACCTCGCAGGAGAAATCGAAGAGCTGAGATTGATCCATCCAACATAATTAGGGACAGGGGTGTACCCACTCAAACAAGAAGGATGAGGAATACCACGCAATCTTCATTTCTGTCAGTTGTAGAGCCATCCTCATTTGAAGAAGCTGCAAAAGATAAATCTTGGTTGAAAGCCATGAATGATGAATTAGGTCAGATTGATAAGAATTAGACATGAGATCTTGTCCAGAGACCCGAAGGTCACAATGTGATTGGTACCAAATGGATCTTCAAAAATAAGTTTGATGAGCATCGAAGTGTCATCATAATCAAGGCATGACTGGTATGTAAAGGATACTCCCAGATTGAAGTCATTGATGTTGAAGAAACCTTTTCTCCAGTGGCTAGATTGGAGTCAATCAGGCCTTTCCTTGCCATGGCACTCCAAAGAGGATATAAAGTATATCAAATGGATGTGAAGACAACATTATTTAATGGTGTACTCGAAGAAGAAGTCTACATTGAACAACTAGTGGGTTTGTTTTGGGTACTGATGAAACAAAGGTCTGCAAACTGAAGAAAGCTCTATATGGTTTAAAGCAGGCACCACGGGCATGGTACTCATGGCTGGATTCATATCTCAAGAAGTTGGAATTCAAAAGAGGAGGAGTTGATCACAATCTCTATGTGAATAATTCTCCAAAAGATCAATTTATGGTTCTTGTCTACGTTGATGATATCATATTTGGTGGCAGTAGGCAGAAATCAGTGGATGAATTTTCCAACCACATGAAATCAGAACTTGAAATGTCTATGATTGGGGAGCTCACATATTTCTTGGGGCTGAATGTGATTCAAAAGAAGGATTACAGTTTTATTTCTCAGGAAGAATATGCAAGAGATTTGCTGAAGAAGTTCAATATGCATGACTCCAAACCAATGTCAACTCTGATTGCAGTTGGAACTAAACTTGGAAAGCATGAGGATGGGAACTCTATTGATCCCACCATGTACAGGAGGATCATTGGAAGCTTACTCTACCTAACAGCGAAAAGGCCAGATATTGTCTTTGAAACATGCCTTGCGGCCCACTTTCAGAGTAATCCAAAGGAGGAACATATGGCAGTAGTAAAAGGAATCATGAGGTACATTAAAGGTACACATAACTTTGGGTTTTTTTTTCTGCAGGCAGGGATAGTGAATTATTAGTGTTTTCTGATACTGACTGGGCTAGTGATTTAGTAGATAGAAAGTCCACTAGTGGTGGAGCTTTCTATATTGGGAAGAAATGTGTTGGCTGGTTGAGAAAAAAACAAGAAAGTACTTCTCTTAGTACTGCTGAATCTGAGTATATCTCCGCCACAAAGGCATGCACTCAACTGCTATGGATGAAGCAGCAATTAACTGATATTGGTGATGAGGTGAAGCAACCAATAGTGATTTACTGTGACAATAAGATCACAATTGATCTTACGAAGAATCCTATTCAGTATTCTCGTACAAAACACATTGAAATCAGGTATCACTTTATGAAAGGGAAAGTTGAGCAAAGCATGAGTAGATTAGATCATGTGGGAACAGATGAGAAAGTGGCTGATATCCTGACAAATCCAATATCAACGGTTGTGTTTGAGAAGCATCGGTTGAACCTCGGTGTTCGGCCACCTCCTAGTGCATAAGGAGGTTACGGAATTCCCCTCTCCCCATTTGGTATACCTTTTTTAATATGTTTATGGATATGATGCTGGTTTATAGGGGAGATACTATCTAGGGGGTGTATGGTTTGAGCTGAACATGAAAAAATTTACTGGTCTTTAGATTTATTGTCAATGGGGGAGAAAGGAGAATGGAATGAATTCAGGAAACTTCTATGATGAGAAGAATTAGAAGTAAAATAGTGGAACCATATTCAAGCTTCCTCTCTTATTTTCTACACCGTGCTTTGCCCACGTAGACTTAGAGTGCTGGCTGAGTTGATTCCTTCATTTTTGATGGAGAACTATTGAATTTATTTCTTGATTACCAACAAACCCAAATGGGAAGATTGTTGGATCCATGGTCATCTATGCACGATGTGGAGTATGGTTTGTCTTTGTTGTCAATCATGAATGGAAGTCTGGATCGTGTACAAGCAAAGGCATGAATTTCCCGAAGAGAGGATGCATGGTTTGGAAATCATGAAGACCAGAAGAATGGAGATGGTGAGTCTTCACGATTACTTCATTGCTTCGTGAACATCAGAGTTGAAGCGCATTGCGGCGGTGAATGGCTTTGCGAGGGAGCTTCACGACGAAGGCACGAAGGAATGATGATAGTGATACTCCGCGATTTCGATGATCTCGGAGAACGGAAAATTGCCGTAGTAGTTCACCATTTTGAGAGATTTTCGGCGAGAACTTCAGAGCTTCGCGATTTGAGCTGACGTGGCACTGACTTCACGCAGAAGGGTCGTGGGTTGGTGGAATTGCCTATAAATACAGGTCGACCCCCTCAAGAGAAGTAGAGAGAATTTCAGAGAAATTCCTTTGCTCTTGGTTTACAAAGGTCTCTCACGAAGGCAGTGTGCTTCGCGAAAGAGGAGCTTCGCGGCAGCTATTCTAGATCTGCGAAAGTCGTGCACCCCACATTGGCTCAGTGAGCTTCGTGAATAGGCAGGAGCTCCGTAATAGCCAAGCATTGCGAAGGCTGGAGCATCGCGAGAGTGATTCGTGATTGGTCTTCACAAAAAGGAAGGGGATCCGCGAAGGCTTGTTTGCGCTTTACAAAATTTGGAGCCTTGCAAAGTAGGGTACTTTGTGAAGGCCTTTTCAAAAATTTGTTTCCCAGTGGACAAGGAAAAAGGGGCTTTTCATCAATGGTTGGAATTTGGACTTTAACAGAGCATTAACTCTGGACTCTGATGCAAGCAAATTCTCATGTTGAACAGGAGACAAGGACCTTCATGTCTATCTATTGAAGAGACCTTCACATCTATAAATTGAGTGTGACTTCAGCAAGAGTAGTGAGCCAGGGGGAGTCAACGGGAGTGACCTGAGGGAAGCAGTGAGCTATCCTTGAACCTTTGTAAAGGCAGTGAGCCTGGGACATAGTGACAGTGCCCGAACAATTGTAATCTCCATCTAGTGAAGCATAGTGGATTTTGGTACAACCGACAACTTGTCGGCGTATGAACCTTGGACGTAGCCCTTAGTGGTGAACCAATTAAAAAGGGTTGTGTCTTCTTTGTGCATGTGCATGTTTTCATTCTGTTCTTTTTCATCATACAGGTTCAACAAGTTCCTACCAACGTGGGAACAAGATCTGTCACATTAAAAGAAAAAGTTGTCACCCTGATTCACCCATCCCCTCTCAGGGAGTCCTGGTGTCCTTCATTGTCTTGGTATTCAGTGAGTGGCAAATTTTCAGCTAAAATGAAAATTTTTAAATGATAACAATCATTTTTACCATATCGTTCACACAATGTTATTGATTGAGGTGTAGTTGATTCGTACATTTCACGAATGACTCACGAATCTTTATTAAAAAAAGTATCAAAATAAACCTAACATTTTCTCTCAGTTTTGAGTATGTTATTTGTGTTTTTTCTAATTTATTTAAAATTTTAAATAAATACAGAAACTTTGAGTCAAAATAGTCGCATTGTGCTTTGAAGTGAGGTGTGGTCGATTCCTACATGTCACAAATGCCTTATGGATAATTTTCTTAAAGTATAAAAGAAATCTGAATGTGCTTTATCTATTTTCAGTATGCTAGTTCTTTTTTTTTACTAAAATGTCCTTTCAATCTAGGAATATGGATTTTGAGTCATACCGGCCGCATCGTGCATTGGTTTGATAAGATACTACATCATACACATCATAAATAGAATATGAATTTTTATACTAACTTATGAGGAAAAGTGGAGATGGTTTGATTTGTATTTAGTGGGGTACACATTTTGAGCTCATATGTCAATTTTAAACAGTTAACAGACACTTTTAACCATATCAGTAACACCATGTGTAAGAATGAGGTGGGGTTGATTATTACACCAGAAAAAGTACTCATGGATTTTTTTTTAAACATAAAAAAATCCTAGTGCATTATATTGGTTTTCAGTATGTCACATTTGTTTTTTTGTAAAATTATTGTATATTATAAGTAAAAAAGGTACTTTGGGTCTTATTAGTATAATAGTTCATTTAATTGAAGTGTGGTTGATTCTAATAGCTCAAAAATGACATATAGATCATTTCCCTAATGTGTTAAAACAATTGGAGTTCATTTACATAGTTTTCAATATGACACTTGTTCTTTTTCCTAAAAATAATGTCAATTTTAAATAAAAAGAGACAAAATGAGTCATACTGTTTGAATCATTTGTTTTATTGAGGTGGAATTGATTCTATACATTTCAAATTCAATTTGTTTCCTCTCCCTAATTTATCATAATAATATAATTCTTCTTCTAGATTTTGAATAGGTTAGTTGCACAAATACCAACAATAATGACCTAAACATTTCATACATTGATATCACACATGACTAGATTAATCATCCATTCATAAAACTAATAAATTAAACGTAAATATGTAACAATCAAATAATTATATAGACAATTATTTTACTTTGTATAAAATAAATACTACCTCTATGATTGAGCAGTCACAACATCATTGCTTTTCCTACAAAGTCATATCATAGGGATTGATGTCTTCTATAATAAAAGAACCCTACAATGAATAATGAAAATCAAATATACATTTCATTATATTTTTTTTCTTTAAAATATAGGTATTATATCATAACATTATCTTCAAATTTTTAAAAAGGGTTTATTTGGTCCAAATATTAGTTAATAACATAACTAATGATTGTTTATCCACATCACTACCATTGGTTAACTATCTCTTAGTGTAGAATCTGATAAGGACATTTAATCCTATGACCCTATGATGGTCCCCTCAGACACCATCTCAATGATAACATCATTTAGAGTTCTTTTTTCTTACCTTTCTAACATCCATTTACAATGTAAATGGTTGCATGAAGAGTAGTAAAATGGAAATATCAATTAATATATCATAGAGACGGTGTGGGATTAGGGCATTACATGGATTCTTGGTCCGAAGATCAGAAGATATTACAATAAAATCATTAGTTAACCGACTATAATGAATAATAATTAGTTTTGTTTATAAATTTTTGAGTGATTTAATGAAAATATTCATTAAAAAGACTACATTTGTTGAAACAGTATCATAAATTAAAAAATATAGAATATAAATGTTCTATACAATAATAGTTTAGGACTAGTTATTTTAGAAACATAAAGACATAAAGAACTATAACATAAGAGTCTCTTATTAAATTATTCTTTTCTAGAAATAAAAATCATTTCCAAAACCATTATTCAAAACCAAAAGATGTGAAACATGAGAAAATATGATCATAGATGCTCAATAAGAGTAAAATAATAGAGATATCAATTATCATATAAGGATTAGATAACTAGTAGGAATTCACCGTCATCCTATTCGTCTACAATCTTCAACCAGGTATACATCCCATTTGTTTCTAAACAGATCTATATCATCTTATGATTATGAGAATTTGGGACAATCATAATATTACTTAAAACATATAAATACACAATAGATTATTAATTATTTTCAAAGAATTAGAAATTATTTTTGAAATTTACTTTCTAGGGATTCTATTTTATGGATGAAATATGATTTGTTTCAGATATTGACAAACATAATATCCATTCTCCATTCAATTTGTTTTATTTTTGGAAAATGAAGAAACATCGATAAAAATAAGTAATCTGCTTTTATATGTGTTTTTAGAGTGCATTCTTATTATATATACCATGTCACATTTCCAATTGTTGATCTCATGGGCGTTCCTATCCTTAGGCTCCAGATTTATTCCATGAAGTAGACAATATTGATGCAATTCCCTATCAAAAAAATCATCATTAAAAATTTTATATTAATTATATATGTAGATGTTTATTTCTAAAATGATGGATTTAGTGTATTAAAAATTGAAAATTTCCATCATGTGTAGTCAGTTTGTTGGATATACATAAATTGAATCTATAAAATAAATATTTTTAGTGTCCAAATTAACCGAAATGAGAATCTAATACTGCATAAAAACACAAAACAAAATAAGTAATGAATGAAATGAAATTATAGGTGATATGATCAAATTGTAGAGTTTTACCCCTACATCATTCATATTAAAAAGTGTCTCTCATGTGTAATTTTTTTTCAAATTGTTTGAGGAGGGATGAAATTATTTCACTATCTTTATTAGTATTTAATTCCTCTATTAAAGAGGTGATCTTAGAACTAACGAGTCCAAATATTTTTCATTGGGAAATCACTTAAATTGTTTTTCACATATACTACTGCAAGAAATATGAAATTTATTTATCTTTAACTATCATATTATATCAGATTTTGAAAAATCCAATCATGAAAATATACTTCATTAATATATTTACAGCTGAGGATCCTAGCTATTCATACATTATGATTTCATTTACCTTTTTTTCACAACTATAATATAATTCTCCTCATCCATACATATTTTTTTCAAATTCAACTTTGTTATTATTTCAATATATCAACATTGTATCCACATGATCATGAAGTGATATTAAATGTTGATATAGAATGTGTGTGGTGAATATGCTCTTAGTTGATCATTTCCTTCGGTTGGGTGAATCATATGATATTTATGAGCCGATATTTTGTATTACCACCTTCCCTTTTTCATTTTATAATACATTTCCCCAGTTCATAACTGTTTTCATTAAATGTTAATTGTTCATCTAAAAAAATAAATTGGAAATGAATACCTCCTTATCAACATGTTTTTCTACATGAATTGACAGCCATGCAATGAATACTCTATCTACTTATTCAACTGTTTGAATGTATTAATTGTCATTTGGAAAAGGTAGATTGATGTTCAGCTAATGATCCTTGTTAATTGACACTCTAACATGACCTGTTGGAAGTGGTCTGTCGTGTAGCATGATATTCTGCATAATGAACTTCATAGCCCTCACAAAAAAATGATATGATGGTGTTTATATATATAAATCACGGTCTTTTTCACCTTATATTATATCAGTACATGAATTTTATTAGTGTATATGTTATTTAAATTTCAAAAAACCAATTATTAGAACATTGATTACCAAAAGTAAGTCAGTTTTTAGGGGAATGGACCGCCTCAAAACTGTTTGGGGGTGGGATAGGATCTTCGCGTACGAGTGGTTCTTGAGTTGTTTCTTCTCTTTATCTCCCCCATCAATCTTTCAGTCATCTATCTCTGGTATTGTAATTTTTTTGAAACATAGATAATGTTTATCTTATATTTCCCAATCATTTATTTTGATCCTCTACTAGTTTTTCTTTCTAAAAATATGTTCGGGGTGTCACCCCAAAACCTACATCTCGGACGTGACCATACTATTCTGGTAGTTTCAAGGCCACTAAATGTAGGTCTGTATATGGTGTCGGTGTTTTTGATTCTAGTGAATATGTCATATAATAAAATAATAGTAAAATAAGTAACCAGTATTATTTAAATGCAATTTTATGCATAAAAAATTTTATTATGTCAGACTTACCCATTTTTTCCTCACTTTTTGTGTGTTTTCATCTATCTGTATCCCCTATTTATTTACACTAGCCATCTTCTATAGCACATGGAATGGGATAGAAGTGGATTTCAATTTCAGTTCATCAATCTTCATATAAAAATAGGTACATGGATAGGGTGTTTTTTATGTCACATAAAAGTATTACAGTCGATTTAAAAAACATACCAATTCTTCTCTAGTGAAGAGTACCCCATCATTGTTTTACAATAGCAGTAAGCCAGTTTTGTGGCACATTTTATTATTTCTAGCACTCAATTTATATCGCATAAATAAAATAATGTCAATCAATGTGATGAATACATGAAATTCCAAACAACGTATTACCAAACACAATGTACCTGAAAAGTTTTCCCCGCACGATTGTTGCTAAACACCTCCTATGCTCTGTAGGGTATCAAGTGTGCATAAATAGGAGTTGGGTGTATCTTGATATTCATTTCATAATAATAAGGATTATATTTCATTAAAATTTTGTGGAATCCTCTATGAATATTTTCTGAAACTTTTAATACATATTCGATGTGAGAGGCATATACTATAAATTCACATTGTAACAGATAATGAAGAGTATGTCAATGTTTTAGTATTCTATTTTTTATTAATAAAATAAATAAAAGATATCATAATTTTCTCGTAGTATCTTCCCACATTACTGTCATATGCCCAGTGACAACATGCTTCCATGACTATACATCAATCAACAAACATTTCTAAGTAACAATTCCAATGTATCTACTAAACATGGATTTGTTGGGGTTAACACGCTAGCCTCACTTATTCCATCCCACATTAAATTTGATTCCTTTGGCATATGCCTTTTTGATTTTTTCTAACACTATCAAACTATGACGCTCTTGTTTTTTTTGCACCACCAGGGTTTCATTGCCTACCATTTACTTAGTTTAAGAATCATCATTATGTTCAACTAGAGTGCTAGCATCATCACTAGGACCAGCAGCAGCATGTTGAGAAACATTCTATACCTCTGCACTAGGACAAACAACAACAGGTTGGAAAACAGGTTGTTCATATACAACGGGACAACCAATAGTAGTTTAAGAGACATGTTGTGCATCAGTATTGGGCACATCTATAGGTGAAGAAGTCATTATCGATAGAAGTGGTTTAACATTAAATTTAGATTACATAAAAGAAGCAGTGATCAAATAATAACCTAAGGTAACACAATTTACATTACAATAAAAAATAACCTGATTGTTGGAAAATCTATTTATAATGGATGATGATATTTGAACCATCTATCGACTATGTAAATACCTTCGTTGTGGTCTCCTATGAAATAAAAAACGTTTTCTACATTGGGACGACTACGAAATGATTGAGGTGTCCCTATAAAAGGGTTATTCATCGTTGAATTTTACTCGGACACATCTGTTGTTTTGGTCGTTAAAAGAACAATTTAATGTTTTTTCTTGTGGGATCTAGAAAATAAAATACTTGTACGTCTTGTGATGCCATTATAAATTGTTTGTCTTTCTCCTATTCCATACAAAAATCAACTTTCTTGAATCCCAATTCATCAATTTTAACAACATGCATGTTATCAAATCACTTTCATTAAAAAATTTCCACTTTGAATTTCATATAATCCAACTCCCATATTTGATTAATGATACTAGAGTATAACATAATCATATAAATTGGATTTCTTCCCTTTTCAACCGAAACATGAATCACATTATCCACAAGTGTAACCCCATTATTCTTCATGGTACTGACTTCTTTATTTTCATTACTATAGAATGTATAACCATTAACTACATTTTCATTTTAAGATAAAACAATATCACTCAGTCCTTTATCTAGCCATCAATATCATTCTGTAATTGAGTCAACATTTTCATCAATCATCTATAAAATATTTTCCTAAAACATTCATTTAAATTGTACATTATGTGTAACATATAGACATTTTCGGCACTATATGGATTCAAATGCCTTATAATTTCATTTTTGGTTTGAACATATGGGACAACATAAAAACTGTTATGAAAAATGTAAAGGCCAGCCTAATCCTAGTATTTAATATTGATTATAAAAAGCTCTCTTCCAAAAATTCATTCACCCTCAAGCCACACAGTGTTACAACATTTCGGTAGTACAATTATTTCTACAAAAAAAAACCATCAATATCAAATAGTAATAGCATGGGAACAAGAGAAATCAAATTAGTAAGATGAGAAAGTATCAATGTGAAGGTTTCATTCAACGTGCAGCAGAGCTGCATTTGCTGTGGAGGAGACGTACCCGATAGAGGATATTTCCAACTTAAAAGAAAACATAAAATGAGAACTCATATGTTATATGTTTCCAAAATAGGTCCACTGATATTTAGAAATTGGAAATGTCTGATTAAACAGTTTTATTGTTGAATAGTGGTAATTTAAACCACATGAAGCAAATGAATGTGCCAAACAGGACCATGAGTTTCAAACACACACACACCCAAATATTTCATTATACCCAAAAGGTCCCTTGTCCTTTCAAAACACACACTAATTAATTTCAATTAATAATCCATCAAAAATCTAAAATGAAAACACATTTATAAAAGAAACCAATAAATTTATCAAAAAAAATACAAATGAACTAAACAATTTATAAACAATTATATAAAACAACTCAACTAGTTTATAAACAATTTTATAACAAGCTAACTAGTTTATCAAAAATTATAGAAGGACAAAAAATGTATACATAAATTTATAAGAATCCTACATCAATATGAAATTTATATTTAATTATGATGGACTTCATGAGAGAATCCATTGAAACCTATAATTCTATTGTGACCAATGAATATTTCACTATCTACCACTGATTTTTAGCAATACTTCACACAACTAATATTTATCATCCCTCATTACCTCTCACTATAGATCACTTATGAAACACATTCATCATATTAGTTCTTCTAGTAATTTAATTGCCTTTTTTACAATAATTTTACTTTTGTTTCCTAAAACTCTCAACACATCCCATAACAACAAATCCTCCCTATGTGAATCTCGCACACCCTTCTAAAAAACCCTCTAATTCCAGAAAATATTTTTATAATAAATGTCCCACACCCCTTATGTTCTTTTTTCAACATTGATCCATCACATATGAATTATTAATAAAAACATTTCACCAGCTGTCAATCAATGGGATTTTAATTATTTTTACCCATTGTCCAATGTCTAAACCCAATATTCGGTCATGGAAAATGACTTGGACTCAAATTCAGTTACCCCTCTAGAAACAGGTTTTATGAACCTCTGAAATACAAACATCTATGAAATATAACCTTTTATGATACATTGGTAATAAATTTTCTTGTTTTAATAGCCATCAAGATCATTTTTTATACTTCTATCCAATTTCCCCATCTAATGGAACACCAAGATCCTCCTTCAGTAGATAACCAATGAACTTTAGTATCTAAACATCCAATAATCAATTTATTAATCCACTACTATTAGAATATAAATGATCTTCTAGAAATCTCTAGAATGTGACTCAATGAATAGAACATTCCACAAGACACCATCCACCATAATACTATTAATATCTCGGAAAACCCAAGGTATTACCACCATATTCCAGTGAAATTATTATGAAATCCTAATAAACCATCTAATCGTTAGAACCTAATAGTATTCCGAAAAAACACTTTTCTATTTTCTAATAAAAAAATACACAATGAACTCTATATTTGTGATCTATAATCAATCACTACAACCAATTTCATAGACATAAAAAACAAACATAAAATTTGATGCAACTTATTGGGGATAGGATGAAATTTTAAGATCATCAGTAGTATATTCTACGGATTTTCCAACATAGTGGAACAAAATCCTAATTTCTCATATTATCCACTAATACTAGCATCCCTCTTAACATCAACAACCAAAACTAAGATGACCAAACCCCAAGACCATCGCAACTATTTTTCCTCCAACACGGATTCCCCAAGTTTTAGTCATTATAGTATCTTTATTTTAATGATTATACAGGTGAAGAGAAAACATAGAATATATAAAAATGATAGGAAAATGATCAATGAACATTTTATATAGTAATAAGTATTTCTTATGTGTATGGTATAACAACAACATCACATTTTTATTCCATTCAAAAAAAAAGAATATGAGTTGCAAGGTAAAGTGAATTTTAAAAAACCCGACATAGTTCCCTAAAATATCTATCACTAATAACATATTTTCATCATTTCATGTCATCTGTGCTCTTTCATGTTCTTTGGACATTGCATTTTTAATTTCAACCAATGGGAATCTAGATGTTATTAATTGTTCTCCAATTACTATAATCACCTTCATTCGGTACATTGGCCTCATTATTTTTGGTCAAATCATATAATATATTTACATCTACCTGAATCTATACAGACACATGTAGTTCATTCCACTCTTTGTAGTGGTCATAAACTAATCATCCAATCACAACTTCTATTCTAGAATTTTAGGAATGATTCTATTGACTTGAGTAATTGTTGATTGCTAGTAGAAACTTCATTCATGACCACCATCACTAGTGAATCGTGCATTCCATATCCACTTCACGCAACTGAATTTGAGGAAAAATTCCTTTTTCATTTTATAGGAGATACTTCCATGCATCATCATTATAGTTCATGGATCTCAAGGATTTCTACACATCCATCACTTACTCTGGATATTCATTCAAATTCCTGTAGCTTCCCCTACTATTCACCTTATTTCATTTTTTAGATCCATAACCCATGACATGTGTACTTGAATAGAGTGTTCCACCTCGATATTTACACAACCAAACTCCCCTATACTCCATCAACTAAACTCATTCATTCAACTACTCATTCTAAATTTCTAGTAAAGGCATTATCGATGAACAACCAGTCAAGGAACCATCCAGATACCTGGATCATGTGATATAATAATTTAAGGATTCAATGAACATTTATTAAATTGAAATTTCTACTATATGTGAACTGATAGATCTAACTTATAATCTTACATTGAACTGAATTTAGCTTCCTAAACTTGTAATTCACAGGTGCTATTGAACATCTCTTTATCCTAGATCTCCCAACTGAACATTCAAAAAAATAACTTCTGTATATTTAACACTTTATCCATGAATACAATTATCTCACCAATCCCTATCATAGGCAACATAAAGGGGTGTAAATTAACTATGTAAATACATTATTATCATGTTATATATTATCCTTTACAATAAATATAGTATTCATGCCTTCGAAAATACCTATATAATTTTTTTTTGAAAAATGTGTAAATCTATGGGGATACACTAATAAAACCAATAAACAATGTCAATCAATCCATAGAATTCATTAAAAATTCCAAAATTCAAACACACAGCCCTTTAATAAAATAGAAAAACCTAAAACCAAATATCACCCTACTTTATAAATTTTCATTGTTCTAATAAACCATGAATAATTATTTACATTCATCAAAACCATAATTTCATTTTATAATGCATTTAGAATAACTCAATCATAATTTTGAATAAGAGTATAATTGAATTATTAAAATACAACAATTGTGTCAAAGGATACCCAAATGAAATCATGGAAAATCTTTGACCAGTCAAATTTTTATAACATATAATTCATCTATCTAATTAAAAATCAAGTTTAGAACTTTTAGAATCAATAGAAGTCTCAAATAACTAGAATGAAATGTAATTACCAACATCAACTGACGTAAGGTTTTATACAAACCCTAAAAACCCCATAGAAACGTGGGAAATGACAATAGAGACTCACTAGAGGGAATATGTGTGTTGTAGAGAAGGCTATCAGGATGGTAGTCAGATCAAGAGGTAGTGTCGGAGCTTGTCAGGTGGACAAGGGCGTCGCGCAAAGAGGAGGAGGTTGAGGTGTAGACAGAGGAGGAGGAGGAGGCCTTGACAGTGGCTAAAGAGGATATGTCAGCGGTTGCAGAGGAGTTGGAGGAGGAAACGACGACGGGGGAGGAGTATAAGGAGGGTTCCATTGGAAGTGCGGTCGTGGTATAGGATGGATCGATGTCGCAGGAGTTAGCTTCCATAAAGGCATGAAAGAGTTCGAGGGAGGGGTTTCCTATTAGGGTTCTTTAACAAAACATGGTGATACATTATCAGTTTTAGTTAAAAGCACTGCTAAAGGTATGCTATATGAGAACTAAAATAAAAGGCACTGATAAAACATACCTTTATCAGTGATTTGTTAGTGCTGATAAATATAGTAATTTATTGTCTCTAAAAACTATAATAAATGTATAATTTTAAAAAATTATTTATATTATCATATATTTTTTTAAAATGTTATATTCGATAAATATATATATATATTAATTAATAATTATAACAATAAATATATATATATATTTATATATACTTATGAAATTATATGTAATCTATTTATTATAGTTATATTAATATTTATATATATAATAAAAATATTAATTATATAAATATATGTATTTTTTTAACTATAAATTACATTTTAATTTATTTATCAATATTTCCATATTTAGATTTAAATATTTTTGAAATATATAGTTATTTAATTATATATAACATATTATATATGAAATACTAAATATAGTTTTTTTATAAATTAACAAATATTTAAATATATAAAAATTTATTTTTATTTATTTATAAATATACCTATTTAATTGTTTATTTATTACATTAGAAGATGTAAAATAAATATATATATATTATTTTATAATTATTTATACACACATACACACATATCTATATAATATAATTATATTTATAATTATTAATATTATATATTTATAAATATTTTTATATAATTGTTAATATATATATTAATAATATTTTTATATTTTAACTATAACTTTATAATAATTTTTATATACAGTTATAATTATAATTACAAATATATTAGAAATGTATTTATATATAACATTAAAAATAAAAAAATATATATTTATTATTTAAATATATTTAATGTAATTTTATAATTACATTTCGTAAAACATATACAGTTTATATGGGTAAAAGTATGAATTAATCAATATATCACATTAATGTACAACATGATATAAGGTATAAATGATTATTCATTCATGATACATAACATATATAAATGATCAATATATTCATTAACCAAATTAATTTGAAAACACATATATATTCAATAATTATAATTATAAATACATATATTAAGAAGTATTATATATTTATAAATAAAATAATTAAAATAAATATATTATATAGAATAAATATAATTAATATATCCTTTACATAAAATATATCTAATAAATCTAATATATAAATCAAATAAATAAAAAAAATATAAAACCCGGTAAACCTATAATAAATATAATAAATCCATTAAATATATTTATTATTCAATGTAACTTATTATTCTCTTATAATTATTTAATTATACATATAAATATATATTTAATTATAATCTTAGAAATACTTTTTTCAATTGAAACATTATATATATATTTGAATTATTACAAAATATATATAAATTATAAACAGTTATTATATTTAATGTATTCTGAAAAACCCTTAATTTTTAATATAAATATAATAATTTTATATAAATTAGTAATATATTGTATTAAAACCTTTTATCAGTACTAATAATACCATAGAGAAATGTAACCATTATCATTGCTTTTAGCAAGTTCTGATAAAGTCCCCCCTTTAACAGAACATTCTACTTAGCATTGATAAAAGACAGAGCTTCTCATTCTTTGTTTAATGGTATTTCCTCTACTTCCTCCAATCAGCGACTATGAGACAAATATATTGAAAATTCAATGAGGTTTTATATTTAAATTTAATAATGAAACCAATAAATGTTTTCAAACTAAATGCTTTTGATGTTGTATGATTTACCTACTCACCACTAGTCATTTATGCAATATCACTAGGGAAAGATATGGTTGTCTTCTGATATAAACCATCCAACACACTCTACCAAGAAGATATCTGATCCCCTATTCCTGAAATTTTGTTTTTCATCGAAACATAATCTCTCTAAGCATATCTACTATAAACAAGTGTAGTTGAAGCTTCAAAAATTGATGTCTTGCTAAATATATTATATGGTAAGGGTCCTAAACCCATCCCTCACACTTGACTCGGATGATCCTTTCTATGAACTATAAAAACCAGGTCATCTTCGGAGACTGAGTAAGACTGTGTGGGATTTCCATACCATAGTTCTCTAATTTTTACCTATAAATCAAATATCAGTAATATTATAAAAAATATATATTAAAATATTAAAAACTGATAATAAGTTATTATAATAAAAAATGAATCCATACCCCAACTTATTTCCCAGGCTCATTAACAAAACTCCCAATAGATTTTCTAAAAACATCCAACATCACTACTATTCTAGAGGATTAGTGACTTATACACTATGACTTCATGAAATAAAGATAAATACAAAATTCAATATATTTTAGAGTTAATATTATCTTATAAATATTTAAACTATTGAAAAGATTGATAGAGTCGGTTGACTTCTACAAAATATCATTGACCCCATTGTGTGATGGTCAATTTTCATATCCCATCTTGAGGCATTCTTCTTTGAATGATCAAGAAATAAATAATATGTAATATAATTGTAATGTATGAAATTTCATATCATTTTCATATACATTTATAAATTTAAAATGAGATTAATATAATAATATATATTTAAATACCATATGTTTCTCATCATGAGGTCTATCACGAAAACATTCCATTTATTTCCAGGTACCCCATTGGGTACCTTCTCATGCATATATTGGGTGTCGAAAATGCATCGTTGAAATCACCCCATAATCATCATTTAAGGGTTTTCAATTTCTTGCCCATATTTTAAATGCATACATTCGTGATATCCATTAGCAATCGTAATTTGTAAATACATCTATGCATAGAAATTAATTTAAATAATATTTTAATTTAATAACATATTGACATTCAATTACAATATAATGTATTAAAATTACCATAATTTTCCAATCATAAACATCATTTTTCCAAGAGGAAGGCATATTCCTACAATCATCATAATTAATCATTAGGGAAACTGGCTCTATGGGACAGCTAACCTGGATTATGGCCATATAGCCATGAAACATCATCTGTAGGGACCCCAAAAAATAAAATTGGACAACTATCGTTAGTCTAGTAAGATTCTAAATATCTAAACATTTATAATTTTTCTCTATAGATGTATTTCTTCCATCATTAATGAAAAAATAGTTAGTATAATAAAGTTCAATAAATTTATTCATATTAAAATTTTAACTAAAATGCTAACCCAATAGTATCCTTATAAAGGACTAGGAGTGGTGCCTAGCTCCCACACTATTGAGGCTGTTGAATGAGATGGAAACAACTAAGCAACTGATGTGATGCTCACAGAGTGTGTGAGAGATAGTTGCATGGGTAAATAGATGGTGTCTCAAATACTATAGGGAGGGAGACAAATGAATCATCTTCTATCAGTATGGTTGATTGAACAATATTTAACTTCCACCATAGAATACATTCCATTTAATCAAGTAAAACTAAATTCATAAAATATAATTACAAAAAAAAATTCCGAAAAAAACTAGAAATGATAAGAGATGCACAATACTAACAAAAAAAATAACAATGGTATATAATAAATCATTTTAAATATGGTTTTTATTGTATTATTACCATAAACAGTTGTATATAATTCTCACGAGGAAACCATCCAAATATTTGTTGTATTTATAATATATCCAAAAATGACATAAAATTTTTTCTATGTATAAAATGTATCATCAATTATGGTTTTGTGAAAAAAATTTGATGTACAGTTGAACAGGAGTAAAATAATTCATGACACCGATGGTAAATGATGAAATAGTTGATAGGTGGAGTATCATATAAAATTGGTCAAATCAAAATGGACTATGGCTATTCTTTGAAGAACATTGAAGGCATTACAGTAAACTTATATATATATATTATACATAGTTGTGTTAGTGATTCATTATTTAGTGGGATATTTAAGAGTTTTTCAGTGGTTATTCCATAGGGTATGTGAAATTTTATGTTCTAAAAGGACACCAAACATGTCATGGTTTGTGGAATGAGTTTCTTTGGAAATGGTTTGAACCATAGTATGTTACGTAAAATGCATAAATGGGTTTATTCATGAGATATATAATAATTAGTATAGAAAAATAGGAATTATATTTGAAATATATGGAAATATACATAGCATCTGGAAACTCCTTTAGCGAGAAGATTGGGATGTGGGAATGGGTCTAATGAACCATGATAAGTCATTGGGCATGGTGAATCTATATTGGTGGATCATTGTAGGGAATAGTCAATATCATTGGGGGTTTTTTGTGTTAAAATGTTATTGTAATATGGGGAAAGGTCTCTCATGAGTGTGGGGATCTTGACAGAGTGAGGATAAATCATTATCTAAGTATGAATTCATAGTGAAAGGTCATGTAAGACATAGATAATGTTCAAAGGGGCACCCCTTGGACAAAATAATTGGATTTTTTCTACTTCATATATGAAATCATTTTTTGAAAAGTCATGGGAAGGGGAACAACCATAAAGAGATATTAAGATAGTGGATTTCTCATGAGGTTCATAATTAGTTGTATGATCATAGGGTCATGTTGTTATGTAAGTTCGGCATAAGGGAATGAGATCATTTTGGATTCTACGTTGTAGATTTTTTTGTTTGAGATGAGGATGAAGAGATGAGACATAAGGATATAAGTTTAGATTTACATCTCCTAGGTTACCAATTTTTATTAGTTATATATATGTTATTATCTATGATATATACCTCATGTTAGTCTGTTTTAAATCATATGGTATGTCAAATATTAAGACTCACTCCTCGCCAAAAATATAATAATGCTCACTATGTATGTAACTAAACATGGGACTTGCCATATACTAATATCGTTTGTCTTGTGTGGGAGTTTTGAAATTGAGATACCCTCCACAGACTGCTTCTAATGTTGACTGGTTTATACGAGATGTGTCAGTGGGACCCTTCCCATAAAGAATTAATCATGCTGTGAGATATTTTTGAAATTGAGATTTTATCATTAAATATTATGTTATATGTGAGGGATATTCCATATGATTAGAACTAGATATTGTGATGACCTTCCCTTATGATTTTTATTATTGTTAGTACTGGATATTGATATTCCATTCGTTGATGGAACTATGATGACTAGTGGCTATAATAGATGTATCACTTGAATTGATAAAAATAGTTTAGGTTAATTGTCGGGGTATCATAGATATCACCTGATGAAACAACTTGGATTCTAGTTGTAACACTCAATGATTTAATAGTATGTCATTTTCAATTATGTAATTCAATAGCTTGCGTGACACGCAACACTGAGTTCCTGCGCACCATAACTTACCAAACTTGTCGTTAAAAAGTTGTTATGAATAATATTAACTTAATTTTGAATTTTATATTCTTTATATAATTTTAGAATCCATATTATGTTTTTTGTAAATATAATATACCAATTCATTCCATTTTATTTTCAAATATGTATTTTTAAAAAAATAAAATTTTAACACCTTATAATGGTGAACCATTTTTAAATCAATTATTTTACACATTTATATATTTAATTTGACAAAATATAATTCTTATTTAGAATTGGAAAATTAAAATTTAGTTTGGATGAATTTTTAGTGCTTTTTGAATAACATTCATATTTTGATGAATAGTGAGAAATACATAATTTTACTTGAGAACTATTTTTGAAATTAAAAAATATGTACTGTTAAATTATAAATTTTTATATTTTTGAAGTATAATTAGATTATATATTTATAATTTAATTACATTTTGGTCCTTGTAATTAGTTTTTTATTTAAATTGTACAAAAACACATATCATTATTTTGATAGTTTTTACATTTCAAAAAACCGACTTTCTAGTAGGGTCAACAAGAATATTTTTTTTAATTAAAAATAAAACATCAATGTTTTTAATTTGGTAAAATAGAAATCATTATTGAATCTGTAATAACTAAATTATCATTGTGTGATTTTATGGTAGTTTTCTAAAAACATTCAATTTTTTATAAATAGTTACGTTATTATTTTTCAACGATTATTTAATTAAATAAAATTTAATAATTAATATTTATTTTAAATTAAAAAAATATAAATATTATCTATATTAGTTTTATGTAATTAAAATATGTCATTTTATAATAATATTGGATATATAAAAATTTATTGGCATTATCACCGTCTTTTACCCACCGTCTAGGCACATTTGCAAATTTGCACAAAACATAATTTTACCAAATTTGGGAATTTAATTTCAAAAATATAAGAGAAATGGTTGAAATAATTAAATAAATTGTTGTTCAATAAGAAAAAAAATAATTTTTGGTGAATATTAACTTTTTAATTTTATTTACCACGGTTAAAAATAAATAGGGTAATTAATAGTAAATATGATATTATAATTACCCTAAAACATTTGATAATTCTGTTGGATAAGTGTATTTCATCCAAAATGAACCTTATTAAAAAGATATTATCCTTTTTGATCCAAATGGATTAGATTATAAAATTTAATACATTATATTTAAAAAAAAGTTATAAGTGATAAATTCAAAGATTAATATCTAAAAAATTTTAATATAAGGATACACATTAGATAAATTTTACAATAAATATTTAATAGAAAGATAATAAATAATTTCTAAATCATGTTATTTTTTTTTTAATTTTTAGACATTAAAAAGTTAAATATATTTATGACGCAATAATGATGCAGTAATTACCTTATTAATGAATGACTAAAATAATTGATTTTATAAATAATAAAATAAATTAAAATTGAGACTCTTTATATATTCCGATAATTTTTTAGGTTAATATGACATTTGAGGGTTGATTAAATGAATTTTGTTTAAATAATAATGTTGTTATGACATTCACAAATAAACCAAATACCAAAATAGTGTCTAATTTTACAAAAATGTGTTTTTAAAATAAATAATATTTTACTAAATTATATAATATTCCTAAAATTCTATTTTTCTTCCAGAAAAAATATAAAATGATATATATATATAATTAAATTACCACCTGTGGTTCCCTTGGAATTTTATAGTTTGTTTATTAACCATATAATATAAAAAGACAAGAAGGCATGTTAAATGTTAAACTATTTAACTAAGAGTAAAATATAAAAGTTATGGTTAATATGGTGACATAAACATGTTTAAAACCTATTGGTCGAGAGGTGTTAGATCTATCCCTATATTATCCTCTAAATAAATTTATTTAAAGACATTAGAAAATGAAAATTATTAAAAAAAATTAAATTACTTGCTTTTCCTAAAGTGACCCTCACATCTCTTATAAAAAGGTACATCCCATTATAATTATTTCACACCTCAAATTACTTTTGGCTCAGCCAAAAAATGCTCCAATATCCTCCAAAATACCCTCAATTCACCCAATAGGCCTTACATTGATTAGAAATCCAATCTACAGATCCCTTTTGTTCAAATCAAAAGGATAAATATGATGACGTGATAATTACTTCATCACCTATTTCAATGTCCTTTTTTTTCTTCCACCTACTATTTAATTTTTGTTTTCTTTAAAAAATAATAATTTTAATTACTTATATAGAATATGTTTTTATTATAAATATTTTACAACCATATTCATTATTCTATCCTTCTAGTGAATGAAAAAGTCACCATACGTGCGTACGTACGACTTACTGTTGATAAGAACAAGGTAAAGGGTTTTCATCTCACATTTATTCTTGTGAGATTAATGCTTTATTTTCCACAGTTCACTTTTGTGTGTTGTGCGTACTACCCATGATTTTATTCCTTGTGTAATAAACATTAATTTATTGGTATTTAATTCATCTATGAATTATCCTACATTATATGGGTGTATGTTCATAAGTTACCCAATCAGTAAGGGAATTTCTAATTTAAATTTCCACTCATTGGGTTTCAGGCACACTTCATTGTCTATTTTCCTCCATGATTATGTGAGAAATAACTATTTATTTATTTATGTAATATTTTACTCTCCCTTTTTATTGTATTTACCATTAATACACATAATAAATCCAAATATAAATTATCAAGTCGTTGATATTAAATTTATAAGGTTAATCCTAACTCAATTTCCGTTCATTGTGTTAAACATCCTAGTCATTGGTTTTGTTTTTACAAGATAATGTGTGAATGTAATCTGATTGATTTTCACTAAATATCCAATAATATAGATTTTTTTATATTTTTCATAGATAATTATTTCATTTATTTATCATTAATCTAATGATATTTTCTTTATAAGGTATTTTATCTCAACTTAAATTTCATTGAGGCTTCATTGTTGTTATGAGCCAATTCACTTTTATATGGGTTATATACTATCCATTAACATATCTTATAATTAATCCCTTTTATTCTAATTATATATTAATATTTTGATTAATTATTTTTCTAAATAGTTTATATTCATGTGTCTTTCATTTGGTTAGTAACTCCTTATCTAAAATATTTTTTTTATAAATTTTATATTTAATATTCTATATCATTCTCATTAATATCAATGTTATAAAAATGGTTTTCTAGATTTATTTATATGAACATGAATGTTTCAAAATTAAAATTCCATTAAAAATTTTCATGGCTGTATGGGACACATTAATTCAAAAAACTATTTTAAACGACTTCTTTGATAAATAGTGCTACTTTTAAATGTTTTCAACAAAAGTGAATATTTATCTCAAATAGTATTACTGATTATTTACATCTATATAAATATCCAACATTGTTTTTTATTCTGGATTGGGGTTGATTTATTATAACAAAATCTTCCATGTTTTATTGAATTAGTTATGTTTTACTATGGATGTTCTATTTTTTTACCATTCATGGTTTGTGGTTAAAGTATTGGCATTTAATATGATAGTTTTAATTTGAATTCTTAGATTAAATTTCACCATTTTTATATGAGGAATTCATTAGACATAGTAAGTGACTGGTGGGGCCTACAATATCCTCTCAATGTATAGGTTGCTCTCAGGAGAAAAACTAGTGTCTTGGGAGAAGGCCTTGAAAAACTCGTATTTGATTTCATCACACGAGGCCATGAAAATGTGGTTATGATATCTGGAATTATGCATTCTATCATTATGAAATTTTCTACATATGTTACATTTGATTATTCTACTAGTAGAATATCCATGTGAATTTGTAAATGTCATTATTTGATTTATCTTTTCTATATTATTCTTAATTTTATTATTAAAAGGGTTGTGTTTTAGACTGATACATTTCATTAAATGTTTATTCTTATTTTTGATAGTTTCTTCTATATAGTTATCCATACGTAGCATTTGAGCTCATCCTTTTCTTATATTCTATTTTTCCTAGGATTCGAAAAAGTATATTATGATTGACCTACAAGAATAGGCTAAGAGATATGAGTGTGTTAAAAGGATACACAATGTTGAAGTTTTTCCATTTTATAATGTAATATAAATCTTATTTATGTATCTAGTAATTCCTAGTCTACAAAATTTATCGTTCATTTGGTACATGATCCCTTATTATCAGGCCAATGTTCTGTAATAATGTGTAGACACCAGGTAACTGGTGTTGTGGCGTTGCATTTCCTATCATAGTATGTTTAATACAAACTTTAAAAAATAAATTTTGAAAAACTCAGATTAGATAACATTATCCTATGATAGAATTTTCATATTATAATATAATAATTTCCTATAATTTTGGTAATGTTGTGATTTTTTGAAAATTCCATGTAATACATGTATGTTTAGATATGAGCAGGTTGGGGTAGATCTCGCACAAATGTATCTACGGGGTAAAACCTGAAAACACAGCATTGAGCTAGACTAGAATGGGAACTGGTGCATGATAATGGGCCTTGCTGGACTCTTAGTAACAACACTCTACATGGGATATGATTAGGATAATTCACATTTTCTTCCAAAAAAATAGACATATTTTAATATAATATTAGAATAAATATCATTGGTTAAACCTTAGGTATTTTAGATTGAATATAATGAGTCACGACACTCTCTAGATGATTTTATGACCATTTTTACTCACATTATGCTTTATAATTATAGTCAATGGCTTGATTTAATGGAATTCATAGTAACAATGAACATGATATAGGAGGTCAAAACGATGTAGGAAATGATAAATTAAATGAATTTTGATCGGTGTGAAATATATATTGTACACGTGAAAACAGGTTTATAGAAATATGATAAAAACATATACAATAACCTTCTCCTAATCTCCACAATGAAGAAAAAGGCATCTAATGATAAGAGCTCCAGCGGTGGGGATCATAAAGAAAAGAAACCTTAATTTCCATCAAGCTAAAAATGTGGAATGACACACCCAAAAACTATCTCAATGAAACAAATAAATTATTTTTGTGTGGGAAGGAAGGACATAAAGTAAATAGTTGACGATGAAAAATTAAGTGTACTATGGGAGAAAATAAAAAAAGATCCTAATAATCCATTTATAGTCATTTTCTCTAAATATTGTGGACCTAGACATTACCTGATTCAATCCATTATTCTATAGAATAACCACTAGGTCTAGGAAGAACCTATCTAGAATTAAATGGATGGAGATATGTTTAAAAGTATTAATTATCTTTGTTGTTGGGATTATGATGGATGGATTTTCTCTTGTATGTGTAACCCTTCAGATTATTATGTGAAAATTCTATTTCAGGGAAAGTTATCATTCTATGGTAGATATTGTTATAAATAACCATTTCGATTTAAATAATACATGAATTTGAGGAAAATATATTTAATTTATTTTTAGTATGAAAATAAATGGTATGAGATACCATTTTTGGTTAAATTATATTATGGTTATGTTGAGGAATTTATCTCATTTTTGGAATGTAATAAAAAATAATGTTTTTAATGGACAACACGCATAATGTGTGACAACTCAAAACATTAGACAATGCTACAGAATTATACCCACAACCAAATTACTATTTTCATTTATCAACTACCATAGGACTATGTGATGTTCTTTTTTAGTCTGACTATTTTTTTCTATTATATAATATTATTGGTCAATAATAAGTTGATTTGGGATATTATGAGTTATAAAATGTATATTTTTATTATATGAAAATTATTTAGTGGTTAAATGATAATTTTTTTTGAAGACGTTCCCTCTATTGGGAATAATATATTAATAAGGAAAATAGAAAACTATGGGATTTCATTTTTGGACTATTATTTGATTTTTATTTTTGATGAGTCTATGTTTTTTAGATATTAAGGTTATTAATGTATATGATTTTCCTATTATACATAATATGTGATTTTTTTAACTACAAATAAAAATGAGACTTTAAGAGTAGTATTTTTTATTTGGAGATAAATATGATGATTTACTTTGAAAGACAATGTGATTAAATTCTAAATATTTTTGGGTTTCAATATTATTTTGGATTATATTGAATGATTTTAAGAAAAATAGTATGCTGAGTAATATTTGTTGTACATTGGGGATTTTTTGTTAAATTTTAAAAATTATTATTAGTATTTATTTCTAAAAAGGATTATCCATTTTTGTTTTGGTTAATCTCTAAAGACAAGGGAGACATATAGTTCATTATATGTGGATTATGAGATTCTCTAGATATTGATTTTATCGCATCAGGTGTGACCAAGTCATATTGAATACTCATCATTTAGAGAAAAATGAGTAATTGGTATAAAATTATTTAAGGATGAGATTGTACTTTAAAAGTAAGTATATATCTTTATGTTCATATTCAATCTCAAAAATAAAGTCCTCAATATTTTGAAATAGAATATAAAATAAAAAACATTGTCTGTTTACATTTCATACTGGATAACTAATGACCATTTAATCCATTACAAGTTTGAGGTTTTCCTATTGTTAACATTATACTGATCATGTTTTCTATTACACTCCATCAGTACTTGAAACATTGTTTATCGTATATTCCCATGTTTTCCTACATGGAATCCAAGTATGGGTTATCTTAGGTTAACATTGTACTTTTCTTTCATTCTTTTCAAGTGATATTCTTATTTAATCTTTTCCTATTGTGGGATGTTCAATGATGTTCCCAGGGCTTATTTTAATATTTCAAGGATAAAATTTCAAAAAGTGGGGATGAATATAACACCCCATGATTTCATAGTAAATTATTCTGTGTAATTTAATTCAATAGCTTGCATTACAAGAAACACTGAGTTCGAGCGCAACATGACTTTCCAATCAAGCCGTTAAAAAAACTTTATGAATAGTACTAACTAAATTTTTAATTTTATATACTCTGTATAGTTTTAAAATCCATTTTATGTGTTTCTTATACAGAATATAAGAACAAGATTCAATATTTCAGATAAAAGAGGTATTTTTAAAAAATGCAATTTTACCGGCTTTTAATGGTGAACCATTTTAAATTCTGATACTTGTCACTTCTATATATTCGATTTTACATAATAAATGAATTCTTTAGAATAGGGACATAAAAATTTATTTTGCATAAATTTTCGGGGCTTTTCAGATAACATTCATATAATGAAAAATAGTGAAAATACATAATTTTAATTGAAAAAATCATTTTTAATCAAAATAATTTATATTGTAACATTATAAATTTGAAAGGTTTTTATGTATAATTAGATTATATTTTTATAATTTTATCCAATTTGGTTCATTGGAAGTAATTTCACATTTATATAGAAAATAATCACATATTAATCTTTTGATAGTTTTTACTTCTCAAAAACCAGCTTTCTGGTTTTGACAACAAGAATATTTTTTAAAATTAATTAATACAACAACTATATTTTGAATTTGGTAAAATACAAATCATTTTTGAATTTTTAATTTCAAAATTACCTTTGGATTAATTTGAGTTATTTTTCTAAGAACAATAATCTTTTGATGAATATTAGAAACACTACATTATTGTTTAATGCCAACTTTTTATTTTAATAAATATTTTTAATATAAATTTAAATGTATTTAAAAATAGATAAATAATAACTACATTATTCTAATTTAATCCATTAAATAAATTTTATATTATAATTAGATATATAATATTTTTTTGAACTACTTACCATCTTTTACCCACCTTCTAAGAACATTTGAATATTTACATAAAACATAATTTTACCGCTTCTGTAAATTAAATTTCACAAATCTAAGAGATACAGTTCACAACATATGGTAAATAGGTTTTAAATTCGATGAAATTAAATTTTGGTGAATAGTAACTTTTGAATTATATTTACCATGGTTAAATGTAAATTGAGCAATTAAAGGTAAAAATGATATTATAAATAACATAACACATGTCCTAATTATATTTAATTAGTGTGTTTAGAAAAAAATTAACCATAGGACAAAAATATGTTCCGTTTTAATCATGTTGGATTATATTAGAACATTTATTATATTTAATTTAAAGATATGTTAAAGGTGTTAAATTCAATGTTTAAAAACGTAGTTATTTATAATATAGCGATACCCATAAGATAAATTCGACTATAAATATTCATTATAAAGAAAATAATATTTACTACATCATTGTATTTTATTTATAATTTTTAGAAATTAAATAATAAAATATATTTTTGACACAATCATGATGCAACTATTAACTTATTAATGTAATACAAATATAATTGATGTTATAAATGTAAAAATAGAAGTAAATTGAGTCTTTTGATGCATTAAAATAATTTTATAGGTTAATATGACATGTTATTTTTATTTTAAGTATTTTTTGGATATAATCATGTTTTTATGAGTTCATAAAAAATACCATATTCTAAATATTCTCAAAATTGACATAGATGAGTTTTTTAAAAAAATACTAATTTATTGAAATATACATTTGTCATAAAAATATAAGGATAGACAAAAGAATTTATAAAATGATATATATGTAATTAAAGAAACTCCTTAGGTTCTCTGGTCATTTTATTGTATTTTTATTAATAATTTAATATAAAAATACAAGAAGACATGATAAATGAAAAACTATTTAACTAAGTGTTAAATTTAAATGATAAGGATAATATGGTTACCTAAAATTGTCCAAAAAATATTGGTTGAAAGGTTTTATAACATTACCCACCATATCCATAATATAAATCCATTTGTAGCATTTAAAAACTGAAAATTATTTTATTATAAAATAATATTTTATGCTTTTCCTAAAGTAACCCTCCCCACTCTTATAAAAGGGTACATTCCTGTTCTCTAAATTTCACACCTCTAAAGCCCTTTTTCTCAGCCATGACCTTATCATATATCCTCCCAAAAACCCTCAATTCAACCTAGTGGATTTACATTGATTATAAAGACAATATATGGATCCCTTTTGTTCAATTCAAAAGGAAGAACCCGAAAAAAAGATACTTACCTCATCACCTCTTTCAACGTTCTTTTCATCTTCCACTTCCTTTTTCATTGATTTCTCCTAACAAATATAATAATTGTAGTACCTTATATATACTAAGATGTTATTATAAATATTTTAAAACCATATTAACTATTTTATCCATCCTATTAATGAACAATTCACCATATGTGTGTATGTACGACATACTATCTCTAAAGACGTGTTGTAGTTTGTTATTCAACACTTTATTATTTTGACTGGTACAATATTGAGTATAAATTATCTAAATAAATAATATAACATGTTATTAATTATCTAAATATAATATAGTATCCAATTAAATATGATTTCATGATAAATATAATTATATTTTTGTTCGTGCGTACGTACAACTTACCGTCTCCACGGCGCGATGAGAATTCATTCTCTTTCCTAAACATTAAATAATAATTTTCATTTTATGATTAAAAATAAGGTTTATGAACTTAATATCATTCTATATATTAATCAAATAACTAATATCCATAACAATCATGACTAATGTATCAAAACGTATAAAAGAAAATGAATCAGTTAACCCCCAAAATAATGATACTATTGAAATATCATTAACAATGCTATATTATAAAATTTTATATGATATAATATTTTTGTATGTGGTTATTAAATTATTTAGTATCAATTATTTGACCATTATATAGGAGTTAAACCTTACCTAAAATAAGGAAATGTTCAAGGTAATGGGTTTTCATCACACTTTTATTCCCGTGTGATTCATGCTATATTAGCCATAATTTCCGTTTGTGTGATGAATGTACTACCCATGATTGTATCCTTTGTGTAATAAATATTAATTTATGGGTATTTACTTCATCATTTTATGATCCTTCATTCAGATTTTTTATGTTTCGAACGTTAAAAAATCAGAAATGGAATTTTTAATATCAATTTTCAGTCATTAGGGTTTACACACTATTCATTGATTATTTTACTCCAAGATTATTTGTGAAATAAATATTTATTTATTTATGTAGTAATTTCCACTCCCCTGTTCTGTATATAAATTTTATTCACATAATCACTCCATTGATAAATTCTCAATTAATTGATATAAAATTTATAAGGTTAATCTTAACTCAATTTCTATTCATTGAGTTAAACATCCAAGTCAATAGATTGGTTTTTCCAAGAAGTTGTGTGAATCTCATTCGATTTATTTACACTAAATATCCAATCATATTGAGTGTATTTACATTTTTCACACATAATTTTGACATTTTTATATCGTTAATCTATGTATACAGTCTTTATAATGGATTTCATCTCAGTTCACATTCCATTAAGACTTCTTTTCTGTTATACGCTAACTCAGATTTATATGATTGATATACATTCCATTGACATATTATTTCATGAATCAATATATTTGCACGATATTATAATGTTTTTTAATGTTATTACTATATTTTATTTATTTATATGTCTTTCAATTGGTTATAAGTCATTACCTGAAATATCATTTTAATTGATTTAAATATTTATTCTTCTAAATATTTCTCATTAATGTCCATGTTTTAACAGTGATTTATTTGATTTATTTATATGGACAAGAATTTTTTTAAATTAATAATCCTTTCAAAAGATTCATAGAGTTATGAGACACATTGATTCAATGAATTTTTTGTTATATATTTTACTTTTAAATGATTTCAAGAAAATGGGATATTTCTATAAAATTGTATTACTGATTATTTTCATTTATATCAATATCCTTTACTGTATTTATTTCATCATTGAGGTTGATATATTATAATAAAATCTTCTATACTGAATTGAATAAGTTATGTTTGTCTGTGGATGTACTATTTTTATACCATTCCCAGTTTGTGGTTAATCTATTGACATTTATTATGATTGTTTTAATACAAATGATTATATTATGTTTCACCATTTTCATATAAGGAATTCATTGGTCTTATTATGTGATGGTCAGGGCCTGCTATAGCCCCTCAATACATCGATAATTCTCATGAGACAAACATGTGTCTTGGAGATAGGCCTCGACAAAATCTTAAATGATGTCTTTGAACGAGGCCTTGACAATGTTGTTATAATGTCTGATATTTTGAATTTCATCATAATGAAATTAACTATTGATATTACAAGTGATTATTAGACTAGTAGAATATACATGTTAATATGTAAATGGAAATATTGGATTTATATTTTCTATACTATGATTAATTTTGTGTTTAAAAGGCTTGTGTTTTAGTCTTATACATTTCTATAAATGATTAATCTTATTTTTCAATGTTTCTTCTATGTTGTTATCCATACTGAGAATTTGACCTCAACCCTTTCTTATGATTTATTTTTCTCATGATGCGAAGAAGTTTCTTATGATTGACCTGTAATAATAGGATATGGTATATGAGTGTGTTAAAAAAGACAAAATGTATTATTTCTTTCATTTTATAATTTAATGTAAATCTTATGTATGTATCTAGTACTTCCCATGATACTAAAAAGATTAGTATTTCGGGACATGAACCATTGTGATCCATCCAATATTATGTAAACCGACTTTGGGTAACTAGGGTCAGGGTGTTACACCAGTGGACATGTTTCAAGATGAAACATATAATATAATTCCGAAATGTTTTATATCCTATTTAAAATAAAATCAAGGTTATACATGTGATATTTAAAATAATGAAAACTACAGTAATCATAATTTAATCTATTAATGATTTAGAAATAAAAAAATTTCTATATATACATACTAAATATCCTCTACATTATAACTATAGAAATTTTTCATATTAAAAAATTATGTTTTCCCCATATTAAATGACTTTACATGTTTAATATGAAAAAATATATTATTACAATTTATTCTTATAAAAAAATAAAAAATTTGAAGAGGAAATCAGAATTCACATTCATCTTGCATAATATAATTTATTCTATAATCCATTTGTTTTCATCCCTTATAAACTAAATACATGTGAAGTTTGTTAATTTCAAGAAGATTATTTTCATTAAATCCATAAATACTAGTAAAAAACAAATCCAATACAGAATAAAATAGATAATTAACATACCAACTCCATGACACTTCATCACACATCATCACCACAACCATGATCATCACACAACTATATCAAAAAGGATCCAACATCACAATGTATTCTAACCAACAGTTTTTTAAAGAACAACACATGCTATATCAAACTGAATAACCACCACTAACGATAAAATTCCTACAAGGACGACATGAAACAAAAAAAATAATCGATCACAGAAACATATAAATAATATTTCAACATGAAAAATTGAACATGTCAAATTGAGAATAAAATTAATTCATTACAATTAATAATTATTAATGTATATATTTATATGTTAATCTATAATTCTATCAAAATAGATAGAGGGGTTACCATGAATGAAAATACAATAAATCAAATTATAAGAAAACCTAGAAGATAAATGTAACTTCATTAATTTGTATATTTTAATGATCCTAGTGGATAGAAGCTAACATACATATGAATGGTGGGAGTGTGTGGAGGAGAGGCTTGGGACTGGAAACGAGGCTTCAGAATGGAGGCGTTGAGCGGTGAGGTGTGGTGTGGTGTGATAATGGGCAGCGAGGCATGGGATTAGTGGTGAGGTGCGGTGAGGGTAGGGCTTTGGGTGGTCCGAGGGTTTTTGGGGTCAGGTGACTGGGGGCTGGGGGGCCTGGGGGAGAATTTTTGAGTTTTTTTTAAAAATAAGATTTAGCTATAGTTTTTTTATTAACCTTTTCTAAAATATTAAGAAAAATAGTTTCTGTTTAAGAACACACAGTAAATAATCCATCGATAAACTCTAATTTTTTAGTAGTGATTATTTTTGATTTTGATATATATATGTGTGTGTGTGTGTGTGTATATATGTGGGTATTTAATAAATTTTCATTCAAATTTCTTTATTTATCAAATATATATATTTTTTTTCATATAAAATGGATATATATATATGTCTATATAAAGGTATTTATACAAATTACATTTTATTTGGAACTTATTTTACCATGACATATGTATAACCACATAATTTATTTTCTTACAATTGAAATTGGGGCTCATTATTTTTGAAAACATTCACAGTCCTTATGATGTAAAATACAAGTTATCATGTTTTAGGTATATATAACTGTACAAGGATATTATGTGAATGATCTAAGGGTATGAAGAGTGATCCCAAAACCCTCATAGGACATTTTCCCAATCATGTTATAGTTGTGATTGTAATTATATTTCTCTCCAATGAATTTGGTATTTTTTAAATCTCCAGCGATGTCATGAACATTGTATGGGAGGTGTACCCCAATCACACTAAAGGATTATGGTGAAAACCTTATCTATAATTTCATTATGTTTACAATATTATGTGGTCAGGCAAAGGAAAATAATAATTGATGTAATGATACATGGTATCTTTGAGAACTATTTATTAATGATTATGAGTCTTGAAGAAAAATATTTATGACATTATGAATAAATGAAATAGATTATAAAAATGATAGATATGGTGAAATATATTTCAAAATGAATATTTGACATTTATAAAATATCATTTTATTTTTAAATTCTCAATTCTAAAGCTAGGTCTTAGTTTTTTTATGTTGATTTGAAAATTTTTGTTTGGTTTCATCATGTTCATAAAAACCATATTGATCATTTTTCACTCAACCTATGTTTTAATAATTTATTTTAACAGGGAATAAGGACATGTATAATAATGTGAATGGTTGAGGTCCCTTTTTCTTGTTTTACCATGGTAAATCAGAATAATATATTTAATGTGCCTTCTTTATTATGTTATAATTAGAATTAAATAATTTATCTATAATCCCAAAATATAATACTTTGTAATCATGGTATGTGATAAAATAAATTAAATATATAACACAAAAATGAAATATGATTTGGGTCATCATAATCATGCACATGTTAATGATCAAGAAAACCTTGACACAATATTTTCAATGTTTTACCTCTAAGTATGATTATTCTAGAACCACATTTACTTTTTGTATCTAGAGAGAGATGTTATTAATAAATGAACACAAAAACAAAACTTCTAAAAAATTATAGGCCATTTTAATATACTTAGGATTATCATTAAACATATACATGGATATATTACTAGGGTTTCACTAAACATTTCACAAACGTGATTTAAATTGTTAAATAAACATTTCCTATGATACAGTATATGGTTACACAAATATTTATCCACATATTTTTACATTATTTTAAAACATAAATTCTAATAATACATATAAATTAAAAATTCAAAGTTATTTTGGAAGAGTAGTTTCATTATACATAGATGTAAACTAAAACAAGAAATTTGTATTTTATCTTCCCCTATGAAATTTAAAATCTATTCAATATCCAAAGAATACATGGGATATCTAGAAAAAAAAATTGTTGAAATGGGAGAGCTAAAATTTATTGATAGAGAATGAAAAGGATAGTGCATCATAAAATGTGAGAAAAAGTAGTAACATGATATAATAAAAGAGGTGGTATATACGTAATCAAGTGTATTCTTCATAGAAAGAGAATAAATTCATAATACCATGAAAATATGGTGATATATAGATTAAAAAATATAGTACATAAACATAATTCATGGATAACTTCAAAGAAAACATCACTACATTGATCTAGTGTCATAATGAATTAGGATCACTTTTTAATCAAATAATCTATATTATCTTCAATGTAAATAATTAGTGATAAATGAATCACAACACTTTTTGAGGTTGTAGATAACATACCTAATGAAAATGATATTATAATATCAATGAAATGTATATTAATATGGTATATATTATATTAGAATTCCATATGTTCAATTATTACATTAATATCATATATTTGAATTATATTACACCTTATATAAATATGATAGATGCAATGATGAAAAACTAATTACATTGGTTCTTGAGTTCGGAATCCTCTATAAATGTTATCAATGATTTCATTTACAATTTGTGGGAGGAAAATATGGTTGTCGTACAATAACATAACATAAAAATAGATCACAAATGAAATTTATTGAGCTTATTATATAATTATTTGTTAATAATATTTGAAGGAGGTGGTGGTAGAAATAAAAAAATAATCATTAATGAATTTTTCCTCTTTTTTAGATAATATAATTTGGCCTCTATTAAAATCATCACTAGTAGTGATTTATGAATATTTAAAAGCTTCTATAATGATGGTATGTATTTAAATAATTTTATTTGGAAGCTATTTAAAAAAAATTGTGTTTTGGATGTGTGTAGAGGAGAAGAGAGTTGTCACATTTTATAAGGGGGGGGGTGATGACATACTTTGTTTTTTAAGAATTAATTACAAAAACGTTTTTACAATGAAAACGGTCTCCAAAATACTATATTTTCAAAAATTACCATATATAGGGTACAATAATTTTTTTAAAACAGTAATTATATAGGGTTTTTATCATTTTTAATTATTTATTACTATTTTAGCCATCGGTTACCCATTTTTTACATTATTTTTGGTATACAATTTTACAGGTTTTCAATATTCATTTTTGTCAAAAAGTTAATTTAACATTTTTTTTAAAATTTTAAAATTGCTCAATATCCTAAAGCACTTATTCCATATTCAACATGCATAATTGGAATAATTTAATTTTAAATACAATTGGATGACATGTAGAAAAAAATATTTCCAATTTTTTTCCCAGAAGACAATTTTATTAATCAGAATTCCATATTAAATTAATTATGATGAGATAATTATTATTTAATTGTATATTACTGAGAAAGTTTTAATTCTAAAACCATATTAAAATAAAAATACACTTTCAAATTTTTCAATAAAAAATGATGTTTTAAACCATATTAGTGTTACCGATTATTCCTCAAAAAATGAACCATTTTATAATAATACAACCAATTCACCATTATAATATAATGATATAAGGATTTAAAAATTAATATTAATTTTTTAAATAAATGTCATGAAATTTTTTAATATTAATTTTAACTTTCTTATTTACTTTTTGACAATGTAACCACTTTTATAAAAAAAATTTAGAAAAAATATTTTTTCTTTCAAATGCTTCTATTTTTTTTAAATCATTATATAACCATTTAATTTATATTAAAAATTTTAAAGCATAATTTTTTTATAATTTATGTATTTCTAGGAATGGAATATAAAATAATTTATATTCTATAATGTCTATATTAAAATAAAAGTGTATTTTGTTTTTTTTAAATTTACTATAGTGAACATCGTAACTTATCTATGAGGTTGATTTTTTAAAAAAGAAATATATCTACAATTATCGGGTTTTGATGGTATGAAATTTGATTAGATATTATAATACAATACTCCTAAGTAAGGTGGAATTTCATATTAATAATTTAAACTGATCATAATAACCATTCATGATAGTTTGGGAAGGAAAATTATTTATATCGCTATGTTGAGTTAGTAGTCCAAACATATACATGAGAGATAATTTCACATATCACTTCATGGAAGAAAAAATGAATAATTGTTGTTATAAATTTATAATAAATAATATAAATACGATATATAAATAATTAATTAGGATGAATACCACTAATTTAGAGGAGGTGTTAAAATAACTAATTTTATTGAATTTGGGTAAAATGATTACATTTATTTTGAGCGACCTCCATTAGATGCATTCCAAAGGCCCCTTAGAATGGTATTTCTTGAAAAAATAAATAAATTAATGTATATGGAATATAATAATGAATTTAGGAAGTCTTATTCCCATGATTAATTTTATAAATATTGTAACGATAATAATAGGGGTTGGACTTTTTATAAAGGATAGAAAAGGTACATATAGAAATAATAAATTGGATTTAAATATAAAACATTAATTTTCATTTTAAAGAGTAACATGAGGAAATATTTTATAATATCACATACTTTATTGGTGAAATACATTAATTTAGTAAAATTTATATTCCTTTATGTGGTATTATAGAATATATGATTTGGTTTAACCGTATAGTTAACTAATTTCAACCTTTACAATTATAATAACATATCAAATATTAAATGGTTTTAATTTTACATATAAGGAAAAATTGTATCGTAAATTTACATGAGATTATATTTTATACCATTAATATTCATAATTTAAATCTTTAAATATTTTTATATTTTCTATATAAATTAATGACATAATATTTTTCATAAAATATCCTTAATATCATTTTGAAACTATTCATTTAATTTCAAATTAATGGGCTTGAGATAACTGAGATATTATTATATAAACTATTTAAACATATATTAATCATTATTATTAACTATAAAATTTATTTAATATAAAAACTCATCAAAAATTATCACTTTTATGTTTTTAAAATAATTTACTAGTATTTTTATCCTACTTGAATACGAACTATATTATTTTTTTATAAGTGCTTAATGAAATTAAATAAGGACTGTCAATTTTAAATAAATTAAAATCATAGATATAATTTCATTATTATTAATATAACATTTAGTATTCATTAAAAAAAATTAATTTACTACTTAACATATAAAATAATTTTAAAAGAAAGAGTGTTATTTTTTTAATTTCTTTTAAATAAAAATATTATTTATGCAATTTCAAAAAAAATTGAACCAAAATGAAAAAAATTTAATATAAGTATGTAAATGGTATACTCAATCTCATGAATATAAAAAAGTGATTTTTAATTTTGAAACTCTATCTCTTATTTGTAATCTTGTTTTAGAGATTTTACCCTTACATTGGGGGAAAATATTTTCTTTCGTTACTATTCATATTTCCCAAACATGGGAAAATTTATAAAATTTAAAACTAATAATTAAAAATATTGTATCTATTTTAAAATATAAAATCTCACTATATTGAAAAAAAATTTAATATTAATCTGTAAAATTAAACATATCATTGTTTTAAGAAATTTGAATTTAAAGAATAAAAATTATCTTTTATTAAAACTATGAATATTGAGGATTGAAATGGGAATAAATAAATTATTATAAGTAAAATGGATAATTTTTAATATTAAATATAATTCCAATGTTTAATGTAACATTTTAAATACATTATTTTATGAATATAAATGATTTATTTGATAAAGTAGTAATTCTCCCTATTCACTAGAAAAAAAATCATTTCCAAAAAAATCCCAAAAAGTAACCATAAGATAATTATGTATTTTTTTATTAAATAATCATTTAAATTTTATAATATATAATATCTAAATTATTTCAAAAAATATTATATTATTTAATCAGAAAAAACTATTTATTTTTGAAAATCTATTTTGGATTCATAAATTTACATTACTAAAAATATACTTCATATTTAACAATAATTAATCTATATGAATGATTTGATTAGTATATTAGACATATATTAAAATTTTAAATCCTTCATATTCATAATTAGTAATTAAATAGCTTTGATATATTAATATTTTTATTATATCACAATTATCTTAAAGTGTGATGTTTCATGTGAAGCAATACAGTGAGTTTATTTTTCTTTTAAAATAATTCACCATGGAATTAAAAAAACAACATCAATTTGCATTGAATAGCTATAATTAATAATTTATCAACATAATATATATATATTTAATAAATATGAGTATAAAAACATTCAAGAGGACACCTACACAACAAAACTCCAAACACATGTCAGATGACACATCTATTACATTAGTATAGTAGAGTCACCATAACCACGTCAAGATATATGATACTAAAAACTATTATTATGGTATAAATACAACTCTAAAACCAAAACATTACAAACTGTAGGGATCATATTATTAAAATAATTAAATTATTCAGATTTGGACCAATAAGAAAAAATAATTATTCCATTTTTGGAATACCACATCTATGTGATTAAAAACCATTCACATGATATATATATATATATATATATATATTGTCACAAATCGTCCCATGGGGCCCATGATGTGGCAACCCCAAACCCTCCTTCCATAGGCCAGGGGTTTGAGACTAGCACCAAAGGCGTAATTCCCAAAAACTAACAAGGTATTTCATTTATAACCACTAAACACACACATCAGATACGATCATGAGTAAAGAGAATAACCAACAGGTGAGCATAGTATGTAAAAAGGCGATAGAATACATGTCCAACTAGAGATTACAACAAAATAGATTAAAAATACAACTAAGGAAAATAGGTAAAAAATCCACTAGATCATCCTATGAGATTCCTGTTTGAAGTGTAGGTACAGATCTCCTCCTTAGCACTCCACGTCTATCTATCTCCTCCATTTACCGACACGCCGTATGTTCCACCTCTAGGTACCATCCAATCCTAGAACTCTCATCCTCAGTCAGCATTTTCCATCATCTACATCCAACACAATGAGGTGTGAGCACAACCCGAGAATGGGTGAGTATAACGATACTCAGTATGGAACCCAAGTCCCTCATGGTATCACAAAATCCAGCAAGGATAAACCACTAAGTATGAAATCAAAAAATATCCTAACATAGGTATATGAAAATTCATATACCTAATTTATCATGCAAACCATCTCAATCATGAAAAAAAAACAAAAGTTACTGACTCAGATCAAACCAGTATTTATTCTAGGGGAAAAGCATTTCTAACCCTCGGCTACATGAGAACTCCTAATCTATCAAGTATTTTGATCATGCCACCATAACCAGGCACTTACCGCAATCCTTGGACTGCTGAGGTACTCCTCCTATTGAGTATCTTGGGTTTGCTGCATCACATAGATGCACAACCAACAATGGGCCTCCTGCCACAACAAGGTGCTCCCCATCATAGCCTGTAGAGGTACTCCTCCTATCCAGTACTGCGGGTCTGCCTCCATAACCAGGCGCTCCACCACTAGTGGTTATCCACAACATCTATGCTCTCCTCTATAGTGGGTCTTCCTCCATAACTAGGTGCACCCCACTGGGCTAGTCAAGTCACTCCGAGCCAATCGGTCAGCTGTCTCCAAGTATCATCCAGCTACTAGGTTCCCACACAAATGCTCACTAGTCTCCAGAATATTCACTCAATAAACTACTGGTTGATGCTCCATCATCTACAAAGTCCCACATATGAATTATCCCAAAGTTCTGCAACGTCATAGCGGTCTCAACGCAACTGACAGCGCGTCAATCGGGTGCCCAGTCTGTGAGTTTTTAGAATTTTAGTCCCGGGGGCCCAGTTGGATTTGTGCAAGATACAACCTGATCATTTCACAATTATACCTCAAGATCTAGTATGGTATACTCAATTTTACTGTCATGATCCAAGATTACTAGCGTCATTGACAGTTCCTCAAACAGATTTCTGGTGCCAATGATATGGCCTAAAGAATGTAAAGGGTCGTAGTGGGCCCAAATCTGGTCCGACCTGATCAGACAGACCCAGCCTGACCCATTCTCGGCCGACCCGGTCTAGGTCAACCCTGCCTGACCCGTTGTGTATGACCTGACCCATTAGGCAGGCAAGCCTATTAGGTTCAGCCCGGGCTACTAGGCCCATCCTAGTCGGCCGCGAGGGGTCGCGGAGGGCCGCAAGAGCGTGAACCGGTCGCGAGAGCATTGACCGCCCATGGTTCGGCACAATGGAGGTTCGGCCTAGAGGGTTCCACATGGGAAAACTGGCCCGAAGGGCACCATGAGGGCATGGAATGGCCTGGAGGGAACCACGAGGTGGTGGTTTGGGGTGGCTCGGCCAGGGGCCAGGGTGGTGCGGCTGGGGCCGGGAGGCTGGCTCAACCAGGGCGTCACGAGGCGTGCAGACGACAGAGCCACGGGCGCGCGGGGCATGCAGAGGCCGACAGTACAGTTGACCAGCAAGGGAATGGGGTACATAGGTCATGTGGAGGCCGGCTTTTCATGAGCATCATGTGGCCAGAGTGCGGCTCGGCTGTGGTGTGGCATGGCTTAGCCGGTTCGACCGGTGGGTGGCGCGGTCAGTGAGAATCATAGCTGTGGCAGCTTGGATGTTGGAGGGTGGCGTAGTTCGGTTCGGGGTGCCGAAGCGTCGTAGTGGTGGCTCAAGTTTCCTTCTTCACTTTCGTCGCCTCGTTTCCATATTGACGAAAATATCAAATGATATCGGTGAAGGGGCTATACAATGTTTGTTTGGTCTACACCCTTCCGTGTTTAGGGTGAAAATAATTGGCTCACATGAATGAAGAAAAGAACGAGAATTGAAGATATCTTAAATACATTAATTCCCATAATCTCACATTAACAAAAAAATTCACAACCTGCATGGAAAAACATTCACATTTCAACTTGATAATAATTTGGCCCACGTTATTTATTTTGAACGAAAAGTAACATGGGAATAATATCATACTTAAATAATATTAAACCACTACTTTGTTCTTTGTTCGCCGACAGAGTCACAGGGGAGAAGACAGATCATTGGGAAAAGAATGAGATCTTTCTCGATGGAGTTTTCCTCGATAGTCAGTTTCTAAGTCGGCTCGTTGTAGAAGAAGACATCCTACTTCGGAGGATGTCCCAAGGAATAAGGTCGAAGTTGAGTTCTTACTTCTTTGGGAGAGCATTCTTTGTCGGGAGAACACGTTCTTCGTTGGAGAGTGTAATCCTCCGAGTGTTGGGTGTTGTGTCACAATACTAGCACTTCATAACATGGTGAAGCCATCCAAAATCCTCCTCCCATGCTCCATATATATACGAGAGTGGGAGGTAGGAAACAATCGTTGGAATTTATGATGGTTCATTTATTAAGAACCTTCGAAAATTCCAATGGAATTGTTGCTTAATTTAAAAAGGGGCAAACCAATTAATTTACGCTGGCAGAATGATGTAGTGCTTTTGTACTATTAATGGTATATGTGTTTGAACAATTAAGGTGGAGGAGGTCAAGAGGCTCTCCCTCATTAATTGTGGGAGTTGAGGGTTTCCCCTAATTAAAGGGGGATTCAAGGGGGTTTAATCTTAGGTGGTCCCCACCACCAAAACCTCTCATGGGAGGTTATGGTTCGGGCGGTCCGCACCACCTTAACATCACATGGGAGTTTAAGGTATAATGGTCCCCACATCTCAACATCCACATGTAGGATAAAACTCTTATGGTCCCACATCCACAATAACTAGATGGGTGCTTCAAATAAAAATAAAATGTTTGCACAATTTTATATTTATTTTATTCCTTCATGAAAACCCAAAAACTAACATTGAACCTTGACCAAATTTCCTCGTGGTAAATGTTTTCATAAGCGAAAACGGGCGCTATGAGTTCAACAATGTCGTTTGATTTCAATTTTGAGCACCATATCAAAATTTAAAAAATGCCACTCATGTGTTTACTGAACGTACCCGAAAAAAAGTTCCAAAAAATATTATCAGTCACCCTTGACCCGCGCTGGTCAAGGTTAGGGTCTGCCAATGTAAAAAATTCCCCCACTAATCCAATGGTACTCTTGCATTTTCAATCTACTTTACCGTTATGAGGTAATGAATTTGAAAATAAAATAATTGTCACTTAATTATTTTATTTACAGCCAAAAACTGATTTTCTCTGGTGGCCCACGCCAGCCATATTTAGTATCTTCTTAATGAAATCACACCCTCATGAGTTCAGCAGTGGTCTTCGATTTTTATTCTGTGTTACCATTTGTCAGTTATAAGCATTTGAAAAATAATATAATTTATTTAATTATTTTATTTATGATTATGTCTTTTTTGGTTTCTCTCACAAGAAGCCTGCGCCAACTAATATTATTTCCTGCCTCAGGTTAACCCGCCATCATGAGCGCAATGGTGCCCTTAGATTTCTGATCCAAGTAACCGTTTAATAGTTATTGTGTTTTTTAGGAAAATAGCTTATGAACATTAACTAAAGCTTAACAAAACTTCAACAGATCATTCTGCACACTCCGGGCCTCGTAATCATGCAGTGTCAAATTTAGCGAACTTGTAAAATTACCATATATTTAAAATAAATTACATGGAAATTATGGGTGTTTACAATCTCCCCACCTTCAGGCTTTATGTCCCCATAAGCCATAACTCTTAACTAAAGGAACGAGTGGGGGTAATGAGCCCTCATCTAATCCTCCTGCTCCCATGTGCTCTTCTAGAGGTTCTGGTTCTACCAGTAAATGTGCACTAGAGTTATAGACCATCCACAAAAAACCTGCTCCAATCGATCCTAAATATCTAATGGAACCTCCATAAATGTTGCCTCATCGTTGACATCCATCGCGCCATGGTTGATGATGTGAGAAGGGTCGTGTACGTATCTCATCAGCTGAGATACGTGGATGATTTCATGAACCTGGTGCAACTGAGCAGGAATATCTATGTGTTAATCCACCTCGCCAACTCTAATTAGGACCTGAAAATGTCTGATAAATCTTATAGATATTTTTCTTCCTTGGCCAAATCTCTGTAAACCTCATTGAGGTGAGCCACGTAGAAAGACATGGTTGCCATATTCAAACTCCAAAGGTCTCCATATCCTATCATCATACAAAATTTTCCTGGTCTGTGCAGTCTTTATCTACTCTTGGATGATCTTCACCTTCTCTATGGTAGCTCATAGCATCATTGGTCCCACTAGTGTTGACTCTCCTGGGTCAGTCCAACACAAATGTGATCTGCATGGTCACCCATAAAATGGATCAAAAGGTTCCATCTCAATGGTGGGGTGATGTTTTTTGTTGTATGAAATCTCCACCAAAGTAATGTTATCCTCCCAGCTGCGACCAAGTCGAGGACAGAATCATGCATCATCTCCTTGAGGGTCTGAATGGTCTGCTCGGTCTGACCATCCATCCAAGTATGGAAGGTGGTTCTCAAATGAAGATGTGTCTCGTAGTCTCCTTTAACCTATTCCATAGATATGAAGTAAAACATTCATCACGATTGGAGACAATTGTCTATGGTATTCCATGTATCCACACAATCTCCTGCACATAGCGGCATCCCAAGCTCTCTACTGAACCTCATTCTTTGATTTGTAGGAAGTGGTCCGACATGGTGAGTTAGTTGGCGATCAACCAAATCGAGTCATGACCCCTAGATGTATATGGATGTCTTGTCATGATGTCCAAGGATATCCCATCACAATTTCACTCTGGGACATATAAAGGTTGAACCAAGACTGCTGGTAACTGATGCTCTGCCTTCACATGCTGACAATTGAAGAACCGAGAGAAAAACTCTTCAACTGCATTCTTCATTCCTGCCCACTAGTGTTGTCATCAGAGGTCCTGGTACATCTTCTCCACTCCTATATGTACTGCTAGAAAGGATGTGTGGAACTACCTCAATAATTCCTCTTGAAGTGACACAGGTACCACTGTACGTCCCTTGAAGAGAATGACATGCTCCCACAATCAAAAAATCCATCAGGTGCATATCCTAATGATATCTTAGCACGTCGTGTCTCGCAGTCATAATCTTCATGATGTACCTCCCTAAATTGATAAATGAGTGGGGAAGTGACTATAAGAGACTGAATAAAAGTTGTTCCTTCTTGATCCACAAATTATATCTACAAAGCAGATAGATTCTATGTCACCTCACTAAGAATATACAGGCCAGACCTCCTGCTCAGTGCATCTACTACCATGTTCCTCTTCCTAGGAGTATAGACTATCTCAGAGTCAACTTCTGCTTCCACGAGAGTGAGGTTGGCAAACTCACGAGTGATTGGCTGCACCCTCTTATGCATGAGACTATCTTGTGCTTCATGGTTTCCTTTTTCACTGACCAATGAAAACCCCATCCTGATGTTGTATATATAACGAAAATTCTTTGCAGAATATAATTAATCAAGAGTGTGATCTTTGGATGCCAAATCTAAACCCAAAATAATGTTGTAAGTCATCGACACTACCACCAAGAGGTTCCAACCAAAACTCTCACCTCAAGGTTCATATCACACCGTCAGTGAAATTGTGATTATAGAGTCTCCTATCAAAGGTATCTCCAGACATGAGGGTCAAGTCAATGGTTTAACAAAAATCTCTATGTTGTAGAAAAGATCCGTGGAATGAAGTAATGATTGGTACCAATGTCTATTGATTCGGAAGCTAGTAGTAGAAATTGATCATACCTCGAATCATTCAAAGATCCCTTGGGTTGCATTCCATGACTGGATGCAACAAATCTTTTCCCCTATCCTTCAGATCCTTGAGTCTAGAGGGGTCCACAAAGGGGTGGTTGTAACAAGTGAAAAAGTACACAACCACATACTTCTCTCATATTTCTGCTTCCACATCTTCTTCCCTATGGATTCATTTATCCCTAACACATCTTCTTCTGAAACATTTTACATGCCCAAATATATGAGACCAGTTCATGTTTCCTTCTTTCCCACTACAAATATCCAATGGATTCATCTGCATAGGAAATGAATATTCAACCAAAAAAGATCTCTCTAGCACCCTACCATAAGTAGGAATGCATAAAGGAATAATACTAGCTCGAATGTCCCTAAAGACACCTCGCTCAGAGTTGTGATCTCTGAAGCACATATCATACCATATTCATTGAGTACCTGGAATGATCGGTATTCCTCGATGGATACTCAGCTACCGACATTTCATTCGGCCAAAGCAATAGAAGCTCTAGAAAACTCTCAGCTACCCCCTCAAGCCAGTCCTTAGCCGCCTGTGAGTAGGCACACCTCAGAACCTAAGGGGTAACCGATGATGAATCATGCATATGTCACTAAGCCAATAAGTATCCTTTACTGATACCACCGGTTGTAACAACTAAACATCATGTAGTGATATAGCTGAAACACTACCTAAAGGTACTATCTTGGTTAATGGTCCACTTACTGAATCCTCATCACAATGCGCAGAATCTTCATGGTCTCTCACTAAAAAATTATTGTAGCTATGATCCCCAACTTCATTACTGGTGTCCCAACAAGGTGGAAAACTCTAACAACCACCTCCAGCCAGCCCTCAGCTATGTGGGAATCTATCTCACCTTGAATCCTCTGAGTCCTATGCTACTGGAACCTGTGAAATGTGCTCAATTGGTGTGCACCATCCGCCAGTGCCACTGGTGGTATCTACTGCCCAATGGGTTTTTGTACTGATGGTACACCACCCGGAGGAGCCAACATCGTAATAGGGACCCAAACTAGAGCCTCGTCGCTCGATGGGATTTCAGTTCATACAACTCTCAGAACTTTAGCTGGTCGTCTGTGGGGACGCATCCTGAAAGAAACAGATGTGACACTGTTAAATGATTATACATGGTGAGCAGACCTTGTTGAGTTGACATATATAAAACATTTGAAAACACCCTTGTAATCAGTGTTTTCATGCAATGAGTCAGAAATCAAAATTCAGGGTCCTGGTGTATAGATACGTCAGTCGCCACACCAACACTGGACTCTCTGAACTGAGTACCAGAATCACTACTCTTAACAATATTGAATAATAGAAAAATAACGATTAGAGTCTTATGTTCTGTGGTTGAATCGACTCCTCTGATAACAATTATCAGGACCCGTCTCCTAGGGCTCGTTCTGTGACAACCCATGTCCGCCTTCCATAGGCCAGGGGTTGGTGAATAGCACCAAATGCATAATTCCCTTAAACTCGGAAGGCATTGCCTTTACAAACTCTAAAAACACACATCAGATATGATCATGATTAAAAAATATCACCATCAAGTGAGTACAGTAAGTAAAAAGGGGCAAAAATACAAGCCCAACTAGAGAGTAGAACAAACTGAATGTACAAGTACAACTGAGGAAAATAGGTAAAACAACCACTAGGTCATCGACTAAGGTTCCTACATGAATAGTATGTATAGATCGCCTCCTCAGCACTCCACGTCCATCCATATACTCCATGTACCGATACGCCATAAAGTCCACCTCTAGGTATCGTCCAGTCCTGGTACTCTCAACCTCGGTCAGCGATGTCCGTCGTCTGCATCCCACATAATGAGGTGCAGACATAGCCCGTGCAGGGGTGAGTATAACGATACTAAGTAGAGTCCCAGATACTCTCAAGGTCTCATAAAATCCAACAAGGATGAACCAAAAATTATGAATTCAAAATATTACCCCACATAGGTATATGCCCATATGTTTACCAATGTTATCAGGTAATCCGTCTTAATCATGAGGAAAAAAAAAGTTACTGACTCACCTCAAACCAAGACTTATTCTAGGGGTAAAACATTTTGAACTCTTGGAAGTTAGATAACTCCTCCTCTATCAAGTACAGTGGGAATTCCACCATAACCAAGCACTTCCCACTATCCTTGGACTACTTAGGTACTTATCCTGTTGAGTACTGTGGGTCATCTATGTCACATAGAGTCACTCCCCACCATGGGTCTGTTGCCACAACAAGTAGCTCCGCCTAATAGCATGTATAGGTACTCCTCATGTCTAGTATAGTGGGTCTGCCACCATATCCAGGAACTCCTCTGTCATGGGTCTGCCGCCACAACCATGCACTCCCCACTAAGCTTGTTGAGTCAGTTAGAGTCAATCAGACAGCCAACGTCAAGTCTCGTCTAGTTTCTAGGTTCCGCACAATTTATCTCTTTCCTTGGGAAGATCCTCTCCACAAGCTTCTATCTGATGCTCCAACTACCAAAAAGTTCCATGATGAAGTATCCCAAAGGACTGCGACATCATCGAGGTCTCAACGCAATTGAAAGCACGTCAATTGGACTCCTGGTCTGTGAGTTATTAGCCTTTTTGTACGGGGGGACCGGTTGGATTCATGGACGATCCAACCTGACTGTATCTCAAGTATTCCCCAAACTCCAGTGGCGTATACTCAAAAGGACCTTCATCCCTCAATATTACCATATTAGTTGATTGTTCTTCAAATGGACAACTGATGCCATTAATATGGACAATAGAAAGTAAAGGTTCATAGTGGTCTCTAATCCAGGCCAACCCAGTTTTACCAACCCGGCCCGACCCAGTCAGACTGACCCGACCCGACCGTGTTTGGGCCGACCTGGCCTAACCTGATGGGTTTGACCCGACATGTTTGGAGTTCCAGACCATTTGGTTTAACCCGGCCCATTAGGACCAGCCCAGCCGGTGGTGAGGGGTCATGGAGGGCCGCGAGAGCGCTGACCGATCTTGAGGGTGCAGACTGGTCGTAGGTCGGCGCAAGGACAGTTCGACCAGGAGGGTGCCGCGAGGATGCAGTTGGGCCCGGTGGGCTCCATGAGGGGCAGGCTCAGGACGGCTCTGCCCAGGGAGGGGTGGCGTGGGCGGGGCCAGGAGGCGGGCTCTATCTGGGCACCACGAGGTATGTGGACGGTGGAGCCATGGGGCGTGTGGGGAACGCAGAGGCCTGTGGTCCAGTCCTGCCAATAGGGGAGCACGGTGCGCAGAGTCCGACTCAGTCTAGGGGTCATGAAACTAGAGCAAGACGCGGTAGGGGTGTGTCACGACTCAGCTGGTGTAGTCGATGGTCAGCATGGCTCGAGTGCACGGAAGCCGGAGGGCACCGCGGTTCGGCTCGGGGTGCCGGAGCATCGTGGGGGTGGGTAGGTTGCCTTCGTCACCTTTGCCACCTCATCGCCATGCCGAAGAACATCATAATAAAGATCAGAAGAGGGGTCAGACCATTTTGGTTTGTTCTGCACCCTTTTTTGTTTAGAATGATATCAATTGGCTGACAAGAAGGAATCAAAGAACGAGCAGGGAAGATATCATAAAAACATTAATTCCCAATAATCCCTCATTTACAAAAAATTTCGCAACATTCAAGGAAAAACATCCATGGGTAAACTTGATAATAATTTGGCCCATGTTGTTTTTTTATGAAACGTGACAAGGGAATAATATCATACATAATTAGAATTAAACCACAACATTGTTTGTTGTTCGCCGACGGAGTCGTGTGGAAGAAGATGGATTGTTAGGAAAAGACAGACGTTGGTGTCATTGGTTTTTTCCTCATTCGTATGTTTCTAAACTGGCTCACCGTAGTCGAATATGTTCTACGTCGGAGGATGTTCCAAGGAATAAGGATAAAGATGTGGTCGTTCTTCATCGGAATATCGTTCTTTGTCAGGAGAACACGTTCTTCGTTAGAGAGCATAATCCTCCATGTGTTGGTCGTCGTGACAATTTACCAGCGCGTCATCTCTTGGTGAAGCCATCTTAAATCCACCTCCCATTCTCCATATATATATGAGAGGATGGAGGTATGAATATATCATTGGAATTTATGATGTTTCATTTATTAGGAACCTTCCTAAATTCCAACGACGCTGTTACTAAATTTAAAAATTGGCAAGCCAATTAATTTACTCTAGCGTAATGATGCGGTTAGTTAGAAAGATTAATGGTATGTTAATTGGCATAATTTAGGTGGAGGTGGTAATGAGTCTCTCCCACATTAATTATGGGAGTTGTGGGTTTCTTCCAATTAATGGGCGGTTTCATGAGGTTTAATCCCAGGTGGTCCCCACCACCATGAAATATCATGAGAGGTTATGGTTCGGGTGGTCCCCACCACCTTAACCTCACATGAGATGTTATGCTATAGTTGTCCCCAATTATTAACATCCACATATAGGATAAAATTCATGTGGTCCCACCCCCACAATATTTACATGGGTGCATCATATAAAAATAAAAGTTTTTCACAATTTTATTTTTATTTTATTCCTTCCTGAATAGCCCAAAAACTAACATTCACCCATATCCCACTATCGTCGAGGTGAAAGTTTCCTTAAGAAGAATATGGCGTTGTGAGTTCAACGGTGCCCTTAGATTTCAATTCTGAGCACAAATTCAAATGTAATAAAATTTCACTCGCGTGTTTGCTAAACGTACCCAAAAAAAGTTCGGAAAATTATTATCAGTCACCCTCAACCCACACCGGTCAAGGTTAGGCTATGCCTATGTGAAACAAACCCCAAAAAACCAAACAGTACACTCAAAATTTCAATCTGAGTTTCCGTTAAGAATATATAAATTTTAAAATAAAATAATTTTCAATTAATTATTTTATATTGTTCCAAAAACTAATTTTCTCTAGTGGCCCATGGCGGCCAAAGTTAACATCTACTTAACGTAATAATACCTTTACAAGTTCAGAGATGGTCTCAGATTGTCAATCTGAGTTACTGTTTTGACTTATAGTCATTTTACAAACAAAATAATTTATCTAATTATTTTATTTATGATTATGCCATTTTTGGGTTCTCTCACAAGAGGCTCGTGACGACTAATCTTTAGTCGCGCCAAGTGTAAACCTACCATCCTGAGCACAACAATGCCCTTTGATTTTTTATCTGAGTAACCATTTATGAGTTAGTACTCTTTTTCAAGAAATGATCTTTCGCACATTAACATAAGCTAAACAAAAATTTGACGGGTCATTCTGGGCACTCCGAGCCTCAGAATCACGCGCTGTCAGATTTTGAGAGCTCGTAAAATTTTTATATATTTAAAACAAATTACATTGAAATTGAGGGTATTTTAATATATATATATATAAGCTAAATCCATATATTACTTATATAGTTATCATTTAAATATGTGTGTTATCATTGGATGTATCCAAAATATATACAAGTTGTAAATCAATACATATTTAAAGATGGAACACTTGAAATAAGGCATAAATTAAATTCAATTGATTAAAATAATCACATAACCCATATTTATATATTTTGATATAATCATATCCATACCTAATATATTTAAAAAATAAGTGTTTAGATTAATATACAAAATAATATACCATCAATTGAAAAAAATACCCTCTTACAATATCATGCTTTCCAAAAGTCCATTATAAATAAAATTGTGGGACTCACAACATCAATAATCAAATGAAAATATTATTCATTTCATTTGAATACCATATATGAAATCACATGAATAAATAAACTCTCTTTCATCATATTATATAGAATAAAATAAATTTAACATCTAATTTATATTATAATAAAAAACATATTATTATCCACATGATTTACGGCACACAAAATCTTTTCAAATAATTCATTAATCTAGGACAATTTTATTTATAATTACATAATATATGATATCAATAATTCTTTATTAAAATTATGTTTATACAATATTTAAAATTATTTAATAACAAAATTTATGAAAAAATATAAATATTTTATAAACATACACATAAAAATAATGCAGAATCCCCTACTGTGATCCTCTAATTTTTTATCTGAAAAAAAAAAGATTTTCTGACTTTGTAAATCTATATATATGATATATAAATCAGATAATGAATCAAAAATGAAATCAAAATATAAATCCATAAATTTAATTTTTTTTAAAATAACTATTTTTATAATTCATCATAATTTATAATTCTATAAGATTTAATGGAGATGGATTAAAGTACAATTGATGTAAATATTTTAATATAAAATAAATAATTATATGATCTTCAAACATTCCATATTTTTTAATATTATTAAGAATGAATAATGGGGTTTTCAATGAAGTATAAAATAAAATAGCTTGTTTTATGGCCATTTATGGGAGTTAATTTTATTCGAAGATAATGATCAAATTGAAAAAAAATTCATTACATTAATGGTTATTATTCAAAAACTAAATGATCATTCAAACTAACATCACTCAAAAAAATAACAATCTAGTGAAAATCATTTCTTCTATAATAACCCTACAAATAATAAATTATTCACTATATGAAATACAGTAAAAGAATGGAAAAAATACATTATTTATGTAACTTCACATTATTTCATATTTTCCTAAGAAAACATGTAGCAATGTTTACCACTATATTAGATTAAATAACAGATCTTTTCATTCATATAATTCCCATGGTCCATCAAAAAAAATTAAAAATATATCCATCATATAGAAATGTAATATAATTATTAATAATTATATGAATACAATGTTGTTTTTTAATATAATTATGAAATAACATATTTACTATAACTACAAAAAAGGTAATATAAATTTATATAATATCATTAGGTTAAAAAAATTAATTGAATGATCAAATTACTACATTATTTTAATTTTTTGTTATTATTTATATATAAAAATAATAATCAGAATATATTTATATCATTTAATTAAGTTAATTTAACTTTTATTTGAAATTATAAAACATATTTTTTCTAAATAAATTTATAATAATGGTGAATTATAGAATATTATATCATGTATATTTAAATTTCATAAAGATAATAACATTATCAATGTAAGAAGAATTTGATTATATTTGGTAATCAACAAAGAGGTGTAAATTGAATGATATGAAGTAATTAATATATTGATTAACTGATTTTGTTTAGTTATGATAAACAAAACATCTGAAATGCGCATAAAATAGAAGGATCCCTAATTTACTAAATCAATATAAAAATATTACACAAAAAATGATAGTATAATATAGAATGATGAAGAACTATACTACTTTATGTTATAACATTCATTGGATATGGAAGATATTTTAATGTGTATCATATAGGAGATAGAAAAATGATTATGTTTATGAAATTTCTTTGAATGATTGAATAAATAATAATCAATTATTCTCAATATAGAAGAAAATTCATTTTCTAAATTTTTTTATGTTTCGTATGTTGAATATATAATTGAGATACAGAATATCGGTTTTTAATTATGAATTATAATTTTATAAGATTTTATTTTAAAATGTAATGGTGCTACGAATTCTTCAACATATTAAATTAAGGGTTCATATATCATTATGCTTTGTAACATTTGGAGACATGGTTTATGGGCCCTATACATCAATATTAATGGTTTGGGAATACCCATCGATTTTCATAATCAATGAAAAAAATAAATGTGGTAATAGAGTCTTGAAACGATCCTATTTAATCATTGTAGTTTTGGAAAATTGTGAAAATAAAATATATATATATATATATGCAGATTTTTTGGAATAAATAGATTAAAATATGATAAAAATTTATGTCTCTGAAATAAATATATCTTTAATGAATTAGGTGCGTTTATTTAATTAAATAATTTTATGAATTTATTAAATATTTTGGAGAATGAATATTTATTCATAGATATATGAATTTAAATTGAAACATGAATTATGTTTTTGTGTTCATTATACATTTATTTTTTTAATAGATTTATTTTAATAAAACATTTGTGATGAATTCTTCATAAGTATGTTACTATAGAGTAACTAATTTGTTGTAACCCATCATCATGATTAGGAAATAAAAAAATTATAGTAAATTCTATAATTAACATTATTGACATTAGTTATTAAATTACATACTGTATTTATACTCCTTAGAATTCCTATATTTTTTTAGGGTCAATCATGTAAAATATAAATTCTTTTTCACTCATATTTCATTATGTATTTACTATTGTTATATGAATTTTACTGAAAAAATAATCAATATTTTTATGAACAGAATAAGGTATATGATTATGGAATTCGATGAAATAATTTTTTGTCTTAGATTTACCGCATGAATATGTTGATGTATAATTCATGGAACATTGATCCCAAAAATAGAAAATTTTTCCTTTGTATATGAGCATATTTCTATGAAATTCCTCCACATGGAGGTGGTTTTTTATCTAAAATTTATATGAAAATATTAATTGAATTTTTAAGATCATAATAAGTTATCAATATATCAATGAATAATTAAAATATATAGCAAAACTATATTTAAATAAGTGTGGATATCAAATTAATGATAATAAGGGGGAAATTAAATGAATTTTTTCTTAATAGTAGTATTTCTCTATCGAAATGTAATCGTAATTATAATAATTTTCTATGGATTTTACCATTATATATGTGTTTCATCTATATATTTGTTCCTGGTTTTATGACTTTGGATTTTTATATCCTAACATTTATATAGTACCCTAAAATTCTATCCCTTCATAAATTTGTAATATTATTAAATTCATATTTTAGGAATCTATATTCGTCCTAGATTTCTAAATGAAAGTAATGTTCCACATTAAACACTATCTATAAATAATTAAATAACTTTAAAATTTATTCCTAAGATAAATATTTGAATATCTAAATATTAAAATATATTTAATGTTAATATTACTTATTTGATATTAATTTATTGATTATTTATATGTCTTTTATAGTTATAGTCATCATTTTTGAATTATTATGTTTTTCCTCAAATAAATGAAGACGTTGTTGTAAAAAAGCACAATTAAGGATGCTTCATCCCCATAAATATAATTTTTTATTACATAAAATAATTTTACTCTTAAGAATAATTTTGTTTCAGTAATATTGTCTTGGAATGTGTTTTGATATAAATTTTTATAAAAAAACAAGATTTACAAATTTATATTTTGATGAAATAATATTTAAATTTTTTTATTATGTAATTACTTTATATATAACATTAAGTATTTATTTTTAATCAATTTTTTGTGATATATATATTAAAAATGATACACTATGAAATTTATAATATATTTAATTTTTGTAAAAAATGGAATAAAGGCTATTATTCTTATGTGATATATGATAATATGATGTAAAATTATATATTTTTTAAGAACATAATTATCCAATCTATTTATTGATTTTATTTTTTGAAATAATTTTATTCAATGAGTATATTTTTCATAAATGACAATATTTATTTTTGATTTTCTTCTTTTATTTTTCATTAGTATTTTTAAACTAATAATTTTTTTTGGTATGAAATTAATTATTTTATGTGTATATATGTTTTTATATAATATTATATTTTATGCATTATAAATAGAGATATATTTTCTTTTGGATTTTAAAATGTTACAATATTTTTATTTTATAATTTATATAAAAACACATATGCGAGTATTGTTGAATAATGAGGTTTTATTAATTAATAATCATCACAATTTATTATAATAAACTAATAAATAAATATTATTTAAAATGTGTCTTATTTTTAAATGTTTTTTTGTGGTAAAAAAATACGTTTTATACATTTAGAATAATTTATTATTATTATTTTTTGTCTTATAACTTCATTTTTATATATATTTCTATTCCATTGTTATTAATTTATACACATTTTATCTATAATCTATATTTAAAATTATTAAAAAATATATATATAAGATCAATTATTCTTAAATTTAAAATTTAAAAATCATATTTTTTAAAAAACTATTATTTTTTGTTAATTTTAATATCATATTTGAAAATGTAATTTTTTCTAATTTTATTTTAATAATATTCTGATGTTGGTGAGTAGAGTCAGAAAACTGAGAGTTAATTTGGATTCATATTAGTATATTCAATTCAATACTATTTTCCCAAATAGTAATAATTTAGCTTTTATAAAAAATATGTTCTCAACTAACCATACAATTCATAATGATTAAATTACCATCATTTATGTATCTTTCATGTATTTTTTTATATTTTATTCCAAATTTCATTTATTTTTTAACAAAATAGACGATTCTATATTTTTTAATTAAATTAATAAATTAGTTTACCCATCCTACCCTAGTTCCATCATTAGTTCTGTTCATTAATAATATATTTTTATAAATAATACGTTTCAATTTATTTGAAAATTCATTTAAAAACAATTAATATTAATTTTGTAAAAATTTAATTTTTAAAATATTTATTTAGATATAATTACCATTACATAAGATTCCATTTCATTTATTTAATTGGTTTACCATTCATGTAATATAATCATTTTGATGAAGTATTCATTAGTAGAAACTCTATAGTGTTATCCACATGAATCCTAGATCCTCACTGATGGATATTTGATTGCATGTGTGGATGATCTTGTCTTGAATCACCCCTAAAAGAATCCCCTTCTAGGATTTTAGTAGATAGGTTAGTGAAACCCTGATATCCACTACAAATAAGACCACATTTGTAGACTATAACCAATTGTATAAAACAAGCATTCAATGTAATTACCATCACAAATTCCTTAAATATATATTAAAACAAAAAACATGCACACTAATATAAAAATAACCCAAAAAATAATGAAATTTCATAACAATATATATATCCCAGTGATAAAATAAATTCCAATGAAGCAAAACCCCATCCAATAACATGTTTCATGTTAGTATTGTTCATCGAGATCACCAATGCACCCATGGAAGAATTTAATATATATTTATATATGGTAGATCATTCCATGAAAAAAATTATAATCTTACACAGTTCCTCACAAAAAAATGTTTAAAATGATTAATAATTATTTAATAAATAAACCACATAACTAAAAAGAAGATACCAAGATGAACCACCTCACATCCTCAATAATTAATCCTCACCAAATATCATATGCAAGTATAATATCATATTACCAAATAAATGTATAAAAAATGACCCATGAAAGATATTACTTATGGTTTATTCACTTTTACACCCCACCCAAAACTATTATGTCACTCCCATAAATCTATACCAGCATGATAATGTCCACATACCAAGTCACCACTGATGTTGGTGGGACCACATGAGTACATTTACCTATTTCCCATAGTTTCTAGAAACACATTCTAGGATTTCTAAGATTAATCATGATATATATATTGAATGTTGGGTCAGAATCTTACCATTACAAACCGATTTTATAAAAATGATATATCATGGGCCATACTGTAGGTATTGGTTAAATATCTATTGATATAGATAACAATAATGAGTAAGGAATAAATAGATGATATAAAAATATCAATTCCTACTAGAAATAGGTATAAATTCCATATTATATTTCCATTCATAGGGACCTTGAAAAAAATACTCAATCCTTATCTAATCGATATAGACCACGACATATCCCTATTATAGTAGACAGATATTCCAATGGGAAACTCCATTGGACTAAAAATATCAATAATGTCAAAATAAAATTTCTATTTTAAAATTACATCGAATGAAAAAATTATGACTTCTACAATTTTATTTTTCATTCCTATTGAAAAAATAAATTGATATTTTATTTATTCCACATCATTTTGTATGATTGAATAATTATAAGTTTTAATTATTTATTTATTCAGAAAATTTTAAATTTTATTTATAATTATTATAATATTTTCCAAGAGATGTCATATTATTATCTAGTTTAGAATTCAGAAGCCTATGGTTCTAGGGGTCATACTTAAATAAATATTTAGAATTGTAGTTATTAAGGATCATAAATTCATCTATAACAAGAATCCACTCAGTCCAGGTAAATATGTGTTCACAAAAATTATCTCTAGCCATGGTATTATTGACTCATGGCTATTGAGGTTCAATGCAATGGTATATAGTCATGGGAAAAAAATTCTTGGCTATAGGGGTTCTAAAAATGGTCAATAGACACATGTATAGAATAACATGCCAATAGGTTCTGCATTCCACGTTACTCATGTAATTTGATTTTCACACCAAAACCAATAGCCACAAAGTTGATAAATGTGGATATATGTGAAATATATCCACATTTATCTCATGTATTTAACTACAAATGGCCTCCTGCCCGGAGAATTCCACATGTATCAATATCCCTATTATATATAATTTTGACAACATTTGAAACCTCCCATATTGTGAAACATCCCATGTTATCATCACTTGATAAGCACAATTCCATACACACAGATATATATATATATATCCATAAAAATCTCTATATCATTGTGGGATCTCATGGAAATAATGAAAAAGACCATGTTCTATCATCCTACCATCAATTGTCCCCTCTAAGAACAATAATCACCTTTTCTGCACATCTACACGATAGATTAGGGAATATAAAGTGGTCATCAAAATGAATCACCTATGAGTAGAGTGTTTGGAGAAAAGACTAATAACCCAAAACCATTATTAAAGGGTGATTTTTATAATTCAATTAGGTTGACAATAGAAATACAAAAATAAAAGTTTTTTAAGCACACACATACCCATCTTATAGAACCCACCCAAAAATATCTATCATATCCCATAAGTATCGCATAACCATTTTTAAGGACCACATAATATTTTCTACACCAATACCACATCATATAATGAACCACCCAATATATAAAAAATAACATTCCAAAAAATTCCATTTCTAATCATCAAACATACTGTTTCAAAATTTATGACATCACCATCATACTTATTTTCTTTAAGTAGTTCATTACATTTATAATTACTAACAATTATTATCCATTACCCACATTATTTCAAGGCACTTATGATTTTGTTTTATATATTTACATTTCATTGTATACCCATAATATTTTTAATTTAATCCCCATATCTATTTCAATGTTTTGTAACTCCCCCAACACTAAAATCCTAGAGTCATTGCATTATCTTATTGCATTATCATGATAAAAATGAATCCAATCATGAAGGACTAATCAATTTAGTAGTTGTACTAATCTTTATTTCGGTCATGATACTCATAATACATTAGAAAATAGAATTTAAAAGAATGATTCATAGATAAATGAAAAACTATCTGGGTGAGTACGAATGCTCATGAATGAAATGTAATGTAGATAAAATAATTAATTAGTCAAAATAAAACAAAATGCTATGGTAATAAACTAAAACAGAATTCCATTCAATAACTCGATAATGAAATCTCAATATAGAAATGTTAGAAACTGAAACACGTGACATTTAATCAATGAATTGAAAATGGAATGTATCTATAGATATGTCGATGGAAAATTTCATGGATGAATAATAAGTAAAATTAAATGACGGAAATTATTTTTAAATGGATGTTATGTCTAAGGAACATTAAATCCAATACATTCATGACCTTTCAAAAGATGATGTAATACCAAGGATATAAACCAGTTTAATTTGGAAAACTAATTTGTATCACAAATACATGTCTATGCATCAAGTATTGATTTAATATTGTAGTCACTCCCATAATTGTATATCTGAATAATTACTCATAAGGAATAGTAAAAATAAATAATATGCCTTCTAGAATAACAATATTGATGGATGAATATATAATTACAAATATTTCTCTAAAATAATAAAATAACTATAAAAATATACACTATATGTGAAATTTAAAATGGTTTAGGAAATAATATTATCAATTATATGAGAATCAGGATATTCAAATATATTTCCAATAATAAATTATTAAAATAATGTATTTGTTTCAATATAAGGTTAATAGTCACAACATTTAGTTATATTGAAAAATATACCATTAAGAAAAATGTTTAAGAGAATATTCTTTAATAATTCCCAAATTACCCATAAAACATAGAAAATATTTGATTCACAATCTAAAATAATTTATGAAATTAAATGAAACAATGAATATATTTCGAATAAGCTGATTCATGACATAAAATTAAAAATATAGTAAATACCCTAAATAAATGTGAATTTGTTCATATTAACAAATATGTCTCAATGAAATGATAATTGAGATAGAATTTCCATTCTACATCAGTTGATTTTGAATCATGGGATCTATGAAATATTAAAAATATATTGAAATTTTTAATATTTTGAAATAAATGGAAATTATGATATAATATATCAAAATGGTTGTTAGATATATGACAAAAATATGTAATTGTTTTATATGACATTTATCTAAAAGGTGAAAAATGTGAGATGAAAATCACTTACCTTGTATTTCATTTAATGTGAACATCCATTAGTGTAATTTATAATGAATATATTTTAATATTATAATTTATTTATAAACATATTTCATGTTTCTCATTAATTTTATATCAATTTTTATTATTTTATATACCACTACTTCAAAAATTTTGTTTATGCCATGTGTTTTGACTAAACTCGGTTTATGTGTAATAAACATCATTGGTATGTAAACTATAGTCAATTTAGTCATTATATATCTTCTATAGATTAATAATTAAAAAAATAGTCATATTTATATATTAATTATGTTATTAAATCAATAATTAACTGTGGTCATGAATAACTAATCAATGTTACCATCGTGGACACAGTTGGTTGTTTTTACGCATGCGTAACATTCCGATTTTTCAATGACCGTTATGGGTAGAAGTTAAGTAAAACAATTTCATTAAATAATGATAATTATATCATAAATACCATTTTATTTAATCATATATACATATATATAATTCATGGGATGTAAACAGAATCACATTTTTTTGAGGAGGCGGTATTCCCCACATCCACAAAAGATGTTATCACTTGTTAGGTGTATGAAAGGGAAATAATGAAGAATATATTTATATATATATATAGTATAATTATAGATAGGTATTTATGTAATAATTATTATATATTTGTTTTTTTATGTCTCGTGTATTTAATTGAAACCATCCTTTATGTGTTCCATGTATAGTGTGAATGAATAACAATTCTTTCTGGGGTGACAGTCCACACTTTCACAAATGATGTTATATTATTATAGTAAAATTTAAGGTATTAATTATCATTGTAATAAAAGGAATAAGGAAGTATAAATAGTTTATAAATATCATAAATATTATAAATAAACATATTTAACATCATAATTTCCACCATGATAGGTTGTATTGGAGAAATGAACAATAATCTTTTCGTGAGGCAGCAGTTCATCATACACATAAATAATATGTATGATAAAAATTAGATGAAGGTGTGTGTATGTGTATGTATAACCCATTTCATTAAACAACCACATATATTTAGTATTATTTTTGGTTATATAATATTTTGATAATGAAATTTTTGATGCTAGAGAATGGATATGTACTATAGTGCTTGTGAGAAAGCATTACCTATAAGTCGCATAACTTCTTTTGATTTGTACCAAAAGGGTTACTTGGAAGTATTATTTCTAAAAATCAATACAAAATATTTAGTGCATTGATTTTTTGAATCTATATGTTCATATCTCGGAACAAACTTTGTATTTTTATATGTTTTATGAATCAGGGGAGTTGGTGGCGTTTTATAAGTGTTAAAAATAAGTCACTTGGTATTTTGAAACGATGTTATGTGTACCCTAGTTCTTACCTTAAAAATGTCTTTAAAAACAATACAATCTCAAAACCGGAATGTTCCATGACGATAAAATCCCATAATATGGGTTTTGGATAAGTCTCTAGGTCATTTGAGCCCTTGTGTTAAATGTTTATTCCTTTATTATTATTAATTTTACCTTAATAAATGTAAATCATTTAAACTACATTCCCTAATATATTTGGTCAAAAAATAATTCGGTATTATTATACATTATAAAATTTTTTTATTCCAAATATGGAATCTATTTTGAAAACTTTCAATCACATAAGTGAAATAAAAAAATTTAAATTCAATCCCATTGAAGGGATAACAATCCAGTTTGTAATGATTAAAATGTCCAAAACTTTTTATGTTTGTACAGTTCATTTCGATGTGAAATTGATTATAATGAAATAAATTATATTAAATAATAAAAAAATATTATCTAGATAAACATTATTCAAATTAAAATTTTAAATAAACCTTATAACAAAATTACATGGATTTGTATTTTTGAACAGAAATTCATTATTTTTAACTGTTGATTAAAAAAGTGATATTGTTCAGAAGAATATAAAAAACACTCTAATATATTTTTTTGTTTATAACTAAATTAAAAGGATCATTGTGACATATTAAATCAATTAAGAATCCAAATTACTATTTACAATTACTTCCCAATTAAGAGGTTATAAAATTTCCCTTATAAAAATATTAGGTTTTTATGTATAATATTTGGTTGGTTTATATATTATACTATTCAATTATACAAGCGGAACATCATATATATTATATTGAATATATTATATATATATATTTTTATATTTATATATATTAAATTAATATCACTCAATAATTTATTTTAGTTATATCTATTTGGGTAAAATATCTTTGTGAAAATAATAATATTTGTTTATATTCAATCAGATTATATAATCTATAATAATTAATTTGTAACAAATGAATTCATTTTAAAATTGTGTAAACCATATATTTCCATAAATTAAATACATATTTACATAAAATATAATTCTATATCTTGGTTATATCTTAATATATTTAATAATATATAATTATTTATTATAACTCAATATTGCATGTAATGTAACATTTCGATGAAAATTGCTCTTATGTGTAATGTTTTTATTTGAAGAAAGCAACTCATTCATGTAACACAACATAACTCAGTGTTTATTTCCTTAAATATATTGATTATTTAAAATCTATTTAGATTATTAAATTTATCTCTATGTATCATGGTATTATATTCCCTCGAGAGCCTAGTGTCTCGTGTCATTAATGTTATCGAATATAAGGTTTATAAATTATAATTTTTTGGTGGTACACTCCCTCAAACATAAATAAATTGTATCCATGAAATATTAAATTATTATAAAAATATAAAAAATATAAATTATTTTTTTGAATGACCCCCATAATAAAAAGTTAAAATTTTATGTAAACTTACAAACATAGAAAGTAATGCACAGTGGTAATATAACTACAATCCCTCTTAAGAAAAAATATTATAGAAATGAAAAAAATGGATAAATAATAAATATATAACAATCATGTTCTGATGGAGGGTGATAGAGGACATGGTTAGGTGTGATTTTACTATCATAAATCCATAAATCTGTGATGATCTCAGGGCCATTTGATTCATCAAAAATGAATATACATGGAATGAACTTTTTGATTCAAGATCATTTTTCTTGGAGTTGAGATATTATATCACACTCAAATAATGTAATTAAATATATTTTTGTATAATCATAATATTATTCATTTAATATTCATTGAACTATTTCAAAATCATCTCTTAGAGCTATATTCAATGTATGGCAATGAAATACATCACCCTCCAAAAAAATCATCCAATGATTATCATATTACATTTTATAACTGGTTATATTTTCCCATATATTATGATCCAACACTTTTAAAATATGTTTATTGAATTTAAATTATGAACATATCAATATGATTTAATCCATATGAAGAAGCTCTAAATTTTTATGCTCTAAACATGTGAAAAACATCTTCATTGACCCCCTTGAAATATAATAAAAACTAGAATCACTATAATTTCATACACAAAACATGAATTCTTAATTCTTAATTATGTAAGAAAAAAGTAATCTAATACATTCATCTAATCCAAATGTGTTGTAAAATCCATAAATGATATCATATACAAATTTTCAACCAATCATTAATCATCTCAAACGTAGTCATACCTTTTCCAAATAAATATTTTCTTCATCACTTTCTAGACATATGGAATATAATAAGTGTTTTATTCCCCGTAATAATCTTTCTTCTAAACTTTTTATCGGTTGAATTAATATATATTATTTGTAACATTAAACATATTGTCTCAAATATTTAATGAAAAACTATTATATTTCAATTGGTACATATATCATAAATCATATGATGAGAATTCCAAAAAAAATTAAAAAAAATATTTAGAAGATCCAAAATTAAATGAAAATTAATCATTCTTATTTAGTTGTGTCAATAACATATGCTTGACCTCGATTCCTTAGCATCATTAGAGTTATATTTACTAACTTTTTGGGATGTTTTTATGTGTGGTGTTTCATATCCTTGAAGTTGATGCATTGTACATTGGAAACATTCATCTTTACATTGAAATCATGTACTAGGATTCCAATCTCTCCACACGTATAAAAAACTCTCATTCCCTTTAGAAATCATGGGAGTGGTTCATTCTTCAATTATAACATACTATAAAATACTTTATTCACTTCATCTTCGTCAACTCATTATCTTTTACATGGAACTCAAATGAAATCTTCTTTTCTTGTTTTCTTTCATATACATATGATTTGTAGAATTCATTAACCATATCATTATCACATGATACTATGTCTTCATACGATGATAATGTTTTGGAGAATATTTTCCATTGAAATATTTATTTTGATCATGAAATTCATGATCCTTATTACTCTTTTGATCTTGTTCATCATGAGATTCACATTCCATGTACTTGGAACCATTTATAAACAATGGAATATATTGGATTATGTCAGAACATAATATATATTTCCATATATTCTATAGTACATTAATTTATGCATCATGAATCCTAAAATCAAAAATATTAGTTACATCAGGGAATTAATTATTTCTAAATCCTTTATAATAGTATGTAATGAAAATTTGAACAATACTTAGTGAATCCCAAGAGAATGTGTATAACTATTTTCACTGTCTGTCCCATTATTGTACACTAGGTAACTACGAGTTAGGCCTAGAATCCCTCATTAAATTTGAAACTCCTAGGATGAATTGGTCCACAATCATTTCCATATGTAGTATCCTGACAAGGTTGTATTATTAGGAATACAAACATAATACTACCTTACCAAAATTATTGTTTATATTTTTATAATTATCCCTAATTTATATATCTGGGTTATTCTCCATAATCTACATTTTATAAATCTTGTTTGCATGGTTACTGCTAAACATCCTATATACCAATTATAATGCCCCAAACCCAAAAGTAAATAGCCTATTCATTATCTTATTAAATTTTCATGATTAAAAGTAATCATATCTCGAAGGACTAATTAGTTTAGCATTCATATAAGTCTATATTACACACATGATGCCACGACCCATCCCCCGGGCCCATGTCGTGACTACCCCAATCCCGCTCTCCATAGGCCAGGGTTTGGAGACTAGCACCAAAGGCTTAATTCCCTAACACTGGGATGGAATTGTCTGTATATCCTATAACACACACACAAGCAAGCACACAGCTGGACAAAACACCATGTAAACTGTATAAAAAAAGAGTGCTAAATTTAAAACGGGCCAGAATACAAGCCAAACTGGAAAGTACAATTACAACTGAAATTCAATACAACTGAAGAAAAATAAAAGACCTTTGTGGGATTGTCATCCGAGGTTCCTACCAGATGGTTAGGTAATGATCGTCTCCTCAACACTCCATGTCCTTCTATCTCCTCGATGAACCATCAAGCTGTATGGTCCACCTTCGGGTAGCATCCAGTCCTCGTACTCTTTACCTCAGTCACCGTTGTCCATCGTCTGCAAGAAACACAACCAGGTGCGGGCATAGCCCATGCTGGGGTGAGTATAACAATACTTAGTAGGGACCCTAAGACCCATAAGGTATCTAAATAATTTTACAAGGATAACCCATAAGGTATGAAATAAACAGATAACCCCACATAGTTATATGCACATACATATACCTATGTGAACATGTAATTCATCTCAAACATGAGGAAGACACAAAAGATATGAACTCAGTTAAACCAGGATTTATTCTACGCATAAAAAAATTCAAACCCTCAGATTCTGGAGAACTCCTGCTCAATCGAGTATAGTGGGCCTACCTTCATAACCAGGCACTTCCCACTAACCATGGACTACTGAGGTACTCCTCCTGTCGAGTATTGTGGGTATGCTACGTCACCCAGAGGTGCTCCCCCTCATAGCCTGCAATGGAATCCTCCTGCCATGTATTGAGGGTATTCTACCACAACCAAGCACTCCTCCACTATGGGTCTGCTTCCACATCCAGGAACTCCCCAGTGGCCTAGTCGAGTCACTCCGAGTCAATCAGTCAGCAGTCGTCAAGTCTCAGCCAGCTACTAGGTTCCCGCTAAATTATTTGCTCATCTCCAGAAGATCTGTTCCACAAGACACATTTCGATTATCCAAATTCCACGAAGTCCCATGAAGTATTATCCCAAAGGTTGGCCACGTCATAAGGGTCTCAACGCACATAACGACACGTCATTCAGATGCACGGTCTTTGAGTTATTAAAAGAAATGTCCCGGGGACCCGGTTGCATTCATGCACAATCCAATCTGACTGAATTTCAACTATACCCCAAAATACAATAAGGTATACTCAATGTGATCACAATTATCCATGATTACCAGCACTATTGACTGTTCATTGAACAATCATCTGGTGCCAAAGATATTGCCAAAATAATGTAAAGGGAGGTAGTGGGACTGATTCCGGTCTGACCCGGTTCTGGTCATCCTCGCCTAACGCGTTGGATATGGGCTGGCTCATAGGGTGGGCCACCCCATTGGGATCAGACCGAACAAGTAGGCCATGAAGGAGCTGAGAGCCACATGGGTGCGGCGTGATCAGGGAGGGCGGCGCGGCCAGGGATTGGGGTCGGTCAGGTCAGCGGTCAGAATGCTGTGAGGGTGGAGCGGGTCACCGAGGCCTCATGGGGCATGACCGTTTCCTTTTTCAACTTCATCGCCATGGTTTTCGTTTTGAAGAACACCAAAAAGAAGATTGGTGGGGGGGTCAGGCCATTTTGGTTAGGCCCGCACCCTTTGTATTTAAAGTGGTAGAATTTGGACCATTAAGATCATAAGCAAGGAATGATCATGAAATATATATTAAAAACATCAATTCCAATAATCCATCGTTAACAAAATATTCCCATCCTACAATGAAAAATATACGTGGATCAACATCATATAATTTGGCCCACATTCTTTGATTTAGAATTAAAGAATCATGGGAATAATATCATACTTAAATAAAATACCTAACCTATTAGAAGTTAGTTGACATTGGTGCATGAAGGTGGACATCGATTCGTTGTAGATTAACACATCCTACGTCAAAGGAATCCATGGGAAATGAAGTATTATTTGAGGTCGTACTTCATATTCTAAGGTGTTCTTCGTTTGCATTCTTCGTTAGTGGAGCATTCATCGTTGGGATCCTTCTCCCAATAACTCTCCCAAGATCTCTACTGATCATTTTCCAACCTTTTTCCTACAAATGAGTAGATAGCCCTTCCAAATAATAGATTATCTATTATTTAGATTGGTGGGATTGAAAGTCAAATTTTAACATTTAATTAAATTAGATGGCTCAATAAATTAAAGGGGGAGGGTTGACACCATTAAAAGAGGGGGGGGGGGGTGGCCCCATTATGTTATGGGATCTCAAGAAACTCTCCCTCATTTTTTGAGGTAGTTGAGAGGTTTTCCTCAATTAAATGTGGGGTTTAGTCCTAGGTGGTCACCACACCATAACCTCTCATGGGATTTTAGGTTTGTGTGGGACGCACCACCATAACCATTAATCGGAGGTTAAGGTGTGGTGGTCCCCACCTCCAAATTCTACATGGGTGGTTATAAAAGATAAAATAAAATAAAACATTAGTTTATTTTATTTTATTATTTCTATGAAATATCCAAAAACTAAATATCACCCTCGACCAACTGATGTCGAGATGAAAGTCTTCTTAAGCGAATACCGATGCTGCGAGTTCAACAGTGCCCAAAAATTTCTATTTCAAGCCCTGGTTCAAAATTTAGAATAACATGCTCGTACCTTTACATAATGTACCTGATCAATACTTCAAAAATTGATTTTAGGCACACTGAGGCTCAGAATCACATGCCGTCAATTTTTTGTGTACTCGGAAAATTACCATGTATTTTAAAAAATACATATAAATTTTGGGTTATTAATTCTCCCCACCCTTGGACTTTACGTCCCTATAATCCAAACCTCATAACTATGATAACGCGTGGGGGTACTGACCAGACATATGAGCCTCCCACTCCAATGTGCTCTCCAAGAGGTTCTCGTGCTAATAGTGAATGTGCATCAGAGGTATCGACCTTCCACAATGGACCCACTACTATCGATCCTTAATCTCTATTGAAACTTATATAAAAGCCCCCCTTCTTGAACATCTAGCTCTCTATGATCTATGATGTGATAAGCATCATGCACATATCTCCTCAGCTAGGATAAATGGAAGACGTCATGCCCCCGGTGTAATTGAGGTGGATGAGCTAAGCGGTATGCCACATCACCAACTTTGCTGAGGACCTGAAAAGGTCTGATAAACCTCACAGATAACTTTTCGCCTCATCCAAATCATTGTAGACCTCATCGAGGTGAGACCTGTGGAAAGATGTGTTTTCCATCCTCTATCTCCAGAGGTCATCGTCTCCTATCGTTATACGAATTATGCTTGCTCTGTGTAGTCTTCATCCACTCCTGGATGATTTGAACCTTCTCTGTTGTAGCTCGTAGCATCTCTGGTCCCACTAGTGTTGACTCCATAGAGTCAATCCAACACAAATGTGATCTACAAGGTTTCCCGTATAACTCCTCAAAAGGTGTAATCCCAATGGTGTAGTGATAACTATTGTTGTATGAAAACACCACCGAAGGTATGTGATCCTCCCAGCTGTGACTGATGTCACGGAAACAATCACACATCATGTCCTAGAGGGTCTGAATGGTCCGTGTAGTCTGACCATCCATCAAAGGATGGAAGGTGGTGCTCAAAGGATTTTGTGTCCCGAAAGCCTCATGCAACCCCTTCCATATCTGAGAAGTAAAACTTGTGTCACTATTGGAGACAATCTTCGAGAGTACTCCACATAGCTGTACAATATTTTACACATAGAGGCATCCATGATCTATACTGAGCCATGCTCTCTGATCGATAGGAAGTGGGCCGACTTGGTGAGTAAGTCGATGATCACCCAAATCGAGCCATGTCCCCAAGATGTATGTTGTAGTCCTGGTACAAATTCCATGGATATTCCATCCCTCTTTCACTCTAAGACCTCTGAAGTCTAAAACAAGCATGCTGGTACCTGATGCTTTGCCTTCACTTCCTTACAAGTGAGGCATCGAGAGACAAACACAACACCTGCATTCTTCATTCCCGTCCACCAGTGCTATCGTCAGAGATCCGAGAAAATCTTCACCACTCTTGGATGTACCACAAGAGGGGATGAGTGTAACTCCATTAACACTTCCTCCTGAAGTGACATTGGTACCATGGTACATCCTCTGAAGTGGATGAATTTCTCCCCACCTTTGAAAAATCCACCAGGTTCTTGTCCTATGGATATCTGAGCACGGCGTGTCTCACAGTTAGCATCCCCATGCCGTGCCTCCCTGACTTATTGAAGAAGTGGGGGAGTGACTGTAACAGACAGAAGGAATAATGATCCATCTCTATCTGAAAAATATATCTATAAAATAGCTAGCTACTCTATCACTCACCTAGCAGTTGTATACTAGATCTCCTGCTTAGTGCATCTGTAACAACTTTTTCCATCCCATGATTATAAACTATATCTAAGTCATAGTCCCGGAGAACTAAATCCAAATTCATTGTCTCAGATTCAGGTCCTTCTGAGAGATGATATACCTGAGACACTTTTTATAAGAGTACACGGTAAATTGATCGCCCATCAGATAGTGTCCCCACATCATCGAGGCAAAGACCACTACTGCTAACACTAGGTCATGGGTATTATTGTTATGTACATGTTTTCTCAACTATCAAGATCCACAAGTGATCATTGCTCTCTCCTACATCGGGACACATATGAGTTTGTTCCTTGATGCGTCATAGTAAACTACGTACCATATGCCTTCCACTAGAATCCTCAATATAAAGGCACTAGTCAGCCTCTCCCTCAACTTCTGAAAGTTCATTTGGCATCTCTATGACCACACAAAGGGTATCCCCTTCTTCCTCGAGGCTGATAGTGGTGTTGTAACTATGGAAAAGATTGGAACAAACATCCAATAATAACCTGCAAAACCCAGGAAACTTTGTACCTACGTCACACTTCTTAGCGGATCCCAAGAAATTACCACATCAATCTTTGTGGGATCTTCTAAACTCCAACCATTGAGATGGAATATCCTAGAAAGTGAACCTCTCGAATCCAGAACTAGATCTTTGAGAGATTACCTTAAAGCATGTTCTGACAGAGTGTGTCTAGTACTACCTTAAAATAGTAGGAATTATCCTCCTCAGTAGTCGAGTGAATAATAATGTCATCAATGAAGACTATGACAAAGAGATCGAGGTGTGGAGGAATGATCATGTTCATGATTTTCATGAACATTGCTGGAGCATTGGTTACGCCAAATAGAATAACCAAGAACTCGTAGTGGTAGTACCAACATCTAAATTCCATCTTCAGCACAACCTCATCTCAAACTATAATCGAGTGATAGCCTGATCTGAGGTCTATTTTGAGAACCATCGGGTTAACTTCAATTGATCAAAGAGTTAGTTAATCCTCAAGAGTGGGTACTTGTTCTTCACGATGACTTGAATCAGGATTTGATACTCAACACAAAGCCTCATGCTCCCATCCAACTTCTTGGCGAACAAAATTGGGGATTCCCAGGGAGAGACACTGGGTCGGATGAATCTATTCCATTTCAAGTCCGCAAGCAGTACCTATAGCCCGTGAAGCACTTCAGGAGACCTCTGAAATACTTTAGTAGATATTGGTGTTGTCTTAGGGTACACGTCAATGTAAAAATCATCCTATATGTGAGGAGGTTGACCTGAGACATCATCAGGGAAAACATTTTTATACTAATCCACCACAACTAGATAGATTGGACTCTCTACATCAACTACTATGAGGTAAGGAAAGCCAACTAATGAGTGATCGGCTGCACCCTCCTCTGGGTAAGTCTGACTTCTGCTGAAAAGGCTCCCTTCTTGCCAGTGTAGGTAAACCTCATCCCAACTGTGTGGACACCCTACACATTGCACCTAAACAGTCGATCTGAGCATGGACAATAGTTAATCATTACATGCCCAAGATGAAATCTTAAGGACTTGATGCCGCTACTAGAAGATCCCACCAGAATCTCTAACCTCCTAGAGTAATCTCACACTACCGACGATAGTGCATAATCGTTGAATTTTCTCCTTTAAGAGACTCTTACTATATGGATCGAGCCAACGAATCTATCAAAATATTCGAGTTCTGAATGTGGGAAGTGTAATTAAATGTGTGACTGGGACGTATTTCTATTTGTACTTAAGCTATGGTGAAATAGACTTAGACCTTACCTCGTATCAATTCTGGGGCACCGTGATCATAGGCCTTAGTTGCATGTAGCTGAGCTCACCTCTAACCACCAGCTCCATGAAGTCGGGGTGGACCTCCTGGTGGTGGTAGTGGTTACATCTCGAACCATCTCCCACCACAAGTTGCAAGACCCGCTCCTCTTCCACTTCTGCCTACTCCCAACGGACCACCTCGATCGAATCTATGTCTCTACCTGGGAGGTCCTTTGACTTTTTTTTGATCAACTAAATGGCGGGTCAGATAGTCATGAGCCATGTGACCCTGCCCACCGCATGAGTAACACTACCCACTCCTAGAATGTTTGTATCCACTTCGGGTGCCCCACACATCTGGTCCTGAGTCATGTGGATGTCCACCTATAGGTTTGGACCTCTTGGACCTCTATAACAATTTTCTACTGTTAGTTGTAGAAGTCTCTTCTACATGTCTAATAGTGGTGGATCTCGCTGTTGGTGACTTCTCAGCAAGGAAACTCTCCACCAAGATGGATCTCTATAACACCCACACCTACATCAGGATGTTGAGTGAGATCATTGATTCACTGATCTCCCACTTGAGTCCCTGCTCGAAGGAGTGAGCCATGCAGAATGGGTCTTGCACTATATCGGTGGAGTAGAGTGAGAGGTCTAAGAACCTCACTGAGTACTAAGCTAAATTCATGATGCCCTGCTGAAGATGAAGTAGCTCATGTATGTGAACTGCGCGAAGAGTCGCTGGGACCAACTCTGAGCAAAATAGGCTCTCGAAGTTTATACAGTGAAGCATCATCTCGTTGTGGACATGGAGAATCAAGCTCCTCCAGCTGCCACATCACCAACTTTGCTGAGGACCTGAAAAGGTCTGAAAATATTATTCATTTCATTTGAATACCATATATGAAATCACATGAATAAATAAACTCTCTTTCATCATATTATATAAAATAAAATAAATTTAACATCTAATTTATATTATAATAAAAAACATATTATTATACACATGATTTACGGCACACAAAATCTTTTCAAATAATTCATTAATCTAGGACAATTTTATTTATAATTACATAATATATGATATCAATAATTCTTTATTAAAATTATTTTTATACAATATTTAAAATTATTTAATAACAAAATTTATGAAAAAATATAAATATTTTATAAACATACACATAAAAATAATGCAGAATCCCCTACTGTGATCCTCTAATTTTTTATCTGAAAAAAAAAGATTTTCTGACTTTGTAAATCTATATATATGATATATAAATCAGATAATGAATCAAAAATGAAATCAAAATATAAATCCATAAATTTAATTTTTTTTAAAATAACTATTTTTATAATTCATCATAATTTATAATTCTATAAGATTTAATAGAGATGGATTAAAGTACAATTGATGTAAATATTTTAATATAAAATAAATAATTATATGATCTTCAAACATTCCATATTTTTTAATATTATTAAGAATGAATAATGGGGTTTTCAATGAAGTATAAAATAAAATAGCTTGTTTTATGGCCATTTATGGGAGTTAATTTTATTCGAAGATAATGATCAAATTGACAAAAATTTCATTACATTAATGGTTATTATTCAAAAACTAAATGATCATTCAAACTAACATCACTCAAAAAAATAACAATCTAGTGAAAATCATTTCTTCTATAATAACCCTACAAATAATAAATTATTCACTATATGAAATACAGTAAAAGAATGGAAAAAATACATTATTTATGTAACTTCACATTATTTCATATTTTCCTAAGAAAACATGTAGCAATGTTTACCACTATATTAGATTAAATAACAGATCTTTTCATTCATATAATTCCCATGGTCCATCAAAAAAAATTAAAAATATATCCATCATATAGAAATGTAATATAATTATAAATAATTATATGAATACAATGTTGTTTTTTAATATAATTATGAAATAACATATTTACTATAACTACAAAAAAGGTAATATAAATTTATATAATATCATTAGGTTAAAAAAATTAATTGAATGATCAAATTACTACATTATTTTAATTTTTTGTTATTATTTATATATAAAAATAATAATCAGAATATATTTATATCATTTAATTAAGTTAATTTAACTTTTATTTGAAATTATAAAACATATTTTTTCTAAATAAATTTATAATAATGGTGAATTATAGAATATTATATCATGTATATTTAAATTTCATAAAGATAATAACATTATCAATGTATGAAGAATTTGATTATATTTGGTAATCAACAAAGAGGTGTAAATTGAATGATATGAAGTAATTAATATATTGATTAACTGATTTTGTTTAGTTATGATAAACAAAACATCTGAAATGCGCATAAAATAGAAGGATCCCTAATTTACTAAATCAATATAAAAATATTACACAAAAAATGATAGTATAATATAGAATGTTGAAGAACTATACTACTTTATGTTATAACATTCATTGGATATGGAAGATATTTTAATGTGTATCATATAGGAGATAGAAAAATGATTATGTTTATGAAATTTCTTTGAATGATTGAATAAATAATAATCAATTATTCTCAATATAGAAGAAAATTCATTTTCTAAATTTTTTTATGTTTCGTATGTTGAATATATAATTGAGATACAGAATATCGGTTTTTAATTATGAATTATAATTTTATAAGATTTTATTTTAAAATGTAATGGTGCTACGAATTCTTCAACATATTAAATTAAGGGTTCATATATCATTATGCTTTGTAACATTTGGAGACATGGTTTATGGGCCCTATACATCAATATTAATGGTTTGGGAATACCCATCGATTTTCATAATCAATGAAAAAAATAAATGTGGTAATAGAGTCTTGAAACGATCCTATTTAATCATTGTAGTTTTGGAAAATTGTGAAAATAAAATATATATATATATATATATGCAGATTTTTTGGAATAAATAGATTAAAATATGATAAAAATTTATGTCTCTGAAATAAATATATCTTTAATGAATTAGGTGCGTTTATTTAATTAAATAATTTTATGAATTTATTAAATATTTTGGAGAATGAATATTTATTCATAGATATATGAATTTAAATTGAAACATGAATTATGTTTTTGTGTTCATTATACATTTATTTTTTTAATAGATTTATTTTAATAAAACATTTGTGATGAATTCTTCATAAGTATGTTACTATAGAGTAACTAATTTGTTGTAACCCATCATCATGATTAGGAAATAAAAAAATTATAGTAAATTCTATAATTAACATTATTGACATTAGTTATTAAATTACATACTGTATTTATACTCCTTAGAATTCCTATATTTTTTTAGGGTCAATCATGTAAAATATAAATTCTTTTTCACTCATATTTCATTATGTATTTACTATTGTTATATGAATTTTACTGAAAAAATAATCAATATTTTTATGAACAGAATAAGGTATATGATTATGGAATTCAATGAAATAATTTTTTGTCTTAGATTTACCGCATGAATATGTTGATGTATAATTCATGGAACATTGATCCCAAAAATAGAAAATTTTTCCTTTCTATATGAGCATATTTCTATGAAATTCCTCCACATGGAGGTGGTTTTTTATCTAAAATTTATATGAAAATATTAATTGAATTTTTAAGATCATAATAAGTTATCAATATATCAATGAATAATTAAAATATATAGCAAAACTATATTTAAATAAGTGTGGATATCAAATTAATGATAATAAGGGGGAAATTAAATGAATTTTTTCTTAATAGTAGTATTTCTCTATCGAAATGTAATCGTAATTATAATAATTTTCTATGGATTTTACCATTATATATCTGTTTCATCTATATATTTGTTCCTGGTTTTATGACTTTGGATTTTTATATCCTAACATTTATATAGTACCCTAAAATTCTATCCCTTCATAAATTTGTAATATTATTAAATTCATATTTTAGGAATCTATATTCGTCCTAGATTTCTAAATGAAAGTAATGTTCCACATTAAACACTATCTATAAATAATTAAATAACTTTAAAATTTATTCCTAAGATAAATATTTGAATATCTAAATATTAAAATATATTTAATGTTAATATTACTTATTTGATATTAATTTATTGATTATTTATATGTCTTTTATAGTTATAGTCATCATTTTTGAATTATTATGTTTTTCCTCAAATAAATGAAGACGTTGTTGTAAAAATGCACAATTAAGGATGCTTCATCCCCATAAATATAATTTTTTATTACATAAAATAATTTTACTCTTAAGAATAATTTTGTTTCAGTAATATTGTCTTAGAATGTGTTTTGATATAAATTTTTATAAAAAAACAAGATTTACAAATTTATATTTTGATGAAATAATATTTAAATTTTGTTATTATGTAATTACTTTATATATAACATTAAGTATTTATTTTTAATCAATTTTTTGTGATATATATATTAAAAATGATACACTATGAAATTTATAATATATTTAATTTTTGGAAAAAATGGAATAAAGGCTATTATTCTTATGTGATATATGATAATATGATGTAAAATTATATATTTTTTAAGAACATAATTATCCAATCTATTTATTGATTTTATTTTTTGAAATAATTTTATTCAATGAGTATATTTTTCATAAATGACAATATTTATTTTTGATTTTCTTCTTTTATTTTTCATTAGTATTTTTAAACTAATAATTTTTTTTGGTATGAAATTAATTATTTTATGTGTATATATGTTTTTATATAATATTATATTTTATGCATTATAAATAGAGATATATTTTCTTTTGGATTTTAAAATGTTACAATATTTTTATTTTATAATTTATATAAAAACACATATGCGAGTATTGTTGAATAATGAGGTTTTATTAATTAATAATCATCGCAATTTATTATAATAAACTAATAAATAAATATTATTTAAAATGTGTCTTATTTTTAAATGTTTTTTTGTGGTAAAAAAATACGTTTTATACATTTATAATAATTTATTATTATTATTTTTTGTCTTATAACTTCATTTTTATATATATTTCTATTCCATTGTTATTAATTTATACACATTTTATCTATAATCTATATTTAAAATTATTAAAAAATATATATATAAGATCAATTATTCTTAAATTTAAAATTTAAAAATCATATTTTTAAAAAAACTATTATTTTTTGTTAATTTTAATATCATATTTGAAAATGTAATTTTTTCTAATTTTATTTTAATAATATTCTGATGTTGGTGAGTAGAGTCAGAAAACTGAGAGTTAATATGGATTCATATTAGTATATTCAATTCAATACTATTTTCCCAAATAGTAATAATTGAGCTTTTATAAAAAATATGTTCTCAACTAACCATACAATTCATAATGATTAAATTACCATCATTTATGTCTCTTTCATGTATTTTTTTATATTTTATTCCAAATTTCATTTATTTTTTAACAAAATAGACGATTCTATATTTTTTAATTAAATTAATAAATTAGTTTACCCATCCTACCCTAGTTCCATCATTAGTTCTGTTCATTAATAATATATTTTTATAAATAATACGTTTCAATTTATTTGAAAATTCATTTAAAAACAATTAATATTAATTTTGTAAAAATTTAATTTTTAAAATATTTATTTAGATATAATTACCATTACATAAGATTCCATTTTATTTATTTAATTGGTTTACCATTCATGTAATATAATTATTTTGATGAAGTATTCATTAGTAGAAACTCTATAGTGTTATCCACATGAATCCTAGATCCTCACTGATGGATATTTGATTGCATGTGTGGATGATCTTGTCTTGAATCACCCCTAAAAGAATCCCCTTCTAGGATTTTAGTAGATAGGTTAGTGAAACCCTGATATCCACTACAAATAAGACCACATTTGTAGACTATAACCAATTGTATAAAACAAGCATTCAATGTAATTACCATCACAAATTCCTTAAATATATATTAAAACAAAAAACATGCACACTAATATAAAAATAACCCAAAAAATAATGAAATTTCATAACAATATATATATCCCAGTGATAAAATAAATTCCAATGAAGCAAAACCCCATCCAATAACATGTTTCATGTTAGTATTGTTCATCGAGATCACCAATGCACCCATGGAAGAATTTAATATATATTTATATATGGTAGATCATTCCATGAAAAAAATTATAATCTTACACAGTTCCTCACAAAAAAATGTTTAAAATGATTAATAATTATTTAATAAATAAACCACATAACTAAAAAGAAGATACCAAGATGAACCACCTCACATCCTCAATAATTAATCCTCACCAAATATCATATGCAAGTATAATATCATATTACCAAATAAATGTATAAAAAATGACCCATGAAAGATATTACTTATGGTTTATTCACTTTTACACCCCACCCAAAACTATTATGTCACTCCCATAAATCTATACCAGCATGATAATGTCCACATACCAAGTCACCACTGATGTTGGTGGGACCACATGAGTACATTTACCTATTTCCCATAGTTTCTAGAAACACATTCTAGGATTTCTAAGATTAATCATGATATATATATTGAATGTTGGGTCAGAATCTTACCATTACAAACCGATTTTATAAAAATGATATATCATGGGCCATACAGTAGGTATTGGTTAAATATCTATTGATATAGATAACAATAATGAGTAAGGAATAAATAGATGATATAAAAATATCAATTCCTACTAGAAATAGGTATAAATTCCATATTATATTTCCATTCATAGGGACCTTGAAAAAAATACTCAAGCCTTATCTAATCGATATAGACCACGACATATCCCTATTATAGTAGACAGATATTCCAATGGGAAACTCCATTGGACTAAAAATATCAATAATGTCAAAATAAAATTTCTATTTTAAAATTACATCGAATGAAAAAATTATGACTTCTACAATTTTATTTTTCATTCCTATTGAAAAAATAAATTGATATTTTATTTATTCCACATCATTTTGTATGATTGAATAATTATAAGTTTTAATTATTTATTTATTCAGAAAATTTTAAATTTTATTTTTAATTATTATAATATTTTCCAAGAGATGTCATATTATTATCTAGTTTAGAATCCAGAAGCCTATGGTCATAGGGGTCATACTTAAATAAATATTTAGAATTGTAGTTATTAAGGATCATAAATTCATCTATAACAAGAATCCACTCAGTCCAGGTAAATATGTGTTCACAAAAATTATCTCTAGCCATGGTATTATTGACTCATGGCTATTGAGGTTCAATGCAATGGTATATAGTCATGGGAAAAAAATTCTTGGCTATAGGGGTTCTAAAAATGGTCAATAGACACATGTATAGAATAACATGCCAATAGGTTCTGCATTCCACGTTACTCATGTAATTTGATTTTCACACCAAAACCAATAGCCACAAAGTTGATAAATGTGGATATATGTGAAATATATCCACATTTATCTCATGTATTTAACTACAAATGGCCTCCTGCCCGGAGAATTCCACATGTATCAATATCCCTATTATATATAATTTTGACAACATTTGAAACCTCCCATATTGTGAAACATCCCATGTTATCATCACTTGATAAGCACAATTCCATACACACAGATATATATATATGTATATATCCATAAAAATCTCTATATCATTGTGGGATCTCATGGAAATAATGAAAAAGACCATGTTCTATCATCCTACCATCAATTGTCCCCTCTAAGAACAATAATCACCTTTTCTGCACATCTACACGATAGATTAGGGAATATAAAGTGGTCATCAAAATGAATCACCTATGAGTAGAGTGTTTGGAGAAAAGACTAATAACCCAAAACCATTATTAAAGGGTGATTTTTATAATTCAATTAGGTTGACAATAGAAATACAAAAATAAAAGTTTTTTAAGCACACACATACCCATCTTATAGAACCCACCCAAAAATATCTATCATATCCCATAAGTATCGCATAACCATTTTTAAGGACCACATAATATTTTCTACACCAATACCACATCATATAATGAACCACCCAATATATAAAAAATAACATTCCAAAAAATTCCATTTCTAATCATGAAACATACTGTTTCAAAATTTATGACATCACCATCATACTTATTTTCTTTAAGTAGTTCATTACATTTATAATTACTAACAATTATTATCCATTACCCACATTATTTCAAGGCACTTATGATTTTGTTTTATATATTTACATTTCATTGTATACCCATAATATTTTTAATTTAATCCCCATATCCATTTCAATGTTTTGTAACTCCCCCAACACTAAAATCCTAGAGTCATTGCATTATCTTATTGCATTATCATGATAAAAATGAATCCAATCATGAAGGACTAATCAATTTAGTAGTTGTACTAATCTTTATTTCGGTCATGATACTCATAATACATTAGAAAATAGAATTTAAAAGAATGATTCATAGATAAATGAAAAACTATCTGGGTGAGTACGAATGCTCATGAATGAAATGTAATGTAGATAAAATAATTAATTAGTCAAAATAAAACAAAATGCTATGGTAATAAACTAAAAAAGAATTCCATTCAATAACTCGATAATGAAATCTCAATATAGAAATGTTAGAAACTGAAACACGTGACATTTAATCAATGAATTGAAAATGGAATGTATCTATAGATATGTCGATTGAAAATTTCATGGATGAATAATAAGTAAAATTAAATGACGGAAATTATTTTTAAATGGATGTTATGTCTAAGGAACATTAAATCCAATACATTCATGACCTTTCAAAAGATGATGTAATACCAAGGATATAAACCAGTTTAATTTGGAAAACTAATTTGTATCACAAATACATGTCTATGCATCAAGTATTGATTTAATATTGTAGTCACTCCCATAATTGTATATCTGAATAATTACTCATAAGGAATAGTAAAAATAAATAATATGCCTTCTAGAATAACAATATTGATGGATGAATATATAATTACAAATATTTCTCTAAAATAATAAAATAACTATAAAAATATACACTATATGTGAAATTTAAAATGGTTTAGGAAATAATATTATCAATTATATGAGAATCAGGATATTCAAATATATTTCCAATAATAAATTATTAAAATAATGTATTTGTTTCAATATAAGGTTAATAGTCACAACATTTAGTTATATTGAAAAATATACCATTAAGAAAAATGTTTAAGAGAATATTCTTTAATAATTCCCAAATTACCCATAAAACATAGAAAATATTTGATTCACAATCTAAAATAATTTATGAAATTAAATGAAACAATGAATATATTTCGAATAAGCTGATTCATGACATAAAATTAAAAATATAGTAAATACCCTAAATAAATGTGAATTTGTTCATATTAACAAATACGTCTCAATGAAATGATAATTGAGATAGAATTTCCATTCTACATCAGTTGATTTTGAATCATGGGATCTATGAAATATTAAAAATATATTGAAATTTTTAATATTTTGAAATAAATGGAAATTATGATATAATATATCAAAATGGTTGTTAGATATATGACAAAAATATGTAATTGTTTTATATGACATTTATCTAAAAGGTGAAAAATGTGAGATGAAAATCACTTACCTTGTATTTCATTTAATGTGAACATCCATTAGTGTAATTTATAATGAATATATTTTAATATCCTAATTTATTTATAAACATATTTCATGTTTCTCATTAATTTTATATCAATTTTTATTATTTTATATACCACTACTTCAAAAATTTTGTTTATGCCATGTGTTTTGACTAAACTCGGTTTAGGTGTAATAAACATCATTGGTATGTAAACTATAGTCAATTTAGTCATTATATATCTTCTATAGATTAATAATTAAAAAAATAGTCATATTTATACATTAATTATGTTATTAAATCAATAATTAACTGTGGTCATGAATAACTAATCAATGTTACCATCGTGGACACAGTTGGTTGTTTTTACGCATGCGTAACATTCCGATTTTTCAATGACCGTTATGGGTAGAAGTTAAGTAAAACAATTTCATTAAATAATGATAATTATATCATAAATACCATTTTATTTAATCATATATACATATATATAATTCATGGGATGTAAACAGAATCACATTTTTTTGAGGAGGCGGTATTCCCCACATCCACAAAAGATGTTATCACTTGTTAGGTGTATGAAAGGGAAATAATGAAGAATATATTTATATATATATATAGTATAATTATAGATAGGTATTTATGTAATAATTATTATATATTTGTTTTTTATGTCTCGTGTATTTAATTGAAACCATCCTTTATGTGTTCCATGTATAGTGTGAATGAATAACAATTCTTTCTGGGGTGACAGTCCACACTTTCACAAATGATGTTATATTATTATAGTAAAATTTAAGGTATTAATTATCATTGTAATAAAAGGAATAAGGAAGTATAAATAGTTTATAAATATCATAAATATTATAAATAAACATATTTAACATCATAATTTCCACCATGATAGGTTGTATTGGAGAAATGAACAATAATCTTTTCGTGAGGCAGTAGTTCATCATACACATAAATAATATGTATGATAAAAATTAGATGAAGGTGTGTGTATGTGTATGTATAACCCATTTCATTAAACAACCTCATATATTTAGTATTACTTTTGGTTATATAATATTTTGATAATGAAATTTTTGATGCTAGAGAATGGATATGAACTATAGTGCTTGTGAGAAAGCATTACCTATAAGTCGCATAACTTCTTTTGATTTGTACCAAAAGGGTTACATGGAAGTATTATTTCTAAAAATTAATACAAAATATTTAGTGCATTGATTTTTTGAATCTATATGTTCATATCTCAGAACAAACTTTGTATTTTTATATGTTTTATGAATCAGGGGAGTTGGTGGCGTTTTATAAGTGTTAAAAATAAGTCACTTGGTATTTTGAAACGATGTTATGTGTACCCTAGTTCTTACCTTAAAAATGTCTTTAAAAACAATACAATCTCAAAACCGGAATGTTCCATGATGATAAAATCCCATAATATGGGTTTTGGATAAGTCTCTAGGTCATTTGAGCCCTTGTGTTAAATGTTTATTCCTTTATTATTATTAATTTTACCTTAATAAATGTAAATCATTTAAACTACATTCCCTAATATATTTGGTCAAAAAATAATTCGGTATTATTATACATTATAAAATTTTTTTATTCGAAATATGGAATCTATTTTGAAAACTTTCAATCACATAAGTGAAATAAAAAAATTTAAATTCAATCCCATTGAAGGGATAACAATCCAGTTTGTAATGATTAAAATGTCCAAAACTTTTTATGTTTGTACAGTTCATTTCGATGTGAAATTGATTATAATGAAATAAATTATATTAAATAATAATAAAATATTATCTAGATAAACATTATTCAAATTAAAATTTTAAATAAACCTTAAAACAAAATTACATGGATTTGTATTTTTGAACAGAAATTCATTATTTTTAACTGTTGATTAAAAAAGTGATATTGTTCAGAAGAATATAAAAAACACTCTAATATATTTTTTTGTTTATAACTAAATTAAAAGGATCATTGTGACATATTAAATCAATTAAGAATCCAAATTACTATTTACAATTACTTCCCAATTAAGAGGCTATAAAATTTCCCTTATAAAAATATTAGGTTTTTATGTATAATATTTGGTTGGTTTATATATTATACTATTCAATTATACAAGCGGAACATCATATATATTATATTGAATATATTATATATATATATTTTTATATTTATATATATTAAATTAATATCACTCAATAATTTATTTTAGTTATATCTATTTGGGTAAAATATCTTTGTGAAAATAATAATATTTTTTTATATTCAATCAGATTATATAATCTATAATAATTAATTTGTAACAAATGAAATCATTTTAAAATTGTGTAAACCATATATTTCCATAAATTAAATACATATTTACATAAAATATAATTCTATATCTTGGTTATATCTTAATATATTTAATAATATATAATTATTTATTATAACTCAGTATTGCATGTAATGTAACATTTCGATGAAAATTGCTCTTATGTGTAATGTTTTTATTTGAAGAAAGCAACTCATTCATGTAACACAACATAACTCAGTGTTTATTTCCTTAAATATATTGATTATTTAAAATCTATTTAGATTATTAAATTTATCTCTATGTATCATGGTATTATATTCCCTCGAGAGCCTAGTGTCTCGTGTCATTAATGTTATCGAATATAAGGTTTATAAATTATAATTTTTTGGTGCTACACTCCCTCAAACATAAATAAATTGGATCCATGAAATATTAAATTATTATAAAAATATAAAAAATATAAATTATTTTTTTGAATGACCCCCATAATAAAAAGTTAAAATTTTATGTAAACTTACAAACATAGAAAGTAATGCACAGTGGTAATATAACTACAATCCCTCTTAAGAAAAAATATTATAGAAATGAAAAAAATGGATAAATAATAAATATATAACAATCATGTTCTGATGGAGGGTGATAGAGGACATGGTTAGGTGTGATTTTACTATCATAAATCCATAAATCTGTGATGATCTCAGGGCCATTTGATTCATCAAAAATGAATATACATGGAATGAACTTTTTGATTCAAGATCATTTTTCTTGGAGTTGAGATATTATATCACACTCAAATAATGTAATTAAATATATTTTTGTATAATCATAATATTATTCATTTAATATTCATTGAACTATTTCAAAATCATCTCTTAGAGCTATATTCAATGTATGGCAATGAAATACATCACCCTCCAAAAAAATCATCCAATGATTATCATATTACATTTTATAACTGGTTATATTTTCCCATATATTATGATCCAACACTTTTAAAACATGTTTATTGAATTTAAATTATGAACATATCAATATGATTTAATCCATATGAAGAAGCTCTAAATTTTTATGTTCTAAACATGTGAAAAACATCTTCATTGACCCCCTTGAAATATAATAAAAACTAGAATCACTATAATTTCATACACAAAACATGAATTCTTAATTATTAATTATGTAAGAAAAAAGTAATCTAATACATTCATCTAATCCAAATGTGTTGTAAAATCCATAAATGATATCATATACAAATTTTCAACCAATCATTAATCATCTCAAACGTAGTCATACCTTTTCCAAATAAATATTTTCTTCATCACTTTCTAGACATATGGAATATAATAAGTGTTTTATTCCCCGTAATAATCTTTCTTCTAAACTTTTTATCGGTTGAATTAATATATATTATTTGTAACATTAAACATATTGTCTCAAATATTTAATGAAAAACTATTATATTTCAATTGGTACATATATCATAAATCATATGATGAGAATTCCAAAAAAAATTAAAAAAAATATTTAGAAGATCCAAAATTAAATGAAAATTAATCATTCTTATTTAGTTGTGTCAATAACATATGCTTGACCTCGATTCCTTAGCATCATTAGAGTTATATTTACTAACTTTTTGGGATGTTTTTATGTGTGGTGTTTCATATCCTTGAAGTTGATGCATTGTACATTGGAAACATTCATCTTTACATTGAAATCATGTACTAGGATTCCAATCTCTCCACACGTATAAAAAACTCTCATTCCCTTTAGAAATCATGGGAGTGGTTCATTCTTCAATTATAACATACTATAAAATACTTTATTCACTTCATCTTCGTCAACTCATTATCTTTTACATGGAACTCAAATGAAATCTTCTTTTCTTGTTTTCTTTCATATACATATGATTTGTAGAATTTATTAACCATATCATTATCACATGATACTATGTCTTCATACGATGATAATGTTTTGGAGAATATTTTCCATTGAAATATTTATTTTGATCATGAAATTCATGATCCTTATTACTCTTTTGATCTTGTTCATCATGAGATTCACATTCCATGTACTTGGAACCATTTATAAACAATGGAATATATTGGATTATGTCAGAACATAATATATATTTCCATATATTCTATAGTACATTAATTTATGCATCATGAATCCTAAAATCAAAAATATTAGTTACATCAGGGAATTAATTATTTCTAAATCCTTTATAATAGTATGTAATGAAAATTTGAACAATACTTAGTGAATCCCAAGAGAATGTGTATAACTAGTTTCACTGTCTGTCCCATTATTGTACACTAGGTAACTACGAGTTAGGCCTAGAATCCCTCATTAAATTTGAAACTCCTAGGATGAATTGGTCCACAATCATTTCCATATGTAGTATCCTGACAAGGTTGTATTATTAGGAATACAAACATAATACTACCTTACCAAAATTATTGTTTATATTTTTATAATTATCCCTAATTTATATATCTGGGTTATTCTCCATAATCTACATTTTATAAATCTTGTTTACATGGTTACTGCTAAACATCCTATATACCAATTATAATGCCCCAACCCCAAAAGTAAATAGCCTATTCATTATCTTATTAAATTTTCATGATTAAAAGTAATCATATCTCGAAGGACTAATTAGTTTAGCATTCATATAAGTCTATATTACACACATGATGCCACGACCCATCCCCCGGGCCCATGTCGTGACTACCCCAATCCCGCTCTCCATAGGCCAGGGTTTGGAGACTAGCACCAAAGGCTTAATTCCCTAACACTGGGATGGAATTGTCTGTATATCCTATAACACACACACAAGCAAGCACACAGCTGGACAAAACACCATGTAAACTGTATAAAAAAAGAGTGCTAAATTTAAAACGGGCCAGAATACAAGCCAAACTGGAAAGTACAATTACAACTGAAATTCAATACAAATGAAGAAAAATAAAAGACCTTTGTGGGATTGTCATCCGAGGTTCCTACCAGATGGTTAGGTAATGATCGTCTCCTCAACACTCCATGTCCTTCTATCTCCTCGATGAACCATCAAGCTGTATGGTCCACCTTCGGGTAGCATCCAGTCCTCGTACTCTTTACCTCAGTCACCGTTGTCCATCGTCTGCAAGAAACACAACCAGGTGCGGGCATAGCCCATGCTGGGGTGAGTATAACAATACTTAGTAGGGACCCTAAGACCCATAAGGTATCTAAATAATTTTACAAGGATAACCCATAAGGTATGAAATAAACAGATAACCCCACATAGTTATATGCACATACATATACCTATGTGAACATGTAATTCATCTCAAACATGAGGAAGACACAAAAGATATGAACTCAGTTAAACCAGGATTTATTCTACGCATAAAAAAATTCAAACCCTCAGATTCTGGAGAACTCCTGCTCAATCGAGTATAGTGGGCCTACCTTCATAACCAGGCACTTCCCACTAACCATGGACTACTGAGGTACTCCTCCTGTCGAGTATTGTGGGTATGCTACGTCACCCAGAGGTGCTCCCCCTCATAGCCTGCAATGGAATCCTCCTGCCATGTATTGAGGGTATTCTACCACAACCAAGCACTCCTCCACTATGGGTCTGCTTCCACATCCAGGAACTCCCCAGTGGCCTAGTCGAGTCACTCCGAGTCAATCAGTCAGCAGTCGTCAAGTCTCAGCCAGCTACTAGGTTCCCGCTAAATTATTTGCTCATCTCCGGAAGATCTGTTCCACAAGACACATTTCGATGATCCAAATTCCACGAAGTCCCATGAAGTATTATCCCAAAGGTTGGCCACGTCATAAGGGTCTCAACGCACATAACGACACGTCATTCAGATGCACGGTCTTTGAGTTATTAAAAGAAATGTCCCGGGGACCCGGTTGCATTCATGCACAATCCAATCTGACTGAATTTCAACTATACCCCAAAATACAATAAGGTATACTCAATGTGATCACAATTATCCATGATTACCAGCACTATTGACGGTTCATTGAACAATCATCTGGTGCCAAAGATATTGCCAAAATAATGTAAAGGGAGGTAGTGGGACTGATTCCGGTCTGACCCGGTTCTGGTCATCCTCGCCTAACGCGTTGGGTATGGGCTGGCTCATAGGGTGGGCCACCCCATTGGGATCAGACCGACCAAGTAGGCCATGAAGGAGCTGAGAGCCACATGGGTGCGGCGTGATCAGGGAGGGCGGCGCGGCCAGGGATTGGGGTCGGTCAGGTCAGCGGTCAGAATGCTGTGAGGGTGGAGCGGGTCACCGAGGCCTCATGGGGAATGACCGTTTCCTTTTTCAACTTCATCGCCATGGTTTTCGTTTTGAAGATCACCAAAAAGAAGATTGGTGGGGGGTCAGGCCATTTTGGTTAGGCCCGCACCCTTTGTATTTAAAGTGGTAGAATTTGGACCATTAAGATCATAAGCAAGGAATGATCATGAAATATATATTAAAAACATCAATTCCAATAATCCATCGTTAACAAAATATTCCCATCCTACAATGAAAAATATACGTGGATCAACATCATATAATTTGGCCCACATTCTTTGATTTAGAATTAAAGAATCATGGGAATAATATCATACTTAAATAAAATACCTAACCTATTAGAAGTTAGTTGACATTGGTGCATGAAGGTGGACATCGATTCGTTGTAGATTAACACATCCTACGTCAAAGGAATCTCTGGGAAATGAAGTATTATTTGAGGTCGTACTTCATATTCTAAGGTGTTCTTCGTTTGCATTCTTCGTTAGTGGAGCATTCATCGTTGGGATCCTTCTCCCAATAACTCTCCCAAGATCTCTACTGATCATTTTCCAACCTTTTTCCTACAAATGAGTAGATAGCCCTTCCAAATAATAGATTATCTATTATTTAGATTGGTGGGATTGAAAGTCAAATCTTAACATTTAATTAAATTAGATGGCTCAATAAATTAAAGGGGGAGGGTTGACACCATTAAAAGAGGGGGGGGGGGGGGGTGGTGGCCCCATTATGTTATGGGATCTCAAGAAACTCTCCCTCATTTTTTGAGGTAGTTGAGAGGTTTTCCTCAATTAAATGTGGGGTTTAGTCCTAGGTGGTCACCACACCATAACCTCTCATGGGATTTTAGGTTTGTGTGGGACGCACCACCATAACCATTAATCGGAGGTTAAGGTGTGGTGGTCCCCACCTCCAAATTCTACATGGGTGGTTATAAAAGATAAAATAAAATAAAACATTAGTTTATTTTATTTTATTATTTCTATGAAATATCCAAAAACTAAATATCACCCTCGACCAACTGATGTCGAGATGAAAGTCTTCTTAAGCGAATACCGATGCTGCGAGTTCAACAGTGCCCAAAAATTTCTATTTCAAGCCCTGGTTCAAAATTTAGAATAACATGCTCGTACCTTTACATAATGTACCTGATCAATACTTCAGAAATTGATTTTAGGCACACTGAGGCTCAGAATCACATGCCGTCAATTTTTTGTGTACTCGGAAAATTACCATGTATTTTAAAAAATACATATAAATTTTGGGTTATTAATTCTCCCCACCCTTGGACTTTACGTCCCTATAATCCAAACCTCATAACTAAGATAACGCGTGGGGGTACTGACCAGACATATGAGCCTCCCACTCCAATGTGCTCTCCAAGAGGTTCTCATGCTAATAGTGAATGTGCATCAGAGGTATCGACCTTCCACAATGGACCCACTACTATCGATCCTTAATCTCTATTGAAACTTATATAAAAGCCCCCCTTCTTGAACATCTAGCTCTCTATGATCTATGATGTGATAAGCATCATGCACATATCTCCTCAGCTAGGATAAATGGAAGACGTCATGCCCCCGGTGTAATTGAGGTGGATGAGCTAAGCGGTATGCCACATCACCAACTTTGTTGAGGACCTGAAAAGGTCTGATAAACCTCACAGATAACTTTTCGCCTCATCCAAATCATTGTAGACCTCATCGAGGTGAGACCTGTGGAAAGATGTGGTTTCCATCCTCTATCTCCAGAGGTCATCGTCTCCTATCGGTATACGAATTATGCTTGCTCTGTGTAGTCTTCATCCACTCCTGGATGATTTGAACCTTCTCTGTTGTAGCTCGTAGCATCTCTGGTCCCACTAGTGTTGACTCCATAGAGTCAATCCAACACAAATGTGATCTACAAGGTTTCCCGTATAACTCCTCAAAAGGTGTAATCCCAATGGTGTAGTGATAACTATTGTTGTATGAAAACACCACCGAAGGTATGTGATCCTCCCAACTGTGACTGATGTCAAGGAAACAATCACACATCATGTCCTAGAGGGTCTGAATGGTCCGTGTAGTCTGACCATCCATCAAAGGATGGAAGGTGGTGCTCAAAGGATTTTGTGTCCCGAAAGCCTCATGCAACCCCTTCCATATCTGAGAAGTAAAACTTGTGTCACTATTGGAGACAATCTTCGAGAGTACTCCACATAGCTGTACAATATTTTACACATAGAGGCATCCATGATCTATACTGAGCCATGCTCTCTGATCGATAGGAAGTGGGCCGACTTGGTGAGTAAGTCGATGATCACCCAAATCGAGCCATGTCCCCAAGATGTATGTTGTAGTCCTGGTACAAATTCCATGGATATTCCATCCCTCTTTCACTCTAAGACCTCTGAAGTCTAAAACAAGCATGCTGGTACCTGATGATTTGCCTTCACTTCCTTACAAGTGAGGCATCGAGAGACAAACACAACACCTGCATTCTTCATTCCCGTCCACCAGTGCTATCGTCAGAGATCCGAGAAAATCTTCACCACTCTTGGATGTACCACAAGAGGGGATGAGTGTAACTCCATTAACACTTCCTCCTGAAGTGACATTGGTACCATGGTACATCCTCTGAAGTGGATGAATTTCTCCCCACCTTTGAAAAATCCACCAGGTTCTTGTCCTATGGATATCTGAGCACGGCGTGTCTCACAGTTAGCATCCCCATGCCGTGCCTCCCTGACTTATTGAAGAAGTGGGGGAGTGACTGTAACAGACAGAAGGAATAATGATCCATCTCTATCTGAAAAATATATCTATAAAATAGCTAGCTACTCTATCACTCACCTAGCAGTTGTATACTAGATCTCCTGCTTAGTGCATCTGTAACAACTTTTTCCATCCCATGATTATAAACTATATCTAAGTCATAGTCCCGGAGAACTAAATCCAAATTCATTGTCTCAGATTCAGGTCCTTCTGAGAGATGATATACCTGAGACACTTTTTATAAGAGTACACGGTAAATTGATCGCCCATCAGATAGTGTCCCCACATCATCGAGGCAAAGACCACTACTGCTAACACTAGGTCATGGGTATTATTGTTATGTACATGTTTTCTCAACTATCGAGATCCACAAGTGATCATTGCTCTCTCCTACATCGGGACACATATGAGTTTGTTCCTTGATGCGTCATAGTAAACTACGTACCATATGCCTTCCACTAGAATCCTCAATATAAAGGCACTAGTCAGCCTCTCCCTCAACTTCTGAAAGTTCATTTGGCATCTCTATGACCACACAAAGGGTATCCCCTTCTTCCTCGAGGCTGATAGTGGTGTTGTAACTATGGAAAAGTTTGGAACAAACATCCAATAATAACCTGCAAAACCCAGGAAACTTTGTACCTACGTCACACTTCTTAGCGGATCCCAAGAAATTACCACATCAATCTTTGTGGGATCTTCTAAACTCCAACCATTGAGATGGAATATCCTAGAAAGTGAACCTCTCGAATCCAGAACTAGATCTTTGAGAGATTACCTTAAAGCATGTTCTGACAGAGTGTGTCTAGTACTACCTTAAAATAGTAGGAATTATCCTCCTCAGTAGTCGAGTGAATAATAATGTCATCAATGAAGACTATGACAAAGAGATCGAGGTGTGGAGGAATGATCATGTTCATGATTTTCATGAACATTTCTGGAGAATTGGTTACGCCAAATAGAATAACCAAGAACTCGTAGTGGTAGTACCAACATCTAAATTCCATCTTCAGCACAACCTCATCTCAAACTATAATCGAGTGATAGCCTGATCTGAGGTCTATTTTGAGAACCATCGGGTTAACTTCAATTGATCAAAGAGTTAGTTAATCCTCAAGAGTGGGTACTTGTTCTTCACGATGACTTGAATCAGGATTTGATACTCAACACAAAGCCTCATGCTCCCATCCAACTTCTTGGCGAACAAAATTGGGGATTCCCAGGGAGAGACACTGGGTCGGATGAATCTATTCCATTTCATGTCCGCAAGCAGTACCTATAGCCCGTGAAGCACTTCAGGAGACCTCTAAAATACTTTAGTAGATATTGGTGTTGTCTTAGGGTACACGTCAATGTAAAAATCATCCTATATGTGAGGAGGTTGACCTGAGACATCATCAGGGAAAACATTTTTATACTAATCCACCACAACTAGATAGATTGGACTCTCTACATCAACTACTATGAGGTAAGGAAAGCCAACTAATGAGTGATCGGCTGCACCCTCCTCTGGGTAAGTCTGACTTCTGCTGAAAAGGCTCCCTTCTTGCCAGTGTAGGTAAACCTCATCCCAACTGTGTGGACACCCTACACATTGCACCTAAACAGTCGATCTGAGCATGGACAATAGTTAATCATTACATGCCCAAGATGAAATCTTAAGGACTTGATGCCGCTACTAGAAGATCCCACCAGAATCTCTCACCTCCTAGAGTAATCTCACACTACCGACGATAGTGCATAATCGTTGAATTTTCTCCTTTAAGAGACTCTTACTATATGGATCGAGCCAACGAATCTATCAAAATATTCGAGTTCTGAATGTGGGAAGTGTAATTAAATGTGTGACTGGGACGTATTTCTATTTGTACTTAAGCTATGGTGAAATAGACTTAGACCTTACCTCGTATCAATTCTGGGGCACCGTGATCATAGGCCTTAGTTGCATGTAGCTGAGCTCACCTCTAACCACCAGCTCCATGAAGTCGGGGTGGACCTCCTGGTGGTGGTAGCGGTTACATCTCGAACCATCTCCCACCACAAGTTGCAAGACCCGCTCCTCTTCCACTTCTGCCTACTCCCAACGGACCACCTCGATCGAATCTATGTCTCTACCTGGGCGGTCCTTTGACTTTTTTTTGATCAACTAAATGGCGGGTCAGATAGTAATGAGCCATGTGACCCTGCCCACCGCATGAGTAACACTACCCACTCCTAGAATGTTTGTATCCACTTCGGGTGCCCCACACATCTGGTCCTGAGTCATGTGGATGTCCACCTATAGGTTTGGACCTCTTGGACCTCTATAACAATTTTCTACTGTTAGTTGTAGAAGTCTCTTCTACATGTCTAATAGTGGTGGATCTCGCTGTTGGTGACTTCTCAGCAAGGAAACTCTCCACCAAGATGGATCTCTATAACACCCACACCTACATCAGGATGTTGAGTGAGATCATTGATTCACTGATCTCCCACTTGAGTCCCTACTCGAAGGAGTGAGACATGCAGAATGGGTCTTGCACTATATCGGTGGAGTAGAGTGAGAGGTCTAAGAACCTCACTGAGTACTAAGCTAAATTCATGATGCCCTGCTGAAGATGAAGTAGCTCATGTATGTGAACTGCGCGAAGAGTCGCTGGGACCAACTCTGAGCAAAATAGGCTCTCGAAGTTTATACAGTGAAGCATCATCTCGTTGTGGACATGGAGAATCAAGCTCCTCCAGCTGCCCACTACTCCCTATAGAAGGATTAAAGTAAGAATCAACCATGAGGTCTACTGGTGTCCCTAAAAGTGGGAAAACTCTCACCACTGCCTCCATCTAATCCTCATTCGCCTATGGGTCCAGCTCTCCTCTGAACATGGGAGGCCTATAGAGCTGGAACTCATGCAATTAGATCAAGCAGCATGCACCGTCTGCTACTGGGGATGGTGTCATCAGTGACCCTACTAGTAAAGATACCGCTGGTGCCTCCACTAGAAAAGGGCCCAACACCGAGACATCTTCTATTAATGGGCTATTTCTGCATACCACTCTCTTGACACTAACTGGTCATCCGCATTGAGGAATCCTAAAATAAACAGGTGTTCCATGGTCAAAAATGTATACCTGGTGAGCTGACCTAGTTGAGATGACCTAAATAACCTTTGAAAACACACATGCAATCAGTGTTTTCATTCACTGTGTTAGAAATAAGAAGTCAGGGTCTTGGTGTATGGATACGTCGGCTGCCACACCAACACTAGACTCCTTGAACTAAAAAACACACTCACTACCATTAACAATATTTTTTCATAGAAAATATCAGAGTCCTAGATTTTCTGCTAGAACTGACTCCTCTGATACCAATTTTTCACGACCCATCCCCCGAGGCCTGTGTTGTGACTATCCCAATCCATCATTCCATAGGCCAGGGCATAGTGACAAGCACAAAAGGTGTTATTTCTCCAAAACTGGTAATGTGTTTCCATTATAATACGTAACATGGACACAAGAAAACACACAGTTGGATGAAACCCCATGTAAAATGTATAATAATAGAGTGAAAGTAAAAGAGGCTAGAATAAAAGCCCAAATGAAAATTACATTTACAAATTAAATTCAATACAACTGATGAAAATGAAAAGACACCTACTAGATCATCCTTCGAGGTTCCTACCTAAGGGGTTGGTATATATCATCTCATTAGCACTCCACGTCTGTCTGTCTCCTCCGTGTACCACCAAGCCATATGGTCCACCTCTGAGTATCGTCCAGTCCTGGTACTCTCAACCTCATTTAGAAAATCTGTCATCTATAACCAACACAATGATGTGCGGGCATATCCCGTGCATGGGTGAGTATAATGATACTCATTGGGGACCCTGAGACCCTCACGGTCTCAAAAAACTCAATCAAGGATAAACTATAAGGTATGAAATCAATACATAACCCCACATAAGTATATGCTCATACATGTACATAAGTTATTATGTAATCCATCTCAATAATAAAGAAAACACAAAAGTTTCTGACTCAGCTCAAACCCGGATTTATTCTAGGGGAAAAACATTTCAAACCCTCGGCTGTTAGAAAACTCATCCTCTATTGAGTACAGTGGTCCTGATGCCATAACTAGGCTCTTCCCACTATCCTTGGACTTATGAGGTACTCCTCTTGTTGTGTATCATGAGTTTGTTACATCACACAGAGGTGCTGCCCACCATGGGACTGCCACCACTACTAGGCGCTCCCCCTCATAGCCTACAGAGGTACTTTTAATGTCCAACACTGCGGGTCTGCCACCACAACCTGGAACTCCTCTTCCTTGGGTCTTCCACCACAACCAGGAGATCCAGACTTGGATAGTTTAGTCACTTTGAGTCAATCGGTCTGCAGTCATCAAGTCTCAGCCATCTTCTAGGTTCCCACTCAAATTCTCCATCTTCTCTAGAATATCCTCTCCACATGCTATTTTAATATTATCTAACTACCACGAAGTCTGACAAAGTAGTATCCCAATGGTCTGCAACATCATAGGGGTCTCGACGCATCTGACGACATGTCAATCGGATGCCCGGTTTTTGAGTTATTAGCCAAAATGTCCTGGGGTCCCGGTTGGATTCATTCACGATCCAACCTGACTGTATCTCAACTATACACCAAACTCCAATAGGGTCTACTCAAATAGATCTCCATGCCCAACGACTACCAGCGCCATGGACGGTTCATCCCATGGACATCTGGTGCCAATGATATAGCCCCAGAAAGAAAAGGGAGGTAGTGGGTCTGTGTCCTGTCCGACCCTGTCAGACTGACCTGGCACGATTCAGTCTGGTCCGACCCGGTTTGGGTTGATCCAGATTAACCCATTGGGTCTAGCCTGGCCCGCTGGGTACCCTTTCCCATTGGGTTCGGCCCAACCCAACAGGCCGTGAGGGCGTAGAGAGCCATAAGGGTGTGTGGAAGCTTGGCCCGGCCTGAGGCAGCTCGTCCTAGAAGGGCTCCATGTGGTGCGTCCGGGAGAAGCACAACTGGGGCATGGGTCGTGGCTAGCAATGGTGGCACAACCGGTGAGGCAACATGAGGGTTGAGGGCGTATCAGACGGCGGTGCGGCGCGTATGGGCGACGCAACTCGGCGAGGCACGACTGGGCGGCGTGACGTGGCCTGTAGGGCGGCGCAGCCAGAGAGGGTGGTGCAACCAGCAATGGCGGCACGACCGGAGAGGGCGGCACGACAGGCGAGGGCGGCACGGCCGGCGGGGTGGCGCGGAACGCCCAGGTTGAGGCACGGCGGGGGTGCGGCACGGCCAGGGTGTGGGGGTTGTTCTAATCAGCAGTTGGAACATGTCAATGGTGTCACGGGTCACTAAGGTCGTGGGGGGGGGGTGACCGTTGCCTTCATCTCCTTCATCGCCTTGGTCAATGTTTTGAACAACACCATAAAAAAGATCGGGGGGGGGGGGTATGTTTCTTTTTCTCATACCCTCCTCATTTATAGTGGTATCATATGGCTCATAATGATCATAGGTAATGAACAAGAATGAAAGATATCTTAAGAACAACAATTCCCATAATCCTTCATTAAAAAAATATTCTCATACCCCAAGGAAAAACAACCGCAGATCAACATGATAATAAGTTGGTCCACATTCTTTGTTTTAGTTGGAAATAATCAATGGAATAATATCATACTTAAATAAAACACTTACCTTGTTCGAAGTTGGTTGACAATGGCACAAGAATTCGGACGTCGATTCGTTGTAGACGAACACATCCTATGTCGATGGAAGCTCTAAGAAAGGAAGTCAAAGTCGAGGTCGTTCTTCGTAGTCGAAGGCATTCCTCATTAGTGTTGATCATTGGTGGATCCTTCTTTATTGGGATCCTTTGCCTAATATTTATTCTAAGAGCTCTAATCCTTGTTTTTCCAACCTTTTTCCAACAAATTAATAGGTAGCCTTTCAAAATAATAGATTATGTATTATTTATTTTGATGGGTTTAAAATTAAAATTTTTGCATTTAATTAAAAGAGATGGCTCAATAAATTAAAGAGGGATAGTTGACAACATTTAAAGGGGGTGGGGGTGGAACCATTATGTTAATGGAGGTCAAAAGAGTCTCCCTCATTTATGTGAGAGTTGAGATGTTTTGATCAATTAAATGGGGGTTTTAGTCCCAGTTGGTCCCCTCACAGTAACATCTCGTCGGAGGTTAAGATCAGGTGGGCCCCACAACCATAACCACTCATGGGAGGTTAAGGTGTGGTATAACCCACCTCCAACTTCCACATGGGTTTTTATAAAAGATAGAATTAAATAAAACATGTCTTTATTTAATTTTATAATTTCCTTGAAAAATGAAAAAATTGACTTTCACCCTCGACCAACTACCATCGAGGTGAATGTCTTCTTAAGAGAATACTCTTGTTGCGAGTTCAACTGTGTCCTAATTTTTTAATTCTGAACACCAGTTCAAAAGATAGAAAAACTCGCTCATATGTTTTATGAATGTACCCGAACAAAACATCCGAAATTGATTATGGGCTCACAGGGGCTCAGAATCACGCGTCGTCAATTTTCGCGGACTTGTAAAAATCCCATGTATTTAGAAAATATTTACATGTAAATTCTAGGTCTTTACACATGATACCCAAAACACACTATTTAATAGAAATTAATGATAACATAACTAAATAAATCAAATAAATTTCTACCAGGAAATCTGATCCAATGAATTATTCATCATTACTTGTAAAATGAAACACAATAAGGGTGAGCTCAAATGATAAGTAAGCGAATGTAAATCATATAAAATAATGAATCATTGTGAATAAATCAACATGGAAATTAAATAAACTGAACAAACCGAATGTTAAATATGTTGATAATGAAAAATCAATATATCATGGTTAGAAACTGTAACACATTTCAATAAATCAAAGAATTGAAAATTAAATTTATCCACATATATTTCAATTCAAAATGCTAAGGATGATTAATAATTGGAAATAAATTTGTTAAACGGTTTCCAAATAGATTTCATGTCTACTGAACATGGAAACCTATATTGTATAAGACAAATAAAATATGATATAAAACTACATATCAAAACCCATTAAATGTTTCTAACTTATTTTTTTCAAGATAACCTAGAGATTCATCATAGAGGTTTATAAATTCAAGAATCCTCTTAACAATTCTTGTCCGAATAAATATTCATAAAGAATAGATGAAATAATTAATATTCCTTATAAAATATCTTCATTGATTAATGAATATGGAATTATCAATATATCCCCAAAATAACCAAAAAAATGTCAATATAGAATCCATATGTAAAATGGTATATGGGTTAGGAAATACTAATATCAATTGTATAATATTATGGATAAGGAAATAATTTTACAATAATAAATTATTATAATGAAGTCATTATTTCAGGATAAGGCTACCAATCACAAAGTTAATTGATATTTACCAGATAATCATTAAGAACAGGATTATGGAGAATAATATTTAATCATTCTCAAGTGTCCCAAACAAAACTGATACATTTGAATAATAATATATGGAAGGATAAAAAATTAAATGAAACATAGAATATCATGAGAATAATTTTATTCAATATATAACATTAAATAGTCAGTATATACACAAAATAAAATTGAATTGGCCCATAATATCAAAAAATTCTCAATGAAATGTTATTTAAGACCAATTTCCCATACAATGTGAATATATTTCAAATCAAGGGAACCATGGAAGATTAATAATCAATTAAAACATATAATATCTTGAAATAATGATATATAATGTTATAATATATCATAATGGTTGGAAGGTATTCTAGACCAATAAATTGATGGGTGAATGTGACATTTATATCATAGGTGTAAAAGGATGATGAAAATCCCCTACCATGCATTTTCTTTTAGGTGATTATCCTTTATAATATTATATAATATAATTAAATTAATATTTTGATTTTTTAGAACCTTTTCTTGTTTATCATTACATTTATTTCACTTTTTACTATGTTTTATACAACTAATTAAACTATTATTTTTATGTATGGGGTTTTGACCAAATTAAGTTACGTGTCAATGATAGATTTTGCAGGTAATATATGGTCCATGGGTTCATTATATAACATCCTATGAATAATAATAATGAAAAATTTTCAAATTTATAAATTCATTTTAATTTTAAAATAAATAAATAAATATGGTTATGAAAGAATTAATAAACATCCTGATGATGGACATAGTATGTCTCATGTATGCATGAGTAACATCCCCACTTTTTAAAAACAATTATGGAAAGAATGTAAGTAACACTATATCTTTATTGAGTAAATATGTCTTAAATAGCATGTTTTTAATCATATATATTTATATATATAATTAATGTGATGTAAAATTATTCACTTTGTGTCGAGGAGGTGGTATTCCACCCCTCCATGAAAGATGTTGTCACATTTCCAGTGTCTAGAAGGGTAATAAATAAAATGATATATATATATATATATTGTATTTACAAAATTGGTAATTATATAATGAATATAATATAATGGTTTTTTATGTCACATTTATTAAATTGAATCCATTATTTATACATTCTATGTATATTGTGAATGAGTCGCATCACATTTAGGTGGAAGTTGGAAATACATCATCAAACGACGTAATTGTATTTACATAAAATTGAAAATATTAATGTCATGGGTTAAATAATGATAAAATAAGTATATAGAAATAACTATTATCATTTATAATATATATCCACATATTTTCCATCATAAGTTCTACAACGATATATTGTAAAAGAAAAACAAACAATCATCATTTTTTGAAGTAGTAGTTCACCATATACAAATAATGTATGTTCGTTACCCATTAGATTGAGGTGTTGTAAGGTTAGGATGAACCATTAACAAAAATTAATACTAGTATATTAATGATAATGGTGTTTTTATATATTTATAGAATAAATATATTTGAGTGGGTGTAGAATGGAAGTGAAACTAGAGAGATTGATAGCAGATGATGTCACCTAATCGGGTACCTTCTTTTGTGTTGTAATAAAAGGATTCCTTGGATAGATTTATGATCAAAGAGAGGAATAAAGTTCAATGGGAGGGATTTTGTGAAAAAATATGATAATATATATTCTGAAAAAAGTGTTTTATGGGTGAAATATAAGTGGAGAATTGTTATACAATTATAATGGATGAAAATGACTCACATTGTTTTTTGAAAAGAAGTTTTGTTTCCTACATTTTTACATAAAGGTGTCATGAAAACCCAAAAAAACCCAATAATGTAATGTTAATGGAATATTTATATCCATAAAATGGTATGTAGACTTATATCTAAGTCATTTGGACCCTTAAGTTAAAGGTTTAGTCCTTTATTAATATTAATTTGCCTTAATAATTGTAAATAATTTTTATTACAATCAATAATATTTTGGTTCAAAAACAATATTGGTATTATTATTCATTATAAATTATGTTTACTAAAAATATGTAATCAATTTTATAAATTAATATAACATGAGTGGAATTAATAAATTTAAATTTATTTCTCCATACAGAGAAACATTGTGGTTTTTTAATGTAAAAATGTCCCAACTTTTTCTATGTTGTTATTTTAAATTTCAAAGTTGTATTGATTAAAATAAACTAAATATAAATAATTGATAAAAATATTACCTAATTATACTTTAAAACTCATTAAAAATATAAATTAACTTTATAAATAAATTATATTAAAAAGTAGTTTTGAACAAAAAATTAGTATTTTTGACAAATAATTACAAAATGATATGTTCCGAAAAATATAAAAAATCACCCTAACTTATTTTATATGCCTCAAATTCATATATGATGTTTATTTTAACTAATTAAAATAATTAATGTTTCTCAATTTAAATTTAAAATTGGTTCTCCATTAAAAGGTAGTAAAATTACCTTCATAAAAATATACATTTTTAAGGGTGATATATGGATTTTTATTATTTTATTATTATCAAATATATTGGATAAACATAAAATATATTATATTTAATATATTATATATATTAAATAAATGTCACCAAATAATTTTTTAATTATATCTACTTGGTTAGTAATGCATTGTGAAAATAATAATAATTTCTGTTATATTCAACTTGTTTTCGTATTCATTTGTACATAATTTATAATAAGTGAAATAATCTTAAATTTTTGTAAAAATTAGATTTTAATAAATTTGTTACCCCATTTCATAACTAATAATTTTAATGATAATTTATATCTTATTATATTTAATAATACATTGTTATTCGTTAAAACTGAGTCTTTCGTTTAATAAAAATATTCAACGAAAGCCCCTCTTGCATATAACGTACAATTTTAATGAATGCCTCACTTGTATGTCATGAAATGTAAATCAATATAGAGTGAATTAAAAATAGGAAAACATATAATATATTTTAAGTAGTAAATATATTTTAATATATCATTGTCTTATTTTCCATTACGAACTATGTGTCACGTGTTATGCATGATATCAAATATAATAATCATACAACATCATTTCATGATCTTACATGATTCATCATTACCACTGAAATTTAATTACAATAATTAAATTAAAAATTCCAAAATTACATAGAAAAATCAACCACATCCAAGAAAATATCATTCTAAATCAATATAACAGGACACTACTAATTCCACCATAAAAAAAACAATATCCCTTCATTCATAATACGGAAAGGTAGAAGTAACCAAATTCAAATAACCACATCAATAGACTTTATAATAATTTCCACATACAATTACCAGAATAATAACCCCATACAACATCATTATGCAACTCATATCTCACCTATAACATTTTATAATATCTACCACCAATACCAAAATAATATGAAGAATAGAAAAAAAATATTAAAGTAGTAGATAATAACAATTTCAATAATTACCACAATTTAAAAAAAAATAGATTTCATGTGAATTCATATTAAAAAATAGATTCATAACCGTATATGTTTTTTGAAAATGTAAAATATAGTGTTTCCGAAATTTATAATTTGAAAATATATAAGATAAACCAAACTAATCATGAAATTATTTTTCATGAACCAGAACAACAAATTACATGAAATAGTTTGGAAAACATACAAAAACATTTAATATAACCATTACCCATTGATTATTTTTTTATATGTTATGTTTTTAATCCAACATAAAAAACTCACTTATTGAATAAAAAAAATTATTCTAAATCGAAATTTACACATTAAATAATAGTGTTTTGAATTTCCTTACCAAAACAGGTAAATTAATGATCATTGTGTGAGATCATATAAATGAATGTGTGGAATCAAGAAGAAAATCACAAGAATAAAACCATAAATTAAAATATCACAACCAAAACTAAAATCTAATTTGTATAATAATTCAAAATTTATTATCTTACATGACCATTATATTATTTCGCTAAAAATATAGATGAATAAATTCATAAAATTTATCATGGATCACATTATATGATGTATTTTGAATCATAGAGATAAGTGAATGAAATATTATGGAAAGGGGGTCAAGTGTCTCTGAAACAACCAACGACATATTCCTTTTTGAATATATTTATTAGAATTTAGTGAAATAATATTGATGATATTAATTTATACATGGTTTGAAAAACACAAAAATGTGGAACTATAGGATATAAACTTGCCCACAAAAAACCATGAAACACCAATCCATGGAATGATGACATATATTCATGCATTGATGGTTAATTAACATTAATTATCTATAATAATGATTTTATTCCATAAAATATATTCATCTATAACATGATCAAAAAAATTTAAATATCTTTTGAATAGTGTATTCCAAACGAAAAAAATAATAATATTACAACACCTGGGACTATTCAACCTACAAAACATCCTATATGCCTTCATATTATGGAATATATAATGATACCATGAAGACCCTCTTAGAATACTACTATGAGAATTCCTCTAAATTATCTTTTCATAAAAAATATACATCCAAACCACATCCGAATAGACTATAGTAATTCATTATTTCTTTATGGTGAAACCCATGCCATGATATTACACATCGTCTTACAGCAAAACACCTACAGATTCACCCCTTAAATATAACCATATATCTAGTGTAACAACTAAAATGGACACATTAAGACCTCTTAATCATGTTTAATATTCAACTCTCAAGAATCAATTTTCCCCAAATCCCCTTCCTAAAATTCTAACACCCAAATCATACAATGTAATGGGTTAGGAGAGTCTAGGAAATGAAATTTAATACATCCAATATGATACCCAAGCCCCATAATTTTGATAAATTCCATAATGAAACATAAATTACAAAAATATTAAAATCCCCTTGATGATATATCTCAAATATGTTGACAACATCATCATAAAATGGAAAATATGATGATGGTAAACACATAAAACCAAAGGTATATTACATTTTATAATATTTTCCATTGAATCAAAATTCACAATAAAAAACTATGTCTAAAATTGATTGGATATTTATCTCAGATCACTGGCTCTATATCCCATGTATATTCCCTGAGGCCACTGTGCCTCCATAAATGATAGTCAAAAGGGATATATACAAAATACAATAGCTTCCAAAATTTTCAACAATGTCAATCAGCATCACCATGATGTTCACATAATACATTGTATCTATATCATTAAAATAAATAAAAATTGTATAATAAAGATTTAACCAGTAAATCTACATCATACTGAACATTTAATGACCTAATCCATCTATAATGGTATTTATAACTAATTAGAAACCTCACCAACACACTATAAAATCTAAATCAGAATAAGAAAATCAAGAGTATGGATTAACACCCTGAAAAAACCCCAAATTCTCTGGTGAGTGGAAACTAGAAAAAATGAATAATTTTTTACCTTGAAGAATATATTTATTTTCATCTAATAGATAAAATAAATTTGAATGTATTTCACTATATTAATATACTCCTAATTAATATTAACCTAATCAGTATAACATTTCACCATATTTTTACCAATAATGTCCAAATGATAAACCATGGTCTAATAGAATATAAATCAACGAGTTCACCCATATAATTACACAAATTGAATCACAACGATGGATGAGTGTTCATTATTATTCTTTAATAATGAACTATTGATATTTTATTAACTCTTAATTCATTGAAAAAAGAGAACAAGCTCAAAAGAAATCCCACATTGATTTAATGTTATATTGCATTTACATATCCATTCGGTGATGAAAGTTTGTAATTTGAATATGTGGGGTTACTAAATTCACTAATAAAATGTATATATTTGAATATAAAATGAGAACACAAATTCTAAATGGTTTTCATAATCACCATATCCAGTATAACAACCTCATCTACATACCACCTTGCTAAAGAAACTACATAGATCTCAATTACCTAATGATAAAGAGATGAGAAAAATTATTCAATTGATCTCCAATTCTTTATATAAACCCATACCATCATGTTGATCATGGTATACTGGTAACAAACACATCCAAATTCCCCCCTAACCCCATTTCTACTCATTAACATATAAAATATTTAATAATCCCTTAAGGAAACGATTCCCAACCATTACACATAAGAAGATGATACATAAGGATATAAACTCTCCCACTTATTATTTCTTCCAATGACACTAAATAGAACATTTTTAGGGATGATACATATTAAATGAAATAATATTCACCACCAGTAGTGAGCGATGGTACACTTTTGGATGACTTCACCCAATAAAAGTATAATAAACAATATTTATCAAACATCACCAAGAGCAAACCATCCATTGATGATCAATCCGATGTATCATCATGGATCACATGATCATACATTAAATTTACCTTCATGAATTTGCACTAATACTCCTCCATAGACTACATTAAATATGAATGCAATATTATTTGGAACACAAATCATCCACCACCAACCACCTCTTATTTTATATGTATCATCATAATCTCAGGAATACCTTTCCATAAATCGATTGAATCGAAAAACGTTCCACTAGAAATTCATTCTAAGAACATATAAAATGATATTCCCCATCTGCGGGGTGTATGAGATCTAATTTCAATGATAGAATAATAATTATATTCATTACCATTTCTGAAAAATATAATACCATTAAGAGAAACTATAATGAATTCTCTTGTGGTATATGAAGTCTTAAATTTTCTCACCAATGAGATAATATTTTCCAAATTGACTAAATATTAATTATAAATTATTCAATCATTTTTAATGAAAAATTTGGAAACCATAATTTCCAACAAAAAAAGAAATAACAGATCCATTGAAAGACAATTTAAGCATGTTGGATGCAATCTCCCTAAACCTGTTCCATGAGATATTGGATTTGTAAGTGTCTAGTTAATCCATTATTAGATCATTAATATTAATGAGAAACATTTCATAGGACTAAACGTACACAATAGGGATGATCACTCTATTATTGAATCCCCAACAATAATAATGTCATGGCTATTGATCCATGTTTATCTATACAAATTTAGTGTCAACCTTAATGACCTCCACATAATTCTGGAAGCTTAAACTTCTGTATCATTGAGTAAATGAACAAGTTCATCCACTTCATCTTTGGAGCTCATATAAAATTCCATGTATTAGTCAAGAACATCACATAACATCCATTACTAACAAGATACATCACTATAAATATTCTTGTAATAAAACTTCTTAAATGATCATGTGTCTATTGGATGTAGTAAAATAGGATTAATCAGTCCTCACATTATGTATTCCCTTCCAGATCATGTTTTTCCTCAGGATTGATGGCCAATCTCTCAAATCCTCCTCCTATATTTCACTAACACAATAACCGAATCATTATTAACTAAAATTGTTCATGAATCCATTATACCCATATAAATAGTTCTTAAATGGATCATCCTTGAACTCATGGATTAGATCATCAATAGGAAATTGTTTAATGTGATTACCATGTTCATTGGCATCCTCCTTTATTTTAGGACTTGTACTGATCAATTCTACACCCCTTAAATTATTTATCAAGATGTTTTAATCTGTAATATTAACCTCCCTCAGTACGTTAATAACAGCTACTTATCCTATAGTACCAATATTACTCACTATTAACACCATCTATATATATGATGAACCCAAGTGAGTCTTGGTGTCTCCAACACCTGAAAGTTGATGATCAATCTCAGAATTAACATCCATTCCCATATCGAGACACATTTTCTCCAAATAATACTTCATGAAAGGATGAGGATCATACATGTCCTTCCTAAAATGATGAAATATGTATATCCCCAATGGATTTACTTCCACAGATTCACTCAGGACTACCATTTACATGGTCTCCACACCAAAATGCCCAAAGCCATGTGAACCAACAACAAAACTAGTCGTAGAAGCATTACTTTTTCTTCATATTTCAATAATTTTATTCTAGCATATTTATCTAGACCCACACATGAAGGATGCTGATAATTGAACCATTCATATACACACCAAATAGATATTATCCAATTTTTTCAAAAACAATTTTTTTCTTAAAATAATAATCATCCCCAACTATAATCTAAACAAAACCAGGTGGTGTTCTTGAGGAATTGATTTCAATACATGGAGAATGATTAAAAGGATGAAAAAGAGATTTTTTTCACCTATCAGAACACAAAACCTTCCTTCAATGATCCCAAGCATCCTGAAGATATAATGAATTTAAAATAGTAACGGTATTTTAGGTAATCTAATAAAAATTTTAATTGAGGAATTATCATGTTTCATATGGATTTCATAAGACCATTTTAAATGAATGAATTGGGACCTGTTGCAGCTGTGGGGAGAACTAGACCATGATTTGACCATATCATCCTCTAAATTGAACTGTATCATGATTTTATTCTTATCATGAAAAACAACATCTATTTGGAAAACATGAGATAAAATTATCAATGTGGGGACCCAAAGATGCATTAAACTACATGATCGATATTAGGGGGTTATGTCAACTATTGAATAGATCTAGAACATCTTGGAACATTAGAAATTAATGAAATAAACAAAATATAATGGTATTGGAATAGTGGGAAAAGGAGGACTCCACTACCTTGAAACAAAATAGAGGCCATTCCCCGGCTAAAGGGGGAGAGACCAGCACATTGGCCGCATCCATCACAAAACAGGAGTCGAAATCCACCCCAAGAGAGAGACCCCTATTTGTAATCATATAAAAAAGAATTATATTATTAAAAATTTATATAATAAACAAAATTTAAAACCTGAGATAATCGGTGGAATATATATATTTAAGGGAATTTAAAAACAAATAACAATATGATACCACTACTATATGATGAATCATATAAAAATTCAATTCATGATAAGTGAAAAAACTAAATACCTAAAACAGAACATCCATGATGTGATTATGAAATGTAGTATCTCTTATATACCTCCACTTTTATAATTTGAATGATCATCAACATTGACCATTATATACAAAATCATGTGCCATCATGTTCTGGTTTATAAACAATGTGGTGATTTTGGAGAATTTATTTGTGAATTTATAAGATTTTTTCATTAGATCATATATGTTGAAAACACTATGAAAATTTTGGGGGCATAAAAAATAATCATTTATCAAATATTAAATGGATCGACTTCCACTTACTCCTTAAACACAATATGCCTGAAGAAATGCACCACCCACATCAAATACATACACTTAGAAAAACTATCGTTGTACCAGTGTCACCAAAAGACTTAAATATTTTCCAATGAATAATATAAATACTATTCATATTACCACATGTTCTTGGAAATGTTTTCAACTAACAGTATTGAGAACTATTATAGAAAATCTAGAATACAATGTTAATTGGTCCCAAGGATGCATTTATGACATTTTTGACACTGAATGACATAAAAAATGAATAAAATTACAATTAAGTACTTAGGAATTTATTATTTAGGATATCATCATACTTCACCCTCGTCAAATGAAACCTTAATTCTTTATTATCCTTGAGAAACTAGCTCAATTGCTCCAATTGGTTAAAGATAGCCTATATCATAAGGAAATGACAAAATTTTATACTGCAATAAAAATTAATGGTGAATAATCTATACACATAAAAATAACATAATCCACCTCCCTTTAAAAGAACACTATTTTACCCCATGATGATACAATAGGATTGATTAAGCCCATCTACATCAAATATTTTATTTCGTCCTTGATTCCTAATGTTATGTTAATTGAATAGGATAGGAAGATGTGAACATTTGAGAGGAACTAAATTGTAACAATATTCCAAATTCAAGTTAATTTTGAGGGGGAGTAGAGTCAAAACCTCCATGAGGTAGAAACAATTAAAAAATTCCTCGTCAAATATGAAAAAATAAACTACCATAACCTATACAGAACACATGGATAACACTAATAAATGATTGAAAAATATATACTAACACTAAAGGATAATATTATGATATTTATTTCTAATCAATACCACTAACTATTCTTCACCAAATAAATAAATACACCTTCAAAATAATTCAATTAATAACATCATTAAATACAACAATTTTATGCGCTTTTTATATATGATGTTTATGTGATAAGTAAAATTAAATATTAAGATGACAGGTGCAACCCCACCATCAGTGCACAAATATAGAACTCATCATGTAGACTCATCTATCCTGTAAATTTCATTTTCAACACTAGTAGAAAAAAATATCCTCTGCTATGATTTTATAAGAATAGAACAGGGTGAGTGAAATAATGGATTCTGATTCTCCAAAATTTTAGAAAATTTAGGATTTTGAATATGACAAAAAATTGAGTCCTCAGATTATCTCTATGAAAGTTGTAAACCAATACCTATATAAATTGAATCATTTCTAATCCCAATCCTCATTTATAGTAATAAAAACCTCCATAACCACACTAAAACTAATGATCCTGAGGGTAGTGGTACCAATGAACAGGCTATGGAGAACTAAATCCCCCATCAACATAATGATGAACTTTTATATCGCTATTGATATAAATCCTGATGAATATAATGTTTCTAGGGATGGTTTGTATTATTGATACCCAATACATGAATATCACAAAAATATTTATGAATTGATATCTCTGTGGAAGAAACCATTGACAATAATGAAAAATGGATCTGATTTCCCAAATTATCCATGGTAACTACCAGCTCTAGTGAAAAACCAAGGAAACATCTACAGTTGGTTCCCTTATAGTTGAATCCAAATTGGGTTAAAAACTTATGGTTCCCCATGAACAAATATTCTCATTGAGGGACTCTAAAGACTCCCCTCATGAAGGATATGTATGAATATTTTTCTTATAAATTAGTGAATAATTCTTCTACTCCAAAAAATGAATAGGTAACTTAAATGACTTTACTATAATATAACTATTGAGAGACAACACCTCCTATAATCATTGATCTATATTATTATAATTTAGAAATAAATTTTGAGTGATATGAATAAGTTATTTCAGTGTTATCCTAGTCAATCATACACTAATACATCTTAAAAAAATAGAGAGTGTCTCATACATCTTAGTATTACTCATAATAATAGAAAATTACTATATAGAAAATTGTAGGTATAATTCATCATACAAATAATAAAACTCTCTCACCTCATTTAATAAAAGATAAAACCCAACTAATCTACCCCCACTTATGACAATAACAATTAGAACCCAATATCTTTCACACAATGAACTAATCCGAAATTAATCCTTATACCCTCTAGAAATCCATCAATTGATAGATTATATATTAATGTTCTATATTAATATGTCCTCTAAAACTAGATCATGTATAATATCTTACAGAAAATCCCATCCTCTTGATCCTGGTTAACCCCTTAGCAATCACCCATGTCATCATGATGATCATCACGAGCCTGAACCTCCTATAGAAAAATCATATATCCATGAGTTTGTAGCACCAAGAAACTATTTATATGTTTATAAATATCCTATATCCTTGGTTATTACAACACATTTTAATATATTATATTGTATTTCATTCATTAGATGATGAAAAAAATATCCAATAGCCATTGGAAACCTATGAAAAATCATATAAGTCAATCCTACAAACCCATATACCCATGGTCTTACTAGATCATTGATATAAATACTTGGAATAGAAACCTACAACAATAGTCCAATTGGACAATGTTTATAAGACCACTCTAATAACCCCAATAGTCATGGTCTATCAGAACATGACTATAGGTTCATCAATTTATCTTTGATAGCCATATCCCATCTTGATCATGGTTATAAGACCTTAATAATGACCCTCCAACCATGATGCAACACAACAGTTTCTAAAATATGCTTTGCTCAACCTCTATAGTCAGAGTATATGTTGACCACGATAATAGGTTTCTAATAGCCTTAGAAATTCCTTATATGGATATATATCACTAATTAATATTATGAGAATTTAAGTAATATATATTATATATATATATATTTATTTATTTAAATTTTTGGACTTATATATAACAATACAATTCCTCTAATGTCAAAATAAAATATTTAAAAGTGTAGTGACATCATATGTAGTTAATTCGGGTGAAATGTGATCAAATACTGGGAGTAATGGGTTTTTCACTATAAATCCATAGGAAGATCCATGTGGATTTCGAATATGGATATTTAATTAAATAGTCATCATGTGTCTATAAACAAATATCTCTGTAGGAATATATCTGTAAAAATAGGTGACATGTGGACTAGGTGCCAAATGAATGTGATAATATTCATTATATATAGACCCTTCAAACATTTTTTTATTAAAAGATATTTCATCAAAGTTGTTTCATACCATATAATAAAATATCATGGATACATCCTATTTCAATGAAATTTTTGGTATTTCTAGAATCATTACACAAGTAAATATATAAAATTTCAATACTGGTTATCAAGATGATGAGGAATATTTGTTTGTATCCATATAATATAAAATTAATCAAATATTAATGATAATATGAAATTATCAAATATTATTTTATTTAGATTCAATTAATTATCATTGAATCCACTATTAAAATATAATGATAAAAAATATGACATATGTACCTCTCATACTTATCTTCCCATACGTATAATCACATCATTTAGTATGATATTTAAGCTTATTTTCCATGAACCAAATCACTATGGGACCCAAATTCTCATTCCATAGTTGGTTTCAATAGAATAAATCATTTCATAATAACAACTCACATTTTTTCTTAACCATCACCTAAACTAATTTTTTGTTCCTAAATCTTGTCACCATCCCCAAATTTGAAGAATCTTTTCATAAAACCCTTTTCCTAATATTTCCCAATAAGGATCTATTTTGTGTCAAATGTGGATATGAGGTGAATCTTTACTCAAATAGGAATCTATTATGGAATTGACATGATATATTAAATTAAATAATGGGATGTTCATTCATTCCAATTTTTTTATCTTCATTATAAAAATATACACCATCCAACTAGTGGAGAAAATAAATATAATATGATAATTTCATATTATGAAATTTATATTTTATTTACCCAACCACAAATTGGGATTCAATTACTGCTTTAAAATCTAATACTAGTGAAAAAAGTGTATTAAGTCAAAAATAATGTGATATAACCCTAGAAAATCATGATGACAACACCGACCATTTTCCACTCTACAAAATGTTAACCATCGTATGCAATTCAATAACCAAAACCTTCCATTAAAAAAACAAAGATGATATTAGAATTAAAAAGTAAGAGATAAAACCCCATTTCAGTAATTATAAATCCAATATAGATTTAGATCAAACGTTAATAAAGGGGTATAAAGAGTGATTAATAATTCAACCCCAGAATCTATAGATTTTATATAATTATTAGGGGAATATATATATATATGGGGATTAAAATTTATATTTCATTGAAAAAAATACCATATCCCAATTCAATAGGACATCAAAATGACATGATCATCCTTGGATTGAAATGCCATGAAACATAGATAAATGTTTACACCACGGTGTTTGAATCTCTATCAAAGATCCCAAATTATTATTATAAATCATATATTTCCCAAAATATGAAACCTAGTCATAAAATATAATTAAATACTTCAGATAAGTGTTATAAAGTGACTTATACTTTCTTTGAAAAATTTTGGATGGGGAAAAATCATCCTAAATAATACAATCATGTCTTTACACTACGATTGATATGATCACACAATGAGTAATCTCTTAGTAAACTCCTTAAAATCATAAGTGTTTGAAATATTAAATGAATATAACTTACAAACCTCGACCAAATAGATTGATACATTTCTTTAATTTCACTAGATAATACCTATAATGTTAGGAAAATTATCAATACAAGGCCAAGAACCTATTAATTCACCCATAAAAATTTAACAAAGTATCCCTTTATATAAACTAAAAAACTATTCCAAAACCTCTTAGTATATATTAACATTATTCTTCATAGAGTATTTCCTTATCCAAACACTTATTAGCACCTCGAATACTTAAATATATTGTGGAAGGGACTTGGAAGGTTGGAGACCTTATATATCCAATCACCAATCATTATTCACTATGGGTTATAAAAAGAATAACTTCATGTCTTGAAGGATTATAAGTTGTTTTATGAGTCCTGAGAGGGAGGATGATGACTGGTCTCTCTTCAGTCTGGAATTGAGTGCTTGATATTTTCTTAGTTTGACTAAAGAAAATTCTATAATGGGAATATTTCTCAAAAATATATTATCTATTTAAATATGAATGACATAAGAAGGTATATACAATTATGTAAAGATAATTATTTATTTCTAAAGTGTTCCAAAACTAATTTTTTTATTCATAATTAAAAAAATATTAATATTAATATTGTTACTTTATTGAAGTATGATGGCTCTTATATTATTTAATTATAATTTATTTAATAAGTAAATCAAAATATATATAAATGTTACTTGAATACGATATCATAAATATTCCATCCTTTAACATTTTCCACCAATCCTTATCTAGATTTATGAAAGCATGAAAAATATACGCACCCACATAGATATATATATATTGATCAAAAAATAAATAAATAACTTTTATATTAAAGAGTCGAAAAATAAATATTAAATTAAATATTTATGTAATTAATGGATTTTAAATAAATAATTATTTATTTTTCCCTGTTTTAATAATAAATAATATATAAATAAATATAATATATTTCTGTTCTAGAAAGTAATATTTGTTTAATAATAAACTATAATACATTATTTTGAATACGAGGTTATTAAATTCATTTATCTAAGTGAAATAAAATGATTATTGATCCAGAAAGGGAGAATAACAATGAATGAAAATAATAAAATAAAAACTGATTTCCACTATGATTCTAGATATAGTTAGGGTGTTTCCAAATTTGAATAATTCTTAATGAAATAATATGTGCTAGCGCAAGGACCTAGATTACAATCATGGAACATATCGAGGAACATAAATAGATAGATGTTAATTTAAAATTAAAAAAAAATCATATATTTAATTGAAATGCATTTATAAAGTAGAATTATTTTAATCAAAGTGATATATATCGAAAAAATTTATGATATGATTGATAAATCATTTCTGGAATTATTCCCTTGTGTACATGACCTATAATGCACCTCACCGAGGTCATATGTGGTCAAGGTTTTCACCAAAAAATTAATGCAAAACATTACTAATATAACATAAGAATTCATTTATGTACAAGGACCAATAATAATATAAAAATATAGGAATATAAAGTGATATAGGGTTACCCCAAGATATTTTGAAATACATTTCTATTTAATAAAAAAATGTGTATGATATATTATGAAGAAAAAACCTAAAACTATATGAATTATTCTTATACATTATAAACGAAAACACATTATATGGTATTGAAATGTAATATAAAATAAAAAATAAATTTTAATTTATTTATGAAATTACATTGATATAAAGGCACTATTCAAATTATTTTCTTAAGAGGATAATATTTTCCATAATAGGTATATTTAGGTATTTTTTAGATTATTAAACATTTGAATCATTTATTGATTATAAACGTATGAAATGAATTATTTCATTAAAAATTGGTTAAAATGGAGATTAAATCATTTGAAATTAAAAAATACAAGTGTTTTTTTGATGAAATACTATTATGAGCATAATGGATTTTTAATATAATACATAATGTTAATAACTAATAATTAATGATTCTAATGAAATTTTTATATAATATATTACTTGAAACAATTTAATATCCATCTAATGAGTTTTTATTCATTTGTTATTATTTTTATCTAATGATAGATTATTATTTACAGATAATTATTTACAGCCAATATAAAATTTATAAAATACTTCTATTAAACATATACTACCATATCTTTGAAGTTATTTAGTTATATTTTCATATGCACTACATAGATGTTATTCTAATAGTATTCATAATTAGGAAAACATATTATTATAAAAAGGTTCATCACTATGTATCGGGACTATCAAACTAAAACATTAATGAAAAAAACTCGTTAACACCACTATTAATAATTTTAATCAATAATTTTTAATTAATGAGAAATTTTAAAATATAAAAAATTTTATATTATAAGATAAATTAGAATTTTATTTTTCATATATTTAAAATAACTATAAATTTGTCATATAGTATCTTAATAAAGCTTTTGAAGAAATTTTGGACAATAGATGACAATTTATGTTGTAATCTAAAATCTTATCATGATTTTTTATCTATGATTATATATTGGTGGATTTATTTTTAATTTATCTAAAAAACACTTTCTATTTCCTTATATATATATTTTATTTTTTGGGATATAATTTTTTTCATTATTGTCTATTTTTTACATAAAATGATTGAGGAAAAGTTTTTCATAAAATCCATCATTTATTCATCTTTTTATCTGTAGCATTATTCATCAATGTACATGATATTTTTTTTAGAACAGTATTCATAATGATCTGATGACTCCATTAATTAATTTGAAACAAAAATTTAATTTTTTTTTATATTATTTAGAAATTAATTGATTCAACGTATTTCTAAAAAAGATATTTAAAACATTATCTAAAATTATAGAAGGAATATTTGTATCAAAAGTTACAACATGAAAGGAATTAAATTTCATAATTACATCTCCTTTATTATATTATTCATTCATATGTATCCAATAAGATTTAAAAAGTCATTTTATCAATATTATGGTATTTTTTAAATAATTAATGTAGAAAGTTAAGGTAATTTTTATCATGTTCCAAAAAAATTTAAAAATTGTATTTTAATGTTATTTTTCTTCATGGTAGGAATCATTTTATTTTTATGATGTTTAACTAGGGATATAATTTACTAAATCCCAGCATCTAATTTCTTTGGAACAATAGTTTTTCTTTGAGTTTGAAATATTTATGATACCAATTTATTTTCTGTGTGTTAGGCTCTGTTGAATTTAAGAATGATGTTATGTTATTATTAAACAAACATGTATGGTTTTAGTTATGTGTTGGGTTGTTCCATTAAATTCTCTTAATTTATGATTAAATAAATTATATCTCACTGGATGATATAAATTTATAATTACGGAACCCAATCATGTAATGAAAATACGTTGAAGACTAAAACCCAATCCATTATTAGAATTTTTATGTTAACTGAAGATGGACGTAATAATTTGTATTGTCTAATGAAATGATTTTATATGATAATGATTGTGCCAAAATTATGATGAAATTTTAATATGATTATTATATACTCCCATGGATCGTGATTTATTATTGATGATTCATCACTGTTAGGAATCTTGTATTTTAAAGTGGAGTGGAATTATTCTATTACTATTGAATTTATATCTATGACTAATTGTTTATGGACATCATAATTCATGATCATTATCTCACACCCCAATGAACATATTATTATTTTCTAAGATCATTTATCAGTATTATTCTTGTTTACCCTTATAAATAATCTAATCATACTCATTTAGAAAATATTTTCCCAAGGTTTTGATCAAATATTTTTTATAGGTGTTTCCTCTGATATTATTATTGATAATGAAATTAATGGTGATAATGAGGATGTTTAATCTAATTAGATTAGTATTTATGTTTTATATAATGAAACTAAATCATTATAACAAAAGGGAAGGAAGTATTATGTTATATATAATGTTTTTTCAGAAATGACGTAATATTTATGTATGTTTTTTCATGTCACCTTAATTGGAATACAAGAATGGATTAGTAATTTTTAGAGACATGGTAAAGAAGAATATGGAAAAATATCATTAGAAAACTTATATTAATCTAGTGGAGATATAATGAAAAATAAAAAAATGTATAGGTTGATTAGAATGTGTCATTATTTTTGGAAATATTAGGCACTTTTTTTGGATTATGTAATTTTTAATTCTTATTAATGTAGTTATATGACTACACTATTATTTTTGTTTCTATGTATTTAATAGCACACAAAATAATCTTGTTTTTAATGAACGTGGTCGATAATGTAATGGTTATCTGCTTATGAATATGAACAACATCATAGTAGGAATACTATTTTCTCTATGATCATATAGCAATTTCAACACATGATTCATAAAAATAGTCCATATGAGAAAATTAGTGTCTAATTTAAAATTTTATATTTAATGAGAAATATACACCATCATTATTTTGGTCCTTCAATCATCTAGTGTCATAAAAATGGATTAGTAACACTAAATATATATTTTACATTCTCCAATGCTCAATTCCTAACAATGATATCATGGTGGTGTATCAACTATATGTAGAATTATTAAATTTAGAGAAAATTATTAATAATATTAATAAAGATGAATAAATTGACTCCATGGAATTTGATTTTTTAAGAGGTTATTTTTCTATAATTACATTCTCTAAAATTTCTGTATAAAAATTAAAAGGCAAAAAATTGAGCCTAAGAAGAAGGATAATGAATCTATTTTTACCTATGTTGAAAATGTTACAAGACATGGGATTTATGATTTTAATTTTATTATTGAGCTAAATTTTAAATTTTATTGGTTCTTCCACTGTTTTAAACCAAGTGTATAAAAATTATTATCTATGATGGAATTTAATATATCGAATTAAACCATTTTATGTGCTCTCATGGATAAAATTGGGAGTGTAGGTTCACATCAATATCATTTATATCATATGAATTGAATTATATTGTTTTGATGAAACACTAATAATAAAACCAATGGACAAAATATATTCATTTATTCAATAATTTTACAACAAATACTTAGGGAAATGATTTAATGAAATTGGTTAATGTTTTTTTTTTGAAAATAATAATATCGGTAAAGTGAATGCTAATGAGATGTCAAGAGGAAAAACAATGACAGAAATCTAGAGAAATTTCATCTGAATACACAACCCAAATTTCAATACTAAAACATCATGATTTTGGGAATTATTTCATATAATTTTTTATTTAAGGGTTGATAAGGACATTCATCATCAACAAAATCATATCCCAACAAATAAAGTTTAATATCATGTGATAAAAACTAACAAAATGGTCTATGAAAATGAATTGGGTAATGGTACACATATCATCAACTAGGGAACTTAAAATGTGTTATTTGAATTTTATATTACCCACAATTTTAAATCTAAATAATTTCGTAAGTGAATCATGCCACCATGAAAATGGTTTGTCATAAAATTTCAAGTAGAAACAAATAATTGTATGATCATCATATCTCAAAATTATAACTACTCTTTCATTATGGTTTTGGAGAATATACCTCCTTTAAAATTTATGATACTTCCTCTCATTGATTGTAATGTAATTTTGTGTTTGAAATGGATTTCTATATGTGGAGACATTATCAATTTTAGATGATGTGAAGTAACAATTAATATTCTAAATAAACTCAGGAATTTCAATTTGATTCAAAATTAAAATTAACATACAATGGAAACTGCCTCAATTATATGGTTTAACTATCTTTTTAAAAGTGTTAATTATTTAAAATATTTGATGGAGACTTCATTATTGAGGATATTTATATTATGTAAGAACATGGGGACGTATTTTCTAATGTGTTTTCTAGTTTCCACAAATTTTTTATGATGATTTATCAATATAAATCATTATTATTACTACTCCTAACTTAGAAACTCTATCCCGAATGACCCGATCAAGATTAAAAAATAAATGAATAATGTATCAAAAAATATGGATAAGTGATTTATTTTTCCAAAATAAACAACATAGTGTGAACCGGTTATTTATATATATGAAATATGAGTCAATTATTCATTAATATAATTATCAAGAATCTACATTGATAACAATTATAAAAACATTCTCTCATAATAATATTTAGGATTTTTCTTACCTGCTATGAGGGGATCAATATTTTTAATTTATTAACAAAGGATCTAGATATTATTTTTGGAGGATCAGAAAGGAGGTCATATCATTAATATCACCCCACATAAGGAATGAAAAATTTAAATTTATAGATATTCCATTCATAATTTGTAATGGACATACTATCTTCATGGATATAAATAATATTATATTTAGATATAACCATCTTTATTCAGTAATAGTATTTATATATAGCATTATTTTAAATTGTGTGTGCAATAATGATAATGAAGGACTTTTAAAAATTGTATTTATGTCCATGGAATGGATATGTGGTTTTATTAATTTAGAATGAGTGTATTATGGATAAAAAATTTTATATTTTAGGCTTATTGAATCAAAAGAGAGGGTATATCTGTGGATCCATATTTGATAAAATTTATCGAATAATGAACCAAAATTAGCATATTTTTATATCCTATATTTTTATTTTTTTTGGATGGATATTACCAAATACAAATGGTAAATTTTACATGGGCACAAAATCAAATAAAAAATTGAAACAGATGGGATTTTTTTTCTTTTATATAGATTGCTGTGAATAAAATTTTGAGGAACAAAAGATAAGTTTAGTTAGTTCACCTATGCTCTCACTAAAACACAATGTAAAAGGGTGTATACCCTATTTTGATGCATAAAAAATTGATTGGTATGCCTTCCCAGGTGAAATAAGATTGTTGTATCATATTCCTATGAAAAATTAACGGTTTTTGTGAAAAATTACATGATTCATACTTTGGAATTTTTAAGTTATTTATTTTAATTTTAAGATATAATGGAATTAATTTTATGGTGAATGGTGTGAAATTAATAACAATAATAAATAATAAATAATATATTCACATAGAATGATTTTAATATACAGTAATGAAAACAGTTGGAATAGAATAAATATTATGACTACTCAATATAGTGCCACATTGTAAAGGAAAAAATTTTTGAGAGGTATCTATGTTTGAAGGATCACAAATTTTTTTCATAGTGGTAATTAAATAAGACAAATTTTATTTATGTATTTTTAGATAATGGACCATGAAATTTCAAGGAATATATAAATATTGTGTGCTTTTCACATGAATGATTAACCATAAATAGAATATAAAATTAGAGGGGAGAATATGGAGGATCTATTATAGAATATAATGATTTGATTATTCTAAAATTATACATTGTCAATGATGGAATGATAAGATTCAATAACTTTTGTATGTTTCTCAACAACACGATAATTAATCAAGAGGTAGATTTATGAAACTCATAGTTTATAATTCATTATTGATCCTTGATGTAGCAAGATTTATAGATATATTAAAGGGAATATTTTGATTGAAAAAATAAAGGGAATCATTTAATAAAATATATATTAGTTCTTAGTATTCTAAAATTTTAGGATGATAAGTAGAAGACTAATGGTATGTCAAAAAATTAAAAATAATGGAATAAAAATAGGAAATATTCACCATGAATTTTATCATGGCTCTCCCAATGAAAACTATATGTAAAAAAATACTCTTGTTATAAATAATGTCATTATGAAATCAAAAATTTTTATTACAATCAAATAGAATTTCTCATTTGATAATCTATCTAATATATATATTAAAGATTCCATATATTTTCTATGGGTACAACCCACAATTTTATATATTAATGGTTGAAGGATTGATTTGGTACTAAGGGATGATTTTTAGTAAATGATAATTATCATATGTATTTTACAATTTGAGGTGGTTGTCGAGATGGAGGAAATGGATGAGGTATTAATATAACAAAAAACAGTTTTAGTGGAAGCATTAATTATTAGAGTTGATATCCTGGGTGTGTCTTCAAGATATAAAATCAAATGAAAAGATGTTAAGTATTCATTTGGATTAATTTTAGGGTTTACATGGGTAAACATATGATTTTTTACTATTACTCTGTTGTTAATTTTCTTATTAATCATGACAATATGGAATCAACAAAAATATTTCACAATTATTAGAAATTTGGTGATCTCATGTGTTTTTGTGGATGAATTCTCAATGTTAGTAAGATGTATCCACTCTCATAATAGGTTTACATGTTCGTTATATTACATCCATGGGTGGTAGAACATATCTTTATGACAAGGGGGTGTTCAATATAAAATATGGGCTTCGAGAGGAGCTGAGACAAGATGTTTCTACATAATAGTGTGTGCACTAGATAAAGCTGATCTAGTAAAAACTACTAATTTAGGTATGATTTTTATTTCTTCCTAGATAGTGTTATATTTAAATTATAAATTTAATAATCATTATTTCATATCATAAATTTCAGTTGATGTGTTATTAATGTGCCAAAATCATATACTATTATTTGTTATTATTTTCACATCATTGGCAACATGTTTTGAACAAGGTTTTATATATCTCTTTTCTCATGTGACAATATCTAACATTGTGGTGGAGTGTGGTTTCTTACACATTGATCTTGATATCGTCAACATAATTATTTTAGTATACTATATTATTAAAATTAATGCAACGATTGATTATTATCATTATTGTGTTTCTTTTTTATCACATAATGGATTCTATCATGTCTTTTAGGGAAATTGGAAATCTAAACATGGGAGAGAAGAGATAGTTGTACCATATGCTTCAGTGATCACCTAGTTATTATCAAAGATGTTACCTAATATGATTTAAACACAATTCTTATCCACTTTGGAATTTGGAATGTGAAAACCCTAATTCCATTATAAATTATTTTTCATTGTTACCATCTTAGAGAGAGAGATATCATGATTAATATTGACTATTTACCAATTTTCTATACCAATTTATGTTATCTCTTATCGTATGGAACCTATTAACATGAAGATATTTAAATTTAGGAATAAAATTCTAGGGAATAATGGATTTATTCAATCCATCATTTGTTCATGGGGTTTCCTGTCCTCAATCATAATAAATCTAATGGGAACCTCAGAATGTTGTATTACCATCATAATCTAAATAATTTGATCTTATAGAAAAATTGTATCATAAAAATATTTAATGATATAATACCTCAACAAATAGGTTATCATTGGTTTCCTATGTTCGATGGATGGTATGGGTACCATAATTTGAGAGTATAAAAATAGGATATAACTATGAATTTTTTTGAGGGATGTTATTAGCAATTCGAGTTTCCATTTATATTGTTCGATAAAACTAATGATAAAGTCAAATACATGAGCGCAATGAACCAAATATTTCATCCGGTATTGATGTCATTCATAGATGTGTTTATAGATGAAAATTTGGTGTAATTAATGATATATAAAGAGAACCATCATAATTTAAAAATAATACCAGACTTCTTGAGATAACATGCATTGAATTGTATTATTTGAATATGATATTTTTGTATTCATAAAGTGATGTTTCAGTTTTGTGTCTTATATGAGAGGGTAATCACTATAAATCCTGAAAATTATTGAGTGTTAATGTTTTAGGACAATCACAAATAAAATGGATATATATTTTATTTTTAGTGGATGGATATTACATGTGGGTTTTTTAGAACATTTTCAACATTTCATCTTTGATGACAAATTTAACACCCAATAGTGTTTGTTTTCAGTTGATTTAAAAATTACATATATATTTTTGGGAAATAAATATGAGGTTGAATAAATCTATGGTTTTTATTATTTAAAAATTAGTTTTGGTTTATGTTGTTTCTTATGATGTATTTAGTATAGGATTCTAGTGTTTCATGATGTAGGTTATGAAGGTAGTGGAATATATCTCTCATTAATAATTCAATAAATAGAATACCTATTCTACCCATAATATTTAGATGTTAATAGTAATCAATAAACAGAAAAATTGTTATTAAAATCTTTTCTATGAGTGTTTTATGGTATATTTTTATAATAAGAAAATAATGTATATATTTATTCATTGGGTCCTAAACATTAATCAAATATTCATGGATGTGTATATGAATAATTCTTGAATTAATTCTTATTATACTCCCAGAGAAGAATATTTTGTATTTGATGAATTGAGAATGAAATTACCACATCAATACTTAATAAAATAGATGCATGATTGGTATATAATAAGTGTGTAAATTGACTTGGTATTGGGAGGTGAAGGGGTTAGTGGATTGTATTCATAGATAATGTAATGGATTTCTCATCACTTGACGACTATATTGATACAGTATAGGTGAAAAAACTTATCTATAATATTTTAGTGAAATACTAAGGGGGAGACCCTAGGTGAGTGGTCTCCTTCTCTTTATGGTAGTTTGTGTTTCCAAGGTAGGTTGGATATTATGATTCATCAATGAAATAAATTGATGGATTATATACACATGTATTTGTATTCCATACACTAAAATATTATCTAGATGTATCATGATACTACAAATATGTATATGTGTATTGGGTTTTAGTGGTGGATTGTATAAATTGTGTCATTGTGCCATAATTATCAAAGGATAAAGTCTAAACACTGAAGACCACATGGTTTGTTGTATCAATTTCAAATTTCTTAATGGATATGAGATGATATTTCCTTGTACATTATCATTGTTCTACTATCCTATATTAGTGGGAGGGAGCCAATTTGGGTAATCTTTAATCAAATTCTGAAATTAGCTAACTTTATTTTAATAAAGGAGATGACGAAGTTGATGAATATTGGGATCTTTAATGACTACGAAGATATTATTGTTCTAGTGGAATCCTCTATAATTATTTAAAATATGATCCTTTTGTTTTGATATATGGATTGGTAATTTTTTCAATAGGATTTTGGATCCAAGATTAAATTAATCATGATGTTTCTTCCAAAAATTGATTGGCATTCATAAACAACCGTTGAATTTATTAAGTATAGTATTTCAGAATAAGATCTTGATTCTGGTGGTTCATTGGAAAAGAATATTCCCTTAGTTAAAATTTCAAATAAAAATAGTAAACAACCTTTTATTAAGATAAAAATAGTATATGCATTTTGTCTCAAACCACGTAGATTAGTCATGTTATAGGATAACATGGGAGAATGGTCTTTGGTTGGATTTCACTATATAAACAGATGATAAAAAATGTAAAATTTATCTATTAGGTATTAGTCATGGTACCAAGTCATTATAAATCCTATGAGGACCATCATTTATAGAAGTGAGAGTTTGAGTTTGGTGATTATGTTGTTGAAAAATTTTCATCTCTCATAAGAAACCATCAATTAGGTTTCCATGGTACATTTCGCCAAGGTACATTCTCCCATTTGATATTGTGAAGTATATTTAAAGGTGTAATATCGTTTTTAATTTCCTTGTTTAATAAACTTTAATCAAAATTATATTTATGATTTATTGTTCAGGATGTAACAATTGTAACATCATATAATATGGAATAAGAATATGTTGATTTTGAGTTTCCCAAAACAATGGTTTATCAACCAATTCAAACAATATATCCTTATGATAATGTAATACATGGTAAATAAATACCACTATTATTATTATTATTGGTGTTTATATTGGATATTAATTAGATGTGGAGTTGGTAATTATAGATGAAGTAGAAGGGACCATATATATTTTCAATATTGAAAAAATGAGCACTTCTAGGGGATATAATATTTACTGGTGGGGAAAATTGTGTCTAACTTCGAGTTACATGAATTTTATATAGTGATTTTGTTTTATATATGGAGTCATTTTATGAGTTTATTTGATGTGGATGTTAATAAAATCAATTAAATATGAAATATATTTAAAACATCGTTACAGTGCATGGTTAACACTAAACATTTTTTAAACATGTGGGAGAGATATGTGGGGTTTTAATAGAATTTTTAATGATTTTGGTATAGTTAGTAAATAATCGTGTCTTTCCAAGTTGACCTTTCATGTGTAAGTGGGGTTTTATAGTGGTGCCGCATAGTTTGATCACAGAGTTATCAAAAAATGTTCCTCATTTCAATGAAACCACGTACCTTGTTTTCTAAAGGACATTTCCCATACATGATTAGATAATGATGTATCTAATCATCCTTCCTAACCATGTTCCACAATTTTAATATCTAAAAATATATATTTTACACATTATGTCTTAATTTATTTATGTTTTATCCCCCCCAAAAAAATTATTCTAGATCCAATGCTTACCTAATTCTCAAAATTCCATTCCCTATGAATTCTTAATGGAATTACTTCATTCATGGTGGACCTCTTCATAACATGTTTCATTTTTATATATTTTATATATTTTTATTATATCCTCACTATATCTATTATAAAATGGTATCTTTGTAATGTAATTCAGATATTTAATTTTGATATATTGGGATTGATATAGGTATGCATTTTCTTCATTGGGATCTAGGCTTATAAAGTGCTGACCTACTAATTACCAATATCTATTCTCTAAAGGGAATAGTTCATCTCTATTTGTGTGGTGGGAGTCCCTATATACAGATTATAACCCTAGAATTACTCAATTCTCATAAAAAAGTACTTTTTTATGAATTAAATTTATTTGGTATCAATTTTGGGTTCTTTAAAGATATATATTTATTTAATGAATGTTTCTTTTAAAACCCATTTTGATTACATTATGATTTCAATAAAAATCCATTTCAATGGTTTTTCATATAAAATGGAAAATAATCAATGGTAGTACTTTGAATTACCATGAAAAGTTTTAAAAAATTGTGATAGTGTGTTTCAAAAGGTTCTGTCATTGATAACACATTAGGATCCTTTGAAGTAGTAGGAAATAAGAAATTGGCATTGATATGGAAAGATCAAATATTGGTTCTTGGTATTAAATGAATATGATTTAAATTAATATTAGATGGATTAACATGTTTCCATTATTAATAATTTTTTTTTATTTTGGTGTATATATTCCCCTCGGCAATATCCATAATCGTGTCATTAGAAATTTTTCATAGTTTTTCAAACTATGTTATATTTCTTGTTTGGTTACTCACATGTTTTACCTATGGTGTATCCAAGGATGGGTATATATATTTTAACACATGTTAATAAATGTAGTACTCATATTATTATTATTATTTGTGTATGAATATATTTTTTTTAAAAATAATTTTATTTTTTAAAAAAATGTATTGTTATATGAAAATTCATTATAAACTCTATTTATATAGATTATTGAGATTATATTTTTATGTTATTAGAAATTTAATTAATTCTTTGTTTAAATAGAACTATTATTTACTATTACTCCCTAATTTTTCCTTTTTGATGTCACATAAGTGTGTTTCCTAGAATGTGGTATATTAATGTCTAATTTTTATTATGCTAGATTCACTTTGCTTTTTTTGCATTCATAGTGGGGTATAATTGTAGTGATAGATGATGACAAAGTGTTTTGGCTTATGGAATTTTTTTTGTGCATTATCCTATTTGTCTTGATGTTTTTTATCTCAGACATATGTATTATTATTCGTATATTTTCTTTTATTTTTATTTTGTTTCACAAGATACATGTTTTTTTCTCCACACCTTGTATAGTGAAATCATTTAATACTTTACTATTTTAATGTTGTTGGTTCATTACAGCCTATGATTTTAGAATATATTTAATTTAGTTAAATGTATGTTTAAATTTAAATGATGGATATGGCCAAAAAAATTGGATTAATTAATATTATATATAAAATATATCATATTATATTAAATTTAAATTATATATAACTATTGTATATAATTTATAATTTTTTTATAAAATTATATTAATTTTGAATAACTGTATAAAAATATTTTATTTATAATCATTTGTCTCTTATATAGTCTAATTTAATATTATCATATTATATTAAATGTATAAAAACATATATTTTAAACATATATAAAATTAATTCATTGATCCTTAATTGGTTAGAAAAGATAATTAAATCATTTCCAGGATAAAAAATATTTTATTGAAAAATATTGTAATTTTTTCACATAATGGCTGTTAATTTTCAGTGAAATTGATTTAATTATATTTTATTCTTAAAAATCAAATTTTTATAAAAAATTATTTTGGTTCATTTTATATTATTTAAAAATATGTTTATTTTAGTTTTTTAAATTTAATTTTATATAATGGTGATAATATTTTGAATCAAAATTTAAATATTTTATTAAAATTTCTAAATTCATATTCTTTGTTATGAATAGTTATGATGGTGAAACGTTTCCACTATGGTATTGGGTAAAAGGATTAACAAGGGTTAATCCTAAAGATAAGTAAAAAAATACATCCCAAATTTTGCTAAATGTGAATGGATTAAGGGTTAAGTACCCAAAATATCTTATCTTATAATTTTTTACCTTTTATTCACATTCACTAGAATACGACTTTATTTTATCATTACGTTTAAATATTCACATTAGTTCCACCCACCTCAAAAATGAATGTGAATCCCATATCCTATCATATTCACAAAAATTTTATATATTGTACAGAAATCCCCACCCAAATATCTTCGTAAATCCCTACCCCGTGTCCTATATCTTCCCTTCTTCCCAAAATTCAATCTTTAGAGGCTTGAGGTGTATAGAAAAAAAGGATGCCAAAAGTAGTGGCCATTGTCTTTTAATAATCCATTTCATGTTTTTTATAACCTCATATATATCATCTATAACTATATTAACTTGAATATATAGTGATCTTTATTATATTTTAAAAAATACATATTAATTTTGAAACCATTTTACCAAATTTCTATCTTATTAAAAATAATTCCTTTATTTCTCTCATTTTGAGGACTACCACCTCTGTAAATGGATGTGATTCATTTTTTAAAAATTCACCATACATGGATTGTCAAATAGATTTATTTAATGAAAGTGTGTTAATATATATATATATCATATTTTTGATATTATTATTATTATTAACTAATGATATATTACTACTTATCTTTATTTATTTCAATACGTTTTAAATGTAATACATTAATAATACATACATATATACTACCATCTCGAAGAAGTATTGTAATTAATTTGTACAAAACACCTTATATAAATTCCCATAAAATTAAATTTAATTTATAATCTTTATACATATAACATGAAAATTAATTTGGATAATATAATAAAATCATGAACATTGAATTACTATAACAATCGAACAAGAAAATATATGGAAAACAGAAAAGTAGACACACAAAATTTTGATTTAAATGATTAATTTTAATAAATATGATATTATATATTTTAAAAATCTTAAATATTTCAATATAATTATTTATTTCAAACTGAAATATATTTGAATTTGTACAATATTTATTTTTAAATGTTTTTGGAATATATATGTTGAATTTCAGGACCTAGGGTCAGGGTTAATGTTTTAGTAAAATTTTTAATCAGGATGAATATCGCTTGGATTTATTTTATATTAATTATATAAAAATCATCTCATAAACCCCATATATATTATCCCCATTAATATTTTATACAATTTTTTATTTTCCCCTTTCTAATTTCAATATTTTTTAAAATTATAGATAATTAATTTTTATAAAAATTTGTTTCTATTTCATATTTATCTAATGAAATTATTCATCAATTTAAATGTTCATTTCCATGTTTTTATGAAATTCCATTTATATGATAATGTTATTCGTTAATTATTTATTTCAATTATATATTAAACTCTATTAATACGATTAAAAATAAATTTTTGTTTTTATTTCTAAACATGATATTAATATCCTTTTTACAACAGTGTGAAAGGAGTACTTTTTCCAAAATTAATAAAAAAAAGGATATTACCCATTATCATGAAAAATATTTTATTTGAAACTATGATATTAATTTTTAATTTTTAAATTCAATTTATAAATATTAAATAAATATTTATTATACTAATTTTTATATAAAATCATATCTTTATTAAGATATTTTTTCTTATTTTAAATGTATGTATTGAATATTTATTTAAAGTAATATTTCATATGATTCAATATATTTTGAGTTTTCTTTATTTCCAAAATGTATTTAATCATGACAGTAATAAAGAAATTTTTATATATTTATTATTAATATATTATTCTGAAATTACTCCAAATACATTTTCATTTCCATGAGTTATACTGTGATTAATTGTTTAATTTTTTTTATCATTTTCTTACACACTTATGTATGGTTTTCAATATGTTATTAGTAGGTCCCCTAAATACCTCAAATTAATTGGGTAATAATTTATATATCATTATATCATATTAGGATTGGTAGTGAACCCATTCAAAATATGATGAGGATGGGGAGTGAATAAAATTTAGAATGAGATTTTTTCCTCTAAGTGATGAAGGTAATGATTGTGTTCCATGCCAAATGAATTTATTATATATGCTCATGATTATTTATAATTTATTATTTAATGTTTTATAATGATATGTACTCTTATATCATGATTGATTATTAGTAATTCTTCGACATTATGAATCATTGATTTCAAAAAAGAAAGTATTTATTCGAGGACTTGGTATTTGTAATATATGAGTCATTTGGTATAAAAATAATAAGCTTTTTTAATAGATTCATACACATTATATTATCATATTATTATAATTAATCATTAATTTATTTCTCTAATTATTACACTAATTGAGGATATGAGATCACTATATCTTATATTTCAACTTTTAACATGTTATAACGAATGTTTTTTTTATATTATATGTCTAAAATGGGTACTATAAAGAATAAATTTTTTTTTATATATTTACGATCATTAATACAATATTGGTATTTTATATCTACTCAAACAATTAAATAATTAAATATATTTCTTATTCATTAATTATTAACAAATATATTGTGTTTACAACTTAAATTATTTAATTTTATATATTTTCTACGCTGGTTGTTTCAGACATAACTTGTTTTATTCTAATTAGTTTTTATATCCTCATAATCTCATATCATAATGAATATATAAATAAAAACATCATTAGTTGAACATTCATCTTGATATGAGGGAATAATTATAGATATTCAAAAAATAATTTGTGGCATATCATTAAATTTCATCTAAACCATAAGGCATCAATTTCATAAATTTTTTATAATAGTTCTTGGTTCTCATTATTGATGGGAACTATTTTATGAATTCTATGAATAAATACTCTAATTATATTATTATTCTTTTGTTATGAAGAAGAACCATTATCACATGATATATATTCGTTTCATTTATTTTAATAGAATTTATATTTGAAATATCAGTGGTTTCATGGGAACAAAATCTCCAAAATTCATACCAACAGTACATTAAACCTCAAATTAACTCCTTTGCCTCATATGAGATGCATGAGTATACATAGGTATGGCTATATCAGTTGATTATACCATATTAATATTCATTTTCATATTTCTATTAATTTATCCCTCAAATAAAATTCTTTATATGGTGATATAATAGATTAATATCCATTTTTTATTTATCATACATTTACATCCAAGATAAAAACCATATCTTGTAAATTTTATTCCATAAAACACATCTTATGTTTCATAAGTAACTTTATTGTACACTATCTATATTCAAAAAAATCCAATAGTTGTAATATTTTTTCATATTAAAATTATCATACCTTAATTATGATAGTAGCACATAAACATCTAATAGAAAAATATATTTCCACATAACAAATATTATTCTCATTTCTTACATAATATGGAAGACTTATGGTTTTACTATCTATAATATTGTTGGATAGTTTTTACTAATTTCTTTTATAGTTCTTCAGTTTGTATATAATATTCAGTATCAAGGATATTCAAAAAGTAAATTCCAATCCTACATATATATCATGGAATGTGTCATCAATTTTGAATGTAATGTTGGTTATATGTACTCTATTTATCATAAGATACATATCTAAATTTTATCCACATGTACTTTTATAAACATAATACTATATGAAATTTGATATAATTGATTTGTGAATTATCCAGTCATTTAATTTTAAATAACATTTCAATTTATGTATTATTATTATATTTATCAAATCCTATGAATTTGTGTTAATAAATATGTTTATATAGAAATAGGATTTTTCTTGAATATATTATAATCAAAATTGATTAGTTATTTCATTATATTTAATGATATAGTATTTTTTTCATTAGTGACATGGAAATCATTATATATTCCAGTAACATCTTATAGACACATCATACATTTTAATTATTAATTAAACAGAACTATATATAAAGATATATTAAATGAATATTTTATTATAATTTTTCATAAAATTATATGTTAATTTATTTCTATGAATTTTATTCCCATTGGTATTCGATGACATCAACTGCCTTTTTTCACATTTTAGAGATATATTCCATTAGGTTTTGTCCATGGAAGATGGTCTTAACATCCAATTCTATATATATTGATTATAAAAATATTTAATTATATGAAAAATTATTATGGATTTCATCAGGAATAATTGTGTAATTATTTATCATAAACAATGTTATGAATACTTTTGAACATTCAGGTAAATTTTGACCATTATTAGTACCAACAAATAGAATATTTTTATAGTCTTTATTCAGTAACCACAAATGGATTTATATAAAAAAAGGAACTTCCAATAACTGCTAATATATATTTAAACTTGGAATCATGATTTTAATTTTTATAGAAATTATTATCACAGGAATATTCCATCAATATATTCAAAAATGGCTTTATTTTTTTATCGATTATTAGTCCATTTTTCATGTTGAATATACATCCACATATTTTCTTAACTATCCAACAATGTATGTTTCTCTGGAACACTAATTAGACTATTTCATATGGAATTTCATGACCATATTACATAATATGTGAGTTAAGAGCCTATATTTCAATTATGTGTACCCTAAACTCATTAAATGAAAAGGAATGATTCTCATTTAATTAGAAAAATATTAAATCTTAATTTTTTACCTCATTGAAGTAGATAACTAGAGTTTTAATAAGAATAAATATTAGAGTTATATATAATTTTTTTTGTTTCAAGGGTATAAATAAAAGTATACTTTGACAAAAATATATCATTAAAACAAATGTAGTTGTGGAATATGAAATATATTTCATTTTGAAACTGGTATAACATCCATTAGTTAATGCAATTAAGATTCATATATCTGTTAAATTTTTATTTCTAAGATATTCATAGATTGTAATAATTAACTAGTTATAATATTTATTTATAAATGATTCCACACCATTAATAAATTGACAAACATAATTTACATTATATATTTAAGTTAATGTGAGTTTGGGAATAAACTAAATGTATATGTAAATTACTAATGAATACATGGATACCACATTTTCCCACAATCCCAAATTTACTATAATTTATATTTTACCAATTGAATTAATTTGTCCACTAAGATTTAATAATGTATATAAAAATAATTTCATGATATATTTTAATTTACATCTCACTTATCCTTTGAATACTTCATCGAATGAATAAAAAAATACATTAGAAGATTTGTGGTATAATTCTGTTTCTAGGGGGTTCATTTTCTAAAATATAATATGTTAGTATACCAGGATAAAAACTATGGTTTTTATCTCCAAGGAGTCCAAATAAAATCCAGAACATTTAATTTTAATTTTATTTAACTGACAATTGTCTATCCAAAATCGGTTATGAGGATTATAATTTATGTATATCATTTATTGAATAAATTCAACATCATTAGTATATTTATATCTAGAATAATTAAATATGAAATAATATATTAATGTTCATGGAAAATAATAAAAAAATGTACAACTATGTGAAAATGAATTATTAGATATTTTATTTGGCAATTCACAATAATATCTAAACTAGATTCATTCCACTAGTAAGTCTAAATTTGATTCTTCATATTGGATTAATGGGGATTCACCCTTTCCCCATGACATACATTGTTCATCATAGTTCATGTAATTTTTTAAAAAATGATTCATCCCTATATTTGAATATAAATAATATAATGTTATATTATATTTAATTCCCAATTGGGTAAATTAATTGTTTAATTGAAATGAAAAATATAACTACGTATGAATCATGTATCTTCATAAATTCATTTCAATTCCTCTTCGGATGAATTTTCTTAACACATGAGAAGAAATATTCTTTACAATCATTCCAAAAAATGTGAAAATATAATCTATTTGAAGGATTCGATAATGGATCCATTAACATTTGAACATTCATGGGATTTTTAATCTTGTTATAATGTTTTCCACCATTTAGGATGATGAACTATGTTGCAAATTTTCACAATCATATTATAGAATATAATTCAAAATATTATAATCTGATTCCTTAATACATTCAATTTTATAATTCAAGATAACTATATATAATCTTATTGGTATGTATGAAAACAAGAAATTAATAGAAATTTTATTTTTCAAATTAATTACTAAATAATTTTATTTTCCAATATCAATCAATATTTTGATTTTATGATCATTTTCCCTGATTTTTTATTATAGTCTATAGTGGCATGTGATAAACAAAATCTCACTCATCACAATCTAATCTATATATTATTCGAGATCACGAAGAATAATATTAATGATGTTACCAATCATGTACTTATATTAAATCAGTTGATATTGAAACATAGATGATATATTTATTTAATGAACATAATAAGTATCCTATATTAATTTATAATAATGTCTATTTTGAACTTTTATAGATTGAATATTTGGTTGATCAAGAATATGGGATTCTAAGATATTGAATAAAATTTATAGTTTCATTTCATTTCATAAAATATTCTACCAGTTAAATAAATATGTTATGGTATATAAATGGTTTAAGCCCAATAATAATTGAAGTGATGACATGGTACTTCAATCCATTTTGTAACAAATGTAATATTATATTTTTATTAATGATCATTTTAAAAAGAACCATGATGCAATAAATTTTATTTTTTTCATCATCTATTATTTAATTAAATACATATATACCATTCTATATTATTCAAATATTATTATCTCTAGGATATCTAGCTGTAAAGGATCAACATTTCACCTTAAATAACTAAATGGAGTGCTATTTCAAATTATATGTTAATATTTAGGTATTTTTTCTTATATACTATTGTAACTTATAGTTTCATAATATGTTCATTTGAATCCTCAATATTTATTCATGGATAATAATTTTTCAAAAAAATATGTCCATGTTATAACTTCACTTAATTTTAAAATAATTTTGATTCTATCATATTTAATTAAACCAAAAAATTTCATTAAAAATACCTGAATAATGTAAATGTTCTGAAGAGGGATCCACCAACACATCAATATATGGTTTCATTATATATAATGAAATTTAAGTATTTACTATCATAACATTTTCATGACCTATTTTGAATCTTTATGTAATTTATTAATTTATCCTTTTACATGTTTTTTTTTTAAATTCTATGGGATTTATAAAATTATTTAGAATCATCTCAATAAACTAATTGAAATTGAATATATTTATATATATATATATTATGTGAAATTTCATTGTTTTTAATTTTTTAGGGGAATATCAATAATAAATAAAATAAAAAATAAAAAATCATACACTAGAAGTTATAAAATAAATATTTAGAATTATAATGAGGTTTACTACTGGTTAATATGTTTATAAGATTATAAATCAACACATAACCTTTGGTAATTATTCATTCATTTGGGATTGTATTGTGTAACATCATTCCTCCTTTTTCATAAGTATCTATTTCTTTGTTTTTGCTTTAACTCTCCCTTTAAGCATCTGGAATATCATAAGAGTTCCTTTTGTTACAAATTATATCACATGATGATGATGGGAATAATTTGTTTTATGTCAGGTAAATGAATTTTTAGACATGCATGCCCATATAAATGTAGTGGATAGAATGATTCGCAAATACTGAAATCAATTTAATATTAATTTCCAAAAAATAAAGGAATTAAAAATTAAATTTAAATAACATCTATAAAAATACAGTTATAACATGCTCATGATCAAAAACATATGAACTGTATTCACATTTAAAAATTTTTAGGAATTATTTTAATATGATATTTATTTAATTAAATGTATAAAATTAATAAATTTATTATTAGATGAATTTATTAATTCATTAATCTAATTTTCCTTCCATGCTTCCTCATAATTCCCATCTACATTATTTTTGAATAAATTAAATAATAAAATTTAATTTAGAATTTAGTAATATATTTATTGTGAAAACAAGGAGTACAACATTTACACATCTTATATAATTTATATAATGTTTATATTTAAACATGGAATCTATGAGAGGCATCATGAACATTTATGAAAACCTTTATATAATTTCTATAATAAAACCATATCATACAATGCTCTAGATACAACATTATAGGCTATTTTTACATAAAAATCGTGTTGTGTATATAATGTACAGTAACATGGGTTATGTTGTGTATTAAGAATGATGTTTATGACTTTAGAACTTTATATTAATATATGCATGGTTTAATCAGAGAAATTATCATGATATTAAAATTTTTATAATGAGCATATATTTTTCATAGTTCCAAAACATTGTTAATGTAAATAAATTCATTCATTAAATTTTAAACGACTTGAAGAAAATCAAATGACATATAATTCATGTGAAAGAGCATGTCTAATGATGTGAGTGTTGATAATATTTCGTGAAGTTTAGTTTTTTACTATTATTAATTTTTAATACACATACTAAATTAAAAATATATATCATATCATAGAATTTATTCAAGGAAAATTGGTTTGACATACACATCATATACAACAAGCTACATTCAATACAATCCCTTTCTGTCCATTGTTAAAACATGACTCGACACATGGTGTCTATTAAATGTTGAAATTTTAATTTTTTTGAAAATTTACATAGGATAAACATGATTTAATCATAAGTGGTATTTTTTCATGATTTTTAGATAATAAAAGTCACAAAATAAACAAATTCTACTTAATTTGGGAACATGAATCCCATGATTCTCATAGGGACAAATTTTTTTCAATCACTTATAGTGCACACTAACTACACATTGTGTAACCCCATCAAGAGATGATAGACTAGGAATATTTTCAGGTAATTTTACCTGATTCCAAATATTAATCTCCTAGAAATAATGTTATGATTATCTATATTTTTCTTTTTGTTGTGTATTATGAGTACATAACATGTAATTTTGAATTTCACACCCTTTACCTGTATCATCATGTCAAAATCACCATAAACAAGGAATTGAATTATTAAATGTTGTATATCAATTATTGAATTGATCATAGTCATATAGAAATGAAATATTATGTAATCACATATTTCGTATTTATAATTAAAATTTTGATACGAATATTAAAAATATAAAAATCTATCATAAAATTATAATTATATATAGATTAAATAGTGAAATAGTTTTACCCCAACATTGTTCTTAAGAATATTAGATGTATTTAGGTTCATGATGAGTTGTTAGTGTTTATCTATTTATTATAATAAATCATAGTATACAGATTAATGTAATCATGGAATATTCAAATGGATAGTATTTTAAAAAATAATAATTTATAATTCATTAATAGTGAAAAGAAATATTTTCACCTGAATGATATTCTTCATTGTCAAATCAATTAGTCATTATTTTAATTACAATATTTTAATGAAATATCTTTGGTTCTAATACATCTAAAATTAAAAATATGAGATCTATAGAAATTTATACATTATTGATCAAACTCATAGTACTATTCAATATTAAATGATAATATTACATTATTCCTTATTTGAAAAAAATCCTTTATGTTATTGATAGATAATATCATGGTCTCCTGATATTGAGGTGGAGGATGATTATTGAACCCCCATATTGAATGGAGATATTTCTTGAGAATTTCATCTTGAACTCGATAGAAATGTCTAGCGTGATTTTATTACACCCAGCATTCTTTCAAGGTCAATTGAAATTATATTTGAAGTATTATGTACACCAGTTTAGAGAATTAGTAATTTAACAAAGGGTCATTACATTTTTTATTAAATATAAACCTTGTGTCCTAAAGTATTAAAAATAATATTATTTTACTAATGGGTGATACTCAAAAACTGTTCAAATTCAGTTTAATAAAATTATATTCAGTATTTATTAAAATTTAAGTAATTAATATTTATCATTTCCATATAAGACCATATCATGGATCACTGTTCATTAATTTCATTTATCAATCCCTAATTTAATAATATTTTTTTATTTATTTAATAAATAAATATTTCTTTTAATTAACTAGTAATTTTTTATTAAAATCACATATCTAAATAAATATTAACATAACCAATAAATAATTATCCATTACATATAGAATATTAAATAAGATATAAATAAGTATTACATAATATCTAACATGAAAATTATTTTTATTTAATATCCAACTCAAAATATTCATTTTAATAATTAATGTATTAATATGCATGATAAGAAAAACATTAATCTATTTTAATAAAAAAAATTGAAATAAAAGTATGTCAGAATTTTATATAAAAAATATAGTGTAACAATGATTCTGGATACAACTAGTTCAATACCCTCTTGTCTTATTACTCAATATGATTTGAATATATGGATTGAATTCTATTTCTAGAATATAGAATCATGTCTAAGAGCCTAGTTATTACTAAATTAATGTCACACTACAACATCCTAATATACATATCCATGATTTAATATAATCCCTGTTTTTTGAGATATCATCAAGTAGATTGAATACTTCTTTCATCAACCAATATTCTAAATTTCACAATAATTTTAATTAATAAAACTAATTTGATAATATATTCTATAGAAATTGATTTATTATATTTTTTTCTTTCCAATCAGTAGGGTAAAAGAACATATATCCCTCAAAATAGATGGAAGATATCCATTTATATCTTATATATAGATGTATCTCACTTATGACACACCAAAAATAACATATAATACAAATAGAATATGTTATCATATCTATTGTAAATTAATCAAAGTGAATGTTTTATTAAAAAATTATTATTAATATCATTATTGAAAACCAAAAAAAAACATAATCATATAGGAATATATGATGAGTTATATCATGTAGAATTTCTGTTGGATTTTCCATATCCATAATCACAACTATTAGGGATTATTAATAGTTAAACATGATGATTTAATCTCTATTCAACTGATGATAATCCTCAATTGACCTGTCAAACATCTACCATGTCCTCTCTGATAATGTCCTCCAGACTATAATATTGATAATTAAAAAATTTATCATAATGATTTTAGCTTCAATTTATATTTATAGAAATTATATAAATATTTTATACAAATATTAATGTTATTAAATTTTCAAATTCATGAAAATTAGAAGAATAAATATTCTATGATATGTATTATTTTTTTAAAATATGAATTTATTTGTATTTAAAAATGTTATTTTAATCCAACTGATTTATTCTATCATTTTGTGTCATCCTTCATCAATTCTTCTTATCATTCATTAGACATAATTTTTTTATTTTTTTCCAATTTTCATAATTAATTCATGTCATTATCAAAAAATTTCATAACAAACATCACTTTTTGACATTTCAATTTTATATTTATTAGAATTATTAATATAAAAAATCAAATAGATTTTATAATGATAATTAATTTTCTATCTAAAAAATTATAAGTCTTATTAAATGTTAAAATTTGTTTTAAAAAATACATTAGGATATTCTCAATATTTTTATTCCAATAATGTGACAGAACAGAATGAATGAAATGTTAGTCTTCAATATTTCATTTTTTTAATTTTAATCATTTAAATTAACAATATAATTGTTTTCATTGTTCAGCTCTATATTATATAATTAATATACATAATTTTTTTCATTTTTTTAGTGTTTTGAATTTTTTAAATTGTTTTTTTCTCCTAATAATTTTGACTAATCCAAACCCTATTAAAAAAATTAAATATACTCATTAATGTGTTATTTTTATGATAAAAAGAATATTTTAGTGAATATTCATGATTATAAAATGAATCACCTCATAAAATAATGAGTGAAATTAGGGTTTTTTATTTTTAATTTTTATTCCAATAAAAAGTTAAATGAGTGATTTTTGGTAAGCTGTATGACAAAGAAATTTCAAATTTATTATAAAATGAATAATTTTACTAAATCAAATTCATGGACGGTTTTAGAAAGATTAATTTTTTTTAATATTAAAAATTCTAACGATAAATTTTTCATAAGAGAATATATTAATTTTTTTAATTTATGTAATGATTTAGTTAGGTATTAATTTTAATTCATTATTTTAATCCTCTAAAAAATAATGATATTCCAATGTTATGGTTGTGGGTTTATTATTTATTATTTAATTCCCTTAACAATTTTTTATTAAAGGTATGGGTTATGAGTACACAAACCTCTTATGGGGCTATAGAAGTAGAGACTAAGTGAATCTCCAATGACAATATCTACACCCCATTGGGGAATGAATCCTATACTATCAAAAAACCAAGGGGGCATTTTGGGAGGCATTATAGGACAAAATTTTAGTCATAAAATTTATTTATCACTATCTATGAGAAATATTGATACCATTTTGAAGGTGGTATTTGGATTGTTTAAACATATAAATGATATATCATGTTGATGCTGAAAAACATTTTAGGGAGCTCAAATTAAACTGTGTGTCTGTGTCCAGATTATTTATAGAGATATCATCAGAATTTCATAATTCAAGACCATTTAAAGAGGCCACCACTTCTTCTCTCAGTGATTCACAAAACCCATACAATGAGATAGAGGTGATAAACACTATGCCGCTAGGGTCAGGAATCACCCCTCCTCCCAACATGAGGACTTGGATCTAAGATCTGTCAGTAATAAAAAAATTATAAATTTTTTCATATGTATTTATATCTAAATTAATTTTATTAAATTTATAAATATTTAATTATTTAATAAAATATCTATTATTAATTCCTAAATTTTTAAATTATTTTATTATTTCATTAATTAATCAATAATTTCAATCTTATTTATTTAAATTTTTTTAATCCTTTGAATTTATATTTTCTTATTTCTAATGTTTCTCCATTTAAATAGCAGTTTTATATTATAATAATATTGACAAATATATCTCTTATTACATGCAAGAAGAAGCTTAGTTATTATTTAATATTGTTTATGGTTTGAATAAATGTTATGTTTCTTTAATTTTAAATAAAAATATTAATTAAAAAACATGAAATAAATAAACACATATTAATTTTCAAATAAATATAAAAACATTTTTATAATTATATTAATGTTTAATTAATATAAATAAAAAATTAAAAAAATGAATTAAAACATTTTGAAAAACTAAATCATTTTTTTAATGTTTTAAAAAAATTGATAAAAAAAATTATTTATAAATGATGGTCATTTAAATGAACATTTTTAATAAGAAAACTTATTAATATTATCATTAATAGTAAAATATATATAATAATGAAATTATAAAATTTATAATAATAATGTTAAAGATCTAAGAATGCATGCATAATACTAACAATGAATGTGACAAACTTTATACATAGTAATGACATTAAACACGTCCTTTTTTATTATATCCAATTGAAGGAACCAAGATACATTGTACTAACAATGAATGTGATGGAAAATATAATGAATTCCCATATGATAAAAAATGTTTTGGGGGACAGAATGTAAAAAAAATTTTCTATAACCACACAACTTTCTCAAGATATGAATCATGTTGGACATCACCATTATCAATGGAAGGAATATAATATAATTGGTATTGTTATAAATAAAAGTTCTCTATAATATAGTGGATCATATAATCCACTGGTTATTGAATGATGGATAAAAACAATTCAAAAAATATTTTATGTTCACTAATCCTTATAACCATAAAATGTTATATGATAATATTTTAATTATGAAGGTGAAGAAGATAAATCGTATAACCTTATTTGGAATATTTTTCATGAGTATGAAATTGAAACCAAGGTATAGGTTGAGTTTAAGGAAATATTTATGGAAATCACATCCCTCATATTCTATGTACAAGGATGGTGATGGAATTTCATGATCTCAAGGAGAATGATTTTTAATTAATTAAAAAATATAAGGATAATTTAAATAGACATTCATTGAATGATTGCAGTTTAATCATCATCCCTGAAATAAAAATTGATTTATTAATTGGTGGATTAAAATGTATTGAAAATGAAATAGAAAAAACTCATTAGTGGATACAAATAAATAATTTAATGTGGACTAATGTTGAAATTTTAAATTTTGGATTCACATTATTATCATTGTTTTTAATTTGAAAAAAAGTGAGTCTCATTGGAATTAAAATTAATCACATAGTGGAATGAAATTTAAATCCCATCATGATTGAAATGTTAAAATAGAAGTTATTGGAGTTTTTTGAGTTAATCTATGGAGAGTTTAAAGTTTTTGAATGATGTTCGTAGATCTAGTGAAAGGAAAATTTTGTGAAAATTATTTTTGATACAGTGGTCGAATGGAAGGAAGCAACTAATAAATAAATCACAAAACAACTATTCAAAGTGAAGGAGCATAAGAATTATTCCAATTAGTTAATGAACCAAAAATTATTTTATAATCACATTCAATAGCCTCTTATGAAAATATTCATTGGAAAATATCATATTATTGAAAAATTTATTTTTTTTCTAGAATAATATGATAAAATGTTAAATTATCACCAATTATAGAATAACTAATATTATAATTGATTCTAGATATCATTACTATATTATATATAATGAATTTTTTAGGTTATTAAATTACATATTCAATGATTATAAAGTTATTTAATGGTGAAAAATGCAAATTTTTTGAAGGTCACATATATTCTGTATAGATTCTTTTTTATTAATGTTTATGGGAAAAATCGTATGGGGAATATTGTAATTTTTCATTTTTTTGAATTTTATGTGCTTTGAAGAGTGGATTAGCCTTCGTTATGTAGAGCCCAAAAAAATTTCCATGTATAGGAATCCACGTTATGTATTATCGATGAACCCATGTTAATGTATTGGTGAAATAATAAATATGAAATTATAGTATAAATAAAACATATTATATTAGCCTTGCTTCATATTCCAATGGGTTGGGAGAAACTCAACATTGATGATTTTATAATTTTCCATGAGTTTTTATATGTATCTGGATGAATTTGTTGATATTACATTAAATCATTAAGACTATTTCCTGATATAACTCATAATTAGTTCAATACCTATTTCAAAGACGCCAAATAATGTTTTCCAAATTGAGATACATCAATTGAAGATGAAACTCCAGGATAGTATTGAAAATGGATTTATTTAGACATGTGTTTTACCTTGGTGACCACATATTATTTTTTTATGAAAATAAAAATATGATTGTTATCCTACTTTTATTATTTAGACCACAAGAATATCAATATAAAAAAGTATCATATGTCCCGTATTGCTGACATATTTGATCAAATGAATGGAGCTCAATACTGTTCAATGATGTTACATTGTTATTAATATTTTCAAATAAGCTTTGGGAATAATGTTATAACTAATAATATATTCCATTAATGTATAGTCACTATGAATTTATAATGACTCTATTTTGTCTAAAAATTCTTCCATTATCTTCATGGATTTAATGAATATATTATTTATATATTACCATGTTCATTTTTTGTAGACATTATTAATACTATTCTTATATATATAATGATTAAGAAAGATTATGAATATTTACATTGGATTATACAATAACCAATGATGATGGATAATCAATATGACGAAATTACCATGTGTTAATTTTTTCATTAGAATGTCTCACTATTGTGTCATTTACTATGATTTGAGGGTACCATAGTAGATCCATAAATGACAAAATTTATAGAAAATTGGCCTAAAAACCCAAAGAAAATGAGAACCATATTTTTTTGTGATGGAGATTATAGGACTATTGTGTATAATTTCAGACATTATCTTAATTAACTCTATATAATAACAATGAATTAATCCACATTTAATTGAATTGATTAATGTAAAGACAATGCCATGGTTTTACAAGAATTGTGGTTAGTGCACCTTTCTTCAAACATCATTGTAGTGGAGAAGTTTTTTCAATATTTAATGATACATAAAATATGGTACTAGGTTTTATTTTTATAAAAAAAATATGGTGATATCTTATATCTTATACCAATGTATGGTTCATGGTAAAATTTACACAACACATTATATTAAGTTAGAAACACAATTTATTGAATTAAATATTGAGATGAATTGTCATCATGGATAATAGGGTGATATATATAGTGATTATAATATTATAATATATATATTCATATGGAATGATATGTATATTCTATAGAAAAAATAATTTAAGATGATTAAATTGATGAATACTCAATTAATTAGCACCTTTGGAATAAAATTATGCAGAAAATTTAATAAATCAGAAAAATCATTCTATATTTTCTAGGATAAAGTCTATGATAAGACATATATTCATTGATATTCAATTAAATTATATCTATATATTAGAGAAATGTGAAATATTATACGATTCTTAGATGAATGTTCGTCTATCTATCCATGTGAAGATTAAAGGGAAGTTGAAGGAAGATAAGAATTTAAAAATAATGTTGAGAAAATCCACTATATTTAAATATGTTTTTCATATAATGATATGGTTCTAGAGTTTCTAGGCTGTTTAGTCCCAAACATATTTTAATAAGGATCTTATGGATGAGGCTCACAATTCTTCATTCTCTATCATCATAAATATACAATGATGTATAGAGATCTAAATGAGTATTTATGGTGGGACACCATAAAAATATATATCACATAGTATGCTTCTATGTGTTTTTTATTTTACAAATTTAATGCTAATATATATAATTATAAAGGTGTGTTACAATAATTAACTATTCCAAAATGTAAATTACAAAACAACATCATGGATTTTTTTCATCAGGCTCCACAATACTCGTAAAGGCAGAAATGATATTTTCACTGTAGTTGACCACCTTAAAATTTTTAAACATATCATCTCTATTATATAATACTAATCAATGGATCATATTTAATGTATATAAATTAATTATGTGGTATGGTTTCATGGGGTACCACATTCCATTTTATCTAATTGTTATTTGAGGATTACCTTGATGTTTTGAATACATAACACATGAATTCTTTTTAATATAGTTTTTAAAAATAAACTAAATTTCATTGATGTCTTGCACATCCTTTAAAACCATTTCATTCTTTTGAAACATGGAACACCAAAATAGTTTTTATTACATGAAACAAAATTATTTAAAAATACAATTATATATTATTAATTTAGTTAATTAACATGAACTTTATAACCCATCAATTAAATTGGTAATATGAATATTAATAAAAACATTAATTAATCAATATAGTTGTTTCATAATAAGAAATAATATTTTTATATGAATAATATAAAATGTTTAATGACCTCATATTTTTCAAAATTACCATTTACTCGAAAAATTATATTTTAACTAATTTATTTTAAATATAATGAAATTTTGTTTGAATTTTTTTTGAAAAATAAACTGATAAATTACTCATCATTTTTGAATTCAGGATATCAAAATGATCTTCCAGAAATTTATTCATACTTTTCTAAAAATATTACATAGTTGATGAATTTTAAAAATGAATGAATTTTTATTTAAATTAAAATTTTATATAATTTATTTATAGAGTAAAAATTAATTTTGAATTAATTTTACTGTATAAATAGTATATTTATAAATTTACTTATCCAATAAATTTCTTTGGAAAAAATTTCACGTCGAAATTTCATATAACAACTTTGATTTTTTTGGTCAATTCTACATTAAAATCATGCTTTCTCCACACTTTATAAAAAAATAATTTTTTCATCTTCTATGAATTGAATTATTAAATATGGATTCCATATTTGGAAAAAGAATAATATATAATTTATTTTGAGTCTGACTTAATTATTTATCTATATTAAACATAAAAAATAAAAAATAATTTAATGTAGTGAATGTAATATTTTGGTTACTGGGGTATTAAAATAAAAAGATAATTTTAAAAACGTCAAATACAATTATATAAAAAAATTGGTAGGTCATATTCTGTGAATTGAACCCATAAAGATTAATAATATCTTTTTTATTACCATTTTTACATATTAAAATTGTTGGATCCCTAAATTCAATTCATAAATATCATGTGTGATCTTTCACCTTTTTATTAAAGGACACAAAATATCCTTTCTTCTTCACAATTCAACACCAAATTGGATCAGCCATTCCCAAGCAAATAAATTTACCCAAGTAAATCCCATGTTCATTTAATCATCTCTTTAGATAAAAATAAAATCTAATATTTCTTTTAGTTCAAACCTAAGTATATTCCTTATGAAGTGTATGTTTGAACGAGTATGACGGTAGTCATGACTTAAAGAAACATATATTTGTCAACATTTTACCTATTTGTGATGAATGTTATATTATAAAGTAATGTTGTCTCATGATACATATATAAATACCACTTTTGAATTAATTTCAATAATTTATTGATCCTCAAGATATCTTATGATTCATCTAATGTTATTCATTCATGTGGAAAAAGAATCAAGGATACCGATGTGGAATGAGTTTTATATTAAAATATCACCATTTTTTATAATTATTTATGATTAATTGTCCAATGTAAAAATCAAATCACTTATCTCCCAAAAAATATTATGATTTTATTCCCTTATAGTTATTCAAGACATCATGATGTAATGGAACCGTATCACCACTCTATTGTACAAAAAATAATCAAGAATATGATTTTTAGAAAAAAAAATTGTTATTTGGTTATTCATATTGAATAATATTTTCCTTTAATTGTTTTTATAAAAATGATTTCTTAATTTTATTATTACTATCTTAATAATTTTAAAATTATTTTTACCCAAGTTTATCTATTTTTTCAAATTTTCTTGAATGGAATATTTTTTTTGTTTTCCAAAAAAAATAATACTTCCTTTTTCCAAAAATTTTAAAACAATATTTTTTTAACATGAATGTAATGAATTCAATTTTTTCATTATGAAAAATAATTACATAAAATAATCCTTTATAAGTACTCATAGTTATTTTGATAAAAAATATATTAAAGATGATCTCTATTTTAAAAATATTTTATCAACTAAGAGAGGGTATTCTCTTCAGAAATTATTAATTTGATCTCTAAACATTATTGTTTATCTAAGATGACGTATTTTGGTGTTATATATTCTTAAATTTGGATATTATATATGGATACCACTAAATTTTTTTATATGAATTGATTATGTTTTGATGGAATTATATTTTTAAATCCTCTTTCTCTTTCATTGGTTTTACCATGAGGAATGATTATGAAACCCTCCTCTTCCCATAGGTTATTCAATGGGGATATTATTATTAAAACTCTCTATTTCCATGTTATATGATATGATGAAATGTTGGTGATACCCATTTAATTTTATTAGTTATGATAATTTTTTTATATTGTTGGATAAATAATAATGGATTTAATTAAACGACCAGGTGGCCTATATCTACAAAAAATTCATTGGGTAGAGATTAATATATCACGATATAAAGGTCACTAAATCGGGTGGGGGTAAAATAGTATTTAAATATTAGGATTCAATGGGGAGTTAACATGGTTTTTCAAGTAAATTATTCCACTATAATAGCCTTCTCCCTATGTCTTAACTAATATGTAAATGATTTCTTATGTGGATGTGCATTCCAAAAACACAATGTGTTATAAATATGATATTATATAATAGGACATGATTATTGAATAAATTATTTTTTATGTCTAATGATCCAAAAATATTTAAGTCTTGAGAAAATATTGTGATAATTTATATGTAGGTTATTGTTTTTAAATGTTGGGATCATGTTTTGATTGCATTATTTTTATAATATTCATATATATCTAGCATGTTTGCACTTAATAATAATAATTTCTCACCCTTTACTCTGATTCCTTACCAATTTTATAATGTTTTTTTGTTATGTATGATATGTCTAAAAGGGGTTCTAGTTGGGACGAACCTTGAAGTAGATTATTTATCTAAATTATAGAAAATTTTTTAATTTCTATATTTGAAATGAAAATAAAATATTATATTCCTCAAGTGTTTGGTTGTGTATTGTATTAAAATTTTGTCTTAAAAATGGTGTCATATCTACATATGAAAACAATGGGTCACAATTTCTATTATCAGATGTTGGTCAAAAAAAAAATTTATTCTACAATAAAAAAAATCGAGGGACCCTATGTCCATTTCTAAGGATTATCTAAGGTTGATTCAATATATAGGGAATTTTTTTAGAATTTTGGAAATGTATAGAGAATTTTCATTCCTATAAATACATCCATGTTGAGATACTAAAAGTAGACGTGGCTTTATAATATATGAACCGACAAATATTTACTTTTAAAAAGGTGAATTGAGATAGAATTTATCATCATCAGGATCATTGTAGTGAGCCTTACTACACAACTGGATTGACACTCCAGAGGGTTCTGAATTGAAAATTACTATACCCTTAACAAACCATCTTGAAGGATTATAATTTATGACAACTATGAATTACTTTTTCCAAAACATATGGTTCAAATATTAAAAATATTGTTCCATGATTTATACTCTATAAAAGTTTCTTTAATGATTATTTTGTCACCTGCTATGATTTTTATTTCCTTCTATATGGTATTTGGTTTCTTTCAATGTCTAAAAACAAAATGTACCATGTTGATGATGAGTGCAATATACAATTAAATGATTTTCCTCTTGATCAAACAAATGTAATGGGAGGTGGAATGTAAAATATTAATATTTTGATTACACAACATTATGAAGCTATGAATAATTCTAGATATCCATATGAGGATATGGGTAAATATAATCTATTGAGTAATTCATGAGGCAATGTACACTCGTTTCTTATTGGTTTTCTGATCCACTAGATTCTAATCAACTGATCAGTATAACATAAATGATATTTTATTATCTATATTAATTATAACATGAAAATTAGATTTTTTTTCCAACCATTTTGAAGGTGAAGCGGTTAAATAGTGGACTGTTATCAAGTCAATGATCCCATATGATGCATTTGAGAACAATGATTAATACGATTTCAGAAATTATTGTCCTATAATTTAATTCTTGGTATTCTCCATTAAAATATAGATAGTGAGTTCTTTGAGATAAATAAATAGGATAATGAATCCATAGTTACTTATTTGGTAAATTTTAAAAAAAAAATTATTTTCGTTTGGGGTATTATGAACAAACCTTTATGCATGATTGATCGATTTTTCAGTGGTATAAAACAAAATATCATAATATAATTATTCATATAGGACTTGAATATGAAGGAAGATATTTTTTAAGGGATGTCACAATTGGATTAGGGGATAGAATTATGTATCAATCTCATTTTTTTAATAATAAAATGAATTCATATGTCAATGTTAAATTCAAAGACAACGGATATTGGAACATAATTTCTCTTTTATGCACAAATTGTGTGAAAAAGTGTTGAGGAAATATAATTAAGGTGAGAAGTATATGATTAAATTATCTAAGGTATGTTCATCTAGAATTTGATTGTCAAAGTGATGGGAATAAGTTATATACTTATGTGAATAATGAGAAATCAAAAACGAATGAACTATCTGCAATTTATTGTTTAAATTATATGGTTACATGCCATTTTTCAACACAATTAAAAAAAATATAGAGTTTTTTATTATGATCTAAACAAATATCCTCTAAATCATATGTAAAAGGTAAAATATCAGCAGATCACTATTTCTAAATAAGCGTGCAATAATGAAATGATGAAATCTACACATACTATCCTCTCTAGAGCTAATATTCCCTTATTTAAATAGGTAGTAACCGTTATTTTATATCTAAATAATTTTATAATGGTAATAAATTAATTTCCAATTGATTATATGTGGAATTAACATTTAAAATCCATAAGTGTATAATGATATCATCTAATTTTTATTATTACTCTCTTGATTATGTTTGTATGAAAGCGTTTCTTCCAAATCATTTTATTCTTCCTCTATTTGAATTTGATGTAATCATATGAAAGTATTAGATATATTTTCAAAAATAGAATATAAATAATTGATAAAGTTGAGTCACATTATATATTTCAAAAAACATATTATTTTATATCTATTTGATGATAAATAATAATTATTGATGTAGATTACACACATTCTGTTCTACGCAATTTTCATTCATAAGTAGAGGTTGTCTAAAATGTTTTCGGTGAAACATGAAAAAACATATATTCCTATTTTTAAAAAATATTCAAATATAATCAAATAATAGTTTCATATTATTCCCTGAAAATGTGAATTTATGTTCTCAATAAAATCATACCTTGTGAAAAACCAATTTAAAATTCTATCTATAGAATGTCCAGGATTGAGTTACAATAATTAAAGAAGTGACACTGGAAAATAATTATTAAGGGATTCATTTGACCAAGTTTGTGACCCTGGGGTACCCCTATACTAATTTTCGATATATTTGGATAAATAAAAATCCTCATTTATTATCAGGCTAAAAAAATATCATAATTAAACATATGTATCATCTTCTCAATATTGATGAGTTATTTTTAGATCATCATAGAGATTACTAATTTTCCATGACTTACAATATTTCAGAGCATAAATTATAAATGTTCCAGAAAGAGTTTATACCCAATATGAACATTTTCACAATGTAGGGACACATTGAATATATATTTTTATCATACAATTATACTAATTACCCAAAATTATTAATTATTTTAGTGAATATATTTATTACAGATTACATTGATCAAATTGTGATAGTGTTTATAGATGATATTATTTTATATTCAATGTGTATGGAAGAATATTTAGACCATTTTAGATTTGTACATAATAATATATATATTGATAAAAATTATGGAAAATTTAATAAGTCTTCAGTTTTTCTGCAAAAGGAATCATATTTTGTTCATTATATTTAAATATAAGTTATATTAGTTGATACATGACTGATAGAAGATATTTAATGTTGTCCTATACTAACAATAGAGATGGATATCAATATTTTCCATAGTTTATCTTTATATAATTGACGTTTCATGGATAATTGATCATGAAAATATAAATCATTGACAATGTATATATGTAATGGATATGTGTTCCTCGAGATAGATGAAGGGTATAAATATTTCAAGGAATTTAAGAGAATATTATTCAACACACCTATGATTATATTAATCGCTGCTGGAGAGGGATTATTATTACAAAGTGTTGCATCAATAAACGTATTGGGATGTGTTCTTATAAATAATGAAAGGGTTATATATTATGGTTTTTGAAAAACAATTATTTATTAGAAAAATAAAAAAACATAGTATTTAGAGATAACTGCATTGTTTTTTTCCTAATATATATATTGGAATTATCAATCTAGTGAAATGTGATATATATATATATATATCAGTCAAAAACTTTAATGTATATATTCCCACCAAAGGATTTTAATATACACCAATGATGGTTGTTAGAGAATAAAAATTATTTTAAATTCTAAATACAATAGAAACTTGGGAAATTGAATATGGTGGACAAGGACTTTAGTTGAAAGGTTCATGCTAGCATATCCATGATGAGGGTAAAAAAAGATTTAATATTTATAGTTTTATAAAATATGGATTTGGATATCTTGATTCAATGGGACAAATTATATCTCTCTCAGTTCAATATTCGTCCTTTTCTCCATGTGAAGATTATGTATGTGTATTAGAATATTGTTTAGTTATAAAAGATTATTATAAATGTTATTAATTTTAACCTTAATTATAATCAAATGATAAGGTTTATGAACAATGATGACAATCCATCCATGTCACATTTAATATAATGCTCATAGTTTATCTGTACTTATTCATATGAGAAGTATGATGATGTATAGATATTTTAATGAATACTTATGCTTGGATGGCATGAATAGAGATATCACTAAATTTGTATCCCGAATATTGGTATGTCATCAACATATGTCTAAAGTAAAAATTTATATGGTGGGTTTTTAATCCATCACCCATTCCATAATAGAAATGGGAGATTATAACCATTTTTTTTTCATTTGACGTCCCAAAGAATCTAAATGGCCTAAGTATATATTGGTAATTTCTTGTCACCTTACTATGCCAACAAAAATCACCACTATTAGAAAATGTGTGTCTCTAGATTAGCTTAAAATGATATAAATTAATTATTAACATTTCATAGATTGACATATTTCATTTTGTATAATCAGAATATGAGGTTACCTCATATTTATGGTGAAATATTTAGAATTTTTATGATAGGGAATTTAGATTCAATACAACACATAATCCTGAAATATATAGTTAGTCTAAAATTTCAATAAATAAACCATTGCATATATTCTGCTATATTTCCTTATATTTAAAATGTGGTTAGTATCAATAACTTCAACTAGTTTAGTTTTCTTACAACAACAACATTCCCTCTAACATTTAGATGTATTAGTATAAATCCCTCTAGGGATTGAAATACCTATGTCTAATATCATTGAATGATGTTGGAGAAATAACACCACTAAGAACCACGATAGGTCAAGAAATTGGATAGAAGGTTAAATCCATTTAGAATCACATCGAGGCATCTATGATTTGGAAAAAATGTTTTTCTAGAGGTCACCTATGTCATCATGATTTGGATGTTGACGATAAAGACATTATGTGAATTTCAATATTAAATAATCTTATGTAATTAGAGATGAATGGAAAACTACTCTCTATGATTTTTTGTCACATTGAAATTCTTTATCATGTAGGGACAATACTATTTCAATAGTCTCTTATAATGAACATCTCTCAAGCTAATAATGTGTTACATGTATCTCCCCTAAAGGAATACATATTTAATCCTTCACATTTTATAAACTCAATGGTCATATAGCAGGATAAAGATCATTCTTATTGGGAACAATCAATGTAGATTCTATATCAAATAAAAATAATTTTCTACAAAACTACATCACTCAGTTATTTATACATATGTTTTTAAACAACTATTTTATGAATGATTCATATTAAAATGAGGATAAGATTAGGTATAAGTATCCTCATTTATTGTATGAGAATGATGAAATTCAAGGGAAAAGATAATATTAAATGTGGAAAAATTTAAAACCAATTGTCTTTAATAAATTTAATTTTTTTATTTAAATTAAATTTCCATCCTGACGAGTTTTACAAAAAACAACATGTTATTATTTACATTTATTCACCATTGTTTTATCTTTCATTACAGTAAATATATATTTTTACAAAAATAATGATATATAAATATTTATTTAGTGATATCTTGAATAAACTTGACAATAAAAAAGGGGATATGAATATTAGAAAATAATTTTAAAATATTATATATAATTTTTATATAAATAAATCATATTGACTATAAAAAAAATTTGTAATGTATTTATTGGGATCAAAAATACTATTTTTAAAAAATAAGTTCTTATGTATTTTTGGAAACAATAATAAATATAAATTTGAAAAAAAAATTAAATTTAATTTGATAATATATTCTTCCTTTTTTTAATTCATAATATGAAAATTGAATTATTGTGATTTTTTAATATTTTTCTGAAAATTTTTATTTCATGATGAATAATGAACAATACTAAATTTTAATTGATAAAGGGAACTTAGTTTAATTTATTTATAATGATAATTTTAATTTTAAATATATTTTATTGAATTATTATTTCCTTTATTCATATATTATAATAATTTTGATAATTAGAATAAATTTCATATTGAAATTTGATATAAGAACATTGTAAAAATTTTGATCATTTTCCCATTGAAAACATACATTCTCATCACTTCTCTATGATTCATATTAAATTAATATTTTACAATTCATCATATAGAATTTGAAAAAATGTGTTCCCAATTTGAATCATAATATTTTATAATTTATATTAAATTAAAAAAGTAATTTCATCCAAAAGTGGATATTCATAATTGTAAATGGGCATTTCTTTTTTATGTTAAAAATGGGTTACCATGGGGATAAAAAAATATTAGGGTAAAAAAGACATGTACCCATGTCAAAAAAGGCTTATATTACCATATTCTGACCAATAATACCTAGATTGTTCTTTATTGGACCATTATGGACCCTTGTGACATATAATAAATTTAGGGTCACCAAAATCAAATAAAAAATACCATGTGCTTTTTCTCCCCTGATAATTGAATGTCACTCCCAGTTATAATATCATCAAACATTCACACCCATTTAGTACATTTGATAACATAAAAATCAATATCCAAATTCCCTGCCCACATACCATAATCCATATTTTGGATATAAATCTAACCAGGTTATAATTTATTTGAATACCTAAGTTGGATACTAAATGAAGTTGAGATTTGAGTGAGTATGGAGGATGTCAAAAATTATGGTAATGAATTATTGTCTCAATAATCCTTCACTGGGTCATATATTCAATAATGAACCTATATTCTTCTATGATGCTTATATAAATAACATTTCACGTTTTTTATAATGGAGTTACTCATTTATATGATATTTTATGTTTTTTATTTTATTCATTCGTGGGGATTAAGATTTATTGTTATTAATGTGGTAGATTTTTTATATTAAAATCACACTATTTATTATGGATATTAATCATTATGTCTACAAGGATGAAATATAATTACCTATCACTCAAAAATCATAATTATTTTCTTTATCTTTCTAATATTCTGTATTTATTTATGCAATGGAACTATTTACCCAATCTTTTTAGGAAGATATTAATTTATTTGTATTTTTAATTAAAAATATTTTTCCTACTAAAACCGCAATATTAAAAAATTAATTCAATTTTTTATTACTCTATTATTAGTTTTAAAATACATTTTTACAAATTTTTGACTTTTATTACAATTTTTTTAAATGACTCATCATGTAATTTTTTAAACAATTTCTATTCATAATTAATTACAACTACAAATGGAATATTAGTTTAAACATTTAAATCATGAATCTAATTTTCATCATCATAAATAATAATTATTTCAACTATCCATTTATATATTTTAAATTTTATTTTCATTTAATTTTATTAATATTTTTTTATGTTTCAAAAATGTCTTATTTAATATGAAAATTATATATTCCTCATGTAATGATTTAAATGATCTCTCAAAATAATTTTCTATAGAATATTTAATATAATTTTACTTCTTATCAATTTGTTGTTATATTATCCATGGATACCAATCATATTATATATATCAATTTTTTATTTTTTTGGCATGATCTTTATGAAAATTGATTTCCTTTAAGGGGTAATATGATGGGTAAATTATTACAAAAAATGATTCATTTCACATTTTTATTCTATGATGAAATGAATATGAAACCATTATATTTTTCATTTTTAATAATACAAAATTAATTTAATGACACCCATTTATTTTTAGGGGCCATGATAAAATGAGTATTTAGGATCTTTAGGAACACAAAATTTTGGTTTTCATTATGTGTTGGTTGGGACCTATATCTTTTCCCAATGCATTGAGTAATGATTTATATCTCATGAGATTGTCAAGGATAAAATTTTTGTTGGTCTATGTAATGCAATACATGGTTAGAATAGGCAGTGAACTCATGTATGTTTGATGTGGCTGGATTGGGGATTGATCTGGGTTTATTAAGGGACATTAACATCTATAATGGCCTTGGTAGTGATACATGAGTAATTTGAAAATTATTTTTATATACATATATATGTCCTATAAAATCCACATCATATTCCAATGATATGATATTATAGATCTTGTACTAATAATATCATATGTTTCATGCCATATGAACACCTAATATTTATTCCATGACTCATGAATCTGATCATTGATATTCAAGTATAATGTTCAAATTTTATACTCATTTTCATATACCATTACAGTTATTTTTTATATATCACCTTATTTATCCTAACCAATAATATGATCATTCCCTTTATTATGTTTCCTTCCCCATTTTTAGTACATTTTTATGATATATGATTTGTCTAAAAATGGAGATAGTTGTGAATAACGTACGGGTAGATGATGTATCCAATTTATGGACTGTTGTTTATGTTTACATGATTCCAAATGTAAAAACAATTATGTTCCCCTAGACTTTGTTTCTATAATTTAATAAATATTAATAATAAATGACTTAGTATATATATATATATCTTGGTCCATTATAGGAGAAATGGTTAGTTATATGGGTCTATTAAAACCCTGGATTAAATAATTACAACTTATTGAATTGATTCCTATGGTGATTGGGATCCACACCATCCTCTAATTTAGTATTCTTATCATAGCCAAATTCATTCGAGATTTTATAGGGATCCTTATGAACTTCTCTATGGAAGGAATAAATGAAACCCAGTGATATAGGACGAATTTAGAGAAATAATGTTATTGGTACCTTGGATATATGACTAAATGACATAAAATATTTGATTCATTTAGTTTTACATCACATAATCTTAGAGTAGATAAAATGGTTATTCTTAAGATCGCCAACACGAGATGTAATTTGATGTTGGTGAGATGGTTATCCTATCAAAAAAATTATGTAACAAGGTAAACATATTTGGAATAAATTGAAATCAGTCACAAAATATATTTTTCCATTTAAATATTATGAATGAGTAGGGAAGGTAGCTAATTAATTGATTCTTCCATTATGCCACTCACATGTTCGTAATGTGTTACATTTAGCATTCTTGAGGAAGTACCCTCTGGAATAATCACATGTACGAAACAGAAATATCTTACCATTGTAATATGATATTTATTCAAAATTATAAACTTTAGAAATCATTGTTCACATTAATCATGTTATACAAATCTGGACCACTCACCCAGTGAAACCCCTCTTAAGAAAACACAAATTATAAGAAGCTACTTGGGAACATGATAATTCATCGAAATAAATATATCCACATCTTTTTGTGTAAGATTTAAAACTTTTTTGTGAGGAAATTCATTAAAATGGGATTATAATGTGTCACACCAATATTTTATGAAAAGAAATTCAAATAAAGTCAATTCACTGTTATACCTTGAATAACACGCAACACCATATTTGAAAATGTTATGATATAGTTTTGAAATATAATAATGTGACCATTATTTCCAATAATTTTATTAGATAATATTAATATGAATAAAAAAATTATGAAAAACATATTATTTTTATATGAAAAAAATTAAATCAGTTCTTATCAATAAATTTTAAATGAAAATAAAAAAAGATTGAATATAGATGGGATGTTTCTGTATAAAAATATTTTCTTCACATAGTGAATTTTCAAAATAATAAATTAAATTATAAAATATGTGTAATTAATTATATTTATTTATATATTATTGTTAATAATATTTTTTACATCAATTTAAAATTTACCAAGCCATGTCATAAGAATGAACTACATTATATGCTTCAAAATTTTATTTTGAAAAAATGTTTATATTATGTGTTCTGTAATTATTTATAAATTAATATATACCACTTATTTGTAGTTAATTATATAAATTTTATTCTATATTTTTATTCATAAGTTTCTAATTTAGTAAATATGAAACTTTTGTTTTTTGACACAATAAACAGTAACCCTAGAAAAAAAATATCTTCATGATAAATGGTAATTTATGATTACCTAGTTCAAAAATAAGTGATAAGTACCTAAGATTTCATCATTATTTTTATTGTGAGAATTTAATTAGACCCATAACACCTTAGGATTGATAAATAATTTTTAATGGGATGTCATTCCCTTAAAATTATCGATATAATATTTAAATCAATGAATGTTAAAAAAATTCACACTATTAGATATAAATATCATTAATGTGTTCACATAGAGAAAAAACATTTTATGAATTAATATAAGTGACATTTTTGAGGTAAATTATAGTGTATTAATTTATAAAAATAATTTCATATTTTCAATAAAAATATATTCACCAAAATGTCTTATATAACGACAATTCAGTTTTCATGACCAGTCTTTGGCCCAACGAGGGAGGGGCAGTAAAGTGCCCTTCCCTTCCTTCCTCAAGATGATGATGAGATAATAACTCCCAAGTCCCGCCTCTAGTAGGTAATGGAGTGGTGACCATAACCAAGGGTATATATTTTAACAATAAGGTAGGCATTAACCTTTTTTATTTTAATAAGATAATGAGATACGATAATCCAACCCAAAATCACAAAAACAATAAATATATAAAAATAAATCCAAAATTCAAACCCACGTGCATGTTTACAAAACTATAAAAAAATTACAAGAATCTCAAAAGTGAAAAACCAAAAAACAGAAATTAAAATTAATCACCAGTTGGAAAAGTGAGCATTTCTTAGTAACAACTCCAAACGTCAAGACTAGTAGGGCACCACACGGTCCTCGATGCCAACCTAGAAACCTGAAACTAAATGTAGGGTGAGAATACATGTATACTCAGTAGGGAGCCTAAAGATATCTTGGAAAAGTTTGGATACATTTTAAGCCATCTGAAAAATAGATGTAATCAAACAATGAGATAGGAAACAAACCACCCATACTCACAAGGATCACTCCCCAAATATCTCAAGACAAGTGTATAGTAGTATATCACATCATTTTAGGGTACGATACACCACCCTTCCATTGTTCATATTGATATCCAATGCCAAAAACCTCCCTCGCTAGTTCCACTACACTATCATATCAGCACACACCTAGCCACAACCATCCATGTATCTTCTCCATAAACATGTGGTCCACCACCACAAAACCTTCCTGCAGACACATGGGCCATATCGTAACAAAAAACCACACAGTTCTATACACACACACACCTCAGCTCCACAAATAGTCATGCATCTCACCCAAAGACACATGTGCCTCATCACGAAGACACATGGAAATATAAAACCATACCTCTCTCTCAAAACACTTGGGGTTCTTCCAGAAGACAATTGGGAACATTATTCCTGAAAACACCTATGATTCATATCCATAATAGAAATTTTCCCGATGGTTCTGGGATAAGACATCACACCATTCCTGAAGATTGTTGGGTTAAAGTAACCACCTTGGGCCATCACAGCCTCTAGGAGAGGGAGCAGAAAGGAGATAACGACTAGGGGAAACACACTACCCTATGAGATGGGGGTGTTCGACACAAACTGGTTAATATGGGTGGGTAGATATCTATACATGAGGAAAATACATCATTAATACTAATCTAACACTTTTCCGATCCTATGTATTCTAAAATAATGATCCAAGAATATGCCACATCACTACTACTCCTACAGAATGCGTAGTACAATAATACCAAAACTCAACATTCATGTTATCATTTTTTAAAATTTATAGTTTAATTATTCCATCACTACTGAGAAACTAACATGCACAGTCATTATTAGGAACAAAAAAATAGAAACTGAAAATTAGTGATTTAACATTTCTCATGCGGTGTTTCTTGTAAGCAAATAATGTAAAGGGAGATGCCTCAAACCATGTCCTCGCTGGGTTGCGGCCACAACAGAACCAATGGAAGTTTATCTACCTACAAGTTAATCTAGTCCACAATCTATAAACCTCTAAATAGTAGGTTCTTTTCAAGAACTAGTGCCACGATGTGATCCCAAAAACACCACCACACAACCCATACATGTCACTAAATAGATTATTTTTGAATATCATTAAAATAGATCATGATTTTTACATATTCGTCCAACACTAGTAACCATGTTCCACATTTTCATTTTTTTAACCTGGGTGATCACACATGTGTTACATTCATCAGAAATCCATTTAAAAATTTAGGTATATGTGATTATATTTTTTTATGTTTCACCTTTTTAACCACTACCATATCCAGATAACATAGCATTACCAGTGCGCAAACAAGGACCACAAATAGACCTGATTTCTATTAGGAATATTTCTCTACAATTCATAATGTAGAAAATAGTAATTTAAAAATCCACACTGCCCTGTCCTCCTTCCATTTAATAACTATTTATTATCATTTTTAGAGGTTAGGTTTCAACCATGTCTCCTGGAAGCATGTCCGTACCTACCCCCATACGATGCAAGTAAAAGAGATATGAAGGTATAATATCTTACCTTGATGACATAAAGATCATTGTTTTGTCTTAACATCAAGAACTTTTATTAGAATTAGATTAATTTCTCGTAGATTCCTCCAAATTTTGTTGTGCAATAGGAGGAGTGAAACCCAAAGGAAGGGATGATCTAAAAAGTAAAGATTGATCCCATGACATCATTAGAACATAAGAGGGGTTCAACTGTGTCGTATTAAGGAACAAGAAGGAATAACCAAGGAAATAATATATCTCATCCCTTAATAAGATTTAATATAAAAGTTATTTAAAAATGCTGAATTTTTTCATTATTGAATGGATCACATTAAATACTTTGGTTTGACTAAGTATTGGTTTCCCCACGATTAAAAAAATAAATCAAGATTTAGGACCAATTAATAGACCATAGAGTCCTTAGAATAATGATTTAAATTCATTTTATGTCAAAGGGAATGTAAAAGGGGAGAAAGTGTATGAAGTTGGAAACACTGTAAACCAAACATGAAATTTTCAAAAGTGTTGGATGACTAACCATTCTAGAATACACAATAGTCTAGAAACACTATATAACCTCATTGGTCTAGAAAATCTATTCCTGAACTAGAAATTTGGAAAAGGTAATTGCAAGTTGTTAGAAATATCCAACTTTTTTGGAAACATTGTTCATGAACAGGAAATTTTTCAAATGGAATTACATTAAGTTGAAAATGGACTACTATTCTAGAAACACTTTTCATGAACTAGAAATTTAGAAAATGAAAAAACCTGCTGTTGGAAATAGCCTATTGTTTTGTAAACACTATTCATGGAATATATATTTGGAAAAGGAAAAAGTATGCTATTGGGAATAATCTACTATTTGGGAAAAATTTCTCATGAACTATAAATTGGGAAAAGGAAAAAAGAATGATGTTGGAAACAGCCTACTATTCTAGAAACAATGTTCATAAACTAGAAATATGGTTAAGTCTCAGGAATAAGTCACCTTGACCTCCCATAAAAACTCAAAAACAATATTTCATCAAATTAAAGGACCGGAGAGGTCCAAGCCCTTACATTAAATACCTCTCAAAAAATTATCCTCCCCAAGATTTCAAATCCAACCTAGAAGTGAAGAGGGGTCTGAAAAACCACCACGTAAGATACCTTTAAGAGGAAAACCACCCAGAGTTGTTCGAATTCTAGAACAAAACCACGACATCCAAGAACACTCATCCCAAGATTTATCACATTTAAACAACCACATTATCCCAATATGTCACACTATGCTGACACATGGGTCATGGTGTTCCTTCCTACAAGTTAATAAATTATTCTCTTTAGGCGGCACTAGCTCGCCCACATGGGTTTAATCACATCCACATTAATGTTTCCTGATAAGAGTTAGGTCCTCCCTTCCCCAAACATTCATACATATCACACACATATAGAGAACAAGTCAACAATCATTACATATACAAACATGTCAAGAATAACATTAAAACATAGGTTCAAAAAAATGAAATCATCAAAGAAAAACTCATCACAACATCTTAAAATTCTTATGGTTACTGGACACGCATCTGGGAATCCTCCTCCTAATTACACTTGATGCCACCATGATGCCACAAGACACAACACAAGGGAATCGAAAAACCACCCAACACCTTCTTCTTGTGGTCTTGGATCTCTTTCGACCACACCTCAAAGGTCGCATCATCTTCAACATCGATCTTTCTTCAATCGAAGATTTTTGAGTCATCATGAAGATAATGACAAAGATGTGATACATGGAAAACATCATGTATCTGACGCATCTATGGGGGAAGTTCTATTTGACACTCTAAACCTCCAGAATGATACAATACATCGAATGGACCAAAAAACTGGGGTAAAATCATAATCGTAAGGCCGAACATTAGGTGACCATAATGATGAGAAACCTATATGATCACATTGTATCCAACGTATAACACTAATGGACTCCTCCTTTGATTGGAATATGACTTAGGCCATTACTCAGTTTTCTTCATCTTATCACACACATGCTGAACTTTCTCTATGGGGATCTGCACCACCTCTAGCCGAAGAACCCCTGTCTCACCAACCAAAATCCATTAGACTGGTTAATGACAAAGCCTTCTGTACTATGCCTAGAGTGGATCCATTATAATGGTAGAGTTGTAGATGTTTTTGTAGGTAAACTCTACCAGATGCATGTGTCGTACACATGATCCCCCAAAAATCAAAACATATTCATGTTGCATGTCCTCCAAAATTTGGATTCATTTCTATGTCTGCCCATATATTTGGGGGTGGAAGGTTCTTCTAAGTCGTAGCTAGGTGCCATAACCATACTACAATCCCTTCCTAACATTTGAGGTAAACATTGAATCCCATTATGAGAAAATGGACATCAGATCACCATGTATCTGTACCACCTAATCTATGTACCACTATCCTAAGGAACTCACCAAGCTCGACTCCTTAATCGCCAAGAAGTGAGCCGATTTTATTAGCTGATCCGCCACTACAAAGATATAATCGAAGTCTCCTTGAGTCATGGGAATACCTATGATGAAATCCATGGATATATAATCCCACTTCAACTTGGAGACATCTAACAGGTGAAACAAACCATCAGGAACATGTTGTTCATCATTTACCTACTGACACACAATGAACATTCCCACATACTATTCCACTCTCTACATCACCCTGGAACAACAATAACATCACCTCATTTCTCATTACATATTGGAAACACTGAGGTGTGCCTCAAGGGATGATCTATGGAACTCACGAAGAACTTCTCCATGAATCACCTCTGGAACAAACATTCGTCCGTAGAAAACAACATGATTTTGGCAATCCTCCGACCACCCTTTAAGAGAATTTCCTTAGTCAATGCGGTCATACATAAATTTATCCATTGAGTATCCCCAATAAGACTCCTACACCTTCTGAGTCAGAGATTATTGCACCATCCTCTAAAAAAATACCCTCTTCCACCATCCTCCCTCTCATCGTGTTGCCAGGTAGCCAATTCTCCCATTGCTCTAAAAGCATATGTAGACTCTTGAATTACTTCTTTATGTGATTTTATGATAAATTATTCATCCACAAAATTCCCCTTAGCTTTAGTGTTTGAGATCACAAAGTACTATTGTTGCTAAAACACCACCCTTATCTACTGCCATAAATTCAGATCTGACATGGAAAAGATATACCTTAAACTCATGTGATTGGTTAAGACCACAAAGTGATCTCCAATGAGGTAATGAAGATATAAATTTAATGAGAACACTATTTTGGAAATATATTAATCATTAGAGGCATAGTTACACTCATGAAGATGTAACTTTATAGACCCATAAAAGATCACTCCCCACTGGTGGATCAACACGCACCTCAAACCCATACAGGAAGCATCACAAAACACCATAAATAAATCTCTATCCCCAGGAAACCTGACCACTAGAGTGTTGTCTAATTTATCATTACTATATCTTAAATATACCTAACACTACTTACTCCATGTTAAATCTAGGACTTTCATAGTGAAATCCATCAATAGAGCGGAAACACGATAGAGGCACAAAACTCTAGTAATACCCTTCCATGCCAAGGAAACTATGAACATCTGCCACATTCTTGGGTGTTTCTCAAGTAAAAGTTTCCACCACCTTAGACAGGTCCACTACTACCCCTTGATAAGACACCACATATCTGAGGATCTGCACTTGTGGTTTCAAGAACGCACACTGGGAAAACTTCTGGTAGATAAGGTGCCCTTGATAGATATCCATGACTATTCTGAGATGTTCAATATGGTCCTCTTATGACCTATTGTAGATCATAATGTCATCTATGAACACAATGACGAACATGTCCAGAAACATGTAGAAAATAGAGTTCATGAGGCTCATAAACATGGATGGTGCATTCATGGAACCGAATGACATAACAATGAACTCAATGTTCCCATACCAACACTTGAAATCAATCTTCGAGATATCAATATCCTTCACCCACTACTGGTGATATCAATACCAAAAATTGATCATATTGAACCATCCATCTCGCTTCAATTGGTTGAGGAGATCATTTATCCTTGGGCGAGCGTAATGGTTCTTGACCATTACAGGATTCAACCTCCGGTAGTCTATGCAGAGCATGAGACCACCATCATCCTTCTTTACAAAAAAAACCGAATCCCCCCATGGCGACACGCTAGGTTGGGAAAAATTATTCTTTACTAGGTTTTTACTCTAAATCTGCATCTCTCACAACTCCAAAAGAGAAATCTGATTGGGATCCATCGAAATCAGACTTGCACTGTGTTGGAAGTCTTTCATGAACACAGCATCACATCGTGGGTGCAGAGTCATAACTTCATCAAGAAAGAAATCTTGAAGCCCTATGAAAACGCCAGAACATCCACCATATATGAATTATCCAAATCCTTTGATAGTCCAGAAAACATAAAAAAAGAGAGGGCCCATACGCCAGCTTCCCATATGACAACTACACTCACTGACAAAATCCATAAGCTGACCTTCCACGTAGGAAAACTCAACTAATCTTCGGATGATGTCTATAACATCACACATTGAGAACAACAATTCGATGCCTAGAATGACATCGTATAGCTCCAAATGAAATATAAGAAGTTCCCCACTAGACTCATGTGTCTGTAACATCAGTCTACATCCCTGAAAAACAAAAAAAGAGACTCGTTTGACCTCTAACCGGTGTAGTCAACACCAGGTAAACTATAATTCATTCGTCACCCAAAACTAGAGAATTCAAAATATTGGGTGTAAAAATGTTGTGAGAGGCCCCTGAATAAAAAAATAGACAAACAATAGTGTTGAAATTACATATCATACCTCAAATGACCATTGACCCCACAGGATCTACTAACTCTATAGCATGAAACTATCTACACCCAGCTCATCTACCTCTCTATTATCGACAAACTCCTTGAACAAGGCTCATTCGAGGTCCCGGAGGAGAACTCAGTCGTCATCATCCCCACACAACAACTTCCCTCAGAGGAGCAGGGGCCTGATGCTAAAAAAGACTCACTGTAAACTTCTGCTACGGATGTGGGTGCTGAACATTCCCACCCACACTATACTAAGATCTAAGTTCGATCCAGATCTAAATGTGCCCAAAAACTCCACAAGAAAATAATCTTGGTCCTGGGTCTATAGGAAAAGGGTGAGGACTAGAATATTGAATCTGTAACGGCGGAGGCCCACTCCCCGCTTGTAAAAATCTTGATGTCCATGTTGCAGGAGTCCGTTGCGGACTGCCATTCCTATTGATGAACCTGGCTATCTCCCCTCTCGCATAAAGCCACATCATGAGCACATCCTTTCCACAAACTCATTATTCATATACGTGGCCATGTACAATAGTAGGGTAATGGGGGTAACAACATACTGAATAAAAGGTCAAAGAGCCTCCTCTAAACGTGTCTCCTGAGACTCCTCATCTGGAAAGATGTCTGGAAATAAATGTGGGATACCATCAAACTAAATCACCAATTCCCTAAATGAAATACCTCCATGCTAAAGATATATAAAATCATATCTTTTTTCATCATTTTTATAGAATAATGTAATTCTTTCGAAACACCTTCTTGAATACAGGCCACAGAACCTTGGTCTCCATCTTTTCCCTAAGGTAGAGAATCTACCACTGAAGTGTCTCTCCTCCCTTCTAGATAACCAACAACATGATGTAATACTCTATTAGAGCATGGATGAGAGTGATGTCGAACTCCATATCCTCTATCAAACATTTTTTTTACACATCCGAGAAGCTACACTCGTATTTCTAGAGGGTCTGTCACTGGAAGGTGTGTTGAGTCTACTTCCACCTCTCATTCTCCACATCTCGTTCATCTCACTTCTGATAGGCTAGAACAACCTACTATGCCTTCAATAGCTATACCACATGTGGATGATTATAACTAGAAAATTATGTTACTACCAATGACTTATAACCAGAGTTTTAAAACCATGGAAATATGCCTGTTATCATGGCCAATGGCCACCAATTTCATAATCATGGCAATAAGTTGTGGCTATAGCCACGGTTCTATGGAATCTAGCCACATATCTATAATTGTGGCTCTAGGGCACTTTTTTCACTATCTTATTGCCACTGTTTTCCAAAATTGTGGGAATAGGGTTCCCGCAATTGGCAGGAATACCTACTGCCACAGTTTTGAGGATATACCCACAATTTATATTAATATATATATATATATATCATAATATATATATATATATATACCTGTAATTTCTCTAGGTGTAGTATTAAATACGCTGGTTTGTAGAGAAAAGGTCCAAGGATCGAAACATGAAGGTGACTTTTTGTATTTAGGATATTTCCACGGTTTATCAAGGGTATAGCCATAGTTAAACCCATGGAAATAGCTTACTATAGCCACAGTTTAAATTGTGGCTATAGGTCAATTGCCACAGTGGTAGTTTTTAATACCAATTTCAATGATTTTCAATACCATGGCCGTAGGTAGTTATATCCACAGATAAAACTGTGGAAATAGGCTATGACCAAATACCACAGTGATAGCAGCCACAGCTGTCCAAAACCGTGGACGGAGCCTTTGGCCACATTTTTTGGGTCTATTTACATGGTTTAGAATCATGTAATTCGGTCTTTTCCTAGTTGTGGATGTCTGGGTTCCATAACTACAATGTAATTAAAGAATGCCTAATCCGGGGTACAAAAAAATTTCACATAAGATTTCTTTATCATCTTATTTAATATTCTCCACAAGACAAACCAATTCATTTAAGAACACAGGTCATTATTATTCATGTTCCATTCCTATGGAATTTACCCAATAATAAATTTATGTCGTCTTGGTAATTTCGTGTTCTCAGAGTCCTTGCATCAAATTCCAGGGGGCTATAAAATCATGTATCCCAGCCAGTCATCCCTATCAAATGTCACGCTCTAGGATTGACTAGTAATATTTCCATATTATTCCATACAATTCTCACAATACCAAACTCTAGACTCCATCCTATCTCTAAACCATCACCTATGATACCATTCGGTCATGAACATCCATTGGGAAGATGAGGGAATGGGTGGAAAAGTGCAACACACTCCCTTACTCAAGATGAATACGAGATAGTGACCCTCGATTCCTGCTTGCAGTGGGCCCTAGAGTAGCAACTGGTACCAAGGGTATATATTTTTCGAATATTGGAAGAAATACCTTTTTATTTTAACATGATCAGGAGATAATATAATCCAACCACTAAACACCAAGGTGAAATATGTATACAAATAAACCCATAGAAAATCCCACACGCAGGTTTTAAACAAAACTAAACATAATTACAAAAATATCCAATGATAAATATAAATAAGGCAAAATGAAAAATGAGCAGTAGTAGGAATATTTAGAACCGGAAAGCATAAACTCCAAACATTCAGACTAGTAGGGTCCAGCATGATCCTTAATTCCCTTCTAGAATCATTAATGTAAATGTACTGTGAGCATACAAGTATACTAAGTAGGGAACCAAAAACACTCATTCAAAATTGGGGAGACATTCTAATCCCTTTTGAAAATAGTAGTAACTAGAAACTGAGAAAGCAAAGAAATCGCCCCTCTTAACAAGGAAGACTCCCCAAATATCATAAACCTATTATATATTAGTATAGAACATCATTACAGGGTATCCTGCATCACCCCCACTAGTCTTCTAGTCATCTAATTCCTCAAACCACCACCTAAAAGTATCACTGTCATATCCTGCTCTCACACACATGGGCCACAACCATCCACATATCCTACTATAAAGCACCTGGGACACAACCACACAACCTTCCCATAGACAAGAGGGCCCTATCACAACCACATCCTATATAGTTCTACCTACACACAGCTAGGCTTTATTATAGTCACACATCTCAACTAAAGACTCCTAGTCCTCATCCCGAACACACCTGGGAAACTACAACCACACCTCCTGCCCAAAGACACCTAGGCCTCATCCAAAAGACACTTAGGAACATTATCCCAAAAAAAACATAGGCCTCATATTCATAACCAAAAACTAATCGAAAGTTCTAGGATAAAATAACTCCCCATTTCCAAATCGTCTTGGGTTAAATTAACCATATTAGGCCATCACAGCCTCTAAGAGAGGGAATATAAAAGAGCTAAAGACTAGAGAAAACACCCTCCCCCATGATATGTGGTTGTTCGACACTAAGTGCTTAGAATGTGTGGGGTGAACTCTAAATAAGAATAAAATAAATTATTAATTCTAAAAAGCACTCTTCTCATCTTAATGCTTCTAAAAACGATCCAAGAACGTTTGGCAGCACTGCTACGCCTATGACATGCACAGACCAACAATCCCAATACTCCATATTCAAGTTATTGTGTTTGAAAATTTATAGAAAAACTATTCCTTCGCCACTGGGAAACTAATAGGCACAACCATATGCACGAACAACAACAAAATAGAAACAACAATGTAGTGATTTAACTGTTATCTTTTGGTTTTCTTGTAATAAAAAATTCAAAGAGAGATTCCTTAAACAACATCCCCACTGGATTTCAAACACAACACATCCAAAGGTAGTTCAGATTATTACAAGATCATCCATTCTACAATCGATCAACCTATCAAATGTTGATTCTATTCTACAACAAGTTCAAGCCAGTAATCTTAGAAACACTACCACATAACCCTTACAGGGCACCAAATAGATTCCTCAAGCATACAATTAAAATAGAAGAGTAGTTTATATATTTGACCAACATTGGTCACAATATTTCTCTTTTTTTGTATAACTGGGATGATCACCCATGGGATATATTCATCAAGAATCAATTTAAATATCTAGGTTTATGTTATTATCTTTTTTTAATGTTGAAACTTTTTAATCAGTACCATGTCCAAGAATATAGAACATTATCAGTATAGAAACAAGGACCACAGACGACTTTGATTTTCAGAAGTCTTAAGCAAGTACAATTCACAATGCAAAAAATAATAAAAAAACATCATTTGTTCTCCATCCCTCTTCTATTTAACACCCATTTATCTTCATTATTAGAAGTTGGGTTCAACTACATCTTGTGGAAGCATTGTCATACTCACCCCGAACGATGCACGTAAAAGAGAGAAGAAGGTAGAATATCTATCCTTGATGATCAAATATTGTCATTTCTTCCTCACATCAAGAACATATATTGGAACATTATAGATAACTCTCATTATCCTCAAAATAGTGATTTAAAATAATATAATTTTTTCAATTAATGAGAGGATCACATTAAATAACATGGTTTGACAAGTAATGGTTTCCCCACCATTACAAAAAATTTAAACAAGAGTTATGACATTTGAATCAGCCGTAGAGTCCTTAAAATGAGGATTCAAATGCATTTTATTTTAATGAAATTTCCAAAGGGGAATAAATTAAGGTATCTGGAAACACCGTACAAAAAACAAGATATTTTAAAAAGTGTCGGTGGACTCACCATTCTAGAAACCATGCTAGTCTGGAAACACTATAGAACCTTACTAGTCTAGAAACACTATTCATGAACTCGAAATTTGGAGAGAGGAATAGCTTACTTTTGGAAATTGCTTACTATTTTGGAAAAACATTTCATGAACTAGAAATTTGGAAAAGGGAATAGACTTTAATTAAAAATTGCCTAATGTTATATAAAAACATTTCATGATCTATAAATATGGAAAATGAGATATCCTACTATAGGAAATACCCTACAGTTCTGGAAACAATGTTAATGAACTAGAAATATAGAAAAATAAAAAGCCTGCTGTTGGAAATAGTATATTGTTCTGGAAAAACTATTCATGTTCGAGATATTTGTAAAAGAAAATAATGCATGCTATTGGAAATATGCTACTGTTTTGGAAACACAGTTCATGAACTATATATTAGGAAAATTGTCGGGAATATGTCAACTTGACCACCCAAAACAACTCAAAACTAGATTTCAGAAATTTAATAGATTGGAGAGTTCCATGGCATTTCATTAGACACCTATCAAAACATTATTATCCTCAAAAATTGAAAACCAACCATGAAGAGAAGAGGGGACCGAACAACCACCTCGTAAGATACCTCTCAATGAAAACCTCCCTAAGTTGTTCGAATACTGGAACAAAACCTCGACATTTGATAACACTCTTCCCAAGAGTAATATAATTTAAATAGCTACACTAACCCCAAATATCACATTATCCTGACACATGGGTCAAGGAGATTCTACATGGCAGGATATTATCTGCTTTAGGGGGCACGGACTCACCTGCACGGTTTTAATCGCATTCACATTAATGTGTCTTGATTAAGAGTTAGGTCCTCTAATAACCACACATTTAGACACATCATAGACATCTAGAGAACAAGGGAACAATAATTCCATATCCAAATAATTCATGAATAACATCACAACAATGGTACAAAAAAATGAAATCATCTATGAAAAACTCAACACAACAACATAAAATAGCTATTAGTACTTGACCTGCATCTGGGACACCCAATCCCATATAGTCTCCTTGATTCCATTATGTCACCCCATGACATGAACCAAGTTAATAGAACTACCACACATTACCTTATCCGTGTGGTCCTGGATCTCTATCCGCCACTCCTAGAAGGATGTATCATTTTCAATATTGATCACGCTCCAATCAATGATGTGTGAGTCTTCATGAATATAACAGCATTGCTGTGATACATGGAATTAATCATGTATCTGGATCATATATGGGGAAACTTCTATCTGATACACCAGAGCTCCCACATGAGAAAATAACTGGAAAGGACCAACAAACCAGGGAGAAATCATACTCTATCAGGGGAAGTTATACTGTTATTAGAATACTATTCATGAACACGAAATTTTGCAATGGAAAAATCCGGCTGTTGGAAATAGCATATTGTTATGGAAACGTTGTTCATGAACTAGAAGTTTTTAAATGTATCGGGAATAAGTCGCCTTGAACTCACAGAACACCTCAAATACATGATTTTAGCAACATAATGGACTAAAGAGATTTGGGATATTACAGTAGTATTAATAAATTTTATTAAATATTATAATAATTTGTTTTACAAATTTGAAATGTAAAATATTTATATTTATTTAATATGATACACTAATTTTTTTTATTTATATGACATAAAAGATTTAGTTTAAAAGATTATATTATAATATAATAATTTTCAATACATCATTTACATCAAAGTAAATTAATAATGTTTAAATTTGAAATAATTACTATTTTTCTAAAATAATAGATTATTAAAGTGCATAAATATATTTAAAATATTAAAATATTGAATGATTGAAATATAAAAGATTAAATTTCATAAATTAATCAAATATATTTTATATCAAACCATTTGACGTGATAATGAATTAAATATTTTATATTTTTTTATAGAATTACAAATGTGCCCCTTCCCATAATTGTATAAGTACACACCTACCTTTCATCATTATGCTACATTGATCCTTCTAGCAAGTGCACCCAATTATATTTTCTTTTCTCCCCTCCCCATGAAACAATATTAATTTGTTTTTAATTCAAAAAGGATAACATTAGAGTCCATAATATGAAATATAGGAATGTTTCTTCAAATAATAGGTTGTCACATTCATTGATCTATTTATTTTTAATTCTAATTTTAAATTTAATAAATTTTTATATTGATTATTAAATTATATATTAATTATCATAAATAAATTGATTTTTTATTATTATTATTAAACAACATATATTATTCACCATTCAATCAAATGTGAGTTAAAAGAATCATTTTTTGAGTATGTATGTCTTATTATCTCCATAATGTGGTACGATTCATTTTCCATCACCATAATTCAGATATGGTTATAAATATGGGAATTATTATTATATATGGTATTTATTATATATTTATGATTCATAAATTATAATTTACAGTCAATCTTATTAACATCCAAACTATAGTAAAATGATAACATCGTACATGCATACGTTATGACTACCACCTGCATGGAGCGATTATATTTATGTAATTTTATTTATTTTTGGATGGTGATAATTTTTTTTTATGGGATATATGTGATATATATGATATAATATTAATTCAAATATATTTATTTATTTTTAAAATTTTTTTGATTCATCCCTCAAAATATAGTAACAACATCCTTGTGTACTTATATTTTACATTTTTCATGATTAGTGGAACTCATTTTTATATCTATAACATTTATGGGAAAAAATTAATATTTATAAAATTTATATATATGATATTTAAATCTGGATTAATATTATGGGTATATTGGAACCATGTTCAATGTCCATTTAAAATTATTAATAAAATAAAACATTCAAGAAATGTGACGAGTTTATCAAATAGAGTAGTTACCTTAATAAATACTTTTTAATGAATGTGTGATAAAATGTTATATATAAATCATTTATTTCATGATATATATGATTTTTATTCTGTAATATATTTATTATAAATCCATATTTATTATACCAGTGGACAGAACACAAAATAATGAACATGAACGTGGGAAATTTTATTTTCATCTCATTTTTATCTATGTGAGAGAAATGGTATATTCAAAACATTTCTGTTTAATTTAGTGTATATAATACCAAAAAAAGTATTTCATGATTATTCAAGTGAATTTTATATATATTTTAATATATATATATATATATCAATATTTTTGTTGGGAAAATTATTGAATAGATACCTATGTGGATAGGGTTTTAGGATACAATCTCAATGTTTAACCATAATGTTTATTATTAAGGTTAAAATGATAAAATATTATTATCTACCTCTAAATAAATTCTAGTTTTTTCTTATAGAAATGTAATTTGATTTGAAGAGAAAATTTACTTTAATTATTGTCACATTATGTAATCAAGAGTGTGGAATTGTGATTTATTAAAAAAATTAAATTCACTTCCCTCTTTGTTTGAATGGTTCTCTTTACTCAATATGAATGATAACTAAAAATGTTTTATATGATGTATTTACTAATCCTATATCATTTATTAATTTCTATTTACTTATTATAATGTGTTTAAGTTATATATTGAATCTTCTTTTCATTATTTCAAGGAAGTACTCTTTGTCTTATTTCATAAAAAAAGATAAAGGATGTTATGAATTAACTTATAAAACATTAATATAAATTCCCATTCTCATGAATACTCAAAGATATGAATATTAATTTAAAACTTCAATGGATATTATCAATGAAAATATTTTATATAATGTTTTATAAATATTTATATTTGAAAATTAATTTTATTTGTGGTGAGATTAATTTTCCCCAATAAATATTTCAGTGATTTTTTAATAAAATTTTTATATATTATTACATATTATGAATATAATTATGATTTATTAGGGATATAATTTAATAATACAATTATTTCAATTTAGATGGATGTCAATTCATTTTTTGATGATATTTTTATAAAAACCCTTTATTTTCCATTTGTTAGTCAATGATGGATTTATGAAATGTTTGAGAAACATATTTTCTATGAATAGGTTATGATGTGATGATATGATGACTTTTGATGATCTTATGAAATACATGTGTAAGTTTTTAATTGTTTAATTGGTATTCATTTTATAATTCATGAGAGGTGGTTTTGAAATATTATATGGGTTATAGTTATGTTATAAACACGGATTTCAGTTATTTTATAACCATGGAAGGGTGGGATAGTAATTAAATATCCCTCCAATTCATTGGTAAGTAACTGATATATCTTAATTGAAATTAGAATGTAATAAGGATTGAACTTAGTTCAGTAAGGTTCATTTCCAATATTATAGTCATCGAAGCAAACACTATTTACTATTATTGAATTATGAGTGAGACCCGTCAACATTGGTTGTGTTTGAAATGAGCCTATACTAATAACAAAATAACTTTACATGTATATTCAAAAATTTAAGGTATTATTCCAATTTTATTATCTCATTGATCATGGTCATTTATTCAATTATTATTCATACCTTGTGAACTACCATGATTTATACAATGAATCGTGGTTAAGGAAATTTATATAAAGGGTTTGGAATCCAAATGTTATTATCATATTATCATAGTGTTATTCTCATGTTAGGTTTATGTTATCAATGATATCTCATTTCTCTTTCCATTAGGATAATCCGAGGACACCTCTTTATTATGTTTTGTTTCCCTTTCACAATGTTATGAAAAACATAGTGGGAGACACTAATGAAATTTTTTTTATGTTTCTATGACTCCAAATGAAATGAATTTATATCTTTATAATAGGGATTAAAATTTTATGCAATGAATATTTATCTTATAGGATTTAATATCAATGTATGATAATTTTTTGTTGTTATAATCACTTATAATTTTCCCCCATATCATGATATGGTGTTATAATTATATATGTGTACCCTTAATATCACAATTTTCATTAAATATATTACATGATATAATATAAATACCATTTGGTGATATTATTTCCTTCTATTTAATCTGTATTACTCATTATAAGATCTTATATAATCTTTTGAATTAAGCTTCAATATTTTAAACATTTCCACACTCAAAAGTTAAATTTATATTTTCATAGTGAAAATATTATAATAGGATATCATTACGTATGAAAATTATGCTATTATATCTAAGAAAAATATTAAAAACTGATAATGTGTAAAAATATCACAAATGTAAAAGATATATATAATTGGGATATAAAATATATAACCATAAATAAGGAGGGTAAATATAAATAAATTATATTGACCTATATCATAATTAGTTCACTGATCCATAAAAATATTCTCCACATTAATATCTCTACCTCATTGTCTATGATACACTAATAGTAATAAATGATTCCATATGTTTACTTTTATCATCATGGAATCATTTTACACTTCCATTATATTGTGGACATCTGGTGTGGGTAACAAGATTTATAAGGATTCCTTAAAAACATACCATAAATATCATGACATAGAAAATAAATTTATATATAAATGTGTTTAGTAAGACCTTCGTTTTTCATAAGAAATTTTTTCAAAATTATTTTTGAAAAAGTTACCGATTACCAATCAAATGACTGGAAGAAAACACATCTGAATAAATCTCAATTTACATCACCAAATAACATAATAAACTAATAAATACACTATGTCTTCAAAACACGAGTTTCCACTATTTAAATGAGTTTAAACCACTATATTCATCCTAATATTGATTGGATCAACATCTTTTATAAACTTTTTTGGCCTTGTTCTTATTTTGCCCAATTGATGTAATTTCCCCAATTTTCATTATCAATCACCACAGTGACCCAAACTTATATAGGATTTCACCATATCATATATAAACCCTCAACTAAAATAAGTAATCTAATATTAATATCAACTAAATTAAATTGAATAAAAAATATCACTATAAATATAAAAATTGATTTTATCAACAATTTTTTCAAAAATTAGTTAGACCTAGAAAAATAAGAATTTCTATTTTCATTTATTTTTAATAGCACCAAATTATCATTTTTTGAAATTATTTCACAGTTCTACTTATATAATTTTGAAATTGTAGATAATTAGAAATAATATAAATCATAAATGGTATGTTATTTGACAAAATATAGAATATAATAGATAAAACCTACTTCATTATAATATAAAACAGAATCCAATTATACACAACTATAATTTATGATATTACCAATACACATAACCTCATATAACCAAAATAAATATTTTTAATGTATTACCCCTAATTTAAACCAACCACATTCCTTCAATATGTTTAATGAGAGAAAAAATAAAAAGCACAATATGGGGCATCTTTATGACATTTACAGTTATTTTGAACCCAAAACATTATGACAAATTTCTTTAGTGATAATGAAAATTTAATGGAGGTTTATTTCAAAATATATTTAAATGGACATGAATTTTAATTTTAAAATTTGGATTTTTTTTTATCATTATATAGAGATTTGAGGATTATTTTAGTTATGTTCACTAATCATGATGATTTCTAGGATGTTCAGAAAATTTTAAATTTAATTGAGGTAGTGATATATGAAATAGCACCACAAGTGTGTACTGACATGAAGTGCTCTATTTTCCATATGGGATTGAAAGAGGAGGTGTTCTGTTATAAAGGACAGAAATTAGATATAGAAATTTTATTGGATACTCAAAAGTGAAGATAAATTATTTCAAAGGTTAATTAAAAAATGTAAAAAACATAAACCTCTTATAAGGGTATAATATTATTCTATTTAAATTGATGGATTAATGGAAACAACAAACATTACATATTATCACTCATTTATCCAATGTTGATCCTATTAATCCATGGGTGATTTAGTTATAAATTAATGTGAGATTCACTTTCCCTTCTTCTTCCTCTCCATATCATCACAAATTTAAAAAAAAAACTATTGGTCATATTTCATGATTTGTAACAAATTCCACTTAAATCGGGTTGAATCATTTAAAAAATAGGTACTTCTATAACGTATGGAAAAAAGTTATTTAATATTAGAGAAAAAAATTTATTCCATTTGATTTTACTATTGGTATGAATATTGAATATAATTTCTGTATTTTAATAAAAAAATGGATGAAATTGGTTAAAAAAATTGAATTGAATTTTCATGTTTTATTTTATAATTGGATCAAATGGGTTATTATAATCATCTCTTGTAAATTAATTGCATTTTGATATTAGTATAATGCATCATGAGATATTTATACATTATACCTTATATATAAACTGTATATCAATTAATTAAATTAATTATAGTATATTTATATTTAGTTAATGTGATTTCATGATTGAGATATTGTCCGATGCTATGATGTGATGGACAGTACCGCCATAGACAATAATGATGGATTATTATGAAGTATTATGAGATAATCTCCAACATGAGTTATGTTATATTTAATATTATGAAATCATGTCCAATTTTTATGTATTTCATTATTTTAATATAATGTTAACATGTTGCGAGATACTAGGGGAGAAATGTTGATGGGTGATATTTTGTAAGGATGTTCTAATGGGATTTTTTTGGGTTTGAATAATGTTATTATATTTTTTTTGTGAATTTTTAAATAATAGAGATGTGATACAAAATGGTTTATTATATTTATCATTATTTTTTGGCCATAAGGGTATCCAAAACTATGTGAAATATCTATTAACCTAAGGATTAATTACAAATCAACATGAGATGATTACCTATTTACTTCATGTAGGGGTCATTTTAGTTGATATTTTAGGAAATAAAAATTTATTTTGTTATACTCTTTATGGATACTATATGTTTGGATTATAAATACCATGAAGAGGGTTAAGATGATTGGATTGTTTTTATATGGAATTTTATTGAGATTTGGCTAGTTTTAAATCTTCCTATGGATTTATTTTTTAGGGTGGTATATTATGATATATTACAAGGATGACATATATGAATCTACAACCTTGTGAAATGAGATTATGGATATCTGAATGAGATTACTACATTCATAGATAGGGTATATGGAAGAAACATTATAATGAAGTACTATGTAATGTTAATTATTTTGACTAACATATGTGTGGGTCTACCATAGGAATGACAAAAGGAGTTTCTATGTATTGGAATATGTCTGAGTATAAAATATATGGGATGCTATTAATGATGGGAAAAGCCTATGATATTCATGAACTCATTAATTTATCATCTCTTTTTATTTATAGGTTATGATCATTAGTGATATTCATGGGAAGATATATATAGAAAATGAGGAAATATAAATATTATGTGATATTAAATATTTATGGGGGTGGTATTTATGAAGGGAAATCAATTTTTTATCATTCAAAATGTTAAGCAATTATCCATTAACTGACTAGATCGATGTATGGATTATAATAAGATATGATATTTTAATGATTTGGAGGGGATATATGATAATGATGTTGTAATCTTCTTTAGGTTGTTTCGGGACTCATTGAGGATATCCTTAGTCCATTAAAAGGTTATTATTTATCCGGGGATACATTGATTATAAAGCGCGGTTATGTGTGACAACTCATTCATCTATGTGATACATCATTCAACCCTATGTATTATATTTATATATATCATTTATAAATGTTTTTTATAAGGTGGTACATTATTAAAAGTTTTTATATTAGGAATATTTATATGTAATTCTATGGTGTTTCCTTATAAGGATTTATTTGTTAACAGTGAATTAAGGATGAGTAGGTAACCTTTACCATGATTATTATTTTGGTGAAATCTCATTCACCATGGAAAAAATCTTATTGTACCAGAATTATTATATTGGTGATATGTCAAAAAACCATGTTGTTATTTCAATGATGTGTCATTCATAAGAATTATTTTATTAGATATATCTCAATCACTACATTTTATAGGTCTTTGATGTTTTTAGAGAATTTGTTATAATTATATCCATATCTTATCATATTTCTATAAATAAATTGTTTCTTTACTTTGGTGAATCACTGATCACACTTTTGTAAGTTGGTGGTACATTATTCAACCAATTTTCTATTCAATGGATCGTTTATTCACTATGAATATTATATTTGTGAAATAAGTATTTATATATGTGATATCGGATTCACTAGGTTATATTGTATTAAATATGAATTGATCATTCATTATAATATATCATCAATTTTTTTCAGTATGACCACTATTTCTGTAATATCTCATTCATCACTAATAAGGAACAATTGCTAGATTTTATTATGTTGATTATAACTTGTTCCTATTTTTATCTCATATGTATGAATAATTAAAATGAATATATTATATAATTATGACATTTAAAATATAATATTTTTATTAGAACAAGGATCTATTATCCCATATTATATTTGTACAAGGAGTAGTTGATTTGATTTTTATGGATTTTTTTTGGAACCTACAACATGAAAAATTATTCCCTAGGTCTTTTTTGGATTATAATTCGTTCAGTAATTTATTAATGAAATATTTTTTCTTTATTAGAGATAAATTTTGCTTTTATAGAATCCTATAAGAAATTCATAGTGGAGGGTTAATTATGGGGTAAAATTCTTCTTCAAATTAGAAGGATATTGTCCCCATGTTGTTAAGAACCTATTAAAACCCTAATAAAATCATTCCATAAACCAAAAAAAATTTGTATAAAAATAAAAAAAAACAAAATATATTTACATTGTTCACCATTAAGTAATATTATATGTTGCATAAACTGACAGTGCATTGCTAAAACCTAAGTCAACTATGATTCTATAGGTTTTTTGGATCAAAATTGATCATACATGGTCACTCCATACTAGCCACATATCTATTAAAAGACTCATATAGAAAATAATATACCACCAAAAAAATCACATCTAAATACATCCTCTTTCACACGTTTTTTATAAATGACTTACTTAGTTTATCAAAATCATGATTGGTTCAATATATTGGTAATTTGAGTCTTTTTCCATGACTATCGAGTGTCAATTATGTCACTATATTTCAAAATTCATTCACATGGAAGGATTATTCCTGAAAACTAGATGTTAAAACTACAATTTATAAATCAACTTGGAATCATGAAACCCCATAATTATTTCAATGATAATTTATTCTTTTGAGAGGCACTACCATTCATGATTCTCACAGTCTTCACAAAGCTCCCAACCACTATTGAACACCAAAAAATTATGAACCTCCCAATATTTAAAAACACAATTATCATATTTTATTAATGTTATTCAATTATTAACCATAACATTTGTAAATCATGTATCTGTGAAGAGTTATTGAAGAATGAAAAATTCTCATTTGAAAGGATCTTCAGGAAATAAAATCATTTCTCTTATATTCAAAATTTTTTCTCTTAATTATAAATATGAGGGGGATATTATTTAATATATTTTACATTGATAGTGAATTTCATCTCACCACATTATTTTCACGATGATCTCTATTCATGTTCATGATGTTTCTATTAATTTCAAATCTCCACTATAAATTTTATATTCACAAATATTCTTGTAATAGTGAATGTTATCATTATTCATGCCTCATATATTTACCATGAATCCTCCTTCACCAACCTTCAAACCTTCATGATAGTATATTCTATATACCATTGTGAAGCATCACATTTTCATGATACTTTGTACTTTATAAAACCATATGAAATTACCATCTTTTGAAGAGTCATTAATGGAAAACAATTGTTCATGAATATTTCACCATTCTTCTAATTTGGACAAAAAAAAATTTATCCAATATTATGAAATGAAAAAACCATTATAACTAAATCTAAATTCACTATATGGTAACTGGACATTCTACCTCATTAACAATCCCAGTGTTGATTGACAACAAACATAGAAATATATGTTTCTAATTTAGAAAAACATTGGTCCCTAAATGTTTCCTGATTAATCTTTTGATCAAACCCTTTTAATAAACCATGGTATTTTTTTATACACATGATTTAAATTAATGTACATAAATATGAAATAATAGGTGAGAATAAGGATTGGTAAGTATAGAAAAAAATATGACGAGGCTATAATAAAATAATGATATCTCTATTTCGGTTAATCATAGTATATATAATATATTATCAAATAATTGGGTGACCATGTATTGATATATGACTATGTGATATGAAAGTTAATTATTTCTCTAAGGATGATGGATATTTTTTTAATATAGTATACCGTATACTATATATTTATTAAGATACTCTAATTTTTTATATTTTTATAGAAGATATTATGATTTAAAATTTTCATATATAATTATATTGTTGATATAGTCTTTCAAAATTGATTTATTATCACCTTAACACTACCTAAATGAATTTTTAATATGAAGTGTTACACTTGAGGTCATGTGATTTTCAATGAACAATATTGTTCATGTGATCTTGGATGGGTACCCAACAATGGTTTATCAGATAATTTATTTAATTATATTATAATTTGATTAATGTTATATTGAGATATGAATTTTTTGTTATTTGGATGGATTTTATTTTTGTGTCTAGAAAACACATATATGGGTTGAAGTCTATTTTTATGTAGTTTTGATCACTTTTTCTATTCTTCACTATTATATTTGGGATTATTTTTTACCAATTATGATGATTTTGATTATTTATTTACGGGTTTAGTCATTTCATTGTGTGTTAAAAAGTAATCTATTATGTCCCTCTTGGTGATGTGGGGTTTAATTAATATGTGTATAATTTTGGTTGATTGTAAAATTTGTTTAAAAAGGTTATTTTAAATATTTAATGTGTCAATAATAAATTATTTTTTGTCTTAGTATATAATTAAATTGTTGTTAAATATAGAAATACAATACATTTCTGATAATTCACTAATGGTAATCATTATTGGGGTATATTATTGATTTTCACATATATCTGACATTGATTTCTATTTGGGTAGTCCTTGATAAGGGTAACTAATGATGTTTAAAACATATAGGGTGTTTATTTGTATGGGTATGAAAATATATAAAATATATAAAAACTATAGGATATGTTATTTTTAATTATATTAAATGGTATTTACGGGATGAATAAAGGAAAATTTTACTCAATACATGACATTTATATATATTTATAATCTATATATAAGAATTGAGGTACTAGTTTTGATGAAATATGATTCATGATGTCGGTGGGTTTTCATTACAAAATGATAGGAAACTATTCTTATTTTTTTTAATGCATTTGATATATAATGGGAACACAAGATATAGAGAAGTTATAAGTGTAATTGAGGTTTATTTGTGGATATTAATCTTTGGTAGATGCTTTAGGTGATGTAGTTTATATAACGAAAATTAAAATATTTGGTATTGGGATATACTGGTAAATGAAATATATCATATTGAATATGAAATAATGAGTAGGTATTTTTTGGGATTTTCTGAATTGTGTGAATAATTTTTAGATAGTAAATTTCAAATTAAGTACTGGACTGATGAGAAAATTATCATGTGTCTATGAGTCTATTCCAAGGATTCATCTTAACTAATATACATGTACACTGTTGATTCTATTTTTAATGGAAAATAATTGAATTTTTTAATGATATTGAAATAGTTTCATGATGTCTCTTACCTTGGGAATAATATTGTTTGTATTGATAATATCGACATGGTATGGGATGAATTAAACTTGTAATATGATAGTGATATTATGAATTATTTTATCAAGACTGACCAAGAATGTCATTGGTGACATGCTTTTTAGAGGATCATAATAAAATATCACATTTAATGTGATTAGATATTAGTTTCATGGGAAAAACGTGAGTTTGTTATGATAATTAATATTAAAGATCATTTATTACATTATATAATTCAAGTTATGATTAATTTGATGAATCATGATATTTCCTAAATCACATGATACCCATAAGGGATATGGGATCTGAATTGTATCATGTGATTCCTGATGTGGTCTAGTGAGCCATCTTATTTATGTATTACAGCTATGTTGGATGTTACTAACTCAAGATGTGATCATGAATGAGTATATATTATATTTTTAATTATACATATAATTCTCTAGGGAACCTTGTTATAAATGATAAAGTGTATTGAGTGTCAAACAGAAGATATTTTTTGGACTGATAGTTGAGTGGGCCAAACTTGTAGAATTATAAAATGATAATTGACTAGTGAAAAATAGTGAATCAATGTATCACAACATTGTGATACATTGTTATTTATTGTATGGTTGGTTAATTAACAATTGTTATAATTGATTACGATTTATCGTAGATGGATGTCCCATTGGGGTGATTATCTATGACGAAAAATGATACAATAAGTTATCAATTCAGTAATTATGAGGGGGAAGGGTTGGATCCTTTACAATAGAGATTAGAAAATAATTATATTATCAAAGTTTCATTTATTTTTGTTTCATTTTAATCTACATTAAAATGTGAGAGTCGCATGACGGTGATTGAGGTCCCTCATATTAGGATATATCGATCCGCTCAAGTTTGTAGTGGAAAATATGAAATGTTATTAGACCATGATGGACCAAATTATTGTTAATTCATATATATTTTATTAAGTATCATGAGATAATGGTATTATTTAGTAGTTTTCTATGATTTTGAGTATCAATGTTTTATAAAAAAAATGCATTTTTTTAAATGGTTTATGGATTCAAGGAATCCTATAGTGTGTAGTTTACTAAAGATACGTTTACTATTAGATACTCATTTTTGAAGTCTTTTAGTGTAATTATATGGTATATTATTTATATAACCTAAACACATGTAGGATTAGAGGTTAAATTGGTTCATTGATGAATGTATCAAAGATGTGTTAAATGTGTATATAATAAATTTCAGTGGGTAATGTTCTGTTATAATGAAAAAATAGTAAATTGTTTATTTAACAACCAAAGGTAACAGAAGAACCACCAATTAGGATAAACTGATCTGTGTTCTAAATATAGAATGATATATTCATAGATTCAAGAATGGTTTAATTCATTATGGATATATGTTTACATGTGAAAAATTAATATTTTTGACAATGTTATATATATAGTGTGGTATTGTTGGTTTATATATTTGTCATTTTTAGGATACACTATTACAGAAACAAATGAGAAATGATATATTATGTTTCAATAAATATAAATGATAGAGTATCATATTATAAAATTGTAATTTCATTATATAAATAGTGATTGTGTTATGTTCATATGCTTGGTGGTTTTAGTTTGTTCTACATCGTGCGAGTTAAATGTTTTTCCAAGGTAGTCAATACTTGTGCGTATCTGCTGTAATGTATTTCCAATTATTTTTTTGTCCTCTATAATGTCCATAAAAATGTTTCATTTTATGTAGAACATTTATTTTATTTTCTTATATTTTATATTTTACAATTGGTTTTTAGGATGGTTAATGTGTTTTGTGGATCTATTGATGACACTTTCGGGGCCAAAAAATAGGTATTTTATTAGATTTTTATTACATATTCTCTTCATGGGAGGTTAAAGATAATTATTATTAGAGATAAAAATATTTATGGAAGGGATATTGTAATTACATATGTTAATAGTTTTCTGGAAACTAGAATAGGATCATAATTTGATTAAACTAAATGGACTCTTTGATTTTATTTTTATATATTTTTTTGTTTTTTGGTAGATCGAAATAAGGGGGTGAAAGATATAGGATTTCATAATATATCATATAGAAAACTAAGGAAAATGATTATTATTATGTAAGGTGAATTCATTTTTTGAGTAGAAACACCATCAATTATGTAGTGTTCTGATAGGAGTATGTTATGGAGTGGCTAGAGGAGAAGTCTTACTATAACTGCCTCTAGGTACATAGTGTGGGTATACCAGGTACCATGATGTGTGATAGGTCTTCATTATTGTTTTGGTATGTTTACCATATAATTTAGGATAAGGGTGATATTTTTTGATGATATGTAGAAACTATGTGAGATATGGGTGAACCTGTAAGGGTACCCTATGTTTTACAGGGATAAATAACTGATTTACATTTTGATGATTGGATGATGGGTGGTTTGAATTCAAAAAAGGGTATAGTAGAAATCATACATCCAAATAATTAGTTTTTTGTGAAGTCTGGGAATAGGATATGCAAGTGAAATGATTTTTGGTGTAATGTGTTGTCATGTAATGTAAAAAATAATTGAATTTGGACATAATATTTACAAAGGAATTCCATATATTTGTTAGTGGTTTTAAAACAGCTCTACTGGATTCATATTTTCTGTGGGTATACTATGACGTATAGTGTCAATACATAAATTAAATTAAAATATAAAAATTAACCATAAAAAGTACAACATCATAATGAAAAATATTGAATCCTATTAGAATTTGATAAAAATTAATAATAATGAAATTCTATAACCCAATGTAGACATGAAATCAAAATAAGAAAACATCAAAAATAGATCTCCAATTCACCGATCATTTGGATTAAATGAAATAAATTGAATAATGATAAATTTATTCAAATCGACTATGAACCTTAACCACATCATAAACATGTCTCCATATTTCTACTAATCTCCACAATATCATTCTGATATTCTTAGTAAATATATGTTTTTTCAATATGCACCTATAATCCACTACATGGTGTGATAATAAAAATCAATAGACGACTAATTCGGGCATCACTAAGAAAAAAATACACACACACACACTCACACACACACAAAGACATATTATTTATTCTCTTAATGGAAAATTATCCAACCACATCACATTTAAATTGAATTTACCCAATTATAAAACTGTATATCCACCTTAACATCTAATACATTCATGATTTATATAATGTCACAATTGGAATCCACTCCCATATTCAGAACACAAAATGATGGATAATTATATATTACTGCATCAATCAAAGAGAATGATCATTATCCATTTGGAATACCATTTCTAAATGATGTCTAACACAATAGATAGTCATGTTGAGAAATATATCCTTGGAACACATCTTATGTCATTGATACATAACCATTGGTAATTATGGTCTTATAATTTACAACTAATTATATATGGGTAATGTGGTATCGCGATGTGGGTAATGTATCACCACACTAAAATTTGAAATTGATGTATCTCATGGTGAGTGACATGTCACCATAAATAATGTATCACATAGAAAATGTTATATCAGCAGACCACAACATGGTGGGCATTTATATTCTACTATATGATTTATCACTAATCTAAATGTCCACAATGATGAATGATGCATTACCATGAAAAAGAATTTTTGAATGATTTGACACCTCATGAAAAATTTAGTGAATAATATATCACCTATGGATGAGGATTATCTAATATAAAAAAGAAGAATTTTTTATTTTTAGAATAATCATAGATCATCATCCCATAATATAGAATGACTAATCACTATAACCCTGGAATATCAACACATATCATATGCACAGTGAATGAGTAAGCATCATAGTAATCGATATCGATGAATCGATTATTCTATAGGATAATCATTCTACAATGTAGAACAAAACGTTTTTCATATCAATATCATCCTCAATCTATCTGAATTTGTATCCCATGAAACTAACCATATAATGATGTGCATTCCATAGTTGAACATATATGACCAATGTTTTACCACATAGGGTAATTTCTATTAAATACAAGAAATATGTGATTTTCTGTTTCCCTATAACACTAAATAATTACATACAGGGATCAAAACATATTATAGGCTATATGAAACCCATCTAAAGATCCATTCAAATGGAATTCTATTTTTCTAAAGGATTATTTTCTACGAACATCCCCATATAGAATGCAATATGTCATATTGACATCTCATGAATCAAATATTGAATAATTTTTTCTTATAATGTAAGGTGATTCCACTTTTCTATTAAAAAATATTCTTAAAATACTCATGAATTTTATATATTATAAAATAGATGCTATAATAATTGAATAGAAACACCCAAATCTCCTCCCAATAGGGAGTTCCACATATCTAGTCTAGAGCATCACTGTTCATGTGGGTCATAACTCATTAATGAAATAAATTTGAAGTAAAATATCATTAAAATAAATGCATTTACATAATATGAATATGAATAAATGGATAAATTTTAAATTAATTCCATCTCCATGATTGAATATGTCTCATAAAACACCAATTCATTGGGTTAGATTAGGTAACCTACCAATATTTCCCTATCAAGTCACATGATGCATCTTACCCCTAGTGAAATTCCCCCAAAAAATAAAAATAATATGATAAATGGTTATATATTAATCCAATAAATAACATTATATTTGTCTCATTTGATGATGTTCTAGTACTATACCCCACACATTTCCTTGTCTATAATTTACATTGACCACCTTACAAGTATAAAATATAAAAAACACATATTATAAATGACTTTAAAACAATTTGAATTAAAATATACAATCCAAAATGTCTATTAAATTATATATATTGAAGGGATTTCTTACCAAATGATATAATGATGATGATATCTCATCCAATGATGTTCTGTCCACTCTCAAGGTACCCACGAGACCACTGGAATCAAAATAACAAACATGAGAGACCAAAAAAAAATTAAATTGTATTTTTCTAGAAAACAAATTAATAACTAGGAAAGTTAATTAACGTTGCTTAAATGGAATGTATCTGTGAACATTAATCCTAGATATACCTCAATAATTGAAGTTATAAAAAATCCTTAACATGGAAGGTTGATTTTACAACTCACTATAGAAAGGAAATAGGAAATTCCAATACAAAACTATCAGACTCATATAGGAATGGATAAGTCATAAAAGATATAAAAATAAAATTAGAACATATCATCATATTTTATAAAAAACAACTACAATACACTCAGATCCATTTATGATGACAAGTTTGATAGATGAAAAATGTAAGTCCATCTCCCCCTCTAGTCGGCTATATGAGGAACACTAAACAAAAATGTATTTTTAGAGTAAAAACATCAAATTAAATTTATAAACATAAAAAATATAATTTGGGGAGTCTAGTAACTGAAAAAACCATCTAATATGTTTTTATTAAATTTTTTCTTTCACTAAGGTCCTACTTCCCATCCATTGAAATTATAATGGGGGGACAATTGCAATTTTTTACACAATTATAACCATAATTTCCTGCATTTGGGTTATAATGGAAATCTAATTTAAAGACTAACTACACCTCATTTCATGATTTTATGAAAATTAATTCACCCAATCTAAATTGGAAAATATATCAATAAAATAACCAATTAAATTATTATGACCCATATATTATCAAAAATACACTGTCAAAATCTAGAAAATAAATCTGATTAAATATCCACTAATAGGTAGATCTTTTCCTTGAAATTACCTAATACATTCATAATAATAATTTTCCATTGGACATGGTTGTGGTCACACCTCAATGAAATTGAAAAAAAACTAGTTAACTCTATGTCTTTTCCATCATTATCACTGATTATAAATTGAATGAAATGTGTCAATTATAAATCAATTTATTTTGATTAACCATTCCCAAATCATTATTTATAGTACATCATTAATAAAAATAAATTATAAAACTGGTCAAATTGATTTCCAATATGAAAAATAATTATCCACATTATGATTATTTCCCACTTATATATTCATTAATAGATTATTGATTTTGGGATATCGCATGGAAATGGAAACTTTTCTTTGTCAAAATAATAAAATTACATACATGAAAACACAACTAAGTGTATCTTCAATATTTTTATCATTAAATGATGTATGATCATTATGACCTTACCAACAACATTATGCCTTGAACCATCATACCATGAATCACGCTTTTCTAAAAGAAAAAAAAATTCAAACCATGTAACATTTTTTAACATTTTAAAAAATTTATATCCAAATATTCCAACACACTAATAATTATAAATCAGGTTAATCACTAAATAAATATAATAAAATTACTTTAAAATATAAATCTATTGACACATCTTGTTACTTTAAAATTTCAATAAAACACAACAAATTCTAATAAATATCTTATATAAAACATTATCCACTACAAGTTATGGTTCATTAAATCCATCACGCCTCACACCACATATGTTCCACAAAAAATGGTTACAATAAATACATCCAAAGAGTCAGCTCCCACAAAAATATTTTCTATTTTTACCACATGAAACAAATATTACATTAATTACACTATCACCCATGTACATAAAATCATGATTCTCACTCATTACATCTAGATTGACCCACCCCATGAGAAATATCATAGGATTTATGATATCACAACACCAAATTCCTCCAGTAGAAAATTCCATTTAAAAACTGATGCTACATTTTATATCATCTAGAATATAACTATCATTTAACTCTCATTTTATATTGTGTTGGGACCATATCTTTTCCTTAGCTACTAACTCACCATCTAATCTACTGTCAACCAAACATAATTGAGGAACAAATATAATTCATCATAAATAATGATATGTATCATTTCCCCTTAGAATCTTGTAAGAATAATATATTATAATACTATATTTTAAATATGTCATGGAGCTTTTTTAATGTGTCATACAGTTTGATAAATTATCCTCACAAATATACTTTTTAATACAGTTCATTTCACAACTAGACTATCTTTATTCCGTCCAATATAAAATTTATATTATAATGTATTGGTTCTAACTAGTTCACTCACTATAAAAACATATATTACTATACCACCATGTCCATGATAATAGGTATAATTTGTTATTTAAAATGTTTACTGATCAACTAATTACATAGATCTGACAATTTTAGAAATCTTATAGAGTCCATGACCCCATTATCAAATATTAGAGCCTCTTATGAATCTATTTCTATCATAGTATACATGGTATATACATGTAACCCCACCAATCCAAACAAAGATCCTTTTAAGGTTAAAAAATCATCCCATACATTAATATTTTCATATGGACCTAACCACTGAATGTTACAACATATCCAAAACATGAACTCTATAAATGAATGATGATTAAAAATCAAATCATTGACATTCCCTCGACATCATTATTATGTGAGTAAACTAAATGAAATTTTTATTCTCAAGAAAAAAATTCTATATTATGAAAAAATATCACATAAACCTTTTATACCTATTGAAGAATTGTTCCCCAACTCGCATGGAATGATAATTTAGTGAAAACCATTCAGAACATTAAACAATAATCCCTTTTTATAAAATATTCATTACTAAGAAGGAATGATCCATAAACCCACCATTCCATTCCACTAAACACATTCCAATTTGATTGATTTGATTTCACATATAGGGACATGTTTCAAATTAAATTGTCTACAATGTATCTTGATAATGTTAAACACCCAAAAATTAGTTCATCTGTCAATGTAGGTGTAGTAAGGGGGGAAATATATCCCCTGTGCTAACAAGCCATATCATAATCTGTAATATCCGAAATATTATGAGAATTAAATGATGTTATATAAAATATTCTATCATCCCAAAGAATAAAATTTTAATTGTGGTGGAAAAATGGATCCACATTACCTTAGGATCCCCTCCCCATAAGATAATGGTTATTAACTAATAGTAAGTGTAAGATAAACCAATTTGGTAAACTATTCCTTCTAATTTATTTACAACAAAATAATGTAAAATATAAGTAACATTTATCGTAGATATAAAAAATGTACCCAAAAAGTAATCATAAAAAAATTCTTACTATATTTATAACATAACCATTCTACAGTAGAATATATATGCATTGTTTATAAAATCGAACAGGTTGATATATGAACAATCATCTTATCATATATAGTACATTAAATAATTTAAAAAAAATAAATTGAATACCAAGAACAGTGATACTATGAATATTCTCAGAATTATAACTACATCCCCTATAATACCATTAATCTCATATCTTAGTATAATGGACCTTGACCGTCCTATATAAAAACCCTAGGATATATTGGGAAACAATAGTTCTAGTGTTGTGTGTTCACATAAATCTCGATAGAATAGCCCAAATTTATCCCTTAAAAAATTCCAAGTAAATGGTTCAGAACATACTATAATAAAATTTAACCTTAAAATCATATAAATAATACATAAACCCTATTGAGTACCCGTGGATCCATCATACTAGTTGACACATTCTTTATTTGGACAATTTCATAGTGGGATGATCATACAAGAGTTTGATAATAACCTAAATGTTTACTATTTATCAATATTAATATAATCACTCTATTAAAATGATCGATTTCAATTTCAAAACACTTGGATTATGGATATATCTCACATCTAATAGTAAATGGTATCAATATATCACTAACTCATATCATAGGTGATAGACGTGTCACTATCCATCATCAAGGGTATTCAAAGAATTACCAAATTATTATAGTGAATGTGGTATATATTTTTAAATAATGTATTAGTGAACTACATTATGTTTGAATATGTTTCTTCATGTGTACTATATATCACCATACATTAATATGTTAGGTTTCATATACATAGATTACTTAAATTAATATCATCAACCAATTGATCATCATCCAATTGATCATCATGGGATAATAAGAAAAAAGACTATCTAACAAGGTTCATTCCATAAAATCACTCATCATACCCATGTATTATAAAATAAGATAAGTCTCTAAGTTAACCGACCAAAATGTGATCTTCCTTTCCATATGAAAAATAAAAAATTCTACAGAATGCTCGCAATAAAAGAAAATGACTCTTAAACCACTATTTGGTTCCATTCAAAACACATTTCCAGAATTTACCATGAATACCTTCCCACTCATGGTTACATGATTGAAACATGATATCTATGTTAACAATATCAGTCTAGTTTCATAGACCTACTAGTCCTAAATAAATGAATCAAAACTTTTTCCAATTCATACAATTACCACATACTCAGCAAGGCCCATATATCAAATAAAAAATTCCCTAAAAATAATAAATACTCACCCATACCTATATTCCAATGTGACTTCCTTGTATCATTTTATGAAACTCCCAGATCATGTTTGTAATTTATCAAGAGTAGAAACATCTAATTATTGTAACTATTTACAACAAATCCCCTTTCATAAGATAATTATCATTAACTAGAAAATTATAAATGAAATTCATCCAAGGTAATTATAACATCACTAATAAAGCCCAAACATTTCATAATATTGTTTATCAAACTAATAGATGATCCTTATATCACTCAAACTAGTTTTCAAATTTTTATAGTAAATTTAAATCCTTATAAAATAAAATCTTATGTGATACCGTCCTTAAATTGTAGTCATCTGCTAATTTAATTATCAACAACTACCAAAAAAATTTATTCGCATAGATTTCATAATACACTTCCTCATTATCTTGTATCCATAAATATAAAATTAGTTTTTATTAAAAATATATTTAATTAATGTAATTAACATATATTAGTTAAATAAGACATAGTTGAGGGAAAAATCACTCTTTATATAATTATTCCAATACCTCATAAGATAATATTGAATGAAATTACAGTGAATTTTTGAGACAACTACAACTAATATATGGAGAAAATAAAAAAACATAAACAATTAAATTCAAATTTAAATAAAATCCATTGAATCACTTGGGAGATAACATACCACATGAAAAATATAACAATAAAATATAATGTTGATCATTATAGATCCTCTTAAAATAATATATAAAAATACCATTATGGTTAGATGAATTAAACATTATATGGTGAAATATAATATTAAATTCCATTCCCTAATAATAATATTCATTAAAAGGAAGAGGTGAAGTAGTTGAGACAACATGATTGGTATAATATACCTAAACCAATTACGTAAATATATTATTTGTATATCACGTAAAAATATGTATCAAATTGAGGGATAAAATTAGGGGAAGTCATCTCCCCCTCTATTAAACCATGTCAATATTCCTTATCATGAATTGGGTTTAAAAAAATGTTTTCCCAAAATATAAAATATCCATAGCATAAATATGAGGAGAAGACAACACTACATAAAATCTAGTGAATTATACTAGGGCTATTGTGCTCAACTGAACTATTTCAACCCCCCCCCCATCAACCATATAGTTATGTTAGAATGGCTATTTAAATGATCTAAGGAACTCTAATGGTCTCTAACATGGAACATGGGGCATGCTATATCACCCAAAACATGCAACAAATTTACGTGATCCTAAAATATAACTTTTTTACATATGTTGATAATCACCAATAACAAATATTTACTTAATACTTTATATTTATTTCATAAGATAAGTACATATTCTTAATATAAAAAATTCAAATCAATATATGTTTCATATTTATTGAAACTGTATATTTTTTAAACATCATCAACATAAAATGGGTCATGTAAAAACATTTGGATAATTAACCATTTCAGGGTTTAATAGTAATATTTAATTTTAATTATGGAATATATATATATTTTTCTTTTAGGATTAATTTTTTATTTTATAGGATAGAGAATCATATTGTTTTATTATGAGAGTTGGGTATAACTCATGATTAATGACATGTGTTTTTCAGATATGTAATATGTATATATTTAATAATATTGTGTTAATGATTTTATTTTGATAAAATTTGGACAATAAATCCTCAATGAGTATATAAACACATTGTATTTTTTTCATAAGAAAATTAATGATAAGTAGGAGTTCACAGATTTGAAAATTGGGGCACATTACATATAAGGTGTAATGTTTGAATGTTAATAAAAATGTGTGAGGCAATAGAAAACCCATGGTTTTAATTATGATGATAAAAATATTGTACAAATTCCCCAATCAAACTATGATATTGGTTGGGGGTGGGAATGTGATTTGGGCCTATCATAAAAAGATCATATACATTGATGTTCATACAAATTAGAGGGATTTTTATGATTATATAAGTCTTTATCTAATCCTATGAGTGGTTTTCGAGACCTGAAACCTCATTCACTGGGAATATTTTTATGATATAACTCATATAACAAGATGATGCATATTTCAACACTTTGTATTTTCAGGGTGATATATTAATCACACAATTTTTTATTTTTTCATACACTATTAAACTGATAATATTGTAATTACTAATATACCATTCACCCACTCTATTATTTGGTGATATATTTTTCACTGTTTTTAGTATTTCAAGGAATTATAAATCACCTCTAATATAAAAAAAAGTCATATAACTCAATACTATTAACAAAATGATCATTTGGTTTCCATGTAATATTCATACATCCTTCAAATTTGTTGTTATATCAGTGGTGTATTGTGACCATGACTATTATGTTAGTGATATCCAAATAAAATACAATAATTACTCATCAAGAATATTTTAAGATATTTTTCTATAACTGAATCATATTCATATATTATGGGTTGAAATCATTATCCTATATTGTTATTGGTGACACACCATCCACCCTTTTAATCAGTATTTGTTACACCATTCAACCTTGTTGTAATGTTAGTGATTTATCGTTCTCATTTACTTTTATTTCAGTGACATTTAATTCATTTTAATTGATAGATTCTTCATTAAGATTTTATGTATTGGTTATATATAATACATCATTTAATTATATCTTGGTTATGTGTCATTCATGGTAACTATTTAATTAATTATATATGTTTCACCATATATTATATGTTATGAACCAAGCCAATTCAACATCTGACCCGGTGCCCAACCCGGTCACAGGCAAGGCCGAAGGGTGTTCCCGATCCCCACAAGCTAGCAGAAGTGGCAGGGTATCATAACTAAAAGATGTGAATTATTTACCAGAAATACTATACAAAAATCAACGGACAAGAAAAATAAACTAAATCAGAAAATAGAGAATCAAAAAAGGCCTTAAACTAAAAACTAGTTTAACTCTACAATTCTACTAAAAAACCAATGTGAACAACAACAAAGATAAAGAACTAAAACCCTAATAAAAACATCCATGCGACATGAGAAGCCTCATCCCCAAGATACCAAAACTGAAATGCATGTGAAGAACAACAAGATCTAGAACCACTACCGCTAAGTATGATTCCTCAACATGGAATACAAAAGGAACAAGTTCTAATTACACATAATGGTATAAGTAGGGTGTGAGCCGAGAGCCCAATAGGATGTTACCCAATAAAAATTTTATATTTATAATCATTAAATAAACAAAACATTTGTAGGATAATAAATTCAAGTTCTCCAAGGCTTGAACAATTTTATGGAAATAATTTCTCTAATCAAAACGCCTTCAAAGAAAACAACATTAATTATAAAACTCCCTTCCAGATAAAAACCAGAAAATTCATGAAAAGCCAAAAGCAACACAGTATGCTGATAGTGAGTGTATTGTAGTCTAGTCGCACCAATAGTGGGAGAGGCCTTATAGGTACTAGCAAAAAGAATGGGATTGTAGAACATCATGTCTCGGTGAACTTTAGTATGGTAATCACAACATAATATGTTATCATGCATGAGACACTAGTAGGGAAACAAATACATAACCTAGGAGTCTCCAATCCTCATCCAAAGTTAAGTTAGTGTTGTAATAGTCTATAAAAATCTCTAAAACTAGGCCAGAGCTGCTTCTATAGCACTAGCACACTAGATGTAGTACTGGCACCTAGTGCCCTGGCTTCCCCTTTTTGTGCCGAAGATATTCCAATTTCACAATTGATGTCAATCTCAAATGAACAAAAACAAACAGGGTGTTACATAAACCCAACATCACACTTTCAGATACACACAAAATCAATTTGAAATACTATGTACACTAAAAGACATTACCCAACTCAATTAAAACAATTTCTACTGTGAAAATAATTTCTTATTAAAAACATATGAGATTTTCATTGTTAATATGTTTTTTATTAAAACATAATAAATTATTTATAAATAAATTATCTAAAAAAATTTCATGGCTTAGCACACAAAACCACATCATTCCTCCTTCTAGACCAAACACACCAAACGCCACATCAAAAACACAAACTACACCACTCACATAAACTAATAACCAAACTGAACGGTTAAATACCCCTCTCCCGGTTAAACAAGACACTTGATATTTTATTATGAAATTTGATAATATGACACATGGCTTTGGACATAAGATGACCACTCAAACCCCTAATTTGTAAAAAATTCATGTGAATGCTACACTATAAAACAATCCACACAATTTTCACATTTTTACAAAAGAAATGCAAAATTTAAAAAACTATTATAAGGACCCGGCCTTATTACATACATAATCATGAGTTTAGTTAAGAAAACACTTCCTTTAAAATTGAGGATATTTTCTAGTTTAGAGAATTAAAGAATTAGGACACAACATTCATAACATTACACATTGTTATAGAGTGGATACCATAAAAATAGTTTCCATTTTTCTCAAAATATAAAACATTAAAACATAAACTATGACTCCTTGACAATTCATCAACATTTAACATGTCTTCCTTTCTTGAAATAAACATCCATTAACCTATGAAAAATCATTTAGAAACATGGGATGAGCACAAAGCGTATTAAGGGATGAAAAAGGAAGGAATGCACACATTTGTAAGAACCCAGATCTTTGTTTCTATATGTTTTTCCATTTTCTGATGTTTTTGAGAAAAGAGGAATTTCTTGAAATTTTTGAAGTACACGTTGTGTATGTTATGAGTACACGTCGTGCACTCCCCTATCATGACATGTTGTGTTCTAGCCATGTTCGGTACACACACAGAGTGTGTAGGGATGAAATAAAGGCCGCTTAAAGTAGAGTGGAGAAAAATTGAGTACACAAAGTGTACTCATGAAGTACACGTCGTGTATTGTTTTTTCATTAAATGGACTGGGTCATGGCTAATCGACATAATCATCTTCTTCTAGGTCTCGTTTGAATGAGATACTTCATACGGCTGTGGAACTTCTTCGAATCCTCGTGCCTTCATCGGTTCTCCGAATCAACCACTGTCAATTACATTAGAACTGCAGCGAAAAGTCATTCCTTATCCTATAGCCTTGTTTTCCAATTCCTCTTCTTTCTCAAGTTATCATTGGTTGATCTTTTTGGAAATTTCCTCATATCTTCGAAATTATGAGGAGAATAAATCTTCGTGGATCAAGTATATTTATCTCCTAGCATCGAGGTATGTGGTTTGTTCCTTAACTTTCGATGCCTTTGGGTTTTATGGGAAATTTCCACCAATACTCTTGAATGGGGTATTGTATGTTTACCTTTTTTCCCTTGTGGTTATTCCTACCTTTCTTGCATGCTTGTGTAGAGGTAAATTGATCATGTGTGTGGATAATTATTGTTCTTGGATTTTTTTCCCATGCTTTGTTATGTTTATAAACTTCGGGTATTTGTTAGCCTTAGCCATTTTGCCAGTTTCCATTCCTAGTGACCATAGGATGGAGTGATGATGATAACATGATTGTTGGTTGTAAACTGTTTAGCCATGTAGCTCTATAAGTGTACTTTGGTTATCCAAGTAGCTCTATAGGTGTACATTGGCCTTATATCATTATTATGCATTGACTGGCAGTGGGTAGGGAGAACCTAGTGCTATAGACTATAAGGGATAGACCGAGTGAGATTCCTAGAGAGTCATTTACATTATAGGTTATAGAGGATATATTGAGTGAACTTCCCAGAGTGCCTTTGGACATTATATGCTACCTGGGATAGACCGAGTGAGCTTCCCAAAGTGCCTTGAATCTTATAGAATATAGGAGGGTAGCCCGAGTGAGCTTTCTCGGAATTTCATTAACTGTTGAATTGTTTTAAAACCTTTTTTTAGACTAGATACGGAATTGAATGAGTGACATTCCTTAGAGAGTCTGTCAAAGACCTGAATCTATAGGAGTAATTGACTGAGTGAGCTTCCTCATAGTTATTCTAGATCATGGGGCCATGTGGGTTAGACCACGTGATCTTCCTCAGAGAGTCCCTGACTACCCTAGACTATGAGGGGAATTGACCGAGTGAGCTTCCCCAGGGAGTCTTATAAATTTGGATGACCAAACCAGAGGGGATATGTTGAGTTAACTACCCAAAGGGTTGGGTACTTCTCGGTTAGGTCCAGAGTGGATGGTTGCGAGTACTTCCCAAAGGGTTTCCTGTTAGTGGTTAGCTGTTTGATTCACTACTGCTTGTTGTTCTGTGGTCTAATTAGAGTTGTATATTTTCCTGTTACTGCGTGTTGTTTACTATTACTATTTACTTCTTACTGTACTTTTACCTTCCATATACTCACTGACTATTAGGCACAGATCTTCAGGTTGTTTCCTACTAGTATTTAGTCTCACAGACTATTTGGGCCATGCTTTTGGGACCAATAAGTCTATTTCGTTGCAGGTATAGGCAAGGGAAAGCACCCTTCGACTTCTGGTACTTGATTGCTTGGGGCAGGAGAGCACGTGACCATGCTATGGCTTGTGATGATGAGTAGTTTATCTGTTTACCTTTTCATTTGTACTTTGGTTTGTAACTATTGTATTTCTAGCATTTTGACTTGTTTGGAAGCTTTCCTAGACATATGTATCATGCATCATTTCATATATATATGTGTGCTCTAGTTTTTTATTTCTTTAGTCTTCCGATGTTTACTCATGTATGGATTGTTCTATTTTCGCTATTTCTTATTTTTCACTTCCGTTGTGTACTCTGCCAATGAGGGCATAGTTTCCCCACAATCACAACACGGCCCTCGCTACAATTCGGCAGCCTCTGGATTTTGGGGAAATGCGCTTGAGGCCTTGTGACCAACTAGGTGTGGGGCGCCTCTGGGGGGCTTCTGGAACTGGGATGTTACAAAGTTGTATCAAAGGAGTTCGTTTCTCTTGACTTACTATTTGGAGCCTTAGCATGGGATAGGAAGGATTCAGTACTTGGTGTTAAGCTGTGCTCGTGAGTAGCTATCCCGTGTACAGGGAAAACCCAATATTTCTCACTTATTGCAGTTTTCTGGTTTTCTGATGTTACAGAAGATATGGTTTCACCTAGAGTGATTAAGATGACTTGTGTCATTATTGTTGTTGCTATTATGGTTTTATTTCTATCACAACCCGATGAGATGATGGTATTCCATCTCATGCATCATATAGGCACCTGTTAGAAATTGCATATCATGCATTCTTTCCATGCCATCTAGTGAGCATTAGCGATTGGATATTGAAGTGATAGACTTGTTTATATTATGCATGTTGTTTTGATAGATTCTTGATAGAATCCCTGTTGTTTATTATAGGACTTCTTGTATTGTTCTTGCTTTGATGAATGCCAAAATTTTGTTCGTGAGGTTTTATGAGCCCTCTTGAAACAGAAATTGGTGGATCAATGACCTGTTTTTCCTTTTATATGACTGTATTGAATGCCAAGATTTTATTCTCGGGGAGTATGGGCCCTCATAGATCGATAATTGGCACCTTCATGGCTTATTTCTGTGTTTTCTAGACTCCGTTGCAGTTTCTGAGCTACTGCCCGCAAAAAACCAAGAAAACGCGAAATGTACTTTGTAAATACACTCCGTGTAATTTTTTTTAAAACGTGTCACTGATTTTGTGAGAAGGAACATGGTGTTGTGGAAAATCTTCCAGAACATGCCGGGTACAGTAGGTACACGCAGTGTAGTAGTAATCCGTGTACCCGGTCGTGTCACTAACAACACGGGCCGGGGTAGCTCAAGTAGAACACACTGTTTTTGGTAGGAACATGTCATGTAGTTTTGTTCTAGGTACCCGGCCATGTCATGAACAACACAGGTCGATGTTATCTTCTCCTATACACACTATGTTTGTTCGGAACAAGCCGTGTAAGGGCCAGCCGTGTAGCCGGCCGTGTAACGAAAAACACATGTTGATGAAACCGTCTTTAGTACATGTTGTGTCCATGGGAAACATGCAGTGTAGTCTATGTTCAAGGGGACCGTGTAGTTTATCCATGTAAGGAGACTCGGGCAGGGGAGTATAGTTCAAGTACACGCCCTGTGTGGGGACAACACACCGTGTAGTTTGGGTTGTTACATAACCAGTGTGGTAGGAATACACGCCCATGTAAATGGATTAAGAGAACACGTCGTGTAGTTTTCATAGATGTCATGTAGTCGTGTTTGGTAATACTTGAATGTTTCCTTCTCCTGTTCCCATTTTGTACGCTTGTGTTTTCAGTATTAGATAATTTTGATCTATGGTGTGCTTTTGATCTTTTAGAGCTATGCCTCCGAGACATCCTCCGGTTGTACGTCAGTTACCAGACAATGATCAGAAAACAGATATAGCCAATTAGGATCCTCCTACAGATCCTCCTGCTATGCCAGTTTAGGAACCATTAGTTATACACGTCGCAGGATCTGATACGTAGTTTCGGGAGGACTTCCTAAGGATGTTGCTGATATTTCAGGGAGCACCGCCTTCTGCCCCGTCGATGGCCAAATTGACGCGGGTCTTTCTGCAGCAGCATCATCCTACTTTCTCATGGAATTGAGGACCCCATGCTGCTGAGTCCTGGTTAGAGGCCACACTGACTATCTTAGAGCATCTCAAGATACCCCTAGAGAAGAGAGTAAATCTGGCCTCCTATATGCTTCGTGGCATCGCCAAGAGGTTGTAGGACGTGATCTCACAGTCACGACGTTAGCAGGGTATGTCTTGGGATGATTTTCGATGTACTATCTATGAAAACTTCTATCCGGAGACCCTGAGGGTCGATCGACCCTGGGACTTTATGAGCATGCAGCAGGGTACTCTTTCTGTTATGGTGTACACTTCCCGCTTCACTGAATTGCATTGTTTCACACCCATCCCAGCAGGTGATGAGTTGTTCCTTGCTAGGATGTTCGAGTATGGTCTCAGGAAGGAGATCCATTACCAGGTGAATATATTCAGGTTGACCTCTTTATCCTCTATCGTCAACCAGGCACTTATCACTGAGCGATATCTGAGGGATTGTAGAGTAGTGAGCCAGGGAGGTTCGAAATCTAGAGTTGTTGTTCCTCCTATTGATAGTAGGAAGTGCCACAGAGAGTCTTCTTGAGAATATCAGGGCTGGAGGGATGTATCTTTTGGAAAAATGGTTGTGTGGTACCAGTGTGGTAGGAGTGGGATTATTAGGCCCCAGTGCCAGAGAGATCTGATGGAGTGTCGATCTTCTGGAAAGATGGTCCATCTTCAGAGTTTTTGTTAGATCTTCTCACCTTTAGCTGGTGGTATTGTTTCTTCTATGAAACCACTTTCTGGAGATGATTCACCAGTTTCTCACCAGTATATGAACTGGAGTCCTTCTGGACATTCCGTCATAGGTGGAGGTCACGGTCATGGTGGTCAGTCATCCAGTCATAAGCGACAGCAGTGTGTATCATCTCAGATTGGTCAGGCATGGTCACAGGGCCACGGGGCTGGCCAGACTATTGTTGTGGAGCAGACCAATCCGGAGTAGGATCCCGAACCTTCAACAGTTCGAGGTATGATCTGAGTAGCCTCAATTTTATCTTCATCTCTATTTGATACATGTGCTTCACATAGTTTTATCTCTGTGGCTATTGTGGAGAGATTTGGGTTTTGTATCTTTTCGTCTACGAACATGTTGACTCTTGACCCGCCGTTGGGAGCAAGGAAATCTATCGTAAGTCTGTGCAGAGAGTGCCCTCTCAAGGTTGTAGGGTATCATTTCTTATGGGATCAATATGTCCTAGAGTTGACAGGTTATGATGTCATTCATGGGATGTACTGGTTGGTTCCCTTCCAGGCCATCGTCGATTGTTTACATCGCATGGTGAGTTTCGTATCACCGAAGAGTGAATCCTTTATTCATAAAGGCGAGTGGGATGTTGAGGCATGTTGATCAAGACTCGAGAATCATGGTCTAGGTGGAGTTATAGCCCAGATTGATAGTCTTTATCAAGATGACCAGGGGACTTCACAGTTGGAATTTCCTCCAGTGGTGGATCGTTTCAGAGACGTCTTCCCAGAATAATTTTCAGGTCTACCTCCAGAGCATGAGGTAGACTTCTCAATTTACCTCGTGCCGAGAGCGGCACCAGTGCCCATTCCTCCATATAGGATGGCTACACATGAGTTGCGGGAGCTCTATATGAAGTTGGAGGAGTTGCAGGAAAAGGGTTTCATCTGACCCAATACTTCTCCTTAGGGTTCGCCTGTCCTTTTTGAGAAGAAGGCAGATGACACACTTAGGATTTGTGTGGATTAACTGAAGTTGAACCAGTTGATGGCCAAGAACAGATATCTCTTGCCGAGGATCAATGATCTCTTCGATCAGCTTCGAGGAGCCAGAGTGTTCTTGATGGTTGATTTGATATCCAACTATCATTAGTTGTGCGTTATATCATCAGATATACCTCTTACAGCCTTCAAGAGCAGGTATGGTCTATAAGAGTATACGGTTATGTCATTCGGTCTCACGAATTCGCCATCAGTTTTCATGGTGCTGATGAACTGATTATTCAATCCATACTTGGATTCCTTCGTCATGGTCTTCATGGACAATATCTTGGTGTACTCTCACACTCGAAACGACCGTGCCACAAATATTGATATTGTTCTGAGTACACTGAGAGAGAATAAGTTATATGCTAAGGTCTTGAAATTCAACTTTTGGATGGATCAAATTCATTTTATAAGTCATGTTATCTCAGAGACATGAGTATCAGTGGACCCATAGAAAGTGATATTTGTAGTTTCCTGGGAGCTTCTGAAAAATGTCGTTGAGGTACGAAGTTTACTAGGGGTGGCTGGATACTACAGGCACATCATACAAGACTTTTCGTGCCTATCATCACCATTTATATGTCTAACCAAGAAGGGGGAAACGTTATTATGTTCAGATTCTTGTGATTCAGCCTTTTGGAGTGAAGGGATGGATGAAGTCAGCACCGATACTAGTCTTTCAAGTGCCAGGAATGAGATGTACAGTTTATTTTGATACTTTAGGTATAGGGCTGGGTGCCATGCATATGTAGGGTGATGGGGTTGTTGCTTACGAGTCTCTGTAGTTGAGGCCATATGAGAGGAACTACCCGACGCACGATCTGAAATTGGTAGCTGTTGTTCATGCCTTATGCTATTGGAGACACTACCTTCTAGGAGAGCACTTTGTGGTTTTCACCAATCACAAGAGTATCAAGTATATCTTCACTCAGCGCGATCTGAATCTAAGACAGCACAGATGGGTCAAGTATCTTCAGACTTTCGACTTTTAGATCTCCTATATACCGGGAAAGGGAAAAACAGTGGCGGATGCGTTGAGTTGGATAATTTAGATTCAGGTAGTTCAGGAGGCCATGAGTGTGTGGCACCTTATGGCTCTATTCTCTGAGATGCACTTGGAGGGGCTTGATAGAAAGGGACATAATTTCTTGTCTTCAGTAGTTGTTACATATACCTTTGTTGATCGGGTACAGATGAGGAAAATATCAGACTCAGAAGGCTTAGTCTAGCATGAGAGTTTTTTAGGAGAGGGCCCTCTTCTTGGATGTATAGTGGGTGAGGATGAGATATTTCATTTCCAGGGATGCGTATGGGTGCCAGCAGACATACTCAAGGAGCTGTTGCGGGATTTTCATTCCTCAGTTTCGGCAGTTCATCCTAGCGTCACCAAGATGTATTGGGATCTTCATCGCAGGTACTGGTGGCCATGTATGAAGAGAGATGTTACTGGTTTTATCATGAGATTCTCTACTTGTCAGCTAGTGAAAGCAGAGCAAGAGAGACCAGCAGGCCTTTTACGGTAGTTACCCATTCCTGAGTGGAAGTGGAACGATGTTGAGATGGACTTCGTGACACGGTTGTTGAGGTCACCTGAAGGGAGTGATGCTGTTTGTGTTGTCATCGACAGGCTTACGATGGTTTCTCACTTCATTTCAATTAAAGAGACTTTCAATGTTGATGAGTTAGGATGGTGGTACATCCGAGAGATTGTATGTCTACGTGGAGTTCCAAACACCATTGTTTCAGAGATGGATGCACACTTTATTTATCGGTTCTGGCAGGGACTTAAGAAGGCCTTGGGGACACAGGTAATTTTGATTACATCAAAACATCCCCAGACTGATCTCCAATCCGATCGTATGATCCAGGTGGTTGAGGATATGCCCTAATCTTGCATTCTAGATGTTGGTGGTTCTTGGGAGAAGCATATTCCTCTTGTTGTGTTCACCTACAACAATAGTTTTCCAGAGACCATTTAGATGGCACCTTATGAGGATTTGTACAGTAGGCCATTCCGATCACCCTTATGTTGGCTGGAGGCAGGAGAGGCAGCTTTGCTGGGACATCTTCATGTTTAGGAGACCTCTAAGAAGATAGAGTTGATTTGTAAGTGGATGGATACAGCACAGTCTCGGCAGAAATCTTATGCTGATCAGCGGATATGACATCTGGAGTTCGAGGTCAGGGATCATGTTTTCCTGCGTGTCACACCGAGGTTGGGACACAGGAGGATTTGAAGACAGTTGGGCCAGTCATCTATCGGTCGGGCCGGTCGTTTATCGGTCAGGTCATTTGAGGTGTTGGAGAGAGATGGGCCGGTCCCCAATAGGTTGCAGTTACCTCAGAGGTATCGGGATATGCATGACGTCTTCCATGTTTCTCATCTCCATGGTTACTTTTCAGACCCATCCCATGTCTTCCATCCTAAGGAGGTTGAGCTCGAAGCAGATGCATCCGTTGGGGAAAATCCTATTAGGATTTTTGATCGCGGTACGAAGGTTCTTCGAGGCCGGTCTGTTCCACTTGTACAGGTGTTATTCCAGCATGGGCGAGTACAAGATGAGACTTGGGAGAGGGAGGCCGATGCGTGATCGCAGTGGCCGGAGCTATTTGGGGTTTCTTCTTCTATGCCTCAATAGGGAATTTCAGGGATTAATTTCTTTAAGGGGGGAAGTTTTTATGAACCTGGATAGTTGATTAAGGTATGTTTTTCCTTTTTTTGATGTTTTTGAGAAAAGAGGAATTTATGGAAATTTTTGAACTACACGTCTTGTACATTATGAGAACATGCCATGTACTCCTTTTCTGGGCCACGCCATGTGATGGTCGTGTCTGTGCCACACACACGGTGTGTAGGGATGAAGTGGAGGCCACATAAAGCATTGAATGGAAAAATAGAGTACACGTCGTGTACTCAAGAAGTACATGTCGTGTATTTTATTTCTTTTTCATTAAACCGAATGGGGTCGTGCCTAATCGACAAGAACCTTCTTCTTCTAGGTCTTGTTCAACCATTGGACGTCGTAGAGCCGCGAAACTTCTCCAAATCCCTGTGCCTTCATCCGTTCTCCGAATCGACCGATGTCAATTGCGTTGGAACCACAACGATAAGTCCTTCCTACTCTTATAGCCTTGTTTTCAAATTCTTCTTCTTTCTCATGTTATCTTCAGTTGAATGTTTTGGAAGTTTCCTCATATATTAGACATTATTAGGAGAATCATTCTTTGTGGCTCAAGTATATTGATCTCCTAGAATCTAGGTAGGTGTTTTTGGCCTTACCTTTCGATGTCTTTGAGTTTTATGTGCAATTTCCACCAATACCCATGAACGAGGTATTGTGTGTTTACCGTTTTTCCCTTGTGGTCATTCCTACCTTACTTGCATGCTTGTGTAGAGGTAAATTGATTTTTTTTTGTGGATAATTCATGTTCTTGGATGTTTTTCACACACTTTGATCTGTTTAAATCATTTGATTCCTTGTTATCCATGGTCGTTTTGCCTGTTTCCATGCCTAGTTACCATAGGATGGAGTGATGGTGATAACATTCTTGTTGTTTGTAGACTATTTAGACATGTAGCTCTATAGGTGTACTTTGTATAGCCAAGTAACACTATAGGTGTACTTTGTCCTTATAGAATTATTATGCACTGAATGGAATGGGGCTGTGTGAACCTAGTGCTATAGACTATAAGGGATAGACCGAGTTAGCTTCCCATAGACTCCTTGACATTATAGGCTACAGGGGATAGACCCAGTGGTCTTCCCAGAGTGCCTTTGTACATTATAGGATATTGGGGATAGACCTTGTGAGAATCCCAGAGTGCCATGAATCTTATAGACTACAAGAGGGTAGACTGAGTGAGCTTCCATAGACATTCGTTACCTGTTGAATTGCTTTATATCCTTTTTCCATACTAGAGAAGGAATTGACACAACAAGCTTCCTTAGAGAGTTTTTGATAGACCTGAAACTATAAGAGGAATTGAACATGTGAGCTTCCTTAGAGAGTTTCTAGACCTTGGGGCCATGAGGGTTATACAACGTGATCTTCCTCACAGAGTCCTTGACTACCCTAGACTATGAGGGGAATTGACGTAGGGATCTTACCCAGAGAGTCTTATAAATTTGTACAACCAAACCAGAGGGGTTAGGCTAAGTTCACTTCCCAGAAGGTTGTGTTACTTATCGGTTAAGACAGGAGGGGATGGCTGCGAGTACTTCCCAGAGGGTTTTCTGTTAGTGGTTAGTTGTTTTCTTCACTACTTCTTGTTGTTATGTGGACTGATTGTTGTTGTATATCTTCTTATTACTGCCTATTTTTTACTTTTACTGTTTACTGCTTATTGTATTGTTACCTCCCATATTCCCACTGACTGTTAGGAACAGATCTTCGGGAGGTTGCGTACAAGGTTTTAGTCTCACACCCTATTTGGTCCATACTTTTGGGCCCAATAAGACTATGTTGTGGCAGGTATAGACAAGGGAAATCGCCCTTCGACTTCTGGTACTTGATTTCTTGGAGCAGAGGAGCATGGGACCATGCTATGTCTTGCGATGCTGGGGAGTTTATCTGTTTACCTTTCTTTTGTACTTTGGTTTGGAACTATTGTATTTCCAACATTATGACTTGTTTGGAAGGTTTCATAATCATATGTATCATGCATCATTTCTTATATTTATGTCTGCTCCAGCTGATTAATGCTTTAGTCTTCTGCTGTTTACTCGTGTATGGATTGTTCTATTTCTTATATTTCTTATTGTTTACTTCCACTGTGTGCTCTGCCAATGAGGGAATAGTTTCCCACTATCACATCCAAGGCCCCTCACTATTAGTCAACAACCTCTAGAATTTGAGGAATTGCGCTTGAGGCCATGTGAACAACTGGGTACGAAGTGCCTCTGGGTGGCTTCCGAATCCAGGATGTTACAACATTAGTCTATGAATACTCGTAATTTATGAAAACATATTCAAAAGACATTATTGTCACACATATATACATACATTGTGTAACATGAGATTCACACAATATCCACACAAACATGAGAACATATATAAAATCATTGAGGTATCTTGTGGCATTACTTACATAATCTTGTAACCATTCGTGGCAACATTATAATCTGTAACCTGCATGACTACCTTACTTTGTGTTACCATCATAGTTACAATTGGAGTCAACATATGGATGACCTCCAACATACTCATACCCAAAGAATTTGAGGGAAATATAGGTCCCACACTTCATCATAAATAATTCCCAAGAACCAAAACATAACCATACAACATGAATAATTCCATAAAAACATAGCTTTGGAATTTTGTAAAACTGAATTTAAAAATATGATTTTTAAAGAAAATCCCCATATAAATATAATACAATTGAAGAGAGACTTAATAGAGTAGATGGAGTATGTATATATACAGTAAATAAACATAATAAAACATAATATAAACAAAAAAAATCACACAAACAATTTAAATAGCACATAAAAAATTATGTGCAAGTTTAACCCAAAGAATGGAAATCGGTTTAAGAATTCACTTACCTCTGGTTTGTCTTACATCAAACATATTTAAAACTCCTCTATAATGGATAAATTGGTGTTATTAATATTTTAAAGAATCATGATAATGTTTATAACATCATATATGTTCATTTAATAACATCTTTTCACCCTTAATTGTTAGTATGTTTCCACTGCACAATTTTTGGTTGAATTCTTTACATGATTTCTATGATTGGTTCATGGTGGAAATATTAGTCAATTGGAAGTGAAACTACAGAATAGGAATGCAGTAGTATTTTCAAATAACTAGTAACATAAATTATACCATTTATCATTTTGAATTATTACATGAGGATTAATCATAAGTTAGAACATTAATGATGTTCGTTTAGATCGTTTTAGTGGTTCTTTGATAAAAACAACATCGTTTTGACTTATAAATTAGAACCATGAGTAAAAAAGAATTCCATAACCATGGGTGAATCATAATAAATATATTATAACCTGGTTCAATCATAAATTTTTTTTCATGACCGGACTAGAAAGTGTGAATGAAAATTGAAATCACAACGTCCACGATGTTGGTAATTCGACACATCGCGGACAATATTTTAATTTCATGAATGAGTGGGGGAGGAGAAAAATAATGTTGATTAATTTTCTATGAACATGATAGAATACATAATATAAAATATTCTGTAGTTTCATGCCTCTTGTTTCAGATAATGTGAGGAAAGTAGATGAAAATAAAGGAATCTTCAAATAAAAGAAAACATGATAAATTTCTCCCAAAATTCGACAGCCTTACGGTGTCTCGTAAAATTTCAAAAAAAATAGTTTTATGAGAAGAAGGGGATATATCATAATTAATACATAATATGGGCAGTAAGGGAGATATTTAATGAAATATCCCATCATAAGACAAAATAAAATGGATGAGAATAACATAAAAAGAAAGAAAAGGAAGAAAATAAAAGAGGATGTTTACCTCTTGATCTCTTCTCTTTGAGATCCTCCTTAAGGGCTTTGGTTTTGGTCTTTTGGTGACACCTGTAGCTCTAGGACGTGGGGAAGAAGATTGGGGAGGGCGTTTGACTGAAATTAGACAATTCCTAAGTCTTGAGAGGTGTGGGAGGATGAGTGGAGTGAAGGTGGTATTTATAGTGGAGGAGGGGAGGTATTTTAGGTTATTTTAATCATTATTGTAATATTTTACTCAAGAATATGAATAATCTCAATTAATGTGACCCAAAATAGTTAAAATATCATGTTAGTTTGAACCAAGTGGGCTTATATCATCCATGCATCACCTATGATGCAGTAAATCAAGTATTTAGCATTTATCGTATTTTATAGTTTTTTACTATTCATCAAAAATTCATGAATTTCAGAAAAATCCCAAAACATTACCCTAACCATTTTTCGACATGTAGAATTCAAAAATGATGTCTATTTTTCAAAATTAATTTTCTAAATATTATTAATTTAATTTTTTAATAAAAGCATACTTAATTCAAAAAATTAACAGTTCTAATTCTATAACTACTTCTTTATCACAATGAAAAATTATCCTAGATGTTATTATCTTCTAGAGTTAAGAAAATAAAATATTAATAAAATTTACTATTAATTGGGGTAATATTACTATTCATATTACTATTCATAAGGGTGTGTTACTATTCACAAAAAAAATACAAGTTGGTTTCATCAGACACCAAATAACATACTAAACACAGTTATAGATAACTATTTCGTGAAATTCAAAACAATATGGTCGTAAAGATATTTTTAATGTATTGTTATAAATATACACTTTAAATAATGATTCATGCATTTAAATATATTTTTTGAAAACCTTGGCGTGTTACATTATCCCCACCATCTTGAAATTGCGTCCTCGCAATTTTTTTTACTTATTAAGAAACTGAGGGTATTTTTTCCTCATAGCATTTTCAGACTCCCATGTTACTTCTTCAACCATGTGGTTTCTCCACAAAAAATTTACCTGTTGTATTAACTTATTCTGCAATACCAGTTCTCTTCGATCAAAAATTTGAACCGGTTTCTCTTCGTATGAAAGGTTCTCTTCTAGCTGAACTGCTTTTGGGCTCAAGACATTTGATGAATCTGGCACATACTTTCTCTACATCAAAAAATGAAAACAAATTTGTACATGAAAATACCTCGAAGGAAAAGCTATGCGGTATGCAACTTTTCAAACTCTCACCAAGATTTGAAAAGGACCGATGAACAATGTATTTAGCATTCCTTTTTTACTGAAAAACATAACACTTTTCCAGGGAGAGACTTTAAGGAAAAAATAGTCATTGACCTCAAAAAAGAAGTCTTTCCTTCTATTATCTACATAACTTTTCTGCCTGCTCTGAGCTATCATCATGTGCTGCTAGATCATCCTCACTTTTTCAGCCACTTTTCAACTAATTTAGGCCCATCAACTTTCTTTCACCGACTTCATCCCATAACTCTATAGTTCGACACCGCTTTCCATACAAAGCCTCAAAAGGTGACAACTGAATACTTGAATGAGAACTGTTATTATAATAAAACTCAACTAATGAAAGATATTGATCCCAACATCCCTGATAGTCCATTGAACATGCACGAAGCATATCCTCCAATGTTTGAATTGTTCATTCTGACTGCCCATCTGATTGAGGATGAAAAGTTGTACTGAAATTCAACTCTATGCCTAATGACTTCTGAAGTCCCTTCCAAAAGATGGAAGTGAGCCTGGGATCTCGGTTAGACACAATGTAAAGAGGAAATACATGTAACTTGACAATCTCCTTGAGGTACAATCGAGAAAGCTGATCCAAAGGAATTGTATCTCTAATTGATAGAAAATGTGCAGACTTTGTTAGCTGATCAATGATAACCCAAATAGAATTAATACCTTGAGATGTCTTTGGTAGTCCCACCTCTAAGTCCATGGATACATTCTCCAATTTCCACTCTGGCACTGGCGAAGGCTGAAGCATCCCTTTCATTAATTATCGCTCTTCTTTAACCTGTTGACATGTCAAACATCTCATGGTAAAATCAACAATATCTCTTTTCATTCCATCCCACCAATAATACTCTTGAAGGTCTCTGTACATATTAGTACTACCAAGATGAATAGAAAATGGTGAACTCTGATCTTCACACAACAAATAATTCTTCAACTGAGGATCATTAGGCACACACATCATTTTTCCAAATCTTAAAACACAATTTAATCAAGATTAAATTTTGGAATCTTACCCATTTTAACAAATTATACCTTTTTTTATAGCTCACAATCTTCCTTTTGCACCTGCTAAATTCTATCCTAAAATGAAGACTGCGCTGAAACCTGAAAAAAATGATGTATTCCCTGCACCAACAAATTCTAAGCCAAAATTCATCAAATCACTAATCAAGGGATCATATTCCAAACATAGCATGGTTAATGATGAATGATTTTTTTTTAAATAAGGCATCCGCTACATTGTTTTCTTTCCACGGATGGTAATTGATCATGCAGTCATAATCCATTATCAGTTCTAGCCATCTTCTCGGCCTCATGTTTAATTCCTTCTAAGTGAATATATACTTTAGACTTGTATGGATAGTATATATTTAGAATTTGGTTCCATATAGATTATGCCTCCATACTTTCAAAGAAAAAATCCATAGCTGCCAATTCCAAATCATGTGTGGGATAATTTAGCTCATGAGGTTTAAGTTTTCTCAATGCATAGGCAATTACCTGACCATTCTGCATCAAAACACAACCAAGTCCCTTCAAAGAAGCATCATTGAAGATGAGAAACTCACCATTTTAAGAAGGTAAGGCCAAAACATGAGCATTCACCAATATATTCTTCAGTTCATGAAAAAAAACATCACATTCCTCTGTCCAATTAAATTTAACCCATTACCGTGTTAACTTAGTTATCAGGATAGATAACCTTGCAATGTTCTCAACAAACCGTCGGTCATAACTTGATAATCATAGAAAACTACGAATATCTTTTACATTTTTAGGGTATTGGCATTTCATCAACTACTTTTTTTTTACAGGATCAACTGTTATTCCATCCTTATTTACAACGTGTCCAAGAAAAGAAATCTTTTTCAACCAAAAATCCCACTTTCTGTATTTTCCATATAGTTTCTTTTATTTTAATGTTTGTAAAACAACCCTTAGATGTTTTTCATGCTCCTATTTATTTTTAGAAAATACCTAAATGTAATCAATAAATACAACCACAATATTATCCAAGAACTCTTGAAATACTCTTTTCATAAGATTCATGAATACAACAACTATATTAGTTAATACAAAATGAATAACAACAAATTCATAATGCCCATATCTAGTATGAAATGCTATTTTGGGATGTCATCCGCCTTCACCTTCATCTTATGTTATCAAGATATCAAGACAATCTTAGAAAAGTATTCAGCTACCTGGATCAGATCAAACAGGTCATCAATATGAGGAAAAGGATACTTGTTTTTAATGGTGATGTTATTAAAAGCTCTATAATCAATGCAAAGTCTCATGTAACCATCTTTCTTATTAACCAAAAAATAGGCACTCCACATAGTGAAGTTCTAGGATGAATGAAGCCATTGTCAAGAAAATCCTACAACTGATTTTTCAATTAAAGAATTTCTATTGGAGCCATATGATAAGGTGGTTTTGAAATTGGATAAGCATTAGGAACTAAGTCAATTATGAACTCGACTTCTCGATCAGGTATAACATCGGGTAACTCATCAGGAAAAACATTAAGGTATTCATTTAGAACTGGAATATCATTAATTTGAATTGTTCCCTTGTTTCCAACAATATGAGAAAGAAAAAATTCATTTCCATCTTACAATAGTTTCTCAGCTTCCTGATATATTATCAATTTTATGTGTTCATTCCTCTATACAAACTGAAACTCTTTCTGAAAAACAACTTATTTAGCTCTACAGTCAATATTAGCATGATAATCAGAAAGTCAGTCCATCCCCAGAATTACATCAAAATTTACTAAGGGTAAAACAACAAGGTTTGTAGGTAATGTCTTTCCAAATATCACAATAGAATGATTCTTATAATTCTTCTTTGCTATAACATTTCCCCCTAGTGTTTTAACAACATGTTTGGGTCTCATTTATTGAGGTGATATTTCTAACTTACCAGAAAATTTCTCGGAGGTGAAGGAAGGTGTATACCCTGTATCAAACAAAACTTTAGAAAAATATGAGTGAACAAACAAAGTACCTAAGAAAACTTCATTGGATTTACCGAAATCTGCTGACGTAGTCACAAAGGATCTCATTACACCTTTCTTCTTGTAGTATAGTTTCTTTGCATCATTCATATCTCTCTTTGGGAAGACATTTGCATAATGACCCATTTCACCACATTTAAAACACATTACAGTCTTCTTATTAGAATTATTCTTAGGATCAATTTCATTGCAATGTCGGGATAAATGTACAAACATGCTACATTTAAAACACTTCCCAATTTTTCTAAGACATTATCCCAGGTGTTTCTTGCCACACTTTTCACAAACTGGAAATTTGATTTTCTTACCATTAGATTTCTTTGGTTTATTTTTAACCATTTCTTTCCAACTGGACCTCTTCATCTATTTGTTTCAAAAATTCTTGTGATCATTAGAAACCTCCATCTCTACCCTCTCAGAACATCAGACAAGTTTATTATAACTTTTTATTTCATGAGAGGCTAACACCCTTCGATACATTGGCTTTAGTCCTGAGTAAAAGCGGTTGATTTTTCTATCAAGATATAGAATAATATTTAAAGAATACCTCACTAGATGGGTGATGTTAGCATCATACACAGCCACTTAATCTTCCTCATTCTATTTCAATTCACGGAATTTCTTCTCTATTCTTAGTCGCACCACATTAGTAAAATATTTTTCAAGGAAAAGACTTTTAAATTCATCCCACTCTATGGAATCAAAATCCTCTCTACCTCTGATCTTCCTTACCATTGACCACAACTGATAAGCTTCCACTTCAAAATAATAAATGGAAAGACATACCTTTTGATTATATGAACATCTCATAACATCGAATATCTTTTCAAAAGATTTGATCCATCCTTTAGCTCTTACTGGTTCAGAAGATCCATTGAATGCATGAGGATGTTGTCTCATTAAATGTTACACTACTATCATGTTCCGTTTTGGTACCTCTATTGGTTCTCTTGCATTGATTCCACCACAATCTATTTCCTACATTAGCTGATCCATTACTGTCAGAAATGGATCAGTTTGAATCTCTACCATTCCGGGATATAGTTCTGGAAGGATGTCATTATGTCAGTGCCTCTCTTCTTTATAATCCTTGTTCCTTCTTCTAATAACCATTCTGAAAAAACATGACTTAAATGAAGCAAACATGGTAATCTTTAAATGATAAAACCTTTCAACATAAACATAGTGTGAAATTCATTTATGGTTTTTAATTAACATCATTCTAACCCCTATATTTATCTAAATCGTACTCTAATACCAACTATAAGGACCCAACCTTATTATATAGATAATCTTGAGTTTATTTAAGAACAAATTTCTTTTTAAATTGAAGATATTTTCATGTTTATAGCTTTAAATAATTAGGACAAAACATTCATAACATTACACATTGATATAGAGTGGATACCATAAAAATAGTTTCCATTTTTATCAAAATATAAAACATTAAAACATTAAACAAGACTCATTGAAAATTATTCAACATTTAACATGTCTTCCTTCCTTGTATTAAAAATCCATTAAACTGTGAAAATTAAATTAAAAACTTGGGATGATCTCAATGCTTAGTAAGGGATGAAAAATGAAGGAATGAGCACATTATTCCATGAATACACGTAACGTATGAAAAGATTTTCAGGAGACAAGCTTGTCACTCATATATACTTAATTTTTGTAAAATGAGATTCCCACAAGATATAAACAAACATGTGAACATAAATATAATCATAGAGGTATCTTGGGGAATTACTTACATAATCTTGTAACCATTCTTGGCTACCTTATAATCTGTAACCATCACAGCTACCTTACTTTGTCTAACTATCGCAGTTACACATGGATTAACCATACAACCGACCTCAAAAATACTCAATCCCAATGAATTGTAGGGAAATATAGGTCCCTCCTTTCATCATAATTAATTCCAAAGAACCAAAACATAATCATACAACATAAATAATTACATAAAAACATTGCTTTGTAATTTCATAAAACCGAATTTAGAAAGAGGATTTTTAAAGAAAAACACTTAATAAATATCATAAAATTGACGAGAGACTTAATAGAGTAGATTGAGTATGTATATATACATTAAATATACATAATAAGACATAATATAAACCTAAACCATAAAAATAAATTTAAATAGCACTTATATAATGAAATACAAGGTTGACCCAAAGAATGGAAATCGGGTTAAGAATTCCCTTACCTTGGGATTGTAATACTTCCAACTTGTTTAAACCTCCGGTATAATGGTTAAAAGAGTGATATTAATATTTTAATGAAACATTTTAATGTGTATGACATCTTATATGATCATTTAATAACATCTTTTCACCCTTAATTCTTATTATTTTTCCCTTGCACTGTTTTTGGTTGAATTTTTTACATGATTTCTATGATTGGTTCATGGTGGACATTCTTTTAGATTGGAAGTGAAACACTAGAATTTTAATGGAGTATAATTTTCATACAACCAGAAAAATAAATTATTCCATTTATCATTTTGAATTCTTACATGAGGATGATTCATATGTTAGAACATTAATGATGTTTGTTTAGATCCTTTTAGTGGGTCTTTGATAAAAACAACATCGTTTTGCCTTATAAATTAGAACCATGAGTATTAAAGAATTCCAGAACCATTGGTGATTCATAAAACATATATTATAACCTGGTTCAATAATAAAATTGGGTTCATGAAAAGACATGAATGAATTAATGAAAATTGAAATCACATCGTCCACGATGTCGGTAATTCGACATATCGCCGACATTATTTTAATTCCTTGAATTAGTGGGGGAGGAGAAAAATAATGATGATGAATTTTCTATGAACATGAGAAAATAAAGAAAATAGAACATTATTGAGATTTCATGCCTCTAGGTTAAGAGAATTTGAGGAAAGAGGATGAAAATAAAAAAATGTTAAAAGAAAAGAAATCTTGATAAATTTCTCATGAAAATTTTGCTGCCTAACAACGTCTCTTAAAATTTCATAAAAAACTGTTTGATAAAAGGAAAGGGATATCTCATCATTCATACACAATATGGTCAGTAAGGTGGTTATTTAATTAAATATACCCTCATAAGCCAATGATAATGGAAGATAATAACATAAAATTGAAGAAAAGGAAGAAAATAAAAGAAGATGTTTACCTCTTGATCTCTTCTCCTTGAGATCCCTCTTTAAGGGCTTTGGTTTTTGTCTTTTGGTGAGACCATAAGCTCTAGGATGTGAGTAAGAATATTTGGGAGGGAATGTTTCATATATTAGACAATTCTCATGGCTTGAGAGGTGTGGGAGGAAGAGGGGAGTGAAGGTGGTATTTATAGTTGAGGAGGGGAGGTATTTTAGATTATTTTAATCATTATTATAATATTATACTCAAGAATTTGAAAAATATAAATTAATGTGACCCAAAATAGTAAAACATTCATGTAATTTCGAACCAAGTGGGCTTACATCATCCCTGCATCACCTATGATGGACTAAATCATGTATTTAGCACTTATCGTATTTTATCATTTTTTACTGTTCATCAAAAATTCTTGAATTTCAGAAAAATCCCAAAAATTTACCCTAACCATTTTTCGACGTGTAGAATTAAAAATGAATTCCATTTTTCAACAATAATATTATAAATATTATTAATTTAACTTATAAATAAAATCATACTTTATTCAAAAAATTTACAGTTCTAATTCAATAACTACTTCTTCATCATAATGAAAACATAACCAATATGTTATTATCTTCTAGACTTAAGAAAATAAAATAATATAAAATTGAATATTCATTAGGGACATATAACTATTCATATTACAATTCATAATGGTATGTTAATATTCCCAAAAAACAAGTTCGTTTCATCAGACCCCAAATAACATCCCGAACACAGTTGTAGATGACAATTATTTGAAATTAAAAACACTATGGTAGTAAAGTTATATATAAAGGATAGTTATAAATATCTAATTTAAACAATGTTCAATGCATTTCAATTTATTTTTAGAAAACTTTGGGGTGTTACAACAATAGTATATTTTTCAATGTAGTTTTTCATAGAAACAACCCAATCAACCCACAAAACACCTTCCCATATGACCAAACACATGCAAAAACATGTCAAATACACAATTAACCCCATGTTCACAACTGAAAAACAATCTACACATATTATTAAACAATAATGATAGACTAAAAATAAATTTTTGAAGAAAAGAACGCACCAACCCATATAAAAAACTACCAAACTATTCTAACACATGGGAGACTTCGAGAAAACCAAATACACATCCAAAAGAATTTACCAATGAACATTATTAAGTAACTATGCAAGAAAATGAATTAATTAAATAATGTTTAAATGTTGAACCACCAACCTTGAATCTGGAATCCTTTGAAGAATGTTGTGAAATCACCATTGCACCTCAATCGCACCTCAATAAACCTAGCGCAAACCCAAAATAAAATTATACAACCATGAATTTGATGAAAAACCACCATCACATGCAAAACAAACCCCAATAAATCCTATCAAAAAACAAAAATATATTTTTTGTAAAATAAGATAAATTTCATGATGCTTACCATCAACGAAGAGTGGTTGTCGAAGATGAGTCTCGTTGGAAACGAGTTGTGGTGCGCAGCGAGAGGCCACTATGATGGGGATGGCCAAGAGAGGGAGGGCATGCAGCACTAGAAGGAGCTGGCCAGGGAGCAAGACATAGTGCAATGAGGCTAGCCGAGGAGGGTAAGGTGGCAGTCTCCAGATAGAGCAAGAGGAAATGGGGCGGTGGTTCTATGGGAGGTGGTCGAACAGGAGAAGCGATTGGGAGGTGGGACGTAGGGGAACAATGAAATGTGGGGCTGCGACTACTGATTGGGTGGAGACACAGGCTGGTGTAGCCGGAAGGAGGTCAGCCAAGGGGGCCGGATGGGAGGCTCAATGGGATCTAGTGGAGAGACTGGGTTATCTGCAATCTGCATAAGGGGAAAAGGGCTATGGACGAGGGGTAAGAGGGTGTGTTGTTATGTGGAGAGGGGGAAAACTGTGTAGCAGAAACACTAGAAAAAAGTAAAGGAATGAAAACAAATAAAAATAAATGTAAATTAATAATATTAATATCAAAAATAATAATATAATGAACAAAAACAATAATAATAATGATCAACTAAAATACGAATATTAATAATAGCTCTATAAAAATTATACCCTAAAAAATAATTATATTGATAATATTATTAATTACAATTTTAATAATTATAATGATAATAATTAATTATGAAAATAATAATAATTGATGGTGATAATATTAATATCATTAATGTCATTGATAATTTTTTAATAACAATTATTAAAATAATGACTTCATAAATTTTTAGCAATATTAATAATGACAACATAATAAAATCTATATTCCTAACACTAATAATAATAATAATAATAATAATAATAATAATAATCTCCAATGACATTAATATTATTATTATTAATAGAACCATTATTAATTCATCTTATTTCATTAGTTGACTATCGGGCATGGCATACAGAGAACTGGGTGAGGTCGCAAGATAACCCAGGAAATATCGCGTAGCTTCGACCATGCCCCTCTAGTTTGTTAGAATCCTTCACGCAGAAAATATTAATTTATCATCAGAAAGTTAGAAAAATTAATTGGGATCAGCCCACACTTTGAAAAATATATTCAATAGAAAATAATAAATAAAAAAAATAAAAAAAATTGTTTTAGAAATCTTGGTGTGACAATTCTCTCCACCATAGTGCCTTCCATCCCCATAATGCCAAAACTATGATTGAAGCTCAATGTATAAAACCACACCCCCATATGGTTCAATGAGGATCCCTACCAAAAAGAAATTGAAGAGATGAAAAAGAATCATTATCAAAGAATCTGAATTAAATATTAATTCAAAAAATTGTGTAAAAAATTTTCTGATATATGTCATCCACCCCAAATATCCAGAACACCTCCAGTTGACTGATCAAGGAAAGGATCTCTCGCACCCATGAAAACCAACCACACAAGATGAAACATCTTTAGCACTATTAAATTAAAACCACACTACAACGATAGAATTAACAAACATGGTCAAACCACATCCAAGGAACACTGTATTCACTTATCACAAAGCCATTTTTGGAAACATAACCACAGGTCAACACGGGGAAGCTAGAGGGGCTACTCACCATTAGAAACCTTCTGATGCCCGAGAAGATATTTAAAAACCGACACAGCGAGGTCTGAGTAGACTCCCTGCCATTATGAAGAAGAACAACACTAATTCACTCTAGATAAATTTGAGTGAGACCTATCATGGGTGTCCCCATCATTAGAGTTGTTCTATGAAATCAAAACATGATAATTTCCTAACTGTGACCAAAAACCCCACCACAATGGGTGGGGAGGGCCATCCCTGACTGTCGGGGCGTCAAAACCACAGCTGAAGACGAACCAATATCTCCACATCCCTAGATGTGTACTATTTAACTATGAGACTAATTTACCCATCATACCCCATAAGGACCACTATAGGGATTACATCTAGTGGGAAGTGACCCCTAAGACTTTAAGGATATGAGATGAACACATCTCTATATATTCAAGGAATTCTTACACCACCAAATGGTTTGATCAGAATGTAATAACCATATAAAACAATTTAAAATATCATTAATTTTATAACCAATGACAGAAATAAATTCGGGCTCTCAAACACTCTCGGGGTTATTAAACATGCACCAGCATTAATCCAAGGCTTATGGATGGGGCCATGATGTTTTATGAATCTACAACCTCACAGTTAGTTATTGAAGACTTTGGAATTGTGCTTCTTCTTTTTTTTGTGCCACACACAACCACAGTACACCCAAGACAACACCATCAAACATAATGCACCACGACAACCAACTACTCCCACACAGAGAATTTACCAACACAGGGGATTATAAGATGCACATGCATCACCTCTTCAGAATTGCTAATAATCTTATGAAATAAATATGCATGAAATATACTCCTCTTTTAATAGAAAAATCAAAACTTCCCAATAGGAGGAGGCACTCCTATGAAAACAAGGATTCTCGAAGGGTTCATGTTTCCTCTGGAATTGGGGATGACCACTTTGATTGAAGGTTCAAACATTCCTATCAGTTTCTAATGGGTATGTTCATAGTACTGGAAATATCCAATGATTCCATATCCATTTGGACCTACTTTCCAATGGTAGGTACTCATTATTTGTGGACTGATGAGGCTTAGGAATTTTCATTGGTTGAGAGGATGGGAGGTCTGACTCATCACACATTTTTTACGGGAATTATTGTCTACTCGAGGACTCTCTATTATATTTATGTTATGTTCGTGAATCCTTATTACAATACCTAGTAAAAAATGTTCTTTCCATTAAATTTGACAATAAATGATTGATATGAAGGAAATTTAGAGAATCTTTTATATGTATTTGAGGCTCTTCATCGATAGAGAATCATCTGTATTTGTTTGAGATTATTAGTTGATGGTATCTTTAAATACATAAAATTCTCTTGGTCATTATGATGACCATACTGGTTTTAACACCACTCAGTGGGGCACATGAAGTTTATTTTCATTCAAGAGGACATGGATTATTTCAGCGTAGGGATTGTACCCACTGATGGGATAACTACGTATCTGTTGTTTTGGAAAAGTAATCAGAACCCACATAGTTCGAGTAAGGGAGTATGATGTTTATGCATGATTGATTTCTCAAAGAAAGATGTCATGATTACTTTTACACTCTAAGCTCACATTAGACATGCTCGGTGTGAGAAACAAGAGGTATTGGTGATACCAAAAAATTGTTCCAAGAAATGATGTGGGGATTATGTATGTATGACTTCCCAAATAGATGAGAATTAATATTTACATCATGGATGAAATCCATGAACATGGTCCATAAAGGTATATGTGCTTCATGGAGATTTAGATACTCTAATCTTGGGGCTTACTCCAAAGGAAGATGCCCACGTTATGAGGGGACTTATGATTGGGTTTTACTCCTGAGAAGGAAGCCCAGATCAAAAGGAATTATGACTGGTTAAGAGAAATTAAGACTGGGGCATACTCCTAAGGAGGAGGACCAGGTTAAATTGTTTTGAAAATTATGGGACTTTGGGCTTACTCCTAAAGAGGATGCCCATATTTGAGACTGGGGCTTATTCCTGAAAAAGAAAACCAGGTAAAAGGAATTAAGGTTTCGGGCATACTCTTGAGGAGGATGCCCAAATTTGGGAAATTATGACTGGGGCTTATTCTTGAAAAGGAGGCCTAGGATAGGGGACTTGGGGCTTACTCCTAAAAAGGAGACCCAAATTAAAGAGGGCTTGGGGCTTACTCCTAAGGGGGATGCCCAAATTAATGAGGATTTGGAATGGGGATTACTCCTGAAAGGAGGCCCAGGTCAAGGATTCTCTCATCTTAAAGGATGAGGTTGAATGAATTAACTCTCTAACTTTATTGAAATAAAGATGTGAAAATCACTATGTTTTGAGAGTTATTCCACGGAAATCTTTTCAGATAAATATGTAAATCAAGAAAACATGCCATAAATGGCTTTGAAGAGTGTACAAAAGACTGAATCTCGAATAGGAGAGGTGGAATGGCATAAGAGAGGTTAAATGGGCAGGAAGGGAACCCAAAAAATATAAGGGCGCACAAGTCCTAGCAGGTGTGCTGGTACTGCGTGGGTGCACAAGTATTGGACACATAGGTATACCTATGTGACACATGGGCACTTGTGCGATCCTTGACCAGTTGAGTAATACTTGGGCGATTATTGACCAAAGCCTTTAGAATCATCCTAAGGTACTTCCAGAAGAGTGGTGCGCAAGTTTAAATGAATATGTAAGGAGGAGCGGAAGTGTGTTCATTTCCCTTAAGGGAAAAACATTTAGGCATGCAATTGTTAGTGGTTTCTAACACTTAGACCTTATTCCTCTTGTTTTGACATTCCATTTTAGGTACATAATTACCTTAGAAGTGTTCGTAAGACTTGAAGAAGATACTTGAGCGTTCAGAGCTCTATATCTGAATTCTTGAAAAAATTACCCACAAAATGGGGGGCCCACCGGGGGGATTTATATGCTAGAGAGGGCCCCAGTTGGTTTTTAAAGAGGGCACGCAAGTCACTTGCATGACCATTAGGCGGCGCGCATGTATACATGTGCGACAGTGAGGGAACTTGAGCGGTGAATGTGCATTTGAAACCTTGTTCATGCCTTTGTTGATTATTTATGTTTTCTTCAAAAGATGAATCAATTTGTGCTAAGTCATTTAGCTTTCCATTCCAGTAATCAATGTGATGAAAATTAGAATCAACAATAGTCCTCCCTCAGAGTTGGATCCAAAAGAATAAGGTCATGACTCTGATGAAAAGAAGAAAACCAAAGGGAAAGAGGCGCACAGGTGTTCACCGTGCAACTGTCATCACACAGGTGTGAGTCACATAGGGCTGGAGCGCGCTGGTTGTAGGCCCGTAGGTGGGAAGCCTGGCCTAGAAATATTCGATCATTTGTCACACATAGCACCTCATTTCTAGATTTTTGAGCTGTCTCCGCACAACTCACCTTCCCCATGCAAGTTTCTCGTTTTCTGCTATTTCATCACTATCGCACTGCTTTCAAGGTATTTGGACTTGCGAGATTATAATTGCGTGCCAAAAACATGCATGGAATATTTACACTTACGCGACACAATCATACTTGTGCACTAAGTTTAGACTTGTGTGCCTTAATGCCTTTTCCATTTTTCAAAATTCCCTCACAAATTTTATGAAAAATAAACACATTTAAGAGTTTAATTTATTCAAATTTTGTTCAGATTCAATGGCTCTAAGAATAATTGGAATGTCTTATGAACTGGGAAGAATATGATTTGATGAAATGATGGATATCATTGGACACGATTATTATACAGTCTGTGATAGCACACTTCCGAATTTGGCCAAGCATCTGAAAAAATATCATCTTACTTTCCCTCAGAGCATCTACCTCCATCTATATAGCCATGGTCATCTGCAAGGAGATACCATTACAGAAGAAAAAGAACTATATGCATGAGATGCAGCTTCACTTCTACTCCTCTATTTTGGTTATGTTGTGCATTAATAGCAACAATAATGGTGTGAACATTCAAATTTTTCCCCATGCCATTTCCTTGCAGATATGAAAATGGAAAACCGATGGGCTAAAATTGTTTTTGCTTCTCGGTGGTGGAGAGAAGATTATCATGGCATTGGAACAATATCTGAAAATATTACTCTCTCCAAATGGCTCTTTACTTCTAATGCTCCATTCTCAAATCCATGAATCCATCATTCTAGACTCTTGGACAGAAACAGAGTCACTGTTTGATCAGCAAAAAATCTTCTCAAACCGCACTCAAGAACATCCTTTTACAATTGTTCCAAGAAGAGTTGCTATCACTTCATCTCTTATTGTATCCAGTTGAATGCATGAATTCTAGGTGGCTACTGATGAATATCGGGATGCTATGGAAATGATGAATTTATTTTGAAAGTATCTTGTAATTACTTGAAAAATTGAAGAGACTCCAATCTGTGGATGTCCTTCTAACTCTTGTCCATCAATGAAAAACACTTTTGTCTTCAATCATTTGTTATTGTATTCGCTTATTGGTAGATTAAAGTCATGCATGTCGGACATAAAAAGGCTAATTATTAAGGTCGAAATAGCATTGACCGAATGAATTATAATTGACTCTATTTCTTGGAAACTTATCTAAAAATATTTTACCACACTCAAGTATGAGGGAAAATATTTAAACTAAGACTTATGAAAATTTAAATCTGAGGAATGATATGAAAAAGAGATAAAAATAAATTATAATAAGTAGTTCCCAAGAATGATTTTACCATTATTTAACAAACCCGTTAGGGGGTTGAATTATGTAGGGCCACCTAAGGGCATTACCTGCATAGTCAAATATATAGCATATTTTGGCTGATAGGTCCATTATGTAGACTACATATGCAAGGCCACCTAAGGGCACGTGCTGCATAGCGAGGAAAATGAACTCTCAGAAATCTACATTTCTACTGATAAGAATCTAGTGAAAGTTTATGGGGATTCAACTTTTCCAAAGTATAGAGTTTTCTGTATGGATAGTGGTACATGAATATGGAGAAGATATTTCCAAATACGTTTTTCTAAGATTTGGATGAATGTTACTCCTACGAAGGTCTGATCCAAATGTAGGGAAGTAAAATATAAACCGTAGACTTAAATACTTTCAGATCATGAAAAAGAACATGAAATAAATATGTAAAGGATATCAATTTTTTTCGGATCCTTACATATTTTTGATAAGACTAATAAGGAAAAAAGAGGCTTTCTTCCCAAGAATGAGGTTACCAGTATCTGACAAACCCGTTAGGGGTTGAATTATGTAGGGCCGCCTAAGGGCATTGGCTATATAGTCAAATAATAGCATCTTTTGGCTGAAATGTCTATTATGTAGACTGTTTATGCAAGGCTGCCTAAGGGCACGTGCTGCATGGTCAAGCAAAAGAATTCTCAGAAATTGGACTTTTTGTGACTAGAATAAATGAAAAGGGTTATATTGATTTGGATTTATTCACGATTAGGATTATGACACATAATTATGGGTATTGTCCAATGAATTAAAAGATACATGGATCAATGATAACCATAATCATGTTGTGGTTGGATCCTAAATTGAAATGTTGGACTTCACTATGTATCCCATAAGGATTGGAATAAAGCCATAAGTAGTTCTTAAACTACAGTTTACCGTCATGTGGCATGAAAATATAGGAGATCTTAGTTTAGTGTCATTGAATTTGGACCATTTATAAGAAATACATAGTTTGTGTTTTCATGGGGACATTTCAGCCAAGGAAGTGATAGTTAAATTTGGGGTTGGGCCCAAAAGACTTGGGGCTGGATTTTAGGGACACTCGAACATTACTATGTATCCTATAAGGATGGGAATGAATCCCATGTAGTTCTAGAAATACCCTCTGTACAAATTTGGTTCATACATGTGATGGGTGAAAGGGGAAATTAGTGCAACGATGGCTTAATAGAAGATAAAAGGTTCGGGCATTTCCATGTATGCACGTAGTCTTTGGAATGAAACATGATTGAAAAATCAATATAGATAATGATTCACTCTCAATTGCGGGTTTCAAAGAATATTGTAGTTTATTGTCGTACAGGAAAAAAATGTTGTTCATTTTAACATCATATAGCAAGGACGAAAGTGAACCAATGTAAAGATATTGATTCTGGGGATGGTTTCATGAATCAACATCGTATGAGATGGAGGTGAACCGATGTGAAGAGATTGGTTTTGGGCTTGAACCTTGTGAGGTTTCCTTTGTACACAGACGGGAAGTTAAGGATAAATGGCTGCGTCATTCAATTAAAGAAAAAATTAATGATCAACTTGTTCTAGGGGATACCGATCTAGAAAATGATGTTGGGACTTACGTGTGGTTAGTGGCCCATAGATGGTGTTATGGTTGAAATTTTCTCTAAGCTCATTTGAGTCATACACGGTGTGAGAAACAATAGGTAACAACAACCTTAATGATGCACAGTTTAATGTCATGTAGGACATATAAAGGGACTATGCAGTTTATTGTCTTGCAGTTAGGACTATTAGTGCTGCACAGTTTAGTGTCGTGTAGCAGGGACAAAGTACAATTTAATGTCATGTCATACATATCAAAGGAATTTGTATACAGTTTAGCGTCATGTATTTAGGATGATGGGGACAACACAATTTAATGTCTTGTTGGACAAAAAGAGGACCGTATAGTTTAATGTCATGCAGTAAGGAAAAAATAGGACACATTTTAAAATCATGTTGGATGTATTAAGGACTTTTTCATAGTTTAATGTCATGTTGGACAAAAGTGAAAATATTCTTAGGTCATATATATGGACGTTTTCTTTATAGATTAACATCATATAACAAAGATGATGAAGGGGACACAGTTTAACATCATTTTGGATGAATTAGAGAACTTTTTCACAGTTTAACGTCGTGTGGGATGAAATAAATTCAAATAGTTTAGAGTCATATGCCTAGACTATTGATGATGCAGTTTGACGTCGTGCTGGACATAAGGGAATTGCAAATAGTTTAGGGCCATATTCATGGACTGTTGATTAATGTAGTTTAACATCTTGCTGGACGTAAGGGACTTTTATACAGTTTAGCATCATGTAGTTAGGACGTCATAGTTTAACATCGTGTGGGAAAAATGTAATAAAAATAGTTTAAGGTCATATGTATACACAGTGGATGGTGTAGTTTAATGTATTGCATGACATAAGAGACTTCTGTACAGTTTTGTTTCATGTAGTTAGGACGTCACAGTTTAATGTCATATGGGACAAAATTAATACAAATAGTTTATGGTCATATGTATGGACCGTGGATGGTGCTATTTAATGTCTTGCTGGACATAAGAGAATTCTGTACAGTTTAGAGTTATGTAGTTTGGACGTCACAGTTTAACGTCATGCGGGACAAAAGTTATACAAATAGTTTATGGTCATATGTATGGACCGTGGATGGTTTATTTTTTGTTTATACAAAATACTTCTTTAGAAATCTGGCATTGGTTGGAATAATGATGAGTCCACCATCCATTGAGATTAATGAATAAGCTCCATTAGAATAGACCTTATGTATTGAATAAGGTTCTTCCCATTTTGGTTCAACAATGGGAGGTTTCTTTTCTGGTATCATTGAAGTTCTGATAAATAATAACAATTCTCCCTGATCGAATGAATAAAGAAAAACTGTTTTGATGAAATCTTGTTCTATTCCATTCTTATAGACTTCCAAGTGGTGCAGAGTGAACAATATTTTCTCATCTAACTGTTCCAATTCATCCAATTGCTTTTGAGATTGTTCATCTATAGATGATTGATCACAAATGGCTACCCTGAGCAAGGGTAGTTGAACCTCAATTGGTAAGACTTCTTCCATTCCATATACCAGTGAATATGGAGTAGACTGCATTGCAGTGCGGGTGGTGGTCTGATATGCCCATAAAGCATGAAAGAGTTTATCAGGCCATAACTTATTATCTTTATCCACCATCGTTTCCAGTATATTTGATAGAGTATTGTTAAAGGCTTCTATCTGGCCATTGGTCGTTGAGTGATACTGAGATGAATGAATGGATTTGATGTTGTATTCTTGATACAACTTCTTCACCTCAGATGAACCGAAGATGGTTCCATTGTCCGTCAATATGGTATTAGGGACACCAAATCTGGTAATGATGTTATACTAGATGAAGCTAACAATGATTTTAGAACTAAATTCTTTGAAAGGTAATGCCTCTACCCATTTGGAAAAGAATTCAGTAGTAGTAAGAATATACTTAAGCTGCTTGGCCGTAGCTGAAGGGTAAGGTCCCACCACATCCATTCCGCATGTTGAAAATGGCCACGAGTATTTAGCTGTATGAAGCAACTCTGGAGGTTGATTAATGAAGTTGGCATGTACTTGTCATGAATGACACTTCTTTGTGAAATCAACACAATATTGTATCATTGAAGGCCAAAATTATCAATGCCTTTGAATCTGATCAGATAATCTATCTCCAGATTGGTGGGAACCATATATTCCTGCATGCACTTCATTCGTGACAGCCATTGTCTCTACACCATCAATGCATCTGAAGAGAACTCCATCAAAACCATTCGTGTAGAGAATTTTCTCTCGGTTATCTGGGCCACCATAAATAGTAATGATGACCACATGTCGCCGGATTTGATCATTCCCGACTCTATCAGGTGGAAGTGTTATATTTTAAAGGTATTCTATGATAGGTGGCATCCATCCTGTATAATGACCATATGGTTCAGAGATGGGACTAATTTCATTGATTTCCTCTCTTTTGGATCAAACATAAGGTGAAATTGTATGACGGTGGGCAATACTGATGGTTGTTCCATCCCGATTAGGATCATCCAGAGATGTGGCTATTGTAGCCAGTGTATCAGCTTGGGAATTTTGTGATCATGGGACTGTTTCGGTGCGGATGTGCGTCGGGTTACGTTGTTCCGCCAGGACGCGTTCGCGCGTGCACCCGTCAACCCGAGGGGATGGGCGCACGGCTTGTGGTCCCGCAGTCCCGCTTTCCAAAGGCGGGCGGCATCCGTCCCTTATTCAGGGGCGTCTACTCCTTGATCGAAACCAGGATGATGGGATGTCGGCTCCTCCTTCCTTGGACGTCTCCTCGGAACTCGTCGCCTAATCCGGGTCTCCCTCATAGATTTAAGACATGCTCGTGAATCTCGTTCCCGGCGCCATATCTTCATGGACACCGGTTAATTACGCTGCTTCCGCCCGGACGCTCCAAGGAGTCTGGTCGGGGCAGCAACCTGCGGTGAGGAGGCCGGGTGGCTCTGGGTGCTGGGGGAGTGTCGTAACACTGCGGCTCTGCACGTCTGTCTTCCGGTCCCTAATAGGGCTTCTCGAAGGCATGATGGCCTGAGGCATCCCGCACTGGGTGCGGGGAACTGTGTCCCCTGAGGTTTTCCTCAGCTTCCCATGTTTAACACGGGGTAGGCCGCGAGTTTAACGTCCAGCGGGGACGGCATCGGACTGATCAACACGAAAAGTGGATCAGATGACAGAACCCCTTGCGGGGAACCTCCGACGCTGGGGCCAACGCATGGGCGGCTTCCCAAGTGATATGGAGTGGAGTGAAGTGGCATGACCCCACCGAGATGTGGCGGCCCGGGTAAGGATCAGGATGGATGATGGAGTGAAGAGCTTGGACCCCGTAGGGGCTTCCTATGTACTGCGCGTTAGCACGGATCAAAGTCAACGTAGTTCGGGCATACAGTTTAACGTCATGCTGGACGTCGGCAAGCCGACTCACGAGGAGGTCGAGGCCGCCGGGCGGAGGATTGAACCGAACCACCTCGCACAGAGGGGGATGGAACGGCCTGGTGGATCATAGTTTCACGTCATGCTGGACGATAAAAGGAGAAATGGAAAAAGGAGCTGTGGGGAGGCACAGTGGAGATACACACGGGCAGTCTCCCACAGGGGCGGATTCATAGGTGAATCGACGCAAGCGTGAACCCTGGAGGGGTCCACTGATGGACGAACCGACGTGAATACGACCGGGACGACCAGGTGGTGGGCTTGAACCTCAGGGAGGCTTCCTACGTACCCTGTTTAGAAGACAGAGATCAAAGTCCACGTAGTTCATTCTGTCATGACTTACACACTTGAGGCAGCCCGGGTGCGGCAAAACTCAGTTGGAAGGGACTTGGACCGAAAGTAGGAGACACCTCGATCCCAGTCACACCCTCTACTGGCTTCGGCAGTGGGGAGGCGCAATGGAGATACACATGCGCGGCCCCCCACAAGAAACTAGGGGTTTGTAATACCCTACCCCCGTAGGGAAAAGCCGCTCCCATTAAATCGTCCCTAAAGAGGGACAATCCCGACATCCCTGCAGAGACGAGCGGGGCGGGGGGGCCACATCCAAACCGGGGGGGACCCTGCGTGCGGGGCACGGGATCGGGTGATGCGGACGGTTTAGCGTCTTGCCAGACGAAGTACAGTTTAACGTCGTGTGTTGAGGACAAAGCGGACGGTTTAACGTCTTGCCGGACGAAGTACAGTTTAACGTCGTGTGTTGAGGACGAAGGTGCTTGGCAGTTTAACGTCTTACAGCGCGGACGTGGTACAGTTTAACGTCATGTTGGATGAATGCAGTTTAACGTCATGCGGGACGAATGCAGTTTACCGTCATGCGGGACGAATGCAGTTTACCGTCATGCGGGACGAATGCAGTTTAGCGTCATGCGGGAGGAATGCAGTTTAGCGTCATGCGGGACGAATGCAGTTTACTGTCATGCGGGACGAATGCAGTTTACCGTCATGCGGGACGAATGCAGTTTACCATCATGCGGGACGATGGATTGCCGCTGATGGGTTCGTGTCACTTCGCGCGAGCCTGGAGGGCCGCACGGGAAGACAACGCACGGTGCGGGCACCCAGGATAAAGATCATCGGGCGCCACGCAGGCGGGTACCCTCAGGGGGTCAAGGGGGGGCGACCCTGGCGGATTGCGCGCAAAAGAGGAGCTTTGCGCGCAAAACAGCAGGTCGGCGCACAAAATGGCGGGCTGGCGCGCAATCGGGCCAGCCCTTTGCGCGCGGATGATTGAGATTGCGCGCACTGGGCTTCGGGTAGCGCGCGGGGGCAACGGATCATTCTCTAACGAATGGCCACTTTGAAAATGGGGGGTGCGCGCAATCGGGCTGGATTGCGCGCACCCGGGGGCAATTGCGCGCAAGAGGCTTCTGTTGCGCGCAAAGGCCTTCGGGTTAAGGATTATTCACAGGAAAGGAGCCAAGGGGATTGCGCGTGAAGGCGAACCCCAAGGCTCTATTGCGCGAAAGAAAGGAGGTTACCTGAAGATCGGCATTGCGCGCGGAAGGGGTTGGATTGCGCGAACGAGCGACGCTTCAGATTCTGGCAACCTTCAAAACGTCGGGGGTCGCCTTATATTTATAGGCAAACCCGGGCGCGGAATCCGGTCTCGGGCACAGAATTCCCTTCGCGGGCGCGGAATTAGGACCCGGCGCGCAAGGGAGCCGCGCAGGCCACGGGCGCGCAAAATAGCGCGCCGGCCCAGTGCATTGCGCGCATCCCGGGAGGATTGCGCGCCGTGACTCAACATTGCGCGCGAGTCTCTGAAATTTCGCGCAAGTCCTCCGGGGCCTCTGGAACGTGCCTCTGACTCCAAATATCCCTTCGCTTTCCGCATCCGGAGCTTCGTTTGGGAACAACGGACTTTTCCGGCGTCTACAAAAGCCCCCCCGCAGAATCTGATCGGCGAGAGGTCGCAACGATCGGGTTCCGAGGGAGACGCCGCAATGCCGAAGTCCTGGGCTGCGCGGGACTTAGGCGCGCAAAAAGGGGCGCCGGGCACGCAATTCGCCTGTTTTGGCTTAACATGCTCAACCACAATTTGTTGTCTTGCGGGAGTGTTAAACAAGCATCAGGCATCCATAATTGGGCCTGGATTTCTGGAGAAAAGAGGGAGGTCATTCCAAGGAAAGGAGACCTCAGACCTAATCAATGTATCATCCCCCCAACTTGTTCCAACACACGAGCGGGACAACGCTAGGGGCGTTGAGTTTTTATCCGAACATAGGGAAATGAGAAAGGGTGAATCGCGTGTCCCGAATCCAGACATCCACAACGGTCGGCCATCCAGGAAATGCCCAAGATGGTAGGCGTACAGTGGATCGACCATAACAACTGCAATAGACGGACCGAAGGTCACCATTCATATTGCAGGAGGCGGACCACATGTCATCATGAATACCGCTTTGGGGGTTCCTTCAGACACAAGGGTGGAAATCCAGATCAACAGGGCATGCGAAGCGTGGGGCGAAGTGACGATTTGTTCGGACAGAATCCAACGCTCTCAAAATTGCGCCACCGTGGGGAAAGCGTATTAGTCGGATGCACTAATCTGGCCGTGAGTCACCCCAATTCTCATACAGCACCTCTTTAACGAGGAAACTTTCGCTTCCCATCATTGCAATGGGGCATCCCGAGCTGGATCGGGGAGAATATCACAACTGCACCACTCTGCCCGAAGTCAGGCCAGACGGCCGGCGACGAGGAGGGGCGGGACTTAGCGATCCCTGAGGCTGGACCCGAGTCGAAATGCCCGGGCGTTCCTACGTACTCCATCAGGATGGAGATCAAGCCACACGTAGTTCTGAATGTGTAGTTTAACGTCATGCAGGACGTAGAATCCCGTTTAGGGGAGATCTTAGTTTAGGGTCGTAGAGCTCGGACCATAGGGGTAGATCTTAGTTTAAGGTCTTAGAGCTCGGACCATATGGAGAGATCTTAGTTTAAGGTCTTAGAGCTCGGACCATAAGGAGAGATCTTAGTTTAAGGTCTTAGAGCTCGGACCATAAGAATAGATCTTAGTTTCAGGTCTTAGAGCTCGGACCATAGGGCTAGATCTTAGTTTAAGGTCTTAGAGCTCGGACCATAAGAGTAGATCTTAGTTTAAGGTCTTAGAGCTCAGACCATAGGGCTAGATCTTAGTTTAAGGTCTTAGAGCTCGGACCATAAGAACCTCAAAGTACGCCGCATCGTGGTCCTATCCCCTGGATATGAAAAGGTGCACTGAGGGATAGTGTCAAGAGTGTCGAGATTTCGCCTGGTCAGAAGGGGAGGTGGAAAATGTGATGTGAATCATGCGGCCATTCACTCATGGACTGGGGGCACTGGCGTAACGATATGGGAGTACTGCCGACTTTGGCGGAAAAGCAGCTTCAATATCGCACTAACCGTTGGTGGAATGAGGCAGCAAACGAGCATCGACCACTCAATCGCAGGATTCATATCGATTTGCTGCCCGAGGCCATTGGGGGCACCAGCCCGAGTCGGTGGGAGAGCACTGAGGCATTGTGTCCAAACCGTTCACGGGGGCTCCACCCAGGGCGTAGACGATGGGTCCGAATGAAAGGGAGCACGAAGCCTGAAAAGTGGAGGAAACCTGACCAAGCGGATCCTGACCCTCCTGGCAATAAACCAGAGTACTCTTGACATCGGTGGACCACTGCAAGGGGTCGGGGAACACGCCTTGAGGGTGACCTGAAGGCAGCGGATTCCCCAGAGAAGGGGGAATCTCTAAGAGGTGGGGGGCTGGACCCGAAGTTTCAAACATCCGGGCGTTCCTACGTATCCCATAAGGATGGGAATCAAGCCACACGTAGTTCTTGAAGCGCGGCGCAACACAATCGGGCACCAGCGCGGGGAAGAGTGCGGGTCTGACCCTCGCACACAGAAGGAGCGGCATTTGATATTTCTTGTTTGTCCTTAAAGATGAATGGTTTTTCTTTGTGCGGCGACATGCCTGTGATTGAGAAATCTCTGGCGTCGCCATAATAATCAAGCCACGGAAGGCATTGATGAATGGCGTGGTTATTAACTAGCGCCCAACATGAGTTTCCTCTGAGGAGAACATCACGATGCAGTGTCGTTTCTCGTCGGGCGACAAGACGATCACAGTTTACGGTCGTGTGGTAGGACCGGACAACACAGTTTAAGGTCGTGTGGTTCGGACCATGGTGGAATCCGCTTATTGCGGTACGGCGGACACGGCGGAGGTGGGAACATACCCAGCCCTGCGGTCACGCACGATTCCAGGAGAAGAGTCTTGGGATAGGGGTCTGCGTATGTCCATCACCCGAGGGGCAGAGATGCTAGCCTCCAGATATACTGGGCCCAGAACGCGATTGTTCGGGCGACTCCCTCCTCCTTATGGGGACGAGGGTCCAGCTACGCATGGCCTTTAGGGAGGACATCCGCATATACCCTTGGTGCTCAGATCATGGGAGCCTCGAACGACACCATTACCTTGGTTGGTATGCCTAACGTGTAGAGGTGTACTGAAGGTCAGTATGAAGAGAGTGCCGAGATTCCACTACAACGCGCAAAGGCGGAGTGTGATGAGGACTGCGCAACCAATGTTCAGAGCCTGAAAGAGCCGACATGGCGATCAAGGACGTTGTTGACCATATTCGCAACACAACACCCGATCGCGTCAGCCTAAGACGGGGCAAGCAAACGAGCATCAACCGCTCAAGCGCAGGATTCATATCGATTTGCGGCCCAAGACCCGCCGGTAAATCGACCCGGAGCGGTAGGAGAGCACTGAGGCATCGTACCCAAACCACTAACGAGGATCCCTTTGAGTGAAGGCTCGAACAAGAGGAAGCGCGAGGCCTGACAAGCAACACAGGACTTGTCAGGATTGAATCTGACACTACGAGTCATAGGCCGAAGTACCCAAAACATGTTAACAGATCACCGGAAAGGGTCAGAGGACTCACCCTGAGAGCAACCAAAAGAGGGTAGATCCCCGTGATCAACCAAGAGACGGGGCTGGACCTGAAACACAAGCGTCCAGGCGGTCCTACGTATCCCATAAGGACGGGAATCAAGCCGCACGTAGTTCTTGAGAGGCAGTTTAACGTCATGCAGGACGATGGGAGGTGTGAGGTAATCCCACACACGGGGGAGGCATACGGCGCGGCCAGTAGACCAACACGAATGAGGACATAATCCCCCGCTCACGCGATACGCCTCGCACAAAAAGGAGGGGAACTTGGGCCAGAGTCCCGACACGGGATAGAGATTCCCGGGAAATGGGGCTGGGCCTGAAACATGTATGTCCAGGCGGTCCTACGTATCCCATAAGGATGGGAATCAAGCCACACGTAGTTCTTGAAGTGCAGTTTAACGTCATGCAGGACGAATAGAGAAAAAAGAAGGGGGGAGCAGAAGGCATCCCCAAACGTGGGGGGCATAAAGCATGGTGAGCAAACCGACGTGAATGAGGGCATAGCCCTGCGTTCACACCATACGCCGCACACCCGGAGGCAACTGGGCCAAGGGCCCGAGATGGGATAGAAATTCCCAAAGGATGGGGTTGGGCCTGAAACATGAATGTCCAGACGGTCCTACGTATCCCATAAGGATGGGAATCAAGCCGCACGTAGTTCTTGAGAGGCAGTTTAACGTCATGCAGGACGATACGTTGGGTAGTTTAACGTCATGCAGCTTGGACGTGGTGCAGTTTAGCGTCATGCATGACGAGGCACTTGGCAGATTAACGTCTTGCAGCGCGGACGAATGCTGAACATTTTAACGTCTTGTAGCCTGGACGAATGCAGTTTAACGTCGTGCAGGACGTGGCACTTGGCAGTTTAACGTCTTGCAACTCGGACGAATTCTGAACAGTTTAACGTCTTGTAGCCTGGACGAATGCAGTTTAACGTCGTGCAGGACATGGTACACTCAGACAAAGTACTGCTTGAGGAACCTAGCGTTGGTGGGAAGAGTGACACGCTCAACATCCATAGTCGCGAGGGAGTACGCGCCATTGGGATAGACCTTGTGGATGACAAAAGGTCCCTACCATTTGGGCTCCAACTTGGGAGGCTTCCTGCCGGGGATCATCGGTGCTCTCAGGGCTAGCACTAGGTCACCCTGCAGGAAGGAGCAGAGGCGAACCTTCTTATTGAAAGCTCGAGCCATTCTGCTCTGATGCCTCTCCAAGTTGTGCAAAGCGCGAAGCCTATTCTCATCCAGTGCTTCCAACTCGACTAGACGGGCTTCAGCAACTCTGTCCGGCGCTTGCTGGTCGTAGACCGCAGTGCGCAAGGACGGTAACTGGATCTCGATGGGCAGGATGGCCTCAGCTCCGTACACCAGGGAATAAGGGGTCATCTGGGTGGAATTGCGAGTCGTCGTCCGATAAGCCCATAGGGCGTTGGGGAGCTTGTCCGGCCAACTCTTCTTGTTCTGACCAACCATATTTTGTAGAATGTTAGAGAGGGTTTTGTTAAACTCCTCGATATGTCCATTTGCCTGCGCATGATAGCGAGATGTATGGTTCGAGTGAATGTTATACTTGGCGTACAACTTCTTCAACTCGGCTGCTCGGAAATTGGTTCCGTTATCCGTGAGGATAGCGTGAGGCACTCCAAATCGATAGATGATGTTGGAGGTCACGAAGTCAGCGATTGAACAGGATTTGACCTCTCTGAGTGGAATCGCCTCTGCCCATTTGGAGAAGAAGTCCGTGGCGGTCAGAATGAACCGGCATTGGCGAGCTGTCGCCGGCGGGTAAGGTCCCACAACGTCCAGACCCCAGACTGCAAAGGGCCAGGAATACCTAGTGGTATGGAGAGGCTCCGGCAGCCGATGCACAAAGTTCGCATGAACCTGGCACGCATGGCACCTCCTGGCATACTCGATGCAGTCATGGATCATGGAGGGCGAGAAGTATCCCAACCTCCGAATCTGGTGGGACAGCTTCGGCCCAGTCTGGTGGGCACCGCATGAACCGGCATGAACCTCTTGCATGACTCGTGGGATCTCAACTCCCTGAAGGCAACGGAGGAGAACACCATCAAATCCGCGTTTGTAGAGGATCTGCTCCAGGCTGGGGCTGCTCTGGAGGACAAACCGCGATGCGCGGCGTCGAACTCTCTCGCGCTCGGCCCGATCCGATGGAAGAATTCCATGTTGGAGGTACTCAACCAAAGGCGTCCTCCAATCAGGGGCTGATCCGACTGTCATATCTGGGGTACTCGGGGCTCCGGGCATAGGGGAAACCGTGGTGAGATTACTTACCAACGGGCCGCGATCTTCTTCCGGGATAACAGGAGCGATGAGCATGCGGCGCGTCACGCGGACGATCAGGTTGTCCTATTCAGGCTCCGCAAGTGACGCAGCAAGGCTGGCCAAAGCATCTGCTCGACCGTTCTGCGACCGGGGAATATGGACAATTTCTGGCCGAGAAGGGAATCGAGCCATCAGAAGGAGGTTGCACTCCAACAATGGCACAAGTTCCGGCTTCCTGACAACATAGTCGCCATTGATCTGCTTAACGACCAGCTCGGAGTCCCCTTTCACGCACAGACGGGGCACGTCGATCTCGAGAGCCAACTCGAGGCCGGTGATGAGGGCATGGTATTCCGCCTCATTGTTGGTACAGCCCTCTGACAACAGGAACGAGTATGGCAGCACGGCTCGCTCCGGGGTAATGAAGACGATGCCCAAGCCCACTCTGTTGAGCTTAGTATTATCGAGTCTTCTACCGGTGGGGCTCCGGGAGGCACCGTCAAAGTGAATCTGCCAGCATGGATCGGCTCGATCAACCGAGAGAATGGTCTCATCAGGAAAGCCTAGATCCAGCGGCTGATCCGCGGAGGTCGGGTGAGCTGCCAGAAAGTCTGCCAATGCTTGCCCTTTGATGGCCTTCTGAGACACATACCTGATGTCGAACTGCTGGAGAATCACAGCCCACCGCGCTAGACGGCCAGTCAACATAGGCCGGCTCACGATATATTTCAACGGGTCTACCCGAGAAACCAACTGTACCTCATGGTGCTGCAAGTAGTGCCGTAATTTCTGTACGGCAAATACGAGCGCCAGGCAGCTCTTCTCGATGGGGGAATACCTAACTTCCGCATCGAGGAGCATGCGACTGAGGTAATAGAGGCTATTCTCCGTTCCCTCGTTGTTCTTCTGGGTGAGAAGGGCACCCAGGGACCGTTCCAGGGCGGTCACATAGAGGACCAGCGGCTTCCCGGATACAGGCGGCATCAGAACAGGAGGTTGAAGCAGGTACTGCTTGATTTCCTCGAAAGCGGTCTGACACTCTTTATCCCATACATAGGTGGCACCTTTCTTCATGAGCCGAGAAAAGGGCTTACACTTGCCGGCCAGATTCGCGATGAATCTGCGTATATAGGCTAAGTGGCCTTGGAACCCTTGCAGTTCCCGGATGGTACCTGGGGGAGGCATCTGGCTAAACGCCCTGATATTCTCTGGGTCGATCTCAATACCCCGGTATCTTACCACAAATCCAAGGAACTTTCCGGAGGTGACCCCAAAGGCACACTTCAACGGGTTCATCTTCAGGCAGCGAGACCGGAGGAAGCCGAACACTTTCTCAAGATCTTTGAGATGGTCCTGACGCTGGTGCGATTTGACAACCAAATCGTCGACGTAGCATTCCACCAGTGTGCCGAGGATTGGCTTGAATATGCGGTGCATCGCCCGTTGATAGGTGGCACCTGCATTCTTCATGCCGAAGGGCATGACCCGGTAGCAAAAGGTACCTTGGGGGGCCCTGAAGGCAGTGAACTCCTCATCCTCAGGGGCCATCCGAATTTGGTTGTATCCGGAGTATCCATCCATGAAGGAGAGGGCTTGGAACCCTGCCGTGGCATCAATCAACAGCTCTGTCACTGGAAGGGGAAAATCATCCTTCGGACAGTGGCGGTTGAGATCGCGGAAGTCGATGCAGACTCTAATCTGCCCGTTCTTCTTCCTGACCGGCACAATGTTGGGCAGCCATTTGGGGTACTGAACTTCCCTCACGAAGTTGGCTTTGATAAGCCTGTCAACTTCGGCCTCAACCATGGCACCGTGGGACGGGTGCATCTTCCTGGGAGGCTGCTTGAACCCACGATGGTTCGCCGGGAGACCAAGGCAGTGGACGGCTACCTGAGGATCTAGCCCCGGCATCTCGTCATAGCCCCAAGCGAACACATCACGGTGCTGCCTGAGAAAGTCCACGTACTGCTGCCGCTCCTCAGAGGGCATGGCGGCACTGATCAATGTGGGTCTTGGATCGGCCTCGGTTCCAAGGTTCACCTATATTAACTCATCGACCGTGGCGGGGACGCCCTCCTCAAAGGCTGGGGGTGCGTCTTCCATATCCTCTCCACTCGGGGAGGGATCATCCACTGGAGAGACTGCGTTGGAAACTGCATTGGGGCTACCAGATCCTGCTGGGCCACTGGTGCTGGTGCGGGCGGTCGCGGTCATCTCATTAGGAGATTCGCGGTCCGTTGAGACCATGGCCACGTCCAACCGGTGAATCAGGAGGACGTAAGCGTCATCCAGACTTGCCCAGGGATCAATTGCAACAGCGAAAGGCTCAACCTCACCTGCCAGGATCTGCTTATCCTTGCTCTTGTAATAGTCCGCGTCCAGATAGCAGGCTTCACACGAGGAAAAAGGAGAGGCATCTCCTTGAAGCATGCCTACTCGACCATTAAGGGAGTATTTGAGGCATTGGTGGTATGACGAGGGAACCGCCGCGTGAAGATGGAGCCATGGCCTGCCCATCAATGCGTTATACGCAGTGTCCTGAGAGACTACCATGAATTCGGTGTTGGCAACCAAGTCACCGAACGGGGTCTTCAAACGTATCTTGCCGACCGGGGTTTGCTCGGTGCGGTCGTACCCCTGGATCCTGAGGTCGGAGGGAATCAAGTCATCCTCAGACAACCCCAATCTCCGGAGCGTCCGAGTTGGAATCAGGTTAATCCCGGACCCCGTGTCGACAAGACAGCGCCGGACATCAAGGCCATTGAACTGGCCAGTGACATACAGCGGACGAATGTTTCCCTGTATAGGAGGGTCTTCATCCTTACCAGAGAACGAGATAACTGCCTGACATTCGGCGTCCTCGATCGTTTCGGCGTGAAAGGCCTCTGCAGCCGCAACCTCTGTCTCAAACTGGAGGGGGCTCTTCAGGGCTTCAGTGAGTGCCTCGCGCATCTCAGATGACATGCGCAGAGCCTCAAGGATGGAGAGCCTTGCTGGGATGTCGTCCAAGTGCTTCAGGACATCATACTTTTTGGCCAAGCGCGAGCCCCTGGTTGCAGGAGGTTGCTCTGCGGTTGGCGGCATGACGGGCGTTGCCGGTTAGATCGGCAGCCGACTGGTACTTGGCGCATCTCGCTGTTCACTGGTTGCAGTCTGGGAAATGGTCACCGTACTGGGGTCAGGAGGCCGGGATGGACCCGTGGCAGGGAGGAGCTGGTCGTGACGCGGCTGAGGCGGTTCTGCCTGGTCCCACACCACAAACAGCGGCGGAGGCGAATCCGTCATCCCCGAATGGGGGGGGCGGCGCATGTTGTGCTCAGTTTTGAGCCTGCTGCCTAGTCTCAGTGGCGTGCACGGCCTGGCTGGAGGTACCAACGGCTGTGCCCCGGCGACTCCTACTGCTGCGGTTCTTCCGACGGTGGCGACGATCGGGGACACTAGGGAGGTCCACCTGGTGTTCTTCAATGTCGGGAACCGAAAAGGGATTTACCAGCTCGACGGTATTAACCGAAGCGTACCCAACACCGTCATCGGACGAATCATCCATCACCGGGCGGATCCGAGGAGGGACCCCCATCTCCGGGGGCATCAAATCGCCGAGAGTGCGGGATAGTGGCGGAACTGGCGGGGCGCGCTCTTCCTTCTTGCGCTGCCGCCGTTTGCTCCTCTTGGAAGAGGCAGGCTGGGACGACGATGCCGAAGCAACACCCGCAGATTCTGGGGGCTCAGGCTGATTCAAGCGCGCACGGATGATTCCATGGGCGCGAATGGTCGTCTTGCGGGCCATCCAGTTATTATACTTCTGGGATCCGCGGTCGGAGACCAGCTGCCATTCGTCCTCGTTGCCACTATCATCATCTAATCCCACGAACACGCCCGCCACTTGTGCTGGAGTTGGGCACAACCTGATTACATTGTTGTTAATTTGGTCTTGGAGCCAATCCTTAAACACATAGCATCGCTGGATGGTGTGCCCCAGGGCCCGATGGTAGGGGCAGTAGCGGGGGTTATTCGTAATATGTGCCTCCTCTGGCCTCCAACACTCAGGCAGTCGCACAATCCTCTGCTCCAGGGCGCTCCAGAAATAACCGGGGACCTGATCCTCGTGGAATGAGTAAGTCAGGTGTCGCGGGCCCCTGGGAGCGTGGTCTTGACGAGGGGCTGGAGGGGCCGGCCGAGGAGGTGGACCCTGATTATCTCGCCTGGGTTGTGGCGGTACATTACGCGGAGGGGCCGGCCGGTTCTGAGGCTGCCGCTGCTGGGCCGGGAACTGAGCCCGTGGAGGCGGATTCCTGTGAGGCTGTGGAGCTGGCCTCACCGGCAGCAGCTCCAACGGCCTGGGGGCCTCTATCTGGGCAACAGCAGCGGGCTCAGCCCCGCTGACTCTCCTTGCAGGAATCATAGGAGGCAGCGGGTGTGCCTGGCTGGCCTGTTGCAGGGCTTCCTCAAGACGTTGAGCTTTGTCTGAGAAGTCCCTAAACCCTCCGGGGTAATTCTGAGTGATCAGGGAAGGGACTAGCTCGGTCTTGACGTTCCCGACGCACATTGTCAGCAACTGCTCCTGAGTCAATGGCATGTCAAGGGAATACGTGAGACCCTTCCATCGGGCGACGAAGTCCGCGACTCGCTCATCAGGCCTCTGCTTGCACTTGAAGAGGTCTGCGATACTTGTCTTCCGGGTCGTGGAACTGAACTGGTAGAGGAACTGTCTACGGAGGTCCTCCCAGCTGGTTACCGACCCGACGGGGAGCTGGCTGTACCAGACAAATGCTGGCCCTTCCAGTGTCTGAACAAAGCAGCGAAGCTTAGCGGCCTCTTGCTGCGCCGGAGTCCCCAACATAGGCCCTCACCTCGAGTTTAAGTGGTCTAAATGCTGTGGCGGATCTCCAGTCCCGTTGAAGGGAGCGAAAGTGGGATTCCCGAATCCCGGAGGCGCCGGCATGTCATCCACCCATGCTGGGTAGGGCTTGCCGTCCGGTGGGATCGCCACCTGCCGAGTCTCCAAGGCCTCCAAGCGGGCAATGAGTGCCACCATCGGATCGTCCGGACATGGGTTCCAGTCCTGGCGAGGATCTCTAACCACGAGCGCATTGCATGGCCCTTCAATCGGTTCGTCGACCGGGTCGTCGAACTCGGCAGCTCGTGGGACGGCGGGCGGAGCGGCCCTTGGGGCAGCGGGAGGAATCCGAGCGGGGTCTCTCAGGTAGTCACGCCGCTCGGGAGGGTGTGGTGAAACATACCGCGCCCTCTTGCCGTAGGCAATGGCCTCTCTCCTGTCGGCGAACACGGCGTAATCACGGTTTCCCGGGAGAGTCTCGTCGAGGAGCGGTTGTTCTGGTCCCTGCTGTCCTGGCCTAGGATCACCGTAGTCAGGCCGCCGTTCTGCAGCGCGCTCGGCGAGGAGCTGGTCAACCAGCTTCTTCTGTTCGGCGAGCTGCTGACGTAGCGTAGCCTTCTCGGGATCCTCCTCTGCCCTCTGCATGGAGGCAGATGGGTCGGCGGGCTTTATAGCCTCGCTGTGCTCTTTTCCTTTGCTGACGTTTCGGCTCAACGTCAGTGCTTCAGTGGGTGCGGGGAGCCCCAGGAGGTTCCTCTGATGACGAGTGACTCTCACCGATGGCTCTGACGACGGCTTGTTTTCGGGGGGGAAGCCCCCGTCAAGATGTTCCAAGTCGTTCCCCTCTCCCGACAGGTCAGCCATATTGACCGTTTCTGTCCCTGGGGATATACCCTCAGGGCCACCCAGCGAATCGGGCTGTCGGCGAATCACACTGAAGCGTAGGGCAGCGTACTACCACCATCCACGGATATACACGTGGGGAGTGGCTTCCTCTATAACTTTGCGGAGTACTTGAAAACACTCAACGCATCGTTGTTGGAGGGCCTCGTGGTGCTCAAATGACCCGGGGTGCCGAGCCGCGGGGAGCATGGCCAGGTCAATTTGACGGCACTGCTCACCAATATCCTCCAGGTGCACTTGACTCCCGGGGTATGGCATTTGTAGGCGGTGAAGACAGGAGCGAGTCTCCCGGAGAGTTCGGCGGAAGCATTCGAACTCATTCGGGGTGAGCGATTCGGGTGCATCAAAGCCCGGTCCTGCGACTGGCCAAAACTTCTCAGGGAAGTGGCCCTCTGCAAGGACGGTCCAGAAGCTCCACGACTCAAACTCGGGACCCTGATCTCCTTGGTCCTCTTCAATGGCTGGGAACGGACGGGGAACCGGCAGTGGTGCCGAGGCGGGCCGCCGGGCTGACGGGCTGGCCGGCGGTGAATACGGCGAACAGGCCGATTGGCCTCCATATCCCGGGCCACCCTCTGAGGGTGGCGGTGCCCTGGCTACCACATCACGATAGGATGGGCCGGCGAGCAAACATCCTGCCGTAGCATCGGTGCTCGCCGAGGGTGCACCAGATCGTGGTTCGACCGTCGGTCCCCAGAAAAAGTCTCCGGCTTCTCCGATCGAGACGGAAGGCACTTCCGGAGGGGCCGGTACCAACCGCAAGCTTGATCCTTGGGGGTCTACCAGGCCCTTGTTACTCCGGATATACCTTCGGAGAGAAGCGGGGATCACATCGATCTCGCTCTCGGGGAGCACGAGGCTGACGTGCCGCATTCCTACCCCTGCCCTTGACTGGCGGGATTGGGGAAAGGGCTCTGTCGCCGAATCGTACTCCGCCTCTGAATCAGAGAAGCGAACCGGTCGGATCTCTGTCCGGAATTCCGTAACATTCTTCCCTCGGCGTCGACGCCTTGCCTTCCTGCCCCTGGGTGGTTCTTCGGGGCATGGCTGATCTCTGTCCTGGCGTCCTCTGGCCACACTGGTGCTGGGGCCAAGAGGACTGGAAACCAAGGTGCGAGGGGCACCAGGACAGATATCAAAGGGGACGCTGGGAGAGATGATTCCGGGCCGGCCTCCGGGCCGGGATCGGAAGGTGGGATGACCCATGCCTCCTGGATCGGCCACACGGAGTAGATCCCGCTGGTGAATAGCGCTACCGCGAGGTGGTCCGCGGTGGCTACTGCCTGCACCAGCAACTGGGAGAGTCGACCCAACCTGCCTTTGGGGCGGTCGGGGCCTCGATCCAGGTCGGGCATAGAAGTTCCCCTGCTCAGGATGCGCAGGGGCCTGGCGACTGGAGCCAACAGTGGCTTGGGCCAATGCGGCCGCTGTTGCTAGGGCCCCAAGGTGGGCATCCTCTTCCGCTCGTGCCCGACGTTGGCGTCGGGACAGACGAGTCGGGATGAGCGGCGCGGGCAGGTGGAAAGCCCGCTCTTCGACTTGAGAGGCCTGGCGACGGTGTCGCCGTGACCTGGAGGGAGTCCTTACCGTAGATCCCTGGAGCGAATCCCGGATAGGGTGATCCCGGGCATCTTCCACCTCATCCGCATAGGGAAGGGAACTGTCAGAGCGCTCCGGGGATAAGCTCCCGAAGCGTTTGGACGTTGAGGCAGGCGGCGGTGCCTCCCTGCGCGGCCCTCGGGGGCGGCGGTGGTGGCGAGGTGCAGCCTCCTCAAAGTCTAGGCGAGCCATGTCCCTAGTGGGGATGACTCCCTCTTCCTCATATCTCCGCACCAGGGTGTTGATCACCCTTCTCTGGATGACCTCCGAGGGGGAGAGAGGGCGTGGTTGTCCCGCAATTGCGGCTGCTGGGACGGCTGTGGAACGGGCGGGACCGCGCGGAGTAGCCGCGTCGGTGTTTCCCCTACCCCTGCGCCAGTGGGCGGGTGGCGATCGGGCACTGGATCGGGCGACCTGATTTCTGAAAGCAGGGAGAAGGACCCATTAACACTGACAGGAAAAAGGAATCGACAACCAACCATTAGCGCCAAGACGCCTTCCGTGGGGGGAACCCAGGCCCTCGACGTTGCGAGACGGAGTGCCCGATGTCCCTTCCCCAGCCCCTGGCGGGTAAGACTGAATGCTTGGCCGGGCAACATGCCGGTCTTCCAACACCTCTGAAAGCCATCGGTCTTCGTATCGAGGAGAATAGATTCACGTCGGGTTCACCATTTTTTTGTTTCTGTGCGGATGTGCGTCGGGTTACGCTGTTCCGCCAGGACGCGTTCGCGCGTGCACCCGTCAACCCGAGGGGATGGGCGCGCATCTTGTGGTCCCGCAGTCCCGCTTTCCAAAGGCAGGCGGTATCCGTCCCTTATTCAGGGGCGTCTGCTCCTTGATCGAAACCGGGATGATGGGATGTCGGCTCCTCCTTCTTTGGACGTCTCCTCGGAACTCGTCGCCTAATCCGGGTCTCCCTCATAGATTTAAGACATGCTCGTGAATCTCGTTCCCGGCACCATATCTTCATGGACACCGGTTAATTACGCTGCTTCCGCCCAGACGCTCCAAGGAGTCTGGTCGGGGCAGCAACCTGCGGTGAGGAGGCCGGGTGGCTCTGGGTGCTGGGGGCGTGTCGTAACACTGCGGCTCTGCACGTCTGTCTTCCGGTCCCTAATAGGGCTTCTCGAAGGCATGATGGCATGAGGAATCCCGCATTGGGTGCGGGGAACTGTGTCCCCTGAGGTTTTCCTCAGCTTCCCATGTTTAACACGGGGTAGGCCGCGAGTTTAACGTCCAGCGGGGACGGCATCGGACTGATCAACACGAAAAGTGGATCAGGTGACAGAACCCCTTGCGGGGAACCTCCGACGCTGGGGCCAACGCATGGGCGGCTTCCCAAGTGATATGGAGTGGAGTGAAGTGGCATGACCCCACCGGGATGTGGCGGCCCGGGTAAGGATCAGGATGGATGATGGAGTGAAGAGCTTGGACCCCGTAGGGGCTTCCTACGTACCGCGCGTTAGCACGGATCAAAGTCAACGTAGTTCGGGCATACAGTTTACCGTCATGCTGGACGTCGGCAAGCCGACTCACGAGGAGGTCGAGGCCGCCGGGCAGAGGATTGAACCGAACCACCTCGCACAGAGGGGGATGGAACGGCCGGGTGGATCACAGTTTCACATCATGCTGGACGATAAAAGGAGAAATGGAAAAAGGAGCTGTGGGGAGGCACAATGGAGATACACACGGGCAGTCTCCCACAGGGGCGGATTCATAGGTGAATCGACGCAAGCGTGAACCCTGGAGGGGTCTACTGATGGACGAACCGACGTGAATACGACCGGGACGACCAGGTGGTGGGCTTGATCCTCAGGGAGGCTTCCTACGTACCCTGTTTAGAAGACAGGGATCAAAGTCCACGTAGTTCATTCTGTCAGGACTTACACACTTGAGGCAGCCCGGGTGCGGCAAAACTCAGTTGGAAGGGACTTGGACCGAAAGTAGGAGACACCTCGATCCCAGTCACACCCTCTACTGGCTTCGGCAGTGGGGAGGCGCAATGGAGATACACATGCGCGGCCCCCCACAAGAAACTAGGGGTTTGTAATACCCTACCCCCGTAGGGAAAAGCCGCTCCCATTAAATCGTCCCTAAAGAGGGACAATCCCGACATCCCTGGAGAGACGAGCGGGCGGGGGCCACATCCAAACCGGGGGGACCCTGCGTGCGGGGCACGGGATCGGGTGATGCGGACGGTTTAGCGTCTTGCCAGACGAAGTACAGTTTAACGTCGTGTGTTGAGGACAAAGCGGGCGGTTTAACGTTTTGCCGGACGAAGTACAGTTTAACGTCGTGTGTTGAGGAAGAAGGTGCTTGGCAGTTTAACGTCTTACAGCGTGGACGTGGTACAGTTTAACGTCATGTTGGACGACTGCAGTTTAACGTCATGCGGGACGAATGCAGTTTACCGTCATGCGGGACGAATGCAGTTTACCGTCATGCGGGACAAATGCAGTTTAGCGTCATGCGGGACGAATGCAGTTTAGCGTCATGCGGGACGAATGCAGTTTACCGTCATGCGGGACGAATGCAGTTTACCATCATGCGGGACGAATGCAGTTTACCGTCATGCGGGACGATGGATTGCCGCTGATGGGTCCGTGTCACTTCGCGCGAGCCTGGAGGGCCGCACGGGAAGACAACGCACGGTGCGGGCACCCAGGATGAAGATCATCGGGCGCCACGCAGGCGGGTACCCTCAGGGGGTCAAGGGGGGCGACCCTGGCGGATTGCGCGCAAAAGAGGAGCTTTGCGCGCAAAACAGGGGGTCGGCGCGCAAAATGGCGGGTTGGCGCGCAATCAGGCCAGCCCTTTGCGCGCGGATGATTGAGATTGCGCGCACCGGGCTTCGGGTAGCGCGCGGGGGCAACGACTCATTCTCTAAAGAATGGCCACTTTGAAAATGGGGGGTGCGCGCAATCGGGCTGGATTGCGCGCACCCGGGGGCAATTGCGCGCAAGAGGCTTCTTTTGCGCGCAAAGGCCTTCGGGTTAAGGATTATTCACAGGAAAGGAGCCAAGGGGATTGCACGCGAAGGCGAACCCCAAGGCTCTATTGCGCGAAAGAAAGGAGGTTACCTGAAGATCGGCATTGCGCGCGGAAGGAGATGGATTACGCGAACGAGCGACGCTTCGGATTCTGGAAACCTTCAAAACGTCGGGGGTCGCCTTATATTTATAGGCAACCCCGGGCACGGAATCCGGTCTCGGGCGCGGAATTCCCTTCGCGGGCGCGGAATCAGGACCCGGCGCGCAAGGGAGCCGCGCAGGCCACGGGCGCGCAAAATAGCGCGCCGGCCCAGCGCATTGCGCGCATCCCGGGAGGATTGCGCGCCGCGACTCAGCTTTTTGCGCGGGTCTCTGAAATTTCACAAAAGTCCTCCGGGCCCTCCGGAACGTGCCTCTGACTCCAAATATCACTTCGCTTTCCGCATCCGGAGCTTCGTTTGGGAACAACGGACTTTTTCGGCGTCTACAGGGACATAAGACAATGTCAGTTCCGAAGGAAACTCCACCATTAACTCTCTAACGTAATCATACAAAGGGATTAGTTCTTCTTTTCTGATGGCATAATCCCCATTGAGTTGTTTGATTAGAAGGTCTGAATCACCTTTCACCTTTTAGAGATTCACTTGTGCTTGAAGGGCCAACTCCAATCCTGCAATGAGAGCTTGGTATTCCACTTCATTATTTGTACCACCTTCCAATAATAAGAAGTAACAAGGTAACATTTCCATTTCTGGAGAAATGAGTATAATCCCAAAGCCAACTTTGTTGAATTTAGGATTTTCCATTTTCCTCCCTGTTGGAATTTTGGAAGCCCCATCATAGTATATTTCCCATGTTTGAAGTCGTTAATGAATAGAGAAAACATCCTTATTAAGGAGTTCAATATCTGAAGAAGTGTCTTCCACTGAAGGGTGTTCAGAAAGGAAATCAGCCAAAGCGTTGCCTGTTATTTCCTTTTGAGACACATATTGAATATCAAATTGCTGCAAGATAACTGCCCAACTTTCCAGACATCCTGTAAGCATCAGATGACTAAGGATGAATTTGAACAGGATATTGCGAGATACCAATTGGACCTCATTAGGTTTCAGGTAGTGTCTCCACTGTAGAACTACAATGATTAATTCTTGGAAGCACTTCCAAATATTTGAGTATCGGGTTTCGGCTTCATGCATTGTACGACTGAGATAGTAGAGGCTATTTTCATTCCCAGCATCATTCTTCTGAGCATGAAAGGAACCTAATGATCTATCTAGAGCTGTCACATAGAGGATATGTGGTCTTCCTTAAACAGGTGGAATAAGTACCTTGGACTCAAGAGATGTATCTTGAGAATATCGAATGCTTCTTGGCATTCTTCAGTCCAATGGTAAGTGACTCCCTTCTTCATCAATTTGGTGAAGGGTAAACTTTTGCCTACCAAATTGGCGAGGAAACGCCGAATATAGGATAAGTGCCCATGAATTCCCCTCAATTCATTCAAATTTCTAGGAGGTGACATACCATGTATTGACTTTTCCTTCTCAGGATCGACCTCGATACCACAATGGCGTATGATGAAGCCAAGAAATTTCCCCGATGTTACCCCAAAAGCACATTTCAAGGGGTTCATCTTCAAATTATGTTGCCAATGTTTGCGGAATATGACTTCCAAATTAGCCAAGTGATTAGAATGTTGTTTGGATTTGACCACCAAATCATCCACATAACATTCAACATACTTTTCCAGAATGGCTTTGATTATACGATGCATGGCATGCTGATATGTTGCGCCAGCATTCTTTAGGCCAAAGGGTATTACCTGATAGCAAAACACACCCTGAGGGGCTCTGAAGGCTGTATATTATTCATCTTCTAGAGCCATCCAGATTTGATTATATCCAGAATATCCATCCATGAAGCAAAGCACTTCATAGCAAGCTGTCGCACCAATCAAGAGTTCTTTAATAGGAACTGGAAAATCACCCTTAGGCAAATGCCGATTAAGATCTCTAAAATCATTGAAAACTATAATTTTCCCATTCTTCTTTTTATATGCTACAATATTATCCAACCACTTGGGATATTGATCTTCTCTAAAGAAGTTATCTTTGACGATCTTATCCACTTCAACCTCAATTTTTAGATGCATAGGTTGGGTGCATTCTTCTAGCAGCTTGTATGAATCCTCAATATTCTTCAGGGAAACCCAAAAAATGAGTGGCAACATCAGGATCAAGCCCTGGAATCTCTGTATAGTTCCATGAAAATATGTCTCGATTTTTCTTTTAAAAGAAAATATACATCTCTTTCTCTTAAATAGTCATGGGCGCTTTGATTAAAGTGGGGGTGTGGATCTTTTTTTGTACCCAGATTGATTTCTCTGAGTTCATCCATAGTAGTAGAGATACACTCATCAAATGCTAGAGGAGAATCTCAGGGATCTTCCTCTTCTTCTTCAACATGTTTTATTTCACCGATTTCCAATTGCGTAGTAGACGATGAAGCATAATTTCCATGATTAGAAGAGATGTAAAAATTTGCACATCTTGAAGATGAAGCTTTAATTTCCGACCCGATTGATGATGAAGGGTCTTCTTTGGATAATAAGGAGGAGATAATGGATAGAGAATTGACATCATCATTTACCACTGACATTACTATAACTTGGCCTAGCTTGATTGGCAATGTATAGACTTGTTGGATTTCTGCAGATGAAATAATGACATCTCCATTTGACCTTTCATCATTGCTTGGTGGATCACCAATTTCTCCCATGTTGTCTGGCTCGATTGTCGTAATTGATATTATGGATCTTTCCATAAGAGTATTTTGATTTGGGTCTATCCTGACAATTTTTCTAATAGGCAACACATGTTCTGTACTCACAAGTGCTAATGGGTTTACTGGAATCTTTTCCAAACCTTACGGAGCATTAAATTTGGTAATCTCTTTTGTTGTGGATTCCTCCATTCCCTTCATGTGGTAGAATTCCACCTCAATGTATTGAGATTCACATGTCTTTAATGGGGCCTTATCACCATATAATGTCCCAAATTTACCATCGAAACAAAACTTGAAACATTTATGGTATGACGAAGGGATAACATCATGTCGATATAGCCACAGTCTTCCAAGAAAGATGTTGAAGGCTGAGTCTTGATCAAAAAACATGAAATCTGAATTGTACACAAGATATCCAAACTGAGTTTTGAGTGCAATATTGCACAATGGTTCTTGTTCATTTTTATCATATACTTGTAACATCCAAGTAGAAGGAGATAAATCATATTCCATGAGGCCCAATCGACGAAGTGTACGAATGGGCATGAGTTTGACTCCTAAACGATTATAAATGAAAACTCTTCAGATGTATACGCCATTAACCTTTCCAGATATGTACAAAGGTCTAATATTTCCATACAAAACATCATATTCATCATTATTATTAAAAGATATTACTGCATGGCATTCTGTAGTATTATTCTCTACATGGTAGATTTTAGCTGCAGCAATTTCAGTCTCAAACTCCAGAGGACTTGGAAAAGTCTCAATGAGTGCCTCATGAAGATCCTTTGATAAATTCAAGGCATCCAAAATAGATAACATGGCTGGTACTTGGGCCAAGTGTTTCAATATATCATAATTTGGAAACAATGGTCTGTGTTTCCCAACAGGAACCTGTGGTTTAGCAGGTGCCTTGGAAGTTGATGCTTTGGAATTTGATGCATCTTGTACCGGGATAGGAGTTGGTAATACTCCTGGATTTGGAATATTAGATCGATTAGGTCTATTTACATGAAGAGAGGAAGAAAATGGAACCTTCAACTTATCTCCCAGAATAATTTTGCTAGGGCTAAGTCTGCCTTGTGTGGAGGAACTTGCTTGTTCTTGTTGAGCTCGTTGAAGGGCTCTACCACGAAATTCTGTTGTATACAAAATTCTAGCAGGGGTAGAATTGGAATAGTGGCCTCTGAATGATCCACGTCTTCCTCTGTATCCTAAGCCTCAGGAACTTCCTCTGATTCCTCTATTTGATATAGGTAATTCGGTCTCCTCAAAATTGAAACTGTGACTAGCATATGGATCTATTAATTGTATCATATTAACAGAACTGAAAATCAACTCTTCATCCGATGAAGACTCTTCCTAATTAGCCTATTTAGGCTATGATTTTTGGTGTGGCGGTGCCCGTGAATTTGTATTAGATGGCATGATGTATTCCAGAGACAAAGACAACTTAGGCTTTGACACATACTCATCTTCTTATGATTCTTTTTCTTTCTTTGAATCATGTCGTTTCTTTGAGGATTTTCCCTCTGATGAAGCGAGTTTTTCTGCGGAATTCATGGTAGAAGGAACAATTGGTTTCTCCAATTGCGTTTTTAAAATGGTATGAGTTCGGTTCATGATTTTTCTGACCATCCAATCATCATATTTTTTTCCCATTTTTTCTTTTGACGTAATGCCAATCGCTTTCCTCCTCTAGAACTGTAGCATTAACACATGATACCTGAGCTAAAGAACCTTTTAATTTGACTTGTCCCGAGTCGACCATATTTTTCATGAGGTCTTTGAAGATAAAACACTCCTGGAATGGATGCCCCATCATTTTATTAATGGGGAAATAATTGGGATGGTCTTCATCTCCTTCCTTGTTTGGACATTTGGGCCTTGGCAACTGAACCAATTTTCCAGTGCTGAAATGAATTAACTATGAACATGTTCATTTCGGAAAGAGTAAACAATGATCTTCAGATCCTCAAATTCTTTTCAGCTGTGACCTCTTTGATCGTCTTGACGAAACGACATTTATTTTTGGCTCTCAAGAGGTGGATCCTTTCAATAATATGATGGTTTTGAAGTAGAAGCAGGTATAGGTTCTTGTTTAAGCATAACTATAGCAGTCTCTGCTTTACCCATTCTCCTTCCTAGAGCTGATAGAATTATACGAGCCTTATCCTTAGTCCTTATAAGAGAATCTTCAATCCGTTGAGCGATTGAATTAAGGTCTCGAAACCCTCTTGTTTATTTCACAGGGATCAAATCTGTGCGTAATTCGTCACATGGAGTTTCCTCATTGATTGGAAACCGTTCTTCCTGAGGGAGTGCTACGCTTAGGGAATTTGTTAATCCCTTCCAGTGAGTAATGAAATCTGAGACCCTTTCATTCTATCTTTGCTTATAGTTTGTGAGATCAAAAAATGTTGTCTTTGGCAACGTTGAGCTGAACTGAAGAAGTAATTTTTGACGAAGATCTTCCCACCCGGTAATTGACCAATATTGCAAGCTAATATACAAAACAAAAGTTGTTCCTTGGAAGGTTCACACGAAGAATATGAGTTTCACTGCTTCTTGCTGTTCTGGAGTTCCCATCATAGGATTGTAACAAGACACGTAATGCGTCAAATTCTATTCAGTATCGCATTATCCATTGAAAATAGGGAATACAGGGTTCCCAAAACCTAATGGGGAAAGGATTGAATCTACCCATTCAGGGTAAGCTCTCTTTTTTAGTAGAACCAATGCACACTTCCCTTCCGTAGTCTCTAACTGAGCTGTTAATGACTCAATGGTAGTTATTAACTTTTACAAAACATCCGGTTGAACTTGGACTTGGGCAGTTGCAATGAATGGAGCTGGTAATGGAATCACCGCCAATTGTTATTATACTTGAACCGTAGGATTATTCATGTCAGGGTGTACTGATAAAGGAGGATATTTCTGATCCATCTCAGTAACTGCAAAAAAGTCCCTTGGCAGACTGACTCCATCATGCTTAGGAGGAAGACTACCTTGAAGTAATTCTACATTCATCCTCCTCAATTCCTTCATTTCTTCTTCTTGTTGTGAAAATAATTTCTCTAGTGAGAGAAATTGGCCTTCTCCAGGGGAATGTTATGTAACCTGATTCTTTACTTTACCCTTGTTAGCTCCCTTTTGGAGAGGGGGAAGTGGGTTACATGAAGGATTACCAAGATTCTGGGTAATCCATTGATTTTGCGGGGGCACACCTTATTCATTTGTGTCTGTGCGTACAACTTCTGGAGCAGGTACCTCTTCATCTGAGTCCCCTGAGTGAGCCTCATGTTCTAGAGGATCAGAAACAACGGCATTAATGACATTACATGATACATAATGCTTCATATCCCTTCTATCATCATTTCTATGATATTGCCTTCTTCTATGCCCCTAATGAGACATTACCTTTTGTTGATTTGATCCCTCAAGAACTTCTTGGTGAACCGCAATTTGTATAGAATCTCCTGATAATTTGGCTCTTCGTTCTTCTTGTGGATTCTTCCCCAATAAATATAGAAGATCAACTTTCGCTGAGGTGGGGATTGATGATTTGAAAAAGTCCCCAGTCTGGTGGACTATGGATGTTCCTGCTCCCTTTGCTCAACTCCTCGAATCCAATTTGTTTATTCTCCGGGTTGGGTTAAAAGAGTCCCCAGTCTGGCAAGCTGGGGTGGAACTTGACTTCCTATGTCTGATAATTTCTTAAAATCTCTCTTGATCTTTTGGAACTTAGTTTGGAAATTAGCTAGATGCATTAATCAATATCCACTTTTATCACCCGGTTCAAAAGACTGTTGGATGATTTCTGACACTTCTGTCCCTTGATGATGTGCTTTCTCCATACGAGATGCCTGTTCAATATTCTTGTTTTCATGATGTAGGAGTAAATCGACAAAATGATCTCTTTATTCTAGATTTTGAGAAGAACTGGTCATGGCCTGTTCATGAGAAATCATTTGATTACAAACAAAACCTATTGACTATTTCCGGCGACGGGCAATAACATTTCATGAAACCATTTTTTCGCGGGCTTTGCTGACTAGAGAGTATAGTGGAATTTAGTGCTCCATGAACACCCCACCCTCTAACATGAATACAGATGGGGCATTGTCAATTAAATGGTGCAATATTCTTAGTGCGCCAAGGAATGAACGTTGAAGGGATCTCTGTTGCTTTTCATCCTTCAGATATCGATTGACTGATAGAGATGCCAAATCAATCTGACATTGTAACCGTTCTATTATTTTAAGATTATTTTCATATTCATCATAAGATAGTACTTTCTTTTTCAACTAATAATGATTTTTTCATATGTTAAGACGAATATCATGAATTCCATCTTCCATCGACATCTCTGGAATGTCATACTGAGAGTCAACAAGAGGCCTAAACATGACTGGCACATCACCCTTCGCCAGTTGTTTTATAATTTTCATCATTTCTTATTTATCATTCAATGAATATTCATCTACCTGATTTGAAAAGAGTTGGTGTTTCTTTGTTGCTTCATCGGATTCAACAAGATTGGTAGAGAAATCACTGATCAAACTAGAAGATGCATAACATAGGGGTGGTTCGGAGAACGACCTGCACCCTGGGCTATCTTCTTGTTGAGAAATTATTTCACCTGCTAGCGATGAGGCATCAAACATCTGGTTTCTCATTTGCAAGTGCCTGAAGATAAGAGGGATTTCTCAGCACTACATTGTCCACTGGATTATTTTCCGGGCAATGTGTATCACTACTGTAGAGAGGACTTTCTCCGCAAAATTTATCATCATGGGGAGGACCACCATGGTGGGTTATAGAAAAAGATGAGATATCTTACTACTTGGTCTTCTGGCCACACATAGGGTTACTGTAGCTCTCATCTGAAGATGAAACTTTAAGATCGACCGAACTATCATGAAGAAAGGCTTCATGAGGAAGTGTCTATTGAAGACCATCTGAATTAATGTTCCCACTATTGTTAAATGAGGGAGTAGAATCTTGGATTCCAACAGATATTTGGCTGAGGTCTTTATGAACTCCAGCATCAAACAACTCCTTGTTATAGATTGGCACTTGATGTCTTGACTGTACTGGGCATGTCTTCTTCTTATATGCCTTCTTACTCGCCATAGAAACCACTTGTTGATGAAAGTGTCTACTCTGAGCAGGTGTATGTGCCTGATCAGGAGAGATGGCTAGGTTAGGCTTACAATCTCTACTCAAATCAGGTGTATGTGCCTGACTTAATTGTTCAAATCATATGGGGGAATACGCCCCACAACCCTCTTGGACTGAAATAGATGTGTGTGTCTGTTTCAGTGTGAACTGTTGATTTGTCACTCCACTACTAGGGATTGATTTATGTGTATTTCCCTGAGATGCTGATGAAGCTGTTATAATATCCTGGATAGCATCCAGAATTTGAGCATGGATTTGCTTTTGCTCTTTCACCATTGATAGAATATGCTTGGTGGCTTCAGCTGCCGTAACAGAGATATATGCCCATTTCGTGCTTTGAGTATGTGTGTGTTCCTGATCTTGTCCGCCTTTTCCTGTCAGTGAATCCTGACAGTACTCAAGTGTGGGGGTAGAGAGTTGAGTCTGCCTCCTATTTGTCACCGGAGCTTTCCGACTGACTTCTCCAAGTACTACCAAGCGAGACTGTTTGTAGGCTTGATCAATACTAGATGGTGTATGTGCCAGCTGATTGTTCTTCACTGATCATGGTTGTCAAGATCCATCATATGTAGTCAGACGAGCCTGCTAACTAACTTATGACGTATAAACAGGTTTATGTTCCTGCCTATAGTACTCCGCCAGAATTGTCTGGCGGGATTGGCGTGATGCTGCCAGACGAGTGTGCTGGAGAGCGGAATTAAAATGCTGAGTGTATGTGCCCGCTCAATTCTTTCCACCATGTTAGGTTGGTGGACCTCTCTGGAGATGTAAGAGATGAGAACCTGCTCACTGTTGACCGGATTTCGCATCTGGCGATTCGTCTTCCCTGCTAGGGTTCGAGGAACCTGAGCCGAACGCCTGGAGTCGATACCTTCATCATGTTGAGGGCACACTGCCGCAGGATTCTTGTGGAAATTGTTGACGGGAGCCCTCAGGAAGGACTCATTTCTACTTGAATTAATGCCCTGAGGGACCTGCTCATTCCGCTCCCCAGAATATGGGAGGCAATGGTGATTTCATTCTGGGGATAACGACCTGAAACGGTTGGAGACAGTGGTTAGCACCGACTGCTTCTTTATCTCTGGTCGTCACTGTCCGGATGACCAGGTTTAATTATTGACTTGGAGGGAATGTCGAGTTGCCTCCAGAGTCAGAATAATACTATTTTGACGGTACTCTTTCAGAAGAACATTTGATACCCAGCATTGAAGATTCATAGTAGGTGAAGTCGTCCTCAGAGCGGACAACGATCCAGTAGGAGTAGTAGTAGTGGCATTCACAGCAGAGGATTTCAAGGCAGATGTATTCACGGATGTGAACATAAGAGAATCCACTCTAGAAATGTAGAAGATCATGGAAAATAGTGCATGTTTGATATAAAAGACATAATCAAGATATGTCCGACCACAAAATCGTTTGGATGAGAAAATATCTCATTGATTTCTTTGTTGTCCCTCTCATTGAGTTTAAATTGGGGCCTAAAAAATAATAAAAGCATAATTTTAACTTGTGTAAGGATTTATGTCAGGTTCACCACTTTTTGTTTCCTCTGGAATTTGGGATGACCTCATTGATTGAAGGTCCAAACATTCCAATCGGTTTCTAACAGTTTTGTTCACAGAACCGGAAACATACAATGATTCCATATCAATTTGGACATACATTCCAAAGGTAGGTACTCATTAGCTGTGGACTGATGAGGCTTAGGAATTTTCATTGGTCGAGAGGATGGGAGGTCAGACTCATCACACCTTTTTAGGGAAATTATTGTCTACTCTGGGACTCTCTTTGTAGATTTATGTTATGTTCGTGAATCCTTATTACACTACCAGGTATAAAATGTTCTTTCCTTTAAATATGACATTCAATGATTGATATAAAGGAAATTCAGAGAATATTTTATATGTATTCGAGGTTCTTCATTATAGATAATCATCTGTATTTGTTAGAGATTCGTTTTTGATGGTATCCTTAAATACATAAAAGTATATTGGTCATTATGATGACCATACTAGTTTAAATGCCACTCAGTGGGGCACATGAAGTTTATTATCATTCAGGAGGACATGGATTATTTCAGAGTTGGGATCGTACCCGCTGATAGGCTATGCACATATCATTTGTTTTGGAAAAATAATTAGAATCCACGTAGGTCAAGTAAGGGAGTATGATGTTTATGCATGATTGATGGCTCAAAGAAATATTTCATGATTACGTTTACACTCAAATATCATTTGGGTCATGCTCAGTGTGAGAAACAATAGGTATTGGTGAAACTAGACAATTGTGCCATGCAATGATGTGGGGCTTATGTATGTAAGACTACCCAAATAGATGAGGATTAAGATTTACTTCAGGGAAGAAATCCATGAACACTGCCCATAAAGGTATATGTTCTTCATGGAGTTTAGTATACTCTAATATTGGGGCTTACTCCTAACGATGATTCCCAAGTTAGGAGGGGACTTATGATTGGGTTTTACTCTTATGAAGGAAGCCTAGATCAAAAGGAATTATGACTGGTTAAGAGAAATTAAGAGTGGGGCGTATTCCTAAGGAGGAGGCCCAGTTTAAAGGGATTTGAAAATTAAGGGAGTTGGGGCTTACTCCTAAAGAGTATGCCTATATTTGAGACTGGGGCTTATTACTAAAAAGGAATCCCAGGTTAAAGGAATTAAGGTTTGGGGCTTACTCTTGAGGAGGATGCCCAAATTTGGGAAATTAAGACTGGGGATTATTCCTAAAATGGAGGCCCAGGTAAAGGAATTTGGGGATAACTCCTGAAAAGGTGGACCTAATTAAAGAGTACATAGGGCATACACTTAAGAAGGATGACCAAATTAATGAGGATTTTGACTGGGGCTTACTCCTGAAAAGGAGTCCCAAGATAAGTATTCTCTCATCATAATGGATGAGGTTGAATGAATGAACTCTCTAACTTTAGTGACATAAAGATGTGAAAATCACTATGTTTTGAGATAAATTCCACAAAACACATTTCATATAAGGAAGTAAATCAAGAAAACATTCCATAAATGGATTTGAAGAGTGTCATGAAGACTGAATATTGAATTGGAGAGGTGGAATGGCATAAGAGGGGCTAAATGGGCTGGAAGGGCACCCAACAAATATAAGGGCGTTCAAGTCCTGGCAGGCGTGTCGGTACTGTGTGGGTATGCAAGTACTGGTCACACATGTATACTTGTGCGAGACATGGGTACTTGCGCGATCTTTCACCTGTAGAGTAATACTTGGGCTATTATTGACCAAAGCCTTTAGAATAATCCTGAGGCACTTCCAGAAGAGTGGCGCGCAAGTTTCAATGAATAGGTAAAGAGGTGTGCAAGTGTGTTCATTTCCCTTAAGGGAAAAACATTTAGGTGTGCAAGTTTTAGTGATTTCTAACAGTTAGACCATATTCCTCTAGTTTAGACCTTCCATTCTAGGTAAATAATTACCTTATTAGTGTTCAGAAGACTTGAAGAAGAGACTTGGGCGTTCAGAGCTCTATATCTGAATTCTGGAAAAAATTCCCCATGAAATGGGAGGCCCACTGGGGTTATTTATAGGATGGACAGGACCCCAGGCCGTTTTCAAAGAGGGAGCGCAAGTCACTTGCGCGACCTTTAGGCAGCGCACAAGTATACTTGCACGACAGTGAGGGAACCTGCGCAGTGCTTGTGCATTTGAAGCCTTGTTCATGCCTTTGTAAATTTTTAATGTTTTATTCAAAGGATGAATCAATTTATGCTATGTCATTTCACTTTCAAATCCTTTAAACAATTTATGGAAATGGAGCCTCAATAGTTCCACCAAATCCACCATCACTCTTCAAGAGAACTCACGATGCATATGTCACATAACATTACGATTGCAGCTGATGGAAGAACTACAAACATTTCATGACAACTGTCAACATAGATAATTTTGATCCGCCTTCACTCTTCCCCAATGTAATTCCATTCACTGTATCTAGGTGAACCTTCAAACACAACAATGTCAAACATCCTATATGATGACTCATAAAACTCAAAAAGACCATGACTCCCTTCAACTCCCCTAACATTTGTCATCCCTCTTTCAGAGGAACCTCTTAACTGGAAATGAAAAAGGGTATGTTAATGATTTATCGGGGGGTGCACTAGTCAAAAAATAAAACCATGGACCCAGCCAAACTAGTCCAATGGCCAAGATATATCGGAAGTGAATACTAAATGTTCAGGGGGAGCCACTACAAGGGATTCACGAAGCATCATTCAAAAGAATTCACTACCCACATGCTTTCATACCAACATACAAATAAAAACAGTAACTCCAAATAAAAATCATAAAAAATGAATCTCAGCTTGAAATTCCTCACATCCAACATTTCAGAAACATAAGGACACACAAGGAAATCCCCAGTTATTAACACACTGAATTCTCATTTAACTAAACGTTTGAAAATAAGAAAAGCTAGTGGTTTACACAAACACAAAATGGTGTACCATGGGCCTCACACATGCACGTTCTCGTGACACACCAATAGCCAACTCATATCTATCCAAGAATTCGTCCGCTCATGACATTTACCACTTCTATTTCTATATACACTCATTCATGGGGTTTCCCACAAGAACACCAAGGATCAAAACCATTCCATTCCATTTTTAGAAACCAAAAAAATTGACCCACACTTTTTAAATCTCAGGCATCATTTTATTTTTAATGTGCTTCATTTCAAAAAAAATCCACGACCTAATCATTTTTACATAAAAACAAAATTTCCACCATTCCAAAACAGTGAAACGAGGATCTTAGTAAGAAAATCTAGAGTCGGTGGTGGACTGGAACATATGGTTGGCAGCCATACGGCAATGACGCCACCACCACAGAGGGTATTCTGGGACAATATCCCTAGATCCACATGGCTTTCCAAACCCTGTGAGCTCACTATGACCACTGACCCTACTCCCTTTTCATTTCCTCTAAACAAGACTAACCACACAGACCTGAGAATTAAACAAACCTAAAATTACTAAGGTAACTCGACTCCTTCCATGAGGTGTGCTGGCCTGACACCTTACCCATAGCCAGGACGTCGATTCCTGACAATCTGAACTGCTTTCTTTCATGACTCTATTCCAAAAGTACACGACCCAAGAAAAAAAACCTCCACTAATACCATTTTTTCAAGTACCATGATGGGTTTCTATCTATCCTGGGGCCCAACCCAGTCTGCAGCATGGCCCGATGTGATTTCCCGATCTCCATGGGATGGCACAAGTTCCCGTGTATCAAGACTAACACATGGGAACAATTTACTATAAATATTATATACAAAAAAATAACAAGATAAATAAAATAAAACATGAAACATACTACAAGACAAGACCATACACTTAAAACCTGTTTAAATCTACAATTCAAATAAAACCCCATAGTGAAAAACAACAAAGATAGATAACTTAAACTCTAATACCAAACTCCATACGAAATGAGAATCCACATCCCCACGATTCCAACACCGACCTTCATGTGAAGACCAAAAACATCTAGAACCACTACCACTAAGCAAGATGCCTCAACCTGGAATTCACCAAGAACAAGGACTACATACAACCAAAGGTGTATGTAGGGTGTGATCCAAGAGCCCGGTAGGATGTAACCCAACAAAAAGTTTCCATGTATATACATTAAATGACAAATACATTTGCAGGATAAAAAAATGAAATGTTTCCAAAGATTAAATAATTTTAATGAAAAATTTTCAATAAAAAACACTTTCAAGGAAAACTACTTAAATAAAAAACACCCTTCTAGTGAAAAATCCAAACCGTCCAGAAAACCCAAATGCTACCCCGTATGCCGAAGTTGATTGTATAGTAGTCCAGGAGCACCAAAATTGGGAGAGGACCTATAGTTACTAGAAAAAATAATGGGACCCTAGAACATCCCATCTCGGTGAACCATAGTATAGGAAACAAAAAAAATATGTTCTCGTGCACAAAAAACTAGTTGGGAAACATATCCATAAACAAGTGGTCTTTATTCCTCATACAATGTTTAGTTAGTGTAGAAATCATCAATCCATATTAATGAAACTGGGCGAGATCCACTTCTTTATCACTAGCGCAGTAGATCTAGTCTACTTACCTAGTACCCATTCTTCCCCTTTTTGTGCTCAAGATGTTCCAATTTTACATTTCAGGTCAATATCAAATACAGAAAAAAAACAATGTGATACCTAAACCCAATGCCACACTTACACACACACTCATAATCTATTTGAAATAGTATGCACACCAAGAGGCCTTACCCAACTAAAATAAAACTATTTATGAATTGAAAATAATTTCTTATTAAAAACATATTAAATTTTCATCAATAATAATTTTTTATTAAAACAATTATAATTATTTGTATGAAAATTATTTAAAAAAACATAACACGATAGAGAAAAAACCAACTTAGCCCTTCTTCAAGGCCAAACACACCCAACGAGACATCAAGAACATAAACTACACCACTCAAATTAACTAATAACCCAACTGCATGGTTAAAAGGCCACTCCCCCAGTTAAACAATACACTAGAAATTTTAGTAAGAAATTTCAGAATATCAATCATGTCTTTGGACACTAGAAGCCCACTCAAACCCCTATTCAGACAAAACACATGTGAACACTACACTAGAAGATGTTCCACACATTTTGCACATTTTCACAAAAAAAACGCAAAATGTATACAACTCTAGTAAATAGTTCAATGTGGGTTTTCATAGAGACAACACATTCAACCCACACAACACCTTCCCTTATCAGAAACCACATGAAACAACAAGTCAAAAACATACTTAACACCCTTGAATAACTGAAAAACCAACTACACATATTATTAAACACAAACGATAGACTTAAAGCATGTTTCCAAGAAAATAACTCACCAAACCATATAATCATACTAACAAACAAATCTAACACATGGAAGAGTACAAGAAAACTAAATCCTCATAAAAATAATTAATAAATTACAATTATAAACAAACTAAGCATACAAATGAATTCATTAAATAATATTTAAACATGTAACCAATGACATTGAACTAATTATCTACTTAAGAATGGTGTCAAATCACCATTGCACCTCGACCGCACCTTAAAAAACCTAGCACGAACCCAAAATAAAATGTTACACCCAATAATTCGATGCAAAACCCCCATCTCATTCCAAACACACAACAAGAAAACCAAAAAAACCCAAATAAACTGTGTGAGAAAAAGTGAAATCGCTTGAGGTCTACCATCAAGGGGGACGGGTCTCCAGAGATGAGTTTTGTCGAAAAATAGATGCGGTGCACAGCGGGAGGGTCCATTGATGAGGCCGGATGGAAGAGGGAGTATGCGCAAAACTAGAGGGAGCAAGCCAAGGATAAAATTATAGTGAAATGGGACGGTTCAAGGAGGGTAAGGTGATAGTGGCCAGATGGAGCAAAAGGGAGCGGGGCTGTGGCACTATGGGAGGTGGTCAAACTGATAAAGTGGATGGGAGGCAGGAAGAAGGGGCGTGACACAAAGAGTGGTCAAGAAAAGAGATATGGAGGCGGCACAGGCTAGTGTTTCCTGATAGAGGTCAGCCAAGGGGAGCTGGATGGGCAGTACAACATGATCTAGGGGAGAGACTGGGTGAGCTGCGATCAGTAAAAGGGGAAAATGGCGACCGACTATAGTTAAGGGTTTACACCACGATGGGGAGAGGGGGAAAAGGGTATGGAAAACCCTAGAATAACAAAAAATAAATGAGAAACCTACAAACAAATGGAAATTAATAATAATAATAATAATAATAATAATAAAATGAATAAAAACAATAATTATAACGACAAACTCAAAAAAATAGCTCTATAAAAATTACAACATCAAGGATAACAATTTTGTGAATATTATTAATTATAATTTTAAAAATTATAATGATAATAATTAATGATTATGATAATAAAAATTTATGGCAAAAATAATGATAACATTAATGAAATTGATAATTTTATAATAAAAATTATAGAAATAATGCCTTAATAAAGTGATAATAATATTAAAAATGATAACTTTATAAAATCTATATTCTTAGCACTAATAGTAATAATAATAAAAAAAATCTCTAATGACTTTAATATTAATAATATTATTATAATAACCAATATTAATTAATCTTATTTCATTGATTGACCATTGGAATGGGTGTGCGGGGAATCGGGCGAGGTCATGCGGCGACCCAGGCAAGTTGCGCAGCTTCGACTGTGCCCCGCCCTTGCATCAGACACCGCCATGCCTAAAATAATCATTTATCTGCCTTGTATAAAAAACATTTAAACATAGATATGCCCGAACATCGACAAATATTTTCAAAAGTGATTAAAAATTAAAAAAAATTTAAATGAATATTGATTTAGAAATTCGGGAGTGACATGATAGCTCATTCAATGGGTATAATAATGTTTCTGAAAATTATTTCAACATATATAACCCATTTTTGTAAATTTATAGTCTATATTTTTTATCAATTAATAACGATTTGAACAAATTATTATGATCATACATTTGGTAAATCACCATATGACATAAATTTCTAGAAGTTAGATTGACTTTTCCATTGAGGTTACCTATTATATACCAAATATTATGACTGTTTTTTTCATGTTATTTCCCAACCATATGTTTTATTCATTATGATAATACGTATATTTATATTCTGTAATTTGGACACCACTAGTGGTGGTCTACTGTATTATATACTAACTCCTTATACAACAACCACGAGAATGTGTAGATTTATAGTTTCTATATGGATCCTTGTACTAAAGAGGATCATTAGTAGTATGAGGATCAATAATAGTATCTTATATGTTTTTACTCTATATTAATTTCCTATTTGGTGATCTAAAATTGATTTTGGACTATGTGACATTTTAATTTATTATTCATTATCACGTGTTGGATAAAAATTACATATGATATGTATTATACTATACATAAATTATTATACTAATTTAATTTAATTCGTTTCAGTATTTTTTATCATATTAATAATTTTTCTGTGATGACATGCAAAGTATAGTTGTCCCATATGTAATTTTAAACTATCTAAGCTAAAGGTTATCCTATGTTGTTCAACAAAGCATTCCTATGCTCATCTATATCTGTTTTTTCAACTATTTGTGTGATTTTGGATGGGCCTGTTTTGTTGAACACTAAAAGAAATATGAGATTCAGTGATCCCAATAGAGATATTCAAAAAAAATTGATGAAAATCACTCCAATAAAATATCCCATTATCATTGAATAAAAATATTTTCAAAACTCATTAATATGACCAACATGAAAATAATGTCCAATTTATAGTATGTAAATGGACATAAGGTATGAACTGTATTGACCATACATACAAATACATAGTTCTATCAATAAATTTTAAGAACATTAATTTTGTATATGCATGGAAGGACCTATCCCTCTATCCATCCAAACCATATGATTGACTATTAAGTTATTAATGGATCACAAAATTCAACATACACTACCCTTTGGGTAAAAAAATATTCATTGTTACTATGGATCTACCTAGACATTAATAAAACATACACCACAAATAAACATTTCAAACCCAATATATTCAATATTTGGAATAAATTTTGTTCTAAATTTATATACAAAAAATGGGGGGGTCCCATTATCCCACCAATAAATATACATTTTGTCAACATTAATTAATAGCATCAATGTTCCTAAATATTCAACATTATTATTTATTCAAAAATGGTTACCATTCCATTAAATCTTATGAAATTGTATTATGATTATGAAGAACATATGAAAATGGAATTATATGATTGATGAATAATTTTTCCACCCATTTAATAATATGATTGGAAAATTATATTAATTTTTTATATATACATATCCAGTTAAACATTGTATCTTATTATAATATGTGCATAAAACTGAACAAATATTTGTAAGAAGGATATTTCTAAAAAATTATGTATTTCGAAATAAAGTAGAGGTTGACCCATATGATAAAAAACATCCCAAATATTCATAATAAATAATATGTTCCCCATGTATTAAGTATATAATTTTCCTATTTTTTGAGATGTCGGTGCTCCATCCTATGAGACAACAATATAAACTCATTGTCTCATCTAATAATATTTAATGATTGTGAATGATGATCAAAAAAATATTTTAGTATAATTTTTTTGAATCCATGAATTTATTTTTTATCTAAATCTCTTCTATCATCTTATTTACCATACTCAGTTGTAATAAGGAATATTGACATTTTCACCAAAAAATATGAGGATCACATGGTATCTAATATATTACATTAATGGGATTCATATTCATAAATATTATATGAAAATTAATTCATAAAAAATTATTTTATGGGAAATCCTACACTGATGAGGCACTAAAATCGTCAACAAATTATCATAGTTGTTTCAAAAAAAATTTGTCATCTAGTCAGATTAACTAAAAATTTAATAAGGGTTTGTAATGGTGATCTTTACTTATGTATACATTTTATACTATAATTAGTTTTAAATAAGTGTGTTAATCGATAAACCATGTATAAAATGACTAATTTCACAACACCATAAATTTTTTTTTTGGACACATATATTTTCTCAATACAATACTAATTGTAACTTGTTAATCAATGTTTCTGACGCTTTCGCCGGGCGCGCGCGCATCCGCCCGTCGGGAGGACGCGTGGCTTTGTTGCCCCGCATTCCCGCTTTCCAAAGGTGGGCGGCATTCGCTCCTTATTCAGGGACGTCTTCTCCTTGATCGAAACCGGATGATGAGATGTCGGTTCTTCCTCCTGTGGATTCCTCCTCAGGACTCGTCACCTAGTTCGGGTCTCCCTTATAGACTTAATACGTAGTTCGTGAAACTCTTCCCAGTGCCATGTTTCCATGGACGCCGGTTAATTACACTGCTTCTGTCGGGACATTCCAAAGGGTCCAGTCAGGACAACAACTTTCGGTCAGGGGAGTACTCACGTTGACGCATGAGTAGCGTGTCTGGATGCTGGGGTACCTGGCATGTCTGTCTGTTATCCTTGATCACAAGGATTCTCGAGGGCGTGGCCGCCCGAGGCATCCCACATCGGGCGCAGGGAATTACATGTCGTAGACACATATATGAGGTTTTCCTCAGCTTCCTGTGCTCAACACAGGGTATCCCGCGAGTTTAACGTTCAGCGGAGTCGGATGAGAGTGAAATGGGACCATCGCAAGGGGCGATAGTGAAGTTGGGCTTGTGCCTTGAAGAGGCTTCCTACGTATCCTCGTGGCAGGGAATCAAAGTCCGCGTAGTTCGGTATGGTGCCGGTAAACCGACGTGAAGCTGGACCTTGGTCCGATGAATGTTGTGAAGATGGACCTTGGTCCGAGGGGAGTTGGTCTTGAACCTCTGGGAGGATTCCTACGTACCATGCCTTGACATGGATCAAAGTCCTCGTAGTTCAGAAGTGAACAGGTGGGCAGTTTAATGTCATGCAGGACAAAGGGGGCATACAGTTTAACGTCATGATGGACGAGGGCGAAACTCGACGTGAATGAACGACCGAGCAATGTGGCTCGAAACTCGTGGAGGAATCCTACGTACCATGCCTTAACATGGATCAAAGACCTCGTAGTTCAGATGGGAGGTGGGTCGCAATGGCTTACCACTGGACCAGGGTGCAGTTTAACGTCGTGCTGGACGGGGGTGAAACCCGACCTGAAAAACGGGCGGGCTTGAACCTCATAGAGGCTTCCTACGTACCATGCCTTGACATGGATCAAAGACCTCGTATTTTAGAATGGTGTTGTCGGAGAACCGACATGAAAGTATACCTTGGTCCACTATTGGTGGGCTTGAACCTCGTGGAGGCTTCCTACGAACCATGCCATGACATGGATCAAAGACCTCGTAGTTCAGGACGGTGTTGTCGGTGAACCGACGTGAAAGTAGACCTTGGTCCATTATTGGTGGGCTTGAACCTCGTGGAGGCTTCCTACGTACCATGCCTTGACATTGATCAAATACCTCGTAGTTCAGGAGGGTGTTGTTGGCGAACCAACGTGAAAGTAGACCTTGGTCCACTATTGGTGGGCTTGAACCTTGTGGAGGCTTCCTACGTACCATGCCTTGACATGGATCAAAGACCTCGTAGTTCAGGAGGGTGTTGTCGGTGAACCGATGTGAAAGTAGACCTTGGTCCACTATTGGTGGGCTTGAACCTCGTGGAGGCTTCCTACGTACCATGCCTTGACATGGATCAAAGACCTCGTAGTTCAGGAGGGTGTTGTCGGCGAACCGACGTGAAAGTAGACCTTGGTCCACTATTGGTGGGCTTGAACCTCGTGGAGGCTTCCTACGTACCATGCCTTGACATGGATCAAAGACCTCGTAGTTTAGGAGGGTGTTGTCGGCAAACCGACGTGAAAGTTGACCTTGGTACACTATTGGTGGGCTTGAACCTCGTGGAGGCTTCCTACGTACCATGCCTTGACATGGATCAAATACCTCGTAGTTCAGAATGGTGTTTCACCGGTAGACTGACGTGAAAGCAGACCTTGGTCCACTGTTGGTGGGCTTGAACCTCATGGAGGCATCCTACGTACCATGCCTTGACATGGATCAAAGACCTCGTAGTTCAGAAGGGGTTTGTCAGGGTCGGTGCTCACTCTAAGCCCACGTGAGTCATGCTCGGTGTGAGAAACAAGAGGTTGCATGGACCTGACGATCACGTCGCGAAGGGTGCGTCCGTGAGAAGCGAAGAGGGGCTTACGCGTTGGGTGGCCCATGGTGTTGGGACTTACTCCAGGATGGAGGCCCAGAGGGGGTGCCTCGTTCCCTATCACGTCTTCCACTGACCTTGGTAGTGGGGAAGTACAGAGATGCACGGGTGCAATCAACCGTACCAAGGGTTAGGGGCTTACGCTCTGAGGCAGCCCTTCCCCTGCGAACATACACCACTCCAACAAGGAGGATATCATTCCATGTGCGAAAGAGTTCCATTCCCGTGGAGACGAGTGGTGTAAAGAATGTTCGAGCTGGGGGGACCCTTCGTGAGGGAGACGAGGTTGGGTCACAGTTTAACGTCATGTGTTGAGGACGTGGTGCTTGGCAGTTTAACGTCCTGCAGCTCGGACGAGGTGGGTTCACTCCACACCCCTAGGACTTACATAACCGGTACCCTCTGGTCCTTGGGGAAGGGAAGGTGCCGGTAAGGCCATGGTCATGGGGGTAGTGGGACGAACCATCGAGGGGTCCACGTTAGCGTGGCTATGCGAAGAAGCAATATCCATTAGCATGCCTATGCGAAGAAGCATTAGGCGAAGCAACGCTACGGGAGGTGTTGTCAATGGGACATTGAAATCACATCGTGCAAACCTGGAGGGTCGCACGGAAAGAGGAATCACTAAGCAGAGGAGTGTGCTTTGTGAAGTGGGGTGCCTTGGCCTTAGCGTGGGGCATAGGTGAAAGTGGGAGGTGCTTCGCGAAGTGGAACAGTGTTCGCGGAGCACTGCCTCGCGAAGAAGGTGTGGTTCGCGAAGCAAGGTCCTGCCAGGAAATGTGCTTCGCGAAGTGGAGCGACCTTGCCTTAGCATAGGGATGACTCGTATGGGTTGGGTGTTTCGCGAAGCACAAATGCTCCGCGGCTGCCCGGGTTCCCTTGGGAATCCCCTTCCTTCGCAAATGCCCTTGAGCTTCGCGAAGGGCATCCCTCTCGGAAGAGGGGCTCAAAACGAAACAAAGCAGATTCGTCTCGCGAAGTATAAATACCTCGCGGAGCTCATGATTCCTGGGGCAAAGCGTGCTTCATGATTCGGGAGAGGAGAATCCGAAAGGTCGGATTGTCCGTCCTAGGGACTCAGGGGCAGTCCAGTATTTATAAGGAAGGGGCGCTGCGAAGCAGGGCTCGCGCGCCGCCTTCGGGGCTTTGCGGCGGCTCGCGAACGTCAAACGGGTTAGCGGAGGATTACCGCCTCCGGAGATTCGCGGCGGATCGCGAACGTCAAACGGGTTCGAGGAGGATTACCGCCTCCGGAGCTTCGCGGCGGCTCGCGAACGTCAAACGGGTTCGCAGAGGATTACCGCCTCCGGAGCTTCGCGGGGTCGCCATGGTTGGGGCACTTCGCGGCGGGGCTTCGCGTCTGTGCTTCATGGCTGTGCTTCGTGAGGCAGCGCACCGGCTGTCTTTTTTCGTTCCTTCCTTTTGGGCCACATTTTTGGCGCTAACAAATGCCCCCCCTCAGACTTGGAGCCGCGGAGGGTGAAGGGTCAAAGTCTGAGGGACAATCGCCAAAACTGTCGGTGGTTCGCGATGCAGCATCGTGAAGGGGGCCAGCGCTGCTCGCCGGGGCCGCGGATCCGGACACGCCGCGATGCTTCGCGCGGGTGAGGCGCGCCGCGATGCTCCGGCGTCATCGCCTATATATAGGGGGTCCGCCCTCTTTTGTCTTTACGTGCCTTCCTTGTCTTTTTGTTCTGTCGATTTCGCGAAGCTCCGCGTACTCCGCGACAGCCCTCCGCGAATCGAGCTTCACGGCGAACCGCGGGTCTCCGACTCCGCGTCTGCGCCAAGAGAACCTTTGATTGTCTGCCTTGGCCGGACTTCGCGGTTTGAACTTGCGAACGACCTTCGCGATCTGGTTTCGCGACCGATCTTCGCGATCGAGCTTCGCGATCCATCCGAAAGAATCCTTTTGTGAGGGCCAGAGTTAAAATGGCCCATCAAGAAGCTGTCTTGGGGGTCCTCGCAGATGCTGCCTGTCGAGATGAGATGGCCCACCGTCCAGGCTTGGGGGAAATGGTTCGGAGCCACTCGGACCACACTTCCTTGATAGACCTGCTGTCGGAAGGTCAGAAGGATTACCCGCAGTGCAAGAAACTGCCGTTGTACGGCTTCGGGCTGAGGGATGACGTCTTCATCCCTGAGGCAAGAAGGGATGAACCAGCTTGCTGGTTCAGGAGCACACCATGCCAACATCAATGGTTCAGGGAGGCCGATGGTCATGCGCAGGAGGATTTCACACCCGTCACCGCTGATTGCCTCTTCAATCATGTGAACGACATTGACGGGAGGCCACTGCAACCGGAGACGTCCCCTCCCCTCTACCGCACCATGCTGAAGGCGGCTCTGTAGGATCCAAAGAAGGGATGGTCCGATGAGTGGGACCTGCGCCAGGGCGGAAACTTTACCGATGACTGGGCCTGGGCCTACTGGGTAGGCGCCTCATGCGAGGAGTTTGAGGCCGAGCTGAGGAGAGTGGGATTGTATGAGGCGGCATGGGCCTCCCAGTTCCACATTTACCAACCAAAACAGCTGATGCCGGAACTGTTGAGTAGATGGTCGTCCAGAACCAACACTTTTCACCTGCATCACGGGGAGGTGGGCATCAGCCTGTGGGATGTCTACCAGGTTTCTGGGGTCCCGATCTTGGGGGCCATGTATGACGAGTTCCTCCCTGTTGCCAGCGCGTGGGGAGATCCGGAGGAAATGCCGCGACTGGCGTCAGCACTGATGGTGCTTGTCCCTGGAGAGGACAAGGAGGCAGTGAGGGATGTCCACTTCAGAAGATGGTCCAACGCTTCCTGAATTTCCCAGTAGATCGAGAGTTCACTCCAAGGCCTCGAACTTGTCCAAGGGCAGCCCAGCGGGGCAAGGGACACTCGTACTGGCGGTTCTTGGAGGACAGCCAATGGAAGACTTGGGGTTTCAGTGTTATCACTGAACAACAACCAATAGTCAGGCTGGCGGCGTTCATCGCGGCTCTCATCTGTGGGTGGATCCTACCGGTGAGAGATACAAGCATGGGGGTACGGCCCAGCTCATTCATCATGGCATCGATGTTGGCCATGGGGCAGCGGATCAACCTGGGGATCTCGATGCTCACCAAACTATACAGAATGCTACGGCGTATTAGCGAGGGCAAGAAGCTGCGAAGAATATGCGGGCCCTTCCACCTCCTGTATGGGTGGATCGCGGCGCATATCAGGGGGTTTTACGAGTATCCAAACCCCATTTCTCCACCGGGATCAGACTTTCGCCCCTCCATTCTGAACGCAGTTGGGAGCTTCCCATTCAAACTGGCCATTCCGATGGTGCTGAATAGGGTGTGGAGGGCGGACGAGTTCAACTTTCATCCCTTCCCACTGCCAACGGGGAGGCTTACTGATGATGGACGGGGAACAGAAGAACATCGGGCTTACCTCATGGCCTTCCGAGGTGGAGTTTTGGTGGCTCAGATAGATCGTGAGCCAATCTGTGAACCGTACACCCCGCATCATTTTGCGAGGCAGTTCCGGTGCCTCAAGCGGCTGACCCCGCAGGTATACTGGGAGGTGCGTCACGAGGAGAACCCGTGTGTGATGAGGCAGCTGTGGCTCATGTTCACACGTGAGGATGGAAAGATGCAGATCGCATTGCCTCCGTCCACCGCCACCTTCAGCTTAGTGAAGGAGTACGCCATCAGCTGGGAGGCCGCTTATCTCGGGGAGATGCTAAAGCAGCCAACGATCCGGGTTGGTGACGGTGGGCCTCCTTTATCTCGAGGTCGGGGTCGGAGGGCAGCTAGGGCCGCTCGCGGTAGTGGGGCTTCCATGGCGGCGAGACCCGCACCGGCCGAGGGTATGGCAGCAGCGGCGGATCCGGTGATTCTGGGAGAGCAGGGTCATCTGGAGGGGCGACCACCGAGGGGATTCCGTAGGATATCCACTCAGGCTCCGGGGAAGCGGCTGCGTCACATTGACATGGCAGAAGATGCCCTCTTTCCGGAAGCTTGGGACATTTGGGATGTCAACCGGCAATTCCTCAGCCCAACTGAGATGTGGGCCCACCTGAATCGCCTCGGGATGGAACTGCCGGGCATAGGCCCAGTTCGGGCTGGATTCGTCGTGTCTCCGGCGGAGGCGGAACAATACCTGGACGAGCTGGAGGATTACGTCCACTCTAGCGGTGTTCCTCGCCCAATGACGGATCGGGTGAGGGTACTGTTGAATCAGACGGTGCCCCTGCAGCTATTAGCTGCCGATCTGAGGGAGCGCTTCCCCTTGCCGAAGGAATCAGGGGACTCTTCTCGGGGGGATGAGGCTGGAGGAGGGAGCCCGTTGGAGGAGGGCGAGGTCGGAGACCGAAGCTCGGAATCTGACGACTCCGCGGAGGCTCTCGAGGTAGCATCCCGAACTTCTCTCCTTACGACCTGTTTTTGGGTCCCTGCAGACTTCTCACCAATGTTTGAGCCATGCAGGAGGAACTTGTTCATAGGCCTCGTTCTCGCTCCTTGGCGGGTGACGATGTGGGACCTTCAGAACCCGCGCCTATGGCTGCGTCCAGTTCTGCGTCTTGTGGGACCAGGGGGTCTGAGGCTGCTCCTCTGGAATCTCCATACCTTCCAACAGTATACGAGGGGCCTCGTCTCGGAGTACCATCAGTACCGGTCCAGGAGCAGCGATCGGAGGTCGATCTTCGTAAGTCTCCTCCACCGGTCTCCTCGTTGTCACATGTAGGCCATGCCAACAAACGTTTAGGTTTCTCTGTCGTACAGTTCTTCGACTGGCATGGGCTCCTGCAGCGAGGCTGGTCAGGATGTCTGGCGGCATCCCTCCCAGGGGTATGCCGGTGATGGTGGCGATATTCCCTTCACCTCCTCATGCTGCGGCGCACACCATCACTGGCGGGACCACCAGCAGGGCCATACTTGAAGTCATCGAGGTGGACTCTGAGGAAGAGGATCACCCGGTCGGTCCCAGTCCTGTCGTGCCTGCACCGACGTCAGGTGTCGTACCAGACTCAACACCAGATGCAGATCCCGCTGAGGAATTCCTGCAGGCATATCCTGCGTACGAGCCTGCCGACCGCGCGGATTTGGATGAAACGGCCTCTGATGAGGAAGACAGCAGCATAGTCCGCTGCCGGTCGTGGAAGATGATCACGCGCTTTATCAGGGACACTCCCCAAGCGCAATGGCTGGCCGAAATGGATAGACTCCGCTCGCGGTTGCGCGAACTGTGTGCCGGGGGAGTGGATGCCCAACGCCCTCACGTGCTCATCCGATACCTCATGGATGAGAAGATCCGGGAGCATGATCGTGGGATGAGTGTGGGATGGCAGCGGAGGAAAGCGACCAGCATCAGGAAGCTCCAAGAGGCTGATGGCGAGGTCCAACAGATGCAGATCCGGGCCAACGAGCTTTCAGCCACTCTCGATGCGCAGTCTGAGCTGGTCTCACGATTGAAGGCCCAGCTGGCAGAGGCTGAGGAGCATATGGGGCAGACCTCTGGAAGGATGGCTATCGTCCAGGCCGAGGTAGAAAGGGCCAGGGCTAGAGTTGACGAATTACGCCCCACCGCTGCTGAAGAGGAGCGGGAGTTGAATCAGCGGCAACAGGCTTTGGACGCCGCAAGTCAGTGGGTGGCGGAGCTGCAACGCTCTTTTGACGGCTCAACTTGTCCATGGGGGAAGTCAACCCCCGAGTATTGTAGCGAACCCGAAAGAAACTTTTATTAACACTTTTGTGCTTCAACTCTTTCTTTCTCCTTTGTTTTGAGTTCTGTGGCACGCACGATTTTCACTGTTGAATTGCCTTGTTACATCCCTACAATGTATGCGGGACGTTTGGCGACAATTCCCCCAAACCAGTCCAGATTCCCGAAAGATGGGGAAGGCTTGATCGGAGGAGGAACTTCCAGGATAGCCGAATTACCGTTTCTCCAACGTGCTCTTATGCACGAACGGGGCAACACCAGGGGCACTGAAATCAGTTCAAACAGATGAAAATGGGAAGTGTGAATCACGATACCCAAATTCGGAACATTGTGGGAATGGAATGACAATAAAGGACAACCGCTAACCGTGGCGGACAAACGGTATCCTTACTGCGTTAGCCTGAAATGGGGACAACAAATGAGCATCGAACGCTGACCATATTCGCAACGCGGGATTTTATCAATTTTTTGTCGATCAATCTTCCAGGACGTTGGCCCAGGACAGTTGGTGGACCATAGGTCAGACATCCATACTGTTAGGGGGTCCTTCCAGACATGAAAGAGGAAGAGGGTCCGAATAGGGGGCACGCAAAGCGTGGAATATGGAGTGATGGTTTTTTCAAACAGAATCCAACACTTAGGTAGTTACACCACCGTGGTGGGAGTACGCCAGATGGGCGCATCGGTCTGATCATGGATCATTCTTTCTTCCAGATAGGGCCTCTCTGGAGAGGATATCTGTCACTTCCCAATGGGATCTTGGGACATCCTGAGATTGTTCAGGGTATAATCGCAATTACATAGTTCTCCCCGAGGGGCAAGGCCAGAGGGCTGGAAATGGGGAGGAACAAGATTTTGAGATTCCAGGGGCGGAACCCTAGGTGAAATACCTGGGTGTCTCTACGTATCCCATGATGATGGGAATCAAGCTGTACGTAGTTCTGGAAATGCAGTTTAACGTCATGTGGGACGGGGAGGGGCCTAACCATGTTGGTACACATCCTGCCAAAACTACTAAGCCCACGTGAGTCGTGCTCGGTGTGGGAAACAACCAGTAGTGGTGGGAATTTCCCGACACAAAAGGGGCAGGTTAGGGCAAAGGGGTGCTCGGTGAATACCGGCCCAATGACACTAACACGATCATTTAGCTCACCTAGATGCGCGAAGAGAAAGAGCCGAGTATGGTTGAGTCCCACTTGAACATGAGGAAGTGGAAATGTGTGAATCATGACGCTCGAGATTCGGATCACGATGATGGAGGCGTGGCGATGGAGGATTACTGCTGACCATGTTCGCAACACAGCATCCTATCGCGTTAGCCTAGAATGGGGACAGACAAATGAGGGTCAACCGTTGACCATGTTCGAAACACGGGACCATGTCACAAATGTTGTCAGCTATCCGTAGGGACGTTGGCCCGAAACGATTGAGGGGCCCTTAGGTCCAACATTCATGGAGAGCCCTTAAGCTTAGTATCCACGTCGTCTGAGGGTCCTTTTGGATGTGGAAAAGGATGAGGATCCAAATAGCGAGCTCATGAAGCTTGGTCATGAGATGAGAAGAATGTCCCTGTGAAAATCCCACGCTTCGGGCTCTTTTTCTTAACACACCTGAATACGGCAACGAAACGTATTAGGGAGAGGGAGCAGATTCCTTTCCCTTGGGGAGATCTTAGTTTATGGTCATAGAATTTGGACCATGGATGGGAAAAAGGGATCAGGGGACGCATGACATCAAAACCTGACATGAATGAGGACGTAGTCCCACATACCATGCGTTCTCCGAGGAGATGCTCGAGTCGAGGGACCGAACACAAGGGTTAGGCTGGGCCCGCGGGGAAGTACCCGGGCGCTCCTACGTATCTCATAGGGATGAGAATCAAGCCATACGTAGTTCTGGAGGGTGGCACGGTAAGGTACCAGTGCCAGGGGAAAAAGGGAAGTGTGGGCATAGCCCTTGCACTAAGAGAAGCGGAATTTGATGTATCATGTTTGTTCTTTAAGGTGAATGGTTTTTTTTGTGAAGCGACCAGCCTAGAACAGTAGGTCATGATGTCGCCACAAGAATCAAGCCGTGATGGGCGTTGAAAAATGGCATGGCACGTGACCAATACCCAACGTGATGTCCTCTACAACGAGGTCACCACAATGCGGCACCGTTTTTCGTCGTGCGGCCAGGACGATAATGTCACAGTTTAGGGTCGTATGATAGGACCAAGCATGCATTTTATCGTAATGCAGCGCAGACGTAGCAGGGACGATTCTAGGCGGGAAATGTGCGCAGTGTTAAAAAACACAATTGACAGAGATATGATCCCACATCAAATTGTACGCCATCCAGAGAGGGGAACCTTAGGCCGAGGGGCCTACACGGAGGTGAAACAGGGAGAGAGACTGGCTTCCTGAATGGGTTGTACCCGGAGACAGGGCGTCTGGGCGGTCTTACGTGTCCCATTAGGATGAGAATGAAGTTGAACGTAGTCCCGAATGGATCTTAGTTTTTGGTCTTAGAGCTTGGACCATGGGAGCCCCAAAGGGCGCCAGATTGCAGCTTTTTCCCCTAGCATGCAAAGGTGCACTGAGGGATAGTGCCAAAAGTGTCGAGATTCCACCTAGACATGAAGGGGTGGAAATGATGTGAATCATGCAACCAACATTCAAGGACTGAAGGAGTTGGCATGACGACAGAGGATTACTGCTGACCATGTTCGCAACACAACATCCTGTCGCATTAGCCTGAAATGAGGACTAACAAAACGAGCATCGACCACTGACCATATTCACAACGCGGGATTTTATCGATTTGTTGTCCGAAACCCTGGAGGGTGTTGGCCCGTATCGGTAGGAGAGCCCTTGGGCGTAGTATCCAGGCCATTCTTCGGGGTCCCTTCGGGTGTGAAAGATGATGGAAGTCCAAATAGAGGGGAACACGAAGCTTGAAAAGTGGAAGGAACTTGACCAAGTTGAATCTGGCACTCTTGGTCCTAGAATAGAGTGCTCTTAATACATGGGTGAACCCCTGCAAAGAGCCAAGGGACTCAACCTTGAGGGTGATCGAGAGATGGCAGATTCCCAGGGAAAGGGGGCATGGTGCCCAAAACCTTGTATCATACCTACACACCCCCTGCTGGAGAGGGACGGACCAAGTGGACTAGGTGACCGGGAGATCAGGAGATCACCAGGAGGTGGGGCTGGACCCGAATCTTAGACATTCAGGTGGTCCTACGTATCCCATTAGGATGGGAATCAAGCCACACGTAGTTCTGAAGAGTTCCTTTTAACGTCATGCAGGACAGCAGGATAGGAGGACCGAACCTCAGAATGGGGGCGTGCGTGGTGCAGCTATTGCAAACCTGACGTGAATGGGGACGTAGTCCTACATCACGCCATGCAGCCCGGGGATCAGGGTCCTGAAGACAGGATTAGAGAGGTAAATTTGCTGAACTCCAGCTGGGTCCGAAGACAAGGGGTCTTGAACGTAGTTCCAGATGAGAGTCTTAGTTTATGGTCTTTAGAGCTCGGACCGTGGGTGGTGACAACTCCCGGGTAAGCACAGATGTCAACCCAATCCCTAAGCCCACGTGAGATAAACTCGGTGTGGGAAACAAGGGGGTATCCTCATCGCAATACTTGGGGCGTCCATCAAAGGGGAGTCAGCAGAGAATTTCGAAGGACACCTTCGATGTAGCTTGTTCCTCGAACACGCAGACGTGCATGGGGGAAAAGTACCAGGAGTCCCGAGACTCTAATTGGACATGATGAAGTGATGAAGGGTGTGAATCGTGTACCCGACATTTGGGATTAATAGGTTGGCGTGACGACAGAGGAAAACTGTTATCCATGACGGAAACACAGCGTCTGTATCGCGTTAGCCTGAGGTGGGAACAACAAACGAGCATTGACCGCTGACCATATTCGCAACGCGGGATTTTATCAATTTGTTGTCTGAAACCCTCGGGGGCGTTGGCCCGTATCGGCAGGAGATCCCTTGGGCATTGTATCCAGGCCGTTCTTGGGGGTCCCTCCGGGTGTGAAAGATGATGAAAGCCCTAATGCGGGGATACACAAAGCCTGGAAAGTGGGTGCGGACGTGTCTGAGTAAAGCTTGGCATTCCAAGTAATAAACCAGAGTACTCTTAAGCACATTGGTGAACCGACGAAGGAAAAGGATCGACGAAACAGCTCAGTAGGGGGAGCATGGCGTAGTCATTACGAGATCGTCGTGAATGAGGACATGATCCCACACCACACCATATGGTCACCTCATGGGGGAAGGATAGGCCAAGGGGCCAAGATGGGATGGGGATTCCCGAGAGATGGGGCTGGACCCGAAGCCTAGACGTTCAGGTGATCCTACGTATCCCATTAGGATGGGAATCAAGCTACACGTAGTTCTTGAAATGCAGTTTAACGTCATACCGGACGAGGAGGGGAGTAATATACCCCTAAACAAGGGAGGTGTATGGCATGGTAAAGAAGCCGTCGTGAATGAGGACGTAGTCCTACGTCACACCATACGATCCTATGAGATAGGTCCTGGGCCGCGGCCCGGATAGGCCAAGGGGCCTGAGGCTGGGCCTCGTAAAGGGAGTTACACGGCATGGTACATGATCCCGACGTGAATGAGGACGTAGTCCCCCACCACACCGTACACTCCGGGTAAGAAGGGACCTGGAAAGGCCAAGGGGCCTAAGGTCAGGCATCAGTCAGGAAGGCCTGACCGGTTTGTAGTTTAACGTCTTACATGAGGACGGGGGGCCAGGGGCCCAAGGAGGCCAAAGGGCCTGAGGCTGGGCCTCGTAAGGGGATTAGTATGGCATGGTACATGATCCCGATGTGAATGAGGACGTAGTCCCACACCACACCGTACACTCCAGGTGAGGAATCCTGGGCCGTGGCCCGGAGAAAAGGGGAAGTTATCAGTCAGAAAGGCCTGACTGGTTTGTAGTTTAACGTCTTACATGAGGACGAGGGTCGGGGACCCGAAAAGGCCAAGGGGCCTGAGGCTGAGCCTTGTAAAGGGAGGGCGTACGGCATGGTACATGATCCCGACGTGAATGAGGATGCAGTCCTACATCATACCGTACACCCTTATGAGGAATCCTGGGCCGTGGCCCGGATCGCTAGCACCACCTGGGGGAAGTTTGTCACCTTGGGATGGGGTAGAGGGGATCACTGTTCGTGATTCCTGGGGCATCTCGGGGTGGACACGAAGATCCAGGACACTGTTGACCATGTTCGAAACACAGCGTTCCTATGGTGACCCGCATCGGGGCAACAAATGAGCGTCGACCGCTGAGCAAATTCGCAACGCAGGACTTGTATCGACTTGTTGCTTAAGAAAACCCTCGATGGCATTGGCCCGTATCGGTAGGAGAGCCCTTGGGCGTATTATCCAGGCCGTTATCGGGGGTCCCTTCGGGTGTGAAAAGGTGACATAATCCTAGTCAAGGAGTGAGTGAAGCTCAGTTGCGTTCATCCACGAAAGGGGCAAACACCTCCAGGGAGAATGTGCAGCCGGGTCGAGGCTTGCTCGACGTGGGTCGGGGAAAAAGTGTGCACCCTGCCATGTCTTGACCCGAGGGGAAGATTTTGGCTTTTGGGCTGGGCCAACGGACGAAATGTCTGGGCGTTCTTACGTATCTCATAAGGATGAGAATCAAGCCATACGTAGTTCTTGAAGGCCATGCAGTTTAGCGTCATGCGGTGAGGACGTGAGAGGGTAGAAGAACGGGAGTGGGTGCATGGTGTGACCTTTACAATATTTGCGCGAGTGGGGTTGCATGAGCGGGGCCAAGAAAGCCTACTCCCTACTAAACAAAGATCCTCCGAGGAGACTATTCCCAGGGGGAATAGCGGAAGAGGAAAGCTTGGGGCTGGGCTCAAGACGAGGCATCCGAGCGTTCCTACATATCCCACAAAGATGGGAATCAAGACATACGTAGTTCTTGACATGCACTTTAACGTCATGCGGGACGAGAGGCAGTTTAAGGTCATGCGGGACCAAGTCGCTGTTTAGAGTCGTGCAGGACCCTCTCGCAGTTTAGAGTCGTGCAGGACCCTCTCGCAGTTTAGGGTCGTGCAGGACCACTTTCGCAGTTTAGGGTCGTGCAGGACCACTTTCGCAGTTTAGGGTCGTGCAGGACCACATTCACAGTTTAGGGTCGTGCAGGACCACTTTCGCAGTTTAGGGTCGTGCAGGACCACTTTCGCAGTTTAGGGTCGTGCAGGACCACTTTCGCAGTTTAGGGTCGTGCAGGACCACTTTCGCAGTTTAGGGTCGTGCAGGACCACTTTCGCAGTTTAGGGTCGTGCAGGACCACTTTTGCCCTAGGCAAAATATCGCTTGAGGAATCTGGCATTGGTGGGAGGAGTTACACGCTCTCCATCTGTGGTCACCAAGGAGTATGCTCTGTTGGGGTAAACCTTATGGATGATATAAGGCCCTTCCCATTTGGGTTCTAACTTGGGTGGTTTCCTACTGGGGATCATTGGCGCTCGAAGTGCCAGTACCTGGTCACCTTATAGAAAAGAGAGGAGACGATCCTTCTTGTCAAAAGCTCTCGCTATCTTGTCCTGATGCCTTTCCAGATTGTGAAGGGCATGAAGCCGGTTCTCGTCCAGTGCCTCTAATTCAGCTAGACGTATCTCGGCTACCTCATCTGATGTCTGGTGATCATAAACTGCAGTGCATAGCGACGACAGCTGGATCTCAATGGGTAGGACGGCCTCAGCTCCATACACCAAGGAATATGGGGTCACCTGGGTAGAGTTGCGAGTCGTCGTCCGGTAAGCCCAAAGAGCGTTGGGGAGCTTGTCCGGCCAAATTTACTTGTTCTGACCAACCATCTTCTGTAGAATGTTAGAGAGGGTCTTGTTGAACGCCTCGATCTGTCCATTCGCCTGCGCGTGGTAGCAGGAGGTATGGTTTGACCGGATGTCGTACTTAGCGTACAATTTCTTCAATTCAGCTGCTCGGAAGTTGGTGCCGTTGTCAGTGAGGACGGCGTGAGGGACTCCAAACCGGTGGATAATGTTGGAGCTCACAAAGTCAACGATGGAACGGGCCTTGACCTCTTTGAGCGGAACTGCTTCTGCCCACTTGGAGAAGAAATCTGTAGCAGTCAGGATGAACCTACACTGGCGGGCTGTTGCCGGTGGATTTGGTCCCACTACATCAAGTCCCCATACCGCAAATGGCCAAGAGTACTTGGTGGGGTGGAGGGGTTCTGGCGGCCGATGCAAGAAGTTGGCATGTACTTGGCACGCGTGGCATCTCTTGGCATATCCAATGCAATCGTGGATCATGGAGTGCCAGAAGTACCCTAACCTCCGGATTTGATGGGACAGTTTCGGCCCAGCTTGATGGGCGCCACAGGAACCGGCATGAACCTCTTGCATAACTTGAGGTATCTCCACTCCTTGGATGCAACAGAGGAGGACACCATCGAAACTCCGCTTATAGAGGATTTTCTCAAGACCGGGGCCACTTTGGAGGGTGAATTGAAGTGCGCGGCGTCGGATTCACTCGTGCTCGGCCCGGTCGTCCGGGAGCTGACCATTTTGGAGATACTCAACAAAAGGTGCTCTCCAGTCGGGGGTGGTTTCAACCACTCCGCCTGACGAGCCCGGAACTCCCGATATGGAGGGTCCGGCGGTGAGATGACTTACCCGCAGGCCATCACGGTCCTCTTGGGTGACGGGATCAATGACTCTCTGGTGGGCCACGTGTATGACCAAACCATCTTGCTCGGGGTCTGCGAGCGACGCGGCTAAGCCAGCCAGGGCGTCCTCTTGGCCGTTCTGTGACCGTGGGACATGGGTAACCTCTGGCCGAGAAGAGAATTGGGCCATTAGGAGGAGGGTGTACTCCAGCAACGGTGCAAGCTCTGGCTTCCTGACGACGTAGTCGCCATTAACCTGTTTTATTACCAGCTCAGAATCTACCGTCACATGTAGATGGGGAACATGGATCTCAAGGGCCAACTCGAGGCCGGTAATTAGAGCTTGGTACTCTTCCTCGTTGTTCGTACAACCTTCTGACAATAGGAACGAGTATGGCAGGACGGCTTGCTCCGGGGTAATGAAAACAATGCCCAGACCCACTCTGTTGAGCTTGGGGTCGTTGAGCCTTCTACCGGTGGGACTCCGGGAGGCACCGTCGAAATGCATTTGCCAACACGGGACAGCATGATCGACTGAGAGGATCATCTTGTCGGGGAAGTCCAGGTCTGGGGATTGATCCACGGGGGTTGGATGGGAAGCTAAAAAGTCTGCCAACGCCTGTCCCTTAACGGCCTTCTGAGGCACGAACCTGATATCAAACTGCTGGAGAATCACCGCCCACCGTGCTAGTCGGCCAGTCAACATGGGGCGGTTCAGGATGTACTTCAGCGGATCTACCCGAGAGATCAATTGTACCTCATGGTGTTGCAGGTAGTGCCGCAACTTCTGCACAGCGAAGACGAGCGCAAGGCAGCTCTTTTCGATAGGGGAGTATCTGACCTCCGTATCGAGAAGCATGCGGCTGAGATAGTAGAGACTGTTCTCAGTGCCCTCGTTATTCTTCTGGGCGAGCAGCGCACCGAGGGATCTCTCCAGGGCGGTCACGTAAAGGACCAGCGGCTTTCCGAAGACGGGTGGCATCAAGACCGGAGGTTGGAGCAGATACTGCTTGATTTCCTCGAAGGCAGCCCGACACTCCTCATCCCATTCGTAGGCAGCGTCTTTCTTCATGAGCCGGGAAAAGGGCTTACACTTACCATCCAAATTCGCAATGAATCGGCGTATATAGGCTAAGTGGCCTTGCAGGCCTCGATGCTCCCGAATGTTGCTCGGGGGAGGCATTTGGCTGATGGCCTTGATCTTCTCCGGGTCGATCTCGATACCTCGGTATCTGACAACGAAGCCTAGAAACTTCCCGGAGGTGACTCCGAAGGCACACTTCAGCGGGTTCATCTTCAGGTGACGGGAACGGAGGAAACCGAACACTTTCTCAAGGTCTTTGAGATGGTCCTAGAGCTGGCGTGATTTGACTACAAGGTCATCCACGTAGCATTCCACCAATGTCGCGAGGATCGGTTTGAATATGCGATGCATGGCCCTCTGATAAGTGGCACCTGCATTTTTCAAACTGAATGGCATTACCTGGTAGCAAAAGGTACCCTGGGGAGCCCTGAAGGCAGTGGACTCCTTGTCTTCGGGGGCCATACGGATCTGGTTATACCCGGAATACCCATCCATGAAAGAGAGGGCTTGGAACCCGGCCATGGCGTCAATCAACAGCTCTGTCACTGGGAGTGGGAAGTCATCCTTTGGGCAGTGGCGATTGAGATCGCGGAAGACGATGCAGACTCTGATCTGCCCATTCTTCTTCCTGACCGGCACAATGTTGGCGAGCCATTTGGGGTACTGGACCTCCTTAATGAAGTTGGCTTTGATAAGCTTGTCAACTTCGGCCTCAACCATAGCACCATGAGAAGGGTGCATTTTCCTGGGAGGCTGCTTGAACCCACTGTGTTTTGCCGGGAGACCCAGACGGTGGACGGCCACTTGGGGATCCGGCCCTGGCATCTCATTGTAACTCCAGGAAAACACATCGCGGTGCTGTTTGAGGAAGTCTACATACTGCTGCCGCTCCTCGAGGGACATGGCCGCACTGATCAATGTGGGTCTTGGATCTGCCTCGCTACCAAGGTTCACCTATACCAGTTCATCAACCGTGGTAGAGACGCCTTCTTCAAAGGCTGGGGGAGCATCCTCCAAGTCTTCCTCCCCAGCCATGGGGGGACTTCATGCAACGGAAGATGCTTCTGGGCTCTCAAAACCCGAGGGGCAGCTGGTGCCGGCTTGGGCAGCAACGGTCATCAAATCTGGAGACTCACTTGTCATTGAGACCATAGCAATGAATGCATTTGATCCTATCCCATCCGGCCTTCGGCCTAAGGGGCCACGCTTGATGATATCAAAGCAGTGGTGACGTGTCGGCCTGAGTCGGTTGATTCCAGCCCGGCGGAAGAGACCCTTATGGTGCACTGCTATTATCATCAACTTGACATCCTGGTACCGTACAGGGTTAGGAGGTTCCGGGATCACCTGAGCCTGGTTGATGTAGGAGTACGAGGTGATTTTCCACCGTCGCTTGGACACGGGAACATGCCTTCCTTGCGTACCCGAAGCAACGAAACATTTCCCCATGTCGGGGGTCGTGGACTCCAACCGGTGGATCGGGAGGATGTAGGCATCATCCATGCTTGCCCAGGGATCACTCGTGATCGGGGCGGGCTCATCCTCGCTTACCAGGATTTTCTTGTCCTTACTTTTGTAATAACCCGCATCCAGATAGCGGGCCTCACAAGAAGCGAAAGGGGACGCGTCTCCTTGGAGCACGCCTACTCGACCATTGAACGAGTACTTGAGGCACTGGTGATACAACGAGGGGACCGCCGCAGGCAGATGGAGCCATGGCCTACCCATCAATGCGTTGTAGGCGATGTCCTGAGAAACAACCATGAACTCGGTGCTGGCAATTAAGCCACCGAACTGAGTCTTCAGGCGGATCTTGCCGACCGGGGTTTGCTCTGTTCTGTTGTACCCCTGTATCCTGAGATCAGAGGGTGTTAAATCTTTTTCGGACAGACCCAGTTTTCGCAGCGTCCGGATCGGAATTAGATTGATTCCAGAACCCGTGTCAACAAGGCATCGGCGGACTTCCACACCGTTGAAGTGGCCAGTGATATACAGCGTGCGAATGTGTCCCCGTATGGGAGGGTCTTCATCTTCACCGGAGAACGAGATAACCGCCTGACATTCGGCGTTTTCAATCGTCTCAGTATGGAAGGCTTCCGCAGCTGCTACCTCCGTCTCGAACTGGAGGGGACTCCTCAGGGCCTCGGCAAGTGCCTCGCGCATCTCGGATGATAGGCGCATGGCCTCAAGGATGGAAAGCCTCGCCGGGATGCCAGCCAGGTGCTTCAGAACATCGTACTTTCGTGACAAACGCGAACATCTGCTTACATGAGGTCTTTCGGCATTTGGATGCACAGCAGGTCCTGCCGGTTGAACTGGCGAGTAACTAGTACTAGGTACATCTTGCTCTCTACCAGTAGAAGCCTGAAGAGTAGTCACCGGGCTAGGATCGGACAGCAGAGGCTGGCCTGTAACTGGGCAAGACTGACCATGATACGGACGAGGCAGCTCCCCCCGATCCAGTAGCACGAACGGCAGTGGAGGCAGAGCCGAGGGTGTTGGATGGGTTTGCGCGTGCTGAGATCTGCGTTGAGCCTGCTGCCTGGTCTCGGCATCGTGCACGGCTTGGCCACAAGTGCCTGCTGGCGTGCATCGATGACCGGCGCGATTGCGATTCCGCTGACGTTGACGTCTGCTGGGAACGTTGGGGAGGTCTGCATGGGGTTCCCCCTCGTCGGGGGCCATATAGGGCTTTACCAGCTCCACAGTGTTAACCGAAGCATACCCTTGACTGTCGCTCGAAGAGTCATCCACCGCTGGGCGGATTCTGGGAGGAATCCCCATTTCGGGAGGCATAAAGTCGCCGAGAGTGCGGGACGACGACGGCACTGGCGGTGCACGTTGCTTATTCTTGCGTCGCTGCTGCTTGCCCTTTTGGGCAGAAGTCGACTATGAATACGACGTGGAGGCACCGTCTACTTCTTCTGAAGGTTCTGACTGCTTCAGGTGTGCCCGGATGATACCCTGGGCACGGACGATAGTTTTTCGAGCCATCCAGTCGTTATATTTCTGGGATCCGCGGCTAGGGACCTGCTGCCACTCACCTTCGCTGTCACTGCCGATTTCTGATCCTGCAAAGACGCCTGCCACTTGCGCTGGCGCTGGGCCCAACTTGACTATGTTGTTGTTGACCTGGTCCTGAAGCCAGTCTTTAAACACATAGCATCGCTTGAGGGTGTGCCCCAGGATTCGATGATAAGGGCAGTAGTTGGGGTGATCGGTGAGATGCGCCTCTGTCGGCCTCCTGCACTCAGGCAGACGCACGATCCTTTGCTCTAGAGCACTTCGGAAGTAGCCAGGGACCTGATTTTCGTTGAACGAATAGGTATGGTACTTTCTTTTCAGGTAAGGGGCCCTGGGGGCCTGGTCCTGTCGAGGGGCCGGAGGGGCCTGCCGAGGAGGCAGCGCCTGGTTGTCTCGCCTAGGTGGCGGTGGCGCGTTGCGCGGGGGAACCTGTCGGTTCTGAGGCGGTCGCTGCTGGGCAGGAGCCTATGCTTGAGGTGGAGGACCTCTGCGGGGTTGCGGGGGTGGTGCCGCCGGTAGCAATTCCAGCTGCCTCGGGGCTTCTATTTGAGCCACTGCGGCGGGTTCAGCCCTGGCGGCCCTCCTGGATGGGATCATAGGGGGCAGCAAACGTGCCTGACTAGCCTGTTGCAGGGCCTCCTCGAGGCGCTGGGCCTTATCCGAGAAATCTTTGAACCCTCCAGGGTGGTTCTGGGTAATTAGGGAGGGTACCAGCTCTGCCTTGACGTTCCCCACACACATCGTCAGTAATTGCTCCTGAGTCAGTGGCATATCGAGGGAATACGTAAGTCCTTTCCACTGGGCGATGAAGTCTGCAACCCGCTCATCAGGCCTCTGTTTGCACTTGAAGAGGTCCGCAATGTTGGTCTTTCGCGTGGTGGAGCTGAACTGGTATAAGAACTGCCGGCGAAGATCATCCCAACCGGTCACTGATCCGATAGGGAGCTGGCTGTACCAGACGAATGCCGGACCTTCCAATGTCTGTACAAAACATTGGAGCTTAGCGGCTTCTTGCTGAGCCGGGGTCCCCAGCATGGGGCCACACCTGGAAGAGAAACGAGCCAAGTGCTGGGGTGGGTCCCCCGTCCCGTTAAAAGGCGAGAAAGTGGGGTTCCCAAAACCCGGAGGCGCGGGCATATCATCCACCCACACGGGATAAGGCTTTCCATCCGATGGGACTGCAACCTGCTGCGTTTCCAACGCCTCGAGGCGGGCTGTGAGTGCCGCAATAAGGTCCTCCGGTTGGGGGTCCCTGTCTTGATGGGGATCCCTAACCACAAGCGCATTGCCAGGCTCTTCAGCACGGTAGACGGCTTCGGCTGCTCGCGGGTCGACTGGCTGGATGACCTACTGGGCGACTGGGGGAACCCGGGTTGGATTCTTCAGATTGCCCTGTCGCTCAGGTGGGTTTGGCGAGACGTATCGCGCCCTCTTGTTGTATGTTCCGGCTTCCGCCCTGTCCGCGGAAGTAGCATGATCAGGGTTGCCCGGAGGCATCTCACCGGGGGGAAATTGTTCCTGCCCCTGCTGCCCCGGCCTGGGATTACCATAATCGGGTCACCGCTTTGCGGCGCGCTCAGCCAATAGTTCGTCAACCAGCCTCTTCTGCTCAGCAAGCTGCTGGCGTAACGCGGCCTTCTCAGGATCCTCATCCGTTTTCTGCACAGAGGCGGATGGGTCGGAGTGCTTGACGGTTCTGATGTGCTCTTTACCTTTGTCGGTGTTTCGACTGAGTACCAGCGACTCCGTGGGTGCGGGCAGGCCTAGCAGGTTCCTCTGCTGACGGGTGACTCTCCCTGATGGGTCGAGTAGTGGTGGTGCACCCTCTGGGGGAAGTCTTCAACAAGGAGTTCCAGTTCGTCTTCCCTGTCCACAATGTCGGCCATGTGGACCGTGATTCCTCTCGAGGGCATGTCCTCGATGTCGCATAGCGAATCAGGTTGTCGTCGAATTGGATCGAACAGAAGGGCAGCATAGTGTCCCCAACCACGGACTTGCACATGGGGGGTGGCTTCCCTGACGATCTTGCAGAGTGCCTTGAAACTCTGAACGCATTTTCGTTGGAGGGAACTCTGGTGACCGGGCGGCTCGGGGTGCTGGGCCACAAGGAGCGCCGCTGCATCAATCAGGTGGCACTGTTTTCCAATCTCCTCGAAGTGCTCTCAACTCTTGGGGTATACTACCCATTCACAACGGAGGCGGATGTGCGTCTCCCACAGGGTTCGACAAAAGCATCCCACTTCTTCATGGGTAAGCGACTCGGGTATGCGGAAATTCAGCACCGCCGTGGGCCAGAACTTCTCTGGGAAGTAGTCCGCTGCAAGAATACTCCAGAAGCTCCTGGGTTCGTCCTCGGGGTTCGGCCCTACATTGCCCCACTCATCAACCGGGGGTGGCTGAGGGACCGGTAGCGGTACCGAGGCGGACCTCTGGGATAGCAAACTCGGCGGTGGAGAATACGGCGAGCGAGCAGACTGGCCACCGAATTCTGGGCCTTCCTCTGAAGTGCGAGGTGACCTGACCACAATGTCACGATAGGATGGGCTGACAGCCATTGCTTCGGTTACGGGAATCGCCGTTACCGGTGTCCGGTCATGTCGCGGCTCTACCACCGTTGACCCCCAAAACAGCTCCTCGTGATCCCGAGTAGAGGTAGAGGGCGCTTCGGGTGACGATGGCGGTGACTGTGCGGTCGAAGCCTGCGAAGTTCTCAGAATCTATTCCTCCTAGATGTACCTGCGGAGAGAGACGGGAATCCGGTGGACCTCAAATTCTGGGAGAACGAGGCTGACGCGTCTGGTTCCTACCCCAGTCCTTGATACAGAGGATCTGGGAGAAGGTTCCATCGCTGAATCGCATTCCTCTTCTGAATCGGAGAAGCGGGCAGGTTTGATCTCCACCTGGGCCTTCCCAGGATTCTTCTTGTGGCGGTGACGACCCGCTATTCTACCCCTGGGTGGCTCTTCGGGACAGGGTTGACCCCTATCAGGCATCCTCGGGGCGGCGTTGGCGCCGTGGCGGAAAGGGCCCCCACTCGAGACAGCCGGGGTGCAAGGGGCACCAGGACAAATGTCGAAAGGTACATGGGGAGGACCTCCATGAACAGTACCCATGTGGGCGGGGCCTCTGTTGGAACTGGCAGGAGCATGGGGAAGACCTCCATGGTCGATGCGAGTGGAGCGAGGCTGACCTTCACTCCTCGGGTTGCTGGGGAGAGGAGGACCTTCGCCGGTTGCAGAGAGGACGTAGGGAGGACCCCCACGTTGAAGAAGGGCCGGATGGATGGTGTCTTCAGAAGGATGGACTCCATACCCTATACAGCGGGCGCGGGAAATGTTTCCGCGCTGAGCATCACTGCCGCGGGGCAGGTCTTCCTGTAGGATGGGGGCAGCACGATGCATGCCTCCATGACGAACCTCGGAGCGGGGAAGGCCCACGCTCTGTGGAGTAGTGGTACGGGGAGGACCTCCGTACGGGGTGGCATCACCGCGGGTTAGCTCGCGGTGATCACTAATTGGGCCTGCAACCCGAAGAGTCAACCCATCCTGCCCGTGGGGCGGTTGGGGTCTCGATCCCGGTTGGGTGAAGGGGTGCCCCTGCTCAATGTATGCGGGGGCTTCATAATGTACGTCGGTGGTGGCTGGGGCCACTGTAGCTGTCGACGTGGACGCGCCTAGGCGAGCGTCCTCAGCCCGGGCCCGACGCTGGCGTTGGGTCAGGCGGGCTGGTGCAGGCGGTGCAGGGACGTAGTCCGCCTGCTCTTCCTACGGAGCCGGACGGCGGCGCTGACGCGGCCGGACGGGAGCTCTCGCCTGGGGGCCCCGAGTCGGGGCCCTAAGCGGACTGAGCCGGACAGCGCCTGCCTCTTCAGCGTAAGGCGAGGAGTCATCAAGGCGTTCCGGGGATAGGCTCCCGAAACGGTTGAATGTCGAGGTGGGGAGCAGGGGCTCCCTGCGCGGCCTGTTAGGGCGGCGTTGACGGCGGGGCCTAGAGGCCTCCAGGTCCAAGCGGGCCATATCCCTGGTCGGGATGACCCCTTCCTCCTCGTACCTGCGCACGAGGCTGTTGATCACCCTTCGTTGGATGACCTCTGATGGGGAAAGGGGACGTGGATGTCTCGTATTCCATGATGTGGCAGCCGTCGTGGCGGTAGTGGCGCCATGTGGAGTGGTCGTCGTGGTGTTGCCCCTGCCCCTGCGCGGGCGAGGAGCGGATGGTGACCGCATCTCTGAAATAGTAACCTCGTTCCTGGCAATCAAAGGGATCAACTCATCAGTGCTGAGAGGAGAAGGATTGACAGCCAGTGCCCCAGCGTTCTTCCATCCTCCATGTCTGTGAGAAGGATCCACGCCAACACGCTGCAGAGCGGAGTGCCCCACGTTCTACTACCCCGACTGCCGGTGAGTTTCACGACAGGCCCGCCATTTGCTTGGCGGGACCAGGCAACAGATATCTGGATCCGGTGACACGTCAATCTACTAGTGTCTCGAATGCTACTAATCTCCATGCTGAGGAGAAGAATTTCACGTCGGGTTCACCATTTCTGTTTCCGACGCTTTCGCCGGGGCGCGCGTGCATCCGTCCGTCGGGAGGACGCGCGGCTTTGTTGCCCCGCATTCCCGCTTTCCAAAGGCGGGCGGCATTCGCTCCTTATTCAGGGACGTCTGCTCCTTGATCAAAACGGGATGATGGGATGTCAGTTCTTCCTCTTGTGGATTCCTCCTCAGGACTCGTCACATAGTCCGGGTCTCCCTTATAGACTTAATACGTAGTTCGTGAAACTCTTCCCAGTGCCATGTTTCCATAGACGCCGGTTAATTACACTACTTCTGTCGGGACATTCCAAAGGGTCCAGTCAGGACAGCAACCTTCGGTCAGGGGAGTAGTCACGTTGAGGCATCAGTAGCGTGTCTGGATGCTGGGGTACCTGGCATGTCTGTCTGTTATCCTTGATCACAAGGCTTCTCGAGGTCGTGGAAGCCCGAGGCATCCCACATCGGGCGCGGGGAATTACATGTCGTAGACACATATCTGGGGTTTTCCTCAGCTTCCCGTGCTCAACACAGGGTATGCCGCGAGTTTAACGTCCAGCGGAGATGGATGAGAGTGAAATGGGACCATCGCAAGGGGCGATAGTGAAGTTGGGATTGAGCCTTGAAGAGGCTTCCTACATATCCCCGTGGTAGGGAATCAAAGTCCGCGTAGTTCGGGATGGTGTCGGTAAACCGACGTGAAGCTGGACCTTGGTCCGATGAATGTCGTGAAGATGGACCTTGGTCCGAGGGGAGTTGGGCTTGAACCTCTAGGAGGATTCCTATGTACCATGCCTTGACATGGATCAAAGTCCTCGTAGTTCATAAGTGGACAGGTGGGCAGTTTAATGTCATGCAGGACAAAGGGGGCATACAGTTTAACGTCATGCTAGACAAGGGTGACACTTGACGTGAATGAACGACCGAGCAATGTGGCTCGAACCTCGTGGAGGCTTCCTACATACCATGCCTTGACATGGATCAAAGACCTCGTAGTTCAGATGGGAGTTGGGTCACAATGGCTTACCACTGGACCAGGGTGTAGTTTAACGTTGTGCTGGACGGGGGTGAAACCCGAAGTGAAAAACGGGCGGGCTTGAACCTCATAGAGGCTTCCTATGTACCATGCCTTGACATGGATCAGAGACCTCGTAGTTCAGAATGGTGTTGTCGGTGAACCGACGGGAAAGTAGACCTTGGTGCACTATTGGTGGGCTTGAACCTCGTGGAGGCTTCCTACGTACCATGCCTTGACATGGATCTAAGACCTCGTAGTTTAGGAGGGTGTTGTCGGCTAACCGACGTGAAAGTAGACCTTGGTCCACTATTGGTGGGCTTGAACCTCGTGGAGGCTTCCTACGTACCATGCCTTGACATGGATCAAAGACCTCGTAGTTCAGGAGGGTGTTGTCGGCGGACCGACGTGAAAGTAGACCTTGATCAACAATTGGTGGGCTTGAACCTCGTGGATGCTTCCTATGTACCATGCCTTGACATGGATCAAAGACCTCGTAGTTCAGGAGGGTGTTGTCGGCGAACCGACGTGAAAGTAGACCTTGGTCCACTATTGGTGGGCTTGAACCTCGTGGAGGCTTCCTACGTACCATGCCTTGACATGGATCAAAGACCTCGTAGTTCAGGAGGGTGTTGTCGACGAACCGACGTGAAAGTAGACCTTGGTCCACTATTGGTGGGCTTGAACCTCGTGGAGGCTTCCTACGTACCATGCATTGACATGGATCAAAGACCTCATAGTTCAGGAGGGTGTTGTCGGCGAACCGATGTGATAGTAGACCTTGGTCCACTATTGGTGGGCTTGAACCTCGTGGAGGCTTCCTACGTACCATGCCTTGACATGGATCAAAGACCTCGTAGTTCAGAATGGTGTTTCGCCGGTAGAGCGACGTGAAAGAAGACCTTGGTCCACTGTTGGTGGGCTTGATCCTCATGGAGGGTTCCTACGTACCATGCCTTGACATGGATCAAAGACCTCGTAGTTCAGAAGGTGTTTGTCAGGGTCAGTGATCACTCTAAGCCCACGTGAGTCATGCTCAGTGTGAGAAACAAGAGGTTGCATGGACCTGACGATCACGTCGCGAGGGGTGCGTCCGTGAGAAGCGAAGAGGGGCTTACGCGTTGGGCTGCCCATGGTGTTGGGACTTACTCCAGGATGGAGGCCCATAGGGGGTGCCTCGTTCCCTATCACGCCCTCCACTGACCTTGGTAGTGGGGAAGTACAGAGATTCACGGGTGCAATCATCCGTACCAAAGGTTAGGGGCTTACGCTCTGAGGCAGCCCTTCCCCTGCGAACATACACCACTCCGACAAGGAGGATCTCATTCCATGTGTGGAAGAGTTCCATTCCCATGGAGACTAGTGGTTTAAAGAATGTTCGAGCTGGGGGGACCCTTCGTGAGGGAGACGAGGTTGGGTCACAGTTTAACGTCATGTGTTGAGGACGTGGTGCTTGGCAGTTTAACGTCCTGCAGCTCGGACGAGGTGGGTTCACTCCACACCCCTAGGACTTACATAACCGGTACCCTCTGGTCCTTGGGGAAGGGAAGGTGCCGGTAAGGCCATGGTCATGGGGGGTAGTGGGACGAACCATCGAGGGGTCCACGTTAGCGTGGCTATGCGAAGAAGCAATAGCCATTAGCGTGCCTATGTGAAGAAGCATTAGGCGAATCAACGCTACGGGAGGTGTTGTCCATGGGACTTTGAAATCACATCGTGCAAACCTGGAGGGTCGCACAGAAAGAGGAATCGCTAAGCAGATGAGTGTGCTTTGTGAAGTGGGGTGCCTTGGCCTTAGCGTGGGGAATAGGTGAAAGTGGGAGGTGATTCGCGAAGTGGAACAGTGTTCGCGGAGCACTGCCTCGCGAAGAAGGTGTGGTTCGCGAAGCAGGGTCCTGCCAAGCAATGTGCTTCGCGAAGTGGAGTGACCCTGCCTTAGCATAGGGATGACTCGTATGGGTTGGGTGTTTCACGAAGCACAAATGCTCCGCGGCTACCCGGGTTCCCTTGGGAATCCCCTTCCTTCGCGAATGCCCTTGAGCTTCGCGAAGGGCATCCCTCTCTGAAGAGGGGATCAAAACGAAACAAAGCAGAGTCGTCTCGCGAAGTAGAAATACCTCGTAGAGCTCATGATTCCTAGGGCAAAGCGTGCTTCTCGATTCGGGAGAGGGGAAGCCGAAAGGTCGGATTGTCCGTCCTCGGGACTCAGGGGAATCCAGTATTTATAGGGAAGGGGCGCCGCGAAGCAGGGCTCGCGCGCCGCCTTCGGGGCTTTGCGGCGGCTCGCGAACGTCAAACGGGTTTGCGGAGGATTACCGCCTCCGGAGCTTCGCGGCGGCTCTCGAACGTCAAACGGGTTCGTGGAGGATTACCGCCTCCGAAGCTTCGCGGCGGCTCGCGAACGTCAAACGGGTTCGCGGAGGATTACCGCCTCTGGAGCTTCGCGGGGTCGCCATGGTTGGGGCACTTCGCGGCGGGGCTTCGCGTCTGTGCTTCGCGGCTGTGCTTCGCGAGGCAGCGCACCAGCTGTCTTTTTTCGTTCCTTCCTTTCGGGACACATTTTTGGCGCCAACAATCAATATAAATTAGAATTATTTATTTTTTCCACGTGAAAATATAAAATTTTCATCATGATTCTCATATGATTTCATTATTTAAAATAAAATGCCTATAGATATATGTTCTCACTATCATAATGGAATAAGTATCTCTGCTAACATATTAATTTAGATTTTTTGTTCCAATATTACTTTCCAATAAGTAAGGTAATTATAAACAAAAGAAAAAATATATTTATTCTTATCATGACATTAAAACTATTATCATCTATCATTTTTTATTTTTATAGTATATTTAATTGGAATAATGTTACACATTCAACCTTTAAACTTTCCAAAAGTTAGAAAAATAAATGTATTATTATAAATATAAATATATATCTAATGTCATGGGGTATATACAAATAGATAACAAAATATTAAGGTAATCCATTATAATAATTCATTTTCAATTTAGTAACTGAGACTCCCTCATCGAATTGACAATAAACAACATAAAAAATATTGTCAATAATTCATGATGTTCTCGAATCACTGAGGAATTAAATAAAATTTCCCTTTATGTAAATAATATTTTCAACTAATATTTTAATTCACAAAAAAAATCAATATGTTCTTTAATGGTTAATAAATTCGGTACCACCATTCCTTTATAAGGGACATATTCTATTCCAATTTTCAAAGACATTACATAATCTATCCACCATTACGATATCAATTATTAAAATTTCACATGAAGATGAAAACTAATATATATAGTTTTTTATTTTCCATAAACATATAATGAATCATGTAGCAACATAAGGATTTAATTTCATGAAAGTTCATTTCTAATTAAAAATCATGTTTTCGGTAAAATATTTATATATCATTGAATGAAATAATCAATAAAAATTAATTTTATTATTTTTTAAATAGAATATAAAAAAACTTTTTTAACGAATCATAATACCTAAAATAAGAATCAATATAATCAATTTACATGGTAAAGGATTCCTATATAAACATTTGGTTGTGATTATAAATAGTTTTATAAAACATGGTGACCCACTAAGAACGAACAAATTTTCAAATAAAATATTCCATTTATTATTATCTTTCATATAAATTAAAAAAACCTGAAAATATATCCTAGTTATCCCAAATAGTTGTATATCTTAAAAACATTGTTCTGTGATTTTATTATTACTACTATTTAAATTTTATTATAGATGATGGATATTATAGTATTCTAACACACATGATCATTTAATTTCATGTTTAATTTTAAAGATATACATTTAGGGATTTTATTGTGTTAGTGATGCACTTTTCAAATGCACAAAAATCTACAAATGACACTCCTTCTTAGCACCTAAAAATTAACAAATGATTATTTGATAAATAATGTGTAGGAGAAACATGTTAAGATATATGATACCAAATTTTCATTAATTCCCTAAAATTAGTTAGAGATTCCTAATACCAAATATCCAAACAAAATTATCATATTTTCCATAACTACTCTAAAATGTATTTTTTTATATATGGATATATATGTCCACTATATATTCTTAGTTTATAATGTCCCATCATTAATTTAGTAAGCTAAATAAATCCATAAAAGTAAATTGTAAAAATCATTAAATATTTGCACTAAATACACTTCCAAGATTTTATCATGTTATATTTTATAATAATAAAAATATAAAAATAATGAACCATCCAAATTCCTAATAATATGTTTTATAGTATTATTTGACAATGTTATCTGAATTTTAAAAATGTTGTTTTCCAAAATGGGTAATATATTTTTTTATTAAATTTCTTATATATTCTAGATTCATTATAAATGAATTGAAATATATAGGATTATAATTATAAAATAATCAGATATGAAATTTTAAACCACTCTTAGTACATAAAAGAGAAATAATCACCTATAAAATTGTTTGGATAATGGTTGAATTTATTAGAAAATAATTCCTACATAATAAATTTTATTTCCACAATATGTTATTATAATAATTCATTATATTGATAACACCCATTGTCCCCAGTCTACATTTTCTATATTTCATATCTCAGTTAGATTAATATTTAAACATCACACCATCTATAGTAGAAAATATCACGTTTAAAATATATCAATAGATGTATGAAATACGTATATTAAATGAGTAAGTTACTAAAATGGTATAAAATTTTCTTTTATTTATAATGGAGACTGTGAAAACATATGAGCATCAAATTATTCTTATAATTATAGTATATGAATAATATAAAAACCCTTAACTATACTATATTCTCAACGGTGTCTTTATATAAATAAAATATTTATTGCTTTTACCCATATTACTAAATGATTAACATTATATTCAGAAATATTTGAATGTGTAGCAGTTTTATAAAATAGAAATTATTGGAAAATACAATAATGAAAAAATATACCTTTTACAATCAATGATACATTATTTAATATTTTTCAGTGCACACAGTGTTTCATATCAGTAAACCTACCAATTCTCAGAAGGGTATTTCATGAATTCAAAGATATAACATTTTATACTATTAACATATTAATTAAACCACTACATTGATAGAAAGTATACATGATTGAATTTTTCTGTGAAAGAATATCATTAAATGTTTATGTTACAACACATTTAATTAAGCTCTCAACTATAGATTCAAAACATAGATTTCCATAAACATTACTGTATTCTATATGCATCCCACAAAAATAATATTTCCATGGTTAATGTAATAAGTAATTACTATATTGATCAAATGATAGGCACTAAAAATAAATAAATCCTATACCACTAATAGAAGAATGAATTCATTTTTTTATTACAATAATATGATTCACAATTTTAATGGTAATAATTATACCACCTAACCATTTTATCATAACCCATATTACTCCCACCTCTTAGTTGATTGAATGAATTTTGATCTGAATGTCTTCCATGCTGTTCTTCTCAAAAATAACATCATTAATATGTACCGTGATATGTGATCCATAATAAATTATCAGGAAAAATAATTCATTATTAATTTTCAATCAGGAATCAAACCATTAATTATTCAACATGTGATTAGCAGCATGTAATGTTTTAATATATTCAAAACACATAAAGTGAGTAGTATATTAAAAAATCATATAATATAGATGAAAATTTAAAGGACTTTTTGTTTTTAATTAATATATTTTATATGTTCAAATGTGTTTTAAGAAATACATTTTACCCATTATAGGTATCCAATGAAGAAAGTTTTTTATGTATAACCAAATATCATTACACATATTTAAGCCTATAATGTATACACACAATGAGACTCCATTTAATAAAATAAAATGATTCTAAATTATTTAATAAAAATTAATTTTTTCTTTAACTAGTGAAAGGTGACAATGGGTACTATGTAAACTAAAAATATTAGAGAGATTTATCTTAGAACATAGAGGGAAAAATTCACTAATCGAGGATCCAAGCTAATTCCACATATCCAATAGTTAGATAAATATTATACATCCATTAAAGAAATAGGTTAAAATATTTTTTATCATTCAAAAAATAATAATTGTGCTTTCTATAACCCAATTAAAAAGTTGTATCCCTTTCATAATTATTCTACAATTTCAAAGGTATGATTGGTAAATCTATCAACTACAAAAAAAATAATTGAAACCATATTATTAGAATATGTTACTATAATTTAATAACAAAACTACATTGAATCAACCAATAAATATAATTACTCAAATAAAGGGTCCTCTATGACCAAAAAAATAATATAGTCAACATTATATAAAATAAAACCATAGTAGATATTTCACTGAATTGTTACTATTAAATAAAAAATTAAAAAAATTTCATAAAATAAACATTATATAGTATTCCAGAATCAAAATGTGAAACTTCTTGAAAACTATATAAAATAATTGTATGTTATTTATATGTCAACTTATAATAAAAATGAATATATTATTCTTAATCTGAAAAAATTAATAAAAGAATACAAAAAACTACAATATAAGGTTTTCTATACACTTATCATTCCAATAATTTTGAGCATCTTAAGGAATAGTTTATATTTGATAAATTTTCTTTTTTTAGAAAACATCATGGACCACAAATCAATATATCTCTATGAATACCACATAAATTAAAAAATATTATTACTATTTACAACAACTTGAATTTATCAATCACCCCTAAACATCACCCAAATAAATATTTAATGTTATGAGGTCTTATTTGTGGTCCCAAAGTCCAAATAAATTCTTAATGATTTGAAAAATATAATTTGGGGGGGTTAGAATAACTATAAACCACGCTTCATTTTTAAAGATAATGTAACCATTAAGGTGTATGGTATATGTATTTTAGAAAATACATTACTAAAATAAAATTATTATTGAAACTCATTTCTTCCATACGTTGATATTACATATTAAAATATTAAAATACAATAAATTGCATTATGATCTACACCAGAATCATTTAGGTCTAATAACCCTGGAAGCATGGAAATATAAAAAACTGGTTCATAACATACCGACAACATCACCGAAATATTTAATCATAATTATATCCCTTATTATATATATCACATGTGATGCCTTTCTTCATAACTTGGGAATGGAAACATAAGAATGGGTGTGGTCAGTTTATCATTATTGGGTTACAAGAGAGATATTAATGATTACATATGCATTACATGATGAAAATATTATGTGAACATGATATTTAATTTTTAAAACCATATAATGAATTTCATAGATAGAAATCATGTTTTATTGAATAAATATTGTTATTTTACAATATAAGAATCCTTAATTAATAAAATATCATTATCATTGAGTTTGAGTTTATAAAAACATACTGTAATTTCTGAATATGCATAAGTCTAGAAAATAATTCCCTTAGTAGTCAATGGCTATTTCCAACTCAATAATTTTAGAGGCCCAAAGCTTGACGTACATGGACATTAAATTACCTTTGAGGAATACTTTATACATAACAAACACAAACACAAAATGACGGTAATAGTTTAGTGTCTTTGGAAACAGAGAACATAATCTTCTAATAGAGGTTAACGATCTTCAACATCTCCCATAAATATCATCCACTTTTGTTTTCCTCCATAAAACATTTCTTTATATCCTGGGGAAAATCAAACATATAAAGGGTGATCTCAAATGCTCAATAAGTGTAAGAATGTGCAAAATAAAACAAACCATATACATTTGAACTTCAAAACATGAACATAATGTTTACAAATCAAAATCATCAGTTGTGAAATAAATCTTGGTAGTATGTAAGGCACAGGTAATAAAGGAACAATAATCATGATAAAATATCATTGGAGTAAAACATTTAAATGTGGAAAACCATTAATCACATGATATTATTTCCATAGTATCCAAGGCATTGCTGTCAAGACCATCTTAGTGGACAAAATCCCTTTCTGAATCGAGTTCACTCCTCATTTCAGTCATGTAACACTGAACCAGATTAACTTTCCGTTCTAGCCATGCCTATCTCATGATATAAAAATCATTACCCAATGAATTGGAGGGAGATATAGGTCCCTCCCATATCATAATGAAATCATTCTTACTTGTGACATAACATGAACATAAATCATTCATCATTACCCAATGTATAAAATGGGTTACAGAAACATCAACCCATCATAACATAATCCATATAAAAAAATTGGTATAATTTCATCATAGGAAAAGTGAAACCATTTAAACCATAGAGAAATCATACTTGAAACATAAAAATATGAAATAATTCCATATTATATTGAAATGGTTTTGATAAAACACTTGAAATGAATTCTTGAGAAAAATATCATTTCTTCTTCAAAATCATTTTCTTTTCATAAAATGTCATGCAATTTTAAAAGAAAGGGATTTTGTTGAAAATAGTCATTAAATCTTGTAGAGTAAGATTCATGAAAATAAGAAGTTATGAAACCATAAAAAACCATTCATGCCATTTAAGTTAAAAAATTACACTCTTCTCGTACATTTGTTGGAAAATTCAAAAGGTACCTCGTTTGGTAATCAAAAGAATGATTCCTTACATACCATGTACTAAAAGTCCAAAACGGGAAAAAAGGACATTAAACATACATGAAACCACTTTTAGAAAACAGGCACATGGATAATAAATATAATCCCAGTTAATACTTATGAATAAACAATCTCAGATAAAATGAAATTGGAAAAGTTATCCCTTACCTTATGTCAGATATGCTTCGTATGTATCTGAACCTCATATTCCTCGACGCACCTCCATTAAACTTCTTAGGGCACTAGATTTGGTCTATTGAGAATACCATAACCTCAATGATGTAACTAGAGAAGATGAGAAGAGTAATTGGGAGGGATTGGGAGAGCTTAATGGATCAAAAGGGTGTGAAGAGAAGAGTGAGGGGGTGCCCTTTTTTTAATGGAGGAGAGGGGCACCTTTGGAAAAACTTAAAATATTATTTTATAATAAAGTCATATTCGGTTTATAATAGCTCAAAATTGATTTATTTAGAAGCTAAAGTGGGAATGTGTCGAAATCCTTTCAACCAATATGTTTTAGACAAGTTTAGTTTACTATTTTAACATTATCATTTAGATTTAACACTAAGTTAAATAATTTAACTTTTATCTTGTCTTTAGGTTTTGTTACACTGTATGGTTAAAAAACATACTATAATAACCAAAAAGAACCCCAAGTGGTTCATTATTAATATATATCCTTATCTATGTCATTTTTATAAACCTTAGATTTTTAGGAATAAAATAACAATTAATAATATAATATTTGTTTTAAAAACTATTTTATGTCAATTTGGACAGTATTTGGTAATTGATTTTTTTAAAAATCATAATAGCATTATTAGTTCGAAAAAAATTACTTAAAATCAATACTAACATATCATATTGACCTATAAACGTATTTTAATTCATAAAAAGTATCAAATTATATTTATTAGGTATTTTTAAAATCAATTTTGTTAATATTTCATCAACAAGGTAATTACTGCATCATCATTGTGTCTTAAATAAAATAAATTATTTAATGTCTAAAAATTATAAATAAAATACCATTATGTATGAAATATTTTTTTATTTCTAATTAATATTTATATTCGAATTTAACTTCTGTATAACCCTATATTAAATATGTTTTTGTTATTAAACTTTGATTTTAACTATATTAACTCTTCTTAAAACCAATAATAATAAGTGTCCTAATATAATCCAAGTTGACATAAATGGTAAAATTATATTACTAAGGTTGTTTTTGGTCAAATTACACTTATCCAATAGAATTAGGACATGTATTAGGGTAATAATAATATCATTTTCCATTAATTACCCTATTGACTTTTAACCGTGGTAAATAAAAGTAAAAAGTTACTATTCACAAAATATTATTTTTATCTTATTAAACCACATTTTACTCATTAATATTAATTGTGTCTCTCGGATTTTCAAAATTCCATTCACAAAAGTGGTAAAATTAAGTTTTATGTATGATTGCAAAAAAGCTCCTAGGAGGTAGGTAAAAGACGTTGAAAAGATCAATAAAACTTTTATATATAGAAAATTATTTTAAAATGACTCCAGTAAATTACATTGAACTTATATAGTTATTATATATCAATTTTTACCTAAAATAAATTTAAATTAAAAAATAATTATAAAAATTCAGTTTTTAAATAGTAACCCAGTGTTTTCACTATTCATCAAAAATTGAAAGTTTTCGGAAAAATACCTACAATTCACCCTAGGCTAATTTTGATATTTCGAATCCAAAAATGAAGTCCATTATGAAAAATAAAATTTCAAAAAGTTGGTATTAATATTCATAATGTCTGGTTTATATAATATTTTAATAACATATTGTTGTTTATTGAAACTCAGTTTTGCGTACGACACACAGTATTGTGGAAGGTCGCGATTATGTGTAATGAAAGCCGAGTCAGGGTTGTGTGTAGTGCAAGCTCGTTTTGGTGTAGCATGAAAGACAATATGTCAATGAAATTTAAAATAATATATCTTATTAAATATCGGGTTGTTACATTATACCCCCCTTAAAATTAATTTCACCCTTGAAATTCGTCGGGGTTATAAATGGTTTACTACTTGAAAGTATCTTTCATAGAAACACACATTGTAAAAAGGAATACCATAACATAACATTAAAAAAACTAATGTATGAAATGTAATGGTTGCCCAAATTAACTCAACACTGGGTTTACACATAAGAGAACATTTGTGAAAATACGGATATGGAAGTGAAACCTAACAATCATGTTCTGATGGAGAGTGGTAGAGAACATGGATATCAAAGACCCAACAATCACAAGGCCCTAAATTTGTGACGATCTAAGGTACCATCTGATTCAACGGATATAAGGGCACTATGACAACATTTTTGGGTTTCAAGATCATTTCCATAATGTTGAAGAATTAAAAGAAATACTTAGTTGATTTTGGTACAATCTCACTGTTGTTTGTGCCTTTAACATTTTCTACTTCATCTCTTAAAGAAATGAAGTTGAATTTGTCTTCTATGAAGTGTTAGTAGATCATGCGATAGAATGATAGGTCATTCCATTTGTCTCAAACATATGGTTAGCAAAAGATATATAAATAAGTCCATAGATGGTGAGATTAATTTTATATGGCTCAAAAAATGGACCTATACTTCATCTATCATAGAGCATAATAAAATAAAACAAGTTTCTACTAACTAGGGACTTTATGTAGGCCAGTGGTATGCGGTAAAGGCCTGTCGCACTTCAGTTGTGGGATCGATTCCCACAGCCTTGTCCGACGCGATGGGATGTCACTCGTCCCTTGGGTTACAGTTTTTATAAAACTATACTATTATAACATTCCTGTAATAATATCGAAAAACAAGTTCTATCATTAAATAATACTATCTTATGTCCAACATAATCCATTCCAATCTTTAGTATTATCTAAAATACATCTATCCAATCTCATAGTATAAAGAAAATTATTACTAGAGAGGTCATATACCCAGCATGTGAATAACATCATTTATCTCCCACATATCATAAGATATATCTTTTTGGTCATATTCCAAACATGTGAATACCTTAATATTGTATTATTTTGATACATTAATTACCATAGAACCTTAGAGAAAACATGAATTCTGTCAAATGTTAACTCATTACACATACCAAAATCCCAAAAAAATTTATATACTCAATCCATGATATCACATTGTCCTTATATCAGTCATGAGATCATGAATACTATCAAAATTTTATTTTCTCTTTATCCATTCATTATGTGCATATCATCTTCTTTCCAAAAATATCTGAATAACCTTTCATTGTTACCAGTACCATTCAACATACACTTTCAAATACTTTAGAAAAAACAATACTGTAATAATCCTTAGATGTTTCATTATTCCATAGTACCATTAAATTACCTATACAATATAACTCTTGATAAACATAGAATCCTTCAACTACCTTCTTAAACCAATGACCATGCCTAAAAACTTCTTTTATCTCATATATCATTTGAATTCTCTTCATCATCATCCACATAAATACTACCCATATGACAAGGCTGATTCTCTTCATGAAGTTTTCCCTTAGGTAATTAGTTTTCATAATGCCCATACATTCCACATTTAAAAATCTAATCATTGTTGATGTCATAGAAATACCATTATCCTCCTCCATGGTATTAACTGAACCATTTGTATTGCACTTACTGGATTTGTTCCCTTCTTTTCTGCACCCAAATCATCTTCAAGTTCCTTTGAAACATTCTCCTTGATGTCTCTTCCCACATGATTTATATGAGATAAATTGAGCTTTCTTTCCTCAATGATCATCATGAAACTCCATCTTTCTCTTATTAGCTGAGTCGGGAAACTTACCAATGTTGAGATTATTGATCATATTATAGGATTTCTGATTAGGCATAATAAAGATGGTTGGACATCCAAATCTCGTTTCATTTGTTTTCTCATGAAGAATATCATTCCATTGTCCATCATATCCTCTATTATCGTGAATCTTCTTGTTTCCATCCATTTTATAAAACCCAAAAGGAATAGTGTGAGAGTCAAAAATCCTAATCAAGGGGGAGTGACATCAATATCTAACATCTTAGGTTAAATTATAAGATAGTTACCATAATTCTAGGACTATAACCTATATTTATACTTATCCTCTGAGACATCCCTAGACATACGTTAGAAATATCTCCAGGGATTTCACTAAAGTTTTCTCATCCTAGTTTCCAAAGGTTAAATAAACCATTCCTCTGATACCAACTGTAGATACCCAATGATTGACGTACATGGACATTAAATTACTTTTTCGGAATACTTAATACATAACAAAAACAAACACAAAGGACCGTAATAGTTTACTGTCTTTGAAAACTCTGAACATAATCTTCTAATCGTGGTGAATGAACGTCAACATCACCCATAAAGATATTCCCCTATTGTTTTCTTACCTAAAACAATTCTTTATATCCTGGGGAAAAGAAAACATATAAAGGGTGATCTCAAATTCTCAGTAAGGGTAAGCATGGAGAAAATTAAACAAACCATATACATTTGAACTTCAAAACAATAACATAAAGTTTACACATCAAAATCATGAGTTGTGAAATAAATCTCGGAAGTACATAAGGCATAGGTCATAAAGGAACATTAATCATGACAAAATATCATGGGAATAAAACATTTAATTGTGGAAAACTATTATGAACATGATATTATTTCCACAGTAGCCAAGGAATTGCTGCCAAAAACATCTTAGTGGGCAAAGTCCCTTTCTAAATCGATTTCACTCCTCGTTTCAGTCCTGTAACACTGAACTGGATTAACTTACCATTCCATACATGTCTATCTCATTAGATATAAATCATTAACCAATGCATTGGATGGAGATATAGGTCCCACCCATCTCATAATTAAATAATTCTTACCTTTTATACAACATGAACATAAATCATTCAACATTATCCAATGTATAAAATGGGTTTCATAAACAACAACCCATCATAACATAATAAATACAAACAAATGGATATAATTTCATCATAATAAAAGTGATACTGTGTAAATAATAGAGAAATTAAACATGAAACATACACATATGAAATAATTCCATCTTATATGGAAAATGGTTTTGATAAAACACTTGAAATGAATTCTTGAGAAAACTATCCTTTCTTCTTCAAAATCATTTTATTTTCTAAAAATGCCATTCAATTTTAAAACAAAAGTATACTATTGAAAATAGTCATTAAATATTGTAGAGTATGATTTATGAAAATAAGATGTTATGAAACTATAAAAATTAATTCATGGCATATAAGTTAGAAAATAACATTATTCTCATACTTTTGTTGAAAAAGTAAAAAAAGTACCTTGTATAGTAATCAAAAGAAAGATTCCTTACATACCATGTTGTAAAATTCAATAATGGTTTAAAAGTACATTAAGCATACATGAAACCATTTTTAGAAAACAGGAACATGGAAAATAAATATAACCCCATTAAATACTTACAAATAAACAATCTCGTATAAAAACGAGATTGGAAAAGTTATCCCTTACCTTATCTCTAATATGCTTCGTATGTATCTGAACCTCCTATTCCTCAACGCACATCCTTTAAACATATTATTAGGGAACTAGAGTAGGTATTTTGAGATGAATAGAACCTCTATTATGTAACTAGAGAAGTTGAGAAGAGGAATTGGCAGGGGTTGGATGAGCATCAAGGCTCAAAAGGGTGTGAAGATAAGAGGGAAGGGGCGCCCTTTTTATAAGGGTGGAGAGGGGAACCTTTGGAATAACATAAAATATTATTTTATAATAAAGACATATTTGGTTTATAATAGCTCCAAATTGATTTATTTTGATGCTAAAGTGGGGATGTGTCGAAATCCTCTCAACCAATATGTTTTATACATGTTTAGGATAAAATTTTATCCTTATCATTTAGATTTAACACTAAGTTAAATAATTTAACCTTTACCATGTCTTCTTGTTTTCTTAAACTATATGATTAATAAACATACTATAACAAGAAAAAAGAACCCCAAGTGGTTTATTATTAATATATATATATATACTTATCTATGTCATTTTTCCAAACCATAGATTTTTAGGAATAAAATAACAATTAATAATATAATATTTGTTTTAAAAACTATTTTAGTATCAATTTTGACACTATTTGGAAATTGATTTTTTTGAAAACCATAAATGCATGATTAGTTCGAAAAAAGTAACTTAAATAAATACTAACCTATTAAATAAACCTATAAAATTAGTTTAATTCATAAAACACTCAAATTATATTTATTTAGATATTTATAACATCAATTATGTTAATATTTCATTAATAAGGTAATTACTGCATCATCATTGTGTCATAAATAAAATAAATTATTTAATGTCTAAATATTATAAATAAAATACCATTATGTAGGAAATATTTTTATCTTTATAATAAATATTTATAGTATAATTTATCTTATGTATAACCCTATATTAAATATGTTTTAGTTATTAAACATTTATTTTAACTATTTTAACTCTTCCTTAAATAAAATAATAATAAGTGTCCTAATCTAATCCAAGTGGACCTAGACAGTAATATTTTATTCCTAAGGTTGTTTTTGGTCGAATTAAACTTATCCAATAGAATTAGGAATTGTGTTAGGGTAATAATAATATCATTTTTACCCTTAATTACCCTATTTTACTTTTAATCGTGGTAAATAAAAGTAAAAAGTTACTATTCACCAATAATTATTTTTATCTTATTGAACCACATTTTACTCCTTGATATTAACTGTGTCTCTGTAGTTTCTGAAATTCCACTCACAGAAGCAGTAAAATTAATTATTATGTCAATTTGCAAAAAAGCTCATAGGAGGTAGGTAAAAGACTATGAAAAGTTCAATAAAATATTTATATATCGAAAATTATTATAAAATGACTCCAATGATTTAAATTGAACTTATATAGGTATTATGTATCATTTTTTACCTAAAATAAATTGAAATAAAATAAATAATTAAAAAAAGTCGGTTTTTAAATAGTAACCCAGTGTTATCACTATTCGTCAAAAATTGAATGTTTTCAGAAAAAAAACTTACCCTAGGATAATTTCGATATTCCAAATAAAAAATTGAAGTCAATTTTGAAAAATAAAATTTCAAAAAGTGGTTATTACTGTTCATAATAGCTATTTTATATAATATTTTAATAACATATCATTGTTTAGTGAAACTCAGTATTGCGTAGAACACACGCTATCATGGAAGTTCGCCATTGCGTGTACTGAAATCCATGTCCGGGTTGAGTGTATTGAAAGCTCTTGTTGGTGTAGCATACAACACAAGAAATAAATGAAATTAAAAAGAATATATCTTTTAAAATCTCGGGGTGTTACAATAATATGAGAATGGGTTCACTCCTAAACAATCATTGTAGTTTAGGTTCACTCTCAATATTATTATAGTGGACCAAGTCCCTTAATTATCTGGGTGAACTCCCTCTTCAAGGCATGTTTATATCATGAGATATCAGAATTTACTTGATGTGTTGGAGAGTGATATTGGTATCCCCTTTAAGATAATTGTAATCATTAATATTTTCTCTCTAACTTAATGAATCAAAATTCATAAAAAACATTATGAAAACAAATGGGGTTTATAAACATTTTATCTTAGAAAAACCTTAGGAAGTGGAATGGGTTTCATAAACATTAGTCATCTCATCAAAAAATAATATGTTGAAATGAAATGTTTTTAATAAAAATTGATTTGTTATTTTCATAAATCATAAACAATATTTAATATCTATGGGATCGCATGATAATATACCAATTAAATAATATGTGAAATCAATGGCTATATTCTTTTATGAATAGAAATACAATAAAATGTTCATTAAAATATACATGTGGATAATACCATTCCATTTTGAAATCATATATTGAAAATATTTTCACATAAAAAAGAAAACCATTTCCATAATAATAACCATTTAAATTTTTGAAGTTATTTTTAGGGAAAATATTATTCATAATTGACGTAGTATTTATTCATGTCATAATTTATAAATAACATTCATTATCACTATTGAAAAAATGTTAAAAAGTTAATCATATAAAAAATAGAAGAATATTTTTTCATAACATTTTATAAAAAATAAAATATTTGTTAATTTCATTAATAAATTATAATGTAACATTAAAAAATTCATTAAAACAAGTTTACATAATTTTTATATGCATTTAAAACGTTATTAGACCAAAGATATAAACGAAGTAAAATTTACATAAAAACATTTTTCAGTATTTTGAGTACATAACATGAAGACAATGAAAATGAAATATTAATTACAATTAAATATAAATATTATTATAAAATTAATGTGTTTATGGTTATATATATTATATAATATTTTCATCGGATACTTGATCATAAACTATCATTAAATACAACGATTTGTAACTGTAAAACATTATAATTTGGCCAAATTTCATTCATAAGATACATGAATGTAAGAATATTTTATGGATATGTATCATCCTATAAATTCTATTATATTAATCATAACATAAAATATTTTTTTAATATACACCACAATAAAATAAAAAAGAGGTGAATATGACTTATGCCCCACAGAAATAAAAGTGAGATGGAAATCCCTTACTAATGGTCTTAATCCCATCATATGAATTTGAAAATCATATGTAATAAATATATATCAAGTATGAATATATTTTGTACTATATTATTATATAAAAATCCATTTATTATTTACTTATATCTGTTTATCACCCATTTTATAACACTTCATTTTTAAAATTATTTTTCCATGTGATATCATCTTCCTTTTTCATATATGATTTGGTAATGTTGTTTTTATCCCCGTATTTTGATAATGAATCCATAATATATTGAATGTTAATTTTTATAAAAATAGAATATATATTCTTTATATACATTGTTATAGTCATTCAAAAAATATGGAGATAGGAAAATGAATTACATTGTTCATGGAGATGGTACGCCATACATTTGTATGTACATAGTTTCCATTTCTCATCAAATGGAATGAATTTTTTTATTAAAAATTATAGGATAATAATTTTACCATTTATATCCTATATATTCACCAAATTAATCAATATTACCATTAATGTAAAATATAACTGAAAATCAAATCACATTGCTTTGTGGATGTGGTACTCCACACGTCCACACAAACAATGTTAATATTTTACAAGTGATTGGATTATATGTAGTAATCTAAATAATAATAGGTTTTTAGTTATATTAATTTCATAAATATCATATGTAAATGTTAAATCCATCATATTACCCATATTTTAAATACGGTGATGAAAAATTAAATGTATCTTTATTTGGACTAGTAAACTATACTTACGTTTTAGCGATATTTACACTACCAATTTTGTAGAATGATGGTAAATAATGGTTTGTTCATAATCATAGTATCATTTATTTATATTTATAATACTCATGTTATTATTTTATAAAGAATTTTATATGATGATAATAGGTAAAACCATAATTGAAAATAATGTGATCGTTTGAGGTGACTACCTCTTCAATGATATTAATCCTTTTACATATCCGGATAGGGCACTAGGATTGGAATTTTGGGAAACTCAAAACCTTTTAAATGTTAGTATGGGTTTTTATTAGATAATTATATATATATATATATATTAGTCAACCTAGATTGATCAATGTTTTTAAAAAATAATATGGGAAGAGGTTCTCCTGTATAATTGAGGTGAGAGGCAATTTAAAAATATTTATAAAGATTAAACTATAATAAATTAATTATCACAAAAGATACCTCCAAATAGATAGTTTTTCTAAGATGATATATAATAGTGTTTTAATCCCATAATATAATATAACTTAGAGTAGTTATTGCCTCATTTTAATGTTTTTTTTTATTAACACATAGTCATCAAATTTAAATTTTTACTACAGTAATAATTGTTTTATTGTTAAGGGGTTGTAATATTTACATATATGAGAAAAATTGGATGATAAATTGAATATTTATTAAATTTTATACAATATAATTTCCATATTATCTTATTTGAGTATTATTGTGTATCTCAAATAACTTAATAATATATTATTTTGATGAAATGTTATTTTTACCAATTTGGACACTATGAATTTAATTTGACATAAAATACATAAATTAATTGTTTGAATTCAAATATAATATTATTTCAAAAAACTTTGATTCTACATTAACCAATAAATTTTATTTACCACTATAAATATCTGAAATTATATATCTTTTATAATTTTTATATCATTTATATAATATATTTCATTAATTGAAAATTTATTTTTTTAGTGTTGCATGAGAATTTAGTGTATCTATATAAAACATAAATGTTGAAAATAAATTTCTCTCATTAATATAATTTCACTATTCAAAAAATAGATATTATTATTAATTTATAACATTCATCTTTTCTTATGTAAACATGAAATGGATATTTAAAACCGAGAGATAGATATTTTGTAACATTCATTCTCCTCAATAAAATTTAAATAAATTTCATGGAAATGTTTCCATTAAACTAATAAAACTTGATCATATGGTTATATAGGTTTAAATATCAAAATAAATTAATAATTATGATAATATATTTTGGTATTATAACATAATTTAAACCTTTATTAACATGATTGACTATTTAAAGAGTTGATAAATATTACCACTATTACTATTCATATTAATGAAAAATTTAAGGGGACTATATAAAAAATCAAAAAACATATAATGATAAATTTGTAAATTATATTACCTAAATCAGTATTCATAAATGGATGAAAATAAATTTAATTCATATACACAATATTAGCCAATATTAGATTTTAGAATAATTTTTTTTAATAAAACTGAAATTATTCTTATTTTTGGCATATAAATATATTTTTAAAGTTTTTTAAATAATTGATTAATTATTTATATCATTATATAAATAAAAAATAAATATATATTCAAATAATTAAAAAAATAGATTAAATTCAAAATTTTCCAAAAAAACAATAAATTTTATCAAAAAATAATTATTGATTTTTATTTCAAATATTTTGATAAATATTTAATTCATATTATAAATGTATTTACCACGGTTTTTTTAATAATTTAGTTAATAATATCAATGACCAAAAATTCAACAACAATATGAAAAATTACACATAAAATTAAAATAATGTTATGAGGTTTTTTTTAAACATGGTGATCGGTGTAACAAAATCTATTGAAAAAAAATAAAATTCTTTAAAGATAAATATTTTGATAAAAACATAGGGAGTTACAATATACCCCTATAAAAAGGGATTTTCAATGAAAGTTAATTATTTTTATTCAAATAGATAATCATAATTCTATCTCATCACATCACATGGATCCAATATAGCTTAATTGAATTAGAGTTTTCAAAAAAATCATTAACCATGCGAGTTGTCTTGTTCCATAGAACATTATACCTATGATCCGAAACCACTACTAGTGGTTTATTATGAGAAGGATCATTCTCCTATTTTATAACCTCTAACTTATTTACCTAATAAAGATTCCATATTTACTAACTCATGTGTGATAGAGGGAACAAATTATTAACAATAAATAGATTCAGTGGAATTAGAAATTCAATAACATGTTCTGCCAATATGATATAGAATTAATAAAAGACCATTATAAATAGGTATTAGCCTTCCATTCCTTCCAAATCTCATAACCCTCTACCAAGGAGATATTCAATGGAATTCCTTGTATCCATATTTAAAATCTATATCATTCTGATGTGTTTTAGCATAATGTTTTCACAAACATTTAGATTTACTTATATGACATCGAATCAATCTAACAATCTCTTCCATTTCCACATACATATGAATTCCCAATGGGTTTCTTTTCGCAAATTCATTTTATCATGTTACATTTATACACATTCTGCAACATATTTATTCAGAATTTACTATCTAAAAACAATAGTGAAAAATGAATTTCAATAAAAATTCTACTATTGGATGGTGTGGTTTCCAAAGACCATTAAAATACAAATATAATTCTCTTAACATGAAATCAAATGATGTAATTTTCCTCCCATATAAACTATATTTATGAGGATGATAGTAAATTTTGAAACCAAATTATATATATAGATCCAACTGAAAAACTCTCAAAAAATCCTTAGAAACCTCATTTCCCAATCAGATAATATTGATATGGGAACAATAAAATGAGTTACTTGTTCATAAATATAAAATATAAAAATCCAATTCAATGAAAAATATTTTATAATGAAAATGAATTATTAGGAATGGTATGGAGATCCACAAAACTCATATCGATTTTTCGCATTTTATATTTTCTGGAGTCTAATGATTAAACATGTAGTGAGGTTTTTTCCTTTCCAATATAGTATTTAAATTTTTGGCTACATTATTATATTATTTTGTCTCCCAATCATAACCTACTATCATACCAAACAATGAAAAACATACTATAAAACACCTCTCAGCATACCATCTCTCGCAAAATTATCATTCAAATATATATAAATATTTTTAATTATATTATGATTACAAAATTAATAACTATGAAATTTATATATTATATCTATAATTAAATCTATTACCTATATAAAACATTCATTGTATATTGGAATTATTATTCCATCATAATCAATGATTAATTCTACAATCCATCCTATCTTATTTCACAGTTGTACCTCTTACCTTAGAACCTAATTAATATTAAAATGGATTGATGATTGAACACTCACTTGTGAAAGAAAATATTTTCCCCCATCCTTTAAATTTTCAATATCCATCATTTGAAAATATATAAATATTTGTTCCTTCATGATCCTCGTCATATATTATCTAGAAATATCTTTTCAACTGAGAGCATTTTCCACATTATTTTATTTCCAATGGTGGTAATGTAAGGAGATTTTATAATCCATAATCACCTCTATCCATCATCATTAGTGCATATTCAACTCTTTCTTTGTGAAATTATACTTTAACATTTTATATTTATTATATACATATGTTTCTCAAAAAATTAGATACTGTCTCTCCCAATTCATGATTGTTATTTATATAGCATGTTATCCAAATAGTCTTAATTGTGTTTTCAATATTTGTATCTAATAGATACTACTAATTCTTTGCACACCCATAGCAGTGTATGGGAATAATTATCAAATTTTGGGGATCATTATGGTTTTAGACCAAATAGTTCTTAGGAAGATACATTTTCCAATAGGATGAGAGGCTTGGGTCATTTTATTACATTGATAGGTATTGTTTCCAACTAACGGAAACACTAATATATTTATTATTTTTCAACGAAATAATTACTGGGACCTGATATGATATAGGATACCCAAATAAAAATGACATCATTAAACTTATGTGCTTATTGAAATCACTATGTGTTTCCAAGTTCACCATCATTGTCTTATTCATTTATTATGATTTATTTTATAAGAATATTTGGGAACGTTGTATTTTATTTCTATCTCGGAAGGTCATTTGCGTCTTCTAGATGTGAATGAACCTATATGTTAAATCCTATGAATACTTTGAAAATAAGGATGGAAAAACACATAGTATATTTTTAAATATTTAATTTTATATGATAGAAATATACCATGTATTATATTCTATTGATGATGGGATATAAATATTGGTCTCAAGCCTCAAGGAGGAATCCTATATATTTTTTTATAGCTGGAGTTAGTTCATAGGTAGTTCTTGTCTGGATGATCTATATTATAATGGATGTGACACACGTACCATGATCATGAATTATACAAATAATGCTTCACAAGACGCCTCATTGGGTGTATGTCACATTGAGTGAATATGCGAAGTAATAAGAATTACTACCAAATAAATGGCCCATAATGGGATAATGAAAATATAGCTATCAGTAAAACCATATGAAATCTATATGAACACATATTTCATGTTTAATGTGAGAATCATGACATAATTGAATATTAAAAACACACATGATGTATTATTTACATGGGGAATACTTATTAATGTTTCACATATAGAGGTACGATTACTAATATCATGTAAGATATGGTATGGATCATAGAAATAATGATGAAAATCAATGTATCATACTCATAACTACAATACAAATTCTTTGTTTTAAGTTTACTCCTAACCCATTGATAGTCTAGAGGCACTTAAGGTAATGGAAAAGGAATATTCCTAAAGGGATACATATTTTTAAAACAACATATCATATGCTGATGGAAATTTATGGATAGAAGAATTATGGGATAATTAAGTTCCATGAGACATGAATATTTGAGACATAAAGGGACTCAAACCATTGTGTTTTCCCATTATCCCTCATTCCTAAGGAAAGTGTCTTGTATGCCCAATTTATATATAAATCAGAATCTTCATAGTACAATTACCCTAACACATTGATGGGTCTATTTTTTTATCACACATGAAGATATCATTGGTATCAATAAGGTTTATAATGGTTACTAGATTTTAATAGAATGAAATCCAATGTTACATATTCATTCACTATTTTATGATATAAAAGGAGTTATGATGAACCTTGATGGTCTATTAGACATTCTTAGAATGATACAGAGGGCCTGTATAGGTGAAGTACACAATAGAATTTCATATTATTGAGTTTCCCAAACACATTAGGGTAACTGTCCTTATGTGTGTGTGTGGGGGGGGGGGTTATTCAAATGAATGTTAATTATTGAGGTTTCACATGGTATAATTCATGGTGTGTATTCCAAATAAATTTTACATTCCTACATAACAGGTAATGATTTTCTACCATGCATGTTTAGGTTGTATGACCGATATGATAAAGGTGTCTATTTGACATGAAAGACACAACCATTGGTGTCTTCAAGACATGTCCAATATGTGTTATATAATCAAATTGATCATCCCAAGTTCCTTTCTCATGATCCACTGTCATTTATCTTTATAAATTATTATGGGATTAATGTTAATTATCTAAGATTACTTATCATGATCTATGGGACTGAACTTTTTAGTTTTAACATTATCAAATGGCCCTATCTAAGATGACTTCTCACAGTATATGTGACACATCCAATGAATATCACATGATAACACTAAATTTTATAGGGATGAATGAAAAAATAAAAAGATTAGTTATGATTCATGATGTTGTGGGATAATAAGGGAGTTACATAGCTGGGTCTCTCAAACATATCTGTGATCATGTGCCCATCCCAGTGATAAAGATGAATGTCCAAATGGATATTCTATCAGGGTTACATGGGAAATATTATTCAAGGTAGTAGGAGTGCATGGATAGGGGTTCATGCCATAGGAACACTGAATAATGATTTTATAATAACAATAGGTCCTTTACATTAGTTTACAAGAATGGCAAGGGGGTTCCAACGTGATGGAATAATATTAGAATCAATTTCCCATGTGATTTTCTATCTTCAAGGCATTCTAGTGAATATTTATTTAATACAATAAGAGGTTGAAAATTGTATCCATATAATGGTCATGTTTGATGGATGAGGGTATTCATTACCTATAATCCATCACATGACTAAGTAGAGTATGTTAATGGGGTATTCATGTTGAGGAATCCACATCTATGGCTACATTAAATCCTCGTGGGTCCAAGGGATAAGAGAATCATGGGCATATTTTTTCATCTGATCATCTCATAAATACATCAAATAGAAATTTCATATCCAATGGTGTATATAAATAAATATAATTAGGGGTGACTTATATGTCCAAAATCTTGAACATTCTAGATGAATGAAGGCATCAAGATAATGAGGGTACATCCTGTGAAATTTTCATGGAAATGAAGTACACATCCAATATACTTATATGAATCTAATAACATGGGGTAAGATGAACATCATTTAATCACATGATCTATACTGACTAATATTAGGTGTTCTATGAACATGCACGAGGTATATACATTGGAGTCGCGTGAATGGATTTCAGCATCCATTTAAGAGTCATAAAACTAGTGACTAATTACAAAACCACCAGATCCCTTCATACGAACCATAAATATCCTAATAATTAGTTCATTATATCATCATATGTAATTATATGGATTATGCAATGGGATTTTTCAATAACTTGAAGAAGTTCTCTGAGAACCATAGATAGTTCTTATTGTCTATTATTTCTCTTTTTATCCCCTTAAAAAATCCACTTCTTCTACCCCTATAATTTATTTACCTTTTATGCTGTGAAAGGTTTAAATTGGATGGTTTTGTCTAAATTGTTTCCACATTTTAGGTGTTTTTTGTCATTTGTAATGAACTTATATGGTAGAGGTCTCAACATGGAAGAATTTTGAGGGGATTGATTTACGGATTAAATAAATTTCATTATTGGACTTGATATGATTGATCTATATTGGAATCATAATATTTATCCAAAGAAAAATACATGAAATTAAAATCAATCATGTGACAGGGTGGAATAAAATTGATAATGGCCTCCTGAAATCACTTTCGGGGTTCAAGTGATTTTGATTCATGTTAGTGGATAGACACTACATAGTTTCTCAAGGGATAATAAATAATTAAAATTCCCAAAGAGGCAGGATATCATGAGGGTAAGTCATGTCATTCTTCAATCCAAAATTTTGATTCCAACATTGATTAACTGATCATAACTTTTGAATGAACTACTCAGGGGGATTGTTTTGATACCCACTTGTGATCATATGATCAATTTTTTTCTATAATCCCTTGGTTTTTTGAAATACATTTTAGGATATATTGGTGTATTAATCCACATTAATAATAAATCCTAAAAGTATGAATATTAATTGTGAATCACCATTTGAAATCATGATTTATTGGTGGAAATTCTCCTCAATAGTTCCATAATATCACAACATAATAATGATCATCAACGTGGCATAATGAGAAGTTTATCCCTCCTTTGATGATTCAGTTTTTGTCTCCATTCAATCATATGTTCCATTTCACATATTCTGATGGATTAACATGATAGAAGAAAATTATATATGTGATGTGTAACTATATTAATGGCATTGAATCATAAAAGATGATTTTGTTCCCTCAAAAAAGATCATTGTAGAAGTCTATAACAATAGTCATCATGAAATATGATCATGAAAAAGATATTAGTTGTAACGCAATACATTATCTCTATGTGTTGGTGATGGTTGTAGACTAGTGGAATATTAAGATAGTTTGGTATATAATTCTTAGATTTAAGATTAACATGATAAATCAAAAATGGTTTGGTAGATTTGTTTTATAGAGAATCTTTGTCTATACTTCTATCCATTCAACATAGATTGAACCTACATAAGATGAGTATTTAGTAAATAATTTTTTTCAATAATTTCATTCACATTGAAGTAGAATATGAACCTAAAAAAACATGAACCATTCCCTTACTGGTCACACACTCCCACTATGCATCCAACCTAGGAACACATACAAATTCTTTATTCGCCCATCACGATATATCTATTCAACCATGTCAGCGCCACTCGGCTGGCTAGATTGCAACATATGAAGTAGTGGTTAATGAGACACATGCATGTTCATTTGGTTGATCAGGTTTTCTAGTCTTCTTTGATGGCCACTTTGATGACTAATGGGAAGCTTAACATGTAAAAAAATATATGTAGAAAGTGGAATGTAAGGTCTATAATTTGTACCAATAAAAAGGAATCATGATCGCAACATTTATTCTATGAGAAATACATATCAGATTAATTTATTAAAAATATATTAATTATATTATAATTAAATTAAATGTTATCAAATATTTGAAAAATAATTGTATCATGAAGAATTATGTATTTTTATATGATATCCCCATTAGTATATAAGTTTTTTGAGATTAAAAAAATGTGATCTAAGATAAATACTGATCAATTTTCTAAATATTAGAACATTTGATGGGATTTGATATTGAACCCTTTGAGATGATTAGTTGATATGGTGTTGATAAGAGGCTATATGTTCCAATAAATAGGTTAATCCTAACCATGATAAATTGGATAAATCCAAGATAAGAAATAGAGTTCATACAGTAAATGAATACCCAATAAATGGAATTTCTAAAATTTCTAATTTTCAAATTTGATTTGGTGGGATAGAAAATGTCGTTGTATCCAAGATAATATGCATGAATGTAACTATATATAAGAATAAGACTAGATTAAATCCATATATAATTATGAGATAAACATTTATACAGATCTGGATCAAGCATAGAGAACACAGGTTCATGAAAAAATCTATATTAAATGTTATCATGTATCTTAGATATATAAATAAAGAGTGATTTCATAGTTTTGTGAATAAACCCCATATAGAAACCATTGTTTGGGTACATATTTCATGGGTCTTGATCTTATTACACATTTCATGCCAAAAAAATATAGTCGCACCAAGAAACATTTGTTCTTATAGAATGAATGAAGTCTCATATAGTTTTATGAAAATAGTTGTTACCATACACTAAAGAAGTCCCCTAGAAATATATATTTAGTTCAATTTTCTCTTATATTAGTGGAGCTGACCATAATATCGTGTGTTTCTCTTGGGGAAAATAATAGTCCCTAAATTATTTGTATATTTTTCATTTTAAACCTATAACACCCGAGATTTTATGAGAAATATTTTTTTTATGTTATATGCATCACCAACGAAATCTTTCACTACACACAACACTGTCTTGGCTTGCGTTACACACAGGAGCAACCTTGCTCAATAGCATGCGTTGTACGAAACACCGAGCTTCACTAAAAAATTATATACTATTAAAATATTATAAAAACTATCCATTGTGAATAGTAATGCCCACTTTTTGAAATTTTATAAATTTTATCGTTCAAAATGGACATCATTTCTGGATTTGGAATATCGAAATTATCCTACGGTGATTTTGTTTCATTTTTCTGAAAACTTTCAATTTTTTATGAATAGTGAAAACACTATATTATCGGTTAAAACCGAATTTTTATTTAAATAATCATTTTTTAATTAATTTTAGGTAAAAATAGAAAATTAATGCCTACATAAGTACAATTTAATTCATTGGAGTAATTTTATAACAATATAGATACATAAAAATTTTATTGAACTTTTTACCGTCTTTTACCCACCTCCAAAGAACATTTCCAATTGTACAGAAAACTTAATTTTACAACTTATGTGAGTTTAATTTCAAAAATCTGAGAGTCACGGTTAATATCAAGGAGTAAAATTTGGTTCAATAAGAAAAAAATATTTTTTGGCGAATACTATCTTTTTAATTTTATTTACCATGGTTAAATGTAAATATGGTAATTAAGGGTAAAAATGATATTATTATTACCATAACACATGTCCTAATTCTATTGGATAAATTTTATTCGACAAAAAACATCATTAGGAATAAAATATGACCATTTAGGTCCACTTGGATTAGATTAGGACACTTATTATTATTTTATTTAAAGAAGTGTTAAAAGACTTAAAATAAATGTTTACTAATTAAAAGATTTTTAATATAGGGTTATACATAAGATAAATTCTACTATAAATGTTCATTTGAAATAAGAAATGATTTCCTACATCATGATAATTTATTTAAAATTTTTAGTCATTATATAATATAATTTATATATGACACAATGATGATGCAATAATTAAATTATTAATTAAATATTAACATAATTGATATTATTAATAAACAAATAATTGTAATTTGAGACTTTTTATGAATTAAACTAATTTTATAGGTTAATATGACATGTTATAATTGATTTAATTAACGTTTTTAAAACTAATAATGCTGTTATAATTTTCACAAAAATCAATTACCAAATAGTTTCAAAATTGACATAAAATAGTTTTTAAAACTTATATTATATTATTAATTGTTATTTTATTCCTAAAAAAATAAGTTTTGGACAACAGACTTAGATAAGGTTATATATATTACTAATGAACTACTTGGTGTTCTTTTGGCTTGTTATAGTAAGTTTATTATCCATATAGTGTAAGAAAACAAGAAGACACAGTAAAAGTTAAATTATTTAACTTATAGTTAAATCTAAATTATAAGGTTAAAATTTAAGCTATACTTGTCTCAAACCTATTGGTTGAAAGGATTTAGACCCATTCCCACCTTACCTTCGATTTAAATCAATTTGGAGCTATTAAAAACCGAATATGACATTATTATAATATAATATTTTTAGTTTTTCCTAAGGTGCCCCTATCCTCCCTTATAAAAGGCCTCCTCCTCCTTCTCCTCCTCACACAATTTAGAGCCTTAATGCTCCTCCAACCCCTGAAAATTTCCCTTATAAACTTCCCTAGAAACATACTAGAGGTTCTGGTATTCTTCAAAGACCAATTTTAGTTCCCTAATAGGAATTTTGAAAGAGGCGTGTCGCAGAATAGGTAATATCTGTTACCGATTATTTCAAATTTATTTCTTCTTATAATTCATCTCCTTTAGTTGTTTCATTATGAATTAATTACATCAGTATCACTCATATAAATATATTATATTATAAATATGAAACAACCCTATTTCACCTTCAATCCATCCTACGGAAAATGAAATCACCGTGCGTGCGTACGTACTGAAAATCGTCTCCATGTCATAGTGTAATCTGTTTTCCACTACCACCTTATTTGGATGGGTATAATGGTGTAATGAATAACAATATATGATTATTTTAAATTTATATCGATTATTAAATATTATACATACACTAAAATACAATTCCTTGATCATGGGAATTATATCATCGCTCATGCGTACGTACGACCGACCATCTCCACGATGTGATGCGACTCATTCTATATGATCTTCATTGAATTATTATTATATAAATTAATTGAATGAATAAATATGATATAAATTTCACTAATACCATTCTGTAAATGAGGTATCTATAACCTAAAAAAAAGAATAAGAATTTATTCGACAAAACATGCATAAGAACATAAAACAATGAACACCCGAATAACAAGTAGCAATGAAATATTACATATAAAAAGATAAGAATATGACATTATATTATTTTATAACAATTAATATGATTCTATAATAAGTCAATGAAATTATTTAAATCATTATACTGGATATTCAGATACGTACGAAGGCAATTATACCTATGGTAAGGGAAAATCTTACAATCTCATTTTTATCCGAGATTGTTTATACTTTGGTATTTACTGGGTTTTATTTATCTTCCACATCCATTATTCCACAATATGTAATATTATTTATATCCTAATATAATTTTTTAATTAAAATATTACTCATTGGTGAGTTTTTTGTAAAATATATGAAATGAATATTTTTTCGTTTTCAGTACAGGCTGCTTTTTGACTTTTCCATCCAAAGTACGAGAAAAATGTTTTTTTAACTTATACACCATGAATGGATTTTATGATTTTATAGAACATTATTTCCATGAAGATTCCTTTACAAGTTTTCAGGTTTAATTTTAATCAACATTTTTTAGTTTAAAATTTTATGACATTTTAAGAAAGGAAACAAGTTTTTAATGTAGAAAGGATATTTTCCTCAAGAATAGAGTTCAAACATTTTATCAAAATTATATTCCATCTAATATAATATAGGGTTCTGTTTCTATCCCTATTTTCACATTGATTTGATTTTGTTATGATGTAATTAATTTTATGATGTCCTTTTATCTTATATGGATTATGTTATGATGGCATGAAGATTAATAATCCATATTTTATTACATGGGTTATGCTATGATATATGATTTATGATTTTGTGGCACACATAAGAATAGAGCCATTATGATATGGGTGGGACCAATATCTCCCTCCAATGCATTGGGTAAAGATTCATATCTCATTATATAGATGTGGATGGAACAAAAAGTTAATCGAATTCAGTGATACAAGACTGGAACGAGGAGTGAACTCGGTTCAGAAATGGACTTTGTCTTCTAAGATTGTCTTGGAAATGAGTCTTGACTAATAAGAAATTATTTTCTATGATTATGTGTGTATGGAAAATGTTTCATGTTTTATGATATGATTATTGGGATTACATTTCACTACTATGATTTATCCCATGATATGATATTATGATCTCTTTTGCAAGTTAAGATTTTCGAAATGCTATGTTCTTTTGAATATGATATTTCCTTTCTTTACCCTTACTGAGCATTTGAGCTCACCCTTATGTATGTTTTCTTTCCCCGGGTCAGGAAGAAGGTTATTAAGTAAGGTACGCCAAAAGGGAATTTATATATGATGAAATAAATTGGAGAGAATGTAGATGATTTGTGAACCTGTTGATTATGTTTCCCAGTTTCTAAATACACTATACCTATACGGTCCTTTTATGGTTTTGTTATATGTTGTAATAAGTATGCTTCAATTCTGAATTAATAACCATGTATGTAAAGTATGGGCCGTTATTGTTGGTATCAGAGGAAAGGTATAGTCAACCATTGGAAACAAGGATGTAAAAGCCTTAGTAAAAACCCTAAGGATATGTCTAAGCATACGACAAAATCATAGTGTTTTAGAAATGGCCATGAAAAACTATGATAAGACAAAATGTGTGAAATTTTATTACTAATTATGCTGTTCTCCTATTATAAATAGTGTTTCTCACACTATTCTTCTTGGTTTTAGTCAATGGATGGAACCCAAAAAACTGTGTTAATGCGGAATGTGATGGGAAATGAAATGATGGTCCCCATGAGCAACCAAACGTTGTGGGAGATTGAATAAAAAATATTTTAGCCATGATCACACAACTTTTCTCAAGCTATGAATCATGTAGGACTTCCAAACGAGCAAAGGAAGGTGCAACATTCTGTTGAATCTTTCATGAGGCAGCGTCCACCCTCATTCAGCGGGTCTACTAATCCATTAGTTGATGAACAATGGATCAGTACTACTGAAAAAAATATATTTTCAGCTCTAAATTGTTCGGAACATGATAAATTCATCTTAGTAGTATATCGTTTGGAAGGTGAAGCTGATCAATGTTGGAATATTATCAAGAATACGTGGCAAAGGGATGAAACTGAGTCCATGGAATATGATGATTTCAAGAACATATTTTTCAATAAGTACATCCCTCATATTCTTCGAACAAATATTGAGAAGGAGTTTCTTGAACTAATACAAAATGATGATGAATCAGTTGGTACCTATAAAGCAAATGTTATAAGACTTGAAGGTACACTTATGTAATTATTATCCAACGTGAGAGTAAGATCGATCCATTATTTAGTAGCTTAAAACCAAGTCTTCGAAGGGTGTTATCCATAAAGAATTTCAATAGCTACAAGGAAATTGTTCGATGTGTTCTCAAGGTTGAGATGGAGATTAGAGTAACCCATCAGTCATATGGGTTTGATAAGAAGAAGAAAATGGAATTCAAAGGGAAATATAAAGACCAAACTGAAAATAAGATGAGTTTTCCCTTATGCTCAAATTGTGGAATGAAACATGGAGAGAAGTGTCTTAAAGGGACAAGTAACTATTTTAAATGTGGAAAAGAAGGTCATCGGGCATTTGAATGTCGTAATGATGGAAAAAAGATGTCCAGTGATGAGAAAAAATAATGGGCTACAGAGAATGCACCTCCCACACTTCAATGATACAAGTGAAAGGAAATGGGGAATTATTCTACTCAATTCCCTAATCCTTGGGATGTTGATGATGGTCGACGTCAAAAAAATCTTAAGGCCAAAGACAAAGGAAAGTCACATGGAATTTCTATCGGTGATGTGGATTACAATAACGAAGTGGTGATAGGTACACTTATCATCCACTCTAATGTACATAATGTTTTATTTTATTCTGGATCAACCCACTCTTTTATTTATGAGGAATATTCTAAGGGTATCACCATACTACCTCAACAATTAGCTGTTGAGTTAGCTGTGAAAACTCCTAATGGCACAACAATTGCATCAAAAGTTTATAGTTCTTCTCTAATTGACGTTTGTGGGAACCTGCTTCCTAAAAATCTTGTGATCCATCCTATAGTGGAATTTGATGTGATTCGTGGAATGTATTGGCTTACCTTATATGGATCTCATATCTATTTCAAAAGAAGGTAAGTCAAATTTCATATTCCTGATCAATCTATGATCACCTATTAATGAAAGTATGAATATAACCTTCCAGTGGAAATTTCATCCCTCTTATAGGTCTTCATTCCAGTAAATGAATGTTATTTATCTCAAATGGTTGGAGAGAAAATCATGATTAAGAATATGCCTATTGTATGAGAGTTTGATGAGAACTTTCCAGAGGAATTTCCTGGTCTTCCACCAAATCGTGAAGTTGAGTTTTCAATAGAACTCATACCGTGTGATATGACCATTTCAAAGACACCATAAATAATGGTCCCAATTGAGTTGTTGGAATTGAAGATGCAACTCCAAGATAATCTTGATAAGTGATTAATACGACCTAGTGCATCACCTTGGGGAGCACCTGTTCTGTTTGTTAAGAAGAATGATGGATCAATGAAAATCTGCATTGATTATCGAGACCATAAAAAGATCAAAACCACAAAAAAATATCCTCTACAACGCATTGATGTCTTATTAGACCAACTACGCAGAGCTCAATACTTTCCCATGATTGATCTTCGTTGAGGGAATCATCACTTAAGGGTAAAAAGGGAAGATATACCAAAGACGGATTTCCGTACAATGTATGGTAACTATGAATTTATAGTGATGTCATTTGGTCTTACTAATGCCCCCTGCTATCTTCATGGATCTGATGAATAGAGTCTTTAGAGACTATCTTGATCAGTTTGTGGTAGTCTTTATAGAAGATATTTTTGTCTATTCAATTAACAGTGAATAACTTTAAGATCACTTGAGAATTGTATTAAAGACCCTAATAAAAGAAAATATTTATGCCAAATTTACCATGTGTGAATTTTCACTTCAAAAAGTTTTATTTTTTTGGTCATATAATCTCTAAAGAGGGGTTATCTATGGATCCAGAAAAAATAGAGGTTATCGAAAGATGGTCAAGACCAACAACAGTAACTGAGATCCAAAGTTTTCTTTGTTTGGATGGATATTACGAACATTTTGTGAATGATTTTTCATGATTACTGAATCCACTCACCAGGTTGAATCGAAAGGATTTATGTTTGTTTGGAAGGAAGAGTGTGAAGAGAATATCAAGGAGATAAAAATACGGTTATCCAGTGCACCTGTTCTCATAGAGACTTGTAGTGGAGAAAGGTTTATGATCTACAGTGAGGGATCCAAGAAGGGATTGGGGTGTGTTGTCATGCAAAATGATATGGTGATAGCTTATTCCTCATGTAAATTGAATATCCATGAGATAAATTACCCAACTCATGATTTGGAATTAGCTGCGGTAATATTTGCATTAAAGTTTAGGAGGCATTATCTTTATGGTTAATGGTAAGATATTTATACTAATAATAAAAGATTAAAGTTTATTTTCCCACAAAAGATGCTGAATATGCACCAAAGAAGATGGTTGGAGCTGATTAAGGATTACGACTGCTCAATTCATTATCACCCTGGGAAAGCAAACAAGGTGGTAGATGCATTAAGTCGACAGGACAATGCTAGCTTATACATGATGAGGATCACAAAAGTTCCAATATTTATGGATTTACAAAGGATGGATTTTGGAATTATAATGTATGGGGAAAAGTATTATCTTTCTCAAATGAATGTTCAACCATATATACATGTGAAGATTAAAGAGGCATAGAAAGAAGATGTAGAGTTAAAAAATAAGGTGATAAATGTTACTGAATTTCACTTTGATTGTGATGAAATAATAAGGTTCAGGAATTGGGTTTGTGTTCCTCCCATCCCAGAATTAATGAAGGAAATACTGGATGAAGCTCATAGTTCTTTATTCTCTATTATTCCTGGAAGCATGAAGATGTATACGGACTTGAATGAGTACTTCTGGTTAGATGGAATGAAAAGAGATGTTGTAGAATATGTCTCACAATTCTTGGTTTGGTAGCATGTTAAAGCTGAGAGGCAAATTTCTAAGGGGTTGTTACTACCTTTACCCATACCAGAATGGAAATTGGAAAACATCACTATGGACTTTGTCAGTAGACTTCCTAAAACATCCAAATGAAATAATGCTATCTGGGTTATAGTTGATCATCTTATGAAGTCGGCACACTTCATTGCTATTAGAGAAGATTTCTCTCTTGATCAGCTTGCCAGGATATATGTAAAGGATGTGGTAAGATTACCTGGAGTACGAATTTCTGTTATATCTGATTGGGATCTGAGGTTTACCTCGAAGTTTGGTGAAGTCTTCATTATACTCTTGATATATAGTTGAGTTTCAGCACTGCTTATAATCCTCAGACAGATGGTCCATCTAAGGGGACATTTCAAACTCTAGAAGATATGTTGAGAGTTTGATCTATGGATTTCAAAGGTGGTTGGAATCAACACCTACCATTGGTGTTATTTTATAATAATAATAGTTTTCACTCTAGTATTCAGATGGCTCCTTATGAAGCTCTCCATGGAAAGAAATGAAGAACTCCAACTTACTAGGATGAAGTTGGGGAAAGAAATCTATTAGGAACTGATCTTGTTGATGAGATGGCAGAATAGGTAAGATATATTCAACAACACATAAGAGTATCTCAGATTCGACAAAAAAGTTAAGCCAATAACCAAAGAAAAGACCTAGAGTTTGAAGTTGTCGATAAAGTGTTCTTAGGTATATCTCCCTGGAATAGAGTAATGAGATTTAGAAAGAAGGGAAATTTGATCCCTAGGTATATTGGTCCTTTTGAAATATTGGATTGTGGTTGGAAGGTGGCTTACCGAGTGTCACTTCCACCGAATCTCTCTCAAGTTCATGATGTGTTCCATGTATCTCTCTTGAGAAAGTACATAACTGATCCTTCACATGTACTTAGCTTAGAAGATCAACCACTAGAGCAAGATCTTTGTTATGAAGAACAACCGATAGAGATTCTGGATCATAGTGAAAAAGTCCTACGGAACAAGACCACTCTCATGGTGAATGTTTTATCGAGGAACCACCAATTAGAAGAAACTACATGGGAACATGTGGATATGATGAGGGAGAGTCATCCTCATCTGTTTTTTACAAAGTGACGAATTTTGAGGGAGAAATTCATTTTATGGGGGGTAGAATGTAACACCCGAGATTATATGAGAAATATTTTGTATTTATGTTTTATGCATCACTAAAGGAATATTTCACTACACACAACACTATCTTGGTTTGCGTTACATGAAGGAGCAACCTTCCTCGATAGCTTGCGTTGTACGCAATACCGAGTTTCACTAAACAATGATATGTTATTAAAATATTATTAAAACTATCAATTATGAATAGTAATAACCACTTTTTTAAATTTTATAAATTTTATCTTTCAAAATGGACTTCATTTTTGGATTCTGAATATCAAAGTTAGCCTAGGGTGAATTTTTGGTATTTTTCTAAAAACATTCAATTTTTGATGAATAGTGAAAACACTGAGTTATTAATTAAAACCGAATTTTTATTTAAATAATAATTTATTATTAAAATTAATTATTTGTCAAAATAGATAAATAATACCTATATTAGTTCAATGTAATTCATTGGAGTAATTTTATAATAATATAGATATATAAAAAATTTATTGATCTTTTAACCGTCTTTTAGCCACCTCCTAAGAGCATTTGCAATTGTACATAAAACATAATTTTACCGCTTCTGTGAGTTGAATTTCGAAAATCTGAGAGACAAGGTTAATATCAAGGAGTAAAATTTGGTTCAATAAGATAAAAATAATTTTTTGTGAATAGTAACTTTTTACTTTTATTTACCACATTTAAATGTAAATAGGGTAATTAAGGGTAAAAATTATATAATTATTACCCTAACACATTTCCTAATTCTATTGGATAAATTTAATTCAACGAAAAACAACCTTAGAAATAAAATATGCCCATTTAGGTCAACTTGGATTAGATTAGGACACTTATTATTATTTTATTTAATAAAGAGTTGAAAGAGTTAAAATCAAAGTTTAATAAGTAAATTATTTTTTATATAGGGTTATAAGTAAGATAAATTCAACTATAAATTCTCATTTTAATGATAAAAATGTTTCTTAAATAATAGTATTTTACTTATAATTTTTAGACATTAAATATTTTAATTTATAGATGACACAATGATAATGCAGTAATTACCTTATTAATGAAATACTAACATAATTGATATTATGATTACCAAAATAAATGTAATTTGAGACTTTTTATTAATTTAAATAATTTAATAGTTTAATATGACATGTTATTATTGATTTAATTATCATTGTTCGAACTAATCAAGCTGTTATGATTTTCACAAAAATCAATTACCAAATAGTGTCAAAATTGATATAAATTAGTTTTTAAAACAAATATTATATTATTAATTGTTATTTTATTTCTAAAAATCTAAGGTTCGGCCAAATTACTCAGATAAGGTAATATTTATTAATAATGAACCACTTTAGGTTCTTTTGGTTTGTTATAGTATGTTTATTAACCATATAGTGTAAGAAAACAAGAAGACACTGTAAAAGTTATATTATTTAAACTAGAGTAAAATCTAAATGATATGTTTAAAATAATAACCTAAACTTGTCTAAAACTTATTGTTTGGGAGGATTTCGACCCATCCCCACCTTAGCTTAAAAATAAAATAATTTGGAGCTATTAAAAACCGAATATGTCATTATTATAAAATAATATTAGAGGTTTTTTCTAAGGTGACCCTCTCATCCCGTATAAAAGGGCACCTCCTCCCTCTCCTCCTTACACAATTTGGAGCCTTAAATCTCGGCCAACCCCTGACCATTTTCATTTTCAAATTCCCTAGAAACATATTAGAGGTCATGGTCTTCTTAAAAAACCAATTTTAGTTCCTAAGAAGTGTTTTCCAAGAGGCGTGTCAAAGAAGAGGTAATATCCGTTACTGATTCTTTAAAATTTATTTCTTCTTATACTTCCACTTATTTAGTTGTTTCATTATAAAGTAATAAAATCAGTATCACTCATATACTTATATGTTATTATAAATATTAAACAACCAAATTTCACCTTTTATCCATCCTACGGAAAATGAAATCACCACACGTGCGTTCGTACAGAATACCGTCTCCACGCCGTGGTGTAATCTGTTTTCCACCACCACCTTACTTGGATGGTTATAATGTTGTAAATAATAACTATATATGATTATATTATAGTTATTTTGATTCTGAAATTGTATACATACACTTCAATACAATTCCATGATCAAAGGAAGAATATCATCGCTCGTGCGTACATACGGCTTACCGTCTCCAGAATGTGATGCGACTCGTTATAAATGATCTTCATTGAATAATGATTATATAAATGAATTGAATGAATAAATATGATATATATTACACTAATACCATTCTGTTAATTAGTTATCTATAACCTAAATATAATAATAACAATTTATTTGACAAAACATGCATAAGAACATAAAACAATGTACACCGAAATAACAAGTAGAAATGAAATATTACTAATAAAAAGATATGAATATGACCATATATGATATAATAACATTGAGTATGATTCTATAATAAGTTAATGACATTATTTAAATCATTATACAGGAGGTTCAGATATGTACGATGAAAATTGGACCTAAGGTAAGGGAAAATCTCACAACCTCATTTTTATCCGAGATTGTTTATACTTTGGTATTTACTATGGTGTATTTATCATCCACATACATGTTTCCTCAATATGTAATATTATTTATATCCCCCAATTTTTTTTTAAATCCAATATTAATCAATGGTGAGTTATTAGTAAAATACATGAAAGGAATATTTTGTCATTTTTAGTAAGAGGTATTTTTTGACTTTTCCGCAAAAGTACGAGAAAAATGTTTTATTTTAATTATACGGCATGAATGGATTTTATGATTTCATAAAATATTATTTCCATGAAGATTCCTTTACAATTTTTCAATTTTATTTTTAATTAACTAATTTTTTTTAAATTGAATGACATATTAATAACGGAAAAATGTTTTTGAAGTAGAATGGATATTTTTCTCAAGAATGGAGTACAAGCATTTTATCAAAATTAATTTCAAAATAAGATAATATAGGGTTATGTTTCTCTCCCTATTTTTACATTTAATTGATTATGTTATGATGTAATTAATTTTATGATGTCCTTTTATCTTATATGGATTATGTTAAGATGACATGAAATTTAAGAATCCCATTTTTATTACGTGGGTTAGGCTATGATATATGATTTATGATTTTTTGGAACACATAAGAATGTAATCATTATGAGATTGGTGGGACCTATATCTCCCTCCAATGCATTGGGTAATGATTTATATCTCATGAAATAGGCATGGCTGGAACGATAAGTAAATCCAGTTTAGTGATATAGGACTTGAATGAGGAGTGAACTTCGTTCAGAAATGCACTTTGTCCGCTACAATAGTCTTGGAAATGAGTCTTGAATAATAAGGAATAATTTTCTATTATTATATGTGTATGCCAAAATGTTTCATGTTTTATGTTATGATTATTGGGATTACATTTCACTACTATGATTTATCCCATGTTATGATATTATGATCTCTTTTGTAGGTTAAGATTTTCAAAATTCTATGTTCGTTTGAATATGATATTTCCTTTGTTTACCCTTACTGAGCATTTGAGCTCACCGTTTTGTATGTTTTCTTTCCCCAGTTCAGGAATAAGGTTATTAAGTAAGATATTCTAGAAGGGACTCCAGATGTGATTAAATAAATAGGAGATAATGTAGATGATTTATGAAGTAGTTATTTAGGTTTCCCAGTTTCTAATGACACTATAGCTATACTATCCTTTATTGGATTTGTTATATGTTTTAATAAGTGTGCATCAATTCTGAAGTAATAAAAATGTATGTAATTTATGTTTCGTTATAAGACCCATATTTTTCCAAATCATCATATGGGGAATGATTAGAATGTATGTAGTCAATCTTCTATCTATCCTACCTTTTTCAGGTATTCATCCATACAAGTTTTATTCCTTAATAATTTTATATGTTCCCAATATTTCTTGGATCACAAATATTTACTGACCATGGAATGGAGACTTATCTTTTATATGGTGATACAATTTTTAACATTCAACCTTGTGAGAAATTTTTCACAATCAATTAATTTTTAAAGGTACTGCAAATTAAAATGTCACCATGTTTGTTGTTCGGTGTTTTCTATCTCTGACATTCTACTAAATAAATTGATGTTATTCTAGATTTAAAATTATACTCATGTAGGGAATGGTATTATATATTATTCAATTTTATGAGTAGTTTAATGGATTCAATTTAGGACTTCATAGGTATCCATTTTGAGGAATTATACCTCATAACACAAAAATTTGTTATTTAGGGGCTTCTAGATCAGACATATATTGTTGTACGTGAGGGTATTTAAGGTCAGAATATAATATTAAATATTATTTAAATTAAATTTCTCTGTGACTTGATTGATGAGTGTATAATGTTGTATAAAAATATAGGATGACCCATAACACCATATGGTTCTGATATCCACCATGATTCTACTAGGGCACAAGAGGAATATTGTTCCGTTATGTAAAAGGAGTTGATGATTTTATCTTGTAGGTAAACATGCATTTTTAATGGGACCTTAGTGAATAAATTATTTGTATTTTAGATTTGTCCTCAATATTTTTTATGTTCTATGGGTGATTGTGTGGATATTTTATCAGTGGATGGTGAAAATAATTGGGAAGTCGAATCTTTTGGGATTGATGTAATTTGGTTATGTAAATCATGTATCAATAAAATCAAACCGATGAATATGCAATGATGTAGGAATACATGGGATGAACCATAGCAACCTAAGTTGTTGAGATCCACCATTGTGTTACATGTTATCGTAAGGATTATAGTTCTATTGCTATACGGAGGAGATTTATCTTGCTGTTAGGTTATAAGCACTTCTAAATGGGCTCATAGGGTTTACATGTAAGGTCATTAAGATGTGTACTAACTATTTTCCAATAACAATGAAACATTTATTGAATGACCAATCATCTAGATTTTGAATTGGTGTATGGTTAATGTAGAATTATAAGAAGGTGTCTGGAACCAATTGGATATTTATCATTTAGTTATGTGTCCTTGGACATAGAACATGTGGATTCATGTCTTGTGGTGTGGTACATATAATGGTCTAGTAATTGACTGTAACATTCCTTCATTTATAATGTTTGTAGTGTAAATAGATGCAATTTCAAGGATATTACATTTATTAGTATCATATGTCTATGGTTATTGTAAATCATGCCCTTGGAATATTAGAGTTATGTTGAAATGGGATCAATTTTCTATATGTCAACCATTTGAAATGGAAGAAAACTATTTTGATCTATGAGTTCAGGAAAATATCTCTACAAATTAAGGGGGGAATCTAAGGATCCAATGGCCTATTTAGATGAATCATTCCCTATATCCAATTTTTGATGGGGAATATATGATAGGATTGATGGACGATGTCCAATGGGTACCTGGATAATTACATTTACTCATGTAATTTACTTTGTTATCTCAAGAATCAAATACATAAAGGTGGGTTATAAAAACTCTAATTTTCATGAATTGTTTAAGAACCCAAAAGTTTGTTTTTTCCTCCTACTGATCATGTTATTATGGTTATGACATGTGAAAAATCATTAGTCTAACAAATTCATGGACTAGGGCAACCAAATGAAAATTGATTAAATTTTACTCTGGAAAAAAGTGGCCTCTATGTGCTTTATTCCATGTTTATTTTTGCTCCAAATTTATCCAAAACACTATAGATGAATTTTTTAAAAATAAGATACATTGAATTTACTTAGGTATAAAATTTGGGTTTTCATCATTTTTTGTTTTTTGTATATTTAAATAATAAATCAGGGCCTTCCGATTTGGACAATCAAATTAAAATATTTATGGTCGTATATATCTGACCAATGTTAATGCAGTTTATGGTGATAAAGAATGTAGACCTAATATGAGGGGAATGTTAAAAAATATTATCACTAGGATACCTATGGTCAATAATACACCACCATCCTTTTGAGTGGGATGTTTAAATGTTTTAAATCATTGGGTGAGGTTTGAGTCATGACTAATGATATGGTATAATAATTTTTGGGATGACTTGGAATTCCCTAAAGGGATGAGATCTTCCAATGTGATGTATAGATAACATGGATTGGAAATTCCTACCTAAATGACCATGATACCCTTATTTAGAAGGGAAAATAATTTATGAGGATCCACCCGTTTCCTGTATAGATATATAGATCTATGTTTGTTTCTTATATTCAGAATTGTTTTTTCAAAAACCTGAGGTGATCAAGGAATGAAGTGAGATTTATTGGTTGAGATTCTTGAATCATGATATAAACACCATGTTATCAAGTTTAATAGAGAAAAATAACAAGGTCATTTTATAAGGATTTATTATGTCTGATGATCTTCACACATTAACGTTGTGTAGTGGATATATATCTATAATGTGGTTTAACATCATTCAACCATGGTATCTTCCACTAAGATTAAACATAATGTGTTATGAATTTTTCAATTATAAATTAATATCATAATGTAAGGATGTATGAACCATCATATAATTTTTAAATATATCATTGTAGAAACATTTTACTTTTCGATTTAATTAATATGAGCTAACAACTTTTATCCACAAAAAGGCTTATTGATGGGTTTAGATTTGTCAGGGACATTATTTCATAGATTCATCACATATTTAAGGAAGATCTACATAAAATTTAATCATGAATAGGTAGATAATTGTTTTGGAATAAAAAGTCACTAGTAATATTGTTATTAATATTTTAAGCCAAATATTCCCTTGGATTCCCAATGAATATTGTAAAGACATAAATCATTCAATAATCATCTTTTTTGTGGAGATATCTCCCTCAGAATCTGACTCGCATGCATGGCATATGATTGAGAGTTATAGTGACTCATGGTTAAGACCTAATTGAGGATACATGAGTAACATCATATCATTAGATGTTATGGATCAAGATTCATGTATTTCTGAAATTGCCACTTCCATAGGAATTGGTCATATGATAGCGGGATGCATTTTTATTACTGATATTATGATTTGAACTAGGAAAAGAGCTTTGAGAAACACTAAATATTTTTTTATGGAAAAAATAAGGACAAAATTAGACATTTTTTGAAAGAACCATGTATAGGTCAGTTCCATACATAGTGAGTGGGAAAGTATTATGTTACAACATAACACATGATTAGTGATATAGGTGACACTACATATTTTGATGATGTTAATAATCAATCCAGAAATAGTTCTTGAATGTAAATCTCTCCCTAGATATCTAACATATATATATAGGGGGAATATTACAAATTGATTATTGAACCTAGACCAAGTATTTTTTATTCGAGGATCACAACATAACCAAATTATTGTAGGAATCAAGATAGATGTAGTTCTTCATATAGGGAATTCTCTACATAGGTCTATCCCATACCAAAAGGGTAAATAATTACAATTTTATACTATATATGGAACCATTAATATAGATCTTGGTGTCACTATATAACCAATTTATTATTGAATCAAACCACACAATGATCTTTAATGGTAAAAACTCTATGCAGGTCAGAACATTATAATGAGGTGTAATTCTTCCCATTTATTTTCGTAGAATGACGTAGGATTAGAGATATAGTAAAAACTAAATATCCTAAAGATGGAATGAATCAATATATATGTAGTTCATATATGATATCCTATTGGATGAACAATACCATCAATATTTGACCTCTCATGAGATGTTTATAGTAATGAACTGTTATATAGATTACAAGATAAATATATAATGAAGATTTCCATTATGTTATTAGAACCAATGGTGTGTATTTTGAGGTATTACATCTACGACCATGCTAATATTTATAATAACCATTATTTATTGATCATATGATGAATCCATCACTCGAATACGAATGTCCACATGATCGATTCTTACAGTGAGAAGAAAGTAATGGAAAAGTATTATTTCAAAACAGAAATACGATTCAACGAAATTGAAAGGGTATTTTGTATAATGTGGTAGTTGTTCTAATATATAGGATATATGATCCACTCAAAATCTCATTAGAATGAGAATAATCCCATATATTCTTAGGGGAATACTATGACGTTTAAAGTCCTCTATTATGGATATAGTTTACCAAATGTGAAATACAAAGAATGAATCCTTATAAATGCATCCCATGAACATAAGAAATCCACCCAATGGAGGAACACTTTTTCATGAAGGGATTCCGTTGATTGTTTTAAAAGGAATAATATGGATAGTTAACAATGAAATACATCATATTAATTGGATTTTTTAAATATGTTGTCGAATTGTTTAACGAATTGTGACCGTGATAGAAATTTTATGGCTAGACCCATGTTACAAGATATAAGTGTCACTATATATCATTTTATGGAATAAATCATGTCTCCCATTGTTCTTATAAAAAACCCAAAATTCAAAATTAAAGTAATGTATTCAATTTGTGTTTGAACTGAAACATCAAATCCATATAGGTATATAATATCTCAATACTATACAATATATTTACAATTTTTATCAAATTCAACACAGGGAATTGCTTGTAATTCATGAAGCAATGAAATAGATTATGTCAAATTATAGATTGAACATCTAAAATATATTTTGTTTCTCACAATATCATCCTTCCTAGATTTATTTCACTGCATGCAAGACAGAGTTTCACAAAATTACAATGTATTATTAAAATACTATTATTAGATATAATATGACATAAAATTTTGGTTATTTTAGTTTTTTATGAATAATAATATCTACAACATAAAAAATAATTTTTATACCAATATAAAATAAATTCAAGGGATAACAATTAATGAGAAATTAAAATAAGAACCAATTATATAAAAAATAAATATTGTTATTTTTTTTCTTTTATAGGAGTTTTACCTTAATAAAAATAAATAATAATAATTATTGATGTAAATTAATTAAAACATATATGTTATATTTTAATTAAATTATTTATTATATATATCCATTATATATGACATGAATATGGTATGAAATAACCATATTTCACTTATGAAAACTTATATTTTAATAAAGGTAATTTTACAGACTTTTACTAGAGAACCTATTTTATATATTACTTTTCAAAATTTAATAAATTTAATTTAACAAAAATAAACATCAATATTTAATTTATAATTTCAAATTTATCCTATGATAAATGTTTATTATTTTTATGAGAAGCCTCAGTTTTGAAGAAAAGTGAAATATACAACATTTCAGTTAAAAATTGCCTTTTGATTGAATATTTATTAAAAATAAATTATATAATAAATTTATATATAAATTCAAATTAAATAAATTATAAATATATTAATTGAATTTAGTTTATTTAAAACAATTATACATTTAAAAATAATATAAAAAATTGAACTATCCACAAAAATGTTTTTCATTAAAACCAGTTAAACTCTCTGTCTGCATGATTAGTGGTAACATTAATTATTATGCTTCTATAATTTGAATGATAAAAAAATAGACATAAATAATTTTAAATAATATTATAATTTTTGTCTAATAATATCAACTTATTTTTTTCCAAAAATTATTAGGGAAAGTGATTAAAATTAATTAAAGTGATAATAATGTAATTAACTTCTAAAATGGTTTAAAACATATAATTATGGGATCAATCAATCTATAAACCTATCCAATCCCCATTTACTATCAATAATTAGGCCATTAAACTTAAATTAAAGAGTTTTAGGCTTTTTTATGGCTTCTTAATGTAATTATCATATGTGCACCTAAATTGTTTATAAAAATTCCAAGTGAGTCCTTCTCCTTCCCTATAAAAGGACACCACCTCTCCCCTTCCTCACACCTCTCAAGCCACATTAGATCATTCAAAATCTAAAAAGTTAGTCTCTAAAAATACCTCACCTAGACATTGAAGTCCTCCATTTTAGAGGAATCCACCTAAGGTATCCTTTTGTTATAATCCAAAAGGGGATCCCCTATTACGAGGCAATATATTCTCCCATGCTTTTTAGATTCATTAAAATTCATCAACACCATTACTAGTCTTATTCTATGATTACATAAAAAATCAGTATTATTAGTATAATAGGATGTTTTTTTATTATGAGTTCTACCTACACTTGCACACACATAAATCTAATGGGGAATGAACATAATGTAACTTTATATGGTGACCTACTTACTCACAAAACAATTATTGTTCCATTTTCTATTTATAACTTTCGTGGCAGGGAATTATGAAGGAAAAATTTTTCATAAAAATAATATATGATACATATTATATATTTATGATTAATTAATTATATTACAACACAAACACATATACTTTCCATTTTTCATTAATACTACAAGATCATTTGATGATGTGTGGACTAATTCCCCTCAAATGGTTGTGTTTCATTCACACTATCCATGAAATGTATAAAGGATGATTTTAATTTATCATAAGAGACATAAATAACATATATTGTATATTTATGAAATAACTAGCTTTCTAGAAATATATATATATATATATATATATTCATGGAATGTATAAAGATTGATTTTAATTGATCATAAGAGACATAAATAATATATATTGTATATTTATGAAATAACTACTTTTCTGGAAATCATTTCCACCATTATCCTTTCACACACTAAATAGTAATAAGTTCAATTGTGGATGTGTGGAATATCACCTCACTGACAAGATACGATTCCTATTATATCATGAGAAATTTTTTTATAAGTATATATGAATAAATATTATGGTATACTGATATTATTATCATTATATAACTATAAAATTATACATAACTACTTTCCATAACGATAATTGAAAAATGATAATGTTGCGCATGCGTACTTATGTCATACGGTTTCCTTGATTGTAATATTTATTAATTACTCATAACAAAATTTAATGATTGTTTTTAATAGTATAATTCATGTATAAAAATTATAATTATTCCATGAATATTTTACTAGATATATTATATATTTTCCCCTTTGACCATATTTTACCTTCAAATTTTTTTTGATACATAAAACAAATTTTCTAGAAACACCAGATGTATACATATTTGTTAAAGTGGTTGTATGAAACATAGTAATTAGTTAAAAATATTAATGATAAACGTCAATAATTTCCTAAAATATGTTTAAATTTATCATTAGATTATTATATAAGAAGTAAATGGTCATTCACCAAAAATAAAAGACTAGGTATGGTGTTCGCATCTCAATTTTTACATTCATGAGATCAATGCCACGTTCACCAGATACATATTTTGGGTTGTCTATCTAGTTCCCATTTTTATATATTATATAATCATATAATATATCTTCATGGTGTTTATTACTTTCATTTAATATTATTCCCTCATGATCTTCATGAATTAAAATGTTTCACAGTGTTATGGAAGATTTTATGTAAGATTAAATATTATTTCCCGCATTGTAAATTCTAATTAAAAATCAATATATTTTACATTCTAGGAAATTATATAACCATTTTCCAATAAACCTATTAATTATTGTATAGTTATTCATGACCATAATCATGTATTAGTAACATTTTCCACTCTTTAGTACACAATTTTTTTATTAATGCTTTAAAGAAAGCTCAACATCACATCTATCATACTCAATGAACATGATTTTTTTAACACCAATTTTTTATTAAATTTTTATAAAAATACAAGGTAATGATATTTTTACAAATTTTTTCATTTACCAATTTTTGTAAAAGAATATTCCTCTCACGTTATGAATAAAGAATTTTTTTTATCTTTTTTATCATAAAAAAGATTTTTTTTACCTTGTACATAATATATGGATTTATCTACCATCATTCTTTAGAAATTCCCATTGCATATTTGTAAGAATAATTTTTAATGATTTATTTTTAAAAAAATCAATGAAAAATATTTTCAAATGGTTTTAAAACATATTGTTATTTTTCTAAAAAAAGTTTTTAAAATATCTTTTGATAATATATTCATTCATCAATGACAAGAACTGTTTATTTTAATACACATTGGGTATGTTGTATTGATACCATCCTTAATCTTCATATGAATTGTTTTTGATTTATTTTTCTAAGGATAGGATTAAATTCTCATACATTTTTTAATGGTTTGGGCCAAATCCTCATTTATTATATAAATCAATAACCTCTTTCAAATTGGGTAGTGTGAGACCCATTACATAGCAAGAAATCCCAAGACCATGTGGTCTAAATACAAGGCCTAAAAGCCTATTTTTTGGCCGCAAGGTCCCTTCATTGAATAGTACTTCCTTGATTTCTTTTCCCCTTTAAATATTTAATATCGATGATTATTAAATTTTAACTAATTATCCAAATAATTTTTTCATGGATATTATTATCACCTAAACGATATTCAATATTACATACTTTTTCTATATGAACATTTATTTAATTATTTAGGGAAATATTCATAATTCAATATTATTTAACCAATATAGTTATTTTGATAAGGCGTATTATTATACTAATTTTTCGATATATGAGGAATGTTATGGCCTAGTACGATCTGTGTGGGGCCCAATAATAGATAGACCCTTTATTTATCGATAGTCCAATATGATTAGTTATTTTGGAAGCATCTTCAAATTTTCCTTTACCATTCATACTATAAACTGTCTTGTGAAATGTATTAATAGTAAAGGTAACATGTACCTAGGAAAAAATTCATCCAATAATTAAGTAGTTCCCTTATTTAGATTCATTTATTATTCCTCTATGATATTTCTCGATTAAATATTTAAGGATACATTTTTCCATAGTTTTAGTTATTATTCATCCATGATATTTTTCATCAATAAATCTATGGATTAATTTCATTATCAGAATCTTACTTTAGATTAAATGTGTATCATTTATTTACCTTTCCATATTGGTATTTCCATATCTAGTAATTTGAATGGCATGTCTTATAAATTATTTAACATTCAATGTTGTTTAATTCCTATATATTCCTTATTTCATATGGTATACTTACCCATAGTGATCATCTCATATCAATGATGTTACGTTTCATTCCATAGGTATACAAGGAGCATAATGTGAATTATATGAATGGATTTACTTACTGGATTTGAGATACCCTTTATATTCATTATTTATATTTCATAAAAAAATAATGTTTTAATTCGTGAATTCATTAGTAATACAATACATATTTATGTATTCGGTTTACCAGAACTAGAAATCTGATTAGTATTTTGAGGTATAATTAATTGTAATAATGCTAATGTAATTGATAGTAGTCACTAGATTCGGGCATCTGGGTTGGCTCACTATAGTTGGTATCAAATTCTAGTTTAATATCTAACTTGGGAACTAGAATTAAGAGATAATAGGTTATAGAACATATCTATAAGCTATAATTGGATGATAGGTATTTAATAACTCAATAGAATTTTGATAAATCATAGATTATGTGGGTCATAAATGAAACACATCCATGTCTATATATTACATGTGTATATGGATCTAGAATAAATGTACCTTTGAGTAATAATTATGACAATGTTTTATGAGCCAGACTCTGGGTAACCTAGTACATGAAAAAGAGTCTCACTACGCACCTGTTTTGAAAAACCTAGGGGACTATTTAGATAATTTTAATTTTCATTGAAATATATTCAGAATAATTTTAATGGTTTATGAAAAAGACTAACCTAGGTTATATCTAATGTGTTCTATATTGACTATATGGTGTTGTCGTTTGTAAATACTAGGTTTTATATTATTGTCAAACATTAGACCAAGGAAGGTATAATGTTAATATAAAATGGATAAATTATTAATGTACTGAAATTTTATTAAAAACCATAGATACAGGGTTATTTTGTAATTAACCTAATTTTTAGGATAACCATCATAGTTATTTTGGAAATTTAATAATTTTGTTTTATAAATAGAAAACCTATAATCATGGTGGAATCTAATCAAATATAGTAAGGCTGACTGTCTGGAACCCATCACTAAATGATGATAAGCATTTCATTCTAACCACTGTCATATGTAATGTCTTGGTTAATTTTTTATTGTTTATAGTTAAACAATTTAATGAATAAATTTTAATATTAAACTCGTAGAATATCTTTTATGGAATGGAGATTAATATATTAACTATATTATCATTGGTACTTGGTTAAGGAAAAGAAGTTCGAGTTGTCACTCTTTTATAAGCCTTATCATTCTATTAATGGTTCTTTTATTTCTTTCCGTATAAAAATATTTTATTGGGAATTAATTTAAAGGAGTAAAGGCTTGAATTAATAAATAGATGGAATCACAACTATCTTTTGAAATAATGTTTATAGATATATATCACGTTAGTATACATATACAATAAAAGAATATCCCAATATTATAAAAATTACATAGAAATAAATTTTTTTCCTAAAACATTATTTTGTATTGAACTAATATTCTCTTAATTCGTCAACTATTTTTTTCTTTAAGGAACATATAATTCTATTTATCATTAACTTTTTGTGATTGATTACCTCATTCAATCTCTAAAAATATTTAAACTTTTCTATCATATAAGTATCTATACATACCACTAATATTCTCTTACGTAGAGACCTAGTTACAAGGCTTTCTAGATGACATTTTTACCTCCAGTTATATCTTTCGTAGAGTATGTTATACAAACCCTTATCACAATGTTGGATTGAAAACATTGTGTCTATCAAGAAATATCTCACCATGGTCATGATTAAATTGTGATAATTCAATTTAATTAAGTTGAAGATGAATTATTATCCCCAAAAATGTAAATAACAACCTTTTTCAATATTCTGTATGACATGAAAAACTAAATACAAACAGGAATGTAATATCCTAAGACTCTACTATATTTTTAATATTTTAAATCAATGACACCTATGATATTTTTTTTAATGAAGGAAACATGTATATGGATTGTTTTACACAAAAGGGATTCCTTCATTGATAGATTTTTATACTCACAAGAGTGAAAATCATAGATATATAGTGTTACAAAAAATATCGAGTTCAACCAAATAATAATGAAATATTAAATTAATTTTATTTAATATAATTGGATAGAAACTAGTCATTGAATTAGTTTTTATGAATAGTAAAAAATCTTATAAAAATAATGTTTTAAACCAATATAATATGAATTAATTGTTTAACAATTAATGAGAAATGAGATTAAAAACCAATTTAAAATAAAAATAAATATTATTATTTTTAGGCTTCCAAAGAGATTTTACCTAAATAAACCTAAAAAGATTAAAATTAATGAAGGATAATAATAAAAAATATATATTATATATTAAATCACATTTTTTATTTCTCTATTAGGTTTGATATGCATATGATAAGAAAACTCACTATTTCACACATAAATCCATATATTTCTATAAAGGAGGTTTCAACGCCTTTTAATTGGAACCTATTTTAAATCATAATTTTAAAACAATTAGAAATTTAATTTTATCAAATAAACATCATTATTTAAAACATCTTTTCATTTAAACAATAACTAATGTTAAATTATAATTGAAATTTTTTATAAATTCACAATTGATAAATAATAAATATATTAATAAAAATTTGTTTATTATAATTAATATCACATTGATATTTAATATAAAAACTCACCAATGTTTTGAAATTTTTTCTATTAATACTAGATAAAATGTGTGGGGGCTTTATGGAAGAGGTTGTCTAGACCCATCTATAAGGGGAGAATCAACCTTAAAAGTGTTTCTTGGACTATGAGGGGTATAATGAAAAATTATATTGGGGTATTATGACGGGGAAGTTGATGTGGTGAAAATAAATAAAAGGAAATTATGGGCATGAAATATATATTTAGAGAGAAAAAACTTCAACAATGCAACAAATCATCTAGCCTAATATTGGCTTCCTAAATCAGCATATTTGATGGATCATTGGTATGGGTGAAATAAAATACTAGAATCAGAATTGGGAGGGGTCGATTCAAAGTTTACCAGGATGTACTAGCCCTAACATTACATTCAGGGAGAACAGTGGCCACCTCAGTATTATCCAAGAATCCATTTAGGAGAACCAGAAAGATGTTTTTGACATTATCTTGAATAGAAATTACCATGAAAAATAATTCTTCATTGGTTTCTATTGATGGGTGTTTTCTGTGAGATACTTTCACAATTTTCATGCTGACCAAAATGACTTTGATGCTTGAGGGAGATTTTTTAGTGCAAAGATGTCACATAGAATTACAATTTTCAGTGTGGAGGGTCAGGAAGAAGGAACTGCTGACCAAGGAAAACGATTATTAAATGGGAATCATCTATGCCTCAATGTCTAAATGTTTTAGACAATAGGGAATTTAGAAAATAAAACACCTAATTTTGGGAGACATTGGGCTTCTTAGATCTGGTGATAGATTGGAAGTGTCATAGGTTCAATGCTTTAAGAGGTTCCGTTTGTGTCCTTTCATTAGTGCTGGTTTCAGGGGGTGGAAAGATCAGGTTCTAAGTCGAAGGCATGAGTTATCCTCCTTGGAGAGGGGTGGTAGAGTTTATTGTCCTCCAGGAATGAGGTTAGGCATAAGGATTTTTTAGTCTCAGGAACATGTATAATACATAAAACTAAGAGTATCCTTTTGGACCGGACTCACTTGTGTTGGGGATATAAAGATTCCACATACCTCAGTTCTTTTCAGGCATCAACTTCCACCAATTGTTTGGCCCCCAACTTTTGGTAGTGTAGATGGTTTTAGTGGTATCCCGTTCATCATGGTCTCAAACTCAATACTGATGAGTCCAATATTATGGTGATCATATGGATTTGAGGGGTGATCAGGGACTAGGGTGGTGATGTCATAATATGTTTTCATCATATTTTGAGGGGGTTACTTTATCCAAGACGATGCACATTCTATTCTCATGGGGATATAAAAATGCTATCAAAATAATGTCCCCTTGAAGAAGTAGATACTAACTCACATATCCTACATAATTCATTGCTTGGTATTGGCACCACCCTAATGGTCCATAGAATACAAAATTCGGACATGCAAGAGAATGGTGAACAATGATATTATCATTATCAACACTTGGCATGATGGTAATATTATATAAAAAATTTCAGGATTTCAAGGAGACCATTAGTGAGATGATCTCCATATTTTCCAATATTGGTTATTTTTCTTATTATGGGGTTCTGTTTGTAACGATGATGCCCTCAATCTTCACTAATATAGACCTCTATGAGTCCTCTACCTCTTGAAAATGTGTCTCATACATTTATTGTTTTCTTTTAAAAATGTCAATGATGATGGTAGGTGATACTTAATTAATATTTAATAGAATTAATGGAAATTTAGTTCAGTTAAAACATATGTCTATAAGATTACCATTAAACATAAATTTTTCGATTCTATGATTTAAATTTTACGAAATGGTCATACACCATTGTAATAACGAGGATATTTGGAATTAAATAATATCAACATAATTATTTAGTAAAATTATTATTAAATGTTATTAAAATAAATTAATGTGATTGACATGTTATTAAGCATTAAAATGGACAAAACCTTATATTTTTGGGCCGTAATGACCTATACACTTTTCCAAAACCTCCTTTATAATCGTAATTATTCTATTAGATATAAATCCATGTTTGGTTTTGTTTCTTAAGAATTTTTTATGTATGAACATGTGTACACATAACTTGTTTCCAAAAATTACAACTGAGTCCTTCTCTTTTCCTATAAAAGGGTATCACCTATCCCCCTATCTTACAATGATAATGCTGCTTTGGTTTGTCCAAAAAATTCCCATATCATTTACCCAGATCCATCTACTTGAACTAGAAGCATCATTTTATGATGGATGACACCTAATGAATCATTTTGGCACAAATCAAAATGATTTTCCTAATTAATAGGTATTGCCTTATCTGAATATTTTTTTACTATAATTTGCATTCCTCAACCACTATACTATTATTATTTTATGAATACATAAAAAAATATGTATTATAAATATACTAATATGTTTTTATGTTATGAATTCTATTTAATATTATACACACCTCCAACTATTGGGTGACAAACATACTATTTATGTGTGTGAAAATTAACACGTCATGAAATGGTGATTATTTAATTTTCCATTTTTGACATTCATTAATATAAATTATCATTGAAAAACTGCTTATGTATATTATGATATTTGTTATACATTTAATATTATTTAATTATTTTATAACACATACACTTATACAATTCATTTTTTGTTAATTTGATAACATTGTTTGAGGAAGTGTGTTCTACTACCCCCTCAATGAGATGTGATTCGTTCAGAGGATCCTTGATATTTATAAAGGATGATAATAGGTAAAAATAGGAGACATAAAAAACTTATATGTGATATTACTGACATAATTACCATTTTTTATAGATATATATATATATATACATTTAATTTCCTTTATTATCTCATCAAACACTAAGAAGTTCTAATGTAGGTCTGGGTTGTGTTGATCACCGCCTCCTAGACACAATGTGATTTATTTTACATCAAAATATTTTTAAATGTATGAATATAGAATAAATAATAATTAATTAATTATATTATTATATTTATGTAAATATATCATTCTACATACCTTTTTTCCATAATGATATTTGAAAAATTATAATTTTACTCAAACATACGTACAGACTACTGTCTCCATGATGGTAAAGTTAGTTCTATTTTCATAACTATATTTAATGGTTGATTTTAAAAGTATAATTGATTTATAAATATAATAATTATGTTAATATTATTATTCTATATATGTTATATATTGACCCCTTTACCATAGTTGACCTACTAATGTATTTTTGATACTTAAATAGAATTTGGTCAAAACACTTGATGGAATCATAATTGTTTAAGTAATTTTATACAACATAGTAATAAATAAAATAAAATTAATGATATATATGAAAAATGGAATTAATAAAGTATAAAATTTAAAAAAAAATTATACATGAAGATAATGGATGTTCACCCAAATGGAAACAGAAGGTAAGGGATTCTCATTTCACTTGTTACATCCTTGAGGTAAATTTAACGTTCACCAGTTATATATTATATGTTCTGTATCTAATACATTTTGTTATATATTATATCATTAATATATTTATCTTTTTAGTATTTAATGGTTTTATTTAATATTATTATATCATGATGTTTATGGTTTAAAATGTTTCAAAATGGTATGGGGAACTTGTGAATTTTTAAATATTATATTCCGCAAAAATAATATTAATGACCTTTCTATGAAATTTCAACTAATGGAAATTATATAACAATTTATCAATAAATAATTACATTAATAAATGGTTATTTGTTAACATTTTCATGTTAACGTACTATATTTCTATTTATTTGTACTCAAGGTGTCTTAAATATATTTTAATTAAAACATGAAATCACTACTCTAATAAGTCATAGATCATGTTTTCTTCTAGAAATAATGCTTTATTAAAATTTATCCAAAAATGTTTTTAAAATGATTTTGTAATTTAATTTTTTTAATTTTTTTCTTTTAAAATGTATTTTAATTAATTTTATTGCTCTTTCCAAACAATGGATTTTTTTCATATTTTCAAAAATGAATGTTCTTTTAATGTTTTTCATCAGGTATGGATTTACATACCATAATCCCCTAAAATATTTGTCATATTTTTATGTTGGTAAATTTTTATTGAAATTTTTTTCTAAAAATTATTTTAAAATTAAATAATTGCATTGGTTTTTCTAATATAAAATGATATTTTTCATCATGATTTTTTAAATATAATTTTATAATGCATTCATTCATTACTGACAACCACCTTTTATTTTACCACATTTTGGGTATGTAATAGTGATACCATCCATAATTTTCCAATTAATGGTTTATGATTGATTTTGAAAAGGATAAAATTCACTTTCACTTCCATGATTTATATTTCCCATTGAAACATTCTATATCCTATAATCATTGATTTTTCCTTAATTATCCATATCATTTATCATTGATATTATATTTTTCCAATATCATATATAAATTGACATATAGTGTCTACTTTGACTATTATTAAATTATTTGTGGGAATATTGAAAATTATATATTCTTTATAAAATATTTTTATTTGATAAGGCCCATTGTTAAATCAATTTTTCGATATATGAGGATTTTGTTTGGACTCATATGACATGGGTGGTTCCAAAATATAGATAGAAACTTGATTCATAAGTATTCATATGGGGAAAGTCCCATGGCTAGCCACCTCAGATGGTTATTTACCCTACATGCTATAAACCATCTTGTGATTGGTGTTGTTGGTAATGGTAACACATACCTAGGGAATATTTCAACCAATAATTATCCACATCCATTATTTATATTTAGTTATTATTCACCCATAAGATTTTGTGTTGACATGCCTATGGATATATTTTACATTAGTTAGGGTTATTATTAAACCATGTGATTTTGTGTCGATATATCTATGGATATATTTCATTCTTAGTATATTGATTTAGATGTCATGAATTTTAGTTTCTTAAGTTTCCATATTCATATTTTCTTATATATATGTTTAAAGTAAATGTGTTATTATTTTTTTACCTTTCTATATTAATTAATTCAAATTGATTTATTATTACATCCTATTTAGTTTCAATTACGATGTATTTGAGATCTCCCATATTTTGGTTATTTTACCAGGTATCTAAGAAGGAAACTATGAAATATTTTCATGGATTTATTTAAATGGGTTATAGTTTCCATAAATCTTATTTATTTATATTTTATAAAGAATAAAAAATTATTGTAATTATTGTCTTAATTTGTAATACAATCCACATTCCTATATCTGGTCTACTAAGACTACTAAACTTATTAGTACTTTAGGACTCGATTCCTAGTTATCAGGTCAATGTAATTGAAAATAGACATGAAGAATAAGATTCTAGGTTGGGTCACTGCATTTTATGACTTGGGATATCCATTATGTTGACTTAAATCACTCACCAAGAGTGGCACATTATTTTTTTAACCCATTGATATAGCTCATCTTTTGTGAATCTTCATTGAAGTGATGTTTTCCATGAATTTTTATATAATAGTGTTAGGATGAAATATGTTGTGATGTTAAAATACATCTATTTGGGATGTGACATTCAGTGAAATTTATGTTCTTAACATGAGACCATCTTCTGTGGTTAATCATCATACGATAAGGATGTATTTGTCTTAGAGAATAACATCAAGGGACTATAACATCATCTATTCTGTTAAGAATTATATATCTAGTACATATCATATTTTTTAACATCATGTGTCATAGATGATTGGATGTTATGAATTTTAGATTCTTGCAGCCAGAACCTGTGAGGTAGTGTAGTAATGAAACTTCATGATATGAATTCTGACACTTTTATGTCTATATTCCTTCTTCAAATAATTTAAATACAATTAAGATAAAATTATTGATTTCAATGCATGGGAAATTGTTCATTTTAGAGTAAATCTACCAAATTTTTTATGTTGTCCTATTCATTGTTTTTATACCATTAAATTGGATACAATGAAATTAAATGTTATAAAACTACAAATTTATATGATAATAGTGGGGAATTATATTGTATTTTTTATTGGATCCTCGATTGAAATCAGGTATTTTTAGTTGATATGTAAGCACATTAAGCATCATCCACATAATTTATTTAAAATTACAGGAGAAAAATATTGATTCATCTTGAAAAATGAATTGTAAAACTCTTTTTCATTGGGAATAATGTTTGTTTGGATTAATGTAGGCTAATAGACATTTTTTGTTCCCAGATTCACATTACAGGGAACATAGTTGTTAGGAGACATTACTTACTCAACATTGAGTGGTTCATACCTTAGATCATCCCCTTAATAATCTATCTCAGAGTCATTAGAGGAAATTTTTGATCTGGTTGTCAATTAAGGGGCATCTCTATAACATTTTTGGTAAGAGAGTCTGTTGGAAGAGATGTTACCTTCAAGAACTATCAGTGTTATCAAATATAGATTCCAGAACTGATTTTAATCTCTTATTCTGTCATAAGGGATAGGAGGAACATAGTGATCATGGAATCAGTTTTCTTCCTCAATCATGTTTTATGTATCATGTAATAATAATTGAGAAAATTATAGGAATTCACATGAAAGGTCCATAATTTATTTTTTCTTCCAAAGTCAATCCCATTATTTTTCTAGTGGATATTTAATTGATAGATGTCATATCAATGGAATATTATGGAACTGGGAAATGTTCAATGTAAAATGGATATTTCTTTCCAATCCTGGTATATAATAATCTAATATATCATTTACTATCAGTAAGATAAATTTCATGATGAAAATACAAATATGAATTGGGGTTCTGTTATTATCTTCCTATAATGGGTTTCAAGATATAGAGGACAAGAGAATCTCTGGTTTAAAATGAAGTGTATTTATGATCTAGATATGAACTTTTTATTTTTATAATGAAAATTGTTATAAATTGATATCTCATATGATGCCTACATATTTGGATGAATGTGAAGAATGTATCCCATTCTAATCCATCTAGGATATTTAAATTTTAATTAGAAGTAGGTCAAAACATGTTTGGAAGTTTATTTCTTTCTAAATCTCCCAAAGTATCTATGTTATCTTCTTATTTATTAGGGATTTATTTTTTCACTTGGCTATTCAATTGAAGTTTCTACTTTGGGCCACCTGATATCCATGGTGAGGTTTTTTATGGTATTTAGGAAACAATAAATTAAAAACTAGGGTGTTTTAAAAACATCTCCATATATGGGTATCTATTTATTGACAACCACTATAAAATAAGGTTTCTGGGAATGAGGAGGATGTCCTTGTTTGAGGGCGATATCATATTGGAATGCTGACTATATTGAATGGCATGTTTAGTGTCCATGTGATCCAAATAAACACTACTACAATGTGTATCATTGTGGTAACAATATCCTTCTTGTTCGAACAAATATTCAACAAACCCTTCTGTTTTTACAATATATTCATCAAAAAAACTTATGGAACCCATCATTGAATGGATGAGGGATATATGCCTCATTATATATCCTGAAAAAAAAAACCATTCTCCTTATATTTTTTTAGTAGGATTATCATGCCTCTCCATGATGGATATAGAATATGATTATAATATTCTATTTTAGTTTGAGTAAGAACCAACTCTAGAGATGTTTATTGAGTATACAAGTGGGATTCATTATTATAAGTTAGAATATGAGCATAACTATTGGTGGTTTCTAGAAAATACTGGTCAATGCTAGATAATGTAGAGATATAATCCCCGTTAAAACATTGTTTCCTCATAGTAATATGTTGATTGACTATAATAATGGGATAAGGGATAGGACCCTCCACATATATGGTTATTCCGGGTTATTTTACAGTTATTAATAAATGTAAGTAGAGATATCTGTCTAGATTCATTGAATAATAAGAGATATATTCGATTAATTTTAGAGAGACATTAGATCCAACGAAATAGATAATGAATATAACTACCAATACATTACATACATGGTTATTACTTTAGAATTTAAGCATACTTATTACAACATATAACAAAACCATGAAAGGATCATATAGGTATAGTGTCTTTAGAAACTGGAAAACATAAACAAATAGTTCATAAATCATCTACATTGTCTCCTATTTATTTCATCATATCTAGAGTCCTTTTTGGAATATCCTACTTAATAACATTCTACCTGACCTAGGGATAGAAAACATACAAAATTTTGAGCTCAAATTCTCAGTAAGGGTAAACAAAGGAAATATCATATTCAAAAGAACATAGCATTTCGAAAATCATAACCCTAAAAAAGAGATCATAATATCATAACATGGGATAAATCATAGTAATGAAATTTAATCCCAATAATCATAACATAAAACATGAAACATTGTGTCATACACACATAATCAATTAAAATCATTTCTCATTAGTCAGGACTCATTTCCAAGATTATCTTAACAGACAATGTCCATTTATGAACCGAGTTCACTCCTTGATCCAGTCCTGTATCCCTGAACCCGATTGACACAGCATTCAATCCATGTCTATATCATGAGATATAAATCTTTACTCATTGAATTGGAGGGAGATATAGGTCCCACCAATCTCATAATGATAACATTCTTAGGTGTTCCACAAAATCATATATCATATATCATAGCATAACCCATGTAATAAAAACGAGATTCTCTAACTTCATGCCATCATAACATAATCCATATAAGATAAAAGGACATCACAAAATTAATTACATCATAACATAATCAAATAAAGGTAAAAAATGGATTGAAATAGAACCCTATATTATCTTAGATGGAAAATAATTTTGATAAAACACTTGAACTTCAAGTCCTTAGTAAAATATACTTTCTACTTCAAAAAATTTTTCATATCATAACATGTCATACAATTTTAAACTACAAGAAGTTGATTAACAATGAACATGATAAAATTTAACGGAATCTTCATGGAAATAATGTTATATGAAATCATAAAAATACATTCATTCCATATAAGTTAAAAAACATGTTTCTTGTACTTTTGCTGGAAAAGTCAAAAAGTAACTCATACTAAAAATGAAAAAAGATTCCTTTCATATATTTTACTAAAAACTAACCAATTGGTAAAATTGGATTTAAATTTTTTTTTAGGATAGAAATAATATTAAATATTGAGGAATCATTGATTTGGATGATAAATATGCCCCAGTAAATTCTGAATTATAAACAATCTCGAATAAAATTTTGATTATGAGATTTTCCCTTACCTTAGGTCCGATTTGCTTCGTACGTATCTGATCCTCCTATATAACTATTTTAAAAATGTCATTGACTTATTACATGATCATATTAATTGTTATGATATCATATATGGCCATATTTGTAGAGACCCGAAGCTTAACGTACATGGACATTACATTACATTTGCGGAATACTTAGTACATAACAAAAACACACACACAAGGATCGTAATAGTTTAGTGTCTTTGGAAACTCGGAATGTAATCTTCTAATCGTGGTGAAAGATCTTCAACATCTCCCATAAAGATCTTCCTTTTTTTTATACCTAAAACCTTTCTTTATATCCTAGGGAAAAAAACATAAAAGGGTGAGCTCAAATGCTCATCAAGGGCAATAAAGGAAATAAAAATCATATCATATCTTTTTAAAAATCAAAACCTGCAAAAGAGATCATAATATCTTAACATGGAATAAATCATAGAAGTGAAAATGAGATCCCCATAATCATAACATAAGACTTGAAACTTTGTGGCATGTACACATAATCTTGGAAAATCATTTCTTGTTAGTCATGACTCATTGCCAAGACTATCTTAGTGGACAAAGTCCCTTTCTGAACCGAGTCACTCCTCATTTCAGTCCTGTATCACTGAACCGAAATAACCTTCCGTTCCAGCCATGTCTATCTCATGAGATATAAAATCATTACCCAATGCATTGGAGGGATATATAGGTCCCACCCATCTTATAATGAATCCTTTCTTATGTGTGCCACATAATTATAAATCATACATCATCGCATAACACATGTAACAGAAATGGGATTCTTGAAACATCATGACATCATAAATCAATTCATATAAGATAAAGGAATTCATAAAAATAATTCCATCACAACATGATCAACTCAATGTAATAATAGGGATAAAAACAGAACCCTTTTATTATCTTAGATGGAAAATAATTTTGATAAAATACTTGAACTTCATTCTTGAGGAAAATATCCTTTCTTCTTCAAAAACATTTTTTCCTTTCATAACATTTCATACAACTTTAAAATAAAATAAGTTGATTAAAAATAAACTTGAAAACTTATAAAGGAAGTTTCTTGGAAATAATGTTTTAAAAATCCATTCATTCCGTATAAGTTAAAAAAAACATTCTTCGTACTTTTGTCGGAAAAGTCAAAAAGTACCTCGTATGACAAAAGATTCCTTTCATAGATATTACTAAAAACTCACCGAAGGGTAAAAATGGATTTAAAAAATTGTAGGTGGATGGAAATAATATTACATATTGATGAAACATGGATGTGGATGATAAAATACACCCCAGTAAATACTTACGAATAAACAATCTCGGATAAAAATGAGATTGTGATATTTCCCTTACCTTAGGTCCGATTTGCTTTGTTCGTGTCCGAAGCTCCTGTATAATGGTTTAAATAATGTTATTGACTTATTCCAGAATCATACATATTGATATGATATCATATATGGTCATATTATTAGCTTCTTGTTAGTAATATTTCATTGTTACTTGTTACTCGGGTCTTTATAACTTTTTGTTCTTATGCGTGTTTTGTCGAATAAATTCTTATTCTTATCTTTAGGTTATAGATACTTCATTTCCAGAATGGTATTAGTGTATTATATACCATATTCATTCATTCAATTCATTTATATAATCATTATGAAATGAAGATCATGTAGAACGAGTCGCATCACATCGTGGAGACGGTATTCCATACGTACGCACGAGTGATGATATCGTTCCTATGATCGTGGAATTGTATTGGAGTATATATATATTATTTCAGTATCAATATTACTTCATAATAATCATATATAGTTACTCATTACACCATTATACCCATCCTTGTAAGGTGATGGTGAAAAATAGATTACACCACGGTGTGGAGACGGTATTCCGTACGTACGCACACGCGGTGATTTCATTTTTCCGTAGGCTGGATAGAAGGTGAATTAGGGATGTTTCATATTTATAATAACATATCAGTATGTAAGTAATACTTATGTTATTACTTTGTCATGAAACAACTAAAGAAGAAGATGTTGAAGATGAAAGAAATTGAAAAGATCGGTAATGGATATTACCTCTTCTTTGGAACGCCTCTTTGAATCCTCCACTTAGGGAACTAAGATTGGTCTTTGAAGAAGACCAGGACCTCTAGGATTATTCTAGGGAAGTGGAGAGGAGAAAATGGAAGGGGTTGGCCGAGCTTGAGTGCTCAAATTGGTGTGAGGAGGAGGGGGAGGAGGTTCCCTTTTATAAGGGAGGAGAGGGGCACCTTAGGAATATCTCAAAATATTATTTTATATTAAAGTCAAAATCGGTTTATAATGGTTACAAAGGGTCTTATTTCGAAGATAAAGTGGGGATGGGTCGAAATCCTATCAACCAATAAGATTTAGACAAGTTTAGGGTATTATTTTAACCTTATCAATTAGATTTAACTCTAAGTTAAATAATTTAACTTTTACCATGTCTTTTTGTTTTCTTTCACTATATGGTTAATAAACTTACTATAACATGCCAAACGAACCACAAATTGTTTATTATTAATATATATATCCTTATCTAAGTCATTTGGCCGAACCTTATATTTTTAGGAATAAAATAAAAATTAGTAATATAATATTTGATTTAAAAACTATTTTGTGTCAATTTTGACACTATTTGATATATGATTTTTGTGAAAGTCATAACAGAATTATATGTTGGAACCAAGTTAATTAAATCAACACTAATATATCATAGTAACCTAGAAAATTATTGGAATTCATAAAAATTCTCAAATTACATTTATTTTGGTGTTTATAACATCAATTATGTCAATATTTCATTAATAAGATAATTACTGCATCATCATTGTGTCATAAATAAATTAAATTATTTAATGTCTAAAAATTACAAATAAAATACCATTATGTAGTAAATCTTTTTATCTTTCTAATGAATTTTTATAGTCGAATTTATCTTATGTATAACCCCATATTAAAAATGATTTACTTATTAAACATTGATTTTAACTATTTAACCCTTCTTTAAATAAATTAATAATAAATGTCCTAATCTAATCCAAGTGGGCCTAAATGGTCATATTTTATTCCTAAGTTTGTTTTTTTGGTCGAATTACACTTGTCCAATAGAATTAGGACATGTGTTAGGGTAATATTAATATCATATTTACCCTTAGTTACCCTATTTACTATTAACCGCGGTAAAAAAAAAGTAAAAAGTTACTATTCACCAAAAAATTATTTTCATCTCATTGAACCACATTTTAGTCCTTGATATTAACCGTGTCTCTCGGATTTTCGAAATTCCATTTACAGAAGCGGTAAAATTATGTTTTATGCAAAATTCAGTTTTTTAACCTACCACTTAGTGGTTTCACTATTCATCAAAAATTGAAAGTTTTCAGAAAAATACCAAAATTTCACCCTAGGATAATTTCGATATTCTAAGTCCAAAAATGAAGTCCATTTTGAAAAATAAAATTTATAAAATTTCAAAAAGTGGTTATTACTATTCATAACGGCTAGTTTTAATAGCATATTGTTGTTTAGTGAAACTCGGTATTGCGTACGACGCAAGCTATCGAGGAAGGTCGCGATTGCGTGTAAAGCAAGCCAAGCAAGTGTTGTGTAGAAAAAGATTCCTTTGATGATTTATATAACATAAAAGTCTCGGGTGTTACAATATTCATATCTTCTTATTGGTAATATTTCATTGCTACATGTTATTCGGGTGTTCATTGTTTTATGTTCTTACGCGTGTTCTATCGAAAAATTCTTATTATTCATTTTATGTTACAGATACCTCATTTCCATAATGGTATTACTGTAATATATATCATATTTATTCATTCAATTCATCTATATAATCAGTATTCAATGAAGATCATGCAGAACGAGTCGCATCACATCGTGGAGATGGTAGGCCTACGTACGCACGAGCGATGATATCGTTCCCATGATCATGGAATTGTGTTTAAGTGTATGTACACTACTACAGAATCAATATCACATTAACATAATCATATATAGTTATTATTTACACCATTATATCCATCCATATAAGGCGGTGGTGGAAAACAGATTACACCGATGCGTGGAGACGGTATTCCGTACGTATGCACGCGCGGTGATTTCATTTTCCGTAGGATGGATAGAAGGTGAAATAGGGTTTTTTCATATTTATAATAACATATCAGTATATAAGTTATACTGAAGTTATTACTTCATAATGAAAAAACTAATGAAGAGGATGTATAAGAAGAAATAAATTTGAATTAATCGGTAACATGTATTACTTCTTCTTCGACACGCCTCTTTGAAAACTCTTCTTAGGGCACTAAAATTGGACTTTTAAGAAGAAAAAGACTAATAGAATTTTTCTAGGGAGGTTGAGAAGGGAAATGGTCATGGTTTTTCTGATATTTAAGGCTCCAAATTGTGTGAGTAGGAGAGGGAGGAGGTTCCCTTTTATAAGGGAGGAGAGGGGCACCATAGGAAAAACATAAAATATTATTTTATAATAAAGTCATATTCGGTTTATAACAGCTCCCAATTGACTAATTTCAAATTGAAGGTGGTAATGGGTCGAAATACCCTCAACAAATAGGTTTTATACAATTTTAGGTTATTATTTTAACCTTATCATTTATATTTAACTCTAAGTTAAATAATTTAACTTTTACCGTGTCTTCTTGTTTTCTTACAATATATGGTTAATAAACGTACAATAACAATACAAAAGAACCCCAAGTGGTTCATTATATATATATATATATATATATCCTTATATATTTCATTTTTCCGAACCATATATTTTTAGGAATATAATAAAAATTAATAATATAATATTTTCTTCAAAAAATATTTTATGTCAATTGTGGCACTATTTGGTAATTGATTTTTGTGAAAATCATAACAGAATTATTACTTCTAATAAAGTTAATCAAAACCATAATAAAATTTCATATTAACATATAAAATTATTTTAATTAATAAAAAGTCTCAAATAACATTTATTTGGGTATTTATAATATCAATTGTGTTAATATTTCATTAATAAGGTAGTTACTACATCATCATTGTGTCATATATAAATTAACTTATTTAATGTATAAAAATAATAAATAAAATACCAATATGTAGGAAATATTTTTATATTTCTAATTAATATTTATAGTCGAATTTATCTTATGTATAAACCTATATTAAAATTGTATTAGTTATTAAAATTTGATTTTAACTCTTTTAACTATTCATTAAATAAAATAATAATAAGTGTCCTAATCTAATCCAAGTGGACCTAAAGGGTAATATTTTATCCCTAAGGTTTTTTGGTCGAATTAAACTTATCCAATAGAATTAGGACATGTGTTAGGGAAATAATATATCATTTTTACCCTTAATTACCCTATTTACTTTTAACTGTGGTAAATAAAAGTAAAAAGTTACTATACACCAAAAATTATTTTTATCCTATTGAACATAATTTTACTCATTTATATTAACTATGCCTCTTGAATTTTTCAAATTCAACTCACAGAAGCCATAAATTTAATTTTTATATACAATTGCAAATGGTCATAGGAGGTGGGTAAAAGAGGGTCAAAAGTTCAATAAAATTTTTATGTATCTATATTATTATAAAATTATTCCAATGAATTAAATTGAACATATATAGGTCTTATTTATATATTTTGACCTAACATTATTTTAAATAAAATATTTAAATATTTAAATAAAATGGCATTTTTTAAATAGTTCTCTTGTGTTTTCACCATTCATCAAAAATTGAATGTTTTCAAAAAAATACCAAAAATTCACACTCGGATAATTTTGATATTTCGAATCCAAAACTAAAGTCCATTTTGAATGATAAAATTTATAAAATTTCAAAAATTTGGTATTACTATTCATAAAGGCTAGTTTATATAATAATTTAATAACATATCATTGTTTAGTGAAACTCGGTATTGCATACAACACAAGCTATCGAGCAAGGTTTATCTTACGTGTAATGCAAGCCAATACAATGTTGTGTGTAGTGAATGATTCCTTTAATGTTTCATATAACATAAGACATAACAAAATATACTTCTCATGAAATATTAGGGTGTTACATTCTACCCCCCTTAAAATGAATTTCGCCCTCGAAATTCATCACTTCATAACAAATAGATGAGGATACCTCTCCCTCATAATATCCTCAAGCTCCCATGTAGCTTCTTATAATTGGGGGTTCCTCTATAAAACTATCACCAAGTGGGAGGTATTATTTCGTAAGACTTTTTCGCTATGATCCAGATTCTCTATCATCTTTTCTTCAAAAGAAATATCTTTCTCCAGTAGTACAACATCTGATCTTAGTACATGTGAAGGATCAGGTCTGTACTTTCTCAGGAGAGATACATGGAACACATCATGAACTTGGGAGAGATTCGGTGGAAGTTCCAATCGGTAATCTACCTTCCCAACATGATACAGTATTTCAAAAGGACCAATATACCTAGGGATCATCTTTCCCTTATTTCCAAATCTCATTACTCTCTTTCAAGGAGATATTTGTAGGAACACTTCATCACCCACTTCAAACTCTAGGTATTTTCAAAAAACGTTGATAGAATCCTGCCAGACCAAGAAAACTTCGGATCTCAGTTACTGTTATTGGTATTGACGATCTTTTGATAACCACTATTTTTTCTGGATCCACAGATATCCCGTCCTTTGAGATTATATGACCCAAAAATGAAACTTTTTGAAGCCAAAATTTACACTTGGTAAATTTGTCATAAATCTACTCCTTTATTAGGGTCTTTAATACAATTCTAAAGTGATCTTCCTATTCTTCCTTTCTCTTTAAATAGACAAGAATATCATCTATAAAGGCTACCACAAACTGATCAAGATAGTCTGTAAAGAATCTATTCATTAGATCCATGAATATAGAAGGGGAATAAGTAATCCCAAATGGCATCACTATAAATTCATAGTTTCCATACCTTGTACGGAAGGGCGTATTTGGTTTATCCTCCCTTTTTAACTTTAGTTGATGATACCCTGAATGAAGAGAAATATTTGAAAAGTATTGAGCTCCACGTAGTTGGTCAAATAAGTCATCAATGCGTGGGAGAGAATATTTTTTCATGATAATGATCTTGTTATGTTCTCAATAATCAATGCAGAGTCTCATTGATCCATCTTTCTTCTTAACAAATAGAACATATTCTCACCAAGGTGACGCACATGGGGCGTATGAATCCCATATCACGATTCTATTGGAGTTACTTCTTCAATTAAAACAACTCAATTGGGGCCATTCTATAAGGTTTATTTGAAATAGGCAAAGAACCCGACATGAGTTCTATTGAAAACTAGACTTAATGATTTGGTGGAAGACCCGACAATTCCTCCGAAAATAAATCATCAAAATCTTGTACAATGGGCATATTCTTAATCGTGCGTTTCTCAACAACTATTTGAGATAAATAACACACATTTAGTGAAATCAAGACCCATAAGATAGAAGAAATTTACACTGGAAGGTAATGTTCATCCTTCCATCGATAGATAATCATATATTAATATAGAATATGAAATGTGACATACATTATTTGGAAATTGATTTGAGCTCCATATAAGGAAAGAAAATCCATTCCAAGAATCATATAAAATTATAATATAGGAAGGATCAAATGATTTTCAGGAAGCACTTTCCCACAAACTTCAATCAGAGAAGAATTCTAAACTTTTGATGTGTCTGTTGTGCCATTAGGGTTTGTCACAGCCAACTCAATATCTAACTTCTGAGGTAATATGGCGATACCCATAGAATATTATACTAAAATAAAAGAGTGGGTGGACCCAGAATCAAATAAATCATTTTCTACTTTAGAGTGTATGATAAGTGTACCTTTCACCACTTCATTATCATACTCCACATCACCGATAGAAATTGCATGTGACATTCTTTTTCCATTAGCCATAAGAGTTCGTTGACATCGATCATCATCAAAAAACCTTGGATTAGGGAATTGATTAGTATAATTCCCCATTTCTTTGCACTTGTAACATTGAAGTGTAGGAGGTTCACTTTGTGTAACCTTTTCATTTTTGCATCACTAGACATATTCCTCCCATCATTACAGCATTAAAATGCCTGATGACATTCTTTTCCACATTTTAAACATTTACTTTTCCCTTTAAGAGAACTCCCTACATGTTTCCTTCCACACTTTGATCCTAAGGGAAAACTCATCTTCATTTTAGTGTGCTCTTTAGAAATTCCTTTGAATTCCGTCTTCCTCTTCTTATCAAATGCATATGACTGATGGGTTACTCCAATCTCCATCTTAACCTTGAGTGCACATCGAATGATTTCCACGTAGCTATTGAAGTCCCTTATGGCTAACACCCTTCTAAAACATGGGTTTAAGCCGCTAAAGAATCGATATGTCTTACCCTCAGGTTGGATAATAATCCCAGAAGCGTACCTTTCATGTCTTGTAACATTTTCTTTGTAGGTAGCAACAAATTCATCCTCCTTTTGCTTCTGTTGAAGAAACTCCTTCTCCATCTTTGTTCAATGAATAAGAGGGAAGTACTCATTGAAAAAATAAGTTCTTTAACTCATCCCATTCCATGGACTATATTTCATCCCTTCGCATCATATTTTTAATGAGATTCCACCATTGATCAGATTCACCTTCCAAATGATATACTACTAAGTTGAATTTATCATGTTCAGAACATTGTAGAACTAAAAATAACTTTTCAGTGGTATTGATCCACTGTTCATCCACTAGTGGATCATTAGACCAACTAAATGAGGGTGGACACTACCTCATGAAGGATTCAATAGAATATTCCTCCATTTCTCATTTGGAAGTCCTTCATGATTCATAGCTTGAGAAAGTTGTGTGAGCATGGCTACAAGATTTGGCATTCCAGCTCCCATAATGTTTGGTTGTTCAGGGGGATAATTAATGCATTGCCCATTGCATTCTGCATTAACACGGTTCCTTTGGGTTCTATCTATTGAATAAAACCAAGAAAAATAGTGTGATAAACACTAATTATAATAGGAAAACAACATAATCAGTAATAAAATTTCACACATTAATACTTATCATAGATTTTTCATGGAAATTTCTAAAACACTATGATTATGTACTATGCTTAGACATATCATTAGGGTTCTTTCTAAGGCTTTTACATCCTAGTTTCCTATGGTTGACTATACATTTATTCTGATACCAACTATAACGACCAATACTTTACATACATGGTTATTACATCAGAATTATAGCATAAATATTACAACATATAACAAAACCATGAAAGGACAGTATAGGTATAATTTCTTTAGAAACTAGGAATCATAAACAACTGATTCTTAAATAATCTACATTGTCTCTTGTTTATTTCATTATATCTAGTGTCCCTTTTAGAATATCATACATAATAACCTTCTTCCTGACCTGGGGAATGAAAACATAAAAAAGGGTGATCTCAAATGCTCAGTAAGGTTAAAGAAAAGAAATATCATATTCAAAAGAACATAGCATTTCGAAAATCTTATCATGAAAAAGAGATCATAATATCATAACATGGGATAAATCATAATAGTGAAATGTAATCCCAATAATCATAACATAAAACATGAATCTTTGTGGTATACACACATAATCATAGATAATCATTTCTTATTAGTCAAGACTCATTTCCAAGACTATCATAGTGGAAAAAGTCCATTTCAGAACCCAGTTCACTCCATGTTCCAGTCTTGTATCACTTAACTGGATTAACTTGCCGTTCCAGCCATGTCTATCTCATGAGATATAAATATTTTCCCAATGAATTGGAGGGAGATATAGGTCCCACCCATCTCATAATGATACCCTTATTATGTGTGCCACATAATCTTAAATCATATATCATAGCATAACCCATGTAATAAAAATGGGATTTTTAACCTTCATGCGATCATAACATAATCTATATAATATAAAAGGACATCATAAAATTAATTACATCATAACATAATCAAATCTCTGTAAAAATAGGGATATAAACAGAACCCTATATTATCTTAGATGGAAAATTATTTTGATAAAACACTTGAACTCCATTCATGAGGAAAATATACTTTTTAATTCAAATTTTTTTTCCATTAATAACATGTCATAAAATTTTAAACTAAAATATGTTGTTTAAAAATAAACTTGAAAACATGTCAAGGAATCTTCATGGAAATAATTTTCAATAAAATCAAACAAAATACCAGATATAAGACCATGAGGTAGGATCAGGAATTTTCAATTAAATTTTACATTACTAAAAACCAATTATGACAAACTAGGTCCCACAAGAGTCTAATCAACAATCCTAGAATAGTATACTAATAAAAAATATAGTAAATATAAATTATGTACAGGGGAAAATATGATCAATGACTCATAATTGTTATTTTAATTGACACCCGGTATTGGAAGATGACTATTCCATGATCTCCTAGAAGTGTGCACAAAACCGTTAAAAATATATCTTAAAATATTATCAAAATTTTGATTTAATCCATCCATATTTGGGTGATATGTTTTAATTTAAATTAATTATATCTAGAATGCATTATGGGATCTATCCGTGAATTTAAATTTAAATTATGTTTTATTTTCTAATGTTATAGAAATTGATACATCAATATGTATCAAAAAATAATTCAAAAACATTTTTACCAAGTAAATCAAGTTAAAATAGATTATTATATTGAAATTAGATATATTAATTTCCCAATATTTTTTGTCACTAACTAAACCCAATCCATCAGTACTCATAGACATGAAAATAAAAACCTAAAATCATATAACATTACCCCAATGTTATAGATAGAGTGAGTAATTATTTCAACAACATTACAACTCATTGGTTGTCAACATTTTCTTTCAAAAAAAATATCACTAAAAGGAATATTAATTAACATCGTTACAAATTTTCAATAACTATAATTGTCACATGACTTTATAATGCATCTATTTAACATTGTTATAAATTATCCACAACAAATAGTGAATGTATTTAAATACATTGATATTTATCTCGAAATTCACCCCAAATCATCCGTTATGACAACATAATAAATATTTTTTAACATTGAATTTATTTATGGTATCCCTATTATTTAGTTTCTTAACATCCTTATAAAGTTTATCCTTAAATAATTCATTCTCTATTGTAAATTCTATCAACATGTACATCACATTATGGATAGAGAGTAATGTGATATCTTATTCAACACTATGTGAATGTTTAAAAATGGTCATATAAACTATCACACCACTAATGTTTCTATTATCACCAAATTTGATCATTTTTTACTTAGTGAATCCACCACCATTTTACCATTCATGGGTGTATACATATTAAAAAAAAGATAATCCACACAAATTCTCCATAATAATATATGAATATATTGTTGGAATGTGAATCTAAAAATATTATGGTATTTATACAAATGGTTAGTTTTAAACATTTTTTCATTAATAGAATTTGGAATAATATAAGAAATATTATGTGTGACATATTTTGTGAATATCATGGGTGTCACGACATATAATTAACTTTTATTAGATAGGTAAATAAACAACCAAAAAATATATTAACAACACCTCTACATAATCTATCAAGAAATCTATTTAATATATATAAAAACCCATGATAATAGGTTTGATATATCCTTATACATTATAGTATTATATCTCTATTTTTTAAATGAAAATTTAAAAATTTAGTAAAAGTTAAAATCCTAAATTTCTATTACAAAACAAATGATAAACAAAATTTAATTATAGAGAGAATAATAATCATCAAGGTACAAAATGTATATCTGGAGATAAATGCATATGACATTGTGATTTTATAACTACCCTTACTAAGATAAAATAACAAATTTAAAATTAATTAGATCCTATATAATAAAATAATAATTCCATTTATATGACAATTTTTATTTAGGATCTATTCGTTAATTGTTTATGGTCATATCTTGTTGTTTTCCATCACATTAAAATATCTAAGTCCTTATATACTAGTAGATTCCTCTATATTTTTAGGATATGTAATAAAATTTATAATGTGGTCGAGAATAAGAATATTTCACAAAAGTATCCAGAGGGACATAACCGAGGGATAAATTATTTTTTTATGTTGTCCCTCATTTTGTATAACTATACTGTTTCAGAATTTGTTTCACTAATCCCACATCAACCATCAACTATCTATAAAGAGGATACAATTTTATTAAGATTTTTTTGACCCAGATGTATTGAATTGAAATAAAAGGGAATAAATTTCACAGATAAAGATTTAATATATATTGAGCCATATGCATCTTACTAGGTAGAACAAAATATATCTCTCCTAGTTGACATAAAAAATTTGTCCAAAATAGCTTCCATTTTCACTCACATAAATCATATATTTTACTTAAATATATATACCATTATTTTTCATTTAAATATCCCCATGTATTTCATAATTTTAGATACGTTATAATTATCAAGAATTCAGTAACCTAGATCTCATGTATACATTATTACAATAGAAACCCTAACCCCAATAGCATGATATTTGTGTCAACATTATTACATCAAGAATATCAAACAAGGAATCCAAACCAGATGTAAAAAATAGTTTATCGATCCTATTAAAAAAGATATATAATTAAAAATGTTATTATAATTGAAATGAAAATAATAATAATAATTCTTTGAGATTTCCCTTACTCCTCATAGTGTATCCCTGCATATCCATCACAAAACTATACCTCCTATCCTGTAGAAAATAAAACATTATAAAAAGTGTTCTCAAATGATCATTGATAGAAATAATTTAATTGATGAAATTAATGAATAAGTAATAATTAATATGGAATGGTAAATAGCTCAAACACTATCCATTAAATGAATATTTTTACGATAATGTAGATAGAATAAATTATTATGAAATCATTCCACCATAATAATTACATGATAATGAATCCATAACAATTGATATTATAACTAATAAAATAATCAAATAGAATATCCATAATTGAATTAACAATGATGGAATTAATAATTCCACAAATATATGACATGTAGTAGAGTCCTTATTCCAAAACATCTAATTATATAGTCAAGCCCTGAACCAAAACCCAATATATTTTTTTTTCATTATACATATAAATGTATCAAGGGGATTTATAAGGCCCCACCCATCATATAAAATGTCAAATTCATTCCACATATGAATGGTGTGAAACATAATCTATATAAAAATTCATATTGATAAGCTAACCAGTGAAATTTTAATACATACACTAATAAATAATTAAAATCATAAACCACCTATAGTAAAATGGTGAAACGTATTAAAATTATACATCCCCATTCTAAAAAAACATAAATCATTCATATATATAATATGGAGGTTATAAATATCACAAATATTATGATTAAAATAATTAAAATTGTTTTTATGTCATTAATGATTATAAATATCCTAAAAAGATCCTTAAAACATTTTTGAAAAAAATTACCATTGAAAATCAAAAATATAATTTTAAAAAAGTAAAAAAAAATTTAGAGATATAAATTTCCTTAAAAAACATTTAGATTTTATAAAATGACCATTAAAATAATGATTTGTCATGAATGTGTAAAATGATGTTCATTTTAAACATGTTAAGAGAAATATTTCATTTATATTTTCTGTAAAATCAAGAAAGTAATTTTTTTTAAATTGATATGAAATTTTCATTAAAAAAAGTTAAATATGAAATTTTTTGAAAATTTTATTTAAAAAAATTGAAGAATAAAAAAATTACTAAGACATTTTAAAAAAAGTGTTTTGATGTAAAATAATTTTCATCTAAAGTGTAAAATAATGTTTGGTTTTATTATTAGAAATCCTGAATTATTTGAATACCCAATGAGTTGGAAAATTTTTATATTACATTAAAAATATCATGAATTACTAGGATTGATTACTGTAAAATAATTTTACAATATAAATATCATATATTTCAACAAATTGATATGTAAACACAAGCGATCCCAAATAATGATGATGTTTTTATAAAAACCCTAACATGTTGGTATCATCTGAATCATAATCCCCAAAATATAACTAAAAAAATGAAACATTAAATGACATTAAATTAATTTTATGCACTATATTACATATAAACGGGTCAGTATAGGCACCACAAAATGGGACTAGTGGGAATATTAATTCTATCTTACAAAAGTAAAACTATGACTTGAAACCCATACCTTAGGTCTTAATTACATTATGCAGGTCAATACCTATTATATAGTTGTTTTATGAATTTTATTAATTTATAAAAATCCATACTCGTATTTATAATTTTATATACGATTATATTATTACAATTTACCACTAGTTTGTTGCAATATATCATTTTTTTATTGTTTAATGGGTTCATTTCTTTATTTTTTCATGCTTGTTTTGTTATAAAATTCCTGATTAATGAGACTAACAAATTTATATAATAAATTCATTATTTACTCTATCAATAATGTTTTGAAACATTTATGAATATTATACATAGATAATATATATTATCTCATTGTCGACAATGTAGGTCATATATATGCATGAGTGACTCAATAATTCTATAAACTACTAAAAGAGTAATGAATTTGGTGATACATTAATTTAAAAAAAATTATCTCATATAAATCTATTATTTTACATAATTTTTTAATTATTACATTCCATGTAACATGTAAATGAAAACAAATCATATCTTTTTTCTAGTTGGCAATAAATCGTACACATGAGCGATATTACCATATACGAAATAGAATCAAATATAAAAAAAATTATATAGTGACACTAAATTTAGTAGTCTACAATCATCTTATGATTTATTACATGCAAATTTTATATAAAAAATCTCATCACGAATGATTGAATAGTATAATTTTCTAGGTGAACTATATACATGTTGGATTCTTTCCTTGCATTTGAAAATAAAAATAAATACATAATTTCATTGAGATTAGCGTTATTACCTATAGAATATTCTTTCACATCGATCATACTACCCTTGATCGAGGGAATATCTATAAAAATTCTCCACACATGTCTACATTTCAATAACATTCATCATATATCTCAAAATTGATTAAATACATAAAAAATTTTCCATATCAATAAAAATCTGTATTGAGTAATGAATATGGAATAATCATTATTTATCTAAATAAAATAATTAATTTCTATATAGAACACCATATTTAGAAGTGATATAAAGTTTATGAACAAATAATTTCAATGATAAATAATATGGATATTTAGGAGAAATTTAATTACCAATGATTATAGTTAAGTGACTATTGATTTGGAATTTGAATGAATACAAAAATGAATCATGAATGTAAATTCCAATACATTACATTGTCAAATTTATAATAAACCATAAATAAAAAAATAATCAACTATATATATACCCTTTTGTGAATTAATAGAGGGGTTGAGTCATTGATGAATAAAAATAATATAAAATTATATTCCAAAACATTCATGTGGATAATTTGATTTCAATTTTGAAAATAAGTTTTTAAAACTGAATGTTTAGAAAACATGATTAAAATAATTTTAATTTCGAATAATCTTTGAAACATATAAATTATTTGAGAAAACATTTATTTTCATTATAGCATGAAAATGTATTCATGTTGTACTCATTTACAAAACAATTCACTTCACATTTTTCCTAGAATACAATGAAGGATTTTTTTTTCAAATTAAATGTATAATTCCTTAAAAAAATTAAACGTAAAAATTGGAGAAAATTTATTTAATAAACCACATTGAAATTGAAAAAATCAATATCAAATAAATATTTAGAAAACATGACTTGATTAAATTGGTTTTCCAACCATATTTAGTAATAAGGTGTTATTTTCATAAAATACATTTCCCCTTAATTTAAAGCAATAAAGAGTGAAAAAAATTGGTTTTTCATGAAAAATGTATCTGAAAAATGGATAAAAAATCTAAATGTTTTTAATTAGTAAATGATAAACTAATTTCCTCCTATTTAAATTTTTGAAGAATCATTACTGATTAATATGATAGTCTGAAATGAACACTTATAATGATCGTAAGGTTAATGTGGGAGATAATATATAAATAAATTATGTGGTCCAAATTTAAATTAACATAAAATAAGTTAAAAAATAATATCATAAAATAAAAATTAATTACAGACATAGTCTGACTATATCATGTACAACAAAGAAATAATATTATCCAAAGAATTGAAAATGAGTTATGAAATTATTTATCAACTTGTAATATTCAATTCAAAGCCTCTGGGTAGAAATGATTCAAATTAAAACATCAAATACCATGAATAGTTTACTAAATTGGATAAAAAAGTTCAATAGGGATGTAGTTACATGATAAAAAAGAAATTATGTGTATAACATTTTAGTATTCCTCAATGAAGGGAATTTGAGATGAAGCCCCTTAAAAGGTTCATATAATTGAAGAGGCTATTAATCAATGAATTGACTATTGTATCAAATAAGAAACCAAATAAAAAAAATTACATAATTCCTAAAATAATAAAATATTATTTCACAAATTATATTATAATGACATAATCAATGATATATATGTTTAACCTATGATTGGAAATTATATTAAGAAATTTATCACCTATCTCTTCCATTTAGTTAAATATTATATTAAATCCTTCTTAATTGTTTTAATTTTTTTAATTATTTTAGTAAAAAATATTATTCATGTATAAAATATAATATATTTTCCAACAATAACTTATTATCAATTATTAATAAATTATATTTCCTTATTATTATTGTTTCGGGGAATAATTTCATTATTTTCTCATGCATGTTTCTTCATTAATGACTCGGTTATTGTGTATTTTATATAGCTTTTTCATCTAACGAATAATATTATTGAAATAATTATAATATTATTTTTCAATTGATTTGATAATATTAAAAATTAATAATTGTTTTGAGATTTGATGTATGTTGTAATCATGTACATGATAGGGTGTACATACACAAGGGTAATATTTGTTTTTTTCAATGATAATTACAGAATAAGTTAAGTAATATTATATAATATAAAAATTATAAAAATTATAAAAATATCATATAATATCATCCAATATACTTATATATATTATTCATGTTTTTTGGTTATGAAAGGGTTGTCACATCACTTAAAAAAGATGGTATTCCACACATATATGAATGATGTTATCTTTTTTTAAAGGGTGATAATGTAAGAAGGAAAATTATATAAATTATATATTAAGAATAGTAAATATTTAATTAATATCAAAATTATTTCATTTTTAAAACATATATTTATTAAATATATCCATATTTACTTCATTGTAATGAGTGATTAAAAAAATAACATTTATTCAGGAGGTGTTAGTCTTCCATACACATATGTGACATTATTGTATCCCTTATGGATTGGAAATTATATACATATATCTGATATAATGACTTCAAATGTATTATAATGTTATAAAAATAATATATATAATTTATATCCACCATCTTAACCATTTATTATAGGAGGTAATGCAAAAAATTATGACATCGGTTGACAAGGATGGATTCTGATATACAAACAAATAATGATTTAATTACCCATTTGATGGAATTGGGGAATTATTTTTTTAATATCCATAACATAAAAAAGAAATAATTATATCAAATATACTATGGTTATAATATAATTTTGGTATAACTATAATTTATATAGGTGTATAGATATAAAAAACATATTATCAACCAATAATGATAATTCATTAAAAGGTAATCTCTTTTTGTTTGAAGAAAAATATTTCATAGATTAGATTTTGTCATGACCCATCCCCCGGGGCCCGCATCATGACTACCCTAATACGGCCTTCCATAAGCCAGGGGCTGGCGACTAGCACTAGTGGCTAAATTCCCTAAAACTGGGAAGGAATTTCCATTATAAACCGTAAACACACACAACATGTGTACAAGAGGATGCAAACACTAAGTAAGAGCAGTATAACAAGTGTAGTGAAAGCATAGGGGGACAGAAGACAAGCCCAACTATAAAGTACAAATACAACTGAAAACAAGTACAACTGAAAAAGGGATAAATAGATGAAAGGTGAAAGCAGCTCCTCTGGGTACCGTCCAGTCCTGGTGCTCTCGGTCTCCGTCAGCACTGTATGTCATCTGCATCAAACACAACGAGGTGCGACATATCCCATAATGGGGTGAGTATAATGCTACTCAGTAGGGAATGTAATACCTTCAAGTTCTCACAAATCAATGAAGGATAATCCCCAAATTATGATTTCAATGGATAACCAATAATTAAGTATATGCCCAAACATATATCTAAGTTATCATGTAACCCATCTCAATCATGTGGAAAACACAAAGGTCATTTACTTAGCTCAAACCAGTATTTTCATTATGGAAACCACATCTGCGAGAGAACTCTTCCTATATCGAGTACAGTGGCCCTGTCGCGACTCCGAGGCGTTACTCACTAACCTCAGACTGCTGAGGTACTCCTCCTATAGAGTACTTTGGGTCTGCTGCCAAACTAGGCGCTCCGTCTGTTGTGGGTCTGCCGCCAAACCGGGCGCTCCACTTAATTGTCATCAGTGGTCCTCCTCCTATCGAGTACCGCGGGTCTGTTTAAAAACTAGATGCTCTATCCACTGTGGGACTACTACCAAACCAGGTGCTCCATCCATTGGTCTAGTAGAATCCCTTCGAGTGGAATCGGTTAAGTAGTATTCATGTCTACAAATACTAGGTATCTGCACTCTATCATCTCATATCCGGTAGGTTCCTCTCCAAAAGCTACTGGTTAACACACCAAGTGTCACAATGTCGCAGGTGGAAGTATCTCAAAGGAAAACCACGTTAATGGGGTCCCAACACAATATACGCCACGTCAATCGAACGCCCGGTCTGTGAGTTATTAGCATTTTAGTCCCGGGGCTCGGTTAGATTACTGTACAAACCAACCTGACCATGAATCAACTATACCCCAAACTCCAGTGGGGTATACTCAAAGTGACTGCTATGCTTTAAAAATTCTGGCGCCAATGATGGTTTATCAAATGGATTTCTGGTGCCAAAGTAATGGCCCATGAATGTAATGGGTTAGTAATGGGCATGGGTCCAGTCCCACCCAGTCAGACAGACTCGACCCAACCTAGTCTGGCCCGACACAGTCTGGGTCGACCCAGTCAGACTCGCTGGGTCTAAACATGCCCATTAGGCGGGTCAGCCCGCTATGTTTTGATTGGTTCCACTGGGGCTGGCCCAACGGACCGCGAGGGCAGTTTGGCCCATTATTCTCCATGTAGGCGTCTTGGTAACTCAACCCAAGAAACCGTTCCGGTTCGACCAGTGCCACTACTGGGGCGCCGCGGGCCGATTCTATAAGCTGGGGACCGGGTGACAAGACAGCAGGTCGTACAGGGCGCAGGTGGGCCAGCTGGTCACCGACAGGCCTTAGTTGCTCCCGACAAGGTGGGGGTGCACTGGGTAGGGCGCATGGGTGTTGGGCCCCGGGCAGCATGGGTGGGGGGGCAGCGTGTGAGGGTGTGTAGTGTAGTGCGGCTGGGTGTCGTGGGGCAACAGTCAGGGCAGCAGGGCATCACGGGGTGCGTCGGGCAGCACCGACAGAGTGCCAGCAGTGCGGGAAGGGCTCCGCAGGGGGTGTCGGGGTGCGCCGGGCAGGCCGAGCAGCATTCTAGGGGGTGCAGCTAGGGCGTCACAGGGCACCAGAAATGCGAAAGGGAGCCGCGGGGGCGCCAGGGTGTGCCAGGTAGGCCAGGAAGTTCGCCAGGGGGCGCGGGTAAGACGAGCAGCACACCGATGAGGCACGGGCAGGCCAGGCATCACACTAGTGAGGCATGGGAAGTGCATGGGGCACGGTTCGGGTGGCGCTTGGATGACGATGTGGTTCACGGAGGCCGCGGGTAGTGCAGCCTTTTTTTCCATCTTTGTCACCTCGTTGCCGCTTCGTTCTTCCAAAGAACATCAAAACAAGATCGGTGGAGGAATCAGACCAGGTTTGTTTGGCCAACACCCTCCATGTTTACTGTGGTAACAATTGTCTCAAGGAGGGGGATTATCTTCAATTGTTTTTAAACCACACAACCAATACTTTAAATTCTGAATAAGAGAAAAAGAAAAAGGATATTACATGACCAATAAGTAAACCCCCAACCTCAATTTTTGTCGTTGAACGTCGACGAGTCACGGAATTTGGTCATTGCGGAAAACATACATCATTCTGTCAGCATCGAAGGGATTGACGTTGTCATTAGTGACATACTTCATGGGCGACATCTTCAATTTCTTTCTCTTGTTGGAAGAAAAGAGATGTGTCGTCGTTCTTCGGTGGAAACATCATTCTTCATTGAAAGGATATCATCCCTCTAAGGGTTTTCCCAAAACTCCACTCTTTCTCCAAACAAAATATTAACCACAATAATAGAGATAGACCTCTATTATTTTTATTGCACAAAAAATCAACAGTTTTCCTTCATTAATTGCAACAAAACACTTTATTAAATGCTAAGAGATGTATTCAATATTCAAACATGGGAGGTGGAGAGTTTCAGTATTAAATTGAGAGAGTTATAATATTAAGAGACTCTCCACAATTAAATGTGAGTTACATGGGGGTTTAAGTGGAGTTCAATAGGAGTTTAAGAGTTTGAGCATGTGTGGGCCCCACCAAATAATATCCTCGCATGGGAGGTTTATGTTGGTGTGTGCCCCACCTCCAACTTCCCTTTGGAGAAAAAATAACCACCACCCAAATAAAAATTTTGTCACACATAAATTGTTATTTAATATTGAGAATCCCTAAAATTTATCAGACACTACAGACCAAACGAAACTTCAGTAAAGGTCCCCATAGGTGAATACCGGCACTACGTGTTCATTGGTGTCCTTAGATTTCAATTCTTATTACCGATTCAAAAGTTATGAAACACCACTCGCACATTTACTGAACGTACCTGAAAAAAAGCTGGAAAATTAGTAACAACATCACTCGACTCACTGCGGTAAAGGTTAGGCTCATCTTAGTTTCAACACGCCACAACAAACCGAATGGTACCCTCAGATTATCAATACGAGTTACCTTTTAAAGGTTATGAATTTTAAAATTAAATAATTTTCAATAAATCATTTTTTCAGCCAAAAACTAACATTCTATGGTGGCCCTCTTCGACCCAAGTTAGTATCTACTTAAAGAAACCCTACCCTCATGAGTTCACCAGTGGTCTCAGATTTTTAATCTGATTTACCATTTGTGATTTATAAGCATTGGAAAATAAAATTACTTTATATAATTATTTTATTTACGATTATGAAATTTTTGTGATTTTTCACAGGAGGCATGTGCCGACATAACATAATTCATGCCTAGGGTAAACAAGACATCTTGAGAATAATGGTGCCCTCAGAATTCTGATATGTGTAACTGTTTAAGAGTTATTCCAGTTTTTCAGGATGAATTGCTTAGTTGTGTTAATTTAAGTTTAAAAAGACATCAAAAATTGATTCTAGAAACACGGGGTCTCCTAATCAAGTGCCATAATAAAATGAGGACTCATAAAATTCCCATGTATTTATGAAAAAATTCCATGGAATTCTGTGTCTTTACATTCTCCTCACCTCAGGGATTTACGTCCTCATAATCCACAACTCAAAATTATGTAAACATGTGGGGGGTACTGAACATGTATCTGAGCGTCATACTTCACGTGCTCTCCTGGAGGTTCCCATGCTACCAGAGAATGCGCACTAGAGGTATCAACCGTACACGCAAGACTCGCTCCTTTTTATCTTCAAACTCCATTGGAACCTCCGTTAAAGTCACCACTTCATCGATGTCCAGCAATGCATAGTTGATGATGTGGGAAGGGTCATGCACATATCTCCTCAACTGAGATACATGGAAGATGTCGCAAACCTGGTTCAACTGAGGCGGAAGAGCTAAGTAGTATGTAACCTCGCAAACTCTGTTGAGGAAATGAGAAGGCCCGATGGATCGTGGAGATAACTTTTCGTCTCGTCCAAATATCTGTAGACCTCATCGAGGTGAGACCCGTAGAAAAGAATGGTCTCCATACGTGAACTCCAGAGGTCTCCACCTCCTAGATATATGTGGAAGACCTATCATGAAGTCCTGGATATCTGATCCAATTCCACTCTGGGACCTCTAAAGGTGAAACCAAGCCTGTTGGTACCTAATGCTCAACCTTCACTTGCAGACAAGTGAGGCATCGAGAGATAAACTCTACTATTGCCTTCTACATACCTGGCCACTAGTGTTGTCATCGATGGTCCTGTAAAATCTTCACCACACCTGGATTTACCATATGAGGGGATGTGTGGAACATTTTCAACACTTCCTCCTGATGTTAAACTGGTACCATGGTACATCCTCTGAATAAGATGACGTGCTCCCCACCATTAGAAAATCATTGAGGTGCCTGCCCGGTGGGTATTTGAGAATGTCGTGTCTTGCATTCAGCGTCTCCAGGATGTGCCTCCCTGACTCACTGATGAAGTACAAGAGTGAATATAAGAGACTGTAGAACGGATTCTCCATCCCTATCCACGAAGGATATCTGTAAGTTAGTCAGTTGATCTGTCATCATGCCTAGTAGTTGTATACCAGTCCTCCTACTGAGCACATCTGCAAAAAAGTTACCCTTCCCAAAAGTATAGACTATCTCGATTTCATAGTCCTAGAGGAATTGAAAAATCAAAAATCATGCCGCCACAAGTGTAAGGCAGGACGACTCAAGAGTGATTGGCTGCACACTCTAATGCATGAGTGTAACCTGTGCTGCCCGGGTTTGCCTTCTCACTGACTAAGGAAAACCTCATCTCAATGTTGTAGATAAACCCCAACTTTTTTTACTAATACAGTCAATCTGTGGATGAACTGTGGTTTCCCTTTCCATACCCAAACTAACATTGTAAGGCCTAGACGCTTCCACCAAGAGGATCTAACTGAAACTCTCACCTCAAGGGTCAGATCACACTAATGGAGTATGTATGATTATTGTGTGTTCTCCCAAAGGTATCTCAAGACGTGAGGGTCAAGTCAACAGTTTAATAGGAAACTATAGTAATGGGAAAAGACTCATGGAATGAATGAATGATTGGTACCTTTGTCTATTGATATAGTAGGTAGAAGTAGACACAGTCCATACCTCGAATAATTCCTAGATCCCTTGGATCACACTCTTTGACCGCATGCAACTATTCTCTTCCTCTGCCCTCTATCTCCATGATCCAATTGGAGACTACAATGGTGGGTGGTTGTAAAATGTCAAAATGTACACTACCTCATGCTACTCTCCTAGCTCTGGTTCCACGTCTACTGCCCTGCAGATTCATCTGTCTCTGTTACATCCTCTATCTGAAATAGTTTACATGCCCAAGTCTATGAGATTGGCGCTAGTTTCTAGCTTTCCCACTACTAACATTCACTGGACGTATCCGCTCATCCAAACAACATTCAACAGAAAAGGTTCTCTTTAGAATCCTAACATTGGTATGAATGCACAAAGGAAAAAGAAAGTGCTGGATTGAATGTCCCTAAACACATCTCACTCATAGGTACATGATCTGATGCAATTATCGTATCATATTAATCGAGTATCAGGAATAATCGGTATTCCTCGACAAATACTCATCTAACGACATGTTGTCCTGCCAAAGTTGTAGAAGTTCTAGAGAACTCTTAGCCACCTCCTCAGGCCAGTCTTTAGCCAGCTGTGGGTCGGGCTCACCTCGGACATGAGGGGAATCTAATGATGAAACATTTGTAAGGCACTAAGCCAACAAGTTTCCACTACTGGTACTACCAGTTGCAATAGCTGACCAACATGTCGTGGTATAGAAGACACACAACCTGGAGATACTATCTGGTGTAATGGTCCATGTACCAAAACCTCACCACTATGAGGACCATTTGCATGGTAACTCACTGAGAAATATTAGTGGATATGATCAACATCTACTCTAATAGTTTCTAAACTAGGTACAAAACACCCGTTATCACCTCCATCCATTCATCTACTTCTTGAGAATCTATCTCAACTTGAAACCTCAAAGGCCTCTGCAGTTGGAACTCATACAATGCGCTCAGTCGGCATGCACCATCCTCCAATGCGGCTTGTCGCATCTTCTTCCCAATAGGGGGTGGTGCTGCAGGTACACCACCCGATGGTGCCAACATAGTAATAGGTCCCTGCAACGGAGCCTTGTCGTTCGGCGGACCATCATCGTGTACTCTCTCAGAACTCTAACTGGTTGTCTGCGTGGAGGTATCCTGAATAGATGTGACATGGTCAAATGATTATTCCTGGTGAGCTGACCTGGTTTGAGATGACTAAAAGAAAACTTTGGGAATCAAACACGCAATCAGAGTTTTCGTGCACCAAGTCGGAAATCAGTAGTCATGGTTCTGGTGTATGGATATGTTGGCTGCCACACCAAAACAAGACTCCCTAAATTGATAACCACACTCGGTACCCTTAACACTATTGCATCAGAAAAAATAAATATCATAGTCCTATGTTTTTCTGAAGAACTGACTCCTCTGATACCAATATTGCATGACCCATCCCCCGGGGCCTGCATCGTGACTACCCCAAGCCCGACTTCTATAGGCCACGACCTGGTGACTAGCAGCAAAGGCGTAATTCAGTAAAACTGTGAAGTCATTGGCTTTATAAATCATAAACACACACAACCAGAGTACAAGTGGAAGCAAACACTATGCAAGAGTTGTGTAACAAGTGTACTGAAAGTAATGGGGGTCAGAATACAAGCCCAACTGTAATGTACAAATACTACTGAAAACAAGTACAACTACAAAATGTCCAAACAGATGAAAGGAGCAAGTAGCTCCTAGATAATCCTCCAGGGATCCTACCTGAAGGGAAGGTACATATGGCCTCCTCAACACTCCACGTCCGTCATAATCCACTGTGTACAGATACATCATAAGGTCCTCCTTCGGGTATTGTCCAGTCCTGGCGCTCTTGGCCTCTGCCAGCGCTGTCTGTCGTCTGTATCCAACACAACGAGGTACGAGCATAGCCCGTTAAGGCATGAGTATAACGATACTCAGAAGGGACCCCAAGACCCTCAAGGTCTCAAAAATCCAACAAGTATAAAACACAATGTATGATTTAAATGGATAACCATTACTTAGGTATATGCCCATACGTATACCTAAGTTATCATGTAACCCATCTAAATGATGATGAAAAAACAAAGGTCATCAAATCAGCACGAACCCAGATTTTCATTATCGAAACCACGTCTGCGGGAGAACTCCTCCTCTATCGAGTACAGTGGCCCTTTTGAGACTCTGAGGTGCTACTCACTAACCATAGACTATTGAGGTACTCCTCTTGTCAAGTACCACTAGTTTTCTGCCGAACCGGGTGCTCAGTCCGCTGTGGGTCAGCCGCCAAACCTGGCTCTCCCCCTAATAGCCATTAGAGGTACTCCTCCTGTCGAGTACCACGGGTCTTCTACCAAACAATGTGCTCTATCCTCCATGGGTATGTCGCCAAAACAGGCGCTCCGACAACTAGGCTAGTTGAATCACTCCGAGTCGAATTGGTCATGCAGTCGTTAGGTCTATAGCTACAAGGTCTCTCAACTATGTCTAGTCGTCTTCGAGAGGTTATGATCCACAAGCTACTGGTCAATACTCCAAGTGTCACGAATTCATAGGTGTATTTTCTCAATGAACTGCCACATCAAAGGGAACACAATGAAATAGACAGTGCGTCAATCAGACACCTGATCTGTGAGTTATTAGCATTTTAGTCTCAAGGGCCCGATTAGATTTGTGTACGAACCAAACTGACCGTGACTCAACTATACCATGAACTCTAGTGGGGTACACTCAAAGGGAAAAATATTCTCCATGAATACATAAACCGCTGATGGTTTGTCAAATGGACGTTCAGTGCCAAAGATGTTGCCCATGAAGGTAAAGGGCCAGTAATGGGCCTGGGTTCGGTCTGACCCGGTCGGACTGACACGGTCCAACCCGGTCTAGGCCGACTCGGTCTGGGTCGACTTGGTCAAACATGCTAGGTCTGACCCGACCCATTGCGCGGGTAAGCCTTCTATGTTTTAACCTCATCCGATGGGCCCGACGCAGTGGACCGTGAGGTCAGTTTGGCCCTTTAGTCTCCACGTAGGCGGCGTGGTAACTCAGCCTGGGAAACTGGGTTGGTTCGACCAGAGACATCGGGGGGCGCCATGTGAATGTTTTGCAGGACGATGGCAGGGAGGCCACACGGGGCGTGGGTGGGCCAGATTCCGGGCGTGGGCGGGCCAGATGGTCATCGGCAGGCCGTAGGGGCTCTCGGTAGGGCGCGGGGGCAGCGGGTAGGGCGCATGGGTTTCGGGCCCCGAGCAGCATGTGGGGGCACTTTGATAGTGCGCAAGGTTGCGCGGCAGGGCGTCGAGGGTCTTGGGCATGGTGGTAGGGAGACGTGGAGTGCGGCTGGGTGCGTCAGGTAGCGCGGGGATGGAACCGTGGGGCACTGGCAATGCGGGCAAGGCACCTGCAGCACGGTTAGGGCACCGGTAGCCCAGGAAGGGCACCACGGGGGGCGTTAGGGTGCGCCGTGCAAGCCGGGCAGCGTGCCAGGGGGTGCGAGCAGGGCGTCGCATGGCGCCGACCGCATGGTAGGGTGCCACAGGAGCGCCGGGTTGCACCGTGCAGGCCGGGCAGCGCGCCAGACAGGTGCGAGCAGTGCGTGGGGTGCAGGTCAGGCACCGCTTGGCTGACGGTGCAGTTCGCGGAGGCTGTAGGTAGCGCAACAATTGTTTTCCATCTTCGTCGCCTTGTTACCGCTTCGTTCTTCCAAAGAACATCACAACAAGATCAGCGGAGGAGTCGGGACCTGTTTGTTTGTCCTACACCCTCCGCATTTAGTGTGGAAACACTAGTCTTAATGAAGGGGATGATATTCAATTGTTTTTAAACCACACAAGGATTCCTTTAACTTCTGAAAAAGTGAAAAATAAAAAGGATATTACAAATACAAGAAGTAAACCCCCTACCTAAATTTTATCATTGAACGTCGATGACTCGCGAAAGTCAGTCGTTGCAGAAGATGGATGTCATTCCGTCAATGTCTAAGGGATTGACATTGTCGTTGGAAACGTTCTTTGCGGGTGGCATCTTCCCTTTCTTGATTCAGTTGGAATGAAGGAGACACATCATCGTTCTTTGGTGGAACAACATTCTTCGTCGAGAGGATATCGTTCCTCCAAGCATTCTCCCAAAACTATACTCTTTCTCCCAACAAAATTTTAACCATAATAATATAGATAGACCAATATTATTTTTATTTCATATCAAATCAAGAGTTTTCCTTCATTAATTTTGAAAACACACATGGTAAATGTGGAGAGATGGATTCAAAATTCAAACAAGGGAGGTGGAGAGTTTCAACATTAAATTGAGAGAGCTAGAATATTAAGAGACTCTCCACAATTAAATGTGAGTTACATAGGGGTTTAAGGAGAGTTCAAGATGAGTTTAAGAGTTTGATCTCATGTGGGCCCCACCAAATAATATCCTCCAATGGGAGGTTATGTGGGAGTGGAACCCACCTACAACTTGCCTTTGGAGAAAAAAAATATCCACCACCCAAATAAAAATTATGTCACACATAAAATTTTATTTAATTTTGAGAATCCCCAAAAATTAACATCCATTCCCGACCAAATGCAACTGCGATAAAGGTCCCTTTAAGTGAATTCTGGCGCTCTGATTTCATCGGTGTCCCCAGAATGAAATTTCGGCAATGGATCAAAAGTTATGAAATTCCACTCGCATGTTTACTAAATGTTCCTGAAAAAATTACGGAAAATTAATAACAGCCTCACTTGACCAACTGTGTCAAGGTTAGGATCTTCCTAGGTGAAACACACCCTAATGAACCCAAAAATACCCTTGGACTTTAAATCTGCATTACCATTTATAAGTTATGAATTTTAAAATAAAATAATTTTCACTTAATTATTTTATTTACGGCCAAAAAGTAACATTCCCTAGTGGCCTTCGCCGACCCAACTTCATATCATCTTAAAGAAATCCTACCCTCATGATTTTAGCAATGGTCTCAGATTTTTATTCCGAGTTACTTTTTGTGAGTTATAAGCATTTGAAAAATAAAATTACTTTATTTAATTATTTTATTTATGGTTATGCCATTTTTGGGATTTTTCACATGAGGCTCATGAAGACTAAACTTAAGTCACGCCTTGGGTAAACCTGCCAACCTGAGCACAATGGTGGCCTCAAATTTTTGATCCAAGTAACCTCTAAATATTTATTCCACTTTTTTTTAGAAAAATTGCTTAAACGCTTTAATTTAAGCTTAAGAAAACTTCATAAATTGAATCCAGGCACACCAGGCCTCGGAATCATGCGCCGTATGAAACTGTGGACTCGTAAAATTCCAATGAATTTAAGAAAAAAATTCCATGGAATTTATGGTTCTTTGCAGAATTCATCAAAAAAATTAGGATTACTAGATGGAATCTGTAGAGTAATTATAGATGGTATTTATAGAACCAAAATGGAGTGACTGTCTGAATAAGAGAGGAAAGTAGAAAGCCTATTGTCGGTGAGGTGAGGGGAGAACTATTAACTTCAGAAAAAAATGTTTATTTACTTTTATCACATGTAAAAATGGGATATAATGGATTATTATCTATTTTTCACATCATAGGATCAAAATATGGAATTAAAAATATATTTTAGACAAGTTTTTATGTCATTATAATCATTATTGTTTTTAGATTATCCCTCCTAGTAAATCAGTTTTATCTTAACATCGGTAAATAATATTCACTATTTCCAATATTAGTTTTGCAAAAAAATTAAGTTGAACTTATTATGTCACATAAAATATGTTCATTTAAAATATTGTATCCATTTTTCAATATATAATTCACCTAATAGGATTTTTATAATTTAAAATTAACCCCAAACATGTAATGAGAATGCAAGTTTTCAAAGACAAAATGTTAAAACCTTTACAAAATATTTATATCGTATTAATTGTGAAATTAATTATAATCACCTAAATTGGATTAATTGATATATATTTTTAACTGTTTTTCATTAATAATGTTTCAAAATATAATTTAATATTATTAAAAAATTAAAATAAACACTACTGGAAAAATTGATTATTGTGATGAGTCTTTTCTGACTGGATTCTATCGCAGATAGTCATTTACGATGGTTCACCATCGCAAATGACCAATAAAGGAAAACGACATTGCAAATATTAAATTTTGTGGCAAAACATGACAAAACGTTATTAATTGTGGTAGGCATTAGCACAGTTGCAAAAGCATTCAGCGAATTTTTAGGAATGTATTTCTGACGGCCCAGTGATTACTATTTTTTATGGGTCGTCACAGAAAGTTGAAAAATAAACTCTTTTACGGTAGGCCCTTCGCAAATAGTTGAAAAAAGAAAAAATTTAAAAAAGTAAATAAAATAATATTAATAATAATATAATATTAATATTAATAAAATATTAATATTAATATTAATTGAATAAAATTATTTGTTAAATAAAAAACATAATATAATTTAAATTTAAATTTAAATAATAGTACTAATGTTTTTATATAAAAATAATTATAAAATATTTATGTAATATAATAATAATATTATTATTTATGAAATAATAAAAATTTTAATATAAAATAAAATTATGTTTTCACAAAATTATTAAAAATATTAATTAATAAAATAATAAATATAATAAAAAATTAAATAAGTAATAAAAATATATAATTTTAGAGAAAATATAAATAAAAACTATTTAAACCATTATATAGTTAATATAAATAATACATTCAATTGTTTGATCATAAAATAAAATTACATCACTGAGGGTGAGGGTCATCGGTAGGATCTGAAGGTGATGGTATATGAAACTCCATCCCTAAAATGTGAGTCAGACGTTGCATGTACTCCATCTGCTCCTTCTCCTATCAACATCTACGTATCTCATTGTACATCTGCATCTACTTCTACTGCTGTCATAAGAACCATTCCTATTATTTCTATTGTCACTAACTTATCTCCTCCTACTCCCTATGCATAGTCTTTATAAACTCATTCAATGATCGCAACTACTCCTGATACTTTTCATGAGATCATGATGAATCTATTTTATCTCCTCTTTAGATGGACTCCGACATCGCCGCAGTGCCTTGAAAACCCCTTGGAGTCACTAAATAGCTGGTACCAACAACACGGCCATTCTCAATGCCATCTCAGATCCCATGCATCCATGTTTCTTTATCAAATCTGGGGTCACTGATCTGACCATCAGTCTCAACCTGAATTTGATCATCTATCTAAGATGTAAGAACCTAATATGACTATTTTAATTCCAATTTAATATTAAAATAGTTAAAAAATATTTCTAAATAAATTTAAAACTAAAAAAACTAATACAGACCAAAATCTGATACTGGCGGGAAACTTTAATCTCCTCAGGGGATAGATCATTGTATATCCTCATATAGACATCATACTCCATGATATTGGTCAATGAAATTGACTATATAAAAATAAAATAAAACATTTAAATTTAATTTTATATTCAATTTTAAACAAATTTACTCACCATAAGATACATATGAATACTAAATGTATGTATACTATCTCGATGTGTCACCTCCTATCTCCCCAAAGTTTTCTGAAATACTAATGTTCTACTCTAAATACCCTTAATCAATCAGTGCCTACCTAATCCATCCCAGATATGAGACGATACACAATTAGTTTAGTGGATGTGACATATCTCATCAAACTCATTCACATAGGTTTCATTCATTGCTTTCTTTTTCATATTTTACAAAAACTAAGTGCAACACATATGCATAGCTCCCTTTCATTCCTTCCATATTTCCCATGTATTCACTCCCCAATGAGATACCATAAACCCTACAAAAAAATTATTATATTATTTTATTAATAATATTATTTTCAAAATAAATATTATTGACTTACAGAACAACAAATTCTCAAAATTTCCCTCTTGAAATCCTATGGGTATCTAATCCCTGGACACCCACGCATTAGAAAAATAATGGCACAATATAGCCCTCACATGTGAAAAATATATATTCATAATGATGTTTTAAAAAAAGATAAATTAATCAAACAATTATAATATATATATATTAATGAAAGCAAACTAAAATTCAAATGTAATCATACATTTGCATGTGTCGATATAACCTAAGGTGTCAACATCAGTTGGGGATAAGGTCAGGAATCATTAGTCGGAAAAGACCATAACCCCTCAGATTTCCCTGTATAATTCTATAGTCTTAAGGTCAGATAATAAAAACACCTTCTCATATAATGTTAGATCATCCTCCTGTAACATATGATACATATCATCATCCATTAGAAACACCAAATTATTTTTGTTAGTAAATAGTTGAAAACAAATATTAAATATTTATGTATTATGATTATAACCAGCATTTTACTGTGTCAATTTCAATCTTTATCCTCATCTTCATTGTTTTTTATGTCAATGTATTCATCTTCCTTACCATCCACATAAAATTTTATAATAGTTTCAGTTTCATGGTCTCCAATGATTTCAAATTAAGTTGTATCATTATTAACATCGTTGTCACCAGCAGCCCTTAACTGTGGGGTGTCATCAATGATATTTGAGTTAGTTCTTCGAAAAGATGGATTAAGATAAGTATTGTAAAAAAATTAAATTAATTTCATGTTATTGGAACCACATTCACTTTCAGTAAATTGATTATTTCAAGATTTAATTTTGATTATACTCTACTAGTCTCCCAACTCCCTTAAAATATAATAGTTATTCAAATAATAAATTTTATGCTCCTTATGATGCAATAAAAATGGTTCCTTTTAAGCATGAAGATAATAATATTTAATATCAATAATACCATGGATCATATAAATAGGAAATACTTTCTCAGTATCCAATAACTAACATTTAAACATTATTATATAATGTTGTTCTAGTAAAAAAATTTCAATGATGTCATCCAACATGCCATAAATGTCAACATCAATTTCTCTATGATGAGATTCATAAAAAAAACACCTCTCTTCATTTTTGATTCCCTATATACAGGTGTTTAAAATAAAAAACCATTCACCTTATATGCGTTATAAGATCTAACCATTTTCGATTTTGGGTAACTCAATATTGACAAATGATTATCTATTTTTTCTGCATGTTGAGATACTTGAAAATAATTAAAAAAAATTTCACTATAACAATAGTTAAATTGGTTTTTTATGTGAAATGAAAAATAATTTATATTAATATTTTTTTTAAACCAGTTGGAATTTTTTTAACACTCTTTATTAAGAGAATTTGCAAGAATTTTGTGGAAATTTCTTCTTGATATTGTTATAATATAACCTACAAAAAAATTTGAGTAACGTATTATTATATGAATTATATAATAATTGATAGGATAACTCCCATTATATATAGATAAATTTCATCACAGTAGAGCAGAATATATATATGAGATCTGTGATGATTGTCAGCTAAAACCCATCATTCATGAACTCCATCTAAGCCATTTCAGGCTGATTGAAAACAGATAATTTATTTCCAATGTTATCTTCCACATTTCCCTCATTACACCTCAATTATTTGTGTTTTTAAGGATATTTATATTGAATGTAACGAGGGAAGAAAAAATTACTTATGTAATTAAGCTTCTGAAATTAAACCTTCAACTGATGATTTGTTACGTATTTTCTTCGACATTCATCTCTTAATTGGGTACATCTTTTGAAAATTGTATTGGACCACCAAATATTTTTTCCATGAGGAAAATGTAATATCAAATGTTCTATTCAGTCCAAACAAACATAACAGGATAATTTTTTCCAGATTATATAAAATTAAAATGACATATTCTTTCAGTTTTGTTACGATAATGTAGTATGTTTTAAATTCACTAATATCATGAAAAAATATGATATATCTATAAACTCATACCAATTCACAGGATTTACCAATCCTATTAATTATTTTGGTAGAATTCATTCCATTAAAACATGAAAGTCCTTACTTTTCAATCTGGAAATATAACCATTTCTGAATCATCTGCCAAAATTGGATGAATAACCATCTGGAAGTCTCAAATCTATAATTCAATATCAATATAATAACAACTAATTTTTTATATTGTATAATTTGACATTGGATTTATTAACATCGGTGATGTGACATTTTAAAACATTTCACATTGTAGTCGCTTCCAAATTTGAGCAAGATTTAATATTGCATTAAATTTATCTTGGGTCTTACTTGGTGTATACCAAACTGTATGAAATAAATTCTCAATATATTACTTCTCAATATGAATTACATTCATCATGTGATGGACCAAAAAATCTGACCAATATGAAAAATACTAAAAAATGATATGTTTTATCAAATTAGTCTTAATTTCCAAACGCATCAAATTTCTATTCGTTTAGTGTTGATTTAAATGTAATTGAAGGTAATTAAGAGGAAAATTATTTTAAAAATTTTCCAGTGATCATTGTAAGAGTCCCATCTATCTCAATTTTTTATTTTCCTGAAATGATATTTATTTCTCTGAAAGGGATGTTCGGTGGGAAAAAATATGTGATTAAATTCAAAAAAACATGTTTTTGTCTATTAAAAATAATAAATGCATTTATGTCTCTCATATAGGTTGAACATGATTTTGGACCATGTGTTTTCCTGCCAGATAACATGCCATATTCTAGTAAGTCACTAATTTTCCACATTAATACAACATTCAGTAGGATTTTTTGTATCATAGTAACATCATATGTTCTGACACAATTACTCCACAATGAATTCAACTCATCCATCAATTGTTTCAAATAAACATCGATATTCGTTTTCGGATGACTAGAATTAATATTGTCAAAATGACATATGGATCCTTTATCTACATATAGGGAGGTAAAATATAAGATGTTATAATGACAGTCCAATAAGAATACTTACTGTTGTAAGAACCAAATGGATAAAAACCATTAGTAGTAAGACCTAATCACATGTTTCGGGATTTTAAAGAAAATTATGGATGCACTTGGTCAAAATGTTTCCTTGATTCCCCACGAGAGAGATGATTTAATATTTCACTTGTTGAAATGTGGGTTTTGTGCCATGAAATCTATGATTCTATGTTTTGAGATATAATTAAATGCTACAATCTGGGTGTGAGTGGGAAATATCTCAATTATTCTTCATGAAAAAAATACATACTTACTTGGTTTGGATTCATTATACATTCATTTTACACATGTATAATAACAATCAAATAACTCATTTTAACTATAAAAAAAGATGCATTCATATTTACATGCATGAATCATTTGATAAGAAAGACCCATATTTCAAACCAACCTATTTCTCTCATAGAAATTTATAGGCAATACATTTCCTCTAGGAAAAAGTGTTTTTAACAATGAAAATTTCTCATCAAAATAGCTATTCTATATTCCTTTGCCTGATTTAATGGTGATAGTATTAGAAGCTACATCAAACATTGTTATATTAAAACCAGGATATAATGCATCCTCAATGAACCAAAAAAACTCATATTAATCAGATAGTTCCATCTCAAGTGTTAAAACACTATCGTCATATGTTATAGTTTTTTTAACACATGGACCTGCCACAACATGTTCAAAATTTTGAAACAATGTTGGATCTGGAACCAAATTATTAATATCATATCTGGAACTACCTTCACCACGATGATACCAAACAACATAATATGGTAGAAAACCAATGCGTAATAAAAAGGCCTCTAACATTTTCAAATGTGGAATACTTCCTCATATCACATTTTTTACTAGGAATCCTAATTTTTCCTTCTGATACAAATTTAGGTTCTTATGATGCAAATGATAAGAAATCCTGAACACCATCAATATATATAGTTTTTAAACCAGAACCATTTGGATTTTTATGAAGATTTATCCACGAATGATCATCTAATAATGACTGTTACAGACTTCCTTATTCAATATTTTTCTAAATAATATGAAATAATTAGTTAGTTTTTATAATTAGATATATGATAAAAATTATCCAAAAAAGTGAAAACAATTATATTCTCATTTCAATAAATTTATAATAATTTCTATTATTTTATAGTTATTTATACTATTTTTTACGCTTTTAATCTAATTGAAATATATTTATAAAAATTTATACTAATTAACAATTTTTTTTATTAATTTCTGGAATTTTGTAGAAATTATTGATAATTATCAGCGACATAATTTCTTACAGATTAGCGTATGTTCTTTTTCCCAATGAATCATCCCCCTGAAACATTTTACGACTAAATGAACTATGAAATGTCTGCACAAATATATGAGTATCCATTTTCGTATACACAAGTATGGATAGCAAGGAGGCCTCATTATGCCTTTCTCCAAGCTCTCATGCATATAAAAATGAATATTCGTACTTTGTGGCAATCAATTCATAGTGATTTCTGTCACATAAGGTCACAAGGGGATGGGTCATCAGGAAAATGAGAAACTTTTGTCTGCTGGGTCACCTTTTTTCAACTATCTCTGACTTAAATCACAATGAAAAATCTTTTCCGATATATCTCTTACTATATTTTTCATATTGACTTACGTGGGAGAAATATGCAAGTAACTAAGGCATCAATCAAAAGGAATGCATCCAATCCACTGGAAATTGTTCCAATTTATCAATATTTGAAAATTTATTATAAATTATTACTAATTATTACTAATTTTTATTAATTATTACTATATATTATTAATTATTTCTATGTATTAATAATTATTACTATGTATTACTAATTATTGCTAAGTATTCATAATTAATCTTAATTATTTATAAATATTCTTAATTTTTTCTTATTAATACTAATTTTTACTAATTTAACGTAATTATTAACAATTAATGTTAATTAATACTAATTAAACCTAATTATTATGAATTAATACTAATTAATACTAATTAATCATTATTATTATTAATTAAACCTATTTATTACTAATTAATTTTAATTATTACTAATTATGTATAATTATTACTAATTATTGAAAATTAATTCTATTTATTATTAATTATTGATAATTAAACCTAATTATTACTATGTTTTACAAATTATTATTAATTATTTATAATTAATCTTACTTTTTACTAATCAGTACGAATTATTTATAAATAATTCTAATTATTCTTAATTAATCATAATAATTAATAATTATTACTATTTATTACTAATTGTTACTTGTTATTACTAATTATTTTTAATTATTAATAATTATTACTAATTATTACTAATTATTATTAATTATTACTAATTAATATTAATTATTTCTAATTAATAATATTTATTACTAATTATTAGTAATTATTACTAATTGTAAAAATTTATTACTTATCAATATATTTTAATAAAAATTTTAACTAATTATTAATAATTATTACAGATTATTACTAATTACTCCAAATTATTACTAATTATTACAAATTATTTCAAATTAATCATAATTATTGATTTCTATTAACAATTATTGATAATTAGTACTACTACCAACTATGACAACCTATTACCAATTATACCTAATTATTACTAATTAATCATAATTGCTGAAAATTATATCAAATTAATACAAATTATCGATAAATAATACTAATTATGGATAATTATTACTAATTATCGATAATTATTACTAATTATGGATAATTATTACAAATTTTTCATGATTATTAGTAATTAATCAAATTTATTACAAATTATGACTTATTATTAATAATTATTACAAATTTCTACTAATTATTACGAATTGTTACAAATTATTAACAATTATTAATAATTTGTACTAATCAGTACTAATTATTACTCATAATTACTAATTATTACTTATTATTACTAATTTATCTAATTTATTAATAATTACTCTTAATTATTCTTAATTATTACTAATTATCACTAATTATTTCTATTTTTTACTAATTAGTTCTAATTAATCCTAATTATTCAAAATTATTTATAAATATTGATAATTATAAGTAATTAGTCCAATGTTTTAAAAATTATTACAAATTACTCTTAATTTTTATTAATTATTACAAATTATGGACAATTATTACTATTTATTGATAATTATTACTAATTATTGATATTGTTTACTAATTATTTATAATTATAAGAAATTAATCCAAATTATTACTAATTAATCATAATTATTACTAATTAATCCAAATTATTACTAATTAATATAAATTATTACAAATTAATCCTAATTATTACTAATTATTACTAATTATTATAGTTCTTTTACTGATTATTACTAATTATTCATAACTATTGATAAATATACCGAATTATATCAAATTATTAGGAATTATTACAATGTATTTCTAATTATTAAAAAATATTTCTAATTATTACAAATTAGTTCTAATTATCTTTGTTTTTTTCTTAATTATTACTATTTATATCTAATTATTACTAATTCATACAATATATTAGTAATTAAAAATATTTTATTAATATTTCTTACTAGATAAAACTATTTGTTACTAATTATTACTGGTTAATAAATATTATTAAAAATTATTATTAATTATCTCAATTTATTACTAATTAATAATTAGATATATCTATTTATAAAGATAAATACTGAAAAAAACAAATATCTAATTCTTATTCAATTATTTTACATCTAAATAAAACAATTATAAATTATTTAAATAATAATAATTTTACTAAATAATAAAAATAAAAAAATACATTGATCCTAAATCATCTGGTGTATCAAAGTCGCATATAATGCTATGATTTCAAAGATTAAACTATGAAAATATTTAGAAGAAAAATTGCCCAGAAAAGATATAGGGAGAAGTTGAGTAAAGAGTGAAATAAGAGGAAAAATAGATGGGGAAATATAGTTTAGGTTTTTTGTAACATGGGTATTTGTGATGGGCTAGTCGTCCAAAATAGAGTTATTTGCGATGGGGCCCAACGCAAATGACTCTACCTTCATTAATTATTGTTGGCCATAATAATGTTATTTGCGAAGTGGCCCACCAAAAATAGTTCCTTCAAACAACGTATTTTCGAACGGTCAAGAATCTCGTCGTAAATACTAAATATCGACGCCCGTTATTTGTGACCAGAATTGGAACTCGTCACAAAAACCATTGCTCATGGTTTTGCGTGTATATTGCGACAACCCTTTTGCGACCGGTCCTTACCGGCAGTCCAAAATAAAATTTATCTTTTATGGGGAAATCAGCCCCTCGCAAATAGCCCATTTTGATGTGTTCTTTGTGACATGCTCCTAACACATCGCAAATAACTTATTGCAAATATGCATTTCTCCCTACTGAAAATACAGAATTTGATTTAAAATAAGTATATATCACAATTTATCAAAAAAAGGAAATATTTGAAATTATAAATTTTTTTAGCTTAATATAATTTATATATGATAATTTCAGAAATGAAGATATTTTTAATTATATTTTTTAAAAGAGTTAAACAATAATTTAAATTACATGTGAAAAGTATAAATAAACCGGATTTTAGAAAAATATTTGTTCTTCAAAAAACATTTCTTATTCTTTTATATGATTCATATTTTATTACAAATCATTATATAAAATAATTTTAAATATATATAGAGTGTAATTCATATATGGAAATTTTACAACTATAGTAGAACAATGAAATATATTATGGATTTTTTAGACTCGAGGTTGTGTGTTCCACGGGCCATCAAAGAAATTAAATTTAATGAAATGTATATCATTGGTTATTTTAGATTGGTGTTACATGTTAGATACACTATTTAATAAAATGATCTGATTTTATAATCCTCTATAGTTAAATTATACCCTCCTAAATTAAATTTTTTCATCACAATTTAATCATGACTTTGGTAATCAAAGGATTTATATCTAAAAATTCATTTATTCATTAACCACATTATAAAAATAGTTAATAAAAAAATATTAATAATATAGGAATGTATGAAAAAATATAATATGGAGTAACGCATAAATTTTTTTATTAGAATATTAAAATAGGTGGAATATAAAGAAATGTGTTTTGAATAGAAACCTAAATAATTATGAAGAACATGATATGACATTGATCATTTTAATGTAAATGATCTACTGAATGTTAAGGGCTTAAAAAAATATGTGACGATTTAAATGATCATTTAATTGATTGAATTAGAAGTAAAAACATAAATAAAATATTCAATATCTTTTTCCTAATGTTTAGGTATTCATTTAATTTCCATGAATATAAGGAAATATACATACATGAAATATTTCTATTTTATAACAAAAATTTCACCCATTTCTTATTCTTCAACCAATTTATTATATGTGTCTTAGTCTATGAAATGTATATCAAAAAACGAATGTTCTTTAAGATGAAAAAAATTTCACATTTAATTGATCAAAATATCTATAATGTAATGATATGTCATACATTCAATATCAATTAATTATTATAGAAAAATAGTTTTTGAGTGATATCCAATATGTATACATCTCTAAATGGTGTTGTAATATAATAATTTATATAACATCTTCCAAGGTCCTATATATACTCTTTCATAAGGGGATAACCTTTTGAACCTTCAAAAATCTTGTTATACAAAACATTATAAATAGGATTAATTAATTTTAAAATATAACTTCTCATTAATCCCCAAATCAACACAAATTATCAATTAACATCCACATACCAAAAATGTGAATAGCTTCATTATGTATTATATATAAACATAGAAATATCCTGAAATATTATATGACCTAATTGATAAAATTTATTATTACATTGTCCTTATGTAAGAAAAAAATTATTTCTTATATTAATTATGTCCCAAAATTCTATAATCTCTATCAATGATAGCATAAAATAATTTTTAATCAAATAATTAATTTGTCCCATTGTAGTTAGTAACATCAAATTTAGTTTTTCCATGCCAATTATCTATTTTTTAAAAAATTATTATCTAAATATCAGAAACATATTATGGGTTATCTTTCCTAAAATCAGGTTTGTTATAAGTATTTAAAAATTATCCAATATCATTTTCATAGTGATCAGTATCATTCAACATACACTTTAAAATCTGTAAAGAAAATTTTATGCAATTCATTCTTTATACATTTCGTAATTAATATAACCAATATACGACTGAAAAATTACCATGTTACACAATTCATAACTTCAAACTCATGCACATTAATCATTAAATGTCATTTATGTTAATAGAATATGTTTACTCATTATCCATTAACATCTTTTTTGTTCATTCCACTGACACATTAGGAATTTATTTTTATAGTTTATCATATCCTTATAGTTGAATAGTTATACAATAGATTTAATTTACCTCCATTTAAATCAATTTCATTGTTTCCATTCTCTCTAAAACTATTGAAAAATCCCATCACTTTTAATAATGAACATTTATTTTTTCCCACAATTATTACATGTGTGGAAATAATATTTTCTCTTATGTGCTTTGACTATTTTTTCCCTACTATCATTTTCTTCACATTCTTTTTTTTTCGAAGAAATAATAATTATTTACTACTATCACTACCTTGTTATCACATGAAAATATGTGATCATATAATTATAATTATTTAAATAAACGCTCCATTTGAATAATTTATTTATGCACATTAATGAAAAAACATTCTTACTCTTTGGATTATGTATATGGATGTAGTTCCCAATTATTCATTTTTTTCACCAGTTCAAAACGATGGAAGACACTAGATTAAATTATTTCATTATGAAACAAAATTTATAATCGCAAAACAATTTAAATACATACCATAAATTTAGAATAAGAATATCCTTATCTAATCTCATAATCCTAAACCAGGATTCTTTGGGGTTATCTCTATCATTATAAATTTTCTATAAATTGTGCATTGTCCTAATAGTATTCCTTAGGATTATATAATAGGTCAACACTATGGCTCATTATCTATCAATATGTAATTCATAGGTTAATAAAAGAGCACCCTTTTCAATCTTTTTACCCTTATGTACATCTATACCAGAACCACATAGACATATTATAACAATAATGTAATTTAATACTACGAAATTTGACATAATATATACCTCAAAAAATTAGGATATTCATATATACCTATGCATAAATTATATCATAGGGTTATTATCCCTAATCAATGTTCCCCTAATTCTACTTCTAAAAGATTTTAATAAACATCCTATTATACCAACTGTAGAGACCCCAACCCTAGAATCCTAGAGTGGGTGTACTCTTTATTAAATTTTCAATGGATATAAGGAATAACATCCAAATGGAATTAATATGTATATTATTATTGGAAAACTCTATTCATACATGACTTTTTCATTACATTTCTGAATAAAATATTGCATATTTTTTTTTAAAAATAAAATTATTCCCTCTAAAATATATATGCACATTTACCATAGTACAATTCATGGAATCCTAGATAAAGTAAATGAAATAATATTTGTCTAAAATGATTAGTAAGTGTTAATTACAATAGATTATATAATGATTCAATAAATAATAATCAATATGGTATGTTAAATTATTAAACACACATTTTACTCATCAATTTCATCGATATATTAATTAGAAAATGAATAATCAATATGGTAAGAATTATTAGTGAACATGATTTCTATTTAATAAAAAAAAATAGAATAAAATTCAATAAGATATGATATAATTTTGGAAATATAATGTATAATAATGTTTTAATTATAAAAGAATTAAATTTTTAATTAGTGGATTTCATGATCTCATGCATCATAAAAACCACTACAGTTAAGATATATCATCTTGATAATTTAAGAATAATGGCTACAAAAAAATTACTTAGACTAACCAAATAATATTAATCACAGTATGAACCAATTATCAAGGGGATTATTTAACTATTCCCCACCATTTCATCATTTCCAAATCATTACTAATATTAATAATAATCATCATCATTAATGATGAATGTTCCTTGTCATCCAATATAAATATTGAGTATGGAATATTGATTTATCAATATTTCCACATAAAAAGTTACATTGAATTTAGAATAAAATATTTATAAGTTATATAATGTTTAATATATAAAACTATCCCTGATAAATAAAATGGATATTTAAGGGAAATTTAATTTCCAATCATCATAGGTAAATGAATATTTCATTGTAATTTTATTAACTAATAAAACGAATCAAGAAACTTAGTGTCTATACATTCCATGTTAAAAATGATAATAAACCATCTATATTAATAATATAGATAGTATCAACCAAAAATATATCCATTAGGTTAATAATAAAGGGTTTTAATCATTGATGAATTGAAATACCATAAAAAATCATAAAAACTATCATAAGGAAAAAACATTTTCATTTTGATAGAACATTTTTAAAGAAAATTTTCAATTTTTAAAAATTATATTTAATTTAGAATAATAATTAAAACTTATAATGTATCTTTTAAAATGAAGATTTGTCATTGTAGCTAGAAATTATGTTCATTACATGCATGTTAAAACAATAATCCCACTATCTTGCTTAGTAAAAGGAAAATAAAGAATTTTTAAAAATGACATGAATATTCATCTAATTCATTTAAAAAAAATATCATTCTCTAAAATATATTTTAATAAAATATTTAAAATTTGGTAAAAAAAAATTTTAAATTTTTTTTTTGAAAACATGTGTTCTGATGAAATTATTTTCGAAATAGTTATTATTAATTCAAATCCACTTGGATGAAACAATTCAAATTGAAACTATAAATACCATGTATTATGAAGGAATCATGATATCACATTTAAATGGGGTAGAATATATATCAAAATATAATGAACCATCCCACATTGTCCTGGTAAATGGATACGATAATCCCACCTCTAATAGGCTATGTGATAGTGAACAGACTCAAGTCGGAATATCACACACATGGGTGGTCTTCTTCTATGGCACCATTATGCATGTACCCACATAAATATACCTAAAACAATGTAGGCATGATAATAAATAGATGATAATAATTCATGTTTATATCATTACAACAATTATAGTAATGAAAAATAATTCTAGTGAAATGGGAGAAAAATAAACACCCATAAAAATTTAAAAAAATTGAAACCTCCATAAAAGTAGGGGAATTTTTTCAAATAAATCCATTGAAACTCTCTTCAGTCAAGAAACCATATAAACCTCATTGTTTCTAGCTCACTATGACACACTAGATCATTGTCATATTGGGACTCCAACAAAAGTCATTTCATAAAGATATTACAATAAAAGTGTGGGAGTATCCTGTGAACGGGTTAGAATAAAAATTCCCAGTAGCTGTCTTCTAAAAATGGTGGAAATTGGATGGAAACAGTATACCAGACCCCATCCAAAGGAAATCAAACCAACAGAGAATAAGAAACTATAACATGACTACTCTTTGGCTATATATTTCTAGAAAACTCATATCTTAATGATTTTTCACTAATAAAATGAAAACACCATAGAGAATCATATAATATCATAGATATTCACATCTTTGACTCAATGACTCATTATGTCCCAACATTAATGTTGGGAATATGATTCTACTCGAGGGTATATGGTAATTTTCATCTAGGAGAATTCACACCCTGATACCATAAATATAGTATAACACTCATTTGAGATATATCACACAATGGGAATAAAAATTTCCTCCCTGATGGATACTACTTGATAAAATTCTCAATAAATTATGTCTAATCAGATGGAATGTCAATACCATCTGAAAAAAATATACACCTAAGAGAATGTGCTTTTCAAGTCTCCACTACATGAAATTCATGCAACCACATATTACATTAAGATAATCTGATAGGGTATCACACCCATTATAGATACGGTAATCCTTGATCCCTAATAGATATACTAAATATATCATCACAATAGATAGGTGGTCAAACCCGTGATAACTGGGGGGCACAAGGAACCCAACCAAGATATCTAGAGACCATATCACTTATATTAGGGATCACACATAGGACTGATGGGGGATGACACTAACCCTACCAAGCCACCAAAATGTGATACATGTATAGGGGATCATTCCTAGGCATACTAAAAGATAAAATGAACCAAAATCCGTCCATTACTACCAAGCAGTAGATTGCTCTATTAATGACAAGACAAGCCCCACTAGACTCAACTACTGAGTAGGGGGTTATACTCTCAATAATACCACAAACCCTATTGATACATCATTATAGGAATCAAATAATACATATAATAATTCCAAAACCCTCTTATGTGATCCATCTAGGTAGGTTATTGCTTCCCATATATGAAGGTTATGATGATACGATAAACACCACATAGGGAATTCAAAATGATAAAGGATTCCACCAAAACATCATAAATGGGTACACTAAATCTATCTAATCTAATCCTATCTAGGGGATAATAATTATATAATAAGGATTCAGTGAGTCACTTTTTCCTCATAGGAATAAATCTGAGAAACTGTATCTATCTATACTGGATTTTATGTCACAAACAATAGACCTTCAAGTCACACATCATGTCTCATGTCACATGGCACATCCATGTCCACTATAATATCCAAATTGAATAATATATTGGGTAGTCTACCCATGGTCCCCTATTCATGTTGTGATGTGGATATTCTACATATTTATGTCTCTAAGGTCTGTATACAGAGGGTATACACTATACATAGAATTCTTCTCAAAAACTCAAACTAGTTTGAGTACCCTATCTATAAATAGGGTGTAATAGTATACATGTCGTGTACCCCAAGTGTCAAGACATGTGACCCCATCTAATATCCTATGAATTTACCAAAAAATACATAGTTGGTTGTCATTTTCACCCTAAAAGGCAAGGACCCATGGTACAAGGCATGTCCTAGAAACCCACATCCTTGTAGTGACACATACATTTTCCCATGTCCAGAATGACGTTCATGTGTACATGGATTTATAAATAGACACAACCATGCCCCTTAATTGGACATGTATGCCCATATTCATCAGGCACATGACATGGGAGTACTAGATGATGTTTCCACACAAATACATGGCTTATATTCCACAAAGTTATTATTTAATAAATTTTAAAAACACATGAAATGTATTTTTCCAATCCCAATCATGTTATTGGTATTTTCATGTAGGAATTCCATAAAATTCATTTATAACTACCTAGTTTACAGAGAAACACAATGGCCTTGACCAAGGGGGTAACTATTAATAATAAAAGAACTATGAATCCTTAAAAACTCATCAAAGGGGATCAAGAAAATATAACACAAATATTTTTACCTCATGGAGAAACATAAAATATATAAGTGAATATCATCACTGTAATGATGGTACAACAAGATCGATGGGATATCTTTATGAATATTGATTATCGTAGACACCTCATATCCCCGTAGTTCATCTATATTACAATCAAGTTCCCTCTATATATCCTATGGGTGCCATAATTAAATGAAGAGCAGATGTACTATTTGGGGTTATTAATATCATTAATTTAATTTAAAACCTTACTAATCAACACCCTACCAATGGTCTCCTATAAAAAATAATTTTATTTAGAAAAAAATTGATGTTTCACCAAGGGTAAAAACCACATCCTAGACTCAATTACAGTAAAATATTCTTAACCTAAGGCTTTGATTGGGATTTATTCTTGTTTTTCTAATAAAATTGTTTTTTTGGGACAAAATATATTTTATAGTTGTAATATCACATCACTACGGTTATTCAGGACTAGGAATTCCATGAAAACGTAGGGCTTGGCTACATAAATATTCATATAAATATTCAAATGAAATAAAAAAATAAAATTCGAGACACTATATTCTCCCAATATTAATTATTATTTTTATATAAAATTGAAACCGTTGAAACAAAGAGTTTGAAACAAGGACAATAACTTGGTCTCCAACACCAAAAACATGAATATCACTATAGAGTACCCATGCTTTGTAGATACACAAAATATATGGAATGGAAAAACTGAAACCATTATCAAATACAACCTCGAATTAGGTTGAAATCATTTAAAGATACATTCACATATATCCTTCGCTATGTTAGGTCAAAAACATTAATCCCCCCTGTACATAATTGGACATAGAGTCTATGAGCACAACCCCCTGTTAACACTACATTGATAAATATATATCTTGGTAGTTATAATCTTACAATGGAAGACCTACATTCCCAACAAACATTTCATACAATAAAATATAAGCACGAAAATTTCATATCTATTGTCTCCAAAGAGTATAGTGGTGACCTTCATGGCCACCCAAATGTGGCCTTAATTTGTGTTATGCCTATAGTGGATTGAAAAAAATAGTACACCGACATGAAATACTAAATTATGTTCTGTTGAACCTATTATGTTTACTCTACTTGTAACACCCACCCCTATCCAAAGTGCACTAGCTAGGGAAACAAACCCCCTCAAACCCTCATTTTTTAGATTGACAAGTGTCATTATAAAACCTTTTAAAATTCAATTTAGCCACCCCTTTCAAAACAATCATAAAAAACATTTCTAAATATTATTTAGTCTAATGATACAACATATAAAAAATCCCATATCTATCCTCCCAAATGTTTCTATAAAAGTAGAGGGGTAACCAAAACCATCTATATACATGTCGCATAATCCTTATGTTACACAAGTGAAAATATGATTCTAAGCACATGAGTGTACCCATTATCATCACAAGGAATCCCATGTAACATGGTAGCTCTTACTAGGCCTTTAGTTTCAAAACCACCAACTACAACACAACTCATGAAGCTCCACAAAAGTAAGTTGACATGCTGCCACAAATATCATGACTATAAATTTATGTTGGTTTATAGAGAAGGCAACTCTGTGTGGGGAGGTATCCCGACATGTCCTTGAGTAGACATTTTAAACTCAACCACTATAACATGAATAAAAAATCCCATATAAATATTTCCCCAATGGAAATATTAAACACCTGAAAAAAGTTAGTTGTATATTCTCATACATGTACTCATCATTCTCGTTCTCGGATCACTCCTCATCAAAAGGGGAATCACCCTTCCCAAAATAAAAAAAAAATCAAACCCACTAGTGGAAACCATCATAGTATGGATTATAAGAAAAATATCCATACTATTGAAACATTATAGGACCCATTTCTCCTTTGTGGAATGGTTCATCACAAGGTACTCACCACCAACAATATAGTAAAGTTGTTGACATATTTTTTTAATTTCTAATTCTCTCTATAGGATCCTCCAACATTAATCTCAAGTATAAAATCTCCATAGGTTTCACTAAGGACATATCTAACAATCCAACATGATAACCCACCAATAACACACATGTTAAAAGATATCATCTACCTCTCCCTGACAATATCACATTTTGTATAACAGAATCGCCTAATTGGATTTCTATCATGTCATATGAATGATTCTTAGTGGTGGAAATGTACCTCCTCCTCAGGTGATTAAAACCACCAAAAAAAACACATCGTAGGGTTATACCTGTAAAATATTTCACACTATATAAACTTCAATCAAGAAGTAGACACAATTATGTACTGTAAAGTATTATCTAAATATACCATGGAAAAATTAGAAAGAACATAGAGCAAACCTCTAATCATCAAGGGATCCTTCAGGTCGAATGCATCTATGGAATACAACTATCCTATCCCTCATAAATTTACTCTATGAACATAATTGTAACATCCTACCTCTTATTATTATCTTAATAAGGAAGTGGAAGGATGCATGGACTTAAGATACATCTCCAAGAAGCAAAATGCAATAAACAAATGCTAATGGGATGAAATACATGTGTTCGATGATTTTCACATTAGGAATAAAACACCTAGCCCAAAAATATATATAAAACAACCACCATATGATCCACGATAACAATCAATGAAAACTAAAAATTTCATTTATCATTATAAAACTAAAACCATCTATCACAGAAGAAGATTACATAATGAATGTAAACAGAGAGAGAAAACTCAATGAATATAATGATGACTCCTAGCTCCAAACATGCTCCATGATCCAACATCACAACATCCACCATATCTTGAAGTACTACTAATGATGTTTGAAACATTACATTCTCACATGTCTTGAAAAACAATATCTGCTAAATAAAAAAACATCTAATGAAATGTGGAGTAATGAAACTCACTATATTTTCACTAATGAAATCCCTACTCATGACATAAAGATATAACATGTTACCCTTTTTTATAAAATAGTTAATATAAAACAATTTCTAAAATAAAATATATCAAAATATAAAAAATTTCAAATGTAATTTTTTTTCACATACAATAGAAACATCCATGGAAATAAAACAAACAATATTCCAAAACTATTTCATTAATTCCATTTTTGGGATACCCCATTGATATCCACACATCCATACATCATTACATGTATGCATTTTTTTAATATTATATACTCATGATAGGCTTCTTAAATATCCACCAAGTCCTCACAAGGTAATTATATCCTATGTTTAATTACACCATTGGAACTACGCACATGTTCATATTTTAACCAATCCTCGTAATAAAATATGAACACGAACTAATTATTCTCCAAAACGATTCAAACTTAATTATTCAAAATCCATTTCAATTATTTTTTTAATCGAATTCATTTTTCCATAATCGGATTCAATCCAATATTTGAAAATAATCATTTTTAAATCATTTATCAAAGCACATTGAAAAAAAAATCAACGATTTCACACAAATCCACAAACCATCACTAAAGAAGGATTCTACTATTTTTCACAAAAATTTAGTAATCAAATCCAGTAAAATTAAAAATTATAAAAATAAACCATCAAATTCTAAAAATTGGAGTAGATATTGAATCCACATACCATAGATTTTCTGATGAAAATGAATAACGGCACATCAAAAACCACAAAACTCGTATAAATATCCACGAAACTGTCATGGATCACATCCCTTATCGACAAAAACAATAAATATAAACTCATTTTCATCATACACCATAGACATACTCAAAACAACTATAGATCTATGAAGATGAGGGATATAGAGAAATCGATCTAAGGGAGGCATTCAAATATCACCAAGAATGATGAATTACTATGATAATTGAGCTTTAACGCAATAAAAAACAGCTCCATATATCTTCCAATTCTTTTCATATAGATTATATCTAGTTGAAACAGTGGTTTCATCGTCAGAGATATGGCATCATTTATTCCAAACCAATTGAAAATGTATCTATGACATAATTTTGGAATCTTTTTATACACAAAAAAATGCCAATATATTTTTATAATATGTTTTTTGTGTCAGTTTTACATAATACCAATGCCAAATAATATCAGGGTTAGATTTATGCTAGCAAATTTTTATATAAATCAATTCCTAAAATGAAAAAATATTTTTTGTCATTGATTTTCTCAAAAAGTGACCTAGTTAAACCTAATAGAAAAAATTTTAGGGATCAGTTTTCACAAAACCCATCTACAAATTTTTTTTTATATATATATATATATATATTTCATATTCTATTTACATAATAACTATTTCAATTAATAGTATCATTAAAAATATGTTTGGATATATGAAGTGTGCTTTTCGACTCGTGACAACCTCGATGACGACCCAGAAACCCTTAAAGACCATTGTAGTTGTTTCACTTCTATTTTTATCATAATGTTACGATATGTGTTATATATTCTTCATTATGTATAAATATTTCTAAATATAACACATTATTTCCCTTTATAATATGTTTCCTAACCAAATATCAACCATGGTTTTTATTTAGTTATTTAGTCTTGTTTATTTTTTTATTTCAACAAATTCAATTTTTAGATATTATAGTGTTTTATCCTCAAATGAATTCAAGGTAGAAATTTCATATTATCGGTACATTTTTCCTGTTCAAATCCGAAGTGTTTATATTTTTATATTTTTGAAGATAAATTATTTTCCATTTACTAATATTTTTTAGTTATTGTTTCAATTATTTGTAAAATGTTGATAGTTTTTTATAATTGTTTTTGTTAAAATTTGTTTATTTTAATAAATATTATATATGATTATATTATTCCATGGGAAATGATCTATGTTGTGATCATTCATCAATATAGTGACATCACAAGCAATGAATCACTATTTTCACCTTGCAAAATTAATATATTCTTTAATTCCTTTTGACAAATCCCAAATCAAACTATTGTAATAGTTATGTGAAATGAACTAAAATATATTTGATGATTGAAGGTAATTAAATTATATTATTAATAAACCACATGTATATAATATAAAAATTAAAAATTTGCTATTTTTATATTCAGAATATATATATTTTATACTACAATATTATTTTATTCAAATAAAAAAATATTAAAAAATTTTGTAATTAACAATAATTATTAAATTGAAAACATTGAAATGACAGAAAAAATATGATATTTTCATATACGAACTAATATATTATAATTAATGAACTTTAATATTATAATGAAATAATATATCAATGTAATAAATATGAAAAGGGTCATATTTCATAAAAACCGTTTTTCATTAAAAATAATACGTAATTTTAAAAATATAATTGTATAAATTTAAATTGATGAAATTATTTTCAATTATTGATTTTTTAATTTAAATATTATCATAGTCTAACATTTTATATTTTTATAAAAAATGTATTTTTGGGTAAATAATAATTGAATTTGTTCATACTAAAAAGTGGTTCTTAATAGCAATGGAGGGCTATGGAGTTACCATGTGGCGATTGCACACCCTATATTACAATGTTAATTTTTAAAAACATCCATCATTGATCATAAAAACCCATAACATGAGTTTCTAAAATTAAATAATCGTCCCCATATTATAAAATGATATGTGGAAAAAATACATAGATTGGAAAAATAATGATTCTCTTCTAGGAATATCACATATATATTTAGAAATGAATGGAAATAAATTTAAAAAAGAATATATTATTATACCAATTCATTATTTTATATAGGTAATTTCAAATGGAGTCATTACATGAGATTTCCATTGGATCAGCATGACACATATCATGTAAAATAAATACTTTTAATAGATTAGTTTTTGTATTCTTAATCATCATTTATGTTTTCTATTTTAATGTGTTTTTCTAATTTCCTTATTTATATATAGTTTTTTAATTTTTATATGTTTTCTTATATTCGATGATAATATTTTCATTTCAGGAGTTGAAATTATAATAATTGAATAAATTTATCATAACTCAGTAGAAAATATGAAAAATTAGTAAATGAGTTCTAGGAAGTTTCTAAACAAAATATTCAAAACACAGATTTGATTTTCATTCAATGTGTGAAGTGTTTGAATATGTGAAAATAAAACTCTATAGAAATCATGAATCAACTCATTTTCAATTGTTTTATCAATAATTATACATATTTTAGTTGGCATGGTGAAAGAACAAAAAATTTAACATCCAATGTTAATGAAAATATTCTTAATTAGGTAGAGGATCATATTGAATTTTTTTGTTGAATAAGGTGTTGAAACCATCGAAAAAACTGCCATTATTGAACAAATGTATAAAGATTCCCATAAACCATTATTTCTTATTTTATTTAAATATAATTTTTTAGGAGATGTTTTATGATTTATTAACATGAATTCAATAAATTGTTTGAGTAAGAGAATTTTATCAAACATCATAGAGCTTTTAAAGGAGCTAATTTCATAAGGAAACAGACATCCAAATACCAATTATGAGTTTATGAAAACATTATTCCCACTGGGATTGGGGTATATAAATATACATGTTTTACCCAATGACTATTTTTTTATGGTAATGAATATGAGTATTTAGCATTTTTCCCTTTTTATGGGAGATCACGTATTAATAAGGATGAAAAATTTCACTCAGATTCAATCATAGGTATTGACATATTACCATTTGAAAAATAAATTTTCTACTTTATGAGGATAAAATCCAATAATTCTTCCATTAAATTATAATAATTCAACTATGATTCATTTTTAGGTACCAGAATTAATTCCCCTACTATATAAATTTGTTACCTTCCAATAATATCTCATTTGAAGCATCTATTTGAAAATTTATTTGATGAAAAATAATGTTATGATGGAATTCAGATGAATTCATCTCCGATGGTAAATGACATCACTGAAACGATTTACAACAATTGATGATATTTTATTCAACGATTCATGATTTGGGAAATGAAATCATAAACCTCATAATGGGATTGTGTATTGATGGAATAAATCTATATTGGAGCCTATGTAGCCATTATAGTTCATAGATTTTACTATTGGTAGTTTACATCTTTTTCCTAAATATATGTATGAAGAAAAATAAATTTATGACAATCTTGATGCCTTCTAGAGAAAAATAGATGGATAATTATGTTGATGTGTATCTTCTACTATTGATTTATGACTTGAAACATTAATGTGAGATAGGTGGTAATGCATTCTAATCATACAATAAGGTGTATTTTAACTTGAGTGCAATGATAATGCTCAATATAAATGAAATTTCTACATGTCTAATCATATAAGGACAAAGTTTTATGAGAAATAAACAATGTCTAATTTTTTGAAGATGATACTTTACACTCTCAATTATTGAAATGAAGAAACATAGAGTACATGGCACAATATTTGTTTTGAATTGATTTTACTTATAATATATTATAAAAATATTTTAAAGGATTAAAGGAATAAAAAAACCTTAGGAACATCTTCAATTGATGAATATTAGTATACGGTGAAAAATATTGATTCGATATTAGGAATGAAAAGAAGTTCTAGTCATCAAAAATATTTCTAAAAGAAGAGTGTATCATTATAGAACTACCATATTTGAGATTTTTGGGAATAAAACATAACATCGACATTATTCATGTTGAGAAAAAAATATTTCATTATCTTTCTTGAACTCTATTAGAGAAAAATGTAAATAAAATTATTCCTTACATGGAATATTGGGCTTCATATTAATGATAAAAAGCTTGAATTTAGCACCCACTATGAATGGAAATAGAACATATTTACCTCTGGCTTGTCACTCATTAATCAAGACTAAGAAGATGAATTTTTTTCATATTCTTCATGTTTTTAATGTATCTATTGGTCATTCTGAAAATGTGAAGAATATAATGTCATTTAATGATTGTGAATTAAAATGGTTATAATATCATAATTTCCATGTATTGAGGTGATAACTTCTACAAGTCACAATGCATGGTATATTGAAGGCAACTGTTTGAAAGTCTATCATCTAGTTTTTTAATTTTTTTAATCTATTTGAAACAAAGATGATGATTCAAATTTGTTAGATGTGTTGCAGAATAAAGTTTTTCTTATTCTATGAAAACTATTAATGTTTCTTCACCTAAATATTTTGATATAATAGTTCCTCTAGTGAATTACATATTGTTGGATATAATAATATATGGGATGATATATTATTATCGATGTATAATTTCCAAAGATATATGAAAATTTTGAAGTGATATGTTAAAAATACATATCGATCCAATGCCTCTATTGTTCAAAAATATGTTTTGAAAGAGGTTATTGAGTTATGTACTATTTATTTGTATGATGTGTAGTATATTGGTTTCCCTATATCTCAACATATGACAGTAGATAGTGAAAGTAGTGGGATTTAATACTTAAACATAATTTTTATTCAATGTGATGATGTTATTCTATCACATTTATACTTTTGGAACAACAGAAATGATGTTAAATCATATATATCCTAAAAAATTAAAAATATTAATGTTATGATATCAAAAAGGAAATAATAATTGGTTGATGATTATGAATAAAAATTCATCGGTATCTTGGTATAAAGAGAAATACAAAACATCTTTTTCTACATAATATACATTGAAATAGTTGGTACAAAGACCATCTTATAATGTGGTCACATGGTATGGATTTGATATTAATGGGTAAAAATTCTACACAATCAAGCTAGATGGAAAAATTACCATTCAAAATAGCATTGTAATAGGCTTCACAGAAGCACTGCATTTTTTGAGTGCAAAAGATTTAAATACATTATCTATATCAACACCTTACATTTGCGTTCTTGAAGACATAAGAGAAATTTATTATATTAAATTTCAATTCCCTATGTTTAAGTGTAATTGGAATTGAATAAATAGTGGTGTGTAACATGATAATTATGGTTTTAAAAATATTTATTTGAATAGATTTAGTTGCAACGAGGAACCATTTATCTTACCCACGCACATAGAGAAAATATTTAATGTAAATAACCCATGAAATGGATAGTTGTCCATAATTTTTCAAGGAAAAAGAATCCATTTTTATAATTAGGATGATGTTGATGTTATTGATTTATATATGGTTTCATTTCCTATTACACGATTTACAGATAATAATGACTATAATGTAGAAAATATTCATACAATAAGAAATTATCATGCTGAAGGTATATGTGAAAACAATAAATTTCACACGTAAAGTATCTATATATTATTTTCATTATATTTAATTTTTAAAATTAATTTAATTAAAAAAAAATTAATCATTAACTATATAATATTTAATTATATACATATGATTACATATTTGGGTTTTTTTGTTAAATTTTTACATTCCATGAATATGGTAAAAAACTAAAATGGAAAACATGATGTATATTAATATATTTTGGAATAAATTACACATGTTAGAATTCCATTTAAAATGTTGATAGTTGAAATTTTAAAAGTTTGAATATTTATATAATTAATTTTTATATTTAATAGTTTACCTTGCATATTTTTTGGGAAATAATCATATAATTATTTTTCTATAATTAAACAGGAGTTCCACTTTTATTAAATTCAAAATTTTGTTTTCCTATTTCTTAATTAGTGAATTTTCTAATTATGTTACTGTAAAAAATAATTTAATAAAATATTCTTATTACATTGAGGGATACAGATATAGATTTAGAATAAAATCTTTCGATGTATTCTCCTTTCGTCACACAAAAAAATATCTAGTAATCTAATTTTTTAATGAAGGAAAAAATTTAATTTAAAAAATATAATTATATGATTAATGACGATACTTTTGCAGGGGAGTCTTCTGGTTTTATAATTTGGAAATCTTATTCTTGAGTTAAAAATAATTTTATTACATGTTTACCAAAACTAAGACATTCTCATGAAGATGAGTGATTGCATATTTTATTTTAGGAAAATAATATTGAAAATGGCACAAATGCAACAAAATTTATCATGTATATCGGCATGTAGAGCAGCTTGAAGATTAAAATTTTATAATTTTTTGTAATTGTTTTTATAAGGTGGGGATATATCACTATTGGGTGGCCATATTAGTAAAAAATATCTCAATTTCTTTATTTTTTTTATTTTTTTTGAATATTTTATATTTTAAATGAATAATATTTATGTTATGAAATTAGAGACAAACTTCTATTTTGAATAAAAAATATTGTCATGAAAAGACGTCTTAATTAAGAAATGGTTCTATGGAGGGATTACAAAAACATGATCTAAAAAAATTATATGTTTCGAATGATAATAACTTAAATCACGTGCCTTATGTATCCGTTTTTAGATGAATATACATAAAAGAATTTATTTTACCCAAGCCATGATAAAAAATATAAAATATGACAATTATATAATTTTATATAGTATCATTTCTTATATATTTTTCCAATTAATTATTTTTTTAAGTCTTTTATAATAGAACTCGAGGAAATACCATCAAGACATCCAACTGTATAAATATTACCCTCATACATTATCATGTGGATGGAATCATTTAGTATACAAAAAATGCTTGTGGAATATTTTCAAGCAATATGAGCTCACTCCACTATAGGTTCTAATGGGTTCAAATTAGGTCCTGCACATCCACCCACCCACTATAAGATATGGAATACAACAATAAGAAGAAAAAATAAAATTTATACTACAATGAATGCTAAAGAGGTAGCTAAAATAATAAGAAGTAAATAATTGTTATTTCCATGTTTTTTAATTATAAATTAATAAAAATAGTATATAATTTAAATTTTTTATTTTATGATAAACATCATGAGAAATTTACATAGAGAACTTTTATGAGTGAGGGTAGGATAGACATCCTAGCCACTACATTAGGAATGCTAGAACACCCAATCTACATAAGAGGATTAAGGGTGACTGTTAGTATTCATTATGTTTTATGTTATCAAAGTTAATAGTAAACAGTCCCATAAATTGAATACTTCAGATCTCAACTGAAATATATGAATCAATTCAGGGGTGATTAAATTCATGCATTTATGCAGCAGGCTATGTTTGAAAAAATTGATGAGAAAATCACAGTCTCTGCAGCCTTCCCAACCTACCCAACCTTTCAACTTATATCCTTATCCTTGTCACTAATACCCAAACATGTATTTTGAGTTGTATCTAGGAGATCCTGAGGAACATATTATAAATTTTCGATTCATACATTAACTGGGGGATTTTATACACCAAAATCCTATTTAGATGGGTCATGTAAGAGTTTCGGTACATGATATCATTTATCATACTACTCTACCAGCTTTCCCATCCATTGAGGTTTCAAGAGTTGGAGGATGTAAGGGTATTTTTATCATTGGCTATCTATACATTGTGGTAATATTTTATACGAGGTATATATTATTTAATTATTATTTAATTTATATTGAAAATTACTTATAATTTTTTCATGTAAGGCCCAAAAAATTCTTTATAATTATTTCTAAATTATTTTGGATTATTACGAGTCTATAAAAATTGATGGCACGTGATTCCAAGACACAATGTTCCCGAAACAGAATTTTGAACTTTTGTTAGGTTACGTTAATTAAATATGAGAGTGGAAATTTTTAACATTTTAACTAGTGCTCGGTACTGAAATCTAAGTTAACCATTGAATTCGAAACCCAGGGATACCCCTAGGGAAAGTTAATTTTGACTGCAATAGTTCTGGTGAAAGAGATAGTTTTACATACATTTTTAGGAATAATAAAATAACATATAAATTTTTATTTTATTTTTCTACCACCTCTTAAGTGATGGTGGTGGGGACAACAGAGGCAGTCAGTAATTTAATAATTTAAATTAAATGCCTGATTACACATCAATTGTGTAACCACTCTTTGTTTAATTAATGTTGATCATTAATTACACCAATTAATGAACACTTATTTGAAAAGATGAATAATCTATTAATACGACCATTGGTATCATAAAACATTGGAAAAAGGGAGATGGTGGTGTGATATTTTGGGAGAAATATAAAAAATCACCGATGAGGAACCTTTCTAAGGATGAACTGAGCCTTGAATGGAAACATTTAAGGAATCAATTCAGAAATCATGAACATCGACAACTTCATTAAACATGGATTCTTTATCCACAAAAGAGACATCTCATCTAAATCCTAAGTAGTGGTTGTTATTAAATTCAAGTAAATTCTCAATTCAATTCTTCATTATTGAAAAGAATAACAAACACAGATCAACAAAGATGAGTTGAACTGTGATTCATATGAAATTGAAGGGAGTTGTTGCATCAGATTTGAATGGGGTTTAATCATTATCTATTTAATGTTTTTGTTTACTACTCACATGACATGATACTAATGCTAAGGGAGCGGTCCAAACAATCAAGGACCAAACCATCAGTCGGTTTGGTTCTTTTCATGTTCTTTGGGGGAGGATTTTCATCTCAACAGAATCTGGAATCTGAGATCCATGTAGTGACGACTACATCTTGGGAGGCTCGTAGGAGCAATTAGAAGTGAAAACAGACCTTCAGAGCTCACCTAGTGGTGTGCGGATGCCCTGCTGGCATGGTAGCACCGACGACTGGTGTCAGAGGGAGGTGGGTGTACACCGTTTTCCACAGCATAAAGAAGCTCTGATAGAGGGGACCAACCCCCATGGGTCCCGCTGACAGGGGGTGGTGCCACATGGCAACGCCTGCTGTAGAAACTTGAAGTGATCAGCCGTTCGGGTAGGGGGCGGGCCACCAAGATGGAATAATGTGCCGACCACTGAGTTGGGCCACCTGGTGGGCCACGTTTAGATAAAGAGTGCATGGCTAGTCCGTGGACCAGTAGGACGTGCCCTCGGACCAGCCCCCACGAGCCGGGCCAGGCCAGACCCGGTCGAACTCGGACTGGGTCGGGTTGACCCGAATCAGTTTGAGATGGCCTTAGTCTAGGCGGGTCAGGGTGGTTTGACCAGGTGGGGCCTAACCTGGACACTTTTTGTCCCAAATACATTTAAAAGGCTGTATCTGACAAACCAAACGTTCATTTGAAGAACTTTATGTGTTGATGGAATACTTGGAACATGAAATTTTTTTTATATACTCCACTAGAGTTTGGAATAAATTTTATCTATGGTAGGGTTGGATCGAACACGAATCCGACTGGGCCCTCGGAACTAAAACTCTTATACCTCATAGATTGTGAAACTAATTGATAGGAAATAAACTGAATTGGAATCCTAAGAACACGAAGGTCTATTAGGTTACTCCATTGTAGAATTTCATAGTAGTTGTGGTGTGCCTGATATCTTTAGGAGCAGATTCTGCCGAACTCACGCGCAACGAGAGAGGGGAATCTTATGGTTTCATTTCAATTGGGGAGTGAACCTATGTGGATCAATATCATTGTGACCATGTTTGGATCAGCATCATAGCGACCATGTGTCCATCAACATCATAGATACCATGTGTGGATCAGCATTATAACAACCCTATGTGGATTAACGCTATAGAAACCCTATGTGGATCAACAACATATATGCCATGTGTAGATCAACATAATATCAACCCTTTGTGGATCAACATCAAAGTCACCATGTGATGATTAACATCATCATAGCCTCATGTGGATCAACATCCTAAATAACCTGTGTGGATTAGTGGTGTGCGACTCGACGAGGACTAGCCTTAGGGAGGCCCGTCGTGGATCAATGACATACGACCCTGTGTGGATTGAAAATGGATCAAATTCTTCATTGTATAGTTTTGGAACTTACTAATAGATTAAAATCATATAGCATAAGACTAACCATCTATATTCATGATATCTCAATTGTATACCTAGCTATTTTGAGTTGAGTCTTTTCTTGAGCTTTGTTATTGAGATTATACTTTGTGTTTTTTCATGTATGGAATAATGAAAGGCCTTTGGGGGTCTTGTGATCCCTACTAGGTATTTTAATATTCAACCCTTCTTGGGCTTCACCCACACCTTGTCTTGTTTCGTACAGATGATGAGCAGCTTTTATGAGACATTAATGAGCCTAGACAAGGTGGTACATAGAGGTTATTATTTATGGTGGAGATCTTTGGAGATGAGATGTACATACCCTTTAGTTAGGATCCTTGGTAGAAGATCTTAGGAGTTGTTTTAGGTTCTAGTTGTATCTTTTCAGTTGAGCCGGTATCCTGGCCCCTTTACATTCTGTACACACTTTTACTAATGCAGTTTTAATACATGGTTTGCATCATGTCATGTTCTTGGCCAATGTCTGTACATGATCAAAATAAATTCATTTTCGTCTTAGCGTAGTGCATTTCAGGTTCTAGTCACCAAAGCTTGGCCTATGGAAGGCGGGCTTGGGACAGCCATGTCACTGGCCCCAGGGGACAGGTCGCGATAATGTGGAATCATAGGAGTTGGTTCTATGGATGATTTAGGACTACGATAATTACAATGGTGTAATTGTGTCATGTGTATTGAGTGTGGTTTTCAGTTCAGGGAGTCCAGTGTTGGTCTGGTAGTCAACATATCCATACAATAGGACCCTGAATTCTGATTTTTGACTTGATGAATGAAAAAACATATTGTGTGTGTTTTGGAAATGTTTTTCTATTGATCTCTTCTGAGTCAGCTCACCAGTTATAACTTATTTACAGTGGAACACCTATTTAATTTCAGGATTACACCACATATACATCCATCTAGGATTCCAAAAAGCGTTCTTGAAGAAGGCCCATAGATTGATGAGGCTTTGGTACAGGACCCTATTATAGTGATATCACCTTCAGGTGGTGCACAAGCAGCCCCACTACCCATTATGTACCAGTTACCACCAGCCCCATCAGCGGATAACTCGTAGAGATTGAGTGTGTTGAACAAGTTCTATTGGTATAGGCTTCTGAGATATCATGGCGAGACAGATCCCCAGGTAGCTGATGATTGGTTGGAGTTTGTGGCTTGAGTTTTCCACTGATTTGAGACACCAGCAAAGCAGATGGTGATCTTATATGCTAGTCTTTTCCAAGGAACAACATAAAGATGGATAAGTTGGATACTCCCATTACACGACAAGGTGACCCTCACCTATATGGACATATAGATCCTCTTTAGGGTGGTGTTAATTCCAATGACAATACAATATTTGCATAATTAATAGATCCTACACTTATAGTAGGGAATCCAGACAGTAGCCTAGTACTTAGCTAGATTCAATGATCTCTCGCTCTATTCAACATACATAGTACAAGACCCATTCATCAGGGCTCGAACCATTGAGAATGGTCTGTATCTAGAGATTAGTTCATCGATTATATCAAACAAAACCATGAAATACGATGGATTACTCAGGTGGAGATTATTTTTGGAGATATTATTAGCTGAGTATACACTGATAGTGAGAGCCACCACAATACAACATGTATTCAAGTCATCTATAGTAGGAAGTAGGCTGATGATACAATGGTCCAAGATGGCCAGACCATCTGGAAGACAACCCCTGTATGCATGGTTAGAGGTGCAGAACTCATGAGGTTGAGAGGACCAGTAGTGGAGTAGACTGTGCATCATGTTCAGCAGGCAGGGCCACATGGCTCCTGACCGCCCAATCCGTCATACCGATGATCAGCAGACAATATTGGGACTACCAAGGTAGATATAGATATTCAAGCAGGGATGTCTATAGGGTGGGAGACTATGTAGTGGAGTAGGCCATGTAGCAGGAGTGGGTGGTGATTTGAGGTTCGACCTCCACCACCTCTAGGTGGTCCACCCCAGCCTGAGGGAGTAGGCAGACCGGGATGAGCATAGACTCAGGAAGCTAATTCCTACAACCACAATTCTCCATATATTATTTGATGTACGATATTTTTCTACTCCACTATAGTTACAATATGTATAGACACTAGTTCCATTCACTTTTTCATTTCCACATCTCTCGTTTAGAGCTAAGAGATTCTGGTAGAGCCATGGCTCAATACTTATGATTAGAGACATCTAAAGGAGAGGATTCCATGATTACAAACTCGTTCATGTACTGTGAGCTTAATAATGGAGGCAAGTTATTTGGATGGGATCTGTTAGTAGAAACATCATGGTCTTATGATGTCATATTGGTTTTGGACTAGTTATCCATGGTCCATGATTAGTTTTACTATTTTATGTGCAAAGGGCTGTGTGAAATTGAATATGGGACCATGTTTTCCTTCACTGTTGAGAAGGGAACCTTTGTAGGTTAGGATAGACTTTCTTGGAAGAGGATGTAGCTGATAACACATCAATTGGGTATCATTACACTTAGAGAAGTTAATGATAGGAGTCTGAGATATCCTGTGGTGGAGGACCATTATGAAGATGTATTTTTTGAGGATATTCCTAGAATACCTCCACATAGAGAGGATGAATTCTACATCGACCTGTACCACAGGACGACACCGACATCAACACTAGTATATCGAATGGCTTCGACAGATCATCATGAGTTGTGGGTATAGTTGGAGGACTTGTAGATGAATTTGTTCATAAGGCCCAATGTTTCTCCATTGGAATCCCCTATTTTGTTCATCAAGAAGAAATATTGGAGTATGAGGCTTTATGTGGAATATCAATACCTAAACCATGTGACTGTGAGCAACAAGTATACACTCCCATGGATTGATGATCTCTTCGACTAGTTGAAGGGAGCTCGTTGGTTTTCTACAGATGAACTCATTTTAGGCTATCATCAGCTCAGGGTACGGGATGAGGACATACCAAATATAGAATTAATATATCAGTATGTCCATTATGTGGAATTGGAAATGCCCTTAGGCATGACCAATGATCCAGTAGTGTTCATGGGGCTTTCTAACAGGACATTACAACCATACCTTGATCTCTTCATGTTGTTCTACATTGACCACATATTGGTGTACTCAACAATGGAGGAGGATCACAAAACCCACCTGCAGATAGTTCGGGATACACCCTCATAGCCCCAGATTTATGGAAATCACTTGAAGTTACAGTTCTTGATAATATAATTCGACATTCTATAGCACTCTATCTCCATGCCTAGAGTCACATTGGGTCAAGCAATGATAGAATCAATAATTTTGTGGGAGCCACAGAAGAGTGTGACTAAGATGCGACGTTTCCTAGGATTGTCTTGGTAATTCTAATGATTCATTCAGAACTATTCTATATTTGAGACACCCCTGTCATCTATGAAAAAGGATGGACAATCCATCGTATAGATGGGGAGATTCCACAAGAGTTTTCCAGAGTTGAGACAGAGACTAACAAGTGCCGCATATTGAGGATACCAGAAGAGTTCATTGGGTATTTAGTGTATTACAAATCATCAGGGGCCGGAAGTGGTTGTGTCCTAATGATAGAGATAGTGGTGATCACCTACGCCTCATGGAAATTGATATAGAATGAGCAGAAAAATGATACCCATGACATGGACTTAGTTTTTGTGTTCTTTTCACTGAAGATGTGTGCACTAATTGTTGGGAAAACGTTTTAAATTATAATATTATCAAAAGAGACTCATGTATATCTTCTCATACAAGGCCCTGAAATTGAGACAGTGAAGATGGCTAGAGTTCCTCTAGGATAATGAATACGAGAATGTCTGCACTCTTGGGAAGGGGAATGTGGTTGCAGATGCACTCTGAATGTGTTATTGTCATCATTTTCTGAGTGAGGCGACAAAAAAGCTAATCTTGTTGCAGTTATCCTTTTTGGATAGTGATGGAGTGGATCACCTCTATTTTATGACAATTTCTCCCCCATTCCATTAGTGAATCAGAGAGGCATGTCTTGGGGACATTGACTGTGAATCCTCACATGCTCAGATATCTACAGGATAGACTCCTGATATATTTTATTAAGGTTGTGAGAATTTCATCCTCTTTAGTGGATGCACCATGGTAGAAGTGACACTATGAGAGGAGGTACCGATGGAGTTCCACACATCCCATTTGGCCATACATCCTGGAGTGGGGATGTTATACCAGGACTTTTGACACCAGTATAGGTGGCCAGAGTTTAAAAAAGTGGTGGCATAGTTCATTTCAGAATGCCTCAGTTGTTAGAAAGTGAAGGACTAAAATTAGGTTTTGGAAGGCTTAGTGCAGCCACGTGATGTGTTGGAATGGATGTTGGATGTTTTATCCATATACTTCATGATAGGGATACCAAATACTTGTAGGGGCCATGATTCCATCTTGGATATTGTTGAATAATTCATCATGTTGTCTCAATTCCTACACATTTGAGAGAAGAGATCATTATAGAGCATGGATTGCCTCTACCTACAAGAGATCATATGAATTCACATGGCATCATCGACGATTGTCTCGGATCGTGAAATTCATTTTTCATCTCGGTTGTTGAAGGGATTGCTGAAGGTGTTTGGGAATCAACTATGATTGAGAATAACCTTCCATCCTCAGATAGATGGTCAGACAGAGTGGACCATATCGAATCTTTAGGACATGCTTCGTGCTTATGTCCTGGATTTTTCCCATAGTTGGGATGACCTCCGACCACTATTGATTTGTTATTTTAATCAATAGTTATAACTTCACCATCAGCATGGAACTATTTTAGGACCTGTACGAGTGACCATTCAATTCACCACTATTCTAGAGAACCCACGGGGATTTAACACTTATTTTCATAGAGTTGGTACAATCTACCACAGAGAGGGTACATATCTTCTAGGATAGGATGAAGAATTCACAGATCTGACGGATTTCTTTTGTATAACAACCCTACTCATTATTACAAACTTAAACATGATTTATTACATAAAAATAAATTGATACAACATAGATGGTTGAAAGTTATATTGTATTTGAGTCTTAGCTTCATAGCATAACAACTTAAAACATGAAATACAACATCTTTATTTAAAACTTCCTTTACTATACTACTACAATCCCTCATATTTAGAATTTCATGGGATAACCAGAGGAAATGAATGAGAAAATGGTGAACTATAATACCCAATAAGGGAATAAACATGGAATAACATGAGGAATACAATACATGTTAAAAAATAGGCATATAAATGGAGCATAATAGAAACATTAACCTAAAGGCATGATAATGCACAAAAATCATAACATGTAAATGTGGCAACAACACTTAATATGGAATTTAGAATGAGCCATGTTTCATTTCTCATGAATAGTGAGGAAACACTCATTGGAAAAAAAGAAGTAGTAAACCCTCTTTGAGCATGAATTATCATGAGTCTACACTCATTGTACATGATGTATCATGATACTATACTTTACCCAATTCATTGGAGTTCTATCAGGGCACACCATTCTTAAACATTTCATTGCATGCATAAGTGTGCCACATGGATTATATAACATAGAATAAATCAACATCAAAAGTTAATACACAATTAAGTAATGTGGAATAAATACATGAATATAACATTCCATATGTATATGTTCATAAAGGTGAATACCCATGATAAAGGCAGGGGTATGGTATTAAATACCCAATGATCTTGGCTTGAAAACATTTGGTGCAATTTCGACAACATAACGACGTGACTTAAGAATTCATGAAAATGGTTGATGAGAGAGAAATGCATGTCTCATAATATGTGCATGAAATTCTTAGAAATGGGGTAATATATATATTCATTTCCCAACAAGCATAATGCAATTTAGATGCATAATACAAAAGAATAATTTGGATGTAGAAGAGGAGAGATAAATCTCTCACGGAATTTCGGCATGGTAACGGGCATACATGGGAGACATTAATGAGAGAGAAAGGGGTCTCAAATCATCCTAACATAAATAGGGCAGTATGGGGGAGGTGATAAATCATACAAAAAAATTATTAATTAAAAATAAAGGGCATAAAAACATAATGAAAATTAGACAAAAATAAGAATAGATGAAATTATTTACTTGGATGTTCGATTCAAAAAGCTTGGGAGAGGCATCAGAGAGACATATTGGGAGCTCGGAGAACCATGAGAGGATTCCATAGATAGGAGGGTACGATTTGGTGAAAATAAAAAGGCTCTAATTGATGATGAAGTGGGAGATTGGGAGGGTTTATATAGGAAAAGAGATGGAATTTTTTATAATTTATGTTTGGGACACCTCACATTAAACTTATCAAAACCACAAACAAGGCCATGATTTTTCCCCATGGATATTTCAAATGGGTAGATGAAAATAATATTTTATAATTCCATTGACCTATATTCTTAAAATATTAGGGTTGCTTTTGTTGAGGTGAGTTACACACTCAAGGAAAACAATTTAAAAAGACAAAATGTTTTATAATCATTGAAGGGTCTACTAAAGATTTGAAAAATAAATTAAATAAACCCAAATCACATTATTTTAATGATAAAACGTATTTTGCCCAAAAATAATGTGTATTGTATTTTGTTACATCACTATTGAGTCATTATGATGTCATAAAAAAATTTATATATTTAAATGGTATTAGATTTTTACCAAAAAATTTGACTATCTCATAAAATTATGAAAAATTCACATTTTGATATTTTCAATGTCTTGATTAAAAAAATAATATTCATTAAATTTAAATAATTTTCTAAATATGTGAATTCTTAATTCTAAAACCAAAATTTAAATTTATCAAAAATTATTTGGTTTTGACAACAACGGCATTCGAACCGTAATAAAAAATTTCAATTGCATTAAAAAATTATTCAATAATTAATATTTATTAAAAATTATGTTTATAATAATATTAATATTTTCATAATTTATTATTAATTAAAAAATCCATTAATTAGTAAAAATAGATATCGTAGTTTAATAAAAACTAAAAATAAAATTTGTGCTATAAAAATTATTTACAATGATACAATAATAAAAGAATATATATTATCTATACAAGAATAATGTACATAATCATAGTACTATGGTATTGTTTCATAACCTCTTAAAACACCCACATAATACTTTAGGGTATGGTGTGTGATGGGGAATGACTCTTTGGGTGGCTCAGTTAACATTGCTCGAGTGGTAATCTCTATCAAAATCTACTTATCTCATAGGCGGTTCCACTCGAGCTTAAACTATTAAAACTCATCTTGGGATTCTTCAAGAGTGAAGCCCAATTATGACACCTCCTTTCCGAACTCTGACAAATGGGCTTCATATGGGGCGAGTATACTGGATGAGTTCCTCACTTCCTTTGTTTGAGTAAATTTGTTTGTTAAATCCATATATTCATTCTAATCATGTGATCACTATTCAACATATATATTAGCAATGGTCACAATTAATAATTGTATTTTAAAATCCAAAAAATAGTACAAAATAACTGTATACATTTTATATAACCATAAGATGATATTTAAGTTTTTGAAGAGGAATTTTCATTAATATATTTTTGGGTCGTTACAATATTCCCCCCTTAAAAATTTTCTCCTTACAAATATCCTTTTTCCACTCTAAAAAAATGTGGGTAACATTGATTCATAACTTCTTCCAATTCTCACATCGCTTCTTCAAACATGTTGTTTCACCAGAAAACATTAACGAGGGGAATTGTATTATTTTGTGTATCATTTTCTCTACGATCTAAGATCATAACTTTTTTTCTCCTAGTATGAAATTTCATCTTCCTGTTGTACAACCTCTGATGAAATTACATGTAAAGGGTCTGATATGTACTTCCTTGAGAGGGATACATGAAAGATATCATGTACATTGGACATGGTAGTTGGAAGTTCTATTCTATAGGCCACATCCCTGACACGATCAAGAATCTCGAATGGGCCGATGTACCTTGGATATAACATCAAATTCCTTCCAAAACTAATGACCTTATTCCACGGAGATATGTTTTGATATACCATGTCTCCAACTTTAAACTCAAGGTCTCATTGACGGTTATCTGGATAACTCTTTTGTCGACTCTAGGCATCCTTGATATGCTGCTGAATGGTTTTCACATTCTCCACCATTTCTTCATCCATTTCAAGTCCTAGTATCTTACGCTCACTAAAATCCTCCCAACATCCTTGTGTTCTTCATTTTTTCCCATACAGGGCTTCATATGGTTTCATTCGGATGCTCGAGTTAAAATTGTTAATGTAGGTGAATTCAACCAGTTGAAGATTTTGGTCCCCGCCTCCATTGATGTCCACATAACATGATATTAACATATCATCCTATGTATGAATAGTTCAATTAGATTGGACATCCATTTGAGGAGGATAGTCCATATTGAAGATTATTTTAGTATCCTTATCATGTTGAAGACTCTTCAAAAATATAGAGGGGAAAATTGGATCTCGATCAGATATAATAGATAGTGGTACTCCATGCTTCCATTGTACTTCCCTGATATATATTCATTCCAGTTGATCCTATTTGAATTCCTCATGAACTGCAATGAAGTGTGATGAAATTGTAGATGATCCATAACAACATAGATTTCATTGTTTCTTTTGGATGTCTTCAGATGTCCAGGGACAATGTCCATGGTGATGTTCTCTCATTTCCATATGGGTATGGGCAATGGTTTCATCATCCACTTATACATATCCCTCTCTACCATTAGATGTTGATAGACCAGACACTTTGATGTATACCCAGAAATATCCTCTTCATATTATCCATCCAATAATGCTCTCAGAGATCTTGATACATCATTGAGTTTCCAGGGTGAATATAGAAATTTTATCTATGTGCATCATCCAAAAGTACCATCTTCAGCTCCAAAACATGATGGAACACATTGTTTTTCCAAATATCAAAATTCCTTATTCATTAACATGGACCATCAAGTATTTCCATTTTATGATAGCTTCCACTTTCTTTTAAATTCCAACCTCATCCTTTTGAGCATCCTTTAAAATTTCATAAAGAGATGGTTGAGAAATCATTTGTCAAAGGATTGATGTTGTTCCCTTTTTTATGATTCCCATGTCCATATTCATAAAATATATGAATATTGGATCCTTCTAAATTCTCATCAATGATTGAATTTCTGGTTATTTTCCACATAGAGTATCTTCGACCTTGTTCCCTTTTCACAGGGTGGTAATTGATTGACCAGTTATAGTCATTGATCAGATCAAACCATCTTTGTTATCTCATGTTCAATAATTTTTATTTGAATATATATTTGAGGCTTTTGTGGTCTATATATATTTCACACTTCTAGCCAAAGAGACTATACCACCATATTTTTAAAGTGAAGATCACCGCAGCCAACTACAAATCATGTGTTGGATAATTCAGCTGATGAACATCCAATTTCCATGAATCATAGGAAATGAATTTTACATTTTCATCTACAAACATCCCATGAAGTTCTTCGAAGCATCATTGAATACTACAAAATATTTATTTACATGTGGGTAATGTGAGCACAGTTGCAGTGATATCATCATTTTCAACTCCTTTAAGCATTCATCGTATTAATCCATCTAAGAAAACATTACTTCCTTATGATTTATCTATGTTATAGGGTTAGATAATCGTGAAAAATTTCATACAAATCTTCAATAATATCCATCAGACCATAAGAATCTACAGATATCTGTTACATATGTTTGTCTTGGCCACCCCTCAATTGTAGTTGTCTTGGAGGGTTTCATATATATCTCATTGCTTGTGATGATATGTCCCATGAATGAGACCTCCTTCAACCAAAAATCACTCTTGTTGTACTTTTCACAATGCTTCACCTTCTGCAATGTCTCTATCATAGTTCGTAGATGCTTCTCATGATCCTCCGTGGTTTTTGAGTATATTAAAATTTCATCTAAAAAGACTACCACAAATTTTTCTAGGTAATATCTAAAGACCCTCTTCAGCGATTTTGACTATTAGAAGAGAATTAGTGAGTCTGAAAGGCATTAAAATTAATTTATATTGCCCGTATATTGCATGAAAAGTAGTCTTGGGGATATCTTCCTTATTCACTATTACTTTAGAATATCCTGACTATAAATACACCATGGAGACTATTCTTCCCCATGATGTTGATTGAACAAGTCCTTAATTCATGGGAGAGGATACATGTTCTTTATCGTGATTTTGTTATGCTCGCAATAATTGATGTAAAGGCGCATTGACCCATCTGTCTTCTTGATGAAGAGGATTGGTGTGCCCCTTGGTGAAGCACATGGGCGTATAAATCCATTATCTATATTCTAATGTTGTTTTTTTTCAGCCCTTCAATATCCACAAAAACTAATATATATGGATTCTTGGATACTGGCAATGACCTAGTTATAAGGTCAATTGAGAATTCAACATATCTCTTAGGAGGAAGACCAGAAAATTCCTTGGGAAACACTCTAGTGAATTCCCTCAAAATAGGCATGTATTCATGGATGGTCGCCTCCATAGACTCAATCATATGAGGTAGATACATGTGCTCATATGGCAGTAATATTCAAGCTTGTGATGATGGAGATAAATAAGATTCATCTTCTTCCTCATAATTGTGCAGAATCAGGGGACGATTCTCCACGTGGAGAGTGATTTACTTCTCACGACAATTTATTTTGGCTCTATATATGGAAGGCCAATACATTCCACGAATTAAATTAAATTCCACTATAGGGTGTATGATGAGCTTCACCATGAAGTTCAATCCATTGTTTATGACAGGGAATGAGTTATATTTTGGGGATTTAATGATTTTTCCATTTTTCATACACATCGACATATTTAATTCCATGATTTGTGTTGTTGTTGATATTGTTCTACTAAACATTCCAGATATAAAAGAATGCATAGAACTTGAATAAAAAAGATTGTTCGCTATTCTTGAATGAATAACTAGTTCACACGTCACCACTTCGTCGTCGGGATTCACTTCGGCAGTAGTGATGGAAAAAGCTCATCCTTGCTGCCTTGGAGGTTGTTGGATGCCTCAAAAAACCCTTGGCTTAGGGCACTGATTTTCATGGTGCCATAGTTCTTTTAAGATGAATAAATGAAAAATGCATTGAGATTCGAACAAATCATTCCTCTCCACTCTCACAACAACAAAATTTTCATGCCAACAGTTAATATCCATATGACATTCTCATCCACACCAAAATCATTTCCTCGTCCTCTTCAAGAAATTTCTAGTGTTCTCCTTTTTGCAGCTTTGGAAAGTGGGGTACTGTATTTCTTTAGCCCATTGGATTTATCCATCGGACCACTAGAATTGATTTCCACCTTATGACTTTTATCCCTATGATACCCATGATGATTTTTGATCTCTATTTCTTCCTTGAGGGAACATAAAAAAATTTCTTCATAAATATCGAAGTCCTGGATCGCCATGGCTTTCCACATAATAGGTTTCAGCCCACCGATGAAGTGTTCAACATTTCCTTCAGGGGTAACAAAAAAGCTAGAGGCATATCGGGCAAGCCTAGTGATGCATTCCTTGTACGCTCTGATGGATTCATTATCTTTTTTCTTGAGATCTAGGAAGTCCCTTTCCATCGTAAGTCGGATGGTGCGTGGAAAATATTTATCGAAAAACATCTTCCATAAATCCATCCATTACAATGCCTTGATCTCATCCTCATTATTTGTATTTCTGACCAATGTCCTCCATTGATCAGGTTCTCCCTCTATATGATAAGTATCCAAGAGAACCATCTCTTGTTTGAAACATTGAAGGAATGAGAACATCTTTTCAATGGAGTTGATCCATTGTTCGACGATTAAGGGATCATATGATCCATTAAATGTAGGAGGCCATTATCGCATGAAGCTCTCGATAGAAACATGTTCTTTCTTAGGGGGGTTAAACGTTCCCCTTGACCCATGTGTCTATTCAATTCATGAGTTAAAGGAGAGAGTTTTATGAAAAATTTCATTATTCATGCTCCCATCATATTGGGTATCTCAATAGAATAATCATCACACTGGTGATCACATCGGTTGTTAGCCCGAGTCCTCCTATTATAGGCCTTTGGCTGGAATAAAAAAAATTTTAGGGGTAACACATAAAGTGTAATCCCAAAATGGATGATTTAGAAATATATTTTACTTCTTTAACTTATTAATATATAGGATTCAATCTATGTAATCCATGATCAACTTCATAACAAACATTATTAAGGGAATTTTTTTCCAAAAATAATTGTTCATACAAGAATGTGAATTTACCAATGCATATCCACTAGTATTGATGTATCCATGAGTGAAACAATGCCCGTTGTCATGTACCAGGATAGCCTAGGTCAAGCCCGAAACTCCTTTCTAGGTATTCACCGCTAGGAACATTTGATCCAGAGACTCCTCTACCTACTCGTATCCAGACAGGGATGTATTATCTTGATAAACCACTTACTCGATACCCACAATAACTTATGGATGTTTTTATTATACATAGACTTTTCTCTAAGGTTTAATTTGGGATTTCTAATCCTAATACCAAAAATAACTAAACCAATACTCTGATTCCAACTATAACAAACCTTCTCTTTAATATATTCTTAACCCTGATTTATTACATAAACATCACTTGATTCAACATAGAAGATAGATATGTATAGTTTATTTGGGGATTAAGATCATTAACTAACAACTTTAAGCATGAAAAAGATCATATTTATTGAAAACATCCTTTACCTTACCACTACATTTTGTTGTACATAACATTGCATGGGGTAACCTGAGGATATGCACAAGAAAAGGTTGAGCTATAAAGCCCAGTAAGGGAATAAACAAGGAATAAAATGAGAACACAATTCATGTTATAAAATAGGCATATCAATGGAGCATAAGATAAATATGAACATAATTGCACAGCAATTCATTATAATACTATCCTGGAAATGTGGCAACAACCCTTATCATCGATTATTTAATGAGCCAAGTCTCATTTCACATAGAGCATGAGTAATACATCATTGCACATAAAGAATGATTAAAATCTCATTTCACTTGATTTCTAATGTGTCCAAACTCATTTCACATGATGTATAATGATACTGTACTTTACCCAATGCATTTTAGTACTACCAAGGCACACCCTTCATAAACATTTCATTACATGTATATGTTTTCCACATGGATCATATAACATGGAATCAATCAACATCCTAATTTATTCCATTATTATGTAATGTGGAATAAATATATGAATGTATCATTTAATATGTATATTTATATAATGGTGAATACCCTTGATAGATTCATGGGTGTGGTATTCACTACACAATGATATTAGCTTGAAAAAATGTGGTGTAATTTCGGCAACATAATGACGTGAAATAAGGATTAATGAAAATGTTTTATGGGAGATAAATGGGTGTCTCATCATATGTAAATGAAATGAACAGTTTGGTGTCATAATGATACATGTCCCAATAAAATTAATGGAGTTTATATGCATAATAAAAAATAATTACATGGATGTAAAATTGAAGTGAGAAATCCTCCACGGAATTTCGGCATGGTAACAGGTGTACATGGGATGTATTAATGAGGTAGAAATATGTATCTGATCATCCAAACATAAAGATATCATTATAGGGTAGGTGATAAATCATAACCCAACATTTTTAATTGAATATAAAAGGGCATAACATCTTTATGAAAATTGGACAAAATGAGAATAGAAGAAATCCCTTAATTGGAAGTGCAGTCCCTATAGCTAGGGAGATGATTGAGAGAGGATTATTCAGAGTTTCGGGAGATTTTATAGGATTTTAGAGATGAGAGGTCCGTGGTTGGTCGATCTCGAAATACATTGAGTGAATAAGAAGTTGTAGATTGGGTGCGTTTATATAAGAAATTAGAGGGAATTATTTATTATTTATGTTTGGTACATCTCACATTAAACTAATCAAAACTGCAAACCCTCCCATTGTTATTTACCATGGATTTTTCCAATGGGGGGTGTGAAACAATATTTTATAAGGAAAATGGCCACAAATCATAAAATTATATGGTTTCTTATGTGCAGCTGAGTCACAATCTCATTGAAATAAATTTAAAAAAAATATTTTATAAGCCTTCAAGTCACCACTAAAGTTTAGTATACTAAATCATTAAAACCCAAAATCACATTATTTTAATGTCAAACTATATATTGGACGTACATTAGGTTTATAGTATATTATTACATCACTATTGGGTTATTATGATGTCATAAAACACCTTACATATTTAAATGTTATTTTATTTTTACCCAAAAATTTTATTGTCTTAGAAAATTATGAAAAATTCACCATTGGATAATTTTGACATCCTAATTCCAAAAATAGTATCCATTTTATCTAAATAATTTTCTAAATATGTGAATTTATTCTTTTAGAATGAAAACCTACATTTATTGAAAATTCATGGGTTTTGACAAAAAAAGATTTCAATCATTAAGAAAAAATAATAATTGAATACATTAAATAATACATTAATTTATATTTAATAAAAAGTAATTTGATAATAATAATATTTTATTAATATTTTATCTAATTCAAAAAAACATTATTTCATCAAAATATATTTCTTATTTGAATATTAACTAAAAATAATATTGGTTCTTTATAAATTATTTAAAATCTAACAATAATAAAAAGAATGTATATTATCAATACAATAATAATGTAAATAATTATAGTACTAGGGTATTTTTTCATATCCCCTTAAGACACCCACAAAAGAAATTTGGGTAAGGTGCATGATGGTGATAGACTCTTGGGGTGGCTCGGATAACATTTCTAGAGTGGTAATCTCTATCAATATCCACTTCTCTCATAGGCAGTTTCACTCGAGATTAACGCATTCAAGATCAATGTGTGCTTGGAAAAGAGCAAATCCCAATTTCATAACCTCATTTTAGAGCTCCGACAAATGGGATTCTTATCGGGAGAGTCTACTGGATGAGGCCATTTCTTCCTTTGTGGGAGTAAATTGAATTTTTTAAAGCCCTATATTTATACTAATCATGTGATCACTATTCAACCACTATATTAACTACAACCACCATTCATAATGGTACTTTAAAATCTAAAACATTGAACCAAAAATGTGTATTTGTTTTACATAACTATAAGAAGATATTTAAATAGACCAAGTTGAAATTTCATTAATAAATTCTTGGTCAATTGCAATCTTCCCCACATAAGAAATTTCTCCATCGAAGTTTCCTTTTTCCACTCTAAAAAAATGTGGGTAACTTTTCATCATCACTTCTTATGATTCCCATGTTGCTTCTTCAAACTTGTGGTTTCTCTGTACGACCATAACAAGGGGCATTGTATTATTTTTTAGAACATTTTCCATATGATCTAAGATCATCACTGATATATACTTCCTTAAGAGGGATACATGAAAGGAATCATGTACTTTGGCCTTGGTAGGTGTATGTTCCAGTTGATTTACCACAGCCCCGACATGGTCAAGAATCTCAAAGGATCATATGTACCTTAGACTTAAATCCCTTTCTTTCCAAACCTCATGACCTTCATCCACAGAGATATGCATAGAAATACCTCTCCTCCAAATTTAAACTCAATGTCTCATCAATGGTTATCTGCATGACTCTTTTGTCGACTATGAGCTGCCTTGATATGTTGTAGAATGGTTTTCACCTTATCCACCATTCCATATACCATTTTTGGTCCCAGGAGCTTATGCTCACCTACTTCTCCCAACATGTCATTGTTCTACATTTCTTCTAATACAGGTCTTTATAAGGTTCCATTTGGATTCTCAAGTGGAAAATATTTTTGTAGGTGCATTCTACCATTTTAACTGCCCCTATTTTAATTATTGTGTTTTATTAATTAGAAAAATTAATGAACCATTATTTTAGATGAGGATTAATCTCTTAATACAATCCTTGGGATATTAAAACATTTTAAAAATGAATAGTGTGGTATGAGATTATAGGAGAACACTAATTTAGGTCTAACAATCCCCCATTATAATGAATAATTGAGGCTTGAATGACAACTTTGGAGGAATAAATATAGAAATGATGAACGCCAATAGCATCATCAAGTGTGTATATTTATTCCACAACTGCGACATCTCCCCTAAATCTGAGGTTGGGGTTGTTATTAAATTCAAGTAAATTCTCGATTGAATTACTCATTCATGAAATGCATGAAAAATTCAGATAATCCAAAACAATTTGATCTATGATTCATATGAAATTACTGGTTGTTATTGTGGGATATTTGATTAGGATTTAATCATTTCCAATTTGATGTTTTTGTTTACTAAGAACATGATATAATGCTAACAGGAAGGGAGCAGGCCAAAAAACAAGGAGTAGACCCTCCACCGCTGCGAATTTTTTCACGTTATTTTGGTGTGGATTTTAACATGGTGGAATCATGAATCTGAGATCCACAAATTGAAAGAGGCATCCTGGGATGCTGGTAGGAGAAATTGGAACAAAAAAAGGACCATCGAAGCTCACCCGGTGGCATGCAGACGCCCCTTTGGCACGCCGAGAAATTATGATTCTGTAGAGGGGTGATGCACCACATGGGTCACTCTAACATGGGGTGACTCCATGTGGAACCCTCGGTTGAAGAAACATGAATAGCTAAACAATTTGGGAAGGGGCGGGCCACCTAGAAGGCGGAACACGCCATCCACGGGTAGGTCCACAGCCTAGTGGACCGAGGTCATTTCCCGACCAACTCAGGCTAGCCTATCCAATTTGGGTCCAGCCGGTCCAGACCAAGACTGGGTCTAGTCGACCCAAACTGGTTTGGGTCGACCCTGGTCATGGCAGGTCCGGTTGTGCCGACTAGGTTGGCCAGAACTCAAACACTTTTCATTCCGAATACTCCTAAAAGGAATTATCTCACAAACCAGATGTCTGTTTGATAAAACTTATATGACATTGGATTCCATGGAAAAAGATAGTCCTTTTGAAGTAATTCACCTAATTTTTGGACAAATTTGGTGTACAGCCGGGTTGGATCGCACATGAACCAAACCGGGCCCTCGGTACTAAAATGCTTATAACTCACTGACTAGGCGTCCGATTTATGTGATGTCTTTTGCGTTGAAAACATTTATACATGGAAATATTTTTTCTTACTCTTATTCATAACATCATGGAATTAAAGAATGAACTATATAACTAGGATCAAATTATTCAAAAATCAAGCTTACTGAGTGTGGGGAATCCTCTGACTAGTTGTCATTTGAAGAGCGACCCTGTGTGAATCAGCATCATAGGAACACTGTGTAGAAAAACATCAAAGAGAACATGTGTGGATCAACATCATAGTGAAACTATGTGGATTAGTATCTTAGAGACCCTTTATGGATCAACATCATAACGACCATGTGTGGATAATCATCCTATTGACCCTATGTGGATCAGCAGTGCGTGACCCGAAGAGGACCAAGATTAGAGCGGCCCATCATGGATCAACGACATATGACCCTGTGTGGATAGAAAATGGAACAACTTCATCGTGGTTATGTTTTGAAACTTCCCAGAAGAATAAAATGATATAGTTTATGACTAGTCATCTTTATTTATGATCTCTGAGTTGTATACCTGGTTTGAGTTGAGCCTTTACTTTTGATTTATGATTGAGATTAAAATTTGTGGGTTTTCCATTGATGAATTCTGAATGTCCTTTGGGGGTCTCGAGGTCCCTTCGGAGTATTGTTATACTCTCCCCTGCATGGGATTCTCCCACACATTGTTATGTCTTCTTAATATATTTTTTGTGGTATATTTGTATCGTTTCAATTGGGCTTGTATGTCGGCCCCACAACTTTCAGTACACACTTTTACTATTGTAGTTTTACTATGTGGTTTGCATCTTGTCATGCTATTGGTCTATGTGAATATAGGTTCAACAGAAATTCCCTCCTGTTTTAGGGATACCCCATTCCGGTGCTAGTTAGTAACCCTTGGCCAATAGAAGCAAGGCTTGAGGTAATCACGACATGGGCCCCGGGGGACAATTCATGTTATTTTCTGATATTAAACTCATATAGGAGTATCTAAAACCCAATTAAATGGAGTAAATTAAATATAGATTTAGTAACTATCTATTGTAGATAGTTCAGATATTTCTTATGAGATGGAGAGATTATATTAGTTTTCTTCTTCCTTGGACAATATCAGAGTCTTTAGGATGTCATCTAACATATGTTGAAGTGACTATATACTAAAAATTTTCAAAAAAAGATATTATGGGTCTAATTAATTTTTAAGAGGTTAACATGATGGTGTTTTATTTATTTCTATATATGTAAATTTATGATTGATTTTTCATTTATTAAAGAACAATGTTCTAAGTTGGATAATTAAATTACATTCTAAATAATGTATCTACACATGCTTCTTGTTAAAAATGACCCCACACGAGTTTATAGTTTTATATATACAAAATTTATTTCAATGGTTGGGCTATAAGTGTTGAATGAAAATTGAGAGGCGTATATATGTGTCAAGTTATTAGTGATGAATAATTGGTGATTAATTTTTTCCATTTCATGATGTGTAAGAAGAGAAAAACAATAATGTAGTAATGTTCAATAAAATTTCATTAAATGTGAAATTCTTGTGTTGTAGGAGGCATGGTATGTTACACATACTCCACCCAACTGAAGGTATATTATATTAGTTTTTAACATTATTATGTTATTTTGTAAAAAAAATGACCATATTAAAGAAGTATTATTATATGTTTATTTAGAATCCCATTATGTTTAATTATCATTGTTTATAAATGTATTATTATTTTATATATATAAAAATGCAGGTCATCAAAATTTTTAAAAATGTCACTTGTCAAAAGGAAATCCAAATGTAATCAATTATGTGAATGTAAAGCTTATTATTTTTTATAATAGATATTATATAAAATTTATGAAATATATATATGTATATATTGGTTTCATGATAATGTTGATGTTTTGATAAATTTATTGTCATATTCTACAAGTAAATATCGAATGTGGTTATTATATTCTTCTATTCATGGATGAGATAATCACAATTGGGGAAACAAATTATTTTGATCTGGTTAGTAATATAAATTAATTTATCTTTTCTATCATTATATTCAATTATTTAATCTTATTTCATTCAACGTTATTATAGATGTTCAATGATGTATGTTTTTACATGAAAGATGAACTTAACATTCATCTATCATTGTTTGTGAACTATTTTTTATGTACGATTATGATTTTAAGATATATATATTCTAATGTCTTTGGTTTGAATTAAATTTTCCAAATAAAATATGTTCAAAAATGAAATCATTATTTATAATAGGTGTTTGAAAATAATTATAACATGTGAATTCTTCCACAATATGAAACAATGATCATGTTATAAAATATAAGAATGTGTTTATTAATTCTATATTATAATTCAAAGGCCAATTTTTTTTTGGATTAACATACTAAAAGTATACCCATATTTTTATATATTTTTTTTCAATAATAAATACTGTTTGATGGTAGTATACTTTTCTTATTAAAGGGATTCTGAAAAATTATGTGGTGTACTATTAATATATTTTAAATAAACTATCATTAATAAAAATATTTCATAAAAACAGACAAAAAATAATTTAAAATATTTCAAATTTTTTTGGCCATTAATTTTTAAGAAAACAGGTCTAGTTTTTAAAAAAAAATCATAAAAACATTATTTTTCTTGTCAAACATTTTGATGTTGGTTAAAAACCGACATTAAATTAACAACAACTGAAATTAAAATATATTTTTTCACTAGTGTATTCACCATTTTAGAAATAAAAATCTAATGTTATTTCCATATAGGAAAAAATGGAGGAGTTATAGGGCTGAATGAATGTGATCCAGAATTCTAGAATCTCAATTTTATCATGTGTATAGTAAATCACATGGTTTGAAAAAAAATTCACTAACCATATAAAATATATTATTTCAAGTATTGATCCTCACAAGGTTTCATCACACGGTTTCCAAACCATGCACAAACGATTACAATGACCACTATCGCAAGTATCATGGTTTCTACTATATTGTCACAATGTTAGGGAAAACCATGTGCAGCATGTGTGCCTTCACCATTTCCTATGTCTCCATGTGCATGGATTACTATATGAGTTTCAATGTTAACCCAAACCAGGCTAAAACTGTGCACTTCTATAAAAGACATAAAAATATTCCAAAATATCCCCAAACCATCCAATACATATCCTGAATACTGTACATACATAAAAATTTAATGAAAGTGTTATTAAATTGAATATGAAGGTCCTAAATTCGTCCCACCATCAACCTTTTCATTATTGAAAAGTAAAAACCTCTATTTCGCTAAAAGTGTTATGAACAATATTTTATAAATTTTATATTCTGTTTCCTTGCCTCTTTCTAATGCTGACTATGATTCCATAAAACATGCACTAGATGAATTATTTCTCCACGAAAGGATTTATATTGCCTATGCATAATCAATATTGGGTTATATAACAAATAATAATTTGTCTCTACATTAATTTGATTCCATAAAATAACATAGTTTGGATCGGGTTGATATGATTTCAATTGAGATATGTTGTACACATTAGAAACTAAACTGAACAATGGTTGTAATGCTAAACTATATTCCACCTAACCATTTGTTATAATGTCTCCAAATGGCCTATGCACCAAGGATATAACATGACATGATTCCCAAAACAATTATGTGAAATCCATAGAGAATTCCTTGAGAATGCTTGTTCACTAACTATAAAAGACAACAACCATTTATGAAGATCCATATATGATTTCTGATTATTGTGTTTTATCTCCATGCATTTCTTGATAAACAATATCTTCTCCCGTGTCCCAGGGAAATTGATTGGCCTAAATAGTGAATTCTCACATGTTTCCACCCAACACAAAAAAGAAAAATAAGTACTCCCATAATATTCATCAAACAAAGCCATTTTTGATGAGTTCTGACAACTTTTGTTAGACAATAACGCCACTAATGGAATGTTTTATTCCAATGAGCAACCAAAATTCATTACTAAATCCCCCAATATGTCATCAAATTTTTATATCATCCAATTTGATTTTCAATCAACCTGAGGATGATGTGACTTGCTCACAGTGAAATGATTCAAGTCATACTATAGGGATTTCCAAAAAATGTTAATCCTTGGTTATCTATATAAAACTATCAATAATTGAATACCATGACAATACACCCCTTTTTAGATATATATTTTTGAAAATTCCTACACCATATGAGTGTCATGAACAGGAATGAAGTGAGATGAATTTTTGAGCTAATACACTATCACCAATATGACATCATGTTTCTATATGTTTTTTAATATACCTATTAAAAAATCCATGGATAATTACTCCCACATCCAAATATGGTTATGAATATAATTAATCGTACCTAATGTTCAATGATACTCTACCTAAACAATCTTACATGTTATGCATCTTGAAACAAACTATTCCAACATTTTATCATATCAACACAAATAAATTGTTCTTTAAATTCATTACAAACCTTATGTATTCTATGATTAACATCCGTTTATCAATAGTGTTAATCATGAATATGTTAATTTCTGAAATCAATATCCATGAATATCAGTTTCATGAACCAAATCACTGAACTCCATGACAATTTCTCGCCCCCAACGGTATCCACACCATTGATTTTTGACCTCATTGCCTCATATTATTCATTGAATGTATATGCTGATTTGACAATCATTACTGATACAAGGAAAAAAGAAAATATAAATAAAACTTCAACATCACATAATTATACAAATTCCTTGATCCTTTCTATTGTCACAGATAACAAATTCCACTAATGTGAATATTCTTTTTCAATATAAGAATATTAATTTCATCTTAATGCATCCACCATTGAATTTAATTTACATGGTGTATACATCATTTAAAAGTCAATAATTTGGAGATAATACAATGTTATTATTTTTCATGGGATGAAATCCATTTTTGAGAAAATATCTTTTATGCTCTCATTATTTGTAAACATAGTATATTTGTTTAATGAAATGATAATTACATCATGTTATTAAAGCATGGACTATAATAGATAACTCCATATCATGTGTTTGGTAGTTCATCTCATTAACTCATAACTATATTGATCCTTTAGAATGAAAATATCTCCTATCAAGAGAACACATCCATTCATTGATCCTAAAGTAGCAAAATACACCACATACCCTTGTATTGATTCAAAAAAAATATAAAGATTGGTGTTGATATAAGAAAAATATTAAGATTGTGAAAATGTTTATGGCCATCTCCAATCCACTAGAATTGAAAATTATTTATTCTAAAATATGTCATATGTGAAGGTATTGGTTAATAATTACGAACAAATTGTTGGTAATAAACAACTAGACCAAGAAAAAAATTTACCTCAATGACATTATTTGGTAGATTCCAAGTGATTATGACCTCTATTTTTTCCAGGTGCACTAAAACACATCTTTAAGAAATTACATGGCAATGAAAGAATACAATATGTATCAAAAAAATTAAATCATTAATAAATTTTCATAAAAATTATGTTCCCTCAGGATTCCCAAAATTTCATCCATGTGTTTCTCATGGACATAATTTTTCCTTGAATACTCCTATATGTCCTCCACAAACACCACCACGATTGAATCAATATATAATTGAAATATACTTTTCATCAACAAAATAAATATCATGAGTTCATTAATAACAACTAAAGTAATTACCTTATATTTATAATGTCTATATCATCCTCTAAATGTTGTCTGCAGAATATCCTCCTTCTGATCCCACGTTTGGTGATATAATTATTGCATAATAATCTTAATGAACTATTGAGATCACCTTAATTGATGAAACATATAATAAATGTGTGGAAGGTGAATATATTAATTATTATAACATGGTAAATCTTATTATAATCCTTAAATTGATTTAGATTTCATTATTCTTTTTTTATGAACAATATCGAGAAAACCCTTGTGGATGTGCAATGTGGAATAAATTATTTTCTATCCAACTCTAACCACTGTAATTTCATTTCCAATAACTCTATATTTTGGAAACCAGTATTATTGAAGTGAAATATGACTATTCGCTGGACGGATATCAATTTTAAATTCTACATATTTTATTGGTGTTCACCCTCAGAATTTATTAGAAAATACATCACGAATCCAAAAAACCACTACCAGAAAATTGTTCTTCTTGATCTCGTCCATTAATGTAATAGAAAAAATATACAACTACTCTTAGAAATTAACAACGTATGGTTAAATCAATCTCAATGTTCATACATTTACTTTCCAGTCTCGTTAATATAGAATCTTTACACCATCATCAGTTGGGAAACATACCATTTTGGTATAACCGTTGAAATGATCCTTGAACATTGTTAACCAATTAATACCCAATATTATATAAAACACATCCATATAGAATATAGAGAAATACCTTTTCATCCTGTATAAATTACCATTTATAGAACATATAATACACATAATGGATTGACACTCTCTTTGACCAAGATGACTTTGATTTTTTTTCATAGAAGGCATTATCTCAATTTTTATGATTATAAAATCAAAAAAATTAGAAGAAATAATAGAATGGGATCACCCATATCAAACAAAACATTTATATGGGTATATATCAAATTAATCATATACCACACAACATATTGATCTAGATGACCGGCCATAATAACATGTTTTTCTGCATATAATTTCTCAATCGCAAGAATTTACCCCATATTTCCCCATTGGTATTTCATAGCTTGAGGAGGCATGAAAGTGTTTGAATCAACATCAATTAATATATTTTATTTATGAGATATAATTTGTTTTTCTTTTACCTATTGAATCATATGATTTTTGTGACACCTAAGACGTGTCATGAACACATGAAATTGGAGAACAATGATAATAACGCTAAAGATGTCATATCATTTTGTAATTTTCTAATACCTTTGATGGTGTTGTATGATCTCAATTCACGTGGTCAATCAAACCACATTGGAAACATCAAGATTTAATCATGGATTTAGGTGGAAGATCCATTAATCATTCAATTTGTAATTGATTCATGATCCTACCACGTATCTAGGTGTCCCCCTTTTTGCTTACTTCTAACATTAGAGTTCCCATTACATCCTATGGGTAACATCATGCTTCCTCATCCCATTTCTCATGAGATTTCCCTTTCACCTACTGTGACTCTATAGAAAATATATGTATAATCTATAATGAATTTCAAAAAAATCTCCAAGAGAGTATCTTGTATCAGAAAAAATAAAAAATGTGTTCCTACAAGTAAGCACTAGAAGAAACCTCTGATGCAATGCACACTAAATTAATGAACATAGCCACATACATTGTGATACAAATATTTTACTGCTTTAATCTAAAGAAGTCTAGAATTCTAGGAATTATGAATATGTGAGGATTTAATTATATATTGATTAATTATTCAAGATCCTACCATAAAATTATATGATCATATTTATCCTGAACTACAAAATTCTAGCACATTATGGTAATACCATTCATCATATGAGATTATATCTTGACATTTAGCTATTCTAGTGTGAAATAGAAATCGAATATATTGTTCATTCTGTCCATCAACACATTTTAATATTCCTACTCAAAATCACCAAAAAATATAGATGTATTATGTTTCTTTAATTGGATGTAATGTTCGACTTTCCATGGTTTATCCCTCATATATTCTTTATCTACCACATGTAACACTTGTTTTATACTTTGAAACATCTGTTGGTTCACATGTGACTCATTTTCCACCCCATTATCTATTGCTTCTTCGCATTTGTTTCTATGATTCCTACTACGTTCTATTTTATAGAAACATATAAATTTCATAAGTCTAACTCTATATTAACTAACAAATTAACATTTTCAAATACAATCACATCATATTACAAAAACAATTACTTCCAAAATTTATAAATTATCAAAAATATATAAATATTTTTTATAATCATTCAATTTTCAAAATATCCAACCCAATACCCTTTTAAAAATTTCTCATTTGAAAAGAATTTCCTCATTTTTCAAAATTCAACACATTTTTACCAAATTATATATCATTACATAAAATTAAATTTTCAATCCAAATGGGAATTCATTGCTGAAATACATATATTGATCATCTCAATAGCTAAACCCATGACAATGTGATTCCAAATCCTATAAGTGTCTCCAAAACACATATGTACCCAACTCTTCTAAAATTAATTTTAATATTAAAATGTTATCTAAAACATTTTATACAGTAATTTCCATGTTATGACAATCATCCTCTATTCAATGATACAAACTCAATGAATATACTAGAATGAATTAATCTACAATTATGAAAGCCAATATATATTCATTGAATAACAAATATTGAGACAACTTGTTCAAAAATGTAATGACTAAGGTGATACCACTTTTCTCAAACTAATTTTGGGTCGAACAAAATGGTTACCACTTCTAAATTATTTCCCCTTCTCATTGGATTTAGAAGCTATTGGATGATTACATGGCCTTAAGAGGCATCCTGAAGATTCCAATGGCAAGCTAAAAATGTTTAATGTCTCCAATATATATGTTGGATGATTTCACCATTTAGAATAAAACAACTAACCAAACAAAACATAACAAAAAAACCACTATATGTAGCCTAAAAATAATGAATATCATCTCAAAATTTCATTTATCAAAATCAAACAAAAATTGTGTACCAAATTAGAATACTTAATTATCAAAGCAAATAGCGAAGGAAATTCTCAATGTATCTAATGAAAACTCCATTATACAAAAATTCTCAATGATCCAACTCCATAATATCCCATGTATCATAAATTATTGCTAAAGTCATATACTACTTTACCTTTTCCAATGTCATGACAAACAACTTCTGCAAAAGAAATAAAGTGACAAAAGTATTGTGGAGTAATGAAACATAGTAGATTTTACACAATTACACCTCTACTCACACAACTAGGATACAACATATTAAGAAATTAATTTAAAATATTTTATACAACAAAACTTATAAAATACATTATATCAAAATATAAACATGTTGAAATGTTATATTGTTTTCTCAAAAAACACAACATCCATATAACGTGACCAAAAAATGGAAAAAAATTCATAATTCTACTTTGGTATACCCCATTCCAATACACACATCCACACATATCCACATGTGTTATTCATTATGATATTTTTATACGTGTTAGAAGTTTCGTGATGATCTAACAAGTATTTAAAACATAATTAAATCCCATATTCCCTTACATGTTTGGCACCGAGCACATGGTCATATATCAACCAAACCACATAATGTAATTTGAACACACAAACCATGTATTCAAAAAATATGCCAATATAGTAATTCAAAAATCATTTATATAAAACATTTTATTGAAATACTATTTCCATAAAATGAATCAAGAAACTATTTTAAATCAATGATTTTAAAAATATATATCAAATATCATTGAAAAATAATGACACCATTTCAAAAAAATCTCTAAACTGTTACTAAAGAAGTTATCCACAATTATTTTCAAAAAAAATCACAATCAATTTCAATAAATTTAATCAATTTGAAATAATGAATTCATGTTCTAATTACAGGATTCATGTGTGAAGCCCCTAATTTCTATTTGTAGGAATAAAATTTAAAACTATTCTTTACAGCAAATGAAATTGGGTTAACTCTCTATGATCCCAACTGATATATCTTCCACTAATAATAATAAGTCAAAATCTCAACATATTGGGCATCCAATACCATAGATCTACCCACAATGGGTGTAGATATAAGACATCGAGGGAGACAGAGAAGTAGAGATAAGTAAAACTACAAAAAACATCCATGAATAATGACTTACCAGGATAATAGAGCCTTCTATGAACATAGGCATGGATCTGGATTGCTTCCAATTCTATAGGGAAATGTTTTACAAAATTTAAATGATAAAAATACATGTTTTGGGACATTTTGGTTAAATATCAATGGGATTCCTTGAGGAAAATGAATGGGATAAAAAATTTTAGGATCTCACTTTTATCCCATAAAAAATTAGTCTCATGGTTATGAAAATTGTGTGCTAACCATTCAAAAGCTATTCCCTAACGGGTAAAACCCTGCACAATTAGATCACATGGTTTGAAAACAAATCACCATCCATGTTATTTCTCACTGTATCTTGTAGAAAAATATCTCTTAGGCTACTGCATGGTTTAGATGCACCATGTATAACTCATGTTCCTTCCCATATATCTATGTCTCACATTGTATGTTTTTCTACATCAATTTCTCATATTACCCAAACCATGCTAAAACATTCCACCTATAGAAAAGCACCAAAAAGATTCCAAAATGATCCCAAACCAACCCAAATAAAATTTATATACATTATATACTTAAAAAACAAAAGTAAAGAGTATCATAATTAAATCTAGGTGTCTATACTGGAACAGACCACCTTGGGGTTGTTGTGTAAACATATCTAAACATTTTTTACCTCCCATTTTTCATCATACACCTCCACCATGTATTCCATGAGAAAGAACATCAAACTTCGATTAATTTTTATGCCTCTGTAATCCATAGATTTTATGCATCCCAGTAGTATTGTTTGTTATAAAAACTAGTGTGAGATGTCCCTATCTATCATAATAAATACACATCCTCCCCCACAGATGACATGATCATGTCTAGTTGCCTAGATCTAGAGTCCTCTCATCCTAGGATAGTACCCAAAAGCATCTCACATTCCAAGACCCCTGATCCTAATATTTTCTACAATGTATGTAGATCTCATCTTCTATGTTCTCAACCCCAATAGTCATAGTATAGTAATCCATAAAGTCTTCAAACACCATTGATTGTTCATGAACCCCCAACATAGGTGGGTCATAAAAATGATATCATATAAGAATGATATCATGTGTGAATCCCATTATGATGGTTAGTACTTTGAAAAATGGATCAAAATCCATATTTGAGAAGAATTGTGGAAGGTATATTAACATAGAAAAATACTCTCTAATGTTCTAGTAAGCACCCAGAGCTATAGAATCTTCAGGATTCGTAATGTTCTGAATTGTATGGAACAAATTATTCCTACAGGAGCCACTCATACTATATTCATGATAGTGTCATATCATCAAGTTTTTACATCACTAGAACCCACCATCACATAGAAAAAACATGTATAAGATATTCCATTACCAGAGGATTGAAAAAAATGTGGAATACATGTTTGACTCACTACTCAATAAGTTGTATCTCGACTGTTGGAACACCTTGAAAAATATCATAGCACATAATTCCATGTACTAAATCCTCACAACTATGTTTATCATCATCATAATATCACCGTGTAACAAGGTCTACTTGTTGTGGAGGAGACATAATGAAATAAAATAAAAAAAGACCACATTAAACAAGTAAAATGGGGATCTAACTCAAAAATTACATGGAACCCACAATCAAATTAAATATGATGCATGTAAAATGCATTCCATAGAATAAGTGAAGATGTTCTAAGACATAATGTTGGTTATTAGAGTCCATTTAATGGGTATTTTAGCCTTTTCACCAATACTGGTGTTCCTATCCTAAAAGATGGACTTGATACACCTCAAATTGGTCTCTATAAAACAAAAAACTATTAAAAAAACTCTTGTCATAAAAATGGAACTCCTCAGATAAACATCTATCACAACCAGATCTTCCAAGGAAAAATAGAAACTACTATAAGGTTAATCCAATAGGCACAGGTATAGTGACTATCATTGAGTTGGTATATCACACACATGGGGGGATTAGCTTATGCCACCTCTATGCTTGCACCGACATGAATCTCCATGAATTTTTGAAGAGATAATAATAACTAAAAGGAAAACACATTCATTCATATATCCCTTAATTATATTCACAAAAAATAATGAATGAAAAAAATGGAGATATAAAATAGCACCAAATACATTAAATTGATTTAACATGTTTAGTAGGATGGGACTGTTGTCAAATAAAACAACGACAACACACCTTGATAAATAAATTTTATCCACCTAGGTATGTTAAAATGTTTATTTTGGAATTATATATAGACAATATTTTCCCAAAAAGTTTATTGTAGAGTGTTTAAGGCCTAACTAAATTTTTTACATTGGGTTCAACATTTATTTAGTAATCCCTAGAAGAAAACATTATTTCCCACATCCATAATTGAGTATGGACAATCATTCTAATGTTTGGGGTTACATTGTATTTTTCACACACAATGATTCATAGGAACTCACATTTATCAACAGGAAGAGTGGTTATGATCATTACAATATTTTGAGGGAAATTGTTCCTAACTCTATAAGTCTCTTATATATTTATGATAGGTTCATGAATTTCTTCCATGAACATTATAGGAGAATAATTTCCCCATTTTAAATGGAATTGTAAATTAACATGTATCGATATGAACAAATGTCTATATATCATGGGTTTTCAATAAATCTCTTATTTAATTATAATGTTTGTGTAATGGCTATGTTTGGGAACAATGGTGTTTATTTATTTCCATATAGGTTGTTGGTGTCATGGATATGGGATTGAAGATCTATGAGACAAAATATATATCTAATGAAAGTATGAATCCAAACCCACATATTTCATCTGATATGGATTAATGTTTTGTACTAGACCTGTCAATATAGTTAAACATTGTGTGGTAATGCTGTAAATATCAGGCTTAGACCTGAGTGAGGGATCCTACATATCGAATTTGAGAAAGGAATCATTATTTATGTAAATCATATAAAAGCATCTGTTTCACCATAGTTATGGAAAAATATGCATTGTATGACACTTAAGAATATATAGATTCCCTAGATTTCATGGTCGAGAGTATGTTCTTTTTAGTGAAGATGAGATGAAATCAGGCATAAATCCCAATGGTGAACCTGAATTTTGGAATTATAATCACATTATTGGTATAATATACATTACTCTCTAAGACCACGTGATTCATGATCAGTGACAGGAATAAGAAGCAACAGAATATTAAACACATTATATGAAAGGATATCCATACAATGCATCCAAATTTATGTTTCCCTTAGAGAGGAATCATTTCTCTTCTCAATGATGATTTTTAATAGAGACCATTCCCAATTATGGAATCCAATGTATCATGTTTTATAGAAGGAATCATATCCTCTATAGTTATGTTCATTCCCCATCCCATGGATGGTTTTTATGTACATAAGAGAATGATAAAGGATTATACATAAAATAATGCATTTTTTATGACCCTACTTCTCATATGTTCATGGATGTGGAATAATTTCCTACCTACGATAAACAATAGTCCTTAGATTCAGGAATATATGGGACATGATGTTACATACAATGATGATTATTCAAGTTGGAGCTTATGTCCTAGGATGGAATCCAACATATCCATGTTGTAGAAATAATCATACTTCTCATAGTTCAATTTACCCGTATCCCGCTGATGGGATTAGTTTTGTAATCATACTATGAGATATTAATGTTATCCATGTAGTTTTATGAATTATATGGGACTTTTCTTGGATGGATTCCTAATAGATCAGGGAATCTACAATTAGGATGCCAAATTGAGATGGGTTTACACACTGAGGTTTCCATATTTATCGAAGCATAAAAAATGATGCATATATACTAACCATGGATTACACATGAAGTCAACCCTATGGATTGTTAATATATATATTGGGCCTCCTGGAGGAATTATACATATCCTATTTTTTAATGAATGACAAACATCATAGTTTAGTTTATTGGGTCATACGCAATGACATTTCTCTATGGTCGAAAAAACATACAAAATGTGGGAAATGTTATTAAACACTAGGATTCCTTATGAACTTGTCCACTTATTTGACATATATGTTTAACTACCAACATGAAATTCCATAACATTCTATTCGGTACATCGGAGGATGTTTTCAAAACATGTTTAGGGACACTTTTATGATCTAGTTCACTTATCTTATGGGGGTTGCATATCCTCCATGTATTATTTGAGAGTTATCAAATGATCAAGGATGGCGTGTCTATAGGATATTGTGAGACCTATCTGTCTGATCATTTAATCCATTACATGATCTTCGAATGCATTTCAAGTGGGTGACACATGATATAGTGGACATGCCCTGATGTCATTGTCAGAGTCATTTACCACCCTTGAATGAAATTTTGAGAGATATTTTGATATGAATTGAATGGTTTTACATATTCTATTTGACATCTTTAGATAACATATCTAATAATGGTTAGAATGTATAACGGATTTCGTAATATCCAAATCTCACACTCATGTACTATAGTGAGACTATGCTTTTTGGAATTGGTGTAGCCATATATTTCTAGTGGCACTTGTAATCGTCATAATGAAGCTCAAATGGAAATACTATATGGCTATGATATACAAGGTTAGAATTTATATGGGGTGCTATATGAATTTATGTGGCATGTATAAAAGAATTTCCCTTATCGAAAGAGTATATCAAAGGTGTGGTATGAGATCTGGGTGATGTTTCCTAGTTCCATCACGCTTCATATGTGGTTAGGTGAGGTGCAGGAGGGTCATAATAAATAATATTTTTCATAAATCACACACTATTATCCTTTTTTATATCCTCCAATTTGAGAATGACTTAGATTCATTCTGAGTAATATTATTCTTTGTCTCATGTGATATAACATATGTGGTGGATGTTCATTGTGTGTCTTGTCTGAATGCCTTCATATGATATATAGTGATCAGGAAAATTTATTATGAATGTCGTATGATTTATATAACATTTTTATGATATCTTACATGATAGGAAACATTCCAGAAATCAGATTAGATTCTCTAAGATATCCTATGTAGCATATGGATGGCAACGGGACAAATTCTCACTCTGAGAGTATTCATGAATTTTTCATACTGGGGAAGGTGATTTATAGTCATGGAAACCCTATTTGTTCACTAATTCATTTGTAATATTTTTCATAAGGGTAGGATGGAATCATATAAGGTTTTTAGTTTCACACTTCTTAATGAATCCCTATAATTGAACTCTCTAAGGGAATTGCCTAATTTTCAGGGATGATGAGTCTATCCCGTGAATGATACATTTATTAGATTACTTCTAATTAATAGGGAATTGTTCAATCAACTATGACTACTAAGTGAATTCCATATATTCATTTTGGAATGTCCAAGGGATTTCATGGGATCTGGTATCATATTAAAATCCCCTTTCATGATCTCAGGTGACTTTTCAGGTCCTTTCCATGATATAGGGATTTATTTCCATGGTTCATCATGAGGTAAGGGTTGCATGAAGAGGGATCTTGAGAGACCATTATTAGGTATTCATTTGCACGTTATTGGAATATTTATGACCACAAGAATCTTCCAATAACTACCAATTTATTTCATTGTATTATTTTAAAATGGATGAGGATTTTACAAGTTCATTTAAATTATGTATATAAAAATCATTCTACATTCTTTTGATGCTTTTCATGACCCCAAAATTTCCTATAGAGAGGTCTGAAAATTTCATGGAAATTAATAACTACATTTCGTTATGGATCCAAATGGGGGGGGGGGGGGTGTATAGTTTTTTAGAAACACACAAGGCCCTTCGCATGTTGAGGATGAGAAGACATTGAGATTTTGTGAGAAGAGGGACATTTCACGAGGGTCTCACTATGTATTTTGGATCACAACAGGTGTGTTGCATGAATTATATGACATTGATATGCTATATTATCATCCATATTTATTTTAATTATCTATTTTATAATTTATTGGGTGTTCCAATTTTTGTTTGAATGACATTGAGAAAATTTATTCTACTTAGTGGTGACACATCGTGTGGTATTTATAACCATTATAGGGTCCTATATTTTTGAAATTTTACTCATATTTCCCATGGTTTTTAGATTTTCTTTCATGAATCTGTTTTTTTAGGATGTTGTGTGACCTAGGGAGCTCTTATGCCTATCATTATGTCATCCAAGATTCTCAAGGGTGTTTTCCTACAAAATAACTTTGTGAAAGGGAATTTGTAGGACCATCTGCTTGATATTAGTTTTTCATCATGCCTTCTCATTAAAACATGATGGTCACATGATTTCTTATCCCTTAGATGCTGACATGATATGTAGGTCTCAACCACCTTATTTGTTGTTTTCTTTTTCTTGGAACATAACAAAGAAATTCTTGTATTTTTTCTTTGTGATTTTATTACTTCTCATTTGGCGGGACTCAAAAACATCCTCCTTAGGTACAACATTATCAGGGATAAAGAATCGATTTTAATGAATTTAAACGAAAACATGAGTATTTAATGCTATTTTAAAATGTTTTTTTGGGTAAAATTTGGTCTTCCATGTGATGTTTGGTAAACAAATTATAGAAAATAATTGGGTATAATATAAGTCTTTGAGGGAGATCTCTCTAAATTTGGATGAAAAATATAGTCTTAGTCTGTGCATCATGACTTGTTGTAGGAACATATATTATGACTTACTAGATTTTGAAGGCTAGATTTCACATATGATGTAGTTTTTGGGTATTTTTTCTCAAAGAAAATATTTCATTAGTTTATGGACTTTTATCATGGATATTGTTTTTGCTGTATTTTAGGGACACTTATCTCAGAAGTTATATTTCATTATTTGAGTGAATTTTTTTCCCATAACAACAATTTTTTTAGTTTATGGTTTTTGAGCTCATAACATATATTTATTTAGTTTAGGTTATTTTATCTTTGAAATTATATTTCATTAGTTCATTGTATATTATATTAGACATTTTATTACTATAGTTTTCTGTCTCTTAGTATAGAACATCAATTTCATTAGTTAAAGGTACTTTTAGCTCTTATATCTATTGTTGTAGTATATGTCGTTCTAGACTTGACATTTATTATGCTATATTGTAATGTCTTATATATATATCCAGTGTTGTGTTGTAGTTTGTGATCTTCCATCGTGGAACATTGATGTTATATGGTTTAATTACTTCTCAATTGAACTGTTGATGTGCTTTGCATTATGGAATTATATGTTGGAACTTTTATGTGATGTATTTTATGTTATTATAGTATGTACCTTTGATGTACTATATTGTATGTTTCCCATACTTTTACCTTGTCGATGATCAAGAAATTTGGATAAAAATTCTAGGAATGACTCAAAAAAAAAATAGTGTTTTGAATTCCACTATAGTATTTACCAGGATCACAAGGATTGGTGTTTCTTTATCTCACATGCTAGATACATTATATTTTTAGGTCAAAGAACAAATACATTCCCAGAATGGATAAAAATGGTGTATCCACTCTTTTCTAAGGTTCATTAATTATGTATTTGGGTAATATGTTTGAGGGTGAAATACTATTGAAAATAGGCTCACCTAGATTGTTGAAATATGGGTTACATAAATCACAATATAAAAATAGTAAGTAAGTGGATATGGGATGGGGAAGACATATCAAGGATGATCCATTACACACTGAGGTGACATGTTATTACATTATGTCCATAGGGCTCATAAGGATTGAATCTCATTTCTAGAATTTATTATATTAATTATTTTCTAGGTAAATGTCCTAGGGTGTTGAATTCATAGACAATTGATGTTGATCCACACTCCTTTATGGGGTGTATGAAATATTTATGATTACTCCAACATTCAAATAATGAGGTTGGGTAGAAGAGGAATGATAACCAATATGTGTTCTTTCATAGAAGGGCTATACAAAATACTATTATGTAGATAATTCCTAACTCAATGTGGTTTTGAATCATGAGGCTCATACAATAAAAGGTTAAATAATCAATATTAGTATTTCTTATTTGAGAAAGGGTAAAAAATATTTTCACATAATATGTAGTTATTGGGTCTAATCACTTCTACATCAATATCATGGATGAAAAGAGAGAAAAATATTCAATTTTAAGGTAAATTATAAGGTTATATCATATTTAAGAACTCAATTCAGAATGATGATCATGGGAACACGTAATATCCAAAATGATTTGATCACCATAAATCTTGTTTCACTCTTAGAGAACAAATTTTTATTTTGAAGAGAAGTTAAAAAACCATTGATGATTTTTTTTCCTTGACCAGGGGTTATAGTGAGAATATATGGGCTTTTACTAGGGATACAAAGTAGTCTCTATGATTTTATTACATATTTATTTTTACCCTAATAATTTCCTAAACTCTAGAGAAGAATATTTTAGTGAAATAATACTTGTCTTCTTCATAGGCCACCCTTTGTGGGTTTTTGACTAGAAATTTATTGGGTCTCTTTCTCTCTAGAATTTTAAAGTATTTCAATTTGGACCATCATAGAATATAATTAATGTTCATATAACATGGATCGATTTATAAGATGTTTATGGTCTTGAAACTTGTGGACCTAATATGGGGTATGTTACAAAAGATCATAATTATGATACCATGGGCCGAGAGTACTACACCATCCTCCCGAGTGGGAGATAAAGATGTTTTAAATCATGGATCATGGTTCATAGGTCATCAGTAATTACCTGGTACTATAATATAGGGGATGACCCAGAACACTGTTATGTGTGGAGTTCCACCACAACCACATCAGGCTCACAAGTATTATAAATACCTCATTATAGATCCAATATGTCTCCTGTTTATGGTTTCGATCCCCTTTTCATCAATATAATGTCAAAATAGAGATATATCTTCTCCATTACATTGTTCATGAAGGTCTTGAGGGAAAACTGAGGCACTCAATACATGAATTGTGGTATATGGATTAAGGTTCATTAAAATATGGGGGAAGCACCGCCATAATCCGATTCATCTAGGTAAGGATCATATCATCACCTAATAAGGAATGATAATGGGTGATGGTTATATTGTTTAGAATTGGGTTTTAGGTATTTTCATTTTTCTTGCAATTTATCATCACAAGATAAGAACATTTTCCATACTATTTAACAACATGTTGAGAGGAAACATAAATTTGTTGTGGATTTTTAATGTTATTACCCATGATTTTTTCCTTACAGTTTAATATAATTTTGTTAGGACTTGAGAAACATTATATGAAATTTATTCATGAGATATTGTGTGAAAATATAATCTACACATTGATCTTTATGCAACAGTTGAGAAATGAGATTTTGTGACTCTTATACTATCAAATTTAGGGTTCATTTTATCTTATCATTTATGGAACACGTGCCCAGTCATGGAGATTTCATCATCACTTTGTAAACAATGATGATATAAATTAAGAAACTTGTAGTTACTGAATGATAAACAATCTAAATTGGTCCCACCCATACACATAGGTGGGAATTGTTTCTTATGATTGTTGTAGTTGGGTCATGAATGGATATCTAGAAATTACTACATATCCTTTCATGAAATGAGTGAGGATACACATATTTATTTTTTAAACATGTTTTTTAATATCATGTGGAATGTATATGGGAATACTTATATGAAAATGGGAATTATAGATAGGCTCCAAGATGGAGATCTTGTAATCAGAACATATCATATGGTAATAGGAATCAAGGAAATCCTTGTTATTGAAGAATGAATTTTTTTATGCAAGAATAGACTATATAGTGAGAGGGGTCATTTTATATCATGTGTTTGTTGGTCAAAAATATATGAATGATATTTCCATACATATATAATTAATATTATAAAAAATTTATATGTAGTTCACAAAATCATATACTTTTTAATGTCATACATAAAAGATACAATCCTTGTTGTTTAACTTTATCCAGTATGAACATGGACAACTAAACATTAGTATAAAATTAATATCATTACTAGAACCAATAAATTTGGTTTAGGGGTCACTACATATCAATTTATGGTAGGAATCATGACATTCTATGTTGTATAAAACCCATGTAGTTTAATTTCATGAGGATTGGTCATCAACCAGGCATTTTAGCTTCTTCTTGTATGTATTAACCAATAGTTATTAACATAAGGTTGTCAAGATGATCCCATAGAGTTTAATGCCATGTAACTATGATGATATCTATATAGTTTATTGTCATGTGATTAAGACAATCATAGTATGGTTAAATATAATGTCATTTTGAAATGCTTAGGAAATCCCTTTTCAACTCATTTGGTACTATATAATTTGATGTTGAAAGGGTTTTGAGAATATTTGGGATTCTTCTTCTACCAAAAAATCTCTATATCTACATTTTAGTATATTTGTTATCATATCTATACGGAATTATCAAGTAATTCGGAAATGGTTTCTTCCCAGTGTCGCACGATATCCTTGATGAAGTGATGTTGGTGACTGGTTGGGGAAATATATTATATTAACCAAATTTTTTCAAGAACCTCTATAAATAAAGTCATAAATGTTTTGGTCACCTCTCTATATATAGGTTTCATGGAATTGGGAGGGTTCCTTATCTGTGGGAGATATTTATGATGGTAGGTTGACTATAGAAGAGGTCTATAGTAGAGTCTATATAATTCATTTCCACAATACCACAATGATGACTATCATTGTAATTATCAACATCATCTTTGGTTGAATAGTTGATAGACCATTGTGGTGTTGCTAAGGTACTTTTAATGCACTCATGGACACTCAAATTGACTATATTATTAATGTAGTTCATGTTTTAGGTCATGTTTGAAATTTTATTGCATGCCTTTTGAAATTGTATCGGAATATGAGCCTATGGTATGATGGTTTCCAAAATATGTATATAAATGTATGGTGCTACAATAGTATGAGCTCACTCCTGGAATATTACAATTGTATTAATCATTATTAATAAGAAAATGGGCCTTTCCTAAGGCATGTTCCATTTTTACATGGTGATCAATGGTCAAAATGATAGAATGATCATAATCATTATCCATTGGAATATTCCACTATTCTATCTTGACCAGAGAATGATAATTCCCCAATACATTTTCCCCTCTCACTTCATGACACTCGGTTTGATTAGGTATATGAACCATGTCTGAATATAAATTCTCCAATGGAAATTTTCAACAGGCCTTCAAAATTGGAGAAGGTACATATGAATCCTTCTGTACTATATCATAATAATACATGTGAATTCATTCGTGATCATAAGTAATAATATGTACCTATACTTTGTGATGTTCTAGATTATTCCATGTAGATTCACTAATATAAATATGAACATATCTCAAGGAATGTTCTATTCTAACATGGATAGATCTCCCAAAAATTGAGATATATGATTTACTTTTAGACATTAGAGTGTTTCATTGGACTTTTCGTTATAGGAATGTGATAGTTTCTCAAGGCATGTTCCCCTATCACATTATGAGCCCCGACCAGAACAAGGATATGTTCCCAATCATGGGCCTTTGGAATATGGTGTCATACTTCTATGATAAAGATATTATCCTTTCCCAAGAATGTACCACTCTAACATGATTAAAACTTGTTGTAACATGTATATTATCCTACTTTTTATGGTGTTTCCTTTATCTAAATATTATGATAATCCTCATAGAAAAGTGTAGGTATTTTCACTTACTTAGAAGTAACCAATTTTTTATACAAGTACTTGTGTTGTTCTACTCTATCTTTTCATCTAGGAATATATTTATATCCTTCTAACATCTCCATAATATATCGACAGAGATCCTTTTTTGTTTTCATAAAGCACTAGCACTTCAATACACTTTGTACAAGAGTTTCTACGTGTATTATCCATGATTCATGGGTATGCAGTTTGATACCATTGATTCATGGTGGAGATAAACCCAATTTTATCCTTATTCCACTATCAAAATAAGATGTTGGACTTTATTCAGTTATAAGTGGATTTATACCTTTTCCATTCTTGATTCCCGAATATGATAGCTTACATTATTCATACTAGAAATGGTATGAGACTGTTTTACCTATTCTACAACTTCACTATATTAAAAGGTGTCATAGATGATCAATTATTAATGTTTCAGTTGGGGACTATATCAGTGGTGATTCTAGAAACTATAATTTCCACCATATTCTAAAATTTTCTCCTTGCGAGTAATATTCCATACTTTTTATTGTCATATGATAGGGAAGTACTTCATGTATTTTAACTTCATACTATAAGGATGAGATTTTATATGGATTGGTTATGATATATGATCAAAGTGTCCCTACATATCTCATTAGGATTCGAATGAAGCCTTAAGTAGATCTATAAAACACATGTTCTTTAATGTATTGAGAAAAGGATATCAACTATTCATTTTATCTTCAACTGTAAACAATTAATGGTAAGCCTTTATGGCTTTCCATCCTGAACCATTATGATTCTATCATAGGAATTAACACCTAGTTTTTGTTGGTTATTCCTCACCAAAATTTCAAAGAGGTTTTGAGCTACTCGTTTTGTGAGATTTTTTTTGGTAATGGTTCCTCTTACTATGTAGAGGAAATTTATGTACGTGATATGGAGATTTAGTATCATGAAGTTCCATGCTCAATATAGTGGATCAATTCGTCCCTACGTATATCATTGAAATTAGAATATAAACATACATGGTTCTTTGAAAACCATAAGGTTTATTGTCATGTGAAATTGTATTTGTCATGATGATTAACATCATGTAGTGTGGACATAAATGAATGGTGATAGGGAATGATATATGATCGAGTCATCCAAACAAATAACATTAAAATTTGAATCATACCATACATATTTCTAGAAAATTAGTTCAATTTATTATCATATGGAGCAGAAATCAAGCATTTTATTTAACGTCTATACTGAGGACGTGAATATTAGTGGTTGGTCCATGATATAATATTCATGTGTCACAATATCATTCAATAGGTTGAAAATCAAACCATACTACTTATACAAAATATAATTAGCCAAATTTCATTCTAAGAGGACATCCACCATGTAGTTTAATATATGGCTGAAAGAAAGTGATCCATTATGTTTAACATCTTGCAGTGAGGATGATGGTTATAGAGTTTATTATCTTGAAGTACAGAAATTAATCATTAATATTAACATCTTTCAATGTGGATTTTGTACATATAGATTAATGTATTTTGGTATAGACAATGAACCTTATATTTATGGTATTACGATAATGATGATGGCCATGCAGTTTAATGTCTCGCGGTATAGACATCAGCTGTGTAGTTAAAAGTACTGTAGAGAGGATGGTGAAAATGCAGTTTATAGACATTTAGTATAGATGATGACAATTCATATTAAAATATTATTCTAATGATTATGTAAATGTAGTATAATGTCTTTTGGTATGGACATCAACCATGAATTTTAATGTCATGCTGTGAGGATGACAGCCATACATTTTAACATCACGTGGTAAGGAAATAGGTAATAACCTTTTAGGACAGTGTCTCTTCAATTGGATCATGGATATCTTTTATTAATATTGTATGATTTTTTTGATCCCTCAAAATTAACAATCATTGATGTACATGTATCTAAATACAATCCATGACCAAAAAGAAGCTATCTGTTTTGTTAAATATAATGCCTTGTATGTCCTCTATTTTCTTTATTCCTATATAAAGGATGAGTGACTTATTCACGGGATCTATGAGATCTCATTGTATGTGAAGGTTTTATTCCTTGTTTTAGGTCTGAGATCCCATTACTATGTTTTTTCATGTTGCTTTGGATGTGTTTGGGATACAATACTTGGGGTTGAGGGGGCAGGTAGGCCAGGATACGACGTGAGCCTGGGATGGCTAAGCATGGAGTCCTGGTGTGGTATGTGTTGAACAAGAGGCTCAGTGGTTTTTGAAGTAATTAACACCTAGAGTGGTGACAAGCATCCATTTATGCATGGGTATCAGGGAGGACATATAAGATGATGAAATTAGTTGAATCTAATCTTACATGTTTTTGTGAATGGTGGATTCATACTGAATCTTTTGTTTTAATATCTGCATTAATTTCCCCACATCATGAGTCTAATGGTATTTCATATCCATCTTCCAAAAGAGTAAAAGAAGAACTATGTATGCCACATGATTTTTGTGTTTAGATTCTCAAGGATTGATGGGTCTATATTACTACTATAGGTGGAAAGGACTCGAAGGGTAGTTCACCTACTCACTATGTTGAGCTTCTTATGTCTGGTTTGTTATAATACATTTCAAGAATTCCTAGAAAAAAGGAAAAGTGATATTTCAATTAATGAATGATCAGTTAAATGTTCATTAACCAATGGAGTTTGATCTTGATGGGATGAAATTCTAAGGTTCTTGATTTTAAGAACCTGTGGACTCTATATGGTAATGCCCCGAGGGAATGGATCTTTATTAAAATGCTAATGTAATAGAATGTGGAAAATGATGATGGTTAATTAATTGTTAAATAATTAATTAACATAACGTGAAAATGATAAAAAAGGAAAATGATACTTAATGTATCTATTTAAATGGATATTTTATTATATGATATATAGTCTTAGCAGTGGCTGTTGGGAGTCCAAGAATCATTAGCTGCAGTTGAGTCTAAGAATATTTTATCACTGTGGTGTGGTTTTGTGCTAAAATATATTATGTAATTATTAGTTTTGATACACTACTTCACCTTTTATGTTTGGGAAACATACGCCTTGAGGATTTTGAGACTTGAGGGTTGTTTTTCCCAACACCCCGATTGTATGATGTGTGGATATCAACCCCATTGGTTATGCTCTCTTCTCGTAGTATTAACTTGTGGAATACTTGATAGTTGTTATTTTTTCCAATATATGTGTGTATTGGGTTTTAGTGTCCTGTGGTTATTAACACACGTATATTCTGGATATATATTCCTACAGACTACTGTTGGTGTAACGTGTATAGGATGTGATGTCTAGAGGATCCTTACATAGGGTATGGGTTGTAATGGATTGTGGTATATTAACTAACATATGATACATGTAATGTGATCTATGGTAGCTCCCAAAAACTCCCATGTTACTTTGGTTACATGGATGTGGTGGTGTGATTCACAAGGTGTGTGTTAATGCATGTGGTTCATGTTGTGGTGCTTCACCCAGGTGTATGCAGGAAAGCCTTTTTGGAGGGAGGCGCTGAGGACATGTTATGTTGGAGAAAATAGTCAAAATAGTGGTGAAGTGGTAGACGGTACTCATGATATTCCTTATTGTATTATATTCAATTGAATGTGATATGTGGTGAGAGTAGCCATGGTGTGGTTGTGAATGTAGTATACCTGGCTAGGTGATGAGTTTTTTCACTTTTTATTCACTATACTCTAGATGGATTCCATTATTCTTGTATAAGAGGCTCTGAGGAGGATCCTACTATGTATATACTTATAATAACCCAATTTTGTATAAACATTGTTTTAGAATAGATGGAGTATGTTTGAGATCAGACTCATTACTATTATCATGGTGATTTTCCAGATCTCTTTGCTCTTCATGGTGGCTTTAATTTTTATTTATTTTGGTCCTTGCATCATTCCTTTTCATTTGTATTAGTGATTCATGACATTTCATATATGTACTAGTTTTATTTTATATTTAATTCTAAGCTAGAGTTGGTTGGTTTATTTGTTTTGTCTCTGTTTCACATTTTAGCACATAGAGGGTAATGAATCTCATCTATGTGTTCACTATAACCTCACTACTAGTTACCAAACCGTGGCTAACTGTAGGTGGGATTCAGGGGTCATTATATCTCTCCTCACATTAACAGCCAAAGAGGGGTACCCATTGTTGGGAGGGGGTCGTGATAGGGTGGTATAAGAGGTTTTGTTGAGCGAAAAGATGGATTTTGGTTTTAAGAACAATTGAGGTTTCCTTTATTAGGTAGGGAAATATTGTTAGTCATGTTTATCACACACAATGAAAACTATAGACTAACTAAGACGCATGAATTTAGGGATGACTATGATCTGATTCACGGACCATTATGTTTACTATGGCTACTAAATGAGATTATACATATTAAAGGATAGAGGCCTTGAACGTTCAATGCATCATTCTTATTTATGTCCTTATTTCCCAGTTTAGACCATGGTATATATTATCCTAAAATGAATAAATAAAAAAATTAATTAATTAAAATGATTTAAATATTCCATGTTAAGGAGTTCTAAATATTTTTCCAATATAGGTATGGTTTCAAGTCAACGTCCTCATCTGCATCATGTGGATGATCTTCGGTAAGTTATGATTGTACATCACTACTAAGATGAGGTTTAAGACGAAAAGGTGTGGATGATGAACCTCGTAGAGTTTCAAATCTAGCATATACAGAAGTACGAGGGATCCATTTTAGTTGTAGTCGCATAATATTTCTTCGGGGAGGATGAGATAGCCTTTATTTCAATCTGTACTCGGAAAGAGAACTGGGTATCCTTGGTTGTTATGATGTTTCATGAAGTTGTTATCTAATAGTGGTTTTTTTCAGATAACATGAAGAGTCACAAATCTCTTTGGAGGATTTATAAGTCTATTTCAGAGCCGAGTTTATTTCTTTGATCGTGAAGGTGGATAGTTGGTTTGAGCTGCTAAGCCTTTGAAATGGGAGATCTATTGTGCGATAGTGTTTAATAAATTTCAGGAACCCTATGAGAAATTCATCAGACCTCTTTCCAGATAAGGATTCTAGAAAGAGGAAACTCTTGGAGGCTTTTCATCTAGAGATCCAGCGCCAGGTCACCACATTTATACTGATGACATATCATGAGGTTCTAGTTATGAAGGTGGTCATAAGGAGTACGTAAGACAAAATTAGATCTTCATGGGAGTGGATTCATATTTATTCCTCACAAATCCTAACTATGATCTGGGGCTCATAGTTAATTGTGTGTTCCTTCTTTGTCACCCATGATGGCTGGACAAATTTTGGGTTCATCAGAAGATCCAGAGTTGTAATTTCCCATGTTCGTAAAAGAGTTCCCTGATGTCTTTCCAGAAGTGGTTGTAGAATTATGCACACAATAGGAGACCAGGTTCGGGATTGAGCTATTTCTATGTGTGTACCCTATCACGATGTCACCAAAAAAAATGGTACCTTCTGAGTTGTGATAACTACATATATTGGTCAATGGTATGTTGTAGTTCTATTTTGTTTGGATGAGTGTGTCACTATGGGGTACATCAATTTTGTTCAAGAAGAATTCTAATGGATGATTTTCATTGTGTATCAATCTTCATTAAATTTAAATAGTTACAATAAGGAAATTATAACATCTTCTATGGATTAATGATTTTTTTGATCTACTTAATAGTGAATGTTAGTTCCCTAAGATCGATTTGTGGTCAGGATATCATCAGATCCATGTGATGGATGAGGATATACGAAAGTCATCTTTCTGTTGCCATCATGGGATTTATGAGTTTTTGGTGATGTTTCTCAATGTTATGAAATCTATTGTTGTGTTAATGGGGATCATGAAAAATGTGTTCCATGAGTTCCCAAATAAATTCATCTTGGTTTTCGTCGTTGACATTCATGTGTACTCCACGTCAGAGGAGGAGAATTCAGATAATCTACATGTTGTTTTGGGAGTTATTCGTCGATAACAGCTATATGGGAATTAGACAAAATGTTATTTTTTGGATCGAGAAGTCCATTTCATGAGAAAAATTGTACCCTAGTATGGATTGGATATGTATTCATTGAAGATATAAGTAGTTGTGTATTGGGAATCCCCCAAGATAGTGGAAAAGGCGAGATGTATCCTTAGTCTTATTGGATATTTTAGGTTGTCTGTAACTATTTTTTTGGGTTGTGACCACTCTAATAGTTTTTACCAAAAAGGACTTAGAATTCATGTGGAATTATTAGTGTTTATAAGCTTTAGAGTTTCTAGAGGAGAAGTTGTTCAGTGATTTATTTTGTTATTTTATAGAAAAATATCTTCAGTTTGAGGTTTTCTATGATGCTTTATGTTTGGGGATAGGTTGTATACTGATTTATTTGATATAATTTGTTTCATATGTGTATCAACTGTTACCTCACCATGAGTTAAAATATTCCGCCAACAATCTTGAGTAGGTGGAATTAGTGTTTTACTTGAATTTGTAGGTACATTAACTCATTGGAGAGTGTTTTGGGGTCTTCACCTATCAAAAAAGGATTAAGTACATTTTCTCAAAACATTTATTGATCTTGTGATAGTGTTAGTGGATGGTGTTCTTTTAGGATGAAGACCTTATAATTTCATAAACACCTAGAATGGGGAATAATATGGTTGGTGTGTCGAGTAAGAAGTTTCGTAGTGATACGTTGATTGAATCTACTGAATTCTAGTGGGAGATGGAAGAAAACTCATTGTTACATATCCATATGAGAGAAGTTGTGAGTAGAGGTTTTTTTAGATGATTGTGTAGTCATATATAGTGCAGTAGTTAGAACAGTCTTATAGGGGGATCTTATGGTAGAGGTTTGGAGAGATTGTATTGTTTGTGGTGAAGCTCACGATGGATGGTCTGAGGATAACCAACCCCAATTGTTGTTTTGAGGAATGATTATTTCACCTTTTATGATATGTGAGATGGCTATCATATAGTTCCATATTTCACGTGTAGTTATTCAACCTATATTAAGAAAGATATACCAAGCTTTGAGGTGTCCATTCTAGTGGCCTGGGTAGAAGTGAACAGATGCAGTGTATGTGTCTTGATGTTTGGTCAGGAAAAATGTAATGGTCATGGACTACATTTCGAGTGATTTTCTACAGCAGTTAGATGTTCCTTATTAGAACTGGTGGTACATATCTATGGAAGTTATATCATGTTTTCTTCCTGATCATGATTTTTATGATGATAAATGGGTTTAGTAGTCAACTGGATGAAATCATCTCACATTATACTGATTATGGAATCTATCATAGTGGATGTTTTATGAAGGTTGTATTTGGAGGGGGTGGGGAGACTCTACATGGGCTGAGAATGATCATTTTATGATCGATATCCTCATTTTACATCTAGGGTTTATAGTGGTCTCTAGAATGCCTTTAGTTCCTAAATATGCATTGGTACTTATTTTGATCTACAGATACATGACCAGATAGAACGGAGCATCCAGACTCTTGAAGACATGTTGGGAACTTGTGTACTTGCTTTTGGAGGTTCATGGTTAAGGCACCTGACGTGGCTGAGATCTCTTACACCAATAATTTCATAGTAAAATTGGTGATTCATTGTGAAAATCCTTGTATGTCCAACCATTTAGTTCTCTATTATTCAACACTGGGGTGTGAGAGTCCCCAATTATCAGCCAAAATTGGAGACCTCTGGAGTTTTCATAAAATGGATAACTTGTTTAATAATGTTACTCCATTTAATGAGATGTGAGGGTTTGGTTGTGGGAGTATGATTTCTCTTAGTTTTGTTGGTCTATTCAAGGTGTTGTCTCACTGTGGAGTTGTGGCATACCAGATAGTTCTTACCACGTAGATGATACAGATACATAATGTTTTTCACATGTTGCAGCTCTTTCATTATCATCATAATGACTTTCACATCATCGATTTGGGAGATATCAATACTGACGAAGATGAAACCTTCTTGCAGTGGCCGATAGATATCCAGGACCACCAATAGAAGGTGTTTTATGGGCATGTTATCCCCTTAGTTCGTGTCTTGTTGTGTCATAGTATCAGGGAGGGGAGTACCTCAAAATGTGATTTATAGATATGTTCTTTGTATCCCAATTTGTTTTATGATTAACTCTTTTATTTTAATGTTCATTGTTTGGTGACTCTAAACCCTTTCTATTAATAGGATGGATTTCTATTATTGTTTATTGTGTCTTTATATGTTTCCAAAGGCCTCTTCCTAATGGGGGTGTTTAAAATTTGTTTGTGATTGTTGCGTGGTATTGCTCTTGTTCCTATAGTGTGACACTGAGCTCATTTGGTGGAGAAAGAATTGAAAGGTATCATGTGGCATGGTGATTCAGATTACCCCTTTTCTATTTTCCCTCCAAGATGGTTTTTTATTCTTGATTATTCAAATTTATTAATTGGTATTTTATTTATGGGCATGGATCCACATGGATATATCCATCGTGTGTTTCCAATGATCAAAGTTCTTGGTGGTGGATCAGAGTAATATTGGATATGTTCTGTTATGTTAATGAAGGAAAGAGTGGATTACATATCATTTAACTCTATTACATGATGTGAAATCATATTTCTTATAATGCTTCATGTAATGAAATAAGGGTTCATGGTGTAAAATAAATCAGGGTCTAAAAAATAAAATATATATCTAAGGCCAAACATTTTTAGATGAACTAGACCATGTGGAATTAGACAATATGAAAGGGGAATACATGTCATACAATACCCCAATGTTTTATTTTTTATGTGTCTTGTAGCCAATTAAATATTTGTAAAACCTACGGTTGCAGACACTGTCCTTTGACCGCATGTAATTCAATTACTCTCCCCTCAAAATGTTAGGGATTCCTTTTTCAAGGAATAGTCCCTCGCTCCATTTTTCAATCTTTAGTGATACATCCTTGATTTAAGGTATGATATACCTCATTTATTTGGGTTTATACAATATTTTTCTTGTTGTTTCTCTTTTCCATGTGGTGGTTAATTATCACCATGTTTTAAATGTATTTTTTAGGGGGATAGTTGTTTCGGTTGTGTTGTAGTGTCCTCGGTAGGATACAAATTTTGTGGGAGAGGGGATCTTGATTCATTGCATTGAAATGTTCTTGTACGAAGAACATAATTGTCTTTTTGAGGTAGGGGATTCAATTCTTCTCTATTTAATTACATGAAATAGTATTGCTGTCATGATTTATCCTTTTATATTTTAATGAAATGGAACTAATTATTATTTGAACCGGATTAATAAAATTGGTATAAAACATATGGAGATATTGTTACTTTGTACAGTGAGAATAATTAGCCTATTGTTTTTATAGATTGTTTTATATCTGTTATTTTTGTGGTTATTAATGTTTTTCTTGATTGTAATTGTTAAATAATATAAATCCATGCTTAATTTTTTAATTAACTGGTTAATTGGTTAAAGAGGCATGTTTAATAATCCAGTTTTTTGTCATAATTTTATGTTAATCAAATTTATGCGAGTATTAATGGTTAATGTAATTGGATATGAACACGAATAATGTTGATGCTTTTTAATAACTGATCATATACATGATTAATTAATTAATTAATTAATTGGGTTATATATTGTGATATCTTGTTGCATAGTTTAACAATATTTAGAACCTATGAATAATGAATCAGTTAATTGAGGATGGAAAAATAATCTGTTATTTGATAAATATAATTCCATGTAAGGAATAGGATTCCCACATGCTTTTAAATTCCATGTTCCCTATTTTGGGGAGTAGTGATTTCTCATTGTGATTGAAGGATTTATTCCTTGTTTTAGGTATGAGATCCTATATCTATGATTGTTCATGTTTCATGGTATGTGCATTGGATTTGAGACTTATGGTTATAGGGGAAAGGATCCATGATGTGTCCTGATCCTTGGATGTCAGATCCTAGAGGGATGTTGTGGTCGGTGAGTATAGGGAGGGCAAATGGTTGTGGTAGCAGTTGAAACATAGAGCAGAGAGATGCATTGGTTTATGCATGGGTGTCAGGGAGGACACAAGAGATGATAAAATGGGTTGAATATCTGCGTACACGTTGATGTGAATGTTGTATTCTTATTGAATTCATTATTTGGTTATCATTATTACATTCCCTAGTTATTGATACAACAGTTATTGATTAAACTCTTTCTAAAAGAGGACAAAAAGAATGGGGTATTCCACATTCTTTTTTTGTTTATCTTTTCGGGGATGGATAGGACTATACTGCAACTCATGGTGGAAAATAATTAATGGGTAGTTCCCATACTCACCGTGTTGAGCCAGTTGTTTCTATAATATTAGAATGACATTCATGAATGACTCTAAATATGGAAAAGTGTTATTGATATTAATAAATTATTTAATAAATGTTCATTGACCCTTGGTGTAGGTGCTTTTTGGGATGCAATGATGAGGTTGGTATTTTTATATTTTGTAGACTCAGCTTTATTATTCATAGAGGGAATGGATCATTTTTGATGTTCTATTGTAATGTATTGTGGAAGATTATGATGCTTAATTAATTTATTACGAATTAATTTATTTAATGTGAAATTGATAAACATGGTTAACAGATCATCATGTTTCTCTTTAAATGGTTGTGTGGTTATAGGATAACTATTCATATAATTGGAAGCATGGAGTATTAGATACATTACCAATAGTTGAGTCTAAGAATAGGATATGACTGGAGGGTGGTAGTGTGATACATCATATCATGTACTTTTGGTTTTTGATGTGGTACTCCACCCTGACGGTTAGGGAAACCGACACCCTAGTGTTTCTAAGCACATGGGGGGGTGTTTTCATCAACATCATAATTGGGGGATGGAATGTTGAATAACCCATTTGGACATAGTATCTTCCCTTTGTAGTTTATATTCCTTGTCTGTTGTGTGGTTAGGTTTCCCCATGTACGTGTGTAGAGGGATCTAATGGCCATTGGTTATTCACAGACATATATTCTGGATATAATTTCTATTGAATACTATTGATGTAACAAGTACATGCTGTGATGGCCTGATGAACCTCACTAAGTGTATGGGTTTTAATGGATTTATGTATAATACCTGACATATAATACACATTATGTGAGCTATGATGTCTCCCGGAAACTACCTATTTAGTTTGGTTACATGAACAAGGGGGTTTGATTCATAAGGTGCATGTTGAAGAATGATGTGTGTGTTTTCGTGCTTCACCCAGGTTTCTGTGGGAAATCATTTTTGGAGAGATACGCTTCAGAAGTGGTACATTATAGAAAAGAATAAAACTAGTTTGGAATTAGTTTCAAGGTACACTTGATATTCATTATTATATTATATGAACTTGTATGTGATACATGGGGAGAGTATCAGTGGTGATGTAGAGAAATTAGTATAACTAGTTAGGTGATGAGTTAGTTTCACTTGTTGTTTATTGTTCTATTGTATACATTCTTTACTCGTGCATGGTAGGATCTGGGTAGGATGCTACTGAGTGTACTATTATAATCACACTACTTTATATAAACATTTTTTGGATATTTGGAGTAAGTTTTAGATTAGGATTGTTACTATTAGCTTTTGGTTTTTATGATATGTTTGGGCTTCATGGTCATTTTAATTTTACATTCATTTGGAACATTCATTTTTTCATTTTAGTTCATGTATTTTTTCAAAACATTACATATATGTAATTTAGTTTTCTTTTATATTTCATTATCATAAAAATTTATTTGGTGTATGTATTATATCTATCATACTCATGTGTTCTCTTAGATGGTAATGCCTCAAATCAAATTGTTTACAATACCGTCAGTTCTAGTCGATCACCTGGGGCATACTGGAGGTGGGTTTCAGTGGTTATTATCTATGTTGAAACATTTTTATCCCATGAGGGGTACACTTTGTAGTGAGTGGGTCAAGAAAGTTTTTACCTATTAGGTAGGTGGTTTATGATCCACAGAAAAACAAGTGAATCCTATTAGGATCAATTAAATTACTAGATTGGTTATTCAGGTTCCAGTGGTACTTATATCCCCATGTTCATCTATAAATAAATAAAGTATTTAAAGGATCAACGACCTATAATTTTATGATTGATACATGGATGGTTGGGGAAATTATTTTCATCGCCTACCATCCTTGACTAACTCAACTTTATAATTCATCGGAGTTCTATAAAACCATTATCTATGTCACAATTGAATACATGGGATTATTTGTTTGTTAGAATGAATATACTTTTCACTATCTATCTTAAGGAGTTGGCTGAAACACTTTTTCAAGTAAATGTTATCTACAAGTCCATTGGGTCGGGTCAATTGATGAATCTCGATTGTGGGGGTAAAAATTCCAAATAATTATTCATTTGGGGAAGGGGATGATGTATTGTGGGTCTTAGATGATTCAGATGTTTCCCACTGAGTAAAATATTGTGAACCTCGTGAATGATTTATGTCATATACGGTGTTAGATAGTTTATAGTATATCCTTTATGAGGTGATGAAAAAAAATGAAAATTCCCCTAGAATTTTGGGATATGGGTAATTGAAATATTAAAAATATCCTAGACATATTGGCAAGGGTGAGATGAAATAATGTTTTGATTGTACCTGATGAGGGTATGAAAAATATAATAATTCCCATAGCCATGTAGGATGTGTAAATTTGCTGTATGTTGGGGTTCCATATGTAAATACAGATACAAATTCGAATGATTATATATCAAGAGAATTCCTATAACAATTTCATGGAGATCCTTATTCCCCCATTGTAGTTGGGTGATCTATTGTTTAGTATAAATTTCCATGTCATCTTTAAGGGGTTGGTTGGTGGGAACCATGAAAGAAACCTCTCTTATATCGATTGTATGGTGAGAGGATTATAATGAGAATATTGACATGGACCTAAAGACTAACTCAAGTTATTCCATTATTAAAATGATCCATATTCAATACCCTATAAAATGAAATCATGGTTCGTAGAAACTTCTATCACTATTGGAAAATGGCCCCATACCCACAATTTCTAAAAATCATGGTTATAAGTCCCCTATACCCATGGTTTTCCACAAAATTAGGGGTGTAGGTTTTTATTTCAAGGAATATTTGCACTATTTTTCCAAAATCGTTGGGATATAATTTTTATGGCCTAAACCAACGGTTTTGTAAAACCTTAGGTATATCATTTTACATCAAGTCTTATTCCGATGGTTTTGAATAAACTGTGGGGATAAAGTCTTTTTTCGAAGGCCTATACCTACAGGTTTTTAAAAATGTGGGTATAAGTTTCCCAGATTATGGTAGAAAAAAAATATGCAGGAAACAAAAACAATTTTGCAGGAAAACTTATGCCCACGGTTTTCCATTCTATACCCACGATTTGAATTAATATATATAGGATTATAAAAATACATAAACATATTCGTTTGGTGTCATTATTGGTGAGTAGTTGAATTTTAATTCTAGAGGTTGAGGTTTCGAATCCAGCTGGACTTTTTTTTAATATAGAGAGAAGGATATATATATTATAATAAATAATTATTTATATAGATGTAGTCGATAAAACTTGGTTGGTTAGATGTTGGGACCTTAATGAGTCAAACGCGGGTTCAAACTCGCTAGTTATTTTATTTCGTTGTGCAGTTGGTGATTAATATATATTTCTAAATGTAGATATATATTAATGTATAGGGCATTACTGATGTGGTGAGATATGTCAGATTACAAGTGCTAGTCCCAGGACGTCGTGGGTGAATTACCTGATGGATTGGTTTTTGAACTATTTTTAACCATAGTATTAAAACTATGGGTAAAAGAGTTTGACAACATGGATGAGGCTTTGACACGGTGCCAAAAAAGATATACCCACGGTTCAAATAACTATGGGTATTGGATTGGAATCTGTCTCGATTCCTATAGCTCCCTTATTTCCCATAACTATGGGTATACCCTAAACCCACGGTTTTTGGGGCTATACCCACGGTTTTGAACTGTGGGTATAAGTTATATTTCCAGTAGTTTATATGTTCCTAGAAGAAACAAAAAAGAATATCTTTTCATGAACCAATTTAAAAAGATAGGTTAACCAGATTTGACCTAGATAACTATAAGAGGGTATGTTTGTACAATTCAACGTTATAGGTTTGCATCCTATCCCATCAGATCCTGGTGCATCGTTTGGAGGGTTAGTGACCATGATACTATTTTAGCGGTAGGTTCCCATGTGGAAGAGGATACAGTAATACAATATAATAAATATTACCAAAGAACTATGGGTTGGGGTGATCCCTAAGATCTCATCATTACCAAGGCTTGATGTGATAATGTCACATGTTCCTGGACAGTGATATTCTGAGAATGATTCTAGGAAACTGTTAGGATAAATTGGTGGGAATTAGGTACATTGGTTTTACAGGTTATATAATCCTTAAATAATAGTGCATTGATTGGAAACCTCTAAGTGGGATCTCCTACTGAATTATTCAACATGGATAGATGGTGTACGAACAAATTCCGCTACAAATCCTTGGGCAATCAAAGTCATATGATGAGATAATGACTAGAAAGGATGGGGGCCTCATAGTTAACCCCTTAGTGATTGAGTTTTCATGATAAATGTACTATTATAATTCCTTGAGGTAGGGATGGTATGTATTTTTGTTTTCTTAGGATTGGATACCATAGATTTGGAATTTGTAAATACGGTCCACTTATCTCATTGGGCCTATCAAGGTAAAGATGTCTTGAGGGAACTCATACTCCAAAGGATATCCTTTTTCGATTCTATAGTAAAAATGGAGATGTTAATGTGGTACATCTATACCAAGATATTCACCCACTGGATCTAGAAGTGGTGTGTTAGTGTCATTGTACGTTTGGGCCTCAAGGCCAAAGCAACCAATTTGTTGATATCAGAATCCATTTGAACATTCGATGATGTAATTTAGATATCATGGAATATGAAAAGTATAGAAGAGTAATCAAGACACCTTATTAGTGTATAATCATATATTAGAGAACATGATTGATTAATAATAATAAAACATGAAATGATAAATTGAAAGCACCTTCTTTTTATGTAAGGATAGACGTAATTAAATGAAATATAGAAGGTTTACCATTTTTTTCCACAATGAGAAAAAAACTTACTATTCTAAAAGGAAGTAAAAAATCTATCATTTTAACTAGTTAAATTAATGAAGTAGTTAAAAAATAATAATGTTGGGTTAACCATTTTTCTATCATGGAATAGGTGTGGATAGTATATTCTTGATGGCTTGGTTGGGGTGGGGGTATGCTCTTTCTCAATCACTCGCAATGGGTTTAAGATTTGTTTTCTATTCCTTTGAATCACCCAATGTTTAATACATCCATAACTGAGTAATGGAATTCTTTACAATGGTAGGATGTATTTGGGGTTTCATGACCAATGATTCTTATAAACTCACAATGACCAAGAGGATTGTAGCTTAGGATCATCACAACCTTTGGTGTGGAATTGTTTCATACATTGGGAAACTTTTTTTCATTTAATATATGTTTGTGAAATCCTTCCTAGACTCTAATACATTTTATATTTCCCCTATTTCAATTTCATGATTATGAACATTTATCAATAGTAGCCATGCTTTTTCTAATGTTCTTAATTTCCCACTTACTTATTTTTGATGCTATGGTTTTCAGCCATATTCCAGAACTCTATAATTTATTGTATTCTTGGGAGTAAATTTATAACTTGGAGATGGGATTGAACATTTACCAGGATTCGTATTTATCCTTCAAAAATAATAATCAAATGCCATGATGTTAGTTTGATAAAGTTTATGTTTATGTATTTGACACATCCATGTATTTGACCAACATGTGGTAAGGATGTAAATATTGGGATCGGATCACGGTGGTGTGTCCTACTTATCATATCTAAGAAAGTTATTAGAGTATATGAAGTTCTAATATAGGTGTCTATATCTTGAGAGGCATGTAAACTGAGTCATTTGATGAGACTTTGGTATATAATGATTCCATTATTTTATGGGTAGATGTATGTTCCTTTGAGTGGAGATGAAATTTAATCAGCAATACAACATAATAGTGAACCCACTATGGTAAATTCTCATAATTTTATTAGTACAATCAACCCCATTCTCATGACCCATGGGATTCATTTTTTGTGTGAGAGGTAAGAGGTATAAAATTACTGAACGCTTTACATGATAGGGGATATATACATGGTTTAAAAATTATTGTTGTTTTTTATAGGAATTATTTTAAATGTTATGAAGAATGTGCTATGGAAAATAGTCCCTATTATGGTATGGTACATATCATATTTTATAATTGGAAATGGAGTAATCATAGTTCAGTTCTTCCACCAACCCAATGATGTATTTGAGGTAAATGAGGGAATGATCATGGTTTATAATTAAAATAATTCATTTTTATGACCTTGTGTAGCATCTGCTTATGAATGCGAAACAATTATAGAAATATGGTAGAAAATTTTATCCTGTGATAGGAATTCATGGGAAATGAATGAATTGACATAAATGTGGATTCCTATTGGATCTCATGCCATTGTAAGGCATCTTATTTATCGCTATTTTAGATAATATCAAATATATCATAGTTTAATTTTCCATTAGCCCACTAATGATATACGGTGGATAATCATTCATGGAGACATTATTTTTAGCCTTGATAATTTAGCAATGCTAGGGGATTCTACAAGGATCAATTAACTATTTTTGGGCCTTATACACTGAGGGATTCATATTGATCACGACATACACACTAGGTCTTCCCTATTGATCGAGGCTTACACACTGTGGTTTCTATATTATCATAGGAATACACACTAAGGGTTCAATTTTATGGTTACTATAAAGCTCATCCCTTATGGAGGCATATTATATATCTTATATATGGAATGATTTAGAGACAATGTAGTTATTTTTATTGGTGATTCCACATTTACATTTCCCTATTGTAATAAACTACTTAATGATGGTAAAAAAAGTTATCAAAACCTTGGATTCCATAGGTTATGGTTTACTTGTATGATTCAAATTCTTGAATTATTACACTAAATTCCTTCATTTTTAGTTTGACATGCCACATGATGCCTACCAAACATCTACAGAGACAATAAGATGATTCATTTGGGTTGTTTGAGTGAAATTATATATCTTGGATGTCATGTTTGAGGTTCATCACTTGATGAAGGATGATATAATCGGTGTACATCAAGAGACCATTCTATTTGATCATGAAAGCCATCACATGATTTCACATGTCTTTTATAGAGGGTATTTCATAATCTAGATGGAATTCCCTAGTGTCATCATTAACGCTAGATTAAAAACGTGATGGAAATCATGAGAGTTAATGAAACATGTCTTAGAGGGTGTTTTATGTCCTAGAAGTGTTTTCTCAAGGACACCACGAAGCATTCATTTCATTTACATGTTATGCCTCATGTGTCAGCTATCATGCATATGTGCTATAATGATACTCAGATTACATGAATGGTTTCTTCCATATGAAACCATCGATATGTCTGAATGAAATCATGAGGCTAGAGAGGAAATATCAGAGGGCTTCATGAGACATCAGTGGCATTCCTGAGGGGCATTATATAACATGATTTGATAGGTATAGGAGAATCTAAATGACATAAACATTATTCCAAATGGTTTCTGCATGATCTAGGTGAGATGTATTCGTGCTCTCACGTCACCTTGGAGGTTCACATGAAGCACTTGAGGGTCAGTGTATATGTTCTTTTGCATAAGTCTCTATCTTTTAGCATTTGTTCTAGTATTCATCTCTTGAAATATTTTCATTCATTCAGTGATAGCTTAAATAATGAATCATATGATCTAGTATATGTGAGGGTTTTCCGTTTCATATCCATATAGAGGTCCTTTGTGTGATATATATAGATCATGAGTAGTGATTATACATGACACCCAGTTTCTCTTGATGTCAATTGATAATATTCTTGACAATAAATTATTATTTTTTGAGATCTACTGCACTAAGAATTCATTTATTGTACTTGAATAAAATTGGAAAAAAATTATTCTTTGGAGTGCATTGGTTTATTTTGCAGGAAGTGGTGGGGGATTTATAGGCCCCACCAAACTATTTTTTCACTACCACTCATGGTTAAAATCTGTTGAATACAAGATAAAGTAGTTGAAGGGAATTGGCATTACATGTCTTAATGAGTCTCTAACTTGGATTAATCCAAAGACGATGCTTGGTATTTGGAGACCATGAGTCTGAAATATCAACAACTCTTTTATTAGATTGTTTCTAATTAATGGGACCATTAGAAAAAATTAAGTAATGATGATGGAATTCAATATTTTCATACAAGCAGGTCAAATGGAATCCCTAATATCACTATCATGCTGAAATTCCATCATTTGATCTCTTGTAACTCATTTAGAATATTCTTTGAGATAGGAATGGATTATCAGGGATCCTTCACACAGTCATGATGACTCGAATAGGGTTATTGTGATACAATTCTATCTAAATCCTTAGTGTGTCGAATTATTATTTATAAATACAATATTCTGTCACCTCCTTCATATTTATTTACATAATTTTTGTTATATTGGATGGGATTTTTGTCGTATTTTATGAAGGTTGTTGTGGAAAATCAATCTACTTATGGGTGATCAATCATGTGACCATGAAATGTCATATTGAGATGTGTAGGAATTTTATAGAAAATTCTATGTAATTTTATTTACAGATCCAAAGGGGGTGTGTAATGTTTTTTTAACATTCCCAAAATCATTCAAGTTGCGTGGATGAAAAGATTATGATATTTCATGAGATAATAGAGATAGATCATCAGGGTCTTATGGTGTATTGGAAATTTTTATGGCCAAGAACATGACTTTTATAACTTTCATATACTTCCTTTAACTCATTATTTGTTTCATTCTTCTATTTTACAAAGGTTTTAGATTTTGTGATTTTTATTAAATTTTGTTGTCTAAAATAATTTATCTAATCATCGATGTGTCACATGATCATTAATACTTCAATAGCCCCTTCCTTTTCGATATTTTCCTCTTTTACTCCATTTGATATGGTATGACCAAAAGGTGCCAGTTCAAAATCTTCATGCCCTTTGAGATCTCATCTTGATTCTATTGTTTGATATGTAATTTTCTGAGGTGAATTCAATGAGAAAAAGAATTTTAACCTAGGGAAATAATAGGAAAATATAGAGGAAATTTTGAACACACAATGTCTTCACAAGGCCTAATGATGGTAACAAAATCACAAATTTATTTTAGGATAACAAATTCTTTATGTATCAAACACATTCTTCATACTTTTATTTTTTTGTACATAATACCCATATTCAAGTACATCATCCATCTTTATTTTTCATTTTCCACATTTTGTAGGTGTCGATACTATCTTATTATGCTATACCTACTCTGGGTCTCCCAAGAACTCTGTAAAATGGACTATCAACTACAAATGAAATGACATGTTCAAGAACAAAAAATGAATGGGTGAATATAAAAATACCTAGTATGCACACAAAAACCAACAAATAAAATGTTGAAAGTGAAATACAATAGTTTGATCAACGTAATCTAGAGAGAAACCTAGTGTGAGGGAACAAGAAATTCTATCTCGAACACTCCTTAGTTATACACATCTAGTCATCTAATCACTATATGGTGTGTTAATCGAGAAATGAAAACACATCATGGAATTATATAATAAATTATAAATTCTTAAATTAGACTCAATGTCTCTTTAGATACTGACCTCACTTCTAACCAGAAGATTCTACTTGAGGCTCTAGAGTAATGTACTCCCTATAGAATTTACTCCTTCAGACCGACCATTGTATAATGGAATCATCTGAGAGATATCATTCATTGGGAACATATTTTCCATACCTGATAGATTTTCTATGAGAAAAATATCTATAATTTATCACTATGGTGATGGCACATCATTTCTATCTCACAAATATAATAGACAGACCATTATTATATTGTATTTCAATGAATAATGTGATGTTGTTACATAACAGATCATGATAATCCTTAAGTGGATAAATCCATCCTAGATGGGTTACTCCTTGAACCTGACTACAATAACTAATGAAATAATCACATAAAATATGTTATCACACATAGGATCAATGGTGGTAACCTGTAAACAAACCTAACACTCCAAATATCCTATTAAATTAATTGGGTGTCACATCTAGTACCATTGGTGGACACCAAAAGCCATACCAAATCTCAATTCTATGTTACGCATAATGGCATCATTACCAAGTATACTAGGTGGTATCACATAACCAATTATAGTTTCATCATCCAATTAGGGGTTCGTATTCATGATAATAACACAAACCGCACTTGACTCAACAACTGAGTTGGGGATCATAATATTGATGATAACCCTAACCTAATTAAAAAAGTATCTCCCTATATATCTAACAATTCATAAATCCCTACTAATAATTATTTCTAGGTATGATATTTTTACCTGTTTATAAGGGTAATTATGATACTAAGAACCCCATATAGTAGTATCAATAAGATAGAGGATCCCACCCCTAATCCTGGATGAAGACCACAACTCTTTACGAGATCATCCTGCCAACAAGATCAACAAAACGTCATAAATAAGAAATAAAAAAAAATTCCATCAAATGGATAAAAAAGGGAGACAACACTGTCCTTATTGGTCTACAAATTTCAAACAAGAGACTGGATAATCTACCCTCATGTCATATCTCACTTTCCAAAACTAGAGACACTATCCAAACCATCATGGAAAATGATTTTGGGTAGGATAGTAGAAGGCCCCCATCTGAGTCTTGATGTTTGAGATGTATAAGGGACATGCCTCTAAAGAACATGGTGATTACCCTCAGTACATGGTATTCCTATCAAATTTCATCCCCCAATCATTTACAGTCATTTTACACAGCTTGTAGCAATATACAAGACATGTAACACAGGTCACGTGGTTTGTAAATCCATACGTCATCTTAGGCATATACCCCCATACATATCCAGTTGAAAATGTCACCCTACATGATATGTACCTTCAGTACATGGATTTCCATGGCAACACGGATCCTTGGCCATGTCCACTACCCACAACCATGTCCATCACCCTATGGTTGATTACCTGTATATGAACATTCACATAACAATGTCCATTAAAAAATCATGTCTAGAAATATTGCTTAGACACATAACCTAGTCAAACAAAATTGATCACACCCCTAGTACATGTTGTTTATTTTCCAATTTTCATCTTCAAAAAAAAATTAAGAACACCTATAGTATGATCTTGCACTACAAAATGTGTTATCAGAAATTTCAAACTTTAATTCCCTTCAAGCCACCCAAAACACCCCAATTTCTAATAAAACCCACATATCAATAGGCAATGGATCATTAGATGTCATTAAAGTGATTTGAAACCTAAAATAAATTATCAAAATGGTACCTAAAATGTAAAACTCATTAACTATCCTACCATGCGAGGAAATAGTAACGATTCGAGTGCAGATCCATTCACTGATGCTGCTACACCACGATCTGGGAGTGGTCTCGTTCAAAATTGAAAATAAAAGTCATCTCCTCAAACATCAGTTCATCCACTTTGAAAAGGTGATACCAATCCCTTTACAGGAAACATCCGATCTTAATTAATGATTTAGGTTTAGATTTGGTTATTAACTAATTTTTATTTAGTTTATAAAATCCTCACATAACACCCCTCCAACAATTCCCTCGAACCATTAAACAATCATAGAAAAACTTATGCAACACCTAAGTAGAAACCATTTTTCGGACTCAATAGAGATCTTAGATTTATTATCTGAGACTCGTATCGAGATTTATTATAGGCATAAGAAAAAAATATGCATGCAAAATAAAATATATGTAATATTTATAATATCATCTCATTGAGGCTCCTTAGGACTCGTAATCAGGTATCAACACAACACTTGGTTTTAATAATATAAAAAAAATTCCAAAGTCTGTAATAGAATAATATGAGCTAGTAGGAATATAAAAAAATTAGGTGTACTAAATTGTAATATTCATTAATGATGGGAAATGAGATGAACTCCCTTAAAATAATCATATAATTTAAGTGGGGATTAATAAATGGATTTATTATGTGTATCAGATGTTAATAAACCAAAAAAATTAACTTATTTATATATAAATAAAATTTTTTATAAAAATCATTAATGTTTTTTAGAAATTTTGGTTGTTATTCTCAAACAGATGGTATGTTTTATATACGAATGGGTAACAATTCAATTTTATAATCATCATTATGGAAATAGGAAAGTACAATTTTCTCAAATAATATTTATCAATATATCACATTACTTACTTATATATACATACATATAAAAATATATATGTTATACATGTGTTTTGGTGATGAAAATATAGTTGTATCACAAGGGGAATGTGGTAGTCCACATGTTCACTAACAATGTTATCATCTATAAGTTATTGATAGGTTATGAAAGAAAATAATTTATATTTTCTTTTATGAATGATAAATATATCATTAATATCATAAATATGATATTTATATCAAATTAATTCACATACTATTTATTATTATCTACCATATAAATCATTATGGAAAAAAGAATCACTTCACTTCACATGGTGTTAGTATTCTATACACATGTGTGATGTTATCGTATATCTGAAGGAATTGAAATTGAGAATTTTTACATGATTTAATGATAAAAAAAATAATTTTATAAATATCATGTATATAATTTATATCGATTATCATAAAAAATATTGATAGGTTGTCATAGAAAAACCAATTACATTGTTCAAGATGTGATTGTACATAGTACACATGAATAATGTTTTTGTAAACAGTTTAATGAATGTGTGGTAGGTTGTAGGTCATTCACATAACATAAAATCACACACACACACACACATACAAACATATATATATAGTATACTTATTTAATTATTTTTATATGGTTTAAAAGTACGTAATGAAGTGGGGGAGGTAATAAATGAAAATTTATATGTGAAAATTATAAAAACTTCTTTGGGTAACGTTTTTATATTTGAAAAATTATCAATTATAAGATGTATTTAAGGACAAATTAATTCTCTTAGTAATAGAGTATGGATTTTAGTGATTGATTTGGAATTTTTTTCTAATCCATAATTGCATGATGTACAGATGAATATAGGTTATGATGGCCTTATATATGTCAGGTGAGTGTCACACTTATTATTTTTTAAAAGAAAAAGTCGTGTCCATGGTTTTGAAAATTCAAAAAGTGTAGAAAATAAAACATGACCAATTTATAGAAATTATGTTATCTAAATTACACTATAAATTTGATGTTATAATAAAATAATCCATTTTAGCTGTTAACATTTCATTTTAACCCTTCAGTAAATACAATTTTACCATAAAATGGGTGAATACTTTTTCTAGGTTTTTTCTGTTTAATTTGTTAAAAAATATGTTGAAATTATTTGATAATATGAACTATTCATATTCATATTATCAAACCTATTTATCAACTCTAAAGTGAAAAAATTAAAAATTATAATTTTATATTAATCCTGCATAAGCTACAAGAATATAGGGTTTCAGAATTAATATTTTAAAACTCATATAATGTTTTTATAACAAAAATAAAAATAAAATATCTTAAGATAGACTAAATTAAAAAAATAAATATATATAATAGAATTAATATTAATTTAAAAACAATAAAAAATATTATAAAACATTATCAATAACATAATAAAAAATTTATTTTTTAATTAAGTTTTTGTGTTTTTGTCAATTCATTGAAGAATGAAATATTATAAAAAAATCTCAAAAATTCATTAAAATATAATTTTGACATTCTCATTTCAAAAATGGAATTTTTTTTCAAAATAATTATCTAATTGATCTAGTAATTTATTCTATATTATATTATTTTTTCATGACTAATCTATATTTTAGGAAAAATTTTGTTTTCTAGAAATCATTTCATTTTCATTTAAAAGATTCTTATTTTTTTCTAATAAATATTAAATAATAATTTTTAAAATTTAGTAATAAATATATATACTAGAAGATTTAAGAACTATTCTATGAAATTATAATATATTTTATCTTATTTAGACTAATGGTATCATCTTTTTCATTTCCTTAATGAGATTTCATTTAATGAAATATATTTTTGTGTGCTGTTTATGCTTAGTTTTGCTTGTCAGATTAATTATCGAATAAAATAATCTCATATTAGAAACAAGATCTGTTACAATATAACTTATATTTTAATTCCATAATTACAATTATATTGTAAATATAATACAAATGTGGTAAATCCATCATTATATTCAGCCATTAATAGCGTTGATGGGAAAAATACATAATTTTGTGAGGTCGTAGTCACTTGTACACAAGATCGATGATTTCAGTTCCAATTTTATTTACATGTAAATAGATTAGTGTTATTCTATTAAAATAATAAAATCTAATTATATGGGATACACTAAGTTAGTATATTGAATTTGAGATGAAAAAAAATAAATTTGGAAAAAAAGAAAGAAAATAAAAGGAATTTGTTAAGATAATTTTCCTCTTTATGTGAAACCACATTTGGATATCTTCTTAAGGACATTCAGGATAATATATTTGGGGGAACTGAATCTATATAACATTTATAATGTTTTTGGGGTGAAATTTTAGAATGTTTTGACAAATAAAAATGGAATGTGGTGTAATTAAATGAGCGGAGGGAGTGACCTTTAATAAGAGGGGAAAGGGAACCATGTGGGAAATTACATTTAAATTTCCATAAATAATCCAAAATGAGAAATTCATTCATGTGAAAAAAGTATTTAAAATAATATTATGTTTAAATATATAACATTATAATGTGTAAATATGGCCATCTAATAATATTTTGAGAAATTGGTAATTCTTTTTAACCCTTATCTTTCTAGTTTAGCCACACAATAATCCCATTTTTTCTAATATTATAATAATTAATTTTGAATATTTTAACTATTTATTTTAGTAAAAAATTAATTTGAAATAATTATAAAATATAAAATACTCCTATTCCAATTATTGAATCGATTTTTCCAATTTTGATTAAAAAATTAATGGAATTCATTTCAAAAACTAAACCCACAAATACGAAAGAGAAAATTCTAATATGCATATAAGGTTTTAATATTAAAATTCAATAATAAATTTCATACCATGGACTAAATTAGTTATATTTTAATAAAATTGAACCAAAAGATTTTTAATATAAAATTAAAATATAATTTATCAATTTAAATTATATAATGGGAAAATATGTTTTTAGTAAAAATTTGTAATTTTCACTTTTCAACGAAAAATGAAACATTTTAGAAAAATTCAAAAAATTCACCCTAATATAATTTTTTCATGATGATTTTAAAAAATGTTTATTTGTTAAATAAAATTAATTAATGTGACATTTTAATTTTATAATATGTTTCTACGAAAGATGAAATTGTTTTATTTGAAAAATAAAGTTTCCAAAAATCCTTTGATTTAATATCAATTTTTTATTATTTTTTATTTCTAATCGATATATATGTTAAATTTTATTTTCTATATATATCTTAAACCATCCAATTTAATAATTTTATTAGTATTATTAATAACTTCATATTTCCTGACTATATTATGTTATCCATGTTTAAGTAAAAATATTTAAATAGTGTATCATGTTTCATATAATCTATGTGTTGAGTGTATCACAAGTAAATGATGTTATTGTAATTTTTTAACATAAATATATTATAAACTCATGTGGTGCTATATTTTCTTCTATTCATGATGATTTTTAGAATACACTTAATTGAACATGATGTTCATTTTCTAATATATCGATGCATTTCATTATACCCTACATTAGTAAATTGTTCCACCACAATTTATTCTTGATCATGAAAATCAAGGGTTTTACATTTTAAAATACTTTTTTTGGAACCGACATAATAAAAATGGTTAATAAAACAAATTCTTCATAAGATGATATGTTTTCAATGATCGTTATTCAATATAAAACATTTCTAGGCATCCATGTAATAGAAACTTTTTGGAATTGAAAACATGGACATGGTAGAGGATAGAAATATAAAAGGCTTAACAGAGGGTAATAAATCATTGATCATAATAAAGAAGGTTATGTAGTAATGGTTAGAAACCACACAACCAAAAATCAATGATGAGTTATGGGGCCCATGGATTTATAAATAATCAAGGTGCTAGGATAATAATTTGGTCTCATGATCATATCCACGAAGCCGAAGAATCATGTTCCCATCTAGTATTTGAAAATTAGAAGATATAGTTACATGATATAATTCTATAAAAAGAATTGAATCATTTGGGTGTGGTTCTATCAATTCACACATCAGATATTACTCCATGAATAGAATATCCAATATGAATAATTATTCCAAAATCACAAAAATTAATAATTGAAAGAATATTAACAATAACAAATAAATACAATTAATTACTCTTATTTGTAGATATTTTCAATTACCAAATGGTTATCTAATATTATATAAAAATATACAAATTAGAATATAATTCATTCTCTAAATTGTTAAAATCAAGATTCATACTATTATTTTCCACATTGAACGTCCAAATATTTTTATATATGGTCAGTAATTCGACATTATATTCTCTATTCAATTTAATGTTTATCATCATTCCAAATTTAAAATGAGTCAATACATTGACCGCTATTAAACATTATAAAAAAATTAATTTTTCCAAATACAAAATATTTTTTTAATATATTCAATAAATAAATACCACAACTCAACTCCACTATGGATGACATAAACAATCAGACCTCAAAATCATTTCATTGTCACAAAAACATATTCATATAGATTTCATTATTATCTCATGATCATGAAAATATAAAGGGTTTTCCTCCAAAAATAATTAATTTTCCATATGGTTTAACATTTCACCAAAACAATTTTATTAATCATCGGCACCATTCAAATTATTCAACCAAATCCATTAAACAATTGTAGGAAAGTACTATCCTTATAAACTTCACTATTCTTATTACTATAATATCATTGATAACATACACTTATAATAAAATTCTAGAATTCAAAAATAAATAAATTAGTATTTCTAATTTAGTTGTGGTAATATTATGTTCTTTACTATGATCCCCTAGATTTATTTTATTTATATTCCCTCAACACATGGAGAATTTTTGTGTGTAGTACTAAATATCATTACAGTCAAATCATTGAACAATGAAAATTTATTTGTAGCCTATGAAATATAGGGAATGGTGGATTTTCCCTCCAAAAATATAGAAACACTCATTCCTTCTAATGAGGTACTAAGTTGTTTCCTTCTATAATAATAACCTATTGGAAAACCCATCTTTCAATCCCCCCATATACATTTTTCCTCATAATACTTATTTTTTGTAGAGTTAATTCAATGAAATAATGATTTGAAATTTATTTCTTTTTATTTATAGATCATGATATTGTGTCTTTATATGATGAAGAATGTATAAGAGACAAGTTTCTTTTGAAATATTGTCTTATGGTCAAAAAAAATGATCAGTCTAACTCATTGAATTATTTTCATTGATATATTTCCCATTCCTTTCATGAATTTCAATTATTAAAAATGGATTAAACTATATTAAATAATAATATTTTCAAAACATATAATAAAATCCCAACAATATTCAAAAAATATATATATATTTCAAAATATTAATAGCTAATCTCATAATCCTAAACATGGATTATTTTTGGATATATTTATTTACAAATCCTTCATGATAGTTTCTAATGAAAAAAGTGAATTATAATAATCACATTCTATATGATTTTCAAACTAGGCACAGATTATGGAATGTTTTCATGCACCATGTTATTATAAGGTCATTCTCAATGATCCCATTTGGGATTTATTACCCCTAGCTACATCTATACGAAAACCATGTCTACTAGTATTATCCCAAAAAGTATATATTTCTTCAAAAAACCAAATAATATCTTTAAAACCCAAAAATAGAAATGTTAATCTATACTTATCCTGAATATTTATCATATGGTTTCGTTTAATAATACATGCTTTCCAAAATCATGTTACGAATTTTTTAAATAAAATTACTTTGATACCAACTACAGTGATGATGACCCCAGTAGTATGGAAATACTTTATGCATTATTACACTGGTATAAGATACACAGAATCAAATACTAAATGAAATATTATATTATTATTATTTTTTGACTAGATATGTACTATAAATTATTATTATAATCTAAATCATAATATATAAAAATTAATTTCTATGAGAACACCATATGAAACAAAAAAACCTTTTCTGGTATCCATGTGAAAATAATACAAATTAACGGGTGAGATTATATTCATAGTATGTCGGGACCATAACCCTATAAGACTAATTTTTAATGCCATAAACCATTTCATTTGAAAATGATACAATGAAATATGTCCTAAATTATATGAATTTTTAGTCTCTTTGTTAAATAATATACATACACGATTCCCATATTACTTTTAAATAAAAATAATTACAACATATTTATTTCATGGAAAAAAATTATTCCATCTATAGTATCCCAACCTATTATTCATAGGAAACTTCCTGGAATATTTGAGAATGAAAAAAACATTAAGGTGAGTTCAAAATCATAATAATGGTAAAATATAGAGGAAAAAATAATTGACTAATGAACCTAATCAATATTGGAAGGTAAATAATTGAACACACATGCCATGTAATTAGTAAATTGAGAAGAAAGTGAATAAATAATATGAAAATGTAAATAACTAAAAAATACATTTAATAAATAAACTAATATGGAAGTGAAAACATAATATAACAAGTCAATTAATTGGTATAAAACATTTAATTTAATTAGTAAACTTAGAAGGAAGAGTGAAAATAATAATGAATTTTAAATAAAAAACCCATTTCCATGATAAAATGAGAATGAATTTCCTCAATAATATAAACTTTTAAATAAGTGAAAACAAATGCCGCCTAAATAACCCGATTGTCATGATATGATAAAGAACAATCAATATGTCAAGGAAAATAAATGAAAACACATTACATGTAATCAATACAATATAAAAAATGTATCTATAGATTTTATCATAGTTAATATAACATGGATAATGATAACAAAATTGAAAATGCGTGATTCTATTAATTATTGGATTACATGATTTCAATGTACATGTTACCTTAACTATCAATACCATTCATAAACATTTTTAAATCATAATTCATAAAAACCCAAATAACAATTTCTATCCAACTGTTTCGACCCACAAGAAATGTATGACTTATGGTAAGATCTATAACTATACCCCACATAGGTCGTACTAATTAAATTTATTCTTCATATATCAAATGATCTATTATTAAATAGTGGGACTTATTATAATGTTTATGTATTGAGGAAAGGATGATGATTTATCTCTATTTAACTAAATATAAAATAAAATTCAATTTAGTACACCAAATATTGAAATGATATATGTGTTAATAAATAAGAACATATATGAAAAGTATTATTAGAATTTATGGTAAATATAATAACAAATGTTCATATTAATGTTACATTTGAAGGGAAGTTATTGGCTAGAAAAGAGAATCGTTTAATTTATTTTCAATATAATCCTTTATCAAATTGATAATAATGAATTGAGTGGAAGAATAATAATTTTATCAATAATGAATATACAAGATTTTAAATAATGGGTTCTAATATTTTAATAATATAAATTAAATAATATTATCTAAAAAAATGTCATTGATGAAAATTTAATTTTTATTTTGAATAACATCTCAAAAAGATTTATCATTGAAAATAAATATTAAAAATATTTTCATTAAAATTATCCTCATAAAAATGAATTAAAATCTTCAAATAAATGAACATTATGTTATTATGTAATTCCTTATATTCCATAATGAACCTTCACTTTACGAGTAAATTTTTGTAGAAAAGATTCTTTTTCTGAAATAGATAAAAATATTCTATTGAAAACATATTTTAAAAAACAAAAATGAGTAAAAATATAATTTAATAAATAATTCTAAAATGTTTATGAATATTTTTACAACATATTTAGAAAACATTAGTTAGTAAGGAATATAATTTCTCTCCAGTACAAAAAATAAATTCAAATTTCATTAAATAAGTCAAAATTTTTAATTGTAAATAGTATAAAAATGGAACATTCAAATGAAATAGACAATTAATAATCGGAATATAATATAATGAAAGGGTTTAATAAAAAATATCATGTAACACACTTTAATGTAAATTTAATAATTAATAACAATGATTATAATGAGACTGTGAAACAAAACATTACAATAATGATTAAATTTAAGTGTGAATTAAACATTGAATATATTATGTGTATCAACTATAAATTTAAAAATAATAAAACAAAAAATAGATTTGAAAAATTTATTGTACATATAATAATGTAATATAAATGAAAATGGGAATGTAACAAAACCCAATGAAAATGAATTGAGTTATGAAATTCAGTACCAAATGGTAAACTTGTGATCAAATTCCACTATTTAATATAATTAAAATTGAAAAATAAAATAACATGAAAAATAAAGTATTCATTATATTGAATATCAAAGTGGTTGTAGATACACCATATATAATAAATTAGTTTCAAAATAATACAATATGTTCAATGAAAATGAATTGAAATGAGAACCATTACCCCAAATTTCCTATTGGTTGATAAATTCTTAACCTCTTTCAATATAGTTTAAAACATGAAATTAACTTATTAAATAAAAATTTTAGTATTCATAATACCATTTATGATTATTTTATGACAATCGAATCAACTTTACATTAATAATATTCCATTATTTTCATTGTTTTTATGTTAAAGGCCTTGTTTTTTTAGTATGATCTCACTTGTTATTTTTTATTCCTATTACAAAGACCATGATTTAATAATCCCAAGATTTTAATCCATTATATATTTATCTTATATATTTGGAATATAGAAATTTATAGTAATCTATAAAATATTTTGATATGAAATAGAATAAACCATATAAGGAGACAATAGGTAATTCGTATACATGATCAATTTTCCATTTTCATATAGAATGTAATGAATGAAAAGTAAATTATAAATATAAATATATTATCATTATAGTATAGGTTAATTTTAGTTTATGGACAATGTGAATATTAATTATATTAAATTTTTGCTTATCATGGTTAAGTTTAAATAAGGTTATTAATGGTAAAAATAATATTATAAATTTATATTAATAATTTTAAAATTTTTATTAAAGGAATAAATTTACCCTTATCATCTATGATTCTAAATGTAATCATTTAATGGCCACTTTCCCATGAATATGACATTATTATATTTATTAAAATCAATTAATGTGAAAAATGCAACACTCACATTATTTATAAGTATATTAATTTTAATAGGGGGATAAAAAGAATATAACATTGACTATAGGTTTTATAAGGAATGATAAATGAATTTAATAAATCATATAAATTATTTTAGAATTTTTAAATACTAAATAATTAACAAAAAGGAGGACACAATATCGATACAAAAATAATATTTATATTAATAATATCAAATAAATGATTTTAAAAATATTAAAAGAAATATAATTTTAATTAATTATCATTTTCCAAGAATTTTACATGTGACTCTGACATGGTGGGAGTACATTAAATTTTTTCATTCTATGTTATCTTTTGTGTGGATTTTCTTTAAAATTGATGAAATAAATAGTGTAAAAATTTATACTAATGATATTTTATTAAACTAAAATTTTATTTAATTACATAAAAGTCATAATAATATTTATGAATTAAAAATTGATAATTATAAGGTCTAAAATTTCATAAAATTCCCATTTATGTTCATTTGAACAAATATATGTAAATATTTATAATCATTTTATTTTTATAGTCGTATTACCACAATTAGAATTAAATAAATTAAATAATGATAAATCCAAATGATAATGTTGAAAATAAAACAAAAATATTTCTATATTTTTTTTGGATGAGAGGATATTGACCCATATTCATCATATCTTATAGATAATCCACTATGGATCCATTATTATTTAAAAATTAATTTATATTAATTTAATACTTTAGTATTTTCCAAAGGTTCCCTTCCCCATTATTATAAATGGGAATCAACAATTCTCATTTAATCACACCTCTATTACATTTGTTTCATAAAATGACTTCCCATTACATCTCCCAAATTCTCTGAAATTATCCTAGAGACCACACATTGGGCTGAAATCCATCATATGGAGTGTTTTTATGCAGACCAATAGAAGACACATGAAAAAAGATGTAATTGTTTTATAAACATTTTCAATGTTCTTTTCTTCTTATTCTTCTTCTTTATATGTTATTTAGATATCAAAATAATAGATACAATATCATCTATATAATATATTGTTATTTCAATCATGTTACATCCATGGTTAACATTTTATTTATCATACGAACAATGATATCACCATGCATGTGTACGTACAACTTACCATATCCACATTGTGGTGTAATTTGTTATTAAAAAATTCATTATTTTGATGGGTATAAAGATTAGTATAATGGATATAAAAAATGAATATAACATAATCATTATTCTATATATTTAATATACCATCTAATTCTAAATCATTTAACCATCATTGGAATGATATTTTTTCTCATGCGTACATATGACCTACCATCTCCACGACGTGATGAGATTCAATTTACAATTAACCATTAAAAAATTATTATAAAATTCTTATGATGAGTAAATATATTTTGTATGAACTAAATATAATTCTATATAGGAATAAAAAATATATCCTATGCATAAAAATCATGATTAATGCTACAAAACTGGAATGGGAAAAGGAAGCAGTTAGCACAGGAAATAATGGTAATAATAAAATATTAATAAAAAATGAAATAAGAAGACCTTATATTATATAATAAATATGTATATGGTTCTTTTATAATTTAACAACATATAATAACAATTATAAATTAATTTAACTCACTATATACTAATGAAAAGTACTAGGTATGGTTTAATTTCACAATCTCATTATGATATGAGATTATTTATGCGTAAGTATTTACAAGTAAATATTTATAATCCATGTCCATTTTTTATAATAAAAATTAAAAATTAATATTATTAAGGTTTTTTGTAAGGGACAATATAAATAAAACATTCCTTTAAGTGTTTTAAATATTTATCCATTTAAATACTTCCCATTAATGTCCATGTTTTTAAAATGGTATTAAGTATTTATTTGTATGGATATGAATGTATTAAAATGTTAATTCCTTTAAAAATATTAAATGTGTTATTGGAAACATTGATTCAAAATCCACTTTTAATTGTATTATTTTGTATTTTCATAGATTTTATATGATTTTATGTATGAAGGTTATATTTCACTAATTTTGTTTAATGATTTCATTATATTATTCTCATATATAAAAATTTTACTTATAGGATGTTATACTTTATTGAAGTTGATTTATTATGTTATAATATAAAATATATTATTGATTTTTTAATGATATGTTTGGCAGAGGATATGATATTTTTATACCATTCAAGGGTAATGGTTAATGTATTAACATATTTATGTTATTTTTAATACGAATGTTTATGTTATAGTTCACCCTTTTCATATAAGGAATGCATTAGACATAGTATGTATTGGGCAAGGCCCTCTATAGCCAATTAATGCATCTGTAGGTATCATGAGACTAACTAGTGTATTTGCATAAGGCCTTTATATAATGGTAATGGTCATGGCATGAGGCCTTGGCCAAAGGGTTTTTATTTTTTTCATTATTTATTTCCACGTTAGGAGATTAGTTATTGATATTACATTGAATAATCGACAAGTTGAATATCCATGTGAAATTTTAAATATAATTATTATATTTATTCATTCCATATTATTATGAATATTATTTTTAAATGGATTGTGTTACATTTTTATACCATTCCTTAAATTTTTGTGCTATTTTATGTTATCTACCTATATATTGTTAATCCATAAAGATAATCTGAGCTCGCAAAATTCTTTTGTATAATTTTTCCCCAGAATGAGAAGATGTATATTATGATTGACCTAGAAGGATAGTCTAAGGCATATGATTGTTTTAAATTGAATAATATTTATTTTATTTCTTTTTTTGATGTAACGTAAAACCTATTTCTGTATCTACATTTTCTAGTGCTACTCAACTGGTTAGTCCTTTGGACTAATGCACCGACTCTAGGAAACTGGGGTCGGGGCATTATTGAATATATTATCATGTTTCAGGATGTCATTTTCTGTAATATGGTTGATTTTTTGTGTCATATATATTGTCGAATATTATGTTCATATAATAAAATTTCATGTTTTTACATTCAGACATCCATAAATAAATTGCATCATAATAATTGAAAAATGATCATGGTAATCAAGGGCATCCCTTTTCAAATACTATTGTGGAAAACTCACATCATAAATTGGTGAAAATAATACATTCATAATAATAAATAATGAGATGTAAATTGGTCACATTGATTATCATATGAATAATTTTATATGTAGTATACCATTAAATGAATGTAATGATATGTACATAAATGAAAAAAATAACTATTTATATAGATTGATTGAGGTCATTATCCCAAAAAAGTGAACGGACAATGTATAGATTATGGGATCCATCCCATAAATCTAATATCTGAGAAATGGTCATTGATATCCAAAAAAATGATCATATATGAATAGTATTTTATTTCAAGAACTTTTTTCAAAAGTGGATGATTTATTTTACTATATAGGTATATAAGTAAATATAATTACATTATAAATTTATTTTTTATAATAATAGTTTCATCAATTGGATTTACTTATATCAATTTCCAATTAATAATTTATTCCATAAAACTTATATCCAAAAATGAATTTTATTAACCCTAAAGCAGAAAATTCCACTTTTAAAATATCATTAGATCCATATAATTTTTCGTTTCAAATTTCTCTTTATATTTTATCAAAACTAATATTGATTACGAATTTATATATCACAAAAATAGTTAATAATACTAGTTCATAAGAAATATATATTCCTAAAATTGTTTAACTAAGACCAATGGTTCATTAACTAGTATATCACAAAGGATAGAATTTGGTTATAAACCCTTATCATAATTCAGTGATGGGTCTAAGCCCTATCACCTTTCCAGATATGTTATGTTGTCACCCTTCAATCGTGTTTTCCTTTTTATAGATTATATTAATATAATTCCATTAAAAATCTGAAAACTATAATTGGAATCTATGAAATAAAATTGATCATAAAATAATCTTTTTACAATGGTTTTAAGTAAAATATTTGTTTAAAATGTATAATAATATTTTTTGAATATTATTACAATTTAATTAATGATCATATTAAACATAATTGTTATCAATAACATTAAAATATGTTTATAAAATTTAAAGGTATTATTCCAAAAATAAATTTTCTACAAAAATGTATTATTTCAACAATCTCCCCCAAAATCTACAATATATTTCTACCACACATGACCTATAACAGGTGTTTGTGAATTTCAACATATGATAAATATTTAACACATTTACCCATGACGATATCAATAACTCTTATGTTAATAAATACATAATTTATTTTAAAAATTAACAGAAATATTATACATTTAATGTTTCATTTAATTCAAATACTATTATTAAAATTAATCATTAATTTATCCAATGAATAAAAATAAAAAAATAATTCATCAATTTTATTTCAACATATATCTGTTGATGGTGAAAGGGATACACTTTAGAATAAGGCATTGACTCAGGTACTACCTAGCTTCCCCACATTAAAAAAAACATATTACAAATGGAATCATAGAATTATAATAATTTTTTTTCATCATACACATCATTTTTTTTGTACAATTATTTTATTGGTGCCCTTATGTTGCACACATAACTCATTTAGAAGTTCCATTGAGACACATTACTCAGTTTACATTTCCACATTTTATTCATTATCAAAATAATGATTTTTCTTTCATTATGGTATACACCCCTCGATATATTAAAATAATACATCCTAATTTTCATTATTGATTCTTTGTATAGATTTTAGTATATATTAGAAATCTTTTTTGTATAATTTATTAGCAATTAACATGATATCATTCAATCCTATATTTATCTCATTTGTTTTTTCATTTTCACATCATTGTCCTTCATGATAAATTTAAAAAAGATTCCAATGTGTTCTAGTCATTGAATAATACCAGAAATCATAGTTTGAGAGTCCAGTATTATATTGACGAGATCATTTATTTATTTATAGGTTGTCTAAATATTGAATCATTATTTTCAATTAAAGAAACATATGGTTTACCCTCTTTAAATCATTGTCATTTTATTATATCATCCTTCAAAATGGATTATATAGAAAATTTGAATATATCCTAAGAATATCCATCAATAATATTGAAATAGGTTTACATTAAAGTCTATTTTCATGTACTATGTGATGATAGAGTAATTACTAACATGCAATTTTTAGAGTTATCACCCCTCAGAATTTCTATTCCATAACCATGACCACATTTATTATTCAATCTGGTAGTTAATATAATGAATGACAACATAATATCTACCTCACTAAAACAAATGGATGTTATTATATACTAAACCCCAATTATAATCATATGGTTATGTTCCCTAATCTATGTTTTCCAAAATATAGTTCATGAGATTTCTATGGAACATTATATGATACCAAATATAGTGAACCTAACCCTAGAAGTCGAGTGTCAATGACTACTTCCATTACATTATATAAAGATACTAGTAAACACTTCCCAAAAAACAGATTAGTTTATTAGTCCTGAAAAATTATATAATTTGATTATTCCAATATTAAATTTGAAAATAAAAAAAATATAGAGCAATTTTTATCATGAAACTAAATTTATTCTATATTATATATCCCAAAATATTAGTCATTGTAAACATCATAAAATTATTGGGAAATGAAATAATGTAATGGTGATCATAAATTCTCAATAACAGTTAAATAAAACATACACAATAATAAATCAATAAACATAATCAATATATCAATGTAAATATCTGAACAGACATCCCATGATATCAATAAAAAAGAATAAAATTTATAAATAATATAGAATGGCAAATAATTAAAAACACATTAAATTTAATCAATAATCCATGAAAATGTCGTTTAAATAATATAGAATGATAAATTATTTTAAAAACCTACACTTTCACTAATATACTTATAATAGAGTGACTAAATAATATGTAAAGATGTTAACTAAAAACACAAACCAATTTATCAATAAAAAGTTAAGGATGTGAACAAATAATATTGTAAGGTAAAAAACATAAAACACCTGATATTTAAATAACATTAAAATATTGATAATAATAGTGAAAATAAATATGGAATGGAAAATACCTAAAAACACAATCCAAATAATTAATAATCATAAAATGAAATGAATCCATATATTTTTTTCATAATGAAAATACTTAGGATAATAATAACAGAATTAGGAATGCATCAAACTCATAATTATGAGATCACCTGTTTCCCATGTTTATTGTAACATTACTATCACGACCTTTCACAAGACGTATTAAAAATTAATAGGTAAAAATCTACATCATAGTAGATAAATAAATTATTAGTCTAATTATAGTAATGATTCATCGAGGAGATATCTTTCACATGTGACCACATGGGCCGTATGTAACGCCCCGACCCCAGCTACCCAGAGTCGGTGCATTACTTCGTAACATTGGCATGATCACAAAAGATCAAGTCTCTAAGGACCGATTAGTTTAGTAGCCTTGGAAACACTATATACATTCATAAGTATTTCATTACATCATAAAGTAAAAAAACTACAATAACATGGTCTTCATAGTCCACACTGATATCCCTTTCTGACTATCCCTGTAGGTAATTCATAAAATACTTCTTCACATCCTCGAAAATATTTAAACATTGAAAGGGGTGAGCTCAGATGCACAGTAAGGATAACAATATTGTGGAAGCTTTCGAAAATAAACATTAACATTTAAGGCAATGTATAATTAAAACAAAAGCATTTTTAAACTTTAACTCCAGCATAATATGGAAAAAATAAAATTAAATAATGTCATTTACTTACTCACATGGATATTCTACTAGACGAATAATCACATGCAATACCTATAACCACTTTCATAATGATGGAATGCATAGTGCCAGACTATCATAACCACGTAGCCAAGGCCTCATGCCAAGACCACAAATAAGATTTTGTCAAGGCCTCGTGCCAGGACACTAGTTTGTCTCATGAGTCCTACCGATGCATAGAGGAGCTATAGCGGGCTCCACCCGTCACTTATTAATTCCAATGCATTACTCATATGAATAGGATTAAATATATCATAAAACATAACATAATTGTATCACATAAAACATGCATAAAGGAAACATAAGATTCCCACACATCAATCACAAGATATCAATACAACACATTGATGTAATAAAAACTTTATCAAAACCATTTTCAATACCAAAATAAATGAAAAGTAAAACATGGTATTTATTTTTCTCTTAAAAAATTATGGCTTCTATAGGAAGCCGAAACCCAAATAATGGCCATGGTGGCGGAGAAGTCACTGTCGCCGCAAATGTACGAAAAACATTCCTTTTTTTCATTTATTTAAAATGCTTTGAATAAAAAGATTCATTTTGAATAAAATTAAAAGTCAAAGGGGTTTATACACCGTATAAATGAAAGTTGTGTATAAAACCAAATATGCCTCAATGAAAGGAGATTGAGACGAAGTCCTTACAAAGATCATTTTTAAAATAAAATAGATCTATTATGTGTATTCATTATAATTAAACATAAATAAAGTAAAAAATACAAGATATGACATAATAACATCCTGACATAATTGGAAAGTAGGAGATTAACCCAAAGAATAAAAATTGGGTTAAGAAGTTCCCTTACCTTGCATCCTGTCCTGACTCGACCATTATTTAACCTCCTGAATAATAAACTAGAGTTAATTTCTATTTACTTAAGAACCTTTTTCATGTTCATTATTCCTTTTATATCCCTTATTACCATGTTATGAACATTATGTAATTATTTATGTTTATAACGGTAATTTATTCGATCTTAAGTACTTGAGTCAAAAATAAAATTATTATAATTTCAAGTTGTCCAAGTGGTGATATATCCATTATATCCAGAATTATATTCATGATATAGATATCATATATCTCATATATATCCAGTATATACATGCATTTATAATATTCCATAACGTTTATAGGTAAGAAATGAAATGCACCATTCATGGAGACGGTAAGTCGTACGTACGCATGAACGCTACTTTCATTTCTATTTCATATTTAATGAAATCATAATGATATAAAGTTATATTATAATTCCAGTATAATATCATATATAATGTCATTTACTCAATCCTTTATACATCCCACATATGGTATTAATGATTCAAGTCACTTTGAGGGGGCGGTAGTCCGCACTTCCTAAAATGAAAATATCATGTTTACCAATAATGGAAACAATAATGGAATGCCATAAATTAAAAAAAAGAACCTTAATTAAAACATAAACATATTATATATCATTTATAAATATAGTGAAATCTTAATGGCCACCTTTGAAGGTGTTTTATGAGTGCTGAAAAATCATCGTTTCGTGAGGCAGAAATTCGCCATCCACAGAAACCGTATGTTCTTTAACCATTAGATGTAGGTGTGTGTAAGTGTAGCTCGAATACTAATTAAAACAAAATCTTTGTATATTGAGGATACTGTTGTTGTTACAAAAGAAAGGAATAAAATGATTTTACGGGGTTGGAGAAGCAAAACAAAACCAAACAACATAAGAGAAGACATTACCATAAAATTGGGTAACTCTTTTGATTTGAGCCAAAGGCTTCCTTGGGAAGACTTCTTCCCAAGGTGAGGCTTCTAAGGGTAAGTGAGGGATGTTAGGAGAGTAATTGGGCAGATGTTGGCTGAGCCAAAAGGCTTTGAATGTGTGAGTAAGGTGGTTGTGGTGGGGGCCTTTTATTAGTGGAGAGGAGGGGCATTCTTGGAAAGTAAAAAAATGTTACTTCATTATACAATGATTTTCGGATTCTAAAGGTTCCACACATATATAATTCGAGGCTGAGTTGATAAGGGTTCGAATTATTCTCATCCAATAGGCTTTGGGCAAGTGTAATGCTTAGAGTTTACATTATCTTGTCATTTTATGTAAATCATTAATTAATTAGGTAATCGCTGCATCATCATGGTGTCATAAATAATTTAATTTATTTAATGTCTAAAAATTATAAAAAAACTATCATAATGTAGGAAATCTTTTTATATTTCTAATTAATATTTATAGTCAACATGATGACTTGTATAACCCCATTTAAAAATTGTTTTAGTAAAACAACTTATGTTTGTGTCATTTTTATTTTAACTTTAAATAAAAGTTATTTATGTCATTTTCCTACCAAAGTGGCACCATGGGGTCCCCAAGTTGACCCATGTATTGTCTTGGTCATCCATGACACATCCAATAGGGGTAGGACAAGTGTGAAGGTATTTTCATATTTTTATAATATCATTTTTTCCTTAAATTTCACTAATTATCTTTAATCGTGATTAATTAAACTTAAAAGTTACTATTCACCAAAAAATTATTTTAATCCCATTAAACCACATTTTAATTCATAATAACAACCATGTATGTCAGATTTTTGAAAATCAAGTCACAGAAGTGGTAATGTTTCATTTAAACGAAAAACCAGTTTTTTAACTACCACTTAGTGGTTTCACTATTCATCAAAAATTGAAGTTTTTCAGAACAATGCAAAAATTTCACCCTAAGCTATAATTGATATTCTGAATCCAAAAATGATGTCTATTTTAAAAAATTCAAAACATATAATTTGCATTAATTAATTTTATAATATATTCCCGCGGTCACAACCAATAGCGTGTTTTTAAGAATCAATATATATCAAAAGATTGACCATTGTTTATGTCCAATTTCAAAGTGAAATTAATTCTAATGATCACCATTGGATAAAATAGTAAAAATATATTCTAATTATACTTTAAAACCACTCAATATTATAATTTATCACTATAAAATACTTTTATTTAAAAAGTTGTTTTTAAGTATTTTGCACTATTCATAAAAATTTTGAAGTTCTCAGAAAAATAACAAAAATTCAACATAGGCTAATTTAGATATTCTGAATCCAAAAATGAAGTCCATTTGGCAAGATAAAATTTATAAAATTTCAAAAATTGGGTATTAATATTCATAACGGCTACTTTAATTGGTTGTGGCCTGTGTTAGAACTCGAACCTGTGTACAACACATGCTACTGTATTTATTCAAAGAGATGTGTACCGTGGAAGCTTGGGGTGTTACATTCTCCTCTCCTTCAAATAATTTCTTCCTCGAAATTTAATATATTATCACTGTATAAAAATACTCGGGTGATTCTTCATCATATGTTCCTCAGGTTCCCACGTTGCCTCCTCCATCTTATGGTTTCCCCATAGAACATGTACCAGACGAGTCGTCCGGCTTCTCAGCACTTGTTCTCTTGTATCAAGAATCCTGACGGGCTCTTCACAATAAGACAGATCAGGTTCCAATTCTAATTCCACATAGGTGAGTACATGCGCTGGGTCGGGCATGTTTTTCCTCAACAGTGCTACGTGGAATACATCATGAACTTTAGAGAGACTTGGCAGCATTTCCAAACAGTAAGATACATCCCCAATTCGTTCTAAAATTTCGAAGGGTCTGATGTACCTGGGACTCAATTTACTATTCTTACCGAAACGTATAACTCCCTTCAATGGTGATACCTTCAAGAAAACATGATCTCCTGCCTGAAACTCCAAATCCTTCCATCGATTGTCAGTATAGCTCTTCTACCTACTTTGAGCTACTTTGATGTGGTTTCAGATTACCCTCACCTTTTACATCGTTTCCTCCCCCGGTTCTGGGCCTACATTTTTTCTTTCACAAACGTCAACCCAACAGATTGGTGTGCAACATATCTTTCCGTATAACGTTTCATATGGTTCCATCTGAATACTTGAATGGATGTTATTGTTATAGGGAAATTTTACCAGAGGTAAATATTGATCTCACATTCCTTGAAAGTCAAGTGAGCATGATCTCAACATGTCTTCTAAGATTTGAATAGTTCTTTCTGATTGTCCGTCTGTTTGAGGGTGGTAAGTAGTGCACAAACAAAGTTCAGTATCCATGGCCTTCTGAATACTTTTCCAGAATCATGATGTAAAGCAGGGATCACAATCCGAGACAATCGACAGGGGTACTCCATGAAGTCTTACAACTTCATTAATATATAGTCTTGATAGACGTTCAAGTGGTAGATCTTCCCTTATAGCAAGAAAATGTGCTGACTTGGTGAGACGATCAACAATGACCCATATTGCGTCATTCCTTCTAGGGGTCTTTGGTAGTCCCATTACAAAGTCCATCGTAATATTATCCCATTTCCACTCAGGTATGGGAAGAGGTTGCAATACTCCACCAGGATGTTGCCTTCCGACTTTCACTTGTTGGCAAACCATACATCTTGACACAAAATCGGCAATCTCCCTTTTCATGTTGTCCCAAAATAATTTTCCCTTTACATCTCTATACATTTTAGTGCTCCTAGAGTTTATAGATAAATTGGAACTATGAGAATCATCCAAAAATTCACTCTTTAAATCATGTATATCGGGAACACAAAGTCTCCTCCCAAATTTCAAAATTCCATCGTCATAAACAAAGTCACTCAACCGCCCATCATTCACAGCTTTAATCTTCTTTTTCAACACATCATCATTGGACTGAGAACTCTTTATCCTTTCTAGTAAATATGGTTTGGAAACCATCTGAAAAAGTTTTTATGTTTCACCCTCCATGGTGATTCCCATATCCATCTTTACTATATCCATGAAAATAGGATCCCTTTCCACTCTCATCATGTTCAAAACTCCATGATCTTTTCTACTCAAAGCATCTGCAACCTTATTTTCCATCCCTGGGTGGTAGTGTATCGTGCAATCATAATCCTTGAGTAGTTCAATCCATCGTCTTTGCCTCATGTTGAGTTCTTTTGGTGAGAAAATATATTTCAAACTCTTGTGATCGGTATATATATCACATTTTTCACCATAGAGATAATGTCTCCATATCATTAGGGAAAAGATTACATTAGCTAACTCGAGATCATGAGTAGGATAGTTCTGCTCATTAATTTTTAGCTGTCGTGATGCATAGGCAATAACCATATCATTCTACATAAGGACACAACCAAGTCATTTCATTGATGCATCACTATAAATAATGAACCCATCATTCCCTGATTGTAGATTCAATATAGGAGCATTGACTAATCTTCTCTTCAGTTCTTGAAAACATTCTTCACACTCTTTTTTCCAGACCAATTTAACCCATTTACGTGTGAGCTTTGTCAATGGGTTAGGCAATCGGGAAAAAATCTGGACAAAATATCCATAATAACCTGCCAAACCAACAAAGCTGCGTACCTGAGTTATACTCGTCGGTGCTGGCCATTCTTGGATTGCCTTGGTCATAGAAGGATCAATGGAAATTCCATCCTTAGAGACAATGTGGCCAAGAAAAGAAATCTCCTGAAGCCAGAATTCACAATTGCTAAACTTCCTATATAATTCATGCCTTCTAAGAGTCTTCAAGATAATGCGCAAGTGATTTTCACGATCTTCGTAGATTTTGGAGTACACCAAGATGTAATCAATAAATACCAACACAAATTCATCTAGATATTCCTTGAAAACTCTATTCATTAGATCCATGAATATAGATCAATCCAAAAGGCATTACTGTAAACTCGTAATGCCCGTACCTTGTTCGAAATGCTGTCTTCAGAATGTCTTCCTTCTTCACACACAACTGTTGGTATCCAGATCTACGGTCAATATTTGAAAAGTATTGAGATCCGTGCAATTGGTCAAATAAATCATCAATCCGAGGTAGGGGATACTTGTACTTTATTGTTATAGCATTGATCTCCCTCTAGTCAACGCACAACCTAATAGATCCATCTTTCTTCTTAACAAAAAGGACAGGGGCTCCCCATGGAGAAACACTAGGGTAAAGAAATCCCTTATTACTCAATTCCTCTAGTTGTTTCTTTAGTTCAACTAATACCACAATGGCCATCCTATAAGGTGCCTTTGATATAGGCCTTGATCCAGGAATTAAATCAATGGAAATCTCAACTTCTCGTTCTGGAGGATGTCCAGGTAAATCTTCTGGAAACACATATTCATATTCTTTCACAATAGGTACACCCTTTATTTGAACATTACTTCCCTCACCCTTAGTTGTTACATTCTCTTCCACACCAATAATTGAATTTAGTTGATCTACCGGTGTGGATCTAAAAATGAATTAGGTGGTGATGATTCTGCTCTAAAAATAATGTGTTCCTTATCATCAACATCAAAAATCGTAACCTCCTTCTTCTTACAATAAATCTTTGCATCATATTCCAAAAGCCAATCCATTCCAAGGATTATATCAAACTCAATCATAGGTATGCCAATGAGATCAGCGGATAATGAACAGTTATGTGCTCTAAGGGGGACAAATTCACAAAACTTTGTTGCAATAATACTTCCCTTAGAAGTTTTGACTGAAAATTATCTTGTTAAATCAAATTGGAAATATCAAATTTTCATAGCAAACTAGGAAGATATGAAATAATGTGATGATACAGAATCAAATAATGCATTTTCTAAAGTTGAGGAAACCATTAAATTAACTGCCACCACATCTTTCGGAGCTTCAACCTCAGCATTAGTGATGTCATAAGCTTGGTCATGATCCATTGGCCACTTCTGAGGTAAGTTCCCCTGACGCTTAGGACATTCATTTGCATAATGTCCCATCTCTCTACAATTATAGAATTCCACATTGATTGCAACTTTCATTCCCTTGCAATCAGGATCTTGGTGGCCTTTTTCACCACACTTGTAATAGACTCCCATTCCCTTCAAGCAAGTACCGGGGTGTTTCTTTCCACATTTACTGCAGGACAAATATTCAACTCTTCCCTTCTTCCCCTTATTTCCATTTCCAGATTGATCAGAAGATCTATTCTTTTCTTGCTTTTCTTTAAAGTCATTAGACTTAGAGAATTCCTTTTCCGTCTTGATAGCACACGAGACTATATCTTCGTATGTTGAGAAAGATTGTGATACTAAAGCTCGACGGAGAAATGGTTTTAACCCATCAAAGAATCGATCAATCTTACTTCTCGGGTTACTTATATAATCTACAGCATGCCTCGCAAACCTTGTAAAGTTAACCTCATACTTTGCGATATTCTCATCCCCCTTCTCCCTCAAACTCAGAAATTGCCTTTGCATATCTACTCGATGGTCATGCGGAAAGTGCTTTTCTATGAAAAGATCTTTGAACTCCTTCCATTCCATATTTGATACTTCATCATCTTCCTTTGTGTTTTGAATCAGTGACCACCACTGATCGGCATCTCCAGTGAGGCGGTAGACTGCCATGACAACATTCTCCCTTTCGCTACTCCCCAAGGCGTGGAATATTTTCTCTAAGGAGTTTATCCATTGCTCAGCTACTAATGGATTTGTACCCCCATTAAATGTTGGTTGTTGTTGCCTCATGAAGCAGTCTAACATTGATCCTCCACGTTGTTGATCAGGGTGCTCCATATGAGTAAGGTTATTATTCATAACATGAGTGAGTTGTCCCAGTATGGTAATAAGTTGATCATCACCAGTTATATCTCCAGCTCCACAATAATTATCTTGGGGAGGAGGGAAATCCCTACACAGATTGCGAGCATTGATACGGTTTCCATTCTTTACACTAGGTGCCATTTCTAAACAATGGCATTAACTATATTAGTTTATGAATCAAAATACATAATTCCATTCATGTAATATACTTAACATAAATTGAATTATTTATGGTTTATAATCCATAAAAATGTTTTCTTTGAGGAAGTATATACTCATAACCCTTCATAGTGGTTTGTATAGAAGATGAGAATTATCCAAAGCATATCCCCCAGGAGTGTCGTAACCAAGAGTGCAGTAAGGCCCGTTTCCGTGCACCAGTTCCCGTTCGAGTCTAGCTCAAAGCGGTGTTTTCAGGTTTTACCCCTTGGTACATCTGTGCCATAGCCGCCTCTACCTGCTCGTATCCAGACAGGGATTTATTGCTCGGAAAACACACAACATCTCTAAAATACCAAAATTCTAGGAAGTTCTTCTATACTAATCCTCAAAGACTATCTTCGGGCTATGTGCTCTAATCAGAGTTTATCTAAATCTTGCATCCATGGTTAGTACTAAACTGCCTCTCATACCAACTGTAACACCCTGACCCCAGCTACACAGAGTCGGTGCATTACTTCGTAACATTGGCATGATCACACAAGATCATGTATCGAAAGACCGATTAGTTTAGTAGCCTTGGAAACACTAGATACATTCATAATTCTTTCATTACTTCATAAAGTAAAAAAACTACAATAACATGGTCTTCATAGTCCACACTCATATCCCTTTCTGATTATCCCTGCAGGTCATTCATAAAATACTTCATCAAATCCTGGAAAATATTAATACATTGAAAGGGGTGAGCTCAGATGCTCAGAAAGGATAAAATATTGCGGAAGCTTTCGAAAATAAACATTAACATTTAAGGCAATGTATAACTAAAACAAAAGCCTTTTTAAACATTAACTCCAGCATAATATGTAAAAAATAAAATTAAATAATGCCATTTACTTACTCACATGGATATTCTACTAGACTAATAATCACATGAAATACCTATAACCACTTTCATAATGATGGAATGCATAGTGGTAGACTATCATAACCACGTATCCAAGGCCTCTTGCCAAGACCACAAATAAGATTATGTCAAGGCCTCGTGCCAAGACACAATTTTGTCTCATGGGACCTACCGATGCATCGAGGAGATATAGCGGGCTCCACCCGTCACTTATTAAGTCCAATGCATTCCTCATATGAATATGTTTAAACATATCATAAACCACAACATAATTGTATCACATAAAACATGCATAAAGGAAACATAAGATTCCCACACTTCAATCACAAGATATCAATACAACACATTGATGTAATAAAAAATTTATCAAAACCATTTTCAATACCAAAATAAATGAAAAGTAAAACATGGTATTTATTTTTCTTTTTTTTAAAAAAAATTATGGCTTGTAGAGGAATCCAAAACCCAAATAATGGCCATGGCGGTGGAGAAGTCGCGGTCACCGCATACGTAAGAAAAACATTCCTTTTTGTCATTTATTAAAAAAGATTCATATAAAAAGATTCCTTTTGAATAAAATTAAATTTCAAAGGGGTTTATACACCGTATAAATGAAAGTTGTGTATAAAACCAAATATGCCTCAATAAAGGAGATTTAGACGAAGTACTTACAAAGATAATTTTTAAAATAAAATAGATCTATTATGTGTATTCATTACAAGTACACATAAAAAATGTACAAATACAATATATGACATAATAACATCATGACATAATTGGAATGTAGGAGATTAACCCAAAGAGTAGAAATTGGGTTAAGAAGTTCCCTTACCTTGCATCTTGTCCTGACTTGACCGTTATTTAACCTCTTGAATAATAAACTAGAGTTAATTTCTATTTACATAAGAACCTTTTTCATGTTCATTATTCCTTTTATATCCCTTATTACAATGTTATGAACATTATGTAATTATTTAAGTTTATAACGGTCATTTTGTTGATCTTAGGTACTTGAGTCAAAAATTAAATTCTTATAATTACAAGTTGATCATGTGGTGATATATCCATTAAATCCAGAATTATATTCATGATATAGATATCATATATCTCATTTATATCCAGTATATACATGCATTTATAATATTGCATAACGTTTAGAGGTAAGAAATGAAATGAATGGTTCATGGAGATGGTAAGCCGTACGTACGCATGAACGCTACTTTCATTTCTATTTCATATTTAATGAAATCATAATGATATAAAGGTATATTATAATTCCTTTATAATATCAAATATAATATAATTTACTCCATCCTTTATACATCCCACATATGGTATTAACGATTCAAATCACTTTGAGGGGGCGGTAGTCCGCACTTCCTAAAATGAAAATATCACGTTTACCCATAATGGAAACAATAAAGGTATACCATAAATGAAAAATACAAAACCTTAAGTAAAACATAAACATATTATATATCATTTATAAATATAGTGACATCTTAATGGCCACCTTTGAAGGTGTTTTATGAGTGTTGAACAATCATTGTTTCGTGAGGCAAAAATTCGCCATCCATAGAAACCGTATGTTCATTAACCATTAGATGTAGGTCTGTGTAAGTGTATCTCGAATAATCATTATAAAAACATACTAGTATATTTATCATACTGTTGTTGTTACAAAATAATGGAATAAAAAGTGTTTAAGGGGTTGGAGAAGCAAAATAAAACAATACAACATTTGAGAAGACATTACCTTAAAATTGGGTAACTCTTTTGATTTGAGTCAAAGGCTTATTTGGGAAAACGTCTGCCCAAGGTGAGGCTTCTAGGAGTAAGGGAGAAAATTTGGGAGAGTATTTGGGTAGAGGTTGGCCAGGCCAAAAGGCTTTGAAAGTGTGAGTAAGGTGGTAGTGGGGGGGGGGGCTTTTATAAGCGGAGAGGAGGGGCATTCTTGGAAAGTAATAAAATGTAACTTTATTATACAATGATTTTCGGATTATAAAGGTCCCACACATATATAATTCGAGGTTGAGGTGATAAGGGTTAGAAATATTCTCATCCAATAGGCTTTCGGAACGTCTAATGCTTAGATTTTACATTATCTTTTCATTTTATGTAAATCATTAATTAATGAGGTAATCGCTGCATCATCATGGTGTCATAAATAATTTAATTTATTTAATGTCTAAAAATTATAAAAAAAATATCATGATGTTGAAAATATTTTTAGCTTTTTAATGAATTTTTATAGTCAACAATATGACTTGTATAACCCCATATAAAAATTGTTTTAATAAAAAAACTTATGTTTGTGACATTTTTCTATTAACTTTAAATAAAAGTTATTTATGTCACTTTCCTACCAAATTGGCTCCATGGGGTCCCCAAGTTGACCCATGGATTTCCTTTGTCTCCAATGACACATCCAATTGGGGTAGGACAAGTTTAAATGTATTTTCATATTTTTATAATATCGTTTTTACCTTAAATTTCACTAATTACCTTCAATCGCGATTAATTAAACTTAAAATTTACTATTCATCAAAAAATTATTTTAATCCCATTGTACCACATTTTACTTCCTAATGACAACCATGTATGTCGTATTTTTAAAAATAATATCACAGAAGTGGTAATGTTTCATTTAAACGAAAAATCAGTTTTTTAACTACCACTTAGTGGTTTCACTATTCATCAAAAATTGAGGTTTTTCAGAACAATGCCAAAATTTCACCCTAAGATATAATTGATATTCCGAATCCAAAAATTATGTCTCTTTTACAAAATTCCAAACATATATGTTACATTAATTAATTTTATAATTAATTCCCACTGTCACAACAAATAGCGTTTTTTGAGAAACAATATATATCAAAAGATTGACCATTGTTTATGTCCAATTTCAAAGTGAAATTAATTCTAATGATCACCATTGGATAATATAGTAAAAATATATTCTATTTATACATTAAATCCACTCAATAGTATAATTTATCACTATTAAATACTTTGAATAAAAAATTTGTTTTTATGTATTTTTCACTATTCATAAAAATTTGGAAGTTCTTAGAAAAATACCAAAATTTCAACATAGGCTAATTTTGATATGATGATTCCAAAAAAGAAGTCCATTTGGCAAGATAAAATTTAAAAAAATTCAAAAATTTGGTATTAATTTTCATAATGGCTACTTTGATTGGTTGTGGCGTGTGTTAGAAGTTGAAGCTGCGTACAACACACGCTACTATATTTATTCAAAGAGATGTGTACCGTGGAAGCTTGGGGTGTTACACCATACCAATCTAAAGCATTCCTCATATATTGAATAATTGATGTATAATCTATGTTCTTTGTCACAAAGTATTTGACTAAGTAAACGATACATATTTAAACATATTTCCCCACATATAAAATAACGATAAATTTAGTACATTGTATGTAGAAATGATAATAATATAAATTAATAAATATATCCATTAAATATTATATTCATTTTTAGGGAAAATATTAATTCCAATGATCATATGAAATTAAATATTTCACTGGAGTGTTTTTGACCAAAAAATTAATTTAGTTAGTGAATTTTAATACATTTCATTCCCAAAATGATCTAAAACCATCATGATAATGTATAAAAATTGTACCAATATGACATATCTAAAATTTATAATATGTTATTGTTGTTTTTATTAATATAAATACCATAAAAATAACATTAACAACATTCTCTATAAAAATATTTTTTTCATTTTTATAAAAAATATCTATATAATTTTCATTAAAAATAAGAAATAAAAATTATTTAAATATATCATTATAAAAATGAAAAGTAATATCAAAATAAATCATTGTCATATAAGTTGGTAATTCATTACAAACCATAATAAAGATTCCTTTCACATAGTAATCATGATTAAAAATATACCCATTGATAAAAAATAAAATTCCTTTTATTTTTTTAAATAATAATGGTTAAAAATTTCATTAAATAAATCAGTTAAAAAAATTTATGGAATAAAAATTTTATTTTATTAGTAGACGCGGTTTTGTAAGAAAAAGGATTTCCATTCCAAAATATGAATGATGTCATATTTTAATAAGTCATTCTGTCATCAATTTTAGTCACTAAAGAATGGGAAAATATAAATATAATTTTCAAAAACATGAATAACCATAAAATATGAAAACGATAAGGTTTATTAAAAAAATTATATAATAATATACATTAATGGAAATTCAAGAATAAACAATCCTTATTAGAATGGAAATATGAAACAAAACCCCCAAAGGATTATAATATTGAAGTGAGAATTAGTAAATGAATAAATTTTGTATTAAAATTAAATAAGCATAAAAAAGTTAAAATTAAATAAAATATAGTTATAATTTATCGTCCATATATTCATATGTTATTAATGACAATTATGATGTAATATAAACCAATGAAAAGGAATTGAGTTATGGAACTCTTTACCACTTTGTAACATTATTTTCAAATATACTTAGTTGGAAAAATTAAAATTGAAAAATAAACATGCATTATTAATGAATAATTCATGATACGAAATTTAAATTATGTTATTTATTCACCATATAAACAAATTATTTTCATTTAGATATCATATTCCTCAATCAAATGAAATTTAGCAGAAAACTCATACCTCGTCTTTCCTATTAGGTTAGAATTATATAAACTCTGGTAAAATGATATTAAACATGTAATTAATATATAATAGAACCATATTAATATTTATATGATCATATATTGATCATTTATATCATTATATCACATTTTCCTTAAAATTATATCATTATTTTCATTGTATCTAGTTTTAAATACCTTATATTTAGGCTGTGATTCAACCTATTATTTTTTGTTCCTATTACATCGATAATTATTTAATTATATGTAAAATTTAAATAATGATTTTAATATCATATATATTTATTATATATTTATTTATAGTAATCCATATAATTTGGTCATACTAATTGAATTATATTTTTCATAGAGACGGAAGGTAATTCATACTGTCACGACCCCCTCCATACAAAGTGTACCCCTCCTGGGCTGGTAATTTGAGAAGGGAGATAATGTCCCCCAAGTCCCACCTCTAGTTGCCCCTGGGTTAGTGACTAGCACCAAGGGTATAATAAACACACATATGGGAGGCATTTCCCTCTAAGAGAACACATGCGGAAGAGAGAGATAAGATAGACACCAATCAACTCCAACTCAGACTAAAATATAACAAAAACACAAAAGACATATGAAATTCCATGAAGATGTACTAAAACTAAAAGTGGAAACTACATGTACATAAAAGAAATGAAAAACAGCAGCAACCACAAGCCCGAACAGCTCCTCCAACCACAAGCTAGTAGTAACCAGCTTGATCTCCATCCTGCTACATGTGACCTGAAAAACAGTTTATATATACATAGGGTTAGTATAACATTATACTTAGTAGGATACTCCTTGAAGCCTCTCGTGCAAAATTAATGAATGCATGCTAAAACCTAGTGAACAATAACAGAATCTAACTCATCACCTAAACAGGTATACTAAGTTCCCAAACTCACCATGGCTACTCTCACTAAGTAACTCATACATGAATATTGGATATAGTAAAGAATATCTAGGCTTCCCCGCTACTACTTACCCACTGGTTTTCCGCTTTTCCCAAACTATATACATCATGTGCATCTCTCTCCAAAGGCTTGCATGTATACACCTGGTCCAAGCTCCACAATCTGCACCAAGTGCACCATAAAGTCTTGCCCGCAGACACCTGGGCTAAGCACCACACCATCCTCACAAGAAAATGTAACCATGTAGTTTTGGGGAGCCACCACAGCTCACATAACATGTATCATATGTCGAGTATTATACCTCAAGACATCATAGCCCATACACTGAGTAAGGATCCTCAAGCCATCACAACCTATACACGTTACACCTATAGTAGTCCATAGGATACTATAACCAGAATATATGTGTGTGAAATAACCACAAGCCATTACATCCCTCTACACACATATATTGGGAAACCTAACCGATGTGGAAAAGGCACTATTATTTACCATGAGCAGAGAGCGGTGTTAAAGGGGGTAGTCAGCCATTCAAACTCCAATCAGAATGTTGGGGAAACCACCCCTAGGGCTCAGAATCCCCGGGGTGTCAGTTTCCCTTACCTACAGGGTAGAGTAGCGTATAAAAACACAAAAATCACAGAATATATAAAACTCACAACCACACAATGGCCATAACCTAGTATCAAACACAACTACAGCTAACATCTATTGGACTTCAGGCTGCCACCTCTAAGACTAGGTATCCTATAAGCACAAAAACATTTAAGGGCTTTATTAGATTACTTTAGTCCCATTTTATCAATTCCAATGTATGTTAATTAATTGTTCAAAAATTAATTAAACATGAACACAACCTCATTAAACTGAATTGGCCTCACATTCAGAAAAAACAACTACTGCTTTTATGATTCAACATCACCTTTAAATTCTAGCATCTCCATCCCCATGGATTAACATCATTTATTCAAATATTCATTACATAATTACTTTCCCATATTCCCAAGAATTCTAGAAAATCATTCTATGCTACTAAGAAAAAGGGGGCTCAAAACGGTGAGTAGATGTACAACACATCGAGTGTTTTCCGCCTATAGAAAGAGAGTAGACCCATTATCCTTTTATAATCTAGACACGGAAAGCACGTGGCATACCCCGCACATCTTCGCCTCCTTTGAAAGAAGGGTAAGCAAGACCAGATTCCTTGACCAATGGGGAAACATAAAGAAGATCATCATTAAATCATAATCACCAAACATCCAACAAACACATCCATCCCATTCCATCACCACTTGTGTCTTCCCCGACACCCACATGCATAAACCGATGTGTAGCTCCACTATAGGCATCATCTGCTACCACAACCACAAGGCCTCCCTACCTCTACATATCACAACACCCTTCCAGGGTCACATCACAGCACAAGTAGCAGGAAATCAAACATCACATCAAATGGGCTCTTGGACCTTTAACAAGGGATCTAGCCTTCATAACAAATGAGCACTCATGGCTCTAAAACACAAGGCACTCAGCCTTACGAAGAGGAGGGAAACTAAGAACGTTCCAGGCATTATCTTTTATCAACCAACTAGTTCTTTAATCCCTCTTTAATTAACAAATTCAATTCGTAGGTTCCAATTCCAGGAAACATAATCAGTAAGCTATCAAAAAATATTTAACATGCTTACTATGACAATTTGATTAACATCAAATTAGAACTACTATAACAACAACAAAAACCAGATTCATTTACATGCCTCCATATCTTTAGACAATTAGTTACCAATTAAATCTGGCATTACTTTCATTAAATAATTTCCATCAAGAATGAACAACTAAAAAAATCAAGCATAGATATCACTCTATCTATCAAAACATGAGGCAAACCGTTATCAAGGTACAAGGAAACAAAATGTGAATAAACCAATTCTTTTAATCCGGTTCAAGTATTTATGTAGGTCAATTTCATTTGGATCCAATGGTTAAATCATGATAACTCTACGATTGCACATAAACAATTAGGGAAGCCAAGAATCCCCTACCTCAAATAGTACTTGACGTTCTTTATCCACACAATGGGTCACGAACCTCCTCTCGTGACAACTACATCCACCTGTGGATGCCACGGTACGTCCGCACCAACCTAACCCCAGGAAAACCCTATTAGATGCATGTAGATTACATGCTAATATGGAAAGGAGAAAATGAAAAGATGAACCCCAAAAGAATGACGATACCACATACCTTATATCAAAGATTGATCGATACAACTTGGTTGCATCAAAACAGAGAAGAACCAATAATAGGAGTAATGTTTTATTAACCCAAACGGTTTGACCGACTAAAAACATCCAGACCTTAGGAAAAACTAATTTAGGATTTGTGACCTTTTAATCATCCTTAAGAGTCCTTAAAATAAGGATTTAAATGTATTTTACATAAATAGAAAAGTCAAAAGGGGAAAACTGAAGGAATATGGAAACACTTTTCACCTACTGTTACTGTACACCTACCGATATATGAAATCGATTTGTGCTACCAATTTGTCATATCGATCTGTGCTACCGATATGTGCTACCAATCTGTGCTTCCAATCTGTGCTACTGATCTCTGCTACTGATCTGTGCTACCGATCAGTGCTACTGATCCTTGATACTAATCAGTGCTACTGATCGATGCTACTGATTAGTGCTACTGATCAGTGCTACCGATCGGTGATACTGATCAGTGCTACCGATCAGTGCTACCGATCAGTGCTACCAATCTGTGCTACCAATCTGTGCTATGGATGTGTTCTACCGATCTGTGCTACAGATATGTGCTACTGATATGTGTTACCGATCTGTGGTACTGATCCGTGCTACCGATAGGAGCTACCGATCCATGCTACCGATCCTTGCTACCGATCCGTGCTACCGATCCGTTCTACCGATCCGTGCTTCCGATCTGTGCTACCGATCTGCGCTACCGATCTGTGCTACCGATACTATTCATAAAACTGGAAACACTATTCACAGAACTGGAAATTTGGCAAAGTGTTGGGGATAAGTCACCTTGACCTCCCAGAACACCTCCAACACCACATTTTCACAAATTAATGGACTGGAGAGGTCTTGGCCATTACATCAGATTCCTCTCAAAACATTATAGTCCTTTAGAATTTATAACCAACCTAAGGAAAAGAGGGGTCCGAACAACGACTCCGTAAGATATCTGTCAGTGGAAAACCACCCGGAGTAGTTTCTAAAGCTGGAACAAAACCACGAAATCCAAGAGAAAGGGAACAAACAATCCATATCCAAAAAATTCATGAAAAACATCACATCAAAGGTACATAAAAAATGATCAAATAAAAAACAATGAAACATCTTAAAGCAGCTCTGGGTACTGGACACGCATCTGTGACTCATGCTCCTAGGTACTCTCCTTTATGCCCCAATGTCACCACATGACACAAACTAAAGGGATAGAACACCTACGCATCACCTTCTCCTTTTGGTCTTGGATCTTCACAGGTCACTCCTTGAATGTTACATCATCATAAACATCGATCTCCCCCCAATTGATGATGTGAGAGTCATCATGAAGATAACGACGAAGCTGTGATACATGGAAAACATCATGTACCAGAATCATCTATGGGGGGAGTTCTACTTGATATGCCATAGCTCCAACACAAGCTAACACCTCGAAAAGACAACAAACCTGGGAGATAGCTTACCTCCACTACCAAGCCTTCGCTGCCCACGAAGGGGAGTCACATTCAGAAACACATGATCCCCAATATTAAACTCCAAGGGTAACCTACTTTGATCACCATATGATTTCTGAATATCTTGTGCTGTCTTCATCCACTCATGAATCATCTGAACCATCTCTGTTGTATTCTGTACTTATTGTGTTCTCAGAATTGCTGACTCTCCGACCCCAATCCAGCACAACGAAGAACTGAAAGGCCAACCATAAAAGGCTTCAAACGGCTCCATACCAATGGTGGAGTGAAAAAATTATTATAAGAAAACTCTACCAAGGGTAAGTGACTCATCCATGAACCTCCAAAATCAAGAACACATGGTCGTAACATGTCTTCAATATTTTGGATGGTTTGCTCAGTTTGACGATCTGTTTGATGATGAAACACATTGTTAAGGCAATGTTGAGAACCAAAAGCATGTTGGAGACCTCTCCACACCCTGGAGGTAAAATTAGGATCTCGATCAGAAATTATCATCCTAGGTACTCCATGAAGTCTCACGAACTTCTCTAGATACTTCCTCGATAAAACATCCACATAGCTCAACTCCTTGATCACTATGAAGTGGGAAGATTTTGTTAAACCATACAATACCACCCAAATAGCATCATGTCCTCATGGAGCTCAAGATATACCTGTAACAAATTCCATTGATATTTACTTGCACATTCACTAAGGAATCTATAATGGCTAGACAAGACAAGCAGGAACACGGTTTTCAGCCTTCACCTACTGGAAGACTAAACATCGAGACACAAACTCCGCAACCACACGCTTCAGCCAAGGCCACCAAAACTGACTCCTCTAGGATCAGTACATCTTTGTCAATCCAGGATTTACTGATAAGGGTGAACTATAGAACTCTCGGAGAATATTCTCATGCATCGCCAAGGGAACAAAAAGCCTACCATGATACAACACTCGGTGTTGTTCATCCTCCGACCAACCACCAGGGGCCTCACCACAAGCAACTTTGTCTCTCAAAACTTCCACCTCTGGATCACCCATATGGGACTCTTCCACCTTCTACAATAGGGATGACTACACCGTCATCTGTAAATGGAAACCTATACCTCAAACCTCTTCCATATCAAGATGCAATGCTGACAGTTCCTCCATTACTCAACAGGAATCACCAGATTCACGCACAACATCACTACGTGACTTTTGGCTCAGCGCATCACCTACAACATTCCATTTTCCACGTGTATATGATATTTCGATGTCATAATCCTTCAAGAACTCCATCCACTGACATTGTCGTATGTTCAAGTCATGCAGGTAGAAAACATACCTCAAACTCTTATGATCGGTGAAAAAACACAAAGTGATCGCCAATGAGGTAAAGTATCCACAACATCAGCGCTAACACCACGACTTCCAAATCAAGATTATGGGTGGCATAGTTACATTCATGGGGACGTAACTGCAGAGACCCATAAGAAATAAATCAACTGTACTACATGAAGACACAATATAACACCAGATGCAAAGCGTCGCAGCAAACATCAAACTGAACTCCCTCAGCTAGAAGAAAAATAACAGGAGAAAATACTAACTTCTTCTTTTGATACTTGAAGGCTACCTGGAACTGATCAGTCCATTCGAAGTCTTGTCCTTCCTTGTCGAAGCTGTTAGAGGAGTCACAACCCGTGAGAAATTGGCTATGAACCTCCTGTAATAGCCTGCGAGACCATGGAAACCCTGCACCTCTGACACTGTCTTAGGGGCTGCCCAAGACACCACTTCTTCTATCTATGATGGATCCACAACTACTCCATGTTGGGACACAACATTTCCCATGAAACGGACTTCTAGTTCCCAAAACTCACACTTAGACAACTTCCCAAACAACTTATGTTGGTGAAGAACTCCCAAAATGGGTCGTAGATGTTCGGTATGCTCCTCTTCATATGTGGAGTACACAAGGGTTTTGTTGATGAAAACCAACACAAACTTGTCTAGGATCTCATAGAACACATCGTTCATCAACCTCCTGAACACATATGGATCATTATTCATTCTGAACGACATTACAACTAACTCATAATTCCCTTGACGACAACAAAAAGCAGTATTCGGGATATCCTCATCCTTCACACACATTTGATGATATCACTAACGCAAGTCGATCATTGAGAACCAACTTTCTCCCTTCAGTTGATCGAATAAGTCATCAATCCATGGAAGAGTATAGAGGTTCATTATTTTCATTTTTTTAAGTGACGATAATCGACACACAACCACAAACTACCATCGACCTTATTCACAAACAAGACTGGTGCACCCTATGGTGACACACTTGGCCGAAAAAAACTGCACTGCAACAGACCATCAATCTATATAAGTATCCCTCATAACTCAGAATGGGCCATCCTATATGAAGACATAGAGATAGGAGATTCTCCTGGCTGTAGCTCGATCCCATACATGATCTCTCATTGAGTGGGTAATGCTATGACCTCTTCTCAGAAGACCTCAGGGTTCTCCTCCAAAACCCTAAGAAACACTAACTTCTAATCCTCTGTAGAACATAGCATCATCTCAGCCATCAATGATGATAAGGACGGAACAAGCCTATGACCCATTCTAGAATCTCTCTTACCAAAAAACACCACCTTCTCTCCATCCGCACCGTAGAGGATGACCTTATTCCAGAATCAATCCACAATATCATGCACCAAATACAACCAATCCATTCAAAAGATGACATCATATGGTTGTATTCGTAAACAAAGGAAATCTCCCCAAGAGCGTTGGTTCCCTAACACTATATCACAATCTTTAAATACTTCAAACAAGTTTTCTCAACCTCCAACTGGTGTAGTCAACGCCAAGGGCACTAGAAGCCTCTCTACCTCATGTCCCAAGGCATGGACATGGGTAAGTGATATGAAGGAATGTGTCACTACTAAATCAAAAAATGCATAAACTAAGGTTGAAAAAAAAGCAAAGGGTACCATAGACGATGCCTGGATCGCTTGGAGCTGGAAACGCTAGTGCAAGAAGCTAACCACAACCTCTTACATGGATTCTCTAACCCTGATGATGACCACCACCACGACTGCACTCTGCTCTCTGAGGACAAGGAGTGTCATGGGGTTCTCCTCTGCCTGCCCCATCTACCCTCTGGTGATCTAATGTTGGTGAAACCTGTTGATGCTGCCTCGACTGGAACTGCCTCAATGGAGGAACTTGGAGCGGCGCGCCCACTGAACTATGACTGCTCTAAAAAGTTAGGCACTCTTTTTGCTGATGACCACAACCACCACAAGAAAAACAAGATCCTGATCCCTTAGCATAGGCCAGAGAGTTGCTGCCTCTGGAGAAACAAGATGGGAAGGGCGGGGACCTACCCCTTGGTGAACGAAAACTCTTCTTCCCTCAAAATAGGGAACATAGGACCATAGCTCCACTTCATGAAGAATCATGATGATTCCCCTCCTATGATGATTCGGTCTTGGGTAATGTCCTCTCAACAACCTCTACCCTTTATAGCACCTCAAGATATTTCATCTGCATAAATGGGGTGACCTGGCACTAGATCTTTGGATGCAATGCCTCCGCTAAATGCCTCACCTTGGCCTCCATATCAGGTAATAGGTCTGAAGCATATATTAGAAAGTTCTTGAAATGGATTCCAAACTCTCTAACACTGGATCTCCCATGTTGAAGGGCATGAAGCTACTAAAGACTAGACGCCTTTGCATTCGAAAAAATGAACTCAACTCTAAATATGTATCGAAAATCCTCCCATGAGATCGCTGAATCCTCATGATCCCCGAGGAACAAGAGCCACCACATCCTTGATACTCCACGCTGGATCGTCACATCCAAGGACACTCAGTGCTTCTTCCGAGCACGAATCGAAATGAGGCTAATATCGACCTCCTCTAACCAGTCTTCCATGACTATATCTGAAACGGAGTCCTCGTACTTCTGTAGACTCTAGTGCTAAAAATCTCAGAGTGTCTTCCTCTAAGTGTCTTCTTCGTCATCATCTACCCGTTGGTGATCAACTAGCACTTCCTACTAGACATCTTCTATGCGAGCCTGACAAGGATGTCTACCGAGAGCCCTTCCTACAAAAGAACAAACTGTTAGAGATCCTATGCCTAGAATATGGAAGACTCAAGATTAATTAATCTATTTTTTTCTTTCATTCATTTAGGTTAACCTATCCCAAGGTCTACCCATTCAAACACAGGCATAAGAAGAATGATGGATGATCCTTTCCTAGGTCTCTACCCTACATATAGTATCTCCTTGTTTAGTTTCCATTATAAACTTAATAGTCCTTACATCAGATCATAGGGTGACCTAATAGCCTATGTCTCAGATGGTCTCTAGTGCTTAACTCACTTGCTAAACATGAATGATACTATTTCCCTACCAACCCATGCAACCTCACTTCTGCCTAACTCCGAACACCATCCTATCCATCAACTAGACCTCTCATACCACACTGTCACGACCCCCTCCCCACAAAGTGTACCCCTCTTGGGCTGGAAATGTGAGATGGGAGATAATGACCCCCGAGTCCCGCCTCCAGTAGGCCCCGGGTTGGAGACTAGAACAGAGGGTATAATAAACACACAAATGGGAGGTATTACCCATAACGAGAACACATATAGATGAGAGAGATAAGATAGACACAAATCAACTCCAACTCAGACTGAAATATAATGAAAACCTAAGTACACACATGAAATTCCATGAAAATGTCCTACAACTGAAAGGGGAAACTGCAGGTACCCAATAGAAAGGCAATATAACAGCAACCATAAGCCTGAACAGCTCCTCCAACCACAATCTTATTGTAACCAGCATGATCTCCAACCTGCTCCAAGTGACCTAAAAAAATTTTATATATACATAAGGTGAGTATAACAGTATACTCAGTAGGATCCTCCCCGATGGCTCTGGTGAAAAAGTAATGAAATCATACTAAAGCGTCGTGAATAAAAAGTGAAACTAACTCGTCACCTAAACCGGTTTACTAAATTTCCAACCTCACCATGGCTACTCTAACCAAGTAACGCATACAAGAATACAACAAATAGTAAATAATATCAAAGGTACACAACTAATAATTCCCAATTGGTTTTCTGCATTCCCCCAATGACATATGTCCTATGCATCTCTCTCTAAAGGCTTTCCTATATACAACTAGGCCAAGCTCAACAATCTGCACCACGTGAACCACAAAGGCTTGCCTGCAGACACCTTGGCTAAGCACCACACCATCCTCACAACCAAAAGTTACTATGTAGTTTCTGGGAGCCACCATAGCTCACATACCATGTATCATACGTTTGGAAATATACCTCAAGCCACATAGCTCATACGCCGAGTAAGGATCCTCAAGCCATCACATCCTATACACGTTACACCTATAGTAGTCCATAGGATACTATACCCAGAATATATGTGGGTGAAATATCCAGAAGCCATTATAGCCCTCTTCACAAATATATGGGGAAAACTATCAGTTGTTCCAAAGGAACTAGTATCTACCAAGAGAAGAGAGCGGGGATAATGGGGGTACTCATCCATTCAACCTCCCATCAGAATTTTAGGGAAAACACCCCCCAAGGATAAGAATCATATGGGTGTCAGTTTCCCTTACCGACAGGGTGAAGTAGCGTATAGAAAAAAAAAGTACAGATTATATAAATCTCACAGCCACACTATGTAAATAAACTATTCTTAGAAACAACTGTATCTAACGTCTCTCGGACTCCGGGCTTCCACTTCTAAGACAAGGTATCCTATAAGCACACAGCCATTTAAGGGATTTATTAGATTACTTCATTCTAATTATATCAATTCTATAGTATGTTAATTAATTCTTCAAACATTAATTAACCATGAACACAACCTCATTAAACTAAATTGTCATCTCATTCAGAAAAAACAACTGCTCCTTTTAAGATTCAACATCACCTTTATATTCTAGCATCTCCATCCCCATGGACCAACATACTTTATTCAAATATTTATTACAAAATCACATTCCCATATTCCCAGTCATTCTAGAAAAGCATTATATGCTACCAAACTCAATAGGGCTCAACACGATGAGTAGATGTACTACCCGTCGAGTCTTTGCCGCCTATAACAAGATCCTATACCCATTCTCCATTGAGAAGATAGACACAGAAACCACCTGGCATACCACGCGCGTCTTCGCCTCCTTTGGAAGAAGGGTAAGCAAGACCAGCTGCCTTGAGCAGTGGGGAAAAGTAAAGTAGATCAACATTCAATCAATATCACCAAGCATCCAACAAACACATTCATACTATTCCATCATCACTTGTGTCCTCCCCGACACCCACATGCATAAACCCATGCATCTCGCCACTCTAGGCGTCATCCGTTGCCACAACCACAAGGCCTCCATGCATCCCCATATCACAACACCCTTCCAGGGTAACATCACATAACAAGAAGTAGGAAATAAAACATCACATCAAATGTTCTCTTGGCCCTTTAACAAGGCATCCAACCTTTATTCAAAATGAGTACTCGTGTCTCTAAAGCACAAGGCACTCGACCATACGAACAAGAGGGTAACTAAGAACCCTGCAAAGCGTTATCATTTATCAACCAACCAGTTCATTAATCCCTCTTGAATTAACAGATTCATTTCATAGGTTCCAATTCCAGGAATCCTAATTAGTAAGCTATCACAAAAGATTTAACATGCCTACTATGCCAATTTTATTAACATCAAATTAGAACAACTACAACAATGAAAACAACTGGAATCATTTACATGCCTATTATCTTTATCCAATTAATTATCATCTAATTCCAGATTTATGTTATTTATCAATTTCCATCAAGAACAAAAAACTAATCAAAGAAAGCATAGATATCACTCTATCTAACAATACATGAGGGAAACCATTACCAGGGTACAAAGTAACAACATCCGATCAAACCAATTCTTTTAATCCATTTCATGTATTTAATTAGGTCAATTTCATTGTGATCCAAAAGATAAATCATGCAAACTATATGATTGCACATAAAAATTAGAGAAGCCAAGAATTACCTACCTCAATGAGTTCTTGACGTTCTTTATCTACACAACGGGTCATGATCCTCCCCTCGCAACAACTACATCCAACCAAGGATGCCAAGGTACGTCCGCACCAACAAATCCCCATGAATACCCTATTAGAAGCATGGAGATTACATAATTATATGGAATGTAGAACAAGAGAAGATGAACCCCAAAACAACGATGATACAACAAACCTTATATTAAAGATTCATCGATACATCTTGGTTGCATCAAAACAGAGCAGAAACAATCCTAGGAGTAAAGTTTGATTATGCAACTCCTATGGGAAGGATTGAAAGGTTATAGCTTCTCATAGGCGATAAAAAATAGGAAGAAAAAGGTAGAATTATATCTTGTTCCTTTTTAATGATTTAATGGGGTGATAGTGTAAGATCAGCTCAATTCTCCATTAAAAATGGATCGCATTAACCCACACAGTTTGACCAAGTAAAAACATCCCGACCATAGGAATAATTAAAATAGGATTTATTGCATTTTAATCGGCCTTAAGAGTCCTTAAAATAAGGCTTTAAATGTATTTTATGTCAAAGGAAACATCAAAATGGGAAAAACTGAAGGAATCTGGAAACACTGTTCACCTACCGTTAATGTACACCTACCGATCTATGAAACTGATCTGTGCTACCGATCTGTGCTATCGATCTCTGCTACCAATCTTTCCTACTGATCTCTGCTATCGATCAGTGCAACTGATCAGTGCTACCAATCAGTTCTACTGATCTGTGCTACTGATCAGTGCTACGGATCTGTGCTACGGATCTGTGCTAGTGATCTATGATACCGATCTGTGCTACCGGTCGGTGCTATCGATTTGTGCTACCGATATGTGCTACCGATCTGTACTATCGATCTGTGCTACCGATCAGTGCAACTGATCTGTGCTACCGATCAGTGCTACAGATATGTGCTATCGATCTGTGCTACCGATCTGTGCTTCTGATCTGTGCTACCGATATGTGCTTCTGATCTATGCTACCGATATGTGCTACCAATCTGTGCTACAGATCTGTTCTACTGAAACTGTTCATACAACTGGAAACACTGTTCACAGAGCTATAAATTTGGAAAAGTGTTGGTGATAAGTCACATTGACCTCCCGGAACACCTCCAACACCACATTTTCACAATGTAATGGACCGAAGAGGTCTGGGCCATTACACATACGCATGAACATTGCTTCAGTTTTGTTATTTTATCGAATAAAATAAGGATAATATATATATATGTATATATTATTATTAAATATGAATATTTATTTTGATTTTATAACATATTTTTTTAATTCCCATATTTAATACATTACATGAAATGTGTGAATAAAGCATATCAATTCATGTTGTTTTAGTTTTTCATACACATTAGTGTCATTATTGCATTCCCAAACATTGAAATAATGATGTTATCTGTGGTATACTAATAATAAATAACTAATAATGTAATAAATATCCTAAATAAAATATATAAATAGTAAATAAATCATTATTCTAATCCATGAAATCTGTAAAAGGAAAAGCGATTGACATCGGTTCATGAGGTGTTTGTTTGTCATACATAAGAATGATGATTTTGTAACCCATATTTGTATGTTATTAATTTTTCAGGTCCCACCCATTTCATAAAAATATATCATTATATTTAATATATATATATATATATATATATATGCTTTTTAAAAATCATTATTTAATAGTATTTTATGGTGGTGGATAAGGAAATAAAATAGAAAATCTATTAGAAGAAAATTTAATATTCTTTGGGTATCCTAAATTGGTTAAAACTAATTCCTTTGAGGATGGAATTATTAAATAAAATAAGACTTTTATTATGATTTTATAGTTTATGGGAAGTGATTTGGATAGTTCTTAGATAATTCAACTTGGTTTGATGGTGTGAAGTTGAGAGCATATTTGGTGGCCTTTGATATATGGTTTGAGTGGAAAACATTTATTTTTTAAAAGTATGAATTTGATAAATGTGTTTTTGATGTCACTAGGGACCTATAATGGATCAATATCAATCCTATAAGTTATTTGTTTCTAGTATTTACATATAATGGGGTGTTTGACAGGTTTATGGTCATTTTTAAACCTTATATTATATGTATAATGACTATGTAAAATCATTTTCTCGTTAATCATTGTAAATATTTTTAATTGGTTTCACTAACAATTTTGGTAAAAATTTATTTGACCTCATTAGACAAGATAAATTATTCTTATATCAATTATGAAATCTAATTATCCAAATTCGATTCTATAATATTGAAAAAATTAATTTAAAATTAACCATATAGTTGAGACTATAATGTATGGTTTTGATGAGTAAATTTTATAAATTTTACTATGCTTTTAAATAAAAATTCAATATATAATTATTCTATTGAACAAAATTGGATGAATATATATATTATTTAGGTGTTTCTATTTAAAAAAAATAAAAATATGATTTTACAATATAACTCATTTAAATTAAAATTCAGTTAAAATTAAAATTCAATATTTTTCCTTATTCATAAAAAATAAATATTCTCAGAAAATTAAAAAATATTCATCATTTTTTAATATTTATATTTAATATATATATATATATATATTCTAGAATATGGGTAGTTAAATTTAAATTATTTTTCCCAAGCATAATTGAACCACATTTTTGGATAGTAAAGTTTTTGGAAAACATTTTCTTATCATTAAATTATTATATTTCTTATTTTAACCCATAGTGAACCAAATTATTTTATTATACTATATATTTTCATTATTTAAATAATATTATTCATATAGTTCATTCCAACGGTTAGGATATGAAAATAATATTAAATGAAAATAATTTTTTTTATTATATTGTGTTTCAGTAAAACCGTGTCTTGTGTTTAACACAACCCATCAAAGAAACTCATTGTTTCACATAAGACAACAAAACATTTTATTTCATTCAATTTATTTATATAATATAATTAAATTAACTAAAATACTAAATATACCATAATGTCAAGGATTTTTATATTTTTTTCTAAGAATAACAATGCTTGTCATACACACCACCAAATATTATGTTAATATTTTAAAATTTCGGGTTGTTATGAGGGATTGGTATACATATAATGAAAAACATGAATAAATAAGTAATAATATATAAAGATGGGTAAATGACTGAAACATATTCAAATTAATAGATAACCCGAGAATATAATTAAATGAATGAATGATGTCAAAAAAATCCTTATAAATTATCACATGAACATGTAATATTAATAATTTTTTTAAATAATCAGAAAATTACATTTATTATCACTAAATGGATTCATAATTATGGAACTCATAATTGTGGACACCTAAAACAAACCATTAGGGTCTTGTTCCAAGACACCTAAATAAATTGGTAAGGCGTTAGTGAAAAATAAAATTTGTTTGGGTCATTAGAACTACTGGTGTATAATTGGTCTATAACATGCCCCTCATTAAACATTCTACGTTTAATAAATTACTCATATTTATGGGTTGAAACATTATCAATATAAAAACTTATATTTCAATGTTATCATATGAAAGGTTAATATATACCCCCAATCAATAATCATAATCTTAAACTATCCCATGAAAAATTGGATTTTTGTAATAAAATTATAAATTCCTAGTCAAACTGACTATATACCATCAAGATAAATAATTTATATTCTATAAAGATAATATATTGTAATTTCATTTAAAATATAGGGATGATTTCATTCATGTTAATAATCCCTCAAATATCATTAAAATGTTATTAAAAACATTTATTTTTAAATATTTCTTTTACGAAAAAAATATCAAATAAAATATTGAAAAGAATATTTATTTAAAATTTAAATTTTATATGATATAATAAAAATAAAAAAAATTATTGGAAAAAATGGTTGGAATTCCATTCATTTCATTTATGTTAAAACAAATATTTCTGTCACATATTCAGTAAATTCTAAATAACTAATGTTTTTAAAAAATATGAATATTATTTTAAAATATTATGTCAAAACTATAAGTAGGAAAAATTAATTTAATAATAAATTTTTAATATTTTAAAATATTCATGATGTCATTTGATGAAAAAATTGGATTTTAAGAAAACTTATTTTCGACCTAATAAAGAAATAAAGACATATTTTTAAAAAAATAAAAGTTCAATAATTTTATGTACAAAAGTGTGTGAAAATGTACTATTACATAAAAAATTTAATTGATAACATTTTATGAAAAAGATATTATTAAGATATAAATATCAATTAATAACCCCCTGAATACAAAAACAAATAAAATCCTTAATAACAAAGAGATTGTGAACTAAAATATTTTCACATTGTAAACATCTGAATTGTAATCCCCATAAATGAAATTGAAACAAATTAATCATATAATACCATGAATATAAGTATATAAATTATAAAATATAAAATATGGTTATTATATCCCCCCCAAATAATTTGTGAATAAGGAATATATTAATAAAAACTAAATGTTCCATGAGAAACACACAACTTAGGTATGATTTAAATTTTTAATTATATACCTATATTATAATGGTTTTAATCAAGTCATGAATAAAATCCGGAAATATAATAATTTTTATAATTTCATATGAGATATTATTATAATGATTTTCACCCATTTTCAATAATAATTCATTATTTTCATTGTTTTAGGTTTTAATTACCTTATATTCTATTGCATGTTTTGTCATTTACGATATTGCTATAATTCATATATATATATGTATGTATATCATTTAAATAATTATTATAATGTTATAAATATCTTTTTTATGCTTCATATACAATTTTTTAACCATTTCTAAATCCCATACATGGAAAATAAATCACATCTCACATTGAAGATAGTAGGCTTTATATAGTCATGGAAAATGATATAATTACCTTAAATAGTAAATGGTAAGATAGTGGGCGATATACTAGTTTTATTGTATAAATATCATACCAAAAATATAAAAAATTCATCAATTTATCTTTACCATATACCATATAAGACATATGTGAAATTGAATCATATCATTTCGCAAAGTGGTTGTTTATCATAGCCACGAGCAACATTATCTAAGTAGAGAGTGGAAGATAATATTGTATATGTGATATTAATAATAAATTATTATTTATATTATAAATATAATAAAATTTTTCAAAATACATAATTATATAAATCCTTAAAATGTGGTGATGGAAACAATGTACATCAATTCATGGGGTCATTGTCTTCCATACACATAATCGATGATTTCTTTTCCCATTTAAAATAAGTGTGGTGCATAAATATTTTTACATAAACGAAATAATATATATGTATAAGGGTAATTATTTTTTTATATTTCTTAGTATTTAATACATAATTTAATGTGGAAGAAGAAGAATGAAAATGAATGATTATTATTTAGATAATTTACATTTCTAAAAGAAACCTCCATTGTATTGCCTCTCAACTACCCTATATATCATCAACTGGGAAGAAACTAATCCACATAATATGACTACATTTGTTGGGGATATATTGGGGTTGTGTTTAACTCCACAAAATGATTTTGTTGTGGTGAATTAGTGGGAGGAAATAGTTCCATTTTATATGTGTGTAAAGGGAACCCCAATAGATTTTACCTACAAATTTCCCAAAAGAATACAAGATAATGAATTCGTTCACATGAAAACACCATAAAAATAAATATATTAACAGATTTTTCATATTATATGGTTTAATAATTTTTTATAAAATATGATTTTCAAATTTTTTTAGGTCATTTTAACCCTTATAATCATAGTTTAACCCCATGGTAAACCCATTTTTTACCTTTACTATATCAAATATTTTTTATTGCATTCACAATTAGAAATGGTTAAAAAATTATTTTCCCTTACTAGGTTATATGAATTTTTATAAATCAAAATATGGAATCTGATTTTAAAAAATTAATTCAATGATTTGATATAATTTAAATTAAAATTATACCCATAGTCACAATAAAAATGTGTGCATTCAAAGAGAAAATTATCTTAATAATAAATGTTTTTCACATCAAAATTAATTAATAAATTTAATGAAATGAAATAAATAGTTAAATTTTAGTAAAATTGTACTAATTTTACATTGAAAAAAAATTAGAATATAATTTATCTTGGTATATAACTAACAGAAAAATAAATGTTTAGTAAAAATCAGTTTTTTTCCATATTAATTAAAAATGAAACATTTCATAAAAATAAAATAAATTCATAGTAATGTATCATTGAATGATTATTTAAATAATAAATTTAATTTTATGAAAAAAATTCTAAAAATTGGAGAAATTAATTTCATCATATGTTCCGAAGTAGAGACAAAACCCATTTCTTTTAAAAAATCTATTTTTTAGAAACATTAATTTTAATTTGAAATGGAAGATAATTACTATATTATTAATATATATTGGTTTAATTTAGTTTATAAGTTTTTATAAAATATAATAAAAAAATTATTTAATACTATTAATAACAACAAAATTTATTGTTACATTATATAGGTCATGCTTAAGAAACAATATTTTAATAGTGTATTGTGTTTGATTTAAACCAAGTGTTGAATGCATCCAAAGAGATTGAATATATTTATATTATTTAAAAATAATAATTTTTTAATGTATTGGGTTGTTATATTTTATTATTAATAATTGTGTTATGTGTCATACATTGTATTCAACACAATGTTACTGTTTTAAAAGAAAAATGCGTATCAATTACATTATTGTAAGATAAAATGGAGCACATATCCAACGTATGATTAGTGTAGTAGTTTCCAAGAATATGATATAGACATGATACCTATTTTAAATTTGGAAAATGAATAAAAAGTATAAATAATATTAATAGAAAACATTCATCATCCTTGAACAAATTGAATGAATTGATATTCATATTCAGGGGAAAAGAAACATGATTAGGGTTATCTGAAATGATTTATAATGGTGACGTAAAGATGAATATATACTGAATCAATAATTCATTATAAATATGTAACAATATGTGACTAAAAACATTCTATTTAACCAATAACATGACTATCATGATTTATGAGGAGTAATCAGTATGGAAAGTTAAATAAATGTATACACACGACCATTAATTAATAAATTTAGTATTTAAAAGATCTATAGATAATATTATCGAGAACATATCATGGACAATAATAATAATTTAATTATCTAGGAATGAAATTCCAAAGTAATGGATTTTGTGGTTTTAATAATTATGATACATCTAATAAAAAGTTGTTTTGTAAGACACTATAAAGCTAGCAGTGATAACCCATTAAATTATAGATAACATATTCACCTCATGAGAATGATGATTCATCAATGGTGTATGTATAACTAATCACCTATTATTATTTTAATTCAAAAACTCCCGTAAAATATTGAATAATTCATTGGATTAATAAATACTGATCAATATCACCAAATATCTGTATTGAGTAATGAATATAGATTTAACAATATTTTCTTGAAAATAAATTAACAGTAAATGTAAACATTAAATTTATAAATTTCATATGTTTTATCAAATAATCATATCCATGATGTCAATAAAATGGATATTTATGAAAAATGCAATTTCCAATTAAAAATTATCACAAGATTGTGATTGTCTAATTATAAAGACAACAATTAGAAAATTTAAAAAGAAATGAGTTGTGTCCATTGATTCATCTGGAAAATAGTACATTTTATATAAAATGTGTAATCATTACAAATATGTAATAATGATTATTTATAAAATGTATAAAAGTTAATAGGTTCATATTAACAAATATGTCCCAATGTAAATGAAATTTAGATAAAATCAAGTACCTCACGGTACCTTTAGGTTCAAAGTAAATAAAAAATCTTTTTTATGGTTTATAAATGTTATTAATTTACAACGTATATGTATTAATATTTATAATATAATATTCAATATTCTTATAATATTTTACAGTATGTTTGTTAATTAATATTGAATATTTTTTTCATTTTCGGTGTCTATTGTACTTTTGTTATGAATATTTTGACCCGAATGATCTATTTATAAGATTATATATATATATTAATCATATAAATAATGATATTAATTTTATAAATATTATATGAATAATATATATATTGATATATATCCATTCCTGAAGATTCAACGTTTAAAATAAATTTCATCGGTTCAAGGAGATAATAGGGCATATGTACACACAAGAAAGGATAACATTAAATTAATGAGTGAGAGGTTACAAAATTGAGTGATATATTAACTTTAATGAATCAATATCATGTCACAAATAAAATATATATTACTTAAATTTATCTCTATTACATTTCATGTACTTCTTATGTGAAAAACGAATAACAACGCTTTGTTTGGGAGTAGTTTTCCATATACATGAGTGACGTTATCATATTCTAGATCAAATTGATTGTAAGATGTTATATGTCATATAATAAATATTTAATTATAGTAATATCCTAATTATTATTGATATATTCATTAAATTTATCATTATATGAAATATTTAAAAGTGATGATGAAAAAGAGTAACATCAATTCCTAAGGTCGTAATAAATCATACAAACGATTAGTGATTTCATTTCCCATTTGGAGAAAGAGGTGAAAAATATAAGATATTATTTTAAAATAATATAATTTATGTATATGGTAGATAATTGTTATATTATATTGGAGGTGTTATGAAATAATCAAATTTTTTAAAAGAAGAAATTTTTTTAAGAGCTTCATTATAATAGTCACTTTCCCCAAGAGTATCCTCCTTTGGATTTCATCTTAAGGACACTATGGTTGGTATTTATGGAAAAAGATAAGATTTATAATATATTTTAGAATATTTGAGATATATTTCTGAATGGTTTTGTTAATGATGTTGTGTTTATATATTTCTATAACTGTAGGGATAAAGTGGCCTTTTATAAGTGTGTAACATGACACACATGTAATTTTTAAAATGGATAAGGTATAACCACAATTTTCATATAAAAAGAATCCAAAATAATTATTTATATATAATTTTATGTGATAATGGATATATATTTCATAATAATGGATTTTTACATGTTTTTGTTCATTTGAACAGTTATAACCACAATTTTCCTTAACCATTATAATTAATTTTTAATGTTTCCACAATTAATTTTTTTTTAAAAATAATTTGAACGATTAGATAATTTAAATTATTGTTATTAAAAATATAGAAACATTTTTTTTCAAATTCATTTCATGGATGTTTAGATATTTTAATTTAATAATAATCCTGTAGATGCATCGAAATAATAGATTTGTAATGGAAAAAAATTGAAATAATAAAATGACATTATAACAAAATTAATCACATGTTTATGTAAATAAAATAAATATTATTAATTAAAATATAATTGAAGTGTTTTTTTTCAATAATTTGTTAAACAAAAATGTTCTTCTAAATGATTTGAAGAAAAACATTATTTTTAAAAAACCCATTATTTTTCACTAATCATAAAAAAAATAATCATTTAAAACAAATTAAAATTATCCATAATGTATCTTTTACATGATGATTTAAAAATATAGTTTAATTTTTAAAATAATATTTTGGAAATTTATAAAATTAATTTTAATATTGTGTGTAAAATGAAGCTAAAAAACTTTTTTAAATAATTTAGTTTTTCAGTAAAAGAAATTATTATTCATTATTTTTTTATTTAAAATAAATAAATGAAAATGCTAATTTATAAAATATATATGTATAAAAATTATTTTATCTTATTCAAACCCAAAAATATTATGACTTTGTTATGAAAGTTATGTTTATAGAATATTATTTTAATAGAGTACTGAATTTTGTTTAAAGTATGTGTTGTGTATATCACAATATATCAAAAAATTATATTTGTTACTAAAATAATATATTTTAATGTATTTGGGCATCAAATTCTTCAGTCATAAAAATTTTCTACATCTATGTTTGTTTGATATTACCTTCAAAATAAATATGGATAATTCATCTTATTAAAATCATCTAGATCCCCAGAGGATTCATTTAAATTTATGATTTTACTAATGTATATTTATCAATCAAGTCATAAAATTCATTAAAATATTACCTCTAGTATCAAGATATTTTATGGGTTATTCATAGTAACATAAATGATGTTACAATTATATATCTTCAGAGTATAGAACATGTGTTGGTTATTCCATATACCTTCATAATAATGATATATGGAATAAATTGTGTACTCTATATTATATTGGTGGATTTGGAAAATGATAAGTTACAGGTCTAATAATTTATATAAATTTGACTGGATTGATTAACATGGAGTTCAATTTTACAATTTTAATAAACCTCACAATAAACATAAATGGATATACATTCATGAAAACATGATCCCCCCACATATAATTCCAAATCACTATTATAATTATTGGTATAAATAACCTTATTACATTGATCATTTTTATTTGATATTGAGTTATATTTTCCTTTTGTAGTCTCATTAAAAAAGTTTGGTCCAATAAGTTTAAATTCACCAACATCATCAAAATATGATTGAGTATGAAATCTATTTTTATATAATGCTTCACATGATGTAATTTGAATAGATGAATGAAAACTATAGTTATAGGAAAATTAAAAAATATGTAGATAGATATCCCAAATATTATGAATATAATCTGATAAATACATCAATATGACATACACTAGTTTAATCTTCCTTTTAGGATATCCTTCATTTTATGGATTGTAGGTTGTTCTCAACTAAATCATTGTGTCAAGATCAATTTGGAGACACCTAAAATGTTTTGATGTAAAACAAGTATCTGGATCTGACACAATAAGCATTTTCTCACTATGAGTTCTTATAACTCTTCTAATATAGATCCTTTAATGTTTCTAAAGTGGTAAATATTATCTTATAGAGAAGAAAGCCACATATATGGTTTTGATATAAATAAAAAACCATACAAAATCATTCTTTATATGAGTATATGGCTTCACAATGACAAAGCCTATAGTAATATCTTCCCATTACCACATCATTATTAGAATATATATTACAACTCATCTAGGATAACATATATTATTATTCACATGTTGAGAAACCAAAAATTAAAAATATAATAAAAAATTTCCATCATAATGTTATCCCAAAAACATGTTCTCTCAAATAGATATACATAAAATATCATCCAGTCTATACTAAAAAAATTTATCTATGTTCATCTTCATGTAGCATAATTCTTACCTCATTTATAGATGGAACACATAATCATTATCCAAACATAAATATACGATATTCACAATTTATGTATTCCAAATTCCCATTATTCAAATAATTAAATTTCTTTTGAAAATTCTCATCTCTTGACTAAGGTTCTTTTATCTTCTATAATAATGTTTTTTTCAATATAATTTTCATATTTAGTGTTTTCTACATTACATTAATAATTTATTTATCCATATTTACTAGATCCATAGACACTTGATCCATCTAAATCCATAATTGGGTCAAAATTAAATGATCTTATTTGAATAATGCATCTGTTAACATATTTTCATTCCTTAAGAGGTAGTGCATAGAACAATAATAATCCAAATGTATCTCAACCCATTATAATTTCTATATAAAGAGATATGTAGGTAAAATTTTATATTTTATGCCCTAATGGTTCATGTATATATCAAATATATCACTATTGAGATAATGCTACCATATCTATAAATAAAAGAGTATGGCTACCAACACTATATTATGGGTTAGATAGATCTGTTTGTGAGTATTAATCATTTTTGATTCATATGAAAAAACATTATTATTTTTCATAATGTCTAAACCCAATCTGTTCTTCAATACATCAATAATGACAAAAAATATATCATTTTTGAATGCTGGAGTCCAAAGAATACAATCTTCCAATCTACTATTGAGTTAAAAAAATATATTCAGATTACTTTGACTAAATGAACATAACCCATTTACAAGTAATCTTGGATAATTGTTTATGTAATAAAAAAAAATTCGTATTGAATTTATGTTAGAAAAAATACGGCCTAATGAAACTACTTACCTATGTTATATTTATTTGTGTAGGCTATTCTAGAACTATCATTATCATTACTTGATCAACAGAGATTCCATCCATAGAGAAAATATGTCTCCAAAAATAAACTTTTTGAAGCCAGATGTCACAAATTTAAAACATACAATATAACACTTTTCATATAAAAGTAACAAGAAAGATCAATAATCGAGTCCAATAGTCCTCTAATATCTTAGAAAACATGATGATATAATCCATGAATACCCCAAAAAATAATCAATATATTCAAATAATTATATTTTAATTATAACAATATATATATGTGGTGAATTAGTTATTGCATATGGTATTACATATCTACTCTTATGGTACATACCTCATTCAGAATGTTTTCTTTTTCAATGTCTTCCTTATTTACATAGAGTTGTTGATACCTAGATAATAGGTTAATATTTCAAAATATATAGATCTTCACATAGGTCATTAAATTAGCCATCATTTTGAGGTATAAGAAACTAGTTTTTATTTAAGATTGTTTTATTCCCCAATAATCAGTTCATACCCAGATTGGTCTATAATTATTCTAAATGAAGTAAACAATGGCTCCCCATCGTGAAACAATAGAGATAATAAATCACAAATAACCTATATCCATTATTTATTTAATTATCTCCACTTATTCTATAGTTTCCATTTTATATGGAGACTTTGATATTAATATTTCATCTAGGACTAAATCAAATGATGAATCAGCTTCATGCTCTAGTGTATTTGTAGGTAAATACTCAAGAAATACATTAATGAATTATTTTATAATTAGTACATCCTCAATATTATCATTTAATCTCTATTAATGGATTTATTGTTATTATTATTCCCCATGGAGTTCATATAGAAATACTACTATGTATGGATATAGACTAAACTCATATGATTACATCTCCACTATAATCAAATGTATTACAACCCTTATATTTATTACACATTAATTATTGATTTATTATAAAAATTTACACATATTATCACATCGAATTTTGAGAAGTATAATTTATTTATGAATTATTTAAATATCATAATATATTAATCATGGGATACAAAATAAATATTGAAAACATCTTTTACACACTTCTAAAATTTCATTGGTTTTATACAGCTTGAGATAACATGGTGAAATACATAAAACTAGGTGAGATGTATACCTTGAAAGGGAATAAGCATTTAATTTAATAATACATTTCTGTATATCTATATATAAATGTGGAATAAAAGTATTACCAAATAAAAACATGAATAATAAAGCATGATGTCGAATGATAATCATAATGGAAATATTGGAAATGTGACAACTACTGAAAAGAAATCATCATAAACATAGGTCATGGATAACTTCCAAGACATGATGATCGTAATTATTCCATAAATTAATAAATTTCAGTCTCTATCCCTATATTACATCTTTTGATACTAAAAATTATACAATTCATTGGATCTCTATATAATTTTAGGCTCACCAGTAAATTTCTTTTCTTTCTCATACATAAGTGTACCACATAGATCATACATCATGAATTCATTCATCATCATAGTTTATTCAATGATCAACCAGTTTGGAATACATATATGTATTTCCCTTGTAAATTTGGTATATGTTTATAATGGCTAATACCCATTATAGGTATTGAAACATTTTTCACCACATATTTGTTTTGGAATGGTAAATCATGTAGACAATTTGATAGCATAACATCATTACATATAAATTCATAAAATTGGTTGATTAGGGAAAAATGGGTATCTCAATTTTAGAAATTAAACTTGTAGTATTAATGAAATATAATTAGATGACCCATCATTAGTAATTGTAACTAGAAGGCATATAATTATAAATAAACTTGAATAAATATGACAAGTTGAGGATCCCTTACATCACTGTGTGACTCTGAATGATTTGGAGGAACTTCATGGGAGCTTGTGGTGCCTTGGGATGGATCTATTGAAGGTGAGGAAAAATATGTGAATTATACAAGGGATTTTAATGATGAGAAATGTGATATTAGGTGGTTTCATAGAGGAAATATATGGGAATTTCTCTATTATTTCCCAAAAATAGGTTTTGGACTATATGAAATAATTTAACCAAAACCACAAACCATATCATGGTTTTTCCCATGGTTTTTTGAAAAATGGAATTGGTTTACATTATTTTATAATTAAAATATTCAATCATAATAAAATGATACCCTTGTTATGTATATGTGTGACATACTCTTAAAGAAATGATTTTTAAAAACTACAATATCTTTATAGTTGTATAGAATTCATAGAGGCTTTATTAAACTATCCAAATGAACATAAAATCACATTATTTTAAATCAAAAAAATATATTTGGATGTTGATCCAATTTATATTATTTATTACAAAACTTGTTTTTCTTTATGATTTTATATTAACTAATATTTATATATGAGTTATTAAAATTTTTAATTGAAAATAATCTTGTTTCAGAATCTTATAAAAAACCCACCATTCGGTAATTTCGAGTATATGATTCAAGAAAATATAAATTTTATCTGAATAGTTTTCTATTTCTGTGAATTTTTACATTTAAAATTAAATCTTTATTTATTAAGAAATACTAGATTTTTATAATAGTACTTTCCAAAAAATTTTAAAAATTATATTAGATTTCATTAAAACTATATGACCATTTATATTTAATACTTTTTTTAATAATAATATTTTATTAATATATGAGTTATCTATAAATTCTATTAATTCATCTTAATATATTCCTTATTTTAATTTTAATATTACCAGAAACACTATCTTCATTTTATTGTATCAATATAATAATATATATTAATGTATCGATAATCAGATGAAAATATTTCCATTATTATATAACATTTATTATGCATATTTATATCAATAAAATATTAATTTATATCCCACTAATACACCATAAAATCCCCTATTAGTAAGGTGTTTGATTGTGAGACTTTATGGGGTGGATTGTAGAACATGTACTGGGTCATGCTCAAAATGAGCTTGAACATCTCTAATAAATGGTTTCAATTATGATCAATTTATTGGATCACATCTTATAATTTTTTATGATAAAATACCAAATATGATCTCCCCCTCAAAATAATTGATAAATTTTCATTATAGGGTATGATCCTACTTGGTGAGGCCATGAAATTTTTTTTTGTGTAATTTATGTTTTCTAAACCCCTATATTTATACTCATTATGTGATCACTATTAAAGGGATATATTTTCATAATTACTGATACTTAATGGGAATTTAAATTATATGTAATAAGCCAAAAGAATTTAATGTGTTTTATATAACAAAAATAAATAATATTATATTTAATTAAAAATAAATGGTAAATTTAATTTATAATAGACCTGGTCAATAATAAATGGAAATCCACATTTAATCACGACCCCTAATTTCCTTCTTCTTGAAATAAATTTTTTATGTAGTATTTAAAATCATTTAAATACAAAAGATTATATTGAATTAATATTTTGTTATGATAATAAATGACACAAATAATCCACTTTTATGTTTTATAAAGTGTAAATTTAGACTCATCCTTATAGAAATGATATTTCCACTAATGTTTTGGATGAAATAAAACCATTCTGATGGTTATTAGGAGAAAATTGACATTCATAAATAAATTGAATAACTAAAATAATATTATGATATATAATTTAATAATCCATTGAAATAATTTGATACTATGATTCATATTCCTTCATCCACATTAATTTTTACATCGACCTCAGTTGTAATGATTTCATAGGCTTGGCCATCTCCAGTTGGCCTCTTTTATGGTAGTTTTCCTTGATTCAATTGAAATTGGTTTGAATAATGACCCAATTAATTATTTATGAATAACTAGATATAGTTAATTTATATATTTTCTTTTCACTCTTGATCCAGATGACCCAAATCTCCAAATCTATAATAAACTGCTACAAACATAAATCATATCCCAAAAGGATTAATTCAACAGTTTTACAAAGATGGAAATTATTTTATTTTCTTATTATTATTTGACATAATCTATTTTTCATGGTTCTTAGTGTACCTCCGATTTTAATGATTTATTATGAACATATATAGGATACATAAAATTCTATATCTATTCTGATTTTGTATAATTTTATTTCTTCATATGTAGAATATTGTTGAGAGACCATATTTCATTAAAAATAATGATTTGTTCTATAACACAAATGAATGGTCTCATATTATATATTTCATATGTAATATATAGAATATATACAATGTATTTTAGATTAATCATCATACTCTAAATCATTCTATTCTTATATTTTCATTAATATGAGGAAAATTCTCTTAATTGTTTTCATTGTTAATTAGGAAATTATATTCCAAAAATTATTTCTAAAATATAACTCCATTATTTTTGTTAGATTTCTCCTTCCTACATCATATTATTGAATTTCCACCAATTATTAAAATATACTTTGAGGTATTATACTACCAATATAACCTTCTTATATTCATCAAATCTTGTGGAATGAAATATCTTATCAAGGGACTTAATCAATTTTTCATATATGACTAGATTTATTATTTCACTAAATGATGGTGGATTCTACCACATGAAAAGGCCCCTCATTAGTGAATGAAATTATGGAATAAGTTGATTCTGTAATCAGGTAGGGTTATTTTTTAAAAACTAATTATGCTTCCCAAATATATAAAAGATCTTCATAGTTCCAATACAAGGTGTATCAAATTCGTCAATTGGGAATTAAATAAATTTATAATGATCCTTGAAACCCTTCTTTATTATTGGTGAAATTTTTTATAATTGGAATATATTGTGTTATGTAAAATTATTATGAACTATCAATCAAATTTAAAACACTAAACATGGTTAAACACATTTCATATATCCCGAATTTATGAATTTTCTTCAAATAATCTCAAACATGGTTTCATTGGGGATACATTCATTTTCAAATAATTGATAATGGTTTATAAATATAATTTTATTAATACTAAGAATATCCCTATGAGTGACAAAAAGTATTTAGATAAAGGAATGTTATTGTGTACTAGTTATTGCTCGAGTTGTTAATGACATTGAAATTTTTACAGTAATTACATAGAGGAACCACTATAGCAGAACTAATCCAAAATTTATTGTTATGATAATGTTGTATTTGATGTAAAATACAAAAAATATATAAATAACAGAAACATTAGTATCTTATTCTATAAATATTGTTAATTTTTATCATAGGTTTTTGTTTTCAAATATATTATTTCCTGCTTCTGGTTCGTAGTGTTTCAACAAATCTTCTTCAGATACCTACTACTAAGACCCCACCTCAAGTAACATGAATATGATGTTTATGTTTTTTACTATAGAATGAGACACAAGGGATCATATAACCATTTATTTATCAGTTTAATATTATTTTGGAACAAAATACATAAATAATATTCTTATTAAATTGTGACATAGAAAAAAAAAGCATAGTAGTAGAAAAAAATTAATATCCTTGAACTCATGTAATGAATTTATCTAGAAATAATTTGTGAAAAAACAATATAAGGTTGGGATATAATTTATTTTATTGGTTATGTATTGTAAAATAAATTATGAATAAAATAGGGAAAAAAATTTTGTATGGTGAATAACAGAACAAACATTCGTTTTAATTAATAAATACATTATCTAGATTAGTTATAGAAAAATTAATATCATTAAATAAATAACGGAACACATGACCCATTAAATTTATAAAATCATTATAAAATTCATCTAGAGAGAATAATAATGGGAAATTATTTTTGATTATATAAAATTAATTATCATTGAATGAAATATTTAATTATTTGGTGTCATGATTTAAAGAATCACAATACCTGTACAATCAGGACATTTAGTAAGTTATTTAAATTATATAGGTAAAAAACCATTAATTATTGAATAAAAAATTAGATAATGATACTAAAAATAGATTTAGGTGCTATTAATAATTTTTATTTACCCATAAATATATTTCAGAATCATTCCTTATATATAGAGTTATTGATTTAATCCTTAAATAATGTACCTTATAATTTAATATAAATAATAAATAATGAATACCTATTTATAAATATTTCCCTAGAAAAATAAATATCATATAATGTTATCATGACATTTAAAAATGTTATATATTGTATAAAATAATAAAATAAATTCAATAATTAATATCAATATTTAAGATAATTGTAATGTTTAAGGAGAAATTTTCAAATGGTGGTGATTTTCTCAAGTGAAGGTTAATAATAAAAAATTTGAACAATAAATGAGTGGTAACCGACGATTCATAAAGAATATGGTTTTTTAAAATAAAATACATATTCGAGTTAAATACATTATTTTTTAGTATATAAAACACATAAACTTGAATGAGTTAATGTTTAAAAATAATTCTCAATGAAATGAAATTGAGATAAAATCTTTTACCCCACACTTCCTTTTTATGAATGTTATTTATCATATTGTATAAATATTTTATGTGTGTTTTTAATTTATTCTAGTAAAATATTCAAATTCATAATAATATATATGGTATTCTCATAATAGTTTACCTCTAATTTTTTAGTAATATTTTATTATATGCATTGTTTCAAGTGTTAATTAGCTTTTTTTCTCATGTATTTTTTTCATGAAGTTATTAATTATTATGTATAGGATATATAATAATAATATAAATAATAATATTAATATTATTAACACCATCATTATTCCATATATATAGTTTTATAATAAGTCCTAAAGGGTTGATGTGGAAGATGAATTGAATTGCTTCAAGGAGATTGTAAGTAAGTGGCTGATATTTTAATTTATCTACATTATCTATCATTTCGAATTAAAAAATATATATTCATATAATATATCATTATAAATGTCTATTTAATTAATTAATGAAAAACAAATCACATTTGTTCGTGAGGTAGTAGTCTTTTATACACAAAACTGATGTTATTATATTAAAAACTAAATGGAATGTAAGGTAGTAAATGTGATATTATATTTTTATAATTATAATAACATAATACATAATCTATATATATATTAACTACATCATTATATACAATCATCAAATATGTTTATTGGTAAATGAGAACCATCCATTTAAAAAACTACAGTCCTCTATACACATGATTGGCAATTCAGCTTCCCATTTTGTAGAAGAGTATATAAATTAATATTATCAATTTATAATAATAAACATTATTATATGATTAATATGGGTTTTATTCTATTTTATGGGTTAATACATTGTTTTATTTGGTAAAATAATAGATTAAATGAAATATCTTCATTTAGACGACTACATATTATTAGTGAAACATCCTTTCGATATCCTCTAATGGAAACTATTTTTTGTCATTAAAGAAAAGGTTATTATATATAAAGTGGATATAGATGTTGGGGAAATATTTTTCTAGATTTTTTATTCAATAATGCTTTTTTAGGTTTATTGACGTCAAGGGGGGAGTAGGCTTTTATAAGTGGGGAAAAAGAAACACAAGAAATGTTTTATATGAATAAAGTGTTATGAAATTTTTCACATTAAAAATGTATCCAAAATAATACATTACAAGTAATTAGAATTCATAATATCTAAATATGACCTTACAATGGTTTTTGGTAATTTGTAGTTTATTTTCACAATTATCTTCAAAATTTGTCCCAAGGTAAACCCTTGTTCACCTTAAATATGCTAATTAATTTTTACTATTTCAACAATTCATTATTATAAAAATTAGATTTGAAATTATTAGATAATATTAATTATGAGGATTCCATATATGTATCACATTTTTAAAAAATATATTCACATAATCAATGGAATTAAATTAAATGTTCAACCGACACACATAGCAAGAAATTAGATTTTTAAAAGATAAAAAATCAAATGTATAAGAAACTAAATATATAAAAATTAAAAACATAATTTATTAAAATATAGTAAATTTAATTAATTTAAATATAATTTATGTAATTTTTAATTTAAAAATATGAGAAAAAATAAATTCAAAATTTCATTAAATGAAATCGTAGTTTTTATGAAAAATATGTATTTTTCTGTATTCATAAAAAAGTAATATTTTCATAAATATACTATAAAAATAAAACAAATAATGTTGAGATAATGATTTGAAATATTAATTTATTTTATTATATATAATTTTATGAAAATTGAAAAAAAAATTAATTTTATCATTTTTTATCAATGTTTGATAATTTTTTTATCAAGAATATATATTTTCTTCGAAGTATTTTTTTCATTAGAAATATTTATATCATAATTTAAAATAACATTATCATATATTATAATGTTTTTACCATATATTAAAAAAAATTAGTCCTATTAATACCAACCCACTTCACATCAAGGTAATAGTGGTAACATTCAAAAAAAATATTTTAATAGGGTATTGTGTCTTTTTTAAACCTCTTGTTGATTATATCACAAGTTATCAAACATATTAAATTATTTCTAACATAAATATTCTTTTAAATTATTGGGTTTTCAAATTCAATCATAATAAAAAAAATTTCTTCAAAAAAATTTGTTCATAATTACCGTCAAAACATATAATGGTTGATTTTCCTCAAGAAATATACTATTTCCCACATTTCATCCTATATTTTATGATTTTTTCAATGTTAAATTACCAATAAAGTATTTATATTCCTCAATACATGATCTATTGTATCAATAATCAATAAAATTTTATCATATTGGTATTTATCTGGTTCTAATTCTATATTTCTTTTTGTGACCACACATATTGGGTCTATCATGTACTTCGATAATAATGATAAATGGAACACATTATGTAATTTATAGAGTCATGGTTTCATTTCATTATGAGAAGCCACAGATTTAAATATTTAAATAAATTTTTATTACATGATGTTCCTAGGGCTCATCTTTCACTTCATACTAAATATTATGAAACCCTTTAATGTAAATACTTTCAAGAAAACATGATATCCCACATTCAATTGAATATCCTTACTCTAATTGTTTTCATAACTCCTTTTCCAGTATTATGAATTTATATATGGGATTGAATATTAATTATAATTATTGTCTTCTCTTTGACAAGATCTAGTCATATAAGTTACCATTCACTATCATCATCCATAAAAATTAAATTATATCATATTTTTCAATAAAATGGGTCATATAGTTCAATTTGAATACATGAATGGAATCTATTATCATAAGGAAGCTATAAAAAAGTTTATCACCGATCTTATATACCATGAATGTCAAGTGAGAAAGACCTAAAATTGGCTTCTTATTTTTTAATAGTCTATATGTTCTATACATCAGTTTGACTATGATAGGTGGTGCTCTCATGAGGCTCGATATCATGATCCCTTAGATGAATTTTATGTAATATTGATGTCACATTCAATAAAAAATGTCATGATATATTATAACACCATAAATATAGATCCATATGAGGTAATTAAGAGGTTATTATTAACATATAGGCAGAAATTTTGTACTTTTGGTAAGGCAATCATAAATAAAAAATATTGCATTTTTTTACTTCTATATTCCCTAGCAGTCCCATTACAATTTTCATATTAATGTCATCCCATTTTCACACTATAATATATATAGTTTTCATGAATTCTATTGTCTAATTTCAGTTAAAATTCACTTTTTGAGAAAAATCCATATCTTAAAAAATAATAAAAAATATCTACTTTATGTTATTATAAAAAAAATGTTCACTCAAATAGATATATACCATTGTTCTACTATGTTTTATGTACCTGAATGGCCAAAATTAATTTTTTTATTGATTTTTGATATCCAAATTTTCAAGGGATTAGGTACAACCCTTAATAGGAAAATAAGCTCAAATAATACATGACACATAGGTCGTAGAAGAAATATTCAGACTATAACTACATAGAACTGCTCCTCCCCATCTTCTGTATCGTGATATCAGCACTCCACCTTTGGATGGACATTCGAAATTACTTCTCAAATATGAACATGTTGGTCATGATGAAACGTCATACCCTCTATTTCATCCATATATGTTATATTCTACTTGTGTGAATATGCATATCCTGAATCCCCCTCGAATATTTACTCCTTGCAGAGTCTGCCTAGTCCATTAAGAAAAATTTCTAGTGGCCCAGAATCATTAAGGTGTCATGATAGCCTAGAGGTGGTCTTAAGTCTATGAGGTGGCCTGAATGTATTTTGTACTGAAGGCCATGGGGGGCCGAAGGCCTTGAAGGACCCATGAACCCAACTTGTGGCCTGAAATCCAAAAAATAATATTTTGGGCTGCTATAGTACCAAAAAATACCTACTATAGTACCTCCTATTGTGCTACTATAGTACCTGCTACAACAATACAACAGTATCTAGAAAATATATATCCAACCGGATTTGAACTCTAGTATCATGGATGTACTTGACGATTCCACACCAACTGGGCTGTGGTTTCTGAATGAAAATTGTTGGTTGCTAACACTAACTCTTAAAGAGGGACCCTGACCAACCTCATTTGCACACCACATTCCATAGTTAAGAAATGAATTTGAATCACATTATGCATAATGCACAGAGTTTCTGAGATTGATGTGACTCGAGCCAGCTCCAGTTCCCATGGAGAGTAAGTTGGAAAACCAATTGGTACTATATAGAAATACCCTATGGGATAAAATTTGGGTTTCTAACACCAACTCCCAACATGGGACCTCAACCAATCCCACCATCACACCACATTCCCAAACTAAGAAATGTATTTCAATCATCATGTGTATAATACATAGAGATTTTTAGTATGGTGGGACTCAATTATTATCCACGTTACCTTTATTCAACCCATGTAGTGAAATAAAACATATTAACATTAAAAAAATAAAAATTTTATCATAAAAATGAAGTCTTCCAATAATCCATAATTCAGAGAATTATTTTTATTCTCAAAATTCACATCATCATAGTGATAAATCATTATTTAATCTAGTAACAATTCTTTCACAATCATTTAAAACCTTATTCATGTCAATGTTCCCTTAATAATACATATATCTAGATTTTCAACATATATGAAAAAACGATCCCCCTCAATCCATGTTTTGGTAATAACATAAAGGTCCTTCTAACATAATAAATATACAACCTTTCTTCCTTTAATAGGTTTTATGGTATAGAATATATATATTCATTGGTTAGGTCATACCATTTTCATTTTACAATATCGAGCACCTTATGTGAAAAAAAATATTTTAGGATCTTATAGTACTTATATATCTCAAATATGTCGCCATAGAGATAATGTATCCATGTTAATAAATCAATTATTATGGATTCCATCTAATGATCATGGGTTGGATTGGGTTGTTCATTATTTTTCCCCATTAATTATTTATAGTAATTAACATTATTATTTATCATAGGGTTGAAAAAATTACCTCTATCAACAAAACATTGTATATCATAAACACATAAATTACTAAATGTTGAGCTATAATTGGTGAATGGATCAATGTCCTATTTATTTCAATAAAACATTAATCACATTTAGTTTTTAAAAAATTATTAACCAATTTATGTGTATGATTTGTTAAGATGTTAGAAAAATAGGAAATTTATTTTGCAGATTGTAGATAATAACATTCCAAACCAAATAAACTATGTACATATATTATTTTCATTTGTATAGTACATTATCTAACATCATTTTTCTATTTAGGATAAACTATATTTCCAAAATCATAGAAAATATAGCCCTAAAATCACACATTCAAGACATACCATATTAATAAATACTACAAATTGTATCAGGAATTATCTATATGTAATTCATATTATCCTAATATGCTTTATAATACAACAATATATCAATAATTTATAACCAAAAAAATCATCAATATATTCTATGAATAAAATATAAATTAGATTCATAAAAATAAATGGTTCACTATAATATAAAAATAAAATTACTATAAACTCAAAATATGATAACTGGTTCAAAATGATGTTTTTAAAATTTAGTCCTTCATTAAAACTAATTTATGATACTTATATAGAAGATCATAATGGAAAAATATTTATATTCATGAATGGGATCAAATAAGTCATCTGTGCGAGGGAGGTGAAATTTATATTTGCTGTAATGTAAATGATTTCTATAAAATCAATGAACAACAACATGGGTCCATCATTATTCTTATTTAAAAGAACATTGGATAGACTTTGTGAAATAGTAGAGTATTTAAATTTCATATCACAAAAATCCACTAGTTCATTAACTCAAATAATTCTTCAGTTTCAAATATATTGGGAGTCCTTGATATCAGTATTTCATTGAGAAATAAATCAATGGATAACACTAATTAATGGAATCATATATTATCTGGTAAATCTTATGAAAATACCTCAATGTATTCTTATGAAACATGTATATCCTAAATTTTAAAATTTCACTCTCAATCCACATATTTTTTTCTTTATTATTCCCCAACAATGATATTCAGATGTGTGATAGGGTATTGATTCTATACATGACTAAGATTATGTGCAATCATTTTTAATGATAATGAATTTGAAATATTTACCTTGAGGCATAATTACCCTCTCTATACTATATTTTTTTAAATAATATTTGGAATGATAGTCAATTCAAAGTATTTTATCAATCTCAAGCATTTGAATGACAATAAATACCACAAATAATGTAATTTTTTGTTTTATAATGGGGTCTTCTGGAAACATCATCATCATAATAAGACATCCAATAGGTATTTTACCTAAATACAATTTTATGGAGGTGATATAGAGACAATTAATATTCATAATAAAATAGAATATTTCCAAGAGTTTCTTGATCCAAAAATCAAATAAGGATTTGTCTAAATTTGAGGCTATGATTACCATACCACCCTACACATCATTAGGCTCTTCCACCTCATCATTAGTGATTTCATATGACTAACTATCTCCCTATGGCCTATTCGATGATATATTATCCTGACATATGTGGTACTGGTTTTAATAATTCCACAATTTATTGATGATTATAAACTGGAAATCACATACATTGTTTTCCATTGTATTCATCACAAAATTACCATTGGTATCTCACATATAACGAATTTTCCTTACCTTCAACCATTCCATATGAATATTATTGATATAGAATTAAAAATTTAAAATTTATCCATTATATTCTTCAACATTGATGTATAAATTTTTTTTAATATCCCAACCAACCTCTTTTTATCTAAACATACATCGAAGAAATAGGATCTTAAAATATACTCATTTATTTTCATGGTGAGGAAAAAAATATCCAATATTAGAAAAACATTTGAGTTACTGGTTACCATCAGTAACCTATCATAGTTCGATTATAGAAATTTTGAACATTGAATATTGTATTGTGTATGTAACATGTACCAAACAAATATATTCTAGTAAATATAGAATCATACTCCAGAACACATTATTCTTCGAATTTATATAAGATGGTGATATTTATATTAATTTTTGTTTTTTATCTTGTGGTAAATATTTTTACAATATGTGTTTTTTACATATATCAATTATATTTATCAAATTTCTTCTTTATCAAAATTTTTGTAGAAAAATTACATCAATAGATCATCTCCTGTAATGGGAAAATAAACTATGTGTAAAAAAAATTAATTTTTACCAAATATAATCCCAGGAAATATCATCTCATGGTACTTAATAAAATTCTAATCAACCTCTAGATTAGTTGTCACATAAAATTATGGGTTATTTTTTTGCATGATGTGATCCAACATAGGTGAATCACACAGTTGAAGAAAATGTTTCCCCATTTTGGAAATGTTATTTATCATAACTTCTTTCAACTTATCTAATAAATCTATGATCTTATAAATTCCAGTAATAGTTGTATTGTCTTTCTCAAAATATAAATCTCTACATCTACCACTAATATTGACACCCTTGTTTCATTTAGGTGTAATATTTAAACAACAGATTATAATGTGTTAGATTATAAAATTTGAACTATTAAATCAAATATTATAATTCTAAACATGGTGCATTACAAAACATTAGTTGAACATTTCTCCATTTTAAAACATATAATCTGAAACAATGGTTCTTTAGGGATATATTAAATTTAAAATACATGATAATGGTTTATAAATAAATTTTAATTTATCTTCAGAATATATTCCATGAATGTAAAAAAGGTGTGTATTAATGGCTATTGTAATTTTACATACAAGGATTGATTCAAGACCAATATTCCATTTATGGAGTTATTACCCCTAGGTATATCTTTTCTAGATCCTTATGTACTTGTAATATCCAAACATGGGTATATTTCAATGAAATATAGTATAATATCTACCTTACCAAAATATTATGGCATTATTTTATATTTATATTCAATTATTATCATTGGTTTGTGTTCCCTTATCTTTTTTTTCTTTCATATAGTTCTCATGTTTTTTACTAACCATTCTCTTATAAAAACTCTACGAAAACTGACTCCAGTTACCTAGACACAATGTATAATTTATTACATTGACATAAGATAAAAATGATCACATCACTAATGATATATATGCATATCTGGAATATATAACAATATAAATACATGAAACGAATTTTAGATTGGGAAATAGAAAAGAAATGAAGCATTGTATTGGAAATCATTTGTCATCAAGGAACACATTGATAAAATTCATATTCATATCATGCTGAAATGAAAAATGATAAGGGTGAGATCAAATTCACATTAAAAGTTATAAAAAGGAATTCACCATGAATAAAATAAGTAATAATCAATATTTCAATTTAAATACTTCATTAATCTTTACATTTAATAAATAATATGATTGTCATGATTAGATAAATAATAATAAATATATAATGTTAAATAACTAAACACACATGCCATTTAATTAAAAGACCAATAATGAAAAAATACCATAGAAAATACCAATTCTAAAATATATTGGATAATAATAATATTAAATAAATTTTTAATAAATTAAATTCATAAACATGTGACATTATTTGCTCAGGAATCATGGTACATCTACAATCAATAAGAACAAAATTATAGTTTAAAAGTATGTATAAAAACCCATTGAATGAAAGATTAATGATTCACCTTATGATGATTTTGATATATCAATGGGATATCTATAACTACGAACCCTTTAACTATATTTGTAAATAGTTCCTAAAATTTCATATAATCATTTTAATTCATGAATATTTATCCTTATCATCAAATATCCTTATAAGGTAAAAAAATAATTTTCAATATTTCGCTAAATGATAAAATAAAATTAGAAGAAAAATTGAATATAAATGTTGTATAAGGTATAAGAAATTATAATATCCATGATAAAATTAATAAAAATATTTTTTTGAAATATAACATCCAATGAAAAAAAATAACAAGAATGTTATTTTTTCAAGAAAATGTTAATAATTAGAAAATTAAAAATTAAATTAGACGTGACCATAAATTCATTTTGAATATGTTTTTTATATTGAAATAGGTATTCCTATTAAATAAATCAATGGGACATTATATACACATAGAGTTTTATTATGATCTTATTAACAAATATGTCACATTGAAATGGAAATTTAGATGAAATCCGTTATTTCATGCTTTCTAGGGTTGAATGTGATTTATGCATCTGAATAATGGTTTCAATCAATATAAAAATTTGTAATATAACCATATTAACATTTATAAAATCCTATATAACAATATTATATCATTTAACCACATGATTGTTAATAATATATATTTCATTCTTTCTTTCTTGTGTCGGTTTTATGGTTTTTGCATCCATTATTTTTCTGAATGGTTCTAGTTCTTATGAATATGAAGTAGGTTCATAATAGAGATATTTATATTAATTATATAATTATCATATTTACTAATAAAATATATTTTAATAATCATTCTTGAAGGTCATAGAAGGAAAATGAATCACATCGCTTCATTCCATTGATTAGCCATATATATGTACAAGCAAATATATCATTCTATTAACGACAGAATGTATAATAAATTTGGTTATATATTCATTTTAAATAAAAAAATTATTAAATATCTGTAAAATATATTATTTAAATATATCATTGTTTCTTTAAATATAATTAAAAAAAATCACATCGCTTCACATGGCGGTAGTTTTAAATACACATGAGATATATTATAGTATATTAAAAAATGGAAATTAATAAGGTATATATGTTATTATAATTATAGATTAAAAATAATTCCATAATTATTATATATTGAAATATATATTAAATATAAAATTGTTTAAAATTTCCCCACCGTTGGTGGTGGGGTGGTAAGGGATTTGGGGTGAGGGGAAGGTCGCGGAATCAAGTCCACAGGCTTGTAATTTAATGTAATTTTCTTCTTTGCATCTTGTGCTGCTTTCGAGATTGTACCCAATTTTTATAAAATCATTTAAAATCATGAGACATGATGATTGAAAATGATTTATATCTGTTCGTGATGTAGTTTTTCTCCAAACACAATATTGAAGAATTTGATTCTCATTTTATGGTAATGCATATTAAGATAAGTTATAACATTAAAATAACACATTATATGTATTTTTTATTTTTTACTTTTATAAAATTTTCCAAGTTAAAAAATAATTTAATAATGTAAAATTAAAAATAAATTGAAATAACTATTTTATTATAATTATCTTATTTTAGAAAAACCACAATAGTATATCCCATTAAGGACACTTGGGTTGGTATCTATGGAGTAACATAATAATTAAAATCTTTTTAAGATTTTTGGGTTGACAACTATTCATTTTCTACATATTTCAATAGGCAGTATAGGATAGAATTACTGTAGAAAGGGTGTGGCCATTAATATGTTAGAGAGTTGACAAATATTTAATTAATTAAAAGAGTAAATTGTACCTACATTTTTCACATGAAAAATATATCCATAATAAAAAATTATATATCCTTTGTAGTGATAAAATATAAATATATACATAAATATATAGATCGAAATTTCTTTGATCATTTTAACTACAATATTTTTAATTTAACCCATGGTTAACTTGTTTTCACCATAAGCAATGTAATATATAATTAACTTATCAATGTTCATTATTGTCAAAATTTATTTTTATCCCATTATATATTATATATAACTCTGATTCCAAATATAGGATCCATTTATCCAAATTAATTTAACCAAATAGAAATAAATCAATTTAAAATTAAACCCCTAGATGAATTGAAAACTGATTCTCTAAAGATAAACTATCCACTGTATAAAAAGTTTTTATATAAAAAATTATAACATAATTGATTTAATTACCCTAAACTGAATTATTTATAATGTAATTTCACTAATTTTTATTTTTAATTTTTTTATCAAAATTATACATTTAAACTATTTAATGAAAAAACTAATTATTATAAAAAATGAACATGTTCAGTATTCATCGAAAAAAAACACTTTCTAGAAAATACAAAAAATTCACTCTAATAGAGAAATAAAATTATTATTTAAAAAATAAGCATAATTTTGTAAAATAAATTTTATAAAATTATAAAAAAAAATTAAAAGTTGATCCTCAAAACATGGGAAAAATATTTTTTACAAAATAATATTTTTTCAAAAAACATTAATATTTCATGAAAATGATTTTTATATTATCTGATCAATATATACACAATGAAAATATATATAAAGTTTATTGGTATAAATTAATTTTCCATATTCATTCATTTATTTTTTAATAGTTCAGTTATAATAGTCACATTTAATTAATAATATTTTTGTATTGTATTGGGTTTGGTATAAACATGGCGCTGCTTATATCACAATATATCAATGCAGTTATTTTTATTATAAAATATATATTCATTAATGTATTGGGGTTTTATAAATCCTACATGAGGAATTTTATCTTAGAATGATGTAATTTTCACAGTTTTTTGTAGACACTATCTTCTTTATTGAGTATTACATTATTGTTCATGCAGTACATAGACAAGGTAAATAGTATTGATTTTAAGGGAGTTATGATACACACATCATGGTGGTCAATATAATGAATGGATGAATTAAATTATCATTGATCACAATGCATAAAAATACCAACAATTATATATGGGAGCTACCCCTCTCAATTGCTTATATATTTATCTAGAAACATTATGTTTAATGGGTTTTTTTCATTATTTTTTACATACCAATAAATATATTTCTCCAATAATGATATTCTTTTTGGATTTCATATGAAGGATCTAAATTCAGACTTGTGGGTTATTCGAAGACTGTGGAACCATATTATTCACATTGATCCATCCTAAAATAGATTTCTGATAATTTTTAGTGTTAATTATTCTTAGTGAGGTAATAAAAAATATTTTTCCAAGGATAATGAAAGTTTAATTATTTAATATTCTCATAAATAATTTCAGATTGGTAAATCCTTCTGCAATGATATTTTTGTTATATAATATTTTCCCCCATCATCTCTATCCTATTATTATGAATCTAATAGGTTACTATATAAATGGACATACATTCCTATCATAAATTAAATCAGGAGTAGATTACATAAAACATGATATATGGTGGGTTAATGAATTTTATTCATTATATTGATCATTCTTCCATTATATAGAAAATGGATCTTTTTTTATTAATCATCACAAAATTCTATTGGGAATATAATAACTATATTGAATACAAACTCTATTTTTAACTTAATGTGTGAACATATATAATAATTTTCTAATTTTATTATATATATAAAAATATAGTGTTTAATAACATTATCTTTCACTATTAATAATTTTATAGACATATAAACATAAATCATATATATTTTTTTCATTTTTTCAGCAATAATAATTTATGATATCTTTTAATAGTAAAATCATTTAATTATTCTATAGATAACGAATAATATATTTTTTATAAATAATTAATGATATATTCAAATTAATCTATTACATTTTCAAATTGCATTCATAAACAATTTATAATTTGAAAAATGGATGTTATTACATAATTTCTCTTGGGATAAATAATTTATTTATTTAAGAGAAAATATTTTTATCATATACCACAAATTTATTTGAAAAAAACCAATCACATTATGAAAAAATGATATCATAGTATATATTAAATAGAAGTAATGTTGATGAGGGTAAAAAATAATTCCCGGAAGCCACAATAACAAAATATAGTACGTATAAAATTCTATTCCATTATATCATAAAATATATCTATATAAATCATGATAATTCTGTTGGATACCACCAATCTTCTACCAATATTTACTAATATATCATTATATGGGTTAATTTATCATTGAATAATACATCATATAAGGAAGCCATGCTATTCATTTGAATATTAGTGAGTTAAAATAAGAGACTACCACATTTTCAGGATCAATTATACATCCATATGTGAATTATTTTATAGAATAATATGTTAATATTCACTAAATTTATTATGTTATCTCATATTATAGGTAATTTATAGAAAATTAAACGTTGTTACTCAATATAGAGGGAAACCATTTATAATATAATTCACTCTCAAATTCCAATTTTTTTTATTGTAATGCCATTCTAAATTGATATAAGAGTCATGTAAGTTATAGTAACCTATAGAACTATCCAGATAATGGCTAATAATTGATTTTATGATCACATATTCATCAATGAATGATTTCATAATTTTATTATAATGCTTTTCAAATGAATTTATAATTAATTTATAGATATTATCATTCATTTCTTATAGTGTGATTTCCTCTCTCAATCCATAATAAATGATTGAGGGTAGTTCTTGGTAAAGAGGTACCACATTTGGAAATGAAATTTCCACATCTCTATTGAAAGGTACATGATTTTGTTAATGTTAAGATTACATATAAATATTCTCTCCAAAATTAATTAATAAAAATATAATACTTTTTATCTCATTCCTAACACCATAAAATTATTGTTTTTTTTACATTTACCGTACTTCAATATTCCACAACTCATTGTGACTTCATTGACTAATAGAAAAAAGCATTAATGTACCATTATCTCATTACTCCTATAAAAGGTAATCAAAATTACATATATCTAAATGAAGGCTATCTAATGGAGGACTAGACATTGGATGATTATTATAAAATTCAATAGTATATCTGTAACACCCCAAGTAAATAAAGAATATGAAATTTTCATATTTATCCATATTTTTGAATGATATATTAATATGACTTTAAAGGGGACGCTATGCTCAATGGCGTACCCAACACACAACAACGTGTTTCTTGGGAATCTTACGTTGCACTCTAATAATAAAATAATATTATTTTAAATGGTAGTTAACATGTAGCCGTTATAATGGAGGGAATGGATATAAATAACTAAAATATAATTATATATGTTTTTTAATGTTTTTAAATTTATCCAATAAAATCTAAAGGCTTAAAATATGGAAAGAATTAAATTTTAGGTGTATATGCCCTAGTTTTCAATAAAGGATCACTTATCGCCTTTTAATGGAGAACTGTCATTAAATATTGTTTTGATCACTCTTATACATTCTTTTGGACCAAATTAAACTCTTATTAAGAATCGGGACATCAAATTTTACTTTGTGTAATTTTTTGGTATTTTTCCGATAAAGTTCATTTTTTAATGAATAGGGTAGACTGTTGTGTTTTAATTCAAAACCACTTTTTAATGTAATTTATTTATATGATTAAATAATATTTTGAATTGGTTTTAAAGTGAAATTAGAAAATATTTTTACCATTAAATTCAATAGTTGTCATTGGAATTAATTTCACTATGAAATCAGACTTAAACTAGTGTCAATCTTTTGATACTTATTGTTTTATAAAAACACGCTATTTGCTCTGACTGCGGGAATTAATTATTAAATTAATTAATGTGACTAATATGTTTTGAATTTTGTAAAATAGTCTTCATTTTTGAATTCGGAATATCAAATATAGCTAATGGTGAATTTTTGGTAATTTTCTGAAAAACTTCAATTTTTGATGAATAGTGAAACCACTAAGTGGTACTTATAAAAACTGATTTTTCATTTAAATGAAATTTTTCCATAATTGTGTTTTGATTTTCAAAAATCCGACATACATGGTTGTCATTAAGAAGTAAAATGTGGTTCAATGAGATTAAAATAGTTTTTTGGCGAATAGTAACTTATTAAGTTTTTAATCGCGATTAGTGGTAATTAGTGTAGTTTAAAGTAAAAATGATATTATAAGAATGTGAAAACACCATGACACGTGGCCTACACCTATTGGGTGAGTCATGGCCGACCAAGACAAGCCATGGGCCAACTTGGGGACCCCAGGGATTCACATTAGTTGGGAAATGACATAAATTACTTTTTATTTAATGTTAAAGTGAAAATGACACTAACATAAATTGTTTTACTAAAATAATTTTTAAGTGGGGTTATACAAGTCCAAATTTTGTTATAAATAGTCATTGGAAAGATAAAATGATTTCCTATATCATAGTAATTTTTTTATAATTTTTAGACATTAAATAAATTAAATTATTTATGACATCAAATGATGCAGTGATGACATCATTATTTAACGATTAAAATAAAATTGAAAGATAATGTAAAATCTATGAACTACACATGTCCGAAACTTATTGGATGGAAGTATTTCGAAACTTTATAACCATATCCACGAATTATATCAATGTGGGACCTTTTAAAACCGAAACACATTTTCAAATAAAGTAATATTTCTTACTTTCCAAAACTACCCCTCCTCTCCTCTTATAAAAGGCCCCCACCTCTACCTCTTTTCCCACACTCCTCAAGACTTTGGCTCGGCCAAACCCTGACCATTTACTCTCCCCACATCCCTCCCCTCATCCTAGAGGATTCCCTTTGGGCAGAATCTTTTCAAAGGAAGCCTTTAGGCTCAAATCAAAATGAGTTACACTTTTAAAGGTAATTCATTCTCTCATGTTCATTTGTTTTATTTTGCTTCTCCAACCCCCTAAACTCTTTTTATTTACTTCTCTTGTAACAACACCAGTATCTTCAATATAGTAGGATGTTTTTATAAGATTTATTCATGCTACACTATCACACAATTACATAAAATGGTTAAAGAACATACGGTTTCCGTGGATGGCGAAATTCTGCCTCCCGAAACGATGATTGTTCAATACTCATTTAACACCTTCAAAGGTGGCCATTATGATGTCACTATTTTTATATATGATATATAATATGTTTATGTTTTCCTTAAGCTTCTTTTTCTTCATTTTGGTCATACCTTTATGGTTTCCATTATGGGTAAACGCGATATCTTCATTTAAGGAAGTGCGGACTACCGCCCCCTCAAAGTGATTTGATTCGTTAAATACCATATGTGGGACGTATAAAAGATGGAACTATTATATTATATATGATATTATACTGGAATTATAATATACCTTTATATAATTGTTAATCAATTCTATAAAATACGAAATAGAAATGAAAGTAGCGTTCATGCGTACGTACGGCTTACCGTCTCCATTAACGGTGCATTTCATTTCTTACCTCTAAATGATTATGTAATGTTATAAATACATGCATTTACTTGATATATATGACATATATTATATCTAAATCATGAATACAATTCTGGATATAATAAACATTTGACCACACGAACAACATGTAATTGTAAGAAGTCCACTTTCGACTTAAGAACCAAATATCGACAAAAAAATATTATTAACTGAAATGATTACATAATGTTTATGACATGGTAATAAGTGATATAAAAGGAATAATGAACATGAAAAATGTTCTTAAGGAAGTAGAAATTAACTCAAGATTATTATTCAGGATATTGAAGAACGATCGAGTCATGTCGGACCCAAGGTAAGGGATCCTACACCTCTCTTTCTTTTTAAGTACACTCTTTTATGCCATTCCTTTTAAGCTCATATTTCTTATGATTGGGATGTTCTTTTATATTAATCCTACTGTACTTATTATGTTCATATGATTGGAGACCCTATTTACTCTCATCAATCCATTTTGGAAGTTTTGAGTGGCGCCGTTAGGCTGCCGAATTTTCGTAAGGGATTTTTCATCTCACTTTTATTCCCGTGAGATTTATGCTACATTCTCCACAAATTCCATCGAGTGGTGTATGTACTTCCCATTATTCTACTCTATGTGTAATATACATTAGTTTATGAGTATTTACATAAATGATCTATTGTACTTCTTTCATGGGGTGTATGTTTTGAAAGATACCCAAGTCGGTAAGGGAACCTTTCACCCTCCTCTTTTTTAAAAGACTTCTTTTGTTGGGTCTTTTAATTTACATATTGTTATGTTGGGATATGTTTTCATATATCCTTATTGATGTAAATTTTATGTCCAAGTGATGAGATACACTTTTTATCTCTCATCAACTCATTTTGATGTGATGTCGTTAGGCTGTCAAGGGAACTTTTTAACCCAATTTCGATTTCTTTGGGTTCAACATGTAGTCATTGAATATGTCATCTATTGAATATGTGTGAACGACATTTTATTGTTTTACACTTAATATCAAGTTATATTGGGTGTATTTATATTTTTCACACATATTTTTGAGTTTGATTTGTCCTTAATTTAAGGATACCTTCTTTATAAGGGATTTCTTCACATTTGACATTTCTATTGAGGGTTCATTGTTGTTATGCACCAATTCACTATTATATGGTGTATATACTGTCCTTTGGAGTATTATATCATGAATCCATTTATTCTCATGATATTATAATGTTCTTTCTAAATGTTATTCCTCAATTATTGTATTCAAGTGTCTCTAATTTTGGTAAAACCCCTTTAACCAAAATATCGTTTTAAATATTTTTATTATTTGTTCTTGTTAATATCCATGTTTTCAAAATGGTTTTAAGGATTTATTTATATGGATATTAATGGTTTAAAATTTTAAGCTTCAAGGTGGTATGGGACACTTTGATTCAAAAATCTCTTTATTAAATGTTTTAAATGGCTTTGGAAATGGTTACTTTTTGTGTGGATTCATTATTTCAAAATACTAAAATGTTATATTGTGATTGAAATGTGGAAATGTTTTGTTTCCTTTATGCATGTTTTATGTGATACGTTTATGTTATGGTTTTTGGGAATTGTTATGAAGAACGGGTGGTTTCGTGATAAACTAAGGGCAGGTGAGCCCGATATAGCTCTCCAATGCATTGGGTAACGCGAAGGAGTGAAATGTTAAGGTTTCTCAGAAGTGATTTTAGGGAATATTCTGTGATGAGTATTCCAAACGTAACCAAGAGGGTTACTCCCTACGTAAGAATGTTATGAATGCCTCAAGATACATTTATGTCTTATGATTTCTATGATTTATTCATTATTTGATGAGTTAGGATAAAGTGCCTATGTTTTATGGGTAAATTATGATTTCATTCTTATTTATATATGAACTCATGTTTCCTTTCCATATTTTTATATCCCTTACTGAGATTTTTATGCTCATACTTAGTTTTTGAAATGTTTTTCAGGTCAAGGGAAAGGTACATGATAAGATGATAGAGTCAAGGATGTGTTAAGAAAGAATCCATGTTTTATTTTCAATATGTTTCCGTTGATGGGAAGAATGAATACTATCTTTTATGTAACCACTTTTTTTAAATGTGGAATGTAATGTAAGTTTCATGATCTAATTCCCTAAAACTCTAAACCTGAAAAGATCCTCAATGTGTAATCTTGTAATAACTCAAGATTAAGTAAGGTTTAAGGCTGGGGCCTTATAGTTTGTATCAGAGGTCAGTTTAGATAACTTTAGAGGTTAGGTTATTCTTTAAGCATAAGTGACATTACCATAATGGTTAGGATTTCAGAAAGAGTCCTAGTTTTAGATAAAGTGAATGAGTAAGGGTATCATAGTGTTTATCTTCCTCATTAGTACATGATGGTTTTGTTGATATACTCACATTGACCTTTTTGGTTTTAGTAAATGGTTGGATCTAGAAGGCACCAAAGTAACAGTGGATGTGAAGGAGACTGTGATAGTTTTTTGAGCAAGCAACTGAATGATATGGGAGCTGCAACGAGAACTCTTCTGATTATCCTCAACCAACTATCTGGAGTCATGATTGACCACCTAAACCTTGGAGTTTTCTCTAAGGCATCATATATGAAAGAAACAAATCCCTACGGAAGTACAGTTAATAATCAAAAAGGTATGTGTGTTCAAAAACCAATGTGTCAGAGATGTGGAAAGAAACACCTAGGAAAATGTTTCAAAGGGACAGAAATATGCTATAGATGTGGAAATGAAGGTCATAAAGCAAGAACCTGCAATGGAAAAAGGAAGCATCCAGTTCACTCGATGAAATGGAAAGAAGTTATTTCTGAGGGATCAATTGAATGTTTTAAATGTGGTGTGCATGGTCATTATTCAAACACATGTTCTATGAAGAAGTTTCTTGAATGGGGGCACCAAGAGCGTACAAATTTTCATTTCCCAATACCTAATGCCATTCCTATTGAGGATGAAGAAACTGACAATGACCAATCAAAGGTATATACTATTTCATGACTATTGTTTTCCTATTTTGGAATCTTAGGATATGATTCATGATTTTGTATGTAGGAAAGAGGTATTTCGGAATAGGATGGAAAGGAATGGATAATGGATCATGAAGAATGTTGAATGAGTAAGATGTCAACATATAAGGGCTTCAAGAGTTATGGTGAAATTCTTAAGAGTATTAAGTATCTTTTGATGATGGGGTTACATTAGAAGACTTTTTATATTATGTGTAACCCTGATGTTTAATATAGGAAAATTTTATCCAAGGAATAGTTATCTTTTCTTTTGTGGACATAGTTATAAAGATCCATTTGGGTTTATATGATCCTTAGTTTTGAGGTAATTATGGGTTACTAAATGTTATAATTGAAGTGAAAGGCATGAGATAAAATTGAGGTTAAAATATGTTATGATTATTTTTGAATATTTTATCTCTTTTTGGGGAATGATTTGAGAATTATATAGTTTTGGAAAAAGGACAACTCGCAGACCGTGTGACAACCCGTCGCGTCGGACAAAGCTGCGGGAATCGAACCCACAACCAAAGTGCGACTAGTATTTATCGCCTACCACTGGACTACGTGAAGTCCCTGGTTAGTTTGACTGATTCATTCTGGTTATATGATTTTATGAATTAAGATTAAATTGATTTTGTGTTATTTATGAAAATGATTAACATATCATGGAGGATATGTTATTAGGTTAATTACTTTTCAAAATGAGACTTTAGGAGCAACTGATATGGTTTGGAGATAAATGTTACGATTTAACTTGGAAGACTATGTGACTAAATCCTTCAAATATTTGGGATTCAATCTTAGATTGGTTAACTTTGAGGAATTTTATGGACAAATTGTTTATCAGATGGTCCTTGTTGAACTTTGTGTTTTTTTGGACAAATTTTGAGATTGAGAATAGATTTTCTTTTTATAAAGGGTTATCCTTTTCTGGATTATCTGATCTTGTAGTAACCTTTTTGGTTTTAGTTTTGGTTAAGGTTTGAAGACATGGGAAATGTATAGTTCTTTTTTTTGGTGCTCCTCTATAAGTTGTTTATAGTACTCTTAATGCGAACAAGTCTCCCTAAATACTCATCTTTTGGAAAAAAATATGAGTTTGATTAAGGAATCTAGTAAAATTTGAAAGTCAACATGACAAGTAAGTATGTTTCATTATGTTTTAGTTAAGCTCAAAAATAAATTCCTCAATAAAAAGTAACATAAAACAAAAATGTTGTCTATTAACTTTTCCTACTGGGGAACCCAACACGGTTTAACCCATCACAAGTTTGTGATTTTCTCATTGTTAACTTTCTCCTAAACATGTTTTCTATCACTCTCCATCAGAACATGACCCTATGTTTTCTCCTCCATGTCCATGTTTTCCTACATGGAGTCCTAGTATGGGTTAACTTGGGTGACCTCTGTGCTTATCTTTCTTTATTTTAAAGTGATTGTTTTACCGACTCTTGTTCTGATGTGTGACTTTCAAGGATGTTTCCGAGCACAATTTTAAAAATTGCGAGGACGCAATTCCCAAAAGGGGGGAAGGATGTAACACCCCAGGTAAATAAAGATTATGAAATTTTCATATTTATCCAAATTTGTGAATGAAATATTAATATGACTTTAAAGGGGACTCTATGCTCAATGGCGTACCCAACACGCAACAACGTGTTTCTTGGGAATCTTACGTTGCACTCTAATAATATAATAATATTATATTAAATGGTAGTTAACATGTAGCCAATATAATGGCGGGAATGGATATAAATAACTAAAGTATAATTATATAGGTTTTTTAATGTTTTTACATTTATCCAATAAAAGCTAAAGGCTTAAAATATGGAAAGAATTAAATTTTAGGTGTATATGCCCTAGTTTTCACTAAAGGTTCACTTATCGCCTTTTAATGGAGAACTGTCATTAAATCTATTTTTGATCACTCTTATACATTCCATTGGACCAAATTAAACTCTTATTAAGAATTGGGATATCAAATTTTACTTTGTGTAATTTTTTGGTATTTTTCTGATAAAGTTCATTTTTTAATGAATAGTGTAGAATGTTTTGTTTTAATTCAAAACCTCTTTTTAATCTAATTTATTTATATGATTAGATAATATTTTTAATTGGTTTTAAAGTGAAATTAGAAAATATTTTTACCATTAAATCCAATAGTGGTCATTGGAATTAATTTCACTTTGAAATCGGACTTAAACTAGTGTCAATCTTTTGATACTTATTGTTTTATAAAAACACGCTATTTGCTCTGACAGTGGGAATTAATTATTAAATTAATTAATGTGACTAATATGTTTTGAATTTTGTAAAATAGACTTCATTTTTGAATTCGGAATATCAAATATAGCTTAGGGTGAATTTTTGGTAATTTTCTGAAAAACTTCAATTTTTGATGAATAATGAAACCACTAAGTGGTACTTATAAAAACTGATTTTTCATTTAAATGAAATTTTTCCATAATTGTGTTTTGATTTTCAAAAATCCGACATACATGGTTTTCATTAAGAAGTAAAATGTGGTTCAATGAGATTAAAATAATTTTTTGGTGAATAGTAACTTATTATGTTTTTAATCGCGATTAGTGGTAATTAGTGTAGTTTAAGGTAAAAATGATATTATAAGAATGTGAAAACACTATGACACTTGGACTACACATATTGGGTGAGTCATGGCCGACCAAGACAAGCCATGGGCCAACTTGGGGACCGCATGGAGTCACTTTGGTTGGGAAATGACATAAATTACTTTTTATTTAATGTTAAAGTGAAAATGACACTAACATAAATTGTTTTACTAAAATAATTTTCAAGTGGGGTTATACAAGTCCAAATTTTGTTATAAATAGTCATTGGAAAGATAAAAAGATTTCCTACATCATAGTAATTTTGTTAAAATTTTTAGACATAATATAAATTAAATTATTTATGACATCAAATGATGCAGTGATGACATCATTATTTAACGATTAAAATAAAATGGAAAGATAATGTAAAATCTATTAACTACACATGTCCAAAACTTATTGTATGGGTGGATTTCGAACCTTTATAACCTTATCCACGAATTATTTCAATGTGGGACCTTTTAAAACCGAAAAACATTTTCAAATAAAGTAATATTTCTTACTTTCCAAAAGTATCCCTCCTCTCCTCTTATAAAAGGCCCCCAACTCTACCTCTTTTCCCACACTCCTCAAGCCATTCGCTCGGCCAACCCCTGCCCATTTACTCTCCCCACATCCCTCCCCTCATCCTAGAGGATTCCCTTTGGGAATAATCCTTTCAAAGGAAGCCTTTAGGCTCAAATCAAAAGGAGTTACACTTTTAAAGGTAATTCATTCTCTCATGTTCATTTGTTTTATTTTGCTTCTACAACCCACTAAACTATTTTTATTTACTTCTATTGTAACAACAACAGTATCTCCAATATACTAGGATGTTTTTATAAGATTTATTCATGCTACACTATCACACAATTACATCAAATGGTTAAAGAACATACGGTTTCCGTGGATGGCGAAATTCTGCCTCCCGAAACGATGATTGTTCAATACTCCTTTAACACCTTCACAGGTGGCCATTATGATGTAACTATTTTTATATATGATATATAATATGTTTATGTTTTCCTTAAGCTTCTGTTTTTTTCATTTTGGTCATACCTTTATGGTTTCCATTATGGGTAAACGTGATATCTTCATTTAAGGAAGTGCGGACTTCCGCCCCCTCAAAGTGATTTGATTCGTTAAATACCATATGTGGGACGTATAAAGGATGGAACTATTATATTATATATAATATTATACTGGAATTATAATATACCTTTATATCATTATTATTCAATTCTATAAAATAAGAAATTGAAATGAAAGTAGCGTTCATGCGTACGTACGGCTTACCGTCTCCATGAACGGTGCATTTCATTTCTTACCTCTAAATGATTATGTAATGTTATAAATGCATGAATGTACTGGATATATATGAAATATATTATATCTAAATCATTAATACAATTCTGGATATAATAAACATTTGATCAGACGAACAACATGTAATTGTAAGAAGTCCACTTTCGTCTTAAGAACCAAATATCGGCAAAACAAATATTATTAACTGAAATGATTATATAATTTTTATGACATGGTAATAAGTGATATAAAAGGAATAATGAACTTGAAAAATGTTATTAAGGAAGTATAAATTAACTCAAGTTTATTATTCAGGATATTGAAGAACGATCGAGTCAAGTCGGACTCGAGGTAAGGGATCCTACACCTCTCTTTCTTTTTAAGTACACTCTTTTATGCCATTCCTTTTAAGCTCATATTTCTTATGATTGGGATGTTCTTTTATATTAATCCTACTGTACTTATTATTTTCATATGATGAGAGACCCTATTTCCTCTCATCAATCCATTTTGGAAGTTTTGAGTGGCGTCGTTAGGCTGCCGAATTTTCGTAAGGGATTTTTCATCTCACTTTTATTCCCGTGAGATTTATGCTACATTCTCCACAAATTCCATTGAGTGGTGTAAGTACTGCACATTATTCTACTCTTTGTGTAATATACTTTCGTTTATGAGTATTTACATCAATGATATATAGTCCATCTTTCATGGGGTGTATGTTTTGAAAGATACCCAAGTCGTTAAGGGAACCTTTCACCCTCCTCTTTTTTAAAAGACTTCTTTTGTTGGGTCTTTTAATTTACATATTGTTATGTTGGGATATGTTTTCATATATCCTTATTGATGTAAATTTTATGTCCAAGTGATGAGATACACTTTTTATCTCTCATCAACTTATTTTGATGTGATGCCGTTAGGCTGTGAAGGGAACTTTTTAACCCAATTTCGATTTCTTTGGGTTCAACGTGTAGTCATTGAATATGTCATCTATTGAATATGTGTGAACGAAATTTTATTATTTTATACTTAATATCCACTTATATTGGGTGTATTTATATTTTTCACACATATTTTTGAGATTGATTTATCCTTAATTTAAGGATACCTTCTTTATAAGGGATTTCATCACATTTGACATTTCTATTGAGGGTTCATTGTTGTTATGCACCAATTCACGATTATATGGTGTATATACTGTCCTTTGGAGTATTATATCATGAATCCATTTATTCTCATGATATTATAAAGTTCTTGCGAAATGTTATTCCTCAATTATTGTATTCAAGTGTCTCTAATTTTGGTAAAACCCCTTTAACCAAAATATCGTTTTAAATATTTTAATTATTTGTTCTTGTTAATATCCATGTTTTCAAAATGGTTTTAAGGATATATTTATATGGATATTAATGGTTTAAAATTTTAAGCTTCAAGGTGGTATGGGACACTTTGATTCAAAAATCTCATTATTAAATGTTTTAAATGGCTTTGGAAATGGTTTCTTTTTGTGTGGATTCATTATTTCAAAATACTAAAATGTTATATTGTGATTGAAATGTGGAAAAGTTTTGTTTCCTTTATGCATGTTTTATTTGATACGTTTATGTTATGGTTCTTGGGCATTGTTATGAAGAACGGGTGGTTCCGTGATAAACTAAGGGCGGGTGAGCCCGATATAGCTCTCCAATGCATTGGGTAACGCGAAAGAGTGAAACGTTAAGGTTTCTCCGAAGAGATTTTAGGGAATATACTGTGATGGGTATTCCAAACGTAACCAAGAGGGTTACTCCCTACGTAAGAATGTTATGAATGCCTGAAGTTACCTTTATGTCTTATGATTTCTATGATTTATTCATGATTTGATGAGGTAGGTTAAAGTGCCTATGTTTTATGGGTAAATTATGATTTCATTCTTATGTATATATGAACTCATGTTTCCTTTCCATATTTTTATATCCCTTACTGAGCTTTTTATGCTCATCCCAAGTTTTTGAAATGTTTTTCAGGTCAAGGGAAAGGTACATGATAAGATGATAGAGTCAATGATGTGTTAAGAAAGAATCCATGTTTTATTTTCAATATGTTTCCGTTGATGGGAAGAATGAATACTATCTTTTATGTAACCACTTTGTTTAAATGTGGAATGTAATGTATGTTTCATGATCTAATTCCCTAAAACTCTAAACCTGAAAAGATCCTCAATGTGTAATCTTGAAATAACTCAAGATAATATATGGTTTAAGGCTGGGGCCTTATAATATCCCTTTAATCAGACGGGTTTATTATGAAGGGAATATAATTCATGTCCTTATACGAAATAATTCCTTGAGTTTCCAACCATGGTCTTTAAATTAGTTTATTATTTATAAAAAATTTAAATTTGAAATATGATCTGCGGAATAAGAGAACCATTAATCTAAAACTATAATGTTGAATAGTAATATAATTACCAAGCATGGTGGGAAAAATAAATGTACCAAAAAATTATATTTCGTGATAGTTAGAGTAATACATATCAATCCAAATCTATATTCATCATGTCCATTAATTATTTATTACACCATGTGTACCTTTCACATATGAATCCTAGGTACTTGGTCTATTATTGATCAAAAATCATGGAATTTATCCTTTTCATTGGTTGAATATAATCTAAAAATTTGTGTAATATAAAGGATATTATTAAGGTCACCTCATATTAACCCATAACATGACCCTGTGATGAAGAAATATAGATCCATTCATTGATCATACCCATCTCATACAACACATGCTAGTGAAATTTTTATCATTATTAGTGATGTAGAGGTTTCAACTAACATAAATTAATGTGTTGAGAATAGTAATTGATGACCTCATACAAAATATAATAATTCATGAATAGAAAAATATGAGTGTTTTTTGGGATTTCGTTCATGTTTTTATACTTGTGATGTTTAAAATAAATTATTATTTTAGATGAACGTTTTGTTTATGTTACCAAAAAAATAGAAATTATATGCACATCATCCTGAGAACATAGATTGAAAATAATGCTAGTTATGGAATCCAATGTCATTATATACTATATTACAGATATAGCCCTGTGGGTAATGAGAAAAATACATATATGCCATAGAAATATTGATTGCAGGTAGATTAAGGTCCAACATATTATTTTTAAGTTAAATATATAACCACACAATAGTAGATATTATTATAATATTTTTATTCCTCAAGAAACCACATTACGGTTGAGAAAATTGAATATATTCATCAATCATTTATAAAACCTCAAAAGAAATGGTTTTAAACGTTTTTAGTCTAATAATGAAACCATTATTTATTTTATAATAATTTACTTAAAGCCTAATGTGCATGTGTTGCAATATATATCTAAAAAATATTAACATTTGGAAAATTAAAACAAAATTTCAATAAATTATCCCATTTAATTTCACAAATTCTTCCTAAAACATCACATTATAATTAAAAAATATCCCTTTATAAGTCTGTGATATCATTAGAGTGGAAAATTTTGAATAATAATAAATCAATATCATTTGATATAAATCAAATACCACAAAACATGAAATTTCAAAAAAAAACATCATTGGTTATCTTCTATGACATTTCCACAATATTAATTTGTATAATAGAATGATATTTTTTTCATTATCAAAATATCCTTGAAAAATCACATCAAAATTAAAAAAAAATTATTGAATTCTTGAAAGAAAATTCACATTCATGATCTATAACAAAATATGATTGTTCATCCAACAATTTTCTAGAATATAATTTGAAAAATAATTCAATTAGATGGTAGTTAAAAAAATACCATTTTATATTAATGATTAATAATTAAATTAATTAATTGGGATCAAATGATGTAAATATTGATTTAAAATGTGATTGAATTAAAAATTGAATATTAATTCTATCTAGTAATATTTTAATACACGTTCAATTTAATTCTATGATTTATTTAAATATGCAAGTTTAGTGTGTATTGAATGAATATGAGATCTGGACCAACCAATTATTTTTGGTGCATTATTTATTTAATTAATTTATTTTCAATGGTTTCGTAATGATAATTTTATTTAAAAATGTGATCTTGGAATTCCCTTAATGTCATTATATGTATAAGGACATCCACGCAAACTTTAGATTGTTGAGTTGAATAGTCCAAGGTCTTAACAATGAACATGTTATAAATTAATCAACATAATTTTTCTAAAATATAATGTTCAATTATAATTATCTATCTGTATATTAATCAATGATTGATGCTAAAATTGGTTTGATCATCTAGCTATTGGTTAAATAAATACATAATTAATTTAAGTTATCTATTTTTCATTATCATCTATATTATAATTTAATAATCAATACAATATTTCATCTTATCATTGTAATTCATAAATATTATAATAGTTATATTCCAAGGAATAAATTATCAAATAAACTTATTCTACATAATATCAACTACAAACACCTTTTACACCAATTATTTCTCATGCTCTATTTTATATCATGGTTTAGAGGAATGTACCATTAAATTAAGCTTGTTAATAAATATTTCAATGTAACTCTTTCTTCATAATCATAAATAAGTCATTAAATAAAACTATTTAATCATCTACACCACCATATTATTTTTATATTGATAATTTCTATAAATGGATCCTTGTATTAGCACCTTTATTGTCATTAAATGGGTCTAGTTTCACATTAAATTACAATTACAAATGTTTCTTTAACATTCTACTACACCTAAAATGTGTGAATTATAACATATGGTTTTTTAAAGAGAAAATATATTTCCATAAAAATATATATGAGATTTTAAATTTTTCATACAATGTATAAATAAAATCTAGTCATGTTTTTTCATCCCCTAATGTATGATGTCTTAATATATACCTGCAATAAAAATTATAATGAAACATACCAAACATTAAAAAACGTGATTGATAATTTAACCTAGTGGATTTCATATTCTTAACAAATCAGAAGTTGTATCCATATTTATCCCTAATACATGATCCAATTATATCATATTTTATTGTTATTATATAATATATAATGTGCTTATAATAAATAAATAGAAAAAAGATATTACCTTACCATATGATTTGTTGCATACTTAAATCAATCCATTGTTGTATAATATTCATTTTCATAACAAATCTAAGATAAGTCATAGTAAAATTGAATATTTTAATGTATAATCTATATATGAAAGACCTTATTCCATGAAATCTATAATATTCATCGATTTACATAGTTTATGTGCTTCTGTAAAATAAAGTTTGCTAAAGGTATTCCAAAATCCACTCTGTTCAAGATACTAAAGATGAATTTCATATATGATTGAAGAATTTCACTTGATTTCTAGTATCAAAATAACATAATAATTAGTTTAAAAATTATATCTCAAAATCAATCAAAATACTATAAAATTTAAATTATTTTCACTATCTTTTAATTTTTCTACATCGATCTAGAAATACCTTTAAATGAAAATATCTTTTTTCAGAATATTGATGTATAATTTACCCCACACATAATATTTTTATAATATTTATACAATAATCTATAAAACCTTTATGATCATACTAACATGAAAATAATATATGTGTGAAATCATAATTTCACCTCATCCTCATGTTATTTAAACTGTTTTACACCACAATGTTATATATGAAAAAAACAATTTTGATTCCCTATAACCAAAAAACAATTCATCATTACATGAAATTAATTTACACTAATTCTAGGATAAATTCAATACTTATCATTTTTATAACCCCATGTTTAACTATTTCTTCAAAATATCTCATAAAATATTTTTAAAAAGCCACATTAAAATAATTTTTTCTGAAACATACATCATTAAGTTTGCCAAAATATATATTTATGAAATGAAATAAATTCTTTATAATAATTTTCAAGTGGTAAATAATGAACATTCCTAATATCCTACAATAAATCATTCCCATTTCAAAACCATCTTGTGTTAATCTTGAATAAATAAAAATTTATATGGGGAAATTAATCTAGTGACACGTGTCAAATCTATATTAATCCTAGGTAACATGTTTAATTTTTTGAAAACACTCTTATAATAAAAACATGATGATGTTAAAATTTTGAAATTGAATCCTATGAATGATAATTACTATTATTCAATATTATCTAAACTATTGAATTGTTTGAATTTTGAATTCTCAAAACATGAGTTTATGGTTGCAGATTCGTATAATTAATTCATTATAAGAAGTAAAATCTAGTGGCCATATAGAGGTTATAAACTCCATGGATATGAAGAAGTTAGAGGGAATTAAAAATGTAATATTCACAATGGGAGTCCCCTATGGTCCACAATCCTTTTAGTTAGTCTAGTTTATTTATTAACAGTATATATAATTTTGTGGAAAATATTTTCACTATTATAATTTTTAGGTCATTGAAATTGGATATAATTTAATTATATATATATTAATTTTTTAATTTGTAAATTAATATGTTTAAATATTGGTTACTAATATTATTTTAATGGAATAATAATTTGAATTATTCTTATTATTATTGGCAATGATCCCCTGATCTCATGGTTTGGGAGAAGGTTACAACCTATAATGGTTAGGTTAAAACATCAACACATGAAGCATTAAAATTTTTTTTATTAGATTGAGGGTTTAAAATTTCATTCATCATATGAAATTAGTTTTGTTCAGAAGGATGATTTTCTTATGAGAGACTAATTAACGTCTATGTTGGTTAGTATCATTTAGTTATTAAATAGTTGTAATGGTTAGAGTGAGGCTAACCATTTTATGTAGCATGGATACATTAAAATTCATGATAGCTAGGTTTGTATTTCAGCCTTTGGTTACTGTTGACATGTGTAATTATTTTATATTTTTTATGTTAAATTGAAAAATTACATCATATACATGGTGATAATGATTAAATGGAAATATTTATAAAAAATTTGAATCATCATAAGATTAAATGTAAATAAATGGTTAATATGGAATGTAATATAAATCTCTAAATTTAAAATTGGGTAATATGTTTCTTCTTATCATGATTATTATATTTTCTTATTCATTGATTAATTTAAATTTGATTCCCATAAATATAGTTTATAATAAATGGTCTACCATGTGTTCATGTTAATATTGTATTGAAGGTATAACATGTTCCATTTGTACAATTTGTGTTTCTGTGTTTTTTTCTCTATTTATAATATCTATAAGCCAAATAGTGACTATTAATGTTACTAAGGTTATTATGATTATTATTATAATAACTAATTACCTTTTTGGTCAAATTATTTTTATTTTAATTATGATTTTTGTGTTTAATGTTTTTTTATTGTTCATTTTTTCTTATTAATTGTGTCCGTGGATTTTTTGGGTTTCTATTAAGAATACATCGCATGGTCAAATGCCTAGAATTACTTTTTTTAATGTATTTAATCATATTTGATAATTTTCACTACTACTTATACTAATACAACTTAATAAAATACCAATACTACAATAGAAACAATAACAACGAAAACTATAACTATTATTACAATAACAACAATAATTACTATTAATATAACTACATCCACAACTATAAATACCAATACTACCACTACTAATACTACTATAATATATAAAGTTATATTATATAAAATAAACCATATATTTAATTTTGATGATGAGAGAGTGAAATAAAAAACATATAGGGAGGAATGTTCCTCTATAGGATGTGACACACACTAGGAGGGATGATAAAATATAGTCTCCTCTTCCTCCATGTTTTTTCAGATAATTATTCCTTGTAAATTTAATTATTAACGGTTTTTAGATTAAAAAATATTGACTATTAATTGTATTTTAGAACTACGAGCCCCAATTTCTTATTCCTTTATTATCTATTTATCTTTTTAATTCTGTCAATGCAAAAGGAAATGGGTCTAACCATAAGGATTGTTTGATGTCTTCGTTGTTGTGATATGAAATTTAAATATATATATATATCATTTTGTGATCATTTATTAATTTTTTTATCCCTTATATAAATAATTCCCTATGTTATTCTACAAATTTTCAAACTATATTATTTTTCCATTAGACTAAATTCTTGTAATTTGTGGTATTTGGTGTCAAAAATCATTTACAGGGTGTAAATGATAAATTTAATTAGATATTAAAATATTATTTATATGAAATTATTTTTCTTAAATTATATTATTTTTATTATTTTATATTATAGGTAGTCACAATATATAAGGGGAGTATGCATGATCTCAATGATGATTTTAATGGGAAATTGGTCACATAAAACCCCTTTAATTTTAAATTGTTATACTCTCAATTTATATCTTTCGTAATGTTTAAAATTTTATATAAAATTAAAAAACATACTTATAAAAATATGAAATATTATTTTAATTTAATATTAAAAAAATTGATTTAAATGATATTTTAATGTGAAAATAATATTTTATATATTGTTTAGTAATTTACTCTCCCTTATATTTCAATATGTCTCATATTCATTGTATTAATTTGATATGTGAATAATACATTATTAAAAATTTTATGGAATATTCATTTTTTGGATTGAATTCTCAGATTAAAAATAAAAATTTATCAATGTACATATTTAGATTATTAATTAATATGTGTAACATGGTATATTGTTAAAATTATCAATTTTATGTAGTGGTGGATATGAATTATAATAAGAAATGTGTGCCACTCTTTTAATTATTATTACATTGTATATGAATTTGATATCTTGATCATTTATTATACTTTCACAATGTTAAATTGTCACAACCCGCCCACTGACGCATGTGGCGTGACAACCCCAAGCCTGCCATCTATAGGCCAGGGGATGCAACTACCACCAGAAAGGCATATCCCAAAAAGAGAAGTGATTTTTTTAAACTATACACACAAAAACTAGTCACACAGTAAAATAAGACAAAAATTATAACTTCTGATAGAAAATATCTTATCTAAATTCAATATAGGGCCATTATACAAACCCAACTCAATAGAAATAACAAAAAAATAGATAAATGTTCTCTGAAGTTTGTCCAACAAGTATCCTAACAAAAGGGGAGGTACATCTCAATTTTTGTCATCACTACTACTCACCATGTTGACCAGTCACCTCTGAGAACCATCAATCCCTGGATCCCCATGTTTATGTCGATTTTTTCATTATCTGCACAATACACAACAACGTGAAGCAGAAGCCCTTGAAGGGTTGAGTATAACAATACTCAATATGACCAAAATACCCTCAAGGTCTCCTAGAATTCCAAAAATAAAAAAATAAAAAATTATCTCATTAACAATGAATAAAGTAAAATATAGCTCATACAAGGTATTAAACATAGAGAATATGAATAAAGATGACTAATATTGATCTAGATAATTTAATTTTGTTGAGAGGTTCTGCTACTGATCAATGAAACATTCCAATACTGCTGATCTACCAAGGGTCAGTCAATGGACGATCCACAGAGGGTCGCACAACCATCCATCTAACTAGGTTCACACTACTACCGATCCACAATGGGTCTGGATAATTTTGATCTAAAGAGGGTCACTCTAATGCTGATCTCGAGAGGGTCGCACTACTTCCGATCAACAGAGGGGTTCTCTCATGTCGATCCATGGATGATTTATCATCACTTGATATCTAGCCATAGGATTTTGGCACTTGGTACGCTTATATACCGAAGATTCCTCTCTTCATGATATCGGTCGTACATTAACTTTGATGAATTTCCACAATGAATTATCCCAAAGGACAATCCAATCATAAGGGTTCCAATGTGATAGATGTCACATCAATCAGATGCCCGATCTATAATATATAGGAAAATTGTATATAGTACCTACTTGGATTGAAGTCCAGTACTCCATATTCTACCAAAAACTCATGTGGAGTATTTCCAAAGGACCACCATATAACAAGGGTCTTCACAACATAGATGGTGTGTCACTCAAACACCTGTTTTGTGAGTGACATAAATTTTAGAGAAACAAGGTCGGTTGGGTCCAAGTCTCGTAGGGGACTTGCCCAACTTGCAGACCCGACCCCGTTGGCAGACCTGACCTAGCTGGTTGGTCTGTCCTTCCTAGAGAACCTAGACTATGAAGATGAAAACAAATTTTTCTAGGTCATACATGGTGTGTCAGGTTCACCCAGCTGGCAGCGCCAGCGGGGAACCTCCCCACCTCCTGAAATGGCTAGCTAGAGCTGACCATTGTACCAGTCGAAATTATAGATTGGCCTAATCCTCTACCATGAAGTGCACCGAAACTATGTATCCACCTTCCATGGTCCCTGTGGGTGCCTCCATCTATACATGGTTGGCATGGGCCGGCCATCACCACCGCACTGGCAGCTACTTCCATGGGTCACCGAAGATGCTCTGGTGGCCTATTTTCTTTCATTTCTACACATACAGGCCTACTGGGTTACCACCTTCTCCGTGAGCCCCATGGATTCTCCATTCCACCATATTTCCCAGTCACCCATGAGGAATTATCAAAACTCAAAAGCATCAGAGGTTTTGGGCCTTGTACGGATTTTCAGGTGTTGTAGCCATTAGTGTTATATCACTGGGGAAAAATAATCATTATAAGATTATGAAAAAACCCAAAGTGTAACCCCCAATAACCTCATAAAATTAAGAATGAATCGCAGATCATCCATCTTGTTACTTGATTCAGGGTCATTATGTTATTCATGAAGGAAAAAAATGAATAATTTAAACACTTAAATAACATACCTAGATTCGGTGGAATATTTTGTAGATGAAGGGAGGAATCCGCTTTAAAATTATTCATCATTGTCTGTCAATGTACAGTTATAGTTCTCCAACAATCGTCTATCAGTCACCATACATTTTTAGAGGGTGACACCGTTGACATATCATTAGAGCTTCCCCCCATGGTTTGTGAATTCTCTATTCAATGGTTTGATTAATAAAATAATTATCCCTACATTGTGTACATTTTTATGGTTAAAAAATGAACAATAATTAACAGAAAAAGTAATCACATGATCATTGAGGTTGGACAAAAAATTAAATATGTAATTAATTTTAATTATTTTAATGGATTTCATTACACTACAATTCTTCCATATGTCTCTCAATGGTGGAATACACAAATAAAATAACATGTAGTTATTTTTTTACAGATGTCCCCAAATTATCTTTTTCATCCAACCCTTTCCAGTCGATGTTAAGCATCACCTTATAGAATATCATCAATAAAAAATTCAATGGTACCCTCAAATATTCAATCTGAGCCTCAGATCCAATGATAGAAAATACCACATGCACATTTAATAAACTTACCTTAAAAAAAGGTCAAAATTTTGATTGGGGTTCTCCGGGTATCAGAATCTCATTACATCAATTTTCAGAGTCTCACCATAAATCCATATATTTTTCAAAACAATTATACGAGATTTTAGGGTTTTTTCATTATCCCCACCTTAGATATTTATGTCCCTGAAAGCCACAAAAAAATATAACAATAATAATTTTGGTACTAAGCACAAATCTGAGCCTGCCCCTCCCATGTTCTCTCTCGATGGTTCCCATGCATCCACCAAACTCACACCATCGGGATCAACATTACATGAAAGAATCACTCCTTTCAATAATTTGTATCCACCAGGAACTCTATAATAGTCTCCCCAACATCAATTTCTATCTTTCCCCAGTCGATGATGTGTGATGGATCATTCACATATCTCCCCATCCATCACGTGTGGAAAACTTCGTGCACCCAATGCATATGTGGGGGAAGATAATATAGGTACTCCAACATTCCAACTCTTCTCATGATAAGGAATTGTCTGGTTATCCTTAAGGTTAGCTTTTTGCGCATCCAAATATTCACAATCCACTTCAGGGTGAGACCTGTAGGAAGACATGACTTCCCTCTTCAAAATCCATCGGTCTTTGTCTCCAATCATAAAAATTCTTATGCCTCCTATGCGAAGTCTTCATAAGTTAATAGATGATTTTCACCTTCTCAGCAGTAGATTGTACCAACTCTAGACCCATAAGTTCTAACTCCCCTACGTCTATTAAGCATTGAGGGGATCTACATGGTCGCACATACAAGGCCTCGAATAGTTCCTTGTCGATGGTGGAGTGATAATTGTTGTTTTATGTGAACTCCACCAGTGGTAGGTGGTCCTCCCAACTATAGCCAAAATCAATAATGAAATCACGAATCATTTCCTCATGTGTCTGTATGGTCCGCTATTTATAACCATCGGGCAAAGGGTAAAAGGTGGTTCTCAAGCTTAAACGAGTCCATAATTGACTCTTGTTATCCCTTCCACAACAGTGATGTAAAAAGATCATCCTAATCTGAAACAATCATCGATGGTATCCCATGTAGCGGTATAATTTCCTAGATATAGAGGAAACCCAATCCCTCTGCCAATCCCTGCAGCTATATGGGTAAAAAAATAGGGAGACTTTGTGAGTCGGTCAAAGAGAACCTAGATAGAGTCATGAACATTTAACATGGTTGTAACCCAATCATTAAGTCCATAGAGATACCATCCCACATCCATTTTTGTTCCTACAGTTTTTTTGGTAAGACTTCTGAAACATAATGCTCAGCCATAAGTTGTAGACATGTGAGGCATTGTGAACTGAACTGTACCACCGCTTTCATCATCCCTGACCACTAGTACTGACATCAGAGGTCTTTGTGTATCTACGCCACTCCAAGATGTACAACCAAATCGGATGTATGGAATTCACTCAACACCACATCCCCATACTTCACTGATACCATGGTGTGTCCTCTTAAAATAATGATGTTATCACCACCAATTATAAATCCATCATAAGCCTTTTTTGAAAATATCTGAGCACGTCAGGCCCCACAGTCAATATCCTCAAGCTGTCCCTCGCAAGCATGATGAAGGAATGGGGGGGTTACATTCATTAACAAGAGGTGTGACACTCCATATATATCCAAAAAGTATATTTTCAACATGTATATATGTTTTGTCACCTATCATTGTAGTTGGAGTCCTGACCTCCTGCTGAGTGCATCTGCCACAATGTTTCCTTTCACTAGACTATAGACTATATCAAATTCATAGTGCCAGAGGAAATCCAATCATCGCCTCTTTCTCAGGTTTAAGTCCAACTATGAGAAAATTTACATGAGACAATTTTGATTGGAGTAGACATCAAACTGTTCAACCATAATGTAGTTCCTCCACATCATCAATGCAAAAAACGATTGGTGCTAAATCATGCTCATGGTTTAGGTAGTTCTGCTCATTTTTCATTGGCTGTCATGAGCCTTAGGTGATCACTTTTCACTACTACATTAAGAAACATACCAGACCTGCCCTTTATGTGTTGCAATAGAATACATACCCAACCCCTTCTTCTAGGTTCCTCAATATGGGGGCACTCATTTGTCTCTTCCTTAGCACCTAGAAACTCTACATGCATCTCTCTATCCAAATGAAGGATTGGCCCTTATTTTTCAAACCATAAATGGGTGCTTATACTCTTGAAAATTTGGGAAAAACCTATAGTACTACCCAAAAAACCGTAAGAAACTCTACACCTTAGTAACACTTCTAGGTAGCTCCCATAAAATCACTTCCTCTATCATTAACAATTCCACTAAAAGTCTAGCCTAAAAAATAATGTGTCCTATAAAGTGGAACTCTCGTATCAAAAACTGGCACATGAATATCATACCATAAGGCTGCTTCTCTCATAGTGTATCAATTATTATTCTTATATGTGTGGCGTGCTCCTCCTCCTTCACCAAGTAAAAAAAGATGTCATCAATGAATACTACCATGAAGCTATTAAGACAAGGCTGGAAGATCATGTTCATATGTCCCATAAAACTGATGGGGTGTGGTTATGCCAAAAGGAATCACTAAGTACTCATTGTGGCTATACTAGAATTTGAATTTTGTCATTGATATGAACTCATTCCACACACGAAGTTGGTGATAGCCTGATATGCAGTCTATCCTCAAAAACCATTGGGCTCCCTTCATCCGATCGAAGAGATCATCCATCCCATGTAAAGGATACTTGTTTTTAAAAGTCATCTGGTTCCTGAAAAAGTAGTCCACACAAAGCCTATAAATCCAATATTTGGTCTTATTGAACAAAAATCAGGGCAACCCATGGGGATACACTGGGACTTATGAACCCCTTTTTATACAAGTCCTCCAACTATACCATCAACTAATGATGCACCATGAGAGACGTATGACATGATGGTGTAGATATTGGGGTCTTCCTGGGGCATAGGTCAATGTTGAATTCAAAATCTCTATGAGGAAGTAGTCATGGAACATCTTCATGATAGAAATATGCATATTGATCCACCACTATAGGATAGCTTGGATTCCCACTTCAATTGCACCGGGGGAAAGGCTCTCCAACTGATGAGTGATTGGCTGCACCCTCCTCTATGAATGTCCATCATGAACTACAAAGCTTCCTTTCTCACTGGTGGTAGAAAAAAGAGTCCCATCCTCATGGAAAAACAACACATTGAGCATAAAATAGTCGATATAAGGATGGACTGTGGATAATCATTTCATACCCAAGAAGACATTGTAAGGCCTTGACACTACTACTAAGAGAACCCAGCAAAATCTCTCACCTCATAGAGTAATCTCACATAGCTGGAACGAGTTTGTAATCATAGAATCCTCTCCTATATAAGCCTCTAATCATAAGTATCGAGCCAATGGCTCAAATGTAATCTCTTATCTACAAACGACAGTCTTGGAAATAAATGATTGATTGGATCCAATGTTAATAAGAACTACATATATGGTTGAGAAGACAAAGATCATACCTAGAATCATATCTGGAGTGTCAGGGTCATAAGAATCATCATCTTGATGATGAGTTATTCATTTTCCACATTCTCCCTAAGGTCTGGGTAGACCACCTAGGGGTGGTAGAAGTTGTATCTCAAACTTTCGACCAGTGCTAGCTTCATGAACCACTCATCTTCCACATCCTCCGCCTAAAGAAACTCCTCAATCAAACTTCTTCATTCTTCTAAAAGTTTCATAAACCATCTTATGATAATTTTAATAGAGTTTTAGGCAACCAAAATCCATGTGGCCCATCTCATCACACGAGGAGCACAATTTTCTCCTCTACTGAACTCGTCTTCCTTGTGATCTATGCACCTCCAACCCTAAATCATGGGGTGGCCCTCTATAAGGTCTATCCAACTTGGGCCACTACATCATCTACCTAAATTATTCTATTTTTGGCTCATATTCATGTCGTCTGGTGGTGAATCTCATCGTCTGTACCTTCCCAGCTAGGAAGCTTTCCAACAATAGTGCTCATTCTAGTACTCAAACCTGCGTCGGGATGTTGAGAGATATCATCAATGATATGATCTCTCATCAAAGTCTATTCTCAAGGGTCGAAGCCCTGATGAAAGGGAATCATACCATATCGATGTAGTAGCGTGAGTGGTCGGTGAATCATGCAGAGTATTGGTCCACTCTCAGGATGCCCAGCTCTAAGGGCAGTAGCTCTTTCCTAGGCACTGAACAAAGTTTTGATGAAATGAACTCCAACCTAATGTGTCTGTCAAAGTACAACTAGTATATATTCCTCTCTCTATGTTTCTAGAGAGTAAAGATCCACCATCTACATGATGTTTCCTCAAAGAGACTAGCATCCACAATCACCATCTAGTCTGCTGGTGTCTCAACCAAGTTGAAAACTCATAGCAAAACCTCTACCTAATTCTCAGCTGGTTGTTGGCCAGTCATGTCTCAAAATACACAGTGACCTATATCTCTAGAACTTGTGAAATGTGATCGGTCATTATACATGGTCTGCTGGTGGGACTATATTAAACTACTGCCATACTGGTGGGGGTGCTGCTAGTACACCGCCTGAAGAGGCAATCACTATGAGAGGGCCATGCACCGATGCCTCATCGCTCTATGGGCCATCATTATGATCACTCACTGGAATCTTGGTAGACTATATACCTATCATAGTTATTAAAAAAATAGATGTGCAATGGTATATAAGTTATACATGGTGAGCTAACAAAAAATAAATCAAAATAAAAACATTTTCAAAACACTAGCAAACATTTTTTTCATGAATCATGTTTGAAATCAGAACTCAGGGTCCAGGTGTATGAAAATGTTGGCTACTAAACCAACAACAGACTCCCCAAATACTAATACTAACTCAAGATACATAACACTATTGCTACATTGTAAACACAATCTTGTAGTTCATCAGGTAGAACCGGCCACCCTTTGATACCACTTTGTCATGACCCTTCCCCTGTGGATCGTGACGTAATGACCCTATGCACGCCTTCTATAAGACTGGGGTTGGTGATTTTCATTGAAAAGGAATGTCTCAAAAAGAGAAGGAATTTCATTTAAACCTTCACACACACATACTAGGTACACAAAAAAAAGAAAACAAAAAAGTATAACTGTTGATAGTAAAAGGGGGAATTGAATGTAACATAGGGAGAGTATTCAAACCCAACTGGAAATAATGTAAAAAAAAGGTAAAAATATTATACAATGGTTGTCCACGAAGGATCCTACATGAATGGTCGGTACAACTCATCGTATGTCATCACTACCTCTCACTATGTCAATCAATCACTACTGAGCAACTTCTAGCCCTGGCTTCCAAAGTCTCAGTTGAGATGTCCTTAATCTTCACAAAACACAACATGGTATGGGTGAATCCCATGAAAGGGTGAGTATATAAATACCATGTAGCGACCCAGAGACCCTTGAAGGTCTCTCAAAATTCCACAAGTGGAATAACATAGAGCATGATCTCAATCACAATACATATAGTAAAAGACATATTACACCACGTATACAATTTAGATAATAAGAATGAAGATGATTAATCTTGATCATGAACATTTTCTTCTGTTGAGAGGTTTTGGTTCTGATCCATGAAGATTATCTATACTACTACTGATCCACAAATGGACACTCTACTGATGATCCACATAGGGTCACACTACTACTGATCTATAGTGGGTACACTACTACCGATCCATAGAGGTTTTTTGGCATGACGATCCACATAGGGTCTCTCGACTATAGATCCACGGAGGTACACATTTTTACTGATCCTTGGAGGGTCTCTCTTATGCTGATACATAGAGGTTCTCTCTTTCCTAGGAAGCAAGCCACAGGATTTCCACACTTGAGTGTTTGAGTTATAGAGGTTCTACTCCTCAAGATATCAGTCATACCTCAACCTCTACAAAGTCCCACACTGAGTTAACACAATAGTGGGTTTTTTCTTATAGGTTCCAATGTGACATATGGTGCTTCAATCAGACGCCCTTTCTATAAGATATTGTCAAAATGTTGAATAGGTTCATGTTGGATTTGAGTCCAATCCATCAAATATATATTCCAAATTCTATCAAATATCTAATGGAGTATCTCAAAAGGACTACCTCATCTCAAGGGTCCTCACGCCATAAATGGAGTGTCAATGGGATGCTCATTTTGTGAGTTACTCATGTTTTGGTGAAACAAGGTCAGTTGAGTTCAGGTCCAGCCCAACGAGCATGTTATGCATGCTAGGAGAACTCATATTGTGCGTATGCCGGTCAGTTTTGCTGAACCAGATGCGATGTTTCTAGTTCACCTTGTTGTTCATGCCAGCACAGTGAGTCCCCACCTCCCAAATAAGCCAGCAAGAGCTGGAAGTTTCATTAGCTGAGTGGCCTAAGCAGGCCACTCCTGTCAAACGCAGCACACCGGCACCGCCTCTCCTCCTGCCGCAGGTGCCACTACCATTCTAGTGGTGTCGTTCTGGCGGCTACTTCTGTGTGCTGCCATAGATGCTCTAATGGTTCGTCTTCCTTTTTGTCTGTTCCTACATGCCACTCAGGTGGCCACCTTTACTATGATCCCCTTAGATTCACCTTGCTGCCACATTGGTCAGATGACCAAGAAGATTGCACAAAACCCAATAATAGCAAAGGGTACAAGCCTTGTGTAGATTATCCCATGTCCTCCACTTTAGTATTATATCATAGGGGTGGTATATAATCATTATAAGATTTGGAAGAACCCTATAGTTTAAACACAATACAACATTCCACAAATAAAAATGAATCACATATCAACCTTCTTATTAGTTTATCTGTGTTGATCATATTATTCACAATAGGAAAAAATGAATCATTAAAACATAAAAATCCCCTACCTAGATTCGGTGGAATCCATTTGAAGATGAAGGAATGAATCAAATTTCGAAATAATTTATTGTTATTTCTCACTGTCAGGTTCGTGTTCTCCATCAGTCATCGATCAATCACCATTCTTCATTATAGTGTGACATCATCAACATTCTTTTAGATCATCCTCTCATGGGTTGTGAATTACTTGGCCAACAGTTTGATTAATACATGAATTAATCTCCACGATGTGTTCATTATAATGATTAATTGTTGAACCACAATTAATGAACAAATCAATCACAAGATAATTGCAGTTACACAACCAATGAAATGAGTCATTAATTGTTATTCATTAAATGACCATCATTACACTATTGTTCTACCAACTATTTCTCAACGGTGGAAGAAAATAATAAAATAAAATATAGTTATTTTTTCCTTGGAAATCAGAATATTATCTTTTTCATCCAACCCATTCCAGTAAATGTTAATCTTTTCCTAAGAAACTATCAACACTGAAAATTCAATGGTTCCCTCAGCTTTTAAATCTGAGCACTGATTCAAAGGATAGAAAAACTAACTCGCACATTTATTGAACATACCCTAAAAAATGATAAAAATTCCATTCCAGGCGATCCTGCCCTCAGAATCATGTACTGTCAATTTTCACAGTCTTGTAATAATTCCATACAATTAGAAAAAAATTTATACGGAGTTTCTATGTAGTTATAAAAAATTATCTCACATTCGATGTTTTCAATTCAGATTAAGAATGACTGATTGTGTTCATTCACCTATTATGATTTTTTGGATTACATAAATAGCAATCCTTAATTATATTAACCTAACTAGTATTTAATATTTTTATAAAAAAAATAAAATTCTATGATTATGTTATTCATATCATTTTCAGCACTTAGAATATAAATTTAATTTTCATTGATCATGTAACATCAGATGTAATTATAGAATAAGAAAATTACATATCTATAAATAATTGTTTGTTTGATAGTAATTTTTGTAACTAGACAATGTTTTATTAAGGTAATTCAATTAATATATTTATGAATTATACTATAATCACATAATATTACATATAGACTTCAATTTGAACTTTATTAATGATGAATTACGGAAATTAAAGACATTTATTGAAGGAAAGGAACCAATACAGATGAAATAGTAACTTGACCTTTGGAACTGTATTGTGACCCTTATGAATAGTTAACTTGTAAATGAAATAGTAACCTCACCATGAATGTATAAATAATCTTTATACCTCTTATATGTGACAATATGTTATAATATATCTTAGTATAAGAATATATATATTTTAAAAATTAATAAATAATTAATTGTATTCTATAAGTTATAAATTATTTTATTTCAAATTGATTGATTAATTTAATAAATTAAATTTAAATTGATTACTAAAAACTGTTTTCATAAATTTATAAGTTGGTTTATTATGATTATCCTATATTTTTATGAGGCCATATTTAATTTTTCAATGTATTATAAAATCACATATATTTTAAAATCATTATATTTAAAAAAAATTAAAATGATCTTGATCATATATAGAAATTTATTTTCATAAAATGGAGTTAAATTTTTGGATTCTAAACATCGAAAAATAGTAATGGTGAATATTTGGATTTATTGTGAAATACATGAATTGATGATGAATATTAAAATACTATAATTTAAGATAAATGATAAATACATGAAATATGGTGTAATGGATGTTGTTATTTAGATATAAGAATAATTGGTTCAAACTCACATGATATAGTTACTATTTTTTGTCATAATAATCAATAATTATTTTTGTATTGATCACTATAATAAATTAATGTGTTAAATATTGAGAAAACATCGGTCCTGTCCACTATAAATACAACCTTTCACCCCCACTTCCCCTCGCAAATATCAAGATTTGTTCCATGATGTAATTCTACTGAAATATATTCCCATTTCCCTCCCCCACAACCATAATGCAATGGTCTTATTGGAAGACTAATAAGAACCTCCTAAGGATATTTTAAAAAGAAAATAATAAAGAGTTAAAACCATCTTCCATCATCTTTAACATTATTTTGATGTTCCTTTGTTTTATTTTTTATCCTATTTTCTACTCATACACATGGTATTATAACACATGTACCATACATGTATTATAATTTCTCTCTAATAATGTAATAATTCATCATTATCTCTCTTTTCCACTCATATTATAATTTAAATGAAAACACCATCTGAGATTAGTTAATTTATCACATTCAAGGATGACTGGTATTTAATTACCATATTCAATTCTAGTCATCAAAAAATTTCTTTGGTAAAACAAAACTATTATATATTGTTATATAATCATTTTCAAACATGATATTAATTTATAATTAAAAATGAGTTTTTTTGTGATAAAAAACCTCTAATTAACCCAAAAATTTATCATTAGTTATTTATATAATGATTCATCTTCACAAAAAATAACAAAAAATATTTATATAAATATTTATTCATCTGTCTATTCACTAATAACATATAAATTCAAATATGGACATATATCTACAAATTACATGATTATTCTCTAATTTATAATTATAAATCGATCATGGAAACCAATGAAACAAACACTTTTAAACAATGAAATTGAACATCTGAACCATACAAAATATACATAAATTAAGTTAATTATATAATTATAAATAAATTAAATTTTGAATAAGTTATATAATTAATTATTACTTAATATAATTTTATTATAGAGGACATTGAGATCAATAAAAGAATGCCTTTAGACATAAGGTATATAATTCTACCCAAAACCACATTATTTCTTTAAGTAATTCATACACTCTTTTTAACTAAATGAAATTATATTTTCATTTTATGTAAGTATTTTAAATTCTATTTATATCTTTCAAAATAATGTGTTAAGATAATTTCATCCCCCTTTTTTGAGTATATACATGTTTTTGAAATATTCCCTTCTCAATTATTCTCAATAAGCAAGCCCTGTTTAGGGGAACATCCCAAACTCGTTCCCATTTTCAGCTATGTTCAATAATATATTTTCTGAAGGAATTTTTTTAATAAAACCACTTATTTTATTAGGAAAACATTATATATTCACTTTTAAATTTTTAAAATGTTAATAACTTTTTCATTTTAAATTATTTTTGATATTTTCCTTAAACTACACCAAAATGTTTTATTTCTAATGTTTTATAAACACCAATTTTTAAAAGTTTTAACTTATTTTTTTCATCACATAATTTGGTATATTCCTATTTTATCTTATTAATTTTCATGTATGATTGTAATAATTTCCTTTATGGACAAATTTCTAAAAATCCATTATGTTTTGTTTTTTGAAAAGACTATGATACCCAATCCCTACCATGGGTAACACTTATGTTTATGTATGATTGATTATGTATGATTATTTATGTGGGAAATTTATTCAATATTTTTTTATGATGTGTGACCCAGATAGTACACTCTCCCTGGGTAATATGTAGTCTTATGAGATGTTACATGGAATGGTCTTGGTGGTATGCCTTGACTCATGCTCCATGTGCAATAGTCTTCTTCGTAATCCTTGAATTATGCTCCTATATGTGCAATGATATTGGATCATTATAAACTCATAATTTATGTTGTACCACAATATTATGATTCCATGATTAAATGATCCCATGTTCTAATTTTTATCATTTCATATGTTTAATCATGTACCATGCATCTTTGTATCATTCTTTTATTCCTTTTAATCCAAATTCTATGTTTTATCATTTTTTTATTCTATTATTTGGATTTTAGCTCATTCCATTTCTCATGATATCCCCAGGTTATTGTATGACTATGTAAGGGCTCAATTGAAGTTATAAGTTATGTATGAATATAAAATAATGAAATGTCCTTTTTAGTCCAACATTTCCAATTTTTTGTACATAGTCTTCCAAGACTCTCGATTATACGATTATAGGTATGTAATTTGAGGTTTAAATATGTTTAAAATCATGTATTGTTTTGTGTATAAGTCTAGGGTCACTATATTTTGTATCTAAGGATTGTATATTTATTTTTTGGTACTACGATTAGAGAACTTTCGTAAGAACATTATGTAGATGAATAGTATTAAGAAAATTTTCATAATTATTTTTATGTATAGAGTAAGTGAATTATCAATAAAATAATTACATATCTATTTACTAAAAGTGGAATTGGTTCTAATACAAATGTTACTAGGTGTACTTTCTTTGAAAATGGGTTTTGGGTCTAACTTGAGGGGATGCTGGAAGACAACAAAATGCCTTGATACATGTCTAGTTTGACACTCAAGGGGATATTATTTTGTAAATTCATAATCTCGTAATGAACCATTTTTATGGGAACAAAAATAGAACCCATAAGAATATATGTTTTGAAATTGATCAAGTAAAATAATGATTTAAACTAAGGAAATCAAAAGATAGGATTTATGTTTCCTATACATGATTATCCAATTGATGTTTAATGTTTCCTTTTAATCATATTATCTATGTATTCAATACCCCTAATTGAACATTATTTTCATTGTTAATTTGAAAAAATATTAGAACAAATTCGCACAATCAATATGATTGGAATGTGATATTTTCCCGAAATATATTCCAAATATGATGGAATAGGTGCTCAAATCATGATGAAATTAATTTCTCAACTGGCTCAAGTTACGAGGAATAACATTAATTATAGGGACTTAATTCCTCATCCATGGAAAGATATTTTTATCATTGAATCCTTCTTATAGGAACGGTCTCCAATTTTTAGTGGATCTTCTGATCCCATCCTCACAGAAAACATGATTAAACCCAATGAAAATATATTCATTATCCACCAATTCTCAGAAGAGGAGGATGTTGTGCTAGAATACTATCATATTGACGGGGTAGGAGATCAATCGTGGAAACAGATAAAAAATAGGATCTCCATGGAGGAAATTAATTCTATTTATTTGGAGGAATTAAAGTCACAAATATTTGTTAAATATTTTCCCCAAACCCTTCGTGTCATGATGGAAATAGAGTTACTCATACCTATGAAAATTGAATATGAGTATATCAGATTTTATAAATAAAAATTTACAATGATTCCAAGATAAGCTTTTTTTTTCATAATAATTAAATGCACAGTGGATCACTTCATTTGCGGACTGAAGCTGAGTCTATGAATATGATTGGAAATTCATGACTTTGAAAATTATGGGGATATTTTCCATTATTTCCTATATATTGAAATGCAGACTAGATACTCTCTATGGACTCATGGGACAAGTAATAAAAAGATGAAAATTGTCTCTAATATGGGTGGTTCTGCAAAACAATCCCATGATGGAAAAATGATCTGACATCCCACGTGTAAAAATTATGGGAAAAATCATCTTAGGAACTTTCTAAAGGGAACTAATAATAACATAAAATGAGTAAGTATGGGTCTTTCATCTAAGAGATGAAGAATGTATTTGAACAATTCAATTAACATGGGAGAATAAAGGAAGGGTCAGATCAACACTCAGTAGATAGCGATGTGTCACAACATCAAGGAACACATGGATTATCTGAACAATTTCCATAAGACTATTTTTGTCAAAGGAAATCCACAACAACATCCAAGAAAACAAGTAAGGGATTATGATTTCATTATTTCTAATGTGGTTTTAGTGATTGATGTGGTGATATGTACAATAGTTATTAATTGTAGAATAGAGAAAATGTTATTTTATTCTCTTTCAACTCATTGTTTCCTATCTTCCAAGTTTAGTATAACTATTCAATCACCACCATAAAAAATGGATATTGAGTTATCTATGAGAACATAAAATGGTGAAATTATTTCATTCAAAGTATATTACTCCTCCATAGTTAATATTTATGGAACGAAACATCTGGAAAATATTGTCGTACTTCTATTGGAAGACTATGTTGTGATTTTAGGAATTGATTGGATATCATTGTAAAAATAAAAAATCAATTTTTACTAAAGGGAGTTTATTATGTTTATCCATGTGAATCCTCCATTCTTTTACAATATTAAAGAGTAAGATTAATCCTCTTTAGATTCATTGTCTCAATTGTGGATATTGTTTCATTATGATCAAGCATGTCATTCTCAAGTGATTGAGATATAGGGGAGAAATGTGCTCAAAAAAATTTCCCCTATAAGGGATATCGCTAATGTATTCCCTAAATATCATCCTAGCCTTCCTCCTAATCAATAGAATGAGTTATAAATTGATCTTATTATTGTGTATCTATATATATCAGTGACACCATAGATAATGATGAATGATGATATAAAAAGGATAAAGATAAGTTTACAGGAGAATCTAGAGAAGTTTTTTATTTGCCTGAGTGTTTCACCTTGGGTTGAACTAGTCCACTTTGTAAAGAAGAAGGGAAAAACAATGATCTTATGTATTTATTACCATTGGCTCAATAAAATCATGATAAAGAACTTGTATTCCCTTCCTTGGAAAAATGAATGTTTCGATAAACAACATGTGTCCATTTATTTTTATAAGTTATATTTCGGTCATTATATCACCAATTAATGATTATGAATGAAGATATTTCAAAGACTATATTTATAACGAGGTATGGAAATTATGAGATCGAAGAGATTACCTTTAGACTCACTAATTATCTAGATATTTTTTATTTATTGTATGAAAATATTCTCTAGATATTACCTCAACAAATTCATGGTATTCTTTATTGATGATATTTTGATATACTATATGAATAAGGAGAAACAATTTGAGAATTTTAATATTCTACTGATAACTTTGAAAAGAGTAAATATATATTAAAAATATAGAAAATGTGTGTTCTGGATGGAGGATGAATCATTATTGGGGAATGTTATCACTTGAAAAGGGTTATCGATCGACCCTTCAACAAGAAGGGCAAAAAATGAGTGGCCTAGGATAATATATGTAATAATGATTCATAGTTTTCATAGACATTATATGTAATACTAACATTTTCTGAAGATAATTTCTCAATTCTAAACCCCAATCACAAATCAAACATAGATGGGAGTGATGTTTTTTTGGTCTCATAAATTTGAGGAAATCATTAAGGATGTCAAAAAGTATCTTATCACTATGACTGTACTCACACTCTTCACAATTGTAGAAGTATTTGTGTTGTACATTGATTCATTAAACAAGGGATTAAGATTTGTATTATTCAATATGGTAAAGTGATACCCTATTCCCAAATTCAATTGAATATCCATGTGAAAAATATCCCATGCGTGATCTAGAGTTAGAATCTGTTATTTTTAAATTGAATATATGGAACCAATATCTCTATGTGTAGAAGTTTGTGATATTTAATGATCACAATAGTCTCAAATATATATAAACATATAAAGATCTTAATATGAGCTGATGAATATGGTTGGTTATTATCAATGATTATGACTACTAAATCCATTACTACCCTAGTAATGAAAATAAGGTATCAAACACTCTATGTCGAATGGATTGTCACAATTTATCAATGATTATAATTTAGAAGGATCAAACCTTATTATAAATTTATAGGATGGACATGAGAATCAATAATGGAGGAATATCATTAATCCTTTCTCAAATGATTCCATAACCATATCTCACAGAGAAAATAAAGGATGCACAATGAAATGATGTGGAAATTCAGAAAAGGGTTAAACCAATTTGAAATGGTAAATCCTATGTGTTCATGATAGCTGATTATGGAGTCATAGGATTTGGGTCAAAATTATGTGTGTCATCGGATCTATACATAAGTAATGATTTTCTTAATTTATCATATAGCTCAAATTTATCTATTCACATAGAGATCAAAATTTTATATCAGGATCTCAAGGAGAACTATTGGTGGATCCATATGAAGCAGGATATCAATAAGTATACTTTAGTGTTCCTGGTATGGAAGAAATTAAATACTAAAAGGAAAAATTATAATGGGATGATGCAAACACTACACATAACAACATTGATGTGGGGGAACATTACATTGGACTTTTTTATTATAAATCGAAGGACATATATAGGAAACAATGTTATATGGGTTATTATGGACCTTCTTACAATGACAACTCACCTTATCTCAATTCGATTGGTCTTCTCACCTGATCAACTTGTACAAATATAAATCAAATAAATGGTAAGGATTCATGGAGTATGATTATCGATTACGTCATATCAAGATATGTGAATCGCCACCAAATTATAGAAAAGGCTCCCACATTCTATAATCATTATGAATAACATTAGTATCGACTATAATCCTCAAAATGATATCCAATTTGAACAAACTATTCTGAAAAATTATGAACACTCGAGAGAGTGTTTTATGGACTTAAATTGTGAATGGTAACAACACATTCCTCTAGTTAGGGTTCTCATACAATAATTTTTTCATCTCTAGAATCATAATGGCACCATATGAATCCATTTATGAGAATAGTTGTAGAACATATGTGTGATAGGATGATGATAATGAAAATAAGCTTCTCAAAACAAAAAATTTACAAGAAATAATGTAGAAGGTGAAAACCGTTCAGAAACACATCTCTATAGCCCAATGATTTAAAAAATATGGATGCAATCACTAATGAGACATTGTATTTAATGTTGGTTACATTGTATTCCATCAAAGATATTCTTGTATGAAGGTTGTCTGATTTGGTAAGAAAGGAAATCTTATTCCTATGAACATTGACCCCTTTGAGATTTTTGATCATGAATAAGTTGTGACCTATTGAAAAAAATATTCACCTACCATGTCTATAGTACATGATTTATTATATGTATCCATCTTAAATAACTACATACAAGGTCTTTCACATGTACTATCTTTAGAGGTGGTAATGTTAGAGAATGATCTTTCTTTTGTGGAGAATCTGTAAATGATCTTTGATCATAATGATATTATTCTATGGAAAATGACTACTTATATATTCAAAGTAATATGGATGATCCATAATTATGAAGAGGAAACACAATAACATGACTATGAAAGGAAGGAAAAGTACTAATACATGATTTTTTCTAACAATGTAAAACCAAATTTCAATGGGTAAATTCATTAGTGGGGAATAATGTAACAAAAAATTGTTATATTAATGGAATTTTCTTCTTATGATGATATATTATAGTATAATATAATAATATTACATATATATCATAGTAAAAAATATATAAATATTGAATTAATTTAATAAAAATAATTTCTAGAAGTAAATGAACCTATACCAATGAAATAGTGAGTTGACCTCTGGAACAACAATGTGACCCATATGATCAATAAATTGTCCAATGTAAAATAAACCTAACCAATGAAAGTATAATTAAAATTTATTCATCTTATATGTGAATATTATATATAATTACATTATAGAATAAGTGGATAGATATTTTATAAGGTAATAATAAATTTTTGTATTTTTGTATGTAAAAAATATTTAATTAAAATTTAATGATAAATTTAATAAATTAAAAGAAAAGTAATTTTCATAAAATGTATTCATAAATTTATATTTTTATTTCATATGATTATAAAATAATATATTGAGACTATCATTAATTTTTCACAGATGTATTAAATCAGTTATAATTGTAAATTCTGAATTTTTTATTTAAATAATTATTTTATATAAATAATAAAATTATCATATTTATAAAATTATTTTCATAATATTGATTTTATTTTTGGATTTATCACATCATAAAATTGTAAGGGTGAATTTTTGGGATTTTTCTACAACAATTCAATATTTAATGAATAGTAAAATATTATAATTTGTGATAAATGCTAAATACTCAAATTATGGAGTCACGTATAATGTTCTGTTAATGTAATAAAAATTAGTTAAAACTAATGTTCTCAATTTACTATTATTGGTCACCAGAGTGAACCCCATTTCGTTTCTTGAGAAAAAAATATAGAAATGAATTAAATATTGAGAAAACAACCCTCTCCTGCAACATAAATACCACCCCTAGCTACCTCTTCTCCTCACACATATCAATAAATTTTCCTATTCAAAATTCTAATCAAATATCATCCCAAGACCCTCCCCAATGGCTTGGATCTTTTGGTCCTAGAAAAAAACCATAACCAAACCCCAATGGAGGTTTCAAAAAGATGAAATCAAGTGTTAAAACCCTCTTACGTATTATTTCAATTTATTTTCATGTTCCATTATTTTCACAAATACCATCAAATATCCTAATCAAAATGGTATGATAACACCATTACATTTTATATATAACATATTTTTTTTTCTAATTGAATAATTAATCGTCATCTCTCATTTCTCCTCCTATTAAACTAGAAATTAAAACACCATCTGATGTGTGTTAATTTATCACATTCAAGGATAATGGGTTTTCAATTACATTATTCAATTCAGGATAAAAAATCATTATAATTGATGAAACAAACAATAATATTTGTATTATAACTTATGAATGTTCTGAGAATTTTATTACACATTATATTAATTTATAATGTAGAATGTGTTTTATGTGATAAAAAACCAACAATAAACTAAAATGGTTATAACGAATGTATTATATAATGATTCATCCTCACTCCAAATAAACTAACACAATTTAATACAATTCAATCATATTTATGTTAACTAATTACATAAAAAATAAAATTTTGGACATGAATCCTTATATTACATGATTATTAGTAAATGTTTTAATGTAAAATGATCATGAAAACCAAGGAAGAATATACTTCCAAAAAATGAAATTGAACCTCTTGACCAATCATAAATGGCCATGAATGAAATTAATATGGTTATAATAATGAAATTTAATGTATAAGTTGTTCTGTACTAATTAATTAATAGATCTTATTTAAAAATTCATTTATTGAAGATCACGAGAATAAAACATTCACACATTAGGTAAGGGTTCTTTACCGAACCACCATTATTCTTCGGATTATTCATACTATCTTTTTTCCAAAATTAAAATTTATAATATTTATAAATAAATCTTCTAAATTTTGTTTGCATGTTCCAAAATGATGTGTTAGGATCCATTCATCATTAATTGTTATGGATATAAATTCTTTTAAATAATTCACTTCTCAATTCATCCCGATATGAAATATTGATTTAAGGGATCTTCTGAACCATTTACCATTTTCTAGTTTACTCGATAATATATTTTAAGTGACAATTATTTATATAAAACAAATAATGACAAACTACTTGGATAGGTGAATAAAGAGAATCTCTGTCTTCTCTCTTGAGATGATGAACTAGCCTGCATTCCACCAGATTCATCTCCCCCCACTCTTATTAGAGGGTTGAGTCTCATGACTTCCTCGACATGGGAAGAGTTGAAACACCACCTTAGATCTTGATACCCTTATACCCTTCCTGAATATATCTATTTTAGAGAAGGTCACATATCCCTTCTATGAGTAACTTTAAAATTTTCTACTCCCAGTGGAGTTCAATAGTGTCATGGTTCTGTGCAAGCTCACCCTGGTGGCTAGGTTCTATCTCCATCGGCATTTGATTGATATGTTTGATCATTTCATCACTAAATCCTAGGAGCTATAGGGCACATGATCATCAAATTTTTTGATAGGAGGAATTTAATTATCTCATTTGGATAGAAAGAGGATTTAATCACTTCCTGGTCTAGGGCCCCTCGAAGATTAAATAGATTGACATTCCATATGTTTCACCGGAGCATTAAATTTTATATGTAGTGTGATCCGTCGACAATCATTAATTGGGTACGACATCCTAGTTTACCTCTCTCTTTTCAAAGTCCATCCATTTTGTGTGCAATCAGAAACATGATGAGGTGTTATATTTGTTTTTATCGTCGTATTAATGACATCTATCTTCAGATTTTTTCCAAGAAAAATTGTTAAAGTCGATGTAGAATGGTCACCAGTCCACTACATAGGATTATAGATGAAAAGGCGTTTCTTTGGAAACATGAGGTTATGTTTGAGTAATGGATGCCTTACTACATGTCCTACCTTTTTGGTCATATAACGTCGATTTTATAAGAATTAGGGTTAGTGGATTCACATAAGTGTTGGAAGGAGGTAAAGAGGTGTTTTTGATGCTAAATGTTAGGATCAAGCCTTTGTGAAAGGTCACAATGAAGTTGGTTCATCACTAAGAAGGGTTTATAATGGGGAAACCAATACCATTGAGGAGAAATATTGATGTTTCATGCTTCGTGGATCTCTTGCGAAGGAAGTCTGTGTTGCAGACACTTTACATGGCATCACAATTTTTTAAGGAGAAACTATCTCTAGTTGTGGTGAAGGGGTGAGCCAAAGAAGATTTTACAGAGGATCGTGTGCGCACATGTGGAATGAAGGATATGAGGGTGTCTTTAAATATGAAAATGACGAATCTATATGATAGATTAAAGTGTATCCATGTTGTTGGGAATATATCCCTGCTAAAAGATACTTCTGGTTTGTGTCAACTATAGTCAATTCATAGTTCTCTATAGCATTTAGGCAGCACAACTTGTGAAAATGGGGAAATTCAAGTGGTCATGACTTGAAACTGGTTTGATGGATGGGAGGATGGAAGGGTACCTTGTGGTTAAAGGAACTCATTTCACTGAAGATGTGCAGACTGATCCATCAATAAAGCAAAGGATGTTGATGATGCAATGTTGAAGGTGTTATTTGACATTTTTGGCGGCATGTCACTCTAAAAATATCATGACACAATCAACCAAAATAAGAAACTGAAGCTGATGGAAGGAGGGATCTTGGTTATTTTAGAGGGTGTTATGATGCATAAGAATGAAAAATGCAATGATCATGTTTCCTTAATGTTAACTGGTAAATGGGGAAATGTTTTTGGCAATGATAAGAAAAAAATGGAGTTTTTATACCTTCACACAGTAACATTGTTCAAGGTGGAAGAAACTAGATGTCTGAATGTGATGGACTTATAAACTCCACACAAAGAATAAGACCCACAAAATACTAAATTTACCTAAAAAATACATTTTCTACCAGGTCTTCATCTAATATGGAATGAGGGGCTACCCATGTTTCTTGAAAGAGTCATGTGCAATCATGTGGGGAGAAGCCATCATTTAAATAGTAGAATCCAAGAAATTAAACCCAAATATATTGAAGAAAAATAAAATGTCTTCAGTGAGCTTATTAGGTACTGTATAGGAAATTACTCATCATGTATTTGGATAAGATTATGATTATTATGACATGTAGTTATCTCAATTTGGGTGTAACTGGTTGGATGCAAGAAACTTGTTCATCTATGTACTCATTTTTAATGTACTCTTTCCATTGTTTAATAAATGGTCAAGGGTTTCTCCTCTAAATGAACTTTTCGGTATAAAAAATAATCTTATTAAGAAAATATTATTAGTTCACATTCAGATTTATTAAAAATATTACACTCTTTTCGGTTATAAATTATCTGTTAAATTTTTCTTAAACCGCACCAAAATGATTTTTTTCTAATTTTTCTTAATCCCAATTTTTTACATGTATTCAATTCAGTTTTTCATAAATAATCATGATTTGTACATGTTTCTCTTTTTAATGTCATTTTATAATTTAAATAAGTTATATCAGGGAACCCATTGTGATAATCCCAAATAATATGCCTTTTGACAATATTAGGATACCCAATCCCTACCACGGGTATCCCTTAGATTTATGCATGATTGATTATGTATGATTACTTATGTGGAAAACGTATTCATTAGAATGTAATGATTGGTGTACCCAGATATACCTCCAAATAATTGGTTACTATTTAGTCTCATGAGATGTTATATGAACTGGTATTGGTGGTTTTCCTTGACTCATGCTCCTTGTGAAATGTTCATGGTGGTTAACTTTATCTTGTGCTCCTCTATGTGCATCTAGCTTCAGTCATGATAAATTCCAGTTTTTTGTTTCTTTATAAATACTATGATTCCATGATTATATTATCCCATGTTCTAAATATTATAGTTCTTTATGTTTAATCATGTACCTTGCCTTTTTATATTGTTATTTTATGCCTTCTAAACCATGTTTTATCATTTGTTATTCTGTTTATTCCCTTAATGGGAATTTCATCATCCATTTCTCATGTTATCCAATGTTTATCTTATGAAAATGCAAGGACTCAATGGATGTTACCTGATCTTTATGAATATTATATAAAGAATTTTTTATTTAGTCCCACATTTTTAGTATTATACACCCACTCTTCCAATACATTAGACTCTATGATCCATAGCATTTAATTTGATGTATAAATATGATTAAAATCATGTAATGATATGTTTAAAAGTCAATAATATATATAACATTACTTTAATGTGGAATATATTATGGATATCTTACTTGAAAACAATAATAGGTTTCTCGGAAATCTCCCGTTGCACACAATACTGAGCTATATTAGAAAAATAATATATTATTACTATTATTGTTTTATGTGGTAGTTATAGCCTATAAATTGTATAAATGGGAATAAACAGAGGATACTATATTATGTTTAAAATTTTTTGTGAAATTTTTTTACTTTATTATATTATATTTTATGGGCATAATATAAGAATAAATCCAATTTTTATCATAAAAAACACAACTATTTTTAAACAGTAGTTTTACCACATATTGATTGTCAATCCTTTATAAATGAAATTTATGATAGTTTTATAATCATTATATAATAAATTAAACATCTTCATCAGTATAGAGACAAAAAATATTACTTTCATTGACTTTTTGTTATTTTCTTGAAAATATTGATTTTTAATGAGTTGAAATAATACATCATTTTTATTGAAAACAAAATTTTCGTCTAATTTATGACTATTTTTAGGTTAACCTTGTAATTTCATTTAATTACTAAATGAATATTTTTTTATAATTTAATCAAATGTATATTATATTAATCAATTTAAAATTGATTTAGATATAAAAACATTTTGATCATTTGAACGTTTTTAGTGAAAACACAGTTTCACTAATCTATCAATGAGATTAATTTGTCAATTAATTATAATCAATTATGTGATTCCAATTTAAAATAATGGATATAAATTATTATATTAAATATATAAATTTAATAAAATATGATCAAAAAAAATTCGTGAATAGTAACTTTTTTATTTTATTTACCGTAGTTAAAGATAAATATGGTAATTATTAGTTACATTAACATTATAATACTATAAAAGTACCATATAACATTTACAAATATTATTGGATTAGTTATATCTTATGAATACAATTATTGGGCATAATGTTTGGCATTTGGAAGCCACTTGGCTGTTATTATTACATTTATAACAATTTATTTTATGTAGAAACAAAGATGTTGTAAATTTGTCTCTTATTACAAAAAACATTTATATGGGGTAATATAAGTTATATGGTAGACAATAAATAGTCCATATAATGATAAAAATGATTAACTACTTCATGAAAATTTATTTATAAGTTTTATAACTTATATAATCAAAATTAATTATTCCATAATGATGATACAATGATAGATTTATTAAAAGAAGAAAAAAATAAATGATATTAATAATATTAACATAAATATAAATTTAAATATTTTATGCCATACATGATTATTATAGATTACATAGAAATTTTTTTGATTAGATAAAATATGTTTTTCTAAAAAATAATGTTTTTATTATTTTAAAAAATGTCAATTAATGAATAATGAAAAAATTGACATAATTTATATTTTAAAATATAAAATATTTATTTATTTGAATAAAATATCAAAGATTAAAATATTCATAAAATCAGTTCTGTTATGTCTCAAAATTTCATCAATGACTCATTAATTGGTCATTTGACATGTTACCATAATTATTTTAACTTTAAAATTTTTAATTACCTAATAAAAAAGTAAGAATTTAAATGGATAAAACATTAAGATAAAGAATAAAAACTATCCAAAATTTGTATTATTTATATTGGAATAATGGATTTAGACCAATTTTTATTTTCTATTAGAACTATCTAATATTTGACCAAGTTTTACTAGAAAATTATTATTTTAATTTAATACTTTTAATAATTCCATTAGTGCCCCTCCCATCTCCTATAAAAATGAATTAATCTTCTCTATTACATACACTTCAAAACCCTTTTGTTTTTTAAATTATCTCCCCAAAAAATTTCCTATATTTTCTATCCACATTATTTAGGAATCATTTTAGTCACAACACCTTTCTTAGATGTGTTATGGTGTTATGAAATGTGATAGTCCAAATGAAATGTAATTTTTTTATTAAAGTGTTCAAATTTTCATTCTTATTCCAAATCCATAAAATATCCTCCAATAATGATAAGTTAAAAAATAATGTTTCCTAAACATTCATATATTTTTTTATGTTAATATCATCACTTAAATCTATCTCCACTTCCATCAAATGGGATTGGAATTTAATGTTCGTGCATATGTGTGAACTATTAAATCCACGAACCAATATAATTTTTTTTCCATAACCATCTATCATGACTTGTTATATAGATTTAATTAATTTTAATATTTTATATTAACTAAATAGTAGTCATTATAATATAATAATATATCAACTATGTTTTTACATTCGATTCACATAAAAATGATTACATTGTTCGTGTGTATGTTTGAAAAATCACCTCCATTAATTCATACAATTCATTTTTTTTCACTACATCACTTATATGATTTATATAAGTATATATAAATGTTTAATTTAATATTATTTATGTTATTATAATTCTGTTAATATAATATAATAATAAAATTATTTCCCTAATGATGAATGAAAAATGAAATCATTACGCATGCGTCCGTACAGCTTACTATCTCCAAGATTATATAATTATTCAATTTTATTAAACATAATAAATGGTTTGGATATAAATTATAATTAATTTACTAAATTTATAATTGAATTATGAATATTATAATAGAGATTATAGAAAAATTACTATTAGAAAATTTAAATCATCCCTTGTTAATTATTTGTACTTATGTGTTGATTATTGACAAAACGTTCACTTGAACTTAATTAATTAAATAATTTTTACAAAATTATAAAGATGTAATATAAAGGGAATAAAAAACATGAAAACTATTATCATCCAATTAAAAATTAATTAAACATTATTATTCAAAAATATAAAAAGGTATGAGATAAGTCAGACTCATGGTAATAGATTTCACCTTAATATCCTTTCATTGAGACATGTCATGATGAAACACATCGTTTTATATTTATAGATTCAATATAAAGACCCTTTGAAATTCTATATCTATATTATTTCTATAATCATGTTATTAAATATATTTAAAAATGTTTTCATTTCATGTGGATTTTATTTTAAATGTTCAAAATGGTATGGTTTTAAACTACAAAACTAGTTTTAATGTTTTAATTATTTATTCTTATTAGTTATTCTATATAATGTCCATTTTTAAAAAATGGTTCTTTTATTTATTTATATGGTAATTAATAATTAAAAATATAATTTAATTTCATGTTATTCAATGTGGTATAATATTCAATGACTAAAAATTATTCTTTTAAAATAATTTCATTTTTTAAATAAAATGGATTGATTTTTTCAAAAAAATGATTTTTTTTTAAAAAATTACACGGTGATTGGAATTTTTCAATTTTCTGATTCTATCTTGTGTTGATGTTTTATTTTCATTTCTAACTATTTCATTTTAAAATAATTTGTTTTCATTTAAGAGTAGTGGGCGTGTAATAATGAAATGTGATTTTAATATGGAAGTGTTATTTTACATTATGATTGTTTTATGTGTTTTGATTATGTTATGGTTTTGGTAAATTATTTTAGTATACAAATGACTCTATGTTAATCATGGGGAGATTGATCCCATGATATCTCTCCAATGAATTTGTTAATGATATGGTGTTAAAAATTATGGTTTCACATAATGGTTCTTGTGAATATATTGGGACGGGTGATCCAAATATAACAAGGAAGTTTACACTCTATGTAGTAGAGAAAGCTACAATGTAAGTATGTAATTGATTCCATATGTAACTATTATGGTTTACGGTTGCTTAGATTGTTTTTTTAAATCTTATGATTTCATGAGGAATGATAAAGGACTTATTTTTTATCCGTCAAAAGTATTATTTTGTTAAAATGTTTTCATTAGGTTATATATTCACGGACTAACGATTCTATTATTTATATTATATCCCTTACAACGATTTTAAGATAATCACATGTTTTTGAAATTTTTTCAACATTTTTTATATATATGTAATAGAAAGGAACAAAATGAAGATAATTATCTTGAATTATTATATCTAGAAATAAATAAAAATTCGTATTTATTCAGTTTAATCATGTTAAAAAATTATTGTGAGTAAAATTTATTATTTTAAAAATTTGAGTTGTTATACAATTTTTATGGTCTAATTATATAATAATATAAACATGAATATATCATCAATATAAATTCATGATATAACTTATGACTATCTAACATTTAAACATGGGTCCTTATAGATTCTATCAAGGGAAATGTTTATATAACATTAGGGATTATGAGATTTTACAAAACATAATTTAAGTTTCTATAGATATAATTTTATTTTAATATGTATTCTATAAATTTCTTATAAAAATAATGTAAGTTAAAAATTTAAAGAGTGTGATCTCAAACATCATTAGTCTCTTTTCTTAATTATTTGCATACAATATATTATTGAAATCCATATCTAGATTACTCTAAAAAATTTCTATCATTAAACAATATTGTAAATAGTATTTTCAAATAACAACCACCTCTTTTAAACCTTTATACCATCATGTATCATTGTTTTCTTCTAATAAAATCATATTTTTTCTATATTCTGATTTTTTTTAAAAGTTATATTTTATCAAATCATTTTCAAATATTTTACCTATTCATAGGATTTTAGAGCATCTTATGATTTGAAAAATGTTTCTTGATAAGTAAACCCATGTGTGTCCTTTTTATATTTTATTTTAATATATAGACTTTCAGAACATACATATGATATTTTAAAAGGTACTTTTATTGAATATTTCAAAACAAAGTCAGACTGAATGTTTTTTAAAAATCATGTCTTATATAATTTTTTGAAATTATATTTCATGAAAAATTATTTTACATAATAATTTCTCAGTGAACACCAATAAAAAAGATGTTACACAAGGTTTATTTGGACCACTGATGAAATAAATTTTTATGATTCTCTAAATCATTGTTACAATTCATGGACCATCTATATACAATAACAAAATGATGATGAAACTAGGTGGACACCGAGATCTATATACATTGTTCATCCTTTTTGGATTATTTTTATTAAATTATTTGTAGGATAAATAAAATTAAATAAATGTATAAAAAATACATGAAATAAAATATTGATATAATTATGATTTGGGTTGAAAATAAGTGGTATAAGACAACCTTTGTGGTTAAAACATGTCAATGTTATTTTTTAGTTATCCCATAATGGATAAACCACAGGATGGGGGAAAACCTATTGCATCGAGAAAGGCTATGGGGATTGAACCAACAAAAGAAGGGAGACAGTGGTGACTCTCCTACCTATGGCCTATGTGATTTCCATATTTAGTATTAACATTTATTTTAATAGTTAATCGAGTCAATGTAATAAAAATAAGTTGATTTTTGGAGTTTCTATTTTATCAAATAGATATCCCTAGTATTGAAAAATGATTTGGGGATTAGGTTATAAATTTTGTTCTATAAGACATCATCCATTTTGGGAACCACATTATAATGGTATATAGAATACAATGGGAATTTATTTGAGTAAAAGTTGAATTTCATTTTGGATGAATATATGTTTTTACTAAAGTAAATAAGATATTATGAGAATTTATTTGAGGGGTAATGGTTGAATCTTAATTTTTAAGAATATATGTTTTTATTGTAGACTTATGGTTATTCAGGTTATTTATGGAAATGATTAACCTATGTTAGAGAATACATGATTTGGGAAACAAAATTTATGAGAAAATAATATGTATTGATGTTTTTGGGAGATAAATGTTAAAATTTATTATGGATCTGTACGTAATCAAATTATTTTAGGTTATGGGGTTTAAAGATGGTTTAAATCATTTATAGTGATTTTGTTGAAAATTGTTTTTTTAATTTACTTGGATGATCTTTTTCTTTTTCATTTTAATTTTCTAGAAAAAAACTTTTTTTCCTTCAAATAAAAGATTATTATTTTTGGTTAATTTTTTTATCCTATCTTAATAATATTTTTTTTGTGTTTTTGATTCAATACAATATAAATAGATAGTTAATAATTAAAGGATTATGTTATTTTCAAAAAGTTAATTCTGGTTATTCGGGTGTAAAAAAATTTATATCGAATACTCTTAATTAGAGAAAATGATGATTTTGTGGTGTAATTTGATTAACGGATGAATCTCATGTTTTTAAGTCAGTTTATTTATTTATGATCTTTATCTAATTAGTAAAATAATGCCTCTAATATATAAAAATAATATTAAAACAAAAACATTTTCATCTTATTTATCATTCTACATATTTAAAGCCCATTTAACCCATCACAAATTTATGGTTTTTTTATTGTTATATTTCAACTGACAATGATTTATATAACTCTCCATTCGACCAAAATGGATAGTTTTATCTTTCATATCCATGATTTTTTATATGGGACCCTTCTATTTTTTATATCTTTGGATCATCATACTTCTCATTATTTCATTTAATGTGGAGGTTTCATTTACATGTTTTCTAATATTGGATTTAAATGATTTAATATTTAAAATTGAATCCTAAATTACGAAGCCAAAATTCAAAATTGAGAGGACAAAATTTTCAAAACATTAGAAGGATATAATATCACACATAATTAAAGAATAATAAAATTACAAATATATTTATATTTATGAAACATATTAGTAAATTTACTTTAATGGGGACTCTAAATAAGATATCATTCTATAAATTTAAAAACGGGTCTTTGAAATCTTATGTTTCACACAAGACTGTGTTATATAGAAAAATAATATATTATTATTATCGTTGTTGATGTTATCTATTAACTAGTCATTATACTAGTAGGAATGAATAGAAAAATATATATTACATTTAAATTTTTTTTATATTTTTTGTCTTTCTTCCATTAAATGTTAAAGGATTAAAAAAAAAATATTATAATTTTGATCATAAAGTCACTAATATATATATAATGTTAATTTAAATCCTATTCATGATGCACACTATTTAATTTCAAATTTTTATTGTTTTATATATTTTATATGAAAAATTAAACATATTATTTGGATGAGGGAAAACAAAATTTATTTGGGTTGAATTTTTGGTATTTTTTTGATATTGCTAATTTTTATATGAAAAGTGAAAAATAATTTAATTCAATTAAAAACTTATTTTTTGACTGATTTATTTATATATTTAGTTTATATATATAATTGTTTTTAAATAAATAAGAAATATATTTTTATTATTTTATACATTTTAGCTCATTGGAATCTTTTACAAATTCAAATTGGATAAAAAAACGTTGTGAAAATTTGAACATTTTTACTTTAAAACATTGTTTCCTCAATACAACAATTAGAATAATTTTTTAATTAATTTTAGTTAATTATATGAATTATATTTTTTAAAATGATCATTCATAATTTTAATTAGTATTAAAAATTTGATCACATAAGATCAATATAATTTTTGGAGAATAGTAACTTTAATATTTCATTAACCCTATTTTAATGTAAAATATGTAATTAAAGGAAAAAATATTATTAGAATAATATACAACTAACCTAAAACATGTATTATTCTTATTAGATTAGTTTTTTGGACTAATACAATATTTGGGCCAAATGTTTGGCTTTTTGATGACCCTTGGGTGTGATTACAACATTAATAATATTTTATTTAATGTAAAAACAACGATGTCATAAAAATATCTCTTATTAATAAAACATTTTGAATAGGTTATATAAGTGATATCATTTACAATAAGTAGTCGTTTTAAACCCAAAATGATATCAGAAACCATGATTTTTTTTAATGTTTTATACATTAAATAATAAATTTATATTATTACACATTGAGGAGGAATTAATCGATTTACTAAAGTAATAATCAAGTAAATTATATTAATAATACTAAAATAAATATGAATTTAATATTTTTCTTTAAAAAAATTATTATAGATGAAATATACGTCATATTGATGAGTTAAACTAGTTTTTCCAAAGGAATAATTTTTTTATGATTTTATAAACTTTCATGAATTGAATTGATTCAAAATAGACTTAAGTTATATTTTAAAATATAAAATATTTTTGTAATTGAATAAAATTTTTAAAAATACAAAATATTTTCAACTAGTTTTGTTGAGTATTCAATTTTCATTAATGGATCATTCATTGTTCATCTTATATGTAATGGTATTTATTTTAACTATAAAATTGTAAAATACATAAGAAAACGATATGTGTAAAAGATATAAAACAAAAAGACAATGATAAAAATACATCAAAAACATGTATACTTTTGAGGGGATGAATTAAATTATACCCATACCCATATTATATTATAACTAAATAAACTTCTAATAAATTGTAATAGATTATGTATTTATATTAATTCAACACATTTAATAATTTCAATAGTTAGCCTCCAATATCCTAGAAAAGTGAAGTATTATTCTCTATTTCATACAATTAAAAATACTTTTGGAATAACTCCTTTTTTGAGTTTTTAATGTCATATTATACGTGATCATCACAAATAAGTTTAATGTTTTTATTTAGGTGTATTTATTTTATTTCTTCTTCCACATCCTTCAAATATCATCAAAACATGAAGAGATATTAAATAATTTATACTAATATGTTATTATTTTAATATTGTAACCTAAATCTATATCCATATCCATCAAACATGAATTTATTTAATCATTCGTACGTACATGTGTACAATCACCTACATAAACCTATATAATCTGTTCTCCATAACTATCTGTCATGACTATAGAGAATGATTTAATTAATTTTCATATTTTATATAATGTACATATTAATCATTATAGGATAATAATGTTTCAATTATAATATTAATTTTTATGCACATAACAATTTTAACATCGTTCATATTTAAATGTGAACCATCACCTCCCTGAAGTGACGTGATTCATTTTTATTCACTACATCTATTCTATAATTTATATATGTATATTTAAATGATAAATATGATATTATTTATTATATTATCATTATTTAAATATAAAATATTAATTACCATATTTCTATAATGATCAATGAAAAATGAAAAAGGTATGTATGTATACATATGACTTTCTGACTCCATTTTTTTAACACTGTTCATTTTCCATAACCATAAATAATTGTTTGAATTAGAACTATAATTAAGTTAAAAAAATTATAATTATATAAAGAATATTTTTCTAGAGATTATGGAATTTTGACCACATGAAAAATATATATCATACCATGTTTAGTTTGGAACTGAAGTAACAAATATGGACAAAATGTCTGACAAGAAGTTAAATAAATAAGTAATTTTTCTAAAATGATAAAAATGAGAATTAAGTGAATAAGATATATTAAGAATGTTATAAATTAAATATAAATTATCAAATGTTTATTATTCCTGAATATTAATTATGTACATGACAATTCAAAATCAAGGAACGTCATTTCATCTTAATATCATTTCATTTAGACATTTCTTGACGATATGCACCTTTATGCTTTTATAAGTTGTATACAAATCCCCTTTAACATTACATTTCTATATTATATATATAATAATTTTATTTATTTTTTTAAAAATGATTTAAATTCATGTGTCTTATAATTTAATTTGTAAAAACTATAAGTGAGTTTTTGACAAAAAACTAATTTTTATTTTAATAATGATTTATTCTTGTAAATATTTATATTTATTGTACTTGTTTTAAAAATGGGTTTTTATTAAATTATAATAACATGAATGCTTTGAAATGTTAGATACAATAAAATATTTCAACGTGGAATGTGATTGTTTTATTCAGAAATATAATTTTTAAATTTTTTAATTGTGTTTTAAAATGGATTGATTATTTCAATAATGTTGTATTTTTTTGAATATATACACCATTAGTGGAATTTTCTACATTAATTTCACAGTAATGTAGTCATGTTTAAATTAAATTTTCATTTGTTTATTTTAAAATAATGTATTTTCATATATGATTGTACATATTTTAAAAATGAAATGTCATTTCAAAATAGAAAATTTATTTTTCCTTTAATCCTGTTTTATTGGTTATGATTATGTTATGGTACTTGAAAATGGTTTAATTATATCAGTGGATCCATAAAAATCCTATGGGGTGTGATACTTTGATTTCTCTCCAATGCATTGGGTAATGTGAAGAGTTAAATAATATTGTTTCTCCTAAGATATTTAGAGAAAATATTGTTAAAAGTATTCTGAATCTAACAATGAAAGTTACTCCCTATATAGATGTGAAAGATATAATCTATGTATATTATGGATGCCACACGTTATAATTATTAATATGATTCCAAAGATTTTTATAAATCATCTAATTAATGAGTTGTGTTATATAACATATTTTTTATGGGTGAAAAGTACGATTTTGTGATAAACATTGTAGGAGTTTAAAATATTTATGAAATAGCGATTTCATTCCTCATTTAATATCGCATACTGATCATTTTGTTCTCATCCAAAATGTTTGATATTTTTTCCACTACAAGTAATTATGGGTAAAATATATGAATATGTTTTGATGATTTCTATCATGAAATATATAAATCATTTTTTAAATGAATTATCTTATGAAAAAATAGATATTGAGTAAAAGAGTTTACATTGTAATATTTGAGTATTTCAGTAAAAGTTATGGCCTAATTGTATAAAATTATAATGATGAAAATATAATCAATGTTAATTCTTGAATTAAATCAATATTATTTTATTTTTAAGGCTGGGATATTATATATCACATGAAACCATCACATAGGATTTATATATCCATCACGTTGATTATTCCTTGTTTGGGGATCAAATTTTTTTAATCAAGTGTTACAATAATTAATTTTTACTATAGATTTCATATCCCCTAAATGGTATAAATTATTATATATAACTTAGTAAATAACCACTAAAAATATTTTCATAGATTTAGTTATATCTAGATAAGTCTTTTACCATGGATATCATATTTGGGGGTATTTTGGGATAATAAAATTTTTGAGATATTTAATATTTCTCAAATAAATATGTATTTATCATAGGATGAAGATTGTTTTTGTTGTTCTCTAAGAAGATTTCCAATAAAATATATGAATCTTGTTTATGTTCATTCTAAAAAATAGTTATATAGTTTTAAATAATTAAATAACATAACATATATTTCAGTAATATATATATTGAGAAATTTTTTTAAATTATGAGTTAAATGAATTTATTTTTTATCATTAATGTGTTTTAATGTTATCTAGAAACACTATTAACATTCTATTTTTGTATGTGAAACTTATGGTCTGGAAACACTATGTCTGGAATAAATATTATGGATCTTCAACACAACATTTTGAGGAAAACCATTGTTTAAATGAATAAATGTTTTTTTATCATCCAAGTTTTGGTGAACAGAAGTACGTTGTCACCCATAATTTAAAATAAAATAAATTTTCAACCATACATTTAGTTTTTTCTTTACATTAATGAAACCTACATTTAATTTCTCAATGAAGGAGTATTAAAATTAATGATATTATCTATGTTTTATGTATCAATATTCTCGAAGTAAATATAATATTTAAAGATATTTAATGACTGATTAAAAGGATCAGATTCATTGAATTTAATAATTCCTATTTCTAATGGATGTTATGAATATCTATAGTTGTTTAAATTCAGATTATTTCTTATTTATACAGTGTATTCATAGATATATTATATTGGAAGTCATACAAGTTTCTATTGATAATTAGTAACCAAATTTTTTCATCATCCATAAAATATAGATTTGATTACAATTATAGTTCACATGAAAAAAGATCTGAAAGATATGTTATTCTAAAGAAGATACCCTTTAGAGATATATTTACTTTAATTGTGTTCCAAGTGAAATAGACGATGCTTTTATAATTGTTATTTTTCTATTTTTATATTTTTTATGATTATTTTCTATCAACATATCTAAAAATATATTCATTATTGAAGACATTTTTCATTGATGGATAATATCAATAATTTTTTAGTCACTAATAAAACTCTGAACATGAATCTATTTATACAATAAATATATTCTCCATTGATTTATTTGGATTATCATTTGATTGGACTCAGTCAGGGTGGTGTATGAGGTTCCCATATTGATAAGTTGAGAATTTGTTCCTTGTAGAATAACAACAAGGAATTATAAGTCTTTTTGTAATGGCTTCAACTACCAACACTCTATTTTAAATGGATTATGATAATATTACCTTTCTAGTAAAAACAATAACTTATATGATAGTGCATTAGTGGAGTAAACTAAGAGATATTTATTCCAAAAACTAGTATAAAAATGGATGTGATTTTCATCGATATTTAACCACTGATGAACATTCACAATGACGTGAATGTACCATAATTTATTAAATCGTGAAGAAGGATAAATGTAAATATCTTTTTTATGCTAACCAAAAAAGAAAAAATTCACCCCCTCTTATGCATCGTTGTATTATTCTGAATTAATAATTATCATCAAAGGAATAATTTGTTATGAAATAATATAAGCTATGCCAACCTCAATGTCAAGGCTCTATGCAAAGACATATGTTAATGTCAAAACAAAACGATGATACATTAATGATCTATTAAACTTAAATGAATGGGTAAAATAGAGATGGTGGAAATTATGTAGGACTATCAATTCAAAAATCATGAATTCAAGGTATACATTAAAACTCTAACTCTGTATGCTATCCCTAACATCCAAAAAATTGATGTAATAAAGAAGATGTGCATGATATATATTTTAATGAAATAAATTCTATTATTCATGGGATTAATCTATATGAATTCAATTGAATATCTCAATTACCTAGTATATATGAAATATATAAAACTATTTATGTTTCACATTAAGGAAATGAAATTTTATAAAATTAAGGTATGCTACTACAAAACTAGAATATTATACATTCATAATTTATAATGTTAAAAAAATCACCATGATAATTGTTTGATTGAAAATGATAGACAACTGGTATCTTGCCTTAGAATAATCAACGTGACAATCTGATCCGGAACTGAGAGTACTCAGAGTTGAACCCTCTAAATGTAATGTAATAACTACTAATATATGAACATCATCACCACTGTAAGATTTTACAAAAAATAATTAATTAGAACCACGATTATGTAAGAATTAGAGACAAAAGTTAAATATTATTAAGTGTTTTATGTGGAATTGTAGCACATTAAGTTACACATCAAAATCAGTAAAAGAAAATAATTGATTATGGAAATGATTTAGAAATTTTAGATTCTAAAATGGATTTAAATCAACCATCTTAAGGATTCATTATGTCATATATGAAGAAAGGATATTCAAAAACACTTTAATGAATGATAAAATATGGTTTAATGATGTAAAATTCACTGAATATAACAATAAGGCTTCTATCAGACATGATTTCCCATATTTAAAGGAATCAAAAATGAAGGATGAGGATGAATAAAAAGAAAAATTAGATGAAAACATATTTTATGTAAAAAATAATGAATGATATGAAGGATAAATAAGGTATATATGGAGATTCCAGAATTCCTCCAACAAATTACTGTGAACAAGAGAAAAACAATTTGAAATAAAATATGTGATTTCTGGGAAAGGACGAAGATGAGGTGCGATCATATGATTCTTCTAAATCTAATACTGAATGTTTTTCTGTCCAAAAAATATCTGTTTATTTATTAATTATTAAAGAATGATATGAATCATTAGAAAAAATCATTTTCAAGAAATTATATTTATATTGTTGTTTTATGATAAAGTAAATCAATGTTAAAAACATCAACAATTCAATGAAAATTTTATAAATCCACATCCAATTTCCTTGATCAGGAAAAAATTTAAAAGAATTATAACATTATGTAAAGTAATCCAAATGTATTTCCATTATATTAACTAGTGTAAAAACACTCTACATGTGATTATCTGAATTAATGTTGTTATAAAAAAATGAAAAATATGAAATATAAATGAAAGGAAAAAATTATAAATTTTCTAATAATAATTTTTTATAATGTTTTAGAAATAATAAAATAACTAGACAGTTATTTTTTACTATGGAATCAATGGATCTCTATACCATTGTTCATGATTAAGGAATCCCATGATAAGTGAAATAACTATATATTAATTTCCATAATTAGGTATAAGGAATTTAATACATAGTTTGGTAAAATATATAACAAATGATAATCTAATTCATTTCTTGTGGAAATATTTTGAACTAATAAATTATTTGTACGAAAACAAATTCTATTTTTTATTCATTGTAGGAAGAAATTCATTTGAACAAAAACCTAGTATGATATATAGTATTTCAATTATAAAGAAACATGAGTATGTAATCATTAAATAATCATACATTATAACGATATCATTTAGGATTACTTACCTTTGGAGACATTGTTAAGGAGAACATAGTTTTGGATTGTTCTATTGGTGATCCAAAATCATTTTTAATCTAAAAAGAGATAAATTTGGAAAGTATAAACAAAATTTTGATAAGTATCTCTCACATATGAGATTATTTATTTTCCATTGATTTCTATAACAATTAATTTAATTTGTTATGATAGATAGATTGAGATTGGACAACCTATAACATAAAGTTTATATACCTTGGATCGTAATTTTTTGTGTAAGCAAAAAGTTATCTGTTTAACTAATGAGATAAATAAATCATGGATTAATAATTAGAATCTTAGATACTAAAATAAAATTACATTATATACATTTTTAATGAAACCTTTGCTTATTGATTTTCCTTGTCATAATTTTTATAAAATATAGATTCTTTGATGAGTTAAAATGGGCATAAAAAAATCAACTATTACATTTATTAAAAACATTCTTCATCAAAACAGATGATATTATCCCCCTAGATTGTTTTCTACATAATATATTATGATATTTGGTTATAAAATAATATTTTATGATTAAATTGATTACCTTGAAAGATATACATCGGTCGATTTTCCAAAACCTAAACTTGAAGTATTCTATTTTTTAAATTTTTTTTTGAATTTTTCAAAATAGATAATGATTTTAAAATAAATTCATTTATAAATTATCATGGTTGAGAATTTTAGAATCATTATATTACATACGTTTTCTCAATCATATGTATTATACACAACTTCTCAACACTACGAAAACCTCAACAAATTAGAATAGTATACAGGAGAAATATAACTATTAAAAAAATGGAAATGACAATGTAAAATAAATATAGTTTTCCTACCTATTTTTAAAGGGATTATATAAGTAGAAATTTATATATCATGAATAGATATTTAATAATACTCATTATTAAAAGAAAACCATGAGTGTTATAGAATAAAAAACCAAATTTAGTTACTTCAAATTATATGGATCCATGGTGTATATCCTATATAATATGTTAATGCACGGTATTTTTTATCCAAATGTAGATGAAAGAATCACGCTAGGATATTTTTCTACCTATAAAACATGTATAGTATATGATAAAATGATAGGGATTGTTGATGAATCAGTTAATGTGATATTTAGTGAATATTAGATTTTCAATAAATGGACTGATCAAATAGATGAAACTATTGATTCTTTGGACAACATGAGACATGAATCACTAGAAAATTATTTTGAATATAAAATAAAGGAAATAATGTCTATTTTAGAAACACGTTGAACTGATGAAACTAAAATTTTCTTTTTAAGATAACATATAACCTTAATGAATCACCCTTAAGAATTTTCTATAGGAAACCAGGATAATAGAGTAATGCCTAGAAAAATTTTAAGAATCCAAGATGAATTATCTAAATTTCTATTTGAATTATAAAATAAGGTTTTCGAATAAAAATTCAAATATGAAATATTTCTCGTGGCTATGAAAAAAGAAGGTAACCAATTTAGTAGGAAAATTGTTTCAGAATTATACATAAGACCATTTAATTATGAAATAATAGGAAAAAATGGCTCTTTAGAAATAAAAAATATGAAAAAATAAATCATTAAAATAAATAAAGCATGACTGGTATCTAAAAGAAAAAATCAACATGAAGGAATATGCAACGATTAAAACATTTAATTCATTTATTAATTATAGGATATTCAAATCATTATGTATTATTCTTCTAAAGTAAATTTAAAATTATATCTTATTGATGTAAAACTGTATTTTATAAAAGAATTATTAATGGAGGATCATTATGTTGAAAACCCTATAGGTTTTAAAAATATTCACCTACCACATTCAGTTTTCAGACATTCTAAATCTATATATGGTCATAAATGAGAACCTAAACAATGTAATTAAATATAAAGAACTTTTTAATTTGAATTTTTTTATTATTTGATAGAATATTATAATATATTTATAAAAGAAATTTCATCAAATATACTACTAGTAAAAATTCATGAGGAATAAGTTATTTTTTGTTCAAAAAAAAATTGCATTGAGATAATTTTTTTAACCTAGAGCTAAAAAAATTTGAAATAAGTATGATGTGATAATTAAATTAATTTCCTAGATTCTATATCTATTAAAATTATTTTCAAAATGATTTAAATAAAATTAAATATGTTATTGATTTATTTATAAATTATTAGACATGAAAAAATTAGACATGTATAACACACATGATTGAAATTGTAAAACATGATTTGGATGAAGCTAGAAAACCATTTAAATGAATTTATATAGAGGTATAATTGGTAGTATATAATATCATACAACTAGAAGACTAGTCATTATGTTTTTATCTGTTTATGTTATAGATTTAAATCAAACCCAAAATAATTCAATTTCATAAACATTAAATGAATTGTTTTGTTTTAAAAATCATTTTTATACAATATTTATGATTTTAATTTAATTTTATATTTCAATAGTGATTTAAGAGTGTGTAGATTAGGTAGAAAAGGTGAATCAAAAACCAGAAAAATTTTAAGAATTAAATTAGTGTCATGGTCAAGTAAGAAACAATATTATGTTTCTATATCAACAAATAAAGAGGAATATATATTTATTGAATGATTATATGCAGATTTTTTGGGCATAAAACACATCATACTAGACATTGGTCTTAATTTAACTAATATTTCTTATTTTTTGTGATAATTCCAATGAAATAACTATTTCAAATAATAATATAAGTCACTCAAGAATAATGAATATTAATATTGGATATCATTTCTTAATAAATAATTAAAAAAAATTCATTATAATTAAAAAATATTAAATAAAAATGTAATAATATTTTTATGATACCAATCCCCTTATTTTATTTTTGATTTTATTATGTTGAAGTTAGGGTTATTTAAATTTAAATTATTTTTAATTAAATTATTTCATTAATTTTCTATTTTCTATACTAACATTTATTTTTAGTAATGTTTCCTTTGTTTAACAATTTATTGAAATGAAATTTTATTTTAAATGTGTTTGTTTTAAAAAATAAAAAAAGTATTACACTAAGTATTTGGATTGAGAAACTAAAACTTATGTCACTGAAAACCATAAAAACACTCTCTATCACTACTACCCTATATATTCTAACAATTTATATGTCCGGTTATGTCATCTTATCCACAAAACAATATAAATAGAACTATAAACCATCAGATTTTCAACATGATTCTAATCAATATGAATGACGAATGAAAACTGGTCACACTGAAGCATCTTGGCATAACATGCAGAAAAATTCATCAAGAAAATGTCATAGATGTTAAATGACTGTATTTACAAAATATGCTTTTTAGGAAATATCTATCCAATCATGGATAAGAATTATTTTTGATTTTATCAAATATTCCATTGGTAATATTCATCAGTTTAATTCAGTTTTACTGTAATATTATGTTTAGTTTCAGTAAAATGATTGTTGTTATAATTTCAACTGTAAATTATAATTATATATCTATTTATTCTATTCAAATATTTTTTTTCAATGTTCTCATGAATGTTTTTTTGAATTGTATCTTATATTTTTTAAAATAATGATGATATGTAATAGTTTATACTTTATTTTATTTTCATCTCAACCCTAATAAAAATTGATTTTAATGGATCTGTAGGCTAACCATAAGGTACTAGTTAAATTCATTTAGTCAATCATTATTTTAAGGATTTCTATGATATTACAAAAATTTATATAGATATATATGGTTTTTAATGATTAATGATATGTTGATAAAATTCACTAGATATATGGTTGGATACATGTATCATTATTTTTAGGATGAGGTAAGGATGTCTTTTTTTCTATATGTAAGGATTTTTTTCATTTCATATGTATAAAACATAAGAAATTCAATATTTAAATATAAACAGTAGGTTTTATCTTCGAAACGTTCTAAATTTTATAAGTTTCAGTAAAATAGGTTTCTTCTGGTGTACAATTAGAGGAATTTTGATTCTTATTAGTGTTGAAGACCATCTAAATTCCAGTCCTTTTGAAAATGGGGTAAAAGAAAATTGAGATGAGTTGGATCACTTCTCATTCAGGAAGAAGAGGTTTATGAATTGTGAATATATGATTTTATTATATATATAGACATATAATAATGTATAATATCCATGATCCATAACATATTAGTTATTCTACACAATCTATTGAAGTAAATATTGAAGAAGAATGAAATGAGGCCCTCTTTAACCATCCTAGAAAAAAACATGAACCTACATGTTAGGTTCCAGATACTATGGCTAATATAACTAGTGCAGTTGGCTAATAGGTGGTTATAATAGAAACAACAATTCCTAATGAATAATAACCTATGAATATACAAAAAACGTTATCATAGATATAAGATAATGAAAAAAAATCATATTTTGAAAGATCATGTTTAGAAAACCACACGAGGTGAGTAAGAAGAACAATTAGTATATTTACCTATTGTGTTGCTTGAGATCCCAATATTCACAATTATTATATATTATTTACAATATTATATTTATTCATCCTCTCTTATAATGATAGGATATAGGGAAATTTTTAGATGTGGTTGATTAAGGACAAAAATCATGAAATCAGAAAGTGGAATACTATGATTTTATGAATAAACCAAAAGAGTAGTTTTTCATCATGTTTAACAGATTACAAGATAAAAATTATAAATTTAAATGTGATATAGATACTACTGAAAAGTATTTTTATTATATAAGAATATCAACTATTCCTATAGTAGAATTAAAAAAAATATCATGCCCAATAAAAAACTCTCAAACAGGATTCAATTGATAGAATAATTTTTTATTCCTTCCAAAGAGAAATCATAGAACAATTTAGAAATTTGTGAAAATAATTTATTTCATATATATATATTGGAGATTTTGATATGAATTTAGCTTTTTAAATTGAATTATTTAATAGTATTTTCAATTAGTCTATACCTTACACTTATACATCCCAACCTTATCTGGATTTAATTAGATGGTTTGAATTAATTACTACAATGTCGTCTACTATAAATAATCACCCATCATCATATAATTTTTACAAAGCATTGCATTAAGTGTTAGAAAATCATAAAGATTTAATTATGAAACTAACATTATAATATCTGAGTATAAGATTTCATATGGAGACTAAATTTTCTCTTTATAATACATTAAAATATTTCAATACAAATTTCCATAATTGGGTGCTGAGACGGCGTAAAAATTTGAGCCCTAGTGTTCCAAAAATTATTTTTAAATTGTATAATTAATATTTTGTTCTATACACAAAAAATATGATAACTCTATAATATTAACTCCAATAAGAAATATGAGGCCACGATTGAGTCCTGAAAGTGAAATTTATCCTATGAATGGAATACCATTAGTCAATGCACAAATCCATTGTAAAAATCATAATAGTGGAAAATCGTAATTAAAATAATTAACTGTAATTATTTTACCCATGATGCTTAGTGAAATAGCATTCAATCATGCACTCTGATTGTATAGATGTTATCATTGTTGATTTTGGAATTGTGTGTATTTCTTAAGCATGACAAAAATGAGGTGGCAAGGGAATTTTGGATTTCTAAGATGGGTGAGAACTCTATAAATTTAGAGTTAAGTGTTACAACATATGTTTAACCACTAATCCCATTTCCCTCTCTATGAAGCAATATCTATCTTTTATATCAATAGTTCGTAACCAGTCATCACTAGATCGAGGAAAAATCTCTACTAATAAAATGACATATCAATGCTGGAGTGTCCTGGATGAGTTTTAATTATTAAACACTAAATCGAGGTAGGATTAATCTTCTATTTGAGTTCTGAATCAGTTTCTAATTTTAATATTGATTTTTTTGTCTATGTTTTCTATTTTCTCATCAATTCATTATTGGTCACATAAAAATGACCATCAACCTGTGTTTGAACCATCATTCTTCATCCATTCTTCATAGATATCCATCATAAATTTTGGTCACAACCAACCACTGATTGATTGATGATCGTAGGGTGGCACATTCAATCCATAGAAGTAATGTTCTCTGATCCCACTAAAAAATCATGATCGATAGACTGAATTGATCATGATGATCCGCACAATGGACCAATAGGGTGCTACATGAGAGGTGAATTATGGCATTGGTCCGCAGAGCGGTGATGACACTACAGGCAGTGGTGTCTTGTCAAAGAAGGACACATTTCCAATTCAGTGGGGTGGGGTAGCATGGAAGGGGCACGGGCATTGACTACTTTTTTGAATCTCAAGTGGCTGGTCAACCATGTTTATTTCATTAGAAAACAACATGTGGGCCAAGCTGTGTCTACCAGCGGGTTGGGCCACCATGGGCTAGTCCAAATGAACTCGACTTGTAAGGACAAGTTTGCCGGGTCCAAAATGGATGGTCGAATCAAGAAAACTGAATCTAACTTGAGTCAAATCCATCTTCGAACTCCACATCAGTTTTTGTGACATGGGATGCATTCGGTTGGTCGAATATTGGCCAGACCAACCATGGTGGTCGATCACCGTGGTAGGTAGACTGACTATTAGTCGGTCCACTGGCCCTGTAACCCCCTTCTGATGTTCCAATCACCAATATCGTTTAAATAGTTTTTCCTTTGGATGTTATGTCTATGGAAGTGTGACCCTCTCTTTGAGAGTGATCTTTTGAGATAGATACAAAAATTTGTTGTTTGAGGTTGGAATTTGGGCCCCACTATGAACTGTTTGGATTACATGTGATAAAAAAACCCATTTCAATAGTTTTTTGTTTTGGCCATTTATATAGCCTATCATGTTAGTATTTTATGTAGAATGTGATGGTGACATCATTTTGGGCACCTGAGTAATGATATGTGGTCTCTCTATATGGATTCTTGTCTAGCCGTGTTCGATGATGTCAGTAATGGATGTTATCTTTTCTGAGTCACCAGGGAAGTATGGGCTTACCCTCCAAAATGGGTTGGTAGTGGAAATTACTATTTTCTCTTCTGATAATACCCTCTATCAGGGCTGATAAATTGAATTCACCATTTTCCCTATTGTGCATACACTCTTGTATGGATGAGTAGTGGTGTGGACCATTTTCTTATTTGGGATAACCATCATACGAGGCTAGGAAGTGGTGTTCTTTGATTCCTCTTTCTCCATTACACACTAATGGGGATATGCAGTTGAGTTCACCATTTCATCATTAGGGATTACCCTTTAGTGTAATGTTGTTCAAGAGGGTAGGGTAGTGGAGTTAACAAACGAATTAGTAATGAAACATATATTGGTGGACCAGTGGACTCACAAGTATGTGGATTGTTTTCACCACCAAGATGCATCCTAGTAATGTGACCAAAATCTATACTTGTGAGATAGACCCACCCAAATAATATAGTATCAAGTTGTGGTGTTTTATCCCCTTTGAATTGATGTTCTGGGATGATGTGAGGAATACTAGGTATCGATGGTGGTTTTTTCTAGGACATTAAGAGACACAATTCATGGGCTAAGCTGTGAGATAGAGATTATATTTCTATATCATTTGGGTTTATTTTTATTTGAGCATATATATAATTAACCTATAGTAGAACCCACTCTATGGGTTCTTGTTACAACCCTTCTGGGAGAGGCGATGTTGTGAATGGTAGGACACAATATTTCTATTTCTTTCTTCTAGCTATTAGACAATTCTACTCACCTACTATAGGTAGCCATGAATCACTGAGAAGATAACCTTCCCATTGATTATATATCTATGAGTTCATCTGATCTTACATAATTCTCTTATTAGGTGAGTTGTACTCTATAATTGTACCATGTTCTATCTTCTTTAAAACTCTTCTTCTTGTTTCTATTAATCCACCCTTCTTTTCAGGGCGTCCTACTACGTATGTATATACTCATCCATTCATTGGATTTTCCACCACATATAATTTTTTATGCTCTCAATGGACTTGTCTGATAAAGACTTAGGAGGAGCTCATGGATACGTGAGCTAAGACCATATGTGGTGGTCACAACTAGGTTTAAATAGCAGGACATCGTTAGCCATTTTATATTCATCATTCGTCCTGTTTGGGACATTTCATCAGTTGGGCATGTATTTTTCTAGTCATCATATTTCAAATTAAATTACGTTACTCATACTATATTAGTTGACCATATATTATTTGGTTTATTTTTAGTATATTACATATTTTAATTTATTTATCTTATGATGTTTTACATTGAGATGGTTTCATGTCTGTGTAGTTACATAGGAAAGGACCTCCCTATGTTTTTGTTCCTTTCTAAAATAGTTCCCACCCCTTAACTATAGAGGTGGGATTAGGTTAGTTGGTGATAAATCCCCCGAAAGGTTCGGGTCATGAAAAAGTGGTATCAATTGTGGTTCATTCATTGGTATGTGTTTTGGATGATCTTAATAAGGGAATTGTTTAGGTATTGGGAAACAATTTCAACATGTCTAGAGAGTTTCTCTATTTCTCAAGGAGTCTAGTGATGCTATAGTGGCCAATATATCCATTCCCCAGGGCCCTGATTACCTTCCTATCAACATAGTGCACTGAGTAATTTTTATAGGGGAGATTTGAAAATTCATCATATAAGATTGATCCCTTCACTGTCCTTGTTGAATTAGATCCCCTTTATGGATTGTTATATATATATATATGCTCATCTGAATAATGTAATCCCTGATAACATTCGAGATGCCTCCATGAAGATAGCCATCAATGTTACTCACAAATGATTGTGACAACGACCTTGCGAGTGATGATGCCACATTTCAGGGGATGTCACAAGATCTCATTATTCCTGGTGGACTAGTCGAAATACATCCACCAGTTGTGTAGAATTTAATATTGGAATCATTGGACGAGGATGAGTGCAGGCTGACCAAACTTTGAGATTTCAATGGGCAGATGCTGTTGAAGAATCATAATTATCTGAACCCTCATGTGACAGAGGACTCGTTTGATTTAATGGATGGCCACATCAGGATGGTGTGGACACCAGCAGACCATATGTTGGATTTAGAATCCAGCCATTTCCATAGGCTAGCTATTCATAGGTGGGAATTAGTTACCCAGATTCACGATGAGTTATCTCTCTCATGGGATGAGTTTCATTAGATATTTCATGGGGTGTACATTCCCTCATTCATTTTCTCAGTCATGATTTAGTAGCTTCTGGAACTATTGAAAGGAGCCATGATAGTGGCTATATATGTAGCTAGGATTACTGACCTTACATTATACTCCATGGATATAATCTGTGATGGTTAATTATGAGTGTCGAAGTTCAAGGTGGGTCTCCTCCGAGAGATTTGTTCCATCACATTGCCCATGTGCATCCTTACTAATTATGGGGTAACAGTTAGGGAAATCATTAAAGATAGTTTCTAACAAAAGATTTCAATTTTCTATGAAAGGAATGGATCTATTCAATGCATTGATGTCCACAAAGGTTGGCGTACATCAGCTGGTAGATCCGTGACGTAGGATACCTTTTCTAGATTAGGCTCAGCCACATGGTTTGATGGAACTAGGGTGTCCCAAACCACTAGGTTAGGCTGGAGAAGGATGATATAATGGGTGTTATGGGACATTTCACATCATGTGAGACTACCCGAACTGATGATCTGAGCATCCCGAGTTGGCAGCTGGGGGACACCATGACTGAGGCAGCGTTTTGATCAGGGTGTTTAACAAGAAAGTTATACTATTAGAGGATCTGAAGGAGATTGATGACCTGGTGGCATTGTATTATGCAATTATATTCTACCACCACAACCACTAGGTGGACCATGTCAGGCACAGTGAGCTGGAGGCAGAATCCACAGATCGATTCAGGCGATAAATGCATGAGATTATCCACCATGTCAGATGATCTGTGCTAAAATATATGTTTATTCTACTCTTCCATTAGTACTAGTAGACATAGAATCTAGTAACTAAATTTTATAATTACACCTTGTATAGTAGTTATAGATCCTAAAAGAGGTGTTTTCAAAGTGGATTTGCCCCAACGATCCTATGAGAAGCGCTACTTCTCTATCATTTTCAACTAGTTATGTGAGTTATCATTTAGAGGGTTAATGTTCATGTTGGAAAAACTGTTCAAAAAAATGGGAACTTATGAAGTCATCATTGGAATGGAATGGATTTCCTTGCTTTAATCCTTAATTGAAACTCACTATAGGATATTCATATGTCAGAACTTTTATGGGACATGGTTCACCATTGTTGGTTAATTAAGCCTTGTAGCTCGGAAATCTAGTGTTGTGAACCATAGCCAATTAAATTTTACCCATAAGTTGGTGAGTGTGACCTTTGGTGAAACAGACTCCTCATTCAATTGGGTTCATTCAGTCGTAGAGGATTACCTGGAAATCTTACTCAATGATTTCTTTGTCAAACCTCTGATTTGACGAATGTAGTTTTGTAGTGATTTACGACCAGGGACTGCCTTGATATCTTCTGTGTCATATCAAATGGCACCAACTGAGGTTCAGGAGCTGTGTATAAAATATGAGACTCTTTTTATGAAGGGTTTCACTAGGCCTATTGTGTCCCCCTAGTCACCTCTAGATCTGTTTGTGAATAAGGTATAATGGATTTATGGATTTGTGTTGATTATCGTCATAGGAATCATGCCATGATAATAAATAATTATCCTTTACTGAAGATTGATGATGACTTCGACCAGTTGGGAGGTGTGGGATGGTTATCCAAAATAGATATTAGAGTCAAAAACCACTATCTTGGTGTGAGATGGTTCTCCAAGAACTATCAGGTGTCCTATTACCACAAGATATGGGTTTGGGATGATGTTATTTCAAATTTGTCCATTCGTTATCACATTATGAATTACGAGTTCCTAGTGATTCCCTTTGGTATGATGAATTCCCTCTCCATTTTCTTCGATTTGATTAACCATGAATTCCTCCATATATAGATAGGTTTTTTTCTATTTCAAAGAAAAAATAATAATTATTCTTCGTTATAGGAGGAGAACAAAAATCACAAGAGTATGGTCATTTATTTACGTTGGGAGAACCATCTTAATGGAATCCTATAGAAGTGTTAGTTAAAAATACACCAGGTTCGCATTATGGGGAATGTAATCTATAAAGAGGGATTAACCATGTATAAAAAATATATTGAAGCTATTATTACTAGGTATCCTATCAAGAATGCATCAGAGGTGCTGAGGATTCAGGGATTGGCTTGGTACTACTAGATATTTGTGGTAGAATTCATTAATATTGCAGCTCATTTGACTACTATGAAGTGGAAGGGACATTAGTTCACTTGTTTTGAGTCATACCAAAGGGACATTAAGGAGATGAGAAAGAGGTAGATGAGTTCTCTAGGTTTGATACTGTCATAGTATGTTTTTGAGATTATAGTTCATTGTGTTACGTCATGATCTGGCTCGATTTTTTTAGGCAACAACAAACAGTCATCATTTTTGTGTTGAGGCCTTTGACACCCCCTGAGAAAAACAATGTGACCTGTTACATGGGGATCGTAGTGGTAGTATTAAACTTTGGAATATGGAGACACTGCATCTTGGGATAGTGATTTGTGGTTTACAATGGCCACAAGAAACTCAGATATGTCTTTACCTAGAGAGACATAAATATGAGGCAGCGAAGCTGCTTGGAGTTACTGTTGGGCTACCACATCATCATAGTCTATACCCTGTTGGCAGAAAACATTGTTGTAATGAACTTAGTATGATGTATTAGTATTTACATGAACATTAATCTTCAAATTAGTTGACTTCCCAACACCAGACACTGGTGGAACATGAGGTTACGACTTTTAAGTAGTCAATGGTGCTGACTCCATCACTCATCAAGTATGTGAGGGGGTCCCAGCTGGGAGATAATGACTGTGAGGTTCTATGAAACCCAATATCCACAAGATATGAACATAATGAGTTTTATGAAGAGAGAATAATGAGATCATGTTCTAGGGGAAAAAATGCTTCCATACGTGATGTGGAAGGATATAATGCAACAGTTCCATATTTCTCCCTTGGTTGTACATCATGTTGTTTGAAGGATTTGTAGGGATCTTCAGTGGTACATTTTGGGGTTCAATAATGAGATGAAGAAAATATTAGTTTGTCTCATTATAACATATATTTCTAAAAGTGATGGCTATGTATAATGTTTTGGTGGGCCTGTAGCAGCCTCTCGATAATCAAGAGATGAAGTAGGATGGCATATCCATAGAATTTTTCATAGGGATTCCACACACAATGATGGCTAATAACACTATATTGGTAATAGTGTGATATCTTAAAATGTAGATAGACATCCTTGGTATAAGAGAGTAGGTTTTGGTTGAGGGTTCAGGGTAGTCTTACTTACGAAAATCATCATCCTTCATAGTGTAACCTCAATGAATTTCATCAATCATGATGTGGGGTTTGCATAACAGTGATAGAGAGACATGCTGGTGGAATTTAGGACATGGTTGCGGATGATTATGAAACTTCACCCAATGAATGAGGGGTAGAATAAGAACACTATCTAGGTGCTGGAGGACATGCTGAGGGAATGCATGCAATATTTCATATGAATCTGGTAGGATCACCTATCATTAGTAGAGTTTGTGTTCCACTACATCTACCATTGTACCATCGACATGGTACCACATGAGGCCCTATGATGGAGACACTACAGGTCACCTTTTGGCAAGACAGTGGTTGGGGAATAATTACCCATGTGCCTGGATTTGTATGAGCCATGATGGAGAAGGTGAAGGTCTTCATGAACAGATGAATATGGACCAGAGTAGAGAGAAATCATCCACAAACTTTCATTGTATTCCTTTGATGTTTGATTAGAGAGAACATGTCTTCATTAGAGTCTCCCCATGATGGGTAATGTGAAGGTTCGGTTGGGTATACAAGCTATCCCTGTGGATTATTAGGCCGTTTGATATCATATGGATAGTGGTCAAGTTTTCCTACCACCGTTCCCTACCCACACAGCTAGAGTAGGTGCACAAATTCATCCATGTGTTGCAATTGAGGTGATATGTGCATGAACCAAGTTATATCATCGACTAGGGAGAACTATAAATCAAGGATGGGGACTCCTATGTGGAGCACGGAGTGGAAATAGAGGATCAAGAGGATAAAATTGTTTGTGTATGTTCTATCCTATTGGTTCACATGATTTGTAATAAAGGAAATGAGAACAAGAGTTCTAGGGAAAGGGAGATCCATATGTGGTCTCAGTATTCCGAGTTTTTTATCTAGTTTATTCTTTTGGGGGGAGAAAATATTGATGCAGTGAATGATGTAGAGACCCATTTTTTTCCTTATAATAGTTTGAAATATTTAAATTTATATTTCATGAATTGGGCACTAAGACGACATGAAAAATTGATTCCTAGTGTTCCCATAATTAATTTTAAAAAATTATTATTTTATTTAATACTATTCACATAAAAAATGGGAAAACTAATAATTTTTTTCATATTAGAAATATGATGGCACAATTGACTAAGAAATGTGGTGTTTACCCTATGATGGGAATAATTTTTTTCCAACTAGGACTTTAGTGGAAAACCCCACAAAGTGGGAAAATTGTAATTAAAATAACTAAACATAATTATTTTACCCATGATGCTGAATCAAATTACATTAAAATGGGGAATCAGATTGGAAATAAAATACCACCATTGTGTTTAGAATGTGGTGTTTTCCTATGTGAGACATAAAATGTGGGGATGTGGAAATTTTGGATTTCTACGCCTAGTGAGATGTCCATAAATATAGATCTATGTGTTTTAGACTTGGGTGAGCCCAAAATCCCCTTTATCTCTCTAAGAAGCCCTATATATCCCCTATCTCAATGCTTCATTTTTATTCATCACCAAATCGAGAAGAAATCTCCACTGAAACATCATTGTATTGATGTGTGAGAACTGTGGAAATATCACTAATGATTAAACACTGAATCGAGGTAGGATATATATCATTTTTCAGTTATGATTCCGTTCCTATTTTTAATATTCAATTTTTGGGTTTATGTTCATTTTTCTCATCAAATAATCGATGGAAGAACAAACAATTCCATCAATATTTTTTTAAAATCATTGTTCATTGTCCATTCGTTGTGGATATCTACCATAAATTTTAGGCGCAACCATCCACCAATGGATCGAACATCATATGGTGGTTCATTGAAGCTCTCAATGTAAAGGTCCCTGATCCACATATGGAGTCAAAGTCATTTGGTCAGATTGATCCTGAGGATCTCTTGAATAGAAAACCAGTGGCAGCTTTCAGTGGTGGGTTGATCCCTCAAAACTCCATAAAGCTGTAGTGGCACCATGGTCTAGTGATGTTGTGACCCATGGTGGAGAGGACCACCATGAATCTCGATCAGACGGTTGACGACATTGAATCTAGTAGAAACTGTCCCAAAGTCCCACCCAGATGAACTAAACCAGTATAAACAAATGGTTCAGGACCTACTAAGTTGGTTGAACCTAAAAAACTGGGTCGGATCATGATTTTACTTTTCATGATCAATGACCTCACGATTTTTCATGTCATGGTGCACAATCGGGTGTTTGGCCATGGGGTAGTTGATTTTGGGCCTGACCAACTATGGTGGTCAACTACTATGGTTTGTGGATTATTAATTGGTCGATCTACTAGCCTTGTAACCCCCTTTTATTGTTTCAAATTCCCATATCTTTTGAACCAGGTGTTAATTAGATGCACTATTTTTGGTAGCATGACCCACAATATAAGAATAAAATTCTGGGAAAAATTTGGGAATTTTAATGTTTGGTTTCTAAATGCGGGACCCACATTGACCCATTCATGCTTCTATTTGTGAAATTCCCCTTTTCAACTAGATGTCCTTCTTTGGAAAGTAAATAGTCTATCCTGCATGTTTGTTTCACATAAAACATGATGGTGAACTCAAGTATGGTACTTGGGTTATGATACGAGGTTTTAGGATCACATCCATCATCATGTGTTGTTCGACGACGTTAGTGATGACAGGTATATTTTCAGAATCACTAGAGTTGAACAGACATACCATCCAACTGGGCTAGGTAGTGGAATTCACCATATTCTCTTACAAGCATCCCCTCTAGTGAGGATGGGATGTGGCATTCACCATGTTCTCTTTTGATCTTACCCTCTAGTAGAGCTGGGAAGTGGTGTTCTGTAGTGTCCCAGGTTTTGGGGTCCATTAAATTGTGAAAATATGATGTTGGGTGTTCTGGGTAGCCTGGGAATCTCGAAACGGTAGGCCTACGAGTAGCATTCACCTACAGGTAGTAGTCCTACCAGTAGCTCGATCGTCTAGTGGCCGCAGCCTACCGGTAGCTCTGTTTACTGGTATCTCTATCTACTGGTACATCGGTCTACCAGTAGCCTCAGCCTACTGGTAGCCTGGTCTACCGGTAGCTCTCAGCTACTGGTATCTCCAACCTACCCCCACGGGTTTTTCCAGTAGCGCCTCCCTTTTTTGCAAATTGGGTTTTAAACCCTATTTCGACCCATATAAGATTGGTTTAAAGCCTAGTAACGCCCATAAATGTCATTTAATTAAATATTTAATGAGTTAACCAGGTGTGTGTGTCGGTTTAAATAGCGGGGACCCATTAATGATGTATGGGGTGTCTCAACCGCGTGGTCAAACCCACGACCCCGCTCCTTATGCTGTTTTGAATTCTTATCTCAACCATCCCCGACCTTATAATAAAAGGGTTCTCCCTAGGATTATTTTCTCGATCACCCTGTGCTGGAGTAACGTTCGTTCAGATGAGAAGCTTTTTGTTCAGATGAGTCGCATCGCTATCCGTGAAGTTCCACGCCCAGGTTTAGCGTCGATCGTTGATAACAAGTAGGGAATTTAAAATTTTTCTCTTCTTTTGTGTATCATGCGGGGTGGGAATGCTTTTGTTTCTGTAGAATTAGATAAACCCGAACCTTAATGAAGATAATGAATGAACTTTAATGAAGGTGGGGGGGCCTTTGATCGATTATGCTTCTTTGATTTATGATCTTCTATAATTTTATGATTCCGGAATTTTGCGGGCTTACGCCTTCTGAAAATCATAGTCGTTGGTGGTCTTTCTCTATGCACTAACGAACCCTTTCATCTGGTGATGTTTAATGAATTTTTTGTGGTTGTGAACCCTTACTGTGAAATGTAAATAGGTTAATTACTTATATTCGGATAAATGAATTTAAAACACTAGGATCAAATCCCTTCTGTGATAACCACTATTTAAGAGAATTTGAAAATCATATAGTCAGTTAAATCTTATAATTATAAAAATACCGACATGGACCTAATTTTTGTTGATGGTAGTGGGTTTCCCTTTTCTTTTCACTCACGGTCTGATTGCTTGGGGATGTGGGTGGGGGTGGGACCCCCTGTTGTTATACTCTAAGGGGTTGCGAATTAAGGATGGGATCCTCTGTTGCATCGCGAATTGGGGTGGAATCCTCGGGTGTATCACGAATTGGGGTGGAATCCTCTGTTGTTGAGAAACCTTCTTGGCTCCTGAATATTGGATATGAGGCTGTATCTTGGGGTTTTCATTAGTTGTGGTGGCTTTATGAGAGAACCGAGTGTGGGTGTTATGGTTTATGCTTGAATGTTTGTTTCCCCTCGACTTGTGCTTATGATTTCTAGTTGCCCAAGTAGTTTTAGAAATGTATTCAAACATTATTATAGAATGTGCGAACTAGGATGGGAAGAATGGGTATTAGTTTGGTGTGGGTTGTGACTTGGACATGGTGATGTTTGCGTTCTTTATGATGGATGAAGAAAAACCTAAACTTTGAGTGAGTTCTTGTTACCTATACTTATATGTGTAGTTTTTTGTTTCTTATTCACGACCCACCCAAGTTGAGCACTTAGTGCCAAACACCCCCATTTCATAGGGGAGGGTGTTTCTCCCGACACTACTATTAGTGGCTGGTTATTAGTTCCTTTTCTGCTCCCTTTCCTGGATATCCCAAAAACCTTCAGTCATGCTGTGATGTCCTGAAGTCCATTATTAGCCCATGAACCTTCGGGCGGGGTAGTGTGGTGGTTACGACCCTAGTGTGTGCAGGAAGGTGGTTTTCCCATGTTTCATCAGGATGACGCCCAAGTGTCTTCAGGCATGGTAGTGGATCCATTGTCCCAGGAGTCTTCAGGCATGGTGGTGGTTGTTCTGGCCTTGGTGTTTGCAGGCATGGTTATGTGTGACCGTTGTGGCCCAAGTGCTTGCGGGCAGGGCATGGTAGTGGGACTGCGTGAAGTTGTGTCCCATGTGTGTGCGAGCAGGGTGTGGCAGTGGGACTGTAGTGAGAATGGCGGGATTGGTTCGATGCATAGGATGTCTTCAGTAAACAGTGGGAATGTGGAACGGGGTACCCAAACATCAATGTGCTATTATTATACAATTCTTAAATTGCGTTATTTGGGTAGTGTTCCTTGGTGAGGCCTTGGTGGATAGTTTGCCTCTTTAGGTGTTTGGTTTACTCCTTTTCTCATGGGACATTAGGACGTTCCCCCAATTGTGCAAGAGAGTCTGTGGTTTTCCTTACTGAGTATACTTGTATGCTCACCCTACGTATATGAAACTGCTTTCAGGTTTCCAGGAGAAATTCGTGGATCGCGCGGGACCATACTAGTGCAGGACCTTTGGGAGAGTTGTGGTTTCTATTTTTCATTAATTGGTACATTACCATGTGGTCATTTTTGTACTTGTGGTATTTACTTTTGGAAGATGCAAATGGGAATGGTTGTTCTTGGCTTTACTTTTACTTTCCTCTTTTGGTATTGTTGGGATTTACTATCTTATCTCCCGATCCTATTAAAAGAAAAAAAGGGTAATGCATTCCATTTATTGAGTGATTCTATACCCTTGGTGCTGGTCGCCACTCCGGGACCTATTGAAGGTAGGTTTCAGGGGTCATTATATCTCCTTCATCTTGAAGAAGGAAGGGACTTGCATTCTGCCAAACCTTCCCTCATTTTGGTGAGGGCGGGTCGTGATAGAATTGTATCAGAGCCGATGGTTGAGAGATAGGATGGATTATAGAGTTAGGCACAGTAAGGATTTCATGGGATGGTAGGTAAAAAGAGTTGGGTGACCATTGTGCGTGAATTAGAACTAGGAAGACCGGCTAGGACATGGGATTTTAGGGCCCCCCATGATTCGATTTAATGAATCTGGACCTACCGAACAACCATGTAAGGCCATACCGATTGCAGGGTATAGAGACCCTAGGAAAGGTAAATGCATCATAATTACTTGGGTTCTCGTGTTTCTGGGGTGTTTTGGGAATTTGAAATTAATAATAAGTTTATGAAATTTTAAGAACAATATCATGCACTACTTGGGATTTGGCATTCCTTGTTTACCTTGCAGCTATGGCACCCGGAAGGCGACCATGTGTAGTACGGGCAATCGAGTCCCAGAAGAAAACTGTGGACAATCGAGAGAGAGCTGATCGGGAGGAGGAGGACAACTACTGGCAGAAGACACTTCGGGCCTTCCAACAATAGACCATCAAGAATTATGAGGGTAGCACCTCCAACATGAAGACCGAAGGCTGGCTAGAAGAGCTAGTGATAGAATTCGGCTTGATCCGTGCTCCGACAGAGTACTAGGTTCCTCTAGCCATCAGCCGAATGCAGGGAGTAGCGTGTCAGTGGTGGACCCTTTACCTGGGGGAGAGGAGGGAGGCTGAGTTGGCAAGGGCTGATTTCGAGAAGGAGTTCCGAGTAGAATCTTTCTCTTCTATGATGAAGGAAGAAAATAGTTGGGAGCTACTCTCTCTCCAGGATGGGAGTATCTATGTAATGGAGTTGGGGATAAAGTTCAAGGATCTCATCCACTTTTCTTTAGACCTCTTTCCTGAAGAGGAGTCTCGGGAAAGACGCTTAGAGGAGGTGCTCTGACCCTCCCTCCAGTATGTTGTTAACGCCATTACCCTGCCAACATACTTGGAGGTCCAGAAGAAGGTCGAAGTGGTGGAGAGAATGCATGCTCTAGGAGGTGTGACACAAGAGGGGATCCAGCTGGGATCGTCGAAGGGGAAGTCCCTCAGCACTAGGCTTCCAGCATCATGACCCTCCAGGTTCCAACCAGCAGGGAGAATGTCGCGGTAGTTTCAGTTCTATTCCCCTGGTCCTCGCCCTTTTCCTTCGGGCCCAGAACCATGGTGCTTCGTTTGTGGGAGCTATGGACATATCTGGAGTTAGTTCCCGGACCGAGTATAGTTCGGCGGTGGCGGACTGCCCCAGCACCCGCCCTAGTAGCAGCTTCCAGCTAGGCCTTTCCCGAAGCAGTAGTAGGGGCAGTGAGCTCCTCCTCCTCCGAGGGAAGACGTTGTAGGAGGATTCCGACCTCCGGGCGCTCCTCAGGGACCTCGACCAAGGCATGGTCGGGGAGGTGGCTGATAGCCGAGGGGCAGAATAACTAGGCATGGACAATTACACACCATGGAGGAAGCAGTTCCAGTAGGGCCGGAGGTCGTTCGAGGTACTATCAGTTTGTTTAGCACTCTTTCTTATGTGTTATTCAATACTGGGGCTTCACACTCCTTCGTTGCACCCAGTCTAGCTCGTTCATTGGGCCCAGTTGCCGAGAGAATTCTCGTTCCCTTGGTGCTGATCACACCAGTCAGAGGTTAGACCGACTTGTTATATGTTTTCCAAAGATACATACTGATGATAGGGCCTCATCAATTGGTCAGGGATCTTTTTCTGCTACAGATACGACCATACAATGTCATCCTAGGCATCGACTGGCTGTTCTCTATGTGTTCCGTCATCGACTGCTTCTGATGAAGGGTTGTGTTATCAGACATGGGTGGCTGTTGTGTTGTTTTCACCTGCGAGCGGAGCAGTCAGAAGGGCAGCAGGTGAGAGAAACCACTCATCTCTTTGTTAGCTGAGCTGTCAGTGGAGTAATTGGATGCTGAGATGGTGGATGTGCCAGGGATCGTCAGTGAGTTTATGGTCATCTTCCCTGAGGAGGTTACAACTCTACCCCCTTGACGTGATATCGAGTTTGTGATAGACCTGCAGCCTGGTGCTCATCCGATTTTGATGGCTCCATACCAGATGGCACCTTCAGAGCTATGGGAGTTGCGGATTCAGATTTACGATCTGATGGAGAGGGGTTATGTTCGACCATTTGTGTCACCTAGTGGTGCTCTAGTCTTGTTCTCCAAGAAGGTAGATGGTGGTCTCAGGTTGTGTATAGACTACAGGAGGCTGAATTAGGTAACGGTCAAGAATCGATGCCCTCTTCCAATGATAGATGAACTTTTCGACTAGCAGAAAGGGGTATGGTGGTTCTCAAAGATCCACCTATGGTCTGGGTATCACCAGTTGAGAATGAGGAAGGGAGACATCCCGAAGACATCCATCAGGTGTAGATATCGACACATCGAGTTCATAGTCATGCCTTTCAGTGTTACGAATAACCCAGATGTGTTCATGAGGATTATGAACACCATATTCCGGGAGTACCTAGATCAGTTCGTAGTTGGGTTCATCGATGATATCCGGATCTATTCAAGATCATAGGAGGATCACGCGGATCACCTGAGGATGGTTTTGGAGGTCCTCCGATAGCACCATATCTATGGTATGTTGTATAAATGCATGTACTGGATGTGAGAAGTGAACTTCCATGGGAACATAGTGTCCGAGAAAGGGGTATCAGTGGACCCATCAAAGGTTGAGGCAGTTGTATCTTAGGTAGCACCCAAGAATGTGGCAGAAGTTCGTAGATTCCTCAGGCTGGAATGTTACTAACGGAGGTTCGTACCCAACTTCTCTCGATTTTCAGCCCCTTTAACGGCCTTTACCAAGAAGGATTGGGTTTTTAATGGAGTGAGCAGTGCGAGGAAACCTTCAGCTATCTGAATGAGAAGTTAGTTAGTGCCCCAGTGATGAGTCTACCAGAAGAAAGGGTGGCGTATGAGGTGTTCTGTTATTCTTCAGGTTAAGGACTCAAATGTGTGTTGATGCATCGGCAAGGAGTGATCTCTTCTATGTCTAGGCAGCTACGCCCTCATGATCTTAATTATGCCACCCATGACCTGGATCTTTAAGCGGTCATTTTTACTCTAAAGTTATGGTGGAATTACCTCATCTGGGAACGCTTTGTGGTCTTCACAGATCTCAAAAGTTTGATGTATATCTTCACCCAGGGGACCTAAACTTGTGGCCATGGAGGTGTATGTAGTTTCTCCATGATTATGACTTTGAAATTTCCTACACTTCAGGGAAGGGGAATGTAGTGGCCGATGCCTTGAGCAGGAGGCCGGAGAAGGATGAAGTCCGAGAGTCGGCAGACGCCTGGAAAGCGATGGAGGAGTTGGCTACCTTGCACCTGGATGCGAGGATGGATAGTGGAAGAGGTTGCCTGTATCAGAAGATAGTGCAGTCATCTCTATTTCAGAAAATGGATGAGTCTCAGTGGGGATACCCAGAGTGAAAAGTGATGCTTGACCGAGTTGACCAGAGAAATGCTCCGGAAGGAAGGACGGAGGATGGTCAACACCGGATGTTTTCCGGGGGAATTTTTTTGTACCAGAGGCGATGAATGGAAAGGTTCTCAGTGAGTTCCACAAATCCCCACTAGCGGTACACCCAGGAGTTTCCAAGATGTACCAAGGCCTGAGGAGTCAGTTCTGGTGGCCTAGAGTAAAGCAAGCATGCTAGAGTTTGTAGTTAAGTGCCTAGTGTGTCAATAGGTGAAGGCTGAACATAGTGTTCTAGATGGCCTGCTACAGTGTCTAGATATCCCCGAGTGGAAATAGAAGGAAATATCGATGGATTTAGTCACAGGGCTTCTAAAGGTTCAAGTTGGATATGATGTCATCTGGGTAATAGTGGACTGGTTGACAAAGTCTACTCACTTCCTTGCGATTAAGGAGTCGAGTGCAGTGGACTCTCTGGCATGGAAGTATGTGGAAGAGGTAGTGTGGTTTCATGGAGTCCCGAGTTCCATAGTCTCATACATGGATTAAAATTTTACCTCATGAGTCTGTAGGGGTCTGCAGTATGCTTTTGGCAGCCAGCGATGCCTTAGACCTGCTTTCCTCCCTTAGACAGACGGGCAGACAGAGCGCCCCATCCAGACGTTGGAGGATATGCTAAGGGCATGCATTCTGGACTTTGGGGGATCATGGGTGAAACACTTACCTCTTGTAGAGTTCACCTACAATAATAGCCATCACACTTACATTGTCATGGATCTGTTCGAAGCCCTATATGGAAGGCTGTGTCGCTCACCAGTGTGCTGGATTGAGGTTGGGGAAGCAGGTGTTCTCGGCACGGAGGTGGTACAGAGAACAACAAAGAATGTTTAGTATATACGAGAGAGGATGATGGTTGTTCAGGAAATACATAAGTCTTATGCTAATACCAGGAGGATGCCCTTGGAGTTTGAGATTAGATACCACGTGTTCTTGAAGGTATCCCGTCGGTGTGGACAATGCAGGTTCGACACGGGGAGTAAGATTTCTCCCAGGTTCATTGGATGCTTCGAAGTGCTGTGGAGGGTCAGTGAAGTGGCTTATTATCTAGTGCTACCACCGCTGCTAATGAGGATAGACAATGTATTTCATGTGTCCTAGCTTTGTCGATATCTACATGATGACTCCCATGTCATTGATTGGGGAGAGTTAGATATCGAAGATGATGCGACCTTCATAGAATGACCTATCAGGATCAAGGAATGTAAGGAGAAAGTGATTCGTGGATGAACCATTCCCTTTGTTCATGTTCTATGGAGACATGGTGGGCTCGAAAAGAGCACATGGGAGCATAAGGCCCAGTTATTCATTCAGTACCCAGAGCTATTTTGACATTATGTTCTGTTCTGATCCTTGTGGTGTTGTACCTTGAACTTTAATATATATATATATGGAATGCTTGTGCTTTATTCTCTATTCTGTGTGTGTGTTCATGAATGTGTATGATGGGAAACCTAACTGATAATTAGGATGCATTAATGTGGATGCGATTATACCCGTGTAGGCGAGTCAGTGCCGCCCAAAGCAGATAATATCCTGACATGTAGGAGGGGACTCCCTAACTCATTCATTTGATAGTGTAAGTGTTCCTGGATGTAGGGTGGGGGGGGGGGGGGGGGGGGTTCTGTTCTAGTTTCAAATAGAGGGGTTTTCCCCTGAGAAGTATCTTTAGACGGTGGTTGTTCGGACCCCACTTTTATCCATTCAAGTTTGCTCTTATATTCTTGAGGGCGAGAATAGTTTGAGAAGTATCTGATGTAATGGACTGGGTTTTGGGGTCTATTACTTCATGAAAATCTAATGTTGGGTGTTCTGGGTATCCTGGGGATCTCGAAATGGTAGGCCTACCGGTATCCTTATCCTACCGGTAGCAGGTCTACCAGTGCTCGATCTACCTTTGGCCACAGCCTACCGGTAGTTATGTCTACCAATATCTCGGTCTCCATGTAGCTCTATCCTACCGGTAGCTCTGTCCACCGGTAGCTCGGTCTATCGGTAGTAGCAGCCTACCAGTAGCTCTGTCTACCAGTAGCTTGGCTACCAGTATCTCTAGTCATCCGGTAGCTCTCAGCTACCGGTAGCTCCAGCCTACCCCCATGGGTTTTTCCAGTAGCACCTCCTATTTTTTGAAAATTGGGTTTTAAACCCTATTTCGACCATTCTAATCTTGTTTTAAATCCCAGTAAATCCCATAAATTTCATTTATTTAAATATTTAATGAGTTAACCTGGAGTGTGCGTCAGTTTAAACAGCAGGGACCCATTAATGATGTATGGGGTGTCTCAACTGCGTGGTCAACCCACTACCCCGCTCCTTACGCAGTTTTGCGTTATTATATCTACCGCCCCCAACCTTATAATAAAAGGGTTCTCCATAGGTTTCTTTTCTGGATCACCCTTTGCTGGAGTACCATTCTTTCAGATGAGAAACTTTTCATTCGGACGATCCGAATTGCTATTCGTGAAGTTCTACGCCCAGGATTAGCATCGATCATTGATAACAGGTTTGGAATTTATCCTTCGTCTCTCCATTTGTGTATCATACGAGGTGGGAATGCATTTGTTTCTGTAGAATTGGATAAACCCAAACCTTAATGAAGATAATGAATGAACATTAATGATGGGGGAGGCCTGTGATCGATGATTATGCTTTGATTTATGATCTTCCATAATTTTATGATTCATGAATTGTGCGGGCTTACGCGTTATGAAAATCACTGTTGTTGGAGGTCTTTCTGTGTGCACTAATGAACCCTTGACTGTTGTGATGTTTAATGGATTTTTTATGTTTTTGAACCCTTATTGTGAAAAGTAAATTGGTTAATTACTTACATTCAGCTAAACAAATTGAAAACACCAGGATAAACTCCCTTCTGTGATAACCCATGTTTAAGCGAATTTCAAAATCATGGTGTGTGTTAAATCTGATAAATCGGAAAATACCGGCATGTGCCTACTTTGTGTTGATTGCAGTGGGTTTCCCTTTTAATTTCACTCACGGGACAGCTTTAGGGTGATGTGGGTTGGGGTGGGACCCCTTGTTATTATACTCTCAGTGGTTGCGAATTGAGGATGGGATCCTTTACTGTATCATGAATTGGGATGGAATCCTCTATTATATCATGAATTGGGTTGGAATCCTAAATTGTTGAGAAACCATCATAGATCCTGAATATTGGATATGGGGCTATATCTTGGGGTTTTCTTTAGTTGTGTTTACTTTATGAGAGAACCAGGAGTGGGTGTTATGGTTGATGCTTGACTGTTTGTTTCCCCTTGACTTGTGCTTATGATTGCTAGTTGCCCAAGTAGGTGTTGAAACGTATTCAAACATTATTATTGAACGTGTGAAACAGGATCGGACAAATGGGTATGTGTTTGGTGTGGGTTGTGACTTGGACATGGTGTTGTTTGCAATCTTTAGGCAGGCTGAAGAAAAATCTAAACATTGGGTGAGTTCTTGTTACGTAAACTTATACTTGTAGTTTTGTGTTTTTTACATGCGCCCCACCCATGTTTAGCACTTAGTGCCGAACACCCCAATTTCATGGGGGAGGGTTTTTTCCCAACACTACTATTAGTTTCTGGTTATTATCTCCTTCTCTTCTCCCTTTCCCAAATAGCCCATGTACCATCAGGCAGGCTGTGATGGCCTGAATTCCATTATTAACCCATGAACCTTCAGGTGGGGCAGTGTGGTGGTTACGGCCCAAGTGTTTGCGTGTAGAGACCCAATGCTTGACGTACAAGGACAATACCCTACTTTTGTGGAATACTTAATACATAACAAAAACAGACACACATGGACCGTAATAGTTTAGTATCTTTGGAAACTCGGAACATAATCTTCTAATCATGGTGAAAGATCTTCAACATCTCCTATAATGATCTTCCCCTTTTGTTTTCTTACCTGAAACATTTCTTTATATCCTGGGGAAAAGAAAACATATAATGGGTGAGCTCAAATGCTCAGTAAGGGTAAGCATGGATAAAATAAAAAAAATCATATACATTTGAACTTTAAATCATGAACACAATGTTTAAACAACAAAATCTTGAGAAATGACAGAAAACATGGCAGAACATAAGGAATAGATCATAAAGAAACATTAATAATGATAAAATAACATGGGAATAAAACATGTGATTGTGGAAACCATTAAGCAAATGATATGATTTCTATATTAGCCAAGGCATTACTTCCATGACCATCTTAGTAGACAAAGTCCCTTTCTGAATCGAGTTCGCTCCTCGTTCCAGTCCTGTAATACTGAACCGGATTAACTTACCGTTCCTACCATGTCTATCTCATGAGATATAAATCATTACCCATTTCATTGGAGGGAGATATAGGTCCCACCCATCTTATATTGAAATCATTCATTCATGTTCCACAATATAAACATAAATCATTAATCATAACCCAAGAATAAAATTGGTTTCATTAACATCATTCCATCATAAGGTAATCCATAAAAACAAATTGTATATCATTTCATCATTAGAAAAGTGAAACCATGTTAATCATAGAGACATGATACATGGAACATACACATGTGAAGTAATGTCATCTCAGATGAAAATTGTTTTGACAAAACACTCGAAATGAATTTTTGAGGAAAATATCCTTTTTTCATCAAAATCATTTTCCTTTCACAAAATGTCATGCAATTTTTTAAAAGAAAAGGATTTTGTCGAAAATAGTCATGAAATCTTTTGTAGTAAGCTTTATTAAAATAAGTCTTTATAAATCTGTAAAAATCTTTTCATGTCGTATACCTTAAAAAAGCATTCTTCTCATACTTTTGTCAGAAAAGTCAAAAAGTACTTTGTAGGATAAATAAAAGAAAGATTACTTACATACCATTGGGTAAAAGTAAAAATAGGTTAAAAGGACTTTTAACAAACATGAAACCATTTTTAGGAAACATGGACATGGATTATAACAATAATCCAAGTAAATACATAGGAATATACAATCTCGGATAAGAATGAGATTGTAATAGTTATCCCTTACCATAGGTCTGATATGCTTCATACATATCCAATACTCTTTTATAATGTTATAAATAATGTCATTGACTTATTACAGAATCATATAAATTGTTATGATATCATATATTTTTCAATAATGACATTATATTACCCGTTCTTTTGTAAATTCCATGTTTAAAGCAGCGCTTTTGGTAAAATCATTTCATTTATCGTATGTGTTTTGACATGTCATTCATGATATTATTACTTATATCCTGATTTAAATAATTACATAATGTAAAACATTATTTATATATAATATATATTCATCATATACATATTTATATTATAGATTGATAAAAGGAATGAAATACACGATTCATGGAAATGGTAGGCCATACGTATGCAAGAACGATGTTTTCGTTTCCTTATTGAATTGAATGAAACTAAAAAGATGAAATACATATATATATACATAAATCAAGTAGCATTATTATTTCAAATATTTCATTTTTATTCATTATATAAACATTATGATCATTCATGTATGGTTGACATGGAGAATGAATCTCATCCCGTCGTGGAGACGGTAATCCGTACGTACGCACGAGCGATGATATCATTCCCATAATTATTGAATAGAATTGGAGTGGATGGTATAATATATCAGAATCAGTATGATGTTATAATAACCATATATAGTTATTCTTAACACCATTATACCCATCCATGTAAGGTGTTCGTGGAAAAACAGATTTCACCACTGCGTGGAGACGATATTCTGTACGTACGCACGCGTGGTGATTTTGTTTTCCATAGGATGGATAGATGGTGAAATATGGATGTTTAATATTTATAATAACATATCAGTATATGAGTTATACTGATGTTATTACTTCATAATGAAACAACTAAATAAGAAGAAGTGGAATAAGAAATAAAGTTGAATGAATCGGTAACAGACATTACCTCTTCTTTGAAGAGCCACTTTCGGACCACCTCTTAGGGCACTAAAATTGGTCATAGAAGAAAACAAGAACCTCTAGGATGTTTATATGGAATTGTAGAAGATAATTTGGTAGTGTTTGTCTGAGCTTGAAGGCTCAATGTTGTGTGAGGAAGAGAGTGGGGAGGTTCCCTTTTATAAGGGAGGAGAGGGTCACCTTTGGAAAAACTAAAAATATCATTTTATTATAAAGTCAGATTTGGTATTTTATAGCTCAAAATTGAGTTATTTATAATCTTAGGTGGGTATGGGTAGAAATACTTTCATCCAATAGAATTTATAAATGTTTCAGATTCTATTTTAACCTTATCATTTAGATTTAACCATAAGTTAAATAATTTTACTTTTACCGTGTCTTCTTGTTTTCTTACACCATAAGGTTAATAAACATACAATAACAAGCCAAAAGAACCCCATGTTTTTTATTATTAATTTATATAATCATATATAAGTCATTTTAACGAATATTAGATTTTTATGAATAAAATAACAATTAATAATATAATATTTGTTTTAAAAACTATTTTATGTCAATTTTGACACTATTTGGTAATTGATTTTTGTGAAACTTATAACAGAATTATTAGTGCTAAAAAATTTAACTGAATCAATAATAACATGTCATATTATCCTATAAAATTAGTGTAATTCATAAAAAGACTCAAATAACATTTATTTGGGTATTTATAACATCAATTATATCAATATATCAAAAATAAGATAATTACTGCATCATATTTGTGTCATAAATAAATTAACTTATATAATGTCTAAAAATTATAAATAAAATATCCTCATGTTGGAAATATTTTTATATTTATAATGAATATATATAGTCTAATTTATCTTATGTATAACCCTATATTAAAAATTATTTACTTATTTATCTTTGATTTTTTATATTTTAACCCTTCTTTAAATAAATTAATATTAAATGTCCTATTCTAATCCAAGTGGGCCAATATAGTCATATGTTATTCCTAACGTTATTTTTGGTCAAATTACACTTATCCAATAGAATTAGAACATGTGTTATGGTAATAATAATATCATTTTTACCCTTAATTATCCTATTTACTATTAACCGTGGTAAATAAAAGTAAAGAGTTACTATTCACAAAAAAATATTTTCATCTCATTGAACCAAATTTTAGTCAATGATATTAACTGTGTCTCTCGGATTTTTGAAATTCCACTCATAGAAGTGGTAAAATTAAGTTTTATGAAAAATTGAGTTTTTTTAACTACCACTTAGAGGTTTCACAATTCATCAAAAAATTAAAGTTTCCAGAAAAATACCAAAATTTATGCCTATGATATATTTGATATTGTGAATTAAAAAATTATATCTATTTTACCAAATTCAAAACATATCAATTTAAATAATTAATTTATAAATTAATTACCATCGTCAAAACAAATAGCATGTTTTTAAGAGATAATAACTATCAAAAGATTGACACTTGTTTATGTCTGGTTTAAATGTGAAATTACATCCAATGACAAACATTGTATTAAATGGTAAAAATATATTCTAAATATACTTTAAAACCAATAAAATTAAAAATTTATCCCTATTAATTATTTCTATTAAAAATGTTTTTTTAATTAAAATTTATAAATTTTCATTATTCATCAGAATATAAAAGTTATCCTAAAAGTGCCCAAATTTCACCCTAAGATAATTTCTATATTCCGAATCCAAAAATAATTTCCATTTCGAATGATAAAATTTATAAAATTTCATAAATTTGGTATTACTATTCATAACGGCTAGATCATAATAATAATATCTCGTTTAGTGAAACTCGGTATTACGTACTACACATGCTATCGAGGAAGGTGTTTATTGCGTGTAATGCAAGCCAAGTCAGTTTTTCATGTAGTGAAAGCTCTGTTTAGTGTTGCGTATAACATAATAAAAACTTATTTCATTTATACATTAAACAAAATCTTTACATAATGTTGCGTAGAACAGTTTCTACAAAACGAACTTGAAATTGTGTGTAACGCGAGCCAAGAATAGTATTGTGTATACTGCAAGAAAATACGGTGTTGCATATATCACAAGCTAATTTTGGTGTAGCATAGAACACAAGACATTAAAAAGAATATTTTTCATAAAATCTCGGGGTGTTACATTCTAACCCCCTTAAATTAAATTTTCCTTCGAAATTCGTCGGGGTTATAAATGGTTTACTACTCGAAAGTTTCTTTAATAGAAACCCACATCGTAAAAAGGAATACCGAAACATGGCTTTAAAAACTAATGTATGAATTGTAACGGTTACACAAATTAACTCATCCCTGGGATTCCACGTAAGAGAACACAGGTAAAAATAAAGATATGGAAGAAAAATCTAAACATCAAGTTCTGATGGAGAGTGGTAGAGAACATGGAAATAAAAAAGCCAACATTCACAAAGCCAGAAATTTGTGATGATCCTGGGTACCATCTGATTCATCGGATATAAGGGCACTAGGACAACATTTTTGGTTTTCAAGATCATTTCCCTAAAGTTCATGAAATTGGAATTAGAAGAAACACTTTCGTGATTTTGGTACAATATCACTGTTGGTCATTCTTTGGACAATTCCCACTTCATATCTTAATGAAATGAAGTTTAATTTCTCATTCGTGAAGTGTTAGCAGATCATGTGATAGAATGATGGTTCATTCCATCTGTCTCAAACAAAAAGTTAGAAAAGTTATCAAAAATACATAAGTCCATCTATAGTGAGATTAAACATATATGGTTCCTAAAATGTACTTATACTTCATATATCATACTGTTTAATATAATAAAACTAGATTCTACTAAACAAGGACTTCATGTAGGACAGTGGTTGGCGATAAAGGCCAGTCGCACTTCGGTTGTGGGTTCGATTCCCATAGCCTTTTCTGACACGATGGGTTATCACCCATCCTGCAGGTTGTCCTATTTCTAAAACTACATTACAATAACATCACGTCAATAATATCGAAAAAAGTTATATCCTTAAACAATACTAACTTATTTCCAACATAATCCATTCTAATCTTTATCTATAATACTTCGACCCAAGCTCTTAGTATATAGAAAACGATTATTTGAAATGTCATCAACCAAGCATGTGAATACCATCATTTATCCCCCATATATCTTGTTGGTCACATTCCAATCATGTGAATACCTTAATAATGTATTTTCTTGAAAAATGAATACACATTAAACCTTAGTGAAAACATTATTGCTGTCAAAAGTTAACTCTTTCTACATACCAAAATCCAAAAATTTGATATACTCGAACCATGATATAACCTTCTCCTTATATCAGTCATGAGCTCATGAATACTATCAAGTATTTAATTTTCTCCTTATCCCTTCATTATGCGCATATCATCTACTTTCCAAAAATTTCAGAATAACCTTTAATGGTTACTGGTACCATTAATCATACACATTCAAAACATAAGTAAAGACAACAGTGTAACAATCCTTAGATGTCTCATTATTCCATAGTACCATGATATTACTTATACAACATTACAATTGATAAACATGTAATAATTCCACTACCTTCTTAAAACATTGACCGAGCATCAACAATTCTTTCATCTCACATATCATTTTTAGTTTTTTCATCATCATCAACATAAATACTACCCATACGACCATACTTATTCTCTTCATGAGACTTTCCCTTAGGGAATTTGTTTGCATAGGGCCCGTACATTCCACATTTAAAACATTTAAACATTGATAATGTCATAGAAATACCATTATCCTCATCCATGGTTTTAACTAAACCTTTTCCTTTGCACTTACTGGCTTTATGTCCTTATTTTCCACACCCAAAGCATCTTCCAGTTCATTTGAAACATTCTCCTTGATTCCTCTTCACAGATGATTTAAATAGGGTAAATTGAACTTTCTTTCATCTATTATCATCATGAAACTCCATCATTCTCTTTTTAGCTGAGTCAGGAAACTTACCAAATATGAGTTTATTGATCATATTATGAGATTACTGATTCGGCATAATAATGATGTTTGGACTTCCAAATACCATTTCATTTCCTTTCTCATGATGAATATCATTCCATTGTCCATCATATCCTCCATTATCGTGAATCTTCTTGTTTCCATCCATTTTCTAAAACCCCAAAAGAATAGTGTGAGAGGAAAAAATCATAATAAAGTGGGAGTAACTTCAATTTCTAACATATTAGGTTTAATATAATATCGTTACCATAATTGTAGGACTATAACATATACTTATACTTATCCTTAGGGACATCCCCAGACATAACATAGAAATATCTCTAGGGATATCACTAAAGTTCTCGCATCCTAATTTCCAAAGGTGGACTAAACCTTTCCTCTGATACCAACTGTAGAGACCCAAAGCTTGACGTACAAGGACATTACATTACATTTGTGGAATACTTAATACATAACAAAAACAGACACACAAGGATAGTAATAGTTTAGTGTCTTTGGAAACTTAGAACGTAATATTCTAATCGTGGTTAAAGATCTTCAACATCTCCCATAAAGATCTTCCCCTCTTGTTTTCTTACCTGAAACCTCTCTTTATATCCTGTGGAAAAGAAACCATATAAAGAGTTATCTCAAATGCTCAGTAAGGGTAAGCATCGATAAAATAAAACAAATCATATCATTTGAACGTAAAAGCATGAGAACAATGTTTAAACAACAAAATCTTGACCAATGACATAAAACATGGCAGAACATAAGGAATAGATCATAAAGAAATATTAATCATGATTAAATAGCATGGGAAGAAAACATGTGATTGTGGAATCCATTAAGAACATGCTATTATTTCCATAGTAGCCAAGGAATTGCTGCCATAACCATCTTAGTGGACAAAGCCCCTTTCTAAATTGAGTTCACTCCTCGTTCCAGTCCTCTATTACTAAACCCGGTTAACTTACTGTTCCAGTGATGTATATCTCATGAGATATAAATCTTTACCCAATGCATTGGAGGGAGATATAGGTCCCACCCATCTCATATTGAAATCACTCTTTCATGTGCCACAATATAAACATAAATCATTAATCATAACCCAAGTATAAAATAGGTTTCATAAACATCATCCCATTATAACGTAATCCATACAAAAAAATTGGATATAATTTCATCATTAGAAAAGTGAAACCATGTAAATAATAGATACATGATACTTCAAACATACACATGTGAAATAATGTCATCTTAGATGAAAATGGTTTTGATAAAACACTCGAAATAAATTTTTGAGGAAAATATCCTTTTTTTTTCAAATCATTTTCCTTTCACAAAAAGTTAGGAAATTTTTTAAAAGAAAAATATTTTGTTGAAAATAGTCATGAAATCTTTTGGTGGAAGCATCATGAAAATAAGTCCTTATAAAACCGTAAAAATCCTTTTATGCCGTATTCCTTAAAAAACATTCTTCTCGTACATTTATCGGAAAAGTCAAAAAGTACCTTATAGGGTAAATAAATGAAAGATTCATTACATACCATTGGGTAAAAATATAAATGGGTTAAAAGGACTTTAAAAAAACATGAAACCATTTTTAGGAAACATGGACATGGATGATAAAAACAACTCCAGTAAATACTTACGAATAAACAATCTCGCATAAAAATGAGATTGGAATAGTTATCCCTTACCTTAAGTCTGATATGCTTTGTACGTACCCGAATCTCTTGTATAATGATTTAAATATTGTCATTGAATTATTACAGAATCATATTAATTGTTATTATATCATATATGTTTCACTTATGACTTTATATTACCCATTCTTTTGTAAATTCCATGTTAACGTAGTTTTTTGGGTAAAATCATTTCATTTATCGTATGTGTTTCGAATTGTCGTTCATGATATTATTACTTATATCCGGATTGAAATAATTCAATAATGTAAAACATGATTTATATATAATATATATTCATCATATACATATTCATATTATAGATCAATAAAAGGATTGAAGTACACCGTTCCTGGAGACGGTAGGCCGTACGTACTCATGAACGTTGTTTTCGTTTCATTACCGAATTGAATGAAACTAAATAGATGACATACATATATATATACATAAATCCAGTAGAATTATTATTTCATATATTTTATTATTATTCATTATATATACATTATGATCTTTCATGTATGTTTAACATGGAGAATGAATCTCATCGCGTCGTGGAGACGTTAGTCCGTACGTACACACGAGCGATGATATCATTCCCATAATTATTGAATAGAATTTTAGTGGATGGTATAATATATCATAATAGTATGATGTTATAATAACCATATTTCATTATTCTTTACACCATTATACCCATCCATGTAAGGTGTTGGTGGAAAAATAGATTTCACCATGGTGTGGAGACGGTATTCCGTACGTACGCACATGTGGTGATTTCTTTTTCCATAGGATAGATAGATGGTGAAATAGGATTGTTTCATACTTATAATAACATATCAGTATATCATTTATACTGATTTTCTTACTTTATAATGAAACAACTAAAGAAGAAGAAGTGGAAGAAGAAATAAAGTTGAATGAATCGGTAACAGACATTACATCTTCTTTGAAGCGCTACTTTGGGACATCCTCTTAGGGCAATAAAATTGGTCTTTAAAGAAGAGCCTAAACCTCTAGGATGTTTCTATGGAAGTGGATAAGTGAATTTGGCAGGGGTTGGCCAGGCATGAATGCTCAATGTGATGTGAGGAAGAGAGGGAGGAGGTTCCCTTTTATAAGGGAGGAGAGGGGCACCTTTGGAAAAACTAAAACTATTATTTTATTATAAAGTCATATTCGGTTTTTAATATCTCCAAATTGAGTTATTTCTAAGGTAAGGTGGGTATGGGTCGAAATTCTCTCATCATATAGAATTTAGACAAGTTTAGTTTTCTATTTTAACCTTATCATTTTAATTTAACCTTAACTTTAATAATTTTACTTTTACCGTGTCTTCTTGTTTTCTTACACTATAAGGTTATTAAACATACTATCACAAGCCAAACGTACCCCACGTTGATTATTATTAATATTTATAACTTTATATAAGGTATTTGGCCGAACCCTAGATTTTTAGGAATAAAATAACAAATATTAATATAATATTTGATATAAAAACTATTTTATGTCAATTTTGACACTATTTGGTAATTGATTTTTGTGAAAATCATAACAGAATTATTAGTTATAAAAAAGTTAACTAAATCAATAATAACATGTCATATTAACCTATAAAATTAGTGTAATTCATAAAAAGTATCAAATTACATTTTTTTTGGGTATTTATATCATCAATTATGTCAATATTTCATTAATAAGATAATTATTGTATCATCATTGTGTCATAAATAAATTAAATTATTTAATGTCTAAAATTTATAAATAAAATACCATCATGTAGGAAATATTTTAATATATCTAATGAATATTTATAGTCGAATTTATCTTATTTATAACCCTATATTAAAAATGATTTACTTATTAAACATTGATTTTATCTTTATTAACCCTTCTTTAAATTAATTAATATTAAATGTCCTAATCTAATCCAAGTGGGCCAAAATGGTCATATTTTAATACTAAGGTTGTTTTTGGTCGAATTACACTAATCAAATAGAATTAGGAAATGTGTCAGGGTAATAATAATATCATTTTTACCCATAATTATCCTATTTACTTTTAACCGTGGTAAATAAAAGTAAATAGTTACTATTCACCAAAAAAAAGTTTCATCTCATTGAACCATATTTTAGTCCTTGATATTAACCATGTCTCCCGGATTTTTGAAATTCCACTCACAGAAGCGGTAAACTTATGTTTTATGAAAAATTCAGTTTTTTTAAATACCACTAAGTGGTTTCACTATTCATCAAAAAATGAATGTTTCAAGAAAAATACAAAAAATTAGACCTAAGCTACATTTTATATTATTAATTAAAAAATTATGTCTATTTTACCAAATTCAAAACATTTCAGTTGCATGAATTAATTTAAAAATTAATTCCCGTCGTAAAAACAAATAGCATGTTTTTAAGAGATAATAACTATCAAAAGATTGACACTTGTTTATGTCTGGTTTAAATGTGAAATTACATCCAATGACCAACATTGTATTAAATGGTAATAATATATTCTAAATATACTTTAAAACCACTCAAATTAATAATTTATCACTATTAATTATTTCAATGAAAAAAGTTTTTTTTAATTATAATTTAGTAATTTTCAATATTCATCAGAACATGAAAGTTATCCAAAAAAGAACCAAAATATCACCCTAATCTAATTTCAATATTTCGAATCCAAAAATGAAGTTCATTTTTAAAGATAAAATTTATAAAATTTCAAAAAGTTGGTATTACTATTCATAACGGCTATTTCATAATAACAATATCTCGTTTAGTGAAACTAGGTATTGTGTCCTACACATTCTATCGAGAAAGGTCTTTATTGTGGGTAACGCATGCCAAGTCAGTGCTGTGTGTAGTGAAAGCTCTATTTTGTGTTGCGTATAACATAATAAAAACTTATTTCATTTATACATTAAAATAAATCTATACATAATGTTGCGTAGAATAGTTTCTATAAAACAAACTTGAAATTGTATGTAACGCAAGCCAAGAATAGTGTTGTGTATACTGCAAGAAAATATGGCGTTGCATATATCACAAGCTAATTTTGGTGTAGCGTACAACACAAGACATTAAAAATAATATTTTTCATAAAATCTCGGGGTGTTATAGTGCAGACGGGTGGTTTTTCCCAAGTGTCTTCGGGATGAGGCCAAGGTGTCTTCGGGTGTGGCAGTGGAAACATTGGCCCATGTGTATTTGGGCATGGTGGTGGTTGATCTAGACTAGGTGTTTTCAGGCATGGTTACGTGTGACAGTTTCGGCCTAGGCGTTTGCGGGTGGGGATTGGCAGTGGGACAGCGTGAGGTTGTGTCCCAAGTGTGTGCGGGTGGAGTGTGACAGTGGGACTGTAGTGAGTATGGATGGATTGGATTGATGCATAGGATGTCTTCAATAACCAGTGGGAAAGTGGTGCGGGGTACCCAAACATTGATGTGCTATTATTATACATTACTTGACTTGCGTTATTTGGGGAGTGTGCCTTGGTGAGGCCTGGGTGGATAGTTTACCTTATTAGGTGTTTGGTTTACTCTTTTTCTCACGGCACATTAGCACATTCCACAACATGTGAATGACAGTATTTGGATTTCCCTACTGAGTATAATTGTATGCTCACCCATAGTATACAAAACATATTTCAGGTTTCCAGGAGGACTTTGGGGATCGCATGGGACCATACTAGCGCAGGACCTTTGGGACAGTTTTGCTTGCTGTTTTTCTTTCGTTGGTACATTACCTTGTGGTCCGTTATTTACTTTTGGTATTTACTTTTGGAACATGTATATGGGAATGGTTGTTCTTGGCTGTACTTTTACTTTCCACTTTTGTTGTTGTTGTGATTTACCATCTTATCTCTCGATCCTATTAAAAGAAAAAAAGGGTAATTCCTTTCATTTAGTGGGTGATTATATACCCTTGGATCTAGTCGCCAATCCATGACCTATTGAAGGTGGGTTTCTGGGGATATTATCTCTCCTTGAAGATGAAGAAGGAAGGGCCTAGAAACCTGCTGACCCTTCCCTCCTTTTGGTGAAGGCGGGTCGTCACATGTGCATCATTTTCTCCTACGATCATACCATCCAGTGTGGTCGGGCAGTGGCATTCAATATTTTGTCTTTCAAGATAATCCTCTTTTGGTGATGGGTGGTGGAGTTCTAGGTTAATCATTAGGGCATACCCTCCAACGTATCACCCATCAGGGGGAAGGGTAGTGGTGTACGCCAAAAGATCAGTGAAGAGACTTACACGGCTGTGTCGTTGGACTCACAAACAAGAGAGGCTATGTCCCCCACCAAGAGGAGCCTTAAAAATTATACCTTCAACCATACAGGTGAGATAGAAACATCCAAAGAGGAAAATATCAAGGTTTGGTTTTTGAGACCCTTTGACTTGCAGTTCAGGATAGACATGAAGAATATTTTCTATATATGTTGGATTCATCTAGGACTTTTGGAAACTCCATTCATGGAAAGAGTTAAGATATACAGATCCTATAATACTGTCATTTTGTATTATTTTATTTTAGCCCCCCCCCCACACATATATATATATATATCATATTACATAACCCAATCTCTGGGTTCTGGTTACTCCTCTTCAAGTAGAGGCAACGACATACAGGGTATTCCATATGATTTTCATGTCTAGCTTCTGATGGTTAGAGGATTCTACTCTCCAACTATAGGTACAATGACTCGATGAGAAGATCACATTCACATTTTTTATATCTCCTTATGTTAGTGCGACCTTACTTCATTATCATGTTGGGTTGATCTTCACTCTTTCAATTTACTATGTTTTGTCTCAGGTACTTGTCTTCCTCTTGTATCTCTTACTAATTACCCTTCTTTTCGGGGCGTATGAATTTTTATTTTTATACTCACCCCTTGATGATATATTCCAATATATATTTTTCATTATGAAGATGATGGAAAAGATTGATCATGACTCCAATAGTGGTTAGGTAAATGTGAGCTCAGACCACTTGCAGTGGTCAGAGGTGGGATTCATGATCATGACTTATTCAGTAGTTTTAATTTCTATTTTCTGTCAGGTTGGGACTTTTATTCATCTAGGCATGTCTCTTTCCCCATTTTAACTTTCATTATACTTTTCAATAATCATAAAATTTTATTGTTCTATGAATTATTTGGATTATTTCCAACAAGTTTCATCTTTTACCTACATTTTTCTATGAACTTTTTCATCAATCTGGCTATATAAATGTGTGCTTGTTTAAATGTATTTTTTTAAAGGCCTCCCCATGTTTTTGTGAATTCATCACTAGTCTCCACCCTTGGACTATATAGGTGTCCTTTTCCTAGATGTTTCACATTCCATGTTATGGGTCGGGTCGTGATATTTATTTTCAACTAGTTTTGATAAATTCTCAATGTTTATTCTATATTAAGTAATTTTTCCTATGTTTATGACTGTCAATATAGTTGAGAGATTAAGTTTGGGCCATAAATTATAAAATTTCAAAAAGGAAATTGGTTGATAAAATTAATTATTTGTTTATAAATATGTTGGTAGTGATAAATAATGTTCACTAGGCTTTCTAGGCTATTCATAAATTTGAAACATGTTTTTAAAAAGACATTTTATCCTCACCCATTTTTACATTTGAAATACCTCCCTATAATATTTTTTTAATCAATACAATGTTTATTTAATTTTTTTATAATACTCTTTTTTATTTTTCCTCTTATTTTAGTTCATTTAATCTATAATTGAAACTATCATTTTTCTTAAAATATTATAATAATTAATTTACCATTATCTGTAACATTTAATGTGTTTCAATCATTTTTTATTATTTTATTTTTTTGCCAAAAAAATGTGGAGTGAGTGCGGTAAATTGAATATTAAATATTTCAGATTATAATGTCTCTATTACAGATGTACATTGGAATATAAATGTATACTAGAAAATTTTATAATTTATTATAAAAAATAAATGAAAATTATCAACAGTTGTTTCTTTTATAATTTCTATTATATATTTTTTTAATTGAGTTTATTTGTTTTTTGTATGAAAATAATATATTTAATAAATGTTATGGTAATGGGTATTTTTATCATAAAAAGGTAGGGGGTTCAGGAATGTGTTTTCTCAATAATATTATATGTATATTATAGATTTCAATACTCGAAAATATTGGTTCATGTTTTTCTAATGAAATAAATTTAGTTACTTTTTTGAAAATTATTTCATAATAAGTTTATTTTATTTATTAGTTAAAATATATTATTGATTATTTTGAATTTTTGTGAATGTATTCGAAAAACACCATTCATACCATTTGTTTTTTAGTGAAATAAATAGTTTGGAAACCCTTTGTTTTGAATGAAATGTATGTATCATCATCCCTATGTTTGGAAGACACCCAATGTTTCAAAGAATAATCAGATGTTCTATCAACCATACTTTTGTGAACAATTGGACATCCTTAAAGATACATATTTAAAAAAATAATTTGGTTTTTGATTGAGGTTTTTTTGTTATATGAAATTACACTCGGTTGGACTGGTAAACAATAGATTTTTTAAATTAAATATATTATCCACATTTTTTTGAAATAGATTATGTAGGAGTTAATGTTGTTTGAAACAAGGTTTTTTATTGATAATAATGGATTTTGGTTTCTGTTTATTGTCAATATTCACATGGATGACTATAGATTTTACAAGGAATGATGTCACACGATTGAGGCCGAAACCAGTATTGAAGGTTGCACAATTTCCCAGAGTGTGCCATTTTTTGTGCAAAAAAAAATCCATTGTTTGGAAATGGTATGTGGTGATTGAGTGTGGAATGAAAGGAAGGATAGAAATACACATTGAAGGAGTGGGATATGTGGTGAAAGTGTGTGGTGTGCGGTTAAGGTGCCCAGTATGTGGTGGAAGCAGCTGGAACGGTACAAGAAGCGGTGCGCGGAACTGAAAAACAATTAGTAGAAACAGTACGTGGTGAATTAATGTGGTATGTGGAATAGTGAAGGTTGGAGGGTTTCTGAAATTCATGAAACAAGAGCGGTACACGGTGGAGGATAATGTTAAAAAAATAGATTTATGATTGTCCTGCATTAAATGTTTGCGTAAATCAGTTTAGGGAAATTTTCAGAGTTACGTGCTTATTTAAAGAATAATTATCTGATTTTATATAGAGATGATATTAGAGATTAAAATGTCTTTGATAAATTTAGAGAAGTAAAAATTGGTTCACGGAGGAGATGATGGTATGTGGAGAGACTCATCTGAGTGAGGAAAAAATTCCATGGAAGTGTTTGTGGTTTGCGCAGTAAGCTCTCGCAATACATGGTGGAGCAAGGTAGTAGAAAGAGAAATACAATTCATGAAGGTGTGAAGCAGTACATGGAGAAGAGCTAAACGTGGACCAGTGCAGTACACAGAGGGGTTGGATGGTACATGAAGGATCTATATAGTACATGAAAATAGCCGTGTTATGCTGAAACAACAACATTACGCAGAACACCGATGGATTCCAGAAAATTGGCCAAATAATATTGAGAATTTGTTCTTCATAACATATCAGTGTATAAGAAAATAAATTACATTTTTGTATGATTATGGGACTTTAATAGAGCATAATTTCTATTTTAGTATGGATGAATTAATGTTAAACCATTAAAGTGACATTCAAGTCATTAAACTGAGTGAATATTCTTCCATCATAGTGAGAAAGCGGGAGTCGGTAGAAGTGATCCAAGGGATATAGGGCACTATCCCTAAAACCTAGTAAAGTATGTACACCTAGCACAGAGTGGCTGTGATAAAATCATTCATTCCAAATCTTAAAAAGATTAGTGGTTTTGGTACAACTGACACAAGGTTGATGTATGCACCTTGAATGTATCCTTTAGTGGTGGACCAAGTAAAATTATCATGTCATGGCATTTCATGTTATTATTTATTTTATATACTTCATATTTACAGGGTTTTAATAGTTTCTTACCAATGTGGGTACAATATCGATCAGTTTAAAGGAAAAATTTTACACCCTTATTCACCCATCCCCTCTTAGGGTGTTCCAGGGTCCTTAAAATGCCACCTTTAAACACATTTTATGGACAATTAAATCTCAATTTTTCATCAAATTGAATCATTACTATTTCTATGGGATGCTAAAACTCCCTATAATGGTTTAAATTAAAATCAATATAATATTTTATGATTATTTATTTGATCATCTCATCCAAAAGAATGCAAATTTTAACTTGATAAAGAGAACATGTATTTTTTCACTATCATGTGTGAAATATATTTTTCAATAAAAAGTAACTACAAAATAAAAAATATCAAACACATTTTTTATATAGAAAATGATAAAATTTTGTCTCATACATGATCCAATGATTCCTAGATTAAAATTGGTGTAGTCTTCATAGCTACTATATTTCTACATCTATTCTTATTGAATAATATTTTCAATATAGATCTCTTAAAAGACGTTCATTTTTTAAGGAAATTTATCTTTGATAGATATTATCTATTTTCTATGTGATTCAACTAAAATAATGAAAACTTCTATGTTTATTAAATCAAATAAACATCGATTGATTTATTGGAGTATCATCTTCTTAGATTCAGTAGTGGTAGAGTATAATCTTCTAAGATGAAAATATGGATACAGAGTTCTATGTAACATAAATTGAATTCATTGAAATATTATTTTGTTAAGGTTGTGACATCTTACACCAATTTGTTATGTCCATGTTGCAATAGGACCATTCTTGTGAAAAGAAAAAAAAATTAATGATATAACATTGGAGGACATGACAATGTGATATTTTTTCCCTAAACAACTACAAAATTAATGAGTTTTCCTTATCAATTTAACAACTACACAACATGATTATAGAATATAATGTTTCAAATTTTCAAAAATAATTATGAATCATAATATTTAATAAATTTCTATATTTATCAAAAAAATCACCCACATCTTTTGTGTCTTTTTATTATTCGGACATATTATCCCTTTTTATATTAACGACATGATCAATCTTCCACTCTAGGTCTCTGTTCAAATTAATGTGTTTCATCTAAATTGGTATAACGCTTATTTTTGTATTATTTAATGATTATGTCTATTCTGTTACTTTTTTATTTTTATCATCGGTGGATATGACAAAAAGATATAAATATCCCCTTCAATTATATTAACTAATATTTTATATTCATTTTCATAAAAAATATGAGTTAGTGGAATGTTATTAAATATATATTCTCTATTGTTGGATGAAAATTAGATTTTTTATTCATATAAATCAAATTATCATCAACAAACAAATCTCTGAAGTATTAGTAATTCTTGATAATTTATGAATTAAATTTTTATGCATTATTCTCCTACCAATTAATTTTATGGTTGACTTTATTAATAATAATTTTCTAATCTCATATATTATAAGTGTATAGATTCCATTGATTTAGGATTCTATGTTGGTTTAATTTCCTCAATAATTTCCCAATAAATGTTAATTTTAACTGTGAACATATTGATGATCTTTTGGAATATTACTAATTATTCCTTGATTATTTTTTCTGTGGGACCAACATACATGTTTTTTTAAATTCACATCACCAATAATTTTTTAGAGAGAACATAGATCTATGATTCAAAAAAATTATGTTTCTATTTTTTCCCAACAATGATTCATGTGAACATTTTCCCAATGTATGGGAGTTTAGGATCTTATCACCCATTCATGGTGAAATTCTTTCTTATAATGATAGTATCTAGATGAAATAAAACAAACTAATGAATCATTCCAAAATCCATGTGTAAGACATCTTACTTCATTAAAAATCACAAATTATCTTAACGTATAGATGAGAAAATATATAAGTAATAATGGTTCCACATATTTTTATTAATAATTCAATATGATATGGATTTTATGAATTCACCTGGGAACAATGGCATTCATCACCATCATAGAAGGTTTTATGTATGATAGAGTATGAATGACACCCTTGATATGGCCTTCTTATGTATCATAGTTAATGGAATTAGAACCCGTGTAGTTTTTTTCAACCTATCCGGACACAACATATATTAGATTTTTATTTTACAATGTAATATGTCGTGCTATTCATGGTCAGAAAAACATGAATATGTGATGTTTTATTTATTTATTCATCTAGAAAAAAGTTTATATGGTTCCAAAATATGAGGAATGAACTAAAATATGATTGATTTATAGAAATCAAATGTATTATTCATAAATATTAGTAAATTCTATTTTAACCTATCTACTATCATGATTACATAAGAGGATATGATTCGTGGAATTGGAAAATAACAATATTGTGAGTGGATGACTCTCATGGGATATACCCCATTATAAAATCGTTCACATGAATACGATTAACCAATATATGTATTTTTTATGTCGGTTTTGATCATTCGATTGGAATCCTATGTATGTCACATAATACAAATAAAGACACAAATATATTGTTGCACAATTTATGTATGTATGGATGGACCAAAATACACAATCTAATTTATTTTATAAATTGATTTGTTATATCATTTTTTGTAATATAATAGTGATATTTATATTTATATTGATGGAAAAAAATATTGAGGGGGGATTCACCATGGGTGACCCATATATGTATTTTTACATCGTATTTATTTGTATCTAAATTAAAAATAATGAGTGGGATTGTGGTGAATGTATCACAATGATAAAATACAAGGGTTTAAAAATTATAATTGTACATTATACAATGGTCTACGTATATTCTATTTGTAACTGGATGAGTATATCTTATAGTTTCATGTGTCATATGGCATGGTGGGGATGAGATGGGGATTACATATAGTGGTAATTTTGTGTGAGGATTCTTCCATTTTAATAATTAATCTCAAAGATGATATCATATGTGGGAGAATAGTTTAGTATTATAGCTATATTTGACGCCAAAACATTCAATGATCATTAAATGTACCATGGAATCCAACCTAGAACATTATTCAACATGATAATAAAAATAATCCATGCAGGGTTTTACTATCATCCCCATGATTGTGATCCTCATTATAAATGCAATACATTTTTTTGTTCTGCATCTATTACCACTGGATTAAGAGGATACCCATGGATGTTAAATTTATAAAGGTAAAAAATATATATTGGGAACCCTGGGATGGTCAATACATGATCAGCTACATCCAATAGTCATTAAGGGGTCATTGTATGTGGACACTGGGATAGTATATTTGAGATATAATAGTGCCATTGAAACTGTATTTGGTGAATATTGACCCTTATTATGAGAGATTTGTATAAGGGTTTCCCATTTTTTTGACCTTGTTGAATTATTTATCTTGTGGGTTATATTGGAAAGTTGTTTACTTAGTGATTTAATTTTTTAAATGTACACTCTAGCGGATTTCCAATTCGAATTGGCACCCTATATTGTAATTTAGGGGAATTGGATCCCAATAATGGTTAAAATGACGTCTCACACCAGTATGGGGCTGTAAAAATTTTCCCTCAAATACGGGGTTCCTCTAATTATAACCATATAATGAGGTTTGGAAAAAAAACCCTAGTATGAATGTAAGGGAATTTTTATCCCAAGATTGAATTTTTGTTAATTAATACCCTTGTGTCTCTATATAGTGATGGGTGAACATATTATGGACATCCATTTGTGCCATGGGAATGTGGTGTGTTGGTGGCAGTCAATGCATTGATCATAGAAATTGGTGACCTTGTATATTCCAAATCAAAAATGGTTCATTTCCCCCCATGTTGGATAACTATAGGATAAATGGAATATGTTTTGGATAAAATATGTTTCAATAATTCAGGTTACATAATTTTGTAAAATTAGTTTCACACCCTTACTGGTTTAGTAAGGTTAATTGGATCCATAGTGGGATACTTATGTATGGGAATCCTCTAGTTGAACGAATTAACACATTAGTTCCCTAGATTAACACATGTGAAAATTGTATCCTTTGTATGGGTAAAGGTTATAGGCTACTATGTATTTATTTTGGGGAAATATTCTTTCTCAAAATGGGGTATGGTGAACAGTTTTACTATTATTATTTAGGGAATATTGTCCCCCTATATGATATTATAGTGAATTGTCTCAATTATATGAGGTATCGAATATTGCCATCATAGTAGAATAATTTATTGTTGTGTAACCTTATTGTATATTCCCTGGAATGACATGATCATGTGGTGTCATAGTTCTACTCACAATGTTCAGAAAGAAAAATGGTGACCCAGTATTGCCTAATTGGAATGGGATCTTGTACTAGAATTTTAAGAAATTTGGGGTGTTTTATTTTCTATCAAGGTTATAAAATATTATAAAACACCATGATGATTAATTAAAATGAATTATGGTAATTTCACTTATTTATTTCACATTATAATGAAATTTATGGTTATATGTAGGCATATGCATGTAGATAGGATTCTAGGAATGTTTGAGTTTCACTTCCTATTTTTCTTTATGTTTATGAATCTAAATTTGGACTCATGGTATTTATAAATAAATACAGATAGGGAAATTTTCACATTATGTATAGGTGAAAAGAGGGAGCATTATTACCCTAGTAGAAAAATAACACTTCTGTGCTCATGCATGCTAGTTGTGCAAAGGATATAACTATATTTTTACACTACTGTAACATATTTTTTTAGAGTTAGGTTTTATAAGGCACTCATATACATGGACATGTGTATGGTTGCTATGGTATTTGATGATACCTAATATAATAAACACCATCACATTCATTGTGATCAAGAAATGAAATCATGGCTCCATCATAGTAATGATCACTATTGATTGTTCTCTTGACATTGAATGTCTCCCCCACTCGACAAATATTTAACACATTTCAAAATGGATTTCCAAAAATTTTACACTATAATTGGTTCGGATCATCATGATGAAAAATATAGTTATATGGAAAATGTGAGTATAGCATGAAAATATGTTCAAATTTAGATTTTTTCTCTTACATCGGGTACCATCACGCCTTTCCCACTTGTATATAGATAAGATACACATTCCTATACATTTGAATGAGATGTAGATCACCACTAAATAGTTGGGGAAATCTCACTTATATTTCATTTTATGATATTATTGTGTCCTTCTGCCTCCTACTCCCTATTCACTCAAGTCATCCATGATACTTATGGTAAGAATTATATTTCACATCCCTCACTATTATATATGCATTATCCTGTAGGACATGATATTTTTTCTCATACCCTATCACTTAGGTGATGTAAGATAATTGAAGTGGTTGACGTAAGTGACCTAGTGGTGGTTAACACTTTAAAACTATTTGGGAAAATCTACCACATAAAATGTCTTTTTTAGGAATTTATAATTATATATTATCATTTTGAGATTAATATTCTATAGTATTTCCCATATTTATAATTTAATTTTTCACTTCTATTTTATGTATTTTCAATGTCTAAATCAAAATGACTTATACATAAAATGTAATTTCATAAACTGCATCAACTTGTTGGATGTATTCTATAAACTAGAATGTCTTGAAATAATATTGTAATTAGCTTATACTATACATAAAATACATGAAAAATCCTTGTGTTATAATAATTAGGAATATATAAAATCATACTTCCTTCCTTTGTATGGTACTAGAATTTTGAAATAAAAAATCATCCAATTGACCATCAATGTCCATCCAAACATGTAGTACATATATAATGTTTTAATGTAGAATTCAAAAATTCTTTCCAAGGGGATATATTTCAATGAGTGGGAAGTAAAGCCTATATATTGAATCCACCACTCAATATATTATCATTAAAACCTTTCCTATATATTGTAGACCTCAACGAAATACTAATTAACAATATTATTCCACAAATTTGTATCCCATCACAGAGGTATAGTAAAAGAATGATAGATTTTTCTCAAATGTATTCTAAAGTCAGAATTGATGGGGTCAAAGTGGGGGTCCACTAGACATGTTCTTCAATGGAGAGGTAATTTAGTATATTATAATCATGAATCCATGTTGGTATTAAAAACATATGTTTAAAATATTTATTATTTTCATCTCATGTATCTCATAAATTATGGGGAATTATTGACAACATTTCACAAAAATTATAGTGATGTGGAAGTTAGTCTAGGGTAGGAAAATAAGGAATCTGATTAAACCATTTATGGAGATATTTATTTTGAGTTTTACCTCCCATATATATATTGGGGGACTTGTAATTAACCATAATTGATGCAACATCATTTGGGGTAATCCATCAATGTTTTGATGAAGGAACTCCACCCACATATAGGTGATTTTCTAAAGGATTAATTTATGATCTTAATTTTTTTTACTTAGAATCAACTAAATAAGTCCCATGGTGATTCATATTGTGATGTAAATGGGATCCTAGGGTATATATATATCCCCAATATAAATATGGGTGAATAGGATGAGTGGGGTTATGATTTTTACAAGATAATCCAACACACACCTTATTCATCTGTTTGATCATAATTATACCAAGAAGGTAAAATAATTTAGTTTTCACACAACATTATATAGTGAAATTTCTTATCATTATGGTGTATAATCATTTTTGATAAAGTTAATTATATTTCCCTATTAGAAAATTTCTATCTATAATCCATTATATTATACTAAAAATCTCTAAATTGAAATAACTGTATCACATGTTGGGGTCATTACATATATTACGAGGCTAGATAAATTATAAATTCACCATTTATGAGATCCATTTTGATATATATATCTCATTATATATATTTAATCTGTTCATATCATATTTATTATATAAATGGTTGTTTTTTATGAATAATGATAATGTATTTGAAACTCATGAGTTTACATTCGAGGTAATATTAATTCCTTGTACAAAACCCACACCCCCACCATTAGAATGATTATAAGTGATTGTAAAAACTAATAAAATGGGTGACAATACATTATTCATTAATGAGAATGTGTTATAGAATCATTGATTGAATTAAATATCATTCGTTACTCATATAAAATGTATTAATTAGTGTATCTTTTTCGGTATTTCTGAAATCATCTAGTAACGCTGCTAACAGCTATAATAATGGGGAATCACTCAATGTTAGAAATGATGATATGGGTGATGAGGTCCAAAGGAACACCCTTTTTATTATTATGGCATTAATACTAATGTTTCAATGAAATTTATGACTTAAAATACCAAATCCTAAAAGATAACTAATTTAAATAGAATATAAGTAAGCATTATTCCATGGGATAAACTACATTTGACCTTATGGTGTGGGAGAAGGGTCCCAATAAATTCTTAAATGAATTGGTCAACTAGGGAATCTTATATGATATTTTATTAATATCACACAATGTATCAAAAAATTAAATTAAATTTATGATACAACATTCTAGGTGTATGTGTTGAGGTAATCATGTAAACTATAATGGAATTTCACGTTGGTTGAGGGTGAAATGAAAATAAAGTAGTAAATTAAATTTATAACAATTATTACATAAGAAACATAAGAGCTTCATCTAATTATACCATATTCATTATATATTTATTTTGAATTTAAATCATTGAAAATTGGTTATTGGATTTAGGAAAGTTGGTCTTATGGATTTCTTTCCATATTATGATTACAACCCTATTCTTATACCTTTGAATGTACCAGAGGTCATTAATTTTAATTTCATTATTTGAGAGGAAATAGAATATATCTTATAGAGGGGCATGTAATTTTTTTTATGAATATAGTGATTCCCATAATATGGAATGACTAAGATCTTATGAATAGGAGAACCGTTGATGGGGTCATTAACCAATCCCATAATGATGAGTGGTTTTAAATCATCCTGAGGGAATACATATGATTGTAATAAAATTAATGTTAATATAGTTCAATAATAAAAAAATATATATAAAACCTACGATTTATCTTTTAGTTAATATTTGTAGATGATATACCCATGGAGACTTCCATGAATGATGTGGGTGGAAACCTGATTGAAACTATGGGATTACCCACCATACGAGAAAAGAATATTCAGCATAGTAATATGAATAATAATAAAGTATAATGGATTGAAATATAATACTTATTCTTATATCTAGGACCATATCACCCAAAAATAAGTCTATATACCACTCTATATATGAATTGACATCAGCATAATTTTTTGTAATTAATGAAGCAAATCATTTCAAGTGAGAGTGTTTAGTCATTGAACAAACCCTTTATTTATATATTATAAATACATCAAGCTACTGATTTGATTATTTTTTGACCTCATAATTATGATTCACTAAATATAATCCACATTAATAAATCCTTGGGGTTGTCAAGTGGGAATCATTATATAATCATCAAAAAGAAAACAATTTATATACTTGGTGTCGAGGGAACATCGAAAATAACCAATCTAACCACTTATACCACTAGGTTGTTAGAGGGAGTAGTTATAGTCACTGTGTATGAATACTAAGTTTTATGTCACATGAATAGTCTTATATTTTAAAATAAGGTATATTTTTTATCTATTGTGAAGGATATATATAATATTAATTCCGACTAGTTTACCATTATTAGTTAAATTTGAGCAGGACAGAATGGAATTAAATTATGTATACCTCATGATGTTTATTTTAAATATATCTATAATAATTGAATATTATAATATGGATACAATATATATTCATTATAGAGAGGTATTAGTGACATTAAAACAAGGATGTGTGGACCTATCTGAACCACCCAATGAAGGTCAATCGAATTATATTGAATACACACCACACCTTAATATCCTCATCCAAAAATTGATGTGTTGGCCATAGTTTAAGCGGGTTATGATCTACTATTGAGCTATTTTTTGGTAGGATGTGTGGATTAAGATGTAGAACTAAATTGATAGGTGATTTCAATGATGTAAACTACTACCCTGATAGTTAGAAAAATATCTTATATAATATGTTCTGATGTTGTTATATATATGGAAGTAGAAACAATTACAGTGGGTAGTGATCCAGTGTAAACATGTCTGTATAATTAACACATTCTGTTAACATTGGAAACTCCCACTAAAAAATGAACAACTTATATAAGCTACAGTTCTACCACTCCAAATAAGGGATCATTTAAATGGGGTTTTCCCTATAAGGAAACTACCACACACAAGGATTATTGGATTGTTTGAGTTAAATCATGCTCCTAATTTGATGTCTTGATAACACAAAAAAGTCAGCTAGTTCACATATATTTTTTATTTTAATGGAATTTAATTGAGTTACTTTATTATTTGACTGTATTCTAAAACATAACATGGAAACACAGAAGGAATACTATATTGATGCTAATCTATATGACCACCCTAAAATATTCATATATTGTGCTACATATGTTCCTCCTATTAATCATAATTCTAGAAAATTATTTATTTTTATATAATTTTAAAAAAGATAAAATGAAATAGATCCTTTATTTATGGGTGTATGATAAACATTCAAAATTTTGTATTTTTAGGGTGGAATTTGCCAAAAACTATTACAAAACCTATGCTACAAGATATATAAATGATCACTATATGTGTATATTTTGATAGGGAAACATTAAATATCTACAAAAAAAGTATCATTTATATATTTCCATCGATGGGAAATAAATATCAGTATAAAATAATTAGAAAAACATTTGTGGCCAATCTAGGATATAATGAATAAATATACTAATGATAGAAACTAGGTAGAGTTATTTTTACATTATTTAATAAGATAATTATTTGAAGAAAAATGAAAATTGATGTAGTAATATTGAATAATGGATGTGAATTATTTAAATAAATTTCTCTAAAAAAGGCATATTATAATATATCATACTGCTATTTTATAAAGGGGGACTCCATCTGATGAATGATAAACAAATATTTCGTAATAAATTATGAAATTAATTATTTTTTCTTGAATTATTATCAATATCATGTCATATTTTCATCCTGGATACCTAATAATTTATAAAACATTTATATGATATTTTCTACAAAGCAATATACAATGTAACATTATATGGGGTTCAATCAAGTAAGTCACAAACTGTAAAATTATATGATAATTAATGTTTGGGGAAGTAATTTTTAATTTAATAAAATTACATTTATTGATATATGCATGACTAATATGGATGTTCATATTTAATTATTATAAAATTAGGTGATTTGTTTTCAGATAATGGATCATAGATCATCTAATATTTAGATAGTGTGTTGTAAGATGGATATATACAAGCTCAAAATAATTACTTATATTCCATCATCATACGGTTTGGTTGTCACACAATGATATGAGATATCATTTTTTTCTTAGTTGTATATTCTTGAATTGGTATATGAAGGCTATATATAATGGTTTGTATACTATATCCATGAACTAAGGGCAGTGAATTAATTTATAGGAACTGAGTTAACCTAATGGTTACCATGAATGATGACTTTGAAATTGTATCCCCAATTTTAATGAAGGGAATTTTGACTTGAGATCATATTGTAATACGTTTTCATTATCTTTCTATAATTATAATTTTCTTGAACAATAGGGTGATATTAATTTCACAATATGTAGGGGAGCCTATGATAAATTTATTATATTTGTATATAATCATAAAAATAGCATTATATACATTGTGAATTTAAATTTGGCCAGAAATATTTAATAACACATATACAATGGGATGATTTTCAGGAAGGAACAATCCACATTCCAGAATCAATATTTCGTTATCTTCATCCCAAAATTCAATACAAATTTCTCTTTGTAAATGATCAATTTTTAAAAAAATTATTCAATTTTAATAATATGTTAGTGGTAAATCATATTTTTATTAATATTGCGTTTTTTATTTTATAACAAGAAATTTAATATTTTGTATTTCCATTACAAATTTATTCTCAATAATACAAGACCTATGTTACCATATTTTAAGGTTATACTTCATTGTTAAATGGTGAAACATTATATTTCCTAGAAGGGTTGAGATAAAACTAAATACATAAAATTTTCCAAAGACACTAACATATAGAAACTCACATTTAGTTATATGTAGCGTATGTTTTCATTTTTTAGACCATTTTGTCATATAGTATTCGGTTACACAATAAAGACACACAATGGTTCAATTAAATGATATCAAAATCATGGCCTCGAAAATAAAATTGTGTGCACACCATTTTAATATCAATTGGGTCTAGATTCCATTCAATATATCGATTATGGAATTCAAAATTCAAGATAAGAAAATTTTTAATTAATAATTGATGGGATTTAATGTATTGAATGAGGATGACCACTAACCAATATTCAAATTATGGGACCACTATGACATTATCAAGGCATATAAAGATTATATGACATTATCAATAGGTTAAAATATAAGTTCCATTATTATTATAGTATATGGAACTATTTATTTCATTACCAAGTAGTGTAAAAATTTATATTTGAATTTTACCTTTACCAATTTACATTAAATAATTTTGGATATTCATATTAAGGATGAATGATTTAGGTTTATTAATGAAATGAAACTAAATAATTCCACGACATTATAGAAGGTGAATCCATTGGTGTATAAATACATAATCTAGGGATGAGATATCTCATCGACTCTTTTTCTTATACCCTAGGTTCTATCGAGTATATATTGAGCTATTCATGTTCTATATACTAGGACCCTCAAGATTTATACCAATTATATTTTGAAATCAAACATTTTTCATGATGACAATGTCTAGTTAGCTTGTCATGAACCATGTCATGGAAATATGAATGAAATATGGGAAATAATATTTTTCTTATCAAGTGTAGTTCTTGGGGAAAAGATATATTTTTACATTTTAAAATATCGTATATATTTATTTGACAAATCTATAGTTCATTGATTTGGGGTTTCACCATAGGGTCAATGATTCATAGACATCTAAGATATTTTGATTTTGGATGAATGTTTCCTAGCTAATAAATTAAATATTTTTTACTTGTTATGGATCCATTTTTGATATCTTCTATTTTGATATTTATACTTGTTTTCAAATATTATGATTGAGTTATGTATTTTAGGTTATGAATATGAGATTCATAACCTCATGTTGGGAATCATTGTTGAGACTGGATCTTAACCAATTATTGTTTTTTCATCTCTCCACTTTTCCTATTTCAATTATATTTTTTATCCTCTATGCCTTTTTATTCACAAATACACCCCTTTGGTATTCCATTATTCATTGAAAATATAGTATATAGAGATATAGGGGCTATAAATAGAGAGAGAGAGAGTGTGTGTGTGTGTGTGTGTGTTTGTGTTTGTGAGTAACTTTGGTGATTCCATGGTGCATGCGATGAGCTAAATGATTATGTGCCCACTAAAAAACACAAATTAGATCATAGATTCAATGATTCTTTCTCAATGTTAGTCTATTTTCATGTTTTCTAATGATAATCCCCATAGTTTTTTTAATCATGGTTTTGGATTTTGTGGACCCCTAATGGGTCTCTATTGTGATTTTTTGGGGATAATTGATTGTTTGGGGAGGTTTCTAGAGGATTATAAAATTTTAAATCCCAATAACATGTCTTTTTATGATCAAGAACACATGCATTTTGTTATTAATATTTTTGGAAGATAATTTTTTCATAAGCACACTTCTTGTAATTTATGTTGTCCCTATATATTTATATCAGGCCTTGTAGAAAATAATATAGTTTGAAAAAGGTTATGAACTATACATAATATACATGGAGATAATGTCTTGTAGTAGTACATGGTAAAGTGGTAGGGTACATTGGATGATACCTCATGTTATGTGGAAGTTTCATTGTATTAGTACATGGGTAGACACCGTTTATTCCATCGTCATATACAATATATATCATGCCCATTGGTTTGACCATGCCTTGTAGAATAACAAGGACAAAATAACATTTGAGAGTACACTATGTGTACTCAAAATTGTATTATATATATATTTCCCTATAAGGTGTTTTAGATTTTTTGTGCCACATAGTCAGAATTTTACAAAGCAGGATTAAATTATGATAATTATCCCACATAGATCTTGATGTTTATGTCATTTTGGAATGTATACATTAACCGGATTGTATTTTGGATTGATATAATTTCATTATATTATGACATTAATTTTTTTATTATAGAATAATTTTGAGGTTGGGATTTGAGTTATGAGGCCCCAGTGATGGTTATTAACACACTAAGTGCATTTTCTTGAGGATTATTTGTGAGTTTTATTATGTTTATTTATTTAAATTAGGGAAGGTATTATTGAGTGTCTACATATGTGAGATTTTTTATTCAGATACTCAAGGAATATTTTATTTGAAAACATTGTGGTGGTATGTAATTATGGTATCTCAATAACTACAATATGTTGTTTATTGGATCATAATATAGTTAATAGGGACCAATTTGAGGGTTTCCGGTATGGATGTTTTGTTTCTTGAGGTTTCCCATAGTATTATCATGTAATTAGAGGTTTCCCATCTGAGTGTGGTGTTTTATGATGTTCCCTAATAGTCCTGCTGATCAATGGGTTTTGAGATTGGAGTATGAATGTTGTTCATTTAAGTGTTCTTGGCCTGACATGTGTTTTTTAAAGGATTCCCTCTAGGGTGATCAATTTGAAATGTGGTATATGAACTGTAGATTCTACCAACATCCTGGTTGTTTTAGAAGATGAACCTTTCTAGTTTTATAAACTTTTTGGAATATCTATATGATTTCCAAACATGGTTATAGAGTTTAGGTGTGAATGCTAGAGAATGTTCCCATTCTGGAATAGATGAGAGAGGATTTCAATTTTATGTTTCATGACAATTTATTAGCATTGACATTGATTCAATGTCGATATTATGTTTAATGGTTGTTGTAAGATATGACCTGGGAGATATTGTATGATATATATGAGGATATCGCCTAGTTATTGTGAATTCCTTAGATAGATATTATTTAACATTGTGGATTTTATTCATATGGGGGATATTTTATGTGTTTTTGGATGGTCCTGATTGACATATAGTGATCCATTGATTAGTTCAATCATTCAATTTGTAAAACATGGATTTTGGGGTATGGGTAAGATTTTATTTTCATGGAAATGTGTTTTTACAACAAGTTTATATGATTCCATTTGAGTCTTAGATATCTGTGTATGTGATTCATTATTTTAGATTCATATGAATATTTGCAAGGTTTCATAATTCAGGTATTTCCATATATCATACATTACATCTCTTTTGTGATCTGAATGAATAGCCCAATGTTGTGGTTGGATCATAAAAATTTAATAATTCATTTGGTTGATGATATATATGAGGTATGTCAAAAATTGGAGTTAGGATATAGGTCAATTTAAAATCATTTATTTTTTGTTCATGAACATTCATTCATTCTGTTTTACATATTTACTCTAATGTCAGTATAAATCATTCATAAAGACATTAATATCTTATGTTTCATGAACAAATTATGACACTAGATATTAGGACCACTATTTGGGGTGACCAAATTATATTTTTTTCTCACCCATATATGGGCACCATAGTTCAATTGAAATTTTTATCTAGAAATTTTGTATTAAAATGAGATAATGGATCGGGCGGAGTCCCAATGTATAATGATGGAGTTGTATTCCTTATATGGAGTTTGATGATTATGTTGGAGCTATTCAATAATTTTGGAAATCAGCTACATGGTTTGGATTAATGTCATAGTAGATCTTTATTAATATATTTTATTTATTTTATTTAGTATATATTTTTCGACCCTGTTAAATACAAGTGTCTGTACATGTTTTTTTGTATATTTCATTATATTTATTAAAAATTATTATTATCTATTATTTTTTCTTTCTGTTGTATGTGCATGGATGTTAATGAGTTCATTTTACTTTAAGTATTTTTAAAATATGTTCCATATCCATAGTCTACCCACTACATTATTTTAATTCATCACTACTTTCCTACAATATATGGAGGTGTGATTGAGGCCATATTGCGATCTGGATGAGTTGAAATGTTGGGTAACCTAAGACATTTTATGAAAAATGGTATTATTGAATTATTTTTATTTTTATTACTATATGGATATTTTGATGAAATGATATCAATTATTGTAAAAAACATGTAATAGATATCGAGATGGTGCACAATGAGCCACTTCATCCGATAAAAATCCTAGTAAACATGGTTTTGGGTTTTTTATTATAGGTTTTCAATTTTAATGGTTTGTTATATTCAGCATGATTTATGAAAATTTGTTTGTGTATATCATGATTAATAAAATTTTATCTCTTAGGTTGATGGAAGGAGGAAAATTTTATTTCGTTATAATAGGCACATTGTATCCTCATGAAATTTTCATGAATATATGTTTTATATAGATTATGTAGATTCTATTTCATATATCCATAAATAATATATAGCTTGTATAATATATCTTCTTGTTGATATAATACTAAACTAAAGTATGAGTAGTTTTTTTAGGATAGGTTATATGTCTGTCATGGTTCTGTGATATCTAGACATAGATATTTTGTCCTTCGATGAGGGATGAATTTATACCCTTGAGGGTTGGAGTATGCATTGATATTCCCTACTAGTGTGATGGGATTGATGAAGTCATAGATTCATGAGAGATGTTTGGATTTGAGAAGAAAATTTCTATGGTTGAGGTTACCTAGTGTTTATTGTATCCTTGAGAATATATTTATTAAGAAAATTGTTTATTTGGTCTTGTGTTGTAGATCATTCCGAGTTCTTATGTGATCTTTTTTTCTTTGATAGGGTTTGTTTGGTTGGATTACTAGCCTTGTTGGTTTTGGTTTTACTTTTTATAGAATAGTGGTACCATGGATTGTGAATCAAGTTATTGGATAGAATCCCATTTTTTGGGTATTCACGTGGTGGATAATGGTATAAAGGATTTTAACTTTCATAAATAGGATTGCAGAATATTCTCATGATTATTAGAACTAACTTATGTATGGATAATGGTCTGTCATTTTTGGAGAATTATCTAGGGATTTTTGGGTCTTGGATAATTTTCAAATGAGATTTTTTTGGTGGTTTTTGGGGTATCACCATTAAATGAGGAGGAGAGTGTCGTTTGGAATTAATTTTTAGATAAAATTAACATTTGGTGAGTCCATGTGGATGCAGGTTGTTCATTATGCTTGTTGACTTATGTGTGATTGTGTATATGTTGAGGCCAATGATCATGATGTTGTGTAAGGGAATCATAATGGTTGGGAGTTCACCATATTCATTTGCAGTTTGTGTTCCCTATTTAAAGACACTCATTTTGTATGCGGATGTTTTTCCTTGTTAGTTGATAATGGGAATCAATAAGTGTTTATTGTTGTTTCTCTTTTGATAGTGGTTCATCTATATCCACCCATTTCATTCCATGGTTTATAGATCTTGGGATATTATGTTTAGAGTTTTGTTAAGGGTTGATGATAAGGATAATCCTATCATGAGGATTGTTAGATCAGTTTTAGTAAAATGTTCAACATGTTGGGACATTCATGGGAACCATGAGACTTGATAATAGTTGGTCATGGTAGTTATCTCTGAGATATTTTCTATAGTTATGTTAATAAAAGATTCATATTGGGGTATACTAGCATTAATATTGTGGAGATTTTGTTGAACAGAATCATGATGTTTCATAAAACTGTGGTAAATTTTAATTTATTTTTTATGTTGTATTGAAGGGGATGTTTTTAATTTATCCTTCCAGGAGTTCTCATATAATATTTTGTACCACTCTATTGATTCAATCAAGGGTTATTACCCTGTAGTTGGAGTTTTTTGAAATACCATGCTACAAAAATATAATATGAATATGAAGTATTTAATTGATTCAACATTATTAATAACTTCATGTTTTTTTGGTTATAACTTTTTTTGAGATTTGTATTGTAATTATTAAATTATTATAGAGTTTGAGAAATATTTTCTTTATTTGTTGAGGCATGACATCAAGATTGTTTTCAATGGTCGGATCGAGCCCTGTTTTCTATTTATTTTTTCTCATTCTCCTAAATTTTTATTTTCATTTTCATTTTTCTCCACTCCCCATTTTATCCTTACATATGAACCCCTAGTTATTCACATCAGGGTATCTAATATAGTATATGGATAGAGGGGGGAGAGGTATTGGTTCCATTATATTTCATTAAATAATTCTAATCGCTATGTTATAGCTACAGAAGATGGATCAGATCAATGAATCAGAAGTTTCCACTTTGAGGTAGACCTTTTAAAAATTTTCAATTAAATCCCCCCAATTTAGTTGTTCTTTTTTAAAATTTTCTATTTTGTTTTTGGAACATATTGTCTCGATATGCATAGTTATTGGGGGATGTGGTAGATTCATGATGTTTGTAAGGTTTAACGATTATAAATCATGATTACATTGATTTTGGTGTAAAGAAAAGATTTCGTATGTTATTCTTATTTGAGTAATATTGATTTTTTTGATGTAAATGACATATATATTAAGTGAATTTTGTGTGTTTTTACATGGTAATATATGTGTTTACTTGGGAAGATAGTTTGTTTTAGAATTTATCTCTATTAATTTAGAGTCAACATTGTTTAGTAATACATGTCTATATGGTCAGGTACTTGGGTAGCCACCCCATGTGATGGAGAATTGGTTATGTAGTAGAACCTATCTAGACCACATGTTTTCCTATAGAATTTATATAATACAGAAATATCTCATCCATTCTAATTTCAAGAAGATATATATGTCTAGGTTCACATTTGTGAGTATAAATTGTCTACATGGAATTACAAGACAAGTAATATTCCTATTCAAGTGGTTTTCGGTGTTTGGTACCTTTGATTCATAATTTGACATAGATGTATTTCCTTCTGTGTGTTTTTCTAAATAGCTAATATTAGTGGAATAGTTTCATTGTTTATAAGAAATATAGAAGGTGTTTTTTTTACATTGAGAACATTATAAGAGGATTCCATTGAGGTTTTGATTAATAATTCATCAAAAGGTTTGGGTTGTGATTGAATAGGTATAGGTGATGGTTATCTAAATTTTGATCACATTGGGAAAATTATAGGATAATTACATTGAGGTTTTGATTAGTGAATCTTCCAAAGGTTTGGGTTGTGATTTAATAGGTATAGGTGACAGTTTTCTACATTTTCATCAACTTATCTATTTGATAGGATTTTTGTTTTCACAAGGTTATCTAGAAGTATCCTTGAAGGATGTATTGAGTGTATTCATTTCTTAGTTTATATTGTTTTTTATTATGATATAGAATACAAGGAGACACTAAGATCAGATTAAATCATGGGATATGGGGTACAACAAGGTTCTGTTGAGGTGTGTTTGTGATGGGACAAAGAGTGAATATTCTAGTATTTTATATTTTGGGTGTTTCTTGTGTTTTTCCATTTTCTATGTCATGTATGGACATCTCCCTTCCATGTATGGTGTTTCAGATTTTTTCCCATATTTCCATGGTGATTTTTTTGTTGTGAGTAGAGAGTCCAACAATATACATTTTTACTATCTTATCCCAAAGGGCAGTTTTTAAGAGTAACCCCTTCTATTGTTTCAAATTTTATTCGAGTATTGGAAAAGATTGTGGTTTTATTATGCATCGGTTTAAATTAATATTATCATTACTAATTTCAACTTTATTGGTTATTTTGTCCAAGTTATATTTGAAAGGAGTTCTTGAGACATTATCCTGCTGGTTGGAGAATGTTCTTAATTGTGATTAGATGATAGAAAAGATAATTTATATATTAATAGACTTCTGGTTAGCCACGTGATTCATTATTATTCTATCCATTCTTATCAGCCGGTTTTTAGGATGGCCTAGATATATAATGGAGGATATTGATATATATTTTCCACATATTTTGTAATTACCTGAGTATTTATTGAATGGAAATATTTTATTTATGTTAATTTTAATGAATAAAATATTAATCTTAAGTTAAATGGGACACTTTTTCTAATACCATACTCGACACGGAAAAATGGGATTCTCCAAAATCATACATTTCACACAACATTGAGTTATACTAAAAATAAGAGAGTATTATTATTAATATATAAGATGGTAGTTAGCGCCTAGCTGTTAGAAAGGAAGGAATGAGTAATATCAACTAAATTTCTAAATATTGTTTAAAATGTATTAATGATTAATAATTGGTTACTAAATAAATTAGAAATAGAAATAAACCCCAATTAAATACAATGTATGTGTTTTTTGTGGAAAACTATTTAATGGAGAATAATTGAGTTTTCATATCACACCCTATGGAATTTACAAAATTAAAATTATATGATATATATTCAATTTATTTTTTTATAATAATATTATATGTTTTCTTGATAGGTTATTTGAATAAATTCATTTTTTTGCATTAAATAAGTATATTTCTAAAAATGGAGTTTATTATCCGTTTGATGAAGAACCCTTTTTAAATATAATCTCTACCGCCATTATATGTTTTATTTTCCAATATAACAATCTTTTTTATAAGAGGAACATAAAGATTTACATTGGTTTAAATTTTGGTTTTTCTGAAAAGGTTTATTTGTTTCATTAATAGTGAGAAATACTATATTTTAATTCCAAAATTCCTTTTAATACAATTTATTAATGTTTATAGATTTTACCCTTTATTTTTTTAAAGTTTAATTAGATTATATTTTTATCATTTAATCCAATTTGGGTCAATGGAAGTAATTTTACAATTAAATTGGACATAATCCCATGTCAATATATTTTTAGTTTTTAATTCTTAAAAACATGATTTTTGGTTTTAACAATAGTAATTAATTTTAAATTAATTATTTCATCTTCTCGGTTTTGAATTCGAAAAAATATATTCCATTTTTTGAATTATATGGTCCATATTGTCTAAATAGGAATCTCTAATTTTATGACATTATGAATAAAAACATTAGTAAATATTTTATTAACTATTTTTAAAGGGTAAATCCGACAAATAAGGATAAAAAATAATAATAAAATTATAATAAATTACCATAACACATGTACAAACTCTATTTAATAAATATATTTCCAAAACTGGGCATACATGGGTCGATTTTAGGTCCTCATAAATCCTCTTGTGTGTGGAAATGACATTTAATTACTTTAAATTTCAGATTAAGGATATTATAACATAATCATGTATCATTTAAAAAAATTATATGGGGTAATGTAAGTGATCTTTTAAACTATAAATCTTAATTAGTAATCTAAAAATATTTCCTAGATAATGGTATATTATTTATAATTTTTAGACATCAAAGAAATAAATTTATTAATGACATAATGATGATGTCGTGATTACCTTATTAATAAATGATTTAAATAAAAAAGATTATAAAAATTAAAGAATAATTAACTTTTAGTTCCATAAATGAATTTTAGGGACAATTATGAGTTGTTTACTTTGAATTAATGATGGTTTTTTAAGGAATAAAATTAATGATTTTTTAAAACATTGTGATATAAAATGTATATAAATTGACATAAATGAGTTTTATAAAAAATAATATTTTATTAAATGATATAATAATCCAAAAAATCTATGATTCTTCCAAATGACATATATAATTTTTTAAATGTAATTAATTAACTCCTTGAGGTTTAATTTGAATTTTATGGTAACTATATTAACCATGTTGTTTGAATATAAAGAAGACATGGTAATAGTTAAATTAGTTAACTAAGGGTTAAAGCTAAATTATAAGGTTATATATGAAATAAAAACATGTATAAAACTTATTCATTGATATTATTTATAACAATAATCATCTTATATTCAAAATAAACGAGTTTGTGACCTTTTGAAAAAAAATTCCATATATAATAAAATAATCTTTCAAGACATTCACAAAGTACCCATACTCTCTATTATAAAATGCTACCACATCTAACACCTTACTCAAACTTATAAAGACCATTTTATTGACAATTATTTACTCAAATAACCTCCAAAAATACCTTTTAACAAAAATAATCCTTACCTTAAGCAGAAGGAAATTCAATAAATCCTTTTGTCTCAAATCAAATGGAGTTACCAGTTTTTTGATGTAGCGTCTTCTCTTACATTTATTTCAAATATTATACTTATTCACTCCTTATTCTATTCTTATACAATGATTAAATTATATCCCCAATATCATAAATATAATATTATTTTTTATGATATGTTTTATAACTACACTAACACTCACCTATATCTAATTGATTTAGAACATATTGTTTCTGTGGACGACAGACTGCTGCCTCATGAAACGATGATTGTTCAATTATCCCCTACTACCTTTATGGGTGGAAATTATTATGGTAGTATCTATATATGATATATTTTATGTTTATATTTTATTTAGTATTCTGTATTTTTTATTTTCATCTTAACATTATTCTTTTCAAGATGTGTAAACACGATAATTTCATATGAAGAAATGCAGTCTATTAACCCCTCAATATTATATGACTCGTTTAATACTAACATGGAAATTATAAATGATGGCATTTATGTACTTACGTAACATATATAAAAAATGATATTTTTTTGGAATTATAATATTCCTTTGTATTATTATGTTTTCATTCCATTAAATATGAAATAGAAATGAAAACAAAGTTCATGCATACGTATAGATTACCGTCTCCACGAGCGGTGCATTTCATTTCTTATATCAAAATGATATTTAATATTATAAATAAATATATATAATGGAAAAAATATATATAAATAAATGAATAAAATTTATAGATAATGGAATTTTGACCACTTGAACAAATTGTATTTATAACAAGATAATTTTCGACTCAAGTTACCATTATTGATAAAACGATCAATATTAACATAAATAATTATGAAATTTTTATAACATGGTAATAATTGATATAAAAGGAATATTAAAAATGAAAAATGTTTGTAAGAATGTTAAAATTAACTTATGTTTCTTATTCAAGAAATTAACATCAAACTAGTCAAGTCGGACACGAGGTAAGGGATCTTCTTAACCCAGATTCCATTCATTGGGTCGATCTTCTAATTCATTATTTTTTCACTAAATAATTATGTATGAAATTTATTTTGATATATTATATTGTATTTTTAATTTATTTATGTGCACTTATAGTTAATACCCATAATTTATCTATTTTATTAACAAAATGATCTTTGTAAAGGAACCTTTCACCAACCTATTTTAGTCAAAGACATCTTTTATGTTATGTATTTTAATTTCCATTTTCTAATGTTGTGTTATTTTATTATATATCCATATTTATATCAATTTTATGTATTATTTATTAGATACCCTTTTACCTTTCATCAAATCATTTTCTAAATTTTTTAGTCATGTCATTAGGCTGCTGAATTTTCGTAAGGGACTACATCTTAATCTCTTTTCATTGAGGAATACATCGATTTATACATGAAATTATTTTAAAATATGTATAAACCCCTTTGAATTTTAATTTAGTTTAAACGTAATCTTTTTTCTATGAAGTATTTTACTAAAATACAATAGGAATGTTTTTAATGTATGTGATGACAAAAACCGTTCTACATCCACGAGCATTATTTCATATATGCATTCCATAACTAGCCGTAATTTTTTTTAATGGAAAATAAGTACCATCTAACATTTTTACATATTTTCATATTAAAAATCATTTTTTAAATGGACTAATTAATCCAATATCAAGAAATGATTTTTGGTGATTTCTAAGGAAATGTTTTTAGTGAAATATTCATATTTTGATTATGTCATATGATTATATAATGGAAGTTATAAATTTGATGAGTGATTACGTGATAAAACATTTTTAGGTGGTTATGTGATTAAACAAATTATGGGTGGTTCTGTGATAAACCAAGGATGGGTGGTTATGTTATAACCTCCAATTAATTGGGTTAAGAAGTTGGTTGTATAGCTATTCAATTTTATGATATATGTGGAAGTTACTATATGTTTATTACATTTATGTATGTTTATTTCACAAGTTACACCTATATTATATATATGGTATTGTATGGTATTTATGGAAATCTTGTGGTTACAAAAAAGGTAGGTAATGAGCTTATATTGACTGAAGTGTTTTTTCTACATCATTAATTTGAAATGTATTAATTTATGATAAAGTATTCAGGGTTTACATGTTATTTATAAATATAAAAATTTTAATTCTTTATGTATTCATTACTGAGCTTTTTATGCTCATACCACGTTTTAAATGTTTTTTACATGACTTAATGATGAAAAGGGTAAAATATGGGATCAAAGAAAAGTAATGTTATGTAAAACATGGTTTTAGACATGTTTCTTTTTATAGTGTTTCTATTTTATGAAAAAAATGGATAGTGAAAAGAAGTGTCTACTTGTAATACTCAAGCTCTTATGTATAAGTTATGACCTAATTCTCTAAAGGTATAAACATAAAAAGATCCTCAATGTGAATTATTAACTAAATTAAAAATTATGGAATGTCTCAAGATGGGGCCTTATAGCTGGTATCAGAGGTTGGTTTAGATATCATTTGACGATAGGGTGTTATTTAATCATATGTGAAATAACCATAATGGTTATCATATTTGAAAGAGAAATAGTTATCTTAGATAAATTGAATGAGTTTAATATAACATGAGTAAGAATATCTTAGTGTTTACCCTCATAAGATATTATGTGATGATTTTAATAATATACTCACACAATTTTTTTTTTGTTTTAGTAAATTGTTGGATTTACCAGGTACCAATGTAACAATAGATGTGAAGAAACTGTGATTGTTTTCTAAATGAGAAAACGAATGAAATAGGAGCTATAATAGAACACTTGTTGGTATTCTTATCCAACTATCTAGAGTCATGATTAACCACTTTAACATTGGGTTTTTTTCTAAGGAATTAAATATGTGAGAAATAAATCCCTATGGTTGTTAAGGTAATAATCATAGAGTTAAGTCTTTTCAAAAACATATATTTCAAGGATATGAAAAGATACACCTTGGGAAATGCATCCAATGTAAAGGAAGATTATTTATATGTGGTATTGATGGCCAAAAAGAAATAAAATTCCATAAAAAAGGATGTGTTCAGTTGACACTAGGAAGGGGATATATGTTCTTTCTGAGGGATCAATTTAAAGATTTAAATGTTGAGTACATTGTTTTACGCAAATAGATTTCCTACGGAGAAGGTTCAAGAGTGGGATCAACATGACCATACAAATATTTGTTTACCAATAGTTAATGTTATTCCAATTAAATATGCGGAAATAGAAAATGACCCATGAAATCTATGTATTATTTCATACCTTTTGTTTTTATATTATTGAATCTTAGGATATGATTCATGATTTTGTTTGTAAAAAAATTATTAAGGAATACGATGAAAAAAATTGTTAATGGATCATGGAACATTTTGGATGTTTAAGATGTCAAAATTTTATAAATTCAAGAGTTATGTTAGATATCTGGGTGATAAAATTTTTAAAATTATTAATACAATTTTTTGATGAGATTAATTTTGAAGTCTTTCTCTTTTATGGGTAACCCTGCAATTTGTTATGTGAAAATTCTATTTGTGGAATAATTTTCTTTTCTATTGTGGATTTAGTTATAAATAACTATTTCTGTTTATATGATAATTGAATTTGAGATAATTATAGGTTGTTAGTTTTTTGGATGAAAATGAAAGGTATGAGATAACATTTATTGTTAAAACAAGTTATGATTATTATTTTTTAGAATTTATCTCTTTTTTTATATGGTATAAAATTTAATATTTTTTGAAAAAGGAAAACATGAAAACCATGTTACAAACCATCATTTTATACAAAACTATGGGAATCGAACCCATAACCTATGTGTGACATGAATTTATCACCTACCACTATACTATGTGGAGTCCCTGGTTAGTATGAATAATTAATTTTTATTAAATGATTTTATGGATCAAAAATATTTTTATTATTTGAAATTTTGTTTTAACAAATTTATACCCTTAGTATATATATTTTATTTGTTTATTAAGTGAAAAAAATTATTTTAGAAGACATTCTCTCTTTAGGGAACACTATATACCAATGAAAAATAGAATACTATTGGAATAGATTTCTATAGTATAAGATGAAATTTTATTTTGGAAGAAAATATGTTTTTATTTTGTTCATATAGATATTTGGGTTATTTTTGTAAATGATTAACCTATCAAATAGAATACGTGGTTAGATTAATTACACTTTAGTATGAGACATTATGAGTATATGATGTTATTTTGATACAAATAATAAGATTTGTTGTGGAAGACTATGTGATAAAATTGTTTTGTGATTTGGGATTCAATCATAGATTGTATTATATTGAAGTATTTTATAGACATTTTTGTATTTAATGGTCTTTGTTTAACTCTGAGTATTGTTTTTTTAATTTTAGAGATTATAAGTAATATTTATTTTTATAAAGTATTATTCTTTTGGGAATTATATGATCTCGTACTAACCATTTTGTTTTTGGGTAATGTCTAAAGACATGGGAAATATATAGTTCATCTTTTTTGGATTATGTTTCTCTCTAGAATTTTATTCTAGCACTTTAGGTGTGACAAAGTCATCTTGAATAATATTCTTTTGAAGAAATGATGAGTTATTGTAGAATCTTAATAAAGAATGAAACCCTAATTTTCAAGTAATTATATTTCCTTATGATCCTACTGTATGTAATAATAAAATTATTCAACTCGATGAATGAGATCCTGAAGGAAAAATGTTATACACTTTCTTTTATCATCATACGTTTACCCAACCCAAAATTAATTGTATTATGGTTATTATCTTTCTCTTATCAAGTCTTATATCAATCTTTATTAGTCTATGAGAGTTATTCTTTTTTGATACCAATTTTTTCTTACATGGAATATAGAATATGTTATCTCGGGTGACCTTTGTAGTTACTTTCATTCATTGAATGTGATAGTTATATTGACTCATTTTCTGATATAGGACATTCAATTCTGGTAATGAGCCCAATTTTAAAATTGTGATGATGCAAATTCCCAAAGTGGGGAACTATATAACTACCCAGGTATTTATAGAATAATACTTTTTGACTTCTTTTAAAACGTATGAATACGATATGAATTTTAAGGTAATGGGAATCTTTTTTCTGATAGCTTACTCGACACACAATTATGGGCTTATCTGAAATCATAAATTTCACAAAATATTGAGTTATACTGAAAAAAGAATAAAATAATATTATTATTATCTAAATGGTAATTAGAATATAGATATCTGAATGGCGGGAATGAGTAGTATAAAATTTATTTTGAAATATGGTTTACAATTTTTTAAATGATGCTTCATTGGTTAACAAATTTATTAGAAATGGAAATAAAAACAAATTGAATATAATGAATGTGCTTTTATGAAAACCTAATTAATAGTGAGTAATTTTTTTGTATTACTATTTATAGATATTTTAATGAAAAATATATGATATATAATAAACGTAATGTTTTAAATTCATCTTATATTATATATATATATATATGATATATGAATAAATTCATTTTTTTAGATAAAATCAGCATTTTTCTAAAAATTTAGTTTTACATCCTTTTCATGTAGAACCATTTCTAAATCTACTTTTCACTCATTTATATGTTTTATATAAAAAAATATATTTATTCCTTATAGTAGGAACATAAAATTTTTAATTTAGTGGAAATTTAGTTGTTTTTATGCAAAATTTCTTTTTTATTTAATGGTGAAAAATACGGCATTTAAAATTCCAAACAGCCTTTTAATCTCATATATTTATATAGTTAAATTTTAATTTTAATTTTTTTAATGATTAATAGTATTATATTTTAATAATTTAATCCAATTTTAGTCATTTTATGTTATTTCACTAGGTAATATGACATAAACGCATGTTAGTCTTTTGGTAGTTTATACATCCTAAAAACACGCTTTTCTGTTTTGAAAATAGGATGAAATTTTAAATTAATTTTTGAAAATTATGTATTTGGGATTTTGAAAATAGGATTCAATATTTAAAATTATGAGGTCCAAAATGTGTAAATATGTATTTTTTATAATTAGACATTATGAATTGAAACTTCAGTAAATATTTTAATTACCCTGGTTAAAGGATAAATTCGATTAAAAAGGGTAAAAATAATATTATAATAACATTAAATTAACCTAACACATGTCATAACCCCATTGGATTAGATATTCAAGACCATATGCATATTTGGGTCTATTTTAGTACCCCATGGTGCCACATGTTTGTAAAAATGACATTTAATTAATTTTAATTAATGTTATGGAAAATATAACATAAATATATATATTTTATTTAAAAAAATGTATGGAGTTATATAATGATATTTTATAAAAATTAATAGTTATTATAAATTTTAAATATTTCACACATATGGTATTTTATTTTTAATTTTAAGACATCAAAAAAATGAATTTATTTTTGATAAAGTGAATATTTAGTGATTACCTTATTAACGATGGATATAAATAAATAATAATATAAAAATAAAAATAAATATATTTTAAAAAATTTTAAGCCATAAAATAATTTTAATTATAATTATGAGTTATTATCAATGAGTTAATGAATGTTATTTGAAATAATATATATGTTATTGATTTTTTCAAATCCCATGATATAAATAATATATAAATAGACATAAATGAGTTTTTAAAGAAGAAATAAAATTTTATTATATGATATAATAATCCAAAAAATCTATAATTCTACTAAATGACTTTAATATTGTAAAAATTTTTATTAATTATACACTTTTGGTTTGATTGGAATTTTAGTGAAATTATACTAACCATATAGTATGAATATACAAGAAAACATGGTAATAGTTATGTTTATTAACTAAGGTTTAAAGATAAATGATAAGGATAAATTTGACACCAAAACTTGTCTAAAACATACTTGTTGAGATTTTTTGGAAACATACCATCTTATCTTTGAATTAAATAATCTTTGGACATTTTAAAATAGTAATTCAGTTTATAATAAAACAATATATCAAGACATTCCTAAATTACCCCACCTCCTTTTTATAAAAGGTTAACACCTATTACCCCATACATACACCTATAGATCCCCTTATCATAGTGAAAATCTACTCAAATAATCTCCAAATAACCATATCTTACTCCTAGAAGCCATACCATTGGCATAAGTTAATTTAAGAAATCCTATTTGCTAAAATAAAAGGAGTTTCTCGTTTTAAAAGGTAACATCTTCTCAAATGTTCATTTACAATATTATACATCATCAATCCATAATCTATTATTATTCAATTAATACATATTAAAACAAGTATCCTAAATATATTATGATGTTTTTATTAGATGTTTTATAACAACATTTTCTCACACCACTATCAAATGGATTTAGAACATACTGTTTTGGTGGACGTCGAACTACCACCTCACAAAATGATGATTGTTCAATTATCTCATGCTACACATCATGGTGGAAATTATTATGATAGTATTTTTATAATATATATATTATGTTTATATTTTCTCTATTCTTCAGAAATTTTTATTTATATCATTCTTTTATGCTTTTTAGGATGTATAAACACGATAATTTCATTTGAGGAAGTGTGAACTACAACCCCCTCAAAGTGATATGAATCGTTAATTTCATACATGTAATGTATAAGGTATGGAGTCTATGAAATTATATAACATATAAAAAATATGATATTATAATTTAATTATCATATAAATATGTATCATTAGGTTTTCATTCCATTAAATATGAAATAGAAATAAATGTAGTGTTCATTCGTACGTACGACTTACTGTCTCCATGAACTGTGCATTTCATTTCATATCTCAAAATTTTATTTAATATTATAAATAAATATATAATGGATATATATGATATATATATATATATGTGAATAAAATTCTATATATAATGTACTATTGACCACATTGAAAATTTTTATTTTTAACAATATCATTTTCGACTCTAGTACCCAATACCAACAAAACAACCAACATTAATATAAATAATTATGTTTTTTATAATAGTGTAATAAGTGATATAAAAGGAATAAATAAATGAAAAAGGTTTTTATTTATTTATAAATTAACTTATTTTTATTATTCTGTAAATTGAAGAATGGATGAGTCAAGTTAGACACGAGGTAAGGGATCCTCTTAACATAATTTCCATTCTTTATGTTGATCTTCTAGTTCTCGATTTTGTCTCTCTATGATTATGTGAGAAAATAATTTTGATGTCATATATTTTATTTTTAATTTATTTATGTGTACTAAATCTTAATAAAAATAATTTATCTATTTTATTAAAAATTGATCTTTGTAAGGGAAACATTCACCCTCGTCTTTTTATCAATGACTTATTTTATGTCATGTCATTTAATTTCCATTTTATATTATTGGGATATGTTATTATATATCTTAATTTATATAAATTTTGTGTTTATGTAATTATAAACCATTTTCTCTCTCATTAACTCATTTTCTGAATTTTTAACTGACCCTTTTTAGCTGCAAACTTTTCATAAGGGACTACATCTCAATCTACTCTCATTAAGGCATACTTTGATTTATACATGAAATTATTTTATATGGTGTATAATCCAATTTGAATTTGAATTTCATTTATAGTGATTATTTTTTCTCTGAATTATTTTACTAAATGACAAAAGGAATGTTTTTAACGTATGTGGAAACAACAACATTTCTGCCGCCATGAGCATTATTTGATATATGCCATCCTTAACAAGATATAATGTTCTTAAGAACAAAATAAATACCATAAAACCTTTTTAGATATTTTCAATTTCTAAAATGGGTTTTTAAATGGATGGTATATTTTAATATCCTGAAATGATTTCCTGGGATTGGAAATTATTTTTTATTGGTTAAATATTGATATTTTCAATATTTAATGTTTTATGATTATACAATGGTGCATGAAAATGTGAAGGGTGGTAACATGAGAAACCAATTAAGGGTTGTTATGTGATCTAAAAAATTATGGGTGGTTCCTTGATAAACCAATGGTGGGTTTATAAATTATAACCTTCATTTCATTGGGTATGGAAGTCGACCGTATGGATATTCCATTTAGTTATGTGTTGGGATATCGATCGTATGGTTATCCATTTAAGTATGTTTATGTCCCAAGTTACCTTTATATGATATATGTTGTTTTTAATGGGCTTTATTAAAATATTTTGGTAACAAAAAAGGGTAATTAATGAGCTTATATTCAGTAAAGTGTTTTTTCTACTTATTTATGGTGAAAAGTATAATGTTATGATAAAATATTCATGGATTACATGTCGTTTTTTTAAAAAAATTATAGTTTTCCTTATTTATGATCACATACTGAGATGTTTATGCCCATCCCTTGTTTTGAAATGTATTTTGAATTGACTTATAGATAAATATGGTCATGGATGTGGTCGAGGGAAATTCATGTTGTCTAAAACATGGCACAATACATTTTTTTAGTGTTTTCAATTTATGAAAATAATCGACAGTTAGTAGGAGTGTCTAATTTTAATATTCACGTTGTTGTGTATATGTTATGACATTTTTCTCTAATGATATTAACCTGAAATGATACTAAATGTGAAATATCAAAATTATTCTAGATTATGTAACTCTTAAGGTTGGGTCCATACATTTAGTATCATAGGTCGGTTTAGATATCATTAGAGGATATGGTTTTATTTAATTATAAGTGACATAACCATAATGGTTAGAATATTTTAAAGGGTCGTAGTTATCATAGAAAAAATTATCGAGTTTTAGATAACATGAATACATATATATTAGTGTTTAACAACTTTATAAGATATTATATGATTATTTTATGGAGATACTCGAACTAAACCTTTAGGTTTTAGTAAATGGATGGATCTAGTAAGAACCAATGTAACAATGGATATGAAGAAAACTGTGATGGTTATCAGAATGAGAAATCATAGGAAATGGGAAATTCAGTGAGAACTCTTATGGTTATTTTTAACTCACCCACTAGAGCCCTGATTGAACACTTGATCCTTGGAGTTTTTTCTAAGATATCATATATGCGAGAAACAAATCCCTAAGATTTTTCAGGTAATAATAATAATGGTATGTATATTAAAAAAACCTATGTGTCAGGTATATGGGAATAAACAACAAGGAAAACAATTTAATTGGACTCAAAGATGTTATATATGTTGCAATGGGGGTCATAGTGTAATAACCTACCATGAAAAAAGAGGCATTTAGTTGACTCCAGTAAAGGTAATGATGTTCTTCCAGATGGATCAATTGAATTATTTTAAATTATTGCACACGGTCATTACGTAAATTGATGTCCTACAAAGAAGGTAATGGAATATTATTATCAATATTGTCCAAATATATTTTTACCAATACCTTCTTTCATTGCAATTGATTATGAAGAATCTAAAACTGATCTATTAAAGTTACAAATTATTTCCAAGTAGATATTTTTATATTATTGAATCTTAGAATTTGATTCACCATTTTTTTTGTAAAAAAATGTATTATATAAAATGTTGAAAAAAATATTAAGGTATTATGGAGAATGATCAATGATTAAGGATTCTATATTTAATAAATTCTATAGTTATGTTAGATATATGTGTTATGAAATGAATAAATTTATTAATACTCTTAATTGATTGGATTACCTTTAAAGACTTTTCTGTGGTATGTGTAAACCATAGATTTTTTTTAGAATATTATTTTTGGAAGAATTGACTTTTATTTTGTATATAAAGTTTTAAATAACTATTTGGGTTTATATAATCAATGAATTTGAAGAAATTAAAGGTTATAACTTTTTGAGATGAAAATATGAGGTACAAGATAACATTTGTTGTTAAAATTTGTTATGATTATTTTTGTGGAATTTATCTCATTTTTTCGAATGTTATAAAATTTTATAGTCTTTGAAAAATGAAAACACACAAACTATTTAAAAACACATCCAGTTGGACAATGCTATAGGAATTGAACCAAAACCCAATGTGCGACTTGGATTTATCACCTACCACTGATCTATGTGAAGTCCCTCATTAATATGACTAATTATTTTTAGTTAAAAGATTTTATCGATAAATAAAAAGATTATATTCACGACTGATCTTTTATCAAATTTATATCCTTAGTATATGAAAATGATTTTTGTGATTAAGTGATAAAAGATATTTTGGAAGTGGATCTCCCTTTATGGAAAACTATATGCCTAATAAAAATATATTACTATGGGATTATATTTGTGGAAAAATTGTTGAAATTTTGTTTTGGAAGAATATTTGTTTTTATTGTGGACATATGGTAATTAGGGTTATTTAGGTTAATTATTAAGATATCATAGAGATAATTTTATTATGTTAATTACACATTAGAATGATACATTAATAGTAGTCGTTGTTATTTAGAGAGAAATTTTAAGATTTAATGTATATGAGTGTGTGATTAAATTATTTTTAATTTTGGATTTCAAAGATAGTTTGGATTTTATTAACTAATTTAATAAAAAATAGTTTATTTAATGGTATTTTTTTAAATTTGGGTACTATTTATTCAATAGTGGAGATTAAGTGGTGTGTTTTTTTTGAAAAGTGTTTTCCTTTTTGGGATTATCTTGTCTCATAGTAACCATTGTGTTTTTGGTAAAAAATTAACGTTAAGGGATATATATAGTTCATCTATTGTGTATTACGTGACTCTCTAGAAGTAGATTCTAGTGCTCTAGGTGTTACCATGTCATACTGAATACTAATCATTTAGAGAAAAGATTAGTTGTGGAAGAAATTTAATAAAGGATGAAACACTTATTTTCAAGTATATTTACTTATGAACTTATTCTATGTTGTAATAATATTATTTAACTCTATGAAAAGTATATTGAAGAAAAAATGTTATTCACTTGCTTTTATCATCATACTTTTATCAAACCACAAATTTATATAATTGTGGTGGTTTAATTTCAATTATCATGTTCTCTATTACTCTTTATTAGTCAATAAGAGTAATTTTTTCTAGATTTACATTTTCTCCAAAATGTAATCATAATATATGTTATCTTGGGTTACCTTTTCACTTATATTTAGTTATTTTAATTTCATAGTTTTATTGACTCCTTTTCCGATGTGGGACTTTCAATGATGTCTCTGTGCCTGATTTTAAATTTTTGAGGATGCAATTTCCAAATGGGGTAAGTATTTAATGACCCAGGTATTTAATGAAAATTAATTTTTAATTTATCTTAATAGTTATGAATATGGTATAAATTTTATGTTAAGGGAGAAATTTTTTCTGATAGCAAGCTCAACAGACAACAACATGCTTCTCCTAAATCTGACATTTCACAAAACCTTTTATTATTATAAAAATAATAAAATATTATTATTATTACATTAAATGTTTGTTAATTTATAGGTCTTATAATGGAGGGAATGAGTAGTATCAACCAATTTTTGTTATATAGTTTAACAAATTTTAAATTATGATTTATTGACTACCATATTTATTATAAATGAAATAAAAAAATGACTTAATATAATAGATATGTTTTTATGAAAACCTATTTAAAAGTGAATAATTATGTTTAAATATCAATATTTATTGATTTTTATTTAATGAAGAATCTATTATTTATATTCAATGTACTTTTTTAAAGTCATATTTTTTTTCTTGATATTATATAAGAATAAACTCAATTTTTCAGATAAAAAATGTATTTTTCTAAAAATATAGATTTACATCATTTTGATGGTGAACCCTTTTTAAATATAGTTTTTGACACATTTATATGTTTTATTTGACCAAATGAACTTATTATTTATAATAATAATATTAAAATTTTACCTTGGATGAAATTTTGGTATTTTTTATAATAGATCATTTTTAATAAATAATGAAAAATACAACATTTTAATTCAAAATTTAATTTTAATTTAATTTATTTATATAGTTAGTTTGTAAATTTAATTTTTTAAATATTATTTGGATTATATTATTATCATTTAATCCAATTTTTGTCATTAGAAGTAATTTACCTTTGAAATTAAAAATAAAATCATGTCAATCTTTCGGATGTTTTTACTTGTCAAAAACATGATTTTTGGTTTTTACAATAAGAATTAATTTTAAATTAATTTCTGAAAATTTTGGGTTTTTAATTTAGAAAAATGGATTCCATATTTGGAATCGGGTGGTCTTGATTGTGTAATTACGATTCATTTATTTTTATACATTATGAATAGTAACATCAGTAAATATTTTATTTACCATGGTTAATGGGTAAATCTGAAAAATATGGGTACAAATAAATATTATAATAATATTAAATTATCCTAACATATTTCATATCCCTATTGGATGAGATATTTTTTACCATGGGCATCCTTGGCTCGAATTTAGGACCCCATGGATCCCATTTTTTGTAAAAATGACATTTAATTACTTTTAATTTTATGCTAACGAAAATATAAAATAAACATATGTCTTTTAGTAAACATAATTTTTTAAGGGAATATAGAAGTGATCCTTTAGACTATAAATATTAATTATTAAACCAAAAATATTTTCTACATCATGGTATTTATTTTATAATTTTAAGACATCAAATAAATTTATTTATTTATGACACAATGATGATGTAGGGATTACCTTATTATTGAATGAACTAAATAAATGAGATTATATAAATTAAATAATTTTTTTTCAAACTTTTTTATGTCGTAAAAGTATTTTAGGGATATTTATGAGTTTTTATATTTTAATTAATGAGTTTTTTTTAAAATATTAATTTTTTTGGATTATTTAAAAAGTCATTTTACGAACAGTATATAAATTTATATAAATGAGTTTTATAAAAATACTATTGTATTAAATGGTATAACAATCCAAAAAATCAAATATTCTTCCAAATGAATTATATATTGTTTTAATTTTCATTAATGAATCAATTTAGGTTCTATTTTAATTTTATTATATCTATATTAACCATATAGTATGAATATATCATAAGACAGGGTAATAGTTAAATTAGTTAAATAAGGGTTAGAGATAAATGTTAAGGTTAAATATGAAACCAAAACTTGCCTAAAAACCAATAAGATGAGATAATTTCGGACAATAATCATCAAATATTATAATTAAAGGAGTTTGGATCCTTTTTCAAATCAAAATTATGTTTATAGTAAAATAATTTTTCATGACATTCCTAAAGTACCACTCCTCCCTCTTATAAAAGGCCACAACCTATAACCCCATAGTCAGACAAATAAATCCTCTTGAATCATTAAAAATATGGTTAAATAATCTCCCAACATCCCTATATTACTATAAAAAGCCTTACTTTATCCATAATTAAATTCTAGAAATCCATTTGGATCAAATCAAATGGTGTAACCCGTTTTACGAGGTAGCGTCTTCTCTGAAGTTCTTTTCAAATATTTTAATATTCACTCCCTATTCAATTATTGTTATTTTGTTACATAAAATCACCAATATACTCAATAATATATATTTTTTATGATATAAATTATAACTACACTAACACACACAACAATCTAATAGACTTAGAACATATTGTTTCTGTCGATGGGGGAACTACTGCCTCACAAAACGATGAATTTTCAATTATCTCATACCACCTATCATATTGGCCATTAAGATGATAGAATATTTATATTGAATATATTATGTTTATATTTTATTTATGAATCTGTAATTTTTAATTAAAACATACCTTTATGCATTTCATGATGTGTAAATATGACAATTTCATTTGAGGACGTATAGACCACCGCCCATTCATAGTGATATTACTCGTTCATGCCACACATGGAACCTATAAATGATGAAGTTAATGAAATTATGTTACATATATTAAATATGATATTATAATAAATTATAATATACATAGGTATCATTATTTATTCATTCTATTAAAAATGAAATAGAAATAAATGTATCGTTCATGCATACATATGGCTTACCGTCTCCCTGAACTGTACATTTAATTTCTTATTTAATAATGTTATTGAATATTATAAATAAATATATACTATATATATTATATATATATATATGAATAATATTCTATAGGTAATGGACTTTTGACCAAATGGAAAAATAGTAATTATATAAAGAAATTTTTTTACTATAGTACCCAATATCAAAAAAATAATCAATATTAACATAATTAAATATATAATTGTTATAACATGGTAATAAGTGATATAAAAAGAATAATAAACTTGAAAAAGGATCTGAAGCAATTATAAATGAATTTAATTTTTTATTCATAAAATTAAAGAATGAATGAGTCAAGTCAGACATTAGGTAAGGGAAATTCTTAACCCAATTTCCATTCATTGGGTTGATCTTCTAGTTCTTTATTTTTTCGTTATATGATTTTTTTAGAAAATAATTTTGATATAATATCTTTTATTTATAATTTCATAGTGTCTATTTATAATTAATACACATAATTTATCTATTTTATTCACAAAATTATCATTGTAAGAGAACCTTTCATTCTCCTATTTTAGTCAATGAAATATTTTATGTTATGTCTTTTAATTTCCATTTTCTATTGTTGGGGTATGCTATTATATATTGTTATTTATGTAAATTTTATGTCCATGTGATGAAATACCCTTTTCTCTCTCTTCAACTGATTTTTTTAATTTTTATGGGACGTTGTTAGGATTCCCAATCTTCGTAATGGATTACATATCAATCTTCTTTCATTAAGGCATAATTTGATTTACACAAGACATTATTTTATATATGTATAAACCACATTGAATTTTAATTTCATTAAAAGGGAATCATTTTTCTATGATTCTTTTTACTAAATGAAAATATGAATTTTTTTTAATGTATGAAGCAACAACAACCTTTCTGCCGCCATGAGCATTATTTGATCTATGGATTCCACAAAAATCCATAATATTTTTTAAAGAAAAAAAATTACAAATAATATTCTTACATATTTTCATAATGATAATTATTTTTGAAATGGATTCATTATTTTAATATCTAGAAATTTGTACTAGTGATTTCAAATGATATATTGGTAGGTAAATATTGATATTTTCAATATTTTATGTTTTAAAATTATATAGTAGTACATTGAAATTTGACAGGTGGTTACATGATAAACCAAATAAGGGTTGTTACATGATGAATGCAATTTTGGGTGGTTCTATGTTAAACTAAGGATGAGTGGTTACATTATAACATTCAATGCATTGGGTTTTGAAGTCAGTCTTATAGATATTCTATTTAACGATTTATGTGGAAGTCGACCGTATGGATATTTGATTATGTATGTATATGTCCCAAATTACTTTTAAAATATATACTTTGTTTTATATGGGATTTATGGAAATATTTTTTTTACAAAAAATGGTATCCAATGAGATTATATTCAGGGATGTGTTTTTTCTACTTCATTAAGGTGAAAAGTATTACATTAGGATAAAATATTCATTGTTTACATGTTGTTTTGAAAAACTAGTAGTTTTACTTTTTTATGTCTTACTGAGCGTTTTATGTTCATCCAATTTTTTGAAATGTTTTTCACTGGACCTAACAATGAATAGCTTCATGAATGGAATCAAGGAAAAGTCAAGTTGTCTAATACCTGGAACTAGAAATTTTTTTATGATTTTTTGTTTTATGAAAAAATGGATACTGAGTAGAAGCGTCTACTTGTAATATACAATTTTTATGTATAATTTATGACTGAATTCTCAAAATATCTAAATATAAAATTTTCATCAATTACACTTATTAATATAATTAAATATTATGTAATGATTAAGGCCGAGGGTATACATATTTATATAATCAACTTGGATTTAGTTTAGTAGACTATAAAGGATTTTTCACTCGTAAGTCCCATTTTATAAAATTGGTTCTAATTTAGCCATTCCGATCATGATTCATTAATAGGTTGAATTTCCCAATTAGTGTGTACAAATTTATGGGGTATGAGTGAAATTTCCATTGGTCGACTGGAGTTATTTACACCATTTTAGATTGTTACATTGGCATCTTAGTGACTAATAGATGTGATTCATTTTTTAGATTTATATTATGAAATAATGGGTAATACAAACATTGTTATCAATAAATTGTACTATTTACCACCTTCATGTTCTAGAAGACATGACTGATTTTGTAAATGGCCAAGCCATGATTCATAATTCCTCTAGTCGGTGATAGAGAGTGGTTGACTTAACTGTGGTTTGATGATAGAACCCAATGTTCATTTTTTTGGACATTCCTATCCATATTTATCAATATTGTATTATTATTATTTTATTATTATTCAACCGACAAGGGTAGGAAGACCACATATTTCATTTACATGTTATGACAACAAATATTCAGCCCTATATTATTTGTGGACTAATGATATTCGTTTTTTATCTCATATATAAGCACCATCATTCTCACGAAGACATTATGTATGATTTCATTTTGATAAAAAAAATAATTGGATTGGGTGGAGACCTAGTGTTTCGTGGTAATGATTGATTTGACATGTGATGATAGAGGATTTTGATAGAGTTGTTCAGTTGTTGTAGCGGCTGATTATGTGGTTTGGATTATTATTTTATCCCAGAATTGTTTATTTATTTTAAATAAATTATTCTTTTTACATGTTCATTATTATAGTATATGTGTGCATGTATTTGTTTCCTTTATTTTTAATTCATCATTACATTTTTTATATTATGATTCAATTATATATCAATTTATGAACACTTATATTATCTATTATATAAATTTGATCCGTGTATTTCCATTTTTAATACAAAATTATATGAGGATTTAGTATACTCAATATGACATTTTAGGGCCTCACTACTAGTCAGAAGGCTCTAGAATACTGGGAGGCATTTTTGTGGCCTTTTTATGCTTCTATTTCAGTGTTGTGTCTAGTCGCCCAAGTCCTATTCAAGATAGATCACGACATGATTTTTTATTTGGCCTCCCACACTAGTAATGTGACTTGAGAACTCTTTATCACTCATTTGATATTTTTTTGGTTCATGAAACATTGAAAATTAGTGGAAGTATTTTATATTCATCATTATTTGAAAATTTTATATTTTGTTTCATTTTAAGGTCAGACAACTCTAAAAAATGGGTGCGACAATCTATCTGTATTATGAATAAATAACCTGAGGTGAATGAATATGTTAATTAATGTATTATTGATCTCATTTATTGTGTGAAATTAGTTTATGTTCATAGTTTATGGAATATTAATGATGATGTTATATGAAAACCATTTTCTGTCTCCAGATATAAGAGTTCCCAATAACATTTCAAAATGTAATGATATACGATATAAATCATGATGAAGGATATTTGAGTTAGAGGTTTATGATATAGAATAAATATATCAAGGATTATTTAATAATATTATTAAATATATAGTAAACATATTATTTTTAACATATGGATATTATAATACTTTTTTAATACACTAATATATAATTTTGTCTAGTAATATCAATTATAGAGAGAAGAATATTTTTACGAGGAAGTAAGGTCCCATATAGACAAATGAGTTAATTTCAAATATTTATGAATCATTTAGAAAAATTAAAATAATAAGAATATACAAAAATTAGAATTTGGAATGAAATATTCGTGAGATTATTGAATCATTCTATCTCTAGAACACCCATAATTTATCTATTGTAGCACAATAATGATGAATGGAGGTGGATACCATTGATGGTGGTTTCTAAAATATATGGTCCATATGTGACTACATATCCCAAGGAAACCTGAATGAAAGAAAAAATATATATATTTTTATTTATCTCTAATTATATTTGTATCACACATGGGGAAGGAAATGTTTTTGTTAGTATAATACAAGATTAGTTCCAAGAGGAACTCTAAGTCTGACACCCAGAATGTGAAATATATGATGCTCTAAGAATGGGGTAATTTTACTCTAGTATAGTTTCACAAATAGGGTCATATTCCAAAATCCCATACATGGCATTAAATATTTTGTGGGTCAGTTAGACCTCCTTAAATAGACCTATCAATGAATTTTTGGGTCCATGTATGGTATACCATATGTTATAATGTATATCATCATGCAATAGGGCAATATATTTCAAGTTTTTTAGGGTCATTGGATAAGGATATTTATACTTGGATTCATATCAATTTATATGATTCAAAAAATATAATTGATTTATCGATGCATTGAGTTAGTATAAAAACACAATGGGAATAAGAAGTGTATATTATAATAATAAAAGAAAATGATTAATAGAATTAAAATTATTATTGGATCTAATATATATAATCTTGGTATAACAAAATAATATGAAATATTTTGAATCAACCAATAAATACATCTTCTAATTTGGGGATTTTTTATTTCTTATGAAAATATATCAATGTGAAGTAAAGGAAATCACTAGATATTAATAAATTGATTTAGATATCGATTACCTATTTTAGTTCTCACTAAGAACTATCAAATATATTTTTTGTTGTCATATAGGTAAAAACATGTGTATTGTAGTTTTGCAGCAAGCGACCTGGTAAGAATGAGATTTAGTTTTATGATTACATACTGATAACCTTCTGAACATATATAGATATCGTAAAAAATTAGACTAAATTATCTCAAGGATGGCATTAGTTATCAAAAACTAATTTTAATCAATATATATAATTCATAATGTTGAATTAGGGGTTTCCTTGTAATATTACTGGTTGTTAGGGCTAAAAATATTGGCATCACTACATATACTACGATAATAAAAAAATATACCACACATAGTTCAATTCAACTATATGTCTTCCCATTGTAGAGACAAATATAAAATAAAATTTTGTGAATGAGATGTACCTTTACATATTTGGGTATTAAAAATGAAAGTTAAAATTTTCATTCGTGAATGGATAAGTAAACAGGAATACATTATACATCCCATGAAAGCATGAAATTTTCCACACAGAAAGATTTGATACCTAAATTCTTGGTAATGATTTAGATAACATATTAGATAAAATGTGTGTAATATATGGTTATTTTAGTGATTGAAAGATTAAAATACAAATTTAGATTGGTAATTCCTCAAAACCATGATAGATATTAATATGTAAATTAAATATAAAATTTTGAATAGGATATGATAAGTAAGAATCAATCTATATATTTATTTGAAATGAATGAATAAAAACATATTATAGGTATAGATGTGGAAATTATATTTCTTATATGGTTAAATAATCAATGAATCTATATATGAGTAGTTAATCTATATCCATTTAATTCCCATCGATTGAAAATGTACACACACATAAATTTAGATATTCCCAATGAGAGGGGAATTTTTTACCTTGGTCACTTGGGAATAAACATTAATTCTATTTTTAACCATTTAGGATAGACCACATGTTAGTTACTTCTAATTTATGTGATATAGATATAAATATTGGGACATATTCATAAAATAGATTTATAGGTAATAGATGTTAGGTTTTAATTTTTCAAATAATTAATGATGATAATTATCTATGAGTGGATCTTTATAATAAAATTGTTGTCTTATAGGGTGGAATTTATTCCTTTTAGTGTAAATATATTTAACAAGGTTGAATTTTATATGTCATTTATGGTATTATCATGAAGAAATTTTCCAATAGTATTTATGTATTTTGGATTGGATATATTTGGATATGTAGTTTACTACCATATATATTTAATGAAATTTTCTATATTTTTATATCTTATAGAGTGAAAATAAAACTCAATTTTATGTTAATAAAAACAATTATTATGGAACCATTAATTATGGATGGCATGATTCCCTATCTATCATTAAATTTTATAGATTTTGATATTTTTTATTAAACCCTATTAATATAAAATTTCCCTTAATATTTTGGAAAAATTGGGAGCTTTCATTTAATGTATCATCAATAATCTCAATGTCAGAACCAATTATCCTTGAATGAAATATTATTAAACCTTTTTTATTATATATATATATATAAAGAATTTAGAATGGATTTCAATGTTATTGTAGTGGGTATAATATTGTATCATCGTATCTCTCTCAATAAATTGGTTGGATCAATGATTTCTCATCTTTATGTAACTATGTATAGAAGGTAATTTAATGCTATTCCATGAGTTACTCAATGAGATGTACTAAAGTTTTCTATATAAAAAGGAAAATTTAGTAACATGTGTGGTAGTATGTGGTTTTTTAATTCCTACACAAAAATTTAGTGGTTTTTTACATTCAATATTTTTTATCTTTATCACATTAATAGTTTTATATATCATAATGAGTTTTGATGAAATACCATATTTGTTTTATTTTTATTTAAATATTCATAATATTTGGATTAATAGAATATTTCAATCATTTTATAAATATTTTATTTTTTGGATCATAATTTTTTTCGTTTTCTGTCAATATATTTTGATGGACATGAAATATATTAATTATATTGAAAATATTGTAGTTTAAAATCAGATTCACTTTTATATTATTTAGGAATAAAATATAGCACCATTTAGATTATATATCTATAGTTTGTGGGGTTGATGGATGAAGATGATATGAATATAAAAATTATATAATTTCAATGTTAATTTATAGTAGACTTATATAATTTAAGGATGAAAGTATCAACATCCCTTTATTTGATGTATGTCTTGATTGTTTAACTTATAAGAAGAAAATTTATATCTCAAAAAAATTATGTTGGGTGTCTCTTACCATCTATTTTGTAGAGGAAGATTCTATAGAATCCTTTTATATAGAGAATATTTTTTGATATTTTTTATTCAATGAGGATGAAATTAACTACCGATCAATTTATATAGTCATTCTAGTGTAAATCCAATTCTAGAATCTAAAAATGTAAGTATTATACATTACTATAGATTCCTTGAATTAGGGTATCAGTCGGGGAGTTTATGTGATTACAAAAGACATATGTAGTTTTTCTTTCATTATTCTTTTCTATATAAACAATGATAAATGGTGAATCATTTGTAAAATTTATTATGAGAATGGGTACTTTTTCTATGGTTCAATATAATAGTGTTGTCACTATAATATCAGACTCATATGTTTATGATTTATGTGAATGTTTCATTTTATAAATTAATAGATTATTGTGGAATTCTACCACTAACCCCCCCCAAACATAATTATTCACGTGGATCAATTCAACAGTCTAAAAATCATATTGACAAATAAAATTACTAATCAGAAACATTGAAATACCTATGATATGTAACAAGGCAATCAATATCTATAAATCCATCTCTATGACTATAATTGTTCGATTTTATATTTCATATTTTGTTCATTATTCAATCAATAAATATTAATATATAATAAATTACATTATAATGTATATAACTATTCCTAGTAATACATTTTTTAGAATTCAGTTGCACAATAATCATCATTTCAGTATCATATATCAACCAATAATCAAATTTCACATATTTAAAGTATCTCACTAATAGTGAAAAATTCCTCATTAAGGGGATATATGTTCATAAGTGAAATTTTCCGGATACAGTGTTCTATGAGAAAATATGTCAGTTCATGATCTATAAAATATTTTTAAGACAAGACTTGTATATGAACACTGTTACATGATTACTATCCATCAATCTAAATTTCTGTATCACATCATAATATTGGAGATGTACCTAATTATGTTTATGTATGAGTTGACATGGACCTCGTGGTGCCTCATTTTGTGATTTAACATTTTTATTGTGAAGATAATTTGAAGGGATATCACCTTACTCTTTTAATATAATTCTTGATATAAAATATTTTATAGTAGAAATAAAAGAGACTATTGTTATTTCATTGATGAATTTTCTATAAAAAGAAAGTATTAAGGATTTAATCTAGTGATGTCATATAAAGGACAAATAAATTACCATATGAGTGTAATATAAAAAAATATAGGTGAAATAGATAATGCTTCAGTCCATTAAAGTATTATTGATAACATTATAATGATATATAATTATCTTCTTTCCTGAACGTCTATTGGAAATGTAGGTATATTATAACATGGATCATTATGATGTAAATGGAGTAAGAGATAAGCCACTAGGGTACTCCCACATCTATAAGGACATTAAGAGGTGGCATATCATGTATTTAATTTTCCATTTAATGGTTTTATTCAATTCCACAATGGTGTAAAAGGAAAATTAGAAATTACCCTATTATTTTCCAAAAATTCTTATCAATGGATTCATATGAAGGATGAAATTCCTCACTATATTGAAATATAAATCAGGTTTGGATAAATGTTAATAGTTTTTATCAAACATTAAAACAAAATTATCTTGATAAATTAATCAAATTTTGAAAATAAATTCATGAATATATTGATAAAATATAATGTTAATGTTCTTAAATATATAAGGTGTTACGTGAAATAAATAAAACCACTATGGTTACCTAAAATAAATGGACTACTAATCCATAATAAAAATATGAATGTATTTACATCTCATGTACCCATCCATGTATGACAAATCATTAAACCCAACAATTTCATTAATCAATAATCCAAATAGGGATACTAGGAAAATATCCTTTTTGATATTCTGGTTGAGATCCCTAATGTCACTCAAAACCATAATCTACATGTTCATTCCAAGATGAAGAAAATATTAGTGATCCATTTATTATATTAGTCTTCCAAAATGATGTTTACATTGATGTTATTTTTTAAATCGTCATATTATTTGTAAATATATGATTGATTAATTTACCTTAATGGATAGTTGTATCCATAGTGGACATTTGATTCAACCAAATAATTGGTGGCCACATTAGGATCTAGTTTGAGAGTTCTTATGAATTTCTAGGAATATTTGTCTTCATACTATTTTAGGATAAATATTTTATCATCTTATTCATTATGATCCAATGAAAAATAAATCAATTTAGGAGAAGTTTTATACTCTAAACTTATAATAACATGTTTGATATTATCCATAGTGGTAGAAATTAATTCTTCAAATAGTTGAGATGAATAATAGAAAACATCTTTTTTATCCATATATTTTTATTCAGTATTATTAAAAGAAGATGATGAACGGACAATTTGTGATCAATGAGACGATATGAAAGAATATGTACATCCTTATGATGATGTTGGGTAACATTTATATTCCAATGATTCTGATATGAAACATCATTATTTAGGGAATCAAAAACAATTTCTCATTCACCTTCGTTGTCATCAGTAGTAGAATGTGCATTTATATCATAAAATTTAAAAGAAAATGTGATGATATTATAATATATGTGATTATCATTTTTAATATGATAAAACCCCTCTTACACATATACATGATTGGATGATACAACATATATCAAATTATTTGGGAAATATGTATGTGATCCCTATGTTTTCAATATTCTATAATTAAAATGGTATACTTAAACTAAAATCATAGTCAATTTTTTTAATATTATTCATATAATCCCTCGTGTAGAGGTTATCTAAGAAATTATTAATCTATATGGATGGTGTATTGGATTGTTTTCTTATTCGTGTTGGGTACATAGTGAGGAAATCATTGTAACTATCCTATAGAAATAATGTGATCAATTAATTGACTGATCGTATAGAACATTGATTTCCTAGTGATAACTAATATTAGAAGTTTTGTCCCTGATATAATTTATATTTAATATTAATAAATTTTTTCATTACGTCCATGGATTTATAAGGTTTATTTTTAGACTAGAATGGGAATAAATATTTATATAATGGTCTACCATTATCTTTATTTCCTCCTACTTGTAGAACATTTTGTCTATATACTGGTAGTTATTAAACTCAATGGGGGAATTATCTTTATATTTCCCCTCGAAAAACCCTTTATTATAGTTAATTAGGCATTGATGATATGATTGTGTAACTACACTATTAGTAATGATATAAGGCCTCCTCAGGAAGGCATTGAATGATGTATCATAGAGAAGAACCATAACATCAGTGTTGAAGACAATGTATCTAAAATTGGGTCTCATAGTTATCATTCTAATGGATTTCATATCCGATTATTTATGTCATTATATTTTTTAAGATTAAATTAGAAAGGCCACCATTATCATAGAAAAATAATCAAAGTGTTCATATTGAGAAGTGGAAAATCCCTCAAACATGATCAATTAAGGTTTGATGATTTTCTAAATAATATTGAATATTTGATATGCAACTGGGTCTGATGTGTCCATTAATCATATCATCAAAATTTAGTTTCATAATGTATAATTTTACATAACGGACTAAGGTGATATCATATACCAAATATTAATCTAAAATACTGACATAATATTGAATAACATGAGGTAATGATATAGAAATAATATGTGTTTACCTCATATCATTTGAGTGGTTAAATTAATCACAAATTGGACAAATGGTTTAGAAAATATGTAATTGTATAAATATATTTTTGAGATGAGTTAGAGTTCATTATATAATATATCTGAATAACCTTACATCCTTGGCTTGGAAGTAACTATGATTGATCCCCATTCTAAGGTCAAAATATTATTTTAGTTTTTTTATGATAGGTTAATAAGGAATTCCTAGGCTATGATTTTAATAAGAAAATTGTAATCATGACTTATAAACCGTCAATGTGACTATATTTAAAAACTCCCTTGAGGTTTCAATATCAAATCGATACTCTAATTGTGGTAACCGATGTTACCACAAATATTTTTCTATGGCCTACATATGCATTGCTGAGACATTTATTACAAATCATATTTTTCTAGAGATCCTAATCTATAGCATTTTTTACATCCATGTAATCTTTTAAGTATTCGATTGAGTTCTTTGTTTTATACGTATCTTCATTGATTGATATGCAGTCCATAATGATGATTATATTGATGATATTTTTTTATCATTAATAAATTGATTGGAATATTATTTGGTAGGTGGTGTACTTGTATTCCAATTTGGTTATTCTGGCCATCATATATATAATGGGGGAAAATTCTAAGAGGGTGAAAAATCTAATTGTTACTAGTAAGGGATATTCATGTCATGTAATCATCAATATGTTGTGAGTGTTTTAGTTTTTGGAAGATTTATTGGAACATGTTTTTCAAGTTATTATGGTCAAAATGTGTTGGTCTAGTTATTCCATTAGTATAGCATGTTCCTAGATGACTTAATTCCTTATCATCGAGTTATAAAATATATAAAAAGTAATATTTTGAATTTAATTACATTTGTGTTCCACTTTAGTGTGTATAGTTGATAAGTAAATATCATATTTATGAGGAAGAACAAATTTTTAGTATACACAGTACCACAATTTGTTTGTCAATATCCTTGAATATAATGAAATATTTTGTTCTTAACCACAATATCCCTTGAAATTGGTGTAACTATAGTCTATAATTATTACCTACCACAATTTATTTATAAACATCTAGATGTTATATAATGTTTTTTCTTAGAATAAATTAAATTATATAGAACCATCTCTCTTCAAATAGTGAAAATATTATTCATATAATATTAAAACATTGGATGATTTTTTCCATAACACCCTCCCAATGACATTAATTTATATAAAATTTAATTGATGGGGACTCAACACATTATATTCGGTGGCCTAAAATCTAGTTTTTCAATTAGTGCTAGTTGGATCATGATGGTTAGTTTCACTGATTTAGTATCATTTCCCTATCAAAGATCAAATCTACTGAGAATTTCATCTAGAGGGTTTTAATAAATCATCCAAGAGTTTTTTCACTATAACATACACATAAAAAAACCTATGTATTTTTATAAAATAATATGTTTCTTAAAAATTACTAAGATTGTTATGAATATTTTCTCATGTATTTTTTCTTATAGACGTTTCATATTAATGTTGTATTTAATTCCCGACCATATAGTGAATAAATGCATCACCCAATCATTTTAATTAAGGATTAGATTCTTTAACATAAGATGTATTTTTTTCATAAACATAAATTTGTAGAGGAATTTCAAATATGGTTTTTCCTAGTTTACAAAAAACCATTCTAATATATTTATACTCTAGAGGAATGATATATCATGTGTATTCCTAAATCAAATTTGTTTCCCCCATACTATTCTAATGTTATTATCATAGTAAACAATTTAAAGGGAAAGATCATAGGATGTTTAATTTGGTCTAAAATTCAATTAATGATAGGGAATATTGGATTCCAAATTATGGGTGGATGTGGAGCTACATCGACCCACTTGGGTTAGGTATTTTTTTATACTCGTTAGTGATCATAATACGTTCATTCCTTCTATTAGAGTATTTATGGTATTTATGAAGTATAATGGTTTTGTTGGGACATTGATCCAAGGAGATTCAAAAGTAAATGTACTGTGTAGAGCTTATTATGATCTATAATCTGATTCATATGCTAACATCCAGTATGATCTATCAAGTGGTAACTAATCTGAGAAGAAAAATGTTTTTGTGATCTTGAGGAAATACATGAAACTATTTCTCTATAATTTTTTTATTAACAAGTCTTCTCAACCAATATAAATTTATATTGAAAAACCACTCAATTTTGGGTTCTACAAATCCTTATTATTGAATTGTTTCCATCAATGGATATAAATTATGATATGTATATGAGTCATAAATAGTAGGAATATTACATATGTGTAATATAATTTTATTCATTGACATTTAAATCAATTTAAATTAGATAAGTATTTTCATTGTAATTTATAATATAATATTACTCTTATTGTGAGTGGGATGTTTTCAATAATTTTCTCATTATCATTAGTAGATACTCAATAAGTTACTGGTTATTCAATTTATTGGGGAATTCCATGATTCTTATTCTTACTCTAATAAAGATAATGAGCTACCTAATCAATTATATAGATGTATTCCTGGTTTATAATGATTTTTTATCATCAAATTATAATGGTCAATAATAATATTCATAAATATTCTGTTTCTTTGTCAAAAAATGTAATTTGTAACCATAATTAGGAATATTATTTTCTATTAAAATCTATACAATAATAAAATTGTAGAGTGATTTCAATTGAGATAACCCAATAAAGTCACTAAATTTTTCCCCAGTTAGGATGAAATATCACACTATAGGAGAAACATTTAGTTGTCTTCTTATAATGTTCATCCCATTGATTATAATATTGGATTTCAGATAAAGGGGAGATTAGCAATGAAACTCATCCTATATCGATGGGTTGTACCATATCTACCATCAGTACATCTTGGATACATTATTGATTTTATAACACTTGGGGTTATAGTCGTAGTAAAAATTTACCTTCCAAATGATCTGTTGACTCCCCTGGAATGACACTAAGGTAGTAATATTGATGGAATTCATTGTTTTTTGGAATCTTATTAGGAATTAGAGTTATGTATTTTATTCATGATTTATGATTTTATTATTCTATGGTTTTCATTGTGATTTTAAGATTTCTATTCTCTAAAATGATTATATATTCAACATTCTTGGAATCATGATTCATTATTTTTCAATATGGTATCTCCCTCAGAGCATATTTCTTCTAAAATTTTGGAGCAGTATAATTTCATTGGACGTAATAGCCCATATATGTGAAACCAAATCACTATAGATGAAATAAGGTGTTTTAATTAGACATTACCAATCATGTTGTAAATTCCTTGTGGGTTAGTAAGGTGATGTTTTGAAATCCAAATTCAGAAAACACACTAATACACATATTAGTCGGTGAATATATTATTAATAATCGATGAGATAAATTTAATTTAAAAAGTAAATATATAAAAATATTATATCTTCACCGTGATGTATTTTTATGAAACTAACATGTTGGTAAACTAAAATTAGTTAACAAGTATTTTCAATTCATTGAGGAGATTGGAATACACAAAATAGATGAAATTCTAATAACTGATCTATTATATGAAATACATATTGTATAATATAAATATGTTATGTATTATTATTTTAGAACCAATAAAATATAATTCTAGGAAGTAACTATGGGTAATAATTTGATTGGAGTATTATCTCAAGAAAGTCCACTACACACTTACATATCATATTCCTCTTATTCATAGAGGAGTTCCTCAACATGATTGGAAAATAGTGATTTTTAATATTAATCATATTAAGATAATTAGGATTATTAAGAATCTCCTATGTTGTAAAATAAAATCTATATATTAAGGGGGATTCTAATGATGATTATCGATTCATATCCTCTATATATAAGAATGAAATATAATTGATCATTGATGTGCAAATTTTTATTCCAGAAAAATGTTTTTCTATTGCTTCATGGTATGAGGGTATGTTTGAATTGTTTCAATACTGTAATTGGATACATTTATAGAATAAATTATAATATTACTGTTAATTCTAAAAAAATTTCCCTATATTGGACATTCATGGTTTTTACCATGACTTCCATTTAGAGGTACATAAAAAATATTTTAATGTCTTAGAAAGTGGAGTTCATTCTTCTCTATTAACCTTCAATACACAGGGAGGATCACTAGAAATTTTAAAAGGTGGATGAAAACCATAATTATACATGATAATTTATTTGGGAAGACTCTCATTATTAGTACTCTAGGGTTCACCATTATAGCTTCATTATTAGGGAACCACGAAGAGTAGCTCTATAGTTATGGGTAATTTTTTTATATATATAGGGAACATATATATTATTGGGCCACCAATGAAATTAACTAACGAAACTCAAAGGACATAAATATCAATGGACATAATTTAAAACTATATTATGGAACCATGATGAATAAATATGTTTAATTATTCTAGAATTCATAGTAAATAAGAAAAAAACAACAAGATTATCATAAGACCCAATGATTATTTTTGTTTGTAAAATGATACATATGTCTACAAATATTCTTAACATTTTATATGCATTAGGAGAAAAATTGAAAACGTATTTCATAAATAATTACACAAATAAATAAGTATCCAATAAATAATTAATTCACAAATAAGGTTGTGTGATATAGCCACTGACCATAAAATTACTCCATTGTATTATAGTGAGAGATGTTATATGTTATTTCGAGCTAAAATAAAAGTATATAAAAAGCATTGATGTGGGAGAAACCTCTTGGTCATCCACATTAACATAGATACCTATCTTTTTCACCACTGAGATAATATATAATTCATCCAATGTATCTTAAATACAACAAATCATGGTCTAAGACCATCATCCCTCAGACCCTATAGTAAGGGCTGACAACCCCCTATATCCAACAACACCTTAACTATAATGGTAATATCAATAGAGTTATATGCTAGTGAATATTATAAGATATCATTGTATGTCCAGACATTAACATAATGATCTACATACACCATTCCATTAATTTAAAACATGAAGTCTTATATGAAATTCCTACCCAATTTTATGGTATTAACTTTGAAAACCTACTTAATAAAATCCCCTTCTAATTTTTTACTGAAGACTATATTACTTCCATTAGATGATTTAATTTAAAGATGATAATTCATGATATACTAATTTATTTACTATATATTACCCAATAGTAATATCCCATTTTCTTCCTATTGTAACACCCCAGGTAAATAAAGAATAGAAATTTTCATATTTATCCATATTTGTGAATAAAATATTAATATGACTTTAAAGGGGATGCAATGCTCGATGGCGTACCCAACACGCAACAACGAGTTTCTTGGGAATCTTACGTTGCACTCTAATAATAAAATAATATTATTTTAAATGGTAGTTAACATGTAGCCGTTGTAAAGGTGGGAATGGATATAAATAACTAAAATATGATTATATATGTTTTTAAATGTTTTTACATTTATACAATAAAGGATAAAGGCTTAAAATACGGACAGAATTCAATTTTAGGCGTTTATGCCCTAGTTTTCACTAAAGGTTCACTTATCACCTTTTGATGGTGAACCGTCATTAAATATAGTTTTGTTCACTCTTAAACATTATTTTGGACCAAATAAAACTCTTATTAAGAATCGGGACATCAAAATTTACTTTGTGTAAATTTTTGGTATCTTTCCGATAAAGTTCATTTTTTTAATGAATAGTGTAAAATGTTGTATTTTAATTCAAAACCACTTTTTAATCTAATTTATTTATATGATTAGATTATATTTTTAATTGGTTTTAAAGTTAAATTAGAAAATATTTTTACCATTAAATCCAATAGTGGTCGTTGGAATCAATTTCACTTTGAAATCAGACTTAAACTAGTGTCAATCTTTTGATACTTATTGTTTCATAAAAACACGCTATTTGTCATGACAGCGGGAATTAATTATTAAATTAATTAATGTGACTTATATGTTATGAATTTTTTAAAACGGACTTCATTTTTGAATTCAGAATATCAAATATATCTTAGGGTGAATTTTTGGGATTTTTCTGAAAAACTTCAATTTTTGATGAATAGTGAAACCACTAAGTGGTACTTATAAAAACTGATTTTCCGTTTAAATGAAATTTTGCCATCATTGTGTTTTGATTTTCAAAAATCCGACATACATGGTTGTCATTAAGAAGTAAAATGTGGTTCAATGAGATTAAAATAATTTTTTGGTGAATAGTAACTTATTAAGTTTTTAATCGCGATTAGTGGTAATTAGAGTAGTTTAAGGTAAAAATGATGATTTAATAAAATGAGATGAGCTTGAAACATGTCTTACCCTCAGTGGTTGTATCATGACCGACCAAGACAAGCCATGGGTCAACTTGGGGACCCCATGGATCCACTTTGGTTGGGAAATGACATAAATAACATTTTATTTATTGTAAAAGTAAAATTGACACAAACATGATATGTTTTACTAAAAAAATTTTTAAGTAGGGTTAAACAAGTCCAAATTTTGATTATAAATAGTAATTGGAAAGATAAAAATATTTCCTACATCATAGCATTTGTTTTATAATTTTTAGACATTAAATAAATTAAATTATTTATGACATAATAATGATGCAGCGATGACATCATTATTTGACGATTTAAATAAAATGGAAAGATAATATAAAATCTATGAACTACACATGTCCAAAACTTATTGGATGAGTGGATTTCGAAGACTTATCACCTTATCCACGAATTCTATCAATATGGGACCTTTTAAAACCGAAACACATTTTCAAATAAAGTAATATTTCTTTACTTTCCAAAAGTGCCCCTCCTCTCCTCTTATAAAAGGCCCCCACCTCTACCTCATTTCACACACTCCTCAAGCCTTTGGCTCGGCCAACCCCTGCCCATTTACTCTCTCCACATCCCTCTCCTCATACTAGAGGATTCCCTTTGTGCAGAATCCTTTCAAAGGAAGCCTTTAGGCTCAAATCAAAAGGAGTTACACTTTTAAAGGTAATTCACTCTCTCATGTTCATTTGTTTTATTTTGCTTCTCCAACCCCCTAAACTATTTTTATTTATTTCTTTTGTAACAACACCAGTATCTTAAATATACTAGGATGTTGTTATAAGATTTATTCGAGCTACACTCTCACACAACTACATCAAATGGTTAAAGAACATACGGTTTCCGTGGATGGTGAAATTCTGCCTCCCGAAACGATGATTGTTCAATACTCATTTAACACCCTCAACGGTGGCCATTATGATGTCACTATTTTTATATATGATATATAATATGTTTATGTTTGATTTATGCTTCTGTATTTTTCATTTTTGTCTTACCTTTATGGCTTCCATTATGGGTATACGCGATATCTTCATTTAAGGAAGTGCGGACTACCGCCCCCTCAAAGTGATTTGATTCGTTAAATACCATATGTGGGATGTATAAAGGATGGAAATATGATATTATATATGATATTATACTGGAATTATAATATACCTTTATATCATTATTATTAAATTTTATAAAATACGAAATAGAAATGAAAGTAGCGTTCATGCGTACGTACGGCTTACCGTCTCCATGAACGGTGCATTTCATTTCTTATCCCCAAATGTAATGTACTATTAAAAGTACATGTATATAATGGATATATATAATTAATGATATATCTAAATGATGAATATAATTCTGGAATTAAAATATACATACCTCTCATTTAGTTTTAATTCCATTAATATGACAATGAAATGAAAGTAGCGTTCATGCGTACGTACGGCTTACTGTCTCCATGAGCGGTGCATTTCATTTCTTACCTTTAAATGATTATGTAATGTTATAAATGCATGAATGTACTGGATATATATGACATATATGATATCTACATAATGAATACAATTCTGGATATAATAAACATTTGGCCACACGAACAACATGTAATTGTAAGAAGTCCACTTTCGACTTAAGAACCAAATATCGACAAAACAAATATTACTAACTTAAATGATTACATAATGTTTATGACATGGTAATAAGTGGTATAAAGGTAATAATAAAATTAAAAAGGTTATTAAGGAATTAGAAATTAACTCAAGTTTATTATTTAGGAGATTATAGAACGATCGAGTCAAGTCGGACCCAAGGTAAGGGATCCTACACCTCTCTTTCTTTTTAAGTACACTCTTTTATGTCATTCCTTTTAAGCTCATGTTTCTTATGACTGGGATGTTATTTTATATTACTCCCACTGTACTTATTATGTTCATATGATGAGAGACCCTATTTCCTCTCATCAATCCTTTTTGGAAGTTTTAAGTGGCGTCGTTAGGCTGCCGAGTTTTCGTAAGAAATTTTTCATCTCACTTTTATTCCCGTGAGATTTATGCTACATTTGCCACAATTTACATTGAGTGGTTTATGTACTACCCATTATTACACTCCTTTTGTAATATAATTCCATTTATGGGTATTTACATATTCATTGTATGACACTTCTTCAATGGGGTGTACTTTTCGAAAGTTACCCAAGTCGGTAAGGGGACCTTTCACCCTCTTCTTTTTTAAAAGACTTATTTTGTTGGGTCTTTTAGTTTACATATTTTTATGTTGGGATATGTTCTCATACATCCTTATTGATGTAAATTTTATTTCCAAGTGATGAGATATACTTTTTATCTCTCATCAACTCATTTTGATGTGATGCCGTTAGGCTGTCAAGGGAACTTTTTAACCCAATTTCGATTTCTTTGGGTTCAACTTGTAGTCATTGAATATGCCATCCATTGAATATGTGTGAATGACCTTTTATTGTTTTACACTTAATATCCACTTATATTGGGTGTATATATATTTGTCACACATATTTTTTGAGATTTATTTGTCCTTAATTTAAGGATACCTTCTTTATAAGGGATTTCATCACATTTGACATTTCTATTGAGGGCTCATTGTTGTTATGCACCAATTCAATCTTATATGGTGTATATACTGTCCTTTGGAGTATTATATCATGAATCCTTTTATTCTCATGATATTATACAATTCTGACTAAATGTTATTCCTCGATTATTGTATTCAAGTGTCTCTAATTTTGGTAAACCCCCTTTAACCAAAATATCGTTTTAAATGTTTTAATTATTTGTTATTATTAATATCCATGTTTTCAAAATGGTTTTAAGGATTTATTTATATGGATATTAATGTTTTAAAATGTTAAAAGCTTCAAGGTGGTATGGGACACTTTGATTCAAAAATCTCTTTATTAAATGTTTTAAATGGTTTTGGAAATGGTTTCTTTTTGAATGGATTCATTATTTCAATATCCTAAAATGTTATATTGTGATTGAAATGTGGAAATGTTATGTTTCCTTTATTCATGTTTATGTGATACTATTATGTTATGGTTCTTGGGAATTGTTATGAGGAACGGGTGGTTCCGTGATAAACTATGGGCGGGTGAGCCCGATATAGTTCTCCAATGCATTGGGTAACGCGAAGGAGTGAAACGTTAAGGTTTCTCCGAAGAGATTTAGGGAATATACTGTGATGGGTATTCCAAACGTAACCAAGAGGGTTACTCCCTACGTAAGAATGTTATGAATGCCTCAAGTTACCTTTATGTCTTATGTTTTCTATGATTTATTCATGGTTTGATGAGGTATGTTAAAGTGCCTATGTTTTATGGGTAAATTATGATTTCATTCTTATGTATATATGAACTCATGTTTCCTTTCCATATTTTTATAACCCTTACTGAGCTTTTTATGCTCATCCCAAGTTTTTGAAATGTTTTTCACAGGTCAAGGGAAAGGTACATGATGTGATGATAGTGTCAAGGATGTTTCAAGAAAGAATCTGTGTTATATTTTAAATATGTTTCCGTTGATGGGAAGAATGAATACTGTCTTTTATGTAACCACTTTGTTTAAAAGTGGAATGTAATGCAAGTTTCATGATCTAATTCTCTAAAACTCTAAACCTGAAAATATCCTCAATGTGTAATCTTGTAATAACTCAAGATTAAGTAAGGTTTAAGGCTGGGGCCTTATATTTGGTATCAAAGGCCGGTTTAGATAACTTTAGAGGTTAGGGTATTCTTTAATCATAAGTGACATTACCATAATGGTTAGGATTTCAGAAAGAGTCCTAATTTTAGATAAAGTGAATGAGTAAGTATATCTTATTGTTTATCTTACTCATTAGTACATGATGGTTTTGTTGATATACTCACACGGGCCTTTTTGGTTTTTGTAAATGGCTGGATCTAGCAGGCACCAAAGTGACAATGGGTTTGAAGGAAACTATGGTGGTTCTCTGATTAAGATACTCGATGAGATGGGGGATTCAATGAGGAATCTCATGGTTTTTCTAAACCAACTATCAAGGAGTCATGATCAACCACTTGAACCTTGGTGAGTTCTCTAATGCATCATGTACGATATGGACAACTCGATGTGGAAATTCAGGTAATAATTATTAAGGTAACCATTAGGGTTTATATGATCCTTACTTTTGAGGTAATTATGGGTTATTATATGATATGATGGAAAATGAAGGGAATGAGATAAAATTGAGGTTAAAATATGTTATGATTATTCTTGAATATTTTATCTCATTTTGGGGAATGTTTTAAGAATTATATAGTTTTGGAAAAAGGACAACACGCAGACCGTGTGACATCCCGTCGCGTCGGACAAAGCTGCTGGAATCGAACCCACAACCAAAGTGCGACTGGTATTTATCGCCTACCACTGGACTACGTGAAGTCCCTGGTTAGTTTGACTGATTCTTTTTAGTTATATGATTTTATGAATTAAGAGTAAGTTGATTTTGGAGGATATGTGATTAGGATAATTACTTTTCAATGTGAGACTTTAGGAGCGACTAATGTTGTTTGAAGATAAATGTTACGATTTAACGTGGAAGACTATGTGACTAAATCCTTCAAATATTTGGGTTTCAATCTTATATTGGTTTAATTTGAAGAATTTTATGGACAAATTGATTATAGAATGGTCCTCGTTGAACTTTGGGTTTTGTTGGACAAATTTTGGAGATTAAGAATAGATTTTCTTTTTATAAAGGGTTATCCTTTTCTGGATTATCTGATCTTGTACTAGCCTTTTTGGTTTTGGTTTTGGTTAAAGACATGGGAAGTATATAGTTCTATTTTTTGGATTAGGTGATTCTCTATAATTTGATTATAGTACTCTTAATGTGAACAAGTCAGCCTAAATACTCGTCTTTTGGAGAAAATATGAGTTTGTGTAAGGAATCTAATAAAAGTTGAAAGTCAATATGATAAGTGATTATGTTTCCTTATGAATAAATTCCTCAATAAAAAGTAACTTAAAACAAAAATGTTGTCTATTAACTTTTCCTACTGGGGAACCCAACACCGTTTAACCCATCACAAGTTTGTGATTTTCTTATTGTTAACTTTCTCCTAAACATGTTTTCTATCACTCTCCATCGGAACATGACCCTATGTTTTCTCCTCCATGTCCATATTTTCATACTTCGAATCCTAGTATGGGTTAACTCGGGTGACCTCTGTGCTTATCTTTCTTTATTTTAATGTGATTGTTTTACCGACTCTTGTTCCGATATGGGACTTTCAAGGATGTTTCCAAGCGCAATTTTAAAATTGCGAGGATGCAATTCCCAAAAGGGGGGAAGGATGTAACACCCCAGGTAAATAAAGAATATAAATTTTCATATTTATAAATATTTGTGAATAAAATATTAATATGACTTTAAAGGGGATGCAATGCTCGATGGCGTACCCAACACGCAACAACGAGTTTCTTGGGAATCTTACGTTGCACTCTAATAATAAAATAATATTATTTTAAATGGTAGTTAACATGTAGCCGTTGTAAAGGCGGGAATGGATATAAATAACTAAAATATGATTATATATGTTTTTAAATGTTTTTAAATTTATACAATAAAGGATAAAGGCTTAAAATACGGACAGAATTCAATTTTAGGCGTTTATGCCCTAGTTTTCACAAAAGGTTCACTTATCACCTTTTGATGGTGAACCGTCATTAAATATAGTTTTTTTCACTCTTAAACATTCTTTTGGACCAAATAAAACTCTTATTAAGAATCGGGACATCAAAATTTACTTTGTGTTAATTTTTGGTATCTTTCCGATAAAGTTCATTTTTTTAATGAATAGTGTAAAATGTTGTATTTTAATTCAAAACCAATTTTTAATCTAATTTATTTATATGATTAGATTATATTTTTAATTGGTTATAAAGTTAAATTAGAAAATATTTTTACCATTAAATCCAATAGTGGTCGTTGGAATCAATTTCACATTGAAATCAGACTTAAACTAGTGTCAATCTTTTGATACTTATTATTTCATAAAAACACGCTATTTGTCATGACAGCGGGAATTAATTATTAAATTAATTAATGTGACTTATATGTTTTGAATTTTTTAAAACGGACTTCATTTTTGAATTCAGAATATCAAATATAGCTTAGGGTGATTTTTTGGGATTTTTCTGAAAAACTTCAATTTTTGATGAATAGTGAAACCACTAAGTGGTACTTATAAAAACTGATTTTCCGTTTAAATGAAATTTTGCCATCATTGTGTTTTGATTTTCAAAAATCCAACATACAGGGTTGTCATTAAGAAGTAAAATGTGGTTCAATGAGATTAAAATAATTTTTTGGTGAATAGTAACTTATTAAGTTTTTAATCGCGATTAGTGGTAATTAGAGTAGTTTAAGGTAAAAATGATGCTTTAATAAAATGAGATGAGCTTGAAACATGTCTTACCCTCATTGGTTGTATCATGGCCGACCAAGACAAGCCATGGGTCAACTTGGGGACCCCATGGATCCACTTTGGTTGGGAAATGACATAAATAACATTTTATTTAATGTAAAAGTAAAATTGACACAAACATGATATGTTTTACTAAAACATTTTTTAAGTAGGGTTAAACAAGTCCAAATTTTGATTATAAATAGTAATTGGAAAGATAAAAATATTTCCTACATCATAGTATTTTTTTTATAATTTTTAGACATTAAATAAATTAAATTATTTATGACATAATAATGATGCAGCGATGACATCATTATTTGACGATTTAAATAAAATGGAAAGATAATGTAAAATCTATGAACTACACATGTCCAAAACTTATTGGATGAGTGGATTTCGAAGCCTTATCACCTTATCCACGAATTCTATCAATATGGGACCTTTTAAAACCGAAACACATTTTCAAATAAAGTAATATTTCTTTACTTTCCAAAAGTGCCCCTCCTCTCCTCTTATAAAAGGCCCCCACCTCTACCTCATTTCACACACTCCTCAAGCCTTTGGCTCGGCCAACCCCTGCCCATTTACTCTCTCCACATCCCTCTCCTCATCCTAGAGGATTCCCTTTGTGCAGAATCCTTTCAAAGGAAGCCTTTAGGCTCAAATCAAAAGTAGTTACACTTTTAAAGGTAATTCACTCTCTCATGTTCATTTGTTTTATTTTGTTTCTCCAACCCCCTAAACTCTTTTTATTTATTTCTTTTGTAACAACACCAGTATCTTAAATATACTAGGATGTTGTTATAAGATTTATTCGAGCTACACTCTCACACAACTACATCAAATGGTTAAAGAACATACGGTTTCCGTGGATGGTGAAATTCTGCCTCCCGAAACGATGATTGTTCAATACTCATTTAACACCCTCAACGGTGGCCATTATGATGTCACTGTTTTTATATATGATATATAATATGTTTATGTTTTATTTATGCTTCTGTATTTTTGATTTTTGTCTTACCTTTATGGCTTCCATTATGGGTATACACGATATCTTCATTTAAGGAAGTGCGGACTACCGCCCCCTCAAAGTGATTTGATTCGTTAAATACCATATGTGGGATGTATAAAGGATGGAAATATGATATTATATATGATATTATACTGGAATTATAATATACCTTTATATCATTATTATTACATTTTATAAAATACGAAATTGAAATGAAAGTAGCGTTCATGCGTACGTACGGCTTACCGTCTCCATGAACGGTGCATTTCATTTCTTATCCCCAAATGTAATTTCCTATTAAAAGTACATGTATATAACGGATATATATAATTAATGATATATCTAAATGATGAATATAATTCTGGAATTAAAATATACATACCTCTCATTTAGTTTTAATTCCATTAATTTGACAAAGAAATGAAAGTAGCGTTCATGCGTACGTACGGCTTACCGTCTCCATGAACGGTGCATTTCATTTCTTACCTTTAAATGATTATTTAATTTTATAAATGCATGAATGTACTGGATATATATGACATATATGATATCTACATAATGAATACAATTCTGGATATAATAAACATTTGGCCACACGAACAACATGTAATTGTAAGAAGTCCACTTTCGACTTAAGAACCAAATATCGACAAAACAAATATTACTAACTTAAATGATTACATAATGATTATGACATGGTAATAAGTGGTATAAAGGTAATAATAAACTTAAAAAGGTTATTAAGGAATTAGAAATTAACTCAAGTTTATTATTCAGGAGATTAAAGAACGATCGAGTCAAGTCGGACCCAAGGTAAGGGATCCTACACCTCTCTTTCTTTTTAAGTACACTCTTTTATGTCATTCCTTTTAAGCTCATGTTTCTTATGACTGGGATGTTATTTTATATTACTCCCACTGTACTTATTATGTTCATATGATTAGAGACCCTATTTCCTCTCATCAATCCTTTTTGGAAGTTTTAAGTGGCGTCGTTTGGCTGCCGAGTTTTCGTAAGAGATTTTTCATCTCACTTTTATTCCCGTGAGATTTATGCTACATTTGCCACAATTTACTTTGAGTGGTTTATGTACTACCCATTATTACACTCCTTTTGTAATATAATTCCATTTATGGGTATTTACATATTCATTGTATGAAACTTCTTCAATGGGGTGTACTTTTCGAAAGTTACCCAAGTCGGTAAGGGGACCTTTCACCCTCTTCTTTTTTAAAAGACTTATTTTGTTGGGTCTTTTAATTTACATATTTTTATGTTGGGATATGTTCTCATACATCCTTATTGATGTAAATTTTATTTCCAAGTGATGAGATATACTTTTTATCTCTCATCAACTCATTTTGATGTGATGCCGTTAGGCTGTCAAGGGAACTTTTTAACCCAATTTCGATTTCTTTGGGTTCAACTTGTAGTCATTGAATATGTCATCCATTGAATATGTGTGAATGACATTTTTTAGTTTTACACTTAATATACACTTATATTGGGTGTATATATATTTTTCACACATATTTTTTGAGATTTATTTGTCCTTAATTTAAGGATACCTTCTTTATAAGGGATTTCATCACATTTGACATTTCTATTGAGGGCTCATTGTTGTTATGCACCAATTCAATCTTATATGGTGTATATACTGTCCTTTGGAGTATTATATCATGAATCCTTTTATTCTCATGATATTATACAATTCTGACTAAATGTTATTCCTCGATTATTGTATTCAAGTGTCTCTAATTTTGGTAAAACCCCTTTAACCAAAATATCGTTTTAAATGTTTTAATTATTTGTTATTATTAATATCCATGTTTTCAAAATGGTTTTAAGGATTTATTTATATGGATATTAATGGTTTAAAATGTTAAAAGCTTCAAGGTGGTATGGGACACTTTGATTCAAAAATATCTTTATTAAATGTTTTAAATGGTTTTGGAAATGGTTTCTTTTTGAATGGATTCATTATTTCAATATCCTAAAATGTTATATTGTGATTGAAATGTGGAAATGTTATGTTTCCTTTATTCATGTTTATGTGATACTATTATGTTATGGTTCTTGGGCATTGTTATGAGGAACGGGTGGTTCCGTGATAAACTATGGGCGGGTGAGCCCGATATAGCTCTCCAATGCATTGGGTAACGCGAAGGAGTGAAACGTTAAGGTTTCTCCGAAGAGATTTAGGGAATATACTGTGATGGGTATTCCAAACGTAACCAAGAGGGTTACTCCCTACGTAAGAATGTTATGAATGCCTCAAGTTACCTTTATGTCTTATGTTTTCTATGATTTATTCATGGTTTGATGAGGTATGTTAAAGTGCCTATGTTTTATGGGTAAATTATGATTTCATTCTTATGTATATATGAACTCATGTTTCCTTTCCATATTTTTATAACCCTTACTGAGCTTTTTATGCTCATCCCAAGTTTTTGAAATGTTTTTCACAGGTCAAGGGAAAGGTACATGATGTGATGATAGTGTCAAGGATGTTTCAAGAAAGAATCTGTGTTATATTTTAAATATGTTTCCGTTGATGGGAAGAATGAATACTGTCTTTTATGTAACCACTTTGTTTAAATGTGGAATGTAATGCAAGTTTCATGATCTAATTCTCTAAAACTCTAAACCTGAAAAGATCCTCAATGTGTAATCTTGTAATAACTCAAGATTAAGTAAGGCTTAAGGGTGGGGCCTTATACCTATCATCTCCTGTTCATCAATGATGTCCAAAAAGAAAATATCGTGCTTAAAATATCTATCAATATAGGATTAATCAATATATCTAAAAAATGATCAGATCATTGAATATTAAATAATATAAAAACCTATTTTGTATTAATTATATCATTTAATTTTAAGGTAGTAGAATATTAATTATATTGGAATGAAAATTTTTTGTATTCTCTTGATGTATAACACTCTAACTATCATAGTGAAACTCAATTTCCACTAACTTTCTGTCTAGATCCTCAAATACATTATTTAGCCCGAAAAATCCTTATTGGCCGCGATTTAAGTTATTTTTTGTCATTGTGGTGGATACCACGCCAAACTATATATTTGAGATATACATCTAACTTTAGTTACTTAATGTGTAATCATATAGCCCATAATAATTATCCTACTATTGATATCACTTAGAGGTTATATATCTACATACACCAATAATGACATTCCATTCTGAATTAATAGATATAATTCCTTGTTCTTCTATAAATAACATAGTATATACATTATAATATCCCATTTTTTCTTTCCAATTTTATCTATTAAATTTCTCTAGCCTCCCACTCCATGATAAATACCAATTTGATTAAATATCAACGAAAACACAAAAATTCCTACAATTTTTTCTTATGGAACTTTTACTATGTTCATACCCTCTTTTGTGGTCTTTGGTTATTTATCAATTGATAATATAAAATGGATTTCTAGGGTAATATAAACTGGAATCAATTTTATGAAACAAAATAAACTCAATAAAATGTAGATTGTTGAAAGCATGTTACAACAAAAAGGTTCTTGCTACTTGGTGTCTATTGACCTTCATCCACAAAGTCATTCCAACTTTTCAAAGAACTTCCATCAAGGTCCCCTTTTCTAGATTTCATTTTAGTTCATCCATCCTCTATATAAAGGACCTTATAATGATCATGTCACATACATATAGAATAAATAAAATATATCTGACTCAAAAATAAATGAAATATAATCACTGATCCATTTTACCCCATTTTTATTAACTTTTTCTTGTGAATACATAAATATTGTTAATATATATAAAAGCTCATTATTTTAACAACAAAAAATAATTTTGAATTTTCAAACATGGCCTTCTTTCCAAAAATTAGTTAAACCCATTGGTTACAACATACAAAATTATTCCACTAGATCTTTATGAATTAAATAACTCTTCACATCATTATTCCCTTGACTTGAATTATTTGAAGAAAAAAATATTGAGATCCACATGGATGGTAACAATGATCATTAAAGTTGATAAAATTTCATTGAAGTTAGTTCCATATTTATATTCAAATCCTTTCACCACCAACCAATTTTTATCCCCCTAAACAATCATGTTCTCACTTTCCTTTGTATATATGTTTAAATTCAATCTTTCCTTTTTGAAAAGGTGTTATTCCATTGTATGATTAGCATGTGTTTAATAAATCTTCTCTTTAATAGCCTAATAACAATTTTGAAACTCTTTTAACTAAATTTTCTCTTAAAATATTTATATTTATCCACTATCAGTCAATAGAATACAATGTATGGGTAATAGAAACCAATATACAATCCTTACCAAACATTTTAATATACACTTCTCAACTTTAGGTGTATGATCCTATTGATTATGTTTCACATCATTTTTTCCCAGATTCAAACATCACTTTATCTTTGAAATCAAATTCATTATCCCCATAATGAACCTATTTTGAAAGATAGTTCTTTTATAAGACCCCTTCATTATATATCACATTTTTTATTTTTTAAATCATCATATTCATATTATCGCAAAAGTAATAACTAAAATCCTCGTCATTATATCTAGTAAATATACATTATTTAGACTTTTTAAAAACCTTACCCTTATAAAATCATGAATATGTCTATATACAAAGAAATAAACACTTGTAAATTTAATTCTTAAGTACTTTCAAGAACATAGATCATTAGATAGATTTTGTCTCATTATTATAGATATTCTACTATTGAAGAGATATGGTACCCTAGTTACTTTCTATTCCTATAATGTCTTTTTTTAATCTGTGTATAGGATTATAATCCTAAAATATTCAATTATTATACCATTCTACCTTTTATTAACACAATTATCTTTTAGTGTACCTTGAAGAATAGTATCCTAAAGAATGAAATTATTGGAACAAAATTTCATAAACAAATGAGTCTAATATTCTCCACTATTTTCAGACCCCATGTATTTTATTTTTGATGAGGAATCATTCTATACCTTGAACATTAACTTCTAAAACATATTAAACACATTTTATTTTCATGAAAAAAATTAAACCCAAACATTATTTATAGAATTATAAATTAATATAACAAAATATTGTGACCCTCAAAGATAATATATTGATACAGAAACCCAATTATTTGTGTTCACTAACTACATATTCCCAACTATCGGTGTTAAACCCAATTTTTAATGGACACATTAATTTATTCCAATTATTGAATCTAAAATAAAGGCAAAATCATATGAAATTATTTCCAATATAATTATCCTCGTTTCTAGTACATATATCCGCGTCTCAAACATGTGATTTTACTATTTGGTTATAATTATACATACTCAATATGATTTATTGTTGAAATAATGTCTGTAATGTTCTATATAATATTGTATAGGGTCCCATAATTTACTCCATTATCTATGATCATTTCTCCAGTAGTAATATTCCATGAACCACTAATTAATAAGGTTATAAATATTCTACTATAAAGATACCTAATAGAAATATGAATTTCTTCTATTACATGAATATTCCATAAATTCTACACAACAATTAAACTAACATTTGAACTATTAATCCTTGTATATACATTACCTAAAATCTATAAGGATTCATCATCTACCAGATTGACCATTCTGAAACATTTAGAATCAAAATTATTTAGAAATATCATCAAAAAATTGTATTGAAAAAACGATCCAATGTCTAAAATCAAAGAACTCAAAAGGATATTTGTTCTCCATATAAAAAAATTACGATTTCATTAATGATCAATAATTTTACTATTTGTTATAAGTATGTTCTCTTTTTCTATAATTTTTTTTGAAATTTCATTTATTCACATAATTATTTCATGTTGGCTAGGATCGTTTTTTATCTTACTTAGTTCCTCTAAATTTTTATAATCAAATATGAAAATATAACTACATGTTTAATATTATTTATTCCATATTATGAGTCAAACCATAGAATCATATTGATTCTCTTCTCTAAATATTATCATAGAGGATCATGTCTCTTTTATAATATATATCCTATTTTTTACATCACTAATATATACTCAAATCTATTATAATAGAATCCAAATTGTAAGGTAATGTGGAAGGTAAAATCAATTCACATACCTCATAATCAAAAGTAAATCCCAACTACACCATCATTATTTTATGGTGGGGAATTCATTGACATGATTAGAATCAATATTACCATTAAATCATCTCTACATTGATCAATCATGCATTACTTATTCTTGGTTAAATTTAGATGTATTGTAACAAATATTCCCGAGTTCTTCCATTACCCTAACCATTTTATTTTTTTCAATGATGTTGAATGTAATGTTTCTAGACAATGTAATGTTCATAGGTCCTAGAAACTATTATTCTAGTAGATCATATTCAGTCCTATCTAGGTCTATAGGTTTTTCTCCATGATGTTACAAGTGAATATATTATTTAAGTGAAAATACTTGTACATCACCCTCTTTTAGCTAAAATTAGTTCCACAAAAAAAACTATCATCCACATATTCACCCTTATCCATAATTAAATTCTAGAAAACCAAATGTTATCTTTTGAATACATGCTCTATTACCACATTTTTTGGTCTTCAGAAGTAACAATTATAAACCATTTGAAAATGATAGTTAAATTGAATAATTGTAAGTGATAAATATCATATGACATAAGGATTTATTTTTTTTGGATATGATCACATTTCCATGGTGATTTTAAAATTTATGGGGTCTAAAATTTAAAAAAATATGATTTTAAAGAGAATCCCAAAAATATAAAAACCAAAAAAATAGATGAATGTGATAATAAAAAGTATGGTGAAATAAAACCACCAACCACATAGTATTTCTATATTCTTATATTACTGGTTGTTGGATATCCATTAATCTACAATAACATTGCTACTAATGTATTTGATGCTCCTATGACCACGTCAATGTTATCAATAGTATAGTTCAATGTCGGTTTCGTCATTCATCTCTACTATAGTCAGTCGAGCTTTCTATTTTTCCTAAATATTTGGCAGCACACTCTCAGCACATAAAAAATGGAGTTGGGCCACACTGACCCATTAAAAACTCAATGACCTCACCATAAATGTAAACCCTTAGGAGTATTCAATTAGAGTATAATCAAGATTTAATATACTTAAGGTAAATTAGTGAAAAAGATCAGGGTAAAAATTTGTAACAATATACACATATGTAAAACGAGTCCCCTAAAGATAAATTTGGAACTCCAAGGTGATTCATTTAGGGTTATAACCTTGATCATTATTAGATTCACATGGTGAGTGTAAAAATATTTATACATTGAATAATTCCCAGTAAACCCACTTCCATCCCCTAAACGTTGATAATGAATCTCTTGGAAATATAATATAATATTCCATTAATCCACTTGAATATGAATAAAAATAGAGATATAGTCGAGTTTCTCTTCTTCATTCGATTTTAGAATGTATAAATGGATATCCTTGGTGTGGGAATGAATATTATTATCCTTTTATTAGTTTTCTATGGGTTTTGGTAATTTCATTTTTATTTATATTTATTTATATAATATACAACACTTTTTTCTAGTAATTAATACAAATATTCTTCGATGTGGTATTGAATATAATTTGGACTCTCAGTGAACAATGTAATGTGTTAGAAATATCTAGTAGTGGTGGTTCTGATATGATCCAACTACAAATCATTTGCCTGAATATGTTTCCCCACATTAAATATGAGAGAAGTGATATTATTATCCCGTGAATAATTGAATGAATATGATTGAAAAAACAATTATAGGGTGGAAATATATGAGAAATATTCCGCACATATTTTATTCATCTGAATATGAATATGACCATAGTAGATGACATTGAGTTTATGTTCCCACCCTTATGCACTCATTCATATATTATTATGGGAAAAATTGATATTTTTTTGAAAAAGAACATGCCTCTACTATCTTGGGTGATTCTAAATTAATTTAACATATATACCTCATCATAAATTGTATATCTTCGTATGTATAAGAGATGTGATATATGATATGATCATACATTTATATAAAACAATTTATATGCTAAAAGGATTTCGCTACAGGGATGGATGCCCATGGAATTCTGTATATTTAAATAAAATATTAGACCATTGGGATTTTATTTCTGGGATAAACAAAAGAATTTTTCACCATATATGATACATTAGAAACTTCCTATGGAGTTGTGTCTGCTAGAAACTGTAAGTGGTGATGATTATAAGGGGAAATTTTTATTTATCATTATTAGAAGAGGGAATAATGTCAACATCCATCTCCACCAGACTATGTTTAGGGAGGTGGTTGTTTTCCACATCTGAGGAAAAGCTCTAAATATGGATAAATATAGAAATATGGGGAAGATATTTCACCTAGGATTGTTATAGATAAGATAGCCTTTGGGGATTTGACTCTTGTGGGATCTCCCACGATTATTTTATCCAAAATATTTATACATTGATATGATATTTAAGGACCATTAATTTTTTATTCAATATTGGATCCATCAGTGTTACACCCCAAGATTCCATGGTATATTTCCTTTTGAATAACGTAGTAGATGGCATTGTACACAACTTGGAGTTTTAACACACCACGACCAATCAAACAAGTCATTATAAATAGTAATAACCACTTTTGAAATTTTATAAATATTATTTTTAAGAATGGACTTAATTATTGAATTTGGATTATTGGAATTATCTTAGGTTGAATTTATTTATTTTTCTGAAAACTTTCAAATTTTGAAGAATAGTGAAAAATACTAAATTTTAATGAAAAAGATATTCTTTAATCAAAATAATTTATAGTGTTAAATTGTAAATTTTAGTGGTTTTAATGTATCAATAGATTATTTTTTTATCATTAAATATATTATATGTCATTGTATATAATTTTACATTTAAAATGGACATAAAAAACTGTCAATCTTTTGATAGTTATTATTTCATAAAAACAGACTTTTTTGTTTTGACAATTGGAGTTAATTTTAAATTAATTTTTTCCACTTATGTGTTTTGAATTTAGAAAAATGGAGACTATATTTGGTATCAGGACGTCCAAATTATGTTAATAGGTACCATTTTTTTAGATATTATGAATAATTATTTCGGCAACTTGTTTATTTACCATGGTTGAAGGGTAAATCTGGTAATGAAGGGTATAAAATAATAATATAATAATAATAAATTAACCTAAATTTTGTTATATTCCTATAGGTTGAAACATGAATGACCATCGGTGTCCTTAGGTAGACTTTGGGACCCTATGTCGACACTTTAGAGGGATAATGACACTTTATATTAATTAATTAAAAGTAAGGACAAAAATGACATAAACTTATATCTTTTAGTAAAAAAAGTTAATTGGCGTTATATAAGTTTTATTTTAGACAAAAATACTAATTAGAAATATTAAAATATTTCCTACATATTTTTATTTTATTTATAATTTTTAGAGATTAAATAATAAAAATTATTTATGACATAATGGTGAGGCATTAATTACCTTATTAATAAAATAATCAAATAAAGGGTTTTATAAATAATAAAATAAATATAATTTCTATGTTTTTATGAAATCCACTAATTTTATAAGAGAATATTACATGTTACAGATGATTCAATGTATTTTTCTAATTAATCATGTTGTGATTACTTTTATAAAAACAGAATACTAAATAGTGTCAAAATTGACATAAATGAGTATTTAAAACAAATACTATATTATTTAAATATATAATAGTCCTACAAATATAGGGTACTTCATAAGAACATTTATAATGATATTTATATTATCAATGAACCAATTGTGGTTCTCATGGAATTTTATAGTTTGTTCATTAACCAAATATTATATAAATACAAGAATATATTGTAAAAGAAAAATTATTTAACTAAGAGTTAAATATAAATGATAAAGTTAATATGAGGAAAAAAACCTGTATAAAAAATACTGTTTGGGATGTTTTCAGACCATACTCACTTTAGCCAATAAATAAATCATTATAGATCCATTATAAACTGAAAATTATTTTATAATAAAATAATATTTCATTCTTTCCCTAACGATTCGCTCACCTATCTTATAAAAGGTTACTTCCCCTTATCTCAAAATGACACCTCCAAATCCATTTGTATCGGCCAACCCCTGACCAAATATCCTCCCAATTTACCCCAATTTAACATAGAGGCCTTATTTTTATCATAAGTCAAACCATTGGAGATCTTTTGATCAACTCAAAAGGAAACACCCGAAGAAGATGCAATAATTTCACCACCCTCATTCAAGTTCTTATCTTTGTCCACTTTTTATTTCATTGTTATTTACATTATAAAATAATACCTCTAGTATTATATAAATACTGTGATTTTATGATAAAAATGGTACAACAATATTCATTATTCTATCCATCATATGAATGAAAATGTTACCATATGTGCGTACGTACGTCTTACCATCTCCATGTCGTGGTGTAGTTAGTTATATAAAGACTTTATTATATGGATGGGTTTAATAATGAGTATAACTGATTTAAATTATAAATATAAATGTTAATGATTTTTTTTATATAAGATATACTATCCAATTACTAATGATTTCATGACCAATATAATGATAGTGTCTCTCGTGCGTACATAGAGATTACTGTCTCCATGAATGTGATGAAATTCATTCCCCATCATAATCATTAAAGAATAAATTTTATTTTATAACTAAAAATAATGTATTGGAACTTAATATAATTTTGTATATAATTAAAATACATCCTATCCATAACAAGCATTGCTTATATAACTGAGCATATAAAGGAAAAAAATCAATTAACACCTGAAACAATTATACTACTAAAATGTTATTAACCAAGAAATATTAGAAGATAATATAACATATCATATATATGTTTATACTTAATTTCAATTTAATAATTTTTTTAACTATTATAAAAGAGGTTAACATACCATCTACTAAGGAAATGTATAAGTTAAGAGTTAATTTCACAATATCTTTATTATCCAAGGTTATTTTTACATAAGTATCTACTAGGACCTCTTTATCAACCACATATATGTTTTCTTAAAGATGTAATTCAAAACATTTTTAATATTTACTGTACTATGGGTTAATGAAATTTATATCCTCATTTTATCATATATGTTTTCAATAGAATCATTCTGTCATTTTCCAAACAAAGTACTTTATGAACTTTTCAAAAAAAGTAAGGTAAGAATGTTTTTATAAATTACATTATGGGTGTGGCTATTTTATACTGTTTTATCATTATCAATGTTTCCCACACAATATTATAATAAAATATTAAAATTAAATATTTTCTTTTATAATTATATTAAATTTAAATGACTTTAAAATAGAATGAAATATATCTTTAAAACATGTTTTTATTTCATATATGTTAACATCCTTTGATGGATTTTAGTCTTGTTTGATGTTGATTTATTATGATAGAATTCATCAAATTTGAATTGAAGGTTTTTTGATATGTTTGACTGTGGATGTGTTCTTTTTACACCATTCATGTTTTATGGATATTGTATTGATATTTCATATACATGTTTTAATACGAATGTTTATGTTATATTCAAACCTTTTCATATGAGGAAGGCATTGGACTTAGTAAGTGATGGGTGGAGCTATCTATAGCTCCTTGATGCATCGGTAGGTCTCATAATACAAACTAGAGTCAGAATAGATGGATATGACTAAATATTATTTGTATTCTTGGTACAAGGCCTTGGCTATGTGGTTATGATGTTTGGAATTATGCATTCCATCATTAGGAATGCATCTGCTGATATTGCATGTGATTATTTGAATTGTAAAATATTGATGTTTTTAATTAAATAGAATCATTTGATTTTATATTTTCCAAATAATTCTGAAGTTTATGTTTAAAATTCTTATGTTTTAGTCACATAAACATCTTTAAATTTTTATTATTATTTATGAATGTTTCCTCTATATTTTTATCCTTACTGAACAACTGAGTTCACACCTTTCAATGTTTTAATTTTTCTAGGATGTGAAAAAGTATTTTAGGGTTGACCTGTAAGAATTAGCTAAGGATATATTTGTGTTCAATAGCGGACAAAATTTTGTTGAGGTTTTTATTTCTTAATGTAATGTAAAATATTGGAGTTTATCTAGTACTTCCTGGGTTACTAAATTGATCGGTATTTCGGGACAGAATTCCTTGTATCTGGCCAATTTTAGGTTATAATACACCAACTCTGGGTAACTGGGGTCAGTGCGTTATAATTTGAATCAGTGGAAGATTAGTACAAACCATGGAATATAGATTTAGAAAATCTCTGATTAGAAAGCATTTCCCTAAGATAGACTTTGAGGATTATTATATAATAACTTCCTAGAATTTTGGTAATGTAGTGATTTTGTGAGTTTTCTAAGCAATACATCCCTGTCTGGATACGAGTAGGTAGATTCAGCTCTGGAAAAGATATACCTAGGGGTAAAACCCAAAAACACCTCTTTGAGCTAGACTCGAACGAGAACTGGTGCATGACAACGGGCCTTGCTGCTATCCAGTTTACGACACTCCAATGGGATATGGTTAGGATAATTCTCATTTTCATTACAAACCATTATAAAGGGTTTATGAGTATATAAATCCTCAATGAATTTTTTTACTATTATATATTATATCCATAAACTGTTCAATTTATGTTAATTGTTTGACAGGTTTGGAATTATTTGTTGCGATTCATATACTAATCTAGTGTATTACATTGTTTAGAAATGGATCATAGTGGAAGGAATGGAAACTGTATCAACCCACGTAATCCATGTAGGTATTTCCTTCCTACTCAAGAAAATTATATTGGAGCTGGTGATGCAACTGGTTCTGATCAGCTTATCTCCATATTAGTACAACTCACGTAGGTAATTAATAATAACCATAACCATTTGGAGCACCCTGATCCACAACGCAGAGGATCAATGTTAGACCACTTCATGGGGTAACAAATCTCATCATTCAATTGGAGTACAAATCCGTTAGTAGATTAGAACAGGATAATCCAGTTAGCAAAAATATTTCATGCCTTAGGGAGTATCAAAAGGGTAAATGTTTTCATGGTAGTTTATCACGTCACGGGAGATACAGATCAAAGGTGGTAATTAATCCAAAACACAAAAGAAGATGGTGGAGTATCAAACAAGGAATGGAGAGAGTATAAAGATATTTTCATAGAAAAATATATTCCTTGTGACCATCTAACATATATGGAAAGGAAATTTATTAGAATGAAAAAAAAGAAGGATGAGAATGTCATAGTTTATGAGGCTAAAATTACAAGTTTAGCAAGGATATAGTATATTATATATGTAACCCATGGAGTATGATTGATAGATACTTTTACAGGTTAAATACATTTCTCCATTGAGCTTTAGTCTCAGAATCTTTCTCATCATACAAGGATATTATCTCATGCACTATTAATACAAAAAAATAATTCTCTATGTCTTATGACTTCAAATAAAAGAAAGAGAAGAAGAGATATGTAGAAAAATAAAAAAATATAAATAAGGGGAAGCAGGGAAAATTTAAATATCCATTCTATGGTAAATGTAGGAAGAAACACCCTGGTACATGCCTAAAGGGAATTTGAGTCCATTACAAGTGTGGAGAAAAATAACACTAAACTCGTGATTGCAAGGGTAAGAAAGAGGTTTCCATTGTTGAAAGAAATTATTATAGAGAAAATGGGAATTATGAAAATGAATATCCTAAGAACCAAGGTAGAATTCCTCAAAAAAGTTCAAGGGAGAATGCACAAGCTTTTTGATCACTATTGATTATGATGAAGCTTTGAAAGAAGTGGTTTTAGGTAATTTAATGGTCTCCTAATTTTTAGCCAATGATATATTTGATTCTGGATCATCGCATCATTTCATATCTTCCTAGATTGTAATGAATAATAAATATTTTTATTTTGACTTAACAAGGAAGTTGTTAGTAAAAACCCCTATGGGAAGAATCATCACAATAATTTTTTTTGATTCATTTCCCAATAGATAATATAAATCTTCTTTATCGGTTGATATCATCTTCATACACATAATTTAATGTGATATAATTCTCGGTGTGGATAGGATTTCAAACCATGATGTGATAATTTATTGTAAGATAAATGAGGTTACAATTTTATTTATAACAAAGAGTATCTTATTTTAGATCTGTAATATCACCACCAGATTCTTATCTAGATCCACCCCTTGTAGCTCTACAAAATTCAATTATTGGGGAGTAAGATATTGAAATAACTATGGGTGAGGAATAGAATGTTCAAATATAGGATGTACCTATTGTGTAAAAATATTTTTATTTGTTTCCAGAGGATTTACTTGGAAATACTCTAGATTGATAAGTTTATATTTCCATTGATGTAATTCTTGGTTCAAATCCCATATTGAAGACCCCTTGTCAAGTGGCCATTGTATAATTATTTTAACTAAAGATACATCTAGAGGAATTGAATAATATGGGATTTATTCTCCCTAGTGTTTCTTTATGGGGATCCCATGTTCTTTTTGGTATGAAAAAAGACAGATCTATGATGTTATGCATTGACTACTGGGTGATCAATGCTATAAGAATAAAGAATAAATATCCACTAACTCACATTGATGATTTATTTGATCAACTTCATAGTGCTCAATTTCGTTTCAAATATTGACCTTCGATTTGGAAACCATTAGTAGTGCATGAAGAAGGAAGACATTCTGAAGAAATCATTTTGAACTAGGTATGGCCATTATGAGTTTACAATAATGCCTTTTGGATTGACTAATACACCCTCTGCCTTCATGGAACTAATTAATAATGCTTTCAAGGAATATCTTGAATACATTGTAGTGGTATTTATTGACAATATATTGGTATACTCCAAAAGCTATGAAGATCATGAAAATCACATGCGCATTATTCTAAAGACTATTAGATGAAATGAATTGTTTGGTATGTTTAGAATGTGGGAATTCTAGCATCAGGATATTTCTTTTCTTAGGCATATTATCTCTAAGGCTGGAAACTCTATTGATCCTTCCAAGACCAAGGTAATCCAAGAATGTCCAACCCCGATGATTATAAATGAGGTACGTAGTTTTATTTGTATAGAATGTTATTATCGGATTTTTTTCCAGAATTTTCCCTAATTGACTAACCCATTAACCAAGCATGTCACGAACCAAATCTGTTCACCGCCAAAATCGACACCAAACCCAGCCCGTGACAAGGCCCGAAGGGCGTTCCCGATCCCCACGGGCTGGCACATGTGTCCGGGTATCATATAATGATAATTGGGAACGATTTACCCGATTCTATAAACATTAAACAACAAAAAAACTCAATAAAACAAATCTGGATTTTTCAACTAAAACCATCTTTTACAAAATTTCAGAACTGAATTACATAAGTTAAAACTACATTTAAAGACCATTACAAAGGTAAAAAACAAATAAGGACATCCCAATAACCCTTTTATCAAGGGGCACCACCCTTATGCTATCTCCACAAGACTTCACTACCAAGGACCTGCTAGAAACGCGAACCACTGGAACAAAAAAAAACTGTACCCAACCTGCGACAACAAAAATAACCAAGTCTACTTACACCCAAGGGTGTAAGTAGGGTGTGAGCCAAAGCTCAATAGGATACCACCACTAATAGATTCCATGTGATAAACATTTAATGGCGAAAAGCATGCATGTTTTCAAAGACATGAGATGCTAGTTAAAATTTCTAAAAGATGAAACATTAAATAAAAACAGTTTTTAGGTGGGATAATTTAAAGAATAAAAACATTTAAAATAAATACCATAGCTACTGAATTTTCCAGCCTCTCATACTGTATACCGACGGTAATAACAAAGTATCCAGTGAGCACAAGAAATGGGAAATAACCCCTAGGCACTAGCTAGCTGTGGGTCCCAGGTACCTCGTATCTCGGTGAAGGTAACCATCACAAATATCCATTCTCGTGCACGAGCCACTAGTAGGTAACATACCCATAACCTATTGGTCCCCAATAATCATCATCATAGTTTAGTTAGAGTTGTAAGCTTCAATCTTGCTAAGTGAAACTGAGGCCAAACCTCACAGATTCACAAGCATACTAGTACACGTCCACCCACCTAGGTACCCTGGTTTTCCCTTTGTTCTCAAACAGGTTCAGCAATCCAAGAAGTATAGCTTTCACATGAAAATATCACTTCCACATCACAAATTATCCAAACAGCCCCATGTACATCACACAAGTCAAAAATTCCACTTTTCATTCAAATGAATTTTGAAATCAAACTCACTCCAACTTGCCTACAACACTTTTCAAATTTCATTAACACTTCCACAAATCCATTAAACAATTTTATAAAACCATTACAAGATATTCAACTCACATAACAGCCCACACACATGTCACACCATACCATTCTCACCTTCACAATTCATTTTATAAATAAACTCACATGAAATATCCCACACCCGTGTTTCGCACACAAAACACAATTTAGTAAAACATTTCGACAATTTATAAAAAAAATTATAAAAATGTTCAACATCTCAAATCACCACTTTTCCATTCAAAAACCCACATTAGGTGAACACACTCACCCAAACAGTACATATACACCCTTTCCCAACTTTGTTTAACCAAATAAAACATTGGCAATTTTTATAAAACAAACCCAAGAGGTATAACCATTGTTTGCACACTAAACCCATTTCAAAACCCTCATTTAAAAGCCAAATCATACCAATACCAATCCAAAACAGAATTTTTCAGCCCTAAAACAATTATTAAACCACCCCCAAATATTATAAAAATACATCAAATAATACCACAAAGATACACATGAAAAACACACGTTTTCATAAATCACCTTCAAGAAGTAAAACATGTTTTTACTCCTTAAGCTCATTAAAAAAAACCTACATTCAAGTCCAACATGACAATAAGGAATTATCAAACCAGAATTGGCATCCCCTTTCAAGACTAATAAATCACTTTCATATGTTATAAACTAAACCCAAACATTACCCCAAGAGTCACACATGAAAAGTACCCAATTTCAAGCTATAATGCAACTAAAAATTAAATGTTCAACCAAATCCATCAAAACTGTTTTCACAACACATAAAACAGATTATAAACATGCTAAATTAATCATCCATGCAAGCTAACTCATCATAAAATGGCTACACATGGAATCACCTACCTTTTGATTCGAAATACTCAAAACATGGTGTGAAATCTTAAGCGCACCACCGCCGCACCACAAGGAATATAAATCCATACATAGACCACCAAAAATTGAACCACAAGATACCAAATCATACCTTAGGATCGAACCCTAACTTCTGGACATTTTAGAATATAATGAATGAGGGAGGAAACCCTAAGGAGAATGAAAAATTGAAGAGAGAAACACTTACTCAAAACAATCATTAATAAAACGACCCAAAATCCACCATATTCTGAATCTAAAAACATCCAACCATTCAAGGGATGTTCGATCAAGGATTATGAGACCATGTAGGAATTTGAATGGGGAAAAAAGAGTGAGAATTTAAGGATTTATGAAGGAAACAAATTACCTTTATTAATCTGCCCGAAATGTGAGTGCTTCAGAAGTTTCGACCTAAACCGAGATGAAACTGAGCTTCAAAGAGGGTGGGAGTATATGGGACGCGCGGCTGGGTTCAAGGGGAGTGTTTGGGGCTTGGAATCACCGAAAAATCTTTAATATTGTATATGTTATTAATTAAACAAAATTTATTTTTAAAACTGGAATTGGGCTTTCGGGCAGGCCCAATCCCTTATATAAAAACCCATATACAACTTGATTATGGTTTTCTAAAGGCTCCAAACTACAATGGTGGTGTTTCTATATCAGGTTAGACCATTTAGGAACTTGAATGGGTGAAAAATATTAAAAATTGAAAAAGTTATAAAAGAAACAAAATTTATTTTTAAATCTGGAATTGGGCTCACGGATTGGCCCAATTCATGAAAACTCACCCATTCCACCCTAAAAGCTTGACAAACCCCAAAAAAATCATAAATGAAAAATAAATGAAATTTAACTTTAAAATAAGTCATGTATGTGACAATTCTCCCCACCATGAAAACTTTCCGTCCCCGGAAAGTGACCACAAGGCCAGATACCAAAACCATGCCCAACAGATAAACTAAGATGTAATTCTTTGCCAAGCTTTGCCCCCAAGGGTCAAAACACCTCCAGTGATCAATTAAGGAATGATTAATCTCACAACCCAAACTTACACCACATTATTGAAATGATCAATCACATTCATACATTATCCCAAAATGAAACTCCTCGAACGCTATCCGAACAAGACTCAAGCAATTCACCCAAACGAACAACAACTTCAAACAAGGTTACACATACCTTGCTACAACTAAACCATTGGGCACTCTCCAATCAAAATGGTTACCCAAAGAAAATTTAGGTAGCTTGATAGATCTGAATGAGACTACCTACCAACAATCCTTGACCTTGGATAAGACTAAGTTATTGGTACGGGGGAAAACAATAGGCTCCCCTCCATAAGAACCAACAATCTTAATCGACAAGCATGGGCCGGTACAGAAAGACCCCAAAATATAAAGTGTTGGGACGACCACATGGTGAGTCTTCACGGTTTGGGAAACCCTGAACCAACAGTGGAGATTCTTCTATCTACATGGTTTTTTTGTTCATGGTTAGAACTAACCATGTGAAAACCTCGTGCTCAACTTTTCAAGCCAAATTTCCAACCATTCTTCAAAGACTCAATGGAAACCAAATGGGGAGGGAATAACATTGTGTGATGACATGGGTACAAAACCCTCCACCTATTTCCACAGAACGGGAACAACAGAAGAAATATGATGACACCATAGGTTTAAACTCTTCCTATCTTTCATACTGAGGATAGGACGTTGTACAACGGTTTAAACGACACTGGGGTTTCCCCTGACTACGCGCCAGCTTCTCTCCGGGACCTATGGCTGGAGCTCAAAATATTGAAGCATCTTCGGCCACGCAGTTTGGCTGTTGAAACCCCTATGTGGAACTTCTTCTTTCAGTGCCACAAATAACTACACCGCATACCCTGATGGGTTCATAAATACATAACACACTCCATAAATCACTTTACCAAAACCAGACATTTCACTGAAACAAGGGATCAGAATAAGCAAACACATCACACCTTGTTTCTTTGGCTGAGAAACAACAGAAGGGCAGTACATGTATAAACATTGTCCTCTAAGGTAGAGGATATGATGTTTTTCCCAATGGATACATACTCCCAACATAACATAGAACCTAAGAGGATAGGGTGACCTTGACCTTTATAGTCAAAAGAGCACACAACATCACAATGCATCACCGAACATGACCCTTGTGATTGATAGAAACGATACATGGAACATGACCATATTCCAAGTCCATAAACAACAGACAAGTCCAAAAAGTGGACACAATATCCTATCAGGACCAAAATCTCAAAATTGGTGGTTTAATAATAACTCTTGCTTCAAGGAAACTATGAAGAACCCAGAGGCCCTCTTAGACACCATAATGACACTCATCCACACTAACAACCAAAGAACACTTCCACCTTCGATGAATCATGAAACTTAAGAAACCAAGGCCTCTTTCAACCTTCCACAAGAACTATCCCACTACAAGAGGATCTACAAATCAACTAAATGAATGGTTGTAGACTCAATCAACAATGATCTATAAAATATTCCTTATATTGATCAACTGGAGGATTTTCCAATGGAGAAACAATACGGGTTGCACTTCAGTTCTGCACTAACCCTAAATGGGGGCATACCTTATCCAATGGGAGAACCCAAGGAACCAACCAAGATGGTTCATTGGTCAAAATATACCACAAACCAGATCCAAACACATGAAGGGAACCATCATAAAGGCGCCCCAAAACATTTTTCAAAAGAGACCACTAATTGTCCCTATAACACAACTTACTGACCAAACCCAAACCCAAAACACAGTTCAAATAGGAGGGGTTCTTGGACTCAAAACATCCCACAACATCAACATTTTCCAAAAACACATAATATAAACCATTCCATACAATTCATCAAGTCTTCATGTTTCTCTTTAAAAACAGTTCTTTAAAAACAAATGGTTCAGCGGTTAGCACATCCACCAATGGTACCCCATGGGCCTTACACATGCATGTTTCTGTGCCAAACTGGGCACCCTCCTCGTATCCATCTCGACACTCATCCAGTCATTTCATCAACCATCCATCTTCCCATATAACCCCATGCATGTGGTTGGTCACGAAAATACCAAAGGTTAAAACAAATTTTTTTTCCACTTTTCAAAACCAAAACGGTCAACCAACACATCCTTTTTTCCTCAAAACCGCTAACCACGAGATCAAAATCCCAACTCACATATTAAAAAAATTTCAGAAAGTCACAAACATTTAGAAAATAACTCAATTTCAAGATATTCACATCAATTTCAAAACATCTCATCCCATTAAAGCACACTATGATTGTTTAGAAAACTCTATTGGAAACACTTTTCAAAACCAACTTCAATATAGTTCCCACTTTCAAAGAGGTGTGAGCACACCATTTTATATTTCAAAACAATTCTGAAAATTCAGTTCTTCCATTTCATAAACCCAACCATTCCCTCTTTATTTGAAAATCATTTCATAAAAACTTTACGCTTCTTAAAACCAAGTCACCTTAAAACCAAAATGCCATGATTTCAAAACTAAAGAACACCAGACAATGCAAGAGGAAACTAGTTTCAGTGGGTGACTTGGACATATGGTTGGCGTCCATATTCCAATCACTTCACTGTCACAGAGAGTGTTCTAGGGAATATCCTCGGCTCCACATGGTTTGCCAGACCCTGCGAGCTCATTGAGACCATTAACCCAACTCTCTTTTCATTTCCCCTAATCATCATCAAACCAAGAAAACCCAAAGACAAAGACAAATCCCAACTTCCCCTGGAGACTTGAATCCTGAAATGAGGTGTGGTGATCAAGCACACTACCCATAACCAGAATTCCATGTCCCAACAATCATAACTCTAGACTATGTTGACTATTTCCCAAATAACATGACTCAAATGGAGCGAACCTCCTCTGATACCATTTTGTCATGAACCAAATCTGTTCGCCGCCAAAATCGACACCAAACCCAGCCCGTGACAAGGCCCGAAGGGCGTTCCCGATCCCCACGGGCTGGCACAAGTGCCCGGGTATCATATAATGATAATTGGGAACGATTTACCTGATTCTATAAACATTAAACAACAAAAAAACTCAATAAAACAAATCTGGATTTTTCAACTAAAACCATCTTTTACAAAATTTCAGAACTGAATTACATAAGTTAAAACTACATTTAAAGACCATTAAAAAGGTAAAAAAACAAATAAGGACAGCCCAAGAAACCTTTTGTCCAGGGGCACCACCCTTATGCTATATCCACAAGACTTCACTACCAAGGACCTGCTAGAAACCCGAACCACTGGAACAAAAAAAAACTGTACCCAACCTGCGACAACAAAAATAACCAAGTATACTTACACCCAAGGGTGTAAGTAGGGTGTGAGCCAAAGCCCAATAGGATACCACCACTAATAGATTCCATGTGATAAACATTTAATGGCGAAAATCATGCATGTTTTCAAAGACATGAGATGCTAGTTAAAATTTCTAAAAGATGCAAAATAAAAAAAAAACAGTTTTTAGGTGGGATTATTTAAAGAATAAAAACATTTAAAATAAATACCATAGCTACTGAATTTTCTAGCCTCTCATACCGTATACCGACGGTAATAACAAAGTATCCAGTGAGCACAAGCAATGAGAAATAACCCCTAGGCACTAGCTAGCTGTGGGTCCCAGGTACCTCGTATCTCGGTGAAGGTAACCATAACAAATATCCATTCTCGTGCACGAGCCACTAGTAGGGAACATACCCATAACCTAGTGGTCCCCAATAATCATCATCATAGTTTAGTTAGAGTTGTAAGCGTCAATCTTGCTAAGTGAAACTGAGGCCAAACCTCACAGATTCACTAGCATACTAGTACACGTCCACCCACCTAGATACCCGGGTTTTCCCTTTGTGCTCAAACAAGTTCAGCAATCCAAGAAGTATAGTTTTCACATGAAAATATCACTTCCATATCACAAATTATCCAAACAGCCCCATGTACATCACACAAGTCAAAAATTCCACTTTTCATTCAAATGAATTTTGAAATCAAACTCACTCCAAATTGCCTACAACACTTTTCAAATTTCTTTAACACTTCCACAAATCCATTAAACAATTTTATAAAACCATTACAAGATATTCAACTCACATAACAGCCCACACACATGTCACACAATACCATTATCACCTTCACAATTCATTTTATAAATAAACTCACATTATATATCCCACACCTGTGTTTCGCACACAAAACAAAATTTAGTAAAACATTTTGACAATTTATAAAAAAAATTATAAAAATGTTCAACATCTCAAATCACCACTTTACCATTCAAAACCCCACATTAGGTGAACACACTCACCCAAACAGTACATATACACCCTTTCCCAACATTGTTTAACCAAATAAAACATTGGCAATTTTTATAAAACTAACCCAAGAGGTATAACCATTGTTTGCACACTAAACCCATTTCAAAACCCTTATTTAAAAGCAAAATCATACCAATACCAATCCAAAACAGAATTTTTCAGCCCTAAAACAATTATTAAACCACCCCCAAATGTTATAAAAATACATCAAATAATACCACAAAGATACACATGAAAAACACACGTTTTCATAAATCACCTTCAAGAAGTACAACATGTTTTTACTCCTTAAGCTCATTAAAAAAAACCTACATTTAAGGCCAACATGACAATAAGGAATTTTCAAACCAGAATTGGCATCCCCTTTAAAGACTAATAAATCACTTTCATATGTTATAAACTAAACCCAAACATTACCCCAAGAGTCACACATGAAAAGTACCCAATTTCAAGCTATAATGCAACTAAAAATTAAACGTTAAACCAAATCCATCAAAACTGTTTTCAAAGCACATAAAACAGATTATAAACATGCTAATTTAATAATCCATGCAAGCTAACTCATCATAAAATGGCAACACATGGAATCACCTACCTTTTGAGTCGAAATCCTCAAAACTTGGTGCGAAACCTGAAGCGCACCACCGCTGCACCACAAGGAATATAAATCCATACCTAGACCACCAAAAATTGACCCACAAGATACGAAATCAGACCTTAGGATCGAACCCTAACTTATGGACATTTTAGAATATAATGAAAGAGGGAGGAAACCCTAAGGAGAATGAAAAATTGAAGAGAGAAACACTTATTCAAAACAATCATGAATAAAACGACCCAAAATCCACCAGATTATGAATCTGCAAACATCCAACCATTCAAGGGATGTTCGAACAAGGATTATGAGACCATGTAGGAATTTGAATGGGGAAAAAAGAGTGAGAATTGAAGGATTTATGAAGGAAACAAATTACCTTTATTAATCTGCCCGAAATGTGAGTGCTTCAGAAGTTTCGACCTAAACCGCGATGCAACTGAGCTTCAAAGAGGGTGGGAGGATATGGGACGCGCGGCTGGGTTCAAGGGGAGTGTTTGGGGCTTGGAATCACCGAAAAAAGATTTACTATTGTATATGTTATTAATTAAACCAAATTTATTTTTAAAACTGGAATTTGGCTTTCGGGCAGGCCCAGTCCCTTAAATAAAAACCCATATACAACTTGTTTTTGGTTTTCTAAAGGCTCCAAACTACAATGGTGGTGTTTATATATCAGGGTAGACCATTTAGGAACTTGAATGGGTGAAAAATATTAAAAATTGAAAAATTTATAAAAGAAACAAAATTTATTTTTAAATCTGGAATTGGGCTCACGGTTTGGCCCAATTCATGAAAACTCACCCATTCCACCATAAAAGCTTGACAAACCCCAAAAACAAATCATAAATGAAAAATAAATGAAATTTAACTTTAAAATATGTCATGTATGTGACAAAGCCCACTCTTGAAGGGGTTAAATTTATTTTGAATTAAGAGAGTGAATAATGTTTTTAATAACATAAGTGAAGATTAGTTAATGATTTTATATTGACCCTACGATCTAGGAATGAAGGGTCTGTTATTTATAGTTATTATTCAAAGAAAGGACTTGGTTTTGTCCTTATATATAATGATAAATTTATTTCCTATGCATCACAATAGATAAAAATTCAGGAGAAAAACTATACAACTCATGATATTCAGTTATCAACTGTAATCATTACTCTGATGATATGAAGACACTACCTCTATGGTGAAAAATTTTAAATTTATATTGTTAACAAGAGTTTGAAGTATATTTTATCTCTAAAATAACTCAACATGGGGCAAATATGTTGGCTTGAACTACTCAATGATTATGATTTCACTATACACTACCACCTGAGAAAGGAAAATACAATGGAAATACATTGATTAGAAAGGAACATGGAATTTTAAACAAGATGAGTTCTCAAACTAATGGAAATCACCATTGAAGGATCTAGTAAAGACAGAAATGGAAATCACCATTGAAGGTGAAACACCAATACTTTATCAAATGGTTGCCAAAATATCTTTAATAGAAATGATATAGAGTTCTCAAACTAATGATGAGGAATTTCAAAAGAAGATTAAATCTATGAATGATGGTTGATTGAGTGACTTATTATATGATGATGGAATTTTGAAATTTGGGAAGAGAGTTTGTATTCCTAATATACCTATTGAAAAAAGGGAACAACTAGATGATGCTCATAACTCAAATTTCTCGATACGCCCTGGGAGCACTATGATGTTCAGAGATTTTAATGAACATTTTTGGGGGGGAAATACGAAGAGGGGGATTACTGATTTTGTGACAAGATGAATAGTTTATCAACAAGTGCAAGTTGGATTGCAATATCTTGGAGGATTCATGAAACCTCTTTCCATTCCAAAGTGGAAATGAGATAATATTACAATGGACATTTTCAGGGGGCTACCAAAGACTCCTAGAAGTAATGACACAAATGGGTCATTGTTGATCGTCTTACCAAGTCATCACATTTTCTTTGTATAAGAGAAGACTTACTAGTTGAACGTATGGAAAGACTATATATTAATGAAGTTGTAAGACTTCATCGAGTACCCCTATCTATTGCTTCTAATCGTGATACCTATTTTACATCATGATTCTTGAAAAGTTTTCAGAATGCCCTAGATACTGAACATTATTTGAGCACTTCCTACCACCATCAAATCGATGGACAATAAGAATGGACTATTAAAACCCTAGAAGACATGTTGTGATTTTGTTCACATGACTTTCAAGGTATGTGGGATCAATATTTACCTATGGTATTATTTCCTTATAAGAAAATCTTCCATTAAAGAATTCAGATGGCACCATATGATGAATTATATGGATAGAGATTTTTCAAACCAACTTGTTGCGATGATGTTGGTGAAAGGAAATTATTAGGCCCAAAACTTATGGAGTAAATAATGGAAAAAGTGAATATTATCCAAACCCACATCAAATGAGCTCAACATAGGAAAAAGAATTATGCTGATAACCGATGGAAGGATGTGTAATTTCAAGTTGGAGATCAAATTTTATTGAATTTATCTCCATGGAAGTGTGTTATAGATTTTGGTAAGACGGTTAAACTGAGTCCCAGGTACATCGGAACTATCAAAATTCTAGAATGAATTGGATTTTCAGCTTGTCGTTTGGAAATTCCTCCAAGTCACTATAATGTTTATGATGTGTTCCACGTATCACTGTTAAGAAAATACATTCCTAACCCAACACATGTACTCACCTATGAGAACATTGAACAAGAACTAGATCTATCAAATTGTAAAGAGTCTGTGATAATTCTTGATACTAAAGAACATGTTCTTAGAAACTGGAATAATCCTCTTGTAAATGTTCTGTGGAGAAAACATAAGATGAAAGAGGCAACGTGGGAACCCGAGGAACATATGATAAAGAGAAACCAGAATTTTTTTATGCATTAATATTATTAAAATTTCAAGGATAAAATTATTTTAAGGAAGGGATAATATAACACTTCATTCTTCCATAGAATTTTTCCCTTTGAATAATATAGTAACTTGCATTTTACACAACTTGGAGTTTTAACACACCACGACCAATCAAACTATTCGTTATATATTGTAATAAGAACTTTTTAAAATTTTATAAATTATATTTTTCAAAATGGATTTCATTTTTGAATTCTGAATATATAAATTATCATAGAATGAATTTTTGGTACTTTTCTAAGAACTTTCAATTTTTTACAAATAGTGAAAAATAGTAAATTTAAATTAAAATCAAATTTTTAATCAAAAAAATTTATAGAGTTAAATTATACATTTGAGTGGTTTTTAATTATAAATAGATTTTATTTTTATAATTTAATATAATTTAGGTCATTTTATGTAATTTCACATTTAAACTAGACATAAACAAGTGTCAATCTTTTGATAGTTATTATTTCTTAAAACACGATTTTTGTTTTGACAATGGGAATTAATTATAAACAAATTTCTGCCAATTATGTGTTTTATATTTGAAAAAATGGATTCCGTATTTGGAATCATGAGGTCCAAATTTTTTAAATATGTAACTTTTATTTATAGAAATTTTGAATAATTAATTCAAAAATATTTTATTTACCATGGTTAAAGGGTAAATCCGGTAAATAAGGGTAAATATTATTATTATAATAATATAAAATAACCCTAACATGATTATTATTCCTATTATTTGATATATATCAAAAAATGGGCATCCTTGGGTAAATTTGGGACCCCATTAAGCCACTTGATAATGATAATGAGACTTTATATTAATTAATTTAATGTAATGAAAAAAATGACATAAACATATAAGTTTTAGTAAAACAATTTTTAAATTTGGTAATATAAGTTATACATCCAACTATAAATAGTCCTTATAAATATAAAAATATCTACATAATATACTTTTTTTATTATTTTTAGACATTAAATAATTAATTTTTTTTGACACAATGGTGATTTAGTAATTACCTTATTTGTGAAAGAATCAAATAAATGGTATTATAAATATTATAATAAATATAATTTTAATGTTTTTAGGACATTCACACATTTTTTAGGTCAATATGACATGTTAGGGTTGATAAAATATATTTATTTGAATTAATCATGTTTTGATGACTTTCACAAAAACCAAATACTCAGAAGTGAAAAAATTTACGTAAATTAGTTTTTAAAACAAATATTTTATTATTAAATTATATAATCATCCTAAAAATATATGGTTCTACCAAAGAACATATATAATAATAGTTATATCATTAATGAACCACTTTATGATCACTTTTAATTTAAATGTATGTATAATAACCAATTAGAATAATAATCCAAGAATACATGGTAAAAGTTAAACTATTTAACTAAGTAAAATATAAAAGATAATGATGATTTGGTGACCAAAAATTGTCTAAAACCTATTAATTGAAAGGTATTCGAACCATACTCACCTTATCCTAGAAATAAATCATTTTGGATTCATTTGAAACTGAAAATGGTTTTATTATAAAATAATATTTCAATCTTTTCCTAAGGTGCCCCTCACCTCTCTTACAAAAGGGCACATCCCCTTATCACAAAATTACACATCCAAATCCATATAGTTCAGAATAACCAAACATAAATATCCTCCCAATTTTATAACTTCATCCTAGAGGCCTTAGTTTTAGAATAAATCCATCCTTTGTATCCTTTTTGATCAACTCAAAAGGAAACACGCGAAAAAGATGTAATAATTCACCACCCTCTTTCATATTCTTTTCTTCTTCCACTTCATATTTATTTTTTGTTTCCATTATAAAATAATTACTCCAATATATTCTATTTACTATGATTTTATTATGAAAATGGTACTTACATATTCATTATTATATCCATCATATGAATGAAAAAGTGACTATACATGCATACGTGCGGCTTACCATCTCCAAGTTGTGGTGTACTTTGTTATTCAAACACTTCATTATTTTGATTGTCATAATAATGAGTATAACTGATGTAAATAATAAATATAACATGTTAATGATTATTTATATATGATATACCAACCAATTACATATGATTTCACCATCAATATAATGATATTGTCACTCATGCATACGTACATATTTCCGTCTCCATGAAGGCGATGATATTCATTCCCCATCGTAATCATTTAAGAATATTTTTTATTTTATGATTAAAAATAATGTTTAAGATCTTAATATCATTCTTTATTTAAATAAAATACATCCAATCCATATCAAACATGTCTTACATAACTGAGCATATAAAAGAAATCAGATCAGTTAACAGTCGAAACAATGATACTACTGAAATATTATTAACAATGAAATATTAGAGGATCATATATGATATCTTATTTATGTATATAGTTATTTTATTTTTTAATAACAATGTTTTATCAATTAAACATGAGTTTAATATAACATCGACTATGGAAATGCATAAGGTTAATGTAAATTTCACAATCTCTTTATTATGTGAGGTTGTTTTTACATAAGTATCTACAGAGACCTCTTTATCATCCACATCCATTTTTTCTTAAAAATATAATTCAAAAAATTTAATCTATATACTATTCAATGTGTTAAAGTCAATTAAACCAGTATTTAACCATATATTTTTTGAAAATATTCTTTCGTTATTTGTTGAAGTAATGTACTTTATGACATTTTCGACAAAATTAAGGTAAGAATGTTTTATTAACATATACGGTGGGTGTGGCTATTCTCTACTATTATATCAAAATTGATGATTCACAGACCATATTATAATAATTTTTTCAAAATAAATATTTTATTTTATAATATGACATTTAAATTATTTCAATATAGAAAGAAATATTTCTATAAAAAAATTATTTATTTCAACTATGTCAACAATCATTGATGAATTTTAAGCCTGTTTGAAGTTGATTTATTATGATACAAAACATCAATATTGTATTAATTTTTCTGTGATGTGTTTGATTATGGATGTGTTATTTTTACAGTATTCTTGGTTTATAGAAAATGTATTGACATTTCGTATTATAGTTTTAATAAAAATGTTTATTTTATGTTTAATCTTATTCATATAAGGAATAGATTGGACTTAGTAAGTGACGGGAGGATACCACTATATCTCCTATATGAATTAGTAGTTCTCATGAGACAATATAATGTATTTTCACAAGGCCTTGAAAATTATATAATTTATAGTCTTAGCACAAGGCCATGAATAGGTCATTATGATGTCTGGCATTATAAATTACATCATTATCAAAGTGGCTATTGATATGGAATGTGATTATCTGACTATTATAATATCCATGTGATTAATTAAATGACATTATTTGATTTTATATTTTCCATATTATACTAAATTTTATGTTTAAAACACTTTCATTTTTGTCTTTTACATTGCATTAAATGATTTTTCTTATTTATGAAAGATACTTCTATATTGTTATCCTTACTAAGCATCTGAGCTCACCAATTTCTAAATATTATTTTATCTATGATGTGAATATGTATTTTATGGTTGACCTACTAGGATATGATAAGGATATATGTGTGTTCAAAAGGGGACAAAATTTCGTTGATGATTTTATTTAATGATGTAATGTAAAACTTATGAATGTATCTACTACTTCCAAGGAAATTAAACTGACTGGTCTTTCGGGAAATGATACCTTTTATGATGCCAATGTTATGTAATATTGCATCGAATCTGGGTAAATGGGGTTGGGTAGTTACATATTGTATCAGAGGAAGATTAGTATAAACCTTGGAAGCTAGATTTAGAAAAACACTCATTAGAGAACATTAAAATAAGATAGAGTATGATGAATATTAAAAAATAACTTCCTATAATTTTGGTAATGTAGAAATTTTTTTGAGTTTTTAGAGAAATACATCCATATCTGGATATGAGAATGTAGAGGTGTCTCTAGCACAATCGTAAAAAGTGGTAAAACCCGAAAACACTACTTTGAGAAAGACTCGAACGAGAATCAGTGCATTATAATGGGCCTTACTACACTCATGGTTACGACACTCTTGGGGGATATACTTTGGATAATTTTCATTTACTTTACAAACCATTATAAATGGTTTATGAGTATGTACATCCTCAATGAAAACATTTTTATCATTATGGATTATATCCATAGACTATTCAATTTACGAAAAATATTTTACTAGTTTGGAATTATATATTGCGATTAATAATCTAAATTAATGTATGCCATTATTTAGAAATGACACCTAGTTGATGGAATTTAAATAGTATCATCCAATGTAATCCCTATATATATTTTCCTTGTACTCAAGATAATAATAGTGCATTTGATGATGCAACAAAGATGATTAGATTATCATCATACTGGGAAAACTCACTTAGTTTATGAATAATAAACTTACCTGTATAGATCACCCAGATCCACAATGTCGAGGATCAATGTTAGACTGCTTCATGATGCATCAACCACCAACATTCAATGGGATTACATATCCATTAGTAGTTGAGAAATGGATATGTCCCTCAGAGAAAATATTTCATGCAATGGGGAGTAATAAAAGGGAAAAAAATTTCCTGGCTATTTTTCACCTCCCATGAGATGAATATTAATGGTGTTCATTAATCCAAAACAAAAAAAAAGATGATGAAGTATCAAACATGAAATAGTGAGAGTTTAAAGATATTTTCCAAGAAAAATACTTTCCTTATGACCATCGAGCAGATATGGAAATACAATTTCTGAGTCTAAGGAAAAAGGAGGATGAGAATGTTGCAATGTATGAGGAAAACATTACAATTTTAGAAAGGCATGCACAAATTATATATGTAACTCATAGAGTATGATTGATCGATTATTTGATGGGTTATAACCATTAATCTGTCGATTATTTGTCTCAAAATCCTTTTCATCTTACGATGATATTGTCTCATGTGCTATCAAGACAGAAAAGGATTTCTCAATGTCTTATAGAATCAAAGGAAATATAGAGAAGCACAGGGACTGTAGAAGTATTATTCACCAAGGGGTCTTTTGGGCCAAAAAATTGGCTTCAATCCTTGTATTCAGGCCACTTGGCTTTTTGTCTTCGGGCTGTGTAATGGGTCTCCCTCTACCCAATCTAAAGAGGTCTTTAATTTAAATAAAAAATTGCGTGTTTTTCCCCAACCATTGAATAAAATTAAAATAAATAGAAGAAGAGATATTTTGAACACTCTTTAAATAGAAATAAGGGGAAGAAGAGAAAATTTGAAAATCCAACATATGATTAATGTGTTAAGAAACACACTGGTACTTTCTTAAATGGAATGGGAGTGTGTTACAAGTGTGGTGAAAATTCCACCAATCTCGTAATTATAATAGGAAGAAATAGGTTTTCAATGTTGAATGTTATAATTATTTATAAAAGAGGAATTATGCAAATTAATGTTATAAGAATAATGGTAATATACCCCAGAAAAGGCCAAAAGAGCAAGGAAAATCTTATTTGATCTCTAATATAGAAGTTAATGCTATAAAAAATGTGGTCGAAGGTAATTTAATGGTTTCCTTTTTTTATGCAATGCTTTATTTGATTCTGGAACATTGCACTGTTTCATATGATTCCAGTTTTCTTTGAAAATTAGATATTTTCAATTTGGATTAACAAGGTAGTTTTCAGACCAAACACCTAAGAGAAGTATAATCGCAATAATGATTTGTGAATTAGTTCCCCTTAGGGCATATAAATATTATTTATCAGAAAATATCATCATCATACCCATGATTGAATTTGATATAATACTTTTTATGGATTGGGTTTTGGACCATGATGTGAATATTTATTGTAAGAAGAATGAGGTTACAATTTTTAATGATGATAAAGAGTACCTTATCATTATATTAGAAACATCACCACATGATTCTTATCTTGACCCACCCCAAATATCTCTACTAAATTCAATTATTTTAGAGGGAGATAATGAAATAACTATTGGTGAGGAAAATAATTTTCTAATAGAGGATATAACTCTTGTGCAATAATATGTTTAAGTGTTTCGAGAGGATTTACCTGGACATCCTCTAGAGTGAGAAGTTGAGATTCCATTAATTTAATTCCTGGATCAAGGCCCATATCGAAGGCCACTTGTAGAATGGCGATTATGGAATTAGTGGAACCAATGAAACAACTATAGGAATTGAGCAATAAGGTATTAATTCCCCCTGGTGTTTCTCCATGGGGATCCCATGTTCTTTTTGATAATAATAACGATGGATCTATGAGGTTGTGAATGGAATACCAGGAGATCAATGCTATAACAATAAGGGTCATGTATACCCTACCTCCCAATGATGATTTATTTGATCAGCTTCATGGAGCTAAATATTTTTTAGAGATTGAACTTCGATCTGGATACCATCAATTTTGCGTGAAGAAGGAAGACATTTTGAAGTCATCATTTCTATAATACCCAAACCCAAGAAGACCAGATTTCATGAATTATTACGTATCCTTTTCATAATCATAAAAGATCAAGTCTCGAAAGACCGAATATTTTAGAAGCCTTGGATGTTATAGATACATTTATAAAGTTTTCATTACATCAGAAAATGGAAAACTAGAACAACACTGTTTCCATAGAAAACATAGATATCCCATAGAATATCACTATAGATCAGTCATAATATACTACTTTGCATCCTGGAAAAAATACATAGAAAGGGATGAGCTCTGATGCTCAGTGTGGATAACAATATAGACGAAACATTCATAAAGAAGAATAAATATGTAAGGAAATGTATATGAATAAAAAAACCATTTAAACATAAACTTCAGAATAATATGTCAAAGATAAAATCAAAATAATTCATTTTACTTACTCTCATTTGTATTCTACTAGTAGAATAATCACATGAAATATCGATAGCCACTTCCATAATGATGGCATGCATAATGCCAGATTTTCATAACAACATAGTCAAGGCCTTGGGCCAAGACTACAAATAATATTTTTTCAGGGCCTTGTTCCAAGACATTAGTTTGTCTAATGTGACCTACCGATGCATCGAAGAGCTATAGCGGGCTCCACCCATCACTTACTAAGTCCAATTCATTCCTCATATGAATAGGATTAAACATAACATAAAAATCCATATTAAAACTTCTATAAGAAATGTCAATACATTATCCATATTCCATGAATGATATGAAATAACACATCCACAGTCAAACATATCACAAAACATTCAATATAATATGGATGTTTCATATCATAATAAATCAACTTCAAACAAACATAATATCCATCAATGGATTTTGACATAGATGAAATGAAAACCTTTTTAGAAAAATATTTATTTCTATTTTGAAATCATTTAAATGTCACATATTTATAAAAGAAAACATTTATACTTGAAACTATTTTTATAAGCTTGTAAGGGAATTTTCATTGATGTTGTAATTGTGGAAAATAGCCACACCCACCTATAAGTTGAAAAAACATTTTTACCTTAATTGTATCGAAAAGGTCATAAGGTACCCTATTTGGAAAATGATTAAAAGGATCCTTTCAAAACATATTAAGTTCAGATAAGTTTATAAATGACTTTAACCCACTATCTAGTAAATATTAAGAATGTTTTGAAATGTATTTTTATGAAGCATGGATGTGGATGATAAAGAGGTCCCAGTAGATACTTATGTAAAAACAACCTCGGATAACAAAGATATTGTAGAATTAACCCTTACCTCATTGTAATCAATAATGTCATATCAACAATATTAACTAACAACCAAGTGAATCATATAATAACATGAATATAAAGAGAATCATGATCATATATATCAAATGGCAGTACACAATACACCACATTCATTAAATAAGTGGTCAACAATGAAAATATCACAGAATTAAAAGTGAGATAAGAAACCCCTTAACGTGTACTTTTACTGAGTAGAGGATAGGTTAACCTCCTGTATAACGGTTTAATAATTGTTTTTAAATTATAAAATAATCATATACATTAATATGATAACATATATGATCTTTTATCATTTCTTTGTTTATTATATATTTGTATTATCGTCGTTTTGGGTGTTAACTGATTCGTTTCCATTTGTACGCTTTGTTAGGTAAGTAATGTTTGTTATGGATAGGATGTATCTAATTCATATTAAGAATGATATTAAGTCTTTAAAAATTATTATTAATCATATAATGAAAATTAGTCTTCAATGGATATGATGGGGAATGAATCTCATCACGTTTCTAGAGACGGTAATCCGTACGTAAGCACGAGCGAAAATATCATTCTTTTGATATTAAAATAATATATAATTGGATGGTATATCATATATAAAAAATCATTATCATTTTATATTTATTATTTACATTGATTACACATCATTATTATACACATACAAATAATAATGTATTGAATTACAATTACACCATGACGTGGAGACAGTAAGTAATACCTACGCAGGTATGGTGACATGTCATTCAAAGGATGGATAAAATATTGAATATGGTTGTACCATATTTATAATAACATCATAGTATATATAAGATAATTGATTTTTTATTTTATAATGGAAATAACAATGAAAGAGGAAGATAAAGAAGAAAAGATCTTGAAAGAAGTGATAAATATTTACCTCTTATATGGGTTCGTCCTTTGATTTGATCAAAAGGGATCCATAGGATGACTTTATGACTAATTGAATGCCTCTAGGATAAAGGGAAGATAGTTTAAAGGGTATATGGGTAGGGGTTGTCCAAGACAAATGGATTTAAAGGTGTGAATTAAAGATAAGGGGGAGTTCCCTTTTATAAGAGGGGTGAGGGGTACCTTTGGAAAAGTTAGAAATATTTTTTTATAATAAAATCATTATCAGTTTATAATAGCTCAAACCAAAATTATTTAAAGGATAAGTTGGGGTTGGGTCCAAAAAAATCAACCAATATGTTTTAGATAGTTTTGTGTTACTATATTAACTTTATATTTAAGATTTAACTCTTAGTTAAGTAGTTTGAAATTTATCATGTTTCTTTGTATATTTATGTTATATGGTTAATAAACTTACTATAAACTTCCAAGAGAACACCAAGTGGTTCATTAATGATACACCTATCATTAAATAAGACTTTTGGATGAACCTTAGATTTTTAGTAATACAATATCAATTAATAATATAATATTTTTAAAAAACTATTTTATATCAATTTTGACACTATTTGGTATTTCTTTCTAAATTCATAAAAACATTATTACATCAGTAAAAATTCATTTAACTAACCCTAATATGTCTTATTATCCTATAAAATTAGTGTAATTCATAAAAATTCTCAAATAACATTTATTTGGATATTTATAATATCAATTATTTTTATATTTCATTAATTAAGTAATTACTGCATCATAATTGTGTCATAAATAAATTAAATTATTTAATGTCTAAATAAAATAGCAATATATAGGAATTATTTTTATCTTTATAATTAATATTTAGAGTAAAATTTATCTTATGTGTATCCCTATATTAAATATGGTTTAGTTATTAAACATTGAATTTAACACTTTTAACTCTTTTTTGAATAAAATAATAATAAATGTCCTAATCTAATCCAAGTGGACCAAAAAGGTTCATATTTTATTTCTAGGGTAGTTTTTGGTCTAATTATACTTATCACATAGAATTAGGATATGTGTTATGTAATAATAATAACATTTTTACACATAATTATCCTATTTACTTTTAACAATGGTAAATAAATGTAAAAATTACAATTAACCCAAAATTATTTTCATCTCATTGAACCACATTTTATTCATTTATAAAAACAGTGTCTCTCATATTTTTGAAATTCAACTCACCAATGTGTTAAAATTATGTTTCATATAAATTTGTAAAAGCTCCTAGGAGGTGTGTAAAAGACGGTAAAATGTTCAATAAAATTTTATATATATAATATTATTACAAAATGACTATAATGAATTAAATTGAACATATTCCTGCATTATGAATCTATTTTGACCTCTGATAAATTTAACTAAAATAATTAATTATTTAAATATTAAAAAAAATTTATACTATAACTTAGTTTTTTTCACTATTCATCAAAATTTGAATGTTTTAAAAACAATAATAAAAAATAACCCTAAGCTAATTTTCTATATTCCGAATCCAAAAATGAAGTCCAATTTAAATGATAAAATTCATAAAATTTCAAAAAGTGGGTATTACTATTTATAATAGATGGTTTTTTTGGTTGTGGTGTGTTAGAACTCAAAGTTGCATACAACCCATACTATCGAATTATTCAAAGAGAAATGTACTGTGGAAGCATAGGGTGTTACATTCTCTCCTCCTTTAAATAATTTCATCATTGAAACTCCTAGATCATTACAATGTAAGAAGACTTGGGTGGTTCTTCATCATATGTTCCTAGGGATCTAATGTTGCCTCTTCTATCTTTTGGTTTCTCCATAGAACTATTACCAGACGAGTCGTCTAGATTTTCTGCATTTTTCTCTTTTATCAAGACCCTTGATAAGCTCTTCGTAATAAGACAAATCTGGTTCCACTTATAATTCCTCATTGGTGAGTACACGTGTTGGGTCAAGCATGTATTTTTTTAGTAGTGATACATGGAACACATAGTGAACATTGAAGAGACTTGTTGGCATTGCCAAGCGGTAACATATAACCACAATTTTTTTTCAAGAATTTCAAAAGGTCCGATGTACCTAGGACTCAATTTACCCTTCTTACCAAAACGTATAACACCCTTCCATTGAGATACCTTCATTAAAACATGATCTCCAACCTGAAATTCCAAATCCTTCCTTCAATTATTGGCATAGCACTTCTGCGTACTTTGAGATACTTTGATGTGGGTTTGGATTGCCATCACATTTCCATCATTTCCTCCACATGTGTTGGGCCTACGAGTTTTCATTCACCAAAATCATCCCAATATGTTAGTGTGCAGCATCTCTTTCCCTAAAATGCTTCATATGGTGCCATCTGAATATTTGAATAGAATCCATTATTATAGGAAAATTATACCAGAGGTAAATATTGATCATACTTACCTTTAAAGGCATATTAGGAAGATCTCAACATGTCTTCTTAGCTTTTCATAGTCCATTATGATTGTCCATCAGTTTGAGGGTTGTTGGCAGTGTTCAAACGAAGATCAGTATCCAGGGATTTCTGAAAATTTTTCCAGAATCTTGATGTAAAATGGGGATCATGATCTGAAACAATTGACAGTTGTACTCCATGAAGACTTACAACCTCATAAATATATAGTCCTTCTAATCATTCAAGTGGTAAATCATCTCTTATAGAAATAAAATGTGTTGACTTGGTAAGACGATCACCAATGACGCATATTGCATCGCCTCTTCTTGGATTATTTTGTAGTCCCATGACAAAGTCCATAAAAATATTATCCCATTTCCACTTAGGTATGGGAAGAATTTGCAAGACTCCTCTAGGATGCTTCCTTCCATCTTTCACCTATTGACAAACCATACATCGTGATGCAAAATCAGAAATTTCCCTCTTCAAGTTGTCACACCAAACATGTTCTTTCAAAACACTATAAATTTTGGGGCTAGAAGAGTGTATAGAGAAATTGGAGAAATGAGCATCATCCAAAAATTCCATTTTTATATCAGGTATATCAGGAACACAAAGTCTCCTCCCAAATTTTGAAATTCCATCTTAATATACAAGGTCAGTCAATCTCTCATCATTCACAGCTTTAATCTTCTTTTGAAAATCCTCATTATCAACTTGAGAAATTTTAATCATTTATAGTAAATATGGTTTGGAAACCATTTGAAAAAGGATTGATGTTTCCCCTTCCATGGTTATTCTCATATCCATCTTTACTAGATCCATTTCAACTCTCATATTTTTCAAAATTCCATGATCTTTTATGCTCAAAGTATCTACCACCTTATTTTCCTTCACTAGGTGGTAGTGTATCGTGAAATAATAATCCTTGAGTAGTTCAAGACATCTCCTTCACCTCATGTTGAGTTATTTCTATAATAAAATATACTTTAAACTCTTTTGATCAGTATATATCTCATATTTTCTACCATAGAGATAATGTCTCTATATCTTTAAAGAAAAGATTGCAGCTGCTAACAGAAGATCATGAGTAGGATTGTTTTGTTGATTAAAAATTTATCTTTCGTGACGTGTAGGAAACAATAGAATCATTTTGTATAATGGCACAACCTAGTCCTTTCTTTGATGCATAACTACAAATAACAAACCCATCATTACCCGATGGTAGAGTCAACATAAGAGCATTGACTAATATTCTCTTTAGTTCTTCAAAAAATCCTTTACACTCTTTTATCCAAACAAATTTAACTACGTTACATTTGATCATGGTTAATGTTTTATCCAATCAGTCAAAATTATGTACAAAACTCTGATAATAACCCACTAAACCAATACAACATTGTACCTCGGTTATACTCATTGGTGCGGTCCATTATTGGATTCCCTTTGTCTTAGAAGGATCTACCGAGATTACATTGTTAGAGAAAATATGGCTAAGAAAAGATATAGCCTGAAGCTATACTTCACACTTATTAAACATCCCATACAATTCATGTCTTCAAAAAGTATTCGTGATAATACATAGGTGATTTTCATGATCTTCATAGATTTTAGAGTATACCAAGATATCATCATTAAATACCATTACAAATTAATCAAAAATTTACTTGAAAACTCAATTCATTAGATTCATGAAGACAGAGGGTGCATTAGTCAATCCAAAAGGAATTACTGTAAACTCTTAATGCATGTTCATGGTTCGAAATGTTGTTTTTGAAATGTTTTCCTTCCTCACATACAACTGATAATAGCCAAATCGAAGGTCAATCTTTGAATAGTATTGACATACATGAAGTTGGTAAAATGAATTTTCAATGCAAGGTAAGGGATACTTGTTCTTTGTTATTATTGCATTGATCTCCCTGTAGTCAATGCATATCCACATATATTCATCTTTTTTCTTAATAAAAAGGACAACATCTCCTCATTGAGAAACACTATCGTGAATAAATCCATTATTACTCAATTCCTCTAGTTGTTTCATTAGTTACACAAATTCTATATTGTCCATTCTATAAGGGGTCTTTGATATTGGAAATGATCAAGGAATTAAATCAATGGGAAACTCAATTTCTCATTCTGGAGGATGTCAGGTAAATCCTTTGGAAACACATAAACATATTCTTTAACAATAGGTACATCCTATATTTGAACATTCCATTCCTCACCAAATATTATTTCATTCTATTCCTCCCTAATAATTGAATTTAGTTAAGCTAAGGGGTGTGGGTCTGGATAAGAATTATGTGGTGATGATTCTTCTCTAAAGATAAGGTGTTTTTAATCATTGACATAAAAATAGTAATATCTTTATTCATAAATTTTTTTTTGCATCATGGTTAGAAATCCAGTTCATACCAAGGATTAAATCAAATTCAATCATGGGTATGATGACGAGATCAACAGATAAAGAACATTTATATACCCTAATGGGGACTGAATCACAAAACCTTATTGCAATGATACTTCTCTTAAGAGATTTTACAGACTACTACCTTAATAAATAATATCGGAAATATCTAATTCTCTTATCAAACTGGGAAGATATGAAACAATGCGATGATCCAGATTCATGTAAAGAATTTTCTAAACTTAAGGAAACTAATAAATTACCTGCCACTACGTCTTTTAAAGCTTCAAACTCTGTAGCAGTGATAACATAATCTTGGACTTGATCCCTTGAACTTTACTAAGGTATTTTCCTCTAACGTTTAGGAAATTCAATTTCATAATTCTCCCTTTCTCTAAAATTTTAGCATTCATCATCTACAACCTCTTTCTTGCCATTGCAATCACATACATGGTGGCATTTTTTACCATAATTGTAACAGACTCTCATTCCTTTTAGGAAAGTACCAGGGTGTTTCTTCCCACATTTATTGTAGGATAAATATTTAACTTCTCCTTTCTTCCCCTTATTTACATTTCTAGAGTGTTCGACAGATCTCTTCTTCTATTTCTTTTCTTTAAATTCATAAGACATAGATAAATATTTTTCCTATCATAATATCATAGGAGACAATATCTTTGAATGACGAGAAAAATTGCGACACTAATGATCGATGGATAAATGCTTTTAACCCATAAAATAAATGATCAATATCACTTATTGGGTTATGTATATAATCTGTATCATGCCTCACTATGCTTGTATGGTTAGCTTCTACTTTGTGACATTCTCATCCTCTTTTTTCCTCAGACACAGAAATTTCAATTCCATATCTGCTCGATGGACATGAGGAAATTATTTTTCTAATAAAATTTCATTAAACTCTCTAAATTACATATTTTATACTTCATCATCTTCCTTTGTGAATTTAATTATTGACCACCAATGATCAGCATCTCTAGTTAGGTAATAAACTACCATGACAACTTTTTCACTTTCACTTCTCCCCAAGGTGTGGAATATTTTCTCTACGAAATGTATCCATTCCTCAGCTACTAGTGTATTTGTACCCCCATTTAATGCTGGTGGTTCTTACCTCATTAAGAGATCTAACTTTGATCCTCCATGTTTTGGATTAGGGTTCTACATTTGGGTGAGGTTATTATTCATAACCTGAGGGAGTTGTCCCGGTATAGTTATTATCTGATCAGCAGCATTTGTATCACCAGATCCACTATAATTATCTTGAGTAGGAGGTCAATCCCTATATGGAGTACATGAATTGATATGGATTACATTCCTTCCACTGGATTCCATTTTTTAACAATGACATAAACTAGATTAGTTTATGAATAAAAGCATGTAAAATACTTAAAATAAATTGAACAGTTTATGGATATAATCCTTATTCATAACAATGTTTTCATTGAGTCATTATATACTAAAAACCCTTCATAATGGTTTTGAAATAAAATGAAAATTATCCCAAGCATATCCCTCTGGAGTGTTGTAACCAAGAGTACTGCAATACCTGTTGTCGTGCAGCAGTTCCCATTCGAGTCTAGCTCAAAGTGGTGTTTTTGGGTTCTACCCCTAGGTAGAACTCTGCCAGAGCCACCTTTACTGGCTCCTATCCATACAGGGATGTATTTCTTGGAAAACACACAAAATATTTACAATACCAAAATTATAGGAAGCTTTTCTATATTAATACTCAAAGTATATGTAACGCCCCAACCCCAGATACCCAGAGTCGGTGCATTACTTCGTAACATTGGCTTGATCACAAAAGATCATGTCTCGAAAGACCGATTAGTTTAGTAGCCTTGGAAACACTAGATACATTCATAAATGTCACATTACATCATAAAGTGAAAATCTACAAATACAAAGTCTCCATAGTCCACACTCATATCCTCTTTTGACTATCCCTGCAGGTCATTCATAAAATACTTCTTCACATCCTGGAAAATATTAAAACATTGAAAGGGGGAGCTCAGATGCTCAGTAAGGATAACAATATTGCGGAAGCTTTCATAAATAAACATAAACATTTAGGGAAATGTATAACTAAAACAAAAGCCTTTTAAACTAGAACTTAAACATAATATGGCAAAAGTAAAATGAGATAATGCCATTTACTTATTCACATGGATATTCTACTGTTCGAATAATCACATGCAATATCAAAAACCACTTTCATAATGATGGAATGCATAATGCCAGACTATCATAACCACGTAGCCAAGGCCTCGTGCCAAGACACTAGTTTGTCTCATGAGACCTACCGATTCATTGGGGATCTATAGTGGGCCCCACCCATCACTTATTAAGTCCAATTCATTCCTCATATGAATAGGTTTCAACATATCATAAATCATAACATAATCGTATCACATAAAACATGCATAAAGGAAACATAACAGTTCCAAATTTCAATCACAAGATATCAATACAACACATTGATAATATAAAAACACTTTCAAAACCATTTTCAATACTAAAATAAAAGAAAGGTAAAACATTGTATTTCTTTTTCTTTAAAAAATGTTATGGCTTGTAGAGGAAGCCGAAACTCAAATAATGGTCACGGCGGCGGAGAAGTTGTTGTCGCTGCATACGTATGACAAAATCATTCCCTTTTTTAGTTTATTAAATTCTTCGTATAAAAATATTCCTTTTGAAATAACTTAAAAGTCAAAGGGGTTTATACACCCTATAAAAGAAAGTTGTGTATAAAACCATATATGCCTCAATGAAAGGAGATTGTGATGAAGTCCCTTACAAATATCATTTTTTAAATAAAATAGATCTATTATGTGTATTCACTATAATTACACATAAATAAAGTACAACTAGAAGATAGGATATAATAATATCATGACGTAATTTGAAAGTAGGAGATTAACCCAAAGAATGGAAATTGGGTTAAGAAGTTCCCTTACCTCGTGTCCGACTTGACTCGATCGTTCTTTAATCTCTTGAATAATAAACTAGAGTTAATTTATATTTTTCTTAAGAACCATTTTCATGTTTTTTATTCCTTTTATATCACTAATTACCATGTTATGAACATTATGTATTTATTTAACTTAATAACGGTCGTTTTGTAGATCTTTGGTACTTGAGGCAAAAATAAACTTCATATAATTACAAGTTGTTCATGTGGTGAAATATACAATATATCCAGAATTATATTCATTATTTAGATATCATATAACTCATATATATCCAGTATATACATGCATTTTTAATATTCCATAATGTTTAGAGGTATGAAATGAAATGCACCGTTCATGGAGACGGTAAGCCGTACGTACGCATGAACGCTTCTTTAATTTCTTTTTTGTATTTAATGAAATCATAATGATATAAGGTATATTATAATTCCAGTATAATATCATATATAATATCATTTAATCCATCCTTTATACATCCCATATATGGCATTAACGATTCAAATCACTTTGAGGGGGCGGTATTCCGCACTTCCTAAAATTAAATTATCACGTTTACCCATAATGGAAATCATAAAGTATGGCACAAATGAAAATTACAGAACCTTATGTAAAACATAAACATATTATATATCATATATAAATATAGTAACATCTTAATGGCCACCTTTGAAGGTGTTATTTGAGTGTGGAACAATCATCGTTTCGTGAGGCAAAAATTCGCCATCCACAGAAACAGTATGTTCTTTAACCATTAGATGTAGGTGTGTGTAAGTGTAGCTCTAATTATTCTTATAACAACATACTAGTATATTTAGGATACTTTTTTTGTTATAAAAGAAAATAATTAAAAGAATTTAGGGGGTTGGAGAAGAAAAATAAAATAAAAGAACACAAGAGAAGACATTTCCTTAAAATCGGGTAACTCTTTTTATTTGAGACAAAGTATTCCTTGGGAAGAATTATGCCCAAAGTGAGGATTCTAGGAGTAAGGGAGGGAAGTTGTGAGATTATTTGGGAAGATTTTGGCCGATCCAAATGGCTTTAAAGTGAGAATAAGGTGTTAGAGGTGGGGGCCTTTTATAAGTGGAGAGGAGGGGCACTCTTGGAAAGTAATGAAATGTTACCTTATTATACAATGATTTTTCGGATTCTAAAGGTCCCACATTTATATAATTCTAGGATATGGTGATAAGGGTTCTAAATATCCTCACCCAATAGGTTTTGTACATGTTTATGCCTTAGATTTTACATTATCCTTTCATTTTATTTAAATTGTTAATTAATGAGGTAATCGCTGCATCATCATGGTGTCATAAATAATTTAATGTATTTAATATCTAAAAATTATAAAAAAATTATCATAATGTAGGAAATATTTCCAGATTTCTAATGAATATTTATAGTCAATAATATGACTTCTATAACCCAATTTAAAAATTGTTTTATTAAAACAACTCTTGTTTGTGACATTTTTATTTTAACATAAAATAAAACGTTATTTATGTCATTTTCCTAACAAAGTGGCTCCATGGGGCCCCCAAGTTGACCCATGGATTTTCATGGTCTGTAATGACACATCCAATAGGGTTAGGACAAGTGTAACGGTCATTTCATATTTTTATAATACCATTTTTACCTTAAACTTCACTAATTACCTTTAATCGCGATTAATTAAACTTACAAGTTACTATTCACCAAAAAAATTATTTTCATCCCATTGAACCACATTTTACTTTCTAATGACAACCATGTATGTCAGATTTTTGAAAATCAAATCACAGAAGTGGTAATATTTCATTTAAATGAAAAATCAGTTATTTAACTACCACTTAGTGGTTTCACTATTCATCAAAAGTTGAAGTTTTTCAGAACAATGCCAAAATTTCACCCTAAACAATAATTGATATTCCAAATTCAAAAATGATGTCTATTTTATAAAATTACAAACATATAAGTTTCATTAATTAATTTTATAATTAATTCCCACTGTCACAACAAATAGAATGTTTTTTAGAAACAATATATATCAAAAGATTGACAATTGTTTATGTCCAATTTCAAAGTGAAATTAATTCTAATGAACACAATTGGATAAAATGGTAAAAATATATTCTTATTATACTTTAAAAGAACTCAATACTATAAATTATCACTATAAATTATTTTGATTAAAAAATTTGTTTTAAGTATTTTTCATTATTCAAAAAAATTTGGAAGTTCTCAGAAAATTACAAAAAATTAAACATTGGCTAATTTCGACATTCCGAATCCAAATATGAAGTCCATTTTGAAATATAAAATATATATAATTTCAAAAAGTGTGTATTACTATTCATAAGGTCTATTTTGATTAGTCGCGGTGTGTTAGAACTCGAACATGCGTAAAATGAAAGCTATTGCATTATTGAAAGAGAGGCGTATCGTGAAAGCTCGGGGTGATACATTCTCCCCTCCTTCAATAAATTACGTCCTCTCAATTTGAAATTTTCTTTGAAAATAAAAGGTTGAAAATAGAAAATACCTTTTTCGAAAACCCACATCGGAAATAAGGTTTAAAAAAATATAACTTTAAAAGAAAGAAAGATAAGTACAAAGGTCACCGAGATAGCCCATACTAGGATTCTATGAAAATATGTATATGGTAGAAAAACAAACCATCAAGGTCTGATGGAGAGTTGTAGAAAACTAGATTAGGAGAAATTTAACAATAAAAAAATCACAAACTTGTGATTGGTTAAACGGTCATTGAATCCCCAGTTGGAAAAGTTAACCGAAAATGTTTTTTTTAAGTTACCTTTTATAAAGTTGGGGAATTTATTTAGGAGATTTACTAAGAACATAAGGGAATATACATACCTGTCATGTAGACTTTAATTATTTTAAATTTTTTTTACCACAAACCGATCTTTCACTCTAAAAGGTAATAGAACTCAAAAATATTCTATTTATCCTAATTTTATAAGGTTCCAAATATTAACCCACACCATTTAGATTAGTGAAACTATTTTTAAATAACCAGGGACTTCCTGTAGGCTAGTGGTAGGTAATAAAGGCCTGTCGCACTATGGTTGTGGGTTCGATTCCTGTAGCTTTGTCCGATGCGACGGGTTATGCCCCACCCGGCAGGTTTTCCTTTTCCTAAAACTATAGTATTATAATATTCCAAAAATAATATTCATAAATGTTTTAACCTTAAACAATACTATCCAGGGTTCAACTTCATCCATTCCAACCTATATAGTTATTCAAAATACCTTTATCCAGACTTTCTCTAAAATGTCTCTTTATTCCAAAATCAATTTATCAGATTCCCCAAACAATGTAATGATTCTATTATTGTCACATACTAAAAATATGATTACCTTAATCATATTAAATCCTTAATAAAATCAACATGTACTACAATACAATCCTTATATATATATATATCGCATTATTCTAATAACCAGAATATAATCCATGAGTCCAAAAGCACCAATACATTAATTATTCCGCTTCAACTGTAGACACAGCATAAGATTAGCCTTGATCCCTTGGCCTTTTCGGAGGTTTGTTTTCCTGACGCTTAAGACATTCATATTCATAATGCCCCATTTCACTACAATTGTATCATTCAACATTGATAGCCTCTTTCTTTCCCTTGCTATCACGTGCCTGGTGACCTTTTTCTCCACATTTATATCAAACTCCCATTATTTTTTGGCAAGTACCAAGGTGATTCTTCCCATAAATATCACATAATGGAAAATCCTTATTTCCCTTTTTCCCTTTATCTGTATCTTGTTCCACTGTTCTCTTCTTCTCTTGCTTTACATTATTGTCATAAGATTTAGAGAATTCCTTTTCCTTCTAGATAGCACATGAGACTATATCTTCTTATGACGAGAAGGTTTGTGAGACTAATGCTCGATGAAGAAATGGTTTTAACCCGTCAAAGAAATGATCAATCTTACTTCTTTGGTTATGTATATAATCTGCTGCATGCCTCGCTAACCTTGTAAAGTTAGCTTCAAACTTTGCAACATTCTCATATTACTTTTGTCTCAGACTCAGAAATTGCCTTTCAATATCTGCACGATGGTCATGTGGAATGTATTTTTCTAAGAAAAAATCATTGAACTCTCTCCATTACATACTTGATACTTCTTCATCTTCCTTTGTGATTTTAATCAATGACCACCTTTGATCGGCATCTCCAGTGAGGCGGTAAACTGCCATGATAACCTTCTCCATTTCGCTACTCCCCAAGGTGTGGAATATTTTCCCTAAGGAGTTTATCCATTACTCAGGTACTAATGGATTTGTAGCCCCATTAAATGTTGGTGGTTTTTACCTCATGAAGCGGTCTAACATTGATCCTCCACATTGCGGATTAGGGTGCTCCATACGAGTAAGGTTCTTATTCATAACCTGAGTAAGTTGTCCCAGTATGGTAATAAGTTGATCATCACCAGTTGTATCTCCAGATCCAAAATAATTATCTTGAGCAGGAGGGCAATCCCTACACTGAGTGCATGAATTGATACAGTTTTCAATCCTTCCACTAGGTGCCATTTCTAAATAATGGCATAAACTAGATTAGTTTATGAATCATAATACATAATTCCATACTTGTAAAACACTTAACACTAATTTAACTATTTATGGATATAATACATAATCATAAAAATGTTTTCTTTTGAGGAAGTATATACTCAGAACCCTTCATAGTGGTTTGTAACGAAAATGAGAATTATCTTAAGAATATCCCCCGGTAGTGTTGTAACCAAGAGTGCAGCAAGACCCGTTGTCATGCACCAGTTCCTGCTCGAGTCTAGCTCAAAGCAGTTTTTTCGGGTTTTACCCCTAGCTACATCTGTGCCAGAGCCGCCTCTACCTGCTCGTATCCAGACATTGATGTATTGCTTGGAAAACTCACAAAATCTCTATAATACAAAAATTCAAGGAATTTCTTCTATACTAATCCTCAAAGTCTATCTTTGGGCTATGTTCTCTAATCAGAGTTTATATAAATCTAGCTTCCAAGGTTAGTACTAAACAGCCTCTGATACCAACTGTAACGCCCCTACCCCAGCTACCCAGAGTCGGTGCATTACTTCGTAACATTGGCATGATCACAAAAGATCATGTCTCGAAAGACCGATTAGTTTAGTAGCCTTGGAAACACTAGAAACATTCATAAATGTTACATTACATCATAAAGTGAAAATATACAAATACAAAGTCTCCATAGTCCACACTAATATCCTCTTTTGACTATCCCTGCAGGTCATTCATGAAATACATCTTCACATCGTAGAAAATATTAAAACATTGAAAGGTGTGAGCTCAGATGCTTAGTAAGGATAAAAATATTGCAGAAGATTTCATAAATAAACATAAACATTTAAGGCAATGTATAACTAAAACAAAAGACTTTTAAACTTGAACTTAAACATAATATGGAAAAAGTAAAATGAGATAATTCCATTTACTTATTCACATAGATATTCTACTAGTCGAATAATCACATGCAATATCAATAACCACTTTGATAATGATGGAATGCATAATGCGAGACTATCATAACAACGTAGCCAAGGACTCATGCCAAGACGACAAATATGATTTTGTAAAGGCCTCGTGTCAAGACACTATTTTGACTCATGAGACATACCGATGCATCGAGGAGCTATAGCGGTCTCCACCCATCACTTATTAAGTCCAATGCATTCCTCATATGAATATGTTTAAACATATCATAAACCATAACATAATCGTATCACATAAAACATGCATAAAAAAAACATAACATTTCCACATTTCAATCACAAGATATCAATACAACACATTGATATAATAAAAACAATTTCAAAACCATTTTCAATACCAAATTAAATTAAAGGTAAAACAGGGTATTTATTTTTCATTTAAAAAAAGGTATATCTTGTAGAGGAAGCTGAAACTCAAATAATGGTCAAAGTGGCAGAGAAGTCGTTGTCGCCGCATATGTACGACAAAAACATTCCCTTTGGTCGTTTAGTAAATGCTTCGTATAAAAAGATTCCTTTTGAATAAACGTAAAAGTAAAAGGGGTTTATACACCGTATAAAAGAAAGTTGTGTATAAAACTAAATATGCCTCAATGAAAGGAGATTGACACGAAGTCCCTTACAAAAATCATTTTTTAAATAGAATATATATATTATTTGTATTCACTATAATTACACATAAAGAAAGTACAACTACAGGATATGACATAATAATATCATGACATAATTTGAAAGTAGGAGATTAACTCAAGGAATGGAAATTGGGTTAAGAAGTTCCATTACCTCGTTTCCGACTTGACTCGATCGTTCATTAATCTCTTGAATAATAAAATAGAGTTAATTTATAGTAGATTAACAACCTTTTTCATGTTTTTATTCCTTTTATATCACTTATCACCATGTTATGAACATTATGTATTTATTTAAGTTAATAACGGTCGTTTTGTAGATCTTTGGTACTTGAGTCAAAAATAAACTTCTTATAATTACAAGTTGTTCATGTGATGAAGTAAACATTATATCTAGAATTATATTCATGATATAGATATCTGATATCTCATATATATCCATTATATACATGCATTTATAATATTCCATAATGTTTAGAGGTAAGAAATGAAATGCACCGTTCATGGAGAGGGTAAGCCATACGTACACATGAACGCTACTCTCATTTCTATTTTGTATTTAATGAAATCATAATGATATAAAGGTATATTATAATTCTAGTATAATATCATATATAATATCATTTAATCCATCCTTTATATATCCCACATATGGCATTAACGATTCAAATCACTTTGAGGGGGCGGTAGTCCGCACTTCATAAAATGAAATTATCACGTTTACCCATAATGGAAATCATAAAGTATGACACAAATGAAAACTACAGAACCTTAAGTAAAACATAAACATAATATATATCATATATAAATATAGTGACATATTAATGGCCACCTTTGAAGGTGTTATATGAGTGTTTAACAATCATTGTTTCGTGAGGCAGAAATTCGCCATCTACAGAAACAGTATGTTCTTTAACCATTAGATGTAGGTGTGTGTAATTGTAGCTCTAATACTTATAATAAAAACATACTAGTATATTTAGGATACTGGTGTTGTTACAAAAGAAAATAATTAAAAGAGTTTAGGGGGTTGGAGAAGAAAAATAATATAAAAGAACACAAGAGAAGACATTACCTTAAAATCGGGTAACTCTTTTTATTTGAGCCAAAGACATCCTTGGGAAGAATTCTTCCCAAAGTGAGGCTTCTAGGAGTAATGGAGGGATGTTGGGAGAGTATTCGGTCAGAGTTTGGCCAAGACAAATGGCTTGAAAGTGTGAATAAGGTGATAGATGTGGGGGCCTTTTATAAGTGGAGAGGAGGGACACTCTTGGAAAGTAATGAAATGTTACTTTATTATACAATGCTTTTCGAATTCTAAAGGACCCGCATTTATATAATTCGAGGATAAGGTCATAAGGGTTCGAAATATCCTCACCCAATAGGTTTTTGACAAGTTTATGCCTTAGATTTTACATTATACTTTCATTTTATTTAAATCGCTAATTAATGAGGTAATCACTGCATCATCATGGTGTCATAAATAATTTAATATATTTAATGTCTAAAAATTATAAAAAAAATATAATAATGTAGGAAATATTTTTAGATTTATTAAGAATATTTATAGTCAAAACTATGACTTTTATAACCCCATTTAAATTTCTTTTAGTAAAACAACTCTTGTTTGTGACATTTTTATTTTAACATTAAATAAAAAGTTATTTATGTCATTTTCCTACAAAAGTGGCTCCATGGGGTCCCCATGTTGACCCATGGATTTTCATGGTCGGCCATGACACATCCATTAGGGGTAGTAAAAGTGTAAAGGTCATTTCATATTTTTATAATACCATTTTTACCTTAAATTTCACTAATTTCCTTTAATCGCGATTAATTAAACTTAAAAGTTACTATTCACCAAAAAATTATTTTCATCCCATTGAACCACATTTTACTTCTTAATGACAACCATTTATGTCAGATTTTTGAAAATAAAATCACAGAAGTGGTAATATTTCATTTAAATTAAAAATCAGTTATTTAACTACCACTTAGTGGTTTCACTATTCATCAAAAATTGAAGTTTATCAGAACAATGCCAAAATTTCACCCTAATCTATAATGAATATTCCGAATTCAAAAATGATTTATATTTTATGAAATTCCAAACATATATGTTGCATTAATTAATTTTATAATTAATTCCTGCTGTCACAACAAATAACGTGTTTTTTAGAAACAATATATATCAAAAGATTAACAATTGATTATGTCCAATTTCAAAGTGAAATTAATTCTAATGAACACCATTTGATAAAATGGTAAAAATATATTCTAATTATACTTTAAAACCACTCAATAGTATATCTTATCACTATAAATTATTTTGATTAAAAAAGTTGTTTTAAGTATTTTTCACTATTCCTAAAAATTTGGAAGTTCTCAGAAAATTACAAAAAATTCAACATTGGCCAATTACGACATTCCGAATCCAAAAATAAAGTCCATTTTGAAATATAAAATATATATAATTTCAAAAAGATGTAATTACTATTCATAATGGCTATTTTTAGTAGTCGCAGTGTGTTATAACTCGAACTTGCGTAAAATGCATGCTATTGCATTATTGAAAGAGAGGCATATCATGAATGCTCGGGGTGTTACAGTATATCTTTGGGATATGTGCTCTAATCATAGTTTATCTTAATTTAGATTCCAAGGTTTGTACTAAACTTCCACCAATTTTAACTGTGATGCCTCAACCCCAGAAGCCCCAAGTTGGTGCATTATTACATATGCAGGAGCGACGATATCATTATTTTTTACTATATAATTTTTTATTAATCTAATGAAAATTAGTCTTGAATGGATATTATGGGGATGGAATCTCATCTTGTTCGTGGAGACGGTAATACGTACTAATGCATGAGCGACAATATCATTCTTTTGATATTAAAATAATATATATTTGGATGGTATATCATATATACAAAATCATTATAATGATATATTTATTATTGAAATAAATTACTTATCATTATTATACTCATCCAAATAATAATGTATTGAATAACAATTACACCACGACGTGGAGACGATAAGCCATACGTACGCACATATGGTGACATGTCAATCAAAGGATGGATAGAATAATGAATATGGTTGTACCATATTTTTAATAACATCTTAGTATATAAATGTTAATAGAGAAGTTATTTTATAATGGAAATAACAAAGAAAGAGGAAGTGGAAGAAGAAAGCAACTTGAAAGAGGTGATGCAATATTTACCTCTTCTTCGTGTTCTTCATTTTGATTTCATTGAAAGGGATCCATAGGATGGATTTACGACAAAACTATGTCCTCTAGGATAAAGGGATGATATTTTAGAGGATATTTGTGTGGGGTTTGGCTGAGCCAAATGGTTTTGATGGTGTGAATTAGAGAGAAGGGGGGGGGGGTTCCCTTTTATAAGAGGGGTGAGAGGAACATTAGGAAAAGCTAGAAATATTATTTTATAATAAAATAATTTTCTTTTTTCAATGGATCCAAATTGAATTATTCAAAGGATAAGGTGGATATGGGTAGAAAACCAATCAACCAATATGTTTTAGACAGGTTTGACTCACTATATTAACATTATCTGTTAGATTTAACTCTTAGTAAAATTGTTTGACATTTACCATGTCTCTTTGTATTTTTATATTATATGGTTAACAAACATACAATAAACATTCAATAAAACCCCAAGAGGTTAATTAATGATGCACCTATCATTATATAAGTCTTTTGGAAGAACCATAGAGTTTTATTATTAAAATATCAATTTATAATATAATATTTGTTTTAAAAAAACTTTTATGTCAATATTAACAATATTTTCTATTTTGTTTTTGCTAAATTCATAACATCATTATTAATTAAAATATAATCAAACCAACACTAACATGTCATAGTGGCCTATAAAATTATAGGATTTCATAAAAAGTCTCAAATTAGGTTTATTTTTATATTTATGATAATAATTATTTTAATATTTCATTAATTAGGTAATTACTACATCATCATTATGTCATAAAAAATTTAATTATTTAATTACATAATAAAATACCATTATATAGGAAATATGTTTATCTTTCTAATGAATATTTATAGTTGAATTTTTCTTTTGTGTAACACTATATTAGAAATGTTTTATTTATTAAATTTTGAATTTATCACTTTTAACTATTCTTTGAAATAATTAATAATAAATATCCTAATCTAATACAAGTGGGCCAAAGAGGGTCATATTTTATTCCTAAGGTTGTTTTTTGTTGAACTATTCTAATCCAATAGAATTAGGACATGTGTTAGGGTAATAATAATATCATTATTACACTTAATTACCCAATTTACTTTTAACTGTGGTAAATAAAAGTAAAAAGGTATTATTCACCAAAAATTATTTTCATCTCATTGAACCAAATTTTAATTATTAATATCAACCGTGTCTCTCATATTTTTAAAATTCAACTCACAGAAGCGGTAAAATTATGTTTTATGTAAATTGTCAAATGCTCTTAAGAGGTGGGTAAAAGATAGTGAAAAGATCAATAAAATTTTATACATTGTATATTATTAAAAAATGACTTCAATAAATTACATAAAACATATAAAGATATTATGTATCTATTTTGGCCTAAAATAAATTTAAATAATATAATAATTTTTTAAATAAAAATCTGGTATTAAACTATAACTCAGTGACCTTCACTATTCATCAAAAATTTATAGTTTTCAAAAAAATACAAAAAATTCACCTTAAGATAATTTAGATATTTTGAATCCAAAAATGAAGTCCATTATGAAGGATAGAATTTATAAAATTTCAAAAAGTGGCTATTACTATTCATAATGGGTAGTTTGATTGGTTTTGGTGTGTTAGAACTCGATGTTGTGTAAAAAACACATTATTTTATTGTTCAATGTGAAGTGTACCATAGATGTAACACCCCAAGCTTCAATGATACACTTTTATTTCAATAACGCAATAGCTTGCATTGTACGCATCTTCGAGATTTTAACACACTGCGACCAATCAAAGTAGCAGTTATGAATAGTAATACCAACTTTTTGAAATTATATAAAAAATATATTTCAAAAAGGACTTCATTTTTTTATTCGGAATATCGAAATTATCCTAAGTTGAATTTTTTGTAATTCTCTGAGAACTTCCAATTTTCTATGAATAGAGAAAATACTTGAATTTTTTTTTAATCAAAATAATTTATAGTGATAAATTATACTATTGAGTGGTTTTAAAGTATAATTAGAATATATTTTTACCATTTTATCCAATGGTTACCATTAGAATTAATTTCAGTTTGAAATTGGACATAAACGAGTGTCAATCATTTGATATATATTGTTTCTTAAAAACACGATATTTGTTTTGACAATGAGAATTAATTATAAAATTAATTAATGAAACTTATATGTTTGTAATTTTTTAAAATATACATCATTTTTGAATTTGTAATATGAATTATATCTTAGGGTGAATATTTTGAATTTTTCTGAAAAACATAAATTTTTGATGAATAGTAAAACCACTAAGTGGTAGTCTAAAAACTAATTTTTCGTGTAAATGAAATATTACCACATCTGTGATTTGATTTTAAAAAATCTGAAATAAATGGTTTTCGTTAGGAATTAAAATGTTGTTCAATGGGATTAAAATATTTTTTGGTGAATAGTAAGTTTTAAGTTTTATTAATCACGATTAAAGGTAATTAATGAAATTTGAGGTAAAAATGTTATAATAAAAGTATATAAAATATTTTTATACTTGTCCTACACTTATTGGATGCGTCATTGCTGACCAATACAATCCATGGGTCATCTTGGGGATCCCAAGGAGCCACTTGGGTAAGAAAATGGCATTAATAACTTTTTATTTAAAGTAAAAATTAAATTGTCACAAACATGTGTTATTTTACTAAAAAATTATTACATGGGGTTATATAAGTTAAATTTTTTACTATAAATATTCATTGGAAATATAAAACAATTTCCTACATCATGGTAAATTTTTTATAATTTTTATACCTTAATTAAAATAATTTTTTTATGACACATTGATGATGCAACGATTACCTCATCAATTAACGATTTAAATAAAATGAAAAGATAATGTAAGATCTAAGACATAAATTTTTCAAAAACCTTTTGAATGAGTAGATTTATAACCCTTATCACAATATCCTCGAAATATATCATTTTGGGACCTTTAAAATTCGATAATCATTTCATAATAATGTAATATTTTACGACTTTCCAAGAGTGCCCCTCCTCTCCTCTTATAAAAGGCCGCCAACTCTACCACACTATTCACACCTTCAAAGCCATTTAGCTCGGCCAAACTCTTCCCAAATACCCTCTAAACTTCCTTATATTTCTCCTAGAAGCCTCTCTTTTGGCTTAAGGCTTCCCATGGAATCCTTTGGCTCAAATCAAAAAGAGTTACCCGATTTAAAGGTAATGTCTTCTCATATGTTCTTTTGTTTTATTTTGCTTCTCCAACCCATTAAACTATTTTTATTCCTTACTTTTGTAACAAAACCAGTATCTAAAATATATTAGGATGTTTTCATGATAAGGATTTTATTTACACATACACATACCTTCGTCAAATGTATAAATAACATACTATTTTTGTGGGTGGCGAATTACTGCCTCACAAAACGATGATTGTTCAATATTTTTTTAACACCTCTCATGGTGGCCATTATGATGAAACTATTTTAATATATGATATTTATGTTATGTTTATGTATTCCTTATGCTTCTGTGTTTCTAATTTATGGCATACCTTTATTATTTCTATTATGGGTAAACACGATCATTTTATTTTAGGAACTCCAGACTATCGCCCCCTCAAAGTGATTTGAATCGTTAATGCCATATGTGGGACATATAAAGGATGGAGTAAATAAAATTATATATGATATTATACTAGAATAACAATACACATTTTTATCATTACAATTTAATTCCATTTAATATGAAATAAAAATGAAAGTATTGTTAATTTGTACGTACGGCTTACCGTCTCCATGAACGGTGCATTTCATTTCTTACCTCTAAATGTTACATAATATTTTGAATGAATGTATATACTAGATATATATGATATATATGATGTATGCATCATTAATATAATTCTGGATATAATGGATATTTTACCACATGAACAACTTGTAATTATAAGAAGTTTATTTTTGACTCAAGTACCAATGATCAACAACACGACTGTTATTAACATAAATAATTACATAATGTTCATAAAATGGTAATAAGTGATATAAAAGTAATAATAAACATGAAAAAGTTTCTTAAGAAATTATAAATTATTTATATTTTATTATTCATGAGGTTAAAGAACGATCGAGTCATGTCGGACACGAGGTAAGGGAAATTCTTAACCCAATTTTCGTTCTATGGGTTAATATCCTTCATTCAAATTATGTAATGATATTATTATGTTCTATCTTTTATTTGTACTTAATTTTTATGTACTTATAGTGAATACAAATAATAGGTCTATTTTATTTAAAAATGATCTTTGCAAATGACTTCACCTCAATCAACTTTCATTGAGGAATATTTTATTTTACGCACAACAATCTTTTATACGGTGTATAAACCCCTATGAATTTAACTTTTATTCAAAAGGAATATTTTTATACAAATCATTTTTTATAAAAGACAAAAGTAATGTTTTGTCTTACGTATGCGGAGACAATGACTTCTCCACCGCCATGACTATTATATGAGTTTAGTCTTCCTCTACAAGGCATAACTTTTTTTTAATTAATAATAAATACCAAGTTCTAAGTTTCTTTTATTTTGGTATTGAAAATGGATTTGATAATGTTTTTATAATATCAATGTGTTGTTTTTATATCTTTTGATTTAAATGTGAAAATGTTAGGTTTTTTTTATGCATGTTTTATATGATATGATTATGTTATGGTTTATGATATGTTTAAACCTGTTCATATGAGGAATGCATTGAACTTAATAAGTGATGGGTGGAGCCCGCTATAGCTCTTCGATGCATCGGTAGGTCTCATTAGACTAACTAGTGTCTTGGAACGAGGCCTTGACAAAATCTTATTTGTATTATTGGCATGAGGCATTGGCTATGTGGTTATGATAGTCTTGAATTATGCATTCCATCATTATGAAAGTAGTTATTGATATTGCATGTGATTATTCGACTAGAAGAATATCCATTTCAATAATTAAATGGCATTATTTCATTTTTTTCTATATTATGCAGAAGTTCATGTTTAGAAGGCTTTTGTTTTAGTTACAAATTTCTTTAAATGTTAATGTTTATTTATGAAAGTGTCTGCTATATTGTTATCCTTACTCAGCATCTGAGCTCACACCTTCCAATGTTTTAATTTTTCTAGGATGTGAATACGTATATTATGAATTACCTGCAGGGATAGTATGGGGGGATATGAAGACAAGATGATTTTGTATTTTTTATTACATTATGATGCAATGTAAGATTTTTGAATGTATCTATTGTTTCCAAGACTACTAAACTAATCCGTCATTCAAGTCTTGAACTTTTTGATCATGCCAATGTTACGCAATAATGCACCGACACTGGGTAACTGGTGTCTAGGCTTTACAGTTGGTATCAGAGGCAGTTTAGTACTAACATTGGAAGCTATATTTAGATAGACTATGATTAGAGGACATATCCCAGAGATAGAATTTGAGGATTATTATGGAAGAACGTCCTAAATTTTGGTATTATAGAGATTTTTTGAGTTTTCCGTGCAATACATCTCTTTCTGGATACGAGTAGGTAGAGGCGGCTCTGGAACAGATGTACCTTGCGGTAAAACCCGAAAACACCGCTTTGAGCTAGACTCAAACGAGAATTGGTGCACGACAACGGGCCTTGGTTCACTCTTGGTTACGACACTCCTGGGGGATATGCTTAGAATATTTCTCATTTTCTTTACAAAACATTATGAAGGTTTTATGAGTATATATTTCCTCAAAGAAAACATTTTTACGGTTATAGTTCGATTTATGATAAGTGTTTTACAAGTATGGAATTATGTATTTTGATTCATAAACTAATCTAGTTTATTCCATTGTTTAGAAATGGCTCCTAGCAGGAGGAATGGAAACCATATCAATGCATGCACTCCATCTAGGGATTTCCCTCCTGCTCAAGATAATTATTATGGATTTGGATATACAACTAGTGCTGATCAACTTATCACCATACTGGGACAACTCACTTAGGATATGAATAATAACCTTACTCGAATGGAGAACCCTGATCCGAAATATGGAGTATAAATGTTATACCACTTCATGAGGAAAAAACCACTATCATTTAATGGGGGTACAAATCCATTAGTATATCAGCAATGGATAAACTCCTTCGAGAAAATATTCTGTGCCTTGGGGAGTAGCTAACGGGAGAAGGTTGTCATGGTAGTTTACCGCCTCACTTGATATTCCGAACAATGGTTGTAGCTGATTCAAAATATGAAGGCAGATGATGAAGTATCAAATATGGAATGGAGGGAGTTCAAAGAGATTTTCATAGAAATATACTCCCCTCGTGACCATCGAGCATATGTGGAAAGGAAATTTCTATGTGTGAGACAAAAGGAGGATGAGAATGTCACAAAGGATGAGGCTAACTTTACAAGGTTAGCAAGGCAGGAATCATATTATATTCGTAACCCAAGAAGTAATATTGGTTATTTTTTGATGGGTTAAAACCGTTTCACCGTCGAGCCTTAGTCTCATAATCATTCTCATCGTACTAAGATACTGTCTCATGTCCTTTCAGGAATGAAATGGAATTCTCCAAATCTTATGACAATAAAGTAAAGAAAGGGAAGAAGAGAACGGTGGAACAAGAGATAGATAATGGTAAAAAGGAAAAGAAGGGTTTTCTATTATGCAGTAATTGTTGGAAGAATCATACTAGTACTTGCCTAAAATGATTGGGAATTTGTTATAAATGTGGAGAAAAATGTCACTAGGCTCATGATTGCAATGGAAAGAAAGAGGCAATCAATGTTGAGTGATACAATTGTAGGGAAATGGGTCATTATGAAAATGAATATCCTAATAATCAGGGAAACATACCCCGGGAAAGGCCAAGGGATCAAGGACAATCTTATGTTGTTACTATAGTTGAAGTTGAAAAATTAATGTATTGGTGCTTTTGGACTCAAGGATTATATTACGGTTATAAGAATAATGTGACATATATAAGGATTGTATTGCAGTACTTGTTGTTTTCAGTAAGTTTTTAATATGATGAAGGTAATCATATTTTTTTATGTCACAATAAGAGAAACTTTACATTGTTTAAGGAATCTGATGATACAATTGATTTTGGAATTTAGAGACCTTTTAGAGAAAGTCTAGACAAAGGTATTTTGGATAAATATAAAGGTTGTAATGGATTATGTTGAACTTTGTATAGTATTGTTTAAGGTTAAATGATTTATGAAGATTATTTTTAGAATATTATAATATTATAGTTTTAGGAAAAGGACAACCTACAAGTTGGGGGATAACCCGTCGCATCGGACAAAGATGTAGGAATCGAAAGCACAACCATAGTGCGACATGCCTTTATTACCTACTACTATCCTACATGAAGTCCCAGGTTATTAAAAATTAGTTTTCATAATATAAATGTAACATCCCAGGTAATTAAAGAATAAATAATTTTCATATTTATTAATATTTGAGAATTAAATATGTATTTTAATTAAAAGGGGTTGCTATGTTCGATAGCGTACCTCATACACAACGATGAGTTTCTTTGAAACTTACGTAGCACACTAGTAATATAATAATATTATTTTAAATGTTAGTTAACAAGTAGCCGTTGTACTGGCGGGAATGAATAGAAATAACTAAAATATGAATAGATATGTTTTTAGATGTTTTTACATTTACCCAATAAAAGATAAAGGCTTAAAATACGGAAAGAGGTCAATTTTAGGCTTTTATACTCTAATTTTCACTAAAGGTTCACTTATCACCTTTTAATGGTGAACCGTCATTAAATATAGTTTTGATCACTCTTATACATTCTTTTGGACCAAATAAAACTCTTATTAAGAATCGGGACATCAAATCTTACTTTGTGTAATTTTTGGTACCTTTCTGATAAAGTTCATTTTTTTATGAATAGTGTAAAATGTTGTATTTTACATCAAAACTGCTTTTTAATCTAATTTATTTATATGATTAGATTATGTCTTGAATTGGTTTTGAAGTGAAATTAGAATATAATTTTACCATTTTATCCAATTGTGGTCATTGGAATCAATTTCACTTTGAAATTAGACTTAAACTGGTGTCAATCTTTTGATACTTATTGTTTTGTAAAAACACGCTATTTGCTCTGGCAGCGGGAATTAATTATTAAATTAATTAATGTGACTTATATGATTTGAATTTTGTAAAATAGACTTCATTTTTGAATTCGGAATATCAAATATAGCTTAGAGTAAATTTTTGGTAATTTTCTGAAAAACTTCAATTTTTGATGAATAGTGAAACCACTAAGTGGTAATCAAGCAAACTGATTTTTCAGTTAAATGAAAGTTTACCACTAATGTGTATTGAATTTTGAAAATCCGACATACATGGTTATCATTAAGAAGTAAAATGTGGTTCAATGAGATTAAAATAATTTTTGGGTGAATAGTAACTTATTAAGTTCTTAATCGCGATTAGTGGTAATTAGTGTAGTTTAAGATATAAATAATGATTTAATAATATGAAATGACCTAGACACATGTCCCAACCTTATTGGTTGTGTCATGGCCGACCAAGACAAGCCATGGGTCAACTTGGGGACCCCATGGATCCACTTTTGTTGGGAAATGACATAAATTACTTTTTATTTAATGTTAAAGTGAAAATGACACAAACATGATATGTTTTGCGAAAACAATTTTTAAGTGGGGTTATACAAGTCCAAATTTTGTTTATAAATAGTCATTGGAAGTCTAAAAAGATTTCCTACATCATAGTATTTGTTTTATAATTTTTAGACATTAAATAAATTAAATTATTTATGACATAATAATGATGCAGCGATGACATCATTATTTGACGATTTAAATAAAATAGAAAGATAATGTAAAATCTATGATCTACACATGTCCAAAACCAATTGGATGAGTGGATTTCGAACCCTTATCACCTTATCCACGAATTTTATCAATGTGGGACCTTTTGAAACCGAAACACATTTTCAAATAATGTAATGTTTCTTTACTTTCCAAAAGTACCCCTCCTCTCCTCTTATAAAAGGCCCCCACCTCTACCTCATTTCACACACTCTTCAAGCCATTGGCTCGGCCAACCCCTTCCCATTTGCACTATCCACATCCCTCTCCTCATCCTAGAGGATTCCCTTTGGGAAGAATCCTTTCAAAGGAAGCCTTTAGGCTCAACTCAAAAGGAGTTACACTTTTTAAAGGTAATTCATTCTCTCATGTTCATTTGTTTTATTTTGCTTCTCCAACCCCCTAAACTCTTTTTATTTACTTCTTTTGTAACAACACCAGTATCTTCAATATACTAGGATGTTGTTATAAGATTTATTTGAGCTAAACTCTCACACAACTACATCAAATGGTTAAAGAACATAAGGTTTCCGTGGATGGCGAAATTCTGCCTCCCGAAACGATGATTGTTCAACACTCATTAAACACCTTCAAAGGTGCCCATTATGATGTCACTATTTTTATATATGATATATAATATGTTTATGTTTTCACTAATCTTCTGTTTTTTCATTTTGGGCATACCTTTATGGTTTCCATTATGGGTAAAACACGATATCTTCATTTTAGGAAGTGCGGACTACCGCCCCCTAAAAGTGATTTGATTCGTTAATACCATATGTGGGATGTGTAAAGGATAAAGTTAATGATATTATATATGTTATTATACTGGAATTATAATATACTCTTATATCATTATGATTCCATTCCAGAAAATATGAAATAGAAATGGAAGTAGCGTTCATGCGTACGTACGGCTTACCGTCTCCATGAACGGTGCATTTCATTTCTTGCCTCTAAATGTGATGTAATATTATAAATGAATGCAGATACTGGATATATATGACTTATATGATATCTACATCATGAATATCATTCTGGTATAATGAACCTTTGACCAAATTAACAACATGTAAGTATAAGAAGTCTATTTTTGACTTAATAACCAAATACCGACAAAATGAACATTATTAACTTAAATGATTACATGATGTTCATAACATGGTATAAAAGGAATAATGAACTTGAAAAAGATTCATAAGCAAGTAGAGATTAACTCAAGTTTATTATTCAGGAGATTAAAGAACGGTCGGGTCAAGTCGGATACGAGGTATGGGACTTCGTCTCAATCTCCTTTCGTTGAGGCATATTTTATTTTATACACAACATTCTTTTATACGGTGTATAAACCCCTTTGACTTTTACGTTTATTCAAAAGGAATCTTTTTTATACTAAGCGTTTACTAAACGACAAAAGGGAATGTTTTTGTCATACGTATGCGGCGACAACGACTTCTCCGCCGTCGTAACCGTTATTTGAGTTTCGGCTTCCTCTACAAGCCATACCTTATTTTTAAAAGAAAAATAAATACCATGTTTTACTTTTCTTTTATTTTAGTATTGAAAATGGTTTTCATAATGTTTTTATATCAATGTGTTGTATTGATATCTCGTGATTGAAATGTGGAAATTTTATGTTTCCTTTATGCATGTTTTATGTGATATGATTATGTAATGGTTCTTGGGCATTATTATGAAGACGGGTGGTTCCGTGATAAACTAAGGGCGGGTGAGCCCGTTATAGCTCTCCAATGCATTGGGTAACGCGAAGGAGTGAAACGTTAAGGTTTCTCCGAAGAGATTTTAGGGAATATACTGTGATGGGTATTCCAAACGTAACCAAGAGGGTTACTCCCTACGTAAGAATGTTATGAATGCCTCAAGTTACCTTTATGTCTTATGATATCTATGATTTATTCATGATTTTATGAGGTATGTTAAAGTGCCTATGTTTTATGGGTAAAGTATGATTTCATTCTTATGTATATATGAACTCATGTTTCCTTTCCATGTTTTTTTTATAACCCATACTGAGTTTTTATGCTCATCCCAAGTTTTTGAAATGTTTTTCACAGGTCAAGGGAAAGGTACATGATAAGATGATAGAGTCAAGGATGTGTCAAGAAATAATCCATGTTTTATTTTAAATGTGTTTCCATTGATGGGAATGAAGAATACTATCTTTATGTAACCACTTTGTTTATATGTGGAATGTAATGCAAGTTTTATGATCTAATTCTCTAAAACTCTAAACCTGAAAAGATCCTCAATGTGTAATCTTGTAATAACACAAGATTAAGTAAGGTTTAAGGCTGGGGCCTTATAGTTGGTATCAGAGGTCGGTTTAGACAACTTTAGGAGTTAGAAAAGTGTTAAATTATAATATGATTGAAATGATATAGCATTTACGGATTACCATGTTGCTTCGCCTAAGATATTTCGGTGTTCAGAATGGTTTTCCGCAGAGGAAACAAATCAGCTATGTTGGGACGACATCAGGAGGAAGACAACCTTCCAAATCAGCAACCTGAGATGGTCGGAATCGGAACTGAACAGTTTGTTGCAGTGATGGCACAGTTGACTCAGGCTATAAATGGTGGTGGTATCCATGCACGAGATCAGCCAGATCAACCGCAGAGGAACATGTCAGTGGTGGAACATTTCATGAGGCAACATCCCCCATCATTCAGAGGATCATCTGACCCTGTGCTAGCTGAAGGGTGGATTAAAGCACTGGAGAAGATTTTTGATGTCATGGGGTGTTCAGACAATCAAAAGGTTAGACTTGCTATTTACCGTTTGGAGGGTGAAGCAGATCAGTGGTGGTCTATGGTTAAAAATATCAGGGACGCCGATGAGATTGATGCTCTTGACTGGGATGAATTCAAAGGTATGTTTCTTGAGAAGTATTTTCCTAAGGCTGTTCGACTTAGGATGGAAAAGCAATTCTTGGAATTGAGGCAAGAGGAAGACTCAGTGGCTGCCTATGAAGAACGGTTCACTCGATTGGCAAGGTATGCTCCAAATTTTATCCGAGACCTTGATAGTAAAATCAATCGTTTTTACACAGGATTAAAGCCAAAGTATCGAAGGGCATTAGCTTCTCGTGAGTTTAAAAGTTATGAAAAGCTTGTTCGATGTGCTGAGAAGGTAGAAATGGAGTTTGCCGATGACCAAGTTTTCTATAACAACCAGCAGAAGAAGAGACCGAGGTGGCAGGAGAAAGGTAAGAATTCTTCAAAAAAGTCTGATGGTAAGAAAACTAAGTTTCCAGTTTGTGATAAATGTGGAAAAAGTCATGCTGGGGAATGTCTTCTGAATTCTGGGAAGTGCTACCGATGTGGTAAGATGGGACATAAGGCTCGTGATTGCACTGAAAAGGATCAAGGTGAAGGTAAGAATAAATTTGATTTACAGTTAGTGAAATGTTATAAGTGCAATGAGATGGGTCACTATGCAAACGAGTGTCCGACAAGGAGCTTGAGTGATGGGAAGCAGTTAGACTACAAGCAGAAAGGGGTGGTGAAATCCTTTGCAACTACTTTAGAAGATGTTGGGCCATCGAATGAAGTGGTGTTAGCTCCAGGGAGCTCAGTATTTTTCGAAGATTGACTTGAGGTCGGGGTACCATCAGTTGAAAGTAAAATAAGCAGATGTTCCGAAGATTGTGTTCCGTACTAGATATGTCCATTATGAATTTGTAGTTATGCCTTTTGGGTTAACCAATGCACCTTCTGTGTTCATGGACCTTATGAATAAAATTTTCCATTAGTTCTTGGATAAGTTTGTGTTTGTGTTTTGAGGTTTGGGAAGAGGTTGTGTGTGCCTTCTGATTCACAGTTGAAGAGAGAGTTGTTATGTGAAGCTCATAGTTCTCCGTTTTCAGTTCATCCGGGCAGTACTAAGATGTATAGAGATCTGCGGGAGTATTACTGGTGGGATGGAATGAAAAGAGATATTGCTGATTTTACTGTGAAGTGTTTGACTTGTCAGCAGGTTAAAGCAGAGCGGCAGTTACCGAAAAGGATGCTTCAGCCTTTACCAGTGCCAGAGTGGAAATGGGAGAATATATCCATGGACTTTGTTGTTGGATTACCAAAGTCATCTCGAGGTAATAATGCAATCTGGGTTATTGTTGATCGCTTGACCAAATCTGCTCATTTCCTTGCTATACGAGATACTTTCTATCAAGATCAACTTTCCCGTTTGTATCTTTAAGAGATAGTCAGGTTACATGGAGTTCCTCTCTCTATTGTATCGGATCGTGATCCCAGGTTTACTTCTAACTTTTGGAAAGGCCTTCAGAAGTCGTTGGGTACTGAATTAAATTTTAGTACAGCTTTTCATCCTCCATCAGATGGGTAGTGAGAACGAACAATTCAGACATTGGAGGATATGCTACGATCTTGTTCTATGGATTATCAGGGAAGTTGGGACCAACATCTTTCTTTGGTTGAGTTTTCATATAATAACAGTTTTCATTCCAGTATACAGATGGCACCATTTCAGGCATTATATGGGAAGCGGTGTCGAACTCCAGCTTTCTGGGATGAAGTGGGTGAAAGAAAGTTGATGGGACCAGAATTGGTAGAAGAGATGGTAGAAAAAGTTCAGCTGATTCAGAAACACATGAGAACAGCTCATAGCAGGCAGAAGAGTTATGCGGATAACCGGAGGAAGGATCTATCTTTCGAGGTAGGTGATCATGTTTTTCTCAAGGTTTCTCCTTGGAAAAGTGTGATGAGATTTGGTAAGAAAGGAAAGTTGAGTCCAAGGTTCATTGGACCATACGAAATTCTGGAGAGAGTTGGATCAGTTGCATACCGAGTGGCATTACCTCCGAGTTTATCTCAGGTACACAATGTTTTCCACGTTTCGAAGTTGAGAAAGTATATGCCAGATCCATCTCATGTTTTGAGTCCAGAGGTAGTTCAGCTGGAAGAGAACCTATCTTATGAGGAACAACCGGTCCAGATTCTTGACCACAGGGAGCAAGTGTTACGGAATAAGGTGATTCACCAGGTAAAGGTTTTGTGGAAAAACCACATGATTGAAGAGGCAACATGGGAATCTGAAAATGCTATGAGGGATAAATACCCCCACTTATTTTGATAAGTGAATAAAATTGTGGGGACGCAATTCCCAAAAGGGGGGAAGGATGTAACATCCCAGGTAATTAAAGAATAAATAATTTTCATATTTATTAATATTTGAGAATTAAATATGAATTTTAATTAAAAGGGGTTGCTATGTTCGATAGCGTACCCGATACACAACGATGAGTTTCTTTGAAACTTACGTAGCACACTAGTAATATAATAATATTATTTTAAATGTTAGTTAACAAGTAGTCGTTGTACTGGCGGTAATGAATAGAAATAACTAAAATATGATTAGATATGTTTTTAGATGTTTTTACATTTACCCAATAAAAGATAAGGGCTTAAAATACGGAAAGAGTTCAATTTTAGGCTTTTATACTCTAATTTTCACTAAAGGTTCACTTATCACCTTTTAATGGTGAACCGTCATTAAATATAGTTTTGATCACTCTTATACATTCTTTTGGACCAAATAAAACTCTTATTAAGAATCGGGACATCAAATCTTACTTTGTGTAATTTTTGGTACCTTTCTGATAAAGTTCATTTTTTTTATGAATAGTGTAAAATGTTGTATTTTACATCAAAACTGCTTTTTAATCTAATTTATTTATATGATTAGATTATGTCTTGAATTGGTTTTGAAGTGAAATTATAATATAATTTTACCATTTTATTCAATGGTGGTCATTGGAATCAATTTCACTTTGAAATTAGACTTAAACTGGTGTCAATCTTTTGATACTTATTGTTTTGTAAAAACACGCTATTTGCTCTGGCAGCGGGAATTAATTATTAAATTAATTAATGTGACTTATATGATTTGAATTTTTTAAAATATACTTCATTTTTGAATTCGGAATATCAAATATAGCTTAGAGTAAATTTTTGGTAATTTTCTGAAAAACTTCAATTTTTGATGAATAGTGAAACCACTAAGTGGTAATCAAGCAAACTGATTTTTCAGTTAAATGAAAGTTTACCACTAATGTGTATTGAATTTTGAAAATCCGACATACATGGTTATCATTAAGAAGTAAAATGTGGTTCAATGAGATTAAAATAATTTTTGGGTGAATAGTAACTTATTAAGTTCTTAATCGCAATTAGTGGTAATTAGTGTAGTTTAAGATATAAATAATGATTTAATAATATGAAATGACCTAGACACATGTCCCAACCTTATTGGTTGTGTCATGGCCGACCAAGAAAAGCCATGGGTCAACTTGGGGACCCCATGGATCCACTTTTGTTGGGAAATGACATAAATTACTTTTTATTTAATGTTAAAGTGAAAATGACACAAACATGATATGTTTTGCGAAAACAATTTTTAAGTGGGGTTATACAAGTCCAAATTTTGTTTATAAATAGTCATTGGAAAGCTAAAACGATTTCCTACATCATAGTATTTGTTTTATAATTTTTAGACATTAAATAAATTAAATTATTTATGACATAATAATGATGCAGCGATGACATCATTATTTGAAGATTTAAATAAAATAGAAAGATAATGTAAAATCTATGATCTACACATGTCCAAAACCAATTGGATGAGTGGATTTCGAACCCTTATCACCTTATCCACGAATTCTATCAATGTGGGACCTTTTGAAACCGAAACACATTTTCAAATAAAGTAATGTTTCTTTACTTTCCAAAAGTACCCCTCCTCTCCTCTTATAAAAGGCCCCCACCTCTACATCATTTCACACACTCTTCAAGCCATTGGCTCGGCCAACCCCTGCCCATTTGCTCTCTCCACATCCCTCTCCTCATCCTAGAGGATTCCCTTTGGGAAGAATCCTTTCAAAGGAAGCCTTTAGGCTCAACTCAAAAGGAGTTACACTTTTTAAAGGTAATTCATTCTCTCATGTTCATTTGTTTTATTTTGCTTCTCCAACCCCCTAAACTCTTTTTATTTACTTCTTTTGTAACAAAACCAGTATCTTCAATATACTAGGATGTTGTTATAAGATTTATTTGAGCTAAACTCTCACACAACTACATCAAATGGTTAAAGAACATAAGGTTTCCGTGGATGGCGAAATTCTGCCTCCCGAAACGATGATTGTTCAACACTCATTAAACACCTTCAAAGGTGGCCATTATGATGTCACTATTTTTATATATGATATATAATATGTTTATGTTTTCACTAAGCTTCTGTTTTTTCATTTTGGGCATACCTTTATGGTTTCCATTATGGGTAAAACACGATATCTTCATTTTAGGAAGTGCGGACTACCGCCCCCTAAAAGTGATTTGATTCGTTAATACCATATGTGGGATGTGTAAAGGATAAAGTTAATGATATTATATATGTTATTATACTGGAATTATAATATACTCTTATATCATTATGATTCCATTCCAGAAAATATGAAATAGAAATGGAAGTAGCGTTCATGCGTACGTACGGCTTACCGTCTCCATGAACGATGCATTTCATTTCTTACCTCTAAATGTGATGTAATATTATAAATGAATGCAGATACTGGATATATATGACATATATGATATCTACATCATGAATATCATTCTGGTATAATGAACCTTTGACCAAATTAACAACATGTAAGTATAAGAAGTCTATTTTTGACTTAAGAACCAAATACCGACAAAATGAACATTATTAACTTAAATGATTACATGATGTTCATAACATGGTATAAAAGGAATAATGAACTTGAAAAAGATTCATAAGAAAGTAGAGATTAACTCATGTTTATTATTCAGGAGATTAAAGAACGGTCGGGTCAAGTCGGATACGAGGTATGGGACTTCGTCTCAATCTCCTTTCGTTGAGGCATATTTTATTTTATACACAACTTTCTTTTATATGGTGTATAAACCCCTTTGACTTTTACGTTTATTCAAAAGGAATCTTTTTTATACGAAGCATTTACTAAACGACATAAGGGAATGTTTTTGTCATACGTATGCGGCGACAACGACTTCTCCACCGTCGTAACCGTTATTTGAGTTTCGGCTTCCTCTACAAGCCATACCTTCTTTTTAAAAGAAAAATAAATACCATGTTTTACTTTTCTTTTATTTTAGTATTGAAAATGGTTTTCATAATGTTTTTATATCACTGTGTTGTATTGATATCTCGTGATTGAAATGTGGAAATTTTATGTTTCCTTTATGCATGTTTTATGTGATATGATTATGTAATGGTTCTTGGGCATTATTATGAAGACGGGTGGTTCCGTGATAAACTAAGGGCAGGTGAGCCCGTTATAGCTCTCCAATGCATTGGGTAACGCGAAGGAGTGAAACGTTAAGGTTTCTCCGAAGAGATTTTAGGGAATATACTGTGATGGGTATTCCAAACGTAACCAAGAGGGTTACTCCCTACGTAAGAATGTTATGAATGCCTCAAGTTACCTTTATGTCTTATGATTTCTATGATTTATTCATGATTTTATGAGGTATGTTAAAGTGCCTATGTTTTATGGGTAAAGTATGATTTCATTCTTATGTATATATGAACTCATGTTTCCTTTCCATGTTTTTTTATAACCCATACTGAGTTTTTATGCTCATCCCAAGTTTTTGAAATGTTTTTCACAGGTCAAGGGAAGGGTACATGATAATATGATAGAGTCAAGGATGTGTCAAGAAATACTCCATGTTTTATTTTAAATGTGTTTCCATTGATGGGAATGAAGAATACTATCTTTATGTAACCACTTTGTTTATATGTGGAATGTAATGCAAGTTTTATGATCTAATTCTCTAAAACTCTAAACCTGAAAAGATCCTCAATGTGTAATCTTGTAATAACACAAGATTAAGTAAGGTTTAAGGCTGGGGCCTTATAATAAATGGAATGTGTTAATATTTTGAACCTTGTACGATAAGGAAAAATGTAATATTTTTGTGTTTTATTACCTTTTGGAGTGAAAGATGGGTTTGTGGTAAATATTTTTTAAAGAATGAATGTCTATATGAAAAGTATGTATATTGTCTTATGTTCTTAGTAAATCTCCAAAATAAATTCTTCAACTATATAAAAGGTAACTTAAAACAAAAAAAATTTCGGTTAACTTTTCCTACTGGGGAATCAATGACCGTTTAACCAATCACAAGTTTGTGATTTTCTTATAACTTTCTCCTAACCATAATTTCTACAACTCTCCATCTTCCTTGATGATCTGTTTTTCATATATATCCATATTTTCATAGAATCCTAGTATGGGCTATCTTGGGTGACCTTTGTTCTTCTCTTTCATTCTTTTAATGTTATATTTTTATTAACCCTATTTCCAATGTGGGTTTTCCACAAAGGTATTTTCTATTTTCAACCTTTTATTTTCAAATAACATTTTCAAAGTGTGAGGAGACAATTTATTGAAGGAGGGGATAATGTAACACCCCAAGCTTTCACAATACGCTTCTCTTTCAATAATTCAATAGCTTGCATTGTACGCATGTTCTGGATTCTAACACACCGCGAACAATCAAAGTAGAAGTTATGAATAGAAATAACCACTTTTTGAAATTATATAAATTTTATATTTCAAAATGGAATTCATTTTTGAATTTGGAATATAGAAATTATCCTAAGTTCAATTTTTTTGTAATTCTCTGAGAACTTCCAATTTTCTAGGAATAGAAAAAATACTTAAAAACAATTTTTTTAATTATAATAATTTATATGGATAAATTAAAATATTTAGTGGGTTTAATTTATAATTATAATATATTTTCTCCATTTTATCTAATGGTTTTCATTAGAATTAAATTCACTTTGAAATTGATCATAAACGAGCATCAATGTTTAGATATATATTGTTTTTTAAAAACACACTATTTGTTTTGAAAACATGAATTAATTATTAAATTAATTAATTCAACTTATATGTTTTGAATTTTTTCAAATAGATATAATTTTTGAATATTGGAATATCAATTATAGATTAGGGTGAATTTTTGGTATTTTTATGAAAAACATCAATTTTTGATGAATAGTGAAACCACTAAGTGGTAGTTTAAAAACTAATTTTTCGTGTAAATGATACATTACAACTTCTGTTATTTGATTTTCAAAAATCCAACAAACATGGTTTTCATTAGGAAGTAAAATGTGGTTCAATTAGATTAAAATAATTTTTGGTGAATAGTAACTTTTATGTTTTATTACTCGCGATTAAAGGTAATTAGTAAATTTTATGTTAAAAATTATATTATAAAAATATAAAAAATATCATGACACTTTTCCTACACATAATATATGAGTCATGGTCGACCAATACAATACATGGGTCAACTTGGGGTCCCCATGTAGCCACTTGGGTAAGAAAATGACATTAATAACTTTTTATTTAAATTAAAAATAAAATTTTCACAAACATGTATTATTTTACTAAAACAATTATTACATGGGGTTATATAAGTTAAAATTTTAACTATAAATATTAATTGTTAAGATAAAAATATTTCCTACATCATGGTAATTTTTTTATAATTTTTAGATATTAGTTAAATTAAATTTTCTTTGACACAATGATGATGCAATGATTACCTCATTAATTAACGATTTAAATAAAATGAAACGATAATGTAAAATATAAGATATACACATGTAAAAAACCTATTGGATGAGTATATTTCGAAACCTTGTCATCTTATCCTAGAATTATATCATTGTGGGACCTATAAAATCCTAAAATAATTTCATAATAATGTAACATTTCATGACTTTCCAAGAGTGCCCCTCCTCTCCTCTTATTAAAGGACTCCAACTATACCACCTTATTCACACCGTCAATGGCATTTGTCGCAGCCTAACTCTACCAAAATACCCTCTCAACATCCCTCTATTACTCCTAGAAGCCTCACATTGTGCAGAAGTCTTCGCAAGGACGTCTTTGGCTCAAATCAAAAAGAGTTACCCGATTTGAAGGTAATGTCTTCTCTTACGTTCTTTTGTTTTCTTTTTCTTCTCCAACCCATTAAACTCTTTTTATTCATTTATTTTGTAACAAAAACACAATCTAAAATATAATAGGATTATTTCATGAGAGGGATTTTATTTACACTTACACATACCTTCGTCTAATGGTTAAATAACATACTATTTTTGTGGGTGGCGAATTACTGCCTCACGAAACGATGATTGTTCAATCTTCTTTTAACACCTCTCATGGTGGCCATTATGAAGAAACTATTTTCATATATGATATATATATTATGTTTATGTTTTCCTTATGATTATTTATTTTTCATTTATGGCATAACTTTATGATTTCCATTATGGGTAAACGCGATAATTTCATTTTAGGAAGTGCGGAATACTGCCCCCTCAATGTGATTTGAATCTTTAATGCCATATGTGGGATGTATAAAGGATTGAGTAATGACATTATATATGATATAATACTGGAATTATAATACACCTTTATATAATTACGATTTAATTCCATTAAATATGATATATAAATGAAAGTAGCATTCATGCGTACGTATGGCTTACCGTCCCCATGAACGGTGCATTTCATTTCGTACCTCTAAATGTTACGTAATATTATGAACGAATGTATATAATCTATATATATGATATATATTATGTCTAAATAATGAATATAAATTTGGATATAATTTATTTTTTACCACATGAACAACTTTTAATTATAAGAAGTTTATTTTTGACTCAATTACCAAAGATCGACAAAAAGACCATTATTTACATAAATAAATACATAATGTTCATAACGTGGTTATAAGTGATATAAAAGTAATAATAAATTTGAAAAAGGTTCTTAAGAAATTATAAATTAACACTAGTTTATTATTCGGAACGTTAAAGAACGGTTGAGTCAAGTCGGACACAAGGTAAGAGAACTTCTTAACCCAATTTTTGTTTTTTGGGTTAATCTCCTACTTTCAAATTATGTAATGATATTATTATGTTATATCTTGTATATGAACTTCCTTTTTTTGTACCTATAGTGAATACATATAATAGGTCTATTTTATTTAAAAATGATCTTTTTAAGGGACATTGTCTTAATCTCCTTTCATTGAGGGATATTTTATTTTATACACAACATTATTTTATACGGTGTTTAAACCCCTTTGACATTTAATTTTATTCAAAAGGAATATTTTATACGGGGAATTTTTACTAAACTAAAAAAGTAATGTTTTGTCTTACATATGTGGCGACAATGACTTCTCTTCCGCCATGACCATTATTTGAGTTTTATCTTCCTTTACAAGCCATAACTTTTTTTAAATGAAAAATAAATACCAAGTTTTAATTTTCATTTATTTTGGAATTGAAAATGGTTTTGATAATGTTTTTATTATATCAATGTGTGGTATTTATATCTTTTTATTGAAATGTGGAAATGTTATGTTTCATTTATTAATGTTTTATGTGATATGATTATGTTATAGTTTATGATATGTTTAAACCTATTCATATAAGGAATGCATTGGAGTTAATAAGTGATTGGTGGAGCCTGCTATAGCTCCTCGATGCATCGGTTGGTCTCTTGAGACAAACTAGTGTCTTGGCATGAGGAATTGACAAAATATTATTTGTAGCTTTGGCATGAGGCCTTGGTTATGTGGTTATGATAGTCTGGCATTAAGCATTCCATCATTATGAAAGTGGTTATTGATATTTCATGTGATTATTCGACTATTAGAATATTCATGTGAATAAGTAAATGGCATTATTTATATTTTTTCCATATTATGTTGAAGTTCAATTTTAAAAGGATATTTTTTAGTTATACATTTCCTTAAATGTTAATGTTTATTTATGAAATCTTCAGGTATATTGTTATCCTTACGGATCATCTGAGCTCACCCCTTCCAGTGTTTTAATTTTTCCAGGATGTGAAGAGGTATATTATGAATGACCTACAGGGATAGTATGAGGGGATATGAAGACAAGATGTTGTTGTAGTTTTGTTTTACTTTATGATGTAATGTAAGACTTATGAAAGTATCTACTGTTTCTAAGGATACTAAACTAATCGGTCATTCGAGACTTGATCTTTTGTGATCATTCCAATGTTACGAAATAATGAACCGACATTGGGTAACTAGTGTCGGGGATTTACAAAAGAAGCTTGGGGTGTTACAATTTTGAACAAGGTACGAGCATTACGAGTTTACTGTAACGCCGATTTACTAATGCACCCTCTGTCTGCGTGGGTATAATGAATAGTGTTTTCAAGGAATATCTTGATGGATTTGTAGTTGTATTTATTGATGATATTTTGGTGTACTCAAAAAGCTAAGAAGAATAAGAAAATCACTTGCGCATTATTTGAATGGCTCTTAGAAGAAATGAGTTATATGGGAAGTTTAGCAAGTGTGAATTCTGGCTTCAAGAGATTTCTTTTCTTGGTCATATTGTCTCTAAGGATGAATCTATTTTGATCATTCAAATACCAAGACAATAAAAGAATGTCCTGAACTGACGAGTATAACTGAGATATGCAATTTTATTGGTTTAGGAGGTCATTATCGGCATTTTGCCCCGAATTTTGACTGATTGGCTAACCCATTAACCAAGACTAGTATTAATAGGGTTATATTTGTTTTTACAAAATAGTGTGAAGCATGTTTTGAAAAACTGAAGAGAAGATTCGTAAATTTTTTTATATTTACTCAACCATAGGGTAATAATGGGTTTGTTATTTATAGTGTTTCTTCAATGAAAGAAGTTGGTTGTGTCCTTATACAGAATGATTGAGTTATTTTCCATGCATCATGGAAAATAAAAATTCATGGGAAAAACTATCCTAATCATGATATTTAGTTAGAAGCTACAATCATTGATATGAAGATATTGAGACACTATCTCTATGGTGAAGTATTTAAAATTTATATTGATCACAAGAGTTTGATTTATATATTCTCATAGAAATTACTCAACATGAGGAAATGATGATGGCTTTAACTACTCAAGGATTATGATTTCACTATACACTACCACCCAAGGATGGAAAATAAGGTGGATGATTCTTTGAGTATAAATAACATGGTGTTTTCAACAATATAAGATTTGAAATGGGTCTTTTTTCATGGATCTAGTAAAGAAGGCTATGGGAATCACCATGGAAGGTGAAACATCAATACTTTTTCAAATTTTTTCCAAACCTTCTATACTATAAAGGAAAATAAGATCTCAGACTGATGATGAGAAGTTTTAAAAGAAGATTAAAACTGTGAATGATGGGATATTGAGTGAATTTATACATAAAGATGGAATTTTTAAATATGGGATGATACTTTGTGTTCCAAAAATACCTGATCTAAACACGGAATTGTATGATGATGCTCAAAGCTCCAGTTTCTATATACACCACTGGGAGCACAAATATGTATAGTTATTTAAAATAACATTTTTGATGGGTCTACATAAAGTGGGAGATTGTTGATTTTTTGTCAATATGTATCGCTTGTAAACAAGTTAAATCAGAAATGCTAGAGCATGGATGAGTCATGCAAACTCTTCCTATACCTGAGTGGAAATTGGATAATATTATGATGGAAATTATCATGGGGCTACCAAAGACCCTTATAATGAATGATGCAATATTGGTCATTATTGATTGGCTTACCAAGTCAGCACATTTCCATTCTATAAGAGATGATTTAACACTTCAACGAATGTCAATACTATATATAAATGATGTTGTAAGACTATTGATTACCCCTATCGATTTATTCTGATCATGATCCCTATTTTACATCATGATTCTATAAAAGCATTAAGAAAACCCTTGATACTGTACTTTTTTGAGCACTGCCTACCACCTTCAAACTGATGTACAATCATAACAGACTATTCAAACCATAGAAGACATGTTGAAATATTTATCATCTGACTTTCAAGGTATGTGGGATCAATATTTATCTCTGGTAGAATTTTCCTATAAAAATTACATCCATTCAAGTATTCAGAAGGCATCATAAGAAGGATTTTACATAAAGAGATGTTTCAAACCAACTTGTTAGAATGATATTGGTGAATGAAAACTCGTAGGCTTATAACTTTTTGAGGAAACAATGTAAAATGTTGAGATTATCCAAACCCACATCAAAGAGGCTCAATGTCGGCAAAAGAGCTATGTTGATAACCAAAGGAAGGATTTGGAATTTCAAGTAAGAGATCATGTTTTCTTGATGTTATCTCCATGGAAGGGTGTTATACATTTAGATAGAAATGGTATATTATGTCCCATGAACATCAGATCTTTTGAAATTATAGAACTAATTGGAGTTGTTGTTTATCGTTTGGCAATGCCTCCATGTCCCTCGAAAGTTTATGAAGTGCTCCATGTATCACGGTTGAGAGAATATATGCCTGACCCAATGCATGTACTCATCTATGTGGAAATTGAATTGGAACCTAATCTATATTATTATGAATAGACTATAAAAATTCATTATACAAGAGTACAAGTGCTGAGAAAATGGACGACTAGTCTGGTAAATGTTCAATGGAGAAACCATAAGATGGAAGAGGGAATGTCGGAACCCAAGGAAATAATGATGAAGAACTACTCAAATCATTTTATGTAGTAATATTCCAGAAATTTTAATGATTAAATTATTTTAAGGATGGAATAATGTAACACCCCATGAATCCATGTTACATTTCTCTTTGAATAATGTAGCATCATGGGTTGTACGCAACATTGACTTTTAACACACCACGACTAATCTAACTAGCCGTTATAAATAGTAATAACCACTTTTTGAAATTTTATATATTTTATTTTTCAAAATGGACATCATTTTTGAATTAAAAATCTCGAAATTATCTTAGGTTGAATTTTTGGTACTTTTCTGAAAAAATTCAATTTTTGATAAATAATGAAAAATACTAAATTTTAAATAAAAACAACTTTTTTAATCAAAATATTATATAGTGTTATGTTATAATTTTGGGTGGTTTTAAAGTATCATTAGATTATATTTTTATAATTCAATATAATTTATGTCATTTTATGTAATTTCATATTTAAACTTCACATAGACAAGTGTCAATCTTTTGATAGTTATTATTTCCTAAAAACAAGCTTTTTGTTTTGACAATAGTAATTAATTTTAAATTAATTTCTCCTACTTCTGTGTTTTGAATTTGAAAAAATGGATTCTATATTTAGAATCATGAGGTCAAAATTATGTTAATTGATAACTTTTATTTGTAGAAATTATGAATAATTTCATCGGTAAATATTTTATTTATCATGGATAAAAGGTAAATCTGGTAAATAAGTTTATCAAATAATATTATAACAATATTATATTACCCCATAATGTGTCCTAATCTTATTGGTTGATATGTATCCTACAATGGGAATTCATGGGTGGAGTTTGGGACCCCATGGATTAACTTGAAATAGATAATGAGACATTATATTAATTAATTAAAGGTAATGACAAAAATGAAATAAACATATATCTTCTAGTAAAACAATTTTTATATAGTGTTATATAAGTTATAGTTTCGAATATAAATACTAATTAAAAGGATAAAAATATTTCCTACATGGTATTATTTTATTTATAATTTTTAGACATTATATAATTAAATTTATTTGTGACACAATGTTTATGATGTAATTGTCTTATTAATGAAAGAATCAAATAAATAGTATTAAATTTTTTTAATAAATAATAATTTAATGATTTCATGACATATAAAAAATTTACATGTGAATATTTCATTTTAGGGTTTATTCAATTTTTTTTTTTTATGTTATAAGTTATGATTACTTTCACAAAAACAAAATACTAAATAGTGTCAAAATTGACATAAATGAGTTTTTAAAAACAAATATTATATTATAAAACTATATAATATTCCTAAAAATCACAATTTCTTCCAAAGAACTTATATGATGATACTTATATCATTAATGAACCACTTGATGTTATATTGGAATTTTATCGTAAGTATATTAACTAATTATTATAATCATACAAGAATAAATGTTAAAAGTTATACTATTTGACTAAGAGTTAAATCTAAAAAAATATTAATATAATGACCAAAACCTATCTAAAACCTATTATTTCAGTGTTTTTGGACTCATAACCACTGTAGACTATAAATGAATCATTAATGAGCTATTATTAAAGAAAACTGATTTTATTATAAAATAATATATCAATCTTTTCTGAAGGTTCCCCTCACCTCTCTTATAAAAGGGAAATTCCCCTTATCTCAAAATCACACCTCCAATGCCATTTGGAATAACCAAACCCTGGCCATTTATCCTCCCAATTTCCCTCAATTAAACCTAGAAGCGTTATTTTGATCGGAAAGGCAACCTATTGACCCCTTTTGATCAACATAAAAAAAACACTCTAAGAAGAGGTAATAATTTCACCATCATCTCTCAAGTTCTTTTCTTCTTCCACTTCCTCTTTCTTTGTTGTTTCCATTCTAAAATAATAAATCCAGTAAATTGTATATATTTTTATTTTATTATAAAAATTTTATAACCATATTCATTATTCTATCTATCATATTATTGACAAAGTCACCATACGTGCGTACGTACGGCTTACCTTCTCCACATCGTGGTGTAGTTTATTATTTAAACACTTCATTTTTTGGATGGGTATAATAATGAGTTTAACTAATTTAAATAATAAACATATCATGTTAATTATTTTTTATATATGATATACCATTTGGTTGCGCCCAAATTTACCCTACGGGTAAAAGCGATCGATGTAGTACATGTAGGGGTCGAGTCCACAGGGACCGAAGAAGTAACCTTGAGACGCTATGATTTGGTGAAGGATGGGCTATGAAGTAGCCAACTTTGGTTTTGATTTTGGATGGTTTAAATAACACTAAGACACCTACGTGAATTCAATTTAATGAAAATGGGTTGATCTAGGATTATGCTCGGGGTGGATTGAATGAATTTTACTTCTTTAAACAATTTTGGTTTTATTAATTCTTGATGAATCCATTCTTCAAAAATAACACTACCTTCATCATTTTCTGGTTTAGTGCTTACTAAACACAATTACTAATCCCATATACACTTAGAGAACCAAATTCATGATCTCTCCGAGGTATATGGTCATTTAGTAATTGAATTTATTTTGCTCAAACACAGTAAAGATGAAGAGTAGAAATAACTGAAGAATGGATTTCTTAAATTAATTATCCATTTAACAACAATTCGTTCATAAAATAACATTCAATCCAGCCTTTGCATCCTCCTAAGATCAACCCATTAAGGGTTTATCCCTCCAATGATTGTATACTCTCAATGGTGGGCAGAAGATGACTAACAAGAATTGGATTGAAGAAATTAAAACCGCGGAAATAACGAGCACTCCTCCGTGTGTGTGAATGAAATTCACACCTATGTGTGAACTAATTCACAAAAACACAGAGATATCACTGTGCTTTGTTATTATAATGTTTTAATAAATGAAATGGAAAATATATAAGAGAAGAAGTTGATTAAGAACATGAAGAAAAACATACATTGAAATGGAAAACATTACAAAGGAAATTTGGAAGCAAAACATTACAATAAAACAAAGCATCCAAGATGATAAGAAAATTTTCCACCCCCATTCCCTTCACCAATAGCTCCTTATATAGGCATATTAGGAGCCTTAGGTACATCCCACAACAATTAATTCACCCCTCAACAATTAATAGAGTCAAATGGAGGGTGAATAATCAAAAGGAAATTGATGTTTCGAATTTGACCCGGAAAACTGTCCAGATTCGTCCACCACATTGACGTGTGAATTCGAAATTGAAGAAGGCCGAATCCGGAGGGGCTGTACAGGAGAAATATCTTCGTCCATCTGTCCTCTATGATCTGTAAATATTTCAGGAAATTTCGCCCAGCCGTTTGGATGTTATAGTCGAAATGGTGGGACGGAAGTTTGAGCATTAATGTCATGTCCACCATTTAAATCTCAACTTCAGATCCATTTATCATCATGATAACATCAGAATTAGCTCCGGCCACAGTTGAATAAAATGATCCTCATATTGTTATCCTTCTACTGTATAAATTTGAGCTTCATTGGGCTTGGTTTCTGGGCCCCACATTTGTTTGATGGGCCTTAGGCCCATTATGCTTTTTCCAGCAAGTTTCTGCATTCAGGCGCAAAATTCTCCATCTTCCTTTGAGATTCATCCAGAAGACCTAAAAGATAAAATGTTCCAAAAAAAGTGATCAATCATATCCCAAAATTTCAAATTAAAATGATTAATATTGTAATTTACAGAAGCAAATTATTGAGTGGTCCCAAATTGACATTTTAAGCATGAATTGCACAATGATGGGATATGAAGTTCGATTTCTGAATTTGACTAAAATTTATGTTTATGAACTTTTAAACACATTAATATTAAGAACTTAACAATGAATATTATCCACTTTAAGTGAATAATCACACCCCCCAACTTGTGTTTTGCTAGTCCCGAGCAAAATAAATTACAAATATGAAATTGAAATCCCCTTTTCCAAAAACATTTTAATACACACTGCTCACCCAAATATCTAATACCAAAAAATTATGGAACCCATCAAAATCATTTAAAACAAGCTAGGTCCATAAGCATATCCCAAGCCCAAGCCCATTCCTTTGTTCAAATTCATCGCCACATTTCATCCAATTCCAATTAAGCATGATAAAGTGTTGTGCATCATAAAAGATATGGGGGCCATTTTATTGTTCAAGGGGAAAAAATGGATGCGCTAGGTGGGAATCACATTAAACCTTAAGATGAGTATCCCTTTTTTGATTTTTTTTAACCACAATATATATGAAAAGACTAACTCTGGGCAAGACAACTATGGAGTCACGATCCCCAAGTGTCGGATGCCACACATATTTTCAATTTCATGCTCTAAAATAGAGATATAAAGCCTAACTCTGGGCAAGACAACTATAGAGTCACGATCCCCAAGTGCCGGATGCCACGCATTTGGACAAAACATTGCTCTATGTGGTCATTATTTTTTCAATTTTTTTATTGTTTTTTGTTTGTTGTTTTTTTTGGATACTCAAATTAAACTAAAAGTGACCCCAGAACCCTATGCTATAATGAAAGGGACCCAAGAACTCAAATTTACACCCACAATCCAGAAGACGTGCATTGTGGCATTTTTATTAAGAGGATGAAAATGTAAACTTTGAAAAATCACATTGGACAACCGGACTTTCCAAAAACTATGCTCATGAACTTAAACTTGCATTAAAATCAGAATCAAGGCATACAAAATTTATTTGATATCCAATTTCAGAGTTTGCAATGTGTGTTATCATGTTCAAGGTTAATGGAATTTTTTCATTTAATGCATGTTCTTATTGAAAAAAAATCATTTTTTATCTCCCCCCAACTTTGAATGACAATGTCCCCAGTGTTTAAAGAAAAGAAAAGCTAGAAGGGGGTAGGAGAGGAGTTTAAAAAATAAATTTAAAATAAAAAACATGGAATGAAGTCACCTGGTGGTTGATGATGATAGTGCATGCCATAGTCTCCCTTCAATCCTGGATTTGAGTCTCAGTGGCTTGGATGGTGGTGAATGGATTTTCCTTATGGCTTACGACATGTCCTTTTATTTTTTTAAACCTATAAAAACATAAAAATAAAATAAAACAAAATAAACTGATGATACATTGTCTTCTTTATATTTTTTGGGTAAGGTATTACTCAGAGATCACACCACGTGACACGGATGAATACGGCGCTCCCCTTTCATACCCATCCTTACTCATAAAAGAAGAACAGGTCAACAGTTTATGGTAATTTATTATATGAAAAAAAATGATTCAAAATGATTAGAAAACATGAAAACCATGGGTTGCCTCCCATGCAGCGCTTTTTTTTAACGTCGTTGGCTCGACTTGTACCCCCCCAACTTATCCAATTCCAACTTTCAACATGTTTAGGACCCCATTTTTGTCCACTTCAACTTGATTAAGATTTATTTTCTTGAGTTCAGAAGAAAGTAAAATAATTTTGAGCTTGGTTTCATTGAAATTTCCTAAAGGATATTGACAAATTAAATCAAAATCAGTTTCTTCTCCAAAACATTTAGAAAGAATTGGTTCATTTTGAAAATAAGATTCATCCTGAAAATTGTCCAGTTGAATATCAGAAGTGTGTATGGGATCAATGTTCGATATTGCTCCCAATTTTTCAGTGGTTAGTGTATTTGAAAAATCATTAATGGACTTATATTCAGGAAACTCAATCCATGATGTCAAATTTTCTTCTTTTGAATCCAAAAAATCAATTTTCTCCTGATTTAAAGACCCTTCAAAAACTCCTCGATCCTCTCCAATTATCCCAAATCCTATGGTTGGTTCATCAATAACGGTATGAGGGGTTTGTGTGTTATAAGATTCTTCAATCATTATTGAGTAAGGGATGGTTTGAGTGGCAATGGGGTCCACACAAGTTTTAATGCTTTGTAGTTCTTGTCTAAAACATGATACCTCTGAATTCATTTTTTCCATTTGTTCACACAATTTTTGAAGAATTGTTTCAGGATTAGGATTGATAGATGTTTCGACATCATGGACTTCCTCATTATTCATCTTTTTAATCATTCTTGATAGGTATGGAAATTGATCTTTTAAACAATCAGCATCCCATTGATTGTACATCTCATCTGGTGTGGTGTATTCAATCCTGGTTTGGTCAATGAAATTTTCTATGTGAGGTGATTCAAAATATTGATTTTCCAGTTGATTATAGTCTTGGTATATTAATGGGTATTGTTGAAGATAATCCATTGGTGTTGATTGAAAATTGTTTTTGGGATTCATTGGACACACAAGAACAGAAAGGGGAAAAGAGAAGAGAAATTTGGGTGAGAATAGAGAATTTGGGGTGAGAAAAGAAGATGAGTGTCTAAGGTACTTACTTGGGTCCCTGGCAACGGCGCCAAAATTTGGTTGCGCCCAAATTTACCCTACAGGTAAAAGCGATCGATGTAGTACATGTAGGGGTCGAGTCCACAGGGACCGAAGAAGTAACCTTGAGACGCTATGATTTGGTGAAGGATGGGCTATGAAGTAGCCAACTTTGGTTTTGATTTTGGATGGTTTAAATAACACTAAGACACCTACGTGAATTCAATTTAATGAAAATGGGTTGATCTAGGATTATGCTCGGGGTGGATTGAATGAATTTTACTTATTTAAGCAATTTTGGTTTTATTAATTCTTGATGAATCCATTCTTCAAAAATAACACTACCTTCATCATTCTCTGGTTTGGTGCTTACTAAACACAATTACTAATCCCCTATACACTTAGAGAACCAAATTCATGATCTCTCCGAGGTATATGGTCATTTAGTAATTGAATTTATTTTTCTCAAACACAGTAAAGATGAAGAGTAGAAATAACTGAAGAATGGATTTCTTAAATTAATTATGCATTTAACGACAATTCGTTCGTAAAATAACATTCAATCCAGCCTTTGCATCCTCCTAAGATCAACCCATTAAGGGTTTAGCCCTCCATTGATGGTATACTCTCAATGGTGGGCGGAAGATGACTAACAAAAATTGGATTGAAGAAATTAAAACCGCGGAAATAAAGAGCACTCCTCCGTGTGTGTGAATGAAATTCACACCTATGTGTGAACTAATTCACAACAACACAGAGATATCACTGTGCTTTGTGATTATAATGTTTTAATAAATGAAATGGAAAATATATAAGAGAAGAAGTTGATTAAGAACAAAAAGAAAAACTTACATGGAAATGGAAAACATTACAAAGGAAATTTGGAAGCAAAACATTACAATAAAACAAAGCATCCAAGATGATAAGAAAATTTTCCACCCCCATTCCCTTCACCAATATCTCTTTATATAGGCATATTAGGAGCCTTAGGTACATCCCACAACAATTAATTCACCCCTCAACAATTAATAGAGTCAAATGGAGGGTGAATAATCAAAAGGAAATTGATGTTTCGAATTTGACCCGGAAAACTGTCCAGATTCGTCCACCACATTGACGTGTGAATTCGAAATTGAAGAAGGCCAAATCCGGAGGGGATGTAGAAGAGAAATAACTTCTTCCATCTGTCCTCTATGAGCTGTAAATATTTCAGGAAATTTATCCCAGCCGTTTGGAAGTTATAGTCGAAATGGTGGGACGGATTTTTGAGCATTAATGTCATGTCCACCATTTAAATCTCAACTTCAGATCCATTTATCATCATGATAACATCAGAATTAGATCCGGCCACAGTTGATTAAAATGATCCTCATATTTTTATATTTCTACTGTATAAATTTGAGCTTAATTGGGCTTGGTTTCTGGGCCCCACATTTGTTTGATGGGCCATAGACCCATTATGCTTTTTCCAGAAAGTTTCTGCCTTCAGGCGCAAAATTCTCCATCTTCCTTTGAGATTCATCCAGCAGACCTAAAAGATAAAATGTTCCAAAAAAAGTGATCAATCATATCCCAAAATTTAAAATTAAAATGATTAATATTGTAATTTACACAAGAAAATTATTGAGTGGGCCCAAATTGACATTTTAAGCATGAATTGCACAATGATGGGAAATGAAGTTCAATTTCTGAATTGGACTAAAATTGATGTTTATGAACTTTTAAACACATTAATATTAAGAACATAACAATGAATATTATCCACTTTCAGTGACTAATCACCATCAAATTACATACAATTTCACCATCAATATAATGATATAGTCTCTCCTACGTACATACGTTTTACCGTCACCACGAACGTGATGAGTTTCATTCCCCATAGTAATCATTCAAGACTAATTTTCATTTTATGTTTTTAATTTTTTTAAGAAATTAATATCCTTCTGGATATGAATAAAATACATCCTATCCATAATAAACAAGTCTTACTGAACTGAGAATATAAAGTAAAATAGATCTGTTCACACCTGAAATGATGAAACTACTGAAATTTTATTAACATAGAAATATTAGAAGATCATATATGATATCATATATATCTATAGAGTAATAATATAATTTAATAATTTTTTTAACTATTATAAATATGGTTAACATAACACCGACTATGGAAAAGTAAAAGGTAAGGGTTAATTTGAAAATATCATTATTATCTGAGGTTGTTTTTACCTCAGTATCTACTGGGACCTCTTTATCATCCACATATGTGTTTTCATAAAAGATCAATTCATATCAATTTTACTATTTTCTATTCTATGGGTTAAAGTCATTTCAACCATTATTTCACCATATATGTTTTGAAAGAAGTATTTGTGTCGTTTTCCAAAAAACTTAATTTATAACCTTTTCGACAAAATTAATGTAATAATGTTTTCTTTAACGTATTCTGTGGGTGTGGCTATTTTCTCCCATTATATCATTGTCAAATTTTTACAAACAATATTATAATAATATTTTCAAAATAAATGTTTTATTTTATTATTAAATGATTTTATTTTATTTCAAAATAGAAAGAAATATTTCTCTAAAAAAAAATTCATTTCATCTATGTCAATATCCTTTGATGGATTATAATAATTATTGATGATGATTTATTGTGATACAAAACATCCATATTGTGTTGTAGGTTTTAAGACATTTTTTACTGTGGATGTGTTATTTTTACACAATTCATGGTTTAAAGAATATGTATTGACATTTTTTATACTAGTTTTAATACAAATGTTTATCTAATGTTTAAAACTATTCATATTGGGAATGCATTGGACTGAGTAAGTGAAGAGTGAAGACCACTATAGCTCCTTGATGCATCGATAGTTCTAATGAGACAAACATTTTTCTTGGCCTAAGACCTTGAAAAAATCTTATATGTATTCTTGGAACAAGGCCTTTACTATGTGGTTATAATGTATGGAATTTTGCATTCTATCATTATGAAAGTGTCGATTTGATATTGAATGTGATTATTCGACTAGTAGAATATCCATGTCATTAATTAAATGAAAGTATATGATTTTATCTTTTCCTTATTATTATTATGTCTAAGTTTAAAAGTCTTGTGATTTAGTCTTATACATCGCCTTAAATATTTTTGTTTATTTATGAATGTTTCCGCTATATTGTTGTCCGTACTGAGCATCTGGTCTCAGCCCATTCTATGTTTAATTTTTTCTTGGATGTGAAGAATTATTTTTTGGTTGACATGAAAGGATGGGCTGAGGATATAATTTCGTTCAAAAGGGGAAAATTGATGTTGATGTTTTTATTTCATGATGTAATGTAAAACTAAATAATGTATATAGTACTTCTAGGGATTCTTAACTTATCAGTCTTTTAGGACATGATTCCTTGCATCATGAAAATTTTATGTAATAATGCGCCAACTCTGGGTAACTAGGGTCGTGGCTTTACAACTGGGATGGAGAAAAAATCATCTTTATTAGTGAGGCCTAATTAATATTCATAGATAATGAATTTTTCATCCTTTTAGGTTGGAAAGTTAAAATATTTCATGGAGAAGTAAAATATAAACATGTTAATAATAGTAGACCAGGATGAGAAAATGTGTTTCATGGTAGTTACTTTCAGTTTAAAGTGATATTTAGCAGGAGTTTTGATGGTAAAAAAGGATCAATAATAAAAAAACATGGAAAACATTACTGAATCATCATAATTACTTTTTTTGACCAGTCACTTGAAAAGGTAATAGATTCACATTAGGTAATCCATTTTTTTCCTCAACAAACATTTGACCATAGCTAATTTTGAGTTATTTAATACCTAACATCCTATGGAACGAGTTCATTTCCACACTTTTCACTAAATAATCCCATTCACATTTGTGGATAGGACGAGAGGATGGGCTCATCTAACTATTTGTGTGTTTCATTTATTGACTAATATTAAGAAATATAAAATATTTAAGTCATATTAATTAGTATTTTTAAAATATTATTTCTATACTAGTTTCATTTATTCCAATTATATGTCATCTAATTTCATCAATTTGAACCTCTATATATACTAATGGATCTCTTACAATCTCTTATTATCATGTTATGATGTTTTTTAAAGAAATAAATTTTGGGACATATGATTTTATCCTTTTTTAGTGATTTATAATTTTTAAATAAAATGTTATGGGGATCATTAGAGGATCTTACATCATGTATCACTGATGTGAATCAACACACAAAAAAATCACTTACCAGAACACATCAAGTATTTTTTGGATAAGTCAAAATTATAAATTTGGTGAATTTTATATTCATTCAAACATGATGTAGTATAGTTCAAATTATAGATATCAAATAAGAAAATACTCAAAATATTTTACAATAATTTAGATTGAAGTAAAGAGAAATGAGTTTTTAGATAATTTACATGTTTATCCCTTTTCTGTATTATCATATTTTTTGGTAATGGGACAATAAAGGGTATGATGGGTCGAAATGGAATTATAGAGCTAGTGAGATTGGATTACTCATAGGTGAAATAAGACAATATGAATTTGTTTTTAGGAATTACTTCATTGTGAGATTAGTATTTTAAAGTTGGGTTTTAACATTGAAATGAAAGCTACATATCCTATAAAATGGATATTAATGGATACATGGTTTTGAGTTTCACAATTTAATTTTGTCGTCTAATACTATAAAATTAATGTTAAAATTATCCAAGAATGATGTTTCTACTCAATTTTAAATCATGATTTAATGTATTATTTTACATGAACATGTTTACAATAATGGATTTATTGGGGATAATTCATTGAAAAACTATATATGGATGTACAAATCCTTTTTTTTCATTATTGATAGTTTAATGATGAATTGAATTAAGAAGAATATATCCTAATAGGGATAACCAAGAGCATAAAACCAAAATGATTCGCTAGTATAATGGTTTAATCAGTATCTTTTGGAAATGGGAATATTAATAAAAATTATTCTCATTAATATGTAACATGATCTAGGAGTTGGGTATTATTTAATTCAATCAACCTTCATGTGGATAACTCTATCACAATGATGAATCATATGAATGACATTTTAAATTTGGGGATTTTTTTCTGGGATTATACCTAAAGAGGAATAGAAATGAATGAATCACTTGTTTTACTATGTTAACTAATAAGATACATTGATATAAAAGATGAATAGAATGTGATAGGATATGTTTCAAAATCAGCCTCACTGTAGAGAGCCTCATTTTTTTTAGAATACACTGTCATGATTACCCTATGGTTGCCTTTGGTAATGAATAATTTCCAAGTATAGGACTATCAAAAACATAATAAATTATCAATAAATTTTATATTGATGGGAATAACATAACCAAGCACTTTCCAAGAATTTGGAGGGGGCCAAGGTAATTAGGTTCTGAGGATGGGTAGTTTTCAAAGAGTTTATTATATGTAAATATCAAATGTAAGGGTGGAGCCTATGTATGAGACCTGGTCAGAAGGGATACCATAGAATGAGTTCATTGGTTAATATTTAAACATGGTAGGGTTATTTCAGTAAAAATACTCCATATTGGGGTACATGGAGGAATTAATTTTCTACTAGGATAAATTTCAGAAAATGAATTGTATTTTTTTTATTTGGAGTGATTTTTCCCTAGTGTGGTACATAGATGAATTGGAATGGTAGTTTTTGGTAGGGGTGACGTTCTAATATCTTGTAGGGTTAATTTTCTCCATATTATGGTGCATTGAGAATATTATTACTGGTATGGGATATGGTGAAGTCTTACCATTGTATAAGGTAGGATTATGTTTCTCCCTACTATTATATTAGGGCGAGGCTCCATGATAGAATGAATATGGTGAAGAGTCAACCTAATATTAGAGTATGGAGATTTATTTACAATTTTTGGACTTCTAGGGGAGTGTTGGATGCATGGTTCTTTGATGATAACAATAATGGTGAGATGGACACACATATACCTAGTATAATACCTTATCAATAGGGACCTACATGATTTTTTTATATAAATTAGGGTGAGGTGGTTTTAATTGGGGTTTATTAAATGATTTTAAAAATGTTGACTTTATTATAATAAATTACATTAATCTATTTATATTTAGTTTATTTCATAATTCATTTTACGGTTATGATGAAAATATATGTACAGAGATGTTTCGTGGAACTTATTATATTCTATCTTTTTTCCATATATCAGTGTCTCTTTGAGGGCACCCATGCATTCTCATTATTGAAAAATATTGTGATATTATTGTGTTTTCTAGGATTATAGAAGGTTGGTCATGCAATATATATTTTTTGTAAATGTAGAAAACAAAATCATACATGTTCTATAATTTTATGGGATGGAACCATGTTCCATTGTTTTCTTGTAAAAGTGTGTTTTAATAAGGTTGTATATATAGTACATCGCTTTGAAAAATTACCTGGGAACTTTCTGAGGGACATGATTTATGTGACATGGGAGTAGTCCTAGAAAAAAAGCAATATTGAGTATTATATTCAAGAAGGAATTTTTTAAAACATAAGAAGCAATGTCCCTTTACAAAATATAGTTCCAATAATGGATTTTTCTAGTTTGGTACAAAAAATTTTAGAGAATGAATTTTCTCCCCATGAAAGACATTACTGCTTTCATTGTACTGAAATCCCAATATCCCTTAAATAAATAAAATTTAAAATTTAGAATTCCGTAAAACCATTATGTTTTTTATGTTTCCATTTATCCCTTAGCATGGGGTTTACCCCTATCCATATATTTGTTTGCAGTATGTGCTAATTTAATTTAAAGTGTTATATAATATTTATTATATAAATAAGCTATTATAAAATAGTTGAGAATGTAAATATCTCTTAGGTGGTGGACTATATGTGGATTATAATACCTATTTGGTTTTTAATCCTGGAATTTATCAATGGGGGTTTTAATCATTTGTTTGGGTATTAGAACTAGATTTCACCGATTTTTAGAATTTATTATTTCTCCCTCAGTATGACTAATAAGTTGATATATATTCATGTACTATTTATTCAGCAAGGATTGGATATTTTAATCAATAGAAACCTATATAGGATCTTCATTTGGGATGATTAGGAACACCAAGGAGAAAGGATGTTAGATTATCAATAAATGGTTGATTTATGTGGCATCACTTAATATATAATTTAATCATTGATAATTAAAAACAACCCAATAGTTTAAATATTATTTTTTACTGTGTTCCTAGTGTATTATTTATGGGGTTTATATCTCTTGATAAATTCATGTAATGTGAAACATTATAATAGAATCATTTCCATTGATTCAATCATATCACATGATAGAAATTTTATAATATTTATCTTTCCAATGTCAATTTCAGTAAATAATGTGTTGATGTTGATTTGGAAGTGATCTATATTAATTTACCAATTCCTTAATAATTCCAATTATAAGGGGATATTTTTTAATGTATTAAATTACATAATATATAATCCTTTGATCATCATTTTTATTTTCCTTATAGAATTTAGAATATCACTGTTTGGGTGCGGATGTGCGTCGGGTTTCTGTTCCAACGCTGCTCCGCCAGGACGTGTTCGCGCGTGCGCCCGTCGACCTGAGGGGATGGACGCGCGGCTTGTGGCCCCGCAGTCCCGCTTTCCAAAGGAGGGCGGAATCCGTCCCTTATTCAGGGACGTCTGCTCCTTGATCGAAACCGGGATGATGGGATGTCGGCTCCTCCTTCCGTGGACGTCTCCTCGGAACTCGTCGCCTAATCCGGGTCTCCCTCATAGATTTAAGAATGTTCGTGAATCTCGTTCCCGGCACCATGTCTCCATGGACACCGGTTAATTACGCTGCTTCTGCCCGGACGCTCCAAGGAGACCGGTAGGGGCAGCAACCTGCGGTGAGGAGACCGAGTAGCTCTGGGTGTTGGGGGCGTGTCTTAACACTGTGGCTCTGCATGTCTGCCTTCCGTCCCTAATAGGGCTTCTCGAAGGCGTGATGGCCTGAGGCATCCCGCACTGGGTGCGGGGAACTACGTTACCTGAGGTTTTCCTCAGCTTCCCATGCTTAACACGGGGTATGCCGCGAGTTTAACGTCCAGCGGGGACGGCATCGGACTGATCAACACTAGGGGTGGACCAGATGACAGAACCCCTTGCGGGGAACCTCCGACGCTGGGGCCAGCACATGGGCGGCTTCCCGAGTGAAGTGGAGTGGAATGAAATGGCATGACCCCACCGGGATGTGGAGGCCCGGGTAAGGATCTGGATGGATGATGGAGTGAAGAGCTTGGACCTCATAGAGGCTTCCTATGTACCGCGCGCTAGCGCGGATCAAAGTCAGCGTAGTTCGAATATACTGTTTAACGTCATGCTGGACGATGGCAAGTCGACTCACACGGAGGTTGAGGCTGCCGGACGGAGGATTGAACCGAACCACCTCGCATAGAGGGGGATGGGACGGCCTGGTGGATCACAGTTTCACGTCATGCTGGACGTTGGCAAGCCGACTCACGAGGAGGTCGAGGCCGCCGACACGCACGAAGTGGGTGGATCGCAGTTTAACGTCTTGCTGGACGATGGTGTTTGGGGCTTACACTCTAAGGAGGCCCATATGCGGCAAAGCTCAGTTGGAGAGGGACTTGGGCCGAAGATGATAGACACCTCGATCCCTGTCACGCCCTCTACTGGCTTCGGCAGTGGGGAAGCCCAATGGAGATACACACGTGCAGTCTCCCACAAGGGCAGATTCATAGGTGAATCGACGCAAATGCGAACCCGGGAGGGGTCCACTGATGGACGAACCGACGTGAATACGACCGGGACGACCAGGTGGTGGGCTTGAACCTCAGAGAGGCTACCTACGTACCCTGTTTAGAAGACAGTGATCAAAGTCCATGTAGTTCGTTCGGTTTGTAATACCCTACCCCCGTGGGCGAAGGCCACTCCAATCCCGACATCCCTGCAGAGACGAGCGGGTGGGGGCCACATCCAAATCGGGAGGGGGACCCTGCGTGCGAGGCACGGGATCGGGTGATGCGGATGGTTTAACGTCTTGCCAGACGAAGTACAGTTTAATGTCGTTTGTTGAGGACGAGGATGCTTGGTAGTTTAACGTCTTGCTGCGCGGACGTGGTGCAGTTTAGCGTCATGCAGGACGAATTACAGTTTAACGTCATGTTAGACGAATGCTGAACAGTTTAACGTCTTGTAGCTCAGACGAATGCTGAACAGTTTAACGTCTTGTAGCTCGGACGAATGCTGAACAGTTTAACGTCTTGTAGCTCGGACGAATGCTAAACAGTTTAACGTCTTGTAGGTCGGACGAATGCTGAACAGTTTAACGTCTTGTAGCTCGGACTAATGCAGAACAGTTTAACGTCTTGTAGCTCAGAGGAATGCTGAACAGTTTAACGTCTTGTAGCTCGGACGAATGCTGAACAGTTTAACGTCTTGTAGCTCGGACGAATGCTGAACAGTTTAACATCTTGTAGCTCGGACGAATGCTGAACAGTTTAACGTCTTGTAGCTCGGAGGAATTCTGAACAGTTTAACGTCTTGTAGCTCGGACGAATGCTGAACAGTTTAATGTCTTGTAGCTCGGACGAATTCTGAACAGTTTAACGTCTTGTATCTCGGAAGAATGCTGAACAGTTTAACGTCTTGTAGCTCGGACGAATGCTGAACAATTTAACGTCTTGTAGCTCGGGCGAATGCTGAACAGTTTAACGTCTTGTAACTCGGATGAATGCTGAACAGTTTAGCGTCTTGTAGCTCGGACGAAGTGGTGCCTCCAATGGGTCCGTGTCACTTCGTGCGAACCTGGAGGGCCGCACGTGAAGACAACGCACGGTGCGAGCACCCGGGATGAAGATCATCAGGTGCCACGCAGGCGGGTACCCTCAGGGGGTCAAAGGGGGCGACCCTAGCAGTTTGCGCGCAAAAGAGGAGCTTGGCGCGCAATACCGTGGGTCGGCGCGCAATTGGGTGGGCTGGCGCGCAATTGGGCCAGCCCTTTGCGCGCGGGTGATTGAGATTGCGCGCACAGGGCTTCGGATAGCGCACGGGGGCAACGGCTCATTCTTTAACGAATGGCCACTTAGCAAAGGGGGGTGCGCGCAATCAGGCTGGATTGCGTGCACCCGGGGGGCAATTGCACGCAAGAGGCTTCTTTTGCGCGCGGAAGGCTTCGGGTCAGGGATTGGTCGAAGGAAAGAAGCCAAAGGGTTGCGCACAAAGGCGAACCCCGAGGCCTGATTGCGCGAAATAAAGGAGTTACCTGAGGATCGGCATTGCGTGCGGAGGGGGCTGGATTGTGCGCACGAGCGACCCTTCGAATTCTGGAAACCTTCAAAACGTTGGGGGTCGCCTTATATTTATAGGCAACCCCGAGCGCGGAATCCGGTTCGCGGGTGCGCAATTTCCTTCGCGGGCGCGGAATCGGGGCCCGGCGTGCAAGGGAGTCGCGCGAGCCACGGGCGCGCAAAATTGCGCGCCAGCCCGGTGCATTGCGCGCATCCCGGGAGGCTTGCGCGCCGCATTTCAACTTTGCGCGCGGGCCTCCAAAATTCCGCGCAAGGCCTCCGGGCCCTCCGAAACGTACTTCTGACTCCAAATATGACCTCGCTTTCCTCATCCGGAACTTCATTTGAGGATCAACGGACTTTTCCGGCATCTACAAAAGCCCCCCTCGGAATCTGATCGGCGAGAGGTCGCAACGATCGGGTTCCGAGGGAGACGCCAGAATGCCGAAGTCCTGGGCGGTGCGGGACTTGGGCGCGCAAAAAGGGCGTCGGGCGCGAAATTCGCTGCCTCGGTTGCGCAACGCGCTTTCCGCGCGGCGCGGACACCCGGCTTTGCCTATAAATAGGGGCCATGGGTCCCCCGTACTGTACAAAGGCTTTCCGCGCGATAAGCTTCCAAGCTCTCGTGCGCGAAATTGCCCTCTTTGGTGTGAAATCCGCCCATTCAGCGCGCAAACCCATTTGAATTTCGGCTTGATTTTGCGCGAACTCCTGGGGTTTTACGCGACAGACTTCCCAATTGCGCGCCGTCCGCTAGGATTGTGCGCCAACCTTCAAACTTCTCTACCAGCCTCTTCCGATTCCGCACGCCTCATCCCTTAACCCACACGACTCCCAGAGCTTCTGAGATGGCCGCGAATCAAGGGAATGAGGGGGATGCCGCCATTCGCAGAGCTGAGATGGCGGCGAACGGGGAGGTCTACGGAGCCAAGGAGATTGTTTCCAACAATCAATCCTTGTTCGACTTGCTGACGTCGGCCCAGAAGACATATCCGCTGTCGGACAACCTGCCGCTCTGGAACTATGGTATCCTGGATGAGGTTCCGGTGCCAGGGATCGAGGTTGATGCGCCACGGACCTGGGTGACTCGGGAGGGCGAGCTTCCCCGCTATAACATCACCAACAATGGGCATCCTGCCAGGGAGACCAGGCACTTAGACGTCTATGTCCTGAACCCGAGGACGCGAACCATTACCGGGAGTGAGCCTACTGCGGAGAACTCTCCAGCCCTTTATTCGAGCACATACTGCCAGAGCGTCACTGATGACACCAAGGGCTGGCTGAAGGACTGGGACTTACGGTCCGGGGGCAATTTCACCAGTGAGTGGGCCTGGGTGTTCTGGGTACACCATACCTGCGATCACTTCGCGGAGGAATTGCGGTACATCGGCCTGTTTGAGGCGGTGTGGACGTCACAGTTCCACTTCTACTAGCAGCCCGAGCTTGGGCCGGAGCTGTTCACCCGCTGGTCCCCAGATACCAACACCTTCCATCTTCATCATGGGGAGGTCAGCATCGGTATCTGGGACATCCACTGCATCGGAGGTATCCCGCTGGAGGGTTACCAATACGATGAGTTCCTGCCTCCGAAGAACACCTGGGAAGACAGGTCACAAACTCCAATTCTGACATGGCATCTACTGGACCTGGCTACGCAGCGGCTCGGGGTCAAGGACTTACACAAGGACATAGCCTACAAGGAGTGGTTCAGCCAGTTCTTGGAGCATGACCCAGTGGTCAGGCTGCCAGGCAGGGGGAAGCGGTGCCCGACCGCGGCTCAGAGGAGCCGGAACGGGTCGTACTGGCGGGTCCTGGAGACGGGCGACTACCGCTCATGGGGGTACCGCGTCATCGAGGCCCGGGACCCAAATGTCCGGTACGCGGCGTTCCTGGCCGCCTTTCTGAGTGGGTGGCTCCTGCCAGTGCGGGACGCGAGGATGGGCATCCGCCCGGTGACACTGGTGATGGTGGGCGCCATGGCAGCCAACAAGAGATACAGCCTCGGGGTCCCAGTGCTGGCTAAGCTGTACGCCATCCTGGGATGCATCTCGCGAGCGGGGTCGCCACGAAGGATCTGTGGGACCTTTCAATTCTTCCATGGTTGGGTGGCTGCTCACCTCGGTGGGTACACGTTTCCAAACGCCGTCATTCCTCCGGGCAAAGGCCTGCGACCCTCCCTGCTGAACATCGCGGGGGTCGCTCTGATGAACCTAAATGAGAAGGGCGTGAGGATTCAGATTGGCAATCATGCCAATTTCAACTTCGGCTCATTCCCCACTCCCGTTGGCCAGATGATCGACAATGGGCAAGGTCCGCTGGAGCAGCACGAATACTTCCTGAGCATGCGGGGCGGGGTGCTCGTGACTCGGATCGACGGGAAGGTGATCTGCGAGCCGTACGTGCCAACCCGGTTTGCCAGGCAGTTCGGGTGCCTTCAACGGATGCCGAAGAGGGTATTCACTGCCGTCCGGGAGGAGACGAACCCTTGCGTCCTTTGCCAGATGTGGCTAATGTTTGCCGCTTTCGGCTCTGGCGACGTCATCACTCTCCCTCCTACCGGGGTCGACGCAGGCTTGGAAACCGAGTATGCCGAACACTGGGTCATCGCATACCCCGAGGGGCTTCTATGGAAGCCAGTTCGGCGGCTCGAAGTCACCCGTGCGGAGACCGGGCGTCAAGGAAGGAGGCGAGGTGCCGTCACGTGGGGGAGAACGGAGGCACGACAAGCAGCGGAGCCGGTGCGGGCAGGGACTTCGGCGGCGGGCACATCGCAGGCTGCCGCCACGACTTCAGCGCCCGGAGAGGGGGCACATGCGGCGATCAGGGAGCGGCCCGGGAAGCAGGTAAGGCGTCTGATCGAACCCTCCCACGATGCAGTCTTCCCAGCGCTGTGGTCGGCCTGGATGACCCTGCGGCAGTCGCTGGGGACCGAAATCATCTGGCAGATGATAACCAGCGAAGGGATCCATCTGCCAGAGGTCGGGCGCCTCCAGGTTGCCGACAGGGTGAACTTCCACAGGCGGTACGTGTATCTTACGGCCATGGACGAGTACGCATGCCAATGTGGTCAGCGTGCGGAGCCATCCATTCTGGTGAAGGTGATGCTCGGTCTAGAGCCTGCTCCAGAACAGCTGCCGCCGGAGGAAGGTGATAGTAATGAGGACTCTGAGGAAGAGGAGGAGACGGGAGAGGATGAAGGATCTGAGGGAAGGTCCCATCCGGGGAGCCCGCGGGAGAGCGGCGAGGTGGACGGCTATGACAATATTGATATCACTGAGCTCCTCGAGGTCCGCTTCTATCCGTACTCAACCCGCTTCATCCATTCTCCTATGCAGCTTCTAACCCATTTCTTCATCTTCCTCAGGAGTGCACGGATGCTGGTTAGGCATCCTCAGCAGGAGTAGGAGAGGCGCCAGCAGGACAGGGTGGGGGCCAGACACCTATCATTGAATTGATAAGTGCCGAGGGGTCCCCTGCTGCAACTACTCCTGCGGCGGCCGGGACAGCGAAAGACGACGCTCTGGACTCCCGTAAGTCTCCTTACTTCACTGTTGGTGCTTGCAGTTGACGATCCGTGACTAACCACGGCATGCCTTGCGCAGTGATCTCAATACTGGAGGCTCGTCGGGCTGTCGAACCCAGGCCATCCACGAGTGGACCAGTGGAAGACATACCGCCTCCTCCGGAACAGGCTTCTCACACCGAGTCGGCCCCACCAACTGCTGATCAGGGGGCAACGGACGCCGGCGGTGCTGCCATCGGAGAGAGGTCGGGGGATGACGAGGGTGTCAACGCCGCTGGGGCGAGAGAAGAAGGTCGCCCAGATGTTGGGGAACCTATCCCCTGTGAGGACATCCCAGGGGCGGACCCTGCAGCAGACCTGCTGGCTGCCTTCCCTGCCTACCGGCCTGCCGACCCCGAGGAGAGGGACGACTCGAAAGAGGAGGCGGTCGAGGAGAGCCGGATAACGCGCCACAGGGGGTGGAAGTGCATCCAGCGCTTCCTCAAGAGAGACCCATCGAAGTGGCTGGGGCGCATAGGATCACTTCAAACCTGGATGCGCTTCCTGTGTGCCGGGGGAGCTGATGCTCAACGCCTCCATCTGACGGTCCGTGATTTCATGGCTGAAAAGCTGCGCAAGATCCGCCGGCGTGCCGACGTCGCACAATGTCGGGACATGTCGGAGAACACTCGGGCGCTCGTTGTGGCGGAGCAGGAAGTCTGGCGCCTCGAAGGGCTGGCGGCAGAGAAGGAGGCCTTCGTAGCAGCGTGCACTGAGCTTGTGGAGCAATTGACGGCCCAGCTGGATGACGCCCAGGTACAGCTGACGGAGGCGGGCCAACAGATGGTCACACTTCAAGTCGAGCAGGAGCGTGCACAAGCCAGGATCGACGAGCTGCGTGCTGCGACCGCCGACGAAGAGAGGGCATGCAGAGAGCGAGAAGCAGCCCTGGAGGCCGCCAGCCAAAGGGTAGCGGCATTAGAAAGACTCATTCAGCACGCTAATCCCTAGGGGCTTTGTTTTTGCCATTTCCAGAACATTTTTCTTCCGCTACACAATACTTCGATCCATTTGTATGAATCGCCATATTTATCTGCATCTTTTGGCTTAACATGCTTAATCACAATTCATTGTCTTGCGGGAGCATTAACCAAGCTTCAGGCATCCACAATTGGGCCTGGATTTCTAAGGAAAAGAGGGAGGTCATTCCTAGGAAAGGAGACCTCAGACCTAATCAATGTACCATCCCCCCAACTTGTTCCGACACACGAGCGGGACAACGCTAGGGGCGTTGAGATTTCATCCGAACATAGGGAAATGAGAAAGGGTTAATCACGTGTCCCGAATTCAGAAATCCACGACGGTCGGCCTTCCGGGAAATGCCCAAGACGGCAAAAGGACAATGGATCAATCGACCATACTACTGCAATAGACGGACCGAAGGTCATCATTCATATTGCAGGAGGCGAATCACATGTCATCATCAATGCCGCTTTGGGGGTTCCTTCAGGCACAAGGGTGGAAATCCGGATCAACAGGGCATGCGAAGCGTGGGGCGAAGTGATGATTTGTTCAGACAGAATCTAACACTCCCAAAATTGCGCCACCGTGGGGAAAGCGTATTAGGCGGATGTACTAATCCGGCCGTGAATCTCCCCAATTCTCAGACAGAACCTCTTTGACGAGGAAACTGTCGCTTCCCATCATTACAATGGGGAATCCCGAGCTGAATCGGGGAGAATATCACAACCGCACCACTCTACCAGAAGCCAGGCCATCCGGCTGGCGACGAGGAGGGGCGAGACTTAGCGATCCCTGAGGCTGGACCCGAGTCAAAATGCTCGGGCGTTCCTACGTACTCCATCGGCCTGGAGATCAAGCCACACGTAGTTCTGAGAGTGCAGTTTTAACGTCATGCGGGACATAGAACCCTGATTAGGGAGATCTTAGTTTAAAGTCGTAGAGCTCGGACCATAGTGGCAGATCATAGTTTAAAGCCTTAGAGCTCGGACCATAGGAACCTCAAAGTACGCCGCATCGTGGTCCTATCCCCTGGATATGCGAAGATGCACTGAGGGATAGTGCCAGGAGTGTCGATATTCTGCCTGGTCAGAATGGGGGGTGGGAAACGTAATGTGAATCATGCGACCATTCACTCAAGGACTGGGAACACCAGCGTAACGATATGGGAGTACTGCCGACCGTGGCGGAAAAGCATCATCAATATCGCACTGACCGTTGATGGAATGAGGCAGCAAACGAGCATCAACCGCTCAAGCGTAGGATTCATATCGATTTGCTGCCCAAGGCCCTTGGGGGTACCAGCCCGGATTGGTGGGAGAGCACTGAGGCATTATATCCAGACCGTTCACGGGGGTTCCACCCAGGGCGGAGGTGATGGGTCCGAATGAAGGGGAGCATGAAGCCTGAAAGGTGGAAGGAACCTGACCAAGCTGAACCTAACCCTCCTGGCAATAAACCAGAGTACTCTTGACACCGGTGGACCACTGCAAGGGGTCAAGGGACATGCCTTGAGGGTGACCCGAAAGCGGCGGATTCCCAAGGGAAGAGGGAATCTTTAAGAGGTGGGGGGATGGACCCGAAGTTTCAAACATCCGGGCGTTCCTACATATCCCATAAGGATGGGAATCAAGCCACACATAGTTCTTGAAGCGCGGCGCAACACAATCGGGCACCAGCGCGGGGAGGGGTGCGGGTCTAGCCCTCGCACCCAGAAGAAGCGGCATTTGATATTTCTTGTTTGTCCTTAAAAGTGGATGGTTTTTCTTTGTGCAGCGACAAGCCTATGATTAATAAATCCCTAGCATCGCCACAATAATCAAGCCATGAAAGGCATTGATAAATGGCGTGGTTATTAACCAACGACCAACGTGAGTGTCCCCCGAGGAGAACATCACGATGCAGTGCCGTTTCTCGTCGGGCGGCCAAGACGATCACAGTTTACGGTCGTGTGGTAAGACCAGGCAACACAGTTTAAGGTCGTGCGGCTCGGACCGTGGAGGAATCCGCTTATTGCGATACGGCGGACCCAGCGGAGGTGGGAACACATCCCCAGCCCTGCGGTCACGCACAATTCCAAGAGAAGCATCATGGGATAGGGGCCTGCATATGTCTATCAACCGAGGGGCAGAGATGCTAGCCTCCAGCTATGCTGGGCCCAGAACGCGATTGTTCGGGTGACTCCTTCATCCACATGGGGACGAGGGTCTAGCTACACATGGCCCTTAGGGAGGACATTAGCACATATCCTTGGTGCTCAGATCGTGGGAGCCTAGAAAGACACCATTACCCTGGTTGGCCTGCCTAACGTGTAGAGGTGTACTGAAGGTCAGTATGAAGAGAGAGAGTGTCGAGATTCCACTACAACGCACAGAGGCGGAGTGTGATGAGGACTGTGCAACCAATGTTCAGAGCCTGAAAGAGCAGACATGGCGATCAAGGATGTTGATGACCATATTTGCAACACAGCATCCGATCGCGTCAGCCTAGGATGAGGGAAGAAAACGAGCATAAACCACTCAAGCGCAGGATTCATATCGATTTGCGGCCCAGGAACCGCCGATAAATCGACCCGGAATGGTAGGAGAGCACCGAGGCATCGTATCCAAACCGCTAACGAGGATCCCTTTGAGTGAAGGTTCGAAAAAGAGGAAGCGCGAGGCCTGACAAGTAACACAGGACTTGTCGGGATTGAATCCGACACTACAGGTCATAGACCAGAGTACCCAAAACATGTTAACAGATCACCGGAAAGGGTCGGAGGACTCACCCTGAGAGCAACCAAAAGACGGCAGATCCCCGTGATCAACCAAGAGACGGGGTTGGACCTGGAACACAAACATCCAGGCGGTCCTATGTATACCATAAGGATGGGAATCAAGCCGTACGTAGTTCTTGAGAGGCAGTTTAACGTCATGCAGGACGATGAGGGGTGTGAGGTAGTCCCACACACGGGGGAGGCGTACGGCGCGACCAGTAGACCGATGTGAATGAGGACATACTCCCCCGCTCACGTCATACGCCCCGCACAAAAAGGAGGGGAACTTGGGCCAGAGGCCCAACACGAGATAGAGATTCATGGGGAATGGGGCTGGGACTGAAACATGAATGTTCAGGCGGTCCTACATATCCCATAAGGAAGGGAATCAAGCTGCACGTAGTTCTTAAAGTGCATTTTAATGTCATGCAGGATGAAAAAGAAAAGGGGGAGCGGAAGGCATCTCCAAACGTGGGGGGCATACAGCGTGGCGAGCAAACCGACGTGAATGAGGGCATAGCCCCGCATTCACACCATACGCCGCATACCTAGAGGAACGTGGGCCAAGGGCCCGAGATGGGATGGAAATTCCCAAAGGATGGGGCTGGGCCCGAAACATGAATGTTCAGGCGGTCCTACGTATCCCGTAAGGATGGGAATCAAGCCGCACATAGTTCTTGAGGTGCAGTTTAGCGTCATGCAGGACGAATGCTGAACAGTTTAACGTCTTGTAGCTCGGACGTGGTGCAGTTTAGCGTCATTCAGGATGATGTACAGTTTAACGTCATGTTGGACGAGAAAAAGGAGATCTTAGTTTAAGGTCGTAGAGCTCGGACCATAAGGACCTCGAAGTATGCCGCATCGTGGTCCTACCCCCTGGATATGTGAAGATGCACTGAGGGATAGTGTCAAGAGTGCCGAGATTTCGCCTGGTCAGAATGGGAGGTGGAAAATGTAATGTGAATCATGCGACCATTCACTCAAGGACTGGGGATACCGGCGTAACGATAGGGGAGTACTCCCGACCGTGGCGGAAAAGCAGCATCAATATCGCACTGACTGTTGATGGAATGTGGAAGCAAACGAGCATCAACCGCTCAAGCGTAGGATTCATATCGACTTGCTGCCCAAGGCCCTTGGGGGTACCAGCCCGGATCGGTGGGAGAGCACTAAGGCATTGTATCCAGACCGCTCACGGGGGCTCCACCCAGGGCGTAGGCGATGGGTCCAAATGAAGGGGAGCATGAAGCCTGAAAGGTGGAAGGAACCTGACCAAGCTGAACCTGACCCTCCTGGCAATAAACCAGAGTACTCTTGACACCGGTGGACCACTGCAAGGGGTCAAGGAACACGCCTTTAGGGTGACCCGAAGGCGGCGGATTACCAAGGGAAGAGGGAATCTTTAAGAGGTGGGGGGCTGGACCCGAAGTTTCAAACATACGGGCGTTCCTACATATCCCATAAGGATGGGAATCAAGCCACACGTAGTTCTTGAAGCGCAGTTTAACATCATGCGAGACGAATTCTGAACAGTTTAACGTCTTGTAGCTTGGACGAGGTGAAGTTTAGCGTCATGCAGGACGAATGCTGAACAGTTTAACGTCTTGTAGCTCGGACGTTTGCTGAACAGTTTAACGTCTTGTAGCTCGGACGTGGTGCAGTTTAGCGTCATGCAGGATGAATACTGAATAGTTTAACGTCTTGTAGCTCGAACGAGGTGCAGTTTAGCGTCATGCAAGACGATGGATGCTTGGCAGTTTAACGTCCTGCAGCGCGGACGAGGTGCACTTAGGCAAAGTACTGCTTGAGGAACCTAGCGTTGGTGGGAGGAGTAACACGCTCACCATCCATAGTCGCTAGGGAGTACGCGCCATTGGGATAGACCTTGTGGACGACAAAAGGTCCCTCCCATTTGGGCTCCAACTTGGGTGGCTTCCTGCAGGGGATCATTGGTGCTCTCAGGGCCAGTACTAGGTCACCCTGCAGGAAGGAGCGGAGGCGAACCTTATTATTGAAAGCTCGATCCATCCTGATTTGATGCCTCTCCAAGTTGTGCAAGGAGCGAAGCCTATTCTCATCCAGTACTTCCAACTCGACCAGACGGGCTTCAGAAGCTCTGTCCGGCGCTTGCTGGTCATAGACCGCAGTGCGCAAGGACGGTAACTGGATCTCGATGGGCAGGACGGCCTCAGCTCCATACACTAGGGAATAAGGGGTCATCTGGGTGGAATTGCGAGTCGTCGTCCGATAAGCACAGAGGGCGTTGGGGAGCTTGTCTGGCCAACTCTTCTTGTTCTGACCAACCATCTTTTGTAGGATGTTATAGAGCGTTTTGTTAAACGCCTCAATCTGTCCATTTGCCTGCGCATGATAGCGAGATGAATGGTTCAAGCGAATGTTGTACTTGGCGTACAACTTCTTCAACTTGGCTGCTCGGAAATTGGCTCCGTTATCCGTGAGGATAGCGTGAGGCACTACAAATCGAAAAATGATGTTGGAGGTCATGAAGTCAGCGACAGAACAGGATTTGACCTCTCTGAGTGGGATCACCTCTGCCCATTTGGAGAAGAAGTCCGTGGAGGTAAGAATGAACTGGCACTGGCGATCCGTCGCCTGCGGGTAAGGTCCCACAACGTCCAACCCCCAGACTGGAAAGGGCCATGAATACCTGGTGGTATGGAGAGGCTCCGGCGGCCGATGCACAAAGTTCGCATGAACCTGGCACGCATGGCACTTCCTGGCATACTCGATGCAGTCATGGATCATGGAGGGCCAGAAGTATCCCAACCTACGAATCTGGTGGGACAGCTTTGGCCCAGTCTGGTGGGCGCTGCATGAACCAGCATGAACCTCTTGCATGACTCGTGGGATCTCAACTCTTTGAAGGCAACGGAGGATAACACCATCAAATCCGCATCTATAGAGGATCTACTCCAGGCCGGGACTACTCTGGAGGACAAACTGCGATGCGCGGCGTCGAACTCGCTCGTGCTCGGCTCGATCCGACGGGAGAATGCCATGTTGGAGGTACTCAACCAAAGGCGTCCTCCAATCAGGGGCTGGTTCGACTACCATATCTGTGGTACTTGGGGCTCCAGGCACATGGGTAACCGTGGTGAGATTACATACCGACGGGCCGCGATCTCCCTCCGGGATAACGGGAGAAATGAGCCTGCGGTGCGTCACGCGGACGATCAGGTTGTCCTATTCAGGCTCTGCAAGCGACGCGGCAAGGCTGGCCAAAGCATCTGCTCGACCGTTCTGCGACCGGGGAATATAGACAATTTCTGGCTGAGAAGGGAACTGGGCCATCAGGAGGAGGGTGCACTACAGCAATGGCACAAGTTCCAGCTTCCTGACAACATAGTCGCCATTGATCTTCTTAACGACCAGTTTGGAGTCCCCTTTCACACACAGATGGGGCACGTCGATCTCAAGAGCTAACTCAAGGCCATTGATGAGGGCATGGTATTCCGCCTCATTGTTGGTACAGCCCTCTGACAACAGGAAAGAGTATGGCAGCACGGATTGCTCCGGGGTAATGAAGACGATACCCAAACCCACTTTGTTGAGCTTAGAATTATCAAGTCTTTTACCGGTGGGGCTCCGGGAGGCACCGTCAAAGTGCATCTGCCATCATGGATCGGCATGATCGACCGAGAGAACGACCTCATCAGGAAAGCCTAGATCCAGTGGCTGATCCGCGGAGGTTGGGTGAGCAGCCAGAAAATCCTCCAATGCTTGCCCTTTGATGGCCTTCTGAGACACATACCTAATGTCGAACTGCTGGAGGATCACAGCCCACCGCGCTAGATGGCCATTCAACATAGGCCGGCTCAGGATATATTTCAACGGGTTTACCTGATAAACCAACTGTACCTCATGGTGCTGCAGGTAGTGTCGTAATTTCTGTACGGAAAATACGAGCGCCAGGCAGCTCTTCTCGATGGGGGAATACCTAACTTCTGCATCGAGGAGCATGTGACTGAGGTAATAGAGGCAATTCTCTGTTCTCTCGTTGTTCTTCTGGGCGAGAAGGGCACAAAGGGACCGTTCCAGGGCGGTCACATAAAGGACCAGCGGCTTTCCGGATACGGGCGGCATCAGAACCGGAGGTTGAAGCAAGTACCGCTTGATTTCCTCGAAAGCGGTCTGACACTCCTTATCCCATACATAGGTGGCACCTTTTTCATGAGCCAATAAAAGGGATTACACTTTCCGGCCAGATTCGCGATGAATCAGCGTATATAGGCTAAGTGGCCTTGGAACCCTTGTAGTTCCCGAATGTTACCTGGGGGAGGCATCTGGCTAATCGCCCTGATCTTCTCTGGGTCGATCTCAATACCCCGATATCTTACCACAAAGCCAAGAAACTTCCCGGAGGTGACCCAGAAGGCACACTTCAACGGGTTCATCTTCAGGCAGCGAGACCGGAGGAAGCCGAACACTTTCTCAAGATCTTTGAGATGGTCCTGACGCTGGCGTGATTTGACCACCAAGTCTTCGACGTAGCATTCAACCAGTGTGCCGAGGATTGGCTTGAATATGTGGTGCATCGCCCGTTGATAGGTGGCACCTGCATTCTTCAGGCCGAAGGGCATGACCTGGTAACAAAAGATACCTTGGGGGGCCCTGAAGGCAGTGAACTCCTCATCCTCAGGGGCCATCCAGATTTGGTTGTATCCGGAGTATCCATCCATGAAGGAGAGGGCTTGGAACCCTGCCGTGGTTTCAATCAACTGCTCTGTCACCGGAAGGGGAAAGTCATCCTTCGGACAGTGGCGGTTGAGATCGCGGAAGTTGATACAGACTCTGATCTGCCCGTTCTTCTTCCTGACCGGCACAATGTTGGCCAGCCATTTGGGGTACTAAACTTCCCTCACGAAGTTGGCTTTGATAATCTTGTCAACTTCGGCATCAACCATGGCACTGAGGAATGGGTGCATCTTCCTGGGCGGCTGCTTGAACTCGCGATGGTTTGCCGGGAGACCAAGGCGGTGGACGGCTACCTGAGGATCTAGCCCCGGCATCTCGTCATAGCCCCAAGTGAACACATCACGGTGATGCCTGAGAAAGTCCACGTACTGCTTCCACTCCTCAGAGGGCATGGCGGCGTTGACCAATGTGGGTCTGGGATCTGCCTCGATTCCAAGGTTCACCTGTACTAACTCATCGACCGTGGCAGAGACGCCCTCCTCAAAGTCTGGGGGTGCATCTTCCACGTCCTCTCCACTTGGAGAGGGATCGTCCACGGGAGAGACTGCGTTGGAAACTGCATTGGGGCTACCAGATCCTGCTGGGCCGCTGGTGCTGGCATAGGCGGTTGCGGTCATCTCATCAGGAGACTCACAAGCCGTCGAGACCATGGCTACGTCCAACCGATGGATCGGGAGGACGTAAGCGTCATCCAAACTTGCCCATGGATCACTTGCAACAGCGACAGGCTCAACCTCACCTGCCAGGACCTGCTTATCCTTGCTCTTGTAATAGTCCGCGTCCAGATAGCGGGCTTCACATGAGGCCAAAGGAGAGGCGTCTCCCTGAAGCACGCCTACTCGACCATTAAGGGAGTACTTAAGGCATTGGTGGTATGATGAGGGAACCGTCGCATGAAGGTGGAGCCATGGCCTGCCCATCAATGCGTTATACGCAGTGTCCTGAGAGACTACCATGAATTCGGTGTTGGCAACCAAGTCACCGAACTTGGTCTTCAAACGTATCTTGCCGACCGGAGTTTGCTCGGTGCGGTCGTACCCCTGGATCCTGAGGTCGGAGGGAATCAAGTCATCCTCTGACAACCCCAATCTACGGAGCGTCCGAGATGGAATCAAGTTAATCCCAGACCCTGTGTCGACAAGACCGCGCCGGAATTCAAGGCCATTGAACTGGCCAGTGACATACAGCGGACGAATGTGCCCCTGTATAGGAGGGTCTTCATCCTTACCAGAGAACGAGATAACCGCCTGACATTCAGCGTCCTCAATCGCTTCGGCGTGAAAGGCCTCTACAGCCGCGACCTCCGTCTCAAACTGGAGGGGGCTTTTCAGGGCTTCAGTGACGCCTCGCGCATTTCAGGTGACATGCGCAGAGCCTCAAGGATGGAGAGCCTTGCCGGGATGTCGGCCAAGTGCTTCAGGACATCATACTTTTTGGCCAAGCGCGAGCCCCTGGTTGCAGGAGGTTGCTCTGCGGTTGAAGACATGACGGGCCTTGCCGGTTGGACCAGCAGCCGACTGATGCTTGGCGCATCTCGTTGTTCACTGGTTGAAGCCCGTGAAGTTGTCACTGTACTGGGGCCAGGAGTCCGGGATGGACTCGTGGCAGGACGGAGCTGGTCGCGGCGCGGCCGTGGCGGTTCTGCCTGGTCCCACACCACAAACAGTGGCGGAGGCGAATCCATCATCCCCGGATGGGGGGGCTGCGCGCGCTGAGCTCGGTTTTGGGACTACTGCCTAGTCTCAGTAGCGTGCACGGCCTGGCTAGAGGTACCAACTGCCGTGCCCCAGCGACTCATGTTGGTGCGGTTCCTCCGACGGTGGCGACGACCGGGGACACTATGAAGGTCCACCTGGTGTTCTTCAATGTCGGGAACCGAAAAGGGATTTACCAGCTCGACGATATTAACCTAAGCGTACCCAACATAGTCATCGGACGAATCATGCATCACCGGGCGGATCTGAGGAGGGACCCCCATCTCCGGGGGCATGAAATCGCCGAGAGTGCGGGATAGTGGCGGAACTGGCGGGGCGTGCTCTTCCTTCTTGCGCCGCCGCCGTTTGCTCTTCTCGGAAGAGGCAGGCTGGGATAACGATGCCGAAGCAGCACCCGCAGATTCTGGGGGATCAGGCTGATTCGAGCGCGCACGGATGATTCCATGGGCGCGAATGATCGTCTTGCGGGCCATCCAGTTATTATACTTCTGGGATCCGCGGTCGGAGACCAGCTGCCATTCGTCCTCGTCGCCACTATCGTCATCTGATCCTACGAACACACCCGCCACTTGTGCTGGAGCTGGGCCCAACCTGATTACATTTTTGTTAATCTGGTCTTGGAGCCAGTCCTTAAACACGTAGCACTTCCGGATGGTGTGCCCATGGCCCGATGGTAAGGGCAGTAGTGGGGGTAATCTGTGAGATGTGCCTCCTCTGGCCTCCAGCACTCAGGCAGTCGCACAATCCTCTTCTCTAGGGCACTCCGGAAATAACCGGGGACCTGATCCTCGTGAAATGAGTAAGTCAGGTATCGCGGGGCCCTGGGAGCGTGGTCTTGACGAGGGGCTAGAGGGGCCTGCCGAGGAGGTGGACCATGATTATCTCGCCTGGGCTGTGGCGCTACATTACGCGGATGGGCCGTTCGGTTCTGGGGCTGCCGCTGCTGGGCCGGGAACTGAGCCCGTGCAGGCGGATTCCCGTGAGACTGCGGAGCTGGCCTCACCAGCAGCAGCTCCAACTACCTGGGGGCCTCTATCTGGGCAACAGCAGCGGGCTTAGCCCTGCCGACTCTCCTTGCAGGGATCATAGGAGGCAGTGGGCGTGCCTGACTGGCCTGTTGCAGGGCTTCCTCAAGACGTTGAGCATTGTCTGAGAAGTCCCCGAACCCTCCGGGGTAATTCTGTGTGATCAAGGAAGGGACCAGCTCGGTCTTGACGTTCCCGACGCACATTGTCAGCAACTACTCCTGAGTCAATGGCATGTCAAGGGAATACGTAAGACCCTTCCATCGCGTGACGAAATCCTCGACTCGCTCATCAGGCCTTTTCTTGCACTTGAAGAGGTCTGCGATATTCATCTTCTGGGTCGTGGAACTGAACTGGTAGAGGAAATGTCTACGAAGGTCCTCCCAGCTAGTTATCGACCCGACGGGGAGCTGGCTGTACCAGACAAATGCTGGTCCTTCCAGTGTCTAGACAAAGCAGCGAAGCTTAGCGGCCGCCTGCTGCGCCGGAGTTCCCAACATAGGCCCGCACCTCGAGTTGAAATGATCCAAATGTTGTGGCGGATCTCCAGTCCCGTTGAAGGGGGCGAAAGTGGGGTTCCCGAATCCCGGAGGTGCCGGCATGTCATCCACCCATGCTGGGTATGGCTTGCCGTCCGGTGGGATCGCCACTTGCCGAGTCCCCAAGGCTTCCAAGCGGGCGATGAGTGCCGCCATCGGATCGTCCAGACATGGGTTCCAGTACTGGCGAGGATGTCTAACCAGGATCGCATTACATGGCTCTTCAATCGGGTCGTTGACCGGGTCGTCGAACTCGGCAGCTCGTGGGATGGCGGGCGGAGCGGCCCTTGGGGCAGCGGGAGGAATCCGAGCGGGGTCTCTCAGGTAGTCGCACCGCTCGGGAGGGTGTGGTGAAACGTACCGCGCCTTCTTGCCATAGGCAACGGCCTCTCCCCTATCGGCAAACACGGCACAATCACGGTTGCCCGGGAGAGTCTCGTCGAGGAGTGGTTGTTCCTGTCCCTGCTGTCCTGGCCTAGGATCACCGTAGTCAGGCCGCCGCTCTGCAGCGCGCTCGGCGAGGAGCGGGTCAACTAGCTTCTTCTGCTCGGCGAGTTGTTGACGTAGCGTGGCCTTCTCGGGATCCTCATCTGCCCTCTGCATGGAGGCAGATGGGTCGGCGGGCTTTATAACCCCGCCGTGCTCTTTACCTTTGCTGACATTTCGGCTCAACGTCAGTGCTTCAGTGGGCGTGGGGAGACCCAGGAGGTTCCTCTAGTGACGAGTAACTCTCACTGAAGGATCCAACGACGGCTTGTCTTCGTGGGGAGAGCCCCCGTCGAGAAGTTCCAAGTCGTTCCCCTCTCCTGACAGGTCAACCATATTGACAGTTTCCGTCCCTCAGGGTGTACCCGTAGGGCCACCCAGCGAATCGGGCTGTCGGCGAATCGCACTGAATCATAGGGCAGCATACTTTCCCCATCCACGGAAGTACACGTGGGGGGGTGGCTTCCTCGATAACCTTGCGGAGTACTTGAAAACACTCAACGCATCGTTGTTGGAGGGCCTCGTGGTGCCCAAATGACCCGGGGTGCCGAACCGTGGGGAGTGTGGCCAGGTCGATCTGACGGCACTGCTCACCAATATCCTCCAGGTGTGCTTGACTCCCGGGATATGGAATTTGTAGGCGGTGAAGACGGGAGTGAGTCTCCTGGAGAGTTCGGCGGAAACATTTGAACTCATCCGAGGTGAGCGATTCTGGTGCATCAAAGTCCGGTCCGGCGACTGGCCAAAACTCCTCAGGGAAGTGGCCCTCTGCAAGGACGGTCCAGAAGCTCCACGACTCGAACTCGGGACCCAGGTCATGTTGGTCCCCTTCAGCGACTGGGAATGGACGGGGAGCCGGCAGTGGTGCCGAGGCAGGCCGCTGGGCCGGCGGGCTGGCCGACGGTGAATACGGCGAGCAGGCCGATTGGCCTCCATATCCCGGGCCGCCCTCTGAGGGTTGCGGTGCCCCAGCTACGACGTCACGATAGGACGGGCCGGCGAGCGAACATCCTGCCGTAGCGTCGGTGCTCACCGAGGGAGCACTAGATCGTGGCTCAACCGTCGGTCCCCAGAAAAGGTGTCAGGCTTCTCCGATCGAGGCAGAAGGCGCTTCCGGAGGGGCCGATACCAACCGCAAGCTTGATCCTTGGGGGTCTACCAGGCCCTCGCTACTCCGGATATACCTTCAGAGAGAAGTGGGGATCATATCGATCTCGCTCTCGGGGAGTACGAGGCTGACGTGCTGCATTCCTACCCCTGCCCCTGACTGGCGGGATCGGGGGGAGGGCTCTGTCGCCGAATCGTATTCCGCCTCTGTACCAGAGAAACGAACCGGTCGGATCTCTGTCCGGAATTCCCTAACACTCATCCCTTGGCGTCGACGCCTCGCCCTCCTGCCCCTGGGTGGTTCTTCAGGGCATGACTGATCTCCGTCCTGGCGTCCTCTGGCCGCGCCGGTGCTGGGGCCAAGAGGACTGGAAACCAAGGTGCGAGGAGCACTGGGGCAGATATCAAAGGGGACGCGGGGAGAGATGCTTCCGGGCAGGCCTCCGGGCCGGGATCGAAAGGTGGGATCACCCATAACTCTTGGATCGGCCACACGGAGTAGACCCTGCAGGTGAATAGCGCTACCGCGAGATGGTCCGCGGTGGCTATTGCTTGTGCCAGCAACCGGGAGAGTCAACCCAACCTGCCTTTGGGGTGGTCGGGGTCTCGATCCAGGTCGGGCATAGAAGTGTCCCTACTCAGGATGTGCAGGGGCCTGGTGACTGGAACCAGTAGTGGCTTGGGCCAACGCGGCCGCTGTTGCTAGGGCCCCAAGGTGGGCATCCTCTTCCGCTCGTGCCCGACGTTGGCGTCGAGACAGACGAGTCGGGATCAGTGGTGCAGGCACGTGGAGGGCCCACTCTTCGACTTGAGAAGCCTGGCGGCGGCGTCGACGTGGCCTGGCGGGAGCCCTTATCGTGGATCCCTGGAGCGGATCTCGGATAGGGTAGTCCCGGACATCCTCCACCTCATCCGCATAGGGGAGGGAGTTGTTGGAGCGTTCCGGGGATAAACTCCCGAAGCGATTGGACATCGAGGTAGGCAGCGGTGCCTCCCTGCGCGGCCCTCGGGGGCAGCGTCGGTGGCGAGGTGCAGCTTCCTCGAGGTCTAGGCAAGCCATGTCCCTGGTGGGGATGACTCCCTCTTCCTCGTATCTCCGCACCAAGTTGTTGATCACCCTTCTCTGGATGACCTCCGAGTGGGAGAGAGGGCGTAGTTGTCCTACAGTTGCGGCTGCTGGGACGGCTGTGGAACGGGTGGGACCGTGCGGGGTAGCCGCGTCGGTGTTTCCCCTACCCCTGCGCCAGTGGGCGGGCGGCGATCGTGCACTGGACTGGGCGACCTGATTCCTGAAGACAGGGAGAAGAACCCATTAATACTAACAGGAAAAGGAATCGACAACCAATCATCCAGTGCTACGATGCCTTCCGTGGGGGGGACCCAGGCCATCGACGTCGTGAGACGGAGTGCCCGGTTTCCCTTCCCCATCACCTGGCGGGTTCTGTGCCCCGGTGCTGAATGCTTGGCCGGACAACATGCCAGTCTTCCAACACCTCTGAAAGCTATCGGTCTTCGTATTGAGGAGAAGAGATTCACGTCAGGTTCACCATATTTCTATTTCGGTGCGGATGTGCGTCGGGTTTTTGTTCCAACGCTGCTCCGCCAGGACGTGTTCGCGCGTGCGCCTGTCGACCCGAGGGGATGGACGCGCGGCTTGTGGCCCCGCAGTCCCGCTTTCCAAAGGCGGGCGGCATCCGTCCCTTATTCAGGGACGTATTCTCCTTGATCGAAACCGGGATGATGGGATGTCGGCTCCTCCTTCCGTGGACGTCTCCTCGGAACTCGTCGCCTAATCCGGGTCTCCCTCATAGATTTAAGAATATTCGTGAATCTCGTTCCCGGCGCAATGTCTCCATGGACACCGGTTAATTACGCTGCTTCCGCCCGGACGCTCCAAGGAGTCCGGTCGGGGCAGCAACCTGCGGTGAGGAGACCGGGTAGCTCTGGGTGTTGGGGGCGTGTCTTAACACTGCGGCTCTGCATGTCTGCCTTCCGTCCCTAATAGGGCTTCTCGAAGGCATGATGGCCTGAGGCATCCCGCACTGGGTGCGGGGAACTGCGTTACCTGAGGTTTTCCTCAGCTTCCCATGCTTAACACGGGGTATGTCGCGAGTTTAACGTCCAGCGGGGACGACATTAGACTGATCAACAATAGGGGTGGACCAGATGACAGAACCCCTTGCGGGGAACCTCCGACGCTGGGGCCAGCACATGGGCGGCTCCCCGAGTGAAGTGGAGTGGAATGAAATGGCATGACCCCACCAGGATGTGGCGGCCCGGGTAAGGATCAGGATGGATGATGGAGTGAAGAGCTTGGACCTCGTAGAGGCTTCCTATGTACCGCGCGCTAGTGCGGATCAAAGTCAGCGTAGTTCGGATATACAGTTTAACGTCATGCTGGACGATGGCAAGCCGACTCACACGGAGGTCGAGGCTGCCGGGCGGAGGATTGAACCGAACCACCTCGCACAGATTGGGATGGGACAGCCGGGTGGATCACAGTTTCACGTCATACTGGACGTTGGAAAGCCGACTCACGAGGAGGTCGAGGCCGCCGACACGCACGAAGTGGGTGGATCGCAGTTTAACATCTTGCTGGACAATGGTGTTTTGGGCTTACACTCTAAGGAGGCCCATATGCGGCAAAGCTCAGTTGGAGAGGGACTTGGGCCGAAGATGATAGACACCTCGATCCCTGTCACGCCCTCTACTGGCTTCGGCAGTGGGGAAACACAATGGAGATACACACGTGCAGTCTCCCACAAGGGCAGATTCATAGGTGAATCGACGCAAATGCGAACCCGGGAGGGGTCCACTGATGGACGAACCGACGTGAATACGACCGGGACGACCAGGTGGTGGGCTTGAACCTCAGAGAGGCTTCCTACGTACCCTATTTAGAAGACATGGATCAAAGTCCACGTAGTTCGTTCGGTTTGTAATACCCTACCCCCGTGAGCGAAGGCCACTCCAATCCCGACATCCCTGCAGAGACGAGCGGGTGGGGGCCACATCCAAACTGGGATGGGGACCCTGCGTGTGAGGCACGGGATCGGGTGATGTGGACGGTTTAACGTCTTGCCGGACGAAGTACAGTTTAACGTCGTGTGTTGAGGACGAGGTTGCTTGGCAGCTTAACGTCTTGCAGCGCAGACGTGGTGCAGTTTAGCGTCATGCAGGACGAATTACAGTTTAACGTCATGTTGGACGAATGCTGAACAGTTTAACGTCTTGTAGCTCAGACGAATGCTGAACAGTTTAAGGTCTTGTATCTCGGACGAATGCTGAACAGTTTAACGTCTTGTATCTCTGACGAATGCTGAACAGTTTAACGTCTTGTAGCTCGGACGAATGCTGAACAGTTTAACGTCTTGTAGCTCGGACGAATGCTGAACAGTTTAACGTCTTGTAGCTCGGACGAATGCTGAACAGTTTAACGTCTTGTGGCTCGGACGAATGCTGAACAGTTTAACGTCTTGTAGCTCGGACGAATGCTGAACAGTTTAATGTCTTGTAGATCGGATGAATGCTGAACAGTTTAACGTCTTGTATCTCGGACGAATACTGAACAGTTTAACGTCTTGTAGCTCGGACGAATGCTAAACAGTTTAACGTCTTATAGCTCGGACGAATGCTGAACAGTTTAACGTCTTGTAGCTCAGACGAATGCTGAACAGTTTAACGTCTTGTAGCTCGGACGAATGCTGAACAGTTTAACGTCTTGTAGCTCGGACGAATGCTGATCAGTTTATCGTCTTGTAGCTCGGACGAAGTGGTGCCGCCAGTGGGTCCGTGTCACTTCCTGCGAACCTGGAAGGCCGCACGGGAAGACAACGCACAGTGCGAGCACCCGGGATGAAGATAATCGGGTGCCACGCAGGTGGGTACCATCAGGGGGTCAAAGGGGGCGACCCTGGCGGTTTGCGCTCAAAAGAGGAGCTTAGCGTGCAATACCGCGGGTCAGCACACAATTGGGCGGGCTGGCGCGCAATTGGGCCAGCCCTTTGCGCGCGGGTGATTGAGATTGCACGCACCGGGCTTCGGATAGCGCATGGGGGCAACGGCTCATTCTTTATCTAATGGACACATAGAAAAGGGGTGTGCGTGCAATCAGGCTGGATTGCGCGCACCCGGGGGGCAATTGCGCGCAAGAGGCTTCTTTTGCGCGCGGAAGGCTTCGGGTCAGGGATTGGTCGAAGAAAAGAAGCCAAAGGGTTGCGCGCAAAGGCGAACCCCGAGGCCTGATTGAACGAAATAAAGGAGTTACCTGAGGATCGGCATTGCGCGCAGAGGGGGCTGGATTGCGCGCACGAGCGACCCTTCGAATTCTGGAAACCTTCAAAACGTCGGGGGTCACCTTATATTTATTGGCAACCCCGGGCGCAGAATCCGGTTCGCGGGCGCGCAATTTCCTTCGCGGGCGCGGAATCGGGGCCCGGCGCGCAAGGGAGTCGCGCGAGCCACGGGCGCGCAAAATTGGGCGTCGGCCCGGCGCATTGCGCGCATCCCGGGAGGCTTGCGCGCCGTACTTCAAATTTACGCGCGGGCCTCCAAAATTCCACGCAATGCCTCCGGGCCCTCCGAAACGTGCTTCTGACTCCAAATATGACCTCGCTTTCCTCATTCGGAACTTCGTTTGAGGATCAACGGACTTTTCCGGCGTCTACAATCACTACATTGTTTATTTTGTGTTAATGAAAAATTAATTATAGGTGGTTGGTATCCTCTCCATAAATAGATGCTACATTCATTTTTTTCTTAAGATTATCCACACCATCGTCCTTAAAATTGAATAGTTGTTAAACATTATATGAATGTGTTAACATGATGGATAGTAATATGTGGTGAAAGGGTTAAGACTAGTATATTAATGGATTGTAGGTGACATATGAGAATTTGATGTAATAAAGGATCATATAGAGGGATTTTATAGAAACAGTAGTTGATATAATTATCCCTTATGTCGAAGTAGTGACATTCATGCATGTGGGTTGTTTAAGGAGTGACTACACTATGGAGAAAGAACATAGAGTTAGGTAACCCTTTGAGGAAATGTTTTTTTGGATATGGGAAAATAAATCCAAAATTAGTTTATGTGAGACACAATATCATTTATCATTTTAAATTTGGAATCATTAAATCTCATATATTTCAAACATTATATGGGTTTTGATGTATTTAAACACATTGTGTGTCGATGGTTCATAACATCAATTATTTCATCTAAGGGATAAAAATAACATCTTTTGTTATATTAATATATTTTAACTGGGTTGATACATAAATTTCATTGGATGTAGTAATATTCTAGAAAAACTACTATATTTGAAAAAAATTGCATATAACTGTGAGTAAAATACATTTTTATACTACATGACTTGACATGGTCCATAATACAGACCATGTGCACCCCTGAATAGGAAGTAAAAATATTTTCATGTACTCTCGTACCACATGACTACGACTACCTATTATACAAACATGAATAATTAAAAGGTCCATTATTCCATGTACTAGACAAGGAAACTAATTATGTATTGATTGAAAATTTAAAAAATATTTATTGAATATTTTATTGACCCCATTTTTGAATATTTTTTCAATAATTAAATCAATATATTTTTTAAAGTGTCGATTTATAGAGAATTATTTATGATAAAATTAATTGAATTTGAATCCATTCGTGAACAGGAATTCATGAACAATTCTGTTTTAAATGTATTAATTGTTGAAATGATATCAAATGATTAAATAATTGTTCCAAGGAATACCGAATTTTGCATCATGTTGAATGAGAATAAAGGCCCTATAATAGAACTATAATTACATGATATATAAAAATGAGTATAACAAAAATTATATTCATATAGGTTTATGATAAATAGTTAATTTGATGGTGAGGATGGCTTAGGATGAGATTATATTCTATACATATATAATATATTGGATGTTTTTTGGGGGACCTATTTAAAAAATAATGGCTAACTATTGTGGCCATATGGCCTAAATTGTTGCTAAAAATGTGTGAGAATATCCTCAATCATGTGATATAGGTGGTAAAGGCGTCACAAATGGTGGAAGGAAAGATAATACCAAAGAATTTTGCATTGTAGAGAACATGATCTTTGCTTCATATATTTGACTAGTATGATAATTGGAGAGAAAAGTGGACATGAAGACCACAATGAATTTTGTGTATGTCTACTTGTTATTTTTATTCACACATTAGTATCAAATATTTGATGGGATTTGTTGATTGATATGTATGAGACCATCTAGATGAAATATTAAATGTCATATGATACAAAACATGGTACTATATCACTAAAATTATTGATACATAACAGAAAACAGGTCCTTGATCTTACAAATATTTATTATTAAACATCCCTTGAAGAATGACTTTAAATAAAATCAAACTCTTCTTCCTCATGGGTTTATATATAAAGATATCTATAAACTGAAGTTCAATGGTCTGAAATCCATTACCGTCCAAATAATGAATGGTTGATTTCATGATATAGTGAGGAAAATAAAATGCGACTATGAAATCATACATGAAACTACATTGAAATGAATATAAATTTTAAAATAATGATCTAATTAAAAATAATTATAAATTTTATGCCTTATTTTATTTGTTTCTAAACAACATATATTTATTCTCGATTTAAAAGTTGTGGATCATTCAACAATAATAATTCGCGATAGGGTTTCATTTCAACGGAAGTTGAACCACATTTTTCAACATCACAAGGATGAAAAGGATACTTTTTTTGAAATATGTAGAAGTATAAATTACTAGGATTTCAATTCATTGATATAAATGACATAAAATTCAGATATATAGTGGTGATATGTAATTATTTTGTGAAAATAAATTCCCAATGATGATTCCTAATTCTGGTGCCTCATATTTTGAGAGGGTATCATTTTTTAATGAAAATATAGAAACAAAATTTCCTATATTTTGTAAATAGAATATAGATACAACACAACACATTTCATGGAAAAATAATAATAATATATAAGACTCTAAAGTTGACAAGAACAAGTATATGGGTTTCATAATGAAACTAATAATATCTTATAATAACATAATGGAATACAATTATGTTTTGTGAAGTATTATTACTTTTGATGAACATGATGCACCAAAAACTTGTGTTTATAATATCACTAGGTTAAGAAATAGAGAAAGAGGGAATTAACCTACTTATGTAAATATCAATTCATAAATGACTTTTTGAAATTAAATTTATGAATACGTGGACATTTTATTAATGTTTTTATTCTCAAGTGGATAGTGAACATAAACAATGTGTATATACTATTTCACGAAGAATAGTGCATGATATTTCATTCATGCATGGTCATGACAACATATTTTCAGAATACTTTTTTGACATCCCATTACATATTTTTTTTATAATCACATAAAATATTTAAATGAAATAAATATTTTTTCTATTGGTTAATGTAAGATAAGATCATAGTACATAAATTCATGAAGTATACTTTAAAGAGGATAATTTATTTTTGAATGATAAATCTTCCAAAAGATATTCAATAATGATATGTGATACATTTTTAGACATTAATTGATTCTAGTAATTAATTATTTATAAGGATGAAATAATATCCTGATCTAAGTAGCACTGAAAAAACTAATCATGTTCATTTACTCATAATTAATATATAAAGACAAAAAGAATAATTTTGTGGACATTGAAGATACATGAATTATATATGATAATGTGACATTCAATGATCTCATTCATGAATATAAAATATCATCCCTCATTAGATCAACCCTTGTATGAAGTTCATTTCATTGTATTTTTGTTGGGAGTGGGTAATTTTATCTTGTTGGAGATAGGTGTAAGATATAGTGACTTGGTAGGATACCATAAAATATATTATTATTTAAAGATGAAATCAATAGAATTATATCATTTGGTGCTTGGATCAGTGCATTCAGTTTCATAAAAGAGAATAATCTGTATCCAAGAGGAATGACTAGTTACAAAAATTCATTGGCTTTTACCTGATATTTTATATATATTTTTTCTAATATCAAAACATTTTTACAATGTGAAAATGAGTTCAGATTGATAGATATTATTTATTTGTTCAATAATATTTACATGTTTGGTATGACTAATTCAAAATAATTATAATTTCAGAACAAAAACTCTAATTTTCCCATCCATTATTAAAAAAATAATCTTAATTAGGGGTATATAACTTGTATAAAATCAGAGTTTCACAATAATGATCAGAAAATGTTTTTATGAATTCATAACTTTTGGAAATAAGGGAGTCCCTAGAGATATTGAAAGAAGATAATTATCATGAGAAAAAATAGTCTATATATTTAAATGATAAATCACAATAATAGGAAGAAAATAAAATAAATCTAGTTAAATATGTAGCTTACAAAAAGGTTATAAATACAACTAACCAAATTAATTAATGGTGGTTTATGTTATGATAATTATTTTGATTATGATTCCACTAATGTTGTCTACACATGTATTTATCATAAGGTATCAATATTTAATCCTAATTTTATATTTGAAGACCATCAGATGAATATCTGTAGAGATGTTATAAAATATATTTTTTTCTATTATCATTAATAATTATGATTAAAAATTATAACTATAATAAGAGTCTATTTATATTATCGATGCACTATAAAAATGGTTTCCATTTCACACACTCTCTCTAAAGAATTAAAAGTAAAGGAAGAAACAATTTCACATTTCAATTATTATTATAATGAATCTACTGAAGAATTTCATGGAATTTTTTTGTGAGAAATAATTATATGAGATTTTATTTTTATGAAATTTTCATTAATTTAAAAAAAATTCTAAATTTTCCTATAGAATATAAAGCTACTCAACTAGAGAGTAAATCTTTCATTGTAATGAGTCTTGAAAATTCTTCAAAAGAATTATGTATAATGTGTGATGAACAAATGAATGTTATTAAGTAGGATTCTGAGTATAATATAATATCTATTTTGATTATAATAAGCCTCACAACATAATGTGTTTAGAGAATTAAGTGAAATTCATGAATCAACAATCACCAAAATATGGAAGTTAACAAATATTTAAAAAATGTATGACTCTACTCATGTATTAATTATGGAAAATGAATCAAAATAATATTGATTCCATCCTCCAAAAAAATATAATAACCCTCCTAGAAGTATGTATCTCATAAATAAGATACTATCCAATGTAATAATGTAGTATTATATACTGGTACTGGTTTTAAACCATGTTATGATAAAGAAGGGATGGTTCAAATATTTTATAAATCTACTACATCATTGATGAATTTGAAATTAATCATAAATAGTTATTCCACATGATGTTACCAAGGAGTGTTGGTCCCACTTAGAAGAAACATGATTCAAAATCTAATAAATCTAATCAGATTAAATTAAAAAAGATGATAAATATCATAATTCAATATTAGTGATGTGGGATGTTTGGGAATAATGAATTTCAATTTTGACCCAACATGATAATACATGAATAAAATATAAGGCATGCATTTTAGGGATCTATTATGAGGAGAATTGAATACACATATTAGAGAAAGAAAACTGATAGTAATAAAAAGGGTGATAGTTCAGCCTTGGGATGTGGCCATAATAGGAATACTTTCGAACAATAACATCTTCAAGGAATAAAAATGGGATATCCAATAATATTTAAAATAGATATAATTATGTGACAACAAAATCTATAACCCATATTTAAAATAATGATCAATTTTAATAATTAAAACTATAAAAAGTGTCTAGAAAGAATATATATCATGGTGAAATATATGAGTTTTGGGAATCTACTGGTGTTTTTGAAAATTAATGGAACAAATCATACTTTTTATGGTAGAATATTTCATTTCATTAAAATGGTAATGAATAAATGTGAATTCATGTTCATGATATGTGAAAAAGTTATCATATAATGATGACCATGACAAGAAATCCATCTAATATAACCATTCAAGAAAACATGAATGATTAAAATAATTTGTGGTATACGAATAGAGAATAATCACATAGATTAAAAAATCATGAAAAATATTCTATAAGATATTATCTATAATGAAAAATGGAAGAATTCATTAGTAACAACATAGTAGAAATTCATTTAATGATCCATAGAATATACTAAATTTCGTAAAATAGTTCCTATTTGTTTTTCCAAAATACATAAAATTATATATAAAATTGGAGGATTCTTTATAAAATGATACATCTGAAGGAAAGGAGATTAATTTTAAACTGTGGTGGAAAATTTTATTCTAATAAGAAAATTACAAGTTGACTAAAATTGAGGTAAATGAATAGACCAGATTGAGAGGTACTACTCTATAATATATTTACTCTTAATAAACAAAAACATCCCCTCCATATTCCATTATATATATATATATATATATATTATTTTTTTATAATATAAATGGTTTTTCTAAAAATCGATTAATTCCTCGATGGAGAGCCATATATTTTTAATCAGAACATCATTATGTATATTAATGTAATAGTAGGGTTTAGAATTTAAATAATAAAACTATTATATACATCCCCTACTGTGTGAAATTAAATTTTTTTTATCATATTTTCACATTTTTAGTAGTTTATGGTCATCAAGGAAAACCTTGGTTATATATATTTTTTTCGACATATTGTTAGACCATGTACACTTTGAGTTTATTATCTAAAGGCCCTTTTTAGATAAAATCAAGTGGGATCATCGCACTCTTGGAAGTGGTACTGAAATAGTAATATTAGGGAGAGGAACAAGTATTATTTTGAAAAATGATATCAAACGTACCCTACATACCTTTTCATTTGATATCCAATAATTCGGAGAATGCTTGAGCACACATATTTAATATTATGGGTGTGTAAAGACATTGAAAAACAAATCTGAGGGGGGGGGGGGTGGGGTGGTTTGGGCCATGTTTTCTAATTTTTTCCAAAAATGCATCTAATAAGATCTGGGGAATTTGTGCTTCATGGATAATTATTATGGATAATTTTAATGTAATTAGAATCAATGTTTTAATAACCATTATTGATTAATTAACAATTTAATGTTATAATTTTTGAAGTGATCTTAAATTATTAATGAAATATGTTAAGTCACACACAATGATGAAACATGTTAAAGAAGAATGAAGTTCAACCTATAGTTGTATTATTAAATGATAATAAAACATTCAGTTATTTAAAAATATATCCATATATTAAAATGATAACGAGATAATTTTATGGTGGGGATGGATTTTCATGAGGCTATATTCTATAAATAGAGAATATAATGGATATATTTTTTAGTGGGACTCTATATAAATAGGGGCCCACCAAAAAGGCTGAATAAATAAACATGATCCCACCAATGTAAGAGGTGAACCTCAACCACATTATAGAAGAGGTCTAGCTAGACTACATGGTGGAAGCATAGAGCATGCCCATGTATAAGGCCTACATGAACTTGTTCTTCATAACGCATGGCTTGCTCTAATAAATTGATGGGCCAGTGCAAGTGAGGCATGGACATTAAGAAGGTGCGTTGCTGTGTAGGTGGATACTTATCACCAATAGTGAACTCAAAGTAGTGATAGGAGTTGTTAATTTTTAAGGAAGGTCCCATCTATATGAAATATTCAATGTGACATGATGTGGATTGAAATACTATTAGTCCATATTTAATGATATGAAAATAATAACAATAGTTTTATTTCAAACATCTATAACATTTTATATCCTACACCCCTTGTGTATAAATATATTTGTTTTTCTAATAATCAGGATTCCAGTCTATAGAAAGTTATACACTAGAGTTCAATTATTGAACATCCATTATTGTGCCATGATCTAATGGAAATGGTCATGATATTGTGTTGTAATGATAATGAGGCTACCATATCATCCATGCATGTATATTATTCAGGCCTAAAAAGATAACAAATAATGGATGTGTTCACAGTTCAAATGACGAGGGTCATGTGATAATAGCATGCACGTGATGAGTTCATCATGATGTAACGGTTTCCGTGATCTTTGTATCCATGGAGATTAAAATGATAATCGAGTTTGAAATTTTTAATTACTATTACTAGGGTTTTAAATAAATAATTGACTATAGATAAATTATGGATTTCAGATGGTGCATGAAACGAAAATTTTTCAAATAAATACAGAAGGATTAAGATGATTCTAGGATCATTATATTTTTAGAGGATTAAAATTTTTATTGAAAAAATGGATCCATGAATTATATTATTTCATGATATAAAACAAGATAACATGAACCATATATCTTGCATGATGAAAAATAATATTTTGGTGTAATGACACATGAAGAACACACTCAATGGTTTCATGAATAAACTAATAAGATTTAGGGATACCATTGAATTAATCCATTCATGTTCATTCAATATCATTACAATAAACGATCTTATGAAAATGTGAACTTGTGTTAATAATATAACTATGCTATAGGAAGTAGATTCATTGAGTTAACTTGTATACATTAGTCTATATGATTAATGAGTGAATAATGGGATGAAGTAGGAAGTATCTGAATAATTTTTCAATAAATATAAGAGTATACATAAAATATGTTTTCATACTATTTTGAAAAGAATTTATCATACTATACATCATAAGTTATTCATGGATTTCTAGACATACACATGTAAATTATTAATGATTTTTTAGTACCCCATGAAATATTTTAGAACAATGACAAAAAATCATTAAATCAAAAAATATAGATTGTAGGATATAATTCATGAGAAATCCATGAAATGGAATAAAATATCTATTCCTGAAATAATTAAATTCAGGTATGACTGTTCTATATTTCATTATATATTTAATGATGTTTTATAAATTATTTTTACATATTATTTAAGACTGTGAGATCATATTAAGAAATAATAATTAATTTATAGTGATATGTTTAATTTATGAAACTGATCACATATAGGTGATCGAAATTAATTTGAGAAAGACAAGAAGACTCAATATATAACTATTAAAGACAAACTATTTCTACAAGAGAAACCATGATATAGAAATATCCTGAATGAAGATAAAAAATAATTTTGGATTGGATCAAATTTTATACTGAGGTGGTGTCTTTTAGTTCACATCAAGATAAGGTGAATTCTTCTGGTTGCAGGTAAGTCTAGAGATAGTATCTCATTTTTATCCTTAGAAAAATACTTCCATTTGGAGATAATGTAAATATATTTCTATTATCTTCTGATGATATGAGTGTAATCAGTTGTCAAATTGTGATGAATCTATAACTAGGGGGAAGAACTAGATTTCATAAGGGGAAGTATTTTTTAAAAACTATCTAAATATCTTGATTATCAGTCTGCCCATTATTAAAACTACACACATAGGGATATAGATATATATAATTTATTTTTTATAGAATTATATCATGTTGTAGAGGATGGATTGAATGGAAAAGAAATTCATAATAACAACCACATATCTGTCAATCCCCTATCAATGGCCAATATAGTCTGGGCTTCTACGCATACCATCCTAGTGTATGGTTCTTACATGTTTTTCACTATGTGGAAATTTCTGTTAAAGGTTTATTATTAAATAGTTGTTAGAATCATGTAATTAAATTTTTCATTCTGATTAATTTTTTCATAAAGTGTAATGGTATATCATCTCAATAATCAATAAAAGTTTTTGTTGCACCCATGGTTTTTTAGGATGTTTTCCAATATGGGGAATAACTGGAGTTGGGTTACTCAATTTTAGATGTTACATTTATTTTTTACTCCCTTTTTAGAGGTCTCATTTTATGGAGAATGCCCCCTATGTTTGTTTTTAAGTCAATACTCTAACATTATTTTGGTGTGTATCACCCATGCTTTGTAGTTCATGAATTGAGTAATTAATTCAATGATCGAGATGACTCTTAGTTCCCCAAAACAATAGTTTGATTAATATATTGATATTTTTAAGAACATTAGGTTCGATAGTATACGAATCATGGAAAACTGAGCATAATTGAACAATGAAATATTGATATATAAATGTTATAGTTATAATATAATTTCAAAATTATTAGGTACATATAGTATTAACTATACAATTAAATATATATAATTTCTCTAATGAATATTAATGTTTTGATTATTTATAATTAAATATGAAATTATTTTTTAGATTTTATTTATATTCAAAAATATGAATATTAAAAAAAAAATTCATATTGGTATTTTTATTGAATTTTTAAATTTTTCTGAATAACATAATTTATTATTGAATATTAAAAAATTAATATTTATCAAATAGAATATCATTTTTATTAAGTCCAAGACATTAATAAGTTTTTAATTTATCAATTATATTGAATGAATAATTAATGATAATATAATAATATATCATAAAAAACTATTCAAAACACGTTCATTGCAATTTATTTAATGATAAATATGAAATCCATTTTTAGTACTGACATAGTGCTTCGGTGATGCTAGAAAAATAAAACTTGGTGTCTTAAAAATAATATTTTAATAAGTAGAAGTTATTTTTAAATATTTATTTATATAAATATTTATTTACTGAGTCTATTTATGGATACATTATAATTTTTCAAATACATTTGAAGTGAGTTTTTTCAAGGTATAATAAATGCTTCCGTGAGGCTAAAAATTCCAAAAAAAACATATTAAATTTTTTTTGACATTTATGTAACTAAATGTATATATTAAATTAATAAAATTTTTATAATTATATATTTTTTTATGATTGTGATTTATTTTTACTTTTTAGCGATGAAATAATTATATTAAAAGCTTAAGAAATGACGAATTCATGCATGTGTGATAGTTCAAGAGTTAGGTAAATGATATTAAAAAATATTTATGTAAAATTGGTTGGTTGGATAAATGTATAAAAATAATTTTTGGAGATAACTATTTAATATTATAGTTTTTTTAATATTTATTGTCAAATAATATTTCTATAATTTATTATTTCATAGTCAAATTATTTGAATAGGAAATTTAATAACATTAATAGTATTTTATTTTCAATAAATTTTAGTAATTATTTCTAAATATTTAAAACGTTTCAAGAAGAAATTTATTCGATGATATGGGTTAAATTTCATCCATTTTACATTAAGATCCAATTTATTCTTTATAATTTTTAGAGGAACCTTTTATATTCAAAATGTTGTTCATATGGTCATCATTTAAAATGGTAAATGAAAGGGTTAACCATAAAGGTAATAATTTATATGATATATAAACCTGTAAAAGTTTCGATTAATGATTATATTAATACTATATTTTCCCCATAATGACATCCCTATCATTTTGGAACCATTTTCCAAGATTTCTACACACATTATATTGTATTATTTCCTTTTTACCATAATGACTAAATGATATTTTATAATAATAAAAATATTATTAAATGATAAATTTTTTTTAAAAAATTTTAATGAATTAAATTCAATTAGATATGGATCAAAATATAATCCATGGTCCAATTTACCATTTATATTAAATTTCATGACCCCTAAATTCAAAAAACAAAGATATTTCCATGGTTGTTAGTAGGTTTAAAAGGGGTCAAAATTTTATAATGGAGAGAACATAAAAAATTTCCCAAATTTAATTTTATTATAGTATTTTTACTCATTATATTTTTATTTTAAATTATTTCAATTTTTATTCATTTATTGAGTAATTGTTATTTATTTTAATTTAATACTTCAAAATCTATATGAATTCTCATCCTCTAATTTTTGAAAGTGAACCCTATATACTCTCCACTAAAATCATAATTATTCTTTTCATTGATAAAATAACTAATAAATTCCTCAAATAAAACATCACCACACATTTCAGATTTATAATATTAGTTACAATATCATCCTTACAAGGAGTAATGTGTAATTAAAAGCATATTTTTCGAAGAAGATGTATAAAAATAAATCAAATATTTTAGTTTTATTTATTCTTCTCGATCCATATATTCATATTTAGATATTATTAAATAATAATATTTGTAAATTAAACATAATTATATTTCTCATGTTAATTTCATATAAAATAAAAAAATATATATAAATTGGTAAATTAAAAAATCATTCATTTGTACAGCTGACAACTGCCTCAGAAGTCAGAGTAATTTATCTACAATAAAAAACACACATATTAAGTTATGATGATTAAATTAATATATATATATATATATATATATATATATATATGATATTCATGAAATAATTATAAATTTTTTAATGATGATATATATGTTATTTTAATACATTTTTCTATAAGGAATGATAATTTGTTTCATGTATATATGTGGATTTTTACGTTCATGATGTAATGTGATTAATATTTCATTACTGTATCCCATGGATGGTATATATAAGTGTATTTAAATAATTGTTATGATATATATGATATTATTATAAATATATAATGGTATTATTATTCTAACCATCATTTTGTTATTATTTTTAAATGAAAATGTTTCCTATTCATGTGCATGACTTATCATCTCCATGATTGTAACACAGTTTAATTTTGATAACCATATTTCATGGCTGGTATTAAAAAATAGTTTTCTAATGATAACTAAATTTCTTTCCTGATAATTATATTCTAGGTAACGTAATAGTGTGACTTTTTACCATTGTCAACCTACCAAATACATTTTTTTATTCGAACAGAATAACATCTGATGGAACAAAAAGAACATAATTAGTTATGTAATTAAATATTGAATAATAATAAATTTATTAAAATTAATAATGAACATTACAAATTAACATAATAATTCAAATATATAAAACCATTTTTTAATTTCAGTTGGAAACAAACATACATTACCAGGAAGACTCAAAGTAGTGGACACATTACCCTAAAAGAAAAATAATTTTTTAATGAACTCTTTTTCTAAAAAAAATTCCATGTCCATATACGCAGAAATATTTTTTGGAAGTATTTATATGGACATAGAATAATTGTAATTAAATTTAATATCACTTTTTAAATTTTTTAATATTTTTTCCAGAATTAAAATTTATACAAATTTTATTACAACATTTTTTAGCTAATCACAAAAGGAAAAACATGAATGTTATATTTCAATATATATATCTTAAAACTATTTTCCCTCTTATATAAAATATATATTATTTTTTGATAACATTATTATACAAAATTTTTATCATCATTGATGAACCCTCTATCCCTCTCTTTTGGGTATTTTAGTTATGAGAATGGGTTTTTGGAAGAAAATTTATTTTGATATTTGTAAGTGTTTTTTCATATAAGCTAAAAATATGTTTTGAAGGGATTATTGATGAAATTATGGTTGTTAATAAATATAAATTAATTATTAGGTACTCGTTTATTTTATTTTTAAGATTTTGTTAGCCCAATATAGCTTTCTAATACATTGGGTGATAATTATGTTATCCTAATAATTATGTTGGATGTTCAATGTAACGGTTTTTTCAATTTTATAAGTTCAATTAAGGGTTATGTGGGGATTATTTCCCAATGATAATAAATTAACTCTCTATTATTGTTTATGAGTTTTCATGGAAATAATATTATTTAAAAAGTGGATTTAATCATATTTTTTAATGAATGATTATTTCCCTTCTCAAAAAATGTATGTTATTATGAAACCTTTTTTATGGTTTCTTGTGTTTCATAAATACCCATAATGATAACGAACATGTTTGATTTTTTTATTATAATGTATTCTGATGAAAAAAAAATTAGTAGTAATTATTATTTCATGTGTACATAAATTATTATTTTATCTTAATATTTAGTATGTTAAAGCAAAAGAAATTTTTTATGATCTCATGCTTTACAAGTGGATTATAATGTTTTCTTTTTATTTTATATTTACCTCAATTATATTTTTATATTAACCACATATTTTATAATATTATTCATATGGTTTATTGATGATTAAAAAATATAAAAATGTTTGAGTTCCAAATATAGATGTTACCTTGGATGAAACCAGAATGTCATTTCAATGAACATGAATTTGTGAATAATGTATAATATGTGAAAGTGCTCAATTTTATGGTGTTTTAATGATTTTTTATAAAATACAAAACAAAAATTAAATATTTATATAATTAATATGATATTTTTTGATGTTTTAGAGTTTATGGTTGAATTTTTGTCAGGATTATTGGATTCCTCGACAGACATTTAATGATAATATTTTAGCACATTAATATATGTGTGTGTTTATAGGGAATTATATTTGGTTTCGGTGTATATTTTAGATAACATTTGATATTAGGTTGTTTTCATGTGATGTTTGAAAAAGAGTTATGGATATCATAAATAGTTTATTTGTATATAGTTGATCAATATGTCAAATGTATAGACACCTATTCTAATGATTAATGTGATGGGATTTTTATTTGATTAATGATATTTTGAGATATTTTTATTGGATTTAGGTATATTAAACTGTTATGTTTAACATATTGATTATTCCAAGAGAATTATTTTAAAATTTTTGTGGTTCTAGATAAAACAAATGAAATAACCTTTAAGGATAATATTTTTAATATTGTCTTTATTAAGGATAATTTGAGGATGTTCATCAATTATTTGGGAAGGTTAGTGGAATTATATTAAAACATTATTTTTAAAAGGACACCCCACAATATTTAAGAGAACACATACATTCATGAAGATTCTTAGTGATTGATCGCACAACTAAAGGTAAAATATATTGTAATTCCTGTCACTAGAATTTGTGTTTTCATGGTATGTATGAAAATTATATATAATTTAACGTATAAATTCAATATGATTTTGGGAACATCTGTATTATCGCATAGATATCCACAAGATTGAAAAATTATATGATGATTAAATACTTAGTGATATTTAAATAGAAGATCACTTCAAATTTATGGGGGATTATGTGATTATGATAAAGCGAAAATTGTGGAATATTATTTTTGGAATAATGGTTTCATGATATTTCAGATTAATAAATAATTTTAATTTGTGGTAATGATTATTGAGGTTATTTATGAATATATTTAGTGTATTTTAGAGATTATATCATTAGATAACATATATTTCTTGGAATATGAAATTACGACTTGTTAAATTTGATGAAAGATAAATTTTAAATTAATATTGGAATAATATTTGATCACATACATAATATTTTTAGTTTTCCAATATTTCTATGAATATTTTGAATATTTTTAATGTTTTTTAATTATCTAATGATATAATATTTATATGTTCATATAATGTTTTATTCATTTCTGGAACAATAATTATCTATTAATTTTGGATTTGAATAATATAAATATTAGATAAATATATTGTTACCAAATTTTAAATTATATGACCTTATAAAAGAATATTTTACTACTTCAAGCTTTAATAATTTTTCTTGAACATTCATCATCCAGGAAAAATGATGATATTGTGGTTTAAATTGATTAATTAATCACTTCCCACATTTCTTATAAGTATATTTTTTTATGATATTGGTTTAATTAATTAAAAAATTCTCAACTCTATGAATGGGTTCTGTAACATTAAATTTAATGCTAATACCTTTATTTCTACTAAATTGTTGGACTTCCTAATCACAGATTAATTGATGGTTTTTCGATCATTAAGATTATCACAAAAAAATTCATTAGAACTTTACAAAATTTGGAATGTAATTTATTTACTCAATGGTCTTATTTTAGGATTCTAACAATGTTATTATGTAATGAAAACTACTGTGTTTACTCCATGTGACATTTTTATTTCCCAATTGATATATTCCAAATGAGTTTTTATTGAACAATTTTTCACAATGTAGGTTTTTAATTAAGTTATTTTAAAATCAAAAACAAGTCATTACCAAGAAGAAGACTTTATTGTGAGGACCTAATTTATTAGGGGGTGGGGGAATCTAATATCACTTTATTTTAAATTAAAACTCTTTTGGATTTCGTATTCAACATTTAATAGTAATCCTAAAAAAGCATGAAATATTAATATTTAACTACTATAATAATAAAAAAATATGTTTTATTTGTAAGGTATGAATATGTTTAAAAATATTACGAAATATTCACATTTCTCCTATATAACTAAAATGTATTTACTAATTCATATGAAATAATCACTAAATTTTTCAGTATAATTATTTTTTCTTTCAATTATATGTTTTATTTAAAACTGGAAGATATTTTATTTTTTGTGAGAGAATATTATAAATAGTTACATAAAAATTTATAAATCTAATTTAATATAATGTATATCACCATTATAATCTTCTTATAAAAACGACGTTTTAGTTATATTTTTTTATTATTTTTCTAAAATGGATTATTATTTTTAAATAATGACTAATATGAATTTAGTAACATATTTAATTTTATTCATAATAAAGTCCCAATATTCCATGAATATGACCATAAATTAAGTACTTTATCTAAAAGTAATCTAATTATTTATATATTCACCAGTTATATACCTGTTTTTTTTGTATTTGTTTTCATATCTTAAAAATTTATTTTCTATAAAAAACATTTTTTTGTGTTTTAATAATTTTTATTATATAAAACATTTTTTAATAAAAATAATTTAATATGTTGAAACTAACTTCATTTATTTATTCATAATTTCAATTTATTCCCAGGATTAATTTTTTATTATACATTAAAAGATTTTTTGTGTGAATTGTAAAAAATTACATGTTTTATGAAATTTATAATTTTTTATGACATCACCAAGAAATGAATATCATAAAATAATTTAGTAACATTTGTAATGAATGATGTATTAAAATATTATAAAAATCATTCATAAATAATTTGAAACTAATTATTTGTAATTTATTTCTTGATAAATTTGAAAATTATTTTCAGTATCGACATAATGAATGTGTTGCACCAGAGAACTACTAATTGTTGTAGAAAAGATATTATGTTAGATGGTATAAGTATTTTAGTATCATGGATAATAAATAAGAAGTATTATTGATTATTTCTAGGAATAAATTCGTATTTATGTTTTATAAAACATATGACTTCTACAAATACATGTCCAATGGCTTTGCATGGAAATTGTGTATCAAAAGATACTAAATAAGTTTTCAGGACATATATGTGACTTAATATATATATTTATGATTTATCATCGTTTTTCATATAATAATTTTGTTTTTTAATTAATTGTCATTTTTAGTCACTAAAAATTTTCATTATATGTTTAGAAAACACATACCGAGTGCTTTTGAAATCAATATAAATATCTAGAAAATTGTATTAAAATCTATAAATTTAATATTTTTGGAGTTAGTGAAATTATCCCATTATTTTTTATAAAAACATTATATTTTATATTTTATTAAATGGTTTATATTTTAATTCCATTTCTACCATTTTTCATTAAATTTAAATTATAAGAATTGTCCATGAAATTATCTTAATAGTATATTATGTAAAATATATTTTAAATTTTTTTTTGTAAATAAAAATAATATTTCAAGAGGATAAGTAAGATAACAAATTATCTAAAATAAAATAACTTTTTCATTTTTCAGTCAATTATATCCTTATAATTAATATTTCTTCCATTAATATTGAAAATGTAGTTATAGTTGTTAATGTAAAGAATGTTTATCGAAAGCGTTAATCAAAATGAAATGGTTTAAAAATATATATAAACAAAAAAATAATATATGATTATATTAATACCATTTAATCCTTGATTTATAATACAAATAATTTTGGAACAATTTATATTTAGTTAAATATGTATTATTGAATAACATTTCATGTATTCCCATAAATGAAATTATTGATATTTTATAATAAGAAATTATTATTAAATTGGTATAAATTCTAAAAAAATCTTATATATATATAATTTAATGTTATATATATAATAATATAATATAATGCATATTTTTAGGTCATGTTTCAATTTATAGTACTAGTTATTATCAATACTGCGTAAAAAAATTAATATTAGTATAATTGTAAAAATGGATAACTAGGAGTTAAAATAAGTATATATTGGTGAAATAAAAAACACATCATGTAAAAAACATTTTTATGCGATTTTTTGTTTTTAGAATCATTATATCTTATAATTATATAAATTAGGATTCAATTTTACAATAAAATATAATAATAATAATTTTATACTTTATGAAATTTCATGATTTCCCCTATAAGGACCAACTTATTCTCATTAGCTTAAAAATTAGGCAAACCATTACTTGACCTTAAGAGACGTCCCTAATAGGCCAAATCATGTCAATAAATTCTGAAGGGTTTCAATACATTTGGGTGAAATATTTTACTTTAGAATTATAATAACTCAACAAATCAAACCAAATAAAAAAACCACTATATGACGCATGATAAAAAATGACAACTCAAACAATTATTTTATATCCAAGTCTATAAATGTGTACTATAATAGAATCCAGACTATCATAAAATTAAATAGTGTATGAAAAATCATTAAACTCAAAGAAAAACACAATATTCCATGATCCACATGATCCATGGTCCAACGTCACCAAACAACTCAAGAATACAAAATTACTACTAAAAACATGTGATACATTAGATTTTGCCACATCATAGTAGATGATATCTACAAATGCACCAATGATCCAAAGGTTGGGTGAGTATAAAACATAGTAGGATTTCCCCAATGAAATTCCTACTCACACCACTATGATAGAAAAGTTTTAAACATTCATATAAAACCAATTTTATAAAAAATTATGAAATAGTTTATAACTAAATATAAACAAGTTCAAAAATGAATTTATAACCCAGAGTAAACAGGAGATATTTTCATCCAATTTTACAACAATTAAAATTTTAATTAAAACAACCAAAAAATATTTAAAATCATTTTTCAATATCATTTTATCATATCCATTCAACTTAACCCCACTTTCAAACATGCATGAAAACTGGACCTCCCTATACGCACAAGGGGTGAGTAATACTTCCACTAATACATCACTTAGTGAACTACTTTTATGGGGGTACATTACAACCATATTCATACACAACTTTTTATGGGGATTCATTCATTCCCTAATCCATCCCAATGCATATGGACACACACCCCAAACCCATGCCAAACCAATACCAAATCCAAGTGTGTTCAACCATTTCAATAACATGTTCTTTTATTAGAAATCATTACACAAGAAAATTCAAACTAACCATTAATTTAATTAAAATCATTATATTTATATAAAACAATTATTCAATCCATTAAAACAATTCCATAAAATTCCCATTTTAAAATCCATGTTTTAAATTTCATGAACCAAAGCACTTTAGGCACGAACACCTACTATCCACATTTCCATAGTTTACCAAACCATCACTAAAGAGGGTTTACAACAGTTATCAAAAAAACCATTTCACATTCAAGTTAACCTAATATAATAAATTTTATTGAATAATAATTATTTTTACTAAGATAATTCGTGATTGACACCACTAACGTTGAGTGATTTGGTGAAATTGATAATGTAATGAAGAACGCCAATGAAACTAGTTAAAAATTCCATGAAACCTATATAGATATCTCCCTCTAACCTAATAAAGTCCAATTATAAACATATTTGGATCCATCACCTTATATCTCTCTACCATAGGTTTTGATCTATGAATCCATGAAGAGGGTATACGTAGATTTTAGAAAACATGACAAGAACAGTGATCAAAAATCACTCACCACAAGAATTGGGCCTCTAAATGTCATAGAAATACTCTGATATGATTCAAATTTACATATAAAAGGTTGTCAAATGATAAAGGGAGAATATACCCATATTAAGGCCACATAGGTGTTAAAACGATCTACCTAGAATAAAAACATGTGTGACCCACTTTTTAAGGATCTCACTTCGACCCCACTCATTGGTAAGTCACACAGTTAGACAAACCGTGTGCCAACTGTGCATTAGATACTTCACGAGAAGACCCTCGAATGTCCTCGTCATATAGTATCACAAAATATTCTTCTGTAATTCTGAATTCACTAACTCAAATTTCCCAAAACCAATTTTTAAAGACCATAGCTACTACTAGGCAACTACACTCTTTGGAAAACCTAGGGGTATCCAGTTTGCCTCCTCTTTAATAATAAAAACTCTCCAAAAATTCACCAAACTCCCCCAATGTTTACGAATAAACATTATATATATCAAAAATTTAAATAATGGGTTACATTATTTTAACTAGGGGTTCTATATTCTTCCAACCATTTTCCTTCATGTCCCTAGAATGTAGAATGTCATCCATTCCATATAAGATTTTCAACCACTACACTTTCATTTCCTTCTCGTGTTCCCAAGTCTCTTCCAGAATATGGCCACATTTCCATAAAACATGCACTACAATGATGCTTTTTACATTCAATACGTTATCCTTCCTATTAATAATCAGCAATGGGATATGTTCCAATGAAGGAACCAACTCTAGGTAAACGCGATCTCATCTGATCACATGGTCAGGATCAGGCTGATACATTTTCAATTGAGATACGTGGAACATATTATGAGAGAAATTGTACTATTGTGTTAATTAAAAATAATATTATACCTATCTATCACATTATAGTATCTCAAAATTGCCAATGTATCAAGGATATAAATTTCCCTATTTCCCAAAATGATGATGTACAATCATTAGAGCTATCCTTATTAACACATGATAACTCACTGTGAATGAAAACAACCATAGATGATGAATTTCAATTGCTTTCTATTGAATCTAATATATATCAATTCCATTTCTAATAAATTGACTCTTATCAATGGTATCTTGGACAAGACTAGTACCAACATTATAATTATCACATTTTTCTTCTCAACAAAGTTGATAACAACATGGACACCATACAATTCTTCAAACAAAGCCATATATATTGAAGCATAATAAATTTTATTATATTTGAACTCTAATAAGGACATATATTCTACCATGTGCCACAAAAATACATTCTTTTGGCTGACAACATCATATCAAATGTTTATATAATTCATTCGGAATGGTCTTCAATCGGTTGATGATACATTGTACTCATAGTCAAGTGAGTCCACATGGATTTATATAAGGATTTCTTAAAATGGGATGTAAACCTCAGGTCCCTATTTTACTTGATTGAATCTTGTATGAAATGCCTCTTTCCCACTTCATTGATATATATCTTGGACTGATCCTCCACTATAAGAGTTTCATGAATAGGGATGAAGTGGGATGACTTGGTGTGAAGATCCACTTTCATCCATTGGGAATCGTGTTTCAAACCATTATTTGGAGACCTATAAAAGTATCCATCGTTATCATCACCCATTTTCACACTGGAATAGGTAAAGAATATAACATAACTTTAGGTTGATGATGATCTACCTTATCTTTCTAATAAGTTATGCACATGAAATGACCTTATCCACTTTCAATTTCACACAAATCAACCAAATAGGAACTTTAAATTCATTATACATCTTCTGTATTCCAGGATGTACAACCCATATCTAATTGTGGTAAGCATTAAGAAGTTTTTTTTTAAAAAAAATGAATAAAAATATGATTTTAAGAAAACTAAAATCACATCATGTTTTCTGCACAAAAAGGTCTCCCCACCATCGAGTTTTCAACTCATAAGTAGACATTATACATCTTATGTTTGAGCCTCTTTATCTATCTTTACCAAATTCGGAATCGTTAAAACTGAAAAAGAAAACCTCAAAATCACCAATGAATTTATAGTCAACATGAATATAGACTAGAAAAGTCATCAATGACCACCCATCTGAAGAAACTTTTTCCTATATAGTATATGAATTTATTCCTAATGCATCAGCCACAGAATTACATTTTCCTGGTGTATATGTAATTTCAAAGTCAAACATCTACAATTACTCCATCCATTTCGAATTCCTCATATTCTAATATTTATGTGAGAAAATATGTTTCAAGATCTTATGATCCATGAACACCATGAATGTCTTACAAATTTTATATTGACACCAAGCCTTCAATGTTTGGATGATTAAATCTAACTCCAAATAATGTGTTGGGTAATTGTTCTCATGAACCCTCAACATCCTGGAACCATAAACATCCATGTGTTATCTTTTCATGAGATAACATCCCATACCTAATCTCGATTCATCAGAATACACAAAAAATATATATCTTAATTCTATAGAAATATTGATTTTTTCTCATGAAAGATGATGTTTTAGCAAATGAATAAACTTTTGGCATTCCTAAATCTATTTAAATTAAACATTATTATTTTTATAACCGATCATTGGAAATGCTAGTGATGAGAAGTCCTGAACAATTCATCAGTAATAATAAGATGGACCAAGGAATATTTTATCTAAAACACATTTTTTTGACAATAGCATTGAGATAACAGCTTCCATAATCATAGGATCTATTTAAAAACCCTTTTTATTAATTACATGGATTAGAATTCCTACCTATTGTATCTAAAAATAACTCATTGATAGTTTTTAATATAACTTATGATCACTCAAGATTCCAAAAATTATAACTATCTGATTATCATGCTCAACCCTAGTCATTGATAAACAAAATATCCAAATAATCCAAATATAATTGAAATATCTAATTCATAAATGACATAAATACTACTAGTGAATTCATAGGACCTAAAGGCATGAAAATTTATTAACAACGGCCATATATTCTTCTAAAAGCTACCTCCTTTATATCTTCCTTCCAAATAAGCAATTGGTGATATCTAGATCGCAATTCAATTTTTGAGAACCACCGAGTTCCCATTAATTGAATAAATAGTTTATCAATGTGTGTATTGAATACATATTCATTATAGTAACATTGTTTGGATTACAATAATCCATACAGAGCATTATACATCTATCTTCTTTGATGAAGAGCAAGACCGATGCTACCCATGGAGACATGTTTGGACTAATGACATCAGGAAATAGGACTAGTCCCTTAGAGGAGATAAATTGTAAACTCCAATTGTTTTATAGGTGTAACCTTGAGATGTTCTTGATAAAGTCAAGAGAATTTCAATCCACAACGATAATAAAATTGATTTCCTGAATCTCTTATATCTATTTCGTGGTCAATTCTACCAACTAATAAGAAATAGTTCCCACTACAAGTGCTTATAAGCTCATTGCCCCTATATTTATAACCCTTTATATATTAAAGAGATGCACGGTGGAATACATTGTTATAAAACTTACTAATCATCTATAAAAATATATTTTATCCTTAAATGTGTCCAACCAATCAATACCTATGATTTCATAAAATACATCTATATAAAGCACTGAGAAATCCCATTGCTTCTAAGCTCCATCAAAAATTATAGAAAATTCACTACAAAGGATCAAAATTCTATTTTACCGATATGAGTTGTATGTTTTATCATAGAAGGCATCATTTGTAGTTATAAAATTATAAAATCAATAGAAAGATAAGAAATAGAAGAATACATCTCACTAGTATCAAACATCCCACGAATAAGGGTAGAAATAAATATAATCATACCTCTTATGGTAGATAGTTCATCCTAACTATCCACAATCATCAGTTTAACTCTATAAATTTTGATTTTTTATGCCCTCTACTCCTTGTTTCCATGATGATATTTTCCTTACTATGGTGTCATGGTATTCTTAGAATCACTCTGGCTATCTCTTCTCTAATGATGATCGGATTCAGATTCCCTTTCCCCATGGAGGTATATAATGCTTACGACACCAGAGAAGTTTCTCAAGCACCTGACCTTGGAGAATTGGGGAAATAACACTAAATAATCCCCATCGTCTTTTAGTTATTACATGATCTAGGTTGTTCTATACAATATATCATTATGTGGTCAAGAAAACCACATTGGAAACAACTCGTTTTGCTATCGGGTAATAGAGGATACATAACTGATACAATGGTATGAATTTGACTTCATCTATGAAATTGGAAATAGGTGTCTATATTTCACTTTCTCCCATCATTTGAGTTCCCACTATTTCCTGTAGATATTATCATACTGCCTCCTGCCATAGTTCTTAAGATATCATGGTCATCCACAATCACACTATACACCATATCTGTATAATTCATAATACATAGGACTAAAATCTTCGATAGAATCTCATTCCTTCAAGGACACACTCACCACAAATTTGGGTGAAACACACACTAAATTCATGAATTTATCAACATATTAGGTTATATATATATTTTACTATTTTAGTATAAAAAATCTCATCATGTTATACATCTTAAATATGTGAGGATAGAATTTTTTATTGAATAATTATTCTAGATCTTATGTACTAAGGTCTTTATCCAGTTTATCCTAAACTGGTAAGTCCCACCCATGGCATTCGAGATCCTCAAGCATACATGTTTACATTTTTAATATCAAAACTACTAGTTTGATGATCAAATCGTTGATACAATTCATCATTTTAAGCCACACATCTTCCTTTTTGGGGTAAAAAATTAACCCCAATGATGGGTGAATTATACTTTTGGAATTATATGCAATGATCCATATGTTATGGATCATCCCACTGGTTCACAGTGTTCATTTCTCGGAATTCATTGATGATACTCTGAAATTGCTCCTAGTTCACCTTTGTATTCTGTGAAAACACATATTTGCAGGTCATTTCGGAAGGTTTCTATGATGTCTACCTGATGCCATTTTCTAAACAAGAAATGAACTCTATATGGAAGAATCTTGGGGAATTGAAGTCATAGTTTTCATATTCTGTCACATCAACAAACATATCATTTCATATGAAATTCACAATTTTATGGGTTTAACTATTTTGAAAAAATCCATTCAATCTTTTCAAAATAAACCCATTTTCAAAATTTAACAACCTTTCCATTTTTATAATCATTCATTAGAAAAAAAATTTAAAAATTTCAAAATCAATACAATGCTTCATATCATATATCATTATTCCAAAATAAAATATGAAATTATAGTTGTAATTCATTCGTTTAATGCATTTCATACTCATCTCATTAGATAAACCTATAAGAATGATATTCTAAAATCTTATATGTGTTTTGAAAACACTTATATACCCTACACATAGGTGACATGATGTTCATCATAAAATTTTAAGATACATATTTTTTTTCTTCATATAATGTCATGACAATCCATCTCCTTTAGAAGATTCCAACCTAGGTAATAAATAAGAATGAATTAAACTCTGAGACCATGAAATGAGAGACCACATTTTATTCATGTTCCAAAAATATGATACCAGATGTAATTACCCATTTATTCTCATTGGATTTAGAATTCGATGACACACTACTTGGACATAAACAATATCCCCTAGAAAAAAGTGTTTTTCAATAAATGAGAAAGCATTTCAATACATGACAGGTACAATTTACCCTTTATGAATAAAACAACTCCACTAGTTAATCCAAATAAAAAAACCACTATATGAAGCATAATAAACATCAACAGATTATTTTATATTCATGAACACCAAAGTGTACTATAATGGAATCCAAACTAGAATCAATGTAAAAATAAAGTGATGACTCGTAATACTTTAATAAAACTATAAGAATATATGATGTAGAAAATCCATTCTCCACCATCAACAAACTTCCCACATACATTGAAGTAGTACTAAAAGAATGTGACGATTTACCTTTTCCAATGTACATGTAGATGACATCTACAATTAAAACAAGGATCAAAAGTATGAATGAGTATAAAACATAGAAGGTCTTCCAAAATGATATCCGGAATCATGCAACTAGGATAGAAATGTTTTCAAAATTTATATAAAATAATTCTGCAACACATTTTATAACTAAATATAATCATGTTCTAAAAAGAATTTATATCAATGAGTAAAGAAGGTATATTTGCAATCGATTTTCCAACAAGTCACATCTCCATCAAAAAAACCAAAGAAGGAATTATTATAATATATCAAAATTATTTTTTCCATTATCATTCCAATTAACCACACTTCAATCGATGGATGTGACCTGGAACTCCCAATTCTCATGAGTGTTGAGTTTTCCATCCACAAGTCAGTCATTTAGTGGACTACATTGATGGAGTTACATCACAACAATATCAATACCAACCTTTTGACGTGGGTCCTTCATGCACTTATCTATACCACTTCATATGAATAGACACCACAAAACTAGGCCAAGCCCATGCCATATAAAAGTGTGTTCAACAATTTCTATAAAACTGTTATTTTTTTTAAAATCAATAAACAATCAAATTAAAATAATTCATTGATTTAAATAATTTCATTTCTTTTACAGAAAAAAATTTAATCAAAATCATATATCATAATTTCCTAAAATACCTATTTTAAAATCAATAATTTATTAACAATAACCAAAGCACTTTATACAAGAACACCCAATTTCCAAATATCCAAAATTTTCCAAAACATCACTAACGAGGGTTTCACAATTTCTTAAAAATCCAATTCACTATTAATTTAACATATGATAATAAATTGGAAAGTATCACAAATATTTATAAAATGATTAGTAGAGAGAGAATCCACATACTTCATGAGTTTTGGTGAAAACTGTAAAGAGATGATGAATGCCAATGAAAGATGGTAAACAATCCATGATACCATGTTAGATATCATACACTACGTGATCATGACCAGTTTACCTCTTATTTGGCATCCTTAATCATATATCTAACCATAGTTGGTGTAGATCAAATAATATGGTAAGAGGGGTGATGTAGATCTACGAAAACATTGAAAGAACTATAAAGAACTTCCACTTACCTCAAGAATCGGGCTTCTAAACGTCAAGGAATGGCACATAATCAATTCCAATTTAACCGGGAGAGGGTCTTCAACAATCTAGAGATATGAATCCGAATTTAGGGTTAAATAAGTGAAAAACAATCCACATAGAGTAAAAAATTATGATATCCACGTTTTTAGGATCTCAGTTTGACGAAATGCATTGTTTAGACTCACTCTTTGACAAACTGATCCCTAACTATGCATTATTGAATCAATGTGAAAGCCCATACACGACATCCTCACATTTTATCAATAACCATGGATACATCATTCCAAAGATACTACCTCAAGATGAACATAACCACTATCCAAAATGCACAATTTCTACTAAGCTCGTAGACACTTTGGACAACCCATGCACAACCCTTGCTCCTCTCCTTTTTCCCCAAAAACACAAAAAAATATCTCCAAAAAATAACATATATACACATTATATGTTATATACATTAAAATAATAAATAAGGTTTTATATACCAGAAACTGGTGGTGCTACATCCCCTCTCCTCAATCATAAAAGATTACTACCTTTCCTCTCATCTACATAGATAAAGAACTGTTAGGATCATAAATTCATGCCCATATCCCCTACAATTATCGCTCCACTTATTATATAGGTATTATTTTTGGAATAATACCAAAAATATAGTGATTAATTTGTAAGCCCAAGGATGTTTAATGAAGAATAGTTATCAATTTAAATCAAATATTTTAATTTTACTTACTCTTATACAACCAAAATATCATCATAAAAAATTAAATAACAAAAAAATTATAATTAATATGATTATGTGTTATAAGAATAATTATATAACCTTCAAACATATCCACCTTTATCAAATTGAAATTGAAAGCGTCCTTCGTATGTTTGGTATAGTACTGCTTTATGAATCGATGTACTTTGTTTTCTATAAGAAAAACTCATGAAAGGTTATAATAATTTATTCAATGTTAAAATATTATATTAAAGAAATAATTATCCTTATATAATTAGAATATATAATATATTTTATTACATTTACATCAAATTAAAAATTACTACTTCATTAGTCCATATGTGTGGATAACCACCCCCACGAAGCGATCTGATTCATCATTAATCACAACATCCCATGGTTGGTATTTATAAGTTAATATAATGAAATAATTTGATAAATATCATATAATAATAATTATATAAATATTAAATAATAAAGAACCAATTTAAATCATTTTCATCCATATATAGAAAAATTACCCATTTATACCTTTATCCAACCATCTCCATGACTGTAATATATCTCATTGTTCATAAAGATATGTCAGTGATGGATTTAAATCACCAATTGATGTATAAAAAGTACAATTCTATACCCATTATTATATTTGATTTTATTTAATAAAGACCTTTTACCATCCTGAACCTACCTATGTCATTTTGGACATATAAGGTGAATATCATCAACATTATGAACATGAACTTAATTTATTATGTAATTAAATATAACATAGTAGAAAATAAAATACCCAAAATAATAATCATGAAAAATGTTTTCATGAATGTACATAATTAACATAATTTCCTTATTCATGATGATAAATATTTTATGTGTTGATTCAAACTCTAGGTAATGGACACTTGATGACAAAAACTCATTTAAATGTTTTAAACATCTATTTATCAAATTCATTTTCTCCCACATCCACACATTCTCAATTATTTATTAAGGGGTGTGCATCAAGATGGTTATTTTTTTCAACTCTAAAGGGGGAGAGTTTCCATGGATTATTCATACATCCTCCATGGTGGATTCCCAGTATTCAATCATTCTAATTCCAGGTGTCCTCTTCCACTATATTTATTGATGTGGGTTCCTCGATCAGAATGATAAGATGGTATGAAATTTATTCCTTCCTTGTATTACATGATATAGTTATTCACTATGATTATTTCTCGATCATGGATCTTATCCATGATCATGAATATCATTCTCTAATCTATCATGAATTGGATGCTGATTAATTACACTCCAAACAGTTGTAAATTTATATTTACATGTGGTTAGAGACGATAGAGATATTAAACCTGTCTATACATCTATTGAAATTCGATATATTTGGAATATATATAAATATTTCTATTTCTATGTATATGTAATATATTTTTTGTGGAATCATTGGTTCATAACATAAATCATCAATTGTATTTCACCGGGAAACATTCTCAATGTTATTAAGGCATTAATGATGTATTTCCTCAAGAATATTGTAGATTTTAGATCTGGAGAATTGTGTTTATTATGTTTTAAATGTGGCATCTCACAAATTTCACTTAAGGAATCATTTTATATTCCATATGTTTTCACCCATTGGATATCATATTTGTTACGAATGGTAGTGATTCAAATACATAGATTTTGTGACAGGTATAAGGACTTTTGAGGACTCAACCAATTATTTATGGTCTTGTGGGGACATGATCATATGTTTCTGTTCCTTTTGGGAAATAATCATTGGTTCTTAGTCATGTGGCCAAATAATAATTGTCTTAATATCTAGTGGATATGTTCTCTATTTCTTGTCATTATGCACTAGAGATAGATATCAATTATTATCACCTAGTAATACTAATATCTAGTGTAGATATAATGTTTTACGTGGTGATAGTTCATTAATGAACGCATAGAAAATTTATCAAACATAGGGGTTGTCTCTTTAGTAGGGTAGGTTATTTTATTATGGTGTTAAGATATCCAAATCAGACCATAGGTTGTTATCTGAAGTAACATGTAAGGAGAGACGGATCATTACCCACATAGTTTTAGTGAATAATTTAATTTTGTGTATCTGGAAATATATATTCATTTCATCATCATGTGTAAATGAATCTTATTTCCCAAAAAGAGTTTCTACAAGGGATTATGTGAGGTGTATAAAAAATATCTTCATGGTGGATGGTGGATCATGTCATTCTTATAAAATAATGAATCCTATTTTTTCATACATTGTTTAGGTCTAGTTTAATATCACATGATGAGTGTGTTTATATATAGTTTTAAATGGTAAAATTATGAATCTTGGACATTAAAATAAAATTCCATCATCTTGGATATCATTTGAGATTGTTATAAGATTAGACTATTCCCATATAGGTAATAAATATTTAATTATAAAAAATAAACCCTAATATAAGGGGAAATCATGTCATGTCACTTTATTATGTGACCACCTGGGTAGAATGTGGTGGACCAAAATTTATGGTTCCAATTATTAGTGGAAAGCGGTGAAAATATTTTAATGAATTTTATTAATGAAAAAGTACTACACATCTGGGCTTTGATACTAGTATTGTAGAGGGTATTATGAATTAATGACCTCAAATTTAATGGGTGGATGGTGATTGAGCACCCATAATTCAGGAAACGATGTTTGGAATAACGAGTCATTAATTCTAAGACTTGAAGGTTCTATCACCAAATATTGGAGATAAAAAAAAATTATTTTTATGTGGACAATTGGATCTCATAATTTTAAGGGCTGAGAATAAATGATGTACAACTATTCGTAACATGTGTGGTTGTGTAATACATGGGATCCACAAAGAAAATTTATCATGCCTAAACCTAGAGTTTTATTACAGTAATTTTCAAGAGGATCATTTTAAAATAAGTAGAAGTGTTTTTATCGATTTTAGTTCTATCACACATGTTCACTACATATAATAATCTATTTATTTTTTTGATTTAATGATAAATAGTTTTCCACTAGTGTATGTTTTTTAATTTAACTACTAGTGGTATATCACTAAAATTTGTGTTGTTTCCTTATTTATTAAATAATTTTCTATATAATTGTTTCATATCACAACATTAGTTTTGTCATGATATTTTTTTTGGATAAATAAATTATAGGTTTCACACCGTCCATTATTTTACTATGAGGGAATGACTATGTAAGGGAGCACGTTGACTTTTCCATTCTTTCACAACATACAAAGTATACTAAATGATGTTCGCACATCCATTTAATTGAGAATTACCTTCCTCCATTATTTTATATGAATTTTTAATCATCCACACTTATTTGGGTGGTATATGATTCCTTTAATACATAATATATTAATTCACCAAGATTATTAGTATCATGAAATTTAACAAATTTCACGCATTCAATCCCATGTCTCTATTGTAATCCCTTTACTTGAACTATTTTCATGTAAAAAAATAGACATCAAATATTATTAGAGTTATTTTTGATGCAAAAAATGAACCCATGTAATTTAAACTAACATTCATGGGGAGGGTCTAATTCCAATTAAAATTACAAAAAATTATTTGGTTTTTCACCATTTTTTGTTACTCTGTTTTCTCATTAAAACAAATCTTTCTCATACTCATGATGCCTTGGTTAAATCTGAAACATAATTGGAATCACCTATATAATTTTGGGCATCATGGTTATATTTTTATCCCATCAATGGTGTCCAACATGTTGATGATCTGGTTCACTAATTATAATTATCATCATCATTGGAATATCATCACTATATGACACTAGCTCAAGGATCCTGATTATGACAACATTTCTAACATTAATGTATAGATGATGATATAAATATAATAATTGTCGATACATGAGGAGTTATGAACCCATTATACAAGAATCATATAATCCTATATCCATAAAAACAAGATAGGCTAGTTTGAGGGAAAATGACGAAGATCTAGGAAGAACATACTAGGAGAATGGGTGTGGGTGTACTGGTTATTCAGGTATTGTGAGAAGTAAGAGATCAAGATTTATCATATAGGAAAATATGAGGTAATTTGAATGTCCAAATTTCATATGAACCTTCACCTAGATATACTTATCGAGATCATATTCTGATCATCCATAAATATAAATACCAACATCTTCAACATGGTGAAGAATGGATCTATCGGTGGGACCTCAACCACATCAGTGGGATTCCACTGATGGACTTTCAATATGACTAGTACCTCTCTTCAGTAACATGTTTAAGTGGTGGAGGGGATAAAATTAGTATTTATGTAGTTTTGAATATTTTGATATATTATCTGATTTAGATCATGTAGACACACCCTCCATTAATCTAGGTGATTACATTAAATACATGGATGGTATTATTTCTAATTGGGCCAACAGTCAAGATATAAGGGTGGTCAAAAATTTCCCATGACACCAACACTGGTGGATGATAGTGTCATATATATTTATGGTATAATTTAATGTTATAAATTCTTAGAATATTGTATGGTGGGTTTTTTACTAGAGATATAGTAATTGGAATTAAATCATTCCATTCTAAGTTGGTGATTTTTGTGTGTCACAAATTAAAAACTAATTCTTGTATAGGGACCCTAGTGAGGGCACCATTTTGAAATATTGGTAACCATGAAAGTTTGATCATCTTGGTTCAATCCCACATGTAAAACCTGCTAGGGATACTCATGAGTGGAGAAATTCATTGGATCATCTTTCTCTATTTCTATTATATATATATATATATATATATTATAGAACGCTTTAAGGGACGAAATTTCTGAACATCCATTCCCCTTCTCTACTAGATAATGATTCAGTATAGCCTTCCATACTCATCCTTGATGATGTTTTAATAGTGAAACTCAATGAATAAATGTTAATGGAAAATGTAGATATAATTTGGGAATTCAACATCCTACTATTACATACTTTAATTAGTGAAATGGTTGGAAACATTGAGGGGAAGCATGATTAGGTGATGTATCTCTACACCATCCTATGTGGGGTGTTAATCACATGGCTTGAAAAAATGAATATTCTAACCCATCCAAATAAACTAAATTGGCCCATCTGTTTATTTTTCATCTGGGAACAGAAGAGGCAGGTGAAACAAGGGTGGTCTCATAAACGAAACATTGCATCCTTCACATGCAATGGTGTACTTATTATTGAATTATCTAGAAAGTGATGTCGACACCTTCAACCAATATCTATGATTTTATTAACCATAATTATGATAAACATATTCTGGTATAATACCTATTTATAGATATGTAATAATTGGTGAGAATGTTTTCCCACTTAGGATATCCATAGGAGTAACAACAATGAAGGGGGGAAGCTCTGTGTGGTTTATATTAGGTTATAAGGAGATATAATGCCACAATGTTTATGGGGGTAATTACTCATGGACATATCATAAAACTATCTCCATTTGGGTACCTAAATCTATAACATCGGTCAGTTCCAAGGATCCTTGGATGTGGCCATGAGAGAATGTAACAATCTTCCATGAATGATTAGATGCTCTCAAGAATCTCAAGAAATGATGCTACACCACATGGTGATGGTGTTTGATGATTTTATTCACCCTAAAATAACGGTGTAATGGGGAATAGTGTAGTTGTATCTGATGGTATAATTGTAATGGTTGGAAATAACTAGGGATAGAATAGATTAAATGTTGTTTATAAATCCCCGGATCACTGTCCTAGTATATTAAATTATAGGAATATGTATGTTATAAAAATACAAACATTGAATTTTAGGTGACTCGAAGGAGATCCCATTACTAAATGAGTACACACTAGTGCAGAAAACGTTTTTTACGTCACCATTTTTTACGTCGGTTATATAAACCCGACGTCATAATATGTAAAACGAGGTTTTTTACGTCGGTTAAGAAATAACCGACGTAAAAATTTGTATTCGGTACACCTTTAACGTCGGTTATTATTATAACCGACGTTATTAATCGCGCGGCTTCGTTTTTTACGTCGGTTATGTTTATAACCGACGTAAAAAACGCGGTTTCTGAAGGCCTTTTTACGTCGGTTATTGAATAACCGACGTAAAAAACGCGGTTTTTGAAGGCTTTTTTACGTCGGTTATAAAATAACCGACGTAAAAAAAGAATCCGCAGATGTTTTTGACGTCGGTTATTCCATAACCGACGTAAAAAAACGCGGATTTTGAGCCCTTTATAACGTCGGTTATAAACTAACCGACGTAACAAATGAATCGGAGGAAGGTTTTTACATCGGTTATTGAAATAACCGACCTTATAAATGTTTTTAAAACAATTATCACGTCGGTTATTGAATAACCGACGTGATAACTCATTTAAAAATTTACCCAGACCCGTGGATTGTCATTCGCGAGTTTACCTTCGACAGTCGCGACTCGTCTCTCTCGCGCGTAAACCCGAATCGGCTCGTCCATTTCGTTGGTTTAGATTCGTTTTGCGAGAATCGTTTCTCATATTTAATATACTCGGATCAACCATCTAAACTCGCAGCACTCAGGTAATCCTCCCACTCGTTCGTTTTTTTCGCGGATAGTATATATATTTGTGTTGTGATTTTTTTGTTGAAACTAGCTAAGATTCTTCAATTGCAAACCCTTTTTACTCATTTTGGCACCATAATCTTATTTATCATCCCTAGATCTATTTGTTCGACTTGCAATATTGAGTAATTTTATGATTTCACTAATTTTTCATCGTTTTCTATAAATCCCCGAGAGGGTTGGGGCGTGTCCATTTGGATGGGCTGCCCTTTTACAGTTGTTACTACATTATTCACACACAACCATGGCATAGGTGCATGGATTTGGGGTCGAGGGGTGTCCAGGGGGGTTTACAAGGGGGTGGGTGGGTGTGGGGGGCTGTCCAAGGGTGTGGGTGGGTGTTGGGGGGTGTCCAGGGGGGTGTCCAAGGGGGTAGGGGGTGGGGGGTGGTGTTTAGGAGGGGTGGGGGGATGTCCAGAGGGTTGGGGGGTGTCCAGGGGGGTGTCCAAGCAGGTCGGGGGTGGGGGGTTGTGTCCAGGAGGGGTGGGGGTGCTTTCTAGAGGGGTCGGGGGCTGTCTATAGGGGTCGGGGGGTGTCCAGGGTGGTGTCCAAGGGGATGGGTGGGTGTGGGGGCTGTCCAAGGGGGTGGCGGCCGGTCCAGAAGGGTCGGTGGGGTTTCCAGGGGGGTGTCCAAGGGGGTGGATGGGTGTGGGGGGCTGTCCAAGTGGGTGGCGGCCTCTCCAGAGGGTATTTGGGGTTGTCCGGGTGGGTGGGGGGGCTGTCCAGAGGGTTGGGGGATGTCCAGGGGGGTGTCCAAGGGGGTAGGGGGTGGGGGGGTGGTGTCCAGGAGGGGCGGGGGGCTGTCCAGGGGGGTTTACAAGGGGTTGGGTGGGTGTGGGGGGCTGTCCAAGGGTGTGGGTGGGTGTTGGGGGGTGTCCAGGGGGGTGTCCAAGGGGGTAGGGGGTGGGTGGTGGTGTTTAGGAGGGGTGGGGGGGCTGTCCAGAGGGTTGGGGGTGTCCAGGGGGGTGTCCAAGCAGGTCGGGGGTGGGGGTTGTGTCCAGGAGGGGTGGGGGTGCTTTCTCGAGGGGTCGGGGGCTGTCCAGAGGGGTCGGGGGGTGTCCAGGGTGGTGTCCAAGGGGATGGGTGGGTGTGGGGGGCTGTCCAACGGGGTGGCGGCCTGTCCAGAGGGGTCGGTGGGGTGTCCAGGGGGGTGTCCAAGGGGGTGGATGGGTGTGGGGGGCTGTCCAAGTGGGTGGCAGCCTCTCCAGAGGGTATTTGGGGTTGTCCGGGTGGGTGGGGGGGCTGCCCAGAGGGTTGGGGGATGTCCAGGGGGGTGTCCAAGGGGGTAGGGGGTGGGGGGTGGTGTCCAGGAGGGGTGGGGGGCTGTCCAGAGGGGTCGGGGGGTGTCCAGGGGGGGTTTACAAGGGGGTGGGTGGGTGTGGGGGGCTGTCCAAGGGTGTGGGTGGGCGTTGGGGGTGTCCAGGGGGTGTCCAAGGGGGTAGGGGGTGGGGGTGGTGGTTAGGAGGGGTGGGGGCTGTCCAGAGGGTTGGGGGGTGTCCAGGGGGGTGTCCAAGCAGGTCGAGGGTGGGGGGTTGTGTCCAGGAGGGGTGGGGGGCTGTCCAGAGGGGTCGGGGGGTGTCTAGGGGGTTTACACATCGATTTGTTTTATATTTCAAAATTGTTTACATTCAAATTATGATTTTTTTCATATAAACATATATTTGTCTTATCTAAAAAATATATATATTTTTTCTATTTGTTATAGGTAATAATGAGTCGAAGTTGGATTACGGCACATCGAATGAGCAATGAATATGAGGAAGGTGTTGATTCCTTTTTGGAATTTGCTAAACGAAATGTTCCAAGTAGTGACATTTTTTTCTGTCCATGCCTGAAATGTCTGAATATGAAGAAGTTGAAAAGTAGAGAGATAAAAGATCATCTGATTTGTCATGGTTTCAATCCGAGTTACAACCCTTGGATTTGGCATGGCGAAACTGGACAGAATGTCACTGATGATAATGAATCGCAAGATAGTAACTCCGATGGAATTGAAGAAATGATTCGCGATATTGTAGCAGAACAAATTGAGATAGAACCGACAGTTGCACATCTATATGGTGATGCCGAAAAACCATTATATCCTGGTTGTACAGATTTTACGGTTTTGTCGGCGGTGTTAAGATTGATTAACCTGAAGGCGAAACATGGATGGAGTGACAGAAGTTTTACATAGCTGCTACAATTGATGAAAGACATTCTTCCAAAAGATAACGATCTTCCAGATTCACATTATAAGGCCAAAAAAATATTATGCCCGATGGGATTGGGATACAGGAAAATACATGCCTTCCGAATGACTGCATTATATATAGGAAGGAATATGAATTTCTGAAAGAGTGTCCTAAATGTGGGACATCACGGTATAAGGTGAAAGAAAAATCACAAGCTGATGTAGAGATTACAAAGATCCCTTTAAAGGTATTTTGGTATCTTTCTATAATTCCTCGTTTCAAACGTTTATTTGCTAATTCACATGATGCAAAAAGGTTAAGATGGCATGCTGATGAGCGGGTATGTGATGGAAAAATACGTCATCCAGCTGATTTTCCACAATGGAAGAAAATTGATGCCCAGTACCCTACATTTGGAAAAGAAATTAGAAATCTGAGACTAGGCTTTTGCACAGATGTATATGGATTCGTGGACCCACAATTGATTTCCCCTGAAGCATGTGCATTGGATGAGGAACAAAGAATGCTTTATATTTCTGATAGATTTGAAAAGAATGTAATCACACAGTGTTGGATGATGCCTTTTTGTGAGAGTTATGAAACACATCCCTCTCAAAGAGTTAATTATCTTTTAACATAAAAAACCACTACCGTTAAATTTCCTTTTATCAGGGATCATTGGATGTTAGGGGTTTTTTGCCCTAGGGAGAAAACACTTTATTGGATATGCTCTCTCCATGATGATGTGCGAGAAAGTTTTACGAATATATTGGAAACGTAAGTTTCAATTTCACAATAGTTTTATATATTATAATGAATTTTAAATTTACCCCATTCGTATTATTTTCTAACAGGGCATGGGTCCACTTTCGAAAAAGCGCAAAGAAAAGGAATTTCAAGATCAAATATGTACATGCGAAGGTAAATATCCATTTATAATTTGTACATTTTGATTTATTACATAAAAATAATATATTGAATTTACACTCATTAAAACAGAAATGTCATGAGCAACAAGGCATCATCGAATGCGTATATTACATGTTAAGATTTATGTATGAAATAATAACAACTGGGACTGTTCTGAGTTTTGACCTGGTAAGATTTCCTCTTTCTCATAATATTTCAATTTGATTTATTCATTATACACGTTGACTACTATCCTTTTCCTTTGTAGCTTTTTAATGACCCTCAACCCTTTACTTCTGAAGATATCAAACACTTACAAGTGGAGTGGTAAAATTATTTTACAGGTTTGATTAACTTTTAGTTGTTTGTAATGTAAAATGTAATTTTGAATATTGTCAATGTAATTATGTATTTCGTAGTCGTTTAGGTTGGATTTAGTTTTTTTTGAAGTTGACAGTGTATGTTTTGAATGTTATATAAGTGAATGTTTAATTTTTCTCTACTTCTTGTTTTGGTCTACTGTTGATGGTTTTTCTGGTCTGGATTTTGGTATGGGGGGAGAGGTTCCAAGGGGGTGGGTGGGTGTTTAGGGGGGTGTCCAAGGGATATGGTAGGGGTGTACAAGGTGTGTTTGGGGTTGTCCTAGGGGTCGGGGGGGTGTAAATGAGGGTGGGGGTGTCCAAGGGGTGGGGGGTGTCCAAGGGATATGGGAGGGGTGTCCAAGGTGTGTTTGGGGCTGTCCATGGAGTCGGTTGGGTGTAAATGAGGTTGGGGGTGTCCAAGTGGTGGGGGGTGTCCAAGGGATATAGGAGGGGTGTTTGGGGCTGTCCAAGGGGATGGGGGGGGGGGTTTCCAAGGGGTAGGGGGGGTTTCCAAGGGGTCGGGGGGGTGTCTAGGGGGTGGGGGGCTGTCCAAGGGGTGGGGGGTGTACAAGGGGTGGGGGTGTCCAAGGGATATGGGAGGGGTGTCCAAGGGGTGTTCGGGGGGTGTAAATGAGGGTGGGGGGGCTGTCGAAGGGGTGGGGGGTGTCCAAGGGGTGGGGGGGTGTCCAAGGGATATGGGAGTGGTGTCCAAGGTGTCTGGGAGTTCTGTCCAAGGGGCCGGTTGGGTGTAAATGAGGGTGGGGGAGCTGTCCAAGGGGTGGGGGGGTGTCCAAGGGGTGGGGGGGTGTCCAAGGGATATGGGAGTGGTGTCCAAGGTGTCTGGGAGTTCTGTCCAAGGGGCCGGTTGGGTGTAAATGAGGGTGGGGGGCTGTCCAAGGGGTGGGGGGGTGTCCAAGGGATATGGGAGGGGTGTCCAAGGGGTGTTTGGGGCTGTCCAAGGGCTCGGGGGGTGTCCAAGGGGTCTGGGAGGGCTGTCAAGGTGTGGGGGGTGTCCAATGGGTGTTTGAGGCTGTACTAGGGGTCTTGGGGGTGTAAAGGAGGGTGGGGGGGGGGGCTGTCCAAGGGGTGGGGGGTGTCCAAGGGGTGGAGGGTGTCCAAGGGATATGGGAGGGGTTTCCAATGGGTGTTTGAGGCTGTACTAGGGGTCGTGGGGGTGTAAATGAGGGTGGGGGGGGGGCTGTCCAAGGGGTGGGGGGGGTCCAAGGGTTGTGGTGGGGCTCCAATGTGGTGGGGGAGGGCTGGCCAGGTTGTTAGGTGGGTATAGATGAGGGTGGGGTTCAGTTGGGGCTTGGGGGAGGGCTGGCATTGTTATTTTTGTTTGGTTTCTGGTTTCTTTTTGGTGAGAGCAGTGCAATTATTTAAAAAAAAATTTCTTTCACGTCGGTTATTTTATAACCGACGTGGTAAATAAATCGGCAGGGGTTTATCACGTCGGGTTTTTCTAGAACCGACGTGATAAACCGTTCCCGGGGCTTTTATCACGTCGGTTCTTAACATAACCGACGTGCTAAAAGGCCTGGAAATCGATTTACCACATCGGTTATTGGATAACCGACGTGCTAAAACGTTTCCCAGGCCTTTTTATCACGTCGGTTTCATAAATAACCGACGTGATAATAGGCCAGGGGAAGGGTTTATCACGTCGGTTATGACATAACCGACGTGATAAACGATATCCCAGGCGTTTTATCACGTCGGTTTAGGGAATAACCGACGTGATAAAGCCCCCCCGCGCATATTTATCACGTCGGTTATTATATGAACCGACGTGATAACCACCGTGATGTTAGGGATATTACGTCGGGTTTTAAATAACCGACGTAAAAAACGTTATTTATAACGTCGTCCGTATTAACGTCGCCTAAAAACTGACGTAAAAAATAAAAAATAACCGACGTAAAAAATGTTTTCTGCACTAGTGACATGTTATTATTTTAAATAAACCCATTGAGGTGACCATGATAATTGAACCATGGCATGAGTTTTTATATAAATATTTTGGCTCCTAAAGGGATATATGATATAAATTACTAGGTCTCTAATGTTGAGAATATAACAACACAATAGAGTAGGGAGGTGACCCCTGAGGATAATGATTTTACCAATAAATACTTTTTCAATGTAACATTATATTTACATTGATTAATGTCACAACTTGTCCTTATTTTCCATTACATCATTTATAAACCATTATTTTCAATTCATGTATGGATTATCATGATATGGTTATAAAACGATCTCTAAATGATGTGAGAATTCATGTATGGGAGCTAGAGGGATTACATAAGATTCCAGTCCAAAATCATCAGTATAAGAGATTCCATGGAAGAGATATGAGTAGCGGATATTATATACCATACTATACCAAACATCTACATGAATACTTAATACAGAAATACATTGGGGGATACTTTTGTTGATGGTTTGGACCACCTAGGATTGATAGTCATCCAACTCCAAAAGTACACCATAGGTGGATTATAAATTCTACCTATCGTATTTTATATTCATTCCTTGTTGTTTTAAAATATTAATATAATTCCTTGGATGTTTATCTTTTAGAGATTATAATATTGTGTCTTTAGATGGACCTATTATGGTCATGGGGTCGCCTACTATAATTGATTTGTATCTAGTGGTTAATCTACCAACTATGACCCTAGTTTTGGTGATATTGGTTAGGGGTATAATCCACAAACGACATGGATTTCATGGGGAACATAAACATGGACATAATATTTGGCCTCTTTTTAAATAAGTATGCTCCCATAAAATCTATACTTCTACAATGAATTTTAGATTAATTTTTCCACAATTACTCTATTTGATGAAGTTTTTACATTTGAGCCATAGATATATGGCACACATGAGGGAGGAAGGGCTTTGGTTCTTTCCCCAATCGGAAGGATGAGCTTGTAGGCCCCATGCTATGGATAACCATCCTTAGTAAAATAATAAATTAATTTCTCAACTCCATATAAAAATGTTTTCTTAGAATATAGATCATATTAATATGATGTCCCACAATAATTCTCTTAACCTCTATGATTCGTACATAGTTTGAGAAGGAAGACGTAAATACAATATCACTTGAATATATGAGAGTTCCAAATAAATAATGAGTGATTGACATAGGAATGATCCATCTAGATTTATGATTTATTGGATTATAGAAACCTCTATGGCAGAGAGGGACTCTACAATATATAATTTCATTCCCACCATGCTCGAGTGTATGAGAGGGGTAACACTAGGGTGCCTCATTCTACATGAACAAAGGAGAAAATGGTGGATGTGAATATAGACATCAACAAAATTGAATTTAAAGAATAGTGTTAGGATGATGGAGGATGAATATTGTCTTGTTTGAAATATAGGTTCTACTATCATGCTTCCAATAATAGGGATATAAAAAATAGATTATGTGGTTAACCATGTTCTATGCATAGCACTCATAAAATTGATTTTGAATTTCTATTGAGGAATATTTTTAGTATGGGGGAGGGATTTTCTATAAATGAAGCATTATCATGTGGGATCTTATTCAGATATGGATGATGGTAGTGATCCCAGTATAGGAGTACATGAATTTTTGGTGGTGAACTTGGGAAATTATTGAATAGAGTTCAAATATCTAGGCATTACAATACAGTGGATATTAGAACATTGAGTAGGAATATATAAAAAAATGGTATGTCCCCTTGTTTATTAAGAGATTCTTGTGGTATGTGAACATATGTGAAAGGGGGAGGGCCTCTCAAGAAAGGGAAAAATAATTCCATGGTTTTATATAAGGTAATGTGGTTTTGAGACATGAGTTCTACTATCTTATAGTGATGAATATAAATGCATTGATTAACATCATATTATGAGAAGGATGCATCACATAATTGAATATAATGATTCTGTGACAAGTGTTGTAGTTTAGCATCATGTGTCTATAATGTGTGTAGTATAGTTTAATATCACATTATTAGGACATAAAATCCCACTTATATTGAATCCATTTTTTATGTAGTGGTATGTACAAAAGGGTACATATATTATGGGAATATCTTGAGGACTAAATTAAGGTGAGGAAAAAAAGATAATGTTTGAATCTCAACATTTCATATATCACTTGGTCATGTGATTGAGACCATGTTTTTTCATTGTCTTAATGGGGATTCCCATAGGGTTTGGTCCTTTTCGATTCACCCCAATAATGTTATAATGTAAAAAGGACAACATGGAAGGTGATATAATAACATTTTCTACTATATCACTTTTTAGTTTTCAAAAAAAAATTCATTTTTTCCGAATTCCATAGAGAGTTTATGGTCATATTTTTTTGTTAAAGATTACTGTTTTAAGATCATTGATCTTGGCCCTGTTAAAAAGGTGGAATTTCAAATTAGTCGTCATTTTTTAGGATAGAGAGTAATTCTGATGTTAATAGAGGGATATAGAGACCATTCACTAAAAAATGAATCCAAAATAAGTTGCAAATAGTTCATGGTTGTAATGCATTAAACATGGATATTATTTTTAGGATGTATAACATGGATTGTTTTTAGAAGCACGTGACGAAGATGATGTATTATTACTATGATGTGAATAGATAGAAATGGAAGGCTAATACCACACACTTTTGAATAATAATTGAGGTTATAATTCTTGGACTGTCTCTATATAAGAATCACATTGTAATTATATGTTTGAATTAAAAATGTTCTGAAGTGGTACTTGGGGTTGAATGATAAGAAATTTTTAACCATAAAATTCATAGTTAGTCTTGTGATTGGGGTTCTAGGTGACATTGATTATCCAAAAAAAATAGGAGTATTACAATAGGTAGTTCTCAAAATTTTTGCAATATAGGACTTCTATAAAAAAAGGGGATTCTCCTCTCAAATGAGGATACAATGAATATAGGGGGATTAGAATATTATGAAAAATGATTTTTAAAAAAAGATAAGATTATTGAGGTATATAAGGATATATATTCAAATAGTTTAAGGTCATGTTTCGTGGATTCTATGCGGTGGAATCTAGTTTAATGTTTTAATATTTGGAATCCTGTTAGGGGATTCTAAAATTTTTTATGTAGTGATTACGAGTTTTATACATTAAGTGAAGAGTGGTTCAAGGAGGCCATGCACCCAAAAAAAAAGGTCAACATTATATAGTTTAATGTCATGTTTTTTATTAAAAAACTAGTACTATTTAGTTATTTTATTCATCAAATATTAATGATAATTTCATGGATAATGGGATAGGGATATGAATAGTTGCAGAGATATAGTAACCCAATATCTATTTTTATCTAGGCCAATGATAATATTTATAGTCATCATTATATGTCACATGGTGATTGGTGTAACGTTACACGTTGTTATGTAATATAGCATTATAGGATACTAATTCATAAATTGGAAGGATATTTTATATATGGAGAGAATGGATGTAGATTCTATTATTTAAATCATCATATATGTAGAACTATTTATGTTTCTTAAGTTCATTTTTCAAAGATCATTATTTTCAAAAAGTTTTATATCTTACGAAAAGGATTGATGTCTGTATTTAATATAAATCTACTGATATGATGATTTAATTTTTTATATTATTTCCATAGCATGTGTGGTGTTATATTTTAATATCATAGTGCTTCAATTACAAGATTCTTTGTATAATAACATAACAGTGCTCAATCCATTGGTGCAACGTGCAGTTTTAGGTTGTATAGCATAGACAAGATAAGGATTGGGGTATAAGGATTTTAGGGTATTGAAAATGAGTAAAATCCCAATGTGAAGTTATTTATAAGGATTAAATTCACCATAATAAACATATTTAAGACATGATAAACATCATTTTATTGTCTTGATGCATAGACCATCATGTGTTTCTTCTTTTTAAATTTCATTGAACCTTGTTTGAATGGGTGGGGAAATTAATTTTTTAAAATTTTTGTGTGTTTCAATAATATGTGGGATGATACCCCCAAGCCTCCTAAGCCCTCTTGTTCCAACATTATTGTGATAAAAATAGATTGGAAATGAACTACCATTTTCTCAAGGTGGATAATGAAAGGGAAAAAATAAGTTGACTTGGAAAGGTTACAAAGATATAAACTTATTTGGAATTGTGAAAAGTTTAATTAATAGATGACACCCTGATATTTAAATCATCACCAAAACAATGGAAGTAATAAATATATATTCATAATAAATTTAAATATATATACCATGAAATTTGTGATTGTTGGGTAGAGAATGAATGTAGTCCATATTCAAAATTGATTTCTGAAAACAGGCTAGTTAAAGTTGTGGAAACAAAATGTTAGATCAACCATTAAAAATGGTAAATAAAAGGGAAATAAAATCAATTAATATATATCATTTTAGGTGTATTCCCATTATGTTATTTAAGCAAGTATTTCCATGTAGCATCACCTGTAATGGAGACCAATCAATCGAGAAAGATAATATAGATTAAAACTAATGAATATATGAATTATTGAATTAAACAAATTGGAATGTTCAATATGTGTCTAAAAACTATGGGATATATACTAATATTCACATAAACATGATATATGGTCATATGATCATTAGAAGTTTGAACAATTTCCCAAGAGGGAAATCAATAAATAGATTAGTATTAGGGCTGAACATGAGACATGAGGTCTAGTAATCACTATGGTTCCCATTAGATAATGAAATAAATACAAGTGTAGTTATAATATAAGTTATATTATATAAAAATTAATGGAAGGGGTGGAACCCTATCTATATTGCACCCATGGTTTAACACAATTTCTCATCATTCCATAGGGATATGGGATTTTTCATTTTTCATCATCTTTCATGTGTAATAAATATGATGTTTTATAAAAAAATGTATGGTTGGTGAATCATAAAATTTAAAATTTTGTGATGAAAATATCATCATATTGTTAGATATCATGATACGAAGATGATTTAAAATAGTTTTATGTCATGTTACTAAGACATTTTCATACATATTTAGATCATGTTACATCAATGTTTTGGTTTAGTTTTAAGTTATGTGACAATAAGTTTATCATATTATTTTATATCAAGTGCTTAGGAAATCATCATATAGTTCAACATCAAAAACTATAATTTTATAATATACCAGAACAAAGTATGATTATGAAATATTCTTGTAGTTTCATATCAAGCGACTGAGTGAATTTGTAATATTTTCTCTAATGTGACTTGGATGATGTAAATAATTTTAATTTCATTCAAGCAAAACAATATCATACTCTTTAATATCATGTGGATGGGATGTTTTGTTAATGTTTTACATCTCATTTAATGTATTTATTAATATATTTTATCATCATATGACCCAGACATATTTTAAAACTTTTAAATCATCTGAGTATGACATTTTTTTGTATTCTAAAATCATGTGATGATGACTTCATCATATTTATTAACATAATGAGACTGAGATTAATTTTTCCACTTTTATATCATGTAGGATGGCATTGTATAGTTTAACATCATGTTGCCATGATTTTTGTTTCATAAGAATTACCTATTTAGGATGTAGGCATTAGAGGGTGTTGTGATACACTCCTCATATATGTTAATCAATAAGTATAAACCATTGCAGAAAACCATATTAATGATGTATGCAAAGTCCCATTTAGGTTTCATCTTCAGTAGCTTTTTCAATGGTTTCATTTGTATCCTTAGGGTCAGTAAAATATTACACCAAATGAATAATAATAATCCAAAATTTTGTATAACCCCCATGCCACATGATTCAAGATACATTTAAGTGTATATAGTTATCAAAATTTATTTTATTCAAAGGATTCCTGCTTAGTTAAATGGACATTAGGTATGATGTTTAAAATCAACCGATTACAAAAGGATTTATGGATTTAATGAGGAAATAACTAAAGAGGTAAAACATCTTGCATCCAATAAACCAAGTTCTATTTATTTTCTTTTTCGAAAATGAAAGTCATATTTTGATAGGACCATATAGTCTTTTATATATTATCAGGCAAACTATTTTTTCTCTATCCCAATATCTCATATCGGATTTAAGTGTGTGGTTTATGTTTCTCCTTGATCTTCCCATTGGGATTATCATAATAGTGGGATGTGTTGCTAAACCACATATTATAAAACACACACTATTTATTTAGATCTACATTTCAAAAATTAGTTTGTATTTCTATTAGTATAATATAATGGATCATCAACTGACGGATTCTATTTGAATTTCTGAAATCAGTCAAAGACATGGAATTGAATTCATTATTAGGATAACATCCCCCAAATTTGAGAATAATTTATTTGTAATTATAAATCACTTGAACTATGTAGAGATCAATGGTGGGTTGGGACCATAACATCATTACCCCGCACAGAGAATGGATAAGAATATTTTGTGGTTTGATGAGACTCTAGTATCTAATTAAAAATGTAGTAATGGACATAGAATGCATGAAACACCATTTTGAATTTAATTACATCGAAAACCAAGTTAAGAAATAAATAACCCAATATCTGAATATGGTTAGAGGGATATAATCCCAATGGAAAAGTCATGTATGATCTCACATGGCCATTATGATTTACTAGACCAACCTCCCACCGTTGGACTCAATGAAATTGTATTCAATTTAAAAAAATATATTATAGTTTGTCTTAAATATGATGGGGTCATCCCTGTAAGTAAATTACATTGCACACTAATAGATTATATCATACTCATCTTTGTGTGATAATAGATTCTATTTTTATAAATACTCAATTAATGGTACCATTGAATGGGTAAATTCTATAAATTCTATGAAATTTTATAGCCGTGTATTAGGGGTGATAGTTGAAACTAATTTACCTATCAATGTTCACTATGATAAGAAATTTGGGGAATGGATCTTTAACATTACACATGAGTTATATTTGGTTGGTAATGGAAATGGTCCATCGGTTCATGAATATTCAATTATATTGGATTATTTATATTTTGTGACAAAATTATTATTATTTATTTACATGATGACTATTTTAGAGTATTTCCTCAAATAATGATGAGATATAACAATATAGAGAGACAACATGATTATGATTATAAGAGAATAATACTCCACTCCAATATTTTTACATTCTTCTGACTACTTGAATGAGTATTATAAGATTTCTATGGTGGGAGTGAAAACATATTCCAAGGTCCACCATATTGAGATTGCGGTTATTGACACATCATCGGGTTGGGATGTAGGAGTCAATTTCAATTGGTGCATGCCAATATTGTGCATATTTATCCATTGATAGGATTTTCATATAAGGGAAATTGATATCTGTGGACGACAACTCTATGATCATACATGTATTGAGAAAGTCTGCTAATAAATGACCCTTGAGAGCCTTTTGGGTAGAAACCATATTGTTGAACTATTATTCAATTACTCTCCTATGACCTAGTCTCACAATAACCATTAAGTGTATGAATATTTCCATCACTAGAAATATGTTGGTTCTAGTTATAGATTATTGAGTTGTATGTAGTTCCAAAACATTTGATCTTTTAAGACCACGGGGTGGTTGATCTTCTCCATTAGTGAATATCAGTTCTCTATGATGATTATCATGCCGCTGAAGTTGTATAATTTTTACCCATTCAGTAATTATTAATCTATGGTAGAATTTAGCTAAGGAAATTTTACAAGGGGATCAAATAAAGGACTAGTGTTGTTCTTAAGAAGAGATTAATTAAAACTAGAGGATGAAATAGTTAATTTTTGATGTCCTTGAAAGACATCTTGCAGTCTTCATCCAACTAATAATTAGTTCCACTAAATAGGATCATTTAATGGGTATTAAATTATTTTTCCAAATTTAGGATGAATCACTAGATGTATGTTATGTGGTCCTAGAGGCCCCAAAAAATCCAAACAAAGTATATAAGTTCCATATAGATAATATAATATTTCATATCTATAACAATTTTTAATCATCTATACCTGATGATGAAGATGATGTAGTTTATATTGGTGACCGTAAACATTTATATTTAAGGGGTCCATATTCTGGTAATGATAGTTATGTACAGAAAAATAATTATCCTGATTCTAGAGATGGTAATAGATTTATATATATTTGAATCTGAATCATCCAAATATGTCTTAATAAATGTAATGAGGACCGATTTGAAGATATGAGGCATTGATGGCTGGAACATTACCCTAGAATTATTAAAACTAAATGAAATAATAGTGTAATATAAGGTTCCCATTGGCTCCTAGAAGGAAATTGCATCTTCATACTCATGGGCCTTCAAGATATAACTTCATCCGTAGTACACATAATTAAAGGAATGATACTCAAAAATATAAGTCATTTATATTAGTAGCTCTATAAAAAAAAGTTAAAAATCACCATTCTGGGAGGGTTGATTAATTCAAAAAAGTTAATATAAAAGATTATCAGTTTATTAATATTCCTACCAAGTAAAATTTTGTTGAACCTCATGGGGCATTGAGCCACCATAATCATGTTACCCTTGATTAATTTTTCTCCTTATTCCTTAATCATGTCCTCATGGTAATTCTATATTTTTTTGGGATATTCTATGAAACCATAATGTCCCACTAGAAGGCCAAGGTGGTGTAATTTTGACATGGGGTTGAAACCTGTAATTTCTTTTCAGGTATAAAAAAAATAATTGATTTACTTCAATAAGTACTTCAACTTCTATAATTCATCCAGAAACAAGAATATGATTATAAGAGTTGTTCATCTGTTTTTATCAATGTTGTGATTCAGTAGGGTGAACTAATCGACGGTAGTGGAGATACCACAATCAATAGAAAGAGGGGAATTACCCAAATCGCAATAGTCCAAAATAGCAGGAGTAAAATGTAAAGGAGGAAAATATCCTAAAAAAGGATAAAATTATTTTTTACTCTCATATACATCCATATGTGTTGAGAAAAATAATGAGATATTCTTTCTTTGAGTATAAAATGGTGAATAATGTGGGTGGGCTAACCTCATGTGGATTCTAACAAAGAGCTACACCATAGTTATCATAATATTGATTATGATTTGTCCTCCATTGTGCATTCTCTTATTTCTAGAATGTACGATGATTTATCTTGTTCATGGAAGTGTTAAATTTCTTTATATACTTAATAGATTTAAGATTTTACATCTCAAAAAAATCCTTTGTAGTATATATGAAATAATTTATCGATGAAAATTCCATATTCTTGTGAATTTTAAATCATATTCCAGGATATGGTGTTGAACGATCTCACTGATCGATTGAATGGATGAAATCATCATTAAAATCCATCTTAGAATCTAATGAGATTTATTTCAAATAATATTATTTGTAGATACGCTTGGCCCCATATATTTTTAAATTCTTCCCCTCTGATTTATCAGATCCATAATACTAAGAGTAGTCTTATCGATGTTGAGGAGAGAAACAACACCATTAAGTACAGTTACAAGACAATTGAGGGGTATTTTGGGTACGTATTGTATGACGTGGGCACTACTACATCCAAATGGATTCAAGGAAATCATAATTGGGATCATTAGGCTGTACCCAACAAGAAATCCTTGACCATGGTCTATAGTAACATTAAACTAAAGAGACACTCTAGAAAACTCATTCATAGTGTATTATTATCTCTCTTTTAATAGCCCTAAAATATTTAGTTCGAGAGAAATAAATCTTTTACTATGATAATCTATGTTTAATGTTTCTTATTTGGGTTGTTATCGATCTAAGATCCAGTTTCCACTATTCCATAATTGATCTCTATTCCATTTAACTTGATTGTAAAATAAAATGTGGGCATGGTCCCCTATATAGTTGAACCCTTATCCTCTTTGAAGAATAAAAATATGGTTTAAAATTGCACATTATCATCTTCCACTTCATAATTGGACTCAATAGCAGCTACCATTGTCTAAATATTAAAAGGGATATTTATAGATTTGATGATATCCTCAAAACTATCCTTCGAAAGGTGGAATGCATTAGTGATCTGTATCCTCAGTAGTATATTGGAAAGGTAATTTAGTACATCATTCATTTGAAAAAGTGGGATGTTTCTCCAAAATAATGGTCAATCATTATTAAGGAGTGTATTGAGGGTCATTTAAAAAATTATTGGCACCCTGATCATACTCACCATGTACATCTGTTGATTGGTTGAATTAATATATTAACTAGACAGCTGTGGTCGAGAACTGTCTTGTAATTGTTAACTATCAATCCATTGTGGTTGAGCTATATGATCAAACAATATAGATAGTTATGGAGGATTATGTGATGGTTTATCCTATGAAAAAATGACTATTCATTCTTTTGTGAGTTTTTTCAGGTCTAAGTGGCATGAATATTACTTTTTAAGAATGTGATATTACATATTCCCCCCCTAATAGTATAATCCCTTCCTTAAATGGTATATTTTAGAGTTGTTTGAGGGGTTTATGTAGAACTAATTATCATTGAATAATCCACACATAACCCCCAGTCCTATATAATTCATAGAAGAAATTATTATTTCTCATTAGTCGAATATTATAGAAGGATATGGATTGTAGGGGCCTCTGGAAAATTAGTGTATTAAGGAAATTAAAATATGTGCTAGTTTTGGCATTTGTAGTGTACCTGATTACCTTTCCTTTATAGGATTATATTATCCAAATCCATTGATAATTGTGATGTTGATGGGGAAGCATGATGAGAAGTAGTGACAAAATGTTATTTTGAACTACTCAAATGTGAATAAATAGTACTATGGGAATGGGAAGCCATCATAAATTCCATCCAATCATTAAAATTATTTCAAAAAATGGAGAATAATATGCTTATAATCATTGGATTTTTCATTATGTCAATCATGGGTGTTAAATACATATACGACCAATGTTGGGACATCAAAAATATCATCCAATTCATAGTTTACATGTTCCATGTGTCAAGAATTTTTGATAAATCACACATTTTGGTTTTCTACAAGAACCATATGTGTCATGTAGTAGTTTTCCTAATCTATAATTCCATGCTATTGGGGCCTCTTGGGTTCATGTAACATTAGGATATCTTTGTCTATGGAAGAGACGTGATACCCACATGACATAAGAATAGCGAAGGGTTGTACCATCAATTTTCAATCTATGAAGGGATATCTAGGTACTTTGTACGGATGTGGGTCTTTGTGATTGTACATAAAGTGAGGATATGCTTAGAAAGTCATGTCACGTGGGGGTTTGTTAAAGTATATTTCTCATTGTTCCTAAGTCCATATAGGTATTTTTGTTTCTTAATTTATATGATGATTCATAGGTGAATCACAAGGTAATTGGAATGACCACTTCTTATTATAGTAAAATTATTCATCCTTATTCTTACTTGTTTTTTTCAATCTTGAAATCTCCCATGATATCTATTGAAGCTGATGGAATAGATAATACCATCTCAAACATTATCCATACATATATTCAATAGATATTCCCATTAATTATTTATATCTACGAAGTCTGTGATCCACATCCATATGAAATAATCTAAAAAACTCATTCATTAGACATATATTTTAACTTTTAGATGCAAAATATATAGTTTTTTCATAGGGTGGACTTGATATAAAAGTATAATAAACTACAAGGATATTCCCAGAGGGTATATAGCGACACATAGTTTATCAGTAATATTTTTATCTTAAATAAAATAGTTTTATATTATATCATTTAATTATTATATTCATAGAGATCATAGAATAACATACAACCCCTTAATTCATTAATAAATATGATTATATTAGTTTGATAAGATCCCAATGAAAATTCGATGCATTACAATTGGAAAAAATATATATGAAATAGATAATACAATATATAGAAATATGGATCACCAGAATCTACTTCTACAATCACCCCCATGACCAACAATATTGAAGTAAAACGAAATTCTAGAAAACCAGTCAATATCTTTGAAAATGAAAATATGTAAACTAATGATAAATATTATTTAATATTCATTTAAATATTTTATTTTTACTTATATGAGGTAATGTGACTATGGGAATTGTAGTGCGACCATTGAGAATAGTAATCTAATTATTTAGAAAAGTAACCCACTATTTTAATAGTAATTTAACTTAAAAATAACAATTTATATATATATAATAATTATAATGAATAATTTATTTAAATATAAATATTATAGTTAGATTAATTTTGTATCAATAATTGAAAAATCATTGATAGTATTAGAACATTATTAATAAATGGTTTTTTCCTGTATTTCACAATGATCATAATATTTATAAATAAAAAATTTTAATTACCAATGAAACCAAAATTATTTACACAAAATAATATCATTTTTGAAAACAGCACATTGAGATTTTCAAAATAGTAATTTTTTTTAATTTACTAGAACAATTTATATAATATCTAAATAAAAAAATATTGTTTTATTTGTAACTAAATTATATTAAATAAAATCATACATGGTGTAATAATAACTTAATAATGGAAAGAACCTGAGGTTTAGAAAAAAAAATATTTTTTTTCAATATCGATTCATTCAAATACAGTAGAATTAGTTTCCATATCAAAAAATATATTCCAAATACCTAAATTCAAAATCAAACCCTTAAAATTAAATTATTAATTTTTTCCATATTCCATTATAATAAATTATTTAAATTATAATTAAATTGTGGTTTTATGTATTAAAACCATTCCACTGTATTTAAATATGATATATATTTTAATAATTTTAATATTAAAATTATTACCATTGATATAATATAATATTTGTTATTTTATTCTAAAAATACCCCTCTCCCTCCACTTGGAAACCAAATCCTCCAATACATGATAAAATCAATATTATTAATAAATACTACCTCTATATCCCCTTATAACACATACCTATATTCTTGATCATAAAATATCCTAGAATTTAGGATGTTTTAGTTTCAAATAAGAAACACTAACTGAAGAAAAAATGTTTGTATCTATAAACTCTTATATCATTCAATTTTAACATAATTTTTTCACAATTACTTTCAAAATAAAATAAAATGAAATAAAGATTAAATTTGTTAAAAATATATTAAGTTGTTTTACCTATTTTAGGTATCATATTTACGACATATATAAATATAAATATTATTTTTCATGCTGTTTTTAGAATGTCTATGAATTGTCAATTAATGTCCAATGAGGAAATTTACTATCCATTTCATATTTCAAAAACATTGGCTTGTCACAAAAAATTATTTATTATAAATTTATGTATATTTTATGTTTATAAGGTTAATTTCATTATTGAGTAAATATCCTTAATCAAAAATAAATACATCAAAATAAATGGGAACATTTAATGAAATGATAATATTTAAACAACTCAAATATAGGAAAAGGGTTTTAAAAAAATAAAATCCAATAATTATAACAAATATTTATTAGTGAAAAGGAAAATTATTAAATTGTGTAATTATGTTTTAATAATCATATATTAAATTTTGTGGTCGTATAAAAATGATGAAATAAATAGAGATCAAACCTATGAGGATTATATAACCCAACTACAATTCTTTTGGTTACCCATATCTCACATAATTTATTGTGTGGAAATTCCAATTTGTTTTTGTAAATAGCCTTTTATATATTATTATATTATAATTCAATGACATAATTATTACCAAATTTATTTATAATCTATAAAAATAAATTTTCCAAAAATTTTTTCTTCAAAAGTCATCTTTTACTTCTATTTAGTTTTTTATTTTTTACCCAATAATGAAAATTTATATGAGAAATATATATTATATTTTCCATTTCGAAATCCCATGTCTAATCATGAAACACCTCTTCATCAAATACTTAATAAATCTATTCTTTTCCATGGTTTATTTCATAACTATTATTATTATAAATTCTCTAGGGATGCATGATTATGTAAATATTGTTATGTGATTGTTTTGCTTGGAATTATATAAACCTCAAATGTGTTCAGTTACATGATATATCCCACTAGATAATTTATATTATTCATGAAAATTATGAAATAATTGTTCACAATGATGATGTTATGATTTACAAACATTTGTTTTTCGTGAACATGATTATAGGATATTTTCACAACTATGTGTATTTTTTAACCACTATTATAGGATGTTTCATTTTAATACATACCAAAATTTCATTCCTTTATCAAATTCATCCTTCATGATAATGATTATTCATATAAAAATATGATATGATGATGATTTTTATTCTCACCTATAATATATGCATGTCTTTTATTCCAAATATAAATAAGATTTTAGCTCATCCTTTTATTTGTTGTCTATCTTTATGTGACTATATATACTGCGGATATTGTGATATTTAGAAATTTAAAGAAGAATTTTAAATAACTTAATTTTTCTTTATTTAATAGTTATGTATGATTCATAATGGCTCAATATAATAAACATCTAGATCAATGAATGAATAACTATTATATGGTTTTTATTAAAATCATATAATAGTCATTTTAGATAATTTGGGATTGTTGTAGTCAGTATCAGATATATAGTTTATTTAAATTTTGAATGAAGATTATAAGACAACAGTGAAAAACATTTGGATAATTCTACGTATATTCAATCATCCAAAAATCTTAGTATTAGAAAATAGATAAGAATAAGGATTCAATATAATATTCCTTTAGTGATAATTGAGAAAAAGTATAAATTATTTATTAATAAATTGTTTACATATGTTTGTTCAAACATTTTATATTTTATAAAATGGTGGGATCTGGGAGAAACATGGCCCATAACCTATGTGAGGGAAAATGCATCTATTATATCATAGAGATCCCCAATTCCATGAAATATAGAGTTCAGAACAATATAGAATTTTTTTCAGGATGTTGGCAATAACATGAAACTTGTGGAGTTTCCTTTATCTCTCAATACAGATAAACTAGCTACTGATTCTTTTAAACAACAACGACCATGAAAATTTAATTCATATATCAATAAACATGACATATAATAGTGTGTTGACTCAATGGGTAACAATATTTCATAATAGAATATTCCAAGAAGGAATAAGTGACTCCTGCAATCTATTATAAAGTGATATAACTCAATTAATGGTTGGAATTTATGTGTAACATCAAGAAAAATGCATAAATAAAAAATGTATAGTTGGAATAATTTAATAATATATATATTCACATGTATTTACAATAAACTCTTAGACCAATGATGAAGTGATAATTCAGAGAGCTAATGAAAAAGGAATGTGAATCTATAATGGATTATGGTAATAACATTAAAAGGGATAAAATATTTTCCATGAGATTTTTGATAAACAATTATAGTTATATATATATATTTTACTAAATTTAACCATCAACATAAAAATGATCTAACTATTTTAGACTTCTGCAGTTATAATGAAGTGGTTTGATGTAATCCTAGAGTAGAGATGATGTTTGGAGATGGGAAATTTGTATACATGGATAAGAAGATATTAATAAACATTCAAGATGGTGGATGAAATGACAAAGGATAAATATTGTCTAACCACCCATTTTTCAAAAATATGTGATGGAGCATCATGGGAATTTACTCAAAGCGATAACTAAATTCATTATGTGTGGGAGATAAGGCAACCAATATCATTATTGTCGAAGATACATTAAGAATAAAGAATGTATTATGGAAGATAGTAAGAAACTACATAATGAACCACCCAAGGTTCAATGCTTCTACAGTAGTGAGAATGGAAAGTATTTATGCTAATGCAATAAACAATTTATACTTGAGGGTAATTATTGATAGAAATCCCCAAATCCAAATTAGAAAAGGAATGCTTTTTCCATCACTACATAAAATGTGAATAAAATAAATATAGCCATATAATTAACACATTCTATTTACTAAATAAGGGGGAAAATATTTGATTTGTGATCTATAGAATTAATTTATATCCAGGAAGTTTGATCAGAATTCCAATTCGTTTCCTCGATATCTTGATAAAATGATATACGTAAAAATATTTCTTGTTGTTCTCATTTCAACCATATTGTTGGACTCATATTTTTTTAGAATATGTGAAAATATTAATATATTAAATCTCACAATACATACTAAAGAGAAATTTGACTATATATTGTGAATATTTTTTCTCTAATTATATAGGCCCCACATCAATTTTCAAAAATAGGGAATCTCTTTTCATATTCCAAACCATACCATTATCCTATATACATTTAATAAAGATAAAAAAATCTCATGTAGAGAATCTATAAATAAAGAGGGTTTTGATATCCTGTGAATTTGAATAGAATTCTAAAATGGTTGAGCCAACGGAAGGATTCAATCTTGAAGAAATTACCAATACACATGATTACACTATTGTATTTGTTAAAGAGTTAATGAGGAATCCCCCAAAAAATGTTGTGGTTTTCTGAATAAAAAATATACCGGATGCAATTTATATATCTAAATTCCCTAAAAAAATGTCCATGATAAAACATGATTAGTTAACGAACCAGCTGAAATAGAATTTTATTTACGTGTTCATTTGGGCTAGTGCAACCAAATGGTGTGTTGGTGGACTTTATCAAGAAGGAGGTTGGATTAATGTCGTTGTTTAACAATTACTGGGATCAAACCAAATTAACCATAATGAACAAACATCCTCTAAAAAGGATTTCATACTTATTAAATCAACTATTAGTAGATAATTAGTTTTCAATGGTGGATAATTGTTTTGTATAATATCATATTTCGTTGAAGAAGGATGAAATTGAGAAATGTACATTACATAAAGTTTATGAGGACTATGAGTTCTTAATAACTTCTTATAGACTTATTAATTCCCCAATAATCATAAATAATTTGATGATGTGAGACTTTAGAGACTAACATTGGAAAAATATAATGTTTGTTGATGATATTCTCATTTACACTATGACTAAGAATGAACATTAATAAAAATAAAATATTATAATGTCAAAATGTTGGAAATGGAAAATGAATTCTGTGTATTTCATGTGTGACTTTTGGATATATCATGTTTTATTTTTGGGTAACATAAGCACAAGTGATGGAATCTATGTTGACACATAAAATAGAATGAAAATTTAGGTAAGGCCTAGTCCAACTGGTGTTATGTAAATCCATATATTTCAGGGATTATAAAGGTACTACCAATGTTTCAGGACAAATTTATCATGATTTTCTAGCCGTATAAATAATTTCTCATGGAAAGCGGTAAAACACATATGTATGGAAGAATGCGAATAATGATTTGAGTTATTAAATAAAATTTAATAAATTATTCATGTACTCACATTAGGAAAAAATTAGAGAAGGTATTCTAATATACAATTATTCTCTGAAGGATATATTGGGTTTTGTACTCAAGAAAAAAATATAGTGATAGCCTATTCTTAATGATAGTTGAATATACATGAGAAATAATCATGAAAAAAATATTTTGAGTTTGAATTAATGTTACTATCCTTGAAAATATGCTGAATATACCATTTTGGGGATGATTTGTGACATATTTACAAATCATGAGAGCCATAAGTATATATTCCCCTGGAAGGAGCTCATGATGCATGAAAGATGATGGTTAGATCTAATCACAGTCTACGATTTCACTACAAAATACTATCTAGATATAGAGAACAAGGTATATGATATCATAGAATAAATAAACTGATTGATTTTCCATGATTTGAATTGATAAAGTACCTATCATCATGGATATAAAAAGGATGGATATGGAAATCAAAATAGAAGGAAATACATCCTACCATACCCAAATGATTTACAATCAAATAACATAGATATAATCATGAAGGAATAAAGGGATAATCCATAGCTTAAAATATAAGATGAAGATATAATTTAATGTTGGAAACATGAGTTACACAGTAATGATAATGGTGTGATTTAGTTTGGAAGTAGACATTGTGAGTCTTATTCACCTATGATAATGAATTATCTATTCGTTAATGATCATATATAATATTTATTTATCCATGATTGAACTACCAAGAAATATTGTGATATTAACAAGTTCTTATAGTAGGTATAATGATGTAGAATATTTTAGAGTCTATACCAATATGTTTGGTATGTTATAATGTTAAAGAACATTGACATAGGTCCACGCGGATCATTCAACCATTTACAATATTCATATAGAAATGGGAGAACACAATTATGGATGTTTTAACTACACTATTGAATAAATCTAATGAAAATAATGTGATATTGGTTTGGGAGGAGAAACTCACTAAGATTACCAACTAAATAACTATTTTGGAATATATCCCACTTGACCATATTTCGATGATATATATAAGGGAAGGGGTGAGTATGTATGGGGTTACACATTCAATCCCTATAGATTGTGATCCAAGGTTAAGTTCTAAATATTTTAGATGATTTCAATATTCTCTAAATACTTAATGGAATTTTATATTGTCATATCACCGCAAATTGATCACCAATCGGATTGGACTATCCAAATGCTTTTGGAAATGCTAATATCATGGTTGATTAATATAATGTTGGATGAGATCAGAATCACCCATTTGTTGATTTATTATGTTACGATATCTTCTTATATTTTATTCAAATGAAATTGTATGATGCTCTATATGGGAAGTGATTTATAACTCTAACATGATAGGATGATGATGGAAGATGAATGGTGCTGGATCATAACCATATGTAAGTGATCACATAGAAGTTCAAATCCATTCAAAAATATATAAATGTTTCACAAATTCAGTATATAATATATAATTAAATACCTTAATGGGACTTGTAGTTTGATATTAGTGACAATGTTTTCCTAAAATATCAACATGTATGAGATTCATGTGGTTTTGATGGTAATTGAATCATATCCTTTGGTATATTGTCCCCTTTGAGATCATTGATCATAACGGAGAAGTGGCCTATAAAAATTCACATCAATTAAATATATCTCAAGACCATGAAATATTCCTTGTATATATATTGAAGGAGAACATAGTAACCCTAACATATAATATATTTGGAGGAAGTGCAATTGGTGAATGACCTCTCTTATGAGGATCTTCTGATGATGATATTGGATTGTAGATGCAATGATATATTCAACAAGGAAAATCACCATCTTAAAGGGTTTTAGAAGAACTATAATTATTAAGTGGTGACATTGTAAATATATTAAACAATGATACATAAATATGACTATCCATTCTTAACTAATAATACGAGTATAAAATCCATGGGCTAAATTTCTAAATAAGTAATAAAAAAATGACTCAGTTTATATTAGAAATATTTATATCATAAATAGATATCTCAAAATAAATATTACATAATATTTATAAAAATAGATTAAATAATGAACACAAAAAAACAAAATTCATTATTAAAGATCTTTAAATTAGATTGTTATAAAACTAATAAAAATTCAACATAATAGAATTATAAAAAAAATTAAATAATAGAAAAGTAAAGAAGCTGAAATATGGATTTTCTAAATCATATATATTAATCAAACATCACGTAAAATGATACATGAATTAGAAAAATATTATTAATCAACTAAACATATCAAAAGATAAAAATGTATAACTATTGGTAAAATATTATAGAATATTAATAAAATTAATTAATTTTTATTTATATTTGATTATGTGACCGTTGGAAAAATTATCTGACTTATAATAATAATAACCAAACTAAGTGGAATATTTATCTAACTGATGGAATAATAATTTAGAAAAAAAAATTATAAACTGTGATATACATGATATTTTTAATTATCATGTTTATTATATATAAATATTATAATTTCATTAATTCAATAACATGATTTAAAAAACTCAAGGAAAACATAAGCAGATTATACATAATCATTATTATGTTGTATTTCGTAATTATAATAATATTTATATTAATGTTTATAAATAAAAATATTGAAAAATTATTTTCATAAAATTAATATAGTTTTCAAAATCATCCTTTAATAATTTTCCATTGGTCATTTTTCAATAATTTTACTAAATAAATCAATTTTTAGCTGAAAAGAAAAAATAATTTTTAAACCTAACCTATGTATCTTAAATTACATCATTCACTATATAGTGTTGATATAATGATATATATCGCTTTAGTTTTGTCCAAAATATATTATTTTCATAAATTTTTCATTAATATATAATAAACTCTATTTATGAATCTAAAAATTATTTTATAAACCTAATGTTAAAAGTGCACCATTAAAATATCAATTTTTCTTTTTTTTACCCATTACATTTTTAAAAAATAGTTGAATTTGAGTTATAATGGGGTTTAATGTAAGAACCCATTCTTTTATATTTATACATGATTTATATTTTCAATAATTCATTATTACCTAATTTCAATTGATATAATATTTTATTTAATATTTTACTCTAAATATACCCATCTCCTCAAATATAAGTAACTCTCCTCCCTTGACATTGATAAACACTCCTACAAAACATTAAAAAGACAATGTTTTGTCTAATTCCTCAAACTCAAGCCCCATAGAATAAATAGGGATGATCTGATTTAACCAAACACCAAACATAAATGGATTTTTAGTTTATTATATTACAATGTATATTGAGGAAAAGGTAACTTTATATCAAGACTTATATGTTTTTCTTATTATCAATATTTTTTATCAATTCCTTTAAAAATTAAATTTTATAAATTTAATTATTCCATATTATAAAATTTTGTTTTTTTAATCAGTTTGAATTATTATGTATAAAACATATATTATTTTTACACTTCATTTTCATCCATTTTTAAAATGTTCTGTAAATTATTAGTTAATCACCAATGAATATATTTACAATATTGTTCTTATCGAAAATCATATAGAAAGTTACAATATAATATTTATTATATATAAAGGTATAAATGTAATTTTTTTTTAATTTTGTAATTAATAATATTTATTCATAAATTATTGAGTAAGGTGTTTTACTTATAACTTTTCTATTACCTTAGTTATGGAAATCACAAAGACTTCTTACTAATTTTTTACTAACTTTTTTTGTCCCATGTTTCATAGTATGTTTTTATATAAAAACATAAATATTACTATACATATACATATTTGATATGTTTTATGAATATTAATAGATATTTTATCAATATGATCCATTGGTTTAAGGATGTGTTAGTTTAATGGGATAGGCCTTTGTTGTTACTAGTGTTTTTAAAATTGTCATGCCTACTAAAATTCCAAAATTCAGGAGCATCAGACAAATATAGTTACTGATACATTAGATTAATCCTTATAATAATTTTCATATATTAAAATAATAATAATGCATATCATACAATCCAAATATTAAAATAATATATATATATATATATATATGTTTTTGACAATGTAAATACACATTAACATATTAAATAAGAAAAAAATGGTATTGAATGTTCTTTTTTTGGAGACAATATATTCATTCATGTTCTAACATTTCAAGGATATTTCAAACAAATTATCAATAAGATCGTTAGAGATTCACCTGTAAATAACTTATTGATTTAATAGTTTGGATCTGATGACATTTTCAACTCAATCTATTTCATGATTCTCTTAACGAACAACTCATTCCAAATATTTTATAATGCATAACATAGTATTAGTTATACGTAATTGTTGTTATGGTTGTTTACATTAGGACAATTTTTTCTAATCATCTATCTGATCATTTTTATAATCATGGGATTCTTGGATAATAAGATAATGAATATTATTCACATGATTGAGGGATTACATTTCTATGAATATAGACGGTGATCATCATATCTAGGGAATTCAAGGAAAAATAGACAGATCTAATTTCAATCATTGTATCATGGGATGTTATAATATGGAATGATAGAGATCATATTAACTATAAAACTATAGATTCCTTTATTCAATGATTTTTACTACATTTACTCTTATAGATAAAAATGTGAATTAATTTAATATATCTTTTGGTTCATTCTTACTTATATAATATTTATATTTTTTCTATTTAAAATATCTATTTTTTATTTTGCATGTTTTAGAATCGTAGTATACATAATTTTCTTTATAATAAATCATTTTATATCTATGACTATGAAACTGATTAAAACGTAATATATTTTAGTAGTCTATTAGGATTTGTATATTATTTTTCATATAGCCAATACATAGGTTTATTTCAGAAAAAATATTTTTTTTCTATGAATTTTTTTTCATATTAAAAAAATTTATTATCATAAAAACGTTTCTAATAAAATTCTTAAAATTGTTTTTTCTAATAAAACTATCATAATATGCATTTAGGATAACTCTATCATAATTATTTTTAGTTATAAGACTATCATAATAAGATTTTGTAAAAAAAATCATAATGAGATTTTTTCACAAAAATGAAGAAGAACATGTGATTTATATTGATGAATATTTATACATTGAACTGCATTCTTATATTTATATTCTCACTAAATCATCATGTTTATTTAATATTTTCATTATAATGAGTAGTTTAGAATTTATAAATACATTTTTATGTTTTTAAAATTTTATAAAAATATTATCTAATCAAAATGATTCCTAATCTGATAAAAGTTATTATTGCATTGAGAGTTCAAATTTTCATATAAAACTACCATTGATTAAATCTATGCCATCATATCAGTTATGGTTTTATATCATCCTATTAAGGGAAATTTGGAATATAAAGTATCATTTTTTAATTCCTATAATTATGTGGGTTACCACATTTTCCAACATCTTTTCTCAATGATTTTTCTACTAATCTATCACACCCCTTAAATCTAGAAGTCTGATTCATTTGAGTTTTTTCTAATATCAAGCTCATTTTTCAATAAATTATAAATCAAAATTGATTATTTTAAAATGTATATTTTAAAATAATATCAAATTTAAATAATGTAGATTGATATGTATTATTATTCTCTCAAAATAATAATCAAATTTCAATGATGGTAGGATGTACGTGTACATAAATATAATAATTATTTTAATAAATATTATTCATAGATAGTAATACATTTCAATAAATTTAATATGACTATTAAATAATATGATAAATAACAATTTTATTTCACTTTTTTGGGATGAAATACTAACATTTTTATAAGGCAGTGGTATATTTAGTTACTGTTCTTTTTGATGGGGAAACTTTCATACACTCATACAATTTAGTATAATGTCTAGATCTTTTAAAAGGAATAAAGTTGAATATTCATTGTCTTTTTTATGAGTAACTAAAGAATGTATTGCATATGATATTGGAAAATATAGAATTTTCTTTTAGGGTTCAAGGGTATTTAATACCTCGGAATGGATATCGAGATACTATCAAGGTATCTGATATTTTCTTTCCATGATTACATATTAAATTTGAGAATATTAATGTGGAAAATATTTCTTTTATTAGGGTAGATAACATAAAAATTACTAAATAAACAAAAATAATATTATTTATAAATCTTTAATCAATAAGATAAATGAAAATGTTATGAATACATTCAACCATGAGAAACAATCATATCAAATTTGATGGAAAATTTATTTTATTACAAATAAAATGATTTCAATGATTTTTATTTTTATGATTCAATGACAATGTAGATTTTAGATAAGTCTGAAATATCGATATATGATTACGAACATCTAAAAAAATTAGATTAATATAATAATATAAATGATGATTAATCTTAACTGAATAACAAATTGAAACCACAATTAATTTATGATGTTGATTTTAAAATATTAATGCAACATAGTACCCAAAAAACTCAAGGATCCTATATTTGGCATTAAACTAATGTGGTAATGGAAATAAAATTTTATATACTAGAAATTTTAGAAGAATAAAAAATAGTGATAAAATAAAAATTGTTAACTAAAGCTATAGTTGAAAAATGTTACATGAAATGTGAAAGAAAAAGATTCTTGGCAGCCAACCCTTTATTTTTTCTCATAAAAACTAATTATTATTATTGAAAGAGTTTCATTTAATAAAAATTGTTCTATAAATAATTCATATTTTTTTTGTAATAACGACTAAAATAATAATAATTGAACATTTAACAACATAGATACCAAAAAAACAATCGACTTGAAAAATATAAAAAAAAATCATTCTATGAACCACACGCCAACGAAAAAAGATATTGAGTAAGTTTATGAAAAAAAATAAATTGCTGATATAGAATATGTATATAATGAAATAGAGTGATAATTTAAGGAATATGTGGGGAAAAAGAGAAAAAAGAAGAATAATTTAGTGATAAAAAACTAAGATACATTAACACACAAATTAAAAGAAACCAATGGGATCATCCTCTTTATTTAAATTAAATTATCATTATATTAAAAATTATTAGTTATAGGGTTCTCATGACATATATTTATATTTTTTGATTGAAAAATATTCATTAGAGGATAAAGGAAAATAATTTTTGAATATATAAGTACAATATCCTCACATAATACAAGAGATAAAGAAAATATCATATATATAAAGATGTGTATGTTATCGAAGATTCAGATGATAAAAAAATCAATATATAGAAAATATTAAATAATTGATTTTATGAAACATTGTGTCATATATTCAAGAATAAGTCCTCCAAAAAAATCTTTTATATAATAATATTTGGAGGAAACCATTTAAAAAAACATAGTGATTATATTTTCAAATCATTAAATATATTAGAATACTGAATTCCATGTTTTCCGATGCATGATAAAAGATTCCATATTATTCATAATATCCTATGTGATAAATAAAAATCATTAATTTTTTAAATCAAAAATTGTAATTCGTTTTGAGATAGAGATAAAGGTCCTTCACAAATATTCTCATTCTCACAAAATTTAAAAAATTCAGATGGTTATGGTTTTCACCCATGTGGATAAAGATATTCAAGAATATAATGACCAGTTTGTTGAAGTAACACAAATTTTGATAAAAATGTAATAATTATTCAACAGGTTTTCATATTATGTTTCTTATTACATAAAATTAATTGATTAATATATAGATACAAATGTTTATTTGAAATAAAATATAATATACATTAAATAGAAATATCATAATATATACATTGAGATTACACATCTCAGATCATGTGAGGCTGAACTTTATTTACTAAAGAATGAATAAAATTTAAACTGATGAGAATGAATTTTTTAAGACTGATTTCTATAAGCATGATTTCCTATAAAAAAATATCAATAATCTTTATAATCATTGACTTGATATAAAAATATAATGGATTTTTTGAAGAACCTTATGAAGAAATATTACAATATTTCATTTGAACACTTAATTTAGGTTTTTTAACAGACATGAACGTTTTATTATTATGAAATAATCTTATCCCAAATCCAATTTTCATCAATATTTTCCAATTATGATTGAATATATGGTATTTTATTTGATTCATTGATGAATAGTTAGTTTATATGTTACAATTCTTTCGTAAGTTATTTCTCCGATAACATTTTAGTAAACTATTCATTCTTCCTTGTTGATTATAAAAATTAAAATGGGGCTAATGGTTTTGTAAATATGGATAAGGTTTTATAATGTAAAAAATTTGTCATTAATGAGGATATTATTTTATTCTTTTCAGCATATTATAAATTATTTACAAACTCTGGGGGTTCATAATGAATAAATTTGATGATTATAATAGTTAAAAGGGTTGTAAGTTTTCTATTTTATAATTTTTCATTTATGTATTGTCGTTTGTGATTTCCAAAAAAGGTATAAAGTTTATTCGTATGTTTTACTTCTACTTTTCCATTCCTCCAGTTTTTTAAATCATAAAAACATTATTAAAACATTGTTATTAAATTTTTATTCCCTAAGTGTTTTATTTTTCCAATTATTACAAAAATTAATTTTTACCAAACATATAAATAATTCAAATATATTAGAAATATAGAAATATGTTTCTTAAATATGATCCATAATTTTAATAATTCATCTGATTAATTTGATAGACCATTCTTATGAGTAGTATTTAGACTTTGTTTTTCTCTATTTTACTACAAAACATCAAGAACATTGGGAAGACATAGGTACCAAAAAATCATAAAAGTAATCATAAGGATTACTATTATGAAAAATGATAATAATGTGTATTAATCTATAATATGTTTATAATCAGAATATAATGATGTGTTTCAACCATATGAAATACACTTTATCATTGTAATAGTGATAAAAAAATAATGTAATAGATTCTCTTATTATAAAACATTGTGATCTATCAACAACCACCTATCTACAACCATTGTAGAAAACAATGAAAAAATAATTTTTCAGTTTTCCCAATATATAATAGGTTGTTTAAATAAATCTGAGTGGATAACATTCTCAAAATAATCTATATAATGTTTTCTCTATGTGAAAATATCACTTCAAATTCGATATAATTTTTTTATAGAGTTGTAGTTCTACAGAATAATTTATATGTTTTGTTTTATTTAGAAATAGTTTTATTTTCTAATCATGTTTCTGATCATTATTATGATGAAGGCGTTATACGGGTAGAAATGTGGTGATTTTGAACATTTGGATCGATGCATTACGGTGTTTGGGGGACTGCTATCAATAATCTTATTGAGAGATTCTTATAATAAGAAGATAATATTATTCAGATCATTGTATCAAGTTCATTACAATTATGGAATGATTGAATTTATAGTAAATATAAAATTGTGGATACCATTAGTCATAGTTATTTACTACCTTTACACTTATGTTTAAAAGTGTGGATTATTTTAATATATCTTGTAATTCATTATTAATTTTAATAATCCCCATAATTATTATTGGTATAAGATCTATTTTTCAACTATAGATGTTTTAGAAAGTCGTTAATCAAACTTATATTTATAACAAATCAATTTATTAGAATGAATATGAAACTATTGAAAATAAAGTATAATATAATTGAATCATTTGTGATTACGATTTCAACATTTTTACCATTGAAAGAAGTCTAAGTTCTATTTTTTTACATTCACATATATTTTGATATTTTAGATAGAGTATATTAAACTAAATTTCATCACACCTATTGTACTTATATCCATATAGGCTACCCATATGATCAAAAATAAAATGATTTTGACTAAAATAGTGACATCAAAACAAAATAGGAAATTTTTATAAATCAATGAAATTGAAACAATTAGTATTTATAAATGTGTTATAAAATATAATACAATAATTAAAATGTTAAAATAATTCATTAAATTAACATAATTATATTCTGTAACTAGTTATTAATTTTTTTTATTTATCATTCGGAAAATCAATGAAAAAAATTAGGATTTTTGATATGGGGATCCCCCCCCGAATCATTATCATTGGGTTATTCATATTGCATGTCATTTTTAATGTTGATATACTTCATATGTTTCCTAAATATATATCCAATTTTATTCTACATTATTTTAGGATTATATCGATTACAACCTTGACATTTATTCTAAATATAATGATTCCAAAAATATATGTTTTTCTCAATACTCATATTTTACTCTTCTAGAGATTATTTCACATATCTAGGATAATTTTAATGCGAAATATGTTTTTTATTTTCCATCTTAGAAACCCAAAAAAAATTCATATAATTATTCTTGACGAACTCCTTATGATTTCCATTCCTTAATGTGAGTTAATTTATAAATAAAATTGTGTTACATTCTATGTGTCATGCATTATTTGCTAAAAATTTTGTTGTTCTAGGTGGGCCTAGAATTATATATCAGTCTAATGCACAGGGTAAATTGTTCTATCTCATCATATAGTGAGTATTATCTGTTAACATGATGTTTTCCTTTTTCAAAATGAAGATTTAATGAATTATAAACATATGTTTTGGAAAAAAAATAATTCAAGAACAATTCATAAATATGTTTATAATTTGACATTTATAACATGATGATTCAATTTTATACATCACAATATTATATGAATATAAAAAATTTTAAATTGGAGATGAGGATTATTATCCTATTTTTATAATATGATTATGATGGGTCTTCTCACACAGATTATATTCATGTCTCTTATTCGTTCTATAAATATGTTTTTAGCTCATCCCTTTCACTGATATATAACCTCATGTGACCACATGTACTCAGGGGAATATGTGATTTATAAGGGTAAAGGTGAATGCATTAGATATATGTTAATGTTACATTATGTATATGTGATATACGATCATTATTTTCTAAATATAATAATTCATTAGATCCTTGAATTAGTAACTATTAGGTTATTTATCTTTATAACGATGAAATAATATTGTAAGAAATGATAGGGTCTTTTACGAAAATAGATCCAAGTGAAATTTGACTACATTATATGAAGGGGATTGCCTTCAATGTCTTTAAAAACACTAATTCTTGTATGATTTCTATTATTATAACATCCATTGAATTAGGCGCCACTATAAGAATATATTGTCTAACTTATGCAGCAGATCAACCATCATGTTGAGTAAGGTAAAACTCTTATTATCGAACTCTATGGGAAGATGAATGTCATCTAACCATGTAGGAAACTACATCCCCATCGGTGAAATCAAAATCTTTTATTTCCCCAAAATATTGATATGGGTAGTGAGAGTAGGTATTACTTTATTTTCATGAGTGTTAGTAGTGGAAAATTAATTTATAGGCTAAATAGGTCAATGACTGAAGTGTTCAAGGTACTAAGGGGGGATTTTATTCCAATTCATCAAATAATTATCAATTGGTAAATTAGATATCCTTTACCCCTTCACCAACCTAGATGGCTAGATCCAGAAGGAAGAAATGCATAGCTAGTGGAGGGATGTGGTCACCTCTAACATTAGCTCTTTTTTTGGAATCATTTCACGATGTTCTGAGCTGATATCTTATTATACCCCTCAACCTCATGTTTAAAAGAGTCTAGTTAAACATATGTTTCATTCTCTGAAATAGCCTAAGATGCACCAAAAGTATTGGATTTCCCCTTACCATTAGGAGAGTTTGATATGTGGGTTGTAGTGCCACCATTGTTAGACATATACGGTTCAATATCCACATCTATAGAATACATTCAATTTTTATCAAAAGATCTATATAATATTGTGATTCCCCTTGGTATAGATTTTTCGAATCATTCTCAGTATCATTATACTCAGTTCTTTTTTCATCTATGTAATTGATAATGACAACATTCACTATTGAAGAAGTTTGAGGGGACCTCTAACCCTGATTAGACCTGATATCCTAATTATACTAATATCACTAAAAAAATTGGATGAGGTGGATGGTAGCTCACTACCCTTACCCTCTGTTCATCATATGGGGAGATGCCTGTTCCCTGACCTTTTGGGGGACATTGAGGCTTCAAACATAGTTTCATAGAAACTAAGGTAATTCCCATAAGAGACATGGTGTTTTTCTACTAAGAGTATTATGATATCAACAATCTGATTCTAATGATGGATGTACTCATGAATCTTATGTTTTCAAAGATAAATTACCTATAAATGTCATTGGTGGTTTAATTTTTCAAAAATATTATATAAAATTTACACAATGTGGACCCCGGTGATGATGTATTGAATATTGACGAACATGGTGAATGTGGTAAAAATATGGTTGATTTTTAGTCAATGTAAAATATCTACAACAGGTCGGTATGCTACTTATTTTGCATAGGGTAATCCCATCTCTGAAAACCCAATCATTCAATTAGTGATATTTGGGAAACAATTGGTGGTTGTGATATAGAAATTATCTGTTAATGAAATCATGGAATATGATGAATCACATAAGAAAATCTTAACATGTGCATATGGGTGTCTTCTAGAGTAAGTGTCAGCTTCAAGACCATGTATATATGGGATGTTTTATCTACAATCAATTTATAACTGGGAAGGGTAACATAAGTCTATTGTAGTTTATAATGGTCCCCATCATTTCTGTTCCCAAATACGAACATTTAAATATCCCTTAACTCCAATGGTGGTGTTAGAGAGGAATGAATCATATAATGGTAGGGATTTCTTCATAGTGATTTATTGTAATTATTCTATGACATCCCTCACATAAAACTACATATAAAGAGATCTGGGGACCCTATGGACGACAACCTCATGGATGGTAAACCATAATAGAATTACCACAATTTTAGGTAATTATTCTCGTATATTTTTACCCCATAGACGTCTTCTAGATGAATTTTTATCATTAAATAATTATATCATCCCCTATATATGATAGTGATGGATGAGTTGTTACCATCATGTATTCCTCACCATGGTACATAGAAAGGGTGATGGTAATGTGAAATTACACTCATTCATAACTTATACATTGTGGTATTTCCACATGGATGATATTTTTGGGTTATGGTGTTTTAATCCACATTCATTTTGACTGGTGTCATGGATCAGGACCCTGAAATTGTTTTTCACCTCCTACCAGACGAAATATCTTTTGTATTGGAGAATTTACACACTTTTAATAGACCTCCATGTTAGTTTATAGTGTTTTGGGAGTGACGATTTTTGTGAATATATTTATCCTGATTTATAAAATGGTGGTTTGAAACTATTCCTATGATAGGTAGAGTAAACACAACATTATCTGAATATTTCATGGGTTTCAATTTGAATCAAGATATGACATACCCTCACATAGTGTTTTGTAGGATATAATGAAGTGCATTGATAGTGGTAGTGTAAACTAGTTTTCATGGAGAGGCCTCTAATCATGACAGTTGTTTTACTAATCTTGGAAACAATGTTGAGTATTATTTACTCGGGCCAGTAGAGTAGGCATATATTTGACCTACAATAGGAATTTTTTGGTTGGTCAATATTTAATTTATTGCATGATAATAACCTACTCGATGTATCTTGGGTAGTAGTACCTATACGGGAGACCCATATTGTTTCAAACTCCTAGATATAGGGTTGGATGATTTCAGAATGTTCTGTGGAGAGGATCAAATAATGATTCATCATCATTACAGTGGGTTCTCCCTACATTACCCCTAGGTGAAAAGTTTTTTATAGTGTCGAATCCTCATATTTCATGTTGGGGAATCTCATAATTTCTAATGGCCACATCATATTCATAATGATGAACTCTAGAAAAGATAATCCTCAATTACATGGGTATAGAGCAGTAGAAAGTGTGAGGCATCCTGATAGTTGTTGGAGCAGTGTCTACCAGAACACAGTCATGGTAGATAGGGCTTATCAAACCATCGTTCCCCTACCCCAGGCCTATATGAAATGGTTCATCATAAATTTCATGCATCTTATGTATTATTGGATATAGAACGTAAACCATCATTACTTATCTGATAAAAATTTCACAAAATTTAAATCATTATTCAACTTTTCGATATTGGAGGATGGATCCTTGTCTATAATATATTACACCGATTACATCCGATATTCTTCATATATGTCTAGTTTCTATTGAAGAGATTCACATGATGAATAATAATTTTATTAGTGATTTTGGACATTATAAATTCATGGATCAGATGATTTACATATTTGTTTGTGTCAGATATTACTTATCTACTCACAGTTTAAGGAGAATATTTTAACATCAGGTACGAAATTTTATTTTTGTAATCCAAAATACAAAAAATACACATATATGGAAATTACAACATATGGTTTTGTCTAACCTTTCTCAACTATACATATTTTATTGATAATAGAATCATGTTTGGTTCACCAATTTGAACTCATTTTCTTTCAATGATGGATTCCATATGGATGGTGATGAACATTTATATCTTCTAAAAGAGTGGCATGAGTCCTAGGTTTTTTCATAATACATTTAGGGTGGTTTCTCTAAACATAAATTTTCCAAAGTTGAGTGAAATATACCACCAATGATATTTATGTGATATCCTTGATCATAATGTGATGATGGGATGCTAGTTATTCCTTCAAATGATTCCTATTTGGTGTTCATTGTATTGTTTTGTACACCCTAACAGAATTGAAACAAGTTTATGATTCTTGTTGCAAGAGAAATCATGAAGTCCATTATAATTAATTGTGTTTCACTCTATGGTGACATGGTAGCTAGCTTCAATCGAATATGATTATTATATTTGACATACATGGAAATCATTCAATGTTGGGGATGTTGGGAATTTGTGTAAGTATTCCTCTATCAGAGACCTGGTTATTTAATTTTATATTTGTCTTTGGAGTAGAACATAAATCATTTGATATGTGGCATAGGGAAACTATATCCCATAGAGCAAGGCATATATTGCTCATTTATATGGGAATACAGTACATGTCACACAAAGTGATTCAAGTTGATAGTGTGGTACACCCGTTTTCTAACAGTTTTCATTCTAGGAAACTCATTCTTATAACATAATTATTTCTAGTTTCCTAACACATAGTATCTGATTTTTTTACATATGATAGATATTATGATGTATTAGGTGGATTCACATGTTTAAGGTATAATAGGGACACGATCAATGTTTTGTGGAATTATGGGAATATGATCACCAGTTCAATTTATTGAGGGGACATAATCCCATGTTTAATATATTTTGTAAAAATAATAACTATTCATACCCATTCGAATATGTTTTCCATGTATTTTTATTTAAATGGTGAGTGGATAAGTGTGTCCTTAGTGTTATTTATCATTAATTGGATTTTTCACATATAAGGGGGGATATAAAAAATAGTTTATGTTGGGACAATAGGATTTTACCATAGGTGTAATTATATTTTACTTATTAAGAGAAAGGGATATAAGACCATGTAGATTGTGTGTAGATTTGAAGGTAGTTTAGTACAATTAGTCTATATTGTTATATTTCAAATGGTAAGGATGTTTTCATCATGTATGGAGCGTCAACAAGGGATGGTGTGGGTATTATTCATACGAGGTTCTCGAAATATGGTAGATCATCTCATGATTTAATTATTTGGCATTCTATATCTATCAAATATGGTAGAGATATAGGTTAAAATCATATAGGTCTGATGCTTTCATGTTTTTTATCATTATATTTCTGGATGTTTTTCTTTTTCGTCTAAATTCATTTATCTATTTCATCATATGGGATTACCCATAGGGAATCACATTCATAGTCTGGGTAGGAGGACTAAAAGAGACAAAATTAACCATTATTCAATGGAAAATAAAGTTGTTTACCTTGAGGATGTGACCGGTTGGGAAGTATTTAGTTGACATTGTGTTATTGTGCCAACGATTTGATATAATATGACACACGATCATTATAGATTTTAGGGATGTAAATAACTTTGAAATGTTGTTTGATGACATCAGTCCTGTGGTATGATGAGGCATTATTGATTTGTGTTTTAATATGTGCATGGAACATGAGCAATCAACTTGGGTGATAAAATTTCTATTGGATGTTTTCAATAGGTGAGGGACCTGAAGTTTTTGTCATTAAACTTAGGAGTTGCACACACCGTGAGATAATAGTAAGCTATGCGATCTACCACAATTATATAAAAATGATACATGGATCACATTTTCAGGTAAATTTTGTGGATGAATGAATCATGGAGATTCATTATGGAAATTCCTACTGTATAAAACAACCATTTTTTATAAAGAATATTTTGTGAGGGTATATTTATCGTAGGCCAAAGTGATATGAAACTAATTTGTGGTCAATTATACAAGATCTCTACATGTAAACATATATAGATTTGTTAATTTTTTCTAAATTATATGAATCATTATAAATATATTGTTAATTCATCTTTTATAGAACATTCCCTAAAAATATCATGTGATTCAATATTTACAAAATAATTATCTTGCTAGGGGAAAGGTAGTGAAACGTAGTCTTGTTTCACTACATGTCTTAAAGTTTTCACAACTATGGGTTTCAAGAATCTTATTCCATTACTAAAATAGAATGATAACATATGCCATTGATGTTATGTTAGCTTTCCCATTTACTGGACTTTCACACCTAAATTTGGGTTGTAGGGATGTACACATTGTTTTCCATGACCATCCAACTATTTTTTAGGAGATATTTATATATCCATGAAAAATGGTGTGGTTTAAATTTCAATTTTTTATGAAATTTAATTCTTACCCGAAATAGATGGTTGTGTGAAATTTCTAAAAGTTTTTCACACTAAATCATTTAGATCAAGAATGGTCCTATAAGAAAAATCATGTTGTTTTTTTTGAAAAAATGCTTCTTTAGGGATGATATGAATTTTTATCTATAATATCCAAATTAATCAAATAATTTTTTTATATGTAATAATTTTGACCAAAATAAATTATAAGGATAATTTAATTCAACATTTAACTTTCATTCAATATTTATTAAAATGAACAAATTTATATATTTTATAATGTACGTTTTTAAAAAATTATAATATTTAACATGAATATTCTATTGTAAATTAAAAGTTGAAAATGGTTTTTCCCACCACCACAACAATTATTTGATGTTTATATTGTAGAGACCCAAAGCATTAAATACAAGGAAATTAAATTACTTTTACGGAATACTTAATACATAACAAAAACAGACACATAAGGATAGTAATAGTTTAGTTTCTTTGTAAATTCATAATGTAATCTTCTAATCATGGTGAATGATCTTAAACATCTCCCATAAAGATCTTCCCCTTTTGGATTCTTACCTAAAACCTTTCTTTATATCCTGGGGAAAAGAAAACATATATTGGATGAGCTCAAATTCTCAAAAAGGGTAAGAGTGGATAAAATAAAACAAATCATATACATTTTAACATAAAATCACGAACAGAATGTCTAAACAACAAAATCTTAAGCAATGACATAAAAAATGGCAGAACATATGGCATAGATCATAAAGAAACAATAATCATGACAAAATAGCTTGGGAATGAAACATTTGATTTTGGAAACCATTAAGCACATGATATGATTTCCATAGTAGCCAAGGCATTGCTTTCATGACCATCTTAGTGGACAAAGTCCCTTTCTGAATCGTGTTCACTCCCCGTTCCAGTCCTGTATTACTGAACCGGATTAACTTACTGTTCCAGCCATGTTTATCTCCTGATATGTAAATCATTACCCAATGAATTAGAGAGATATATAAGTCCCACACATATAATATTGAAATCATTCTTTCGTGTTCCACAATATTAACATATATCATTAATCAAAACCCAATAATAAAATGGGTTTCATAAACATCATTCCATCATAACGTAATCCATACAATCAAATTGGATATCATTTATTTATTAGAAAAGTGAAAACATGTAAATCATAGAGTCATGATACATTAAAAATACACATGTGAAATATTGTCATCTTAGATGAAAATGGTTTTGAGAAAACACTCAAAATGACTTTTTGAGAAAAAATATCGTTTTTTCATCAAAATCATTTTCATTTCACAAAATTTAATGAATTTTTTTAAAAGAAATCAATTTTTTTGAAAATAGTCATGAAATAATTTGGAGTAAGCTTCATTAAAATTAGGCTTTATAAAACCATAAAAGTCTATTCATGCCGTATACCTTAAAAAACAATCTTCTCATAATTTTGTCAGAAATTTCAAAAAGTACCTTGTAGGGTAAATAAATGAAATATTCCATACATACCATTGGATAAAAGTAAAAACGGGTTAAAAGGACTTTAAACAAACATGAAACCATTTTAGGAAACATGGACATGGATGGTAATAATAACCCTAGTAAATACTTACGAATAAACAATCTCAGATAAGAATGAGATTGGAATAGTTATCCCTTACCTTAGGTCTGATATGCTTCGTACGTATCCGAACCTCCTGTATAATGATTTAAATAATTTCATTTACTTATTAAAGAATAAAATTAATTGTTATGATATCGTATATGTTTCACTTATGAATTTATATTACCCGTTCTTTTGTAAATTCCATGTTAGAACAACGTTTTGGGTAAAATCATTTCATTTATCATCTGTGTTTTGACTTATCATTCTTGATATTATTATTTATATCCTGATTTACATAATTCCATAATGTAAAACATTATTTATATATTATATATATTCATCATATACATATGTATATTATAGATCGATAAAAGGAATGAAATGCACCATTCATGGAGACGGTAGGTCATACATATGCATGAAAGCAATTTTTGTTTCCATATTGAATTGAATGAAACTAAATAGATGAAAAACATATATATATACATAAATCCAGTAGCATTATTATTTCATATATTTCATTATTATTCATTATATATACCTTATGATCATTCATATATGGTTAACATGGAGAATGAATCTCATCGCGTCGTGGAGACGGTAGTCAGTACGTACGCACGAGTGATGATATCGTTACCATAATTATTAAATAGAATTGTAGTGGATGGTATAATATATCAGAATCATTATGATGTTATAATAACCATATATATTTATTCTTTACACCAGTATACCCATCCATGTAAGGTGTTGGTGGAAAAACAGATTTCTGCACGGCGTGGAGACGGTATTCCATACGTACGCACGCGTGGTGATTTCGTTTTCCATATGATGGATAGATGGTGAAATAGGGTTGTTTCATACTTATAATAACATATAATTATATGAGTTATACTTATGTTATTACTTAATAATGAAACATATAAATAATAAGAAGTGGAAGATGAAATAATTTTGAAAGAATCGGTAATAGATATTACATCTTCTTTGAAGCGCCACTTTCGGACCTCCTCTAAGGGCAATAAAATTGCTCTTTGAAGAATACCAGAACCACTAGGATGTTTCTATTGAATTGGAGAAAAGAATTTGTCAGGGTTTGGTCGAGCATGAAGGCTCAATGTGGTGTGAGGAAGAGAGGAAGTAGGTTCCCTTTCATAAGGGATGAGAGGGGAAACATTGGAAAAACTAAAAATATCATTTTATTATAAAGTCATATTCTGTTTTTAAAAGCTCCAAATTGAGATATTTCGAAGCTAAGGTTGGTATGGGTCGAAATACTCTCATTAAATAGAATTTATACTAGTTTAGGTTTCTATTTTAACTTTATCATTAAGATTTAACCTTAAGTTAAATAATTTTACTTTTACCGTGTCTTCTTTTTTTCTTACACTATAAGGTTAAAAACATACTATAACATGCCAAAGAAACCTAAAGTTTGTTATTATTAATATATATAACCTTATCTAAGTCATTTGGCTGAACCTTATATTTTTAGGTATAAAATAACAATTAATAATATAATATTTGTTTTACAAACTATTTTAGGTCAACTTTGACTCTATTTGGTAATTGATTTTTATGAAAATCATAACAGAATTATTAGTTCAAAAAAATTTTAAATCAATAATAACATGTCATATTAACCTATAAAATTATTTTAATTCCTATGAAGTCACAAATTACATTTATTTGGGTATTTATCAAATCAATTATGTCAATATTTCATTAATAAGATAATTACTGCATCACATGTGTGTCATAAATAAATTAAATTATTTAATGTCTAAAAATTCTAAATAAAAACCCATCATGTAGGAAATATATTTAGCTTTCAAATTAATATTTATAGTTGAATTTATCTTATATATATCCCTATATTATAAATGATTTACTTATTAAAAATTGATTTTCACTATTTTAACCCTTCTTTAAATAAATTAATATTATATGCACTAATCTGATCCACGTGGGCCTAAATAGACATATTTTATTCCTAAGGTTGTTTTCGGTCGAATTAAACTTATCTAATAGAATTGAGACATGTGTTAGGGTAATAATAGTATCCTTTTTACCCTTAATTATCCTATTTACTTTTAACAGTGGTAAAGAAAAGTAAAGAGTTACTATTCACTAAAAAATATTTTCATCTCATTGAACCACATTTTAGTCCTTGATATTGACCGTGTCTCATGGATTTTTTAAATTCCACCCATAGAAGCGGTAAAATTATGTTTTATGAAAAATTCAGTTTTATTAACTACCACTTAGTTGTTTCACTATTCATCAAAGAATGAAAGTTTCCAGACAAATGCCAAAAATTATCCCTAAGCTATATTTGATATTATGAATTCAAAAATGATGTCTATTCTACCAAATTCATAACATATTAGTTGCATTAACTAATTTAAAAATTAATTATCATCGTCAAAACAAAAAGTGTGTTTTTAAGAGATGATAACTATCAAAAGATTAACACTTGTTTATGTCTGGTTTAAATGTGAAATTACATCAAATGACCAAAATTGTATTAAATGGTAAAAATATTTTCTAAATATAATTTAAAACCACTCAAATTAATAATTTATCACTATTAATTATTTCGATTAAATTTTTTTTTAAATAAAATGTAGTAATTTTCACTATTCATCAGAAAATGAAAGTTATCTGAAAAGTACCCAAAATTGACCCTAAGATAATTTCAATATTCCAAATCCAAAAATGATGTCCATTTTGAAATATAAAATTTATAAAATTTCAAAAAGTGGGTATTACTATTCATAACAGCTAGTTCATAATAATAATATCTTGTTTAGTGAAACTAGGTATTGCGTACTACACACGCTATCAAGGAAGGTCATTATTGCGTGTAATGCAAGACAAGTTAGTGCTGTGTGTAGTGAAAGCTCTATTTGGTGTTCCTTATAACAATAATAAAAACATATTTCATTTATTCATTAATCAGAATCTATACATAATGTTGCGTAGAATAGTTTCTACAAAACAAACTTCAAATTGTGTATAACGCAAGCGATGAATAGTGTTGCTTATATTGCAATAAAATACGGTGTTGCGTATATCACAATATAATTTTAGTGTAGCGTACAACATAAGAAAATAAAAAGAATATTTTTCATAAAATCTCAGGGTGTTACATTTTACCCCCCTTAAATTTAACTTGTCCATCGAAATTCGTCAGGGTTATAAATGGTTTAATACTCGAATGTTTCTTTAATAGAAACCCACATCGTAAAAAGGAATACCAAAACATGGCATTAGAAACTAATGTATGAAATGTAATGGTTACCCAAATTAACTCATCATAGGGTTTCCACATAGGTGAACATAAGTAAAAATATGGATATGGAAGAAAAATCTAACCATCATTTTCTGATAGAGAGTGGTAGAGAACATGGATATGAAAAAGCCAACAATCAAAAAGCCATAAATTTGTGATGATCTAGGGTACCATCAGATTCATCGGATATAAGGGCATTAAGAAAAAAAATTTGGTTTTCAAGATCATTTCCCTAAAGTTGATGGAATTGGAATTAGAAGAAATACGTTCGTGATTTGGGTAGAGATTCACCGTTGGTCATTCATTGGACAATTTCCACTTCATATCATAAAGAAATGAAGTTGAATTTGTCATTCGTGAAGTTTTAGAAGATCATGTGATAGAATGATTGGTCATTCCATCTGTCTCAAACAAAAGGTTAGAAAAGTTATAAAAAATACATAAGTCCATCTATAGTGAGATTAATCATATATGGTTCCTAAAATGGACTTATACTTCATATATCATACTGAATAATATTATAAAACTTGTTTCTACTAAATAGGGACTTCCTATAGTCCAGTGGTTGGAGATAAAGGCCAGTCGCACTTCAGTTGTGTGTTCGATTCCCAAAGCCTTGTCCGACGGGATGGTCCATCGCCCGTCCTGCATGTTTTCCTTTTTCTAAAACTACATAACTATAACATCTCATCAATAATATCGTAAAAAGTTCTTTCCTTAAACAATACAAACTTATGTCCTACATAATCGATTCCAATCTTTATCTAAAATACATCGGTCCAAGCTCATGGTATAAAGAAAATGATTACTTTAAATTTTATCAACCAAGAATGTGAATACCATCATTTATCCCCCATATATCTTGTTGGTCACATTCCAATCATGTGAATACCTTAATCATGTATTTTCATGAAAAATGATTACCCATTAAACCATAGTGAAAACATGAATGCTGTCATAAGTTAACTCTTTCCACATACCAAAATCCAAAAAGTCTATATACTGAAACCATGATATAACCTTTTCCTTATATAAGTCATGAGCTCATGAATACTATCAAACATTTAATTTTCTCCTCATCCCTTCAATATGCGCATATCATCTACTTTCCAAAAATATCTGAATAACCTTTCATGGATACTGGTACCATTCATCACACACTTTCAAAACATAAGGAATGAAAACAGTGAAACAATCCTTAGATGTCTCTTTATTCCATAGTACCATTAGATTACTTATACAAAATTGCACTTGATAAACATGTAATCATTACACTACATTCTTAAACCATTGACCGGGCTTCAACAATTCATTTATCTCACATATCATTTTTAGATTCGTCATCATCATCAACATAAATACTACCCATATGACCATACTGATTCTCTTCATGAGACTTTCCCTTAGGGAATTGGTTTGAATAATGCCTATACATTCCACATTTAAAACATTTAACCATTGCTTATGTCGTATCAATACCATTATCCTCATCCATGGTGTTAACTGAACTGTTTCCTTTGCACTTACTAAATTTATATCCTTCTTTTCCACACCCAAAGCATCTTCTAGTTCTTTTGAAACATTCTCCTTGATGCCTCTTCTCACATGATTTACATAGAGGAAATTGAACTTTCGTTCCTCTATGATCATCATGAAACTCCATCTTTCTCTTATTAGCCGAGTGAGGAAACGTACCAAATTTGATTTTATTGATCATATTATGAGATTGCTGATTCATCATAATAATGATGTTTGGACATCCAAATGCCATTTCATTTGGTTGATCATGAATAATATCATTCCATTATCCATCATATCCTCCATTATCATGAATCATCTTGTTTCTATCCATTTTCTAAAACCCAAAAAGAATAGTGTGACTGGAAAAAATCATAATAAAGGCAGAGTAACATCAATATCTAGTATCTTAGGTTTAATCTAAAATCGTTACCATAATTCTAGGACTACAACCTATACTTATACTTAACCTTAGGGACATCCCTTGACATACCATAGAAATATCTCTAGGGATCTCACTAATGTTCTGGCATCTTAGTTTCCAATGGTTGACTAAACATTTCCTCTAATACCAACTGTTGAGACCCAAAGCTTAACATACAAGGACATTACATTACTTTTGCAGAATACTTAATACATAAAAAAAACAGACAGACAAGGACCGAAATAGTTTAGTGTCTTTGGAAACTCGGAACATAATCTTCTAATCGTGGTGAAAGATCTTCAACATCTCCCATAAAGATCATCCCCTTTTGTTTTATTACCTAAAAAATTTATTTATATACTAGGGAAAAGAAAAAATATAAAGGTTGAGCTCAAATTATCAGCAAGGTTAAGCATGGATAAAATAAAACAAATCATATACATTTTAACTTAAATGCATGAACACAATGTTTAAACAACAAAATCTTGAGCAATGACATAAAACATAGAAGAACATAAGGAATAGATCATAATGAAACATTAATCATGATAAAATAGCATGGGAATAAAACATGTTATTTTGGAAACCATTAAGCACATGATATTATTTCCATAGTAGCCAAGGCATTGATTCCATGACCATCTTAGTGGACAAAGTCCCTTTCTGAATCGAGTTCACTCCACGTTCCAGTCCTGTATTACTGAACCGGATTAACTTACCAATCAAGCCATGTCTATCTCTTGAGATATAAATCTTTACCCAATGCATTGGAGGGAGATATAGGTCCCACCCAACTCATATTGAAATCATTCTTTTGAGTGCCACAATATAAGCATAAATCATTAATCATAACCCAAGAATAAAATGGGTTTCATAAACATCATTCCATCATAACGTAATCCATACAAAAAAACTTGATATTATTTCATCATTAGAAATGTGAAACCATGTAAATATGAGAGACATGATACTTGAAACATACAGATGTGAAATAATGTCATCATATATGAAAATGGTTTTGATAAAACACTCGAAATGAATTTTTGAGGAAAATATCCTTTTTTTCAAAATCATTTTCTATTCACAAAATGTCATGAAATTTTTTAAAATAAAAGGATTTTGTTGAAAATAGTCACCATATCTTTTGGAGGAAGCTTCATGAAAATAAGGCTTTATAAAACCGTAAAAATCCGTTCATGCTGTATACCTTAAAAAAAATTCTCCTCGTATTTTTGTCGAAATGTCAAAAAGTACCTTGTAGGTTAAATAAAAGAAATATTCCTTACATACCATTGGATAAAAGTAAAAATGGGTTAAAAGGACTTTAATCAAACATGAATCCATTTTTAGGAAACATGGACATGGATGATAACAATAACCCCAGTAAATACTTACAAATAAACAATCTCCGATAAGAACGAGATTGGAATATTTATCCATTACCTTAGGTCCGATATGCTTCGTACGTATACGAACCTCCTGTATAATGATTTAAACAATTTCATTGACTTAATTAAAGAATCATATTAATTTTTATGATATCATATATGTTTCACTTATGACTTTATATTACCCGTTCTTTTGTAAATTCCATGTTAAAGTAGCGTTTTGGGTAAAATCATTTCATTTATAGTATGTGTTTTGACATGTCGTTCTTGATATTATTACTTATATCATGATTTACATAATTCCATAATGTAAAAAATTATTTATATATAATATATATTCATCATATAAATTTTTATATTATAGATCGATAAAAGGAATTAAATACACCGTTCATGGAGACGGTAGGCCGTACATATGCATGAATGCTGTTTTCGTTTCCTTATTGAATTGAATGAAAATAAATAGATGACATACATATACATATACATAAATCCAGTAGCATTATTATTTCATATATTTCATTATTATTCATTATATAAACTTTATGATCATTCAAGTATGGTTAACATGGAAAATAAATCTCATCGCGTCGTGGAGACGGTAGTCCGTACATACGCACGAGCGATGATATCGATCGCATAATTATTGAATAGAATTGTAGTGGATGGTATAATATATCAGAATTAGTATGATGTTAAAATAACGATATATAGTTGTTCTTTACACCATTATACCCATCCATGGAAGGTGTTGGTGGAAAAACAGATTTCACCACGGCGTGTAGACGGTATTCCGTACGTACGCACGCGTGGTGATTTCATTTTCCGTCGGATGGATTGATGGTGAAATAGGGTTGTTTCATACTTATAATAACATATCTGTATATGATTTATACTGATTTTATTACTTCATAATGAAACAACTAAACAAGAATAAGTGGAAGAAGAAATAAAGTTGAAAGAATTGGTAACAGACATTACCTCTTCATTGAAGCGCCACTTTGCGACCTCCTCTTAGGGCACTAAAATTTGTCTTTTAAGAATACCATAACCACTAGGATGTTTCTCTAGAATAGGAGAAGAGAATTTGGCAGGGGTTGGCCGAACTTGAAGGCTCAAATTGTTGTGAGGAAGAGAGGGAGGAGGAGCCCTTTTTTAAGGGAGGAGAGGGGCACCTTTGGAAAAACTAACAATATTATTTTATTATAAAGTCATATTAGGTTTTTAATAGCTCCAAATTGAGTTATTTAGAAGATAAGGTGAATGGGTCTATATACTCTCATAAAATAGAATTTAGACAAGTTTAGGATTCTATTTTATCCTTATCATTTAGATTTAACCTTATGCTAAATAATTTTACTTTTACCGTGTCTTCTTGTTTTCTTACACTATCAGTTTAATACACTTACTATAACAAGACAAAACAACCCCAAGTTGTTTATTATTAATATATATAACCTTATCTAAGTCATTTGGCCGAATAGTAGATTTTTAGGAATAAAATAACAATTAATAATATAATATTAGTTTTATTAACTATTTTATGTCAATTTTGACACTATTTGGAAATTGATTTTTGTGAAACTCATAATTGAATGATTAGTTCGAAAAAAGTTAACTACATCAATAATAAAATGTCATATTAGCCTATAAAATGAGTTTAATTCACAAAAATTCTCAAATTACATTTATTTGTGTATTTATAACATCAATTATGTCAATATTTCATTAATAAGATAATTACAGCATCATCTTTGTGTCATAAATAAATTAGATTATTTAATGTCTAAAATTTATAAATAAAATAACACCATGTAGGAAATATTCTAATATTTGTAATGAATATTTATAGTCGAATTTATCTTATGTATAACCCTATATTAAAAATGATTTACTTATCAAACTTTAATTTTAACTATTTTAACCCTTCTTTAAATAAATTAATATTAAATGTCCTAATCTAATCCAAGTGGGCCTAAATGGTCATATTTTATTGATAAGGTTGTTTTTGGTCGAATTAAACTTATCCAATAGAATTAGGTTATGTGTTAGGATAATAATATTATCATTTTTACCCTTAATTATGCTATTTACTTTTAACCTTTGTAAATAAAAGTAACGAGTTACTATTCACCAAAAAATATTTTCATCACATTGAACCAAATTTTAGTCCTTGATATTAACTGTGTCTCTTGGATTTTCGAAATTCCACTCACAGAAGCGGTAAAATTATGGTTTATGAAAAATTCTGTTTTTTTAACTACCACTTTGTGGTATCACTATTCATCAAAAAATGAAAGTTTCCAGAAAAATACCAAAAAATAGTCCTAAGCTATATTTGATATTATGAATTCAAAAATTATGTCTATTTTACCAAATTAAAAACTTATCAGTTGCATTAATTAATTTAAAAATTAATTTTCGTCCTCAAAACAAATAGCGTGTTTTTAAGAGATAATAACTATCAAAAGATTGACACTTGTTTATGTCTGGTTTAAATGTGAAATTACATCCAATGACCAACATTTTATTAAATTGTAAAAATATATTCTAAATATACTTTAAAACCACTCAAATTAATAATTTATCACTATTAATTATTTCTACTTAAAAAGTTTTTTTAATTAATATTTAGTAATTTTCACTATTCATCAGAATATGAAAGTTATCCGAAAAGTACCAAAATTTCACCCTAAGCTAATTTCGATATTACGAATCCAAAAATGAAGTCCATTTTGAATGATAAAATTTATTAAATTTCAAAAAGAGGGTATTACTATTCATAACAGCAAGTTCATAATAATAATATCTCGTTTAGTGAAACTCGGTATTGTGTCCTACACACGATATTGAGGAAGGTATTTGTTGCGTGTAATGCAAGCCAAATCAATGCTGCATGTAGTGAAAGCTCTGTTTGGTGTTGCGCATAACATAATAAAAACTTATTTCATTTATACATTAGACAAAATCTATACATAATGTTGCGTAGAATTGTTTCTACAAAACGAACATGAAATTGTTTGTAACGCGAGCCAAGAATAGTGTTGCGTATACTACAAGAAAATACGGTGTTGCATATCTCACAAGCTAATTTTGGTGTAGCGTACAACAGAAGACATTAAAAAGAATATTTTTCATAAAATCTCGTGGTGTTGAATATATTACATTATTCAAAACCATATATTCATCCAATAAAAAAATCCATCCCTATATTCTCGATGTTTTATCTTTTAAAATGGGTTTTTTTAAAATAGAATGGTATTTACTTAAAAAAGTTGTTTTACATATTGGATAATAAAATTATTCAAAGTTCATTGTGATGAATTGGGGAAATATTAAAATGTTTTCTTGTTTGTATGGTCGATAGAAATTATTTATGATTGGGTGATCCCAACTTAACTCTCATATACATTTGGTAACTAATATGTTATATAGAGAATTATATTAAAAGATAAACATAATTTTTTTTCTATTTTATGAATTATTTATATAGTTTTAGGAATATTCAACACTTTTACATTATTTATTATGGGTATTCCGGGATATAATTTTATTTTAAAATGTTATTTAAGGATATTTTTATTTAGAGGAAGGATTATGATCTTTTGGGTAAAAATTTATGTTTTTATGAAAATTTAATATGGTTTCTCAGGTTTCATTAAGAAACTGTCTTGATTCTGATTTTTCCATTATGTTTTATTATTAATTGTCTGATGAAAAATATTTGGTAGTGAATATAATTTATTGTTTATGATAATTATTTTTTCATAATACATTTTGTTAAGTTAATGTATATCAATATTTAATTATCTCATGGTCTAAAAATGGACTAAAGAGATCATTTATTTTTATATATTAAAATTCAATAATAAGACTTTTTTCTCATGAAATGTTTTAAAAATTTTCTAAAAGGGTTTAAGGATGTTATTTTTTTAATAATTATATATTTCTAGATATAATGGATAGAATCTATGAAATAATCATGAAATTTAAAGAGAACTTTTTTTTGGGAGAAATATATATTATATGAAATTTTCCACTATAAAAGTGCTTTCCTTATTTATATAAAATTCTATTGTTTTAATGTCCTTTGGTATGTGAGTGATCTAATATTACCTTCTAAATTTTTATGTTTGGGATCATTAAATTTAATCAATTTTTAATTGTATAAAATATATGTATATAAATATTGTGTGTAAGCAATGGTTATGGGATCTTGGGTTCTAGGGTGCTAATATTAGAGTCTATATATCCACATGTGAAGTGGATCATGTCCTTCATATAGTGAAATTAGTACTCCCCCATGAAAAAAAATTCATATCTTTCTTCATTTGATGTTATAACTCCAATTAATAATATTTACTCTCGACGTGGTTTGGATCATCATTAGTATTCAATTCACCGTCGTCTAGTGAACATTCCTTGGCAAGGTGTTGGTGGTCCAATATGAATATCATGATTTAGTGTGGACGTTATGAGGCCTAAATTTTTATGTTAATGTGTTGTAATTATGTCACCAGTCTCACAATATTTAAAAAAAGGTTTTGTTTCTTAATTTTATGACATACAATAATGATTTCAATATCAGGACTTATTTTACCTGTAATATTTTAGGTTTTATATTATTTCCCTCTAACTAAGGTTTGTGTTAATATTTTTTTTATATTTTTCTTATGCCATGTGACCAGAATATTCTATTTTTAAACCATCCAAATGTATCACAACAAATTAATAAAAAACATTCTATAATTATATAGAAAGCACACAATAGAAAACTCAAAAATAAATAAAAATAATAAAAAATGCTAACAAGAATTACTAATTAATAATAATAGCATCATAGAAAATAAATATAACACTTCCCAAATTCAAATTCAAATTTCAAAAATAAAAACACATTCCATCACATGGATCATAGTGAAATAACTGGTTTCTAGCCTAACACACATTTTAAAATTGTCATCACCTAAATCTAAACACTAGCGACGACCCCTAAAAATTCCATCAACTTCTCCAAAAAGAACCACAAAAAATATGAAAAAAAATAAAACCCCCACTCAAGACCTCAATTTATATATTTTAGGAACAGTGCCAAAAAACAGTCCATAAAAAAGTTTCTATACTAGTAGTATCAATTCCATTAAAACTATAATAATCTAAATAAATATAGAAAAAATCAGAATAAATAAATTTTACAGTTGAAAATTAAAAATATACAAGTTCAATTATTCTCAAAATATGACACATACCAAACAAAAAATACCCAAACATCCATAAGAAAGATAGTTCCCTAACAAAATGTAATCAATAAATCAACGATAATGTTATGTTTTTATATTGGATTGGGCCTCAGATAGAATCAACATTTAATAGTACAACCAAATCCATTCTTTCAAACCAAAAGAAATAAGTAAAATACCTATCAAAAAATAAATAATAATAATAATCTATAAATTTGGATGGAAATATCTACAATAATAATTATCATCATAAAAAATCACAAAATACTATCTATACCAATTCCATAGAATCTTTTGGCCAACTACATTAATGAACTAACTAAATATCAAAATGAAATATTAGCTAATGATGTCTATCATGATGAAACAATAAACCACCATTGGACCACTATATTACAATAAAAATTATGTGGTGGCATACCCCATCATTTTTTATCCCTCAACACATAATGTATCCCTAATATCTATCCTATAACTACCATATACACTTCCTTAAATGAATATTATGGTACCACAAAAACTAGGATTAATAGTAACTATATAGGTGGTATAAAATTATAACAAGAAGAAATATAATTTTCACTAATAAAAATCTCAATCCTCCATAGAAAAATCAAGACACACAATATAGTTTTTATTATGATTGTTCGCCCGATAAGGGTAGTGGTATAAATGATTATGGACCATAGAATACTATTAAGATATCATATGTTGGGGGAAAAATAGAACCAGGACACAATAAGAGGGTATAATAGATAATAACAGATGATCCACCTCATGTGGATAGTAATTTGATAGAAAATGGTAGACCCCCTATAACCTTAAGAAAGAATTATTCAAAGGATAAAATATGATTGCCACATATATCGACAGTAAAGAAAATAACATGGTATAAAAACCACCTATAGATAAACCTTGCAACAAAAATAGACATCTATTAACATGTTCATGTACATTTAACCACACGTGTTTTGTCTATACATTCATTATATTGTATAGTGACGAATCTGGATTATGTATTACTGGTGCTAGTGATTGTGTTCTTTTATAGTAATAACATTTGGTAAATATTTATTACAGTTGTTGATATATTTGGTTCTCAGAGCCCTTTGTGTGAATGAGATATTAAATACCATATATTTTTTTATCTCCGAAGATATTTTTTTATAAATATTAATTAAAATTTCATAGTTACACATGTATCATTGTGGTATATAGTATAAATCTATTATGTGAATTTTTTAACAATTCATTATAAATATTAAAATATTAATAGTGATTTTTATATAATTCTATGTGATGAAATATTTATAATATTTTGGATTAAGTTATACATTACCAAGTATGTCATTGATTTTTATTACTATATTTTATACCTAGAAAATATGAGGTAGGACTACGGTGACACAATATATTTAGTAGAAAACTAGGTGGGGCCACATTATCATATGTCATGCCACCTTGAATATATTAACGTACCTATTATTCATTACTTATCATTCCCATTTAGGATCCCATAACATTGTTAATAATCATCTTATTTATTATTTTTATTCTTAATATAATATACCCTAAAAATAATTTCACACCTCTTATGACTTATTAATCATAAAAATTTAGTACACCTTCATTGTATTATATCATAACTTATTCAATTATTAATAGTTACAAACATAATCCAACAATAATTAAATGATTTATAGAAAAGAAATAAATCTCCTACGTACCACATAAAATTTAGGTTTATAATTTTAGAGAATTTGTGAAAAAAATTATATATTGAAACCCATATTTTCACCAATGAAAGAAATTTATTTTCACTATTCTATACTATTATGGGAAATACGTTATTCATTTATGGTTAAAAATAAATAAATAGAATTTTGATGTCATAATAATTAATATATATCATTAAACCCTATGAAAAAAATTTAAAATGATGGATGAAGATGAAAATACAAGTAAGGGGTATAAAATAAAAATAAAACCCTTTAAGAAAATGAAATATTTGAAAGCCAATGAAATTTTATTTTGTTAAAATAAAAACATGTATCATTTATAAAGCAATGTATAGACATAGAATAATATTTTTCCACATTGACTTCAATAAAAATTTAATAGAAAATCACATAAGAAATAGACTGTACAGAAATGTTCCTTGGAAAACATGAAAACATATCTAATATATTAGATTTTAAAGAAGTTTTTTTATCAATAAATATATTAAAATATATTATTTCAAAAATAAAATAATAAAAAATCCTATTAAATAAAATTATTTTCATTAAAACACATAAAAATTGAAAAAATTATTATTTTTTTCATGACGTATTATATTAAAAAATATATAAATATACACTTTAATGGAATTATTTAATTATTTATTTCTAATTAAAAATAATTAAATAAGTTATATCAATTTTGAAATATAAGTTTTCAAAAGAATTATTCATTACCCAAGGAATTAAATGGATATATCACATGTGTTAAAAACGTTATCAACAATACATTAATTAAATGATATGAAAATAAAAAATAGGACCTATCAATTTACCCATCATTAATAATATTACGGATAAAAAATTTTGATTCCAAAAGTATACTTTTTATATAAAAATATAAAATTTAATTTAATATAATGCAATATTTATGATGATGGAAAAATAATTTTACGTTGTAAAATTATTACAAAATTATTTAAATATTTCTTAGAGAAATAGTTTAACACTTAAAATAAGTAGTTTTAAATAATATATTTCATTACATTGAGTATTTAGGTAGAACATAATCTTCTATTTAGGTTTAACTTCATGATGAATCCATATTATGTCATTTTAAATACAAATACAAAAAGAATTATAGTCTTTTTATAAGATACATGAGAATATAATGAATGAAGAAATAAACAATAGATGTTTAAAATACTATAAAGGTAGTCCCATGTTATTGATATAACAGAATAGAACATCTATGAATATATATTACCTGATATATTTATATTAAAAAGTAGTATAGAGAGATATATTCTACATAATTCTAAAGACAAGAGGATTTAGATATTTTGAGGATCTTATTTTCTATAAATTTAATTTTGTATCAATAATATATGTTATATATCTTCAAAACTATTTAAATTGTGATAAATAACTTGTTGGAATTAGTTTTTATACCCCTCATCTACTTATTTCATTGATCTAAAATTTTCACAAATAAAACAACTTAAAATAATGTGACATATATTTTAATTTATTAATCTTTTAACTCCATGCATAAGCATATAAATTTCTCATATTATCGTATTTAATAATTTATTTAAATTTAAATATTTCAATATAAAAATTTAAAAAAAATTTGTCTTCTAATGTGATTTGGATTTAAATTACCTTATGATAAGGTATTCTAAATTATTAGAGAACAAATTTTATGATTTCATTCACAATATAAATAAACCTGTATGTCCAGTTAGAGACTGATCCTCTAAGTCATAAATTTTTACCCTTAATCACATATATAAAAAAAAGTCCCATGAAGTATAATAATTTTTTAACGGTTCACCTCATTCTCATAATTCATATAGTTTTCCATTAAATTATATTATCCACAACCTCTAATTATATCAATATATTAACAATTTAATCAAAACCATACATAATTTTGAATAATAACACCATAAAATCTCATAGTCACCATATACATATAGGAAGAAAACTATATTACAATGATATAATAAAATAATGAGGTAGATCCCTGTAGAGTGTTAGTTCTATATAAATAACTATTAGATATTTTATTTTAATCCAACTTGTTAATTTGTTTAGAAAAAATTATCATTCTCCCAAAATTGTTCAATCAGAACATACCTAGAAAATATTCTCTGAAATTATCAAACTACTCAACCCAATGCCTTTCACATGTCATAAGAAACTGCTTCATTTACTTCTCTTGTAACTCCAAACTATGGTGTTAAGAATTACTATATCTCTTGTTGAACAAAGACATAGTTATAAAATCTCACCCATTCTCATCTATACTTCCCAGTAATTGAAATAAAATTTAAAATATACCACTCGTCATTTTTTTCTTTCTTCAATATAAAACATCAATATATAAAGTTTATCAAAATAGTACATTAATGAGTAGTATTTTCCCCCTTCATAACGATTAACTGAAAATTGATATATAAGAATAATTTTCATTCATAATGAAAAACATATATCAATATATGAACAATTTTATTAACATAACATGAATAGTCCTTTTCTCATAATATATCCACAATGGGAAATGTTTCGTTGATCTTTTTACAAAATTATACCCTTTATATAATCCTCTTCAAAACAGAACAACCTGAAATATTAAAAATAATTCAAATATATTGGATTTTATTATTTTAATAATTCCCATCGTTATTTTCTCTATATAAAAACACTAAAAAATATATCCCCATCCATTTTACCCTTTACAGTAAATTTTAAAAATAAAAATGAATTTCAAATATAATTAGATTCATAAAAATATTGAAAAAATATATAATTAGATTTATTTGATTATTTTACCATCATATTCTTATAATATTATCACATTTAAATACAATAATTTTTCTGATTTCTTATCTAACTGACTCATCATTGATACATAGATTAGATTTCAATCATAGAGGACTAAAAACATAGAATAATATAAAACATGATGGACCATTTTTATTTATCTCATAAATGAGAATAAATAACATTTAATATGTTATGTTTTAATATTTTGGGGCCGTCTTTAGCATCATCGATTATAATTTTATTTAGAATAATCAATTTTTGGAAAATATAATTTTCACACAACAAGAAACACTAAAATTTCCCAAAATAATGAATCCCTAAGTATCATACAAATCAAACAATAATATCAGTCATAAAATTTTAACTACATATAAATTTTTATTTATTATGCTCTCATGAAGCCATATAATGATAAGTTTTACAATTTTTATAAATTTCATGTCATACGAAGTCTCAATTCATATATTAAATAAATCTTCAAATAAATAATATGAACATAAAAAATATTTATTTCTTGCAGAATAATTATAATCCAATGTGCTGCACTTATTTTTATTTAATTATTATGATCTTCGAAAGTATTTCAATTTTGGAAGTAAAATTTTAAAAACCAATGATCATGTAATAAGATAACTTTAATGGAATACAATCTATCTTTAATAAAAATACCCATGATTTCCACACATTATTTCCATTTAAAAATTTTAAACAATGAATGGAGAATATTGGAAAATACACACACATAGATCCAATACAACAATAATGAAATTAAAAAAAATATTATCAGTTAAATATGATTTGATAGATATTTTATATTATCCACCAATTGGGAACACTATAAGATATCTATAAATCATAGGTAATGATATCCCCTTAAATTTTTGGTTTCTTAGTATAAATATAATTATAATAAATGAAAAAAAACAAGTAATGGTTTGGAATAGTCGTTCTTGTGTAAGTATTCCAATTAATTAAGTAATTTTTTATTATTTAAAAAATTAAATTCATTGTTTAATATATCACCATATAATAAAAATATTCATCCACTTATCACATATTTTAGAAAACGAAATATTTTTTCATTTAAATAATTTAATTTACAGTTGAACTATAATGATATTTTTAGGAAGATTTATTATACAAGATTCTCACTAAAAATATATACAAAATATTTTAAGAGATATGTGTAATCATGAATACCATGTATTAAATTGTATTTTCTTAAGAGATTAGATATTAGAAACATATTTTCAATTGGAGTTCTAAGTGAATACTCAAAATACGAAAAGTATATTGTTCCTAAATATTATATACATTAAAACCCACATGTATTTATGAAGATTATAACAAATAAATTTATAATATTTCAAGTATTAACATTCTAAATCAATTAAAAATATTAAATAATAATTCTAGATAATTATATAGAAATATTATGATATATAAAATAATTTTTTCCATATTATGTTTTTTTAAATTACAAAATAAATTATGATTTACTACATTAAAAAATTAGGCCAATTCACCTTAGAAAATTATTTTAGAAAAATTGGTATGATAAAAGATTATAACACATTTTGAGAGTAGGGGTCCCCTAATTTATAATGAATACTGAAAATAAAAAGGTGGAAACATTCATTATAATAATTAGACTAATAGTAATATCTATTTGAATTGATAAACTAAACATGTAACGATGACCATGATAAGTAAGAGTGAAATAAAATAATTTCCTCCATCACATTGTGTAAAATTTGTGTAAAATATATAATATGAAATATTACTGAATAGGATGAAAATATGAATAGAAAATATTTTCTCTCTATTGAGATATAAAGTAGTAAATATAAGAGTTACATTATATTTAAGGATCCAAAACATTGTAAAAATTTCAAAACAACTATTATGTAATAATTTCTTCATAAACTGCTATAATCATAAAGATTAGTTCAATTTGTTAAAATTTTATATATAAGGGTGTCTAGTAATATTTTATACATTTTCTAAATTTTCTCAACAATATATATTTTGAACTCATAATATAAATTTCAAAAAGAAAAAATATTTACCAGATTAAAGATATTGTATATCTAAATGAATCTAATATTAAAATGAATCTATATTTAATATTTTAACATTTAATATAAAAAACTCATAAATTCCTTGATAAAGATAATCATTATGATTTTAGAATAAATATTTATATCAACGTAAAAAATTATCATAAATATTCATTAAAAAATTAAATAATAATTATATAACTTTAAAAAAATTTATGTCTTCTGGAATTAAGAATAAAACATCCACCTCTAAAAAATTATAATATATAGTTAGCATATAATTTAAAATGATAGATATTTTGGATCATAAACTGAATAAAAATAGATTTAAAATATATATTTTCTGACATAAAATTAATTTATTAATAAATTTATTTATCCAAAATAACTAATAAACATTATATCCTTTTTAAGGATCTCATATCATTTATTTTCAATGGATGATTTATTTGAAATATAAAAACATCTAGAAATTTTCACATTTTCCCTTTTAAATAAAAAATAGGTTTCCTTATTTAATTTATAATATTACTTCAACGTTTTACCCTATTTACCATTTATATATAACAATTTTTAATGTAGTTATCCTAATGGATGATAAAAATGATTTATATTTCAACCATGGAATATTATTTTCTATTACTTCTTCAAATTTAGTGTTATATAATAATTTTTTGATGATAATTTAATATTTGTATTGCAATTTATTAGATATTTTAGATGTGTTGAGGATATAGGAATCAAAATTTGATGTATAAATGCCATTTTCCAATAGCTTGGGATATAAATGAGTTCCACCAGCTAGCCAATTTAATGTCACTGGAAATTCGAAAGAGGCAGAGAAATACTTTAATCCCCATGGTAGTCTCCATAAAACTAGTGAAGACCCACATGCCAGCTGATGGTGGAGGAAATAGCCATAGGGTCTTCATAGAAAAAATAGATATATGTAGGAAATCTAATATTCGTCTCATGGGGGCCAAATATGTATTTTAAAGGGGTGACCACATATTCCCCCCCATTGAATCCTCTATTTTAAAAATCCCTTCCTATGAAAAACAAATTTTGAAAAAAAATTAATGGGATCATCTAATGTATGATTTTATGCATTCTTACGATATCCATGAGAATAACATATTCGGTTGACCTAGAAAATATATTTTTTATTATTAAACCATTTTAACAAAAACCACCACTTTTTATTGGAGTTAATCACAGTTTCGGGATCTTATATAATGATTTATGAGTGCTTAATTATCTAATATTGATTTTTTGTATTATTGATGGATTGGCCTCCTATATTTATTGTGGATTGTTCTCTCTCTGTTTTGATAAGTTATAAATATTTCATCTCTAGAAGTTGTTTGTGGGTAAGTCCAATCGGTTTATATTATTTATTACATTATTATTCTCAGATCTTGATTCTAGAATCCTTATGTGACTAATTAGTGAAGGTTTTTGGGTACATTAGTGATAAATAATTATTCAAGTAGAAAATATTGGTTTTATGCATCTATAATAAAAATTAAATAAGTCTATAAGTTTTAGGGTCATTGAATGAATTATTTACATATATGATATTTCCTATTTGTGTACCCACCGAATCCCTTTCATGATGTGATATTATTGTGGTTATGTTTGTATCCCACAATACATTTCATGATATGATATATTATTTCATAAAATATGATTTAATATTTGTCAATATGTTCATAGAAAATGTTTAGTTACTTATATATATTAGTAATACCATGTTAATCTATGACGACTAGTTGTATTCTTAGAAAGGGAGAATCGATGATGTAACTGATACACATGGATCATGGTGGAATATTTTTTTAGTATCAAAACATTGAACATCCAATTGTAATGGTAATGACAATGAATTATTGAATGATGTTAATAAATAACAAGGAATAATTATTTGTACTCTTGGACAACATCCACACACATGAGTTGAAATCCAATGGCTTGGGTATGAATAGTCTCTATACCATAGTGTTGAAAGTGAATAACCATTATGTTAGACATATGATTACTCCTCAAATTTAAAGTGCCAAATTACAATTTTTCAGACATGTAATTTTTATATAATAGTGGAAAGTGGATATAGAGAATGACTAATTTTGAAAATCCCTCTTGATTGGTGCCAATATAGGTAGATTCTGGGTTCATGGAAGCCTATTTACGACATGATGACTTTGTAAACTATTGTATTATTTATAAATCAACATTATTTTCATGGAATGTAAATTCATATATTTATTCCCTTCGGATAAGGATTTTTCAGAAATGTCCTACAAGTATTATACTCTCAACATTCACATGCTCTTGATATGTATATAGATTTTAATATTATAAATCATACTATGTGTAAGGACCTAATGTTAGGATTCTGAGAAAGATATGAAATTACGATAAAGGAGATGTTATGATTAACGTCATTCTATTATAGTAGTGTCATCATTTTTTTCCTTTTTTCTTCAAATATTTTTTTACCTTCCACATTAGGGGTTCATTGACTTATCATCTAATACTTATATTCCATATGTTATTATATTTAATTATTTTTTTACGTTTTATAGTTTTGTTATATAATAATTTTTTTACTATGATTTATGATGTATATATTTTTTACCAAAAGCATAGTCTCCAAATTTAGCCATCAATTAACTTTTCACTAATTGGAATATATTTTCATATGAGGGAGAGCATTTTATTCATCTAAAATTATGGGGACATTTATATTGGAGATATTCTATGTTGTAATCAGTAAGGGGATACACGTATATTCATTTCTATATTATATGTAATAAACCATATATTAATAAAGGATGGGATTATTATTACAAAATGGTCCCATACAATTTCATGTTTATTTTGAGAATTATTATACTCCTTTATAATTTATAGGATTTAGTTCATTCATGCGTCCTGATAGAACGCATATCTTCAGTTGTGATATTTCAAATCTTTTTATATTAATTGCACTTCAATTAATTGAATCTCATTATGAACATATGTTTTGTGATTTTTGATAAAAACATGTTTTCGTTTGTATTATTTAAAGCAATTAATGTTGTGCATATAAATTTATATGAATGTGACTGACGAGATAGTGTGGTAAACAAAACTGATTCCATTTGTAGAGTTAATTATTAATCCTGGTATATTTTCATAGCCTCTTATGATGAGAAATGTATTCATGTTATTTTTAATTTTGTTAAAGAAAAACAGTGGAATACTAGATTGATGTTATATTCTTTTCTAATTATTCATTATGGTGCTTTAGATAATTCCACAATGATGTAATCTTATGGGTTCACCAAATGATGTGCATAAAAATACTCTTATAAGTGAGGAATATACTATTGTATTACCTAATATGTATGTGATTTCACAAGTACATGATCCCACAACAATTCCAATAGACCAAGTAGTAGAGCTACTCCAACATGGAGTATTTGTATAATATATGTTCAGGGTAGAGGATATTAAAGGGTGATGATTAGTTAGAGATAGATAATAAAGAATTTTTATCACCCATCATTTTAGGGGATGAGATTCCCTTGAGTTATTGAGTAATGAATTTAAATCACTGGGAGAACCATTGTTTCGGGGGAGACTTTGGTCAGTCAATAATTGAAATTAAACTTTTATATACTCAATTGAATGACTAAAAGAATGTGAATCATGAAAAACAAAATATCCAAATCAATAGGGTGTTACATTTAAGATAATGAAATACAAATTCTATAAGCAATTTTTTTTCAGATTCCATAAATATGGACTACACGCTACAATTTTCTAAGCTCTATTATGGTATGATGATAGTTACAACTTATTATGAATTTTTAAACATAATTTTTTATCCAATTTTGTGTGTAAATAATAGCTTGGAGGCCTGGATTTTTGATACTACACTTCAACCAATGTTGGGGATCTAGTATTGAAAATTTTATAAGATACAATACATTGATGTGAATTGAAATGAGATCACTATTGAAAAAGTTGCGGGGGAGGAAATAGAAACCAATCTTCTTATAGCTCCCAGTAAGATGGTGAATGACATTAAAACTAGTGATATAGCTTCATTTTTCTATTGAATGAAGTCAATTTTTGAGTACATTCACAATGGTAGTGAGATACAACTATTATATTGAATGGGATGTTGATATCCCAATATTATAGTAATCCCTATAAGTTTCTAGAAAATGATTGTGTTCGGTTAATGAAATTAACACTTCATTGAAATCACTCATATAGATCTCCTCTAAAGAGCTCTAGTGTTGGTATTTTTAATTAAAAACAAATTTATAATTTGGATAGCTATGATATGAAGATTTATTAGGGGATTTTTGTTGATATATAATGGTTATTTGTGGTGTAAATAAGTTACATCGTAGGTTCCCTTTTTTAATTGAGGTGAATGGAAATTTATTGAATTTCTCAAACTATAAACTTAATATAAATTTTATCTCATAGAAAATAACAACATACGTATAGGTAAGAAAGTATAAAATATGATAGGATTTTAATTCCATCATCTAATATAATTTATTTCTGTTTTATCAATTATTTTTATGTTTTTTATTTTGATTAACCCTTAATTAGACAATTATAATTTTAACAGTGGTAATAAATATTTCATTATTTAAGGGATGTAATTTTTATTTTTAATGTGAAAATTAGTACATAGATGTATAATATATGATATTTATGTCCATAAAATATTCCTTTTTTATAATTTAATTTTTATTATGATATTTAAAAACATTTATAAAATATTATTTAGAAAAAATTTAATTGTTTTAATTATTTAAATTTATTGCCTTAATTAAAAATTAAATAAATCATGAAAAATTCATGATTTGAATATAATTATTTCAAACCATGCTAATTTTTCATATGGATTGAACTAAATTATTTGGTCACATTTATTCATTCAAATTATGTCACCTTTATTATTTTTATAATCATTTATTATACATGTAAATTAAATGAAGAAATGTTGTATCAATGTTTCTTAAGCGATTAAGAACATTATATTATTAGAAAAAATTATTAATAAATTAATCTAATAAATATAACATTTTCCTCTCAAAATGGACTCTTATATTCATTCATAACTAGTTTTCTCTCTAAATGGACAAAAAAAGTATAATAAAATTAAGTTTTATTTTGTAACCTTCTTTTATTAAACTAATATATGAGTTCTTTGCATGAAAAAGATTCACTTAAACAATTTAATTTTGAGAATAATTTTCCATGGATATAATTAAATTCCCCAAATTAGTGTTAGGAGGAATAATTATAGAAATGTTAGTAATTTTTATTCAATGTTATCTTAATTTCTCTTTACCAAGCTAATAAATTTTACCAATATTAAAATTAATAATGACTAAAAATATATGGGAAAATTGGAAAATTTTGAACCCCATGATTATAATTGCATAATTAATTTTTTCCAAAAATGTACCTATATATATTAAATTATTTTTAAATTTAGTTTACAAAAGATGAAAAATTATATTTTCAAAAATATATTTTTTTAATCATAAATCTGGATTTCTTCTTATAATATTCTTATAAAATTATTCATCATTTAAAAAAATTTACCTTACAATTAATATATGTATATATATCATTAAAAACAGTAAAAAAGTTATAATTTTAATTTTTTAATAAAAATAAATTTCGTGCATAAAAATACTGTTTCTGAAAAATTGATTTTTATATATGAATTTTTTTTATACTAAATGGAGTTGTAAAATCGATTCTAATTGAATTAATTGGATTATTAAAAATATTCAAGTTAAAAAAATTATTTTTAAATGGAATGATAATGTTTACATATAGTTTTCAATTAAAAGATCAATTTTTAAAATTCATTGACAAATCTATATATTTATGAAATTTTATTTATTAAATTTCAAGATAATTTTTATTTTACAATTTAAAAAATTGTTAATAATATAACAAAAAACTAAATAATATCCTGAAATAAATTCATAATATATTTAAAAAAAATTTTTTTGAAAATTATATTTTTAAAGTATAAAAAAACAATAATACAAAACTAGTGATTATTAACTAAGAATATATTAATAATTTTATATTGAATAAAAAATTAATAAATTTCATATAATATTTAATCGTAACCATACCATCTAATATAAATTTTTTATAACTCTCACAAATAATAGTATTTTAACAGTATATTGTGGTTCCAATAAACTCAATGTTGCGTTTCATGAAAAATGTCTATGATATTATATTTATATGAAATACACATTATATAAAACATACGGGTGTTACATTCTCTACACATGAATAATTATCACAATATAAATTTTAATTAGACATTAATTATTTAATATTATAAAATTCTAGTATCAATAACTACATCATTAATTATAATATGAAATAATCACACAAATTGAGAATGTAGAAAATATAATTGTTACCTAAAATAAGATAAAATCATGTACATAGAAAATCAAAATATTATTGTTAAAATAAAATCTATATATTGAATGGAAAATTAACTCTCATGCAATAATAGAGTATGATAGTGTTTATGGATACGAATTCATTAATAACCGAAAAACCATAAATTATTTAGGATGTAAAAGGCCATTAATTAATCATATTTAATGTTAAATGAAATTTTTTTGATATCTTTCAAGGAGGTAAGGAATTAAATTAACATATACACAAACAAAAATTAAAAAATACACCTAATTAAAAGTTATAATTACAGTGAGTAAAAAATTTCCACCATAGTCTAATCTATTTCCCCAAAAACAAGTATTCGAGATGAATTTTTTATTCTTGAAGAATGAATATCATCTTTGAAAAGATCAATATAATAATAGCATGACATTACCCCAATATTTCATAATAACAAAAGACAAAATTGGTTAGTAGGATAATTATCAATATTACAAATCCATTAAATAATATACTTCATTGTAAATCACCAAATCCACAAATACCATAATAAAATAAATTTTAAATAACTTTTTACCCTTAAATGAAAAACCCTTTAGCAGACATCATTAGAAATTTAATTTCTTTCTCCCTAAATAGGTTTTTTGTTAAATAATATATTTAACCTAATGGTTATGTTTACCTTAACATAAATAGTTACCATGATAAATAACTATTTTTACATTTATTTTATTAAAAATCACATAAATTATGTAAATTAATTTTAGATACTTACCAGAATCGTAGTCTATTACGTGATAATAAATATAACTGAAAATAATTTTTTTCAATTATTCACTTTTCAACCATCACGATTATCTATATTTCACTATCCAGAAATCTATAATTACCTTATAATCAAATCACATCCTAAAAAAAATTAAAATTAAATATCAATATAATATTTTTCTCAAACACCAATAAATGTTTAACATGGGAATCCTATCACATAAATCATTGAAAAGGGATTCATGATGCCTTTGGGATTATAATAAACCATAAACATATAAACCCCTGATATTATCTAAAACATTTTTTAAACCTTACATTACAAAATATATGATTTTTAATGAGAATTCAGACTTTATACATTAAAAATATCATATATTAACTAAAAAAATTTATTGGGTGTCTAGGATTATCATGGAAATAATAGATTATCAGTTGATGATTTGTAATATGATTTGTGATTTCATTATATTATAATCAATGTAGAGAGAGGTAATAAAATACAAAAATTGTTTCAAATTTCACTCAATGACGAATAATAAAATTTACATATGTTTAATTCATTTAGAATTCAACATGAAATAAAAAAACAAGGATTAGAAGTTAAATATAAATTAATTATCATGATTCACATATAATTTTTTGATTATATAAGATTTACCTTCATTAGATACACTCTCAATGTATTTGTGTCTTATTTTCACCATTATCCACTGGATAAGGGAATTGAATCACATAATTCCCAAACACATTGAATTTTTTACATTTGAGAGTGAGTTGTGTATTCTCTTGACATTTATCTCCATTAATTTCATTAAATAGATTCTTTATATTATATTGATATTCATTTTCATGGTAGTTAGGATTTCTAAACATGAAGCATTTTTTACTACTTTCAAGTTTGTATTTGATTGTTCGTTCCAATATTTTTCCATGTTAGAGGATGACACTTTTCCTACCATCCATGTGATAAAAAATTGGACCATCAATAAAGATCCATCTTAAATTTCGTGTCATTTTAACATTAAGGGTTTCTATCTTCATTTCCACATTTAGAACACATAGAAATATTTAACAATAGATTTTAGTGGCCAATAAGGCCATGTAATTTCAATGAATTGGTTTTTAACCCATAATCAATCAATAGTTTTTATTTTAAGAATGCTGATAAAACATGAATCAAACCCTTCAGTTCATGAAAAATTTGATTCCTATGTACAAAGGGATTCACCATTTTTTATAATGCTTAATAAATTACTTATCTATTTTTGTAAATATAATATTAGAGATATAATTAATTAAAAATATTTTATAACATCATACCATTACATAGATATAATTTCCCCTTCTTTCCACATATAAATATTAATATAACACCATTATCCAACTTCAACATCAAAATGATAAACATCATGTAACAAATTAAATGGTATGAGTACCATGAAATATAAAAATATACTTTCTATCACATTGATCCATTTCTCAGCATCCAATGGATCAGATGAACTATTTATCTATAGTGGATGTTGTAAAATAAAATTTTTGAATAACATATTTATCCCTCTTGTATTATTTTAGAGTTAAACATCATCAAATTTCCCACCAATATCTTGAGAGTGTTTAGTTATTATAGTGATAAGACATTACATCCAAGATATTGTTACTTTTGTTTTATAATGGTAATTTTTTGTAATTTAAATTAAATTAAATTATCACGTCTTTAATTTGGGTTCCATTAGTTGACTAAAACCTAACATTACAGCGTTATTAGTCATGATTAGAGTATGAAACAATATTATCTAGAGTGATATATAATTTTACATCTAAATAGAGGCAAATTATTCAAAATATATTAAACCATTGATTTATCCAATGAAATCTATGATCATTACCAAATATTTAGTATGTTATCTCATAGGTAGTATTATCCTCAAGGGTCTCACTAATGTTTTCATATCCTAGTTTCCATTGGTTAACAAACAATTACTATGATACAAAGTATATAATCCCATACTTTTCATAAATAGATATTAAATCTTAAAATAAGATTATTCATTAAATAACATAATGAACCAAGAATGAATTATATAATTCAAGTATTTTTGGAAGCATGTACATATAAATATCAGGTCATAAGAGTCTCGCATTATGTTCTATATAACTATAACCCTTACTATAAAAATTCATACTAAGCCTACTCTTCATAACCTTGGGAAATGAAAACTAATAAAAGGGTGAGATCGTATGCTCAGAAAGGATAAAAAATAGAGATATAAATGATCATATAATCCTAAAATTAGCATTAAGGTATATTAACATGAGCACAATAATAGAAAAACATACACCACATATAAAAAATTATAATCTCGTATCCTGGTAAAATTCATGATACTTAATAAAACATGTATCATAATAAAATAAAATACTATAATCCATGATATAAGAACATTATCATAATAAATGGGTTTGTCTACTACATATGAATATAAATTTGTCAACATATATAAATAAAAATAGGTTTACTCATTATGTTATGGATCTAAAATAAGGACCTCACTTATTCTTATGGGAATGAAATTAGTTCTAGAGATTATTATACAGAATTTAATTCTTGGAAAAAACATAATCATATGGATATTAAATCCAGGTCAAAAAATAATGCTATAGACATGAATACCAGGTCCGCAAATAAAACTGTGAAGATGAAATCAGGTTTACACATAACATATTTACCTCATGAGTTATAAATCATTACCCAATTTAGTGGAGGGGGGTTTAGGATTCACCCATAACATAACCATAATCAAAATTATGTGGGGAACCTGATCATATATAATTCATCATATCAGAACCCATGAAAATAAATGGGGTTCAGAACATTTCATTATAGTATAACCCTTGGAAATAAGTGGTTTCATAAAATTGTGTTATCATATTCATAAAAAATCCAGATAAATAATAAGGATGGTATACTTGGATCATATCCCCAAATATAATATAATTAATGTATTTTTCTTGTATTTTATTAATATATGTACTATTAAAAGACCCTAAGACATTGTTATGGAAAATATACTTTACATGTTAAAATATCTTATTTTTTAAGAAAATCACAGATATATAGGAAATATTTTCACTTTAAAACAACGTTTTAAACATTTAATGGAATCATGATATCAAAAATTATATATTATGGATAGAATGTACATTTAGTTTATATTAGTTAAAAACATCAATTCTATACATGTGTCAGAAATTTCAAGAAATTACTTTTTTTGAAATCAAGAAAACAATTCCTTTAAATTAGTTTTTTAAAAGTTATATCATGGGTAAAAATGACAATAATAAATCATAGGGAAATATTGAAAAAAAATCATTAGAAAAAAGGTTTATAAAATATTTATATGAAAGATAAATGATTCTCAACTCAACAGAAAATTAATGTCAACTTTCCTTAAAATAAATTTATTAATATAATAAATAATTAAACTGATCAAAAATTGTAATAAAATATAAACAAATAAATAAATTGATAAGAATAAAATTAAACGGATTCAGAAAATAACAGTAATATAATTTACTAAAATTAAATTGAAGTAAAACAAATATCGATTAAAATACAATTTGAACAAAAATCTCGTACCACAAGAGTCATCATTCATTATTCGTGCTAAATCAAATTTTATAATAAATATAGATTTTTTATATAGGTATTAAAGAAATATTCATATATATGGTACCATTTATAATTTCTTTATGACATTTTATCACTCATTTGTTAATAATTTCATAATCTAATCACAGATCATTGAGTTAATTTGTTCATTTTACATGCATACTTCCATTAGATAGTTCTGGTACAAAATTTTTTTTCATGGTTAAAGAATTTCCAAAATTCTAATCATACTAAAGAAATTATATTTATCTAATTTATAAAAATTTATAATCATTTATAATTGTTCAGATAGAAATATTAATTACATTGTTCATCAACATGGAAGGTCTGACAAACACATGAGTGTTGTGTAATTTTTAGTCTCTTGGAAAGAATGAAAGATAAAAAATAAATCACATTTTAAGTGTAATGATTATATCATATATATGATAATTTTCTTCCTCAATACCATACATGGAAAATATAAATGAAAATATAATCACATCACTTCATGGAAGTGGTAGTCCATAGGTACACATTAAAGACATTATCATCTCTCAATGGATTGTATGGTTAGAAATTTGATATGTAATTATCATTATAAATGTATGATTATGTCATAGATATCATATTTAAAAACATAAATCCATCATAATACAAATTTATAAATATGAGGATGAAAAATTAATTTTATCACTACATGGAGACAGTAAGCCTTATATACACTCCAGAAACTCTTTCAGTACTCATGGCATGGTAATGTTGATGTATAATGTATTTAATGAAATAATAATTACATTTTATAATAATCAGGGTTATTAAGTTATTATTTTATGAAAATACAATATAATTATTGTATTTAAATAATATTAGAATATAAAGTTTTTGGTTAAGTAGATGTCCTCCTCTTTGAAATGACACATTTAAATCTCTTATATATGTCACTACGGTTTGTGTTTTGGGAATTCCAGAACAACTAAAACATGTATAGATGGGATTATAAGATTAATTCTATGATTGTGGTTTATATAGAAGGAAAAATATAGTTTAAATAAGTGAGGTAAGAGGTGATCTTTTATAATTAAGGTGTTGAACACATTTTTGAATTTCTCAAAAGTTTATATTGTAATAAATTTATTCTCCCAAAAAAATATGATCAATGAAAATTTAGTCAATTAAAATTATTTATACGGTGGAAATAACATCAACTAATAGAATTTGGATATTTTTTTTCGGTAATTTTAAAAGTTATCATTTTTAAGAACATATATTTAACCAATTTTTTTTATTTTACTACGTTGAAAACATCATCAATATTTAAGGGTTGTAATTCTCTATTAATGAGTCAATATTAAACCAAAAATGGAATGTTAATGTTATTTCACTCAATGTAATATTAATTATTCCTTATTTCATTATTTCATATGATTTTAAAAACATATAAAATATTATCTTTATAAAATATATGTTTTGACAAATTAGAGGTTATTTATTTATTTTAACATTAAATACATCAATACAAAGTTGAAATTATAATATAAACCATTCATAGAACCCAAATATGTTATATTGATATAGAATATTCATAGGGGACGATAAATCATTCAAATAATTAAACATTTAATATTTTAAAAATTATCAAAAATGTTTTTATTAAATGGATAAATACTACATTGTTGTTTCTCAAGATTTTATAATCATTATATATTTATATAAATGATGAAATAAATTTAAATATTTAAAATAATATTACTAATATCAAATTGGAGGCTTATATTCATTAATACTTAGCTTTTTTCCTTATAGGAATGCATGAGCCATATCAAAAATAAAATAGAATTTCATTTTGTAACATTTTTTGATTTAAATATCATATAATTTATTTTCATGAAAAATAATCCATTAAGAAACTAAATTTACAGACTATGGTGTTATGTATTGAAATTGATTCATCAAATTATAATTTTTGATGAATAATTATGGTCATATAAAGATATTAAATGACATTAACCTGATTTATCATTTGATGAGGTGATAATTTTTACCATGGTTAATATTCATACTAATAAAATATAAATGGGGTCTATTTTCAAAATATTAACCACAAGATTCTAAATTAGTCATTAATTTCATCTAATTCAATTTATAAAAATATATTTAAATAATGTAAATGTAATTTCACACAATGGGCCACAAAATTCTTTTTAAAAAATATTCATTTTTACCCATAAAGGTATATTTTTTCATATGATATAACTAAAAAAATATTTTATGATTTTTTAAAACAATTTTCCTTTTAAAAATATAAATAATTTATTAAAATCAATCACCCATATGGATTAATTTTTTTTAATAAATTTACATTGTTCATATAGAAATAGTTTCTCATGAAATTCCTTTTTACCTATAAGAAGTATATTATGCAAAAAAAATTAAACAGTCTTAGAATGGAAATAATTGCATTATTTCAAATATAAAATAAAATAATATATTAAATAAAATGGATCTTTTTAAAAATTAGTGTTAGTAAAATTAGTATTTTTTACATTTAACTGAAAAATATCCTTTTAGAAAATTCGCAATAAATATTCAAATGATAATTTTAATTTTTACATTTGGCAAATGATGATAATTTTAGAAAATAAAATTTATAAAACATTGATAAATTACTCATAATATACTTTCACAAATAAAATAATAATATTTTTTTGATAAAATCATTTTTCTGAATAATAAAATGACTTTACTAAAAATTTTGTGAATATTTACTAAGAATTTATCACTAAATGTATATTAAGAATTATTTTTTTATATATTCCAAAAAAATTATTCCTATTAATAAACACCAATTTAATAGATAGGTTATGACTCAAAATAATAATAACTATTTAATTTTTTTAACAAATGGGTTGATATGAATGTGTTACCTATTTCATTCCCAAAATGAATTTATTAAATGAAAAAAAGTTACAGATAAAGAAGTAGGATTAAAGAGCTTACACCAACATGGGATTGATTAATGTATATGAGTCTTCAATGAAAAAAAAACCAAATGTTGGAGTTCTGGGAAACATGTCAGAGCCTTGATTTCAACTAGTCAGAAAAAAATTCCTCTTGAAGGGGAAAATAGTCATACACACCTACAAATATATTCCACAAAGGGGTTTTAAAGCATTACACAGGACATCATTTTATTTTTATGCATAGGGTCAATTCCCATGAAAGTACTCAAATTCCATGAGTGGATGCCCGAACATAAACACCTTTTCCAGATTTTCAATTATTTTTCAATACGTATTTAATATTATTTAATTGATATATTAAACATAGTATTTCTTAAAATATATCATATAGAATAAATAAAATTTATTTAAATATCAAATATTTCATAAAATCATTGGGTTTTACAGAAAGTAATCATTTTAAAGACCTTGTATGTTGTGGATGATCTGCTTTTATTCATTGATATGATAAAAACAAAACAAAATTTTAATTAAATTATTCAATCCTAAGACTAAAAATTGACATTTAATTCCATAAGACATCATTGATAATTCATAATTACCAACACAACATAACTGTTGAATATTTTTTAAAATATCTTCCTTATTTAAACAAGAATAACTATCTGTTTTATCTAACCTGTAATTTAATCTACTATATATTTTCATCAACTATTAGTATCCCAAAAATATAAATCTTCCCTCCATATTTTATAGTCTTAAATAGATAACCATTTATCTCTCACATTTTTTCATCAAAAAAAATATCATGATACGAAATTGAATAAAGACATAATAAATTTTATATTCCATCACCATATGAATTCTATTTTCAATAATATCATTAGTTAAAACATCTCTATATATTATTTGACCTTATAAATATATTTCTAAATTCTTATTGTATCAACAACTACATATAATTTTCTTGTTTCAAACCTAATAAAAATAATTTTCTAAATGTAACATACCATTCAAAATTGACTTGGAATAAGAAAAAAAGGGAACATGTATTTTAAACTCTTTTGATTAGGGTACTCAAGATACAAGCCACCTAAATGATTATTCCAAAATATAATCAACAATGTTAATGTAAAATAAAAATACCAAAATCATTATAGTATAATTATATATTGATTTATTAATTTTGGGGATCTATACCTAATGTGATTCAATCCATACAGTCTGAAACAACCAAAAACCAATACAAACATATCATAAGAAATTTAATAAGCGTATCATGATTTACAATGTATTGAATCATTTGCGAGAATGTTCATGTTCACTATATCTTCAAAATATTCCATTAATTTATCAATCTAACCAAACATTACTACTTTTCATTCCATTGTTCTTATGAGAAATTATGGTATTGGTAATACTTAAATGGGCCTTTGGTGATATCCAACAGACCATAAAGTACTCCATATCTCATATATATCATTATGTATCTCCTGAGACCTGAATACTTTATAGTTTTCTGGACCATTTAAAATCTATTTATTTGAAATTGGTTTCCATTAAATTTCATATATTTATTCCATTATTGGAATATTGAGATCATTTTAAAAGGATGACGTCCATATAATTTGATTAGGTTAATTCTCTAGTGTTTATTATAATATTTTTTGCTTCTTGATAATTTTTTATATGAACCAACAAAAAGAATCATAAATTTCTCCAAATATTTTTTGAAATAATCTTCACATTAATTCCATAAACACAATAGTCTTATTACTGACTCAAATGGAATAACTAGATATTCATTATCTATAAATACATTAAAAATATATATTCAGAATTTTAACATCCACTACCCATACCTATTCATAACAATACTTAAGGAAAATATAATAAAAATAATAAAACACCCATGAGATAGTTAAATCATAATATATATATATATATATAAAAACATATTATAAATAATCACATAAATTAAATTTCACTAGTCAGTGCATTGATTCTTTTTTATTTTAAGGTTTTCTGTAAAATAAAACAATTAAATCCAAAAAAGAATTGTCATATAGAATGGATATCTACTTCTCTAACTGGTTACACATCATATTATATTATTTTAAAACATATATATATGTATTATTTGAAGTAAATTAAATAGTGTATGTTCCTTGGAAAAGTAAAAAAATCCATCCAACCGGTAATCTTAACAAAATTATAAAGAAATAATATCAGTATTTTTTTACCACAGTTTGGAGTCAAGGTTTTTTGTTACTCATATTTGATTAAACTAATAACCCTATTAATTAAAAATATATTGAATAAAATATAATTTCAATCATTCCTTAACTATCATTTGAAATATCCTGTTATTCAATGAAATTATATATAGTCTCGTCTATTTTCATGAAAATAACACTTTGACTATAATATTCAATTGATGTATTAAGTAGACTAATGCATCCATATGGGTAACTATTCAATGTATATACAAACCATGCATAAAAAATAGCATGATATTTCTATAACATTTAGCTCTATTTAGTTGATTGGATAAAAAAAAATTCTCAAACCGTCTATTAAACAGTTTGGTGATCATAATATAGTATGAAAAAAATGTTTTATATAATCATAATCACTCAACCGAGTTTGTAATGATAAATTCTTGTGATTACACCAAATCATGTAATATATAAATATCATAGTAATAATTTATTTTTTTTCACATTATTGAATATCTCATAAAATACACTGTTTCATGTACTAATTTACTCTAGTATGAAGAGTATCCCAGAACTCTTCATAGGTTATGATTTTCCTTCTTGAAGAGGACATATAGCTCCAAAAATAGCCGAAAAAATATATTTTCATATGTTAATTAAAATCTGTATTTATCACATTTACATTTATTGGTTCTCCCCGTTGATTTCTAGAGATAATTTCCCATAATATCTCTGTCAGTGTCCCACTTTTTATCATTAAAAACATAGATAAGGTGTATATGGTTAATTTGGCATCAAATTATACACCTCACCTAATAATAAATACTATAGTGTGATCCCACTCTATAAGAAATGAGAATTAAAATTTTTCTTATTCCTTAAATATTCATTCTTCTATCCCATATAGATATTAATGGTAATTCATTCCCCATCGAGATAAAAAAATATCCTTTTAGGTATGCATATTGTTCATTTATACAGATTCCACCATTCTAACCACCTATATATAAGTTGATATATTTTATAGAACAAGAATTGAAAATTATTTTATTCACTACTAAATATCAATCATTTGACAAGTATGTATTTTTTTATAATCATTGGAATATAAATCCGAAAATCATAAAAATTAGATGAATTTTCTATAATATACATTTCTTAACTATCGGGATTTATAAAATTGTAGTCATTGTCAAATATTAATTCATCCATTAATGATTTATCAATTATGATATTCACAAGAACATATATTCAAGATCAATCTCTGATATCTAATCAATATTTCATTCCCACTATTTCTTAGAAGTTTCTTCAAAGGAGTAAGACCCAAATATTTCCATTGAGATTTTGGTTGATCAAAATATCTTAAATGTTTCATTTATATTTTCATCCAAATCGTCCAAATTACATTCCGCGATAACTACCATACAAAAAGGTGTATATTATTTTTTAAATTAAAATATGTGTTAATCCACCCATATATATTAGGATTTTAATTAATTCAAATAGAATAGACAGAATTATAAATTTTATTCAATAGTTACATTTAAAAATTGAGTATCATCATGGGAATTATATTTTACTCCAAACATTTTTATTGTTTGGGTAAATTTATGTTTTGTAATTATTGATATTCTAAATAATAATTTAGGAGTTAATGATTCCTCATACTATAATATTCTAATGGAATCATATTATCTACTATGATGAGTTGGTATATTATTCATTTCGTTTGGCTAATAATATTTTTTCTTCATATTTTTCATAAATATTTAATTAAATTTATTCATATATTTATTTTCAAAATCTCATTTTAAAATAAAAAATCATTTAGGCTCTATAAATCAGTTACATGTAATAAAACATCATTTCATTGAAAAAAAATTATATAATTTTTTAACACATGTACAATTATACATGAACTCTTGAAAATTTTCCCCTCATTGATCATTTGGGAACAAATAATTGCATACTATATGGTCATCAATATCATATAATTTAGTCTTTAATTTCTAGAAGTGCATGTATTGACCTATAAACTATATATATATATATATATCTTTGTGGGGGTGGGAATATTCTGAATTTAAAACATCATATTCATTATGTCTACTAGTCTCCCCAACACTCTTAATAGAAACTAGTGATTAATACTATTTTTCAATGACTCCATTGTTTGGACCAAATCTCATATCCTGATCAAAATCATCACATGGAGTATTGACATTTCCATTGAATAACAACGGTTTTAATATGATACCGAAAGAAAAAATAAAACATAATTGAATTATTTTTCAAAAAAAATAATATAACATAAAAAACATTAATAAAATATATAAAATAAGTTTATCGAATCCTTTCTAGTTAAATTGTAGGAAGAATAAAATATTTATACATTACAACACTAAATCTCTTAAGTTCATGATAAAAAAAAAAGGTGATTGATATAATAGCTATAGAATCCTCCCACCATGAATATAAACAGTATCTATATATCTAAAATGATCAGGTCTGTTAAATTTATGTTACATTTATAATGATAAATCAAATATGCATTCCTAATATAATTTTAATATATATAGTTGTAGTAAAAACTCGTTACAATTTATAAAAGACTTGAATAAATATCCTTATATGAGATTTGCCAATAAAATTCCATGTTAATCAACAATGAAAAATAAAAAAAATTATTCAAAAAAATTATTTTTTAAAATCATTTAAATGAATTGATTTTGAAATCAATTGTATCAAATCGAATAGCATAGAATCAAAATATTATGAAAAAAATGCCCTCATATAAAATTAATACTTTCAATCTATTATATATAATTTTTCATCCTTAAAAATGGTTATATTGGATGAAAATCCATTTATAAAATCATTTGGAAAAATACAAAATTAATAAAATAATATACAAAAATAGTTTTTTCTAAAAATACTTGGCACTGTAGATCACCTAATAATTCACTAATTTTAAGGAATCATTGGAAAATTTTTGTTTTATTTTTATTAAATTATTCAATCATTTATTTTTTTAAATATGTTATCATCTATTCACATATTTAACATCAATACCACCATCTTAATATGATGAGGAATATGTTTTAATATCTTCTCGATTAGTCATTGTGAGACAAACCCATGATATTAACCCCTAAAACCATGATATTAACAAATATGTTGTCAGAATAAACCACACTAAATCCATTTTTTCTCATACAATAAATAACAATTTATAATAAATGTTAATCATTATTTGAAACTAATTATCAATGAAATATCATCAAAAGATATTTTATAATGTAGTTTATCATTATTTTTTATATAATAAATAATTTTATTACTTAAAATATTTATTGCTAAAAAATATATTTATAATATTAAATAACCATATAAAACTGAATTACTCATCTCATAGACTTTATCACAAACTCTTAAAAAATGTCATTATTTTTTCCTTTAAAAACTCAAATAGTAGAGATCTTATTAGTGATCCTACATGATATATGGATATAATATGTTATAAATATTAAATATTATAAATGAATTTTTTCTTGAAATTATTCATGGCCTATGTTTTATAATAAATTTCTAATGACATTTGGAGTTATCACATGTAATTATCAAATTATCATATGTTGAAGTAGGAGAATTGAATAAAAATATTGATATTAATTTTCGTAGAAGTTGTAAAAATTATTCATATCCAATGAGAAATTTTGAAAAAGTACATTTTGGATGACTATTTCCATAAAATAATAAAAATATGTGTTCCACGATAAATTCAGTATTTAATAACATCTAAAAATTTTAATTAAAAAACTTAATGTAACCCTGAAAAAATAACTTAATCCTATACAAACAATAAAACCACACTCTCCCCACAATCACACACGTTAATTACAATTCATATACAATACTATTCATGTTTATGAAGTCTTCTATGCTCATGTTTGGTCTTTAAAAATAAAAGGGAATGAAACATACAATATATTAATTTATTGTCCTTAGGTGATTAAAATATTGACTCCCATTGTGGATTTTTAATGGAGAAAAATTTCACCCATTAAACCCCATAATTCTATAATGGTAAAGCATCTATTAATCCAATTACCTAATGACTGATATGACATTAAATCATTCAAAAATACTTCGATTTTAAAAGTTTTAACTAAAAATATATATAATTATCATATGGAATGATACCAATTAAAAAGAAAAAAATCCAATGAAATAATACTATAAAATATGTCAATCTCCCTTAATTACAAATTTAATATAAATTTGACACTAGAAATAATCACAATATATACTGTTAATAATACATGATGTCGATGTTTGAAAAAAAATATTATCCCTCATTACATCCCATTGAATATTTATGTATCTCCAACAATAACCCAAAATCCATTATAAATAATTTTAATATATTTAATTTATTTCTAGAAATTTTTCATTCAATCCATAATGATATTATTCTCTAAAAATATAAATTACTATATTTCAACCAAACTATAAATAAAAACATATATCCATTTCAATATTCACTAATAAATAAATTAATACCAAAATAAACTTCATAAAATAATCTTGAATCATGTGTATTATAATTATTATATTGTAAATTTTTAATATAAATATGTTCAAAATAATAATTTTTTTATTCATTATTTCAATTTTATTAAATCAATAAAAATATCAGTTTTTTCATTATTATGATGAAACTAATAAAAACCATGATTCTTTTTTATTTTTCTTTACAATATTTTAATAAATAATATGTTATAAAATTTTAATGTTAAATAAATAATATTATGGTACTTTATTATTCATATTATTTATCTCTTAATGTCCTTATCAATCTTATAAATTCTCAATAAAATCACTAAGACATCGTGTGTTATGTGAAAAAGGATGTTTATACACTAGGTCAATATTGTATATGAAAATAAATAAATATATTCAAATATGAATGATTTTTTATTAAATGTAAAATATTTTTATTTATTTTTATCGTTATATCATGAAAGTCATATTTCATATTTTTTTTATATATTCCTCATCATTATAGAAAAAAATTATAATAATTGGCTATATTATTCCATTTTTACACAAACTATTCTTTCAAAATCGATTTTATATGTTTTATATAAAATTTATAATATTTAATTTATCTATATATTTTATGAAATAATAATTTAGGTATATTATATACTATAACACATTGTTTAAATTTAAAAATTTATACACACCTTTACAAACATTTAATAATATGATGTATTGAATAATTTGAAATTTTACCTTTATTTTCAAATATAATTTTTTTTATTACTCCTTATATGATAATATATTACTGTTATTTTTATTAGAAAAATAAAAATGTTTTATTACTAACATATTATTACATATTCCATATATTCCATAATTTTATGATAAATTCTACACACATAAAAATTTTCATGTTGTAAATTACAATTTTAATTCAATATCATTTTTAATTTTTTTAATGATATTCAAATATGTATATATCATTCAACTAGAAAACAACATTAATTTAAATATTCACTACCAAATAATTTATGTTTATTTAAATAAATTTTAAATTAAAATATCATAAGTGAACATTTACCAAAAAAATTAATCTTAAACTATTTTTATATGTCACTTCTTCAATTTTTCATCAAATCCATTTTTTATAAATTTCTATTAACTAATAATCTTACTAAAGCCAACAAGGAAATCCCCCATAATTTTTTCACCATATGGAAAGATTAAAAAAATAATAACACATTTCTTGTATAACTGAGGAAAAATAAATATATATTTTTAAATAAAGGAACAAATATCCTTGATACATGCAAAGTCATGAAAAAAATTGCAATCTAGAATGATAAATAAGTCTATACTGACCAAATATCTATGTAACCATCTCTCATAACAAAACCATCCCATTATAAAGGTGAAAATTTAAAAAATAACCTTTCGTGCTACATGATGCACTTTTGTCACAACCTGTCCCCCAGGGCCCATGTCATGACTACCCCAAGCCCGCCTTCCATAGGCTAGGGGATAGAAATTAGCACTGAAAGGAATATTTCCTAAAACTGGGAAGGCATTTACTTTAGGTCTTGTAAACACACACAACCAATCTCTCAACAAGATACGAACACAATTAAATTGTACAGAAAAAAGAGTACTGAAAGTAAGAGGGGCCAGAATACAAGCCCAACAATAAATGTATAAGTATGATTGAAATAAAATACATCTGAAGAAAGATAAAAATAGATATTGGGTTATCCTCTGAGGTTTCTACCGGAAGGGTAGGTACAGATCGCCTCCTCAATACTCCACGTCTGCTCGCCTCCTCTATGTACCGACGTGTCATATGGTCCACCTCCAGGAACCTTCCAGTCCTGGTACCCTCATCCTCAATCAGCATTGTCCATCATCTACACTAAACACAATACGGTACAGGCATATCCCGTGCACAGTTGAGTATAACGATACTCAGTAGGGACCCTGATACCCTCAATGTCTCACAAAATCTAAAAAGGATAAACCATAAATCATAAAATCAACTTACAACCCTACTTAGGTATATTCCCATACATTTATGTATGTTATCAAGTATACCCATCTCAGACCTTAAGAAACACAGAATCCAACTCAAAATCCCAAATTTCAACTGTTTGAAAAAGGAAGAAGTACGACGATAGTAAGTACCACTCAGTTACACCACATTGAAGAATACCACCATGGTATTAACAAAACGAAAATTACCACTCAGGTACGAACTCAGCTCTCACCCGGTATAGTAGTAGATATGATTAGATATAACTTCTGAATAATTTTACTCTGTTATGGGGCAATGATTCTGAACCACACAGGACCGCTCGGTGCTGACCCACATAGGATCTTTAGGTGCTGACCCACACAGGATCTCTCGGTGCTGACCCACACAGGATCATTCGATGTTGACCCACACAAGATCGCTTGGTGCTTACCCACATAGGATTTCATGGTGCTGACTCACACAGGATCGCTCGGTGATGACCCAAACAAGATCTCTTGGTGCTGACCCACACAGGATCGCTCGCTGTTGACCAACATAGGATGATATTCATTCTTCACGTCACAGCCAGCTATTGGGTTCCCACAATAAGCTTGCTCATCTCAGAGAGGGTCCAATACTCAAGCCACTGGTCAATATTCCAACTGCCACGATGTCCCACGAAGTGTTATCTCAAAGGACTTCCACTTCAATGGGGTCTCAATGCAACAGACAATGCGTCAATCAGAGGTCTGGTATGTAAGTTATTAGTTCTTTAGTCCCGAGGTCTCGGTTTGATTCGGGATCGATCACACACAACCATATCCCAACGTTATACAAATCCTAAGTGAAGTATTCCAAATAGACCCTCTCACCATAAAGGGCCATTAGAAAGTGAGGCTGCAGTCGGCGCAAGGCTGAAGGGCGGCGAAGGATGCGTGGGGTCGCAGGGCAGCGAGGCCGCGGGAGGCACGATGTTTCGGGGGGGGGAGTGAGGTTGCGTAGGGGGGCGGGGTGGCATGATGCCACATGCACATGAGGCCACAGGTGGAATGAGGCCACAGGGTGTTGGAGTCTGTACGGCAGTAGCAGTTGTAGGGGGCGCGTGACCACGGGGCGGCCCGAGGCCGCGGGGCGGCCAAGGCCATGGGCGACATGGCGGTAGCGAAGTGGTGTTATTGCCTTCGTTGCGGCTGGCGGTGTTGTCGGCTACTGTTCTCATGCCGCCCAGAAGTTGGTTTTCATTATCCTCCATCATGAAGTACACAACAATAATAAAGAACTGCGGAGGGGTCGGGCCATGTTTTTTTTTTGCCCGCACCCTCCGAGTTAGAGCAGTATCAAGCAGCACAACAAAAACCATCATTGAATAACGTCAAACTATAAAACCCTCGACACTGATTATTACCAAACCCATCGAAAAAGTAATCATCTGCGAATCAACTAGTTAGATAGTTGGTCCACATTTGTGGTTTATAAGGGAAGAACATGGGAAAACCATAATCACACATAATAAAAACCCTACCTTAGTGATTTTTCAACTGAGGTCATGAGGAAAGAGATGATGTTGTTGGGGATAGATGTACATCGGTGATGTCGTCATTTCCTAGATTGTCAGTTCATTGTCATTGAATAGGTTCCTCATCAATGTGATCATTATTCATTAGGGAGCACATTCTTCGTTGGATAATTCATTCTTTGTTTGAGAGAGTAATCCTCCCAAAGGTTCTCCTCTCCCAATTCCTTCAAAATGAAAAGTATCCCACATAATAGAATATGTTGTTTAATTTAATATTGGCACAAATTAAGTTGTCTTAATTAATTAAAGGAGAGTTAGCATAATTAAAGTAGGGATTTGATAGGTTTTTCTCTTATAATGAGTGGTTCTGGTGGTCAACACCACCAAGATTTTAATTCGTGGTTTTACAAGCTCGGGTGGTCCCCTCCACCGAGCATTCATGTTGGGAGGTTTTAACCCCTCGTGGTACCCATCTTCATCGCCATAAAATGGAAGGTTTATTAGAAATAAAATAAAACTTTATTTTATTTTATTTTTCATTCCCACAAAAAACTACATAAACTATCATCCCCCCATGACATACTAAGGTCGAGGTGAAGGTCATGGTAAGTGAATACCGGTGATTTGAGTTCAACAGTGTCCTCATATTTAAATTACAAGCATTGTTTCAAAAGATACAAAACCTGCTCGTACGTTAACTGAACGTACGATAAAAAAAGCCCATAAATTTATTCCTGACACACTGTGACACAGAATGATGCACTGTCAGTTATCACAGACTCATAAAATTCCCATTTAATTAAAAACGTAACATGGAATTTCAGGGTCATTACATTCTCCCCACCTCAGGGCATTATGTGCCCGTAAGACACATCACAAAACTAGGAAAACAGGTGGGGATACCGAGCACGTATCTGAGCCTCCTACTCCCATGTTCTCTCCTGGAGGTCCCCATGCTACCAGAAAATGCTCACCAGAGGTATCGACAACCCACGAAGGACCCACTCCTATCCATCCTCAATCTCTACTAAAACCTCTATAAAAGTCACAACATCTTCTATGTCCAGTTCTCTATGGTTGATGATGTGAGAATGGTCATGCACGTATCTTCTCATCTAGGATATGTGGAAGATGTCATGCACTTGGTTCAACTGAGGTGGAAGAGATAAGCAATAAGCCACCTCACCAACTCTTCTGAGGACCTGAAATGGTCTAATAAAATACGGAGATAACATGCCTCCTCGGCCAAATCTCCATAATTCTCCTCGATATAAGACCCATAGAAAGACGTGGTCCCCTTCCTCATGCTCTGGTGGTCTTTGTATCTTCTTGACATAAAACTTCTGCCCGCTCTGTGTAGTATTAATCCACTCTTGGAAGATTTTCACTTTCTCTCTGGTAGCTCATACCATCTCCTATCCCATGAGTACAGAATCCCCAAGTTCATTCCATCACAAAGGTGATATGTAAGGTCTCCCATACAACGCATCAAGAGGTTCTATCCCAATGGTGGAGTGATTGGTGTTGTTGTATGAATACTCCACTAAAGGAAATTGATCCTCCTAGTTATGAACAATGTCGAGGATGCAAGAATGCAACATATCCTCAAGGGTTGGAATGGTTTGCTTAGTCTGGCCATCCGTCTGAGGATGGAAGGCGATGCTAAAACAAATTTGAGTCCTGGAAGCCTCATTCAACCCCTTCTATAGCTAGTAATTAAAATGTGTATCAGGATCAGAGACAATCATCAAGGGTAATCCATGTATCTCACAATCTCCTACACATTGAGGCGTCTCATGATCTCTACTGAACCATGCTCTCTGATCAGTAAGAAGTTGGCCGACTTGGTGACTCGGTCGATGATCACCCAGATAGAGTCATGACCTCTGTATGTATTCGGAAGTCCTGTCAGGAAGTCTAGGGATATCCCATCCCACTTCCACTCTGGGACCTCTAAAGGCTGATCTATGCCTACTTGTAGATGATGCTCCGCCTTCACTTCCTGGAAAGTGAGGCACCGAGAGACAAACTATGCTACTACATTCTTCCTTCCTAGACACCACTGCTGCTGTTGGAGATCCTGGTACATCTTCCAAACTCTTGATTTTACCACTAGAGTGGACGCGTGTAAATCCCTCGACACATCCTCCAGATGTGATATTGGTACCATGGTATGTTCTTTGAAGAGGATGACGTTCTCCCCACCTTCATAAAATCCATCAAGTGCATGTCCCCTTTAAATCTGAGCACGTCAAGCCTTGCAATATATGTTCCCACGATGCGTCTCCCTGACTTTATGAATAAGTGGGGGAGGGATTGTAATAAACTAATGAAAAGATTATCCATCCCGATACACAAAGGATATCTACGAAGTGGCCAGCTGATCCGTCGCCTCGCTTAGCAGCTGTATACCATACCTCTTACTGAGTTCATCTGCTACAATGTTCCTCTTTCAAAGAGTATAGATTATATCTACGTCAAAGTCCTAGAAAAACTCAAGCCAACATATTTGTCTATATTTTAGTACCTTTTGAGAGTAGATATAACTGAGACTCTTGTGATCATAGTACAGTGTACAACCCTTTCCCATCAATTAATGTAACCACATCTTCAAGGCAAAGGCCACTGCTGCTATCTCCAGGTCATGGGTATCATAGTTTTTCCCATATTGTCTCAGCTATAAAACACCATTTGTGATCACTTCTCCCTCCTACATCAGGACACATCTAATCACGGTCCCTAATGTGTCATAGTAGACTACGTACCCAACACCCTCCTCTGGTAGCCTCAAGATGGGGGCACTAATCAGCCTCTGCCTCAGATCCTGAAAACTTTTTTGTCATCTCTCTGACCAGATGAAGGGTTTTCTCTTCTTTTTAAATTATTATTGAGGTTCTAAAATTCTGGATAAATCTCTCAAAATCCTCCTGTAGTATCCTACCAAACCCAGGAAACTTCATACCTTCATCCCACATCTGGGTGGCTCCCAAGAAAGTACTGCCTCAATCTCAACTAGATCCACTACAACTCTAGCCTTTTATTTGACATGTACTAAGAAGTGATCCTCTTGGATCCAGAATTCGCACTTCGAGAGATTACCATATAGCTGGTGATATCGAAGTGTGTCCAACTCTACCTGAAAATGATAGGCATGTTCCTCCTCAGTAGTGGAGTAGATCTGTTGTCATCTATGAAGACTACTACAATGTGATCAAGGTATGGATAAAAGATCCTATTAATGAGTCACATAAACACTGTTGGAGCATTGGTTACACCAAATGGCATTATCAAGAACTCGTAATGGTCATACCGACATCTGAATGTTATCTTCTGCGCATCTTCACCTAGTACTATGAGCAAGTAATAGCCTGATTTGAGGTCTATCTTCGAGAACCACCATGCTCCTTTTAGATGATCAAAGAGGTCATCAATCCTCAAGAGTGGGTATATGTTATTCACAGTCACCTATTTGAGGTGCAGATAGTCAACACAAAGTCTCACTCTCGCATCCACCTTCTTGGCGAACAAAATCGGGGCTGCCCAATGCAAAACACTGGGCTGGATGAACAGTTTCCCCTATATGTCCTCCAGCTATACCCGTAGCTCACGAAGATCTGCAGGAGCCATCTGATACACTGTTGTAGATATCAGTGTCATCTCGGGGTACAAGTAAATGGTAAATTTTAATTCTCTGTGTGGTGGTCGTCTCAAAACATCTACATAGAAGACATATGCATATTATTCCACTACTATAGGATATCTCAGACTCTCCACCTCAATCGATCTAAGGGTAAGGATAGATAACTAATGAGTGATTGGTTGCATCCTCCTTTGGGTAAGTCCATCATACACTACAAAGGCTCCCTTCTTGATGGTGAAGGTAAAACTAGTCCCATCCATGCAAACACACCTCACTTTTCACCTAATACCGTCAATATTAGCATGGACTGTAGATAAGTAGTCTATACCCAAGATGACACTATAAGGCCTCGACGCCTCTAATAAGATACCCAATCCAAACCTCTCCCCTCCTAGAGTATGCTCACTCTACCAACACCATTGTGTAATCATCAAATCTACTCTCGTAGAAGTCTCTAGCTATAAGGATCGAGCCAATAACTCTGTCATAATCTCTGAGCATCGAACGAGGGAAGTGGAAATAAAAGAATGATTGGAACCTGTTTCTATAAGTACCACAGATAAGGTTGAGTAGACACAAATAATACGTCATATCATCTCTAGAGTGTCATGATCGTAGGTCTCAGCTGCCTTGAGGTGAGCTCACCCCTGTCCTCCAACTCCCTATGGTCAGGGTGGACAACCTATTGGTGGTGCCGGTAACATCTCGAATTGTCACCCACCATCAGCTGCATGACCAGCTCCTCTACCACATTCTCCTACTCCCAACAGACCTCCTCGGTCAAACCTCCATCTCTTCCTAAGTGGTCCTTTGATCGTATGTTGATCATCTATTCTACGGGTCAGATAGTCACAAGCCATGTGACCCTACCCAACGCATGAGTAACATTGCAAGATTTGTGATTGTCCTGGTCTTCCATGAGATCCATGTACCACTAACTCTTAGTCATAAAGTCATCCACTTGTAGGACTAGTCCTCCTGGACCGCTGTGACATCTATCTGCTGATATCTCTAGAAGACTCAGATGTGTGATGTCTGGTGGTGGGTCTTGTTACTTGTAGCTACTCAGCAAAAAAAAACTCTTCACTAAGAAGGATCTATCTTACACCCCCGCCTGTGTCGGGATACTGAGTGAGATAATAGAAGCCTGAATATACCACCAGAGTCCCTGATGAAAGGGTTGGTCCATATTGAACAGGTCCCAAACCATATCAGTGGAGTGTCATGAGAGGTCGGTGAACCTTGCTAAGTACGGATCAAGAGCCATGATTCCCCTACTACTGATAAAGTTTCTCCTATATGCGCACTAAGCAAATGGTCACTGACACAAACTCTGCCCAAAACGGGCTCTTGAAGTCTTCCCAGAGGAGCATAACCTCAACGTGAATCTAGAGCATAAAATTCCAAAATACGGCTGCTACAGCATGTAGAATGCTGGCATCAAGGATCGCCATTAGATCAGCTGGTGTCCCTACCAGTCGAAAAACTCTCACCACAACCTTCATCCAATCCTCAGCCTCATGTGGGTCCGTCTCACCCATGAACATGGGTAGCCACTGGTGCTGGAACTCATGAAGCACGCTCAAGTGACGTGCACCCTCTAATGCTAGGGATGGTGGCATCGCTGGCCCAACGGGTAACGGTACTGCTGGTGCCTCTGCTGGTGCCTCTACTGGAAGAGGGCCATACAACGAGGCCTCATCGCTCGGTGGGCTATTAGTGATTACTACTATCGCAACCTTAGTTGATGTCTGCAGGGAGGCATCCAGAATAAAACAGATGCACTATGGACAATAAGTTATACCTGGTGAGCTAACTCAAAGAGATCACAGAGAATACTCTTGAAAACACACATGCAATTAGTGTTTTCGTGCAATTAATCAAAAATCAGAGGTTGGGGTCTTTGTGTATCGATACGTAGGCCACCGCACCAAAACTAGATTCCCTAAACTGATAACCACACTCACTAAACGTAACACTATTTCCGTTAAAAATATCATAGTTCTATGTTATATGGCAGAACTGATTCATATGATACCAATTGTGACAACTATGACCCTGTGACAGCACAACCACCCCATCTTAACATGGTAGTCAGGTCTTGACCCACCACGTACCAGCAGTTTCCCTTCTGACTCGTGGTCCCCACCTAGGGGCCCAACCGCATTCCTGAATGGGTTATCTAACTTATGATAGTCCCCACAGACCAACACATGTCCTTTACTGTGTGCTTTGTCCTCACATACACACACCCTAGGAAACATCCTAAAACGTCACACATCCTGATCACTACTGTAGTCCAGGCACACATAACTGTGGAGTTATAATCAGATAGTATCCATAAAAAGAAGGTGGACCTTGTTGACATGAGTCATATCATTTAGTCATTTATCCCTTTATCATTTGGGGCTTTTACAACTTTCCATTTCCTGAGTCCGGCAAAACAAATTTTAAAATCATCAAAATTAAAATAAATTATGTGAGAATAGTTCATTGCAGGACACCATAGAAAATATATAAACAATCTGATGTTAATAATATACATGTTCTGAGTTTTAAAAAATCTATTTATCAATCACTTACACAAAGCAAATTTATAAAAAATAAAAAGCTTTCAAAAAAATTATAGCTTATACAAAAAAATATATGTTCAATTTGAATGAAATCATATAATAGTTGGGAAAAGAACCCATGATACAAGATAATATATGTGTATGAGAAAATAAAAATGAAATGATTCGTCTTGTTATAAACTGACAATTAATGAAAAATCACCCAATTACTATATCAAACATGAAGGTATACAAACTAAAAATTAATGATCTTCCCCAATAAAAGAATAAGATTGATCCAACCAATATAACATATTATGTAATTACACTAAAAAAGTTACGTAAAACCCTTTGGGTTATTACATATGTGATTATTGAAAGATGATTCAAGACATACCCCTAGTTTCCCAGTGTTTTATGTCCCGAAAAACTCATTTCATCATCAAAACAATCCTTTGAAGTATTTAATCATATACTTTTTTGGGAAGACCCATTTTTGACTAAAAAATTTAAAATTGAGAATCCATTTCAATAAAACTACTCAAATTTCAAATAAATCATTTGTAATAAATAAACCATGTGAATTGATAAGAACACCGAGCAATTTATGAATTAAAATAAATAAAAAAGATACACCTAGAACAAAAATGTTTATCACATAACTTTTTTCAACAATGGAGATATGAGAATATGGGATAGGACTACATATTCTACTAATGAATTAAACATATAATTGATAAATAAAAAACTAATTAATAATAATATGATCTATAATTATTGTAAAAGCCTCTTTCATGACCAATAGAAATGAAGATGAAAAATGACAGCTTACTAGGTAAATGTAATGCAACATCAACTTGACTAAAATGATGAACATATTGATTTTAATGTATCAAGATCACCTAAATCACCCAAAATCACCCTAAACAAACAATGGGAGTATTTTTTTATGGATAAAAAATGTTCTGTGTGCATTGGGTTTTAACCTAATGGATCTGAACAATTCATATCAGGAACCCATTTCACAATTTTAATTATATGAATTTAAGATATATTGAAAAATAAATCACCCTAGGTTGATTTAAACCCCAATAAAAACAATCATGATTTCTATTGGTTTCATTGATTTAAAATTTTCAATCTCTGATTAAGAGGCACATCATCATCCTCCTAACAGGTTCACATTGTACAACCCATAAATGACCTGAATATTTCCAGTAGGCATTGGAATGTCCAATTTCTAGAATGAAATCCAAAAACACAATTTTTATGCTCTCCAAACCAAAAAATCAATCCTCAATATCTATCTACACATTTATTCATGGACTCCAATAATCCAAAAAAACATTCATCCTCATCAATTAGGTTCTTATTTTTACAAAGGGTCTCTATTCATAGAATCATATAATGCACCCAAACCAAAAATGGAAAACAAAACCAGAGTCAAAGTACTATAGAATTATGGTAATGGTGTGTTACAATCTCCCAGACATAAAAATATTCTTTTCAAATTTGGTTATTAGGTTCTATGACATTTAAAATTGGAATTCCAATTCTTATTTAAATAAAATCTATCCCATATCTTATATCTATCACATATTCCATAGCATAGTACATGGACCAAAGGAATAATTATAATATTTAGTACATTATCTTGGGGATCTATAATCTGAACAAATTGCTCAAAAACATTAATGTTGGTCTAATTATCAACAATCCACAATTAAATCTAAATGGATAGATCATATCAGTACCGCCTCTCTGTGGAAACATGAAAGACAACATGGGTGGAATTCTAATGAGATATTTTGTGTAACAAATATTTCACCATTACTAATAATAAAAAGATCTCAAAGGGAATTCATAACCTAAATTCAAAACAACCCTACTTTCCCAATTTGTGGTGACCAAAAAAATGTGACGCTCTATGAAAAAAATGATTTCTAAAGTCCAATTCATTGGATGTTGATGACATCCCACATAAGATAAATGTTGAGTCTTTTCATGATCAATCAATTTCGGATCAATTGCGTCATTTTTGACACTTACTAAACTAGAGTCAACAAAAACCAGGTTTTTTTTAAAATATTTCCAACATAAGGGAGACATACATTGACACCAATACAAATCCTCAATGGTAACCATTTTTATCAAGGCTTGAGAATAATTATTATCATAAAACTCAACTAAAGCAAAACGATATTCCCAATAACCAATGAAATTAAAAACACAATAGAATATCATATAATCAAGAACCAAGATATCCCCCTCTTCTAATCCATCCTATGTGGATAATATTCTATTAATAATTTTAATTGGAAATGTTTTTCCACAAGAAATCCTTTAAAAATCCTAGATGTAAACATCAGGTCACTTTTAGAGACAATTATAGAGGAACACCCATAATGTATCACAATATCTCATACATTAATGTCCCCATGATGATCGAATTTCACCATATCTCTGATAACGACATAATGAACTGATTTCATGAGTCAATCATTGAACACCCAAATCACATCCATACAACTAAAATTCCATGGAAACCGAAAAATTAATTATATGAAAATATAATCCAATTGTATATAAAAGAATTGACATGAGATTATATAAACTAATAGTTATCAGTTCCTCTACCATAATTCCCTAACATACACGGCACCATTATAAAAAATAAAAAATCGACTATCTCATCCCCGCCCTAAAATATCAATTTCTCAAATCATGATACATATTAGAAGTACCTTGGTGAAGTAAAAAACATGAATGGTTACCACTTATGATGATATATTATCTTAGACAACTATGTACTATAAACCTACATTGGAAAAAAAATAACCAACGAGAGACTAATCACACACTCTCAAGGTCCCCCCACCATAATGGATACAACTAAAGACTTGTAAATCTCTATCTGTTAACTACTAGAATTTAATCTACTCATCAAATGATGATCTAGACAACATCAAATCCATATATATCATCCTACCATATTATTCAATTGACATGATCATTTCATCAAAATATTTCATCTAGGACAATTCTTACATTGACTTCTTCACTTCTTGTGTAAGTATTTTATCTCTCAGCACATCAGTAGCCACATTCCATTTTCCGGTGATATAGTAATTATCAAAATTAAAATTATTGATATACTAAACCCATTTCTATAAAAAAAAATTTACCCCTCTATGTGAAAATATACCTCCAGAACTTATTAACAAAATAAACATTAACAAACCCATCAAAGATTAAATTAAACCTTATTTTGAGTGTATTCATAACCACTACTAACTCAAAAATAGTTGACTGGTATTTAGTCTAATGAGATAATAATTGTAGAGACCTCAAATATTAAAACATTCTCCTATATATCAAGACACACCCCACACCCATTGAGGAATCTTTAATGAATACATTATATCCAAAAACATCATCCAAAAGAATCTAAAATAGGTCTTATGTCAATCATGAATATATTTCCACAAAATATATCTATCATTATTCATTCAACTCAAAATTTTAACTATTATTGGTTCATTCATTCTTGAGATATGCAATAATATAGAGGTTTTAATAAATCATCATGTAATAAATAACCAAATATGAAATTATTTAGAGGTCAAAATCATATTTGGGCCACTTCCAAGAATTATCATTATGAACCTTTCCCAGATAAACTAAGACACCCCTTTAAAATATGACATTCCATATAAAATTTAATTCTTGAATCCAATAAACACAAAGGAAAAGTTTACCAAAATGAAAATATTTCCACAATTTTGATTAATGATATACATAGTGTCAATTTGATCCTCATTTAACATGGAATAAACCAAAATATGATCCTAAAACACAACAAAAAATAGTCTATAAATGAAATAAATTATTTGATTATTGATTTCCTAAAAACTGAATGAGTGTTATTGATACTGAACGAAATTTTAAAAAACTCAAAATTTCTATACTAGCTCTTAATGGATATCAATGTTATATCATATTCTTAGACCCTAAATTAGTGGTACCATGATAAAAGGTCATTATTAGCAAGCCATGATCTACTCTATTCTCAGCAAATGAATCACCATTCATTGGAAATGGAATTTTTTTCTTCACACTCCCCTAATTGAACAATTTATAATAAAAAAAGTCATAGTCACACATTTTATTTCATATAAAAGTTGACTGGTGAGGCCCATGAGAATATGATCAAATAATTAAAACCATTATATTCAATATCTGCAAGATGGAACGTATATTATATCATATTATTAGAATTCATTCAATAATATGGTATACAATTATGCTTGAAACATAGTTTTAGGAATATAATAATATCAACCAGTCTCCCTGGTAGTAAACCAAAAAAATCATCTCCAAAAAACATGAGGTATTTACAAACCACCAATAAAATTAGATTAGTTAGACAAGGATAAATGAAATTTAAGAACAATTCTGATAATTACTGTTAGATCACCCTATTAAAAGATATAATATTTCATTGTATATTATACCAATAATCCCAGTCACCCTTAAAGTCATTAGTAAATCCATATAAAGATTAAAATTGATCCTACATATGTTAAAACCAATCTATGCCTTAATGTTGATCATCTAATCTATTATAATCACCAGGTAAATGATATCATTATCTAGCACCATGTAGTATTACTCCACCATATAGTTTCATATCATCCCCCGACATGCAGGACACATGAAAAACTATTCAGAAATATTTTCACAATGGCATGGAATGCTCCAAAAAATGAAATATGATTAAAACATAATCTCAAAAGAAAAAAACATTGATGATATAAAATAACACATATCACCTATATCAAAAAAAAATAATACCATAATAGATGAAGTAAACACCAGACCTCTAACAGTAGTGACCCATACATTAAATTCTTCTAGTTCATTCTCCAATGAATATAGATGTTTGGAATATTATCCACTATGATATGTAATTGTAAATATAATGTCTCATATAACCTAATGATAAGAACAACAAACCTTGGATAAATTGGTACAATCCTCAGAACCCATAGTGAGAGTGACACAAGCCTTACTTCCTTCATACATCCTTTAACCTAAAATTTTTATAATTTCATTTTTTCCAAAATATTGAAAATGTTTTATAATACATTTAAAAATTAGACGTGGTATGAATATTCCTTTCTCATTAATAAAGAATTACATGGTTTTATCCTAACTAAATGATAACTAGAAACATTTTCACTTTATTTTTCGGCCCTAAGATACTCCATGGACAATGATTATATTAACAGATGCTCTCTCGAAACATGTCATTATAGGTATATCATCCATTCTTAAAGATAAATTATTGACTAAATTCAAAAGATCATAAGTCACCTAAAAACAATAATAAACCAAATATTATCCCTTAAACCAAACATTAACATTCGTGACATAGTTAATTATTGTTAACTAGATCAAATTCTAAGCGCACTTACATAGGAGAATAGAAATAATACCATAGATTACTACACATTCCTTACTCCATGGTCAATAATTCTCAGGATGTTTTACATCATAATTCATCTGTATAAAACTACTGATTGTAGAAATTAATAAAGTAGGTGGAGGAATGATACTCATGTTTCCTGGATTGAAAATATAGTCCCAACATCTCCTTCCCAATACATTATGAATTTTTGTGAAAACCCCCACATTTGAGTCTTTAAAAGTCCTAAAAATTTTGAATGTAATTTCAATTATCTCAAATCATTATTCATACTAATTAATTCTTTTTTACGATGAAATTATGACGATCATTCATAGACATTTTTTGGTAGTAATATATTCATGATCTTGTGTTAATGAAACATTTTTTATAATAATATAGAATAGTGTGAATTACTGATTCTTCCAAAGAAGGGTCCAATAGAGGATCTGATAGCATTACATGTCACACATATTCCTCTTTCTTATATATAATTGATCGTCTAAGAGTAATTTTCTAATAATTAATAGGAAAAACACATTCAGTCGCGATAATATTCAAAAATAATATGACTAAATTTAGGTATCAATATCAATAACATTAAATGATATGAATTTGAAGAAAATATGGATTTCACAAATAAAAGACATTCAAAAACGAGGAAAATTCAAAATTTTAAATAATACACATATCTAATTAATTCATGTAACGTTAACCATCATTCATATTGTCTAAAATAAATCCATAACAACCCATGGTTACTTAGATTCAGACAGAAATTTGAGTTTTCCAAGCCCTTCTTCTACACTTACTACCTGAATTACATTGGTGTAAAACCTAGTATAAGAAATATTAGAGCCACACCTATAAAGTGTTAAAAACAATTATGTATGGGTATTCTCACTAATAATAATATGTAATGAATGAAATTATTTAATCTAGGGAATCCAAACAGAATGCTCCACCAAATGGTGAGATATAGAAATAAAACCTCAGTATAATGTATAACAAATGAAAAGTAAAATTACTATGTAAAATATGGGAGTACATTTCCATGATACATATAATTCCAATGCATAACAAGAATACTAGAAAGATAAATTCAACCTAAAAAATTCCCTATGTGACCACCCATCCCCACAATCCAATCTCACTGGGTAGGAAAAAATTAAAAGAGATCTAACCAAGCATCTTGATTCCCATCACTTTAATTGATTCATATAGAATAAGGTCTACTGATTCCCAATGGATAAAGTATTGAGTGAACATATATCTTATTATCATTCGAACAAATAATCTATAAATGTTCTATTCTAATGAATATATAAGTTCTATCATTTAAACAAATATTTATTATAAATTTTTTTAATAAATATAAACATTTTCTAAAAACTCTTTTACTTCGATAAATTCATACCATATTCAATAAATCCAATAAAATATCAAATACAAATAAATATAGGTAACAAAAATAAAAAAACCGTGGATACAATATATGATAAAGATATGAGAAAATACCTATGAAATAATCCATCTAATGGTTTTCCCTATATATTTGAAAAATCCTACAATTGAGGGATCAAACATATAGACATTTGTATAACTCGTGAAAAAAATACCAAATCTAGGTCCAAGGTGGATCTAAACAACATAAATTCTTGTGTAATTAAACATATAATGTGAAATTAAACATATTTTAAAATTACATGCTTGTATGGAGAAATATATTATTAACACCCCCATGGTTTCCTATTGTTCTAACTCTATCATAATTCATATTAATATCAATTCCACCTTTTAAATAAATTAATGAAATATTTAGTGTGTGAAAATATCATTTTAAATCCAACTCTATTTAAAAATATCAATCCTTTATAAAAAATAAATTAAAATATAAAATCAGGAATTTTAGTTTAATAACCCTAAGGAATAGACCAAAACATGTTATAGTTGAATAATTATAACAACTTTTATAGATATGTCTATATCAAGAATGATTTAAACATATATGCCTTCGAAAATAGAGATTGGAAACCATATGATCGGCCTTCAAACAAAATAGAACGAAGAAAATTGTAATAGAAGGATAAAAAAACTACTACTTACATCAATATAAATAAAAAATATAACCAATACTAGTATTCCAACCTATGAATATAAAGAAACAAAAATATTTCATGTATGGTAAATTTGATGCATCTACCATGGGAGTTAAACTCTGAATGGAGCGATCCAAATTGAGGATAATCACTCAATATTTTGAAAAAACACTATAATGATAAAGTGGGATGCATATAAATTTGATAATCAATGTTATAAATGTAGAGAAATTAAAACACACTAACCTGAATAACTCACTTAATGAACACTTGTAATGATACAAATTCCATGAATTTCATGTATAATGAAAAGGAATAAATTTGAGTCAATTTAAATCCTTATTGAACAATTAAATACAAGTAATTAATTCATAGATATTAAATTTTCAATAAAATAACAAGACTCAAGGAATATTCCCTAAAATAGGATCATGGAGTGCAACCCATTCACAATGAGAATATGTCAAGCCTGTAATGTGTAGTATAGTTTCCAAGACAATGTCACAGACAATCATCCATGTCTCCCCAAACATAATGTTAAACCAATAATGTAATTTAGATATTTATTCATATACCCCAATCATTAAAAAACGTACATCTCAATACATTATTTAATTTTTCCTCACTAAAGACTTTCAATCCATGAGAAGCCCTCAATTAAACAAAAAATGGGTAATCCAAAACATTGGTCAAAGTTGACATGATGGATGGTAATAGGGTGTTATATTAATAAAAACATTCTATATAATATTTATATAATTAAAAAAAATTATTTACTTTTATTAAAATATATATATTTATTAAGGTATAACACTTTAATAAAATAAATATGACATACCTAAATAATATATGTTTTTAGGAAAGATATATTTCATTTATGAAAACCACATTTATTTCCACACCATATCTTAATTATTCATAAGACACTAAACATAATAATAATTAATAAAAATACATATAATGAATATAAATACTAATTCATAATTTAAAGTTAAATAATTTTATTTATTTGATATCTCAAAATAAAAAATCAGGATGTGGAAATATATATTATCCATTTTATGATAAAAATATTATTTTTTAATGAAATCATTAAAATTTATTATTATTAATGAGTATATATTTACACATTAAATTACTTTTTTGAAACTAAATAATATATATATATATAAAATCAATATAAATCCATAAACTAAATTTTAATTAGAAACATAAAATAATATATATTAATATATAGTTAAATATGTATATATAAATATACATATATATTCCAACTTCTATTCTTCACATTCTAGCCATATAAACAAATTCCATTTATTTATCATTGAATGACATATTACTAAATAATATACCATAAAATAAATGATATCTTTCGTAGGATAATTATTTACCTTATTGATATTATTATTTTTTAAATAATTATTCTAATTTATTATGATATTGATTCATTGGTTATAAGGCCCCAGCCTTAAACCTTACTTAATCTTGAGTTATTACAAGATTACACATTGAGGATCTTTTCAGGTTTAGAGTTTTAGAGAATTAGATCATGAAACTTGCATTACATTCCACATTTAAACAAAGTGGTTACATAAAAGATAGTATCCATTCTTCCCATCAACGGAAACATATTGAAAATAAAACATGGATTCTTTCTTAACACATCCTTGACTCTATCATCTTATCATGTACCTTTCCCTTGACCTGAAAAAAAACATTTCAAAAACTTGGGATGAGCATAAAAAGCTCAGTAAGAGTTATAAAAATATGGAAAGGAAACATGAGTTCATATATACATAAGAATGAAATCATACTTTACCCATAAAACAAAGGAACTTTAACATACCTCATCAAACCATGAATAAATCATAGAAATCATAAGACATAAAGGTAACTTGAGGCATTCATAACATTCTTACGTAGGGAGTAACCCTCTTGGTTACGTTTGGAATACCCATCACAGTATATTCCCTAAATCTCTTCGGAGAAACCTTAACATTTCACTCCTTCGCGTTACCCAATGCATTGGAGAGCTATATCGGGCTCACCCTCCCTTAGTTTATCACGGAACCACCCGTTTTCATAACAATTCCCAAGAACCATAACATAAACGTATCACATAAAACATGCATAAAGGAAACAAAACATTTCCACATTTCAATCACAATATAACATTTTAGTATTTTGAAATAATGAATCCATACAAAAAGAAACCATTCCCAAAACCATTTAAAACATTTAATAAAAATATTTTTGAATTAAAGTGTCCCATACCACCTTGATGCTTTAAAAATTTTAAACCATTAATATCCATATAAATAAATCCTTAAAACCATTTTGAAAACATGGATATTAATAAGAACAAATAATCAAAACATTTAAAACGATATTTTGGTTAAAGGGGTTTTACCAAAATTAGAGACACTTGAATACAATAATTGAGGAATAACATTTAGTCAGAACTTTATAATATCATGAGAATAAATGGATTCATGATATAATACTCCAAAGGACAGTATATACACCATATAAGAGTGAATTGGTGCATAACAACAATGAACCCTCAATAGAAATGTCAATTGTGATGAAATCCCTTATAAAGAAGGTATCCTTAAATTAAGGACAAATCAATCTCAAAAATATGTGTGACAAATATAAATACACCCAATATAAGTGGATATTAAGTGTAAAACAATAGAAGGTCATTCACACATACCCAATGGATGACATATTCAATGACTACATGTTGAACCCAAAGAAATCGAAATTGGGTTAAAAAGTTCCCTTGACAGCCTAACGAAATCACATCAAAATGAGTTGATGAGAGATAAAAAGTGTATCTCATCACTTGGACATAAAATTTACATCAATAAGGATATATGAGAACATATCCCAACATAACAATATGTAAATTAAAAGACCCAACAAAATAAGTCTTTTAAAAAGGAGGAGGGTGAAAGGTTCCCTTACCGACTTGGGTATCTTTCAAAACATACACCCCATGAAAGAAGGACAACAGATCATTGATGTAAATACTCATAAACGAAATTATATTACACAAAGAGTAGAATAATGGTCAGTACATACACCACTCAATGGAATTTGTGGGAATGTAGCATAAATCTCACGATAATAAAAGTGAGATGAAAAATCCTTTATGAAAACTCGGCAGCCTAACGGAGCCACCCAAAACTTCCAAAAAGGATTGATGAGAGAGAATAGGTTCTCTCATCACATGAACATAAAAATTACAGTAGGATTAATATAAAATAACATCCCAATCATAAGAAAGATGAGCTTAAAAGAAATTACATAAAAGAGTGTACTTATAAAGAAAGAGAGTTGTAGGATCCCTTACCTCGGGTCCGACTTGACTCAATCGTTCTTTAATCTCCTGAATAATAAACTTGAGTTAATCTCTACTTGCTTATTAATCTTTTTCAAGTTTATTATTCCTTTTATACCATGTTATGAACATCATGTAATCAGTTAAGTTAATAATGTTCATTTTGTCGGTATTTGGTTCTTAAGTCAAAAATAGACTTCTTACACTTACATGTTGTTAATTTGGTCAAAGGTTCATTATATCCAGAATGGTTTTAATGATTGAGATATCATATATGTCATATATATCCAGTAAATACATGCATTTATAATATTACATAATCATTTAGGGGTAAGAAATGAAATGCACCGTTCATGGAGACGGTAAGCCGTACGTACGCATGAACGCTACTTTCATTTCTATTTCGTATTTTATAGAATGGAATCATAATTATATAAAGGTATATTATAATTCCAGTATAATATAATATATAATATCATAGTTCCATCCTTTATATGTCCCACATATGGTATTTAACGAATCAAATCACTTTGAGGGGGCGGTAGTCCACACTTCCTAAAATGAAGATATCGTGTTTACCCATAATGGAAACCATAAAGGTATGCCCAAAATGAAAAAAAACAGAAGCTTAAGGAAAACATAAACATATTATATATCATATATAAAAAAATAGTGACATCATAATTGCCACCTTTGAAGGTGTTAAATGAGTTCTGAACAATCATCGTTTCGGGAGGCAGAATTTCGCCATCCACAGAAACCGTATGTTCTTTAACCATTTGATGTAGTTGTGTGAGAGTGTAGCTCAAATAAATCTTATAACAACATCCTAGTATATTGAAGATACTGGTGTTGTTACAAAGGAAGTAAATAAAAAGAGTTTAGGGGGTTGGAGAAGAAAAATAAAACAAATGAACATGAGAGAATGAATTACCTTTAAAAGTGTAACTCCTTTTGAGTTGAGCCTAAAGGCTTCCTTTGAAAGGATTCTGCCCAAAGGGAATCCTCTAGGATGAGGAGAGGGATGTGGAGAGAGCAAATGGGCAGGTTTTGTCCGAGACAAAGGCTTGAGAAGTGTGTGGAATGAGGTAGAGGTGGGGGCCTTTTATAAGAGGAGAGGAGGGGCACTTTTGGAAAGTAAAGCAATATTACATTATTTGAAAATGTGTTTCGGTTTCAAAAGGTCCCACATTGATATAATTCTTGGATAAGGTGATAAGGCATCTAAATACACTCATCCAATTGGTTTTGGCCATGTTTAGGTTGTAGATTTTTGATTATCATTCCATTTTAATTAAATTGTCAAATAATGATGTCATCGCTGCATCATTATTATGTCATAAATAATTTAATTTCTTTAATGTCTAAAAATTATAAAAAAATACTATGATATAGGAAATCTTTTTAGCTTTCCAATTACTATTTATAATCAAAATTTGGACTTGTATAACCCCACTTAAATTTTTTTTTCGTAAAACATATTATGTTTGTGTCATTTTCACTTTAACATTAAATAAAAAGTAATTTATGTCATTTCCCAACAAAAGTGGATCCATGGGGTCCCCAAGTTGACCCATGGCTTGTCATGGTCGGCCATGACACAACCAATGAGGTTGGGACATGTGTCAAGTTCATTTCATTTTATTAAAGCATTATTTTTACCTTAAACTACACTAATTACCACTAAACGCGATTAAAAACATAATAAGTTACTATTCACCAAAAAATTATTTTTATCCCATTGAACCACATTTTACTTCTTAATGACAACCATGTATGTCGGATTTTTGAAATTCAAAACACATAAGTGGTAAAATTTAATTTAAACGAAAAATCAGCTTTTATAATTACCACTTAGTGGTTTCACTATTCATCAAATATTGAAGTGTTTCAGAAAATTACCAAAAATTCACCCTAAGCTATTTTTGATGTTCTGAATTCAAAAATGAAGTCTATTTTACAGAATTCAAAACATATAAGTCACATTAATTAATTTAATAATTAATTCCCGCTGTCAGAGCAAAGAGCGTGTTTTTATAAAACAATAAGTATCAAAAGATTGACACCAGTTTAAGTCTAATTTCAAAGTGAAATTAATTACAATGACCACCATTGGATTAAATGGTAAAAATATATTCTAATTTCACTTTAAAACCAATTCAAAAGATAATCTAATCATATAAATAAATTAGATTAAAAAGAGGTTTTGAATTAAAATACAACATTTTACACTATTCATTAAAAAAATGAACTTTATCAGAAAGATACCAAAAATTTACACAAAGTAAATTTTGATGTCCAAATTCTAAAGAAGAGTTTTATTTGGTCCAAAATAATTTATAAGAGTGATCAAAACTATATTTAATGACAGTTCGCCATCAAAAGGTGATAAGTGAACCTTTAGTGAAAATTAGGGTATAAAAGCCTAGAATTGATTTCTTTCCGTATTTTAAGCCTTTAGCTTTTATTGGATAAATGTAAAAAACATTAAAAAAACATATATAATCATATTTTAGTTATTTCTATCCATTCACGCCAATACAACGGCTACATGTTAACTACCATTTAAAATAATATTATTTTATTATTAGAGTGCAACATAAGATTCCCAAGAAACTCGTTGTTGCGTGTTGGGTACGCCATCGAGCATTGCATCCCCTTTAAAGTAATATTAATATTTTATTCACAAATATGAATAAATATGAAAATGTCTATTATTTATTTACCTGGGTTGTTACATCCTTCCCCCCTTTTGGGAATTGCGTCCTCGCAATTTTAAAATTGCGCTTGGAAACATCCTTGAAAGTCCCACATCGGAACAAAAGTCGGTAAAACAAACACTTTAAAATAAAGAAAGATAAGTGCAAAGGTCACCCGAGTTAACCCATACTAGGATTCCAAGTATGAAAATATGGACATGGAGGAAAAAAAAGGGTCATGTTCTGATGGAGAGTGATAGAAAACACGTTTAGGAGAAAGTTAACCACGAGAAAATCACAAACTTGTGATGGGTTAAACGGTATTCGATTCCCCAATAGGAAAAGTTAATAGACAACATTTTTGTTTTAAGTTACTTTTTATTGAGGAATTTATTAATAAGGAAACACAATCACTTATCATGTTGACTTTCAACTTTTACTAGATTCCTTAATCAAACTCATATTTTTTTTCCAAAAGACGAGTATTTAGGGAGACTTGTTCGCACTAAGAGTACTATAATCAACTTCTAGAGGATCACCTAATCCACAAAAGAGAACTATGTACATCCTATGTCTTTAGGCTTTAACCAGAACCAAAACCAAAAAGGTTAGTACAAGATCAGATAATCCAGGAAAGGATAACCCCTTATAAAAAGAAAATCTATTCTTAATCTCCAAAATTTGTCCAACAAAACCCAAAGTTCAACGAGGACCATCCGATAAACAATTTGTCCATACAATTCTTCAAAGTAAACCAATATAAGATTGAAACCCAAATATTTGAAGGATTTAGTCACATAGTCTTCCAAGTTAAATCGTAACATTTATCTCCAAACAACATTAGTTGCTCCTAAAGTCTCGTATTGAAAAGTAATTAACCTAATCACATATCCTCCATGATAGGTTAATCATTTTTATAAGTAACCCAAAATCAACTTACTCTTAATTCATAAAATCATATAACTAGAATGAATCAGTCAAACTAACTAGGGACTTCACGTAGTCCAGTGGTAGGGGATAAATACCAGTCACACTTTGGTTGTGGGTTCGATTCTCGCAGCTTTGTCCGACGCGACGGGTTGTCACACGGTCTGCGTGTTGTCCTTTGTTCAAAACTATATAATTCTCAAAACATTCCCCAAAACGAGATAAAATCTTCAAAAATATTCATAATATATTTTAACCTCAATTTTATCTCATGCCTTCCACTTCAATCATAACATTTAGTAACCCATAATTTCCTCAAAAGTAAGGATCATATAAACCCAAATGGTTCTTTATAACTATGTCCACAAAAGAAAAGATAACTATTCCTTGGATAAAATTTGCCTATATTAAACATCAGGGTTACACATAATATAAAAAGTCTTCTAATGTAACCCCATCATAAAAAGAGACTTGATAATCTTAAGAATTTCACCATAACTCTTGAAGCCCTTATATGTTGACATCTTACTCATTCAACATTCTTCATGATCCATTATCCATTCCTTTCCAACCTATTCCGAAATACCTCTTTCCTACAAACAAAATCATGAATCATATCCTAAGATTCCAAAATAGGAAAACAATAGTCATGAAATAGTACATACCTTTGATTTGTCATTGTCAGTTTCTTCATCCTCAATAGGAATGGTATTAGGTATTGGTAAACGAACATTTGTACGCTCTTGGTGACCCCATTCACGAAACTTCTTCATAGAACATGTGTTTGCATAATGACCATGCACACCACATTTAAAACATTCAATTGATCCCTCAGAAAGAACTTCTTTCCCTTTCCTCGAGTCAACTGGATGCTTCCTTTTTCCATGGCAAGTTCTTGCTTTATGACCTTCATTTCCACATCTATAGCATATTTCTGTCCCTTTGAAACATTTTCCTAGGTGTTTCTTTCCACATCCTTGACACATAGGTTTTTGAACACACATACCTTTATGATTATTACCTATACTTTCGTAGGGATTTGTTTCTTGCATATATGATGCCTTAGAGAAAACTCCAAGGTTTAGGTGGTCAATAATGACTCCAGATAGTTGGTTGAGGATAATCAGAAGAGTTCTCATTGTAGCTCCCATATCATTCAGTTGCTTGCTCAAAAAACTGTCACAGTTTCCTTCACATCCACTGTTACTTTGGTGCCTGCTACATCCAGCCATTTACTAAAACCAAAAAGGTCAGTGTGAGTATATCAACAAAACCATCATGTACTAATGAGGAAGATAAACACTATGATACACTTACTCATTCAATTTATCTAAAACTAGGACTCTTTCTGAAATCCTAACCATTATGGTAATGTCACTTATGCTTAAAGAATACCCTAACCTCTAATGTTATCTAAACCGACCTCTGATACCAACTATAAGGCCCCAGCCTTAAACCTTACTTAATCTTGAGTTATTACAAGATTACACATTGAGGATCTTTTCAGGTTTAGAGTTTTAGAGAATTAGATCATGAAACTTGCATTACATTCCACATTTAAACAAAGTGGTTACATAAAAGATAGTATCCATTCTTCCCATCAACGGAAACATATTGAAAATAAAACATGGATTCTTTCTTAACACATCCTTGACTCTATCATCTTATCATGTACCTTTCCCTTGACCTGAAAAAAACATTTCAAAAACATGGGATGAGCATAAAAAGCTCAGTAAGAGTTATAAAAATATGGAAAGGAAACATGAGTTCATATATACATAAGAATGAAATCATACTTTACCCATAAAACAAAGGCACTTTAACATACCTCATCAAACCATGAATAAATCATAGAAATCATAAGACATAAAGTTAACTTGAGGAATTCATAACATTCTTACGTAGGGAGTAACCCTCTTGGTTACGTTTGGAATACCCATCACAGTATATTCCCTAAATCTCTTCGGAGAAACCTTAACGTTTCACTCCTTCGCGTTACCCAATGCATTGGAGAGCTATATCGGGCTCACCCTCCCTTAGTTTAACACGGAACCACCCGTTTTCATAACAATGCCCAAGAACCATAACATAAACGTATCACATAAAACATGCATAAAGGAAACAAAACATTTCCACATTTCAATCACAATATAACATTTTAGTATTTTGAAATAATGAATCCATACAAAAAGAAACCATTCCCAAAACCATTTAAAACATTTAATAAAAATATTTTTGAATTAAAGTGTCCCATACCACCTTGAAGCTTTAAAAATTTTAAACCATTAATATCCATATAAATAAATCCTTAAAACCATTTTGAAAACATGGATATTAATAAGAACAAATAATCAAAACATTTAAAACGATATTTTGGTTAAAGGGGTTTTACCAAAATTAGAGACACTTGAATACAATAATTGAGGAATAACATTTAGTCAGAACTTTATAATATCATGAGAATAAATGGATTCATGATATAATACTCCAAAGGACAGTATATACACCATATAAGAGTGAATTGGTGCATAACAACAATGAACCCTCAATAGAAATGTCAATTGTGATGAAATCCCTTATAAAGAAGGTATCCTTAAATTAAGGACAAATCAATCTCAAAAATATGTGTGACAAATATAAATACACCCAATATAAGTGGATATTAAGTGTAAAACAATAGAAGGTCATTCACACATACCCAATGGATGACATATTCAATGACTACATGTTGAACCCAAAGAAATCGAAATTGGGTTAAAAAGTTCCCTTGACAGCCTAACAGCATCACATCAAAATGAGTTGATGAGAGATAAAAAGTGTATCTCATCACATGGACATAAAATTTACATCAATAAGGATATATTAGAACATATCCCAACATAACAATATGTAAATTAAAAGACCCAACAAAATAAGTCTTTTAAAAAGGAGGAGGGTGAAAGGTTCCCTTACCGACTTGGGTATCTTTCAAAACATACACCCCATGAAAGAAGGACAATAGATCATTGATGTAAATACTCATAAACGAAAGTATATTACACAAATAGTAGAATAATGGGCAGTACATACACCACTCAATGGAATTTGTGGGAATGTAGCATAAATCTCACGATAATAAAAGTGAGATGAAAAATCCCTTATGAAAACTCGGCAGCCTAACGGAGCCACCCAAAACTTCCAAAAAGGATTGATGAGAGAGAATAGGTTCTCTCATCACATGAACATAAAAATTACAGTAGGAGTAATATAAAATAACATCCCAATCATAAGAAAGATGAGCTTAAAAGAAATTACATAAAAGAGTGTACTTATAAAGAAAGAGAGTTGTAGGATCCCTTACCTCGGGTCCGACATGACTCGATCGTTCTTTAATCTCCTGAATAATAAACTTGAGTTAATCTATACTTGCTTATTAATCTTTTTCAAGTTCATTATTCCTTTTATACCATGTTATGAACATCATGTAATCAGTTAAGTTAATAATGTTCATTTTGTCGGTATTTGGTTCTTAAGTCAAAAATAGACTTCTTACACTTACATGTTGTTAATTTGGTCAAAGTTTCATTATATCCAGAATGGTATTCATGATTTAGATATCATATATGTCATATATATCCAGTAAATACATGCATTTATAATATTACATAATCATTTAGAGGTAAGAAATGAAATGCACCGTTCATGGAGACGGTGAGCCGTACGTACGCATGAACGCTACTTTCATTTCTATTTCGTATTTTATAGAATGGAATCATAATTATATAAAGGTATATTATAATTCCAGTATAATATAATATATAATATCATAGTTCCATCCTTTATATGTCCCACATATGGTATTTAACGAATCAAATCACTTTGAGGGGGCGGTAGTCCGCACTTCCTAAAATGAAGATATCGTGTTTACCCATAATGGAAACCATAAAGGTATGCCCAAAATGAAAAAGAACAGAATCTTAAGGAAAACATAAACATATTATATATCATATATAAAAAAATAGTGACATCATAATGGCCACCTTTGAAGGTGTTAAATGAGTTTTGAACAATCATCGTTTCGGGAGGCAGAATTTCGCCATCCACAGAAACCGTATGTTCTTTAACCATTTGATGTAGTTGTGTGAGAGTTTAGCTCAAATAAATCTTATAACAACATCCTAGTATATTGAAGATACTGGTGTTGTTACATAGGAAGTAAATAAAAAGAGTTTAGGGGGTTGGAGAAGAAAAATAAAACAAATGAACATGAGAGAATGAATTACCTTTAAAAGTGTAACTCCTTTTGAGTTGAGCCTAAAGGCTTCCTTTGAAAGGATTCTGCCCAAAGGGAATCCTCTAGGATGAGGAGAGGGATGTGGAGAGAGAAAATGGGCAGGGGTTGTCCGAGACAAAGGCTTGAGAAGTGTGTGGAATGAGGTAGAGGTGGGGGCCTTTTATAAGAGGAGAGGAGGGTCACTTTTGGAAAGTAAAGAAATATTACATTATTTGAAAATGTGTTTCGGTTTCAAAAGGTCCCACATTGATATAATTCTTGGATAAGGTGATAAGGCATCGAAATACACTCATCCAATTGGTTTTGGCCATGTGTAGGTTGTAGATTTTTCATTATCTTTCCATTTTAATTAAATCGTCAAATAATGATGTCATCGCTGCATCATTATTATGTCATAAATAATTTAATTTCTTTAATGTCTAAAAATTATAAAAAAATAATATGATATATGAAATCTTTTTAGCTTTCCAATGACTATTTATAATCAAAATTTGGACTTGTATAACCCCACTTAAAAATTGTTTTCATAAAACATATTATGTTTGTGTCATTTTCACTTTAACATTAAATAAAAAGTAATTTATGTCATTTCCCAACAAAAGTGGATCCATGGGGTCCCCAAGTTGACCCATGGCTTTTCATGGTCGGGCATGACACAACCAATGAGGTTGGGACATGTGTCAAGTTCATTTCATTTTATTAAAGCATTATTTTTACCTTAAACTACACTAATTACCACTAAACGCGATTAAAAACATAATAAGTTACTATTCACCAAAAAATTATTTTTATCCCATTGAACCACATTTTACTTCTTAATGACAACCATGTATGTCGGATTTTTGAAATTCAAAACACATAAGTGGTAAAATTTAATTTAAACGAAAAATCAGCTTTTTTAATTACCACTTAGTGGTTTCACTATTCATCAAATATTGAAGTGTTTCAGAAAATTACCAAAAATTCACCCTAAGCTATTTTTGATGTTCCGAATTCAAAAATGAAGTCTATTTTACAGATTTCAAAACATATAAGTCACATTAATTAATTTAATAATTAATTCCCGCTGTCAGAGCAAAGAGCGTGTTTTTATAAAACAATAAGTATCAAAAGATTGACACCAGTTTAAGTCTAATTTCAAAGTGAAATTAATTACAATGACCACCATTGGATTAAATGGTAAAAATATATTCTAATTTCACTTTAAAACCAATTCAAAAGATAATCTATTCATATAAATAAATTAGATTAAAAAGAGGTTTTGAATTAAAATACAACATTTTACACTATTCATTAAAAAAATGAACTTTATCAGAAAGATACCAAAAATTTACACAAAGTAAATTTTGATGTCCAAATTCTAAAGAAGAGTTTTATTTGGTCCAAAATAATGTATAAGAGTGATCAAAACTATATTTAATGACAGTTCGCCATCAAAAGGTGATAAGTGAACCTTTAGTGAAAATTAGGGTATAAAAGCCTAGAATTGATTTCTTTCCGTATTTTAAGCCTTTAGATTTTATTGGATAAATGTAAAAAACATTAAAAAAACATATATAATCATATTTTAGTTATTTCTATCCATTCCCGCCAATACAACGGCTACATTTTAACTACCATTTAAAATAATATTATTTTATTATTAGAGTGCAACATAAGATTCCCAAGAAACTCGTTGTTGCGTGTTGGGTACGCCATCGAGCATTGCATCCCCTTTAAAGTAATATTAATATTTTATTCAAAAATATGAATAAATATGAAAATGTCTATTCTTTATTTACCTGGGGTGTTACATTGGTGACATATTCCTTTTCAGTGGTACTATTAAGACCCAGCCATAAACATTACATAATATTGAATTAAATGAATATTTAACATGAGAGATCTTTTCATATTTAGAGTTTTATAGGATTAGGACATAAATATTACATCTCAAAAGATTACAACGTAGACACTTTTACACAGTTTCCATTTTTTTTATAAAATAAAAACTCTTGAAAAAAAGAATCATGTCTAGTCCCATGTTTTAGACAGCATGACTGTTCTTTGACCTCATCCTTGACCCTATTTATCCTTATGTCCTGTGAAAACCTTTAAAAACATGGGATTAGCATAAAAAACTCAATAAGGGTTATAAAACAAATAAAGAAAGCATTTTTTAATAAATACATACAAAACATAAACTCTTTTACTTACCTCATGAAAACATAGGATTTATGAATAAAACATAGAAATCATAAATAATAAAGGTATCATGTGGCATCCATGATATACTTACAATGTAGTTATCAAAGCTATATAGGTAGTTACTTTGTAATACACATCCCATTATATTCCTTAAATATCTTAGGAGAAACATTCATGTTTACCTCTGTCATGTTACCCAATGTATTAGAGATCTATCGCGGGCTCACCTGCCCAAGGATTATCATGGAACCTCCATTATAAATAAATAATGTCCAAGAACCACAACATGATCATAACACATAACATAAGAATAATGGAAAGATATCATTTCAACAATGAAATAATAAAATATCATTTCCTGATATTGAAATAATAAATCCATTCTCAAAATCATTTTAAATACCAATATAGGTAAAAAGATTATATGGTATTTATTTTTCCTTTTATAAATATTACAGCTTGTTAAGGAAGCCAGAGATCAAATAATACTGGCGGCGACGGAAAGGTCATTGTCACCGCTTACATAAAAACATTACTTTTTTTCATTTTGTAAAACTCTTCGTATAAAAAAATTTCATTTGAATGAAATGAATAGTGAATGGTGTTTATACACTTTATAGAATAATGTCATGTATAAAACCAAATATGCCTCAATAAAATGTGATTGAGAATAAGTCCCTTACCTTATTTCCGACTTGACCCGTTCATTTTTTAATATCTTGAATAATAACTTAATGTTAATTTATACTTTCTTATGAACCTTTTTCAAGTTTATTATTTCTTTTATATCACTGATTACCAAGATAATAATGTTTGTTTTCTTGATATTTCGTACTTGAGTCACAAATGAACACCATGTAGTTACAAGTTGTTCACATGGTCAAAAGATCATTATATCCAGAATTAAATTCATGATTTAGATATCATATATATATATTATATATATAGTATAAATAGGTATTTATAATATTACATAACATTTGGAGGTAAGAAATTAAATGCACCGTTCATGGAGACGGTAAGTCGTACATATACATGAACTCTACTTCCATTTCTATTTATTATTTTAATTGAATTAAAACATAATTATACATAGGTATATTATAATTCATGTATAATATCATATATAATATCATTAACTCTATCCTTTATAGATCCCACATATGGCATTAACTAGTCATATCCATTTAAGTGGGAGCTAGTCCGCACTTTCCCAAATGAAATTATCATGTTTACCAATAATGGAAACAATAAAGGTATGCTATAAAAGAAAAATGAATATGAATAAAGAAAACATAAACAAAATATATGTCATATATAAATATAGTGCCATCTTAATGGAAACCATGAGAGGTGGTGGGAGATAATCGAACAATAATCATTTCGTGTGGCGTTAGTTTTTCATCTAAAGAAGCTGTATGTTCTTCACCCATTAGATTGATGTGTGTGTAAGTTTAGTTCAAATACTTATCATAACAACATTATATTATATTGAGAATACTGGTGTTGTTATAAAAGAAATTAATAAAAATAGTTTAGGTGTTGGAAAAGTTAAATAAAAGAAAAGAAGTTAAGAGAAACGGTTACTTTTAATTTGGGTAACTTCCTTTGGTTTGAACATAAATTAATTCTTGAGGTGACTTCTTCCTATGGTAAAACATCCAAGTGGAGTAAAGGGATGTATGTAGTTTAATGGTTCAGATTATGGATTAGCCAAAATTCTTCAGAGGTGTGAGGAATTGGTTAGAATTGGAGGCTTTTTATTAGGGGGGGAGGGGCTCTTTAGAAAAGTGTGAAAATAATATTTTATTATAAACATATATTCAGTTTAAAAAGGCAAAAAAATAATTAGATTCGATGCTAATATGACTCATGGTCGAAATAAAATCATCCAATAAGTATTAGAAAGGTTTTGAATGTTATTTTCATATTTATAATCTTATTTAATTAAATTATTTGTTAATGAGGTTAACACTACATCATTGTTGTGTCATAAATATTTAAATTTATTAGATATCTAAAAATTATATAAAATATACTTTGATGTAGTAAATATTTTTATCTTTCCAATGAATATTTATAGTCTAAATGATAATTTTTATATCCATTTACTAAAATATATATGTTTTGGCATTTTTGCCTTTACTTAATGTTAAATAATCTAAAGTGTCATTATCCCTACCATGTGGCTTAATGGGGTCCCAAAATCCACCAAAAGATGCATATGGTCATAAATGACTCAACCAATACGGTTTGGCCAAGTATTCATGTAATTTATAATTATTATAATATTATATTTACATTCAATTACCTTATTTACCATTAATCGAGGTAAATAAAATTTAAATGTTACTATTAAAAAAAAATTATTTTCGTCTTATTGAACCAAATTATACATACTAACAACAACCATCTATGTTGGATTCTTGAAATTCAAGGTAAAGAAGTAGAAAATATTCATTTAAACAAAAAATTCAGTTTTTTTAACTACTACTATGTGGTTTCACTATTCATAAAAAATTGACGTTTTCTGGAAAAATACAAAAAAATCATCATAAGTTATATTTGATAGTACAATTAAAAAATTGATGTCTATTTAACCAAATAATAACCATATAATTTGAATTAAATAATTTAAAATTATTTTCTATTATCAAAACCAATAGGATGTTTTTATAAAACAATAACTATCAAAAGATTATTACTTGTTTATGTTCAATTTCAAAGTGAAATTAATTCATATAAACAAAATTGGATTAAATGGTAAGAATATATTATAATTACACTTTGAAAAAAAAATAAAGATATTATCTAACCATATAAATAAATTATATAAAAAGGCACTTTTGAATTAAAATACATTATTTTTCACTATTCATTAAAAATGAACTTTATCATAATAATACCAAAAAAATTACCCGATGTAAATTTTGTTGTCCCAAATCAAAATAATATTATAATTTGGTCATATAGAACATATAAAAATGACCAAAACTAGATTTAAAGAGGGTTCTCCATTAAAAGATGGTAAATCGACCTTTTAAAATAAATTATGCTTAAAATAAGATTCATTCACATTTTACGCCTCTAACCTTTTACTGGATAAATGTAAATACATTTAAAAAAACATGTATAATCATATTTTAGTTATTTTTTTCATTATTACCAATAAAATTTCTATGAGTTAACTACCATTTAAAATAATAATTTTATTTTATTAATGTGTGACGTAATATTTCAAAAAAACCCATTGTTGTGTATCAGGTACGCTATCGAACATAGAAACCACTTTAAAGTAAAATTATTATTCAATTCAAAAATATTTATAAATATTAAATATTTCTTATTATTTTTTTTACCCGAGATGTTATAGGTACTATGAAATATTATATTCATAAATTAATTGAAAATCATTCCATGATAGTTAGTAATTTGATGGAATTATAGAAGAGATGTCTTTATCTAATAGTTTTAGCAGGGTTATAAATTTTTTTATAAAATTATCACATAATATAAAATTTTATTTATAAATAATAATAATAATAATAATAATAACTTGATTACATAAAAAAGGTGTTTGATACTATTTTCCTTCTATCACAAAAAAATACTTCAAACATTTGAAAAAAATAAAAAATTAAATAAATTATGTAATAAAATTAATTAAAAACATATAAAAGGATTATATTTAAAGTTAATATTTTAGAAATATATAAATATTGACACCGTGATTTAGTAAATAAATCATAAACCCAAAAATAATTCATAACCCAATTTACTATATTTACACATATTATCTAATTTATTTTAAACACCTAAAAAGGGGATGGAATATTTTTGAAAATTGAATCTAATGAAATTATAGTAAAGCATGAAAAGAATACGAAATGTCATTTATAAAAAACCCTAATATATAGAAACTCGTGTTTTATCAATAAAACAATTTGAGGGACATGAACCATTTCCATTCCACCTATAAACAGTTTCATTTGAACTTGTATTATTTTGGATGTATTCATTTATTTTTCTTAATCCATAAAAATAATTATACCTAAAAAATTATCAAAATTTAAATTTGAAAACACTAATCCAAATAATAACTATTCCGTTATTGGAAATTCTCTAAAAATAATTACATCCATCTATAATTAATTGAACAAGTATTCACATCAAATAACATGTTTTCATTTAAAGGTTTCACTAACATTTAACTTAGACAAAACAACCATAATATTAACACATTACTTTATGTAAACTTATTAAATTATCCTCTTTCAAAATTTTCCTAGATTATAATTTCATATAAACCCTAAACTAAAACAAATAATAAATTCATTTTTATTACAATACCATATTAACATATTTATCTATTACTATTTTACTAAACATATTTTAAATTCTATTTGGTTTAGAATTTTTATGATTAAGAAATATATCTGATTAATTTGTATATGAAAAAATGAATTTATTGACACCCCATAATTATTATTTTATTTCAAAAAAAAAAATTTTTAAATTATTCACATTAAACTTTTTGATCCACCTTAATAACGATAATAATAGATTCATAATAATCGAAACCCATCTATAATACCAATAATGTAAATCAAAAAACATATTGAATGATAATATAAGTTTCATTAAGGGGTTTATAAAAAGAGGAAACGTATATGGTAAAAAACTCATGAAAAATCATATATATTAATACAACAAATAAAAGGATATATTGAACACATATATGAATAAATATTTATATTCAATAAAAAATTAACTCTAAGGAGAAATTTAACACTGATAGATGTAATTCAAAGAATATTATAAACAGTCCTTGTATTTAACAAATAAAATTACTACAATATTATTGTATTTTTTTATAATATCAAATTAATATTACAAATAATTAATTAAAATCAAATTTAGTCCCCAATTATAGAATACCACATTGGTGAATTCAAATATATCTACAATAAAGAATAAATTATTACATAATTAAATAGGTCGGTATTTCCTACGAAGATAAATTATTATTTTTAATTTCAAATAACCATTACATGAATAAAATAAATAATGGCATATATTTCCATCCATTAGTATGAATATTCATGTTATTTGACCAAATAAAAATGTATACAATATATGGGGTTCATATATTTTATGTTGAATAATAAATTAAATATAATTTTAATTTATGTTTTATAAATTCTGTAGGATATTAAATGGATCTTAAAAAGGGTACATAAATATATTAAAAATTATTTAGTGGATGATAATATGAATACAAAATAATTAATAAGGATTAACACTAACATTTTGACATTTTTATTACATCAAACATGTGATTAAATGGAATATAAAGATGAAGAAAAAAATAAAAATAATTTGAATAAATGGGTATGGGACAACTTTTATATGATACATATAACAAATAATGGAAGAAATTGTAAAGTTAAAGACACCAAGTGAGAAATGTAAATGAATATATATTAATTGATTCCATTCCAAAATCCATAAGTATATTATAATAAATGGAACTGAATATTTATATACCATTAGATAATGAGAATAATATCATAATTTAATAGTGTGATTCAATCAGAAAGGGTTAAAATAATAAAAAAATAAGAATTTTTTAAAATCCCTAAAACAAACATAAAATTGTTAGAATTTTTTTTAAAACACATTATATTAAGAATAATAATTATAATAATCAATGTATTTAAAAATATTTTATATGTTTAAAATATTATTATCTAAAGATACTAACTTAAGAGATGGCACTCGGCGAAGACGACGATGGCGATCGATGGTGCTCGGCAACGGCTCTTGGTGACAAACCCTAGACCATGAGTGTGGATGGGTCCCCACCCCTCCCTGATGGTGGGAGGGAAGCGGTAGTTCCTCCTCAACCATAGATTCCATAGGCAATTTTCGTACAGGTCTCTGATCCTAATTTTCTTCCTGAATTTACATCAATCTCATTCAGTCCGAAGGTTCCGGAGTTGCATCATGGGGACCCTCAATTGACGATTTCTCTCTAGGAGTTCTCGGGAGCATCGAATCTGCTGAATTTGACATTGGTGGCTCGCTTTAATCATCGAAGGCCTTCCGTGGATGAATTTGATAGATTTGTTTTTAGTAATTTTGATTTGCAGGATTGCGCGGTGGTGGGTTTGATCGAAAAGCATCATTTGATGATACGTTTTTCATCTGAGGATGATTTATTTGTTGATTGGTCCCGAGATCCTCTAAGCTGCAATGGATGTAGATTCTTCCTTCTCTAATGGACTTTTGACCTATGAATGAACCGGGACTTGCCCTCCGTTGCGACATGGGTAAGCTTCCCCCATATACCTTTTCTCTTTCAAAATCGAGCGATCATCCGCATGTTATGGAATTTAGTAGGGTAGTTTCCCTGCACTGATGCCCGCACTACGTTGGTTAGTCACCCAGTTAATTCGCGCCTTTACGTTGAGGTGGACGCTTCAAAGGCGCCCATGGAGTGGATTTGGATCATGATAGGTCAGGAATACCGCTGGAGGAAAGCAGTGGTGTTTGAGTCTTGGATCGATTTCTGCCCGGGGTGTCATCATCTAGGCCATTATAAGGAACATTGCCAAGGTGGAGTTATATAAGGCCAAATGGGAAGAAATGGCAGAGCAACAGATTAGGGTAAGAAGATTCACAGTGCTTCAAAGAGTAAAATTGTTGTGAATGAGCTGGGCTTGGGTAACCCTTCTGTTGATTCAGTGTTTGAGAGGTTGAAGCTAGACCTAAGGGATGGGTCCTCTGGTAATGGGGTCGTGCTGGATTTGGTAGTGGCACAGACTGCAATGGGGCTATTGCTATCGCTCTGTATCGGGAGAATGGATTCAGACGAAGTGTTGATGATGCTGCTGTTAATTTTGATCGTCCGACTGAGGGGGGAAGACTTTGAACTCAGCAGAGGCTATTACTACTGCTATGCTTGGGGAGTGTTGCTGTTAATTATGCTGGTCTGTCTAGTGGTGGGAAGCCTTCGAGCACAGAAGGTCGTGGGAAAATCGTAGATGTAGTTCCATGTTTGGGCAGAAAAAGACAGCAGGTGAAATCTGCTATCTCAGGGAGCTTTGCTGCTACCTGCAATTGGTTCCATGTGTTGGATGCTAATGAAGGTTGTCAAATGGTGGTGGTGGTTTCAGGGGAAGATGAAAATAATATGCAGTGTGTCTTATTTGATGCAGCATAGGAGGTGGATGCTGGCCAGGAGTTTGAGGGGAAGTATGAAGAAGCTGGTTCATTTAATGTTGCGAAGGTGGTGGATGTCTGCCAAGCGATGGAAGAAAACCGAAATGCTTGGTTGTGATTAACTGCAATGGAGGGAATGAATAGTGCCGAGGGGTGGCTGATGGTTTCAATGATGACACGGCAATTTGAAATTGGGGGGACATCTTGGACAGCGGCAAGGAAAATTATAATATAGTGGTTAAGCCTTCCTATTGTGAGGTTATGAAGGATGGGAAGGGGAAATCCGGATATGAGGTGGCCACCTTAGCAAAAAGAAGGAAGAGGAAGGACTACATTGATTTTTCGATGCCACTGTCTACTGGGTCTTCTTTCAAACAATCTCCACAAGACTTGATAGCATTGGAGAAACTGAATCATAGAAATAATAATTTCAAGATCCTCAAGCAATACGAAAGCTTGGAATGGGAGACGACCACTGCAGAAGGAGGCTCTTATAGGGGTTGTGATGGTTTTGAAGCTTATGATAGGTAATCATCCTTCTTTGTTCTTGTCGTACTTTTCTTTTTATTTAATAAATAGTCAGGGGCCTACCTCTGACTGAATTTCCTGGTATTATTATCTAAATACATTTATTCATTAATTTGTTTTATTTTATTATTTTTAATATTGATTATTATGTGTTGTTATTTATCATTGTTTGATTATTAATTGAATATGGCCATTTTAGCAATTCATACTTCTTTATTGCTTCTTCCTCTAAAAAGTATCATTGTTATTTAAAAGGCAATTATATAATAAATTAAACATTCTCTTGTTTTCTAGAAGAGAAAATTGTATAATTATTTCAATGATGAATCCCAAAGTGGGTACTTTTTATGTGATATAATTAATAATAACTAATTAAAGTATAATGAACATTCAATTTGGTATTACAAGTATATAATATTGAAAAATAATAATTTAATTTATATATCATAAATTAATATAATTATTCTTTTTTTATTCTTATCTAATAAAAAAATTTAAAATATAGTTTAATAATTTATGTATGTGGTTGAACTGACCCATTAATCAATAAACATTAAATAAATAATGATAATAATATCATTCATATGTCACTATTATAATATTCATAAAAATGATATTAGTGTCAATTACATGTTAAAATTGTATTAAATTATATTCATTAATAGGTAGTGTTGTAAAATACTATAAATATATAAAGGATAAAATGATATATATATTGTGATGTTTATTTAAACATTAAGGACCATCATTTTAATGAAACCATTAAAACTACTTCTCTAACTATAGGTTATGGAAACAGTAAAATAATTTTACTACAAGGAATTAAATCATACATAAATAAATAAAAACATGTGGTGTGTTCTAGAATCGGTAGAGGGAGTCCAATTTGGAATATATGATTCAGAGAAATGTTTATATATTCTCATTCTGTAATGAATAATAGTTTAAAAACCCTTAATATATAAAAACATATATAAATATTAGAAAAATGATATTTCATTTTAAATGAAAAATCCCTAATCGTATTCCATGACATGAATGAATAACTAATAAGATAATAATTATGATGATAACTAATATAAATATTAATTAATAAAATGAATAAAATATTTCATATATATAATAGAACAAATTTAAAATACTCATTTGGTAGATCAAAATAATAAGTTGTTATAAAGAAATATATTTCAATATTAATGAAAATATATTTTTTGTAATTATTTAAAAATAAAAATTTAAATCTATATAATATACATAATTTATCATATACCATCTATTATTATTGAAATAAATACTTTTTCATCATAAAATAAATATTAGTTAGAAAATATAAAATCATAACATTAATATACATTAAAGGATAAAATTGATATAAGTATATAATATTGAACGGATTTTTGATATATTCTTCATGACTAATTCATATTCTCTTGGATTTTTTATTCTTTTATTGATTACATATTAATAAAATAAAAAATAAATTTAAAGATTCAAAAACTATTTTTATTGATAAGATTATTTTCTTTATCCTCTATCATTAAGTTAATTAAATTATGAAATATATAATTTCATCGCAGTTCAAATTTTCCTTACCATATGAGATGAATAAAATTAAATGCATGATGTTAGATTATAATCATTTCATGTATTATGGTAGTAATTATGAATTGTATATGAATATTATTTCTTGTACATTTTATTACTAGTGATTTAATTATTTTTAATGTTATCAAAATAATTTTTACTATATTTTAATTTTATAATAATAACAATAGAAAATATCATTGGATACGATAACAATGTAGTAAGATATTATCTTTCTTACATCATAAAAATAAATTAATCTTTTGAAAAAATAAATTATAATTTTATATATAAAAAATTAGAATAAATTATTGAATACAATAATTATGACATATAAAATTAATATGAAAATAATATATATTGGCTTCACATTTTTGGATAAATAATTAAAAAATGTGACCTAAAGCATTGTAAAAAGTATTATCTATTTTCAATGTATGGGTTAATCATATTAAATTATCCTAAGAATTTGAAAAATTATTCAAATCATTCCCTAAAATTGACACCATCATTGAAACTATGAAATTATAATATAAAATTATGAAACATTAAATTCAAAATATTAACCATTTTCATTAAACATATTATTTGAGTTTTATAAATTACTTTTTATAAGTCTCAAATAAATAGTATTTAAAAATATTCTTAAAACACCCCTTACTATATTTTGGGCCAGAATTTTAACTAAACATTCACTACATATCCTCCAAATTACTAATTGACTATATTCTCTCAAAAAATAACACTCTAATTTGTAAAATAATATACATACATCTAATTTAATATATCTATTTTCCCTTATAGTCACAAATCAACATTTTAAAACTTATATCTTAATAGAAAAAGTTACATTTGCGCTATTATAATAAAAAATTATATCACCATGAGCATATCCAAGAGATATTTACATATTAATATATAATCATTAATATTCAAAAATTTCTAAGAACATTGAAAATATAATATTATAGGGGAAGAAAATATTAAAAAAATAGTAATTATCTTAAAAATTCTGTTATAATGCATAAATATATAATTCATTCATTATTAATGTCGAAAAAATAGTTCACTTTTATCTTTATTTACAAACTACTATAACATGAATATTTTCCATATAATCACACAAAAAACTAATAATTCATATATAAAATATTATTAATGTATAATGATTATATAAATATTGTTTATTAGTAAAAAATAGTGAAACCATGAAAGGACATTAAACAAAAGAAAACTCATAAAAATGAGTTAATAAATAGATAAGTAAAATTAACCCAAATTATATGATAAAAATATATTCATTTCTAAGACAAATTAAATGAAAAAATATTCCCACATATATCAAATTAAAAATGTATTTTAAGTAAAGCTCATATGTAATAATAAAAAATATACTAATTATGAAAGATTCATAGAATATATTATTATTTTCAATAATAATTACTGAAAATTACTTATAGTACAACATAATTGAATAACCTATTTGAGTAATTAAAATATCTCTTCTCTAGAGATTAAACATATAGCCAGTTTTTAATAGGTTTATATCATAGGCTAATCAACCATAATCAATAATTTCTATGAAAAATAACAAGGTTAAAACACATTAGTATTGTTACACATTCTAATGGTTTTCCCAAATATTTCATCAATCAATTTCTCATATATTACTAAATAATTTATATAGTTTTATTCAACTTTTATTTATTTTTTTAGTTTTCCCCTTACTCATTGCATATCATTAGTGGTTTTAATCTTGTTAAATTCATGTTATGGAAACACTTCGCTATGAAATGATACTGTTTTAATCATTCCCCCCATTCCATAAACCCATCATGGTTAGTTCAATATCATATTTATTTTATAAATAAATATATTTTTAAATTTTATTTTTTTCTCTATATTTAGTTAATATCTTGTTAATGAATTATGTCTACTCCATGTCATTATTTATTTCATCATTTTCCATTAATTTTAAATTGTTTAATAGTTAATAATTATGTAACCTCAAATATTTTGGTTAGTTTATCATAATCTTATAATACAGTTTCCTTATTTCATTTTTTCTGTTTTCTAGTTTTATGTGTTTGTTTTTGAAGTCATTTTGTATGGATGAGGTTCAAATCAGTTTTCCATGTGCTCTTTAAAATTAATATATCATGGTATAACCCTAAATATTCATGTCTGTTGACTATAAAGGTGTTTTTTAATTTTGTTAGTGGAATAAAATAAGTTTATACCTTGATCATGATTTTAATTTTTATCCATTTCTTCATATTATTATATTTTCAATTTTGGTAATAGCTTATCCACTTTAGTATGGATACTTTTTATAAAAAATATATGATAAATTCCCTAGGATTACATATAATTTTTTTTTTATGATTTTATGTTTAAATATGATCATGGTGTTCCAACCTCAATGGTGGTGGTGATATATTTATGGTTGGTGTATGGGTCTGAAATAGAGTTTCCTCAAAATTTATGATTGTATCAAAACTCACTGAATTTCTAGTTAATGATAGTGTGATTGTGATGGAATGAAGGGATACCAGTTATTATTTATTGTGTAATTTTTTAGGTGTTCTAAGACTATTATGTTGAATAAGTATAGTAGCATAGAGACTCCCTATGGGTGAATTGAGTTCATATAAAAAATTTCAAACATAAATCTATACTGTTGAAAATATATATGAACTCAAAACAGTATTCTCAAAAAAAAACAAAATAGTGATGATATATTTTATAATAAATAGTGTATATATTTTGGTTTGGGATTCAATGATCGGGTTTCCACACCACCAATACTCTTTATGTGATCTATTTTTTTAGTATATATACCTTTCCATATGGGATTCCCATATATGTGAAAGATATTGTACTATTAAAAAAGGGCCAGAATATTAACTGGTATTCACCATTACAAGAATTATCCATCCTATTCATGAAAATATGTTATAGGGTTGATATATTTTATGCACAATTTAATTGTGTAAGGAACATATGTTTCTTTAGAACAAAATTATAAGTAGAAACTAAATGTATATAATCAATATTATATTATAAATAAATAAACATTGAAGATAGTCATATGGGAATTATCTATCTGTAGATAAATATTTAAATAAAATAGAAACCATTGCAGTTTTATTTATTATATTTGATCTAAAAAAGATGGAAAAACAAAGTATACATGTGTATCTTTTTAGAAGAAGTTCATAATAGTTTTTTGATTAGACCTCTTCACCTATAATTGATATAGTAAGTCGTAAATAAAATTATACATAGGAATTAAAAATATATCGTTTTTTATTGTGAAAATATTTGAAAAAAATTAACCATTTTGATATGTTATGTCCATCTATTTTATTTCCTGATTTTATATAAATTAATAATCTAATTATTTACTATTTTCATTCTTGAAACAAATAATTTTATTAAAATAATAAATAATTGGACTTTTTTTAAATATCAAATTGGCAATAAGACCATAATAACTATATGAAGTTAGTATCAAATATCCAAAAATCCATTTTTCATATGACATCACCATTGTATGGATTTTTATTAAGTGTTATTGGATTTCATAATTATTTTATCATATCAATTCCCTATAATTAAATTAATTTTATATTACTGTATGAATTCATTAAAAACCATTTCTTGATCAGAAAACTTCATCTTGATCATATGACATCCCTCCAATCATATTCTATTGAATATATTGTAAGACATAAATTTTTTCATATGACTTCACATTAATTGTGTTAATTTACATTTATCGAATGAAAACATGCTAAATTTAAATTTTCTCCTCAATCATTTGATATTATTATATTCATTCCCATTTTTCATGAAACAATATTCAGATTGTATTAATTTATATAAAATAATTAATTTTTTTGGAAAATATTTTTTGTAAGATGAAGATTCAAACATTGGATATTAGGGCATGAATTTCACACATTAGTAAACATTTAAATATAGATAATTTTCGATAAATTTGTGAATCACAATTATTCATTCAGAATATATTACACGAATGTATGATTCTAAAAAATTGAAACACTTTTATAGTCACATTAATAAAAACATAAAATATTATTTTCAATATTATAATATTTGGATACATACTTAATAAAAAATAATTTTTAATATAAATGGGTGATTTATGATTATCTTAATGTTTAATTAAATCAGATATGATGGAAACATAATAGTGAGTCAATTATATCAATATATAACATATTGATAATGACAAAAAATTTCAATATTAAATGTCACTACCATTTTCATAATTTGATATTTTATATTAGAAAAAAAAATTCTACATAGAATAAGGTTCAAAACTTATACTTAAATAGAATAATTCATTTCATATTTTTTGTTATCCCTTTTATAGTGATATAATAATAAGGTTAACAGAATAATAATAAAACATTCAATATGAAATTATAGAATTGTAGAGTGTTATAATATAAAACAATAAATAGAATAATATTTTTAAATAATGGGTAGTTAACTGATGATAACTATAAATTAAATAAAAAATTGGAAATCAATAGTAATTATATAATTATACAAAAAGATAATATAATGAGTATATAAAATTTTAATTTAAAAACATTAAAATTTTATTTATTTAGAAATATGTTAATATAATAATATGTAACAACATTTATTTAGAGAAATCAAATGGCTAGAAAGAGGTTTGGTTGTTTTAGTGTTTTAGGAATAGTAGTGATATGTCTTGAAGGTGAATTTTCATATGAAATAGATATAGAAGGGTCTGATTATAATTTTATTGTCATTAAAGTGGAATATGTGTGAATCATACATAATGGTATTATTGAACATGAATTTTCCCTTTTACAAATATAATAATTCATGAATTTCTTACTTATAAAATCCCATATATTTTCTCATATTTACTTTTTTATCTATTTCATACATCCCTAGTGTATAAAATGAGATCATGTAATAAAATTTTGGTAGAGGGGATAAATTAGAGTAATCAACATTATTCTAATTGACATTGTGGTATAATTTAAAAGGACCAAATGTAGCCCTTATTTTTTTCATTATAGTTGGATACCTATTATAAAGTACATGACCTTTAGGTAATCTACCTCTAATATAATATAGTTTATCCTTGAAATAAATCTTTTATATTGATTATTTTATCTTTAAAAATTAGAGGAAACTGAATACCCTTACCACAACTTCACCCAATAATTCTATAATCTTCCAATTGATATAATTTAAAGAAAAATGGAAGTTAATTTTATCAACACATCAACATAAATACTTGAAAACTCCAAAAAAGATATTGAAGTGATAATAACTAGTTGTGGTTCCCTTGGATAATACATTTACTATTTTTTTGAAATAAAATTTAGAATCTCAATAGGTTTTTGATATGATTCATCTATTTAGAAGAATATTTTAATAGATAAAAATTATTATCATCAAAATATATTCTTATCATCTTGATGAATGATAATGATTCTATCAAACATGATATAAAAGGTGGAATTCAATGTTTATTCTCAATGATTTAGTATGTTAACAATCCTCTCTGAGGATATGGGGTTATTGAAATTGAATGTTGTTAAATAGAAATGGCATTTAGTAATATTGTACTAAATGTTATATATATATACTCTCAAACCACTGAATACATTTCCAATAATCTACATCAAAATCCAATATTTTAAAAATTAAATATTGTTTTACCTTTAGAAAAGTAATAAATGATAGTGAATCAAACTTCATTAAAATTAACCATTTAGTGAATTCCTTCACTGATGATTAATAAAAGCATAGTATCATCCACATATTCTAGAATATTTATAAATCTATATTCCTTGAATTTCATTAAGTGTATACCTGTAGAAATTATAAAATGAATTTTCAAAATTTTCTTTACCTCATTAAAATCTTACTTAAATAATGGGTTTGGTGGAGTAGGAGTAATTAATTTAATAAACCGAAACATAGTGTTTGTAATGTGATTTTTCAAATAGGACTATATATTTAAAGTTAATATATTTAAAAATTATTTCAGTGGAATTTAATGAGATTCAATCTATTTCCATTTTATAGTAGAATAAAATCATAGATCACGATGCATAATTATAATAATCTTTTACTAAGAAGTCATCAAAAAAATAATTTTATTAATAATTTTGTTGTAAACTAATTTTTCTATTGAGTTCTATAAATTTTCATTTAATTATTTTTGACCATCAATGATCTCATCAATATGAAGATTTATATTTTCAAAATCCATGAACTCTTTAAATGTAATGTTTTGAAAGTGTTGTATATAATATTATAATGTCTCTTGTCTATTCAGAAGCATTAATATTAATTTATTTTATTATAAAAATAATTTCTCTTTTTATTAAAAAAATATTTTTTATGATCAATATTATTGGGTGAAGATATCATCCCAATGTAACCTGATTACATGTTAATATTGTGACTTATAACTATTTACTAGAAAAAATATTATTTTTTACATCTGAAAAATAAATTATATATTTAGTACAAAAATATTTTGAATGATTTGTATTAGGGGGTGAAAATATCTTCTCACATGAGTCTTGATTACATATTGATATTAATGAAACTTAAGTATTCTTAGTTTATTAGTCCTAGAGATCCGAATGATTTTCAAAATGATCAGTGTTGGCCTCTAAATGAGAATTTTAGTATCTGATATCATTACCAAGTTACCAATTATCACTTAAAAACTCTCAAAAGGTTTGGGCACCTCCATATTTTATCTATATAAGATCTCAAGATAGAATATTAGTGTCCTCATTTTTCAAATTGTCAAGTAAACTACAATAGGCCTCTATAGTCAAAACCTATACACTAATAATAAAATAAAACATACAAATATATTTAAAAATTATATTGGTTCTTGTCATCCAAAAATTATAGAAATTTAATATTGATGATTATAGGTGATTGTTATGTCCTCTATTGCCACTTTCCAATGAACATTAGTCTGAACACTAGAATCTACATGAGAATAATCCACTTTGATGATATATATTGATGATTAGATTTTCTATAATTCTCATGGGTAATAGTTGTGTCCTTATAATTTTCTCCTATTTTATTCTAACTTTTTTTCAACACCATATTATTGTAACAGGAATCACATGAATGGTCCTTTTTTAAAAGACCATTGTTGAGTTTGATACTCTTTTGGAACATAGTGGAATCATCTTCACTCATGTAAACATAAATTTTCATAAATAATATGTCAAAAAACCTCATATATGGTTATATAATTATCTATTATTGTTAATGAGGACAATGATTCATATATTATATAAAGATTCTCAAAATATTAAATTCATATCATTTAGAAGAATACAATTCAAATTAAATTACTAAAAAATCATTCTCTTAAACACTTAATTTATTCAGGAGAATTCTATTGGACCCTTTGGTAATTTTATATTACATTTTGAGATATATTTTCCACACAATGAGTTATAAAAAATGATTCCATTTTATTAGAACATCATATACAATCATCAAAGATAAAATAATGACTATAATCATACATTAAATCATGGGTGGATATCGAATTAATCAGTTATCTCTACATAATAAAATGGAAGTCATTCCAATTCACATTTGAAAAAACCTAATCTACATCATAACGGAAAGAAAGTGAGTATTTCCATTGAACATGGAAAGCTCCACAAAAATAGATCCATAATGTATCCAATCAAAAAATTATTTTTATTTCAAGAAATAATAATATTCTTCAATATATTATTCATATTATTCATTAAATTAAAAATTTTATTGATTATATATAGAACTCACATTTTAGTGATTATTGGGTAAGTTTTAAACAATAAGTCAGTATCTTTAGCCTCAATAATCATAGACATTCCCTTGACCACAGATATTAATAGGATTTTTGATCATATGATAAGGGTCTTATTGGTATATGAGGGAATAAATTTAGATAGATAAATTGTTAGATTGTATAGTTGAGTTTTTATTCATTTGTCCTTTTAGCTAGGTGACAAGTCTACATAAAAAACATACATAAAATATATTTCATTTTGTCTGTCTAGTGATGTAGGGTGGGATAAATAAAAAATTTAATAATTTATAATATCATATTTTTAAAATAGATAATTATAAATAAATAATCATATTTTCAACAAAATAGCTTGGAATAATTTAGTTAATAATAAATGAGTTTTAAAGTGGAATTGTGTCATTTAAATTCCAATTTAGATAATAAAAACTAAATAAATTTAAACGCAATAATTGGAATGGTCAAAATGATACATTCTCGAAATTTATATCAAATAATAATTAATTCTATTAACACATCACCCTTTTGTTATTGATCACCTAATAAATGATTCCAATGTACAATGTGTTTATCCCTCAAACAAATAGTGGTTTCTTTAAATATTTATTTCTATTATTTCTTAAATTTGAATTTATCTTGGTTAATATTAAATCAAAAATCAACCAATTTTTGTTTCATCCAAACCACATGTGAAAACACCCAATCTAAAATGTATTCATATTAAATATTTTATAAGGTGATAGAGTATTGCTTAAATGTATACAATAGAACAAGATATTTAACTATCAATATTATGTCACTAGATTTACATAACCTATACCGTATAAAAAAATGAAATTAAATTTTTGAATATGAAATTAATTATAATATATACATTTTAAAAAAATGTAACAATATTGAAATAGTTATATTAAAATATCATAAAATTACATTGGAAGTATTTATATTTGAATATTTAGTGCATTCTTAAAATCTAGTAGATAAACATTCTAAAAAACGAATATCTTTTCTATTAGTTTACATATATATATGTAACATTAAATGGTCACTATATATTGCATATTTCGTCTTTTTTTTGTCAGATTCATCCAAATGAATTTTAATATTTGTTATAATAAGAGTATTATATATCATACTACTTCCTTGGACAAATTTTTTGAATAAATATTCAACGTATATTCAATAATTGAAAAATTTTATAAATAATTGATTATAAATATAAAAAATAAAAAAACATTATCATTCCCATCATAATCAATTAAAATTAATTTTGAAGTATTTTTTAGAACACTTTGCATACTCATTGATTTGGATGGAAAAAATATATCATCAATAGAAATGTAAAATATACATGTATTTGAGGAAATAAGTTTAATTAATATATTGTAAGATATTCTATTCCAAATGTAAAATCATGTGATAATACATGTGAACTCTTCCTTTCATACATGGTAATATTGAATTTTCTCTGATACAATGTATTAGTGCATTTTAAAATAGTGTTAAAAAATTTGGGTTATCATAAATGAGATGTTTTTTAAAATAATCATCTTAAATTTAAATCCATAAAATAATGTATATATGATATCAATAATGATTTATTTATATTTCATAAATTTTTTATATACTAAAATAATATTAATACAAATATACATAGTATGTAGGGAAATGGTGTCGCATAAAATTATTCCATCTTCACCATGTTTCCATTTGGGAAATTTCCAAGAAATTTTTATTTACTATTTAACCATTATAATTTTTTCTTATAAATACACATTTTTATCAAGTACAAGGATAATCAATGGGTCTATCCACAAATTATGATATGTTTTTACTCATAAACAAGTTCAATTCTTCTTTATTTTCTATAACCTGACCATCATAACCTGGGGATTCTTCTATGGTTTTTAGTTCAATCATTGATACAATGGACTAAAATATGGAATGGTTTTCAAAACATATTATAAGACAAACTCCCACTCATTGAATTATATTATATTCCCTAATAAATGGTTTTATTTGATTAAGGGTGTCAAAGTAGCACACATTTAGGTTATTTGGAGTGGATTTTTTTTAACATCTTCCATAACATCATTAGTTTTGTCCAATAAGATCAGTTCATGTATCAATATAAAAAAAATCAATTCAGCTGTTTTAATGAATTTATGATCTAATGGATCATTTTTATTAAATTACACATGAATGGACTCATAAATAATCATCAAATTAATCATAAAATGTGAATAATATTTGGAATTTTCTGAGTATCCTAATAACATTTCTTCATTAGAAATTGGATCAAACATAAATAAATCATCCATTATGATCATATTATAAAATTTACATATAGAAACCATAAAGTTTTCAAAAATTGGATTTATTTTGATCTATATTCATTTTTTAAAATATAATAGGCATTTTTAGAACTCTATTGATGAAATATAAATCATTGTTAACAAATTATTCTAAATAATTGATAAGGAAAACTATATTAAAAAAATATGGAAATTTCATTCAACATCATATTCCTCCTTTAAATGATAAATCTGTATTAAGGATTTCTAGGGGAAGATAAGGTATGATTGATGATAGTTTTCATGCAATTTGAATTGAATTAATTATTATATAACTCTCCCATATGGTCACATATCAATGAAAAATCATATAATATTTTTAATTTTTTGTTTTTAATATTTAATAAAAAAATCATGATTCAATATTATGAATTATTAAATAAATCTATGTATTTATAAAAAAATAAATAAACTAAACATATTTAAATATATTTTTACCTAGTATAGGAGTTGAGGAATGTCCTTAAAAATAAATGTTGTTATGTTCTAGGGGTTCAGATGTAGAAACCTCTTTGATTGGTTTAATATACGAATTTCACTGCATTCCCACTTGTAATGTACCACATATTTTCATTTTAATAATTTATGTTAATTAGTCATAGAAATAAATTTCTATTACCAATTTCCTAAAGTATTAAACATATAAATGTTAAATGCCTCGATGATAAATCTATGATTATATCGAACCAAAATTTTATAACCTGAAAAAATAATTTTATGCTTGATGACATTCAATATATGCTTCACCCAAAATATAAAAATTATAATAAAACTTTTAATAAAATCAATAATAAAACCCATTATAGTAAAACGGTAATTTTTATTACATTTATACTATAATTTCTTAATATAATTTAAAACTAAACATGATTTTCTTCAAATAATCCTCTTTAATAGTAATATGTATCTTATTTTAATTATAATTTTTAAAATTTGATTGTATAAATATTGTTAACTATGATTCGTTTTTTAACTACACTTGTCATTATTTAATTAGAATATATTTTATCATTTTTCTAAGAAGTTTCATTTTTTCATGAAATAATATTTTTCCAAAAAATATATGAGTTTTACATATGTAATTGTATACTACATGTTTAAAAACAAGTATGTTTATTTTATATCTAATCTTGTAAACACAAAAAAAATTAATATTAGTGGGTGAGGTTATTTTATACCCTAAAGTTGATTAACTTAAATTTTGAACCTTTATTTCTCATTGAAAATTTAATATTAATTTCACATAAGATAATATTCAAGGATGGATCCCAAAAATATTCATCAATCCACTTATGTTAGAGTCGCATCCCTCTACATGATGAATAAAATTTCCAAAAAAATATCTATGATTTTTTTTAAAAATTCTCATCCTATATTTCCTCACTATCCTCTGAAAGCATCCAAATATATTTAATTTTGATATGCCTTCTTCAATAACGTTTTTTCCTAGAGAAAACTCATTCTTCTGACACGATTATTATAATATTTAAGTGATAATTTTACTAAAATACATTAAAAATAATCTATAAATTTTTAATACAATCATAAGAGTATAAATACCACAATGAATTTTTTTGTATTTTCAAATAGCCGTTTTTTGGGTAAGTGGGAACCATACAAAAAGGAACCAGTTGTCAGAAAAAACCCAACATCCACAAAAACCACACAACCACATTCAAAATTCAAAAGTTACACATTCAAATTTCAAAAACCAAAATTCAGGAAACTGCCATATCCATATAAAGCCACGAGCTAACCCCCTAAATTCCAAAAAGTGTTACTGCTTACCCCCATGTCGAACCAAGAGGCCGGTCATGTCACTGCGTTCATCCCTCATCAGAACCTTCATCGTCAACATCATCACTAGCGGAGAATGTAACCAAACAAATTCAATGAAATCCACTCCATCGAGATCCATCACCATAACCATAGAGCCTCCAAGCTTCAACTTTATGACTATCTCTGGCCATTGGGCACTCACATGATCGGTAGCCATCATAATCAAGAACGAACAAAACAAAAAAACTAGAGACAAACAGTGCAATGTAGATAACATTGATAAATAAAAACTGAACAAAATCCATAGAACATGAAAAAAATCTCAAATTACTCCCCCTCCGGCCACTCTAGAGCCGACACCAGGGTCCAAGCTCTCCGATGAGGTCATCGACGCCGATTGAGCTCTGGGGAAGACAGAAACTACACCACATGTGGAGGCAATCTGAGATCCGAACCAAGACCACTTCATATGCCACACCGCACTCATAGCCAGGCCAAGGATTGAATCAAGACTAGATGAAACTCTACACGCCGATGTGACCTAAATCCGAGGATGATGAAGAAAATTCCAGATGCCTACGTTGAGTCGAGATAGGAAACCACTGCCATGGATTCCGCCAATAATGATTATTCTCCAAGGACAACAAAGGATGCACCACACGTAGAGACGAGCTGTGATATGGACTAAGACCACTATGAAAGCCGACGTTGAAGGAACGACGCCCTCGAGGCCTAGACGAGGACCAAACTGAAACTCAAGGAACCTCAACAAGTTGATGAAAACTAAGATCTGAGGAGCCTGATGAAAACCATAGAGAAAATCTAAATCTTTCTAGAGGAGGAGAGATGTAAACAGAGAAGAAACCCTAGCGCTACGGGGTGAGAGGGAAACAACCTCTCAAATGGCGTATCCCCGCACCTCATCCACATAAGAGTATAAATAATATTCAAAAAAATAATTATATTAATTAAAAAACTAATATTTACTCCACTGAGTCAACATAGAAAAACAAAATAATTACAATTGTGTAATGTGCATAATATGACCTCAAAATACTAAGGATTATTTATTTATGATAATTTTTTATTTATTTTTATATAGAAATCACAAAAAATATAATTCATCAAATACAAAATTAAAAATGGTAGAATTATTCTTCAAATATGATTATGTTATAAATTTCTATAACTATAAACACCAATCACGATATAGGTTGTAGAATGGGTCGGTAAACCCACCTACATGAATACATGATATAAAACTCTATAATGGATATCTATTGATACAAAAATACTAATATTATTAAAAGATAATCAGAATATAAAATATTCATTTTTGGTTCTATAAAGGTTATATTATAAATTATAATTTCAATTATAATATCATTGTTGATCGTTAAAATTACCAAAATTAGCTGACACTTATTCCGTTTTTTTACAAAGAGATTAAAAATTGAATAAATAAAATCATATGATACCTGATGGGACATATTAAATTAAAAATTGATGGTTAAGATTACTAATAATGTATTAAAAAAATTTATTTATTTATTTATTTATATGGGTCTATACATATAACAAATCTAGTAAAAGGTAAGGTGTATTATTTTCAATTTCTTTTCAATAAGACAAATTTTTAATGTTAGGGCCTAATTAATTATTATATGTTGTGTATAATAATCTATAATTTTTTACATTCATAATAAATGAATTTATTTTTATTTCATAATAAATATTATTTTCAATCTTATGGTGAATTTTGTTTCAAATACCAATAATTCTAGTAAGAGTTTTGAAAACTCATTTAGAAATCATATAGTAATACTCAAATTTAAAAAATATTAGCATTAAATGATGGTTATAATCATAAATTTTATGATTTTATTTTATAATACCTATTTAATATATTGTAAATTATTAAACACAACAACATTTTTTGAAATTGATATTTTTTTGAAAGATTTTGACTCCTTCCATCTTGTGTGTGACAAGAGACACTGATTTTGGATTTCATTAAAAATACCATTCAATTTTCCATATGTTGCAAGAAATAATATGTTTTAATTGTTTACACACAATCACATATTTATATATTTTTTTACATTATACATTATCTTTATCATGTGGTACACAATATAGTAATTTTATCTTATATAACACAATAATGAGTTTAAATGAAATTAGTCACACAATTAACACATTACTATTAATTGGGAAGTTACCATGTATACCATGGAATAGTGGGGACGAATAAGATTACCTAAATTAATAAAATAAGGGTCAACTATGTATATATATTTAATACATTAGCTACCATTTAATTAAAATGTAAAATAAAATGTATTTGAAAAAAATCGAATCTCTTCTTGATAAGATATTTTTATGTAAATAATGTGTTTTGCATTAATAAAATAAAAAAACATTTTTGGTAAATTATTTTAAATAAATTAACATATTTTTATATTTAATAAATGATTAAAATTCACATTTTGTGTTCTGTTAATATTATATATGAATAAATCAAATTTGACATATAAAAATAATTTTTTTCTAAAATGTAGTTTGTTCACATTTTTTTGGTACTGTTATTTTAAAAATAAATTATTTCACCTTTATAAAATTAATAAGAAAATTTAAAAATAATTTCTAAAATATTAAGATTAAAATTATCTTTGGTCGAATTTTTTTTATTTTTCTGAATTGTTTCAGTTTTTGTAAAATAGTGGAAAATTACTGAATTTAAATTAAAAATTACCTCTATGACTAATTTTATTTATGATGAAAAATTATATTTTAAACAGGTTTTAAAGATAAATTAGTAAAATTATAAATCCATTAAACTAATATTGGTAATTTAATTCATTTTTATATTTTATATTGATATAAAAACACTGATAACGTTTGAAATTTTGAACTTCAAAAAAATAACATCCTGGTCACCTCTGCTATAATTATTATAAAACACATTTTATATGTTTCTGAAATGTAATTATTAAAAATATACTCAATATTTTGAAAAAAAATAATATATATTATCTTATATGATAAAATTATTTTTTGACCAAAATGAATTGTGATTTAATTAAGAATAAATAACCATGGTTTTGTTAGAAATGTGTTTACTGTGGGGTTGTAATAAAAATATATGTTTAATAATGTTATATGACCTTCTATAAAAAATATTATGTAGACATATATCCCTGACTAAGACTATAATGTTATATATTGTTTCAATTTGGACCCTTTTTACATATGATAATGGGGGATCACTCAATTATTTTCAAAAATACCACGCATATCCTATCCCTAACTTAAAAATGACATACCTTACCATCCATTATTCACACCTTAAACCCTATTTGGTTCTATTAATATAGAACCAATCCAAAAAAATACATATATATAACATCATCCAGGAATCCTTATATTGGGAGTAAATCCAACATTGGTAGGATTTAGTTCAAACAAAATGACAACACCAGATAAAGATATAATGTTTTCCAAACAACCATCAATAATTTATTTCATTCCCCAAAATTTTTAACTAATATTATACCATGATTATAAAATAAATATACTTTCTACCATATAATTATATTTTTCTTATGTCATGGTAATTACTCAAAACCTTCTCCACTTCCATAAAATGTGTTTTGAAATAATCCCATATGTGAATTGTGGATTGCAACCTCTCGAACTGATGGAATTCATTTTTCCATTAAAATCTATATAGGATAGAAATTATGACTTATTTATTATTTATATATGATACATATTATATTATTCATGTTAATATGTTAATTTATTTATTCAATACACATACATTCATACTCTTCATTTTGTTGTAGTACGATAACATCGCTTGTGAGTATGGTGGATTATTGCAACATAAACTAATGTTATTCATTCATGATATACATGAAAGGTATTAAGGTTGCGTTTGAAGAAAATATGTGATAAATATAGAAAGAAATATTATAAAATTATAATATATATATCATTTAATTTCCTCTATTTAAATTTGAAAATAAAATACAAATAATGTTCGTACGTATGCACCACCTACCATCACCACATCTGATGTATTTCATTTCATATAACTAAATTAAATAGATTACTATAAATGAATTTCTAATAAATATATATTATATTTATATAATATTGTAAATTATGTAGACTATTAAACCATTATCAATGTAATAGGACCAAAAAAATAACAAATAAAAACTAATAAAATAAGAATTTATTTCATAATATGCGACTTTAACATGGAATCTTTATGAAACAATTAATAAAATTTCCTAAATAAACCATATATTTTATGCTATATATGAATATGGATCTGTAAAATATTGATAATAGTATTGTATTTTTTACAAGAATCATTAATATATAAAATATATGTTAGGATATAAGGTATGGGATCTCTAGTGTCTCATTTATTTCTGAGAGATATAAACTACATTCACCACTCATTTATTATATACGATGTATATAATTCCCTATAAAATTATATATCATCAATATATATCATTTAATTATAATTTTTATTTATTTAATTTAGTATTTTATAAGGCTTACGATTAAAATGTCACTCAATATGTAAGGAGTTTCCATCTTAATTTATATTTTCCCGAGACACATGTCATATTAAAAATATATTTAATTTATATGGTGTGTATATTTTCCATGAGTACTTTTTTTTACTTTTCTACTGATAATTTTTCGGTTTACTTAACAATTTTAGTATCTATCTATCTAGGAGTTTGTGGTTAAAACATTACCATAGTTGTAAGAGATTTTTGTATCAGGTTTCATTCATGAGACACCTGAAATTTTATGCATCTATATTATTTCAAGATGTGAATATAAAACCAAATTGACATGTAATCATAGGAACATATTCATCTTCATGGTATTTTAGCTTTAAAGACGTATCATTATTTGTTACAATCTCATCATTTGTCTTGATTATTTATGATTAAGTCTCTAATATTGAAACCTCTTGATCTGACTGTCAAGAATTGTTATTTATTTTCTTCTCATCAGCTTATTTAGGATATAATCAAGTAATTTATGATTTTTCATTTCATTGGTACCTATGTATGTAAATAATTTTTTTATAATCATACATTATTTATCTCTTTAGTTAGAAATAGGTTTTATTGTCAAACAATTATTTATAAAATTTTTTTGAATATTGATTTATTATCATGACCCATCCCTCGGGGCCCGTATTGTGACTACCCCAAGCCCACCATTCATAGGCCTGGGGCAGACGACTAGTACCAATGGCATAAATCCCTAAACAGGGAAGGCATTTCCTTTATAAACTAAAACACACTCAACAGAGTATGCAACTGGAAGTAAAACACTAAGTAAAACTTTATACAAAAGAGAGTGCTAGGAGTAAAGGGGGCTGGAAATATAAGCCCAACAGTAAAGTTCAAGGGAATGGAAAAGTACAAGTACAACTGAAAGAAGAAATGTAAAGTAGCCACTAGGTTGTCCTCCAGGGTTCTTACATGAATGGTAAGTACAGATGGCTTCCTCAGCACTCCTCGTCCGTCCGTCTACATCGTGTACCGTCATGCTGAGTATTCCACCTCTAGGTACTGTCCAGTCCTGCTACACTCTTCCTCGATCAGTGTTGTCCCTCATCTGCAAAAACACACAACGTGGTGTGGGCATAGCCCATGTAGGGGTGAGTATAATGATACTCAGTAACAACATAGAGACCCTCAAGGTCTCACAAAATCTAACAATGATAAACCACAAACATGTATTCAACGGATAATCATTACATACATATATTCCTATACATATACCAATGTAATATAGTAACCCATCTCAATCATGAGGAAAACTCAAAAGTCAAAGACTCGTCTCAAACTAGGATTTTATTCTAGGGGAAGTATCATGTAACATCCACAGTCACACTTTAGAAACCTCAGCTGATGGTGTACTCCTCCTCAATCGAGTACATTGGGCATGCCATGTCACACAGAGGTGCTTCCCACATTCCTGTACTTATGTGGTGCTCCTCCTGTCGAGTATCATGGATCTTCTATTCTCACACAGAGGCACTCCCCAATGTGGTTCTGCCGCACTCAAATAGAGGCACTCCCCCTTGTACACTGCAGAGGTACTCCTCCTCTATCGAGTACCACGGGACTGCTGTGTCACATAGAGGTGATCCCCATTATGGGTCTCCTTCGTCATATAGAGGTGCTCCCCATTGGGATGGTCAAAACTCTCAGAGTTGAAAGGTCAGTAGTTGTCAGGATTCAACAACCTACTAGGTCTCCGTACTCCGCTCGCTCATCTCTGGGAGGATCCACTCCAAGAAATACATTTCTATTCTCCAACTAACATGAAGTCTCATTTAATATTATCCCAATGGGTTTCCTCGTCTTAGGGATATCAACACAATAGACGGTGCATCAATCAGCCGCTCGACCTATGAGTTATTGAGATTCTCGTTCTAGGGGCCCGGATGGTTTTTAGGTTCATCCAACCCAACCATACCCCAACTGTGTCCAAGACTCAAGTGGTGTATTCCAAAAGTAGCATCGTGTTCCAAGATATCTTCTCACTGTAGACTGTTCTTCTATCGGTTGACGTTGTGTCGTGCCACCTCTACTGCAGCCTAGCCTGCTCGTGCCCTCTAGCTTCTCCACGCGGCCCGACTACACCGTGTAACCTTCGACCACTACAGATCTCCTGGTCGCAGCCCTTCCACCTAGGTGTCTTGATGAAAATGCGCCCCTCCGACTACCCGGTGGCCCTTGCACCGCCGGTTTTCTTCGCTGCTAGCCCGATGCCGGTCGCATTGCTCCGCCGCGGTCCATCCATCCAGCGGCGCCGTTGCATCACTGCCATCATCAACAAATGAGAACAATCAAAGATGGAGAGTCGGGTCGTGTTCGTGTATTCCGAGCCCTCTACGTTATGTTGATATCATTCAGAAAATTATTATCCAAGGTTGAAAAATGTCAAAGAGAATAAATTCAAACTCAAAATTCCCATACCTTTTTTTCTTGATGATTGTGGACTTTGGAAAAAGAAGTGAATAACTGTTGTTGGAAGATGATCATTTGGATGGGACGAAGTAAAAGATTATGTTCCTCGAATTTTTCTCCTCTTTTAGCACGGTTAAAGATCGATGATGGGGATCAATGATCTTCGATGAATGATTATGAGGCTTTCTGCACGTTCATCATTGAGATGATGATGTTCTCCAAATTCTTCCAAGTCATCTCTCAATGTCCCACCAAAATGAAAGTTTCCAACCAAAAATAATAGACTATATATTATATTAATGGTTGTATAGACTTAAAAAGAATTCAAATGGGTGCCAATTAATTAAAAGAAAGAGTTCAATTAATTAATTTTGAGGGTTTCCACATTAAATTAATGGGGGAATGTGGAGAGTTTTAACCCACATCAATGGGGGTTAGAGGGGGTTTAAAGACTATGGGGGCCCCACCAAGGATATACATCCAAGGGAGGTTATGTGTGGGTGGGCCCCACAACCATAACCAATAATGGGAGGTTATGGTTTGGTGGGCCCCACCAATAACCACTTCTTTGAGGTTTTAACCCCCTTAAAAATTAAAATAAACTACACTTATTTTTATTTAACATATTAGAAACCCTAAAATCTAACCTCCATTCTCGATAGAATGCAACTGCAGTATAGGTATCACTAAGAAATCACGGACATTGGGAGTTCATCGGAACCCTCATATTTCAATTCAGAGAACCAGTTCAATAGTTATAAAACCCCACTTGTACTTTTATAGAACATACCCAAAAAAACATCAGAAATTGTTTCCGGGCACACTAGGCCTCAGAATCAAGAGACGTAAATTTTTTAGTACTCGTAAAAATACCATGAATTTAAGAAAGAAATTCCACGAAATTTCTATGTCTTTACATTCACCCAACCTAAGTGCATTACATCCCCGTAATATACAACTCAAACTAAGGGAACAAAAGGGGTTAATGAGTACGCATCTAAACCTCTCGCTCCCATGTGCTTTCCTAGAGTTTCCCATGATGCTAGCAAACACGCACTAGAGGTATTGAGCATCAATGAAGGACCCTCTCATATAGATACTCAATCTCCACTAGAACCTCCGTGAAAGTATCCTAATCATTGATGTCTAGTTCCCGGTGGTAGATGATGTGGGATGGGTCATGCATGTATCTCATCAACTGAGATGCGTGGAAGATTTCGTGCACCTGGTGCAATTGAGGTGGAAGAGCTAAGTGTTAAGCCACCACGCCTACTCTTTTAAGGACCTGGAAATTCTGATGAACTATGGAGATAACTTGCCGCCTCGGCCAAATTCTCATAGACCTCTTCGAGGTGAGACCCGTAGAAAGACGTGGTCACCATCCTCAAACTCCAACGGTCCATGTCTCTTGTCATCATACGACTTCTACCTGCTATGTGTAGTCTTCATCCACTCCTAGATGATCTTCACCTTGTATGTAGTACCTCATACCATATCTGGTCCCAATAGTGCTCACTCCCCTTGGTCTGTCTAGCATAGTGGTGATTTTCAAGGTAGACCATACAAGGCATCAAAGTGTGTCATACTGATGGTGGAGTGATAGATGTTGTTGAAGGAAAACTCTACCAATTGTAAGTGATCCACCTAGCTGCGATTGAAATCGATGACATACGAATGTAGAATGTCCATGAGGGTTTAGATGGTCCTCTCGGTCTGACCGTCTGTCTGAGGGTGGAAGGCGGTACTCAAGCGATGTTTTTCCCAAAATCCTCTACCAACCCCTTCCATAGCCGGGAAGTAAACTGTGTGTCATGGTCAGAGACAATCAAGGAAGTAACTCCTTGTAAATGCACAATCTCCTACACATAGTGGAGACCCATGATCTCTATTGAAATGTGCTCCCTGATCAGTAATATGTGGGATGACATGGTGAGTTGGTCAATGTTCACCCATATCGAATTGTGACTCCTTGATGTACATGGAAGACCTATCACGAAGTCCCTGGATATCCAATCCCAGTTCCACTCTGGTACCTCTAAGGGCTGAACCAAGCCTACGGGTACCTGGTGCTCCACCTCCACTTGCTGACAAGTGAGGCACCATGAGACAACCTCCTATACTGCCTTCTTCATACCTGGACATCATTGATGTCGTCTGAGGTCCTGGCACAACTTTTCCACTCTTGGATATACCTCTAGAGAGAATGTGTGGAACTCCCTCAACCCTTCATTTTTATGTGCTACTGGTACCATGGTACATCCTCTGAGGAGGATGATGTGCTCCCCATATTCAGAAAATATGTCAGGTGCCTGCCCTTTGGATATCTAGGCATATCGTGTATCACAGTTACTATCCCCACGTTGTGCCTCCCTAACTCACTAAAGTAGTGGGGGAGTGATTGTAAGAGACTGTAGAAAGTCTGCTCTATCTCTCTCCACAATGGTTATCTACAAGGCATCCATCTGCTCTATCACCTCTCCTAGAAGCTGAATACCAGTCCTCCTACTAAACGCATCTGCAACAATTTTCCCCTTCCCAGGAGTATAGACTATATTTAAGTCATATTCCTGGAGTAACTGAAGCCAACATCGTTGTATTAGGTTCAGTTATTTCTGTGAGATGTTATACCTGATACTTTTGTGATCAGAGTATATGGTAAAACATTCGCCAATAATATTGTTCCATGACATCTTCACGGAGAAGACCACTACAGCTAACTCCAGGTCATGGGTAGCATATTCTTCTCGTGATGTTTGAGCCGCCGAGAACCATATGTTATCACTACTAACTCCTGCATGAGGACACACCCAAGTATGGTACCTGATGAATTGTAGTAAACTAAATACCCTACACCATCCTCTGGAAGCCTCGGGATGGGGTCACTAGTCAGCCTCTACCTCTGCTCTTGAAAGCTCTGCTGGCATCTCTCAGACCACACGAAGTGTGACCCCTTCTTTGTTAAGGCTGATAGTGGTGCTAAAACTTGAATAAGTATGGTAATAATCTCTGATAGTATCAAGCCATGAATAAGAAACTCCATACCTTCATCACACTTTTGGGTGGTACCCAAGCAATTTCCACCAAAATCTTCACTAGATCTACTGAAACTCTAGTCACCGAGATGACGTGTCCCAAGAAGTGTACCTCTCAAATCCAAAACTGGAAATTCGAGAGCTTACAAAAAGGCTTGTGCTCTCTGAGTGTGTCCAGTACTACCTGCAAATGGTAGGCATGCTTCTCCTCAGTGGTGTAGTAGATGTGAATGTTGTAGATGAAGACTATGACAAAGTGATCGAGGTCAGGCTAGAAGATCCCATTCATGAGACACATGAACAATAAGGGAGCGTTGTTTACACCGAAGGGTATATCCAAGAACTCATAGTGGTCGTACCGACACATGAAGGTCGTCTTATGCAAATCCTCATCATGAACTCTGAGCTGGTGATATCCTGATCTGGGGTCTATCTTTGAGAACCATCATTCTCCCTTGAGCTGATCAATGAGGTCGTCAATCCTCATGAGTGGGTACTTGTTCTTTACGGTTACCTGTTTCAGGTAACGGTAGTCAACACATAGCCTCAATCCCCCATTCACATTCAAGGAGAATAGAATTGAGGCTGCCCAGGGAGAAAAAATGGGATGGACGAATCTCTTCTCTTACAAGTTTTCTAGTTGTACCCGCAGCTCATGAAGCTCATTGGAAGCCATCCGATATGGTGGTATAGATATCGGTGCAGACCCAGTGTACATGTCAATGTAGAAGTCCACCTATCTATGAGGAGGTAGTTCTGGAACATCATTATGAAAAAGATCTGCATATTGGTCCACCACTACAGGGTAAATCCGACTCTCCACATCGTTAGGGAAAAGATCTGCATACGAAGTTCTCACCTCCTAATGTAGGCTCACACTACCGGCACCAGTGCATAATCGTCGAGTCTGCACCCATGGGAGTCTCTAGCCATATTAATCGAGCCAACGACTCCATCAGAATCTCCGAACTCCTAACAAGGGAAGTGGAAATGAATGATTTACTGGCACCTATGTCTATAAGAACCGCATCTAAGGTGGGGTAGACATGGATCATATATCGAATCATCCCCAGAGCATTGTGGTCATATGCCTTACCTTCCTGAAGCTGAGCTCACCCTTTCCACCTGCTCCGTACTGTCGGGGTGGGCCTACTAGTGGTGGTGGTTGTAGCACCTCGTAACATCATCCACTACAAGCTTCTCGACCATCTCCTCTTCCACGTCCCCCTGCGCCATGAAGACCGCCTCCATCGAATATCTGCCTCTACATGGGATGTCCCTCAACTATCTACTGATCATCTGAATGGCGGGTTGGACAGTTACAAGCCATATGACCCTACCCACCGCATGAGTAACAGTGCCTGCTCTTGGTAGGTAAGTCACCACTCTGAGTACCCCAGACAAAAGATCCTCAGTCTTGAGGTCATCCACCCATGGGTTTGGTCCTCTTGGACCTCTGTGTCATCTTCCTATTTCTAGCCGCAGAAGACTCGACTGCATGTTTACCAGTAGTGGGTCTCATTGCTGGTGAATGCTCTACTAGAAAACACTCTACTAGGAGGTCTCTCTCTAACACCCATGCCTACTTCAGGATGATGAGGGAGATCATTGATGACCTGATCTCTCGCTTGAGCCCATGCTCGATTGTTTGGGCCCTGATGAATGGGTCGTGCACCATAACTGTGGAGTAGAACGAGAGGTCAGTGAACCTTGATGAGTAATATGAAACTGTTATGTTCCCTACTGCAGATGAGTTAGCTCATGTATCGAGACCGCAAAAAAGGTGACTGATATAAGCTCTGTTAGGAACAGGCTCTCGAAGTTTGACCGGAGTAGTGTCACCTCGTCATGGAAATAGAGCATCCGGCTCAACAATCCGCCTGCTGTTTCCTAAAAAAGACTTGTATCATTGAGTTCTATAACGTCTACTAGTGTCCCAACCAGCCTGATGACTCTCACCATAGCCTCCAGCCAATCCTCATCAACCTGTGGGTTCATCTCTCTCTGGAACCTGGGTGGCCTCTGGCACTAGAACTCATGCAATGTTCTCAGGCGCTGTGCATCATCTACTACTGGGGATGGTGGCATCGGTGGCCCAATGGGAAGTGGCACCACTGGTTCCTCTACCAGTAAATGGCCTTGCAACAAATCCTCATCACTTGGTGGGATTTCAGGGTGTACGACTCTCGAGGCTATATGGGGAGGCATCCTAAAAGAAGCAGATGAGACATGGTCATAAGGAAATACCTGGTCTGTTGACCTGGTGGATCTAACATAAAAAAACTTTTGGAAACACAGACGAAATCTGTGTTTTCATGCACTGAGTCGGAATTCAGAAGGTAGGGTCCTGGTGTATGGATATGTTGGCCACCTGCAGCAACACTGGACTCCCTGAACTGAAAATCACACTTATTACACTTAATAATATTTCTTCATAGAATGGAATATTAGATGCCTATGTTTTGTGGTAGAACCGACTCCTCTGATACAAATTTTTCAGAACCTATCCCCTAGGGCCCGTATCGTGACTACCCCAAACCCACCTTCCATTGGTCATGGGCTAGAGACTAGCACCAAAGGTATAAATCCCTAATATGGGAAGGAATTTCCTTTGTAAACTGAATCACAAACAATAGAGTATGCAACTGGATGTAAAATTGTGTACAAAAGAGATTTTTGGAAGAAAGTGGGCCAGAAATACAATCCCAATAGTAAATTACAAGGAAACAAAAATGTAAGAGTAAAACTGAAAGAAGAAATGAACTGAAGCCACTGGTTCATCCTTTGGGGTTCCTACCTGAAGGATAGGTACAGATGACCTCCTCATCAATTCTCATCCCTCCGTTCACTCTGTGTACCGTTGTGCCCAATAGTCTACCTCTGGGTAACTTCTAGTCCTATTACTCCCTGCCTCAATCGGTGATGTTCGTCGTCTGTAACCAACACAATGTGGTGCGGGAAAATCCTGTGCAGTGGTGATTATAACGATACTTAGTATGTACCCCGAGACCCTAAAGGTCTCAAAAAATAAAACAAGGATAAACCACGAAGAATGGATTCAACGGATAATCATTACATAGTTATATTCCCGTACATATAGCTAAGTTTCCAAGTAAACAATTTCAATCATGAGGAAAACTCAAAACTTAAAGGCTCTGCTCAAATCAGTATTTTATCCTAGGGTTTGTATCAAGTAACATCCCCAAGCACACTGTTGGAAGCTAGACAAATGGTGTAATCCTCCTCTATCTTGTACAGTGGGCCTGCTACGCCATATAGTGGTGCATCCCACTTTCATGGATTGTTAGGGTACTCCTCCTGTTGAGTACCGTGGATCTGATGCCCTCACAGAGTGGCACCCCCCACTGTGGGTCTGGCATGCTAACACAGAGGCGCTCCCCCTCATATCCTACTGAGGTACTCCTCCTCTATCGAGTACCGTGGGTATCCTTCATCACACTGAGGCACTCCCTATTTTGGGTCTGCTGCATCACACAGAGGTTCTCCACATTGGGATAGTCTAAACTCTCCGAGTTGAACGGTCTGAAGTTGTCAGGTCTCAGCCAGCTACTAGGTCTCCGTACATCGCTCCCTCATTTCCAGGAGGATCCGCTCCATGAACTATAGTTCAATTATCCAACTGACACGAAGCCCCATGGAAAAGTATCAAAATGGTTTGCCTCGTCTTAGGGATCTGAACACAACAGACGACATGTCAATCAGATGCCCGGTCTGTGAGTTATTGGCATTCCAGTTCTAGGGACCCGGTTGGTTTTTAGGTTCAACCAACCCGACCATACCCAAACTATGTCCATAACTCAATTGTGGTATTCCAAAATAACCATCTCATTCCATGATTTCTGTTTCCGTAGGAGGTTCATCGATCGGACACCTGTTGCCCATGATATGGGAAAAAAGGTGTAATCAGGTCAAATAGGTCTGGGTCCGGTCTGACCCTGTCGGACTGACTCAACCCATCCCGGGACTGGACCTAGGTCAAACCCAGTCCTGAAGTGAGTGGCCTGGCCCAAGGGGGGGCCCGTCCTGAGATGGTGGCCCGACCCGAGGGGGCGGCCAGGCCCGAGGGAGTGGCCCGACCCAAGGGGGTGGCCTGACCCGATGGCGGCTCGGCGGCCCGGTCGGCCTGGCGGCCCTTCAGCATCGCGACCCTGCGGTCTGGTAGGGTTCCACCTTAGCCGCGGACTTGGGAGAAACCGTGCACCCCCTGGCGTACCGAATGGATTTTCCATTTGGGTGTGAGCTGAAACCAGAGGGAGGTGGCGCCGATCCAGAACAGGCGGGACCGACTGTGTCTTGCTCATCCCGGCTGGCCAAGCGTCTAACCTCTCCACATACTCCATCATATCCTGCCCTAGCCGTGGGTCCCCTACACCACATGGCATGACGGCACCGCGCGACCTCCATGGCAGCCCGTCCTGGTCGCGGCCTCCAGCTCTTCCACACAGTGCAACGACGCCTCGTAACCTCTAACTGTCACGACCTTCCTAGTCAACTCCCTTCCACCTACGCGGTGCAACGGTGTCGCGCCCCTCCAACGACCTGGCGATCCTTGCACCGCTGATTTTTTTTGTGTCCGGCCCGACGCCGACTGTGTTGCACCGCTGCTGTCCAACCTTTGGCAGCGCCATTGCGCCTTTGACGTCTTCAACAAATGAGATCAATCAAAGGGGGAGGGTTGGGCGGTGTTCGTCTGGTCCGACCCCTCCACGTTACGTTGATATCATTCAACAAATTATTATACAAGGTTGAACAACGTAAAATAGGACAAATTCAAACTCAACAGTCCCCCACCTTCTTTTGTCGATGATTGTTGATGTCAGAAGAAGAAGTGGATAACCGTCATTGGCATATGAGTGTTTGGAGGGGACGAAGTCGAAGACGACGTTCTTCATAGTCATCTCCTTCTCTTTTAGCATGGTTGAAGATCAATGATGGAGTTCGATGATCTTTGGTGAACGATTATGAGGCGTTCATCGCATTCGTCATTAAGAGGGAGATGTTCTCCAAATTCATCCATGTCCTCTCACAATGTCCCACCCAATTACATGTTTCCAACAAAAAATAATAGACTATCTATAATTTTAATGGTTGGCCATAATTCAAAAGATTTCAAATGGGTGAAAATTAATTAAAAGAATGAGTTTAATTAATTAAATGTGAGGGTTGGCACATTAAATCAATGGGGGTAGGTGGAGAGTATTATACCACATAAATGGGGGGTTATGGTGGGTTTAAAGCCCATATGGGGCCTTACATGGATATCCTCCCAAAGCAAGGTTATGTGGGGGTAGGCCCCACCACCATAACCTCTCATGGGAGGTTATGGTGTGGTGGCCCCCACCACTAACAACCTCTTTGAGGTTTTAACCAGCATAAAAATAAAAATAATCTACACTTCTTTTTATTTAACTTATTAGAAAACCTAAAATCTAACATCCATTCTCGATAGAACGCAATTGTGTTAAAAGTCTAACAATGCAATCCCTGATGTTGTGAGTTCAATGGTGCCCTCATATTTCTATTCTGAGTACCGGTTCAAAAGATATAAAATCCCAATTGTACAATTAATGAAATTATTCAAACAAAACATCAGAAATTGATTCTAGGTACACAGGGCCTCTGAATCAAGAGTCGTATCTTTTTGCAGACTCGTAAAAATCACATAAATTTAAGAAAAAAAATCCACGGAATTTCCAGGTCTTTACATTTTCCACACATCAGGGATTTACGTCCACGTATGCTACAACTTGAACTAATGGAACAAAAGGGGTTATTGAGCATGCATCTGAGACTCCTGCTCCCATGTGGTCTCCTGGAGGTTCCCGTGCTGCCAGAAAATGTGCACCAAAGGTATCGATCATCCATGAAGGACATGCTCCTATCAATCCTTAATATCCACTAGAACCTTTGTGAATGTTTCCCCATCATCGATGTCTATCTCCCTATGGATGATGATGTGGGATGGGACGTGCACATATCTCCTCAACTGAGATATGTGGAAGACATCATTCACCCGGTGCAACTGATGTGGAAGAGCTAAGCGGTAAGCCACCGTGCCAACTCTACTGAGGACCTGGAAAGGTCTGATGAACCGTGGAGATAAATTTCTGCCTTAGCCAAATCTCTTTAGACCTCATCTAGGAGAGACCCATAGAAAGATGTGGTCACCATCCCCGAACTCCAGAGGTCTCCTCCTCCTATCCTCATAAGATTTTTCCTGCTCTGTGGAGTCTTCATCCGCTCCTGCATGATCTGCACCTTCTCTATAGTATCTCGTACCATCTCTGGTTACACTAGTGCGGACTCCCCTAGGTCTGTCCAGCACAGTGGCGATCAACAAGTTTGACCATACAAGGACTCAAAGGGTGTCATACCGATAGTGGAGTGATAGTTGTTGTTTTAGGAAAACTCTACCAATGGTATGTGATCCTCCTATAAATGACTGTAGTCAATGAAACATGCATTTATCATGTCCTTGAGGGTCTGGATGGTCCTCTAAGTCTGACCATCAGTCTGAGGATGGAAGGCGGTGCTCAAGAAAAGCTGTGTTCGGAAAGCCTCTTACATCCCCTTCCATAGTCGAGCAGTAAATCGTGCATCACGGTTGGAGAAAATAGAGGAAGGTAATAAATTAAAACGCACAATATACTACACATAGAGGTGTCCCAAGCTCTCTACTAAACCCTACTCACTGATCGGTAGGATGTTGGGTGACTTACTGAGTCGTTCAACGATCACCCATATCGAATAGTGACTCCTTGAAGTACATTGAAGACCCGTCACGAATTCCATGGATATCCCATCCCATTTCCACTATGAGACCTCTAAGGGCTGAACCAAGCCTACTGGTACCTAGTGCTCGACCTTCAATTGCTGAAAAGTGAGGCACAAAGAGACAAACTCGGCTACTGCCTTCTTTATACATGGCCACCAGTGCTGTCGGATGAGGTCCTGGTACATCACTGCCACTCATGGATGTCCCTCTAGAGGAGATTTGTTGAAATCCCTCAAAAAAATTTATTAAAGAGCTACTGGTACCATGGTACTTCCTCAAAAGAGGATGACGTGCACCCCATCTTCATAAAATCCGTCCGGTGCCTAACCTGTGGATATCTGGTCACGTCATGTCTCACAATTAGTGTCCCCATGTTGTGCCTCCTTGACTTGCTGATGTAGGGGGGGAGTTACTCTAAGATATTGTAGATAGGCTTCACCATCTCTATCCACAAAGGTTATCTGCAAGGAAGCCAGCTACTCTGTCGCCTCTCCTAGTAGCTGAATACCAGTCCTCCTTTTGAGTGCATCTTCAACAACGTTCTCCTACCAAGGAGTATAGGCTATCTCGTAGTCATATTCCTGGAGGAACTCAAGCCAACATTGTTGTGTTAGGTTCAATTCCTTCTGGAAGAAGATATACTTGATACTCTTGTGATCAGAGTACATGGTAAAACATTCGCCGATCAGATAATGCCGCCACATCTTCATAGGGAAGACCATTGCTGATAGCTCCAGGTCATGGGTAGTATTGTTCTGTTTGTGATGTCTCAGCTATTGGGAACCCTATGCGATCACTGATCACTTCTACATCCGGACACACCCATGTCTGGTCCCTAATGCATCACATTAAATTACGTACCCTACGCCCTCCTCTGGAAGCCTCAAGATGGGGGCACTAGTCAGCCTATGCCTCACCTCCAGAATACTCTACTGGAATTTCTCTAACCACACGAAGGGTTCCCCCTTATTCATCAAGGATAGTAGTGGTGCTGCCACCCTGGATAGGTCTAGGAAGAATCTCTGATAGTATCCATCCAATCCCAAGAAACTCTGTACCACCCTCACACACCTGGGTGGTTCCCTAGAAAGTACCACCCCAATCTTCACTGGTTCTTCTGCAACTCCATCCTCTGAGATAATGTGTCCCAAGAAGTGAATCCCTCGAACCCAAAACTGGAATGTTGAGAGCTTACCATAAAGATGGTGCTCTCGGATTGTGTCCAGTACTACCTGTAAATGGTAGGCATGATCCTCCTCAGTAGTCGAGTAGATCAGAATGTCGTCGATGAAGACTATGAGCAAGCGATTGAGGTATGGCTGGAAGATCCTATTCACGAGACACATGAACAATGATAGAGCGTTGGTTACCCCGAAAAGCATAACCAAGAACACATAGTGATAGTACCGACACATGATGGTCTTCTTCTACACATCCTCATCTCAAAATCTAAGCTGGTGATAGCCTATATGAGGTATATCTTTGAGAACCATCATGCTCCATTGAGCTGATAAAGAGGTCTTCAATCCTCGGTAGAGGGTACTTGTTCTTTATGGTCACCTGGTTCAGGAGTCGGTAGTCAACACAGAGCCTTAATCTCCCACATGCCTTCTTAGCGAACCGATCAAGGGCTACCCAAGGAGGAACACTGGGATAGATGAATCCATCCCTCTTCAAGTCTTCAAGAATTACCCACGGCTCACGGAGCTATGAAGGAGCCATCCAATATGCTGGTGTAAATAACAGCACCAAACTAGGTAACAAGTCATTGTATAAGTCCACCTCTCTGTGAGGAGGTAGTCTTAGAACATCGTTAGGGAAAACATCCTCGTATTGGTCCACCACTACAGGTTAAATTGGACTCTCCACATCAACTGCTACGAGGGTAAGGAAATACAACTAGTGAGTGATTGGCTGCATCCTCATCCGAGAAAGTCTATCCTACACTGGAAAGGTTCCCTTCTCACCGATGAAGGTGAACTTGGTCCCATATGTGTGGACACACCGCACTTATTTCCTAATCAGTAAATCTGAGCATGAACTGTAGATAACCAGTCCATACCCAAGATGACGTCGTAAGGCCATGACGCCACTACGAGGATATCCCAGCTGAAGCTCTCACCTCCTAATGTAATCTCACACTACCGACACCAGTGCGTAATCATCGAGTCTTCACCTGTGGGAGTCTCTAACCGTAATGATCGAGCCAACGGCTCTGTCAGAATCTTCGAGATCCGAACGAGGGTAGTTGAAATGGATGATTGGCTAGAACATGTGTCTATAAAAACTACAACTAAGGTGGAGTAGACACAAATCGTACCTCAAATCATATTCGGAGTGCCGTGGTCATATGCCTCAGCTTCCTAAAGATGATCTCTCTCCTATCCACCTGCTCTCTATGATTGGGGTGGATCTCTTAGTGGTGGTGGCAGTATAACCTCGTAACATCTTCCACCACTAGCTACTCTACCAGCTACTCTGCCACGTCCACCTGTGACCTGCAGACCACCTCGGTCGAATAACTTCCTTTGCTTGGGAGGTCACTCAACTGTCTGCTGATCATCTGAACAGCAGTTCGTACAGTCACATGCCATGGGACCCTTCCACCGCATAAGTAACACTTCCTACTCCTAGAAGGTAAATCATTTCCCCAGGTGCCTTGCACAAATGATCATCAGTCCAGCAGCTGTCCACTCCTGGGTTTCATCCTGTTGGACCTCAGCGTCATCTGTCTACTTCTAGCTACAGAAGACTCTGATGCATGTCGACTAGTAGTGGGTCTCACTGCTAGTGATTTATCATCCAAGAAACTCTCTACTAGGAGGTCTCTCTCTTACACCCCTATTAGTGTCAGGCTGCTGAGGGAGATCATCGATGCCCTGATCTCTCGCCAGAGCCCAACCTTGAAGGTTCGGGCCCTGATGAATGGGTCTCGTACCATATCTGTGGTGTATCACAAGAGGTTAGTGAACCTCATTGAGTAATGTGATATTGTCATGCTGCCCTACTGCAGAGGAAGTAGATCTTGTATTTGGACAGCACAAAGAGTGGATCGTACAAACTCTTCCTATAATAGGCTCTAGAAGTCTGACTAGAGTAGTGTCGCCTCGTCGTAGACCTATAGCATCAGGCTCCACCATCTGCCTGTTGCTACATTAAGGAGACTCGCATCAAGGAATTCCATAAGGTCTGCTGGTGTCGCAACCAGCCTAAAGACTCTAACTACAACCTACAACTAGTCCTCAGCAACCTGTGGGTTTGTCTCTCCCCAAAACCTAGGTGGCCTCTGGCATTGTAACTCATGAAACACTCTCAAGAGGCGTGCATCGTCTACTTCTGGGGCTGGTGGCATCGGTGGCCCAATGGGAAGTGTTACCACTAGTGCCTCTAATTCTAAAGAACCCTTCACCAAATCCTTATTTCTCGGTGGGCTGTCAGAGCGTATTACTCTCGGGGTTCTGTAGGGAGGAATCCTGGAAGAAACAGATGTGACATGGTCAAAAGACTATACCAGGTGAGCTGACCTGGTTGAGCTGACATAACGAACACTTTTGAAAACACACACGCAATCTGTGTTTTCATGTACTGAGTCAAAAATCAGAAGTCAGGGTCCTTGTGTATGGATACGTCGGCCACCTACACCAACGTTGGACTCCCAAAACTGAAAACCTCAGTTAGTACCCTTAACACTATTGTTTCACAGAATGAAATATCAGAGTCCTAATTTTTGTGGTAGAACCGACTACTCTGATACCAATTTGTCATGAACAGTCCCTCGGGGCCCATATCGTGACAACCACAAGTCTACCTTCCATATTCTAGGGGATGGGGACTAGCACCAATGGCATAAATCCCAAAACTGGGAAGGCATTGCCTATATAAACTTAAACACACAAAACAGAGTACGCAACTGGAAGTAAAACAATAATTAAAACTAAATACAAAACAGAGTGCTGGATGTAATGGGTGATGGAAATACATGATCAAAAGTAAAGTACAAGGAAACAAAAAAGTACAGGTACATTTGAAAGATGAAAAGCAAGGAAAAGCCACTAGGTCATCCTCCAGGGATACTACTTTAAGGGTAGGTAAAGATATCCTCTTCAGCACTCCTTGTCCATCTGTCCACTCCTTTTACCATCGTACTGAGTTGTCCACCTCCAGGTATTGTCTAGTCCTGCTACTCTCAGCCTCAATCACCGCTATCTATCATCTGCAACCAACAGAACGAGGTGCTGGCATAGCCCGTGTAGGGGTGAGTATAATGATACTCAGTAGGGACACCGAGACCATCAAGGTCTCACAAAATCCAACAAGGATAAACCACAAAGCCTGGATTAAACAGATAATCATTACTAGGTATATGCCCATTAATATGCGTAATTTATCTAGTAACTCATATCAATCATGAGGAAAACTCAAAGTCAATGACTCAACTCAAACTAGGATTTTATTCTAGGGGTAGTATTAATTAACATCCCCACTCACACTGTCGGAACATCGGCTGATGGTGTACTCCTCCTTTATCGAGTACAGGGGGTCTGACAGATCACACAGTGGAACATCCCACTTTCCTAGACTGTTGTGGTACTCCTACTGTCGAGTACCATGGATCTGTTGTGCTCACATAAAGGCACTCCACACTATGGGTCTGCTGCTCTCACACAAAGGTGCTCCCCCTCGTAGAATGTTGAGGTACTCCACCTCTATCGAGTACCAGGGGTCTATTGTGTCACAAAGAGGTTCTCCCAACTATGGTTCTAGTGCATCACACCCATGTGCTCCCCACTATGCTAGTGGAAACACTCTGAGTCGAATGGTCAGAAGTCTTCAGGTCTCAGCCAGCTACTAGGTCTATGTACACCGCTTGATCATCTCTGTGAGAATCCGCTACATGAACTACAAGTCGATTCTCGAACTGACATGAACAACCATGAAAAAGTATCACAGTGGTTCGCCTCGTCTTTGAGATCACAACGCAATAGATTGTGCATCAATCAAAAGCCTAGACTGTCAGTTATTAGCATTCCCCGTTCGACAGTCCTGGTTAGTTTTTAGGTTCAACCAACCCGACCATACCTGCACTGTGTCCAAATTCAAGTGGGGTATTCCAAAAGAACCATCTTGTTCTATGATTTGTGTCGCCATAGATGGTTCTTCAATCATACACCCGTAGACCAAGATATGGTCAAAAAGATTTAATCGGATCACATGGGTCCGAGACCGGTCTGACCCAGTCGGGCTGACCCGACACAGGTCTGGACAGGGGTCTGACCCGGTCCGCAGGTCTGACCCAGTCCTGAAGGGAGTGGCTCGGCTCGATGGGTGTCCCGACCCATGAAGGGGGCCCGACCCGAGGGGGAGGCCTTGGCCGAGGGTGGCCTAACCCAATGGAGTGGCCATGAACGAGGGGGCGGCCTTCCCCAATGGCGGCTCGGCGGCCCGGTCGGCCTACCGGTCGGGGCGACCTGGCGACCAAGCGGTTCGAAGGGGGTCCGCCTTAGCTGCGGCCTAGGGGTAACCATCCGCCCCCTGGCTTCCCGAATGACGTTTTCGTTCAGGTGTGAGCCAAAACCAGTGTCAGGTGGTGCCAGTCCAAAACATGTGAGACCCACTAGGTCTAGCTCTTCCTGGCTGGCCGAGTGGCCAGCCACTCCAACTGCTCCGATGCGGCCTACCCTAGGAGCGGATCCCCTACTCTGCACGATGGGACGATGCCATGCTACCTCCACCATGGTCCAGCCTAGCCACGACCTCTAGCTCCTCCATGTGGAACGATGGCATTGCGCCGCCTCTGACCACCGCGACCCTCCTTAGTGCGGCCCTTCCACTTACGCGGCACGATGGCGTCGTTCCCCTTCAACGCCCTGGCGGCCCTTAAGCTGCATGTATTCTTCGCGGCCGGCCCGATGCCGGCCAGTTTTCTCCACAACAGTCAATCTTTCCGGTGTCGTCATTGCTCCACTGTTGTCGTCAACAAACGAGAACAATCAATGGAGGAGGGTCGGGTCGTGTTCGTGCAGTCTGATTCCTCCATGTTACGTTGATATCATTCAGGAAATTATTTCCATGGTTGAACAACATAAAATAAAACCAATTCAAACTCAAATTTCCCCTACCTTATTTTGTAAATGATCATTGATTTTGGAAAAAGAAGTGGATAACCGTTGTTGGCAGATGAGTGTTCGGAGGGGATGAAGTCGAAGATGGCATTCATCATAGTTTTATCCTAATCTTTTAGCATGGTTGATGGTAGATGATGGAGTTCAACGATCTTTGGTGAACAATGAAGAGTTGTTCTTTGCATTCTTTGTTGAGAGGATGAAGTTCTCCAAATTCATCCAAGTCCTCTATCAATGTCCTACCCAAATGAAAGTTGCCAACCAGAAATAATAGATTATCTATTATTTTAATGGATGGCTAGATTTCAAAATAATTTAAATGGGTTCCAATTAATTAAAAGAATGAGTTTACTTAATTAATTGTAAGGGTTGGCACATTAAATTAATGGGGTAATGTGGAGAGATTCATCCCACAAAAATGTGTTGTTAGATGGGGTTTAAAGCCCATGTGGGCCCCACCAAGGATATCCTCCCAAGGGAGATTATGTGCGGGTGGGCCCCACCACCATAATCACTCTTGGGTGGTTATGGTGTGGAGGCCCCCACCACTAACCACCTCTTGGAGGTTTTAACCACCTTAAAAATAAAAATAAGCTACACTTATTTTTATTTAACTTATTAGAAACCCTAAAATCTAACTTCCGTTCTCAACAGAACGCAACTACGGTGAAGGTCTCACTAAGAAATCAACGACGATGCGAGTTCAACGGTACCCTCGGATTTATATTCTGAGCACCGGTTAAAATGTTATAAAATATCACTCGTACATTTATTGAATGTTCCCGAAAAAAACTTCAGAAATTGATTCTGGGTACACCGGGCCTCAAAATCAACCACCGTAAATTTTCATGGACTCGTAAAAATCACATGAATTTAATAAATAAAATTCCATGTAATATCTGTGTATTTACATTTATTAAAATATATTGATTTTTAATATTTATTTAATATCATGTTTTAATTTTTAAAATACTTTTTTGAAAAGAATCATCATTTTAGTTTTCAAATAATTACATTCTCAATTTTATCAAAAATGTGAATGTAATATTCCATTTAAATTTTATGACATGAATAAATCATTCCTACATCATGACCAACCATTACATCATGGAATAAATTATTGTTTTCTTATATATTGAAAAAACTTTATAAAAATATGTTATATTTGAAATTATTTTTTTGAATGAGCAAGGAATATTTTCCATAACATATTTTATCAATACTTTTAAAAAACATTTTCCATTAAATTTGACATCAATTGGTGTTAACTTTGGCTAACATAGGATATAATTCAGAGAAACCGTTCACATTATTTCTATGAATGGTATATTTTTATAATGAATTGGTCCTTCAGAAACCGATTTCTCTTATATGGGGTATACCATGATAGAAAACTTATGAAACATTATTCTTTTCATTGATTATTCTAGAATTATATGATTAAATGATTAAGAAGAATTTCTATTTTTGTTAGTTAATGGTATGATCAAATGATTCTAAATCCCATTTATTTTTACGTGCTATGATATGATGAATTTTTTACGATCTTATTTCACAATTATTTATGTTTTTTATTTTCTAATGTTAGTTAAAATATAACCAAATACAATGGTTTTGTTATAAAAATGACATATCAGAAATATATCTTATTTAAAGTAACTAGGTAGTGATTTATATATCATGCGATACAAATGATTAGAATAGGGAGTGAACTCAGTTAAATATGATAGATATGGAAAGGGCAGTTAACCTGGTCCAATAAGACATTGTTGGAATAGAGAGTGTTGTCGGTTCTATATGATTGGTATGTAATGGTTAGTGAACCATATTAAGTAATAAAAGTTTTCCACTATGATGGAATGAATATTTAACCAATTGCAATATGATATCCTTGTTTTTGTCCTTGATTAATATGGAAATTATATTCTGTTATGATGTATATGACTCAAATTTCACATCTTTTTTCATTTTTATACACTCATTTATCATGTTCTATGATTCCCTTATGATTCATGTATTATGAATTGAAAATATGTATTCCATTAATCAATATTATTATATTATATATATGAGGAATGATTTTCAAATGTTCTGACCAATTTCTAACACTATTATGTTTATGGTTTGATTATGTACATCCTTTTTACCATTAATGAGCATCTGTGGTCACTAATTCATATGATTCCATTCCATATGTTTTAAAGAAATTTTTTATGCAATATATATATTGGAATGATAAAAAATGGAAATATAATTACGAGAATCATTAAAGATCATTCCCTAGATTGTAATATTGTTTTCCAATTGTACATATTAAATTTATATTAATTACTTTTCGATGCCTTTATTTTTTGATGTTGCAAACAGTTTCCTAAAACATATTTACTAACTTCTTATGTAAAATGTTTTTTAAAATGTATTTTAGAAAATAATATATTTTAAAATACTTATAATATGTTCTTATATATTATCAGTATCAACAATATATTCTTCATTACAATTATCGTAATGAGTATCTGTCTGATGAATCAGACTCAACATTATCACTATCAAAATAAAGAATCTATATAATGATTGTCCCAAATATAAATTCTTAACAATAAGTTTGATACTAAAACCTATAACATCATACTCATACACATAAATATTTTATATAGACAATTATATAGAATCCCATCAGTCTAAGTTAATTTTATAATCATATTTGGATGACTTATTCCGAATGTTATGAAAATATTTGACATTAAAATTATGTAAACTAATACAATATTAGACATTCAGTTAATATTGATCAATAATATCTCTCTATTTTTATGTTTTAATGACATTGGAACAAACTCAATGAAATATGATCATTTTGAGTGAAATATGACTATTTGAAAGATTCCAACAAATACCAGGACCTTCAAAATGTTTGTTGGGGATTGGGTATATTTGATTTCATTTTTAATTTATAATTTTAGGAGATCATTGAATATTTATTAGTGAGGATGAATTTTTCTTATTCATTGGAATTGTTTTGAGTTTTTTAGTTCTATTGAAAAATTGAATGGTTATCTATATAAAAACATATTTTCATTATAATTTTAATCTAATCATAGTAATTATTGGTGTATTATGATGATAAGATACCATAGAATATAATATTTATATCATGCAATTATGGGTTTAGGAAGATAAATCCATTTATATATCTATATTGAGGGATTCCTTGGTAAGGTATGAAAGTAATTCTTGTAAGTATAAAAGAAGGGATACCTTTAGTGTAGGTTATAAAAAACTTTTTATAAAGGGTAAAAGAGGATTAATAATTTAATAGAATATAATTCATTCTATTATATTTTATTTTTTTATTACTTGTTTCTTATATGTTTTATATAAAACTCCACATATAATATAGTTTTAAATATAGTATTCAACTTTCTATTAATTTTTTTGTTATCTTTACTATCTGTATTAAATTAATAACAATATATTTCAATTAATTTTATTCATCATGATAATGATTCTTATACTATAAAAAATAAGTACCATAGATATTCTGATATTTGTATTCTTATTTAATCATATAAATTATAATTATGATTCTATGATCTGATTGAGGATTGTGACCGATTATCAAAATAATGAGGCTTTGTTTTCATTAATTTTTTTAATCTATAATAAAATTTTTAAACTCAAATTAACCACCCTTGTTTTGATATAGATATTATAAGAATATTAAAATAATCCTATTCAGTATATTTCAATACACTAAACTAACATTTGTTTTCAGATCATGTTTCTACTAATCTAATAATTACAGATGATTAGATTATTTACAATTTCATGTTTCTTTTAGTTTTGATTTAAATTTTTTGTTTATAAAATATTTGGTACATTAACATGTAATTTTGAAAAATATTATATTCTGTTTTTAAATAAGTATGGTATAATATTTGGTTTAATTGGTAACCTAAATTTGAATATACCACCTATCTTTGATGGAGCAGACATGGATTACTGGAGAGATAACATGGAAAATTTTATTATCAACAGTGAGGTAGTTAATTTTCTTATGTTTCATGACATGAATTTTATATATTTAATTTCATATGTGTGATGGTGTTAATAGTATTTGGAAAAAGCATGAGGTAACACACTTTTGTAATTCAAATGTTTTTGAGACCATTAAAGATATGTTAGGTGAATCTTATCCATAATTTTATTTCTTATTTTGATAATTTGTTCTGAATATTAACCATGGATACATAAAGATTATTAATAGTATACAATCAATTTGTAAATTTTTTTGGATAATGATATTATTTTTAAGAAGATAATTAATATAATTACATATTATTTCAAATATAAGGTAAATGATGTGGATTAAAATAATAAGTTGAAAATTATTAATAATTATGATCTTTGTTAACTCTTATATAATATGAGTGTAGTATGAAAATAGCTACTGAGAAAGAAAAACAATTGAGATGTTTCTTTTTCTATCACAAATATACTTACTATAGTTCAAAATCTTGATAATGTAGATAACTATTTGAGGAATAAGAATGTTGTTATTCATTAAATTAATTTTTTTTATCATATTTGAAAATAAATAAGCTAAAATTTCTAGAGTAATGGACATAATTTAATGGAAAAATTATTTTCTGCAATTATATTTAAATGTTAATAAAGAAATAAGTGAAAATAAATATGAATTCACATGTTATGAATATAAATTTTTTTGAAACATATGAATACATGGTCCAAAAATAAATAGGAAATATAGGAAGGAAAATAATTCATTAAGGAATTATAAAATGTTTTATAAATCAAAAGTTAACAGATTTTAGATAGATACTGACAATTAAAATGTTAATTAATATGACTCTTTAATAATGTTTTCAAATAAAGAATGTTCTGGATATTTGAACATATGGGTTTTTTAAATGGTAACCCTTGTAAATCCATGTTTTATGTCTATGTAAAATATTTTGAAAAACTTACCAAAATGAAGTTAAGTGAAAATTATCATAATTAGTATGATATTAAATCTGTAAATAAAGAATCTACCCTATCTAGTGATGATAATTCAGTACCTTCATGCGATAGTTTTGGTCGTAATTCATAAACCATTAGAGAATAAATTATTTTCTGCAATTTTAATTATTGTTTTGAAACACATGACCAAAATAAAATTGAAATGATGTGGTTACCAAATATATTATTTTCTAAAAATATCTAACCCATTATTTTTTGAGATCGAATATTCTAATTGTTTTATTAATAAACACAAATAATGTTATAGAAACAAGAATATATGATAAATAAATAGTGTATCTTCTAAGAATATGATAGGTAACAAAGACTCTAATGAAAAATATTCTTAATTTGAATGTTGAAGAATTTACATTCATAGATAATTCTTAAGGATATATTATCGGAAGAGATAACATTTTACCTCTTGGTAAATCAATAATATAATATATATATTTTTTGTATGTCATAAGAAAAACCTTATAATCAGAATTAATTTTTTTGTTTATGATTACCATGTGAACATTAGGAATGATAAGTTATTGGTACATAGTTCCAAGATTGAATTAATTATTTCCTTCAATTGGATTTATAATGTGTATAAAAATAACTTTTAAGACCTTAGGATCTAATAATTACAATGATTAAGTGTAATTTAAGATCAATAATTTTTATGGAATATAGTTTACAGACACTATAACATTAAACCATATATAAATTGACATTGAATAGAATTGTTAAATAACTTTTTCAGCATAGAATTGACTCAAAAAAGTATTTGAACATTATCAATATGTTAACAAACATAAGTCATGTTTTAAATCTATTAGTGATGTGTCAACTTCTTATGCATTACAGTTAATGGACAAGGATTTATTTGGTTTTACACAAAGTGAATGTATTTTCTAGAAACAACTATGTACATATTATTATTTATTAATACACTATATAAAATTGTGTTAATTCTATCATAAGTTTATATGAAGCGTTTCGATATTATATAAATTTTGTAAAAAATTTAAAAACAAGAAAATTATTCTCTTGATAACTATTCTAAGTGATCATGATGGAAGGTTTTTAAATTCCAATTTTTAAAATAATTATATTATGATTGCAGTTGAACATACCTTTTCAATATAGACAACCCCTCAAAAAAATTCTATAGTTGGAAAAACAAATATAATTCATTATTAAATAAAAATATACATGTTCCGGGAAATATAAATATATAAAAAATATTGTGCTGAAGTGATTAGAATTTTATGTAATAATATAAATAAAGTTATAATTAGTCCATTTCTTAATTAAACACCCAATGAGTTGTTGATATAAATAATACCAAAACTATCGCACATTAGTGTTTTTTGTTGCAATGTATTCATCCAAAATTTAAAAAAAAATACATAATAAATTTCACCAAAATGGGATGAAAAAATATTTTTAGGTTACTCAATTATATCAAATGAATATATAGAATTAAGCTAATCATTTACTATTGGGTAAACAATGCATGTTTTGTTTGATGAAACTCACCCGATTGTTTTAAAAATACATCACACAACATCATATGATTTATTTCTAAAATTTAATTATCAACTTTTCATAAAAAATATTCTCAAAGGGATATAACCCAATAAATTTTTTATAATGATGTTCTTTATGAATATTTTTTTCTTAATATTGATGAATATTCAATTGAAAACCCAAAAATATGTTCTTCTAAAAAACTATTCTATTGAAAGTATCATCTGATATGCTGATCAATCAGTTAGGGCTAGAAGTTTTTTAAGATATAAAATTGAACATATAGATTCTTTATCCCAATTTTAACAAAAAAACATGATGAGGATTTGAATTATTAATATTTTATTGAGGTTATTCGAAATGAGTACAATGAATTTGAGAGTAAAAAATATTGAACATTAAATGAACGAATTAAAGATACCTCTATAATTGGGGTAACATATGTTTTTGAAAACAAATCTGATGAAAAGGAAATAATTATCAGAAATAATATATAATTTTTTTTCTATGGGTTATAATAAAAAATAAGAAAGAGATTACGAATAAATTAATTCACTAGTAGCATTACATGAAGCTATTCATACACTTATTTCCATTGTAGAAATCATTAATTTAAAACCTTTTAACGTGAATGTGATGTTATATTTTATTAATAAATTATTTATGGGGATGATTATGTTGAATATCCCTTGGTTTTGAAAATAAAATAATATCTTGAAGAAATTAATAAAAATACTAGATATTTATATATAGTTAAACAAGACCCAATATATTCTTTGGTAAGTAAACATGATTTTTGTTACAGAATAATTTTGTTATGGGTGCTGTAGATATGAAAATTTATATTAAAAATTTTAAAAAATATTATTATAATACAGATTTACACTGACATTATTATATTCTGATCATCACAATATTCTTTAATAGATTCTTTTGAAAATATTATTAAATATAAGTTTTTAATGAGTATGATTCAATAGATGCCATATTTTCATCATGTTAAAATCTCACTAAAAGCAGAAGGAACATTTATATATTAACAGATGTATATAAAATATATTCTCATGAAATTTGGATACAAAAATACTAAATGTATTAGTACTCATATTGGTACCTCTGATTATGTTTTTATTGATCATAATGGACTAAAACATGATCAAAATATTTTTAAATACATGGTAGGAAGTTTAAATTATATAATCACTTGTCCTACAAAAATAATGTTTTATATTTGAATATGTGAATGATATCAAAAAAACATTAATGATTCCCACATATAATCTATAAAATAAATTATCACTTATCTTAAGGGAACACTAGAATTATGAATTTTATATTCTTTTAAAAACAATTAAATAAACTATTTTCAAGTGATGAATTCGGTGGTAGTAAAATACATAGGAAAAGAACTTATATGAATTTTCATTTATTCGATTATTCTTTAGTTTCATGGAATTTTATGAAACAACACTAAGGATATCATTTCACGATTGAAGCTGGATCTGTGGTTGTTGGATGTTGTTGTACTCAAGTTTGGTGGATGCAACACATAGTTAATAACAAAGACATGAGTTTTACTAAAACATAATTGTATTGTTAAAAATATATTATTAAATAAATTAAAACCAAAAAATCACTCACATTCAATGAACATTGATATATGACACTTTTTCATTTTGATTCAATCATATAATGTATATATCATTTTACAAATCATCAGATGAAAAGATCAACTTGCTTGTATTTATTCAAAATCCCTTCCATATGATATATTTTAACACCTTAAATAGAATATAGTAATGACCATCATAAAGTAATCATTCACAACTACTTTGTTTTTACTCGTATCCTTATATAACGCTATACTTTTTTATTGTGGGTGTACATATGTTTTTATCTAAATCATTTAATTTTTTAAAAACAATTTTTTTCAAGAAAAAATTCGTAATGAGTTCTAAAAGCATAAAACTTCTTATAAAATTTTTAAAATTATGAATATCATCATTAGATGTATAATTTTTAAAAATTATTAGAAAAAATATATTAATATATTTATCATTTAAATCATTTTTTAATCAGGTTTTATTGTGATATTTTTTTCAAATAAAATATAACATTGATTTTTTCTAATAAATATAATAATTTTATTTCATAATGACAATATTATAATATATTTTAGTACTAATACTATCGTATTAGGTATTTAATTTAAAATCTATCAATATATATTAATTTATAAAAACCATGAATAAAATTTTAATCAAATTGATTTATTTCATCACTCTGAAACAAACATATATATTATCTTTATTTTTTCCACTGTTTCATTATAAATATATTATATCTTTTATTTTTATAATTTTAGTTTTTATATAAAAATTAATTTTTTCAAAAAAAAATTCAGATATTTTCATTATCATATTCATCTCTATATGATAAAAAATTAAGATCCTCATGAGTTTATATATTTTTTTCTTTATTTATATAAATAAATAATATAATATATAAGGATTTTTCATATCAACCATTAGATTTTCTGGGGACATTAAATATTCATCAGACATCAAAAATAAATTGGATTATCCTCTCTTGTCCAACAATGGTTTTTGTAGACTTTTAACCCAACTTGTAGCTCCTTCAAAAGGTTCCAATCTGAAAAGTTTCCTTTCTGACCAATTACCCAATTTTAGTTTTTAATTTCATTGAATATAGTAAATATGACAAAATTGTTTCATATTAAAAAATTGGTTAGTCTAAAAATATTTTTATAATAATTATTATTCTACATTGAATAATATTATATAATTTCAAGGATGTGAATCAATGTGCATAAAAAATGCTGATTTGTATTTAAACCTATTTGATAATGATATTATTATATATTTTTATGCATCAGTAATGTTTTCCATGGAGGGTGGGAAATAAAAATATTATCTTATGGATATATTGAAATGGATCTATGATTTCATATATAAAATATGTGATCTAAGTAGAAATATCATTAGTAAAATAACATTATTGTGGTTCACATAAAATTCAAGATCATATCAGATCATTTAATAAAAATAAGTCATAAGATTCTCTATATAATTGTTATAAAATGTCAAAAATGTTTGACACCTAATTGAAGATAATATAGAATTTTCTTTATGGATACACGGGTTTCTCGTAAAGAGGAAGGGATATCATGATTCCCTAAAATTATTTGATGTTTTTGTATTGTAATTTTTAGTAATAATTAGAATGATATATGTAGTGAGTTTCATTTTCATAACTATAGAGAATATCAAATATGAAATAATCCTATAAAACATTATTTTATTTCTTCATTTCATTAGAAATTTGTTTTGAAAAATGCATAGTGTTTTTTAAATTCATTAATTAATTGACCATGATATGTGATTTAATATCTTTTATATGTGATAAAATGATGAATTTATTGATATTTGACTTTGATAATAATTCAATTATGTTTTTGGAGATGATTAATGGTACTACATCAAAGGTATATTAATTATGAAATGAAGAGAAACATAAGAACAATATGAAAATAAAATATGATAATTCTCCACTAGATAATGAAAATAAACAAATGAAATTTCTTAATGATTTGTGTGAGGAAGTGGTGAAAAAAATAAATAAGTTAACTAGAATATCCCTAGCACAGATATGATTCGGTGAAAAAAATAAATGGGAATTAATACTAGTAACAAATTAAAAAATATGAAATTAAAATAATTAAAATGAATAGGTAAATAGATTCCCATCATTATGATTTTTTTGAGAGGAGGAAATATATCCTATATAAATGATGATTTACTAACCTCTCAGACCAATGAAAAAAATCATATTGATAGATTATATTCTATATAAATAGTTATGGTTCATTTTGATGTACCATATATAGCTGAAACGGAAAGAGTAAAATTGTTGATGAAGAATCTATATCTTTTGTTCATGAAAAATAATATATACCAACACCACAAGGAAAAGGAGATTTGAGAATTGCTAGATAGCTTGAGGAAGAGCTTGATAATGAAATTGAGGAAGAAATTGAAGGAAATTATTAAAAAGGAAGTTTAGAAGAAGATGAAATTGAATATGTAGAATTTGAAGAAGAAGTAAAAGGGAATAATAATTAAGAGGATAAGATTGAAGAAGATGGAAATTCAGAGGATGAGATCAAAGGTGATCATAACAATGTGAAATATTTCAATGAGAATACTACTCTTGATAAGAAATCCTCATAATAATAATCATTATCATAATTATACCTACCTAATATGGTTGATAATGATGAAAAATATAAAATACCTTAATAATAACAATTAATATAAGAGGTAGATAAATCCACATCAGAGAAAAAGAATAAGATGATTAGAAATCAAAAAATAATACTGATTAAAAAGTTAAAACTGATAAGGATAATGATATTCTATAATTCATGAAGGACAATATATTTACTCTGAAATATGAGAATGTCGTTTCAAATATTGATAAAGGAAAATGAAAATATGAATTCATAACAAGGTGAACTGATCATCATATGATTCAACAAGAATAATTAGAATCTAGCTGAACTATTTATGTTAATGGAGTTTATTACAATGTCCATGATATGAAAATTATTGAACGATCAATTTTTTATTCCCCAAACCTTGAATCATTGTGTTGGCTAATTGAAGAATGTCAAAATGAGAAATTTGAATTGTTAAGGATTTTATCAGAGAATGTTTTTTGTCTTGAACATTAGATGAAAGTTTTTTAAAAAAAATTCTATAAATCATAAATGATATTATAATAAAATCGTTAAATGGTATCCTCAAGATGATTTTGATCTAAAATTGCATGATGAAATTTTTTTTTATTTACAAAAACACAAGAAAGGATCAACTGATTCTTTCATTTTTTTCCCATATTGTTACAAAAGGCAAATGGTTGTGGAATTGTAAAAAAATTCGACAGATAATATTATAATAAAAGTATATAATAAGAAGGAAACATCTGACATACGTAGTTGGAGTTTATTTAAAAAAAATATTATGAAGATAAAATTATCATATTGTGGAATAAAAAAGAATAGTCTAAGAATGTATGGTGTAATGAAGAAAGACTAATCATGATTGAGTATGAATAAAATGAATTCATGAAGTTGAGGTATTTTTTAGACCCATGATGAATAATAACTATTTTTATTTTGAAATATTGTTTTATTTTTTATCTACAAAAACATTTGAATTTTTGTAATATATTTACTATCTCTTCATCCAATTAAAATTTATTTATATTTTCCAATTATTATTGGTTGAATTATATTTCATATTTTTTTGTGAATGAAATTTTCATTCATTATATTGTTTTATATGTTTAGTTTTTTGTCTATATTTTAATTAAATTTCCTAATAAATCTACATTTGTTTTCAAAAATTATAAAGGGGTATAATTTAAAAGAAAGTATATTATTTTCGTAAATATAGTGAGAAATTTATAAGGTAAAAATCATTATGGGGATGATGTATTTACAAATGGGAGAGTTTTTTTTAAATTTATATTATGATACATATGGGAATATATTATCCTAAGGGGGAGTTCATTGAACTCAACATAATATTATATATCATATTCAGTAGAGGAATAAACTTTAAGAGATTTAGGGTTTTAATGAATAACTGGGAATATAATTTACTTAAAATAAATAAATATTATGTTTTTTAATGTTGATTTTAATTTTTGTTTTGGGTTTATGATTTACAGATATGGGGATATTATTTGGTCAGAACATATACTTATTACATTTCATTTATTTTAGTTTTGTATATTACATACACTTTTATAAAAACTAATTTCTATATTTTTCACCCAAATTCATTTATAATTTTTTTTTAAAATTATTATTTAACATTATCAAAATATGTTAATAAGTATTATGAGTAGAAAATGTATATTATTCAATAATATTATAAAAATGTGTCTGTTTCTGATTAATCAGACTCACCTTTATTTTTATTGGATGATTGAATCCCTATCATCACTATTGTAATGACAATGTCAAAAACAATTATGTCTAATCTCAGAATATATAAAATCATAATGATACTAATAATGATTAATTATAATGGAAATCGTAAGGATTTCCATCAGAATAAATTATGTTTATAATCATATTCTAAATAAATATTTATAATGTAATGATAATAATTTACAATTTAATGGTGTAAACCGTTATTGATGTTGGATATTTAGTTTTTCTAGATTGTTATATAATGTCATGTATCATGTGTCTAAGTCAAATTTAAAATTCTATAGAAATATAACAAGTGGTATAGAAATATGAAAATTGAGATGATTTTTACAAATACCATTTTATTTGAATTGTTTGGATTAGATAGCTACTGATTTATTTAATATCCAATTTATCATTTTTTGAGAGATAATAAGATTCTATTGCTTAAATTATTTTTCATAGATGTTGTAATTTTTTTAGTTATAAGTAATTATTTGATAATTTTTCTCTTTACAATCATCTTTCATTATTATCCACGTTCAAACATCATAATAATTGAGAGCATAAAAGCACATAAAGACATAGAATATGATATTTCTATTTAGGGCTTCTTAGGATAGGAAAATAGAGCTATTCCAATATTATAATCAATGGATTACCTAGTAAGGGTATACATACATTCTTCTATAAATAAAAAAGGATAAATTTAGTTTAGGTTACAAACTACATTTCTCTTTTTACTAATATTAAATTATTAGATACAAATATTCTAATTAATTATAATATTTGTTATCTATTATTTTACATGTTTTATACAAATATTATATTATACCTAACATATAATATAATGTAAAATAACATACTCATCTTTCTATTAAGTTTTATATGTTTTAATATTCTTGATTATAATAATAATAATACATTTGAATGAAAATAATGTATCGAGATTATCATTCGTGTTCCCAGGTTAATAAATTCCACAATTATTACAATAATTTTCATTTTGATTTTATCATTCTAATTCTTTAATCAGACTGATAATTGTGTCCAATAAACCAACATACGAGGCTTGTGTGTTTTTATAATTAATTATTTTAAAATATATTTTTAAAACTAAAATCCATCACCACTATTGTGAGTAACCCATTATAAGTATACTCTTATGATTGTAACATGTAATATATATATATATTGATCCAACAACACATTTCTAAAGGGACTATATAATCACGGCCCTCAGAGATGTGTTTGGGTAATGTAATGAATATTCATCTAAAAATATGTAATATATATATATGATAAGTCTAGGTTACTATAGTTGGCATCTATGGCTGGAATATTTAACATTTGTTAAATACGATGATAAATCCTTAGTGAGTTCCCAATTAACATTTCTATGTATAAGTCCTTAGATGATTCAATGTACAAATAAATGTTCAAACTTTTTTGGTAAAGGAATTAGATAGTGGTTTCGAAGAAATTACATCCATTCATGGAGACAATAAATAGATAGATCTCTAATAAAGATGAATATTGGGGTAGAAAACCTAAAAACACCATATTGATCTAGTGTGGTCCAATCCTGGTGCATGAAAATTGGCCTTTCTATACATCTTGTTGGACATTCCTAGGGGATATTATTCTTAGATTAAAAAAAATCTTTATGAACCAACATAAATATTTAAGATAGAATATGAGTATAATGGTCAAGGAAAAACCTGAGGAGTCGTTTAATAAAAAGAAGGTTCCCTGATATAAACATCATATAAGTGATGTTTTCTCCTGATTATGTGGTTTTCCACATTAATTAGTGTTTCTCACTCATGGATTTTTTGTTAATAGTGGGATCTTTAAGGTACATGGTCATCATTTAATGCGGGGGAGAAAATTCTGATTAGTAGAAAAATTTGATTATTAATTGAGTGAAAGTCATTATGATTATAACTTATATTTTTGTAGGGAACCTGATTAGCAATGTGTAACTTAATCAACACTTAGACTCAAAAAATTAAATAAGTAAATAGTTTTCTAAGAGTTTTGGTACTAGAGAACATGTAGGAATAATGATTCAGATTATTATGATTGGATAATGGGGGATGAAACACCCAAAAGGATGTCTTAGAGAAATATGAATAAATTTTCAATTTTGAAAAAGACACAAATCAAGTAACTACAAATTTAAAGTGTAATTTTTGGTTAGCATAAAAGATATGAATAATGGTCTCCCAAATATATCATCAACATGAAATTATTTATATTTAAAACATATAAGCATTATGAAAATTATTGTCCGAAATGAAAGGATCATGAATAGAATCAGAAAGGTTGTAACAATAATGTTAATGATGAAGATATTTTGAATGAAATTTTAAAGAAGAAAATGGTTAAATAAATAAGGTAATGAATCCTAGTTATTGTATTGGGAATGAATTGTGATGATTGAAGTATTTATGTATTGGAATAAAATAATTATGTCATATGTGTTTGGAAATATATATGTATTTTTCATTATATGTTTTTTGAAATAGGTTAAAATTATATTTTTAATGATTTCAAGGTACTGGAAAAGTGATTTAACAGAAAGTTGATATTGATATAATGATGTTGGTATAAATAAATTATTGGTTTTGATAATAAAAAATTTTATAGTGATGATTTCATCAAAAAAATTAAGGATTTATTGAAAAAGTGGATTTTGGTATCATTAGTCATGGGCATAGAATGTTTTTTAGTTATATATCCAATAATATGTGTTTTTTATATGGAATGAGGTATAATGTATATTTCTAATATTTTTTAGAGTAATCTATATAATTACCTTGTTTTAAGATAAAACATGGTGAAGGTATTCAAATTTTGGGTATGTGATAATCAAGATCCACATTACTGTATATGATAAATTATGATAAGTTCACTTTGGAAATATGGGGACCATATTTCTAATGTTATTTATTTAAATAATTTAGAAGTGGTATATGGATAACTATTAATGTATTTGTTTATGTTGGACTTTGGATGGAGATTTAGATATTAATTTATTACTTCACAATATATTGATTTATCAATATTGGATAACAATCTAAAACCATTTTTTTACTAATAAATTGATATATATGTAATTATTTACCATTGTGTTTGTCGATCATATGATCCATTACTACATTAGACACCAAAAATTCACTGTTATTTAATGGAGTAAGATATGAAGTGGAAATTATTTAAGGGAAAACCAATGGATGATATTATTCTTATGAAGTGGAATGAAATCTAATAAGTATATATTATTATGGAAATTATTCAAAATTATGAATATGATTTTGCAAATATATATTTTCTTGTTAACATTATTTTGATGATATCAATGTCCTTTTCCAAAACTCTTTTGTTTATGGTTTTAGGTCCATTAACATTCTATGGGTCAAGAAATTTAATATGATTATTGAATTATATCAGTATTTATAAATTTTTAGTCCTACTTCCATGCCCAAATAATTAATTTTCATCCATGTTATCTTATGTGGAAACCTAGTTTTGAGTTACATTAGTTAACCTTTATGTTTTACTCTTTCAAATTTCAATAGAAATTTTATTATTCATTTATAAAATGTGTGTTTCTCAAAAGGAATTTTAAAATCATAAAACATATATGACTAATAATAATATTTATGTTAAATTTCATTTTATTAGGGTTGAACATAATAGCCATTGATTTTGGGAAATTAATTTTTCAAATATATTTGATCATTTCCATCTATTGTGTATTAAGAAACAATATATTTGAAATGTGTTATAGGTAACATTGAATTTATATTAAATTACATGAATATTGTTTTTTTAATGTGTTATAGAAAACATATAGGTTAGATTTAATTACTCACATCATGATATTTCTCACGTGTTACACGCAATAGTTTTCTTAGCTTTTGTGATACATAACATATTCTTTATGAGATATGTGTTATACAATTAAAATATTATTATTTAATATGGTTGTTATATCCTAGACATTTTAACAGTGGGTGTGAGTACGATTCAATAAATTATGTAAATATATTTATCACATGTATATATAATTAAGTATTTGGTGACCAATTTATTTTAAATAAAAAATAATAACTATTTCTAAAAAATTATATCACTTTCTGAAAAACTATATTCAATTGATATAATTGTGTTATAAATTAATGATATAAAAAACATTTTTTGGTTAATTATTTCAAATAATTTTATATAAATTATATATTAAATAAATAGTTTACCATTCATGTTATTTTTTCAGGATATGTGATATGAATAAATCCGATTTTCGATATTAAACATGTATTTCAAAAATAATAATTAAGTAGTATTTTAATTGAACACATATTTTAAAACTAATATTTTCCCATTTTATAAAATTAATTATATAAAATTAAAGTAATTTTTGTAATCATAATATAAAAATCATATTGAGGGTAATTTTGGGAATTTTTCTAAAATGTTTCAATATTTTGATAGCTATAAAAGTAATCAATTAAAATTTGAATCTACCTTTTAATTATCTTTAAATATAAATTTGATTTTAAATAGGTTTTATTGTATAATTAGTTCAATTATAAATATATTAATCCAATTTGTGTAATTGGAATCAATTTCATGTGAATTTATGTATAACAACATTATAAGAAGTTGACTATTTTCTACTTAAAACCATACTCTCCCATCACATCTAAAACAATAATTTTAAATTGATTTTTTTATATAATATGAATTTAATTTGAAAAAATAAGTTCCATATTTTTTATTATAAAAATTCATATTATCATGTAATGTTAACTTAATTTTTGACCAAACCTAATAAGGAATGCAATTAAAATCTGTTTCCATGGTTAAGGTTAAAATTGGTTTATTATGTGGGTTAAATAATAAAATATATGTTTCAAAATGACATATTAAATTGACTAAGAACAAATTTCATGTAATATTTCGACCATTACACCTCTATGGATTGATAACATTCCATAATTTACCCTTTTGAAATATAAACAAATTCAAGATCACACAATTCTATTCAAATATACAAAGTGTTTCATCGCCACAACTTATAAAAGGAAACCCCCAATCATCTATTATTTACACATTAATACGAATTTAATTTACCAAAATTAAATCCCAAATTCTGTCTGGTCATCATATAATTCATTTTTTTGAATAAAATATATCGTATTAGAGATTTAGTGAAAACTTATGGAGAATACCAGAAGAAGAGGTAATCTTCTTCAATGAGAATATTCATTTTATTTCCTTCTCTACCTTCTATGAATATTTTTATACCATCATTAGAGAATAAAATATTTAAATTTTATCTACTAATATGTTTATCTATTAATGTAATGACATATAACTATCTCAATTTCCCTAAAATGGGATATGATATTATCGTTTGTGTATATAGAGGACAACCACCTCACCAACTGATGGCATTTATTCCCCAGTTACTACTTTTTTAGGATAAAAATAATGATGGATTTAATTTTTATAAATTATATATATAATATTTATGATTTAATTATATTTAGGTAATTTTTATATCCCAAATATATTCGCACTCTCTATTTTATGGGAATACGATAACATCACTCTTGTGTACATCGGATTACCACCTCACGAAATAATGTCATTCATTCATGCTTTACATTGAATGGACTAATGATGGGGGTAAATATCATATGTTATATATATGAAATAAATATTATTCTATTATGATTCTATATGTCATTTAATTTTCTTTCAATTAATCTGGTATGAAAATGGATCAATTTTCTTCCATATTTATATAATACTGTCTTCGTGAATAGTGAATTTCATTTCATATCATTAAATATTATGGTTTAGTCTAAATTAATATAAATTTTATATATAAGATATTAATATAATGGTTTAAATTCATTTGATTGCAAAAAAATTTCATCAAATTAATAGGGATAAAAAAACAACAAATCTAAACATATAAGAAAAACAAAGCGGTTATTCTAAAAATGCGACATTTAAATGAAATTGATAATAAATTAGTAATAAATGGTCATAATAAAAATATATATTATATGAAATATATTAGTGTGGAACATTAATATATTTATAATAAAATTATTTATACTGTGAAATATTTTTGAGCATGTGTGGTAGAGGCTATTACTTATGTTTGTGTATTTCTATTCCCATATTTATTAAAAATAGACTTTTGACATATTCACCGATCAATTCTTTTGTGTGGTCTATATAGTACACAGTAAAATTATATATCTTAAATATACCTCATTAAATGATAATAAATTTTCATATTTATGTTAATATTTTAAAAAGGTTAATCATTACAAAGTTACTCAAGAAGTACAGATTTCTTTCTTACTTTTTAACTCCATGAGATACATGCCATGTTCAGTGACTATTTATTTTATGTGGGGTGTATGGTTACCATTAATTTTTTTTATTATTATTATTTTAATAATAATTTTCATTTCCACCTCCATTTAATGATCTCTTTTTCATAGGGATTATAGATAAAATGATACCAATTTGGCATGGTATTTTTGTCTCAAATTTCATTCATGGGATGTATAGTATGTAATGAACATATATTATTTAAAAATGTGTATTTATAGACCCTTTGAAATTCTATATCATTAATGTATTCATCATAATGATATTTACAATTTCATTTTATGTTAATCCTTTGGGGAGATTATAATTCAATGTTACATGAGTGGTAATGATTTTATGTCACGCTCACATCATTTATCGAGATTGTTTATGATAAAGTATCCAATACATAAATATGATGATAAACCTCAGAATAATTCACATGAAAATTATTACCAAATAGTTATTTGGGATATATTAATTGAATTGTACCATTTTCCAAATATTTGGTATAATATATTATTAAAAAATGTTTTATAAGAAAACCTGAAAAAAATATCTCCAGTTAGAAATATATTTTCCTCTAAAAATTGTTTTCTAAAAATGTTATAAAAATGTTTTATTACTCTCTTATGATTATAAAAATAAAACATTATGAAATTTTAAATTTTTTTAGTTTTTTTTGAAATTATATTTAGGTATATTTCCAAATATTCATTTTTGTCTTCAACTAAAAATATTAAAGAAAACCTCATCTTAACATTTATAACAATAAATGAATAATATGAATTCATGAAAAATTATTTCTTCAAAGATTCCATTTTTATGTTAACAATATTATTTTCGAATATGTTTTTCAAAATGAAATATGTAATAATAAATTTTTTCCAAAGTAGAATAGATATTTTATTGATGGTATTTATTATATCATCATTTAAATTTATTTTCCATATAGAATGACATTTGGTAGTGTAACCTATGTCATACTTGGTATATAATCCTAGGATTATATTCATATTATTTATTTTAATGGTTTATGATTATGATTAATCAATGATTATGAACCCCATTTCAGTTATATGTGTTAAACCATGATATAACTCTTATGAAACTGAAATCTATTAATGGGATATTTAATGATTAAATGATGAAACTATTATAAAAATTATATATTTTAAATAGTTTATAACATGATGAAATTTTTATGTATCCCATTTAATTTTATTTTTTATCATATGATGGATGATTTTGGATGTTATGGAACATAGATGTAGTATTTTCATTATTTGATGGTTGTTACTGTCACGACCCGTCCTCGGGGCCTGTACCGTGACTACCCCAAGCCCGCCTTCCATAGGCCAGGGGCTGGCGACTAGCACCAAAGGCGTAAAATCCCGATAACTGGGAAGGCATTACCTTTATAAAAGAAAACAAGCACCACAGAGTACAAGCGGAAGTAAAACACTAAGTACAAAAAGAAGAGCTGAAAAGTAAAAAGGGGCCGGAAATACAAGCTCAACTATAAAGTACAACTCGAAAGGGAAAACAACGACTGAAAAGTAAAGCTGCTACGCTAAGATGTCCACTGGAAATCCCACCTGAAGGGTGGGTACAGATAGCTCCTCTGCTCCTCGGGTCCCGCCATCCGCTCCGAGTATGTCCCGCCCAGTGGTCCACCTCCGGGTACCGCCTCGTCGTATAGTCCACCTCCAGGTACCGTCCAGTCCTCGAACCTTCGGCTTCTGTCAGCACTGTCCGTCGTCTGCAACCAACACAACGAGGTGCGGGCATAGCCCGTGCAGGGGTGAGTATAACGATACTCAGTAGGGACCCCGAGACCCTCAAGGTCTCACTAAAACCAACAAGGATAAACACAAGAAGATCTCAACAGATAAACCCTACTTAGGTATATGCCCATACATATACCTAAGTTATCAAGTAACCCATCTCAATCATGAGGAAACACAAGGATTGTGAAAACGACGGATAACCACTACCCGGGTATATGCCCATACATATACCAAAGTTAGCAAGTGACCCATCTCAATCATGAAGTAAACACAAGGTCAAAAGTCTCAGCTCAAACCAGGATTTTCATTATCGAAACCGTAACTGCTGAAGAGCTCCGTCTCTAGAGTGTACAGTGGTCCTGTCACGACTCCGAGGCCGCCGCTCACTAACCTAAGACTGCTGAAGTACTCCTCCTGTCGAGTACCGCGGGTCAGCCACCCAGACACAGTAGTGCTTCCCGCCGAGGTATGTCACCTAAACACAGTAGTGCACACCCCCAAGTAGCCTGCTGAGGTACTCTCCGGACGAGTATTGCGGGTCTGCACTGTCACACAGGTAGTGCTCCGTCCTCCATGGGTCTGCACCTCAGAAAGTAGTGCTCCGTCCACTGGGCTAGTCGACTCACTCCAAGTCGAGTCGGTCAAGCAGTCGTCAGGTCTCAGCCAGTTACACGGTCTCCGTACTCCGCACGCTCGTCACTAGGAGGGTCCGCTCCACGAGCTACAGGTTGATACTCCAAGTATCTCAAAGTCCCACGAAGAAGTATTTCAAAGGACCGCCTCGTCATAGGGGTCTCAACACAACAGACGGCGCGTCAATCGGACGCCCGTTCTGTGAGTTATTAGCCTTTTCGTCCCAGGGGCCCGGTTGGTTTCGAGTGCGAACCAATCCCGGCCGTATCTCAACTGTACCCCGAACTCACATAGGGTATACTCATAGGGACCGTTACTAAACGTAAACACCAACGCCGCTGACGGTTCGTCAAACGGACGTCCTGTCTGAAAGATATCAGCTTTCCCGTTCCAGGGGCCCGGTTGGATTTCGGGTACAATCCAACCCGGCCATACTCCGACTACATCCAAAACTCGGGCGGAGTATGTCAAAAGTTCCGTCTCATCAAGAGGAAGTCAACGAAACAGACGGCGCGTCAATCGGACGCCCGGTCTGTGAGTTATTGGCTTTTTCGTCTCCGGGGCCCGGTTGGTTTTTAAGGCAAAACTAACCCGAACATACTCCACCTGCGTCCAAACCTCGGGCGGAGTATGCCAAAGATCCGTCTCACTAAAAGGAACACAACGCGACTGATGGTGCGTCAATCGGACGTTCGTAGCTCAAGATATGAGCGTTTCCGCTCCGAAGGCCCGGTTGGTTTCGTGAACGAACCAACCCGGCCGAACTCAAAGTATTCCGAAATCTTGAGTGCAATATACCGAAACGACCGTCTCGATCCAAGGATCGCGTTGCCGCAGACGGTTCGTCATTCGGAGGTCCGAGGCTCAAGTTATGAGCCAAAAACCAAATCTGGTTCGAAACGGGGGGGGGGGGTCCGGGTCCGGGCCGACCCGGCCCGACCCCCCCCCCCCCCTGGGCGGCGCGGCGGCCGGCGGCGGCGCGGCGGAGGCGGCGGTGCGCCGAGGCGGCGCGGCGGAGGCGGCGGTGCGCCGAGGCGGCGCGGCGGCGCGGGGTGTCGCGGCGGCTCGGGGTGCCGCGAGGGGCCGCACGCGGGGGGCTAACCCCCGCTTCTTCAGAAGGGCGGCGCGGCTTTGCCGCACCGTTTGCAACAAATCGGCCCCCACGTGGGGGCCGGTTTTGAATTAAACCGGGGGGCTGCTGCCCCCCCCCCCCCCTTCCATGGAACCGCCCCCCTCATTAAGAGGGGGGTTTTGTTGAACCGGCCGGGGGATTTATTCCCCCGGTTTCCTGTCATCCGGCCGGCCAGCTGGCCGGCCGGTTTTCACTAACGGGACCGGAAAATCCGGTCCCGCCTTTGACCTCCGACGCCGGCGGCCCGGCCGCCGGTCTTCTCTTCCGCCGCGGCCCGGAACCGGCCGCGGTCTCTTCATCCCGTCGCGGCCCGGAACCGGCCGCGGCGTTCGTCATCCGGCGCGGTGCGACGACACCGCGCCCCTTCGCCGTGCTTTGATAATCATTCAACGCGGCGCGACGGCATCGCGTACTTGTTGTTTCTTCATAGTGCGCGCGACGGCATCGCGTAACTTAAACGTATAATTATCCGCGTGGTGCGACGACACCACGCCACCTTGCTTCCGCCCGCAAGAATAAACAAGAAACGATGGAGGGGGGGTTCGGCCGTGTTCGTGCGGTCCGGCCCCCTCAAGTTAAAGTAATAACGCAACTTAAATAAATTAAGCCACACGTTATACTTGCTATTCACGATCAAGAAAAGGAATAATAAAGAATAAAACAACAACCCCTACCTCGGGTATAAGTCGAGGATTTGACTATGTCCGCGGAAGTCGACGTCGCGGAGATCGGGCGTCGCGGTAGTCGTTCGTCAATTCCGTTGACGAAGAGATACGTCCGATGTGATACGTCGTTGGAGAAACCTCTTATGTCGACGAAGGGAATCCGAGGAGGAAGCGGCGTTCCCCCACGTTGACACCGAGGACGAAGAAGAGAGGCGTCGTTCTTCGTCGGAGTTTGAGCGTTCTTCGTTCTTCGAAGGTTCTTCGTCAAGTTGAAGAAGAAGAAGAAAAGCTTCCAAAGCTCTCAAGAAATCCTCCCAAGGTGTTAAAAGAATCCCCTAGAATAATATAAGCTTTAACTTATATTATTACATAACTTAAACACAAGAATTTCAAAGGTTTGAAATTCAAAAAGGGTTTAACTCCCTTAATTAATTAAGTAAACTTAAGCCATTAAAAGAGGCGTTAAAGGAGTTGGGAGGATTTGAAAGGTTTAGGGGTTCGTGTGGGCCCCACCACACTTAATCCACCCAAGGGAGGTTAAGTGGGTGTGGGTCCCACTTCCAACCACCTTTGATAGGTTTTAACTAGTTATAATAAAATTGTTCTTCACAATTTTATTTAACTCAAACTAAAAACACCAAAACTTAACTTTCAACCCGCAACAAATGCAACTCCCGAAAAGGTCCCTTTAAGCGAATATCGGCGTTGCGAGTTCATCGGTGCCCTCGGATTTCAATTCCGAGCACCGGATCAAAAGTTAGGAATTCCCGCTCGTTCGTTCACTAAACGTACCCGAGCCAAACTTCGGAAATTAATTCCGGGCACTCCGGGCCTCGGAATCAGGTGCCGTCTGAAACCGCGCTCTTGTAAAATTCTAAAGAAAATTAAGAAAAAATTTCCCTTGAATTTTATGGGTCTTTACATTACTCCCACCTCAGGGCTTTACGTCCCCGTAAAGATACAACAAAAACTAGGGAAACAAAAGAGGGTACTGAGCACGCATCTGAGTCTCCCGCTCTTATGTGCTCTCCTGGAGATTCCCGTGCCGCCATCTGTTGCGCACAAGAGGAATCGATCGTCCATGTGGGACCCTCTCTTGTCGATCCTCTATCTCCACCGGGACCTCCGTAAAAGTCGCCCCATCGTCAACGTCAAGCTCCCCATGATCAATGATGTGCGTCGGGTCGTGCACGTATCTCCTCAGCTGGGATACGTGGAAGACGTCGTGCACCCGGTGCAACTGAGGTGGTAGAGCCAGGCGATAATCCACCTCACCAATCCTGCCGAGGACCTGGAGGGGTCCGATGAAGCGCGGAGATAACTTGCCTCCTCGGCCAAATCTCCGAATACCACGTCGAGGTGAGACCCGCAAGAAGACGTGGTCACCATCCTCGAACTCTAGTGGCCTCCGCCTCCTGTCAGCGAATGACTTCTGCCGGCTCTGTGCTGTCCTCATCCGCTCCTGGATGACCTGGACCTCCTCTAACGTGGCCCGGACCATCTCTGGTCCCACAAGAGCTGCGATATTTCTTCTTTGCCGATAAGAGAAACCTGGTCTCATCCCCTGGATGAACCACATTCTTTGCCTAAAACAGTCAATCCTAACATGGATGATACTAATCCATACCAAGGATGACGTCGTAAGGCCTCGACGCTACTACTAAGAGATCCAACCGTTACTCTCGCCTCCAAGGGTTGAGTCACACTGTCGGCATCAGTGTGTGGTAACTGGTCTCCTCCAGTAGATGTCTCACAAGTGAGGGTCAAGTCAACAGTCAACTGGAACCTCTTAGTAACATCAGAAAAGAGGACAGGAATGAAAACATCACAAAGGATGCGTCTTTTATTATTGCAACTCATATTACAAGACGCTACACAAAAGCAACATCAACATGGAACTAGAAGTACAAAAGACATATCCACTAGTTCCTCCCATGTCCACCTGCTCCCAGAGCTCCATGATCGTAAGCTTCAGCTACCTGAAGCTGTGCTCTCGCATGTTCACCTACTCCCTGTGGTCGGGGTGGACCTTATGGTGGTGGTGGTGGCAGAGCCTCAAAGCGTCGTCCACCACCTGCTGCTCGGCCAGCTCCTCTGCCTCGTCCGCCTCCTCCCTGCGGACCGCCACGGTCGAACCTCTGCCTCTGCCTAGGTGGTTCCTCAACCGTCTGCTGCTCCTCTGCATGGCGGGTCGGGCAGTCACGAGCCATGTGGCCTTGCCCGCCGCATGCAAAGCACTGTCTTCCACTCAAAAGACTGACTCCGCGCTGTGTGCCCTGCACTGCTGAGCCAGTGCCCTGAGGTCGTCTGCCTGAAGGTCTGGTCTGTCTGGACCCCTGAGTCATCTGTCGGCTACCTGCTACCGAAGACTCCGCTACGTGCCGCCCTGCGGTGGGTCGCTGCGCTGGTGAAGACTCAGCAAGGAAGCTCTCAATCAGAAGGGCCCGCTCCAGTACTCCTGTCTGAGTCGGTAAGCTGAGGGAGATCAGTGATGCCCTGATCTCGTGTCTCAAACCCTGCTCGAAGGTCCGGGCCCGAAAGAATGGGTCCCGTACCATGTCGGTCGAGTAGCGCGAGAGATCGGTAAATCTCGCCGAGTACTGAGCGACCGTCATGCTGCCCTGCCGCAGCTGCAGAAGCTCCTGGATGCGCACCGCTCGGAGGGTGGCCGGGATGATCTCCGAGCGGAAGAGGCTCTCAAAATCCGTCCAAAGTAGAGATGCCTCATCGTGCACCTGGAGCATCAAGCTCCACTATCGTCCTGCTGCTGCGTGTAGTAGGCTCGCAGCGAGGATCACCATGAGGTCTGCTGGTGTCCTCACTAGCCTAAACACTCGTACCACTGCCTCCAGCCAGTCCTCTGCAGCCTGGGGATCCGTCTCCCCGCGAAACCTGGGCGGTCGCTGGCGCTGAAACTCATGCAGTGCGCTGAGGCGACGTGCATCGTCAGCGGCTGCTGCTGGAAGCATCGGGGGCTCGGCGGGTAGAGCTACCTCCGGTGCCACTGCTGACAAAGGGCCCTGCACCGAGGCCTCGTCGCTCGGTGGGCTGTCGTCACGTTCGATTCTCGGAACCCTAGCTGGCTGCCGTCGTGGGGCCATCCTGAAAGAAACAACGTAACATGATCAAACGATTATACCTGGTGAGCTGACCTGGTTTGAGCTGTTTTAAGGGGGAAAAACTTTTGAAAACACACACGCAATCAGTGTTTTCGTGCACAAAGTCGGAAATCAGTTGTCAGGGTCCTGGTGTATGGATACGTCGGCCGCCCGCACCAACACTGGACTCCCTGAACTGAAAACCACACTCGGTACCCTTAACACTATTGCTTCACAGAAAGAAAGATCAGAGTTATAAGTTCTGCGGTAGAACCGAACTCCTCTGATACCAATTTGTCACGACCCGTCCTCGGGGCCCGTGCCGTGACTACCCCAAGCCCGCCTTCCATCGGCCAGGGGCTGGAGACTAGCACCAAAGGCGTAAAATCCTGATAACTGGGAAGGCATTTCCTTTATAAAAGAAAACAAGCACCACAGAGTATAAGCGGAAGTAAAACACTAAGTACAAAAAGAAGAGCTGAAAAGTAAAAAGGGGCCGGAAATACAAGCCCAACTGTAAAGTACAACTCGAAAGGGAAAACAGCGACTGAAAAGTAAAGCTGCTATGCTGAGATGTCCACTGGAAATCCCACCTGAAGGGTGGGTACAGATAGCTCCTCTGCTCTTCGGGTCCCGCCATCCGCTCCGAGTATGTCCCGCCCAGTGGTCCACCTCCGGGTACCGCCTCGTCGTATAGTCCACCTCCAGGTACCGTCCAGTCCTCGAACCTTCGTCTTCTGTCAGCACTGTCCGTCGTCTGCAACCAACACAACGAGGTGCGGGCATAGCCCGTGCAGGGTTGAGTATAACGATACTCAGTAGGGACCCCGAGACCCTCAAGGTCTCACTAAAACCAACAAGGATAAACACAAGAAGATCTCAACAGATAAACCCTACTTAGGTATATGCCCATACATATACCTAAGTTATCAAGTAACCCATCTCAATCATGAGGAAACACAAGGATTGTGAAAACGACGGATAACCACTACCCGGGTATATGCCCATACATATACCAAAGTTAGCAAGTGACCCATCTCAATCATGAAGTAAACACAAGGTCAAAAGTCTCAGCTCAAACCAGGATTTTCATTATCGAAACCGTAACTGCTGAAGAGCTCCGTCTCTAGAGTGTACAGTGGTCCTGTCACGACTCCGAGGCCGCCGCTCACTAACCTAAGACTGCTGAAGTACTCCTCCTGTCGAGTACCGCGGGTCAGCCACCCAGACACAGTAGTGCTTCCCGCCGAGGTATGTCACCTAAACACAGTAGTGCACACCCCCTAGTAGCCTGCTGAGGTACTCTCCGGACGAGTACCGCGGGTCTGCACTATCACACAGGTAGTGCTCCGTCCGCCATGGGTCTGCACCTCAGAAAGTAGTGCTCCGTCCACTGGGCTAGTCGACTCACTCCAAGTCGAGTCGGTCAAGCAGTCGTCAGGTCTCAGCCAGTTACACGGTCTCCGTACTCCGCACGCTCGTCACTAGGAGGGTCCGCTCCACGAGCTACAGGTTGATACTCCAAGTATCTCAAAGTCCCACGAAGAAGTATTTCAAAGGACCGCCTCGTCATAGGGGTCTCAACACAACAGACAGCGCGTCAATCGGACGCCCGGTCTGTGAGTTATTAGCCTTTTTGTCCCAGGGGCCCGGTTGGTTTCGAGTGCGAACCAATCCCGGCCGTATCTCAACTGTACCCCGAACTCCCATAGTGTATACTCATAGGGACCGTTACTAAACGTAAACACCAACGCCGCTGACGGTTCGTCAAACGGACGTCCTGTCTGAAAGATATCAGCTTTCCCGTTCCAGGGGCCCGGTTGGAATTCGGGTACAATCCAACCCGGCCATACTTCGACTGCATCCAAAACTCGGGCGGAGTATGTCAAAAGTTCTGTCTCATCAAGAGGAAGTCAACGAAACAGACGGCGCGTCAATCGGACGCCCGATCTGTGAGTTATTGGCTTTTTCGTCTCCGGGGCCCGGTTGGTTTTTAAGGCAAAACTAACCCGACCGAACTCCACCTGCGTCCAAACCTCGGGCGGAGTTTTCCAAAGATCTGTCTCACTAAAAGGAACACAACGCGACTGACGGTGCGTCAATCGGACGTTCGTAGCTCAAGATATGAGCGTTTCCGCTCCGAAGGCCCGGTTGGTTTCGTGAACGAACCAACCCGGCCGATCCCAAAGTATTCCGAAATCTTGAGTGTGATATACCGAAACGACCGCCTCGATCCAAGGATCGCGTTGCCGCAGACGGTTCGTCATTCGGAGGTCCGAGGCTCAAGTTATGAGCCAAAAACCAAATCTGGTTCGAAACGGGGGGGGTCCGGGTCCGGGCCGACCCGGCCCGACCCCCCCCCTGGCCGGCGGCGGCGCGCGGCGGCGCGCAGAGGTGGCGCGGCGGAGGCGGCGGTGCGCCGAGGCGGCGCGGCGGCGCGGGGTGTCGCGGCGGCTCGGGGTGCCGCGAGGGGCCGCACGCGGGGGGCTAACCCCCGCTTCTTCAGAAGGGCGGCGCGGCTTTGCCGCGCCGTTTGCAACAAATCGGCCCCCACGTGGGGGCCAGTTTTGAATTAAACCGGGGGGCTGCTGCCCCCCCCCCCTTCCATGGAACCGCCCCCCTCATTAAGAGGGGGGTTTTGTTGAACCGGCCAGGGGATTTATTCCCCCGGTTTCCTGTCATCCGGCCGGCCAGCTGGCCGGCCGGTTTTCACTAACGGGACCGGAAAATCCGGTCCCGCCTTCGACCTCCGATGCCGGCGGCCCGGCCACCGGTCTTCTCTTCCGCCGCGGCCCGGATCCGGCCGCGGTCTCTTCATCCCGCCGCGGCCCGGAACCGGCCGCGGCGTTCGTCATCCGGCGCGGTGCGACGGCACCGCGCCCCTTCGCCGTGCTTTGATAATCATTCAACGCGGCGCGACGGCGTCGCGTTCTTGTTGTTTCTTCATAGTGCGCGCGACGGCATCGCGTAACTTAAACGTATAATTATCCGCGTGGTGCGACGGCACCACGCCACCTTGCTTCCGCCCGCAAGAATAAACAAGAAACGATGGAGGGGGGGTTCGGCCGTGTTCGTGCGGTCCGGCCCCCTCACGTTAAAGTAATAACGCAACTTAAATAAATTAAGCCACACGTTATACTTGTTATTCACGATCAAGAAAAGGAATAATAAAGAATAAAACAACAACCCCTACCTCGGGTATAAGTCGAGGATTTGACTATGTCCGCGGAAGTCGACGTCGCGGAGATCGGGCGTCGCGGTAGTCGTTCGTCAATTTCGTTGACGAAGAGATACGTCCGATGTGATACGTCGTTGGAGAAACCTCTTATGTCGACGAAGGGAATCCGAGGAGGAAGCGGCGTTCCCTCACGTTGACACCGAGGACGAAGAAGAGAGGCGTCGTTCTTCGTCGGAGTTTGAGCGTTCTTCGTTCTTCGAAGGTTCTTCGTCATGTTGAAGAAGAAGAAGAAAAGCTTCCAAAGCTCTCAAGAAATCCTCCCAAGGTGTTAAAAGAATCCCCTAGAATAATATAAGCTTTAACTTATATTATTACATAACTTAACCACAAGAATTTCAAAGGTTTGAAATTCAAAAAGTGTTTAACTCCCTTAATTAATTAAGTAAACTTAAGCCATTAAAAGAGGCGTTAAAGGAGTTGGGAGGATTTGAAAGGTTTAGGGGTTCGTGTGGGCCCCACTACACTTAATCCACCCAAGGGAGGTTAAGTGGGTGTGGGTCCCACTTCCAACCACCTTTGATAGGTTTTAACTAGTTATAATAAAATTGTTCTTCACAATTTTATTTAACTCAAACTAAAAACCCCAAAACTTAACTTTCAACCCGCAACAAACGCAACTCCCGAAAAGGTCTCTTTAAGCGAATATCGGCGCTGCGAGTTCATCGGTGCCCTCGGATTTCAATTCCGAGCACCGGATCAAAAGTTAGGAATTCCCGCTCGTTCGTTCACTGAACGTACCCGAGCCAAACTTCGGAAATTAATTCCGGGCACTCCGGGCCTCGGAATCAGGTGCCGTCTGAAACCGCGCTCTTGTAAAATTCTAAAGAAAATTAAGAAAAAATTTCCCTTGAATTTTACGGGTCTTTACAGTTACATTATAATGAATTATGATGGATACATTATAAAAAAGCTGTGGGACATATGTATCCCTCCAATTAATTGGTTAAAGATTAATATATCCTGAGATAGAAAATTTTTGAATGGGGAGTGGACCTAGTTTAGTGAGAATGTTCTAGAATTGGGTGTGAAATCTATGTTATGCTCTCATGGATCATATTATTTAATTCTCTTATGATTCATTTTTTATAAACTACCTATCAATATGAATGGAAAAACTATTATGATCATTTATACATTGGGTATGGTTTTGAATTGTTATTATCTTATTCTCATAGTCCTATGTATAAGTTATGCTTAAGTATATCCCTTTTTTACCCATAATTTGTATCTTATCCCATTGTTCCATATGTTTCATTTACCTAGGATCTGAAGAAAGGTTATATATAAGATATTTATAAGAATTGGTGAAAAAGAAAACATTTTTCTTGTAAACATCGTAGCTCGACCACAAGATTTTAATTTTTTGTTCCCAGATTCCAAAGGAACTAAAATATCACAGTACTCCGTCTTTTTTTAATATATTCAATGCTTATAAAAAAATATTATATTTATTTATGAAAAACCTTGTTCTCAATATATTATTTTTCATATACATGTATTATTAAATGCTTATTTTATAAGGGTTATATTTCAAATAATAATTACTATATTTTATAATGAACTATTCTTTTTCATGAAAAATTTAAATTCTCATCAATTTTGTCCAAATTTCTAATTCAATTATGGTTTATCAATTGATACACTTATATTTTTATTTATCTATTTTTTAATAAATGATTATCAACTCTTGAAACTATGTTGGTCTAAACAGAAATATTATTTAATGATATTAAATTATTTTAACTCAGAGATGATATATTTTATGTTCAAAAACAAATTTTTCTAAAATATAAGAATTATTATTTTATGAATATTTATTCTATATTTTTTAAAAAAATATCATATAAAAATTCTTCAAAAATATTTTTTAAAATTATTTTAAATCTCAATATGTTATAAAATGATAAAAAATATTTTGAACATATACATTTTTTACTATTTATCATCAAATTTCATCATTATCACAATAAATATTTTTGCCAATGGAGTCGTGTTTCATGTATAACATAATATATTCTCAATAAAATTCAATTTTTTGTACAATGTTTAGTATAATTTGATTTGTTTCTAGAAATATTTTTTTCTATAACAGTTTACAATTTCATGAAACATGATTATTATTCTATGGGGCGATTTTGGATTTAATTATTATTTTTATGTATCACACAAATTAACGGATTCTAATAAGATAGGGACCTAAATCTCCCAATAACAAATTTGGTAAAGGATTATTTATCATTATATATTTATTTGATGTGAACAATTTGGAGAGTGTCTCTATTCAAAATGGGTTATTATGATGCTATTTATAAATACTCGCAATTTTATTTTTGAAAAGGATGGAATATAGACAACGTCACAATGATAAGAAATCTGATGATAATTATTATTTTATAATAATTCATATGTTTCATGTACAATATTATATGATCCAAAAATTATTTTAGCCTCCATAATGATTTATTATTATTTTAGATGATATGACTATCATTCATGGTTATGTATAACACGTTTAAATTTATGTTATTTTCATTTGGATATTTTTTTATTCATGTTTTATAGAATGTTTGTGATCTAACCAATATGGAAATTGTTTTAAAGTCACAAAAATTCTATGATATTCTTTTTACTAAATCCATGGGATTTTTATGAGTCTGCAGTTTCTAACGTCGCTTGATTTTGAGGCCTAGTGTGCTCAGAATCAATTTTTGATGTTTTGTTTAGCTTAAATTAATGCGGGTAAGCAGATTTCCTGAAAAAGAAGAGTAACACTTAAACAGTTACTTGGATCAGAAATCTGAGGGCACCGTTGCACTCAAGATGGCAATTTTACCCTAGGCGCGACTTATGTTTAGTCTGAACGAGATTCCTGTAATAAAATCTCAGAAATGGCATAACCCTAAATAAAATAATTAAATAAATTATTTTATTTTTCAAATTATAATACCTCAAAAACGGTAGCTTAGATTAAAAATCGGAGACCACCTCTAAACTCTTGAGGTCATTCTTTATTTAAAAAAATACTAACTTTTGTCAGTGCATGCCACCAGAAAAATTTACATTATGAATGGAAATAAAATAATTAAGTGACAATTATTTTATTGTAAAATTCATAACATCTAAACAGTGAGTCGGATTAAAAATATGGGAGTACCGTTGGGTTCGTTGGGGCATCTTTCACCTAGGAAGAGCCGAATCTCGACTGACGCGAGCCAAGGGTGAATGATAATAATTTTCCTAACTCTATTTTTGGAATGATCAATAAACATACGTTTGGGATTTTATATCTTTTAACCGAAGCTCAGAATTTATATCTGAGGGCACCTTTGAACTTGTAGCATCTGTAATTTCATAGTGAGACATTTACCGCAGTTGCGTTTTAACGAGAGAGGAAGATAGTTTTTTGAGGTTTTTAGTTGAAATGAATAAAAATAAAGTATGAAATTTATTTCTATTATGGTTTTTAAAACCACCAAGTGGTGGTTAGTGGTGGGGGCCACCAAACCCTAACCTCTCGTGGGAGGTTATGGTATTGGGCCCTACCTACATATAACCTTCCTTTGGAGGATTTCTTGCTGGGGACCACCTGGGGGTTGTAACTCCTTGGGACCTCCCATTATGTGGGATGAAATCCACTCTTCATTAATTTATACCTCTCCACTTTTCCCTCATTAATGTGGAAATTCCCTTAATGAATTATTTGAATTATTCACCTTCCTCCACTAATTAATGTGCAAAATCTCTACCCATTAATTAAGTGAATGGTTTCATTTAATTCAAATCATTTTGAATAATTTTTCCATGAATTAAATAAAGGGTTGGATTAACCCATAATGTATGTTGGAAATTCATTTGGGTGGAACCATGAGAGAGAACATCATTCTTCCCACGAAGAAGGCGAAGAACATAAAGAACACCTTTCCTCTCCACCGAATAATGATGATTCCATCTTCCTACTTCATCTGCATCAAAGGATAAAACGCGGCCTGTGAAGAATGTCGCCAATGACGAGTTCCTATCTTACTCTTCTGACGTTGATAGAATGATTTCTCCTTCCAGAGACACCGTCCAATGACACTAAAAAGAAAGGTAGTGGGTTTTACCTTAAGAAGTATTCCTCTTATTTTCCCATCTTATTTTGAATGAAATTATTGTGATGTTTTTTGATTAAATTGTTGTTCATCATACGTTTGATGAACCAATTATTATCACCATAAATGCAGAGGGTTCGGGCCATCATCTCACGACCCAACACCCTCTGTCGAATACTCATTGTGATGTTCTATGAAGCATCAACACAGCATGGCAAAGAGGCAACAATGACATAGATGGAGAATAAGGGCTGCACAACCCAAGGTCTCTGCGAACCACACCACCGACCTAGAGGCGCCCGATGTACGCCCCAACGCACTGCCCGGTTCCCTCACGACATCCTTCCACCTAGCCCGGCACCCCCAGAATGATTCCCGGCCAACCCGCATCCCCCGATGCGCTACACGGCTGGCCCGATGCCCCCCCCCTCAGCCCCCTATAAAGAAAGCTCGATGCCCCCCGGCACGCTGGCCGGCTGGCCCGGTGCCCCCGGCGCGCTGCCCTATCAGCCTGGCTCCTCCCGGTGCGCTGCCCCGGGAGTCCAGTGCCCCCGGAGCAGTGCCCAGCCTGGTCGGCGACCCCAGCACTGTAGTTCACTGCCTGCACCCTGGGCGTCCTACCCGGCACCTGCCAGAGGCCTGCCTGGTGCCACCGCGGCCTTCCACACCCTGGCCAGTGCACCCGTAGCCTGCCTGGTGCCCAGCCGGCCTGCCTGCTGGCGACCCAGCCATCGGCCATCCGAGCTGACCCGCGGGGTCCGCCACGGTGTCTCTGGCCAAACTGGTCTTGCCTCCCGAGCAGAGTTACCGAGCCACCTACGTGGCGAATATCATGTTGATCCACCCTCGGGGTACGCCGATCCAGGCCCAGCGGACTAGGTCGAAACATAGCAGGTTGAGCTGCCCAATGGTCGAGGTCAGACCCAGCGAGTCTAACCAGGTCAACCCAGAATAGGTTGGCCCAGTCTGGGTTGGGCCAAGTTAGTCCGACCAGGTCGGACCGGACCTGGGCCCATTACTGACCATTTTCTTGCTTTGGCCATATCTTTGGCACTAAAAGTCTGTTTGACGAACCATCAGCGGTGCCAGTATTCTTGGAGCATAGACGTACCTTTGATTATGCCCCACTGGAGTTATAAGTATAGTTGAGTCATGGTCAGGTTGGTTGGTAAACTAATCCAACATGGCCCCAGGACTAAAATGTTAATTACTCATAGACCGGGCGTCCGATTGATATGATGTCTGTTGTGTTAATACCCCTATGACGTGGATGTACTTTGAGATACATCCATGTGTACCTCATGACAAATGGATTATCAACCAGTAGCTCAGGGATAGGAACCTATCAAAGATGATCATACGGGGTGTAGAGACCTAGTAGCTATAAACCTCACGACAGATGACTGATTTGACTCGGAGTGATTCGACTAGCTCAATGGATGGAGTACCCAGATTGGCGGCAGACCCCCGGCAGACAGAGCGCTTGGTTTGGAAGAAGACCTGACGTACTCGATAGGAGAAGTACCTCTAATGGCTCTTAGGGGGAGCGCCCAGTTTGGCGGCAGAACCACAAAGGTCGAAACGACCAGTTTGGCAGCAGACCTGTAGTACTCGACAGGAGGAGTACCTCAGCGGTCCAAGGTTAGTGAGTATGACCTCAGAGTCATGACAGTGCCACTGTAATCGTCAAGGGAGGAGTTCTCATGCAGCTGTAGTTTTGTTACAGAAAATCATGGTTTGAGCTATGTCAATGTCCTTTGTAATTTCTTCATGATCGAGAGGGGATACATGATAACTTAGGTATATGTATGGACATATATCTAAGTAATAGTTTTCCATTTATCTCATACTTTTTGGTTTATCCTTGTTGGATTTTGTGTGTCCTTGAGGGTCTTGGGGTCCCTACTGAGTATCTTTATACTCACCCCTGCACGGGCTTTTCCCGCACCTCATTGTATTGGATGCAGAAGACGGACATCGCTGACCGAGGTAAAGTGTACAAGAACTGGAGGGTAAACAGAGGTGGACCTCACGATGAGTCAGTACCCAGAGGAGACAGATGGATTTGGAGTGTTGAGGAGGCTATCTGTACCTTCCCTTTAGGTAGGATCCATGGTGGATGATCCAGGAGCTGATAGACACCTTCAAGCCATTTGTTATTTGGTTGTACCTGTTTTTCCTTTTCCTTGAACATTACAGTTGGGATTGTATTTCCTTCCCCTTTTACTTTCAAGCATCTCTTCTGTATACAGTTTCTACATACTGTTTTACTTCCAGTTGTGTACTCTAATTTTTTGTGTTTACTTTTATAATGGGAATGTCTTCTTAGCTTAGGGATTTTCACCTATGATGCTAGTCGCCAGCCCCTGGCCTATGGAAGGAGGTATTGGGGTAGACACGACACAGGCCCTGAGGATGGGTCATAAAAAATTGCTATCAGAGAAGTCAGTTCTACAACATAACTCAGGACACTGATCAATATTTTATGGGAATCAACAATGTTAAGGATAATAAGCGTGGTCTTCAGTTCAGGGAGTCCATTGTTGGTGAGGCGGTTGATGTATCCACACACGAGGACCCTTACTACTGATTTCTGACTTAGTGCATGAAAACACTGATTTTGTGTGTGTTTCCAAATGTTTTTTAAGTCATCTAAATCTAGGTCAGCTCACCAGGTATAAATCATTGACCATGTCACATCTGTTTAGGATACCTCTACGCAAACAGCTAGTTATAGATCTGAGAGAGTTCACGATGATGGCCAACTGAACGAAGCACCTCTGTGTGCAGGGCCCTTTTACTATGTCAGAACCTTTGGGTGGTGTACCAACAGCAACACCACCCGTTGGGATGTAGATTCCACCAACCATAGAAGCTAATGGTACACGTTGACTGAGTGCATTAGATGAGTTCTATTAGGAGAGGACTCTGAGGTTACGAGGCGAGACAGATTCCCAGGAAGTAGAGGACTGTCTGGAGGCAATTTCTAGAGTTTTATGTCTATTTGAGACACTGGTAGAGAAGATGGTGGACTTAGATAGTAGTTCTTTTTAGCGAGTGACCATGAGGATGGTCCTCTTAGTGATGAGGCTTCGGTACATGGACTGATGGCTAAGTTAGTACTTTCGGGTTGTGTTCCAGCTATATCACTACATGTTGGTCAGCAGCTACAACCTGTAGTACCGGTAGATGACACATGATTAATCTTAGTTCCTTACACGTTTATCAGCATCAGAGACCCCTCAGGTTCTGTGGCAACCCGACTCACAGGTGGCTAAGGACTTGCTTCAGGAGGTGACTGAGAGTTTTATAGAGCTTTCACAGCTTGGGCAGGATGACAAGATGGTAGCTGAGTATTAATCGAGGCATATTGATCATTCCAGGTACTGTATGAATACGATACGATCAGTGCATGGGAGGTCAATCTACCGAACGAGGTGTGTTTAAAGGACATTCAAGCTAGAACTTTTCCCCTATGCATTCATACTTATGATAGGGTGCTAGAGAGAGCATTTGTGGTTGAATGATCTTTGGCTAAACAGATACAGCTAGTGAATGTTAGCAGTGGGAAATTAAAGAACTGGTTCCAGTCTCAGAGACTTGGTCATGTAAAATGATTCAAGAAGAGGAAGCGTTAAGGACGGGTTAGTCTGCAGAGTAGAAGACATGGAAGCAGGGCTAGGAGAGCAACATGAGGTGGTGTACATTTTGACATGTTACAATCACCCACCCCTGTAGTCCCAACCATGCACAGGGAGTTGGAGGTTAGGAGGAGAGAGTGGCAGCAATGGGTTAAAGAGTGTGACCCAAGGGCTCTAGGAATGATTCAAGGTATGGTCTACTGCTTGCTGTCGTATCAATAGACATAGGTACCAATCATTTTTTCATTCAACAAATATTGTCCCATACCCAGAGTTTCTGGTTAAACTGTTGACTTGAACCTCATGTCTGGAGATACCTAGGGGAGGAGACTCGATAATCACACATACGCCAACGGTGTGATATGGCCCTTGAGGTGAGAGATTCGGTTGGAACCTCTTGGTGGTAGCGTCGAGGCCTTACAACTTTAGTTATGGTATGGACTAGGCGACCACAGTTCATACACAGATTGATTGTATTAGGGAAAAAGGTTATGGTATATCGACAACATTTGGATGAGGTTTTCCTTATACGGTGAAAAAGGAAACCCAGGAAGCATAGGTTAAACTCATGTATAGGAGGGTGTGGCTGCTCACTCTTTAGTAGGTAGGCCATACCCTCATGGTAGAACGATTTTTCAGTTTTCAGTTCCAAATAGGAGTGATAGAACATGGGTACATATTTTCAAAGATGTATCAAGTCCTTCGACAACAGCACTAGTGGCTCGGTATAAAGAAGGTGGTAGCCGAGTTTGTCACTTGATGCCTCACTTGTCAACAAGTGAAGATGGAGCACTACGTACCAGCAGGATTGGTTCAAACCTTAGATGTCCCAGAGTGGAAGTGGAATGGGATATCCATGGAATTTGTGATGGGTTTTCAACATACATCCAGGAGTCAAAACTCGATTAGGGTGATCGTCGACCGACTCACCAAGTCGGCCCAATTCATATCGATCAGAGGAGGTAGTGGTCGTATGCCGATGGGAGACAAAGACCTTTGATGTTTGAGGATGGTGACCACATATTTCTAAGGGTCTCACCTCAATGTGGTCTACAGAGATTTGATGAGACAGAAAGTTATCTCTGTGGTTCATCGGGCCTTTACAGGTCCTCAGCAGAGTAGGCGAGTTGGCTTACCTCCTGGAACTTCCACCTCAGCAACATCTGGTGCATGACATCTTCCATGAATCTCTACTGAGGAGATACGTGCATGACCCATCCCACATTATCTACCATGGGGAGATGTACATCGATGACGGGGTGACTTTAACAAAGGTTCCAATGGAGATCGAGGATCGACAGGATCATGTCCTAGGTGGACGGTTTATACCTCTGGTGTGTGTTTTTTAGCAGCACGAAAACCTCTAGGAGAGTAATTGGGAGTGAGAGGCTTAGATTCGTTCATAGTACCCCCCCCCCCTTGTAAATTTTGATTGATTTATAGCTTATAGGGACGTAAATATCTAAGGTTGGGAGAATGTAAAGACTCGTAAATTCCATGATTTTTTTTAACAAAATTCATGGGATTTTTAGAAGTCTGCAGTTTCTGATTACACTTGATTTCGAGGCCAGGTGTGCTCAGAATCAATTTCATAAGTTTCGTTATGCTTAAATTAACATGCGTAAGCAGATTTCCTGAAAAAGTGGAATAACTCATTCATGGTTACTTAGATAAAAAATCCGAGAGCACCGTTGCGCTAAGTATGACAGGTTTACCCTAGCCATGGCTTATGTATAGTCGGCACGTGACTCCTATAAAAAATATCAAAAATGGCATAACCGTAAATAAAATAATTAAATAAATTATTTTATTTTTCAAATGCCTATAACTCACAAATGGTAGCTCGGATTAAAAATCTGAGTCCACCGCTGAACACGTGAGGTCATGCCTTATTTAAGAAAACAAAAACATTGGTCAGCGCAGGCCACCAAAAAAAGTTAGTTTTTAGCCGCAAATAAAATAATTTAATGACAATTATTTTATTGTAAAATTCATAACATCAAAATGGTGAGTTGGATTAAAAATATGTGAGTATCGTTGGGTTCTTTGGGGATTGTTTCACCTAGGTAGAGCCTAACAACATCTGACACGAGTCGAGGGTGACTGATAATAATTTTCCGGACTTTTTTTCAGGTACTTTTAGTAAACGTACATTCTGGATTTTATATCTTTTGAACCTATGCTCGGAATTGAAATCCACAGGCACCGTTGAACTCACAGTGTCAGAAATTGTTTCTGATACCTTCAACTTAGTTGCGTTTTAATGAGAGAGAAAGATCGTTTTTGGACGTTTTTAAGTGAAATGAATCAAAATAAATTTATATCTTTATTTTTATTATGGTGGTTAAAACCACCAAGTGGGGGCCACCACAACCTAACCTCCCTTGGAAGGTTATGGTGGTGGGGACGACCTGCACATAACCTCCCTTGGAAGGATGTATTGGTGGGGACCACCTGGGGGTTGTAACTCCTTGGGACCTCCCATTATGTGGGATGGAAAACAATCTTCCTTAATTTATTACTCTCCAATTTTCCCTCATTAATGTGGAAATTCACTTAATGAATTATTTGAATTCTTCACCTTCCTCCTCTAATTAATGATCATACTCTCCACCCATTAATTAAGGGAATGGTTTCATTTAATTCAAATATTTTTTAATTCTTTTGCCAACAATTAAATAAAGGGTTGGCTTAAACCATTATGTTGGTAAATAATTCATTTGGGTGGAACCTTGAGAGAGAACATCATTCTTCCAAAGAAGAACGTGAAGAAACAAATAACGCCTTTCCTCTCTACCGAAGAACGATGACGCCATCTTCATCCTTCATCCCCATCAAAGGAGAAGACGGTTCCCTCTAAGAACATTGCCAATGAGGAGTACCTCTCTTCCTCATCTGACATTGACGGAACGATGCCGCCTTCCTTAGACTCCGTCAAATAACACTAACAAGCAAGGTAGGGGGTTTTACCTTATCAAGTATTCCTTTTCATTTCTCATGTTCTTTTGAAATGAATCATTGAAAAGTAATATGGTTAAATTATTTTCCGTCATACCTTTGATGAACCAACTGCTATCACCATAAACGTAGAGGTTTTGGGCCAAACTCACAAGGCCCGACACAGTCCTTCGAATTTTCTTTGTGATGTTCTACGAAGCGGAAACACGACATGGCAATGTGGTGACGGCGACGTAGATGGCGAATAGGGGTCGCGCTACATGCGGTCTCCTGGAACCACACCGCCAACCAAGCGGGGCCTGACACGCACCACGTCGCGATGCCCGACGCTCTCGTGGCATCCTACCGCCCTGCTCGGTGCCCCAGTGAGCTTCTCGGCCAACTCGGCTCCCCCAGCACGCTGCTCGGCCAACCCGACGCCCCCCCCCCCCAGCGCCCTTCTCGGCCGACACAGCACCCCCCGACGCGTTGTCCAACCTACCCAGCACCCATGGCGCGATGCCCTGCCAGCCCGTAGCACCCCAGTATGCCGCCGAGATAGCTCAGTGCACCTATCACCATCATGGCCTTCCCGTATCGTGGGCGGCCTGCCCGGCCCAGGCCGGTGGCCTTCCCGCCGCCACCTCAGCCTGTCGCACACTGCCTGGCGCACCTGCAGCCTGCCCGGTTACCAACAGGCCTGCCCGCTGGCCACCCGACCACCGGACATCCAATCCGACCCATGGTGTCCCCCACGGTGTCGCTGGCTGAACCAGCATGGCCACTCGGTCCAAGTTACCATGCAGCCTACGTGGCGACTATCTGGCTGAACCGCCCTAGTGGCCCGTTGGGCCGGGCCCGGCGGACTGGGTCAAAATATATCGGGCTGAGCCACCCAATGGGTCAGGTCATCCCATCGAGTCTAACTAGGTCATCCCAGACTGGTTCGACAAAGACTGTGTTGGGTCGAGTCGGTCTGACCGGGTCGGACAGGACCTGACCCCATTACAGACCCTTTACTTGCTCTGGCCATATCATTGGCACCAGACATCTGTTTGACAAACCATCAGCGGCACCGGTATTCATAGAGCATAGTCGTCTGTTTGAGTATACCCCACTGGAGTATGGGGTATTGTTGGGTTACAGTCAGGTTGGATTGTAAACGAATCGAACAGGGCCCCTAGGACTAAAATGTTAATAACTCACATTCCAGACATCTTATTGACGCGTTTTCTATTGCATTGAGACCCCTATGAAGTGGTAGTTCGTTGAGATACTTCCACATGTGACTCATGAAACATGGAAAATTGACCAATATATCGTGAAGCGGATCCTATAAGAGACGAGAAAACATAGTGTGGAGAAATAGTAGCTGTAAACCTGACGACTGCTTGACCGATTCGACACGGAGTGATTAGAATAGACCGATGGACAAAGCATCCAGTTTGGCAGCAGACCTACGGGGGATGGAGTTCCCAGTTTGGTAGCAGACCTGTGGTACTCTATAGTAGAAGTACCTCTGATGGCAATTAGGGGGAGTGCCTGGTTTTGTGGCAGACCCACAGGGGATAGAGGGCCGGGTTTGGAAACAGACTCGCGATACTCGACAGGAGGATTACCTTAGTAGTCCAAGGTTAGTGAGTAGTGCCTCCGAGTCATGACAGGGCCACTGTACTTTATATAGGATGAGTTCTCACGTAGCTGTGGTTTCATTAAAGAAAATCCTGGTTTGATCTGAGTCAACGACCTTTGTGTTTTCTTCATGATTGAGATGGGTTACTTGATAACATAGGTATATGTGTAGGCATATATCTAAGTAATATTTATCCATTGATTTCATACTTTTTGGTTTATCCTTGTTGGATTTTGGGAGACCTTGAGGGTTTGTGGGTCCCTACTGACTATCTTCATACTCAACCATGTATGGTCTTTGCCCGCACCTCATTATGTTCGATGCAGACAATGGAAAATGATGACCGAGGTGGAGTGTATGGGGAAAGGACGGTACCCGGAGGTGGACCACATAACGAGTCAGTACCCGGGGGATAAAGATGGACATGGAGCGCAGAGGAGGCTATTTGTACCCACTCTTTAGGTAGGGTCCGTGGTGGACGATCCAAGAGCTTCTAGACACCTTCTAGCCATTTTTCTTTTAGTTGTACCTATTTTTCCTTTTCCATGTACTTTACTATTGGGATTCTATTTCCATCCCCTTTTACTTTACATCATCTCTTCTTTATACAGTTTCTACATAGTGGTTTACCTCCAATTGTGTACTCTAATTTTGTTTGTTTACATTTATAAAGGCACTGCCTTCCCTGCTTAAGGATTTATGCCTTTGATGCTAGTTGCTAGCCCCTGGCCAATGGAAGGTGGGCTTGGGGTAGTCATGGAACGGGCCCCGAGGATGGGTCGGGACATTATTTATGTTTTCCGTTATTGAGAATTCCATCATACCCATTATTTTATTTTCATTCCACCAAATTTTATTTATGATTATGTCTCATGAAATTTCTATAATTATGTTTAATTTATAGAGAATTTTTTCCATCATGTAAAATATGGGTTTTTATATTTTGAGCCTCCATGAAAAAAAAGAACTTTTGTATCCATTCATTTAAAAATAATTAGATAATAATTAATTAAAACATGTGATAAATTTCTTATTTATGTATGTTTATCATGGATTATTATAGTTTGTATTTTATCAAGGTATATTTATTATTGGAGATTTATATAAGAATAAATTAAAAAAACCCTAAGCAAAACATAAGATAAAATCCAAATATTTCATAAAATTTTTGAGTGTTTGTTTCTACAAACAAATACAACTGTGTTTCATACTATAATGTGGATATCAGCACTGGAAAATTTTTACCAAGGGGTAATAAGGTCGATGAGGGGGTTGTGGGAATTTTCTAATCAATGACCTGGTGTATGATAATGATTTGAAAATACGAACTCATATTGAATCTACATAGTGATATGATTTGGTTAATACACATGCTTATTAATAAACGGATACGAATTATTTTTTAATTAAAATTTCTAGATTTCATAAGAAAAAATGTTGTAAGGGAAAAAAATTGATTACATATATTGAATCACATTGATATTTTATGGAACAATACACTAATTATTCATGATTAATTACGTTAATGATCATAATCATTTCAAATATTATGAGTTTGGGTTCCTTATAAATCTTTTATATTCATCATTACATATATCAAAGACACCAAATATAATTAATTCCTATAAATTAGTGAAATTGATGAAGTAATCTCAAAAAAATATTTACTAGGGTTTTATACACCCTAGTGATTCACCTTTTTGTGTACAAATTGACATTTAAAAGAATAATTTTAAAAAACATCATCATATCTTGGATTATAATGAGATGAAAATAAGTCATGGTAAATAAAAAGTATCATATTTCCCACATTTATGTCATATTTCTTTATCTTATTAAAGTACAATTATTCTAAAATATTAATCTTCAGTCTAGATATTGTTAACTGTTGTTGAAAATGGAGGATATTAAAATGATGTTATATGTTAGAAGATATGGACCTATTCTGTTTTAGTGATGTTTTTTTGTCTTAATAATGTCCCCACAATATATATAGTTCTTATAAATAGTTCCTATAAAGATAACATAGATCAATTTCTCGTGGTATTTATAGAAAATATAATTACATATTTGTAATTTTTGGAAGAAAATTTAGATCACTAATAGAAATTGTTAAGGGCCATGGAAAAGGATATAATGTGCATTAAACATAGAGAAAGTGAGTTCTATCTTTATAAATTCTTATGATTAGGTCATTTCATCATAGGAAATGGGGTTTATATTGATTCATTAGTGATTAAGGTTATCGAATAATGGCCAAAAGTAATAACTATTAGGAAAATATACATTTTTACATGGTTATCATGATTTATCAACACATTTTTAGACTTTTAACACATCCATCAATTCCATTAACCTTGTTATCATAGAACCGGAAAATGTTCCATGGTACAGATGAAAGTGTGGGATTATGTATGGATATTATGTAATTATTGACCATTTCACCTATGATTACATTACCATGTTGTTGAAAAGTGTTTATAAATTATATTGACACGTAACTAGATGTTTTGGGATGTGCTGCTATGAAAAATGATAAAGTAAATTATTATTACTCATGAAAATAAAGGCTCATAACAAAAAATTACATGGAACATGATTTTGAATTAGAGGCAGTGTTCATTGAATTGACTTTTTTTTATGAATTACTTTTATAGTGAAAAGTATGTTATATACCTTGACCCCCAAATCATGAAACTTATAATAAAAATGAATGAGTTAAAAATGAACAAAAGGGAATGGTTATATAAAATCAGTGATTTTGAATGCTCGATACATTACCTCCACAGAATGGAAAACATGTTGGTGTATTCTCTGAGTAGAAAAGATTATGTAGCGTTACACATATTGAGGAATAAAAATACCCAGTACACCAAGATCAATAAATGATTAATCTTAATATCATAAGTGAAGGGGTTATATCTTATATTGCCTATGTTTTTACTTAAATATATATTCATATAAGGGTAATGAAATCCTAGAAGTATTATGGGGACCAATAAAACAATGTGGAAAATATTCTATATTTAAACATCAATAAAATGTGTTATATTGATTGGAATGTGGATATGTTTCATGTAAATAGAGAAACTAATAATTTTGTATTTGGATGATTCACAGTGATTATTTCCCTCTATCCATCATGGTGGAATAAATATATTTTAATATTTGAAGAAATAATTCTTGTTGGATAATTTGAACAAGGAAATCATAATTTATATTTCTCAATTGTTGGTATTGTTTCATGTAAACGCATAGTGATATATTACAAAAGGGATGATGCAACAATTACCCTTACATATATAGAAAATGGGAAAATCACGATAGATTTCATCATTGGACTATCCAAAAAAATAGTTGTCAATATTCCTTAGGGTTTGTATTCATTAATCTTTCTAATTCAATAGATTTAATTTCAAATAGAGAATAATTAAAACTAAAAAATCATGCCAAGTTATAAATTTTGGATGTGTTTAGGCTTAATGGAGTACCACTATATATTTTAGTTAGTGGAGATTTATTATTTATACCCATAATTGGAAAATTTATTCAATATTTTTTTGGGACAGTGCATAATTTATCACTACTTATAACACTCATTAAATTTGTATGCAAGATATAACAATTCAAACTCTATAGGATATGTTGAGGTCTTCTTTAATTTATTTTGAAGAATATTGGGATCAACCCATTCTCTTGTTATATTTATTATATCTGTATATTTTATATTATATCATTCAAATTGAACCATTTGAAGCTCTATATGAAGAAAAATATAGGGTGAAACCACTATTGGATGATTTTGTGGGAAAATCAATTAATTCAATTCCTAGTATACTAAATAATGGATATTTCCTATAGAATTCAACAGCATATAGAAACCGCATAAATGTTGGAAATGATATATATTAAAAATCCACTCATAGAACTTGAATTCGAATTTACTGGAAATTCTTTCTATTAATATATCAATGTAAATGAGTAATGAGAATTTGAAAGATATGTTAGTTGATCCATTGAAACATCGGTCCCCTAATGATCCTCCAGCATGTTGTGGAAGTGCCTAATCACTTAGGACATCCTTTTGACCAATCCCATGTAATTTAAGTTATCAAATTTTCACTTTTTAGTAATTTCATAGAACATATATGACATGTACAATATATACAATATGATAAAATGGAATATTTTCATTTGAATGAGGAATAATTAGTGGATGTTAATGATCAAAGATATTATGTGTTGTGAAAAAATACCACTCATCTTGTCAAAATGGAATTTAAGAATTATAAATAAAAAGAAGCTATATGGGAACTTGAGTTTGTAATGAGGAAAAAACCCTCACTTGTTTCTGAATTACTAATAAAATGTTTTAGGACTATATTAATTTATGAAGAAATAATATGACCACCGAAAATTATGAACCATATAAAAAATTCTATGTTCAATAACATGTGTTATAAGATAATCCTAGTGTAAAAGAGTCACAAAATATACTATGAAAAATTAAATAAATCAATAAGAAACCCTAAAATGTTAAATTAATAAATAATTATATTCTTATCATATAATAATTAATAGGATTTGATATTAATATTTATATTTTTAATAAACATTATTTTATTTTATTTTTTATTTTATTTCTTAAAATAAATTAAAAAATATTATAATGTAGTGTTTATAAAAATAAATTTATTTTTTTATACCCCATGAAATATTTGGATAAGGATTATTTTATTAGTTTTTGTGATGTGAAAGTTTTTTAGTCCAAAAATAAAATTCTTTAAAATTTAGAATTTTTATGATTTTATCATTATATATGAATATCTGAGAATATTAATAGTCATTCTAGATAATAAAATATATATTAAGGTATTATTTTTATTAATATTAATAAATTAATTGAGTTTATAAACCTATATTTATAATTTTTTGAGGTAAATAATAATGTTACATTAATAAAAAAATGGATTTTTTCTATTCTTTGATTAATGTATTTTGAAGTTGAGATTATGTTTTAAATTTTTATGAAATCCCCATACAAGTTATTAATTTTTTAATAATGAAATTCATACCATGTGAATTTATTTATTTTAATAATTTTTGATTAAAAAGGATTTTCATGTAGAAAAAATAAATTTCAGGAAAATTGTTTTTATGAAATTATATGTGTTTACATTAAGATTAATTATTCACAACTATATAAATTTTTATGTCATAAAAATATTTTGAGTTATTAAATTATGAAGTTTAATTTATATTAGAGGTTTAATCTTAAATTTAATTTTAAAATTAGTTCTTATGGATAGGAATTAATACATAATATAAAAGTAAATTATGTTGAATAATAAAAGGTTAAATAAAAATGTCCTAAAATAGAACAGGATGTATCAAAAATTAGTGGTTGATGTGAGTTTCTATTCCACTCTCAATTTACACTTATCTTTTATCATTTGTTTTGTCCGTTGACACTTGGAGTGTAACATTTCTATATTTAAAATATCTTTTTACCCCAAAAAATTACATTCTTTTCTTGAACCATCCTAGATACTTAGGTATCCTGATACATAATCTTACAGTAATAAGGGCTAAAGGTAATTCATCATCCTAATGTCATGGGATGTAGCACCTAGAATCATCCAATAAAAATTATTGAACAAATATTCCATATATACAAATAATGGTAATGATATATATCAATCTTCTCAAAAATAAAAGGTAATAAGTATCAAAAATAAAATGGGTATATCAAAAACCCAAATAAAATTTTATAAATTTACTGAAAATTATAAAAGATAAAATTAGAATCTTAAAGGAAACGCCACCAGATGATCAAAGGGAACATGCACATCCACTTCCTCCAAGAGGTGATTTCCATTTTCTTGGATCGGGAAGAATAATATATTCAAATTCCAAAAGGAAAATTTATGGTGTGAGAAAAAATACATAGTAGGGTTTCACCATTTTTTCGATAATAAGATTCCAAAATAATAAATCAAATCATTCTTTTAACTTTGAAAAAAGTATGTCATATAAATAGAATTTCATTTTTAAAGTAAAACATGGTTTTTATTTCAGTATAATGGAAAAAATTCAAATATAGTTTAAATAAAAACTTTATTTAATAATTTATATATAAATTAGCAAGCAGAAGTATATTAGTTAAAAAATGGAATTTTTAATCAAAAGAGTCACAATAAAAACCTTGTACATCTACCCCATGGTACGATAGTTTCTATTTATAGGATCCCTACACTTTCATATTCATGATCATGGAATATCTGTACATATATCACTTAGGATCATGATGAATATGAATAATCAACGTTCAATAAAAAATATGATATTTCATTATTGATATATTTTCGATATGGGATCATCAATCCATTTCTAGGTATTAGTGACATAGAATGCATGTAACCAATAACACACTAACTAATCCATATTGCATGTCCTCAAACCATCAAAAAATTCAAAAATGGAAATTCATCTCATATCAAATTAATCATAAAAACATAAATTAATTTCCCACAATTCCATTTCAAAATTCATATTCACATTCAACACCAAATATTGAGATTAAATATATTCTTGCATATTCGAAATAAAAAAACAAATGTTTTCATCAATCCAATTTAATACATTTTTATATAATCAAATCTCAAATCATTTCCCAATTACAATCAATTTCAACATGCACCCCAATTTCCAATTAAATTGTAATTGGGGGTTGGGGTACCTAAAATACGAAAATATTAAATTTCTTATTAGAATCAACATCAAAATGAGTTTTCATATGAATATTGAATGAATTTGAAATCAAATAAAAAAATAAATGTTTAATTATATGTATAAAGTCAAACATAACAACCAACCATTATTCTTTGTTTCAATAATCATTGCATGTAGTCGGATTTTCCAATGATGAATGGAAGAAATAATGATCATGAAAACAAACAATTATTTAATATCAAAAATAGCATGTAATATATCTGTCAAACACAGGTTGTTCAATGAAACCCTATAGACCAAAGAAAGTGAGAGTGGGTGAGAAGTAATGGGAAGATAATAACTCACTAGTGATGGATCAAAATATATATTACACACATTGATCGTCATAGGAATTGTTTTAGTGGGTTAAAAATGGATTACTGGGAGCCTATAATTCCATGTAATTTATTATATCCTATGTTGTCCTCAAGAGAGATTTCACAATGGGGTTTTCGAAAATTTATATCAATTTTTCAGAATAAAAAACTTTTTATGCATCATTAACTCAGTCGGGATGTTGGGTTAGATAAATTGAGCATCATAATCATTCACCCATCTACTATGGTGAATGGTTTCTTCTTGGTTGGATACCGTTTTAACAAACCATGTTCTAACTATGAAAACCCCCACCATTGAGGGGTTCACGGTTTTCATTGGGAGTTTTTATAGTTTTGGAAAATTACACACCAACCATGCATTAACAAAAGAGCCTCCATCATTGTCCAAATTCACACTAAAGCACCACTAAATAAGAACCAAGAACATAATGGTCAAAACTATTCTTGATTAATAATGAAAATATAATAACATGGTTTTAAAATCCCTCATTGAATTATTATGTATGAAAAAATACTATCAAAAAGTGTCCATATCAAAAATACTAGTTCATTTATTTCTCATAAGTTCCTCCCTATACCATGTATCATGAATAATTGAACAATTATTCCAGATAATAGAAACCAATGTTATCATATTCCCATAGTAAATTTTTTATCAAAATCAAAATTCTTGACTGAACACTCAGTCACGGATAAATCAGGCTCAACATCAATATCACCCTAGATAAAAAAATGATAAGGATCAGAAAGATAGTACTAAATAAGAAATATACGGAATTCAGTATATATTTACATCTACCATAGAAGAAGATTGAAATGTTAAAACACATTAGCCACTAATTCAACAACGTCAAAAGTCCCCAAAAAAGGTGAAAACATCCATTGTATCTTTTGGCGCAAAAATATTACATGAAAGGAAGGGACGGAAAAGAAGGTCGGAACGCTGCCTCACAAAGCACCGCTGCGAAGCACCCCGAGCATCGCGGTCTCGCGAAGCTCTGGAGGCGGTAACTCTCCGCGGACGAGTTTGACATTCGCGAGCCCACCGTGATGCTCGGGAGGTGGTAACTCTCCGCAAATGAGTTTGACGTTCGCAAGACCGTCACAAATCTTGGGAGGCGGTAACTCTCTGTGAACGCGTTTGACGTTCGCGAGCACGCCGCGAAGCACCTTTGGCGGCACGCGAGTTCGACTTCGTGGCCCCTGTGCCTATAAATACGGGGATCCCCCTGAGTCCCAGGGATGGACAATCTGTCCTTTCGACTTCTCCTCTCCCAAATCACGAAGAACCCTTTGCCCCTGCAAATCATGAGCTCTGTGAGGTACTTCTACTTCGCGTGACGCCTTTTCATTGTCTCGTTTTGAGCCCCTCTTCTGAGAGGGATGCCCTTCGCAAAGCTCAAGGGCATTCGCGAAGGAAGGGGATTCCCAAGGGAACCTGGGAATCCGTGGAGTGTTTATGCTTCGCGAAACACCCAACCTGTACTAGTGATCCCTATGCTAAGGCGGGATCGCTACACATCATGAAGCACACTGCTTCCCAACACCCTACTTCTCTAGGAACCTCTTCTTCACGAGGCAGTGCTCCACGAATACGGTTTCACTTCGCGAAGCACCCACCACTCACACATATGCCCTATTCTAAGGCTAGGGAACTCCTCTTTGCAAAGCACACTCCTTTTCATAGCAATTCCTCTTCCCGTGCGACCCTCCAGGTTTGTACGATGTGATTTCAATGTCCCACAGAAAATACCACTCGTAGAGTTGTTATGCCTAATGCTTCTTCGCGTAGGCACGCTAATAGCTATTGTTTCTTCGCATAGCCACGCTAATGTGGACCCCTCGATGGTTTGCTCCACAACCCCCCTTGACCATGTCCTTGCCAGTACCTTCCCACCCCCAATGACTAGAGGGTACCGGTTTTGTAAGTCCTTGGGTTGAGGAGTGAACCCACCTCATCCGAGCTGAAGGACGTTAAATTTCCAAGCACCACATCCTCAACACATGAACATAAACTGTGACCCGATCTCGTGCCTCTCACCAAGGGTCCCCCCAACTCGAACATTTTTTACGCCACTCATCTCCACGGGAGTGGAATCACCCATCCACAAGGGATGATATCCTCCTTATTATAGTGGTGTATGTTCTCAGGAGAAGGGCGACCCTAGTTCCCCAACGGAGGTTTGCAACCCTGCATCTCCATACTTCCCCACTACCAAGGTCAGTGGAGGGCATGATAGGGAACGAGGTACCTCCCATCATTGGTCCCAAATCCCACTTTCGCTGTGCATTGTCGCACTTCGGTCCTCCATCCTGGAGTAAGTCCCAGCACCATGGGCCGCCTAACACGTAAGCCCCTCTTCGCTTCTCACGGACGCACCCTTCGTGGCGTGATAGTCAGTTCCTTGCTGTCTCTTGTTTCTCACACCGAGAATGACTCACGTTGGCTTATAGCTGGCATTGGCTATCACAATACCTCATCTAGCATGACGTTAAACTGCACGCCCTCATTCAGCATGACGTTAAACTGCATACCCTCGTCCAGCATGACGTTAAACTACACTCCCTCATCCAGAATGACGTTAAACTGTATGCCCTTGTCCTGCAAGACATTAAACTGCACACCCATTTGAATTATGAGGACATTGATCCATGTCAAGGCATGGTACGTAGGAAGCCTCCACGAGGTTCAAGACCACCCACCATACAATTCACGTTGAGTTCTACCTTCGTCCAGCATGACGTTAAACTGCATCTCAGTTCGACGGCAAGCCGTTGTCCCCACCCGAACTACGAGGACTTTGATCCATGTCATGGTATGGTACGTAGGAAGCCTCCCTAAGGTTCAAGCACAAAAATCATTGGCCCAAACCATCTCCTTGTTGGTGTTCCAAGCCCCCAATTTCTTCCGAACTACGAGGAATTTGATCCATGTCAAGGCATGGTACATAGGAAGCCTTCACGAGGTTCAATCCCACCACAAATGGACCCCCGGGTTCACCTTCATGTCGGTTCTCCGATGAAACCACTCTGAACTATGAGGACATTGATCCATGTCAAGGCATCGTACGTAGGAAGCCTCCACGAGGTTCAAGCCCATCGCTCATCGTTCATTCACGTCAGGGTTCACCACCGTCCCGCATGACGTTAAACTGTATTCCATCGACCATTTGAACTACGATGACTTTGATACATGTCAAGGAATGGTATGTAAGAAGCCTCCCTGAGGATCAATCCCATCTCTCATTGGACCAAGGTCCACCTTCACATCAGTTCGCTGATGAATTCCATCATCCGAACTACGAGGACTTTGATCCATGTCAAGGCATGGTATGTAGGAAGCCTTCCTGAGGCTCAATCCCAGCACAAGTGGACCCCTAGGTTCACCTTCACGTTGGTTCACCAATGAAACCACTCCGAACTATGAGGAATTTGATCCATGTCAAGGCATGGTATGTAGGAAGCCTCCATGGGGTTCAAGCCCATCGCCTGTCATTCATTCATGTTAGGGTTCACCACCATCCTGCAAGATGTTAAATAGTATTCCATCGATCATTTGAACTACGAGGACTTTGATCCATATCAAGGCATGGTACGTAGGAAGCCTCCCTGTGGTTCAAGCCCATCTCTCATTGGACTAAGGTCCACCTTCATGTTGGTTCGCTGACGAATTCCATCATCCGAACTATGAGCACTTTGATCCATATCAAGGCATCGTACGTAAGAAGCCTACACGAGGTTCAAGCCCACCACTAGTGGACCACTGGGTCTACTTTCATGTCGGTTCGCTGACGATATCCATCGGACCAAGGTCCACTTTTATGTCGGTTCGCTGACGATGCCCATCAGACCAAGGTCCACTTTTACGATGGTTCACTGACAACATCCGTCGGGCCAACGTCCGCCTTTATGCCGGTTCACTGACACCCTCAAAAACTATAGGGACTTTGATTCCCTTCCACATGGATATGTAGGAGTTCTCTTTGAGGCTCAATCCCAACTTCATCGTTGCCCTTGCGATGGTTCCTTGCCATTCCCCCTTCCACTTCATTCGTCTATCCATCATCCACCCTGAATCTCGCCCGAACCGTCATATCCTGGTGAGACCATGTCGGTACGCTCCTCTTCACAGCCACCCATGGGCTGGTCCTGGTATCAGCACCCCTTCAAGGGAAATCCCTCAATCTGATCCATTCTAGCTAATGCTCTGATCGGGTTGATCCGTCTCCGCTGAATGTTAAACTTGCGATATACCCTATGTTAAACACATGAAGCATAGGAAAACCTCAGATATGTGTCTATGGAATATAATTTCCCGCGATCGATGTGGGATTTCTCGGGCCCCCATTCCCTCGAGAAGCCCGGTGACTAGGGATAATAGACAGACATGCCAGGTCCCCAGCATCCAGACACGCTACTGATGCCTCAACGTGACTACTCCCCCGACTGATGTTTGCTGCCCTGACCGGACCCTTTGGAATATCCCGACAGAAGCAGTGTAATTAACCGGCGTCCATGGAAACATGGTAGTGGGAAGTGTTTCACGAACAACGTATTAAATCTATGAGGGAGACCCGGACTAGGTGACGAGTTTTGAGGAGGAATCCACAAAAGGAAGAACCAACATCACATCATCCCATTTCTATCATGTAGAAGACATCCCTGAATAAGGAACTAATGCCACCCAACTTTGGAAAGCGGGAATGTGGGGAAATAGTAGCGCGTCTTCCACGGACGGATGCACACGCCCCGGTGAAAGCATCAGAAATAGAAATGGTGAACCCGGCATGAATTTCTTCTCTTCATTGTGGAGATTAGTAGCGTTCAAGACACCAGTAGATTGACTTGTTACCGGATCCAGATATTCTGTGCCTGGTCCCGCAAAGAAAATATCGGGCCTATCGTGAAACCCACCAGCAGTTGGAGTAGTAGAACATGGGGCACTCCATTCTGCAGCGTGTTGGCATGGATCATTCTTACTGACGTGGAGAATGGAAGGATGATGGGGGCACTGGTTGTCAATCATTTTCTTCATAGTGCTAATGTGTTGATCCCTTCATTTCTCAAGAACCAGGTTGCTGTTATGGAGAAACGATCACTGCCCACTCGCCTACGTAGGGGCAGGGGAAACACCACCACAGCCACCCCGCATGGCACCGCTACCACCACGATGGCCTCCACATCACAGAATACGGGGCGCCCGCGTCCCCTTTCCCCATCAGAGGTCATCCACCTTAGGGTGATCAACAACCTCGTACACAGGTACGAGGAGGAAGTGGTCATCCCAACTCAGGATATGGACCGCCTAGACCTGGAGGCATCCAGGCCCTGCCATCAACGCCTCCCTAACAGGCCGCGAAGGGAGCCCATGCTCCCCACCCCAATGTTCAACCATTTCCCGAGCCTGTCCCCAGAATGCCTCAAAAACTCCTCACCTTATGCTGATGAGGCAGGCACCGTCCGGGTCGGCCCGCTCAGGGTCCCGACCCAAGGGCTCCAGGCAAGGGCTGTCGTCCGGTCGTGTCAGTGCCGCCATCCAACTCCGTAGGAAGAGCAGGCAGGCCATGCCCCTGCACCACCTGTGCCGGCTCGTCTGACTCGACGTCATCGCCGGGCCCGGGCTGAGGATGCTTGCCCAGGTGCATCGACGTCAATAGCTATAGTGGCCCGAGCCACCGCCGACATGCATCATGGGGCCCCTTCATACGCTGAGCAGGGGCACTCTTTCACCCAACCAGGATCGAGACCCCAATCGCCCCACGGGTAGGCTGGGTTGACTCTCCGGGTTGCAGGCCCGAGTGGTGATCACCGTGAACTAACCCGCGATGATGTCCCCCTGTACGGAGGCCCTCCCCGTAGCACTACTCCATAGATCAAGGTCCTTCCCAGCTTCGAATCTCTTCATGGAGGTATGCCTCATGCTACCCCCACCCCGAAGGATGACCTGCCCCGCGGTAGTGATGCTCGGCACGGAAACCTTTCCCGTGCTTACTATACAGGGTATGGAGTCTATCTTCCTGCCCCCGACCGCCGATCGGAATGCACCGTCCATCCGTTCCTTCTCCAACGTGGGGGCCCTCCCTACGTCCTCTCTGCATCCGGCGAAGGTCCCCCTCGCCCCAGGTACTCGAAGAGTGAAGGTCAGCCTCGCTCCATCCGCATCGACCATGGAGGTCCTCCCCATGCTCCTGCTGGTTCCAACAGAGGCTCCGCCCACATCGGTGATGTCCATGGAGTTCCTCCCCATGTACCCTTCGACATTTTCCCTGGTTCCCCTCGCACTTCAGCTATCTCGAGTGGGGGCCCTCTCCGCCACAGTGCCAGCACCGCCCCGAGGCTACATGATGAGAATCAACCATGTCTCGAAGAGCCACCCTAGGGAAGGAGAGCGGGTCATCGCCACCACAAGTGGAGTCCTGTGAAGGCCTGGGTGGAGATAAAACCTGCTCGCTTCTCCGACTATGAAGCAGAATGTGACTCAGCGATGGAACCTTCTCCCCGCTCCTCCGTATCAAGGACTGGGGCAGGAACCAGGCACATTAGCCTCTTTATCCCAGAATATGAGGTCCACCAGATTCCCATCTCCTTCCGCAGGTACATCCAGGAAGAAGAAATCTTGTGAATTCCGTGGGAATCAACCGTGAAATCACCACCATTGTCACCCGAAGGGCCCTCTACCACTACCAGAGATCACGTGGAGCTATTTTGGGGGCCAACGGTGGTAGGGCGACAACATGACCTGTTTCCGGTAGCCACGAATCCTGTGCCAGAAGTTGTGGCTATCAGCCCATCGTATCGTGACATCATGGCCAGGTCACCTTACTCTTTAGAGGATGGCCTGGAATTCGGCGGCCAGTCAGCTCATTTTCCGTATTCTTCGCCGCCGAGTTCAATATCCCAGAGGTCTGCCTCAGTACCACTATTGGTCCCTCAGCCGCCCCCGGATGACATGTGAGGAAATACAGGGCCAGACCCCGAGTCCGAACCCAAGAGCTTCTACAGTATTATCGCAGCGGATCACTTCCTGGAGCAATTTTGGCCGACGGCGGCACTGAAAATTCACGCACCAGAGTCACTTACCCCTGAAGAAGTGGGGTGCTTTTGTCGAACCCTATGGGCGACACACTTCCTCCTTCGTTACGAGCGGGTGGTGTACCTAGAAGTCGAGAGCACTTCGAAGAAATCGGTGAGCAATGCGGCCTGATTGATTTAGCCACACTCCTTGTGGGCCAGCACCCTGAGTCACCAGGCCGCCAGAGCACCCTTCAATGGAAATGTGCTCAGAGTTTCAATGTACTCCGCAGAATCTTCAGAGAAGCTACCCCCCATGTTTATGCCCGTGGTTGGGGACACTATGCCGCTCTCCTCTTCGACCCTATCTGACGACAGCCCAATTTGTTATGCGATATCGAGGACATGCCATCGAGAGGGGTTGTAGTCCACATGGATGACGTAGTGGAAAAGGAAGACGTGCTTGAATTCCTTGATGGAGACTTACCCCCCGAGTGCATACCGCCACTGCTGGACCCATCAGGGAGGGTTACCAGTTAGCAGAAAAACATGCTAGGCCTCCCCATACCCACCGAGTCGCTGGTACACGGTCGAAATACCAGTAAGGGTAAGGAGAATTTGGAACTGTCAAGCACTCTAACTCGTCTGCCTCTGTGCAGAAAACAGATGAAGATCCCGAGAAGGCCATGTTACGCCAGCAGCTTGCTGAGCAGAAGTGACTGGTTGACGAACTCTTGGCTGAGCGCGCTACAGAGCGGCGACCTGACTATGGTAATCCCAGGCAGGGGCAGCAGGGGCTGGATCAATATCCCCCCGGTGAGATACCTCTGGGCAACCCTAATCATGCTTCCTCCACATACAGGGCAGAAGCCGTAACATACGGCAAGAGGGGGCTATATGTCTCGCCAACCCCCCCTGAATGATGGGGCAATCTGAAGAATCTAGTCTGGGTTCCCCCTGTGACCCCACAGCTCATTCCACCAGTTGATCCACGAGATGCAGAAGCCATCTACCGTATTGAAGAACCTAGAAATTCACTTGTGATCAGGGATCCCCGTCAAGACAGGGACCCCTACCCGGATAATCTGATAGCAGCACTCACAGCCCGCCTCGAAGCGTTGGAAATGTGGCTGGTGCAGTTCCACCGGACGGCAAGCCGTATCCCACGTGGGTGGATGATATGCCCGCGCCCCTGGGTTTTGGGAACCCCACTTTCTCAGACTTCAACAGGATAGGGGACCCGACGTAGCACTTGGCTCATTTTTCATCCAGTTGGAGCCATATGCTGGGGACCCCGGCCCAGCAAGAAGCCGCCAAGCTCTGATGTTTCGTACAGACATTGGAAGGTCCTGCATTCGTCTGGTATAGCCAGCTTCCTATCTGATCGGTGATCAGTTGAGAGGATCTCCGCCGGAAGTTCTTATACCAGTTCAGCTTTACCACGCAGAAGCCTGGCATTGCAGACCACTTCATGTGCAATAAAGGCCTGATGAGCGAGTCGCATATTTCATCTCTTTGTGGAAGCGACTTACGTATTCCCTCGATATGCCACTAACTCAGGAGAAATTACTGACGTTGTGTGTGGGGAACTTCAAAACAGTGCTGGTACCCTCCCAAATTACCTAGAACAACCCTATAGGGTTCAGAGATTTCAAAAATAACGCTCAGCGCCTTGAGGAGGCTCTGCAACAGGCTAGTCAGGCACGTTCCTTCCCCCTATGATCCCAGCCAGGAGGACCGCCAGGGCTGAACCCGCCGCGGTGGCCCAAATAGAAGCCCCTAGGCAGCTGGAATTACTATGAGCAGCACCATCCCCACAACCCCGCAGAGGATATCCACCTCAAGCACAGGCTCATGCCCATCAGCGACCGCCTCAGAATCGACAGGTTCCCCCACGCAATGCGACATCGCCACCCAGGCGAGACAATCAGGCGCCGCCTCCTCGGCAGGCCCCTCCGACACCTCGTCTGGTCCAGGCCCCCTATCTGGAATGAAGGCACTAGACTTATTCTTTCAACGAAAATCAGGTCCCTGGCTACTTCCGAAGTGCTCTTGAGCAAGGGATTGTGCGCCTGCCCGAGTGCAGAAGGCCGGCAGAGGCGGATCTCACCAATCACCCCAACTACTGTCCTTATCATCGGATTCTGGGGCACACCCTCAAGCAATGCTATGTGTTTAATGACTGGATTCAAGGCCAGGTCAACAAATACATAGTCAAGTTGGGCCTGGGACCAGCACAAGTGGCAGGTGTCTTTGCAGGGTCAGAGATCGGCAGCGACAATGAAGGTGGGTGGCAGCAGGTCCATAGCCGCGGATCCAAGAAATATGACGACTGGATGGCTCGAAAACCCGTCATTCATGCCCATGGTATCATCCGGGCATGCCTGAAGTAGCCAGAACCTTTAGAAGATGTAGCTGGTACCTCTTCATCACCGTCACAGTCGACCACTTCCCAAAAGGGAAAGCAGCGACAGCGCAAGAAGAAGCAACGTGCTCCGCCGGTGTCGTCGTCATCCCGCACTCTCGACGACTTTATACCCCCTGAAATGGGGATTCCTCCCAGAATCCGCCCGGTGGTGGATGACTCCTCGAGTGACAGTCAGGGGTATGCTTCGGTTAACACTGTGGAGCTGGTAAAGCCCTATATGACTCCTGACGAGGGGGAACGCCAGGCGAACCTCCCCAACGTTCCCAGCCGACATTAACGTCAGCAGAATCGCAACTGCGCTGGTCATCGAGGTACGTTAGCAGGCACTTTCAGCCAAGTTGTGTGTGCTACTAAGACTAGATAGAAGGCTCAGCGCAGAGAACAGCACGCACAACCCCATATAACTCCCTCAACTCTACCTCCATCGCCGTTTGTGCTACTAGATCCGGGAGAGCTGCCTCGTTCATATCATACTCAGTCTTACCCGGCTATAAGCCAGCCTTCGCTGTCCGATCCTAGTCTAGTGACTACTCTCCAGGATTCAACCAGTAGGCAGCAGGATGTACCCAGTACTAGCCGATCGCCGGTTCAACCGGTAGGACCCGCTATGCCTCCAAATTCTGAACGACCTCCTCTAGGCAGAGGCTCGCATTTGGCACGAAAGTATGATGTCCTAAAGCACTTGGCCAGCATTCCGGCAAGGCTTTCTATCCTCGAGTCCCTTCGACTGTCATCTGAAATGCGCGAGGCACTTGTTGAGGTCCTAAGGATCCCCCTCTAGTTTGAGATGGAGGTAGCAGCTGTAGAAGCCTTCCATACCGAGATGATTGAAAACGCCAAATGTCAAGAGGTTATCTCGTTCTCCGGTGAAGATGAGGACCCTCCTATACAGGGGAACATTCGCCCGCTGTACATCACTTTCCACTTCAATGGTGTGGAAGTCCGCAGTTGCTTCATTGACACGGGTTCCAGAATCAACCTAATTCCGACATGGACATTGCGAAAGCTGGGTCAGTCTGAAGGCGATTTAACTCCCTCTAACCTCGGAATCCAGCGGTACGAAAGGACCGAGCAAACCCCAGTCGGCAAGATCCGCCTAAAGACTCAGTTCGGTGGCTTAATTTCCAGTACCGAGTTCATGGTCATTTCTCAGGACACTGCCTACAATGCATTGATGGGTAAGCCACGACTCCATATGCATGCAGTGGTCCCTTTGTCATATCACCAGTGCCTCAAATACTCAGTCAACATTCGAGTAGGTGTGCTCCAAGGAGATGCATCTCCTTTCTCCTCTTGTGAGGCCCGCTATCTGGATGTGGGTTATTACAAAGGTAAGGATAATAAAATCCTAGTAAGTGAGGTTGAACCCATCCCGGTCACAAGTGATCCCTGGGAAAGCATGGATGACACCTACATCTTCCAGATCCACCGATTGGAGGCCACGACCCCCAACATGGGGAAATTTTTTGTTGTTTCGGGTACACACGGAAGGCATGTTCTCGTGTCCAAGCGACAGAGGAAAATCACCTTGTACTCCTACATCAACCAGGCTCAGGTGATCCTAGAACCTCCTACCCCTGTACGGTACTGGGATGTCAAGCTTATGACAACGGCGGTACTCCATACATGTCTCTTCTGCCAGGCTGGAATCAACCGACTCAGGCCGACACGTCACCACTTCTTTGATATCATCAAATGTGGCCCCTTAGGCCGAAGTCCATATGGGATTGGGTCGCCTGCCTTCATTGCTATGGTCTCAATGACGAGTGAGTCTCCGGATATGATGACCACTGCTGCCCAAGCCAGCACCAGCTTCCCCTCAGGTTTGATATCCCAGAAGTATCTCCCGTCGCGGGAAATCCCCCCACTAGTGGAGAGGAAGACCTGGAGGATGCTCCCCCCGCCATTGAGGAAGGCGTTTGTAGCACGGTTGATGAACTGGTATAGGTGAACCTTGGTAGCGAGGAAGATCTGAAACCCACATTGATCAGTGCAGCCATGTCCACCGACAAGCGGCAGGAGTACGTAGACTTCCTCAAGAAACACCGTGATGTGTTTGATTGGAGTTACAACGTGATTCCAGGACTATATCCCCAGGTAGTCGTTCACCGTTTGGGCCTCCTGGAGAATCATCATGGATTTAAGCAGCCTCCCATGAAGATGCACCCTTCTCATGGTGCTATGGTTGAGGCTGAAGTTTACAAGCTTATCAAAGCCAACTTCATCAAGTATGTCCAGTACCCCAAGTGGATTTCCAACATTGTGCCAGTTAGGAAGACGAATGGGCAGATCAGAGTCTGCATCAACTTCCGCGATCTTAATCGCCACTTCCCAAAGGATGACTTCCCACTCCCAGTGACGGAGTTATTGATTGATGCCATGGTTGTGTTCCAAGCTCTCTATTTCATGGATGGGTATTCTGGGTACAACCAGATCCGGATGGCCCCCGAGGATGAGGAGTCTACTGCCTTCAGGGCTCCCCAAGGTACCTTTTGCTACAAGTTTATGCCATTCTGTATGAAAAATTCAGGTGCCACTTATCAGAGGGCCATGCACCGCATATTCAAGACGATTCTCGGGATGCTGGTAGAATGCTACATAGATGACCTAGTGGTCAAATCATGTCAGCGCCAGGACCATCTCAAATACCTCGAGAAGTTGTTCGGTTTCCTCTGTACCCATCACCTGATGATGAACACATTGAAGTGTGCCTTCGGGGTCACCTCTGGGAAGTTTCTGGGATTTTTTGTTAGATACCGAGGTATTGAGATCGACCCAGAGAAAATCAAGGTCATCAACCAAATTCCTCCCCCGAGAAACATTATGGAACTTCAAGGCCTCCAAAGCCACTTAGCCTATATACGCCGATTCATCGCGAATCTGGCCAGCAAGTGTAAGCCCTTTTCCCGGCTCATGAAGAAGGGCGTCGCCTACGAATGGGATGAGTAGTGTCGGACCTCCTTCGAGGAAATCAAGCAGTATCTGCTCCAACCTCCAGTTTTGATGCCACCCATCTCTGGAAAGCCACTGGTCCTTTACGTGACCGCCCTAGAAAGATCCCTCGGTGCACTGCTCGCCCAGAACAATAACGAGGGTACCAAGAACAGTCTCTACTCTCTCAGCCGCATACTTCTCGATACGGAGGTCAGATACTCCCCTATCAAAAAGTGTTGCCTTGCGCTCGTCTTCGCCATGCAGAAGTTGCGACATTACCTGCAGCAACATGAGGTGCAATTGGTCTCCCGGGTAGACCCACTAAAGAACATCCTGAACCGCACCATGCTGACTGGCCGACAAGGATGTTGGGAAGTGATTCTCCAGCAGTTTTACATCAGGTTCGTACCTCAGTAGGCAATTAAGGGACATGAATTGGAAGAATTTTTAGCTGCCCATCCAACCACTGCGGATCAATCCCTGGACCTGGATTTTCCTGATGAGACGATCCTCTCAGTCGATCATGTCATCCCGTGTTGGAAAATGTATTTAGACGGTGCCACCCGGAGCCCCACCGGTAGGAGGTTCAACGATCCTAAGCTCAACAGAGTGGGCCTGGGTATTGTCTTCATTACCCCGGTGCAAGACGTTCTTCCATACTCATTCCAGTTGTTGGAAGGCTGTACGAACAACGAGGCCGAGTACCAGGCTCTCATCACCGGTCTCGAGTTGGCCCTTGAGATCCATGTGCCACATCTACATGTGAAAGGATATTCTGAGCTGGTAATCAAACAGGTTAATGACGACTACGTCGTCAGGAAGACAGAGCTTTTACCATTGTTGGAGTACAGCCTCTGCCTAATGTCCTAGTTCTCTTCTCGACCAGAGGTTACCCATGTCCCACGGTCACAGAACGGTCAAGCAGACGCCTTGGCTAGCTTAGCCGCGTCGCTCGCAGAACCCGAGAAAGATTATTTGATCATACATGTGGCACACAGGAGAGTCATCACCCCCGTCACCCAATATGACAATGATGGCCTGCAGGTAAGTCATCTCACTACCCGATGATCGGGCCGAGCGCGAGCGAATCCGATGCCTCGCACTACAATTTACCCCCTAGAGTGGCCCCAGTCTTGAATAGATCCTTTATAAGTGGAGCTTCGATGGTGTCCTCCTCCATTGCATTCAAGGAGTAGAGATTCCTCAAGTTATGCAAGAGGTTCACGCCGGTTCCTGTGGCGCCCATCATGCTGGGGTGAAGCTATCCCATCAAATCTGGAGGTTGGTGTACTTCTGGCCCCCCTATGATCCACGATTGTATTGGGTATGCAATGAGATGCCACACGTGCCATGTTCAAGCCAACTTCCGGCATCAGCCGTCGGAGCCCCTCCACCCCACCAAGTACTCATGGCCATTTGCGGTATGGGGACATGATGTAGTGGGACCATATCCACCGGCAACAGCTCGACAGTGTATGTTCATCCTGACTGCTACAGATTTTTTCTCCAAGTGGGCAGAGGAAGTTCCACTCAAAGAGGTCAAGTCCTGTTCCATCGTTGACTTTGTGAGCTTCAATATTATCCACCGGTTTGGTGTCCCCCACGCCGTCCTCACCGATAACGGCACCAACTTCAGATCGGCTGAACTAAAGAAATTGTACGCCAAGTACGACATCCATTCAAACCATACCTCACTCTACCACGCCTAGGCAAACAGACAGATTGAGGCATTCCAAAAAACCCTCTCCAACATTCTGCAGAAGATGGATGGTTATAACAAGAAACGTTGGCCGGAAAAGCTCCCCAATGCCATCTGGGATTATCGGATGATGACTCGCAAGTCTACCCAGGTGACCCCATATTCCCTGGTGTATGGAGCTGAAGCCATCCTACCCATTGAGATCCAGCTTCCGTCGTTACGCATTGTGGTCTATGATCATCAGACATTAGATGAAGTAGTTGAAATCTGTCTAGCTGAATTAGAAGCACTGAATGAGAACCGGCTTCGTGAGCTGCACAATCTGGAAAGGCATCAGGATAAGATAGCGAGGGCTTTCAATAAGAAGGTTCGACTGCGCTATTTTCTATATGGTGACCTGGTGCTGGCCCTTCGAGCACCAATGATTCTCGGTAGGAAACCACCCAAGTTAGAACCCAAGTGGGAAGGGCCTTATATCATCCATAAGGTTTACCCCAATGGAGCGTACTCCTTGTTGACCAAGGATGGAGAGTGCATAACTCCTCCCACCTAAGCCAGGTTCCTCAAGCGGTACTTCACCAGATCTTGAATGGTCCCGCATGACCTTAAACTACATGGCAGGGTCCCGCATGACCTTAAACTGCACGTTATGGTCCAACACGACCTTAAAATGTAAGGTCCTACACGACCTTAAACTGTATCTTCGTCATGCGAGACGATAAATTGCAAAATGGTCCGAGCTCTATGACCTTAAACTAAGATATCCCCTCGTCCTTACTACAAGATGTTAAACTTCAAGCCAGTCAGGCCTTCCTGACCGAGGCTCAGCCTCAGGCCCCTTGGACTCCTCAGGCCCACGGCCCCCCGTCTTCACTACGAGACATTAAGACGCAAGCTGGTCAGGTCTCCCTGACCGCGGCCCGGCCTCAGGCCCCTTGGTTATCCCTGACTTACCCTCTTGAGGGATTGTATAGTTTGGTGTAGGATTTTGTCCTCATTCACGTCGGATTACTTGTTGTACCTTACATATCCCCAAATGAGATGAATCCTCGTCTCGCATGACGACAAACTGCATCTCAAGAACTACGTGTGGCTTGATTCTCATCATAATGAGATACATAGGAACACTCGGACGCCTCGTCATGAGCCCAGCCCCATGCTTTTCTCTCCCACTATCCCCCCTGGGAATAGTTGCCTTGGAGGATCTTTTTGCAGCGAGGAGTAGGCTTTCTTAGCCCCGCTCACACAACTCCGCTCATACAAGGATTGTAAGGGTTGCACCATGTGCACACTCCCATTCTTCTATCCTTCCACGTCCTAACCGCATGATGCTAAACTGCATGGCCTTCATGAACTACATATGGCTTGATTCCCATCCTAATGGAATATGTAGGAACGCCCGGGCATTTCGTCCGTTGGCCCTGCCTGAATGCCAAAATCTTCCCCTCGGGTCAAGACATATGGCAGGGTGCACACTTTTGCCCCAACTCACATTGAGCAAGCCTCGACCCGGCTACACGTCCCCCTAGAGACGTTCGCCTTTGTCCTCGATGGATTCAGCTATGCTTCACCCACTCCTTGACTGGGATTCCATCATTCTTCACACCCAGAGGGACCCCTATGAATGACCTGGATACTAAGCCCAAGGGCTATCCTACCGATACGGGCCAATGCCCCCGGGGGTTTTCAAGCAACAAGCCGATACAAGTCCCGAATTGCAAATTTGGTCAGTGGTTGACCCTCATTTTTTGCTCCCATATCAGGTCACCATAGGAACACTATGTTTTGAACTTGGTCAACAGTGTCCAGGATCTTTGGGTCCACCCCGAGTTGTCCCAGACATCGAGTGCAGTGATTCATTCTACCCCATCCCGTAGAGACAAACTTCCCCCCGGATTGTGCTAGCGGTCGGGCCCACGACCCCGACTCCCCTATAATGGGTGTACAGAGTGGTGTGGGCCTATATACTCATTCACGTCGGGATCATGTACCATGTCGTACGCCTTCCCTTACGAGGCCCATCCTAAGGCCCCTTGGCCTTCTCGGGTCCCCAGGCCCCATGCTCATGTAAGACGTTAAACTGCAGACCAGTCAGGCCTTCCTAACTGATGCCTGACCTTAGGCCCCTTGGCCTTCTCGGGCCCCTCCGCCCAACCTCTTACCCAGGGTGTACGGTGTGGTGTGGGACTATGTCCTCATTTATGTCGGGATCATGTACCATGTCATACGCCTTCCCTTACGAGGCCCAGCCACAGGCCCCTTGGCCTACCCTTCCTCCATGAGAGGATTATATGGTGTGGTGTGGGATTATGTACTCATCCACGTCAGTCTTGTAATGACCACGCCATGTACCTCTCCCTCCTAAGTTGTTTCGTCGATTCCTTTTCGGTGGCTCACCAATGTGCCTAAGAGTACTCTTGTTTATTACCTGGAATTCCAAGCTTTACTCGGACATGTCTGTACCCACTTTCCAAGCTTTGTTTATCCCTCCATCGGGGCTTCCATTATCTTTCACTGATAGAGGGACCCCCAAGAACGGACGGGATACTACACCCAATGTCTCTTATACCATTACGGGCCAACGCCCCTGAGGGTTTCGGACAACAAATCGATAAAATCCCGCGTTGCGAATATGGTCAGTGGTCGATGCTCGTTTGTTGTTCCCACCTCAGGCTAACGTGATATGGACGCTGTGTTTCAACCATGGTTAATAGTTTTCCTCTATCGCCACGCCAATCTATTAAGCCCAAAATGTCGGGTAAACAATTCAGACCCTTCATCACTTTATCGTGTCAATGTAGAGTCTCGGAACTCTTGGTACTTTTCCTCCATGAACATCTACATGTTGGGGAAACAAGCCTTGCCAAAGGTGTCCATCGGGGCTCTCTACAAACTCCCCTCTGATGGACACCCCAAGTATCGCGATAAGGATCTACCCCCCTTGTTTCCCACACCATGTTTAACTCATGTGGGATTAGGGATCGGGTTGACGACTGTGCTAACTTGGGAGGTTGTTACCATTCATGGTCTGAGCTCTATGACCATAAACTAAGATCCATCCGGAACAATGTTCAGCTTGATTCCCATCCTCATGGGATACGTAGGACCGCCCAGACACCCTGTCTTCGGGTACAACCCATTTAGGGAGCTAGTCTCTCCCCTTGTTTCACCTCTTACCTCTATATAGGCCCCTCGGCCTATGGTCTCCCTCTCCGAGTGGCGTACAATGTGATGTGGGATCATGTCTCCATCAATTGTGTTTTATAACACTATTTATGTTCCCCGCCTAGCATCGTCTCTTCTACGTCTGCGCTACATGAAGATAAAATGAATGCTTGGTCCTATCATATGACCCTAAACTGTGACGTTATCGTCCTGTCCGCACGACGAAAAACGACACTACATTGTGGTGGCCTCGTTGTAGAGGACATCACGTTGGTTAGTGGTCATGTTCCAAGCCATTTGTCAACGCTCATCATGGCTTGATCCATGTGGTGACACCGTGGCATACTACTCTAGGCATGTCGCTTCACAAAAAAATACAACTGACCTTAAAGGAAAAACAAGATTTAACAAATTCAGCTTCTTTTAGTGCAAGGGCCACAGTCGCGCTTCCCTTTTCCCCTGGCACTAGTATCTTAGCATGTCACCTTTAAGAACTACGTGTGGCTTGATTCTCATCCTCATGATATACGTAGGAGTGCCCGGGAACTTCCTCGCGGGCCCAACCTATCCTTTGTTTTCGGTCCCTCGATTCGAGAATTTCCCCACAGAACACATTTTATGTAAGGGCTTAGGTCCTCCTTCAGGACGGGTCTTGTTGCCATGTGTCCCCTGCTCCCTTTACCCATGTATGGTCTAAGGTCCATCCAGAACTACATGAGGCTTGATTCTCATCCTTTTGAGATACGTAGGAGCACCTGGGCACTTCCCCGTGGGCCGAGCCTAACTTTTGATTATGGTCCATTGACCTAAAACCTCTCCCAAGGGGGTCACGCGATGAGATATGGGATTACATCCTCATTCACATCAGGTTGTTCACCACACCGTACAAACCCCCTATTCCCATTCACGCCAGGTGTTTGAGTTACTCCACCATGTTCCTCTTATGTCTCCTCCCATCCTTGGTCCGAATTCTATGACCCTAAACTAAGATCTCCCTATGGGAAAAGAATCTGCTCCCTCTATCCAATACGTCTCTTTGTCGTATTCAGATGTGTTTTGATAAAGATCCTGAAGTGTGGGGTTTTCATAGGGACGTCCTCCTCATCCCATGACCATGATTTGTGAGCACGCTATTTTGATCATCATCCTCTTCCACATCCAAAAGGACCCTTGGACGACATGGATACTAGGCTTAAGGGCTCTCTATGAATGCTGGACCTGAGGGCCCTCCAATTGTTTCGGGCCAACACCCCTAAGGATATCTGACAACATTTGTGACATGGTCCCATGTTTCGAACATGGTCAACGGTCAACCCTCATTTGTTTGTCCCCATTCTAGGCTAATGCGATAGGGGTGCTGGGTTTCCACCATTGTAATGAGTTATCCTCCATCTTCATGCCGCCATCATCGTGATCTAAATTTTGAGAGCCATGATTAACACATTTCCACTTCCTCATGTTCAAGTGGAGTTCCATCATACTCGGCTCTTTCTCTTCATGCATCTAGGTGTGCTAAATGATCGTGTTAGTGTCATTGGGCCGGTATTCACCGAGCGTCCCATTGCCCTAACCTACCCCCTTTCTGTGTCGAGAAATTCCAACCACTAATTCTTGTTTCCAACACCGAGCACGACTCATGTGGGAATAGTAGTTTTGGTAGGATTTGTACCGACACGGTCGGGCTTCTCATCGTCCCGCATGATGTTAAACTGCACATCCAGAACAATGTATGGCATGATTCCCATTCTCAGGGGGTACGTAGGAAGGCCCGACCACTCTGCTTCGGGCCCAGCCTAATCCTCATTCTTGGTCCCTCGACCTGAAGAGTTTCCTCCGAGGGTACGTGGTGTGATTTGGACTCCAAGTCCTCATTCATGTCGATTTCATATATACCGCACCATATGCTCCCTGGGATCTTCCATTATATTCCATGTCCAATCATATGACGTTAAACTACAGGAGTCCATGTGTCCTCAACGCATGACACTAAACTGTGGTTCTACCCTGAACAAGTTCAAGATTCCCCATGTGAACCATGGGATGCACCAGAGTCAGAGATGATTTCACCTTCCAGTGTTGGTATTTTACTGCACTGTGCTTCCAGAACTACATATGGATTGATTCCCATCCTTATGGGATATATAGGAACACCCAGACATTTCACCTAGGGTCCATCCCCAGGAATCGTAAAATTCAGTTCCTCCCCCTGGTTGGACCCCTCATAGGGGACCGTGTAATTATGACTCTGCCCTGAACAAGTTCAGAATTCCCCAAGATCACATTGGGAAGTGATAAATCCCCTCTCCAGAGAGGCCATATATGAAAGAAGGAATGATCCATGATCAAACCAATGCGCCCATATGGTGTACTCCCACCACGGTGGTGTAACTACCTAAGTGTTGGATTCTGTTCGGACAAACCATCACTCCATATTACACACTTTTCATGCCCCTTATTCGGACTCTCGTCCCTTTCCATGTCTCACGGGACCCCCTAACGGCCTGGTCTCATGCCACATCGGCTCACCTACCATCCTGGGCCAATGTTCCGGAAGACTGGTCATGTTTCGATGGACCGCCTAATAGTATGGATGTTTGACCTATGGTCCGTAAACTGTCATGGGTCAATGTCCCAAAAGATTGACCGATAATATTTGTGATATAGTCCCGTGATTCGAACATGGTCAATGTTTGACCCTCATTTTTGTCCCCATTACAGGCTAACATAGTAAGGATACCGCTTCCCCTCCATAGTTAACGGTTGTCCCTTTTTGTCACGCCATCCCCACAGTGTTCCGAATCTTGGGTGTCGTGATTCACACTTCCCATTTCCATCTATTTGGACAGATTTCATTGCCCCTGCCATTGCACCATTCATGAATAAGAGAACGCTGAAGAAACAGTAATTTGGTTGTTCAAAAAATTTCCTTATCCGGTCATTCCTCTCCCATATTTCGGAAATCCAGACTGGTAATCCGAATCCCGGATGCCCGGAGCATGGTTTCCACTCCTATGTTAGGTGGGACGAGAAGGAAACTATATCATGTTTCTCACATCGGGCTCGACCCACGTGGGCTTGGGGAATTATCGTCGAACATCCCACAAACATTGTAGGGATGTAACAAAGTGATTCAAACAGTGGAAATCATACGCTCTACGGCATTTAAAACAAAGAAGGAAGAAATTGAAGCATGAAAGTATCAAAAATAGTTTTTTTTGGCATGTTACAATACCCGGGGATTGACTCCACCCATGGACGGGTTGACCCCGTCAAAAGAGCATTGCAGCTCCGCCACCCGTTGGCTTGTGGAATCCACGGCTTGCTGCTGCTGACACAGACCCCGCACCTCCTCAGCAGTGGTGAGGCGCAGTTCTTCAGCCTTGGCTCTGGCCCTCTTTACCTCAGCCTGAACGGCAGCCATCTTTCTAGAGGCCTGCCTCATAAGCTCCTCTGCATCTACTAGCTGGGCCTTCAACAATGAGATCAGCTCAGATTGTGCATTAAGAGAGGCTGAAATCTCATCTGCCTGGGTCTATATCTGTTGGACCTCGTTTCAGCCTCCTGGAGCTTCTTGAAGTTGGTCGCCTTCCTCCGCTGCCAGCCCATGCTGAGACCACGATCATGCTCCCAAATCTTCTCATCCATAAGATCTCGAATGAGTGCATGAGGACGTTGGGCATCCACTCCCACATCACACATTTCGCGCAACCGCGAGCGGAGTCTATCCATTTCGGCAAGCCATTGCGCTTGGGGGTGTCCTTGATGAAGATTGTGATTAGCTTCCATGACCAGCGGCGGACTATACTGCTGTCTTCCTCGTCGGAGGCCGTTTCGTCCCAGTCTGCGTGATTGGCAGGCTCGTACGCGGGATACGCCTGCAAGAAATCATCGACCGGATCTACATCTGCTGTTGAATCCAGTACGACATCTGGCGCCGAAGTAGGCGTGACAGGACTGGGACCGACCTGTTTATCCTCTTCATCGGAGTCCACCTCGATGACCTCAGGAACGACAATGCTGGTCGTCGTGCCAGTGATGATGTGTGTTGCAGCTTGAAGAGATGGGGGGGACTATCAACACCATCACTGCCATGCCCCTAGGAGGGACACCACCAGACATCCCGACTATCCTTACCACAATATCCCATGCCAGTCGGAGAACTGCACAACAGAGAGCGACGTAAACGTTAGTTGGCATATTCTACATATGACGAAAAGGAAACTGGTAGAGGAAACTTACTGAGATCGACCTCCTGGCGCTGCTCTTTAGCCAGTACTTATGGGACCCCGAGGCGAGGCCCTCCATATACTGTTGGAAGGTCTGGAGATTTTGGAGGAGCCACCTCGGGTGCTCTGGTCCCACCAGACGCGGAACAGGACGCAGCCACAGGCGCGGGTTCTGAAGGTCTCGCATCATCACCCGCAGAGGGGCGAGAACGAGGACTGTTAACAAGTTCCTCCTACATGGATCAAACATCGGTGAGAAGTCCATAGTGTCCAAAGAACGGATCGGAAGGAATGAATTTCGGAATGCTACCTCGAGAGCCTCAGCGAAATCGTCATAATATGATCCTTGATCTCCGACCTCGCCCTCCTCCAATGGGCTCCCTACTCCAGCCTCATCCTCCCGAGAGGAGTCCTCTGATTCTTCTAGCAGGGGGAAGCGCTCCCTCAGATCGGTGGCTGATAACTGTAGGGAGACCGTTTGATTCAGCAGTACCCTCACCTGGTCTATCATTGGGTGAGGGACACCACTAGAGTGGACGTAATCCTCCTGCTCATCCAGGTATTGCTCTGCCTCCACCGGAGACGCCATGAATCCTGCCCGGACTGGGCCTATGCCCGGTAATTCCATCCTGAGGTGATTCAGGTGGGCCAATATCTTAGGTGGGCTGAGGAATTACCGGTTAACATCACAAATTTCCCAGGATTTCGGGAAGACGACATCCTCCGCCATGTCGATATGACACAGGCGCTTCCCCGGAGCCTGAGTGGATATCCTAAGAAATCCCCTTGGTGGCTTCCCCTCCGGATGGCCCCGCTCTTTCGGAATCACTGGGTCTGCCACTACTGTCACACACTCAGCCGGTGCGGGTCTCACCGCCATGGCAGCCCCACCACCGCGAGAGGCTCTAGCTGCCCTTGGACCCCGAACTCGAGATAGAGGAGGCCCACCATCACCGACCCGAATAGTTGGCTGCTTTAGTATCTCCCCTGGGTATGCAGCTTCCCAACTAATGGCATACTCCCTCATCAATCCGAAATTGGCAGTGGATGGAGGAAATGAAATTTGCATCTTCCCATATTCTTGTGTGAACATGAACCACAACTGCCTCATCACACCCGGGTGCTCCTCATGATGCACCTCCCAGTAGACCTACGAGGTCAACCGTTGGAGGCACCGGAACTGCCTCACAAACCGATGCGGGGTGTATGGTTTGCAGAGTGGCTCATAGTTTACTCGTGCCACTAAAACTCTACCTCAAAAGGCCATAAGGTAAGCACAATGTTCTTCCGTCCCCCGCCCGTCGTCAGTAAGTATCCCCGTCGGCAATGGGAATGGGTGGAAATTAAACTCATCCACCCTCCACACCCGATTCAGCACCATCAGAATGGATAGCTTGAACGGGAAGATCCCGAGCACGTTCTGGATGAAGGGGCAGAAGTTCGATCCCGGCGGCGAAATAGGGTTTGGATACTCATAGATCCCCCTGATGTGCGCTGCGATCCACCCATACTGGAGGTGGAAGGGCCCGCATATCCTTGGTGGCATCTTGCCCTCGCTAATGTGCCGCAGCATTCTGTAAAGATTGGAGAGCATTAGAATCCCCAGATAGATCTGCTTCCCCATGGCCAACATGGACGCCATAATAAATGAGCTGGGCCGCACCCCCATGCTTGTATCCCTCACTAGTAGGATCAAACCGCAAATGAGAGCCGCGATGAATGCCGCCAGCCCGACTATCGGCTATTGTTCAGTGCGGACAGTAAAACCCCAAGTCTTCCATTGGCTGTCCTCCAAGACCCGCCAATACAAGTGCCCCTTGCCCCGTTGGGCCGCCCTCGGACAAGTTCAAGGCCTTGGAGGGAACTCTCGATTCACTGGGAAATTCATGAAGCACTTGAAACATCTCCAAAAGTGGACATCCCTCACTGCCTCCTTGTCCTCTCCAGGGACGAATGCCATCAGCACTGACGCCAGTCACGGAATTTGCTCGGTATCCTCCCACACGCTCATGACAGGGAGGAACTCATCAAACATGGCCCCCAAGATCAGAACCACAGAAATCTGGTGGACATCCCACAGGTTGATTCCCACCTCCCCGTGATGCAGGTGAAAGGTATTGGTCCTAGATGACCATATTCTCAGCAATTCCAGCATCAGTTGCTTTGGTTGGTAAATGTGGAATTGGGAGACCCATGCCACCTCATATAACCCCACTCTCCTCTGCTCAGCCCCAAACTCCTCGCATGAGGCGCCTACCAAGTAGGCCCAGGCCCAGTCATCAGTAAAGTTGCCTCCCTAGCATAGGTCCCACTCATCAGTCTTTCCCTTCTTCGAATCCTGCAAAGCCACTTTCAGCATGGTATGATAGAGAGGAGGGTACGTCTCCGGTTGTAGTGGCTTCCCATCAATATTGTTCACATGGTTGTAGAGTCATTCTGCGGTGACGGGTGTGAAGTCCTCCTGCGCATGAACATCGGCCGCCCTGAACCATTGGTGCTAACATGGTGTGCTCCTGAACCAGCAAGATGGTTCATCCCTACTCGCCTAAGGGATGAAGACGTCAACCCTCAACCCGAATCCGTACAATGGAAGATTCTTACACTGCTGATAATTCTTCTGACCCTCTGATATCAGATCTATCAAAGAATCGTGGTCTGAATGGCTTCGGACCATCTCCCCAAGGCCTGGACAGTTGGCCATCTCATCCCGACGGGCGGCATCTGCAAGCACCCCCAATATAGCTTCTTGATGGGACATTCCGATTCCAACCCTCAGAAAAGAATTTTTTCAGAACGGATCGCGAAGCTAGATCGCGAAGCCGGATCACGAAGTTCAGTTGCGAGACCGAGCCGCGACGTCTGGCCTAGGCCAATAAGAAAAAGTTCTCTTGGCGCAGACGCGGAGTCGGAGACCCGCGGTTCACCGTGAAGCTCGATTCGCGGAGAACAGGCGTTGAGTATGCGGAGCATCGTGAAATCGAGAGCACAAAAAGACAAGGAAGTCGCGTGAAGACAAAAGTGGTCGAACCCCCTATTTATAGGCAGCGACCATAGAGCATTGCGACGCGTCTCACCTGTGCGGAGCATCGTGGCGCGACCGGATCTGTGGCCCTGGTCAACACCGCGGGCCCCCCTTCGCGAACCCACATCGTGAACCAACGATAATTTTGGAAATTTTCCCTCAGACATCGACCCTTCACCCTCCGCGGATCCAAGTCTGTGGGGGGGGGGGAATTTGTTGGCACCTAAATATTGCACCAAAGGATGGGATGGAAAAGAAGGCCGGAACGCTGCCTTGCGAAGCACTACCACGAAGCACCATGAGCATCGCGGTCTCATGAAGCTCCAGAGGCAGTAACCTTCCGCGAACGAGTTTGACATTCACGAGCCCGCCACGAAGCTTGGGAGGCAGTAAATCTCCGCGAACGAGTTTGACATTCGCGAGCCCGCCGCGAAGCTCGGGAGGCGGTAACTCTCCGTGAACGCGTTTCACATTCGCGAGCCCTCTATGAAGCACCTTTGGCGGCCCGCGATTTTGGCTTTGTGGTGCCCCTTGCCTATAAATACGGGGCTCCCACTGAGTACTAGAGACGGAAAATCCGACCTTTCATTTTCTCCTCTCCCGAATCGCAAATCACCCTTTGCCCCCGGGAATCATGATCTCCTCGAGGTACTTCTACTTCACGTGATGCCTTTTCTTTGTATCGTTTTGATCCCCTCTTCCGAGAGGGATGCCCTTCGTGAAGCTCAAGGGCATTCGCGAAGGAAGGGGATTTCCAAGGGAACTCGGGCAGCCGCAGAGCATTTATGCTTCACGAAACACCCAACCTGTACTAGTGATCCCTATGCTAAGGCAGGATCGCTACACATCGTGAAGCACACTGCTTTGCAGCACCCTGCTTCGTGAGGAACCTCTTCTTCACGAGGCAGTGCTCCCCGAATACAGTTCCACTTCTTGAAGCACCCACCACTCACACATATGCCCTATACTAAGGCTAGGTCACTCCGCTTCATGAAGCACACTCCTTTTCTTGGAAATTCCACTTCCTGTACGACCCTCCAGGTTTGCATGATGTGATTTCAAAGTCTCACAGACAATACCACTCGTAGTGTTTCTTCACCTAATGCTTCTTCGCATAGGAACGCTAATGGCTATTGCTTCTTCGCATAGCCATGATAACGTGGACCCCTTGATGGTTCGCTCCACAACCCCCCTTGACCATGGCCTTGCCAGTAACATCCCTCCCACAAGGACCAGAGGGTACCAGTTATGTAAGTCCTAGGGGTGAGGAGTGAACCCACCTTGTTCGAGCTGCAGGACGTTAAACTGCCAAGCACCACGTCCTCAACACATGACGTTAAACTCTGACCCGACCTCGTGCCTCTCACGAAGGGTCCCCCCAGCTCGAACATTTTTTACGCCACTCATGTCCACAGGAGTGGAATCACCCATCCACAAGGGATGATATCCTCCTTATTGGAGTAGTGTATGTTCTCAGGAGAAGGGCGACCCTATTTCCCCAATGGATGTTTTCACCCCTTCATCTTCGTACTTCCCCACTACCAAGGTCAGTGGAGGGCGTGATAGGGAACGAGGCACCTCCCATCATTGGTCCCAAATCCCTATTTCGCTGCCCTTTTTCACACTTCAGGCCTCCATCCTCGAGTAAGTCCCAGCACCATGGGCCGCCTAACGCGTAAGCCCCTCTTCGCTTCTCACGGACGCACCCTTCGCGGCGTGATCGTCAGGTCCTTGCTGTCTCTTGTTTCTCACACTATGCAAGACTCACGTGGGCATAGAGCTGGCATTGGCTATGACAACACCTCGTCTAGCATGACGTTAAACTGCACGCCCTCGTCCAGCATGACGTTAAAGTGCATACCCTCATCCAGCATAACGTTAACTACATACCCTCGTCTAGCATGACTTTAAACTGTATGCCCTTGTCCCGCATGACATTAAACTACAAACCCATTTGAACTACGAGGTCTTTGATCCATGTCAAGGCATGGTACATATGAAGCCTCCATGAGGTTCAAGCCCACCCATTATACAATTCACGTTGAGTTCTACCTTCATCCAGCATGACGTTAAACTGCATCCCAGTTCGATGGAAAGCCGTTATCCCCACACAAACTATGAGGACATTGATCCATGAAAAGGCAAGGTACGTAGGTAGCCTCCCTGAGGATCAATCCCAATAATCATTGGCCCAAACCGTTTCCTTGTCGGTGTGCCAAGCCCCCATTTTCATCCGAACTACGAGGACTTTGATCCATGTCAAGGAATGGTACGTAGGAAGCCTTCACGAGGTTCAAACCCACCACATGTTGACCCCCAGGTTCACCTTCATGTCGGTTCGCCGACAAAACCACTCTGAACTAAGAGGACTTTGATCAATGTCATGGAATGGTACGTAGGAAGCCTCCACAAGGTTCAAGCCCATCTCCCGTCGTTCATTCATGTCAGGGTTCACCACCGTCCCGCATGACGTTAAACTGTATTCCATTGACCATTTGAACTATGAGGACTTTGATCCATGTCAAGGCATGGTACGTAGGAAGTCTCCCTGAGGTTCAAGCCCATCACTCATTGGACCAAGGTCCACCTTCACGTCGGTTCGCTGGCGAATTCCATCATCCGAACTATGAGGTATTTGATCCATGTCAAGGCATGGTACGTAGGCAGCCTTCACGAGGTTCAAGACCACCACATGTGGACCCCTAGGTTCACCTTCAGGTCGGTTCGCCGAATAAACCACTCCAAACTACGAGGACTTTGATCCATGTCAAGGCATGGTACGTAGGAATCCTCCACGAGGTTCAAGCCCATCGCCCATCGTTCATTCACGTCAGGGTTCACCACCGTCCAGCATGACGTTAATCTATATTCCATCGACCATTTGAACTACGAGAACATTGATCCATGTCAAGGCATTGTACGTAGGAAGCCTCCCTGAGGTTCAAGCCCATCTCTCATTGGACCAAGGTCCACCTTCACGTGAGTTCACTGACGAATTCCATCATCCGAAGTACAAGTACATTGATCCATGTCAAGGCATGGTACGTAGGAAGCCTACACAAGGTTCAAGACCACCACTAGTGGACCCCTGAGTCTACTTTCACATCGGTTTGATGACAATATCCATCAGACCAAGGTCCACTTTCACGTTGGTTCGCTGACGATGCCCATCAGACCAAGGTACACCTTTACCTTGGTTCACTGACGATATCCATTGGGCCAAGGTCACCCTCCCAAACTACGTGGACATTGATTCCCTGCCACGAGGATACGTAGGAGGTCTCTTCGTGGCACATGCCCAACTTCATCGTTGCCCTTGCGATGGATCCTTGCCATTCCCCCTTCCACTTCATTCGTCTATCCATCATCCACCCTAATTCTCATCCGGACCGTCATATCCCTGTGAGACCATGTTGGTACGCTCCACTTCACAGCCACCCATGGGCTGGTCCGGGTATTGACACCCCTTCAAGGGAAATCCCTCAATCTGATCCATTCTAGCTAATGCTCTGATCGGGTTGATCCGTCTCCGCTGGATGTTAAACATGCAGCATACGTTGTGTTAAACACAATAAGTTGAGGAAAACCTCAGATATGTGTCTATGGCATATAATTCCCCGCACTCTATGTGGGTTGCCTCGGGCCTCCATGCCCTCGAGAAACCTGTGACCAGGGATAATAGACAGACATGCCAGGTCCCCAGTATCCAGACACGCTACTGATGCATCAACGTGACTACTCCCCCGACTGAAGGTTGTTTCCCGGACTGGACCCTTTGGAATGCCCTGACAAAAGTAGCATAATTAACTGGAGTCCATGGAAACATGGCACTGGGAAGTGTTTCAGGAACAACGTATTAAATCTATGAGGGAGACCCGGACTAGGTGGCGAGTTCTAAGGAAGAATCCACAGAAGGAAGAACTGACACCCCATCATCCCGTTTCGATCAAGGAGCAGACGTCCCTGAATAAGGAATGAATGCCGCCCTCCTTGAAAAATTGGAATGAGGGGAAACAACAGTGCATCCTCCACAAAAGGATGCTCAGACCCCGACGAAAGCATCAGAAACAGTATCCTAATCCATCTATTAACTAAATATGGTAAAAATTTCCAGACCACCTAGACAAGAACTAAAAAAACTAATTGACTATGATGATGATCAACACAACATACAATCATTATAAGTGCAATAAAATCCTTTCAATAAAAAACTAAATCATTGATGTTATATATTGGAATATTATCATTCCAACAAAGGATCTTTCAATAATCTTCGACTAACATAAGAGAGATATATAAGGCTGACCATACGAGTCCTAAAAAAGATCTATTATAATCTCATACTACTAACTATTATTATAAGAAACCGTAACCAGTCCAAAATGGTCAATCCATGATCTATCAAATTTTTTAACTCATCCTTGAATCATATCCTCATGATTTAATATATCTCACCTCTTTATAGAAATCCATTTGTGAGTGGTATGTTTTACTCAAACACAGTTGAGATAACAGCGCCTTGTTAATGCCTCCCCAAAATATATAATTGAAAATGGAATCCCTATCAAAAATATTTAGTAGATGGAACTCCAAGAAAATAAATAATATATTTCAAAAACACATTTCCTACCTTCCCAATAATTTTTATATCATGGATTGGTATGAATAATGCCAATTTGGGTAGTTAATCAACCCAAAATCATATCTCAATTTCATTATTATGGGTACTTGGAACACCAACAACAATATCTGTATATATCTCATCAGACTTCCAAGTCATCACTGTATGTGGATGTGGTAATCCCAATGGTCTCTATTGTTCATCCGTGACTTGTTGGAATGCATAACAATGAGGAAAAAATTAATCTATGCCTCAAATCATTCAAGGACAATGGATTAGAATCCATAAATCAAGAAAAAATCATTGTTGTTCCTAGGTTAACAACCCATTTAGAGTTATGAATGTACCACATCATAGGTTTTATTTTTGGTTACAAGGCAACAAATTGATTTTGAAAACATAGATTACTCTCGGTTGTGATTGAACACTCATCAACAATCTCTTACCCATAAAGAGAGTCTATAATGCTTTATAAATCATCATAAATTTATTGTTCATGAAGAATTAACTCAATAAGGGAATAGGTAAAAATATCATGACAATATATCCCTAACCCCCATTTCCTAATATGAAATATGAATATATTATAATAGAGTGTTCATGTTCCACAATGTTAATGATCCCTTCACATCTTAGGTTTGATTTTTTTCCATAAAATAAATTAAAATGGAATTCCCATTATCCATGGGTTAGGAATTATCCAGATAAAAAGATTACAAGTTCTCCAACCAAAACCTATGGTAGATTATAAAATATATATTTGAGAAGATATAACATAGTAGCTGGGACTAGAAAATACAAAAAACCATCTATGAAAACATAATTAAAGTAACTCTTGTATGCATTCATCACACTCAAGAGTTATTGTTCATGTCTCAGTTAGTTCTCCTCATGTTGCATAAGCTACTGACATCCATTGGCTACACTGTGATCACCTTGTTTGAAAACACAGGATGAACATGAACATGATGTGTCCTCAAAGAACACATATACTTTCCTGGACTCAAGAAGAGTCATCACATGTGTATGAATCACAATATGTTTCTTATCAAATAAAATAATTCAATCATTTCTTATCCCATGAACGAATAAATCCATTATGAGTGAAATAAGTCTTAGATAATAAAACTACAAGAAATTATTTTTGAATCAGTGATAATACCATGCTAAACCCAATAAAAATTTCATCTCTAATCATTCATCAATTATACAATTTAAAATTTATTTTCAATTTTTTATAATGACAAAACTATAATGTTTTGAGACCATGTGTTCTAGGAATAACACATATGAAATATAAAAATCACTTTCTTATAGTAAGGAATAAATTTGGTAATGTATCAAAACTTCTAGAACACCTCCTAAATAATGCAGATGATCCTCTTAGGTTTTATATTTATTCACTATGTCCTCAAAAAATACCATCTTTAATGTATCAAGATACCCACAAAAGATAATTTTCATAAAATCTATAAAGACGATAGGAGAATATTTTATAACAAATGACATGACAGGGTAATCATAATGGCCATACCTACATTGGAAGGAAGTTTCATATAATCACTAATTAATTAAATATCAACTGTTGATAACAAAATTGTATATAAATATTTAAAAACTTCTTCACCATTTTTATTTCATCAAATATATTATGAATCCATGGAAACATATACTTGTACCTTACTGTAATTAGATTGAGCCTCCAATAATCAGCACATTGGAGACGTCTTCCCCTAGAATTTATAGAAAATATAACTGGAACCACCAAATGTGACACACTTAGATGTAGAAAACCATTCTAAAAAATATAATACAACTGAGCCTTTTACAATTTCATATTAGTTAGTTTTATGCGGTATAAAGGTATAGTTAATAGTTGTGTAGTATACAATGAATAAATATATAATTGTACATATCTTAATGGTGAAAAACTAGTGAATTTGGATGGAAAATAACTGGGAAACATGACCAAAACTATAATTAGGACGTCAACCATAGACTACAACTATAGATCAAAAGAAAACACTGATATTATGTCACCCAACTTTAGATATAAAGGTCGAACTATACCTAACCTCAGGTCCCACATACCCTAAAATATACAAAACATCCCATATCCCATTGTAATGGATACACATCAATGGAAACAATAAATTTGAGATATATTTAAAATGATATAATACATCTCAAAATGAAATCAATGGATTTCATGTTGATAACTATAAAATCCCATGTAAGATTAATCACTGATAAAGAGAAAGTAGAAGCAGAATAAGGAAGTCCCTTATATCTAATATTTCTAAGGGATATAATAATATCTATCACATAATATAATTTATTCTTAAGAATATTTAACAAGATCAAAATATGAGTCAATATAAATGAATGAGATTAACCGTTATCAAATAAAGTTGTCACTTGATATGAATCTATAGTTATGGTAACCCTCACACTCACTTGAACAATAACTATTTCCTGAAGAGACTCCTCGATGAAATTATTAATCTTTTTTTGTGAATATTGTGGCTATAACACATATGATATTAATGAACATATTTGGAAAAAATTAATTTTTTAAGATGATTTGGTCATGAAAATACGTGGAGTGTAAAAGATATAACATGACATCTGAAATTGCCCGAAATGTCCACCATAGATACAGATAATGGGTGCCTATATTAAAACATGTATTGAATTCCTAGGAATGAAACACTATAATAATGTCAAAGGAAATCATTTTGGAACTCCATGTGTTCTAGAAAAACACTTCTATCGATATACACTATGATAAACATCATTATTTATCTTCTGTTTATAGGAACTCAAAGAACATCCACTACGAGAAAAAATGAATTTCCATTAACCCCAACATACAATCCAGATCTTGCTTAACCATCAATGAAATATCCTCCACGTCATTTAAAGAGAATATATTTAGAAACATATCATTATATTGAATATCATATTGAATACCCGACTCGGTCTATTATGTTTTTGTTTTCTCATTTGATACAATGTCTTTTAAAAAAATGACAATCTTGGGAAATCAATTTTCATATTATTTCACAGTCCAACCAGCCTTCTTGAGTTTGAAAAACATGATATCTTATTCAAAAACCAGATACTATGGATATAAATGGTCAGTGAAAATATTGTTAAATTTATTTCATTTTAATCTCTGTTATGTCTTCACCATAACCATCAAATCCCACGATCTATTTCTAGTTCGTTACAGCATTAGGATGGCTTATTTTACGTTGGTTGAACCTAGAAAATCCATGAACTCTAAAAAAAATCTTACCATTCTATACCAATGGTTATAAACTTGATAATCATAAGATTCTTTTCATTCTTGTGGATTTAGAGAAGTAAATCATTTACATGATTTCGGGATTCATCACTATGAGTTTCCACAACTAGAGCCTAAATATGAACATGTATAGGTGATTTTCCCATAGCTTGGACAACCCAATCAACAATCTCTATGATATTTTTTCAATGGGATGATTTTCATTTTGTGGTTCATTAATGGATTTCGGATGGCTATAAATCCCATGTCTTATAAAAATATTTATGCAAGACAACATCATCAAAAAACATTAATGAAATTTGAATACTATTTAGATTAATTAATAAAAAAATATTAATAAGGAAGATAGCCTCATCAAAAAAGAAAGACGATTTGGATTTCATCTATCTATATCAATATCATAAAAAATAAAATAATTATTCATCAAGATAGATTCCCCAACTCATCTATTGTTGCATATATCTTGTTACGATGAGATCTATCTTAGAAATCACTCGCAACTACCTACTAATTGCAAACAAGATCACTAATAGGAAACTGACTTCATGGAAATATCCACATCCATCACCATTGATGCCACTTTTTCTTGAACCATCATGGATACCCTGGTACCCTGAAACCAGATCTGGCATAGTGATGTCGTAAAGAGTGTTCTAAATACTCATTCAATTTCAACTAGCATCTAGAATCATAAAATATAAGCAAGGGAAACAATTTTCAATATAAATAGTTAATGTTAAAGATACATATCAATGAGATAGAAATTATAATAGATATATTACTTGTAACCCAAAAGGTATATAAAATATAAAAATATTAAATCATAGAAACACTAAAAATGATAAAAGATAAATCCTACACCCCAAAGGACACATTACACCATGCTCTATGTGATAAAAAACATCCACCACCTCTAAGAGGCAGTAAAAAATTTCTCTAAACTGATTGATGAAAATATACCAACATCTAGAGGAAAAGTTATGGTGTGATCTAAAATTAATTTTTTGGTCTCAACCTTTATTCTCTAATAATAATCCATAATTATAAAAATCAAGATATTAATTTTTTTTATAAAAAATGGCACGGGGATAAATTGAATATTTTAAAATAATCCTCTTCATTTTATAATGATTAATTTTTTTTAAAATATTTAATAAATAATAATATCATATAAAAATGTTTATATAAATCATTAGGCATGATTAATGATGTTTTAATAATAATGAAACTTATACTCAAAATAGTCATAATAAGCACCATGTTATTCTGCCATGTGGTATGATAGATTCTATTTATATGATCCTCACCCTCTATTATTAGTGTTTATGGAATATGCGTACATTGATTCCTTTATCTTAGTAATAATTTTATTCATCGAAATTATATTATGATTATGATATAAATTACATGATATTTATTAGTGTTATCATTTTCAATCTGTTTATGAGGGAAATACCATTACAACATACTTTTTCAAAATAACCCACTAACTACAAATGAACCTCTTTTCACAAACAATAAATCATTGAAATAAAAAAATCATTTCTTTTTTAATCAATTACCACTCATAGTTTAATTTCAATCCTTTCCAATTCAAAATTCCAATTCACTTTAAATATCAAAAAAATTGGTTCTTCATCAATACATATATTTTCAAAAAAAAACTAATGATAATTATTCCAACATTAAATTTAAGACAATTTTTGGAATCAATCCTCAAATCATTTAGTAATTTAAATCAATTTAAAAATAAGACCCAATTTTCAATTACATTTTAAATGGGTGTTTTTTCCAATAGCCTTACAAAATAATTTTACAAATCAAATTTTCATAGAATTAGGGTTTCATTATACAATTGAAATAAATTTATTCTAAATCAATGAAATTATTTTTTGTTTATATGGGGAAACTAAAACAGAACCATATAGATTTATTCCTAGAATCAAAGCTCAAAACTAATAGTGTGATTTTCCACTCATGAACAGTGGAATTGGAGATCAATAAAACTAACATAGTTCTAAGATTAAAAACAATAATGTTTAGATTAATAAAAATGCGATGATCTAAAAAATCAAATTGAGGGAAGAATGATTGAGCATGTGTGCAATTATAAAAGGATAATCAATTACCAGAGAGGAATCGTACGAGATCTTCCATGTGTCAATTCACATAGTAATAGATTTGGGTATCCAAAAAGGTTTCTCGAGTGCCTCCATGACCAAGGAATTCAAGATATTCATAGGTAGAGTAAAATGAGGGTTTAAATCGGTGATATTTATTATTTTAACTAATTTTGAGGAAAAAAAATATTGTGTACTGTTTTATCTAGGCATGAACACACTGTTAGTGAGGACATGTGACATAACTATGTTACCCTCTACTAGAGTGTGTAATTTTCATTAGGTGGGCCCTAGATTTTATCCAATGTTCCAACTATGAAAAAACCCCACTGTATAGGGTAGAACAGTTTGTACTGTGTCGGTGATTGTTATTGGCATAACTGAGGGTTTAAATGGGTGTTATTTATTATTTTAACTAATTTTGAGGAAAAAAAATATTGTGTACTATTTTATCAAGGAATGAACACACTGTTAGTGAGGACATGTGACATAACTATGTTACCCTCTACTAGAGTGTGTAATTTTCATTAGGTGGGCCCTAGATTTTATCCAATGTTCTAACTATGAAAAAACCCCACTGTCTAGGGTAGAACAGTTTGTACTATGTCAGTGATTGTTATTGGCAAAACTAAAAACCAATAGTGATCAACCAAATGAGTATCTGAAATTTTCCAATTTCCCCCAAGTTATCTATAAACAAGACTCAACCAAATACTGATCAAAATTAAGGTCAAATAGTAACTAAAAACCTATAAACTATATAACACTTCTCTACAGTTATAAAATTATAACATCCCCACCAAATGAAGACACACCTTCTTTATGAATAAATCCTCGAAACACTTCCAATTTTCTCTTCCAATCACCCTATGTCACCTCCATAATATTCTAGTTACCGTTATTTTATATATTTAATTCACATTAAATAATTTTTACAGGATAAAATTAAATATTATAATTTGAGTATTACTTTAAATTTATATTTCTTTTACACCAATCATCCATATATACTATACAAACTTATTAATAAAATTAAATAAGGATCATTATTATACTAAAATTTACACATATAAATTTCACAATTTTTATTAGTCATTTCTATAAATATATAGAAAAAAATAATTTTAATCATGTATTGTGATCACTAATTCATCCTTGAAGTGACATTTAAATTTTTTTATATTTTTATCATTTATTTTGATCCCCGCATAATATATTGTTCAAAAAATTAAAATCAATAAAATTATATCATTATTATTATTTCCTAACGACATTATACACTACCATAACCATACACACCAATCAATATATATTATGTTCATGTTTGGGTCGGTTAATAAACGTATTTGAATATGTTATATAAAACTTTATATTGGATAAATATGGGAACACAAATATTAATACAATTATATGTTAACAAATAATTACATATTTTTAGTTATATAATGTTTATATTATGTATATATCATTTTATTAAAATGTCACCATTTATCGATAAAATTATGATAATTTGATGACAGTGATTAAATTTTCATTCAAACATATGAAAGAAGGAATAATAAATAAATACAATCACGAAAAATATTAGAGGGCATGTAACACTAAAAATTACTCAATAAGGATTAATTGAAATTTAAAATAATTAAAATTTTCCTGATTTGTTATATAAAAAAACATAAATAATGATTAATATAATTATATTTATTATATAACTTACAAGGAATATTTTTAGTGTATATTTAATTTAAAATTTACCACTTAGTCTAAAATTATATTAATTTACTATACAGTGTATATGATGAAAAATAATGTATTTTGTAATAAGACATGATTTCACTGATGGGATTTACCAATACATATTATTTTTAAAATTATAATTAATTTTCATTAAAAATTTAAAAATCTATATGGGTTATGATAACTAGATTTCCACTCATTGAGTTATACACTCCTTTATTAAATTTTATCAATAATTGAATTTTCTATTCCTCTAAGTGATCATATCACGTTATCGTCCCAAATAATATTTTTTGAATTGAAAATTTCACATAAATGAATTATTTTAATGGTAATTTTCATTTAACTTAATCTATTGTTTTTTTGGGGGTTTTCCATGCATTTTGGTTGATATGGTGGGTTTTAAAAATTTGGGCCAAACCTTGAGCCCATTTCCAGATTAAAATATAATTTTTTTTATAACTCATTCATTTTTAACATTTTACACCCATTCCACTTCAAAATTATCATCCCATAGTGTATTAAAATCACCATATAAATTTGAACTCTATATGAATCTATAAAAATGATGGATTTTTGTTTATTATTAATGTGTTGGTCCATCCCGAATTCCCATTTCTTGCTTAAAAATTTAGTTTTCATTCATTAATATATCAATATATTTTAAATTTTTTAAATTGATTGCACATCTCACCTGAGACCACCAAACCAAGGCTCACCCACATGCTGTCATACCCCTATTTGGTGCTCATATGCATTACAAATTAGGGTGAATCATCTCTAGATTTCCCAAATCATCCAATTTTGAAGAGGTAAATTGATTCTTTCATAACTGCTTAAATTTTTTCACTTTTACCTCTATATGAGTTCTCAAATTACATAATAATTATTATTAGAACCTCAATTTGGTTTTCTGATTTTTTTAAATTCATATAATACTGTTTTTGGGGCGTTATATTAATGATCTCTCAATTAAGAGTGTTTCCTCTCATTTCCTCCCATTTGTATAGGATTTATTCCAAATTTCATGAGGTTATAAAAATTCTGAAAAATATGATTCACAAATAGTGTCTGATTTGGTGTGATTTTGATGAAATATTATATATTAGAGATGGATTTTACTTCCTTGTGGTGTGACAATGGTGTGATTGATGTTTTAAAAATGGATTGGAGTTTTTAAAAAAATGGTAGTTGGTTCTATGTGCAAGAATATTAAAATGAGTTTTATTTTATTAATTAATATTTTTACCATGTTCCTATTATATTATGTTTGGTGTGGGAACCATTTTTTGTTATATTGATTAAGTGTTCTGTTTCAATATTGAATATTTGTTTGAAAATGGGTGTTTTTCATGAGTATCTTTTGTGGTATTATTTTAGCTAATTTTATAACATTGGAGAGTGGTTAAATACATGTTTCTAGGGATGGAAACAAGGTTTTGGATTGGTAATAGTGTGATTTGAACTTGAAATCGGTTTTTAAAATGGGTTTTCTATTAAAAACATCGTTATACCCTTTGGGATTGTTTTATGAAAACTGTAAATGATTTATCAAGTTAGAGAAAGTGGGGAAAGTATGTACATGTACTGTTTTGGTGATATTGTTCAATTAAGATGTATTTTTGAAAGTTAATGTGGCGATTTAAGATGTCAAACATATTGGTAATGTATAAAAAATATCATAAATGTTTTATCAAACTGTAAGAAAGGCGTGAAACATGTTTTTGTTTTGTTTTGTGTGAGTGTGATGTGAAAATAGTATTTTGATTGTGAAATGAATATTATATTACATGTGTGAGATATTTTCATGTTTGTGTGCCTTGGAAGCGGTGTTTTCTTGTGAAAATTTTGTTTTATGGCTTGGGGAACATGTTTGAGCACAGGTGGGAAAACCTGGGTATCTATGTGGGTTGACGTGTACTAGTATGCTACGAATCTTGTTGGGTTTGGACCCTATTTTACATAGCAAGTCTGATGATAACAACAATAACTAAACTATTATGATATTGGTGGTGATGGTGGTGGTGGTGGTGAACCACTAGGTTATGGGTATGGTCCCTACTAGTTTCTCGTGTGCATGAGAATAGATATTTGTATGTTTACTTTTACCGAGATATGAGGTATCTGAGACCCACAACGAACTAATTTTTGGGGGATATTTTCTTGTTTCATTTTATTATTAGATAATCTATTCTTACCATCGGAATATGGTATGTTTGTCAGGGAAACATAATATCTTTTTCATTATATTTAAAATGTTTATTTCTTAATGTATCCCACTTGAAATTTTTTATTATTTGAAGTTGAATCTCATTAATATTATTATTATAATTTCATGTTTATGAAAATGTTAATGCTTTTCATCATTTAATGTTTATCACATGTAATCATCTATTGGTGGCATATTAATAGTATTTGGATGAAATCCTACATTCACTTTTGTGTGTATGTTGAATTGGTTATTTTTTCGCTAGTTTGGATAAATCTTTTAGTTCAAATTTTTTGGGTTTCTGTCGGTCTTTTTTGGTTTAGTGTCATGGAGCTGGCTTCAGGGTGGTGCCTCTTTCCATTAGGAGGTTCTTGGGATTTAAATTTATGGATTATTCAATTGTTATAGTCTTTAAGAATATTTTTAAATTGTCTAATTCAATTCTGAATTTTTGTAAATGTTTGTTTGTTTTGGAAAATTTAGATTTGTTCTATTGGATATGTTTGTCATTTTATGTTTATAGTCATATGTAAATCCCTACCACATTCCATATTGTGATACACGGGAACATTCTCCAGTCTTTGTGGATTGGGAATGCCCTTCAAAACTTACCATGGGTCGGGTCAGGTACTAATTTTGATGACGGCCATATTTTGTTCATGAAAAAATGGTAGTAGAGGAGGTTCAATTTTTTGGGTCATGTTATTTGGGGAAGAGTTAGGATAGTCTAGAGTTATAATTTTTTAGGCATGACATTCTGATATGAGTAGTTTTCATATCCATCACACCTCGTGACATGGTTTATGTTTCCAGGGGATATCAGGATTTATCTGAGTCCTTTGGTTTTCATGTTTTGAGGAATATTTTGTGAATAGAAAAGAGAGTTAGGCTAATGGTCTCATTATGCTCGCAGGGCCTATAAAGCAATGTGGAGTTAGGGATATTATCCTAGAACACTCTTCATGAAGGTAAATTTGTTGGCATATTACGGAAAATAATTTGTCCAAGTCACCCGTCGAAACTAGTTTCCTCTCACCTTGTCTTGTGTCTCCTTTTGTTGGAATCATGGGACATGGTTTTAAAGAAAAGAGACTTGATTTAAGAAGTGTAAACTTTTATGAAAATATTTATCAGAAAAATTGATGTTGATTGCTTTCTGAAATGGTAGGATTTAATTTTTAGAATTTTTTTGAAATGGAAAATAGTGTGTTTATACCTCTTTTGAAAGCATTAACTATGTTAAATTTGTTATTGATAAAGTGTTTCTAATAGAGTTTTCTAAACTATTAATATTGTTTTAATGGGATGGAATGTTTTTGTGGTCACGTTTCATGTTTTTAAATGGATTTTTATTTGGTAACTAGAGATTATTTAAAATGTTTTATGAAATTTTGGAATCTTTTTTAATATGAGAAGAGATGAGTTCACAATAGAATATGGATTTATGAAATGGAGTTATTCTTGAAATTAGATGTGTTTTGAAATAGGATGAAATGTTTTGAAATTAATTTTCATGAATTGAAATTGATTTTCTATTGAATGATTTTTTATCTTTTGAAAAGTTTTGTAAGACCAAAATTAGGTTTTTATTTTGTAGATAGCATTGTTGAGAAAAAAAATCATTTAAATGGTTTTGTTTTGAAAAGTGGAAGGAATATATTTTTTTACCATTAGTCGTTCCATGAGTGACAAGATGCATGGGGTTTATATGGGATAATGGATGGTTAATGTTATGATAAGATGAGTTCCAGGATGGATATGATGAGGGTTTTTGGGGTGTCATAGAAACATGAATGTGTGAGGCACGATATGTTCTATTGGAGGACGGGATAACCACGGAACCATTTGTTTTAAAATAGAAGATTTTAAATTAAAAAATAATGTCTTGATGACTGGTTTGGGATGGTGTTACTTATGTCTTTTTGGAAAAGTTATTTCCTTTGGATGTTTTGAGTCCAAGATCCCTCTTTTGTGAACTGTGTGCTGGGGTTGTGTTTGGTCGGTAAATTGGATCAAAGGGAAAATTAGTGGTCTTATTATGAGAAATGTTTTGGGATTATTTTATAGTGGTTCCCCTCTTTTGTTCGGTTCTGGTTTGTGGTATTTCTTGACTACTGGACCATCTTTGTTGGGGCCTTGGGTTCTCTCATGGGATAAGGCACACCCCCATTAAGGGTTAGTGCACAACTAATGTAAATCCAATATTGTTTCACCATTGGAAGATCGTCTAATTAATTAATATAAAGAATATATTTCTCGAGATTTGGAGATTGAGTATACAGGATTTATTATCTTGGTTTTCTAGATCATCTAGTAGTTGGAGAATTTCGTGGGAGGTTGAAATAGACCTTAGTTTCATTATGTTACCTTTGTTTTCAAAGGAGGCATTAGTGTGAGGTTGTTAGTGTGGATGGTTTCAAATTGGCCCTCTGGTTCCTTCATAGTCTCTTCGAAGAAGGGGTTCACGTTAAAGCACCAGTGCTAGAAATATGGTCATGATAGGTTGTTATGTATAGTATCTAGAATATTTTGATATTTGGGACTCATAATATGGTCTATATTCATGTGTTTTTTAGTATTTGCAGTGGCCATGTTTGGTGATGCATTGAAATTTCGTGTTCTCTTTTTTACAGTAAAGGTAATGTTTATGAAATCTTATGAGTGTCTTTTATTTTTAGGATGCCTGTCACTCTCCAGGGAATTCTGAAAACCTTTGTTTAGAGGATGGTGTTCCAATATATCCTTTCCACTTTTTGTTTCTCATTTGAAGAAACAAGCAGTTATGTGAGTGCGTCTTCTAAGAACTTGTTTCAGTGAAATGTTGGGTTAGGGGAAAGTGAGTTTGGAATGTATCTCAATGAACCAATCTAGGATCATGGAATATTTTTCATGGCACCCAAAATGAGAATTTTCATTTGGGGGGTTTTCAATGCCAAACTATGAGGTCAATGAAGCGTCAATCATTTGAGCTCTATACAAAGGTCCGAAAGTGAAGTTGACACATAGTCAGGGGAAATCCTAAGTTTTCTAAATCCTTCAATCAATTCTATATCCTTATTATGATGGACGATAATAGTATAAACCTCTGAATTCATCATCTTGTTCTATTTTATCCCATTTTGTTGTAGTGGTTGGAGGACCTAGTTTCCATGTTATAGCTTGAGATCAATTTATTCCCATGGATTTCCATTGAAATTATATATTATAAGATTAAATATGGTCTTGGAATATTGATGATCATGGTTTTCACACAATGAGTAGTAACTATATGCCATCCTAGGAAACCACACGATTAGAGAAAATAGATATTGCACGGTCTCCACACATCCATGCACCTCAACCTGTGATCCCATTTCCAGATTAAAAAATATGTTTTATTTCATTTATAACTGCTCCATTTTTTATCATTTTACACCCATTCCATTTCCCAATTGGCGTCCCCTAGAATATTAAAACCCCAAAAAAAGTGGACCCCATAGAAATACATAATAATGAAAGATTTTGGTTTTTTATTAAGGTGTTGTGCAAGCCCAAAAATTAAATTCCTTCTTTAATTTTTTAATTATTTAATATCTAATTAAATTACTATAGTTTTTATATGATTACAACTCTCAACTGAGACCACATACCCAAGGCGCACCCACTGATCTAACCCTCCCTTTTGGAGCTCATATTTATCACAAGTTAGGGTGAATCATCTTTGGATTTCTCAAGTCGTCTATATTTGTTTATGTAAATTGTTTATTTTATAACACCATCAATTTTACTCTTTTCTCTATATTTTAGTTCTAAAATGACATAATCATCCTTATTGGAATCTCAATTTCCTTTTAGGATTTTTTAAAATTCAAATACTTATGTATTTTTTAATTTTTATTTAGGAACTCTCAATTAAATGAGTTTTCTCTCATGTTTCAACAATTTTCATAGGGTTTCATCCACTTTTGATGAGGCTCTAAAATATTTAGAAGGGTTCAGACCTAGGGTTTTATTTTGATCCATTTTTATGAAATACTGTGGATTAGGGCATGATTTATCTTCCTTTTGCTGTCGTGGTGTTGTGATTGATGTCTTGCACAATGGTTTGGAGTTTGAGCACAAAAGTTTTGTGGTTTAATGTGTAATAATCCAAAGATGAGTTTTATTTTCGATATTTATATTTTTTACATGTTCCTATTAAATTATTTTTCTGTGTGGGAACCATTTATGGTAATATTGATTAAGAATTTAGTTTCTAATTATCATTTTTTTAAAATGTGTTTTTATGTGTATCTATTGTGATATTATTTGAGGTAGTTTTATATCAGCCGAGAGTGGATTAATAAATGATTTTAGGGATGAAAACTATATTTTGGATTGGCATTGGTGTGATTTTAGACTTGAAAGAGGGTTTTAAAATGGGGGTATTTTTTGAAAAACATAGTTATTCCACTTCAGATTGTTTTATGAAAATTATAAATGAATTATTAAGTTAAACAATGTGAGGAAAGGATGAACATGTACTTTTTGGTGATTGTTCACACTTAATATGGGGTTTTAATAGGTAAAGAGGATATTTGATATATAAAACATATTTAGAATGTTTTTTAAATTCTTGAAATATTTTTACAGTCATCAAGAAAGGCATGAAACATGTTTGTGGGCTGTTTTGTGTGAGTATGTTGTGAAAAATGTGTTTTTTTTGTGAAAGGAGTATTATATGACATGTGTGTGGGCTATTGGAATGTGTGTGTGACATGCAAGTTTTTTTCTCATGTGAAATTTATATTTTATGGATTGTGGAAATTTTTTGATCACAAGAGGTAAAACTAGAGTATCTAGGTGGTGGAAGTATACTAGTATTCAAGTGATCCCATGATGTTTGTATGATGTTTCATGTAGAATGTTTAAAGAAGAAAACACTAATTATTGTATGATGATTATGATGACAAAAATGATGATGAGGATAATGGGGAATCACTAGTTTATGGGTATTCTCCCTACTAGTGGCTCGTGTGTGTATGAACATATATTTGTATGGCTACATTCACCGAGATAAGAGGTACCTGAGACCCACAGAGAGCGACTACTTCGGGGTTATTATCTTCTTTCTTGTGCTCATTAGATAAATTATGATTACCTTTGGAATAAGGTATACATGTCTAAAAACTCAGTATCATTGCAATTATATTTAAACGTTTTTATTCTTTAATGTATCTAAATTGAAAAATATATTTATTTACAGTTTCATCTCTTTAAAATTATAAATATCATTTCATGTTTATGAAAACATGAAACCTTGACGTCTATAAATTTCTATCACATAGAATATATTAGTGGTGGAATCTTACTAGGCTTTGTCTCACACCCTATATAAACCTTTGTTTGTAAATAGACTTGAATATTTTGTCGCGGGTTTGGGTAAAGCTTTTAGAGCCAATGGTTCGGGCTTCTATCAGTCCTTCTTGGTGTAGTGTCGTGGAGATGGATTGAGGGCGTTGCCTCTTACCATGAGGAGGATCTTGGGAAGTCTATTTTGGGTTTATTAATTTTTTAAAGTACTTAATAATTGTTTTAAATAATATAATTTAACTCTAAAATTTTGTAAAAGATGTTTTGTTTTGTAAAATACATATTTCTTAGGTTGGATTTGTTTATTGTTTTATGTTTATAGACTCAAGTAAACCATTCCAAAATTCTATTTTGTGATAATTAGTGACTTTTTCTAGCCCATGGGGATTGGGAATTCCCTTCAGGCCTTTCCACAGGCCGGGTTAGGTGCAGTTTTTATGGGAACCAAATTTGGTTGGTGATAGGGAATGATACCCTTGTTTATACCTTAATTATTACATTTATAATGTGTGAGATTTGAATGAATATTTATTTATTTTCTGATGAACCTTTCTTTTACGTGTAATATTTTCCCATCACATTATTTTTTACTCTATTTGTTTAAAATATATAAATTTTTAAATCTATTTATTATATAATTATATTTACCATACTTAAATAAATTTTTATCCATGATTTTAATGATTTTGTATTCATCAAAATTATAAATTCATGATATAATTTTTTTTAATTACATTCTAATATATTTTTTATGTAACACCCAAGCATTTTTTGTGAAATATTTTGTTTTTATGTTATATAAATCATAAACGGAATCTTTCACTACAAAAAACACTAGCTTGTCTTTCTTGACACACAATTGCAACCTTCCACGATAGCTTGCGTCGTACACAATACCGAGTTTCACTAAACAACGATATGCTATTAAAATATTATTAAAACTAGCCGACATGAAGAGTAATACCCTCTTTTTGAAATTTTGTAATTTTTTTTTAAATGGACTTCATTTTTGGATTTTGAATATCAAAATTAGCCTAGGGTGAAATTTTGGTATTTTTCTAAAAACATTCAATTTAGGATGAATAGTGAAAACACTAGGTTACTATTTAAAAACCGACTTTTTATTTAAATAATAATTTATTTTATTTAAATTTATTTTAGGTAAAAATTTATACATAATACCAATATAAGTTCAATGCATCTCATTGAGTCATTTTATTATAATTTTAGATATATAAAAATATTATTGAATTTTTCACCGCCTTTTACCCACCTCCTAGGAGAATTTGCAAATTTACATAAAAATTAATTTTACCACTTTTATGAATGGAATTTAAATAATCCAAGAGGCACGGTTGATGTAAGTAAGTAAAATGTGGTACAATGAGATAAAGTTTTTTGGTTAATAGTAACTTTTTACTTTTTTAACCACGGTTACAAGTAAATAGGGTAATTAAGGGTAAAAATGATATTATTATTACCCTAACACATTTCCTAATTTTATTGGATAACTATAATTCAACCAAAAACAACCTTAGGTATAAAATATGACCATTTAGGCCCACATGTATTAGATTAGGACATTTATTATTAATTTATAAAAAGAAGGGTTAAAATAGTTAAAATCAATGTTTAATAAATAAATAATTTTTAATATAGGGTTATACTAAAAATAAATTAAAATATAATTATTCATTAGAAAAAATAAGATTTCCTACATAATGGTATTATATTTGTAATTTTTAGACATTAAATAATTTAATTTATTATTGATTCAATAATGATGCATTAATTATATTATTAATGAAATATTGACATAATTGATGTTATAAATACTAAAATAATATTAATTTGAAACATTTTATGAATACCACTAATTTTCTAGAATAATATGACATGTCAATATTGATTTATTTATCTTTTATCTAACTAATATTTCTGTTATGATTTTCACAAAAATCAATTATCAAATAGTGCTAAAATTGACATAAAATAGTTTTTAAAACAAATATTATATTATTAATTGTTATTTTATTCCTAAAAATCTAAGGTTCAGCCAAATGACTTATATAAGGTTATATATATTAATAAAAGGCAACTTGGGGTTCGTTTGGCTTGTTATAGTATGTTTATTGACCTTATAGTGTATGAAAACAAGAAGACACGGTAAATGTTAAATTATCTAACTTAAAGTTAAATATAAATGATAAGGATAAAATAGATACCTAAACTTCTCTAAATTATATTGGATAAGAGGATTTAGACCCATCTCATCCTTATATTTTAATTAAATCAATTTGGAGCTATTAAAAACAGAATATGACTTTATAATAAAATAATATTTTTTGTTTTTCCAAAGGTGCCCCTCTCCTCCCTTATAAAAGGGAACCTCCTCCCTCTCTTCCTCACAACACTTTGAGCCTTCAACTTAGACACACCCTACCAAATTCTTTTCTCCACTTCCCTATAAACATCTTAGAGGTCCTGGTCTTCTTCAAAGACTAATTTCCGTGCCCTAAAAGGAGGTCTCAAAGAGGCGCTTCAAAGAATCGGTAAGGTCCGTTACCGATTCTTTCAACTTTATTTCTTCTTCCACTTCTTCTTCATGAGTGGTTTCATTATGAAGTAATTAAATCAGTATCACTAATATACTGATATGTTATTATAAGTATGAAACTACCCTATTTCATCTTCTATCCATCCTACGGAAAATGAAATCACCGCCCGTGCGTACGTACAGAATACCGTCTCCACGTCGTGGTGTAATCTATTTTCCACCACCACATTACTTGGAAGGGTATAATGGTGTAAAGAATTACTATATATGATAATTGTAAAGTTATATTGATTATGAAATATTATACATACACTCCAATACAATTCCACGATCATGGGAAAGATATCATCGCCCGTGCATACGTACGGAATACCATCTCCACGATGTGATGCGACTCGTTCTACATGATCTTCATTGCATAATGGTTATATAATTGAATTTAATGAATGAATATAATATATATTACACTAATAAATTTCAGGAAATTAGGTATCTATAACCTAATGAGAAGAATAAGAATTTATTCGACAAAAGACGCATAAGAACAAAAAGTAATAAACACCCGAATAACAAGTAGAAATGAAATATTACTTCTAAGAATCAAAGAATATGAACATATATGATATCATAACAATGATTTTGATTTTTTAATAATGAAATAACATTATTTAAATCATTATATAAGAGTTTCGAACACTTACGAGGAAAATAGGACCTGAGGTAAGGGAAAATATCACAATCTCATTTTTATCCGAGATTGTTTATACTTTGGTATTTACTGGGTTGCATTTTATCATCCACATCCATTTTTCCCAAATATGTAATATTATTTCTATCCTCCTACAATTTTTTAAATCCAATTTTACCCCTCGATGAGTTTTTAGTAAAATATATGAATGGAATATTTTGTCGTTTTTCGTACGAGGTACTTGTTGAATTTTTCGGCCAAAGTACGAGAAGAATGTTTTTCAACTTATATGGCATGAATGGATTTTATGATTTCATAAAATATTATTTCCATGAATCATTCTTTTCACATTTTCATGTTTATTTTTAATCTACTTCTTTTAGTTTAAAATTGTATGATATATTAAAAAAGTGAAAAAAATTGAAGTAGAAAGGATATTTTCCTCATGAATGCAGTTCAAGCATTTTATAAAAATTATTTTCCATCTAAGATAACATAGGGTTCTGTTTTTATCCCTATTTTTACATTTTTTTGATTATGTTATGATGAAATTATTTTTATGATGTCCTTATATCTTATATGGATTGTGTTATGATGGCATGATGTTTAAGAATCCCATTTTTATTACATGGGTTATGTTATGATGTATGATTTTTGATCTTGTGGCATACATAAGAATGGTATCTTTATGAGATGGGTGGGACCTATATCTCCCTCAAATGCATTGGGTAATGATTTATATCTCATGAGATAGACATGGATGGAATGGAATTTTAAACCTTTTCAATGATACAGGATTGAAACGAGGAGTGAACATAGTTCAGAAATGAACTTTGTCCGCTAAGATAGTCTTGCCAATGTGTCTTGACTAATAAGAAATGATTCTCTATGATTATGTGTGTATGCCACAAAGTTTCATGTTTTATGTTATTATTATTTGGGATTACATTTCACCACTATGATTTATCCCATGTTATGATATTATGATCTCTTTTGTAGGTTATGTTTTCCAAAATGTTATGTTCTTATGAATATGATGTGATTGGTATTTCTTTTGTTTACCCTTACTGAGCATTTGAGCTCACCCTCTTGTATGTTTTCTTTCCCCAGTATAGGAAGAAGGGTACTAAGAAGAATATTCCAAAAGGGACACTAGATATTATGAAATAAATGGGTGACAACGTAGATGATTTATGAACCAGTTGTTTATGTTTCCCAGTTTCTAAAGACATTATACCTATACGGTACTTTCATGGTTTTGTTATATGTTTTAATCAGTGTTCTTCAATTATGAAGTAATAAAAATTTATGTATAGTATGGGTAGTTATAGTTGGTATCGTAGGAAAGGTATAGTAAAACTTTGGAAACTAGAATTGAAAGCCTTAGTAAAAAACCTAAGGATATGTCTAAGTATAGAACTCAATCTTAGTGCTTAAGAAATGGCCTTGAATAACCTATGATAAGACCTTAAGTGTAAAATTTTATTCTTGATTATGTGTTTTTTCTATTATAATTAGTGTTTCTCACACTATTCTTCTTGGTTTTAGTCAATGGCTGGAACCCATAAGAACCATGTTAATGCGGAATGCGACTGGAAATGCAATGATTATCCCCCTAAGAAACCAAACATTATGGGAGATGGAATAAAAAATCTTGTAGGCATGCTCACATAACTTTCTTAGGATATGAATCATGCAGTACTTCCAAATGAGAAAAAGAAGGAGCAACATTCTATTGAATCCTTCATGAGGAAGCGTCCACCTTCATTCAGTGGGTCTTCTGATCCATTAGTTGTTGAACAATGGATCCGTACTAGTAAAAAGATATTTTCAGTTCTTCAATGTTCTGAACATGATAAAGTTATCTTAGCAGTATATCATTTGGAAGGTGATTCTGATCAATGGTGGAATCTTATTAATAATACGAGGTAAAGGGATTAAATTTAGTCCATTGAATGGGATGAGTTCAAGAACTTATTTTTCAAAAATTACTTCCCTCGTATTCTTTGAACAAATATGGAGAAGGAGTTTCTTGAACTAAAGCAATATGATGATGAATCTGTTGGTTCCTATGAAGAAAATTTTACAAGACATTCATGGTATGCTACTGGTATTATTATCCAACCTGAGAGTAATATCGATCAATTCTTTACTGGATTAGAACCATGTCTTCGAAGGGAATTAGCCATAAGGGACATCAATAGATATGAGGAAATCATTCAATGTGCTCTCAAAGTTGAGATGGATATTGGAGTAACCCATCAGTCATATGGGTTTTATAAGAAGAGGAAAATAGATTTCAAAGGAAAATCTAAAGAGCACACTGAAAAGAAGATGAGTTTTCCATTATGCTCCATTTATAGAAAGAAACATGGAGGGAGTTGTCTTAAAGGGACAAGTAATTGTTTCAAATGTGGAAGGGAAGGCCAACGAGCATTAGAATGCCGGAATGATGGGAAAAAGATGTCTAGTGATGCGAATAAAGAAAAGTCTACACAGAGTTCACCTCCTACACTTCATTGATACAAGTGCAAGGAAATGGGGCATTATGCCAATCATTTCCCTAATCCAAGGGTTGTTTATGATGATCGACGTCAACAAAATCTTTAGGCTAAAGACAAAGTAATGTCACAAGCAATTTCTATCATCAATGTGGAGTACGATAATGAAGTAATGAAAGGTACACTTACCATCCACTCTATTGTAGCAAATTTTTTGTTTGATTCTGGATCCACAAACTCTTTTACTTCTGAAGAATTTACTATGGGTATCGTCGTATTACCTCAACAATTAGTTGTTGAGTTATCTATGACAACCCCTAATGGCACAACATTCGCATCAAAAGTTTATAATTCTTCTCCGATTGAAGTTTGTGGGTAAGTGATTACTGCAAATCTTGTGATCCTTCCTATAGTGGAATTTGATGTGATTCTTGGAATGGATTTGCTTTGTTTATATGTAGATCATATCAATTCCCAAATAAAGGAAATCACATTTCATATTCTAGTTCAATCTATGATCGTCTATCAATGCAAGGAAGAACATAACCTTCTAGTAGAAATTTCTTCCATTTACGGGTCCTGATTCCACTAAATAAAGGTTATTTATCTCAAGTGGTTGGTGAGAAACTCACGATTAATAATATGCCCATTGTACGGGAATTTGATGATGTCTTTTTGGAGGAATTTCTGGGTCTTCCACCAAATCGTGAAGTCTAGTTTTCAATAGAACTCGTACCGGGTGCTTTGCCTATTTCAAAGACACCTTATAGAATGGCCCCAATTGAGTTGCAGGAATTGAAGAAGCAACTCCATGAGAATCTTGATAATGGATTCATACGCCATATTGCATCACCTTGGGGAGCACCTGTTCTGTTTGTTAAGAAGAAATATGGATCAATGAGACTCTGCATTGATTATCGAGAACATAACAAGATCACTATCATGAACAAATATCCTCTCCCATGCATTGATGACTTATTTGACCAACTACGTGGAGCTCAATACATTTCAAAGATTGATCTTCATTCATGGTATCATCAATTAATGGTCAAAAGGGAGGATATACCTAAGACGGATTTCCCTACAAGGTATAAACACTATGAATTTATATTGATGCCATTTGGTCTTACTAATGCCCCATCTATCTTCATGGATCTGATGAATAGAGTATTTAGAGACTATCTTGATCAGTTTGTTGTAGTCTTTATAGATGATATTCATGTCTATTCAATGAGTAAGTAAGAACATGAATATCACTTGATAATTGTATTGAAGAACCTAATAAAGGAGAAGCTTTATCCCAAATTTACCAAGTGTTAATTTTGGCTTCAAAATGTTCCATTTTTTGGGTCACATAATCTCAAAAGAGGGGATATATGTGGATCCAGCAAAAACAGTGGTTATTTGAAGATGGTCAAGATCAACAAAAGTAACTGAGATCTGAAGTTTTCTTGGTTTGGAAGGATATTATAGTTGTTTTGTGAATGATTTTTCACGATTATCTAATCCACTCAGCAGGTTGACTCGAAAAGGAGTTAAGTTCAGGTGGACGGAGGAATGTAAAGATAATTTCAAGGATTAGAAAAAAAGGTTATCCAGTGCACCTGTGCGCACACTTCCTTGTAGTGGAGGAAGGTTTATGATCTACAGTGATGAATCCAAGAAGGGATTGGGGTGTGTTCTCATGCAAAATGATATGTTGCTAGATTATGCCTCACGATAGTTGAAAATCCATGAGAAAAATTACCGAACTCATGATTTGGAGTTATCTGCGGTATTCTTTGCATTAACGATTTGGAGGCATTATCTTTATGGAGAATGGTGTGATATTTATACTGATCATAAAAGATTAAAGTATATTTTCACACAAAAGAAGCTGAATATGCGCCAAAGAAGATGGTTGGAGCTGATTAAGGATTACGAATGCTCAATTCATTACCACCCTGGAAAAGCAAAAAAGGTGGAAGATGCATTAAGTCAACAAGACCATGCTAGCTTATCAATGATGAGGATCAAAAACGATCCAATTTTTATGGATTTTAAAAGGATGGATCTTGGAATTATAATGGAAGGGGAAAAATCATATCGTTCTCAAAAGAATGTTCAACTATCAATACATGTGAAGATTAAAGAGGAACCTAAAGAAGATGTAGAGTTACAAAAGAAGGTGTGAAATGTTCCTCAATTCAACCTTGATTTTGATGGGATAATAAAGTTTAGGAATCAGGATTGTGTTCCTCCCATCCCAGAATTAAAGAAGGAGCTGCTGGATAAGGGTCATAGTTCTTCATTCTCTATTCATCCTGGAAGCAAGAGGATGTATAGGGACCTGAAAGAGTACTTCTGGTGGGATGGCATGAAAAGAGATATTGCTGAATATGTCTCTCAATGCTTTTTTTTCATCATGTTAAAGCTGAGAGACATAAGTCTAAGAGGATGTTACAACCATTACCCATACCCAAATTGAAATGGGAAAACATCACTATGGACTTTGTCACCGGACTTTCTAAAATATCCAAAAGCAATATTGCTATATGGGTCATAGTTGATTGTCTTACAAAGTCTACACATTTCATTTCTATTAGAGAAGATTTCTCTCTGGATCCGCTTTCCAGGGTATATGTAATGGAAGTGGTAACATTTCATGGAGTACCACTTTCTATTATATCTGATTGGGATACGAGATTTACCTCGATGTTCTGGTGAGTCTTAAGCAAACACTGGATACATAGTTGCGTTTCAGCACTGCTTATCATCCTCAGACTGATGGTCTGTTTGAGAGGACAATTCAAACTCTTGAAGATATGTTGAGAGCTTGCTCTATGATTTTTAAAGGTGGTTGGGATCAACACCTACTTTGGTAGAATTTTCTTATAATAATAGCTTTCACTCCAGTATTCAGATGGATCCTTCTGAAGCTCTCTATGGAATGAAATGTAAGACTCCAACTTACTGGGATGATGTTGGGGAAAGAAAGCTATTAGGACCTGATCTTGTTGATGAGATGGAAGAAAAGGTCAGATCTATTCAACAACATATAAGAGCAGCTCAGAGTCGACAAAAAAACTATGTCGACAACCAAAGAAAAGACTTAGAGTATGAAGTGGGTGATAAGGTGTCCTTACTAATATCTCCCTGGAAGTGGGTCATGTGATTTGGAAAGAAGGTAAAGTTGAGCCCTAAATATATTGGTCCTTTTGAAATTATGGACCATGTTGGGAAGGTAGCTTACCGATTGGAACATCCACCGAATCTATCTCAAGTTCATGATGTGTTCCATGTATATCTCCTGAGAATGTACATACCTGATCCTTCGCATGTACTCAGCTCAGATGTTGTACCGCTAGAGTAAGATCTTTATTATGAAGAATAGCAGATAGAGAATCTGTTTCGTAGCGAAAAAGTCATACGGAAAAATACCACTTGCTTGGTGAATGTTTTATGGAGGAACCACTAATTAGAAGATGCTACATGGGAGCATGAGGATATGATGAGGATAGGTATCCTCATCTGTTTATTATAATGTGACGAATTTTGAGGGCGAAATTCATTTTAAGGGGTGTAGAATGTAACACTTGAGACTTTTTTGAGAAATATTTTGTTTTTATGTTATATAAATCATCAATGGAATCTTTCACTACACACAACACTATCTTGGATTTCTTTACATGCAATCACGACGTTCCTCTATATCTTGCATCGTACACAATACTGAGTTTCACTAAACAATGATACGATATTAAAATATTATTAAAACTAGCCGTTATGAATAGTAATAACCACTTTTTGAAATTTTGTAATATTTTTTTAAATGGAAATCATTATTAGATTTGGAATATCGAAATTATCCTAGGGTGTAATTTTGGTATTTTCTGAAAACATTCAATTTTGGATGAATAGTGAAAACACTAGGTTACTATTTAAAAACCTACATTTTCTTTAAATAATTATTTATTTTATATAAATTTATTTTAGGTAAAAATTGATAAATATTACCTATATACATTCAATGAAACTAATTGAATCATTTTATAATAATTTTAGATATATAAAAATATTATTGAACTTTTCACCGTCTTTTACCCACCTCCTAGGAGAATTTGCAAATTTACATAAAACATAATTTTCCTAATATTGTGAATGGAATTTCAAAAATATGAGAGGCATGATTGATTTCAGTATGTAAAATGTGGTTCAATAAGATAAAAAAAATTTGGTGAATAGTAAATTTTTACTTTTTCTTACCACTATTAAAAGTAAATAGGGTAATTAAGTGTAAAAAAGATATTATTATTACCCTAACACATGTCCTAATTCTATCGGATAGGTGTAATTCAACCAAAAACAACCTTAGGAATAAAATATGACAATTTAGGCCCACATGGATTAGATTAGGACATTTATTATTAATTTATTTAAAGAAGGGTTAAAATAGTTAAAATCAATGTTTAATAAGTAAATCTTTTTTAATATAGGGTTATACAGAAATTAAATTCGACTATAAATATTAATTAGAAATAAAAAATAATTTACTACATAATGGTATTTTATTTATAATTTTTAGACTTTAAATATTTTAATTTATTTATGACACAATGATGATGCAGTAATTATATTATTAATGAAATATCGACATAATTGATGTTATAAATACTCAAATAAATGTAATATGAAACATTTTATGAATTACACTAATTTTATAGGTTAATATGACATGTTATAATTGATTTAATTAATTTTTTTCGAACTAATCTTTCTTTTATGATTTTCACAAAAATCATTTACCAAATAGTTTCAAAATTGACATAAAAGAGTTTTTAAAAGAAATATTATATTTTTAATTGTTATTTTATTCCTATAAATCTATGGTTCGGCCAAATGACTTAGATATAGTTATATATATTAATAATAAACACCTTGGGGTTCGTTTGGCTTGTTATATTATGTTTATTAACCTTATAGTGTAATAAAACAAGAAGACACGGTAAAAGGTAAATTATCTAACTTAAAGTTAAATCTAAATGATAAGGTTAAAATAGATACCTAGACATGTCTAAATTCTATTGTATGAGATTATTTCGACCCATCCCCACATTAGCTTCGAAATGAATTAATTTTGAGCTATTAAAAACCGAATATTTCTTTATAATAAAATAATATTATATGTTTTTCCAAAGGTTCCCCTCTCCTCCATTATAAAAGGGAACCACCTCCCTCTATTCCTCACACCACTTGGAGCCTTCCATCTCGGCCCAACCATGCCAAATTCTCTTCTCCACTTCCCTAGATACATCCTAGAGGTCCTGGTCTTCTTCAAAGACTAATTTTAGTGCCCTAAAAGGGGGTCTCAAAGAGGCGCTTCAAAGAAGAGGTAATGTCCGTTACAGATTCTTTCAACTTTATTTCTTCTTCCACTTATTATTCGTGAGTTGTTTCATTATGAAGTAATAGAATATGTATCAGTCATATACTGATATGGTATTATAGGTATGAAACAACCCTATTTCACCGTCTATCCATCCTACGAAAAATGAAATCACCGCGCGTGCGTACGTACAGAATACTGTCTCCACGCCATGGTGTATTCTATTTTCCACCACCACCTTACTTGGAAGGGTATAATGGTGTAAATAATAACTATATATTATTATTGTAAAGTGATATTGATTCTGAAATATTATACATACACTCCAATACAATTCCACGATCATGGGATCAATATCATCGCTCGTGTGTACGTACGGAATACAGTCTCCACGATGTGATGCGACTCATTCTACATGATCTTCAATGCATAATGATTATATAAATGAATTTAATGAATGAATATGATATATATTTCACGAATAAAATTCTGGAAATGAGGTATATATAACCTAAAAAGAAGAATAAGAATTTATTCGACAAAACACACATAAGAACAAAAATTAATAAACACTCGAATAACAAGTAACAGTGAACTATTAAAAATAAGAAGCTATGAATATGACATTATATGATATAATAAGAATGAGTATGATTCTAGAATAAGTCAATAACATTATTCAAATCATTATACTGGAGGTTCGGACACTTACGAAGAAAGTCGGACCTTAGGTAAGGGAAAATCTCACAATCTCATTTTAATCTGAGATTGTTTATACTTTGGTATTTACTGGGGTGTATTTTATCATCTATATCCATATTTCCTCAATATGTAATATTATTTATATCCTCCTACAATTATTTAAATCCAATTTTACCCTTTGGTGAGTTTTTAGTAAAAGATATGAAAGGAATCTTTCGTCATTTTTCGTACGAGGTTCTTTTTGACTTTTTTGGCCAAAGTACGAGAAGAATGTTTTTTTAACTTATACGGCATGAATGGATTTTATGATTTCATAAAAAATTAATTCTATGAAGATTCCTTTAAAAGTTTTCATGTTTATTTTTAATCCACTTCTTTTATTTTAAAATTTTATGAAATTTTAATAATGGAATATTGTTTTTGAAGTAGAAAGGATATTTTCTTCAAGAATGGAGTTCAAGCATTTTATCAAATTTTTTTTCCATCTAAGATAATATAGGGTTCTATTTCTATCCCTATTTTTACATTGTTTTTATTATGTTATGATGAAATTATTTTTAGGATGTCCTTCTATCTTATATTGGTTGTGTTATGATGGCATGATGTTTAGGAATCCCATTTTTATTACATGGTTTATGTTATGATGTATCACTATGGGAAAAACGATTATTGCAACGAGGTATTTGTGATGGGACTTATTCCTGTCACAAAAACTCCGATGAAAATAGTTTTTCCAATAGAAATACAGGTCCCTTCACAATTGCAATGGCGTGGTTTGCGCGCCAAAATGCGGGAAACCTATTTGCGACGGGTAGAAGGCTACTCGTCGCAAGTAACCGGCGGTGGTAAATAGTGTTTGCGAAGGGGAAATTGCCCCGTCGCAGAAACAATATTCACCCTGGGTTATTTGAGACGGGGCCCGTCGCAAATACCGGTAGCTGGAAAGCCTATTTGCGACGGTCACCTTCAACCCGTTAAACTACACGTAGCAGTAAATACATTTTTCCGATGGGACTATATACCCGTCGCAACTACCAGCGGCAGTAAATAGGAATTTGCGATGGGGATATCCTCCCATTGCTAATACCAGATGTGGTAAATAGTAATTTGCAACGGGGATATCTGCCCGTCACTAATGGTCGACATTTGTGACGTGCCCATTGCAACAACCCTTTTAACTGCCGCCCGTAATTAATGTGGGCGAAGGTATTTGCGATGGGCCCCGTTGAAAATAACGGTGGTGGTTAATAGAAATTTGTGATGGGGACGTCCACCCGTCGCTAATGGTGGATATTTGCGACGGGCCCATTGCAAAAGTCCTTTTACCCGCCGCCCATATTTAATGCGGGCGAAGGCATTTGTGATGGTATCTCGTCGCAAATGCTAGGTATTGTGATGGGATACCGTTGCAAAAATGACCTTCACAAATAATCTAACCTATATATTCATCCCATCCATTTTTTTCATGACATTCATATCTCTATTCTTCTCTCTCTCTAATTTTCAGTTCTGAGTATATTTTTTTTGTAATTTGTTCATTCGTGAAGAGGAAGGAAGGAGTTAGAAGGCGCAAATTACCTCAAAGGTATTTATATATTTTTTAATTGTTAATTTGTTAATTTTAATTATAATTATTAATTTTATTTTTTATAATAGAATGTTTAGTTATATAGTATAATTAGTTTATGTGGTTGTACCAAATAATCCTTGTCTGGATACGAACAAGTAGAGGCCGCTATGGTACAGATGTACCTAGGAGTGAAAACTCTGACAAGGAGTTTCGAGCTTGACTCGGGGTAACCAGGTACACGACAACGGGCCTTGCTGCACTATTGGTTCGACACTCCCGTGAGATGTTTTGGTAATAATTAGAAATAAATATATAATTATCAAATAATTATGATAATCATATATAATTAGATTTAATTAAAATAATTATCAAATAATTAAGAAATAATTAGATTTAATTGATTAGAAATAATTATGAAATAATTAGATATAAATAGGAAACAATTAGATAAAATTAGGAAACAATTAGATATAAATAGGAAACAATTAGATAAAATTAGGAAACAATTAGATATAATTAGGAAACACTTATATTTATTTAGGAAACACTTATATTTAATTAGGAAACACATAGATTTAATTAGGAAAAACATAGATTTAATTTGGAAACACTTAGATTTAATTAGTAAACACTTATATTTAATTAGGAAACACTTATATTTAATTGGGAAACACTTAGATTTAATTAGGAAACACTAAGATTTTATTAGGAAACACTTATATTTAATTAGGAAACACTTCAATTTAATTAGGAAACACTTAGATTTAATTAGGAAACACTTAGATTTAATTAGGAAACAGTTATATTTAATTTGGATACACTTAGAGAGAATTAGGAAATGCTTACATTTAATTAGGAAACACTTAGATTTAATTAGGAAACACTTAGATTTAATTAGGAAACACTTAAGTTTAATTAGGAATCACTTAGATTTAATTAGGAAACACTTATATTTAATAAAGAAACACTTATAATAATTAGGAAACACTTATAATAATTATGAAACAATTATAATAATTATGAACCATTAATAATAATTAAGAAAAAATTATAATAATTAGGAAAAAATTATAATTATTAGGAAACAATTATAATAATTAGGAAAGAATTATAATAATTTGGAAAAAATTATAATAATCAAGAAACAATTATAATAATTAGGAAATAATTATAATAATTAGGAAACAATTATAATAATTAAGAAACAATTTTAATAATTAGGAAATAATTATAATAATTAGGAAAAAATTATAATAAATAGAAAACAATTATAATAATTAGGAATCAATTATATTAATTAGGAAATAATTACATAATTAGGAAACAAATACATAATTAGGAAACACTTACATATTTAGGAAACAATTACATAATTAGGAAAGAATTACATAATTAGGAAACAATTACATAATTAGGAAACAATTACATAATTAGGAAACAATTAAGAAACTTAGCAAGCGTGATTGACTGCTCATCTACCTCAATTTTCTTTTCATTTGGTTTTTGAGGCTTGACAGGAAACTTCTGCCTCCACATGCAATATCTTCTTTTATTTTCAAAATTATCATCCTCCTCGCCAATATATAGGTGAGGAGGTTTATAATTTTGAAAGTAAAAGCACATATTACATGTGGAGGCAGAAGTTTCCTGTCAACCTCAACACACAAATGAAAATAAAATAGAGGTAGATAATCAGTCAATTACGTTTCTTTGTCTATTCATTGATTGATTAACCACAAGAACTATATGCATATCTTCACATTTCTAATTAGTAACATGAATTGTAACATAAATAGTATCATGAATAGTAACATAATATAAAATATTATATTACTCTAATATTAATAGTTAAATTATACCTATAATATAATTATTTTATTATAATATGTTTCATGTTTATAAAAAAATATTTATATTAGTATAATTATAAAAAATTTATAATATATTACAATTATCAATATTTTCAACATGTTTTTCTTTATTCATAACAGTTTAAATCTTAATGGGTCGCCAATTTTCAGGTCATGCACAATAAAAAGTTTGTGTCAACTGTGTCCAATGTATACTCTAAAATTGTTCTTTCTTGGTTGATCACCTCGCAGGTAGCATTGCAATAGGACAACCCAAGTAATGTCTTTCTCATTACTTATGTTGTCCTATTGCAACACTACTTGTGGGATGATCATCCATGTTAGAACAATTATAGAGTTTACATTGGACACAGTTGACGCAAACTTTTTATTGGGCATGACCTGAAAATTGACGACTCTTTAAGAATTGAACAAGTTAAGAATAGAGAAAATTCTGTTAGAAATATTGAGATTTGTAATAATTAGTAATAATTACTAATAATTAATCAAAAATAAAATAAATTCAAGTACATGGTTAAAAATTGGTAATTACTAATAAATAACTGTAATTATGTATCTTCTTTTTTTCTAGGATATATTTTTTCTTATATCAAATTATTTAACAATAGTAATGGTTTTAAATTTTTTTAGAAACATATATATGAATATGTAACAAGGAAATCAACATCATTCATTATTAGATGGCCGTTCTTGGATAAATCAACACAGAAATCCAAACGGTTCTAGTTTAAATCCTGTATATGTTGACGGTGTTGAAGCTTTCTTATCATATGCATCATAAAACCCAGAATTTGTTTCATAAGGGACAATTAAGTGTCCTTGTAAAAAATGTGCTCTGAGAACGTTTGAGACATTTGACATTGTTGGGAAACATCTCTTGAGTTGTGGTTTTCAATCAGATTATATTTTTTATTATCAAAACGGTAAACGCAGTTCTAGAGAAGAAACTAATAATTTTATTTCGGATACATCACGGTTTCAGAATTTAGTACATGATGTTGTAGGGTCATCTGTTCAACAAACAGAAATCGAGGATGATTTTGATTTACCTCCCGAGCTGGCACCATCTGAATTTGTAGAGTTGTTCAGGTCTGATGAGAATTCATTATATCCTGGATACAAGATAAGCAAATTAGAAGCAGTTGCAAAATTTATGGCAATTAAATTAGATAATAGAATGTCAAATAACTGTTTTGATCAGATATTTTCTTTGGTTAAAGCACTGTTACCTGAAGTAAATGTGCTTCTTACTAATTATTATGAGTGCAAGAGACTCGTTCGTAATCTAGGCCTCAGTTATCATAAGATCCATGCATGTTAAAAATATTTCATCTTATATTCTAGTGAAAATGAGTTGTTTGATAGTTGTACCACATGTGGACAATCGAGGTATAAATAATCTCAATCAGGGAAGTCTGGATTGATTCCTATAAAACAGGTGAGATATTTCCCGTTTACACCCAGGTTGCAGCATTTATTTATGTCTCAAAACACAATGACAATGATGTCATGGAACAAATTAATTATTTCAAATGGTAAAATCATGATTTATCCATCTGATAGTGATTCATGAAAAAATTTTGATCATGTGCATCTGTATTTTGCTTTAGAGTCACGGAACATGCGATTGGGTCTTTCTACTGACAGTTTTTGTCTATTTGGTTCTTTCGGTAGTCAGTATTCCTGTTGGCCCGTCTTTATAACTCTGTACAATTAGCCTCCATGGATTTTGATGAAAGAGCCTTATATCATTTTGATATTATTAATCCCAGGACATCTGAAAAAGAATATTAATGTTTATTTGAAACCATTGATTGATGAGTTAAATTTATTGTGGAGTCATGGTTTTGGTACATATGATGCTGCGGCGAAACAAAATTTTGTAATGAAAGATGCTTTGATGTGGAGAATTAGTGACTTCCCGACATATGGTATGTTATCTGGCTGGAGTACACATGGTCCAAAATCATGTCCTTACTGTATGGGAGACAACAAAGCATTTATGCTCATGAATGGAAAAAAACCATCATATTTTGACTGTCATCGTAGATTTCTTCCAATCGATCATCCTTTTCAGAGGAATAAATCTCATTTCAGAAAAGGCAGAATTGAAAGAGATGAACCTCAAAAAATGATCTCAGGTACAGATATCTAATCAGTTGTATTTTCATTTCCTTCCATCACTTTTGGACCAACAATAAACCAATAGAAAATTCAATGTTTTGGGAAAGAACACAATTGGACAAAACGAAGCATTTTTTGGAATCTGTCTTATTGGTCTCATTTTTTGGTCTGACGCATGTCGGATGTCATGCATATTGAGATGAACTGTTTTGATAATTTATTTCATACAGTTTTGGACACACCGGGTAAAAAAAAAGATAATTTAAAGGCAAGATTAGATCTTGACCAAATTTTCAGGCAACCAAAAATTGAATTATTTGAAAATGTTAGATCATAGAGATTAATGAAGCCAAAAGCAGCTTATACACTGTCCAAAGAGAGTCACTTATTATTTTGTCAGTGGATTGTAGATTTGAGACTTCCAGATGGATATGCTTCCAACATGTGTAGATGTTTTCAAAATGGTCATATTACCAGATTAAAAAGTCACGAATGTCATCTTATAATTGAAAGACTTATGCCTATTAGATTAAGAGATTTGTTGAATTCCAAGATTTGGGATTTGGTAACAAATATATCATATTTAATCTGAGACATGTGTGCGGCAATAACAGACTACGATACACTAAGAAAACTGAAAGAAGATGTTGTTGTAATTATATGCAAATTGGAAAAAATCTTTCTACTGGATTTCATTGACTTGATGGAAAATTTGATATTAAATTTTCCACATGAATAAAAATGTGGTGGTCTGGTTCAGTTTCGATGGATCTACCCATATGAAAGATGCAAGCAGAAATTGATGAAAAAGTCCATAACAAAGTATATGTTGAAGGCTCAATTGCTGAAGATTATTTCCAAGAAGAAATTGCTTTATTCTACTCTCATTATTTTTAATCTGAATATCCCACAAAATTTAACCGGATGGGCCAGAATGAGGGGAATTTTGATGATGATATGAAAAATATATTATCAGTTGTCAATCAGTCCAAACATGGCTTTGGTGGAGTTCATGATAGATGGCTTTCATATGATGAACATCATAGAGCTCATACATATGTTCTACTCAACTGTGAAGAAATGTCAAAAATTTTACAGTGAGTTCTCTTATCCCTTATTCTATATATTCTGTTACAGTAAATTAATCATTTTTTATTTTTAGGTTATATGCTGATCATATCAAGAAACAATTTCCACAACTTATAGTAGCTGGCTTAGAAGAAATTCGGCAAAACAAAATTTCATACTGGTTTCAAAAACTGGTAACATACATTCTCTTTTGGTTTTACATATAAAATCAATTTATTACTTGTAATAGTGATAAATATTTTACAAATTTTCAGGTATCTGTACATGCTGATAATATTGATAGTCGATTGCATATATTGAGTAGCCGACCATCCAAAATGGTTAATTCTTATAATGCATATGTGGTGAATGGTAATCTCTTTCATACACATGCATATGGGGAATCAAAGAAAACAATGAATAATGGTGTTTTTTTAAATGGATCACATCATAGAGATATTGAAGTTGACGTTTACGGCATGCTTGAATAAATTATTGAACTGTGTTATTTGGAATAGAATTATGTAACAATGTTTAAATGTTGATGGCTGGATACTGAGAGAGGCTTGCGTATTCATCCGACTCATGGAATTTTTGATATTAAACATAAAAGTATTCTTATAGTAAATGAACAATTTTTATTGGCTCATCAGGCACATCAAATTTATTATGAAAAATATTGTGCCATTGCAAAAGAGTTGGATGATTGGTAGAGTATAATAAAAGTTAAATCTTGAGAAAATCAGTTTACTCAAACTGAATGTGGTTCCACAGAAGTGCATGGAAATGAACATTTTCAGGACACTCCTCAAAACAAATATTTTTCACAAAGAGACATGAATATCTAGGATCACGCCCCACAATTAAGGGTCGATGGTGACGATATTGTCAATGATGTTACAACTGAATTTGAAATAACAAGAGATGATGAATGTGAAAATAATATGGAAATTGATGATGCTGATGAGGAAGATGCAGATGTTGACATTGACAACTATGAAGATGATGATGAAGATGAACATTGACATAGTAAGATGATGGTTAGAATCATAACAAATATATATCTACACATAATAGTTATTTTCAACTGTTTTATAATAACAATAATTTTATGTTTCAGATGGACTCAGAAACATATCGTCAGTTGCTGGAGGCTGATCTACCTATGGATGATGAGGTTTTGGAGTTATCTTACCCCCAGGCTGCTGGCACTATAGGGAGCACTCGGAGGGGGCATGGTCTTGCCAGACTGAGGATTCCAGATCCTATCTCGGAGCGACATCCACTTCTTGGATTCAATGCGCACACGCGGTGGTATGGTAACCTGTCTATTTTAGTTATCTTTCATTATAATTTATTAATATTATAATTGTTTGATTATTTTTTCTTTTTCCATAGTTTTACACATATAGCTATTGGACAGGGGAGTGATATCTTGCGCAATTATTTTTCTCTGCCCTGGCTCAAATGGGATCAGATTCCCACTGATGTGCATGCCTCCATGTTCGATCATTGGCTGTTACGTAATTAAATATTATATATTTTAAAATTTAATTCATTAATAACTTTATATTAGGGTTTATGGTATCCCATCAACGAGAGAATGAGTGCCACTATCCATGCGGCATGGGTGGTGTCTATGCGTGACTATTTCCATCAGTTTTTGCGTAATTTGAGAAAGACGACTGTGAAGAATGCCGGAGTGACAAAATTTGATGATTCCTATAGAGCCCACTTACCAGAGTACATTTCATCTCACGTTTGGGATGGATTATGTACACACTAGTTGGGTGGTGGGTTTCAGAGGAGATCTGTATTGGGTTGACAGAATTGGGGGAGACAAGAGGTGACGCATCGAACCGGTAGTCATACATTTAGTGTGCATAGAGAGCGTCTGGTAAGTACTTTCTTTTAATATTTTATAAAACATTAAATATACAATGTTTATTTTGTATTCATATAGGAAGCCGAGTAGCCAGGTATTTCAGCTTACGACATTTATTGGAGGATGTACACTGACCCGGCTACTGGAGAGATTAGAGTTGATCGCCAGCGTTAGATTGTGGTCAGTATTATTTTCTTTTCAATTTTCAAATTAAATGCATATAATCTTTTCATTATTTTAATTTCTAATTAAAACTGAAGGACTCATATGAGGTCTCGACCTCTCAGACCCAGGCTGAGAGTCAAGATGAGACGGGTGATCAGACTAGTGCCCACCATTTTAATGAGACGACATGGATGCAGGCGACCCAATATGGCTTTGCAAAATGGCCGAGTAGTTGGTATCGACTCTCATTTTACTCCTGCAGCATATTATGGTACTACTGGGATGTCGGCATCCAGCTCGAGAGGTGCTCGTGGAGAGACATCATCTTCTGCCTCACAGTATCAGGAGCAACTACGTGCTCAGAGTCAGCTTATAGAGGATTTGCGTCAGGGGCAAGAGCATATGCATCACCATCACGATGAGGAGATGCATCGATGGCAGGAGCAGATGTGTCAGCAGCAGGATGAGGAGAGATGTCGATATGAGGAGCAACTTCTGGAGTATATGGAGTATATGCGTCGTCTGACTCATAGTTTAGGGATGGAGTTTACTCCACCACCTCCTCCAGGTCCTCCAGGTCCTCCAGATTATCCACCCCCATTTATTTTTTTATATGTAATAAACATTTCTGTTCATAGTTTATTGTCATATTAACTATTTACAATTCCTCTTTCATATTGGTACGAATATTACGTGATTTAATTTGTTTTTATTTTTTTAATATATTATTACTTATTAGTATTATTTTTAATGTATGCTTATTTTAGTAATATTACTTTTAATATTTTATATTTATTGTTAATATTGAGAAGTTTATAAATTTATAATTTTATTAATATTAATATTATAAATATTATTTTTTCATAAATATGTATGTTTATTTTAATAATAATATTATTATATTAATTTTTTATATTAATAATATTAGTACTATTATTATTATATTTTGATATAAATATTTCATAATATATAATAGTGTATTGTTTATATTCATATTATTATTATTTTTTTATATTAATATTTCATAATTATATTATATATATTTTTATTATAAATATTATAATAATATAATTTATTTATATTATTAATATTAATATTATTATTATATAGATAGTTTAATAATAATAATATTATATTATATTATTTATATTCATATTATTAATATTTTATATTAATATTTCATAATTATATTTCATATATTGTTTTATTTATATTATAATAATATATTTTTTTTAAAATTATTAATATTAATATTATTTTTAAATAAAATTATACAATTTGTAATAATTATTTTATTTTTTTTATTTTTTTAAATATTTGCGACGGGAACATTTACGATGGGTTTTCCCATCGTAAATGTTTTTTTACTGTACCATTTGCGACAGGACGAATACCCGTCGGGAAAAACATTCTGCGACGATCCATCGGAAATACCTTCGTCGCAAGTATCTTTTTTAAATTTCTCATTTGCGACTAGATTCTGACCCGTCGCAACTAATATATCTGTGACAGCCCGTCGCAAAGACCTTTTTTATATATAAACGAAAACTAATTTGCAAATTGGGGAAAATACGATCACAAATAATCTTTTTGCGACGTGACCATCGCAAAAACATCTATTTGCGCCGCCGTTTTCGGCAACGGGTGATTTGCGACGGAGCCCCGTCGCAAAAGACCTTTTGCGACGGGATCCCGTCGCAAATATTCAGTTTTCCTGTAGTGTATGATTTATGATCTTGTGGCACACATAAGAATGGTATCATTATGATATGGGTGGGATCTATATCTCCCTCTAATGCATTGGGTAAAGATTTATATCTCATGAGATAGATAGGGCTGGAACGACAGGTTAAACCGGTTCAGTGATATATGATTGAAATGAGGAGTGAACTTGGTTCATAAATGGACTTTGTCCGCTAAGATAGTCTTGGAAATGATTCTTGACTAATAATAAATGATTCTCTATGATTATGTGTGTATGACACAAGTTTTCATGTTTTATGTTATAATTATTTGGGATTACATTTCACCACTTTGATTTGTCCCATGTTATGATATAATGATCTCTTTTGCAGGGTATGTTTTCCAAAATGTTATGTTCTTATGAATATTATGTGATTGGTATTTTTTTTGTTTACCCTTACTGAGTATTTGAGCTCACCCTTTTGTATGTTTTCTTTCCCCTGGCTAAGAAGAAGGGTACTATATAGAATATGCCAAAAGGGACTCTAGATATGATGAACTAAATAGGAGACAACGTAGATGATTTATGAACCAGTTGTTTATGTTTCCCAGTTTCTAAAGACACTATACCTATACGGTCCTTTCATGGTTTTTTTATATGTTGTAATAAGTGTGATTCAATTATGAAGTAATAAAAATTTATGTAAAGTATGGGTCATTATATTTTCTTTTATCACATATTTTATTATAAAATAGTTTAATTGATTCATGATTAACTATTTCTATAACTAATTTTTTCAATGTTTATTTTAAACATTATTAAATATATTATTGGAATTATACAATAAATCATTTTACAATCAATATTATGGGTTTAAAATAAATACTTTTACAGAAATATTTCTTAGAATTTATTCCCTATCAATAGAAAACCTTTCTCCATTACAGTCATGTATCCGGATTTACCTTTTACCTTATATTATAACATAATTAATTTTGATTAACAATTTTTACTATTATTTTATTTTTTTATATTATATATTATTATATACCATTTCATAATGTCTTCAAACTAATTTTTTTCTATGAGTCTTTTATAATGGAATGATTGTATTTTTAGTGTCACAATAATGTATGGATTGGGATATGGGTAGGAAATATATATACCTCTAATATATTTTCTAATTTATTATATATCATGATATATAAATTTTATGTGACGAATTTATTGAGTAACTTGGTTAAAAAGTATTAAGTGTGATGGAATTCATCTCTACTCACAAATATTTGTGTGAAAATATATGTGGGTAGCTATATAAAAAACGATATAAAATCTATTGCTTTTAATTATTCAAATTTCCTTCATTCAATTGATGGCCCATGTTATATGCTTCATGTTTTATTTTCTCGTAAAATAGTACATGTGGTATCATTTGAGATGATATGTCAATATTTGAATGGCATGTTTACTAATTAATAAATTATTTTGTTATATTCAACATTTTTCCTTATTCATACATTCACACAAATTTATGATCTAACCTTGATGGGATCCCAAATTAGTCAATACCTCATAAAATTTCAATAATTTCATTAATTTTTAGTGTTTATAAATTGTGTTGAACTAATTTTTGAAAAAATAATTAAAATAAATTACATCTCTAAAATAATAATTTTTGGATATCTTAGTCAATAATAATGATTATAATGTCCATTTATATCATATTGAAAATATTTAATAATATATATAAAAATATATATTAAAAATGGAAATAATAATTCCTACAGAATTTAGGTTTTTTGTATTACATGATATATATTTATTACCTTTATAAGAATTTTTATACTAATAATATTGTTGATAAATGTCTCCCCATAGAAAAAACTTTATTGAAATGTTTAATGAATTTAAACTCATCTAAAAATTCATTATTTCATAAATCATGTATTTTAATCTATATAATACATATTTCAAAATAAAATTTTGGTTTTGATATTTATTGGGAGAGATCACTCATTTCAATTATAAAAACATCATTATATTTTATAGTAGAGAAGTTATTACTTTAAAGAGATTAAAAAATATCTTATTACATAGAATTATATTATTTTATTTCATAAAAAGATAAATTTTTAAAATCATAATTAGATTCATGTTTAGAATATTAAAAGTATTTTACCTATATTATTTAATAAAAGAATAAAAATTCTTAATAGAATTTAATATCTCAACATGTAAAAGAGTATGAGAGTTATTAAAAGAGAACTTAATGGAACTACATAATTTTTCATATCTTTCATGTCTTTCATATTATAATTTTATTTTACTTTATACTTTTTTATTAGATTCATTCTTTTATCTCAAATTAAAGAAAATAACTTTTATTTGTATAATCTTCCTGCATTAATATCACCTTACATCCATTGACTGTCAATCATATTTTATATTTATGTTTTATAATTTCTTTACTAATTTTCATTTAAAATAACACATCAGGAAGATCATTGAAAACTAATCATTTTTAAAAATTTAATTTGAATTATTATATTCTTATTAATTAGATGATTATGAAAATATTTTTTCTATATTCATATTATCATATATTGAGGTTTAATCATTATAGTAATAATTATGCTCATTTATAAAATTTTGATGATGATCATGTCCTTGTATGTATTCCTTGAAATTTTTAATATTTATAATTATTTATATTATTTTCATTTAATTTATATGAGTATATTACATGGTTGTAGATGATATTCCACTAAATTTGTAGATCTCTAAAAATATTCAATATTCGATCTAATTTGGTACCTTGAGTTCCCAATGATGAAATAACATTAATGATTTCAGTGACTGTATAATTCATTTGAGTCATTATTTTACAATATGTAATTTTGATGATGTTGAACATGTGATTTATTGTGTTAGGGATATGTTGTTTAACAATTCAAATTATATCACAAGATAAAACAATAGTTTTTAATATCTGATTCATAATTGGGAATAATGATAGTTGATTGAATTCATTGAGACCTTTAAAAAAATCTATAAAATTCATATATTTGAAATTTAAATTTTGCTCAACTTCATTAGTAGATAACCATATTTTTGGTTCCCCAATATGACGATTGTATGGATTTACATCTTTAATATAATCATGAAATCAAATCTTCATCACATAAATAATCAATTAATATTTCAAGAAACCATTGTTATCATAATTGAAATAAGAATACATTCCCATATAAATTCATTCATTATTATTTGCTATTATTAAAATATTAGAGTCTTGTATTTAGAATATATCTAGAAGGAGTTGAGAGAATGAATGTTTCTTAATCAAATTAAAATTAATGACCTTGTAAATATTCACAATGACTTGAGAGGGTCAGATGTGTTTCAAAAAACATCCACCAAAATATAACCCCTTTGAAAATTTATACAATCATTTCCCATTCATATCAAATATATATGGAGTGTATATAAGGAAGAGATAAGAAACTTGAAACAAAATATTTAAGGTGGTTAAGGGTACAAAATATCCCATACACTTCACAAATACTCTCTCCATTAACTTGTTTATTTTCACTATAACTACCCTTTTCCTATGGGATTTATATATGAGAGAATTGTGTTTTCACTTTTTATATAGATCCAAGATACATCCTTCATGATATTGACATAAATTAAAAATAAATTTCAATCAAACACTTCTTATAAGGAATAATAAATCATAAAAAATATAAATTGATTCGAAAGATTAAATAGATTTGACATAATGATTTATGTTTTGTGTAATAGTAGATGATCAAATGTTATTATATAAGAAAAAAAAATTTGATACAACTATGTTGAATCATTTTTTATTAGATAAATCCTAATATTGTATAGTAATAACAATGGTTTTATTATTTTTATTCAAACATCATAATGTGATATAAAATATGTTATAAACATGAAACACTTGACTGACAGAAAATTATATTACTATTTCCATTTCACTTTTACGAAAAAAGTGATGAATAAAACAAATTCAAAACAAAAATTACATAATAATTTCAATAACTCATAAAATCACTAATGATATAACTAATATTATTGGAATCACTCAACTTGTTTTTCCCACATGGGAGTGTAGTGACTAACATATTCGGATCTTCTATGATATAATCTTCTAAATGAATGTTTATAATATCCCATGTATTGATATATATATATATAAGAAAATTTTCCACTTGTTGATTCAATGTGCCAATATCCAATCTTATTTTTTCATCCAATCTGTACTCCCATTATTAAGATCAAATTAAAGAGATATATCATAAATTATATCGGCATCAACCTTCAAAACGTTGATATTTATGAATCCATCTAACATCTATTCCTTACTATATTGTAGAATCATCACGCCAACATTCTCCTTCCATTCATCCATCTGGAAAATTCCAAATTCCCCGGATTTCAATGACTTATTAGGTTCTTCAATGCATCAAACATTATTCTCCATGACCTTGTCATTAGAAACCACAACGTCATCACCCAATGTTGTTGGTGGCCCCCATATAATTTCAAATTTTTAAACCACTACTAGGTCATGTTATGCATATTGATTGGCTTACATTAATTTTCCAGTTTATCTGTTCACCACGAATATTATAAGGATAGAGTAGTATTTTCGTTTTTTTTATTTTTATAGGTTGGAAATTTTCTAGATACTACATTTTCTATCATCTCGTTCTTAGACCAACATCCAATGACAATTATCATATATTTATCTTACACACACAATGATGTTTATTAGAAGTCAATTATTTGTGGACTCCAAAAACATTGGTCATCATAATATAAAACTATATAACCCTATTTTTAACACTATAATGTTAAAACATATTGTTTCTTTTATATTTCACTGATTCCTAAACATGATAACCAACCATTCCCTTTCCTTGGTCTTATATCATCTAAAAACTATTAATAACATCAAATCATAAGCCCACCCTCTTCATGACACCAAAAAAATAGGGAGACAAGATTCCAAACAATGAATCATTTCAAGTGATACATCACTATAAACATTTTCCAATAATTAATGGATTATTGAACCCTAGATGGAAGAATATTAGGATCTAAGGACATAATATATCGATAATTCACCATAAATAGCAATTAAAAAATGAGGAGGATGCTATGATTAACTGGCCACAACATCACATATTAGGTTCTCATGTGTTTATATGGGACATGTTGTGTTCTATATTCCCTCACCCCTTGGGAAACATAAGTGAGTGAAATGATTAGAATATATATCCAACATTATAATTATGTTTCCACTGTCAAAAACATTAGTTTAATACATCACCATTCGAAATAAGGTGATTGAAAATTATGATCAAACCTTGTAAAGAACAATAGAACTAGTATCATCATTATCGATATAGGTGGATAGAGGAATTTATATCATATTATTGCACATGGACCTATGAAGATGTTCGAGCTCCCATTACCCTAAATGAAATAGACACACTTGTTTCCAGTGTCCTAAATAATAATATGAAGCAATATAAATAAACCGCATCTCGAACACCATGGACTATTTGAATATGAATTCCACATGTTCCTAAATATACAGTTGATAAATTTTAGGTTTATAAATGTCCAATTCCCCAAATATAAGGTGGGTAATGGGTTATCACATATCTCATAAATGGTCATCAAAAATAGATAATCCCCTAATGATGATACACAAAATTTGAAGGATAAATGGATTTTGGAAGGGAAGTAGAATTCTTAGGAAGCTTACCAAGATCACCATGAAATGGGATTACCCATGTAATGAAAACAATAATTATATCTATTTAGGATAAATATATTACCTTCACATGAGTAACGACCCATGGGCTAGGTGGAGGAGAAATCATCAGCATTGGATATATAATTAAAAATCTGATTGGGGTAAAACAAACACATAATGGCATGCTCCTTCAGAGGATAAGAAAAAATGATGATCCAATCAATGATTTCGAGTAAAGTGTTCCCCAAGGAAAATTAATCAACTAGAGAGGAGATGACGATATTTGATGCTTCAATTAACTAATAGAGTGAAATGGGGAAAGACTAAAAACACAGATAAAAGGCAGTATGTTTGAGATGCGATGGATGTGGGGGAAATCAAGGATAAGGGATGAAATGGTTATGGGGGAGAATACTTTATTATAATTCCACATTTAGGAAGGGGGAATGATTGGTAGGGTGGAAATTTCCAACAACTATTGGAGTGTGCCACCACCTACTAGGTATCTACCATTCCAGGAGAGGAGAACATAACATAATTCATCACTACCCATTTTATTACACACAAATCTCTTAAATATTAGTTCATCCAACATTATGTATTAAAAATTATTAAATATAATTTATACTTGTATCATATATATAATATAAAAATAAAACATTAATGTTATAATTTTTTTAATGTTACATTCACTAGGAATTGAAAAACATATGCACCCTTTTTGTGAAGATATTTTCTACAATAGAACTACATGATTTCGTTGAAATGAATGAATTATTTAACTTTTTCAAAATCCAATCATCTAATATTGAATTTTATTGAACTAAAATATGTAGTAAACATATCATTAAATAAGAAAAAATTAATCATTCCCTCAAAATTATAATAATATAAAAAATATATACAAACACCAAAGTTCATAATTTTTTAACTTTTCAAGACATCATTTTCATAATTCTTTATATTTAATATGGATTTATCACGTGAATTCTTTTATAATGTATCATATTTTCAATGATTACATGAAATCGGTCTAAATTCAGTACATAAACTCAATCATATGTCTTGACATAAATTTTATGAATTCACTCCCTTCACATGACATCATCTCACACAAGAAACATCACTTCAATATGAAGACTTTACTTCATTCAGAATATTTTAAATTGGTTATGAATCTTTTTTATTAATATAACTTCTTATTGACCATATAAATTTAACATAATATTTAATTTTTTTGTAATAATTTATTTATATTGTAATAATTCATCATAATACTTTCATTCTCATAATAATTAATTAGAATGAGATATAAATTCAGTCATATTAAATAAGAAGTATGAATTTATTAAAAAATATATCATCATTTTTATTGAAAGTTAAAAATATTATACATCATAATAAATTATAGAAAAATATGAATATGACATATGTCATAAAAAAATAAAAAAATTATTCTCCAAGGACAAAAAAAACCTATTCCTAGAAATATAAAATTATTTTATAAATATAACTATAATTAAGTCAAAAAAATTAACACTATCACGAAACGGGGAAAGTGAAGTGCATAATTTTATCAACACAAAATAGCATGCACCAATAAAGGGGGGCATTCTCTAGTAGTAGCTAATTTTTTTGATAAATCTACCAATTATCATCACACAAAAAATATCTGATAAAGTTTTATCTTTTATGAGCACAAGTTTTTTGGTTGAAAAATGTTGTTAATAAAAATTTATATACAATTATAATATTTATATTAAAAAATAATGTTTATTTGTATATATTAAATAAAAATACATGTTTATTATTAATATTTATTTGTTAATATTTCAAATATATTTATATATAATGTTTTAAAACAAGTATAAGATTATAATTAAATATATATGTGTTTCTAACAATTTGTTTCAATTAAATTATTGTTCATGCTTGAATATATATTATGTATTTTCATAAATATTCATTTATACATTACACTCATCTTATTAGTCATCATTAGCATTGATTTTTCAGTTTTTATTATGTATACTTTACTATATCTATGTGATTAATTCACTTTATCCATTAATATCCAATAGTATGTTCTTAATAATTATAAAGTTACATTAAATATATTTAAATAATAAATATATTTATTATATTTATAATTATTAAATTTTATGTATATATAAACTCCTTAAAAATACATTCATTTTTAATTAATATAATAACTATATATATTTATAAATAATTATAATATGACAATAAAAACATCTATTATAAGTTTATATATATATATTTATAAATATTTATAAATATATACAAATATTTATAAATATATACAAATATTTATAATTAAATATATATATTTATAATTATAACTGCTAATGAAATATAGATAAATTTAAATAATAAAAAATTTATAATTAATATATTTATTATATATATTTATATAATTAAGAATATATTTGTTATTATTTCATAATTATATATATATATATATATATAATTACAACTATAAAGAATTTATTTATTATAATTTATCATTACAAATAAATAAATAAATATATATATGTTTATATATTAGTTATTAATAGAAACAAATATATATTTTTTTAAATAATAATAAATTCATAATAATTATCTTTAATAATTTTATTTATAATTTTATATATAATAAAATTAATATATATAAATATTTATATATAAATACAAATATTTATTTTTATATTTATAAAAAATATAGATATATTTAAATAAATATTAAATTAAAATAAATATACTAAATATAATTATTAATAAAATTATAAATATTAGAAATATAAATTTTTAATAATTTTATAATTATATAAATATATATATATATATATTAATTTATAATTATAATTATAATAAATATATGTTCATATAAATAATTATAAAATTATAACAAATATACTTTTTATATTTATAATATTATAATATATAGAATTAATATATTATATATATATATTTCTATGATTATAAATATAATCAGTATATTTCTTATAATTTTATAATTATTTAAATAATAATTTTATAAATATAAATGTTTATTTATTATATATATAATTTTATAAAAATACATAATTATATAAAAAAATTATTAAATTTATATATTTATCTTTTTTTAAGTGATAAAGACTTATCATTATTAATGCTAAAAATGCGGTGATAAAGGATGTATTTATCCGTGATATTTTTTTAGCGCCAATAAATCCATCCTTTATCAGCACTTTCTATTTTAGCCCAGATAAAACATACCTTTATCCGAATTTTTTAGCGTGCGCCGTTAAAAGGTTCAATGGATTTTTAAAAAAAAATTCATAAATTTCTCCTCCTTCCTTGAACCCCTCAAACACTCGCGAAAGTTGATCACAACCAACACACCACCACCACCACCACCTCCTCTTATGTATCCCCTCATCTTCTGTGAAACACACCTCCATCATGTTCCTATCCTCCGCCTAGAACCAAACCATTGTGCGCCTCTCCTCTGCCATGTGCCACACCTCTGCCACATGCCACACCTCCGCCGTGCACCCCACCTCCAGTGTGCACCTCTCATCTATCACACACACCTCTACTCTACCATACATCTTTTCTCTACCGAAGGACTCCTCCACTGTGCACCTCTCCTCCGACGCGAACACACCTCTAGTGCACACTGAACGACACCTTCGCAGTGTGTTCTCTATTAATTTTTTTATGGTTATATTGAGAATGATATGGTATAAATTCCCAAACAAAAAATCAGTGTCATTGGTGGTCCTTGTTTGTGCACTAAATTAATTTTATGTTTGTTAATTTTTTAAATGAAATTGGTGGTCCTATAGTGAAACATGTTCATTTACCCTGAATATTGGTTGGATTTTATTTTTATTGAACTATGTTGTTATTTGGTTATAATTTTATGAATCATATATATTAATTTGATTTATTATATTTAATGATATCTTATATTATTTTGGGCACCCCGTTATGTATGATTGATATATTTATGATGTATTTTAATTCATTTATTATTTAAATGAGTTGTTGGTTATGTTTCTAATCACCTTCGGTCTCCAAAAATTGATTTTTTGTATTAAAATTTGGTGAAATAATTATATATTTTTTGGAAATTTTATAAAAATTCTTTCATGTTTTGGCTATCAATGAATTCTCAAAGGCTTATTTGGAACATTATAAAAAGTGTATTTGATTTGGGAATATTTTCTATATATTATAATTGGATTTTGATGGTTATTTAATGTGGGTTGGTTTTTGTTTATAATTAGTTATTAATGGTTGAAAATTAGTTGATTTAGTGAGGTGGGATTAGAGGTGAAATGATTGGTTTTTTGTGTCATTCATATTTTATGTGACTGACTTCAGGATTGATTCTGATCTCCTCTATTTCATTTATCATGAAAATCCAAGTTACATATGTGGGACCATGTAATTTTACTTTATATATATTTATATTATCTCCCTATTATAGGATTACATCCCCATAGTTACTTGGAATAAATATTCTCTCCCAATATATAGATCAAAATTCTTCACTTTCTAGGCATTGATACATTCTCACCGACAACCAGTGTTGCACAAAAACCAAGACAAATCATACTCCTTGATCCATAATTCTAATTAAAATCCCCCATTAATAATTAACATTATTGGGGCATTTTAGTCATTCCCCTTGGAACCAGATTCTCATAGAAACACCTTTTTATAGAAATCTAATGCTTTCATCACACGGTTTCACATTCTACTGAACATCTCACTTCTAACTAATTCATAATAAATGTAACATTTTAACAATCCAAGAGTAAGAATTACATTTTATCCCAAATTATGAATCCTCCACGATGTAATATCAATCCAAACCACACACATTTAAAATACACAGCCACTTTGTTACTAGTACAATTCAACTATTTCAAAGAAAATAACTTCACAATAGGAATCCTAATTGAAAAGACCCAGTTATTTATAAAATAATACATTTTAATTTCTATTAATACTTATGAATATTATATTATTTTTACATTACAGTAGATTATTTTTCTGATATCATACTCGACATGCAACAAATGGTTTCTCCAAAATCTTACATTGCACCCAACATTGTGATATAATGAAAAATAATAATATAATATTACCATGGTAGTTAATGCCTTGTTGTTGTATTGTCATGAGTGAACATAACTAACTACAGTATTTTTATACATATTTTTTAATTTTATTTAGATTTATTGGATTAATTTTATAGTCATTAAATAATAACAAATCTGATTTTACCCATGAAATACTCTAATATTTTTTAAAAGGCCATTTTTCCACCTTTTGAGGGCGATACATTTTTAAATATTTATCTTTTCAATTTGTAAAATATTATTTGACAAAATAAAATTATTCTTCTATATTTGGGACATTAAATCTAATTTTTATGAAATTTGGGTATTTTTATGATAATTTTCAATTTTTAAGTAATATAGAAAAAATTCTTCATTTCAATTCAAAACAGTCTTTCCATCTAATATATTTATATAGATATATAGTAATTTTAATTTATTTAAAGTATAATTGTATTATTTTTTATCATTTATTTCAATTTTGTTAATTTGATTTAATTTCACTTCTATATTAAACATAAATAGATGCCAATTTTTTGATTGTTATTAAATTTTCAAATCCCGCTTTTTGGATTTGACAACAAGAATTATTTTTAAATTAAATTCTGCCAATTATATGTTTTGAATTTTGAAGAATTGATTCAGCATTTGAACACAGAAGGTCCACAATTTGTTGATATGCACCTTTACTTTTTTTGGAAATTATGAATTGTAACATCTATAATTGTTTTATTTAGTTTGGTTAAAGGGTTAATATATTAAATAAGGGTTAAATTAATATAACAATAATAAAAAACTACCCGAAAAACTATCCTAATACTATTGAATGAGATATGTATTACCATGGGAGTCATTGGGTAAATTATGAGACTCCATAGAGCCACTATGATGTGAAAATGAAATTTTATAAAAATTAATGTAATGAAATGAAAAATGTGACAGAAACATGTATCTTTTAGTAAAACAATTTTCCTATTGGTTTATAATATCTGATATTTTAGACTATAAATAGTCATTAGTAATCAAAAAATATTTCCCAAAACATGATATGTTATTTATAATATTTAGACATCAAATAAATAAAATAATTTATGACACAATGATGATGTAGTGACTACCTAATTAAAGAATGATTTAAAGAAATGTGATTATAAATATTAAACTAAATTTATTTTTAGAAATTTTATGACATAAATTTTTTTAGGGATACTTATTACATATTTTAATTTAATAAATGATTTTTTTTTGAAAGAATAAATATGTTATTCATTTTTTTAAATTTCATGATATGAATAGTATAAATTGACATAAATTAATATTAAAAACAAATTCTATTTTATTAAATGATATAATAGTCTTAAAAATATTATATTTTGAAAAATGAGTAATATAATTTTTAAAATTTTATTAATTAACCACTTGAGGTTATATTGTCATTTGATAGTAATTATATTAACTATATAGATTGAATATACAAGAAGACATGGTACGTGTTAAATTACGTAACTAATGGTTAATGATAAGACATAAAGTCCCATTTTGTGACCTATTCATCTTTAAAACCAATTAGTTGTGATAATTTCAAAAAATAATCATCTTATACTCAAATTTAATATGTTTTGGACCTTTTTAAAACTAAATTAAGTTTATAATAAAATAATCATTCAATACATTCCTAAAGTACCCCTCCTTCCTCCTGTAAAAGGGAATCACCTCTACCCATTTAATCAGACCTCTCAAGACACATTTCTATTCCAAAAATCTATCCCAAAAATCTCCCAAAATCCATCACTTACTCTTATAATCCTTACTCTAGGCAGAAGGAAATTCATTAAATCTATTTGACTCAAATGAAATGAACCAATTTGAGGTAATGTCTTCTCTCAAGTTCTTTTATATTATTTTTCATTATCCACTCCAAATTATCTTTTTATTATTCCTTAAAATATCAAAACCAGTTTCATATATATACTAGGATTTTTTGTTATAATTATTAGAACTACACTTACACACATCTTCATCTAATGGATTCAATGATATTATTACTGTGTACGGTGAATTGATGCCTCATGAAACAATGGTTGTTCGATTTTCCCCTACAACCTCTCATGGTGTCCATTATTATGGAAATTAAATTATATATGATATATATTATGTTAATTATATTTATTTTTTCTCAATCACTCATTAATTATCATTTATAACATACCATTATTCTTTTCATGTTGTATAAATACAATAATTTTATTTGAGGAAATGCAGACTACTACCCCCTCAAAGTGATATGAATCTTTCATGAAATACATAGAATGTATAAAGGATAAAAATTGTGAAATTCTGTAACATATATGACATATATATTAAACTTAAATTATAATATACCTATGTATCATTTTGTTTTATTTCCTTTAAATATGAATAAGAAAATGGAAGTAACATTATTGTTTTTATATGACTTACCGTATTCATGAATGTTTCATTTTATTCATTATATTGAAATTCTATGTACAGTTTTAAATACATATATACTGGATATATATGATATATATGACATCTAAATCATTAATATCATTTTGGATATAATATACTTTTGACAACGTGGTCATTTTGGGATTTTAGGAAGTTCATTTTTGACTCCAGTACCGAACATCGAAAAAATGAAAGATTTAAACAGGAATAATTATATGATTTTTATAGCAAGTTAATAAGTTATATAAAAGGAATAAAAATAAAAAAATATTCTCTATCAAGTATAAATTAACATATGTTTATTATTCAGGATGAACAAGGAGCATACGTGACGATTCAGACTCAAGGTAATGGACTTCATCACAATCTTCTTTCATTGTGACATATTTGTATAATATAAACCTCCTTATTTTACAGAGTGTATAATAAACTTATTTGAACTTTAATTTAATTCAAAGGTAATATTTGTTCAATGAAGCGTTTTACTTAATGAAAAAATAATGTATTTAATTTATGCGGTAACAACGACCTTTTCGCCGCCACTGGCATTATTTGATATATGGATTTCATATCAAGTAATAATGTTTTTTGAATTAAAATAAATATCATATACCCTTTTTTCATATTTTGGTATTGAAAATGGGTTTTGAAATGTAATGAGTATTTAAAAATCCTAAAATGATTTATTGTTATCTCAAATGAAATGTTATTATTGTAATTTTGATATTTGCAATACTTTATGTGTTATGATTATATAATAGTACTTAGACATTTGAATGGTGGTTACATGATAAACCAATGATGGGTGGATATGTGATAAACCAAATAGTGGGTGGTTTAATGGTAAACCAAGGATGTCTAGTTATTTTATAGCCTCCAATACATTAGGTATGGAATTCAGAAGTTTGTCTATTCCATTTATTCATATATATGGAAGATGATTGTATGGATATTTTATTTATGTATGTTTATGTCCCAAGTTACCTTTATATGTTATTTTTTTCTATGGAATTATAGTAATATTTTGGTTATAAAAATGGTAAGCAATGAGATTATATTAATTTATGTGTTTTTGCTACTTCATCAAGTTAAAGGTATTATTTTATGATAAAGTATTCATCGTTCACTTGTTGTTTTGAAAAAACTATCAATTTTTATTTTTTATGTACCCCATAATTAATTTTTTATACTCATCCCATTTTTTTAAATGTTTTTCCTAGGACATAAAGATAAATAGATTCATGGATGGCATTGAGGAAAAGTCATGTTGTTTAAATCATTGAACAAAACATGTCTAATTTTTTAAGAGTTTTTGTATTATGAAAATAATGTATAGCTAGTCAAAGTGCCAACATGATATATTCAAGTTGTTATGCATATGTTATGAACTAATTCCCTAAGCATGTAAACCAAAAAATATTTTAAATGTGAACTATTTCATTTATTCAAGATAACAGAATGTTTCAGGTTGGGGCCTTATAGTTGGTATCAGATGTAAGTTTAGATAACTTTAGAGGTTATGGGGTTATTTATGAATAAGGGACATAACCATAATGGTTAGAATATTAAAAAAGTATCATAGTTATTTTATATAAAATGAATGATTTTAATATAACATGAATACGTATATCATATTGTTCAACCTCCTCATAAGATATTGTCTGATGATTTTACAGATATAATAACACTTATCCTTTTGGTGTTATTAAATGGTTGGATGTAAAATGCACAAAAGCAACAGTGCAGGTGAAGGAAACTGTGGTGGGTTTTTAAATGTGAAACCAATTAAACTGGTATCTAAAATGAGAAATCCGATGTTTATTTTAACCAACTATTTAGAGCCATGATTGACCACTTGAACCTTCGATATTTTTCTAAGGAATCATATATGTGGGAAACGAATCCCTATGGATGTTCATGTAAAATTAAAAAATGTTATGTATGTTAATAAAATGAGGTGTTACGGATGTGGAATGAAATACATAGGAAAATTATTCAAAGGTAGGGGAATATGATTTAGATGTGATAATTATGGTCATAAAGAAATAACCTATCATGGAAAAAGGAAGCGTCAAGTTGACTATAGGAAAGGAAAAGAAGTTATTTTCGAAGGATAAATTGAATTTTTTAAATGTGGTGTGCATGTTCATTATACAAAATTATATCCTACGAAGAAGGTTCCGGAATGGTATCAGTAAGATCATCAAAATATATGTTTACTAATTTCTAATGCCATTCCAATAGAATATTTGGAAAATAAAAATTTCCTATAAAAGGTATGGATTATTTCTATCTCATGGTTTTACATAATTAAATTATTAGTAAATTTAAAAAAAATTTATGAAAGAATTATAAAAGAATAAGATGGAAAAAATGGATAAAGTATCATGAAGAATGTCCAATGGTTAAGATGTTTGGGAATTGATGAGTTATGTTGGATCTATGGGTGATGCTAAGTTTTAATGCATTAATGATACTATTACAATGGAATACCTTTTCTAGTTTGTGTAACATTAAATTTTGATATGTGATAATTTTATTGAAGGAAGAATTATCTTTTCATTTTCCATTATATTTATGAAAACCCTATTTGGGGTTATATTATCGTTGAATTTGACATTGTTACAATTTATTAATTTTTTGGATGAAAATACGTGGTAAGAGATAAAATTTGAGCTTAAAATATGTTGTTTCCATTTTTAGGGATTTTTATCATTTATTTGAATGTTATAAAATTATATAGTTTTTGGAAAATGACAACACAAAGTCTATGTGACAGCCCATCGCGTCAAACAAAGCTTTGAGAATTAAACCTGCAACTAATGTGCGACTAGGATTTATCACCAAAAACTAGACTACTTGAAGTCCCTAGTTAGTATGAAATATTAATTTTAGTTAAATTATTTTATGGATCAATAATAAGTTGATTTTGAGAAATTATGTTTTATAACATAAATATCCTTACTATAAGAAAATGATTTGGTGAGAAAGTGATAATGGTAATTTCTAAAGACGTTATCTCTTTTGGAAAAAATATATGTCTAAGGAAAATTTAATACTATGATATTCCATTTGTGGTGTAATGGTTGGAATATTATTTTTTAAGAAACTATGTTTTTATTGTGGAAATATGAAAATTTTGTTAATTATGGAAATTATTACCCTATCATAGAGAATATGTGATTTGATTAATTACCCTTCATTATGAAATCATAAGAGTAGTCGATGTTATTTAGAGATAAATGTTAAGACTTTAAGAGGAAGGCTATGTGATTAAATTATTTGGGGTTTCGGGTTTGAAACTTATTTTATATTATATTGAATAATTTTTAAGGACAGTTGTGTATTGAATGGTCTTTGTTGAACTTTGGGAACTGTTTTTTGAATTTTGGTAATTAAGAGTAGTACTTATACATATAAATGATTATCCTTTTTGGGATTATATGATCTCTCACTAACCATTTTTTTGGTTAATGTCTAAATATTGTGAAAATATATAGCTCATTTTTTGTGGATAATGTGATTCTATAGAAGTTAATTCCAGCACTTCAAATGTTACCATGTCATCCTGAATACTCATTGTTTGGAGAAAAGATGAGTCTGTGGTATAAATTTATTAAAGGATGAAACTATAAATGAAACGTAAGTATATTTACATTTATTTTTAGTCAATCTAATAAATAAATTCTCAAAATTATGAAAAGTAACATAAAAAAATTCTGTTTAATTTTCTTACTGGGGAATAAAATACCGTTGAGCCTATCACATGTTTATAGTCTTTTGGTAGTTAGCATTATCTTGATCATGTTTTTAATCACTCTATATCAAAACATTGTGGATAGTTTTTCATCCAAATCCATTATTTACAATAAGGAATCTTAGTAAGGGATATCTTGGGTGACCTTTTTTACTTCTCATTCATTCTTTTAATTTAAAAGGTTTATTGACACTTTTTCTTATGTGCTACTTTCAATGATAGTTCAAAGCTTAATTTTAAAATTATATGGATGCAACTTTCAAAAGGGGAAGGATGTGATGAACAAGGTATTTATAAAATAAATATTTTTAATTTCTATTAATACTTATGAATAATATATTAATTTTTCATTAATGGGGACACTTTTTCCAATAGCGTACTTAACATTTGAAAAGGGGGTTTTCTGAAATCTAACATTGCACACAACACTGACATATACTAAATAATAATAATATATTATTATTAGGTTGTTTATGTCCTAAAAATTATATTGGACTAAATGAATATAACTAACTAATATATGATTATACATGTTTTTTAAATGTCTTTAAATATTTCCGATAAATTTTAGTTTCTTAAAATTAGAATGAATCCAATTTTAAGGAAGAAATATTCTAATATTCCATAAAAGGTCAATTTACCACCTTTTGTAGTAAAATAATTTTAAATATTGTAATTGTCACTTTTACATGTTCTATTTGACAAAATATAATTATTCATTTGAATTAGGACATCAAAATTTACTTTGGATGAAAATTTGGTATTTTTCTGATAAAGTTTAATTTTTTAATGAATTCTGAAAAATTACTGCATTTTAATTAAAAAATATCATTTCATCTAACTTATTTATATAGTTAGATTCTCATTTTAATCGATTTGAATGTATAATTGGATTATATTTTTATCATTTAATCTAATCATGGAAATTGTAAGTAATTTCACATATAAATTAGACTTAAACAGATTTCAATATTTTGATAGTTAATACTTTTTAAAACCATATTTTTGGTTTTGAAAAAAAGATTTAATTTTAAATTAATATCTACCAATTATTGGTTTTGAATTTGGAAAAATGGATTCCGTATTTTTATTTATGTGATCGAAATTGTGGGAATATGATCCTTTTAATTTTTAGACATTATGAATAGTAATTTCAGTAATTATTTTATTTATATTGGTAAAAGGATAAATTCATTAAATATGGGTAAAAAATAATATTATAATAATGTTAAAAAACCCTAACACATATCATAATACTATATTATGATATATTTCTATCCACAGGCATCCTTGGGTTGATTTTGGGACTCCATGGAGCCACATTTTTCAAAAAATGACATTTTATTATAAATAATATAAAGTAAAGAAAAATGAAACATTATCAGGTATTTTTTAGTTCAAAAAACTTATATGGAGTCATAAAAGTTCTATTTTTGACAATAAATAGTAATTTAAAATCTAAAAATATTTCCAATATCATGATATTTTATTTATAAATTTTTGACGTCCAAGATATAAATTTATTAATGACACAAGTATGTTGTATTTATTACCTTATTAGTGAATGATTTAAATAAATGAGATTATATATATTAAAATAAATTTAATTTGGTGCTTTTATTCAATCCATGAATTTTAGGGATGATTATTAATTCTTATCATTTAATAAATAAAGGTTTTTTGAGATAATCATGTTGCCTTGAATTTTTTAAATTGTCATAATATGGATGGTATATTAATTGACATAGATATGTTTTTATAACAAATACTTTTTTATTAAAGTATATAACAGTCTAAAAAATCTATTATTATTATAAATGAATAATATAAGGTTTAAATTTCATTAATGAACCACTTAAAGTTATATAATAATTTTATAGTAACTATATTAACTATATTGTGTGAATATACAAGAATACCTGGTAAGTGCAAAATTAGTTAAATAAGGGTTAAAGGTAATTTATAAAATTAAATTTGTAATCCAAATCTGTTTAAAATCTATTGGTTATAAGGATTTAATATAATACTCATTTTATAATCGTATTAAATGTGTCTTTAGCCTTTTGAAATAGATATTCATTTTATAATAATATAATTATTCATGACATTCTTAGTGTACCCCTCCTCCATATTATAAAAGGGCATCACCTCTACCACATTTTATCACACCACTAATACCCCTTGTCTCTTCCAAAATATGTTCAAATAATCTCCCAACATCCATCTCTTCCTATGAGAAGCATTCCCCTAGGTAGAAGGAAATTCAATAAATCCTTTTGGCTCAAATAAAAAAAAAGATAACCAATTTGAGTTAATGTCATCTCTCATGTTCCTTTAAATTATTTTTCCATCTCCAATTACAATACTCATCATAGTAATTCCTAATATTAAAACACCAGTATACTAAATATAATAGGTGGTTTTTATGAGAATTATTTTAACTATACATACAAACACCTCCATCTAATGGATAAAAAAATATTGTTTCTGTGTACAGAGATCTGCTGCCTCAAGATATGATGATTGTTTTATTTTCCCATACCACCACTCATGGTGGAAATTATGATATCCCAGAAATTATATATGATATATATGGTCTTTTTTAACTATATTTTTCTGTAATTCTAATATAGAACATATCTTTTTGATTTTTATTTTCTATAAATATGATAATTTCATTTGATGAAGTAAGGACTACTACCCCTTCAAAGTAATATGACTCGTTCATGGTATACATGGAATGTATAAATGATGGAATTAATAAAATTAGGTAACTTATATAACATATATTTTATACTATAATTAAAATATACCTATGTATCATTTATTTTCCATTCCCTTAAATTGGAAAAATAAATTAAAGTAGCATTCATGCGTACGTACGACTTACTATCTACATGAATGATGCAATTAATTTCTTATATCCCAATGATATGGAATATTATAAATACATATATACTAGATATATATGATATTTATGATATCTAAATCATGAATATAATTTTATAGATAATGTACTATTGATCACATTGAAAATTTGTTTTTATAATATGTTTATTTTTGACTGAATTACTGAACATCGATAGAATGACCATATGAACATAACAAATTATATTATTTTAAAAGCAATGTAATAAGTGATATAATAGGAATAATAAACCTGAAAAATGTTCTGAATCAATTAGAAATTAACTTGTAATTATTATTCGGGAAGAATATGGAACATACGTGTGGATTCAGACCCAAGGTAAGGGACATCTTTTCAATCTCCTTTAATGGAGGAATATTTTGAAAATATACACCTCCTTATTTTACATAGTGTATAATAAACATTATTGACCATTAAATTCATTCAAACGGAATATTTTTTCATAAAAGTGTTTTATTAAATGAACAAAAAGAATGTTTTCGATGTATTCAGTGACAAAGAACTTTCTACCACCGTGAGAATCATTTAATATATGGCTTCTAGAACAAGATATAATGTTTTAAGATGTAAATTAAATATCATATACCTTTTTAGATATTGTAGCATTTTAAATGGTTTTTTAAATAGATTGAGTATTTAAAAATCTAGAAATTAATTCTTATGAATGAAAATTATATAATATATGAAAAATGTGGATATTTTCAATAATTTATGTGTGATTCTTATATAATAACACTTGGACATTTGACATGTGGTTTTATTATAAATGAATGATGGGTGGTTAAGTGATTAAAATAATGATGGGTGGTTCAATTATAATCCATGTATGGGTGGTTAAATTATAACATCCAATGTATTGGGTATGGGATTCAGCCATATGGATATTGTATTTTGTGATATGTGTGGAAGTCGACAATATGGTTATTCCATTTCAAGGTTTTTATGTCCCAAGTTTCCATTATATGTTAAATTATTCATTCTATAGGCTTTATAGTAATCTTTTAGTTACAATATGTGTAAGAAATGATCTTATATTTCTTAAAGTGTTTTAGCTACTTCTTAAGTGTAAAATTCATTACTTAATGATAACGTATTCATAGTTTAATTATTGTTTTATAAAACTAAGATTTTTTTATTTTTTATATTTCCAATACTAATATTTTGGTTATTTTTGAACATTTTCATATGAGGAATATATTTTACATAGTAGGTGACATTTTAGGACAACATAATGAAATCTCTAGGGGTTGGGGAATGGTAAATGAAATCCACTTGAGGAATCATATGTCTTCATGGGAAAGAATACATTGGGTTTTGACTGATGTCTAACATACGTTTTTATGGTCTTTATATGAGTCATTGTCAGTATGGTAAGGATGTCTGACATTATTAATTACCTCATTATGGGATTAGTTATTGATATTACATGTGATTATGCAAAATATCTTTCACTCATTTCAACATTTAATTTTCATTCTCATCACTACCAACGTTTCCAACATAAAAACCATGTTAAATGTTAATATGAATACATTGGGAACTATGAATTAACTGAAACAAAAATTAATAGCTTGAGAAAAAATAGATGTAAAATCATTAATATAATTTAATGAAACCGTATTTTAAATCTCAAACACCTTAAGAATAACCTATGATATTCCTTCACAATTTATATTTAAATCTATTATACTGGTTAGTAATGAAAATGTGATTTATTCTAAGAATATCCCCCTTGAGAGTCAAAAAAGGTGAATATTAAGTACAATTATTGGGGAATAGGTTTCCCCGTTTCAAGAATTGAACACCTTGTTATAGTTAATACCCACAAGTTTCATTTGGTCTAGAATCATGTTGCCTTTTAATTTCCAAAAAGGAAGTATTTTCATGGAATTCCACCATAAACTTTATATTTCCAAAATTATAATATTTTCATCATTATATATCGTCAAAGGTCATATTAATGTTTTTCCATAATATATTTTTTCTATAAAAACATTAAATGGATTCTATTAAAATTAATTTGATTCCATTTGTAATGCATTGGCCCCAGAATCCTAGAGCCGGTGTATTATTTTTATTCATTGTCTTGATTATGTGGAATCAAACCCAGAACAACCAATCAGTTTAACAGTCATTAAAAATAGATTATATTAATTATCATTCAATTAAAATTAAATATATAATATGAAACATAGATAATTCATTTATAATTCCATTATTCTCATATATTAACCCTTCATATAAATCATAAAACACATCTTGGGATCCGAGGAAAATAAATCTTTAAACAGGTATGAGATCAGAAACATAATATGGGTAAACAATACCGAAAAATAATTAATAAATAAAAATAAAATTTCAAGGATAGGGGGAAAACTAAAAATGAATCCTTTTAAAAAAATCTTTTATATGATATGGTAATTATAATCTAAATAATTCTATATAAACATTCACATGTATATTCTAATAGTCAATTAATCACATATAATATCAATAAATAGTCTCAAAATGAGGTAATGTGTTATGATAGAAATCATAAACATATCGTGAAGGCCTTATACCAAGACTATACATAACCATGTAAGACATTATTCGAAATCCATAGTATTTTTTATTCTGATAACAATCGAGGCATCACAGGGGTTACATTAAAAAATTATCAACCCATATAGCATCCATTAAGTTCTCCATAACACATGACATACTAAGTCCAATTCATTATCAATATTAAAATGTTGAACCATACACACCATTAATAATATTTTTAAAACTAGAAATTAAAATTTTAGTAATTTAACCATAAAATATAAATTGTATCAATGTAGAACATACAAAGTCAAACATATCATAAATCATTCAATACAATATGTAATATTGTATTATAACAAATCAACCTTAATTAAGCATAAAATACAATAATGGATATAGAAATATGTGAAAATAATTTTTAAAATAATTAAAACTCATTTAAATAAATATCACATATTTCATTTATGTCAATTAAAAGTCACAAATCAATGATATAAAATAATTAATTTAAAATAAAGTTGTAATATTGTAGTATAATCCTCAAAATTATATAACATAATGACTAAAAATATACCCTCTCACTCTATATAATTTAAAAAACAATGTTTCCATAATTTTTTCAAAATGGTAATAAAGTTCCTCATTTGGAAGACGGTGGAAGAATTACTTCATATTTTTTTTATAAAAATTATAACACAGGTAAAATGAAATTTCTATAATTCTTATAAAATTTTAAAATATAATATTAATAATCATGGACATGGATGAAAAAATGTGTCCCAGCAGATATTTATGTATAAACAACCTCAGATAATAATGAGACAGAAAAATTAAACATTTCATAAAACCTTAAAAGACTTATTTTTTAAAATTTTAATGAACATAAAAATAAAGAAAAATATCTTTTATAATCCATTTATATCCATATAAATAGTTATGTAAATAATATAATGAATTTTGAAATAGAAAAATAAATAATTCTTTAAACATTGAAAGTATCCCATAACACATTGAACTTTTAAATCATAAGCCAGATATCTTAAAGTAAATATTTAAATATAATGAATATAAATGTATTTATGATATTAAATATATTAGGATTTTTACAGACACCCAAAACTAGAAATAGGTGGTTAGCATGACTTGTTTATCATGAAAATTAAAAGTGAGTGAAAAATTCCTTTATAATGATTGTATCATTATAGTGATGATAAATCATTGAAATAATTATGTGTGAAAACTATAAATACAGCATATAAAATTTGATATTCAGTATAACACAATCTAGTTACATTAACACATATTCATGGATGAAAATTACTAATAACATAGATGTTTAACAAAAAAAATGGAATTTGAGTAAATATTTCCTTTACATTGGGTCTCATAATCTATGTAGGTGTCTGAAACTCATGTATAATATTTTTTAATATATTCTTAACTTATAAAATAATCATTATAATATTTATTATATCATATATACTTTATTTATGACTTGATATTATCGTTTTATTAATAATTACCACGTTAATGCAACATTTTAGGTTATAATTGTTTTGTTTCTCATACTGGTTTTGACTTGTTATTCTTCATCTAATTAATGGAGATCCTAATTCTTATATTTAAATAATGTAAAAAATATTATATATATAATATATTTTCATTATATAAATATATATATTATATAAATATGTTAAATGAAACACAACATTCAGGGAGATAGTAAGTTGTATGTATGGATGAATGTTGATTCTATTTTCTTATCATATTCAATGGATGTAAATAAATAACATATTTCTGTCCATATATATATATATGTAAGTATATAATCATTAATATGTAATATATTTCATAAATATTCATTATATGTATTTTCATTGTCATTATTGAATGGTTAATGTGGAGAATGAATCTTATCAAATTATGGAAACGGTTAACCATACATATGCACGGGTGATGGTATCATTATTTAATGGAAAATATGGAAATGAAATATATTGTATATTAACTATAAATAAAAATTATAAATCTATATTAATTATTGATATCCAATAAATTCATCATTTTACACATATAAATAAATAATAGAGGAAAAACAATTTACACCATGTCGTGGATATGGTATGACACACATATGCACCCATGGAGACATTGTTTTCAATAAGATGGTTAAAAGGAGGCAGATGATTGTATCATAATAATGAAAAAAATATTAGAATATATTAAATTTTGGAATTTGTTTATGGAAACAACTTTGAAGAAGGATATAGAAGTAGAAAAAATATTTAATGAGTTGGTAAAATATTTACCACTTCATAGAGTGTGTCCTTTTGATTTGGACAAAAGGTCTAAATAAAATGGATTTAATCTAATATTATTACCCATATTACGAATATGTGTTTTTTTGGAGGAGAAATGGAATGGTTTTGGTAGATCTAAATGTAATTATAAGTGTGAATAAAAGATAAGTAGATATGACCTTTTACAAGAGAGGTGTGGGGATCATTAAGAAACTCCAAAAATATTACTTTATTATAACTTTATATATGATTTAAAATATATCCAATGTGACTTATTTCAAGTCGAATATGAGTATGGGTCATAATCATCTCATCCAATGAATTTTAGACATGTTTATATAACAAAATTTTCCTTATACTAGGGATTTAACCATTATTTATGAAATTTAACTCTAACCGTGACAACTTGTATTTTTACACCAAATATAATTACAATAAAATAACAAAAACACCTCAGTTGGAGCTTTTATGACATATATAACACTATACTAATTATTTGTATGACATTTGTATTTTTATTAATTTTATAATATTTAATAAAATATTATTTATTTTAAAATATCATTTTTTTAATTTTAATATTATTTAATATTTTATTTTTTATAAAATAATAAAAACATTATTTCTTCAAAAATAATTTTATAAATCATCCCTAATATGTCAATGTCTTCCAAAAAAATAATTTATGGAATCAAAAATTTCAAATTATATTTATTTTATTATTATTGATATCATTTATTTTATTATTCATTTAATAAATTAATTACCACATCATCATTTTGTGAAAATTAAAAAAAAATTATTTAATTTTTAAAAATAATTAACATATTATCTTGATTTAGATAAATTTCAGATATTAATAAGTGAATGTATAAGTAGAACTTATATTATCTATAAGCCTATATTAAAAAAATTAATTTCTAAAATTTTAAAATGGAATTTTTAACGCAAATTTTATTAAAATATAATAAATGTTCTAATATAACATAATATTCATAAAAAAGTTAATATTTTCAACCTAAGGATTATTTGGTTCAAAAAATACTTATCCAATGAAATTATGACTATATCTAGGATAATTTAATATTATTGTGTTATTTTTTACCTTTGATTACCAAATATACATTTATCCGATATACATATTAAATAAAAATGTTACTAATATAAAATATATATTGAGGATATTAGCCCATATTTCTCATACGTATTACAAGAATTTATATCCAATTCATGAAATTACATTCATTTAAGTGTAAAATTACATTGAATGATATTCTCACTGATGTGACTGGAAGATAAGTAAAATAGGTTATTAATGTTTAATAAATATATATATCTAAATAAATGATAAAAATGAATCAAATGATATTTTATGGATTAATATGTTTATTATTTATCTATAGTTACATTAAAATAAATTTAAGGTAATAAAAATATTAAAATTAAAGTAGTTGTTTTTAACAACAATGAATTATCTTTCACTATTCATTAATATTTGTATCCTTTTATAAAAATTCCAAATACATCATCATAAAAAAATTATGATATTAAAAATTAAGAAATTTAGTCAATTTTGAAAAAAAATTAAAACTTTCATAATGAAATTAATAATATTAATAACCACATTTTAAAATTTCAGCTTGATAAGACATGGTGCACTCTAACTCGGTGATGCGTGAAATTCATAATATTGAATTTATTTAAAAATTAATGTACAATGGAATCTTGGGGAGTTACATTGAACCCTCATAGGGAAAATTTTCACATTTCAATTAATCCAAAAAAAAATATTTCTTATACATTTCAATGATATTATGACAAATAAAAATTAATTAAAAATTGATAAAAATATTTCTATGATGTGGTTGTTTGAAATTGATTATGGAGAATTATAGAACCTCTTAATTTTTGAATACCCATGCCATAATAGAATTTTTTAATTCAAGACAATGATGGATAATAAATATATGTTTTTCTAAAATAAGTATTCTTAATATGTTATTATTTCTACATTATTATAAATAGGGCAGCATAATAAATTAATGCCCCACTTAGAAGTTCCCTAATAGATGAAAAAATCAATATTTCATCTCAATGTTAAATGGATGTAGTTTGTGTTAATTTTTTCTTCCATTTTATAATAAATAGTAATAATATAATATTATGTGATTAATTTGTGTTAAAAATTCACCATTGAGGTAAGAAAAAATCATTTTTCTTATGCTTTATTCTACTTGGAACATTCTATAGTATTATTTTATTTATTTGGAAATCCCTTCTTCATGGATTTTTATGATATAAATTATTAAAATATAATTTATCTTCTCTTTGAATTTATTATTTTATATTGTAAATTAATCTTCAAAATTAATGGGTTATAGTTATAAATTTAATTCGATAATAAATCTAAAATATTGACGAAGACACAAATTATTCTTTTTGTTGGATACATTCTATAAAGAAGATTTGAAATTATTTTTAAACCTCTATCTTCTCTTTATATTATAGTTTATATATTCATCATCATTGCACTTTTCCATCGTATATGGCTTTTAAAATACTCTAGTTGACATGTATTTTTTTCCTTCTTATGTATCGATTTTGGTCACATAGGGTTTTTTAGTCGATGATCTATATTTTATTATTTTCAGATAAATAGGCCTAGTGGATAGAACTGACATTGATTTTAGTAACAATGTAGTAACATTGTGATATTGCTTGATTAACTATATGACAATTATCAATGACTAGAAATTTATTTTATAACCTTGAATAATCCCTAGGGAAAACATACATGAGTTGGGGTGTGTGTCCCTAGTTTGTTTTATATGTTTCATGATGTTTTTTTAAACAAGTATTCATTCCCCGGTAACTATGTTCTTCGCATTTTAGGGGAATTTAGAGACCACATGGTTAGGTATTGAAATGACTAATCATGGGGCCTAAAATTGTGACCCATAAAAATTTCATAATATTGTGAATTAATCAAACATCATTTCTTACTATTAACCCACATCCAATCTTTACATATCATTATCATACCCCTAAATTTCCATGAAATGTTGGGAGGTTCTTTCATTTTCTTTCATAATGATTATCCTTCAATCGATGATGATATATTTGTGGTGTCTATTAAATTCCAGATATTATATCCTACTCATATTATATCTCTCATCAATAAACCTTTTCCATCAATAGTTTCAACCCACTGGGGCTATCATCTCTAGATATAGATTTTTTTATGAATAATTGATTACTCTATTTTTGATTTAGTCTTTTTAATACCAGATTTATTTGTTTCCATATTCCATTCTCAATGAATTCAATCTTTAGTTGTTTTGAATGGTTTTTGTCTCTATAAAAACAATTTATTTCTCATTGTGTACTATGTTTTTCATTTGTATTCATTTGTTTTGTATATAATTTTTTATTCTTTTATATCTATTTTATTATTTTCCAATATTCAAATTTTTAGAATGAAAATTTGTTTTAAAATTATTTTTCATCAAATAAATTTAAACACACTTTATGTTGTTAATAAAATCCCAAAATGATATTTTTAACTATAAAATGGTTGTTCATGAATGGGAGTGGTATGTATTTACATATAGAATTATTTTATAAAATTTTTATCTAAATTAATTCATTATGAGAAAATATATCCTAGAAGAACCATGGTTTCTCTGGGGACCAAGGTCACGTTGTTTTTGGTGTTGTTAGGATCAAAAATATTCTAGAGCAATGTAACATTTTTGTGTTAATTTTTTTCAATAAGACAGATACTGTTTAAGATTTATGATTGGTTTAATTCATGTATCACGCTTCAATCCTCACATTTTATATAATGGATGATTTTATTATTTCCCTTATTTAACTATCTTCAAATCTTATCATATTCTAATAATATTTGAATATTAATTGATTTAAAATAAATTAAAAGATGTTTTCGGGAATAAAATTTCTATTGAATTAGATATATGAATCAAATATAGTTTTAATTATAGAATTATAATATTGAATTATGGATAAATTGTATAAATTTATGGTCATATCCAATGGATAATTTCCCTAACACCATCCACATTACATTAGTAATGTGAAAAAATGTTTTTGAAGGATACATATATGTGGAAGGGTTTAATGTAGCTTATTTAATTCCCTTGGTTGTTGAAATATCATGTTAGTTAGTTAAAGATGTGATAGTAAGTCACATTGATTCATTGTATTTGGTATATATATTGGATTAGATATTTTTTCTTGGAATTAAAAAAATCTCATTATCATTCACAACTTCTCCTATGTAAATATATGGTCTTTATCATATCATTTTATACAAGATACATGATTTTATGTTATTTTTGGAATAAATAATTCCCATTGTTATCTAGGTTGATACCAAGTTTCATTTAACCGTCAAATGGTGATTGGGAATGTGCATCAGACATTGTGATTGGCCAATATACACGAGATATCCTATCATCCTAGGTAGGTTCATTACATAATTGAATTATAGAAAACTAGATTTTTTAATGTATTGAAGGTATACTATAGATATGACATCCCAACATAGTTGTTATGTATGGAAGTGTTCCATTATTATTTACATTGGTTTGTAAATTGGGGTTACCATGGTTGTAAAGATCATTTTAATCAATTTTATAATATATATTTTGGATTTATTTTGATGATCATTGTTATGTTTTTCTTTTAGTTTTTTGTTTATTCATCCCTCACTAATTGAATTTATTGATGTCTAAAACAATTTTTGTTTTTTGGTATTTAATATGGATTATTTATGTTCATATATTATTTCAGAGAGGTATTCCAAATCTAATAAACGGTTATATCATAAGATAACAAGATATTTAATTATATAAAAAACACTTAAAACAATATATAGGGAGCTATATAGAAATTCGCACATTTATTTTCTCAAATCAATCCTACTTTAGTGGAGTCTGTAATCCATATTATTCAATCCCTAGTGAATTAAGTTTACTAAAAACGTGAAAATATAGTTGATAATTATTTAATGTTCACTGAAAAACATATAGTGATATTATGTGGTAATAAAGATGGACAATAACATGAGTAATGTAATTAATAATCATGGTATTTTTTATATATTTTAAATATTATCATGGAATCTAATGTTGGATTTGAAACATAAATCTTCAGTGGACTTGGATTGAAATGGTTGGATTAAATAATGAAATATAAATTACATGAGTATTTCACAGTAACCATTACTAATTATTAATTCCATTAGAATGTCTATGCTAAGAAACCATCTATATGGATATGTTTATATTTCTTGGGACTTTGTATTATGGATTCCGTTCAATTATTGAGTATTGTAATCATTTTATAGTGTTGGTTCGTATTTGTCTAGAAAATTTCACTATTGATAACCTCAATGTAGGATTGATTGAGATGGGTCTGAATCCTGAGATTTGATTAATTTCTATTCATTGGTTACTGATTACCATTTTAATGTTATTTGATTATGCAATTTTGGAAAAATAATATGTATTTTGGAATATAATTCCACGTGGTGCTTCTTTTATTGTAGTGTGTATCTAGATTTTTGATTCTATTATGAACTGATAGTCTGATAAGGATTCCTAGATTACATGAAGATCAGTTATTAGGGCATTATGGAATCAGCATGAGGTGGTTTTCACCCATTTTATATAACCTAGACGGATTGTGCCAGACTGTACATTAGTACCACTGATTTTTTATTATTATAGATTGTTTTTTCATATTTTGAATTTTTTATAAATGAATACAAGGTAATTATTTCTATCTCCACCCTTTAAAAATTCTCTCAGGGTTAATCAAATTCATCAAAATTTTATATATCTAGTACTCAAGAAAAGTGGGAACTCTTACAGTATAGAGGAATCGTGGAGGGGTTGGGATATATGTCATTATGAAATAATGTATTCAATATAGGAACCTTATTTGGGGTACATTAAAAGAGGGTTACAATGTTTACTTCATACCCTATTTCCATAAAACGTTACTGTTACTGGTACATCTGATTGATTTATATAATCTGACATGATTTACATTTTGTATATACTTTCGATGATAATGATATTTATGATTGATTCATCCACACTGATGTAATGGAAGAGAAAATATGGTGTCAAATGTTTGTAGTGACAATTTTAAATTTTTACCATGAGGGTTTATGGGATTTCAATGTTCTTGATTTTTATATCTCATCCACATCATTTTTATGAATTGTATGGTTCCATTTATTGACCATATTTGTTATTTCTGTCATCAGGATCAATATCTATATACCTCAATAAGTATTCATTATATTAGGATGAGAGGTATCCAAGATCAAACCATATGTGGCCTATAGGTTTTAGTGATTAAATGAAATCTTGTAAATTATAAGATATTTTTATTTATGTGTTCATGTGGGGATTAAGTGGTCCACCTCCAACTATAGTTAATATATAATCTCATTTCACACATAATTATTTTTATGGGAAACAATCTTGGACTAATTATTAGTTAAATATTAACTTATTTTGGTGGGGGAGACATATATCCTTACCCTCCAATATTTTAGAATCCACTTTGTTAAAGGATTTTAATGTTATAATTGAGTATCATGATACAAAAGGATTTTTTTCATCAAATAATGTCACCATTGGATACAATAGTTATATTTCTAATAAAAAAATATAAAAACCATTAGGAATATATTGACAATGAAAAACATAAACAAATTTATATAGAGAATATGTTTTATATTCATAGTATTGATGATCTTTTTGATCAATGGAAGGGTTCTAGATTGTTTTCTATTATTAAACCAGGAATTGGGTAACACAAGCTAAGTTTTTGAGAGGATTATATTCATAATATAACATTTAAGATAAGTTATATATATTACATATATCTTGATATAACATTTTCTATTACTAAAACTATTTATATGTATAAGGATTCGAGAAATTGAATCATTTATCAATTATTGCATTATTTCATCATTCATTTTATAGATAATATTCTTTTGTTTTGTAATTTGATTACAACCATAAGTATCATCTTAATATAGATTTAACAATACTCAATAAAAATCATATATATGTAATGATTTCTAAATTTCATTTTTAGATCAATTAAGTTAAATTTTTGTTCAATTGTTTATTTGAATGGGGAATCATTGGGGATACTAAAATGAATAAGGACATAGTTTCATGTGAAAAACCTATGTATTTGATTGAGGATCCAATATTATTGGTCATGGATAGTTATTATTGGAATTTGTTCTCAAATTGTAAATTACTGATTATAAAATTATAGTGTTGACCAACATGGGTGTTATTTTTAAATATATTGATAAATTTCAATGATAATTTGAGTAATTGAATTTGAGGCGGACATCATGAAATTGTCAGATTGTTTTGGAATTGGTTTTGCAAAATAATTTATTTTTTGATGCCTTGGATATGAGATAATGATATGTTATGATGCATGGTACATATGTGGGAGCCTTTAGGAATTTTTAAATATTCCCCCATATGAAGAATTACCCTATTAACATCTTAAGTTGGCTGCATAGATGCATTATCTGAAAACATTACACCACCATATCATCACTGGGAGGAATATTTAATATTTTGATCATAAGATAAATTATTTAATTTTTAATCATAATTATTCAAGAATTTGATAAATATGGTAAGATCAATATAATTAGGATTTTTATTTTTATATTTCTTACACCCTTGTAATGGTAAATGTTTCCACTGATGCATTCTATAGGAACTATTGGACTCAATACTAGATGAAATTAGTGGATGAGTTTTCCTTGATATGATTATTCACTAATATGTTATTATATATAAATGAAAATGATGGGATGGTTTGTTTAGTTTTTTTGTTGGTTATTCATTTTATGAACATTTTCATCATCAAAAATAAAGAACCATGGATTTTCAATTTTCAGTGAAATTCAATATAGTGGGGAGACATTGGGTCACTAACCTCATTCTCCGGATGGTGTGTTATGTTTCCTAGGAAGGTTGGCCATTATTATAAGATTGAGGTATTAGTTAATCAATATTGGAAATCAGACCAGTTGGTCAATATCCCCAAGGAATACAACGATATAAAATATTTAGAATACTAATATATTTTGTTGAGGATGTCGATGTCGATTATAGACCTCATATTACGATTCCTTACTTACATGAATATAACTTAAAATCAACAGAGATATTATAGTTTCAATTAACCATTACTCATTCATGTATATAAGTATAATGGGATATCCATAGGCTTTGTAGTGAGTTTACCACACACTGTAATTAAGATGAATGTGATTTGGCTGGTCAATAATTGACTAATTAAATCATCTCATTTTCATCCTATTATAGAGGTAGTGATGGAAGTAGATCTAAAAAACCAATATATCTGAGAAATGTTATTACTCAAATAAGTTCTATAGGCTATTATTTTTGACAGATATCCATGATGAACATCATATATTTTGAATTAATTAAATAAATTAATGGTAATCTATTTTATTAATTCCATGTGTACAATTATTAGATTGTTGTATAGACTAATGGAGAAGTTCTATTTCATATTGATATAAGTATACCAGGCATGATCTCTTTTTTTTATTCCATGGAAATTAATATTCACTTAGTTGAGATCCCCTAAAATAAGAGTTAAAATTATTTAATTAATATGGATCACTATTATAAATTTTATTATTTGCTATATAAATCAATTTTATATTTGAAACATTATAGAGTTTGATCATTTTTTAATTTCGAGTGTTATGTATGAGATGATAGAAAAAAATAGATGATATGAACAAAATAAATTATTTCTTAGATCTACTAGAATTCATATATGTACCATCCTCATTTAATGTTGGATTTAACAGTCAGTGAACATGATTTTCATGGATTATTTGCATTTGGTTCATCAATATTATGGAAGACTATGTATACATAAATAGAGTATTTCCCCCTATTCATGATCATCAAACATCATGGAATAGTGGAATAATATTTTTACATTCTATCTTATTGAACATAAATCCATGATCCATATCATGAATTCCAACTGAGTAGGTATCAACCTGACTCTTATCATGTTTTAGTGTGTGAAGACTTTGAACTTGATCGTGACACCTCTATGGTTTACAAACAATGATAGATTAAAAATTACCAAAATAATATAATGAATATAAAAAAAATATTCTCTTAGTTTGGGTAGTATTCTAGCAAATTTATAATAGCCATGAGTTGTGGTAGTATGAAGATTTGTTGAGGAAATAATTACCTTATCTATTTTCTAGTCAAAAGTCAAGATTTATTTTTGGTGATTTCATGTACCCTGTTATTGATTAAATGAAAAACTCTATGTAAAATGTACATTTCATTATTGGATTATTTTTTCTCTTTTGATTTTATTATGATATTCTTGAGTTAAGGATTCAAAATTTATGATATTTTAGTAAAACCGGCCCAACACATGTTCTACACTGGGTTAATAGTAACAATGTTGTAATAGTTTTATATATAAATTTTAAATGTTTTTGTATTTCCCATAATTTGAGGATTGTTTTTATAATAGTTTTAGATCCACAGGAAATCCATCCATGAGTATGGGTTTCTATATAGATGTTTTTTCTTTTATTGAACTTGTTTTTTAATCAATAAATATATTACAAGGTAGCAATGTACATTGGTTATTGTGTGGCAGTACAGACCATATGGTTATCTCATATATTGTGTTACAATACATCCCAAATAAATGACCCATATTAATTTCATAAAAATGATTAATCTCACTAATTAAATCACTAATTTTTAACATAAATCTCACCCAAATGTCCAAATAGCTTGACCCATCCTTTCCATGGTTTTCTAGGAAGTTCCCTGGTTAGTCTATTAGAAATTCCACTCCAATCAATTTAATATATTTTATGTAAGTTCTAATTTCCACTCATTTTCTAATCCACATTATAGATATCTCATTAATAAATATTATCCTTAATGTTTTGGACATATTTATGGTTTACATGGATACACATATTAAATTTATTGGGGAATAAATTGTTTTTTCTTACTGATCATAACATGAGATGACACGATATATTATTTTCAATGACTATATTTAATGAAATCTATGTTTTCTATATTAGTGATATAGGTGTGTCTGTAAATTAGTTCTTTCTCATAGAATCATTTTTTATTGTATTTTCATTTAATTTGGATTATAGAAATGATTTATTAGATATCTATGAGGTATTTTTGTGTATTTATTCTTTTTAGAATGAAATGTGATTATAATATGTGTTTTTCATTAAATATTTTTTTACATTTATTATATATAAAATAATAATTCATCAAAAAATTGTTTTTCTCCAAAATTATTTTTCATGCATGAGAGTGGTAATGATTTTCTTCAAGAAATTTTTTATTAAATTGAAAACATGATTTACAGGGCCGATTTGTGAAAACATATCACATGGGAACCATTGGAAAATTGGGTTACAAATTTATGAAAAATTACTGAATATGGAATTAAAAGGTATTAAGGTTGTGAAACTGAAATATTATCGAAGGGATCGTTACTATTAAGATTAACATTATTCATGTCTTGTTTACCCTGCCTATCTATGTTACAAATTCAGATAGGATAAAACCCATTCGTACATTGTGAAAAGTTTCATTCATTCATCATGAATCGATTTTGACGTATTCATCTTATGGTTTGATTAATTTTTTCCACTTTTTCATTCATTTACTCTTTTAATATTCTCTATTTATTAGAATATATGATTTTTTCATGAAAAATAGATAATGTTTTTGTTGAAAAAAACTGAAAAGAAATTACATTAATACTTTTTCTGTTTAAAAAATATATCTTAAAATATTGTGGTTGTTAACTTCATATATATTCATGGTTGTATCCTACATGGAGATAAAATCACAACTTTATTATGACTTTGGGAAAATGAATAAATGGTTTTATAATATATATTTTAAGGGAAGAGTATTATGTTTATTGAAAACATTTCCAGGTTTTTGAATCCTTATGATGGTGTGGGATGGTGGTGACTAACAATCACATGAAATTTTTTTTTCAGTTTATTATAAGTAATATCCTTTTTATTGTTTTTTATGTCTCTTGGAAATGTACCTTTTCCTAGATGTTGTAAATTATTGTTAAAATATAATGTTATACTTGATACAAGTTTTTATTAATATTGGGTGAGATTGTTCCCATTGGTTTGATTTTTTATTCCCTGGTGATTCTAAACAACCATTGGAAATTGATAAAGAACATTGGACCTTATAGATAGCTTGAATTGGTGATGTTTTGGGTCATATTAGGTTCATTCATTAAAATTACAATAGCGTTTATACCTATCACCAACTAGTATATTGGAAGCATTATATATGAATGGGTGATAGTTTTATCGAGTGAAATGTGTCAATTATGATAGTGTTGTTGTAGAGATCCCATGAAATGTTAGAAATTTGGGAACCTATCAAAATAAAGGCCATTGGTACAAAAAAGGAATAAGGATTACCATTGCATTTAATGGTGATGATGATTTGGATTGGGAATTAATGTGTAATGTAGAGAACATGTGGATTATTTTTTACAACCATTGATTATGTTGTATGACACAATAGACCTATATCATTAGTAATTAAAATTTACACAGGGTGGGTTGGCTATTTACATCGTTTGTGGTTCATGTGAGGGTGGAAAACATATGCAAAAAACAAAGTGAAAATGAAGTATCTCTCTCCGATCAATTAAGTTTCAGGAAATAGTATACTTTGAGTGATACAATGTATCCTAAATGGTAATGTTTATTATACCAGCATGGAAAATATTGTTTCGGGAATGGAACAATTGGACCAATCGTGTGGGATAGATTGCATGTTCCCCATCCTGTCACCCATTCCATGGGTATAAGGGACGTTAACCATCAATCAACATGGGTTGGGGGAGTTGTTTTTGTCCGACATGACCCCCTATACATGCCACATGGGAAGCCAATATCATTCTTGGTGGGACTGTGTGATGCACCTACATGTTCACACCTGGATGTTACACCCCACGGGGGATGATATGTTAACAAGATTCTGTTGATATTTCATATTCATTACATATTCCTTAAATGAATTTTTATAAAAATATATATTATATCCTGAGTGTATCTCTATATATATAATGATTGTGGGATCCATTAGGCCATCTGAGGATATTTGTTATGATTAATGGGATGAAATTGATTTTATCTCCCACTGAACCATGTTAAGGTTCAAGATTGTATAATAGTGTGATTTCAGGGTATATTAATTCCACCGCAACTAATACACTTGCACTAAACACTGTGTGTGTACACACACTATTTCTCTATTTAATGTAATATAGGATTTCCCATATCCTTTTTGATTTTTGCAGTAGGAGTTAATATATGTCCAATCAATATCTATTATCTTCTAGGTCTAGATTCCTTATTGGTCTCTACTATGATGATACCATATTTAAAAATGGTTAATAAGGGTTCATCCTTAAATAATGTGAATAATTCTGATTTATTTATATTTCTCAAGGATACATTATATTTTTTCATTTGATGAAAGGACAGTTATATCAAAAACACTGAGCTACATGATTCCCCATCTACCTCTCAATTTCAATTTTTATGGGCGATATTGTTTGGATATAAACATAATATTATATTATCTTTATTTATTTATTTTAGTATCCCTCTATTTCTCAAGATATTTTATCCCTAATAGGTTAAATCTATAATGACATGGACTTCCCAATCCTCCCAATAATATTATTGATAGACTATATATGGATTTTTCTTCTCTAACTAATTTTTTTTTTATTTATATGACATACATTTAAGAAAGTGTTTTATATTAAATTTCATTATTGTTTCAAAGAATAATAATATTGTTTTTTATACTCAGTGTAACATGGGATATGGTCTCTCTCACGACCCGTCCTCGGGGCCCGTGCCGGGACTACCCCAAGCCCGCCTTCCATAGGCCAGGGGCTGGCGACTAGCACCAAGGCATAAATCCCAACAAAAGGGAAGGCATTGCCTTTGAAAAGTAAACAAGCACCACAGAGTAGGAAAGAAGAAAGGTAAAAACTAAGTAAAAATTGTACAAGCTGTGCTGAAAGTAAAAGGGGGCTATAAATACAAGCCCAACTGTAAAGTACAACTGAAAAGAAAAACAGCAACTGAAAAGTAAAATCCTCAGTGTTGAGCCGTCCTCTGGAAGTCCTACTTGAAGGGTGGGTACAGATAGCCTCCACTTCTCCTTGGGTCCACCTAACCACTCCGAGTACGTCCCACCTAGTGGTCCACCTCCAAGTACCGTCCTGCTCTGCACGCCACCACCACGATCAGCGCTGTCCGTCGTCTGCAACCAATACAACGTAGTGTGGGCAAAGCCCGTGCAGGGGTGAGTATAAGCTACTCAGTAGGGACCCTGAGACCCCCGAAGGTCTCCCGAAATCTATAATGGATAATCCAAAAATTAAAGATACAATCACAAAGTAACGTCTGACACGGCTTAAGTATATGCACATACATATACCTAAGTCATCAATTCTCGTTCTGCTCCAAAGTCCGAGCCCAACCACAACCCAGTCCACACAGGAAAGCAAACGTATACCCACACAGGATAGCACAACACAATCCACAAAGGAGAGTAAATAGTAAATCCACACAGGATAACTCAACACAATCCACAAAGGAGTGTAAACAGTAAACCCACACAGGAAAGCAAACGTATACCCACACAGGATAGCACAACACAATCCACAAAGGAGAGTAAATAGTAAATCCACACAGGATAACTCAACAAAATCCACAAAGGAGAGTAAACAGTAAACCCACACAGGATAGCTCAACACAATCCACAAAGGAGAGTAACACATGATTCAGCTCACACAGGTATACTTTTTCGGATGACGATATAGATGATCACTGATCCATCTAAGTTGTCGGACCCACGAAGGATCGATAGGTAACAAACCCCCACAATGACCCACATAGGATCGGGCCCACATACGACCTGTAGGCGCTGGCTCACACAGAACTGCTGAGTGCTGACCCACACAGGATCGGACCCACACAGGATCGGGCCCACACAGGACCGGGCCCACACAGGACCTGTAGCACTGATCCACGCAGGATCGCTGAGTGCAGTAGTCGTAGCAGTCCACTGAGGATCTCTGCACAGTCATCACCGCAGTCCACTAAGGATCTATGCACGGTCGTCGTCGGAGTCCACGGAGGATCTTTGCACAGTCGTCGTTGTCGAAGAAGCAGTCGCAGCCAGCTCTAGGGTTCCGCACACAGCAAGCTCGTTCGGGAGGGTCCGCTCCCCGAGCCGAGGGGCTGATACATCAACTGACACAAAGTCCGAAGTTGATGTATCCAGAAGTTCCGTATCGTCAACAGGAACTCAACGTCGCAGACGCCACGTCAATCGGACGCCCGGTCTGAGAGTTATTGGATTTTTCGTCCTAGGGTCCCATTTAGTTTTTAAGGCAAAACCAACCCGACCGTACTCCACCTGCATCCAAATCTCGGGCGGAGTATGCCAAAATATCCGTCTCACAAAGAGGAATTCAACAAAGCTGACGGCACGTCAATCGGACATCCGTGGCTCAATATATGAGCGTTTCCGCTCCGAGGGCCTGGTTGGTTTCGTGTACGAACCAACCCGGCCGAACTCAAAGTATTCTGAAACCTTAAGTGAAATATACCGAAACGCCCGCCTCGATCCAACGATCGCGTTGCCGCTGACGGTGAGTCATTTGGAGGCCCGTAGCTCATGTTACGGGCGTTTGAAAGAAAAGGGTCTGTGGACGGGGGGTCTGGTCCCTGGCCAACCCGGCCCGACCCCCCCTGGGTCGGCTGAACCCGGTCCGACCCGGTCAGACCGGTCTGGCCCGGCCAGGGCCGGTCAAGCTCGGCTCAGCCGAGCGGGCGAGCAGCCGACGCGGGGGGAGCCGCCCCCCCGCGTGACACCCCCGCGGCACCCGCGGGGTGTCGGCCAGACAACCGGACGCGGCTGAAGCCGCGTCCCGAGTGACGCGGCGGGAGCCGCCGCCCCCGCGTGACACCCGCGGGGTGTCTCCCTGGCGCCGGACACGGCATCTGCCGAGTCCCACGAGCGCCGCCGCCACGGCGGTCTCGTCCGGTGGCGCGCCGGGCGCTGCCGCCTGAGGGCGATGGCGCAGCCGTGCCGGCGACCCGTGCCTCCAGCGGCTTCCGCGGGCCGCCTGAGTCGTTCCAGTGGCCCGTTTTTCTTCCCGTCTGCGCCGTTGTCCCTCCGGGGATCCGTTCTTCACTGCGGAATCATCGAACTTCCATTGCGGCACGTTCCATCGTCACCCGTCAAATCCGCATAACAACGAAGAATGGCGGAGGGTCGTCGGGCCATGTTCATTTGGCCCGCACCCACCGCGTTAGTGATAAACAACAGGAGGAATAATATCAACACATGAATTCAAAATTTTTTAAGGGAAATAAAAATTGTTCTTATGTCCGGGTTCGTTATTCTTGAACTAAAATAACACGGGAAAAAAGCAATTCTAGAAATAAAATCCCTACCTCGAAGTCGTCGTCGAATGCACGTTCTTCGCAGAATTGTTCGTCGCGGAAGGAGGGGATCGTCGCGTCATCGCGGAAAGGCGTCGCGTCGTCGTGGAAAGGAATCACATCGTCGCGGAAAGGCGTCGCATCATCGTGGAATCCAGCGTTGATTCGGGGAACTCAACGGACCAAGAACAACAGATTTAATTTAATTAATTAAATCTGTGTTTTGGTAAAGAACCACAAAGGAGATTAAAAAGAAAGTCTGAGACTCTTACCTCAAGCAGCCGATCGATGATCCGTCGTGGAGGAAGAGACGTCGCAGAAGAACGTTGCAGGAAGGGAACGTCGGCGTCGCGGATCACGACGTCGCTTCGTCGATTCCCGAGTTCGGCGTTCTTCGCATTCTTCGCGTTCTTCGCATTGTTCGCGAAGGAGGTTGAAGGTTCAAGAACTCCTCTCAATGAGTAATCCTCCAAAAGATAGGTTGGTCTTATTTTATTATTATGCCATCAAATGAAAATGGGTAAGTAAAGACCCATCAATTCTTTGAATTAATTCAATGAAAGAAACATCTCATTTAATTTACAAAATAAACTGCCCAATTAAATGGTCTGTTAAGAATTTAAGAAAACGCGTCAGTTGACTTTCATAATGACGGGTTTTCGCGGGTGCGTTACATAGCGGAAAGAAACGATGAGGCTCGTGCGGACCCTACCTCAAAAATATCCTACCAAGGGGGTAGGATATTTAGGGATAGCATCCTATCTGGTTTAACTCAGATTAAGCCATCCTTAAGAGGCTTCAAGTCGCTTCTAAGTGGCTTAAGTGAAATAAAATAAAGTTGTCAAAAAATTATTTTATTTCTTAACTTTAAGGACAAAAATTAAAAACCACACCCGGGCAAACGCAACTCTGGAAGAGGTGTTTCTAAGAGAATACCGGCACTGCGATTTCATTGGTGCCCTCAGAATTCGATTCTGGGCACCGGTTCAAAACATAGAAAAACCCGCTCATTCGATCACTGAACGTACCCGAGCCAAACTTCGGAAAATGATTCCGGTCACACCCGGCCTCAGAATCAGGTGCCGTCAAGAAACTTCATTCTTGTAAAATTCCAAAGAAAATTAAGAAAAAAAAATTACTTGATATTTATGGGTCTTTACAGTCTCATTGGTATTATTTCTATATAGAAGATACAATACATTGGTGATGGTCATTAAACACATGGATCCAGTGTATCTTTTTTCGTGACACCCTATGATGCTTGGTGAAATGTTATTTATATTTGTTGTCTCTGATATTTTTAGTGGTCATTGTACATATAAATCATTAAAATTGTATATATAATATAGATAAAAAAACCTTATATCATGTATATATATATATTAAGAGTTTATTCTATGTATATTTCCATTATATTTCAATTTGTGAAAATATATTTGTTCATTATTTTTCCTTCGTGTATTTTATATAGTTAATTAAAATTTATATATAGAACATAATGATTTTTTATATTTATTTTATTTATATGAGATAAGTTTCTTTTTTAGAATTCTAATGACACAGTGATCCCATATTTTGATACATGCATATTCTTTATTCGTCATTAGCAGATACCTTATTAGAGTCAGACAAGGGGAGGAACCCTCTAAATACATATAGCCTATGAGTTCCCCATTAATATCATTTTATTTTAATATTATACATGACCAATAACGATTTATTATCATGCAATGCAAAATAATTCATTCATAAACACCTATTTTCTATCCTTATATCAAATCCACAAAAATAAAACAAACACACACATTAACCATTTAAATTTGAGCATAAATAGCATAAATCACTATATTAAGGACACATAATTTTAAAATCTTCTCATTAGCAACATTCCATGAATATGAAATTTGAGGATACATTTACGGGGCAATTAACCATCGTCAATTTTCTGACGGAGTGGCCTAAAGAATCTATTGAATTTGGAATGCATTTCCTTTAAAAAAATCATAAGGGACCAAGATAAAACAACTATGAATCAAGTATTTCTATATTATTAAAATATATCAATAATAAAACCAAATATGTAATGTGAATTTATCACAAACACAAATCAAATTTCATATTTATAACTCTAAAATTTGGTTGTAATTAATCAAAACCACTATATTCCACAGTAATAACAAGTGAAAAAATAAATGCTTAATTTTAAAGATAAATGATTGAGAAATAGATCACATCCACACATCATAACATAATTTATAATTATTTATATTGATGATCATTAAGATGTATAGATGATAAAAAATCATTAATTAATATTTAATACCAATGAATTGTCAATAGTTCAAATTATTTTTTATGTTTCATCAAATATTCAAAATGTTATACAAGGTACAACCAACAGTTGAAATCAATAGGCACTATATATTTCTAAAAAAACTTCATAAATACCATATTAATTATATATTTCAATTTATTCATGAAATTATATTCACTAATTTGAAATCACATATTCTCTTATTAATTAAATTTACCAAATTATTTATAAATTCATTCATAAATTTTAGTTTACACAATCAAAACATCAAATTTTATATTTAGAAACAACTCCTAATAACATTTAGGTAAATATGTTTCCTTAAATATTCATTTTAATGTTTCATTTAATTTATAATGTATATTTAGTAACTTTCAAAAAAATCACATATTGAAGTAAATCATAAAATTTTCATACTCTTTCTATCAATTTCAAACACCGTTAAGGGATGAAATTTTTCATATTATACATTATTCCATTTTAAAATAATAAAATCAATATAAAATATTACTTTTCCCCAAAACAAGGAAATATGATAAAATATTTTTATGGGAAATATAATATTGTTTTCAAATATATGTCATTATATATAAATTTTTTAATATATATAACTGTATAAATTTTAAAACATAAATTACACAAAATACGAAATCGATATATGAAACTAATTGGTCATCATGGGTACACATGAATTGTGAAATAGGTTCACCAAAGACTTGAAAATATATAGGGAAAAAACTTTTGACAACATCATTCACAAAAATTCTCCTATAAACATTTCTAGAAGGAAATCAATACACAATAAATTATGGACATTCACACTAGTATGTCAAAACAGGCTAAAAAATATAACCATATCTAGAAAAAAATTCCAAACTCAACCAAAAGAAAATTCCAATAATGTAATAATATTTTCATACATTTATATAAAATATAAACAACAAATAATGGCTCACCTTGTAGGTATTTCATGTAATAAAGTTTTTATCATGTGCATTGAAAAATATAATCAGAATTAATACAACATAGTTAGTATTAAAAATATATATTTACAACATGAAACAACCTTACTATTCTAAAAATAAAAAAATCAATGGTAATCTTATGAAAATAAATAATTGTACAAGATAAATTTTCTATATATTAATAATGAATCTTGATCAAGAGAATATGAACCAATTGATGGTGTAAGCTGAAAAAAAGACACAGATATATATATTTGAAATTATATATATATATGGTGTATTAGTTTATAAGAACTCAATTTGTACAACACATAACACCTCAATAACATGTAATCTTGTTGAATAGATTTTTTACACATGTGTATCTATGTGTTGATGCACCAAATAATTTTTAAACCCCAAATAAATATTGAATCATGTTAGACAAATAAATTATTATATACAATACCATTACATTATTCTAAAAAACAAAAATATTAATACCTCCACCCTGTACATACAAATAATTTACAAGATATTCCATAGTAACATGATCTTCCTTCTAAATTGATTCAGGATGATTTTTCATTAACTACCACAAAAATCCCGAAAATCCCAACAAATTTACATAGATAAAAATCCATAATCCAATATTAATTAAAAATTTAAATTTGATACTGAATATTAATTTTCATGATATCTAAACTCTTAAAATTCTCATATCATATGACCTGCTACCCCCTTGAGGTCTCAGTGATCATCAAGGATGGTGACTAAATCCCCATGTATTGATATATTGTTGATGAATTATTTACTTATTTATTTATAATTATATGTAATATTTTTATCCTTTTTAAAAAACACTTTTGAATTATCCATAATATATATACCCCAAAAATGAAACACATAAAAAACATTCTACGACAATAATGAATGATACTAAGAAAAATCCAAAACTCTCTCTACATGGGTGAATTTTTTATCAAAAATTTGTAACTCAATATATAATAATTGGATACAAAAAATTTAAATTGAAACAATTCATATGACCAAGAATAATGTAGGTGGAAAATGTGAATATTTGAACAAGATATTTGATAACTTCTTATGGCTCGAACACCCCAACAGGAATCTATCCCGCTTCCACCACAAACTAAAACCATATATAATGGTAAAATATGTACTAAATGTAATCAGTGGTAAATAATAATTATTATAAGAAATATTTCATGTACACTATGGACTCCATGCATACATTTATGACTTACTATGTTTTTGGGAATCTACAACATTGTCTCAATGAAGTATTGACATATATATATATATATAATATATATATATATAATAAAAGTCCTACCCAATAAAATTCCACATTTTATAAAATATTATAAGAAAATGGAAGTGGAGTAATAAAATTTTTATAGAATACATTTACCTCAACAACATCCAATATAGAGTACAAAAAAATATAACACTTGGAACCTATCCTATCATTAGAAATAAAGCCGTCAATTTTATTACCTTACATGTAAATTTTCGACACCCAAAAAATGTGTTATAATAATTCATCAAACCCTCCCATTGTATGGAAATATTTAATGAGGGTGTGTAGTTTTTGGAATTATGTTATTCACCATTAAGGATGTGTAACATTCCACACAAAACCTAGTCAATTTTTATTGTTCACAATCCACATCATTGCAATTACATAATTGATATATTCTTAATAAGAAATGGTAGTAAAAAATGATTATATTAGTGATAAATAGGACCTTTATTATTTATAACTAAATTACCCCATATATAGTACATCCTATATCAACATTATATGCTATTTCAATGTTAGTTTATATCCAATCATTTGGAAGTGGGTAGAAAATTACTGGAATGCTTCCTTTATAAGTATTTTAATTCCCATAACATCTCAGGCTATTTAAAAAGGAAAGATCTATATGGGAGTTACCATAGAAACCAACATTTCATGAGTATTCAATTCTAAAATAAGATAATTCACATATATTAATTACAAATGGATTGAGTACCATTCACCCATGCCTATAAAAGTTCCTATTATTCATTATTATGTTCCATTTTGTGGCCAATGAAACATGGAGGATGATATGAAGATGATTTGAGCCTTTAGATCATCCACATTTGGGGATGTAGGATTCAATTCCAGTATTATTAGAATGGACCCCCACAAATAGATCAAACACAATTATCTATAAACATTATGATACAGGTAATTGAAAAAAAAATCAATGAACTCAAGGACTTAATGAAAAAATCAAAATATTGAGAACATACTTATCCCTTTTGAGATATGGAAATTTTACATGGGAAAATTATTATAATATATTCTAAAAATGAAGGTGTAATATGATGGATAATTCAATGACATTATAATACTATAGAGGTTCGTAGCCATAAAAATCATCTCAACCATATTGAAATTATAGAATTCCTAAATATGTGAGAGCCATGGAGATTTGTATCCCCAACTTGAGTATCCATTATTATAATTAATTGGTAATTATATAAATTATAATTTTATTTAATGTGTGTGATGATATAAATACTATTTTGGAATCTCAAGTATTTTAATATAATGGTGTTGAATTTGATCCATGAACTCATAAAAAATAGATCACCCATGTATTTATAGATACAAAACCTGATAGATGAGTTGAGGGAGGATAGAAATTGAATATTTATGGTTGATTCATTATAATTATTATATAATCCTTGATAGAAGGATGGAATTACATAATTGAATTTTATACTAACAAGGAGTTTAATTGGGAATTTTCTTCAAAAAATTATATCTTCAATAATTATGAATAAGTCCTTAAATTAGTATGACCAAAAAATTAATCAAATAATTTTTCTCATATCATAATTTAATGGCCCCATATTTATTGGTTACAAAACAACAACCAAATTTAAATAAAATAGAACTATATGCAATAATTCTTATAATCTATATGAAATTCCTAAATCATTGTTATATATTTTTAAAAAGATAGTTCAATAATTAATATAAAATCAATATGTCCACAAGCATAGAAGTGTCCATTTAATTAAAGAGATAAATAATTAATTTTTGTGAAATGGATTTCCCACTCAAAGGAAAACTATAGACCTTTATTACTACATAGATATATTATATATATTTTACCTTAGGCTTTCCCTAATATAAATTAATACTAATGTATATCATTGTAAATATACCATCTATAACCCACATGTTTCCCATAAATGTCACATCTCTTTTGGTGTTTTAGTTTCAAATAAAAAATAATAACACTTCCCGATGTTAATATACTATTTTGAAACGGAATCATAATGATCAGTAATACTTTTTATACTACTTCTAATCCCCAATAAACCATGTAATAATTTTTTCAAAATATTAGAATATAAAATATGAGTAGTCTAATCAGTCTCTATTCTTACTATGGTAGATGTTTTATTCCCTTTTCCACCAAATCAATGATGCACCATCTAATATAAAAAGTTGTGATTCTAAAATAGAAAAATTGGATATAATATACATGTATAATGCCACAATTACATGAGACGTAATCCACATGGGTTCCATTCAATTTGGTTAAAATGTTAATTTATTTTAAGAGTATCATAATAATATTATTTAAATGATCACTAATAAAACATCCTTCTACAACATTATCATAATTTTCCAAATTACTAAATCAATGGATTTTTTGACATCTAGATTTAGGTAAATTAAACCATTATTCAATATTTTTTTAGGATATTTACACACTTATTGGTAGTCAAATGATAGTCATGAATACAATCTTTAGAGGGAATAATATGAACTAATTATTGGAAACCACAATACTAATAATTAAGGACATCTTGATGGAAAAAATCATACCAAACCTATATATAATTGTATTTGAAATGAAAAAATGACTAAATGATTCAAGGGAATCATCAATATCTATTTCATATTGTAGTAATAAGAAAATTGAATTCATAGAATGTGGATTCCATTTTTAATTGAATTGTATAATCTAAAAATGGTAATTCAGAACAATATCCTTGAAATAATGGGAAAAATATTGGATGAATCCATCTAAAATTGGTGCATTTTGGGGATAGAGGGAGATAATTACAGCCTCAAACTCCTCCGTGTTGGGTATTGTGGTATGTTTAATAAGATACGTAATAAAAAACATTTGGGATAATATTTAAAAAATTATTAACGATAGAAGAAAACAACCAATTTAAAATACTCTGATATAAATAATGCATATGTTCTCATTTCTCCATCATATTGATAATGCAATTCTTATTTTTTACACAATACATTAGCCTGATGGCATTCTAATATATCTAAAATAAATTTTACTTTTTTTCTAATTCATTATCCCATTATCAACTCATTTATTATATATGAATGCTCACTTCTCTATCATAATAAAATAAATAAAATCCATTAGAAAACATGTTTTTTTTAATTAGTCCAATTCATATCCATGGCCATAGTGTACCCATTTACAGATGGAAATTATCTTTTTCTGAAATAATTGGGTGGATATTTAATATTTCTAAGACATGAGACACAACCATAAAGGACATATATAGATTCAGTTCTGTTCATGGAACTTTTTATAAATTATTTTTTTCCTAATTCTTGATCCATGCACTATTAAAATATAAAGTAATTGGTAACATATTTTTTAAATAAATGATATTTGTAAAAAATTGATAATAATCACAAATTTTATTAATATGTTTTGTACAATGAAATTTGTCCCACTAGTCATGATCCTCAATACTAAAAAAAGTTAATAAATATTTCTACTCAAAATCATTTTTAAAATAATTAGTTTAACAATAGTACATATAACTTGAAATATAGAATTATAAAAATTCAATGAGAACCATACATTATGTAAATTCAATAATATAAATATATATATTATTTTCCCCTTTTATTTTGTGTGATCCCATGATATAATTAAAATCACTTCACAAAACCAATTACCTAGTGATGTAAATATTGATGTTTCCAATTTCAAACCAATTTTTCATCATTTTAAATGTTATTATAAGGATAATAGATTAGGTAAAAATTTATTTCCCCTCAATGGAAACCGTATATGAAATAATTTTATTAGAGGATTATATTAATGACAATTTAGTAATCTTTTCACACACCAAAACCAATATGGTTTCCATTATTTTATTTCTATTATTAAATACAATAGTATCCCAAGAAAATAAATACATGTTTATGTAATTGATTGTGGCATTGTAAATTTTAGGCATAGTAATACATATCCTTAAATGGTAGTGGGATAGGTTGAAATTTCATAGACAATTAATAATAAAATGATTTTCAATATCATAATTGTTAGAAAATGTAAATTCATATTTACAATACGTGGGTTTTTTACTTACTAACCCATGGAGGTTAATTTTTATCTACAATGAACCCTTTTATGATCATTTTATAGATGTGGAATGATTATGTGGTCATCTAAAATGCATGCCTCCTTTTTTCTTCCATGATAATTTTTTTTCAAATGTCTACAACCCATGGGTCGTCTTTTTTGTAGAAATATAATCATTATTATTATCATCCATAAATCATCCTTTTCAATAAAACATTTATCTCCTTCACACTATTTACTTTTTTGGTCTCCTCCTAGCTACCAAAACAATGATATTCATATTCTACATGATTAACCTAGGTTATCCCTAAAATAGTAAAAATTTACTCATAACTCACCTCCTAAGATATTTCTTTCTTTCTATTAGTAAATAATATGGCACTATAATAACCATTAATGTTTATTATCCCCTATCGAAGATCTTAGATACAATTATTCTATATCATTTTCTTATTTCTTTTCATAGATCTCTATGATCCTATCCTTGGGGCATTTTTTTCATTTATAATTATCATTTATAGTTCTCTTATAATTACTAGAATCATCGTTCGATGATGGTTGCATAGATTGAATCCTTAACACTTTATTATAATTTGAAACCTCAATGAATTTAAAAATTCATCAAAAGGAAAATTAATAGTTGAATTGACAATAAAAACACCACATAATTTTTACACATTTCCAAATCAATATGAATTTTTCCATAATGTTATTTGGATGGTCCATATAAATAGGAAACATTTTATAATTGGAATAATTATCCTCAATTGTCTATTAATCAGGCTTGATAGAGTCCTTTATTATTAAGGAAATATACTTTAGTGTTTGATGTTAATTGAAAAAAAGCCAGGGCCATGAATTCTGACCCTTTCATGAGAATTGGAGATAATATGAAGGTTTTGGTTAATTGAGATGCCCCATTATACGATTATTATAATTCTATTATTGGAGTTGTAAACATTCAATTCAAGGATATGCATATTGAAACTATGAATATAATATTATGTGAAATTATCCCATTATAATTGAAAAATTACTCCATCATAAAAAGCATAATATCCTATTATGTGTAACATTGGATCATTATTTTTTCTTTTAGTATGGCTCTCCCTTGCTAGGTTCCAGCTCCCATACTTCTCTTTCTTCTACCTTGTAGGGTTTTAGAGTTTCCCAATGGTGACGGTACTTTATCTGGCTTCTTTGGACTTCTTTTTTCTAGGTTTTCTTACTTGTAATTTTTTTCTTCCTAGTGACCCATCCATTCTAGGATTCCCTTCTTCCGAACTCGGGTTTTCTAACCTCAACTTCTCCTCCATCTAGGTTTTATTCCCCTAGAAATGGCGATCATCTTATCTCTTACTAGATTAAGGGTTTTGACTTTCTATAACAAATTTGACCATTTTTCTCTTTCTCAGCTCAATTCTACTTCGGTGATCTAGGTTTCGGCATTTTTACCTTCGTCTCTATCTCCTTTAAATTCTACTTTTTTCTACTCTATACTGGTACTCATGGTGTTCTTGTCTATCTCCTTTTCTAATCATTATTTGGATTTCTCTTGTTACTATTATGTTTTTTGGTATTCAGTTAATCTATGAAATTTTGGTGTTTTCACGCATCAGTTTATTGGTCAATAAAATACTCTAGTGTTGGATGTTTTCTTGTTTCATCTCAGTGAAGAATACATCTACTTTGGTTCAGCGAAGAGTTTTTTGTGGGGTTTCTGATGCCTGTCATGTCATGGCACTCTGTGGAGGTTTGACTACTCCTACTTTAATCTGGCCTCATGATCTGTTTATCCTTCTAAGGTTGGTGTTGGCATAATTTTCTCCGGACAGCGCCACCCCATACTTTGTCAAAGGAGGTGGGATGGGTTAGTGTTTGGTGGACAAACCCCCACCAAATATTCATCAGGATAAGGTAGAATGAATGGGTGAGGAGGCCTATAAATGTAGGTTCTCCCTTCTTCTAAAATCATCCCATCATCACATCCATCCAGTTTATCTCATCTAGTTCTATTCGAGAGGTATTTAGTGAGGTATTTTTTTTATTCAAGAGTTAATATTACGAGGGGTTTCTTCTTGTAATAGTTAGGGAGTGTGTGCCCGCTTTTATGCATAGTGGTCCTTCTACTTGCCCATGGTTTTGTACCACTTCCAATTAGGGGGTTTTAAAAATTACATCTGGTGTCATTTAGTTTTCTTCATTTTGAGCTTTTTTATCACGTGATTATCGCTGCACCGGTGGTCCTATCATTTATTGTCCCAATAATTGGAATCAAAGGCAAGGCTATGGCCCGGTGTTGTTCACGTTTTCAGGTATTAATAATTATCATAGATTTGAGTATGCTATATGATTGCAACTATGGTTGATCTGTAACATCAGAAATAATTTATTGAGATTATCAAATACACCACTGTGAAATAGAGGAGGTTCTAGATAGACGACAGGTCTAGATGGCGGCAAAATTTTAGATCAAAAAAATCAACGGGGATGATTTATCATTGTGGAAAATGAAGATGCAGGCACTATAGCGAAGGATAATTTCCTACTAGAAATTGGCGAAAAGCCGGCCGGTGTGATGGGGGAGAAATGGAACGATATAAACAAGAATGATATTGACAACATCCATTTGGATTTGGCAGACGGGGTCCTATAGAGAATTGCGAAATAAAAGATGGGAAATGAAATATGGGATACTCTAATGAAGAAATACGCGACCAATTAACTGAACAAAAAAATTATCCTAAAGAGAAAATTGTACACTCTTTAGATGGAGGAGACATCATCGGTGACTGACCAATTCAACAACCTCAATACCCTGTTTGCTCAGCTCATGGCACTGGGCTATAAAATTGTGAATACTGAACATGTAGAGATTCTACTCTAGAGTTTTCCAGATTCGTATGACCCACTCATCATCATCCTCAGCAACAATATCTTGACGGATAAGTTAATCATCAATGATGTTGTAGTCAGGGTTCTTAAAGAAGAGATTCGAGCCAAGAACAAGGAGGAAAAACATACAACTTTTCACCAAGCAGATGCTCTGTCAATGGAGAGAGGAAGGATAATGGGGCATGGTTCCAGTGGGAGCCAAAATCCAGGAAGTTTCAAATCAAGGAGTAAAAAGAAGAACATCAAATGTTTCAATTTCGAAAAAAAGGACACATCAAGAATGATTTATGGAATAAGAATAGTTGAGAAAATAACTCACAGGGGAATGCTACGAATACTTCTCCAAAAGGAGATACACTAGTTTGTGAAGTGACAAAGAGTACCAAAAGCATGCAACATCTCGACGATGCATGGATTATCGACTCATGAGAGACATGGCACATGACCTCTTGACGGGAATGGTTTGACCAATATGAAACAATCCCGGAAGGACTACTAGTATAGGGGGAATGATCACACTCTGAATATCATTGGAGTTGGTACCATCAAACTGAAGAAGCATGATGGTTTTGTCTAAACAATCCATGGATTAGATCATGTGAAGGGCCTAAAGAAGGGCGTATTGTCTTTGGAGAAATTTGATGACATCTGATGCAAGACTCGCATAGAGAATAGAGTGATGAAATTTGTGAAGGGCGGGCTTGTAGTAATGAAGGCGGAGAGAATATCTAAGAACATGTACATAATTATATGTGAAATGTACAAGGAAGCAGAGATAGTTGTTGCACTAACTACCTCAATGGAAGTATTGACGATATTATGGCATCAGGCGCTTGGCCATATGTTAGAACAAGTCTTGATGATTCTTGAAGATTTTAAGTTAATTCCAGGACTGACAATGGTATCCTTACTATTTTGTGAGCATTTTGTTTTGAGCAAGAAATACAGCATAACATTTGGGATGTTAACATCATGAAGTTAGGAGATCATGGAGTTGATCCATTCCAATGTTTGAAAAGCACCAGTTATATCACTAGGAGGAGCAAGGTACATTTTATCATTCATTGATGATTATTCTAGGAGATGTTGGGTGTACCCAATCAGGAGGAAGGAAATTTTTTTAAGACTTCAAAACATTCAAACCATGGAAGGAGCCTGACTATGGAATGAAAATCAAGTGTCTGAGGGAAGACAATGGTAGAGAATATACAAGCAAGGAGTTTGATACTTTTTTAAAACAAGAAGGGATCTAGAGACAGTTCATGATGGTTTACACTCCTCAACAGAATGGAGTGGAAGTGAAGATTAACAGAACCATGTTGGATTGAACAAGGGTGATGCTGAAGACTGCATGTATTTCAAAAACGTTTTGGGCAGAAGTAGTGAATACCCCCTGTTAAGTGATCAACTGATCTCCTTAAATGGAAATTGAGATGAAGACACCGATGGATATGTGGACTGGTAAACCTACTGAATATTCTCGGTTATATATATTTGGAAGTCCTGTATATGCAATATGTAATGACAATGAATTATCTAAGTTGGATTCATGATTCAAGAAATGTATCTTCTTGGGGTACGCAGATAGTGTGAAGGGGTATCGTTTGTGGGACCCCACATCCCAAAAATTTATCATCAGCAGATATGTCATTTTTTCAGAAGATAAGGTGCATATTAAAATTGATCCAGACACAAAGAAGAAGAATACAAAAACTACAATAGTCGTAGTAGAGGATGGGTCCAAGGATGTACCGGTTTCCTCTGAAGGATTACCGTAGCACGATGATCAAGTACAGGTTGAGTCTGGACCATGATGATCAACTTGGGAGAAAAGAGCACCAGTATGGCACTTAGACTATGTCACTGAGAGAAATATTGCATACTTCTTATTGACAGAGGATGGAGTGCCATATTATTTTGGGGAGGTGACCCAGATTCCAGATGTATTCTCATGGATGGTGGAGATGCCGGATAAAGTTGAATCCCTACACATGAACAAGAGTTGAAATCTTGTTCCATTACCTCATGGAAGGAAGGATATCCAAAAGAAAATTCTCATTAAGATCAATCAGGATGAAAAGTACCAGGTGGAAATATATTGTGCAATAGTGGTGGTTAAATGATTTCTAAGAAGGGAGGTATTGATTTCAATGTAATATTTTTTCATGTTGTTAAACTAGTGACTGTTCAGATAGTTATGGCAATGTGTGCAACATACAGTTTACATCTAGAGTAGCTAGATATGAATACTTCTTTTCTCCATGGTGATCATGATTAGGAGATCTATATGATCCATCTAGATGGGTTTTTAGAGGAATGAAAAGAGAACATGTCTTGCTGGTTGAAAAAATCTATGTACGGTCTCAAATAGGCGCCGAGGTGTTGGTAAAAGTGATTTGATTCCTATATCATGAGCCTTGGATACGATAGACTTCATTCAAATACTTGTGCATATTTCAAGGGTTCAGCTAGTAATGATTTCATCTTTCATCTGTTGTATGTGGATGACATGTTGGTTACAGGCCCCAACCATGATCAGATTCAGGAGATGAAGGCACCGTCATCTAAGGAGATTGATATGAAGGTCTTGTGACCACAAAACAACATTTTTTGGACGAAAATTTACCAAGACAGAAATAATGGGATGAATTGGATATCACAGAAGATTTACATACATATAGTCTTGAAAGACATCAACATTCTTGACTATACGACATTCGCAACCCCTATTCCTATTAATTTCAAGTTATCCTCAATGATGAATCCTAGAAATATAGTAGAGACTATGGAAATGTCTTTAGTACCATATGCATCAGTAGTGGGTAGTCTAATGTTTGATATGGTCTGTACTAGACCATACATTGCACATGCAGTGGGAGCAGTTAGTCAGCACATGGCGAATCCAGGAAGAGAGCATTGGAGCACAGTGAAGAGGATCATGATATACAACAAGGAGACCTAAGATGTAGCATTATGTTAAGGATGATCAGATTTTAATATCAGATGATATTTTGATTCATATTTTGTAGGTGATTCTCACCAGAGGAAATCCACTCTTGGTTATGTGTTTACTCTTGAAGGAGGATATGTGAGTATTATTTCAAAGTTACAGTCAGTTGTGGCATTATCAATGATAGAGACAAATTATATGGAAGCTACAAAGGCTTGTGAAAAGGAAATTTGGATGAGAAGGTTGTTGGAGGAGCTCAGTCAAAGACAGATGATGATTCCTTTATTTTGTGATAGTAAAAGTGCCTTTCACATTGCAAGGAATCCATTTTTTCATTCCAGAATGAAGCACATTGCAGTGCAGTATCAATTTGTTCGTGATTTTGTGGAGGAAGGAAGTGTGGATATGAAGAATATTTATACTAAAGAAAATTTGGTAGATTTCTAGACGAAGGCGATTATCTCTAATAATTTCAGATGGTGCAGATCCTCGAGTGGCCTTGCAGATACATGAGAATCATGGTTTGGCAGATAGAATGGATGTGGGGATGTGGTTGGTTTTAAATAAAATATCCATGTGGGAGATGTGTCGACATATTTTTCTTTGGACAACACCCCCCCCAACTTTGTCAAAGGGGGTGGGTTGGGTTGGTGTTTGTTGGGCAAAACCCCACCAAATATTCAGCTAGAGAAGGCAACATGAAGGGGTGATGAGGAATATAAAAGGAGGCTATCTCCTCTTCCAAAATCATCCCATCGTCACATTCATCTGGTTTATCTCATATAGTTCTATTCAAGCAGTATTTAGTGAGCTAGGTTTCCCCTTTATTCAAGAGAGAAAATTATGAGGGTTTTCTCCTAGTAATAGTGAGGTAGTGTGTTTCTCCTTTTACCCATAGTGGTCCTTCTACTTGCCCATTGTTTTTACCCCTTCCATTTGGGGTTTTTTTGACGTTACATCTGGTGTCATATATTTTTTAGCCTTTTTCACTTTATTTTATATCGTGATTATCATTGCACTGATGGTCCAATCATTTTTGGTCTGAATAGTTGGTATGGTGTGATGGATCTGAAGAGGCTTTGGGAGGAGTTTGTGGGGGTGGTTCTTCTTTCGACGCAGTTTTCTATGTCATGGAGTTTTTGGTTTTTCTTTATTGATGAAAATGGTGGTAACATTACGTGGTTCATCGAATATATTCTGTTGTTTCTGTTGCAAACTTCTATCTTATTTCAATGTTCATTTTCTTTTACTAACTAAGGCGGCTTGACAATGGTTTTTTTGATATCTGCAATTCAAAAATATGAATCTTTGAAGGTGGTATGTGGCCATATCATTTTTTTTGGTGGCTTCATTTTGATATCTATGTTTGAAATTTGAATTTTGTATTTAGAATGGTTTAGTTTGACTGAATATCGATTTTGATGATCTCACTATCACAAAAAGTGGTTTATTTTGAAAATAAAAAATAGATTTGGAGTTTAACATCGGATCCTTAATATTTTGATATTTTCCAATTGTAAGGATGATCCTTCTTACCAGAGAGAAACTGTAGAGGTCTAACTTCTCTATTTAGACATTTTAAATAGAAAAGATATTTGTATTACCTACCATAGATCTTATGATATAATATAATTTTCATTTGAGATATACGCTATCACACTCCCAACAAACCATGTTAGATAATATCTCTATAAAAAACCATCCTTAGGTTTCCTATATATTCAATAAAAATTTTCATGAAATAAAGATGAAGGATCTCTATACAAGGTCACATAGGATGACACATAAAAAAATATCAAAATATTCTAATAAATATTTTCAACTATTAATGATAAATCCCAATACTATTGGATTTATAGGTGTTGTACAATCATCAATCCTCTGATTCGTATTTGAAATGTGGAAAAGAACTTATAGGTGTTTTGAAAAAAATTATAATGCATCTACAGAAGAACACCCATCCCATGGGGATAAAAACATGTCTATATTCACATCCAATACCACTGTGAGGTTATGGTAAGGGGTATAATAGTCTAATGTTAAAAGATATGTTCCATAAAATCATATGTATTTGGTGTTTAAATTTTTTTATTAATATTTTTTAGTTATGTAAATATATCCCTTATTGAATATAAATAAATTATTAATGTAGTAACCATATAAATGGTATCAAAATGGACTACTTAAATAATATTCATATATTTAAATGAAATTATGTTCTTGAGATAGGAATAACTATAATAATACAAAAGCAACATTTTTTCATTGATTAGTGAAAAAATTCATTGAGAAAAAATGGTAAAACATTTTTATCAAAATAAAAGATAGATATCCATGGTAGAGATAATATAATATTGATACCATCAATTATGAATTATAAAATTGTTTAATTCTATGACGATTACAACAAGAATATATAATCATTAATAGGATATATGAAATCATTTTAGTAATCATGAATGATAGAACTCGTTTTTTAAATAAAAATATGACATTAAATTTTAATTTAATATACATTTTATTTATATTTAAATGGAATTGAAACATGATCGGAGCATTCCATTGGAACCCCATTGATTTGAAACATTCATCCTCAGAGAGATACATTGGATTTTTAATTCCCTGACCCATGAAGCAGAGAGTCGGGGAATTATTTTATAATATTATCATGATTAGAAGGAATCAATTCCTAAATGACTAATCATTTTAGCAGTCTAGGAAAGCCATATTACATACATGATTTCCATAATATGATGGTATATAGATATTAAAAACAAAATACATATTAAAATTAAATAAACTGCATCTTTTAAAGCTAATTCAAATATTTCTTCTCCATATCTTGTAGAAAAGAATCATTATAAGGGTTATATAAAATGCTCAGAAAGGGTAATAAAAGAAGAAAAAATAAGGGATAAATGTTGATAAATTAATATTTAAAGATAAATAACTGATAACACATGTCATTTCAATAACTAGATAATGAAACAAAATCCATTTTTCAGGGTATGAAACTAAATCACATTCCATTTTTTAAATGAAATTAAAATGAAATGCATTGATTGATATATCGATGAAAAATATTATGGATGAATAATAATTGAAACTAAATGATGTAACATATTTTTTAATGGACATAATTATAGAAATCCCTGAAAACCTATAATTTTAATACCATTGAAAAGATTATTTAAATTAATGAATTGGAACTTGTTTAATTTGGCCAAATTTATTTATTTCATGAGAGCCTATCGATGCATAAATGGGCTATATTAATTCCAAACCCCACCTGTCATTACTAATTCAATGAGTTCCTCTTATCTAATCATCAAATAAATTATATCACTTATCATATATTCATATTGATTAAATAATATAGCCTATTCAATAATTCCCTATTTAATAAAAATACTGTAAAAGTGAACCCAACATGTAAAAATGATATATGGTTTGTGAAATCCAAATATCCATTGTATGAGAATATGGATATTCAGATAAAAATCATATGAAAACTATTAAAAAAATTTATTTTTTCAAGATAATGTTAACAATCACAAAAGGAAGTGAGATTACAAAGTTGATAATTAAGACCGTTATTTAAGAGACTAATCATTAAAAATTTCAAAGTATCTCATACCTCATTGAAACATTTGAATCATAATAAAAATAATGTTATGGAATTATATGAAACATATAATATCCTGGGTGTATTTTAAAATAATGATATAATAAGAAAAAGGAAATACATACAATAAATATAACTGAATTTCTTCATAATAACAAATATGTCTCAAAAGAATGAAAATTGAGACAAAACTCCCTTACCTTGTCCTTCCATTTTTTGTGTGGAATTTATACTCATGAAAATTGATTTAAAAGGGGATATTAATATATAAAATATCCATTCTCATTGTTATAATATCATATATTTAATTTTTATGATATTTTATTACCCATTTTTTAATAGAAATTAATTATATTAACAATTTTGGGTGTTAATCGACTAGTTTTCTCAAGTATGTTTTTGACATGTAAATTGTTTTTTCAATTAATTATATCCTTATTTAGCCATATAAATAATATTAAACATTGATTATTTATCATATATATTTATTATGCATTTATTTATAATAATATATATTGGTTTGAGATATGAAATGAAATGCACTATTTAGGGAGATGGTTGGTCGTACGTACACAAGATGTCTACCTTCATTTCATTAGTGTATTAAAAGAATTAAAATTAAATGATAAAATTATATTAAACATCCAGTATCATATATTGGTTATATATGTTACATTTTTTATTAGTATCATCCATTATACAATACATTTATGTCTTGAAAGAGTCACATTGCTTTGAGGGGCGGTACTCCACACTTCATCATAAAAAATTATCATATTTAAAAAAGATGGAAATAATAATGGTATGTTATAATAAATTACTGAAGAATAAATAAATTATTAATATCATATATAAAAAATCATTCCATCGTAATAGACACTATGGTAGGTGTTAATAATAAAATAAGAAATCATCATTTTGTGAGGCAGCTGTTCATTTTACCCAAAAAATTGTATGTTTGTTAACCATTAAATAGAGATTTGTGTTTTTGTATGTAGAAATAATAACATAATATAATCTTAATATATTTAGGATAGTGTTTTTTATGTTAGTAAAGAATAATAAGAGTACATGGTGTAGTGAATCATATTATTGTAAAGAGATCATTAGAGAATGTTTCCTTAAAATCTGGTAACTCTTTGTTGTTTATAATAACGAGATTAATTGGAAGGATGATTTAAAAATTGGAGTATTCATAGTAGTGATTAGTTTTTTTAGGAATCTATTTTGGAAGATATTGGGTGATATTAAGTGGTTTGAGAGGTTTTAGGAATGAAGAGAAGTCGTGGCCTTTTATAGTGGATGAATAGTGGGGCACTTGTAATGTTTTGATATAGGAATTGTTACCATATTTTTGAAGATGATGTAGATAAAATAATAAACACAATTACAGATAATTGTTTATAGGTTTAAAATATTTCTATCCAATTAAATTTTCATAGGTTTATATTTCATTTCAGAGATTATGTTAATGGTTTTTTCATTCATTAAGAGTAATTTTCTTTTAACAGTTGTAATCAATTTTAATCACCTTTGTTAATAAGTTTGGTAAAATACTATGTTGAACTTAATAGACATTATAAAATATTTTTATTACAAGTATATAATTCATTTTTTAAAATTCCAATAAAAATAGTGGATGTATTTTATTTAAGAATCATATGGTGAGTTGGATGATCATGAATATTTTTAATGTAAAAACAACCAAATGATTGATATGTTTTTGTAGTCAATTTAAAAGTGAAATTTATTTTAATGACCTAAATTTGACTGATTGATAAAAAAATGATCTCATTACATTTTTTTATTGATATATATATGTTATAATTTTTATGTTTCACTTTAAAAGGTGGTGTTTATTTTGAAATATATAATCCATAAAAGGATGCATATTTGAATTTAAAATTAGATCTATAATAAAAAGTGGTAAAAATACCTTAATAAAAATGTTTTATTTTATGTATAAAAATGTGTTTTTTGAATTATGACTGTAAATTATATAGGATTAATATAAAAAAATATTTGACTGAAAAAATAATTTATATTTCACATTAATGTCAATCAGTAATTATAATTATTTTTATTTATTAAGTTATAATAGCTTTATGAGCATAAATATTATTTTCATTTCTTTTATATTAGATCGGTTTCCATATTAATTTCTAATAAATTTTTTACCAATTGGTTCATTTTATATATGTTTAAACCATTTTTTTCATCATTTAGTAAAAAATATTTGTAACCACTAATCTTATTGCCTGGTTATGTATTATTATATTAATTAATAATAATTTAATAAAATATTCTTGTTCATTAAAAATCATTATTATGTGTAATTTATGCTTTATTATAAAGTTGCACCTTTGTGGAACATAATATAACTAATTGTTCAAGGAATAAAAATATTTACCATATATGTAATCTATTTAAAATACAAAATATACTATAAATTCTTGTGATATTATATTATCTCACCTGATTGAGTATGAATGTGATATATGAAACCAAATTAAATGTTGATACATTATAATTTACAGGTGTTACATTCTGCTCACCATAATTAAATTCCATCCTCGCAATTTAAACTTCATCTTACTAATAGATGGATTGAAAAAAAAACAAGTATGGAGAGACCCACATCATAAAAGGGTTAAAATATCATATTCATAATAAAAGAGAAAGGAAAATACAATGATCATGTAACCATATTTTTTATCATGTAGAATATAGGTGGCTAATGGAAACATGGATATAGAGGGAAATTATTACATTTATTTTCTTAAGGAGAGTGCTACAGAACATGGTTAGGAGAATTTCAACAATAAAAAAGTAATAAATTCTTGATAATCTAATGGCCACTTGATTCATAAAAAATGAAGGTAGTATGATAATTTTATAGGATTCACTATCATTTTATCTAGAGTTGAGTAATTATGTCACTCTATAAGAATATAAAATATATATATAATGTCTTTCTATAAGCACGATATTATTTGTTGATTGTCACTTGTACTATTGAAAATTTAACACATAGAACAATATTCATTGTATAGTTATGTGATATATCAATATATAAAGCCACATCCAAAATTAAATTTAAACCATTTCATAAATTGTTAATGTTTTCAAAATATTAAGATCCGAAACTTTATATTGATGGTCCCTAAATTTACAAAATTAACATATCATATGTTTTTAATCCACATGAAGTAGCTCTAAATTTTAACATTCCAATAATCTGAATAACATCATCATGTATCATCTTGAAATATAGTAATTACTCATATTTCTATAAAAAAAACTACCGAAAAAATGAAATATTCCTCATTTCATAAGTATGAAACCAATTTTTGGATGTATTCCTTAAATTCAATAATGTTTCAAACTCCATCATTGATGGGAATCCCACTAGTCTACATGTCATTAAAAATTTTCAAGGTACTCAATACATATCCAAATCAATCATTTCATCATCATTATCTTAACATTATAAACATATTATGCAGAGTATTTCCCTCAATTATGTGATTTAAAAAAATTTCCACATTCTACTGAATAAATTCTCATTATACCATTTAGCATATGATATGAAATCTTTATTTAAAACATATTATAGTATAGTCCTAATATATTTCATAAATCCAGTGATCATGAATAAATTAATTTTAAAACATATATCATATATCCCAAATACATAATCACATTAATTCTTCCACATGGAATGTTTCAATGAAATATTCGTGAACATGACCCCTTTTCTTCACCAGAGTTATATTCCCATGATACATGGTGCATTAATTTGTGTAGTGTCCCATCTCGTTATGTTTTTATACTTTAATAGAATTTATTTCCTTCTTTTTTTAATAATTTTTCTCAAGGAAACTATTAGAGACATTTAAAAAATATTCTAAATCATTTCAAGTATTTACCAAGGTATTTTTTCCAATGTTATCACATGTTGGAAAATAATTCCTTCCCCTAATATTCATTGAGTTATTTTTTTCATTGTATTTAGAAGATTTATTATTCATATGTAATCCCTTGAATCCATAGGACAAGGAGAAACATATCTCTTTATTAATATTACATAAAACTATTTCATTTTATTTAAATAATTATGAGAAACTAGATCCCTTTGGATATTTTCCTTATGTGCTTCAAAGAAATAAATAACATTAAATTATATATACCATAAGAAATTTGTATCACAACATGATGACCTTATAATGGTTTCTTAATATTTTAAAATGCATTCTTATTAATTTTTCATTAAACAAAGGACATTATTATTTATCTATATTTTTTTATCATGAGGAATGAATTTATCAAATAATATATCATTACTGTTATCTATTCCAAGAGATCAATTTTTTATTCCTCCATTATATTCTTGATGAAATAACACCACTGATTAGGATTACCTTGACGTAAATATGATTCAAATGTAACCTTCTATTTTTTGTTGCATTCTAATTTTTCAACACCCCAATCATCAATGGTACGTTTCCCTTTAAATAATGTAGTAACTTGCGTTGTACGCAACATGGTGTTTTAACACACCAAAACCAATCAAACTAGCCATTATAAATAGTAATGACCACATTTTAAAATGTTGTAATTTTATTTTACATAATAGACATAATTTTTGAATTCGTAATATAGAAATTATCTTAGGGTGAATTTTTGGTACTTTTTTAAAAACCTTCATTTTTATGAATATTTAATAATACTAAATTGTAATTAAAAACAACTTGTTTAATAAATAAATATAGTGTTAATTTATACTTTTGAGGAATTTTATAGTATCATTATATTATATTTTTATCATTTAATATTATTTTGTTCATTTTATGTTATTTCAAATTTAAACAGGACATAAACAAGTTTCAATCTTTTGATAGTTACTATTTCTTAAAAACACGTCTTTTGGTTTGACAACAAAAATTAATTTTATTTTAATTTATTCCACTTATATGTTTTGAATTTGGAAAAATTGATTCAATATTTGGAATCATGGGGTTAAAATTGTGTAGATAGGTAACTTTTATTTTTAGGCATTGTGAATAATTACTCCGGTAAATAGTTTATATACCATGGTTAAAGGGTAAATCTGTTAAATAAGGGTAAAAATAATATTATAATAATATTAAAAATACTCTAAAATGTGTTATATTCTTATTGGATGATATATTTCCAACAATGGGCATCTTTCGGGCGATTTTGGGACCTATGGAGCCACATGAAAGTGATAATGACACTTTATATTAATTAATTTAATGTAAAGACAAAAATGACATAAACATACATCTTTTAGTAAAAAAATATTTAAATGAGGTTTTATAAGTTATCATTTCAACTATAAACACTCATTATAAATTTAAAAAGATTTCCTATATAATTTTATTTTATTTATAATTTTAGAAATTAAATAATTAAATATATTTATGACCCAATGGTGATGTAGTAATTACCTTATTAATTAAAGAATCAAATAAATTGTATTATAAATATTAAAATAAAAAAACATTCAACGTTTTTATGAAATGTACGAATATTATAGTTGAATATGAAATTTTAGGGTTGATTCAGTTTATTTTGTTTGAATTAATCAACTTGTGATGACTTTCAAAAAACAAAATACTAAATAGTGTCAAAATTGACAAAATGAGTTTTTAAAATAATTTATATTATTAAATTAGATAACAGTCCTAAAAAAATAAGGTTCTAAAAAAGAGCTTATTTAATGATATTTATATCATTAATGAACCACTGGAGGTTCTCTAAGAATTTTATTGTATGTTTATCAACCAACTATTACAATAATACAAGAATACAAGTTAAAAGATAAACTATTTAACTAAGAGTTAAATCTAAAAGGTAAGGTTAATATGTTGACTGAAACCTATCTAAAACCTATAGGAAATTTATTTTGACCCATATCCACATTATCCTCAAAATAAAACATTTTTGAGACATTATAAACAGAAAATTATTTTATTATATTATAGTATTTCAATTCATTCCTAAGGTGCCCCTCACCTCTCTTATAAAATTGTACTTCCCATTCTCTAAAATTCACACCTCCAAACAAATTTGGCTCGGCCAACCCCTACCAAAATATCCTCCCATTTTCCCTCACTTAATCCTAGAGCACTTAGTTTTATCATAAATCTATCCTATGGATACCTATTTAACAACTCAAAAGGAAACACCCAAATAATAGTTTATAATTTCACCACCATATTTCTTGTTCTTTTCTTCTTCCACTTCCAATTTCATTTTTATTTCCATTATAAAATAAAAATTCAATTATCTTCTATATAATGTGACTTTATTATAAAATTTGTATATCCATATTCATTATCCTATCCATTATATGTATGAAAAAGTCACAATGTGTGCGTACATATGACATACCATCTCCACATCATGGTGTAGTTTGTTATTCAAACACTAAATTATTTGGACGAGTATAATAATTAGTATTACTGATGTAAATAATAAATATAACATGTTATTGATTATGTATATATGATATACAATCCTATTACATTAATTTCACCATCAACACAATGATATTGTTGGTATTTCATATGTACGGATTACCATCTCAACGAATGTGAAGAGATTCATTCCCGGTCCTAATCATTCAATAATAATTTCAATTTATTATTAAAAATATTGATTAAGAACTTAATATAAATCTGGATATGAATAAAATTCATCCTATCCTTAATAAACATGGCTTATGTAACCATGAATATAATGGAAAACTGATCATTTAACATCCAAAATGATGATACAACTAAATATAATTAACAATACCATATTAGAGGATCATATATGATATGATCTTTAGGTATATAGTTATTGAATGAAATAATAACAATGTTTTATCTATTATACAGGAGGTTAAAAAAACATATATAAGGAAAAGTACAAGGTAAAGGTTAATTTCACAATCCCTTTATTATTTGAGGTTGTTTTTACGTAAGTATCTATAGAGACCTCTTTATCAACCTCATCCATGTTTCTTAAGAATGTATGTCAATTTTATTTACTATTTACTAGACTATGGGTTAATTTCATTTATACCCTTGTTTTAATTTTAGTAAAATATTTTGAATGGAATCATTCCGTCATTTTCTAAACAATTTATTTTATGAACTTTTCAACAAAATTAATGTAATAACATGATTTTAACTTATACTGAGGGTGTGGCTCTTTTTTTTTTAATTATATCACTGTCGAATCATTCCATACAAGATTGTATTAATATTATCAAAAGAAATGTTTTCTTGTTTAATTATTTGAATTTTAAATTATTTCAAAATAGGAAGTGGTATTTATTTCTAATAGTTTTCTTTTCATCTCTTTTAACATCCATTGATGGATTTTAAACTTGTTTGAAGTTGATTTATTATGATAGAAATCTTAAATATTTTATTGAAGGTTTTGTGATATGTTTCACTGTGGATGTGTTATTTTTAAACCATTCATGGTTTATGGATAATGTATTTACATTTCATATTATTGTTTTAATCGGAATGTTTATGTTATGTTTAAACCATTTCATATAAGGAATGCCTTGGACTTAGTATGTAATTGGAAGATCCCACTCTAGATCCTTGATTCATTAGTAGGTCTCATGATACAAACTAGTGACTTGGAAAAAGGAATTGACAAAATCCTATTTTTAGTCTTGGAACAAGGCCATGACTATGTGGTTATGATGATTGATATTATGCATTCCATCATTATGAAAGTTTCTATTAATATTGCATGTGATTATTCGACTAGTAGAATATCCATGTGAATAAGTAAATTGAATTATTTGATTTTTTATTTTCCATATAATGTTGAATTTTTTGTTTAAAAGGATTTTGTTTTAGTCTTATACATTTCTTTAAATGTTTATGCTTATTTATGAATGTTTCCTCTATATTGTTATCATTAATGAGAATTTGAGATCACCCCTTTATATGTGTAATTTTTTACCAGGATGTGAAGATGTATATTATGGTTGACCTATAGGGATTGGCTAAAGATATAGGAGTGTTTAAAAGGGGAAAAAATGTTGTTTATGTTTTTATTTCATGATGCAATGTAAAAATTAGGAATGTATATAGTACTTCAAAGGCTACTAATATAAGGCCCCAGCCTTAAACCTTACTTTATATTGAATTAAATGAATAATTAACATTGAGGATCTTTTCAGGTTTAGAGTTTTAGAGAATTATGACATAACTATTACATCTCAAAAGATTAGAAAGTAGAAACATATACTATGATTCCATAAAATAAAAACTCTTAAAAAGAAACATGTCTCGTTCCATGTTTTAGGTAGCATGACTTTCCCTTGATCCCATCCTTGACCCTATTCCACATTAAGTCCTGTGAAAAACATTTCAAAAAAAACTTGGGGTGAGCATAAAAAGCTCAGTAAGGGATACAGAAAGAATGAAATGTGTTAGTTTTTCAAACATCAACTAAACCTTGAATACTTTATCAAAGTAATACCTTCACCTTCATGAAGTAGTAAAAACACTTCACTGAATAAAATATCATTACTTACCCTTTTGTAACCAATAATTACCATTAAACACATATAAAGAACACATAACATATAAAGGTAACTTGGGACATAACATACATAAGTGGAATAAACATATGGCCGACATCCACACATATCACTTAATGGAATAGCCATACGGCCGACATCCACATATACTTAATGGAATAGCCATACGGCCGACTCCCATACCCAATGCATTGGAGGTTATAACGTAACCACCCGTCCTGGTATTCACGACACCACCCATCATATGCTTTATCACGTAACCACCCATAAAATATCCAAGTACCATCATTACACATAAAATATTGAAAATATAAACATTTAAATAATAAAATTTCATTTGCAATCACAGTAAGTAATTCCCAGATATTGAATTAATCAATCCATTTTCAAAAACCATTTAAATGAGATTTTTGAATCAAAGTGTCCAATACCACTTTGAAGCTTTTAATGTAATTATAATTTTAAAACATTAATGTCCATATAAATAAATACTGAAAAACATTTCGAAAACATTGATATTAAAGATAAATATTTAGAATAATAAATCTTTAAAACATTTAAAACAATATTTTTGTTAAATAGTTTTTTACAAAATGAGAGACTCTTGAATACAAATAATAGCGGAATAACATTTAATACGAACTTTATAATATCATGATAATAAAGGGATTAATGATATAATATGTCAATGGACAGTATACACACAATATAAGAGTGAATTAGTGCATAACAACAATGAAGTCTAAAAAGAAATGTAAAATGAGATGAAATCCATTATAAAGAAGGTATCCTTAAATTAACGATAAATCAATCTCATAATTATGTGTGACAAATATAAATACACCCAATAAAAGTGGATTTTATGTTTAAAACAATCAAATTTTATTCACACATATTCAAAGGATGACATATTCAATAAATACATGTTGAACCCAAAGAAATCAAAGTTGGGTTAAGAAGTTCCCTTCTTAAAATTCGACAGCCTAATGGCGTCACATAAAATTTTACAAAAAGGGTTGATGAGAGAGATAAAGGGGATATCATCACTTGGGCATAAAATTTACATAAATAAGGATATATAAGAACATATCCAACATTATAGTATGTGAATTAAAATACATAACAAAAGAAGTCTTTTAAAAAAAGAGGAGGGTGAAAGGTTCCCTTACCGACATGGGTATTTTTTGAGACATGCACCCCGTGAAAGAAGGACAATACAAAATTGATGTAATTACTCATAAATGATAGTATATTGCACAATGATTAAAATAATGGGCAGTACATGCACCACTCAAAGTAAATTGTGGAAACTGAGGCATAAATCTCACGGGAATAAAAGTGAGATGAAAAATCCCTTACGAAAACCCGGCAGCCTAATGGAACCACATAAAACATACAAAAATGGATTTATGAGATCAAATAGGGTATCTCATCATATTAACATAATGTTTTCAAAAAGAAGAATATAAAATAACATCCCCCAACATAACAAAGAGGAGCTTAAAAGAAGTGACATAAAGGAGAGTACTTAAAAAGAAAGAGAGAGGTTAGATCTCTTACAAAAATTCGGCAGCCTAACGACGCCACTCAAAACATCCAAAAACGGATTGATGAGAGAGAATAGGGTCTCTCATCATATGAACATAAAAATTACAGTATGATTAATATAAAATAACATCCCAATAACAAGAAATATGCACTTTACAAGGAATGACATAAAAGAGTGTACTTAAAAAGAAAGAGAGGAGTAAGATCCCTTACCTCAGGTCCGACTTGACTCGACCGTTCTTTAATCTCCTGAATATTAAACTTGAGTAAATTTCTAATTCCTTAAGAACCTTTTTAAAGTCCATTATTCCTTTTATATAACTTATTACAATGTCAAAAACATTATGTAATCATTTAAGTTAATAATGTTTGTTTTGTCGATATTTTGTTCTTAAGTCGATAGTGGACTTCTTACAATTACATGTTGTTCGTGTGGTAAAAGGTTCATTATATCCAGAATTGTATTCATGATATATATATCATATATATCATATATATCCAGTATATTCATGCATTTATAATATTACATAACATTTAATCTTAAGAAATGAAATGCACCGTTCATGGAGACGGTAAGCTGTACGTACGCATGAATGCTACTTCCATTTCTATTTCATATTTAATGGAATTAAAACATAATGATAAATGACAGTATTTTAATTACAGTATGGTATCATATATAATATCATTAAATATATCCTTTATACATACCACATATGGTATTAACGAATCAAATCACTTTGAGGGGGCGGTAGTCCACACTCCCTTAAATGAAGATATCACGTTTACCCATAATGGAAACCATAAAGGTATGCAATAAATAAAAAAGAAAAAAGTTTAAGTAAAACATAAAAATATTATATATCATATATAAATATAGTGTCATCTTAATGGCCAACTTTTAAGGTGATAGAAGAATTTTGAACAATCAGCGTTTCGGGAGGCAGAAATTCGCCATCCACGGAAACAGTATGTTCTTTAACCATTAGATGTAGGTGTGTGTAATTGTAGATAGAATACTTATTATAACAAAATACTAGTATATTTAATATACTGTATTTGTTACAAGATAAATGAATAAAAAGAGTTTAGCGGGTTGGAGAAGCAAAATAAAACAAAAGGACTCAAGCAAAGAAATTGCCTTAAAATCGGGTAACTTCCTTTGATTTGAGCTCAAAGGATTCGGTGGAAAGGATTATGCCCAAAGTGATGCTTCAAAGAGTTAGAGAGGGATGTGGAGAAACAAAATGGGCTGTGGTTGGCCGAGCCAAAGGCTTTGTAAGTGTGGGTAAGGAGGTATAGGTGGGGGCTTTTTATAAGAGGAGAGGAGGGGCACTCTTGGAAAGGTATAAAATGTATCTTTATTTTCAAATGAGATTCGGATTTTAATGGTCCCACATTGATGTGTATCGAGTATAATGTGATAAGGGTTTGAAATCCACCCATACAACAGGTTTTGGACATGTGTATGTCTTAGATCATACATTATCATTCCGTTTTATTTAAATCGTTAAATAATGAGGTCCTCGTTGCATCATCATGATATCATACATAATGTAATTTATTTATTGTCTAAAAATAATAAAAAAACTACTATGATGTAGGAAATCTTTTTATCTTTACAATGAATTTTTATAGTCCAAAATATAATTTATTTAGACAAAAGTAAAAATATTTTACTTAGATGATACATTCTTTGTTACATTTAACATTTTTTAAAAATAAAAAGATAAAAAGTCACTTTCTCACAAAAGTGATTCCATGGGGCCCCCAAGTTTGGCACAAGGAATCCCATGGTCTGCCATGAGACAAACAGTAGCATTATGTCCCATTTTGTGGTCATTTTTTATTATTATGATATTATCTTATTTTTTTAACAATCCTATTACTCATTAATCAAGATAATTAAAGATAATTACCGACGTTACTATTCTTAATGTCCAAAAACAAAAGAGTCTTAATTACATAATTTTTACCTTCTGATTCAAAATATTTAATTCATTTTACCAAATTCCAAACACATAAATTGCAATAATTAATTTTAAAAAACTTCTCGTTGTTAAAACAAATAGCGGGTTTTTTTATAAACAATATTTATGAAATTTTTTTCACTTGTTTATGCCTAATTCCAAAGTGAAATTAATCCCAATGACCATAATTGAATTACATGGTAAAAATATATTCTAATTAAACTTTAAAACAAATTAAAAATATAAAATAACTATATAATTAAATTATATGAAAAAGCAGTTTTAATGTAAAATGCAGTATTTTTCACTATTCATTGAAAAATGAACATTGTTAGAAAAATACAAAAAATTAACCCAAGTTAAATTTCAATGTCCCAATCATTAAAAATATGTTTATTTTGAAAAATAGAGCTTATAATATTTTTAAAAAGCAGATTTAAAAGGGGTTCGCCATCAAAAGGCGGTTAATCGGCCTTTTAAAGAATATTAGAATGTTTACGCTTAAAAACTAGATTCATTTTCATTTTTAATCCTATAACATTTTTTGTAAAGAGTAAAAATATTTGACAAACATATATAATCATTTTTTAGTTATTTCTGTTCATTACCGCCATTACAACGGCTAGGCGTTAACTACCATTTAAAATAATATTATTTTATTATTAGAGTGCAACGTAAGATTCTCAAGAAACTTGTTGTTGCGTATTGGGCACGCCATTGGGCATAGCATCCCCTTTAAAGTAATATTAATATTTTATTCACAAATATGGATAAATATAAACATGTCATATTCTTTATTTACCTGGGGTGTTATATCCTACCCCCCTTTTGGGAATTGCGTTCTCACAATTTTAAAATTGGGCTTGGAAAAATCTTTGAAAGTCCCACATCGGAACAATAGTCGGTAAAACAATCACTTTAAAATAAAGAAAGATAAGTACAAAGGACACCCGAGTTAACCCTTACTAGTATTCCATGTATGAAAATATGGAAATGAATGAAAAAAACAAAGGGTCATGTTCTGATGGAGAGTAATAGAAAACATGTATAGGAGAATGTTAACCACAAGAAAATCAAAAACTTGTGATGGGTTAAACGGTATTCGATTCCCCAGTAGGAAAAGTTAATAGACAAAATTATTGTCTTATGTTACTTTTTATTGAGGAATTTATTCCTAAGGAAACATAATCACTTTTCATGTTGACTTTCACCTTTTATTATATTCCTTACACAAACTCATATTTTCTCCAAAAGATGAGTATTTATGATGACTTTTTCACATTAAGTGTACTATAATAAACTTCTAGAGAATCACCTAATACAAAAAAGAGAACTATATACTTCCCACGTCATTAGACTTTAACCAAAACCAAAACCAAAAAGGTCAGTACAAGATCAGATAATCCAGAAGAGGATAACCCTTTATAAGAAGAAAATCTATTCTTAATCTCCAAAATTTGTCCAACAAAACCCAAAGTTCAACGAGGACCATTCTATAATCAATTTGTCTATAAAATTCTTCAAAGTAAACGAAACTAAGATTAAAACCCAAATATTTTAAGGATTTAGTCACATAGTCTTCCAATTTAAATCGTAACATTTATCTCCAAACAATATCAGTTCCTCTTATTGTCACATATCGAAAAGTAATTAACCTAATCACATATCCTCCATGATAGGTTAATAAATATTCATAGATAACCCAAAATCAACTTACTCTTAATACATAAAATCATATAACTAAAAATAATCAGTCAAACTAACCAGGGACATTACATAGTCTAGTGGTAGGCGATAAATACCAGTTGCACTTTGGTTGTGGGTTCCATTCCCACAGCTTTGTCCAACGTGATGGGTTGTCACACGGTCTGCGAGTTGTCCTTTTTCCAAAACTATACAATTCTCAAATCATTCCCCAAAAAGAGATAAAATCATCAAAAATAATAGTAACATAATTTATCCTCAATTTTATCTCAAGACATTCACTTCCATCATAACATATAGTAACCCATAATTACCTCAAAAGTAAGGATCATATAAACCCAAATAGTTCTTTATAACTATGTCCACAAAAGAACAGATAACTATTCCTTGAATAAAATTTTCATATATTAAACATCAGGGTTACACATACTATAAAAAGTCTTCTAATGTAACCCCATCATCAAATGAGACTTTATACTCTTATGAATTTCACAATATCTCTTGAATCCCTTATATGTTGACATCTTACTCATTCAACATTATTCATGATCCATTAACCATTCCTTTCCGACTTATTCTGAAATACTTCTTTCCTACAAACAAAATCATGAATCATGTCCTAAGATTCAAAAATAGGAAAAAATAGTTATAAAATAATCCATACATTTGATTGGTCATTTTCAGTATCTTTATCCTCAATTGGAATGGAATTAGTTATTAGTAAACAAACATTTGTACGATCTTGGTGATCCCATTCACAAAACTTCTTTATAGGACATGTGTTTGCATAATGACCATGCACACCACATTTAAAACATTCAATTGATCCCTCAGAAAGAACTTCTTTCCCTTCCTCGAGTTAACTGGATGCTTCCTTTTTCCATGGCAGGTTCTTGCTTTATGTCCTTCATTTCCACATCTATAGCATATTTCTGTCCCTTTGAAACATTTTCCTAGGTCTTTCATTCCACATTTTGACACACAGGGTTTTGAACACACTTACCTTTATGATTATTACCTATAGTTCCGTAGGGATTTTTTTCTCGCATATATTATGCCTTAGAGAAATCACCTTGTTTTACGTGGTCAATAATGACTCTAGATAGTTGGTTGAGGATAATCACAAGAGTTCTCATTGCAGCTCCCATATCATTCAGTTGCTTGCTCAAAAAACTGTCATAGTTTCCTTCATATCCACTATTACTTTGGTACCTACTAGATCCAGCCATTTACTAAAACCAAAAAGGTCAGTGTGAGTATATCAACAAAACCATCATGTACTAATGAGGAAGATAAAAAATAAGATATAATTACTCATTCACTTTATCTAAAACAAGGACTCTTTCTGAAATCCTAACCATTATGGTAATGTCACTTATGCTTAAAGAATACCGTAACCTCTAAAGTTATCTAAACAGACCTCTGATACCAACTATAATGCCCCAGCGTTAAACATTACTTAATATTGAATTAAATGAATAATTAACATTGAGGATTTTTTCAGGTTTAGAGTTTTAGAGAATTAGGACAGAACTATTACATCTCAAAAGATTAAAAGTAGAAATTCTACTAAGTTTTCATAAAATAAAAACTATTAAAATGAATCATGTCTAGTTCCATGTTTTAGGTAGCATGAATTTCCCTAGATCCCATCCTTGACCTTATTCCTAATTAAGTCATATTAAAAAACATTTCAAAAAAAACATGGGGTGAGCATAAAAAGCTCAGTAAGGGATACACAAAGAATGAAAACTGTTATTTTTTCAAACATCAAGTTAACCATGTATACTTTATCAAACTAATACCTTCACCTTCATGAATTATTAATATCTCATCACTGAATAAAATATCATTACATACCCTTTTGTAACCAAAGATTACCATTAAACCCATTTAAAGAACACATAACATATAAAGGTAACTTGGGACAAAACATACTTTATTGGAATAACCATACGGTCAACTTCCACACATATCACTTAATGGAATAGCCATACAACCGACTTCCACGCATACTTAATGGAATATCCATACGGCCGACTTCCATACCCAATGCATTGGAGGTTCTAACGTAACCACCAGTCTTGGTATTCACGGCACGACCCGTCATATGGTTTATCAGGTAACCACCCGTAAAATTTACAAGTACCATCATTAGACATAAAATATTGAAAATATAAACATTTCAATAACAACATTTCATTTTCAATCACAATAAGTAATTCCCAGATATTGAATTAAGCAATCCATTTTCAAAAACCATTTAAAAGAGAATTTTTAATCAAAGTGGCCCATACCACTTTGAATCTTTTAATGGATTTATAATTTTAAAACATTAATTTTCATATAAATAAATACTGAAAACCATTTGGAAAACATGGACATTAAAGATAAATATTTAGAATAATACTTCTTTAAAACATTTAAAACGATATTTATGTTAAATAGTTTTTATCAAAATGAGAGACTCTTGAATACAAATAATAGCGGAATAACTTTTAATCATAACATTATAATATCATGAGAATAAAGGGATTCATGATATAATATGTCAAAGGACATTATACACACCATATAAGAGTGAATTGGTTCATAACAACAATTAAGTCTCAAAAGAATTGTAAAATGAGATGAAATCCATTATAAAGAAGGTATCCTTAAATTAAGGTTAAATCAATCTCATTATTATGTGTGACAAATATAAATACACCCAATATAAGTGGATATTAGGTGTAAAACAATCAAAGGTTATTCACACATATTCAATGGATGACATATTCAATAACTACATGTTGAACCCAAAGAAATCGAAATTGGTTTAAGAAGTTCCCTTGGTAAAATTCGACAGCGTAACATCGTCAGATAAATTTTTTAAAAAATGGTTGATGAGAGAGATAAAGGGGATCTCATCACATGTACATAAAATTTACATAAATAAGGATATAGAAGAACATATCCCAACTTAATAGTATGTGAATTAAAATACATAATAAAAGAAGTCTTTTAAAAAAAGAGGAGGGTGAAAGCTTCCCTTAACGACGTGGGTATCTTTCAAGACATGCACCCCGTGAAAGAAGGACAATAAAACATTGATTTAAATACTCATAAATGAGAGTATATTACAGAATGAGTAAAACAATGGGTAGTAAATACACCACTAAAAAGAAATTGTAGAAAATGTAGCATAAATCTAACGGGAATAAAAGTGAGATGAAAAATCCCTTACGAAAACTCGGCAGCCTAACGGCGCCACATAAAACATACAAAAGTGGATTGATGAGATCAAATAGGGTCTCTAATAATATTAACATAAAGTTTACAGAAAGAGTAATATAAAATAACATCCCCCAACATAAGAATGGGGAGCTTAAAAGAAGTGGCATAAAGGAGAGTACTTAAAAAGAAAGAGAGAGGTTAGATCTCTAACGAAAATTTGACAGCCTAACGGTGCCACTCAAAACTTCCAAAAATGGATTGATGAGAAAGAATAGGATATCTCATCATATGAAAATAAAAATTACAGTAATATTAATATAAAATAACATCCCAATAACAAGAAATATGAGCTTTAGAAGGAATGACATAAAAGAGTGTACTTAAAAAGAAAGAGAGGAGTAAGATCCCTTACCTCGGGTCCGACTTGACTCGATCATTCTTTAATCTCCTGAATAATAACCATGAGTTCATTTATAATTCCAAAAGAACCTTTTTAAAGTTCATTATTCCTTTTATATCACATATTACCATGTCATAAACATTATGTAATCATTTAAGTTAATAATGTTTGTTTTGTCGATATTTAGATCTTAAGTCGAAAGTGGACTTCTTACAATTACATGTTGTTCGTGTTGTCAAAGGTTCATTATATCCAGAATTTTATTCATTATGTATATATCATATATATCATATATATCCAGTATATTCATGCATTTATAATATTACATAACATTTAGAGTTAAGAAATGAAATGCACCATTCATGGAGACGGTAAGCCGTACGTACGCATGAACGCTACTTCCATTTCTATTTCATATTTAATGGAATAAAAACATTATGACACATAATAGTATTTTAATTCCAGTATGGTATCATATATAATTTCATTAAATATATCCTTTATACGTACCACATATAGTATTAATGAATCAAATCACTTTGAGTGGGCGGTTGTCCGCACTCCCTTAAATGAAGATATCGCGTTTACCCATAATGGAAACCATAAAGGTATGACATAAATGAAAAATACAGAAGCTTAAGTAAAACATAAAAATATTAGATATAATATATAAATATATTGTCATCTTAATGGCCACCTTTGAAGGTGTTATAAGAATGTTGAACAATCATCGTTTCGGGAGGCAGAAATTCGCCATCCACGGAAACAGTATGTTCCTTAACCATTAGATGTAGGTGTGTGTAAGTGTCGCTCCAATACCTCTTATAAAAACATCCTAGTATTTTTAATATACTGTATTTGTTACAAAATAAATGAATAAAAAGCGTTTATGGTGTTGGAGAAGCAATATAAAACAAAAGGACTCAAGCGAAGACATTACCTTAAAATCGGGTAACTTCTTTTGATTTGAGCTCAAAGGCTTCCTTGGAAAGGATTCTGCACAATGTGAGTCTTCAAGGAGTTAGAGAGGGATGTGTAGAGACCAAATGGGCAGGTTTTGGCCGAGCCAAAGGCTTTGGAAGTGTGGGTAAAGAGGTAGAGGTGGGGGCCTTTTATAAGAGTAGAGGAGGGGCACTCTTGGAAAGGTATAAAATGTAACTTTATTTTCAAATGGGTTTTGGATTTTAATGGTCCAACATTGATGTGTTTCGAGGATAAGGTGATAAGGGTTCGAAATACACCCATTCAATAGGTTTTTCACATGATTATGTCTTAGATATTACATTATCGTTCCATTTTATTTAAATCTTTAAATAATGAGGTCATCGTTGCATCATCATGATGTCATAAATAATTTAATTTATTTAAAGTCTAAAAATTATAAAAAAATACTATGATTTAGGAAATATAGTTAGCTTTCCATTTAATATTTATAGTCCAAATGATCATTTATGTAGAAAAAATTAAAAATATTTTACTTAGGTGATACATTCTTTGTTACATTTAACAGTCTTTAAAAATAAAAAGATAAAAAGTCACATTCTCACAAAAGTGATTCCATAGGGCCCCCAAGTTTTGCACAAGGCATCCCATGGTCGGTCATGAGACAACCAATATCCTTAGTACTCATTTTGTGGTCATTTTTCATTATTATGATATTATCTTATTTTCTTTAACTTCCCGATTACTCATTAATCAAGATAATTAAAGATAATTACCGTCATTACTATTCATAATGTCAAAATACAAAAGAGTCTTAATTACATAATTATGACCTTCTGATTCAAAATATTTAATTCATTTTACCAAATTCCAAACACATAAATTGCAATAATTAATTTAAAAAAACTTCCCATTGTAAAAACAAATAGCGGGTTTTTTAGAAACAATATTTATGAAAAGTTTGGCTCCTGTTTATGACTAATTACAATGTGAAATTAATCCCAATTACCATCATTGAATTCCATGGTAAAAATATATTCTAATTATAGACTAAAACAAATTAAAAATATAATATAACCATATAATAAAATTATATGAAGAAGCAGTTTTGATGTAAAATACAGTATTTTTCACTATTCATTGAAAAATGAACATTGTCAGAAAAATACCAAAAATTAACCCAAGGTAAATTTCAATGTCCCAATCATAAATAATATGTTTATTTTGAAAAATATATCTTATAAAATTTTCAAAATGTGGATTTAAAAGGGGTTCTCCATCAAAAGGTGGTTAATCGACCTTTTAAAGAATATTAGAATGTTTTGGCTTAAAAACTGGATTCATTTGCATTTTTAATCCTCTAAAATTTATTTTAAAGAGTAAAAATATTTGAAAAAAATATATAATCGTTTTGTAGTTAGTTCTATTCCTTACCTCCATTACAATGTCTAGGCGTTTACTACCATTTAAAATAATATTATTTTATTATTAGAGTGCAACGTAAGATTTCCAAGAAAATCGTTGTTGCGTATTGGGTACGCCATCGAGAATAACATCCCATTTAAAGTAATAATAATATTTTATTCACAAATATGGATAAATATAAAGATGTCATATTCTTTATTTACCTAGGGTGTTACAACTAATCTGATCGGTCTTTCAGGACAAGATTCCTTGTATTAGGAAAAAGATATGTAATAATGCACCGACTCTAGGTAACTAGGGTTGGGGCGTTACAGTTGGTATCAGAGAAAGTTTGGTACAAGCATTGGAAGCTAGATTTATAAAAACACTGATTTGAGAACATTAATCTAAGATAGTCTTTGAGGATTAATATATAATAACTTCCTAGAATATTGGTAATATATAGATTTTGTGAGTTTTCCATGCAATACATACCTGGAAAGATACGAGTAGGTAGTGGTGGCTCTTGTACAGATGTACATAGGGGTAAAACCCGAAAACAACACTTTTAGCTAGACTCCAATGGGAACTTATGCATGACAACAGGCCTTGTAGCACTCCTAGTTACAGCACACCATAGAGATATTCCTAGGACAATTCTAGTTTTATTTACAAACCATTAGGAAGGTTTTATGAGTATATACTTCCTCAACAAAATCATTTTTTTTGGTTATGGATTATATCCATAAACTATTCAATATATGTTAATTGTTTTACAGGTTTGGAATTAAGGGTTTTGATTCATAAACTAATCTAGTGTATGCCATTGTATAGAAATGGCACCTTGTTGATGTAATGGAAACCATATAAACCCACATAATCCATCTAGGGGTTTCCATCCTACTCTAGATAATTATAGTGGAGCTGGTGATGCAGTTGGTGCTGATCATCTTATCACCATATTCAGAAATCTAACTCAGGTTATTAATAATAACCAAACCTATTATGAGCATCCTGATCCACAAAGCGTAAGATTAATGTTAGACCGCTTCAGGAGGCAACAACCACCAATATTCAATTGGATTAAAAATCCATTAGTAGAGGAGAAATTGATATGTTCCTTAGAGAAAATATTTCATACTTTGGAGAGTAACGAAAGGGAAAAATTTTTCCTGGATGTTTGTTGCCTCACAGGTTATGTAGATCAATGGTGGTCATTAATCCAAAACACAAGGGAAGATGAGGAAGTATTGAACATGGAATGGATGAAGTTTAAAGAGATATTATTAGAAAAATAATTTCTTCCTGACAATCGAGCTGATATGGAAAGCCAATTAATGAGTCTGATGTGAAAGTGTGATGAGAATGTCGCAAAGTATGAGGCTTACATTACATGGTTATAAAGCCATGCATCCAGTTATATAAATAACCCAAGGTGTATGATTGATCGATTATTTGATTTGTTAATTCCATTTCTCCGTCGACCATTAGTATCACAATCTTTCTCATCATATGAACATATTGTCTCATGCACTATCAATACAGAAATGGTATTCTCAATGTCTTTTGAAATCAAATAGAAGAAAGAGAAGATGATTTATACTGAACAATCTAGAAATAGAAATAAGGTGAACATATGAAAATTTTAAAATTCATCATGTGGTAAATGTTGGAAGAAACAACCCAATACTTTCTTGAATGGAATGAGAGTCTATTAAATGTGTAGTGAAAAAGGCCACCAAGCTCGTGATTGCAAGTGGAAGTAAAGGGCTGTCAATGATGAATTCTATTATTGTAGAGAAAAGGGGAATTATGAAAATGAATTTCCTAAGAACCAAGGGAACATACCTCAAAACATTTCAAGGGAGAATGTCCAAGCGTATGCGATCACTACTACTGAGGTTGAAGCTACAAAAGATGTTGTTGCAGTAATTTAATGGTTCATCATATTTAGCCAATGCTTTATTTGAATCAGGGTCATTTAATTTTTTCATATCTTCATAGTTTTCTAAGAAAATTAGATATTTTCAATTTGACATAACAAGGGAGTTTTCAGTAAAAACAACTAAAGGAAGTATCATCGCCACAATGTTTTGGGAATCAGTTCCCATTATGGCATATAAATTTTCTATATCTGCTGATCTCATCATCATACCCTTGATTGAATTTGATATAATCCTAGGTATGTTTTGGCTTTTTGACCATGATATGAAAATTTACTACAACAAGAAGGAGGTTACAATTTTCGATGATGATAAAGAGTACATTATCTTTATGGAATAAATGTTAGCACCTGATTCGTTTCTAGATCCACCCCAGTAGCTCTACTAGATTCAATTATTTGGGAGGAAGATAATGAAATAAGTATATGTGAGGAATGAATATTAAAATAGAGAATGTAAATATTGTTCAAGAATATGTTGATTTGTTTCTAGAGGATTTACCTGGACAAACTCTGGAGCAAGAAATTGAGTTTTCCATTGATTTAATTCCTAATTCAAGGCCCATATCGAAGACCCCTTGTAGAATGGTCACTGTGAAATTAGTGGAACTAATGAAACAACTTGATGAATTGATTAATGAGAGATTTATTCACCCTAGTGCTTCTCCCTGGGGAGACCCAGTTCTTTTTGTTAAGAATAAAGATCGATCTGTGAGGTTTTTTATTGACTATAGGGAGATCATTGGTATAACAATAAATAACAAGTATCCCCAACCTCTCATTGATGATTTATTCGAAAAACATCATGAAGCTCAATATTTTTCAATGATTGAACTTCGATATGGATATCATCAGTTGTGTGTAAAGAAGGAATACATTCCGAAAACAGCATTTTGAACCAAGTACATTCATTACAATTTTACAGTATTTCCATTTGGATTGACTAATGAACCATCTATCTTCAAGGATCTAATTAATAGTATTTTCACAGAACATCTTGAAGTATTTGTAGTGGTATTTATTGATGATATTTTTGTTTAATCAAAAAGATATGAAGATCATGAAAATAACATGCGCATTATCCTTAAGACTCTTAAAATAATTGAATTTTATGGAAAATTAAGAAAATGTGATTTCTGGCATTAGGAGAATTCTTTTGTTGGCCATATTGCCTCTTTGGATAGAATCTCTGTTGATCTTTCAAAGGCCAAGGCAATCCATGAATGGCCAGAAATGACAAGTATAACTGTGGTACATAGTTATATTGGTTTTTTGGGTTACTATCATTGTTTTGTCCCGAATTTTTCCCAATTGGCTAACGCATTAACCAAGCGCACTCATAAAGGGGTAAAATTTGTTCTGAAAAAAAGAGTGTGAAGAATGTTTTGAAAAACAAAAGAGTAGATTATTTAATTCTATTATCTTGAATCTACTATCGAGGAATGATGAGTTTTCTATTTATACTGATGATTCAAAGGAAGGACATGGTTGTGTCCTTATGCAGAATGATAGATTTATTGCCTATGCAATATGGAAGCTAAAAATTTATTAGAAAAACTATTCTACTCATTATCTTTTGTTAGAATCTGTAATATTTTCACTGAAGGTATGGAGACACTATATATATGGTGAAAAATGTGAGATTTATACTGATCACAATAGTTTGAAGTATATTTTATCACAGAAAGAACTCAATGTGAGTCAATGAAGATGGCTTGAACTACTCAAAGATAATGATTGCACTATACACTACCCCCTTGGGAAGGAAAATAAGGTGGAAGATGATTTGAGTAAAAAGTATCATGGAGTTTTGAACAAGATGACAGTTGAAAGGGATCCTATTTTCATGGATCTAGTAATGATTGATATTTGAATATCCATGGATGGTGAAACATCAATAATTTTTCTAATGGTGGAAAAATATTTACTATAAAGGATAAAATGTTCCTAGGATTATGATGAGGAGTTTTGAAATGAAGATTAAATCTATGAATGATGGGATATTGAGTGACTTCATATATGAAGATGGACTTTTGAAATTTGTGAAGAGACATTGTGTTCCTGACATACCTAATATAAAAAGTGAATTGTTGGATGATGCTCATAGCTACAATTTCTCTATACACCCTGGGAGCACAAAGATGAATAGATGTTTGAAAGAACATTTTTAGTGGGATAACATGATGGTGGTGATTTTTTATTTTGTGTTAAGATGTATGGTTTGCCCAAAAGTGAAAGCAGGAAGCCAACATCCTGGAAGAGTCATGCATCTTCTTCCCATACCATATTGGAAATGGGATTATATTACAATGGAATTTTTCATGGGGCTACCAAAGACTCCAAGAAAAAATGATGCAATATGGTCCATTGTTGATTGCCTTACCAATTCAGCACATTTTACTGTTATAAGAGAAGAGTTACCACTTGAACTTATGAAAATACTATATATCAATGAAGTTATAAGACTTCATAGAGTACCCCTATCTATTGTTTTTGATCATGATCACCATTTTACATCATGATTCCAGAAAATTCATTAGAATGCCCTAGATTTTGTACTTCGTTTGAGCACTGACAACCACCCTCACACTAATGGACAATCATTACAGACTATTCAAACCATAGATGACATGTTGAGATCTTTCTCACATGACTTTCAAGGTATGTGGGTTCAATATTTACCTCTGGATAGAATTTTCCGATAATAATAGCTTCCATTCAGGAATTCATATATCTCCATATAAAGAATTATATGAAAAAAGATTTCACACAACAAAATGCTAGGATGATGATAGTGAAAGAAAACTCATAGGCCTAGAACTGGTTGAGGAAACAACAGAAAAAGGGAAGATTATCCAAACCCACATAAAAGCATCCCGAAGTAGGCAAAATAGAAATTCAAATAATCGAAGGAAGGATTTGGAATTTAAAATAAGAGATCATGTTTTCTTGAAGGTATCTCTATGGAAATGTGTTACATGTTTCAGTAAAAAGGGTAAATTCAGTCCTAGGTACATCAGACCTTTCGAAATTTTAGTACTAATTGGAGTTGTAGCTTATCGTTTCGAAATGCCTCCACGTGTCACCAAAATTCATGATGTGTGCCACATATCACATTTGAGAAAATACATGCCCGACCCAATGCATGTACTAACCTATGAGGAAATTGAACTAGAACCCTATTTTTATTATTTTTAAGAGCCTGTAAAATTATTTGATACCCGAGAACAAGTGCTGAGAAACTGGAAGACTCGTCTGGTAACAGTTCTATGGAGAAACCATAAGATGGAAGAGATAATGTGGGATCCCAAGGAACATATGACGAAAAAGTACCCGAATAATTTTATGAAGTAATATTTTAGAAATTTTAGTGACAAATTAATTTTATGTAGGGGAGAATGTAACACCCCAATCTTCCATAGTACATTTCACATTGAACAATACATTAGCTTGCTTTGTAGGCAACATGGAGTTTTAACACACCACGACCAATCAAAATAGCCGTTATAAATAGTAATAACCACTTTTTGAAATTTTATAAATTTTATTTTTCAAAATGGTTTCAATTTTGATTTCGGAATATCAAAATTATCTTAGGGTAAATTTTTGGTACTTTTCAGAAAACATTCAATTTATTAGGAATAGTGAGAAATAATAAATTTTAATTAAAAACAAATTTTTAAATCAAAATATTTTAGATAGTTAAATTATAAATTTGAGTGGATTGAAAGTGTAATTAGAATATATTTATATCATTTAATATAATTTAGGTCATTTTATGTATTTTCCCATTTAAACTGAATATAAAAAACTATCAATCTTTTGATAGATATTATTTCTAAAAAACATTCTTTTTGTTTTGACAATGTGAAATAATTTTAAATTAATTTCTGCCACTTCTGTGTTTTGAATTTGGGAAAATGGATTCCATATTTGGAATCATTATTTTCCAAACTATGTATACATGTATCTTCTATATTTATATATTATGATTAATTACTTTGGATAAAATTTTATTTACCATGGTTAAAAAGGAAAATCCGTTAAATAAGGGTAGAAAATAATATTATAATAATATTAAATTATCCTAACATGTGTCATATTCCTATTTTTGGATACATGTCCAATAGTGGGGATCCTTGGATTGATTTTGGGACCCCATGGAGCAAGGTGACAGTGATAATGACACTTTATATTAATTAATTTGATGTAAAGACAAAAATGACATAAACATATATCTTTTAGTAAGCCAATTTCTAAATTTGGTTATATAAGTTATATTTTAGGCTATAAATACTCATTAGATATCTAAAAAGGTTTAAGAGATAATTTTAATTTATTTTTTATTTTTAGGCACTAAAAAATTAAATATATTTATGAAACAATGGTTATGAAGTAATTACCTTATTAATGAAAGAATACAATAAATGGTATTATAAATATTAAAATGAATATAATATCAACATTTTATGATATCCACTAATTTTATATGTTACTATTAAATTATACGGTTGAATCAATATATTTGGTTTGAAGTAATAAAGTTTTGATGACTTTCACAATAACCAAATAATAAATAGTGTCAAAATTGGCAAAATGAGTTTTGAAAACAAATATTATATTATTAAATTATATAATAGTTCTCAAATTCTTAGGATCTTCCATATACCTTATAAGCTGATATTTATATCTTTAAGGAACCACTTGTGTTTCTATTGGAATTTTATAGTATGTTTATTAACCACTTATCATAATAATACAAGAATACATGTTAAAAGTTAAACTATTTAACTAAGAGGTAAATCTATATGTTAAGGTTAATATGGTGATCCAAACCTATATAAAACCTATTGGTTGAAAGGTTTTCGACCCATATCCACCTTATTCTTGATATAAATTATTTTGTAGCCATTAGAAATGGAATATTATTTTATTATAAAATAATATTTCAATCTTTTCATAAGGTGCGCCACACCTCTCTTATAAAAGGGCACTTCCCATTCTATCAAAATAATACCTCCAAAGCCATTTAGCTCAGCACAAACTGCGCAAATAACCTCAAAAGATCCCTCACATAATCATAGTGGCCTTATTTTGATCATAATTTTATCCTATGAATACCTATTGTTCAAATAAAAAGGAAACACTCGAAGAAGAGGTAATAATTTCACCACACACTGTCATGTTCTTCTCTTGTTCCACTTTCTCTTTCTTTTTTTACATTAAAAAATAATATCTCCATTATCATTTATATACTGTGATGTTATTATAAAAATGTTAGAACCATATTCATTATTTTACCCATCATTTGAATGACAAATCCACCATACATATATACATACTGTTTACCGTCTCCAGGTTGTGGTGTAGTTTATTATTCAAACACTTCATTATTTGGATTGGTATAATCATGAGTATAACTAATTTAAATAATAAATATAACAAGTAAATTATTTTTTATATATGATATACCATACAATTTCATACGATTTCAACATCAATATAATGATATTGTAGATCGTGCGTACATACGAATTACAGTCTCCACAAACGCGATTATATTCATTACCCGTCGTAATCATTCAAGAATAATTTTTATTTTATGATTAGAAATAATGTTTAAGAACATATTGTTATACTGTATTTTAATATAAGATATATTTTCCAAAAACTGAAATTGGTTACGTAACCGAGCATATAAAGGGAAACATATCAGTTAACAACCGAAATGATGATACTACTGAAATATTATTAAAAACGAAATAAAAGAGGATCATATATGATATAATTTTTATGAATGTAGTTATTTTATAAATTATTAAAAATATTCTTACTATTATAAATTTTGTTATCATACCATCCACTAAGGAACATTACAAGGTAAGGGTTAATTTGACAATCTCTTTATTAACAGAGGTTTTTTTATGTATGTATCTATTGTGATTTCTTTATCATCCACATCCTTGATTCATAATAAATTATTTCAAAAAAAATTTATTATTTACAAGAATAGATGTTTAATTATTTTATACCTAAGTTTCACTTATTATAATATGGTTGAAATTAATCTCTCCATTATTTTCATAAAAAGGTAAATTATGACATTTATGACAAAATTAATGTAAGAATGTATTTATTTAATATATATGGTGGGTGTGGATATTTTCCGCCATTACTTCATCATCGATGCTCCTTATACATGATTATAAGAATATTTTCAAAATATAAGTTTTCATTTAAAATTATGTGACTTTTAAATGATTTCAAAATCGAAAAGGGTATTTTCTCAAATAGTTTTTATTTCATATATGCCAACAACTATTGATGGATTTTATTGTTGATTGATGTTTATTTATTATGATACAAATCTTCCATATTGTATTGATATTTTTGGAATATTATTGAGTGTGGATGTGTTATTTTTATACCATTCTTGGTTTATGGATACAGTATTGACATTTCTTATGCTAGTATAAATATAAATGTTTTTGTTGTGTTTATACCTTTTCATATTATGAATGCATTCGACTTAGTATGTGATGGGTGGAGCCCACTATATCTCCTTGATGCATCAGTATGTCTCATGAGACAAACTAGTGTATTGATACAAGTCCTTGACAAAATTTTATTTGTAGTCTTGGAATAAGGCCTAGAAAATTTGATTATGAAGTCAGAAATTATGCTTTCCATCATTATGAAAGTGGCTATTGATATAGTATGTGATTATTAGACTAGTAGAAAATCCATGTGAATAAGTAAGTGGAATAATTTTATTTTATCTTTTCCATATTACGATGAAGTTTCAATTTAAAAGGATTTTGTTTTAGTCATATACATTGACTTAAATGTTTATACTTATTTATTAATGTTTCCACTATATTGTTATCCTTAATGAGCATTCGAGCTCACCCCTTTCTATGTTTTATTGATTCCTAGAATGTGATGAAGTATTTTATATTTGACCTACAGGGATAGAGTATAGATATAAGTGTCATCAAAAGGGGGGGAAATGTTGTTGATGTTTTTCTTTCATTGTGTAATGTAAAACATATGAATTTATCTAGTAATTACAAGGCTACTAAACTAATTGAGAATTCAGAAAATGATTCTTTGTATCATGCCAATATTATGTAAGAATGCACCAGTTCTGGGTAACTAGGATCGGGGCTTTACCAATGTAGTAAATGTATTCCACATAGACGTAATCCATTTATCTGTTACAATGGGATTAATAGTCCCACTAAAAATGGGAACTTCTACTGTTTAATGTGAGCAGGTATATATGATTTTATACATGGAATAGGTTTCACCATTTAGGAAATGTAATTTTTCATAACCTGACTATACATCCCTAATATGCCCATAAAATTATATTTTCCAGTATGAGATATATATTTTTTCCTCAGTAGATAAATCATACATTTTCCACAATTACTGATAACATTTTTCCTTATATTAGTAATTTATAAATAATGGAATATAATAAATTAACTCATAAGGTCCTAAAAATTGTATAACTCTAAATATGGAATATCACATAACATAATGTTTTTCATCCTTAATCCTAGATTCAAAAAAATTCATTACTTTGGGGAAATCTTTAATTTCAAATCCATTATAATTGTATGTAATGTTAATGTGAATTATCTTAATCATATACAATATGAGTGAATGAAAGGTGCATAGTGAGGACCATTGTCATGTATTAGGTTATTTTGAGCCGAGACCAATACACCTTGTCTGAGTTATTAATCATAGGTATATCTGTGCTATAACCACATCCACATGTATTATCTAGACATAGATGAATTTCAATGATTACCCACATATTATTTATCATAAAAAAATGATAGGACATTTTCCTATACTTATAACCACTATTAATATTAGAGTTATTCTCCCAAATGAATGTTTTCTAATTCTAGTTTCCATGGTTTCTACTACAATTCCTCTGATACCAACTATAATGCCCTGACATTAGAAGTCTAGAATAAGTGCATTAATTTATTACATTACAATGATTACAAAGAATCAAACCCTGTTGGGAAGATAAAATTAATATCCTTGGAAATCCATATTATATACATGATACCCATAATATATTGGGAAATAGATTATAAACACGACATATGATAAAATGAAATAAATTACTTCCTTGAAAGCATATTCAATGATTTCTTCATCATAACCTGGGGAAATAAAAAATAATAAGGGTGATCTCAAATACTCAGTATGGGTAATTAAATCCTAAATAATAACGAATAAATGAGAATAAAATAAAATGGAATTGTAAATAATGGATAACTCATTCAATTAAATTAACAAGATAAGAAATAATTAGATATGAAATGTTTATAAACTAAAACACATGACATTTAATCAATGAACTGAAATGAAATGTATCCATAGATATTTTAACTCAAAATAGCATAGATGAATATTAACTAAAACTAAATGTACGAAATGTTTTCTTAGTGTAAATTATGTCTAAATAACATAAAAAAGTATAACATCAGTACATTTCATATGATGCTTTAAAACTACTACTAAAAACACATTTAATTTGGACAAATTATTTACCTCCAAAAAACCCATCGCAACATCAAGGGACTACATAAACATTGATCCCCACCAGTAGTTAACAATCATATGAATTACTAATATCTACAAATAAAATAAATAATATGCCTTTTTGAATAACTGTATTGAATAAACAGTGTAGTTTTATCAATAATTCCCTAGTCAATAAAATAACTATCAATGTGATATATATATATATATATATGATACAAAGTTTATTTAATAGTAATATTCATTTAATGATAATATATATATTTAGGTGAACATAAAATGATAAATTATATAAATAAATTGGTTTTTTCATGTTAATGTTAACAATCACAATTGGATTTACATTTCAAATATATTAACTAAAAATATTATTTAATAGAATAATCTTAAAATATTCCAATGTCTCACATACCACTTTTAAAAAATTGAATAGTAATCTCCAAAAATTAATGGAATTAAATGAAACATATAATAAAATTAATGTATTGGAATTCATGATATATCATGAAATATGACTTATATACACCAAATATAATTTAATTGGTGCATAATAACTAATAATTCTCAACAGAATATAAATTTAATTGGTGAATAATAACTAATAATTCCTAACCATAATCATGTTTATAATGTAATTTATTGATGTGTTATAATATTTTATTACTCTTCTATAGAAACTCTTCCAATTTTTAACTATTTTGGGTGTTAATTGCCTAGTTTTCTCAAATATGTTTTTGACTTCTCCATTGATGTAACAATTAAATAGATAACAATTTTATAATCTCTATAATCTGAAACATGACATAATTATCATATATATATATATAGTATATTCTTATTTATAATAATCCATAATGTTTGGAGATATGAAATTAAATCCATTGTTCATGGCGAGGGTTGGTCATACGTACACATGAATGCTGCTTTCAGTTCATTTTTATATTAAAAGAATCATAATTAAATGATATATTAATATTAAAACTCCTATATCAAATATATGTAGTATATTTTATATAGGATTATTGATAAATTCCTTTATACATTCAATGTATGGCATGAATGAGTTACATTGCTTTGAGGGGTTGTAGTCCACACTTACTCAAACAAAATAATCTTACATACATAAGATGGAAGGAATAATGGAATGTTCTAAATAAAAATTATAGAAGAATAAAAACATTATAAATATAAAATATATCATATTTAAATAATTATTCCATCATATTTTCCACCCTAAGAGGTGGTAAAGGAAAAAAATAAACAATCATCATTCTGTGAGGTAGTAGTTCATCGTACATAGAAACAGAATGTTCGTTACACTTTTTATGCAGTTGAATTAAATGTCAGTAGAAATAATAACATATAAAATTCCAAAAATATTGTGTATAAATTTTTTATGTAAAAATGGAATTATAATAGTATAGGGAGTGTATAAGAGAATTAATTAAAAAAGATCTTTTTATGATTTTACCTTAAACTCAGGTAACTCTATTTGATTTATACCAATTGGATACCATGGAAGTATTTCTTACAAATTATAGTATTAAAGGACAAGGGGAGGATTTTTGTAAAGCTATATCGTAATATCTATCATGATATTAAGTGTATTGAGAGTTGTTAATAATGGGGAGAAATGGTGCACTTTTATTCTGGAGGAGGAGTGGCGGTCTTTTAATATTATTCCAAGGGAATTCATCCCTTGTTTTTGATGTTGCTCATTGGTAAAATAAGAGACCCAATTAGATCGATGGGATAATATGGTCTAAATATGTCAATAAAATGGATTGTGAAAAGTTTTATAGGTCTATTTTAGCCTTAATTTCATGGTTAGTCTTTTATCAAACACTATTTTCTCATAATCATTATATATAACTTTATTTACATCCACTAATATCTATGTTAAAAAAATGTATTCACATTATTAGAAATTATAAATTATTCTGATTAGAAATATGGAATCTATTTTTGTAACATACAATCAATGAACATGTTTGAATAAAATTAATTATCATCCTACTAGTTGGATGTCAAGGGATATTTTTAACGAAAATCACATCCAGGTGATTGATAAGTTTGTGTAGTTTTTTTAAACGTTTAATCGACTATAGTGAGGAAAATTGGATTAATTGATAACCATATGATGTAATTATACATTAAAACAACGATGAAATTTAATATATCCTCGTAAATAAATTATATTTAAAAGTAATTTTGATTGAAATTTTAGCATTTTCTACTATTTATTAAAAAATGTAACATTACAGAAAAATACCAAACAATTATCCTAAAATAATATTTATGTTTAATTTAAAAATATTAGTTTAATTATGACATATATTATCACAAAATTTACAGAAATTCAATTGAAAAATGATTCCCTATTAAATGGTTATAAAAATACCATAATAAAAATATTATATTTTATGCATAAAATAGGGTCTGTTTTTATCTTAATCCTATAAAATATATTTGATTAATATCATAAATATTTAATTTAGTTTATAATATAAATTTCATATTTAGACCACTAATAATTTATAATTATTTTAATTTTTTATTGTATAATACCTTTGTGAGCATAAATATAATAATATTTTCTTTTATATTCAATTAGTTTCCAAATTCATTTTTATTTAACTTGTTACTAATGTATTAATTTTATGTATATTTAAACCATTTATTTTCATAATATAGTTAATGATATCGACAATAACAAATTAAATTTCTAGGTTAAGTATAGTTTTTTAAATAATAATAATTTAATAATAGATTTCTATTCATTAAAAGTTAGTATTTTGTGTAATGTATGTTAACGAAGAATTTCATTCATGGGTGTAACAAATGCTTACTCGGTATTGATTTAATTCAATTATGTATAATATATTGAGTCTTTTTAAAATACTAATGAAAATATTAATTGAGGGTATATTAAATTTTCTCATGCACTTGGTGATGCTTGGGACACATTCTATCAAATACAATTATCTTACTTTATAATTTCAGGGTGTTAAGGATGCACACATGAATGGAATAATTTTAGAATTATATTAATTATTAGTATTTTTATATGAAAAGGAATGGATCTAGAAGTCTCATTATTATATTACTATATGACATTACATGGTAAGTGCATAACCTATTTATTGGGGCATAAGTTTGAGAGAGAATTGAAACGTCAAATAATTGGTTTGTGATTCCATGTAAAAATCACCCCCACAATGAAAAATATAAAACAAAAATATTATAGAACTAGGTTTTTATTTATTCATAATAAAATTTAATGTGGTAATGAAAATTATGTTTTATTTAAAATTTATAAGGAATAATTTAGAAATGTAGAGGACAAAATAGATTTAGAAGTTTTTTCATAAAATAATCTGTTTTCCATATAGTGGAATTTTAGTAAATAAAAATTTTATAACAATTTTAAAATACATGATATTTTTCATATATGATGGTATGATATTTACTAAAACCATAATTCATTACATGTGTTTTCACATACTCTCATATTGTAAATTAATAACAAAATCACCCTAATAAATTATCATGACATCAATAAGTGAGAACAATTGTCTTATAAATAATTATAGATTAGTTGGGTATTAAAGATTCTTACTATAATGTAACTTAATAACAAAATTTTTTACCCTTAATTATTCAATAACCATCTATGACGATTTCATCTACTGAAATAATCTAAAATATTGTAAAGACCCAGAAATTCAATAAAATTTTTTTCTCTTAAATACTTGGGAATTTTACGAGCCTGTGAAAACTGACGGTGTGTGATTCCGATGGTGAGTGTACCCGAAATCAATTTTTGATGTTTTGTTCGAGTACATTCACTAAACGTATGAGCGGGTTTTTATAACTTTTGAACCTGTGCTTGGAAATGAAATCTGAGGGCACCATTGAACTCACAGTGCCTGTATTGGCATCAACAGGCATTCACCTCGATAGAATTTGGTCGAGATTAAAAGTTAGTTTTTGGGATTTCAAAAAAAAAGTGAGCGACACTTTATATTATTTTGAACCACCATGCGAGAGATGGTGGTTAAAAACTACTCGTGGGAGTTGGTGGTGGAAACACCACACCTTAACCTCCCATGAAATGTTATGGTGGTGGGGCCTACATGAACGTAACCTCCCGTGAGAGGTTACGACGTGGGGACCACCAGGGTCTAAACCCCCTATTGACGGGGGAGAATAAAAACCCAAAACTATCCATTATTAATGAGGGAGATCATCTCTATCTTTCCTTTAATTAAAAGGTGCCAACTCCCATTTTATTAAAGGTGCCAACAACTGTGAATTAATTAAGGGGAGCCATGCAATTAATTCTCCATTTTCGAAATTTGTGACAACACCTAATATAATAGATTTATTATTCTTTATGGGTTTGAATTGCTCATTACGGTGGAATCTATGGGTATATTTTGGAGAGGATTATTTGGAGAAATACCCAATGAAGAACTCTCTCCAATGAAGAATGAAGAACGCCAATAGTCCCCATCGATATTCTTCCCCAAACACCTACCAATTTAGAACCACTTCCACATCCGTTGTGCGAATTCATGAGTGGAAGAGTGCGGTGGACGCGACGAATGACAACTCCATCCTCTTTCCGTGACTCCTTCAAACATCGATGACCGACAATCAATGGTAGGGGGATTAAATTAATCTGAGTGCTTTGTTATTTCCTTCATTTTGGATAATGATGGATGTTGAGCTTCGTTCTTATGAAGCATTTTCTATCACCATATACATGGAGGATACAGGCTAACCTAACATGGCCCGACATCAACCATCGATTTTCCTTCTTATGGAGTTCTTCGGCATGGTGACGTAACAAAGAAGCGGCACTGAGGCGACGAAGGCGGCAATGACAAAAGTTGCGCTACCCACGACCTCCACGAATGGTTCCGCTCCCGCAGTGCACTGGTGCTCCTAGCCAAACACCACTGGCCTGCGCTAGCCCGAGCTGCACCGAACCCGCCTACCCGGCCGCCCCCGGATGCCGGCTCGCCTACCAGCGGCCTCCCGCGCAGCCTGCCCTCAGCCTTCCTAGTTCCCATGCGGCCTTCCAGTGCCCCACCCGGCCTTCCCGGGGCCTCCCCACTACCCGCACGCCCTTCCACGCCTGGTGCAACACCTTTCCAGCCAACCCAAGCCCCGCGCGGCCCACCCGCTACCTTCCCGATTCCCTGGAGGCCTGCCCAGGCCGCCACCCATCCTACCCGGCCGCCTGCCGGCCTTCTCGGCACCCTTCTGGCTGACCTTTCGGCCTACCCGGTACCCTGTCGGTCATGCCCCGGTTCCCAGCCAAATCGGCCGAGATGCTCTGGCCTCTCGAACCAGCCCACGGTGTCCCTAGAGGTGTCGCTGGCCTAACCAGCTTGGCCTTCCGGGTCGAGTTTCCCAATCCGCGCCCCTCATGGAGCTGGCCGAACGGGCCCCGGCCTCCAAGATGAACCACCTCCGTAGTCCACTAGGCCGGGCCTAAAGGATCGGGCCAAAGGTAGCGGGCTGACCGGGTCGACCCAGACTGTGTAGGCCAAGAATGGGTCATGCCGAGTCAATCCGAGCGGGTCGGATCAGACCCGGGCTTACTACTGACCCTTTACATTCTTTGGCCATATATTTGGAAGCAGATGTCCATTTGGTGAACTGTCAATGGCGCTGGCTTTCTTGGAGCGCGATGGTCCCTTTGAGTATAACCCACTAGAGTTTGGGGTTTAGCTGTGTTACGGTCAGGTTGGATCATACACGAATCCAACTGGGTCTCGAGACTAAAAGTCTAATAACTCATAGACCGGGCGTCCGATTGATGCATCGTCTATTGAGTTGAGACCTCTATGACGTGACAGACCTTTGAGATACTTCTATGTGGGACTTTAAGATTGTTTGAGTATCGACCAGTAGCTCGCGGAGTGGATCCTTCTAGAGGCCAGCAAATAGAGTGTGGAGACCTAGTAGCTGGTTAAGACATAACCATTACTGACCAATCGACTCAGAGTGATTCAGATGGCTTAGTGGGGAGATCTTGGTTGTGGTGGTAGACCCACTACGAAAGGGCACCTGGTTGTGGCGGTAGTCATACGGTACTTGACAGACGGTGTACCTCTGCATGCTATGAGGGGGAGCACCTGTTTGTCACAGAAAACCTATGTTGGGGAGCGCTTCTGTGTGACACAGCAGATCCACTGCACTCAACAAGAGGAGTACCTCAATAGTCCAAGGTTAGTTAGAAGTGCACTTGGTGTTGTTTTAGGCCCACTGTACTCGGCAGAGCAGGATTTCTCCAGCAGTCGTGGTTTCATCATGTAAATAAAAATCCTAGTTGATATGAGTCAGTAACATTATGTTTTCCTCATGATTGAAAAGGATTACTTGATAACTTAGGTATATGTATGGGCACTTACCTATCTGATTTTATATGTTGAATTTGTACTTTTGGTTTATCCTTGTTGGATTCTGTGTGACCATGAGGGTCTTGAGGTCCCTACTGAGTATCGTTACACTCAACCCTGTACTGGATATTCCCTCACATCGTTGTGTTGTTTGCAGATGAAGGACATCGCAGACTGAGGATTAGAGTAGCGGGACTAGATGATACTCAGAGGTGGACCTTACGATGAGTCGTTACATGGAGGAGACTAATGGATGTGGAGTGATTAGGAGTTTATCTGTAACTACCCTTAACATAGGAATCCTCAGATGATGACACAATAACAACTTTAGTTTTCTTCAGTTGTACTTGTTTTTCAGTTGTAATTGTACTTTCCTGTTGGGCTTGTATTTGTATCCCCTTTTACTTTTTATCATTCTTTTGTATACAGTTTTTCTAAGTGTTTTAATTCCAACTCGTACTCTGTTGTGTGTGTTTACAATTTATAAAGGAAATTCTTTCCTAGCACAGGGATTTACGCGTTTGGGGCTACTATCCAGCCCCAGGCCATTGGATGGCGGGCTTGTGGTAGTCACGACATGGGCCTTGGGGGACGGGTTGTGACAAATTAGTTTTAGATGAGTCATTTCTAAAGTAGAATATAGGTCTCAGATCATTCTTTTCTATGAAGCAATAGTGTTACGGGTACAAAGTGTGGTTTTCAATTTAGGGAGTCCAGTATTGGTGTGGCGTCCGACGTATCCATACACTATGACCCTGACATCTGATGTCCGACTCAGTGCACAAAAACACTGATTGTGTGTTTGTTTTCAAAAGTTTTATTTATGTCAGCTCCACCAGGTCAGCTCACTAGGTATCATATTTTAATGGTTTTTCATCTGTTTCGTTCAGGATTCCACCATGAGGATGTCCTGTTACAGCTTTGAGAGTCGTACGCACAGATTTCCCAGTGAGCAAAGAGGCCTCAGTGCAGGGCCCTCTTCTAGCGGAGGCACCAGCGGTACCACAACCAGTTGGGCCACCGTTGCCACCAGCACTAGCAGTATAATATGCACACTGCATGAGCGCATTGCATGAGTTCTAGCGCAAGATTCGACCTAGGTTCAGGGTTAGATGGACCCGCAGGCAGTTGAGGATTGGCTAGAGGGTGTGGTGAGAGTTTTCAAACATGTAGAGACATCAGTAGATTTCATGGTGATCCTTTTCTCGAGTCTCCTTCAGGAAGCAGCAGGAAGATGGTGGAGTCTGATGCTCTAGGTGCATGATGATGTGACCATACTCTGGGCAGACATCAAGTGCATGTTTCAGACAGAGTTTGTCTCATCCATCCTATGTGTCGTCAGATACAAGAGCTACTGCATCTAAAATAGGGTAGCATGACTGTGGCATAGTACTCAGCGAGGTCCACCAACATCTCGCGCTCCTACACAGATATGGTAAGCGACCCTTTCTTCATGGCTCGGATCACCGAGTAGGGGCTTAGGCAAGAGATCATAGCTTCAGTTATCTCACATAGCATTCTTATGCAGGTGGGGGTGTTGGAGTGAGCCCTCTTAGTGGATAGTCTCCTTGTAGAGCAGCCTCTAAAAGTAACACCCACCACTTGTTGACATCTAGAAGAGTCTTTTGCCACTAGAAATAGACAGATAAAGCAGAGGTCCAAGAGGACTATACCTACAGGTAGACGAACCCATGACTTAGGATCGATTGTTTGGGGCACCTGATGTGGAGACATACATTCTATGAGTGGGCACTATTACTCGTTTTGTGGCCATGGTCACATGGATTGTGACTGTCTGAACTGTCATTTGGATGATTAGAAGTTGTCTGAAGGACCGCCCAAGTAGATACATAGAATCGATCGAGGCAGTCTGCAGGGAACATGTAGACGTGGCGGGGAATCTGGTTGTACTGCAGGTGGTGGGCGACGATTCGATGTGTTACCGCCACCACTTCTAGGAGGTCCACCCAGACCACATGGAGTAGTTGGATAGGGGAGAGCTCAGCTCCAGGAACCTGATTCTTATGATCATGGCACTCCGGAGATGATTTGAGTTGAGATCATTGTCTACTCTACCATAACTATAGTTCTTACAGACAAATGCACCAGTCACTCATTCATTTCCACTACCCTCGTTTGGTGCATAGAGATTTTGATGGAGCCGTTGGCTCGATCCTTACGGCCATAGACTACTACAGGAGAAAAATATATGATTTTGCACTAGTTTTATTAGTGTGATAATAATATAGGAGGTGAGAGCTTCGGCTGTGATCTCCTCATAGTGGCGTCGAGGCCTTATGTCGTCATCTTAAGTATGGACTGGTAATCTACAGTCTATGCTCCGGTCAATGGTATTAGGAACATTGTGCGGTGTGTCTGCACAGATGGGACAAGGTTTACCATCACCAGTGAGAAGGGAGTCTTTGCAGTGTAGAAAAATCTTACTCAACGAAGGGTGCAGCAGATCACTCATTAGTTAGCTTGCCTTACCCTCAATGTAGTTGATGTAGAGAGTCTGACTTTTCCTGTAGTGGTGGACTAGTATGCCATTGTTTTCCCTGACTATTTCCCATTTCTACCTCCTCGTGGAGAGGTGGACATATACATTGAATTGTACCCCGGGATGGAACCAATATCTACACCAGCATATCTGATGGCTACCACTGAGCTTCGTGAGCTGCAGGTACTACTGGAGGACTTGCAGAAGATAAGATTCTTCTGACCCAGTCTTTCTCCATGGTCAGCCACAATTCTGTTCACCATGAATGAGGATGAGAGATCCAGGCTTTGGGTCTACTACCATCTCCTGAATCAGGTGACCATGAAAATCATATACCCACTCTAGAGGATTGACATCAACTTTGATCAGCTGAAGGGAGAATGGTGGTTCTCAAAGATAGACCTTAGATCAGGCAATCACTAGCTCAGAGTTCCAGATGAGGATGTGCAGAAGATGGCCTTAAGATGTTTGTATGTCCACTACGAGTTCTTGCTTATTCATTTCTATGTATCCAATTCTCCAGCAGTGTTCATGGTACTCGTGGACATAATCTTCCAGCCATACCTCGATCGCTTTTTCATAGTCTTCATCGATGACATTTTGATTTACTCAACTACTGAGGAGGAGTATGCCTACCATTTGCAGGTAGTACTATACACACTCTGAGAGAACCAGCTTTATGGTATGCTCTCGATGATATATTTTTTGGACCCGATAGGTTCACTTATTGGGACATGTCATCTCGAAGAATGGAGTTGCAGTAGATCCAACAAAGATAGAGGTGATACTTCGGTGGGATCCACCCATGAACATGACGGAGGTACGCATTTTCTTGGGTTAGGATGGTTACTACAAGATGTTCATTCCAGACTTCTCCAGAGTTTCAGCACCACTATCAGTCATGAAGAATATGGGGAAACCCTTATTATTGTCAGAGAGATTCTAGCGGAGCTTTCAGAAGCTGAGGTAGAGGCTGAATAGTTCCCCAATCTTGAGGCTTCAAGAGAAAGGTGTGGGGTATGTAGTCCACTACGACACATTAGGGACTAGACATTGGTGTGTCCTGATGCAAAAGAGAGCAGTGATCACCTATGGTTCTCGGCAGCTGAGACATCATGAACAGAACAATGCTACCCATGACCTGGAGTAACCATTAGTGGTTTTCGCCTTAAAGATTTAGTGACACTATCTGATGGGATAACATTTTACAATGTACTCTGATAATAAGAGTGTCAGGTATATCTTCTCTTAGAAGGCACTGAACTAGAGACATCTACGTTGGCTGAGTTCCTCCAAGACTATGACATCGATATAGTCTATACTAATTAGAAGGGGAACATTGTTGCAGATTCACTATGTAAGAGAACCGGTATACACCTATATGGCGAGGCGACGTAGCAACTAGCTACTCTACACATATCCTTTGTGGATAGAGATGGAGGATTTTTCCTTTAGTATATTACAGTCACTCCTCTACTTCTTTGGTGAGTAATGGAGGCTCAGCATGGGGATGCTGACTGCGAGACCAGATCTAATTAGATATCCCCAAGGCAGTTACCTTATAGATTTTCTGAAGGTGGGGACCACTTCATTATCTTCAGAGGACGTACTATGGTACCAGTGTCACTTCAGGAGGAATTGTTTATGGAGTTCCACACATCTCCTCTAATGGTTAATCCAAGAGTGGTGAAGATGTACCAGGACCGTCGACGACATCACTGGTGGCCAGGTATGAAGAAGTTAGTGGCGGAGTTTGTCTCCTGATGCCTCACATTTCAGAAAGTGATGGCAGGGCACCAGGTACCAGCAGACTTGGTTAATTCTTCAGAGGTCCCAGAGTGGAATTGGGATTTGATATCCATGGAATTTGTGACTGGTCGACCATGTAGGTCCAGGGTACTTCACTCAATCTGGGTGACTGTCGACTGATTCACCAAGTCGGCCAACTTTCTACCAATCAGAGAGCAGGGTTCAGTAGAGAGCTTATGACACCTCTATGTGTAGGAAATTGTGCAGCTACATGGAGTACCTTTTCTATTATCTCCAATTGTGATGCACAGTTTACTTCCCAGCTATGGAAGGGGTTTCAGGTGGCCTTCGAAATGCAGCTTCGTCTGAGCACCGCCTTCTATCCTCAGATAGATAGAATGACCGAGCGGACCATTCGGATGCTCAAGGACATGCTACATGGTTGTTTCCTCGATTTCAGTCTCATATTGGAGGATCACTTACCTTTGGTTGAGTTATTATATAAAAACATGTGTCACTCCACCATCGGGATGTCACCTTTTAGGTCATTGTATGGTCGACCTTGCAGATCACCATTGTGCGGGACTCACCCCAGGGAGTCAGCACTAGTGGGACCAGTGGTGGTACGAGCTACCACGGAGAAGGTGAAGATCATCCAGGAGTGGATGACGACTGCACAGAGCATGGGGATGTAATATTCTGACAGGAGACGGAGACCTCTGGAGTTTGAGGATGGTGACCTCATCTTTCTATGAGTCTCACCACGATGAGGTCTATAGAGATTTGGACAAGGTGGCATGTTATATCTGAGATCCATCGAACCTTTCCAGGTCCTCAGTAGAGTAGGCGAGGTGGATTATTGCCTGGATCTTCCACCACAGTTGCACCGGGTGCATGAAGTCTTCCACATTTCCTTACTGAGGAGATACGTGCACAACCCTTCTCACATCATCTACCATGGGGAGCTGGACATCAATCATGGGGAGAATGTTATGGAGGTTAAAGAGGATATTGAGGATCTACAAGAGTGGGTCCTACGTGGACAGTCGATACCTCTGGTGCGCGTTTGCTGGTAGCACGAGATCCTCCAAGAGAGCACATAGGAGAGGGAGGCTCAGATCTGTGCTCAGTACCCACATTTGTTCCCTTAGTTCATGTTGTATCTTTCGAAAATGTAAATCCTTGAGGTGGGGAGAATGTGAAGACCTATAAATTCTGAGGAAATTTTTTTTCTTAAATACATGGGAATTTTACGAGTTCATGAAAAATAATTGTGCATTACTCAGATGGCCGGTGTGCTCAGAATCAATTTTTTATGTTTTTTTCCAGTACGTTCAGTAATCGTTTGATTGGGTTTGTATAACTTTTGAACCGGTGCTCCGAATTAAAATCTAAGGGCATCGTTAAACTCGCATCAAAGATATTCACTTATGAGGACTTTCACCTCGACAGAAGTTGGTCGATATTAAAAGTAGTTTTCTGGGATTTCATAAAAATATTGATGTGATCCACACATTATTTTATTTTGTTCCTCCATGTGAGTGACAGTGGATAAAACCTCCTCATGGGAGTTAGAAGTGGGACCACCGCACCATATTCTCCCATGAGAGGTAATGGTGGTGGGGCCCACCCAAACATAGACACTCACTATAGGTTAAAACATAGGGACCACATGGGGATAAACCTTCTATTAATGGAGGAGAATAAAACCTCCCAACTCTCCCTTATTAATGAGGGAGAGCCTCTCCACCGTTCCTTTATTTAAATGGAGCCAAATCCCTTTTTATTAATTGTGCCAAAACTCGTGAATTAATTAAGGGGAGCCATGCAATTAATTCTCTATTTTAAAATTTTGTGCCAACACCTAAAATAATAGATTTATTATTATTTCTGGGTAGGCATTGTTCATTACAGTGGAAACATTGGGTGTTTTGAGGAGAGGATTATTTGGAGAATGCCCCAATGAAGAACTCCCACAGATGAAGAACGAAGAACACCAACAGTCCCCATTGATCTTCTTCCCCGGACACCTACTGATGTGGAACCACTTACACAACCATCATGCAAATTCATGAGTGGAATAGTCTGTCCGACGTGATGAATGACAACACCCTCTTCATTCTGCGACTCCATCAAATGTCGATAGCCGAAAATCAAAGGTAGGGGTATTAAATTCATTTGAGTTCCATTTTCATCCCTTCTTTTTGGATAATGATGGTTGTTCAGCATCGTTCTTATGAACCGTTCGCTATCACCATAAACACTGTGGATATGGGACTATATAACAAGGCCTGATATCCTCCATCGATTTTCCTTCTTGTGGCATTTTTCAGCATGGTGATGTAACAACGAAGCAGCACTAAGGCGATGAAGGTGACAACAACAAGGGTCGCGCAACCCACATCCTCCACGAATTATGCTACCCATGCGGTGCACCGATGCTCTCAGCCGAATAGCGCCAGCCTGCACCGGCACGATCTGCACCGAACCGGCCAGCCCGGCCGCCAACCGGCCACCGGCTTGCCGGCTCGCCTGCCCGTGGGATGCCAATCAACCTGTCAGCCTACCTAGGCCTTGTGCAGCGTTCACGCTCCACGCGTGGGTTACCCATGGCCTACCAATGCCCCACGCACCCTAAAACGTCTAGACCAATGCCCTGCTGGCCTAACAAGGCCTCGTGTGGCCTGCCTGCGGCCTGCACGGTGCCCTACTGGCCTGCCTAGACCACCACCCGTCCAGCCCAGCGCCCTCCCTCCCGACCTGACGGCATACGCGGCGCCCTTACCAGCTATACCCCGGTTCCCGGCCAAACTGGCCTACCCGCGCCGACCTCTTGAGTTAGTCATGACCTCCCTCACGGTGTCAATGGCCGAACTGGCACAACATTCCAGGCTGAGTCACCCGGGCCACTCCCCTCGTGGGGCTGGCCGAAACGGCCCTGGACACCCGGCTGAGCTTCCTACGCGGCGACCTATGGGCCGAACCACCCCCACAATCCGCTGGGCTAGGCCTAGTGGACCAGGCCGAACCTAGCGGGCGGACCAGGACAACCCGGACTGGGTCAGCCCAGACGGGGTTGGGCCAATGTGATTTGACCGGGTCGGACCGGACCCAGGCCCACTACCGACCCTTTACTTTTTTGGCCATATCTTTGGCACCAGATTTACATTTGATGAACCATAAGAGACGCATGATTTCTTGGAGTATAACGATCCCTTTGAGTATACTCCACTGGATTTCAAGGATTAGCTGAGCTAAGATCTGGTTGGATAATACAGGAATCCAATCGGGCCCATGGGATTAAAAGGAAAATAACTCACAGACCGAGCGTCTGATTTACGCACTGTCTACTGCGTTGAGACCTCAATGATGTGGCAATCCTTTGAGATACATCTACGTGCGACTTCGTGATAGTCGGATTATCGACCAATAGCTCATGGAGAGGATCCTTACAGAGGCAAGAAGACATAGTGAAGAGACATAGTAACCAGCTAAGACTTGACAATTACAGACTGATCGACTGAGAGTGATTAGGATGGCCTAGTGGGGGGGGGGGGGCGCCGGGTTGTGGTGGCAGACCCACTGTAGAGTAGTGCCTGGTTGTGGTGGAAGAACTGAAATACACAACATGAGGAGTACCTCTACAGGCTATGAGGGGGAGCGCCAGGTTGTGGCGGCATACCTATAGTGGGGAGCGCTTCTGTGTGACGCAGCTAACCAACGCTACTCGACAGGAGTAGTACCTCAACAGCCTATGGTTAGAAGGAAGCATTATTTGTGTCACAGCATGCCCACTGTACTCGAAAGAGGAGGAGTTCTCTAGCATCCATGGTTTTGAAATGTGAATAAAATTCCTAGTTTAGATGATCCAATAACTTTGTGTTTTCCTCGTGATTGAGATGGATTACATGATAACTTATGTATATGTATGGTCATATTCTTAAGTGAGGTTATCTATTGAATTCCTACTTGTGGATTACCCTTGTTGGATTTTTTGACACCTGAAGGGTCTTGAGCTCCCTACTGAGTATCATTATACTCAGCCCAGCATGGGCCACGCTCGCACCTGGTTGTGTTGGTTGTAGACGACGGACATCACTGACTGAGGATCAGAGTAGCGGGACTTGACGGTACCCGGAGGTGGACCTTACGAAAAGTCGGTACACAGAAGAGACTAGAGGGCGTTGAGTGCTGAGGAGGTTATCTATAACTAAGATTCAGGTAGGAATCCTCGGTGGATGACATAGTATCTGCTTTACTTTTCTTCAGTTTTGCTTTTTTTCAGTTGGACTTGTATTTTTCTGTTGGGATTGTATATTCCGCCCCTTTTACATTTATGAACTCCTTTGTATAATGTTTTCCTTAATGTTTTACATATAGATTGTACTATGTTGTGTGTGTTTACACTTTATAAAGGAAATTCCTTCTCAGCTTAGGAATTTACACCTTTGGTCCTAGTCACCATCCCCTGTACATTGGAAGGTGGGCTTGGAGTAGTCACGATAGGAGCCCCATGGGACGGGTCGTGACAAATATGTCCTAATATTTTAAAAATCTAATGTAATAATAAGCACTTATGTTTTAGAAAATCATTTTATCATATGATTTTATGAAGAATTAAAGAAAGTGGTTTTAGTGGAAATAGTTTATCATTTCTTCACAAAACACATATCAAGTGAGATTTAATAATTATGATCAAAACTAATATGTGGTCACCATAGGCACTACCCATTTTCTGAAAAATATATTTTATTGAAGAGTCAATTCTTTAATTTTTATAATTCTATATAACCTAATTTATTAAAATTAATAAATTATATAAAAATATGAATCAAAACCATTCTTTTATATCCTCATAATAATTATCCATCTCCATTATTATCAAATGGGAAACAAAACCTCAATCGTTTGTTTGGTGGAAAACTGCCTAACAAGTAATGTAGTTCATCTTCTATCACGACCATTAATGTGTTTAAATAATTACATATATAACTCATTTATATTATATTTATGACATTATTACACTTCTAAATTTCAATATCACATATACATTTTTTATGTTCCATTAGATTTCATGTATGATAAAGCCACTCATATGTATGGTGGGATATCACCTCATGAAGTGATGCAATTAAATTTTCACATACGATTTACACATAATGTAAAAAATATAAAAGTAATGAAAATATGGTATATATATAAGATGGTGTGGATTCTTTAAATATAATATATCACCCTCTTCCTTTACATTTAACTCATTATCGGAATGATATCATTTTTCATTTGTTTGTACGACCTATAAACTCTACGAAGTAGTGTGATTCAATTTCCAGGTGAAATGTCCCAAAACGATCTAGTGATAAATATAATGGGTACATATTATATTTATAACATTAAAATATTTTAGTGAATTTTGATTATATATTATATGAAAATTAATTGGATATTTCCTGACACTAGGAGCATGGGAAAATAAAGTAATTAACAATTGATATAAGGAAAAAAATGGAATATTATGAACAAAAGGGTTGTAAAACATAATTATAAGATCATATATAATATTATAAATATGAATTTATTAACACCCCGACCCCAGTTATCCAGAGTCTGTTTATTATTATGTAACATTGTCACGATCACAAAAGATCGTGTCTCGAAAGACCGTTTAGTTTAGTAGCCTTGGAAACACTAGATACATTTGTAAGTCTTACATTACATCATAAAGTAAAACAAAACTACAACAACATCTTGTCTGCATATCCACTCAAACTATCCCTGCAGTTCATTCATAATATACTTCATCAAATCCTGGAAAAATTAAAACATTGGAGTGTGTGATCTCAGATGTTCAGTAAGGATATCAATATAGCGGAAGATTTCATAAATAAACATTAACATTTAAGTAAATGTATAACTAAAAAAATTATTTTAAACATGAACTTGAGCATAATATGGAAAAAATAAAATTAAATAAATCCATTTACTTATTCAAATGGATATTCTACTAGTCGAATAATCACATGCAATATCAATAACCACTTTCATAACGATGGAATGCATAATTCCAAACTATCATAAGCACATAGCCAAGGCCTCGTGGCAAGACTACAAAAAAGATTTTGTCAAAGCCATGTGCCAAGAAATTAGTTTGTCTCATGAGACCTACTGATGCATCGAGGAGCTATAGAGGGCTCCACCCGTAACTTACTAAGTCCAATGCATTCCTCATATGAACAGCTTTAAACATATCATAAACCATAACATAATCGTATCACATAAAACATGTATAAAGGAAACATAACATTTTCACATAACAATCACAAGATATCAATACAACACATTGATATAATAAAAATATTATCAAATCCATTTTCAATACAAAAATAAATGAAAATTAAAACGTGGTATTTATTTTTCATTTAAAAAAAGTTATGGCTTGTAGATGAAGCCGAAACTCAAATAATGGTCCTGGCGGTGGAAAAGTCATTGTCGCCGTATATGTATGACATGAAAAACATTCCTTTTTGTCGTTTAGTAAAACGATTTATATAAAAATATTCCTTTTGAATAAACGTAAAAGTCAAAGGGTTTTATACACCATATAAAAGAAATTTGTGTATAAATCAAAATATGCCTCAATTAAATGAGATTGAGATGAAGTCCCTTACAAAGATAATTTTTTAAATAAAATAGATCTATTATGTGTATTCACTATATTTATAGATACATAATGTAATAATACAATATAGGACATAACAATATCATGACATAATTTGAATGTATGAGAATAAACCAAAAAACAGAAATTGGGTTAAGAAGTTACCTTACAATGATCATTTTTTTAACTAAAATAGATCTATCATGTGTATTAACTATAAGCACACATAAATAAAGTAAAAATACAATATAGGACATAATAATATCATGACATAATTTGAAAGTGGTAGATTAACCCAAATAACAAAAAATGGGTTAAGAAGTTCCCTTACAAAGATCATTTTTTAAATAAAATAGATCTATCATGTGTATTAACTATAAGTACACATAAATAAAGTAAATAAATACATGATAGGACATAATAATATCATGACATAATTTGAAAGTAGGATATTAACCCAAAGAACGAAAATTGGGTTAAGATGTTCCCTTACAAAGATCATTTTTTAAAATAAAATAGATCTATCATGTGTATTAATTAAAATTACACATAAATAAAGTACAAATACAATATAGGACATAATAATATCATGATATAATATGAAAGTAGGAGATTAACCCAAAGAACGGTAATTGGGGTAAGAAGTTACCTTACAATGATCATTTTTTATGTAAAATAGATCTATCATGTGTATTAACTATAGGTACACATAAATAAAGTACAAATACAAGATAGGAAATAATAATATCATGAAATAATTTGAAATTAGAATATTAACCCAAAGAACGGAAATTGGGTTAAGAGGTTCCCTTACCTCATGTCCGACTTGACTCGACCGTTCATTATTCTCCTGATTAATAAACTATAGTTAATTTATATTTGAATAAGAACCTATTTCAATTTTATTATCCCTTTTATATCACTTATTACGATGTTATGAACATTATGTAATTATTTGTGTTAGTAACGGTCGTTTTGTCGATCTTTGGTACTTGAGTCAAAAATAAAATTCTTATAATTACAAGTTGATCATGTGGTAAAATATCCATTATATCCAAAATTTTATTCATGATGTTGATATCATATATATAAAATATATCCATTATACAAATTCATTTATAATATTACATTACATTTAGAGGTAAGAAATGAAATGCACTGTTCATGGAGACTGTAAGTCGTACGTACGCATGAACGCTACTTTCATTTCTATTTAATATTTAATAGAATTTAATCATAATGATATAAAGGTGTATTATAATTACAATATAATATCATATATAATATCATTTACTCCATCTTTTACACGTCCCAGATATGGCATTAATGATTCAAATCAATTTGAGGGGGCGGTAGTCCACACTTCCTAAAATGAAATTATCGCATTTACCAATAATTGATGTCATAAAGGTATGCCATAAATGAAAATTAAAGAAGCATAAGTAATACATAAACATAATATATAAAAATATTGTCATCATAATTGCCACCATGAGAGGTGTTAAATGAATATTGAACAATCATCGTTTTGTGAGGCAGTAATTCATCACCCACAGAAACAATATGTTTGTTTAACCATTAGACGATGGTGTGTGTAAGTGTAAATAAATTAATTCTCATAAAAACATACTAGAATATTGAATATAATGGTTTTGTTACAAAATAATGTAATAAAAAGAGTTTAATGGTTTGGAGAAAAAAATAAAACAAAAGATCATAAGAGAAGATAGTACCTTAAAATCGGGTAAGTCTTTTTTATTTGAGCCAAAGGCTTCCTTGGGAAGACTTATTTCCTAATTGAGGCTTCTAGGAGTAATAGAAGGATATTAAGAGAGTATTTTGGCAGTGTTTTGCCAATCCAAATGGCTTTGAAGGTGTGAATAAGGCTGTAGATATGGGGGCCTTTTATAGGAGGATAGAAGGGGCACTCTTGGAAAGTCATGAAATGTTACATTATTATGAAATGATTCTTGGATTTAAAAGGACAAAAAATTATATAAATTCAATATAAGGTGATAAGGGTTCGAAATTTACTCATCCAATAGTATTTTGATAAGTGTAAGTCTTAGATTTTACATTATCATTTCATTTTATTTAAATCGTTAATTAATGAGGTAATCGCTGCATCATCATGGTGGGAAAATAAATTTATATATTTAATGTCTAAAAATTATAAAAAAATTACCATGTTGTATTAAATCTTTTAATATTTCCAATTAATATTTATAGTCTAAATTTTAACTTATATATCTCCATGTAATAATTGTTTTATTAAAACAACACATGTTTGTGACAATTTTTATTTACATTAAATAAAAAGTTATTAATGAAATTTTCTTATCCAAGTGGCTCCATGGGGTCCCCAAGTTGACCCCTGTATTTTCTTGGTCGTCCATGACTCCTCCAATATGGTTAGGACATTTGTCAAGATATTTTCATATTTTTATAATATCATTTTTACCTTAAATTTCACTAATTACCTTTAATCGTGATTAATAGAACTTAAAAGTTACTAATCACCAAAAAAATATATTAATCCCATTGAACCAAATTTTACTTCCTAATGACAACCATGTATGTCAGATTTTTGAAAATAAAATCATAAAACTGGTAACGCTTCATTTAAATGAAAAATTAGTTTTTAAACTACCACTTATTGGTTTCACTATTCATAAAAAATTGATGTTTTCAGAAAAATAACAAAAAATCACCATAAGATATAATTGATATTTAGAATTAAAAAATGAGGTCTATTTTACAAAAATCCAAACATATAGTTTGAATTAATTAATTTCATAATTAATTCACGCTGTCAAAACAAATAGCATGTTTTTAGGAAATAATATCAATCAAATGATTGACAATTGTTTATGTCATATTTCAAAGTTAAATAAATTATAATGTCCACCATTGGATAAAATAGTAAAAATATATTCTAATTATAATTTAATACCAATCAATAGTTTAATTTATTACTACAAATTATTTTGATTAAAAAAGTTGTTTTAAGTATTTTTTTTACTATTAATAGAAAATTAGAAGTTCTCAGAAAATTACAAAAAAAATAAACATAGGATAATTTCGATATTTTCAATACAAAAATGAATTCCATTTTGAATTATAAAATTAATATAATTTCAAAAAGAGGTTATTACTATTCATAATGGCTATTTTTATTGGTCGTGGTGTGTTAGAATCTGGAACTTGCGTACAAATCAAGCTATTACATTATTGAATGAGAAATGTATCATGGAAGATTTTGGTGTTACATTCTCCCCTCCTTCAATAAATTGAGTCCTCACAATTTGAAATTTTTCTTCTAAAATAAAAGGTTCAAAGTAGAAAATACCTTTGTGGAAAACCCATATCGGAAATAAGGTTACTAAAATTTATCCTTAATAAGAGGGAAAGGGAAATGAAAAAGTCAAAACCAAATTATGATCTCAAATAGGATAAAATTGGTGGCAATTAGAGACATATAATTGGAGAAAAAAAATAAATATTTTTAGGGCGTGAATAAGGTCATCAATCAAAAACAAGTGTAAAATCGAGGGCCTTAAAGCCTTCAATCTATGGTGATTTAAAATATCATCTGTTGAACAAAACATAAGGTATTAGGATAACTCTTTTTTAATATCCCTTTCCTAAATATTAAGAATTAATTTATTCATAGAATAATACAGAGGTATATATATATATATACTTGACAAGTAGAGTTTAAACCTTCAACTAATTTCCACCACAAACTCATATTTCACTCAAAAAGATAATAGAACCCAAAAATATTATATTAATCCTAATCGTACATGGTTCCAAATATCAACACATACCATTTAGAATAGAGAAACTATTTTCTAATTACCAGGGAATTCCTGTAGGCTAGTGGTCGGTAATAAAGGCATGTCACAATATGGTTGTGGGTTCGATTCCTGCAGCTTTGTCCGACATGTTGGGTTATCCCCCAACCTGCTGGTTGTCCTTTTCCTAAAACTATAATATTATAATATTATAAAAATAATCTTCAGAAATTTTTTAACCATATACAATAATATCCAAAGTTAATCATAATCCATTCCAACAATTGTAGTTATCCAAAATACCTCTGTCCAGACTTTCTCTAGAAGGTCTCTAAATTCCAAAAATCAATTTATAAGATTCCCCAAACAAAGTAATGTTTCTCTTATTGTCACATACTAAAAATATTATTACCTTCAACATATTAAAACCTTAATGAAAACAACAAGTACTGCAGTACAATACTTATATATATCACATTATTCTTATATCCATAATATAGTTCATGAGTCCAAAAAAATACAATAATTATTCCACTTCAACTGTAGTAACATCATAAGATTGGCCTTGATCCCCTGGTCTTTTCTGAGGTAAGTTTCCTTGGCACTTGGGGCATTTAGTTGCATAATTCTCCATTTCTCTACAATTGTAGCATTCAACATTGATGACCTCTTTCTTTCACTTACAATCACGAGCCTGGTGACCTTTTTCTCCACATTTGTAACAAACTTTTATTCCCTTTAGGCAAGTACTGGGGTGATTCGTCCCACAATTATCACATAATGTAAAATCATTCTTTCCCTTTTTCCTTTTATCTATATCATGTTTGACCGTTCTCTTCTTATATTGCTTTATTTTATTTTCATAAGACATAGAGAATTTCTTTTATGTCTTGATAGCACATGAAAAAATATCTTAGTATGATGAGAAGGATTGTGGTACTAAAGCATGACAGAGAAATGGTTTTAACCCATCAAAGAAATGATCAATCTTACATATTAGGTTACGTATATAATCTGCAACATACCTGTAGACCCCGGAAAACGCATCCCCAAAATTTTCCAAATGCTTCCATACATGATCCATGATCGTAGTACATTTTGCAAGCTTCGATTTGGTAGGTCGTAGGGCCTGAACGGAGTTACAGATTATGAGTTATGGATGTTTGAAGTTGGGCTGGAAATATGGTTCGCGAAGCCCATTCGCGAAGCCCCCCTCCGTGATCTCGGAGCGTCGCCGCGATGCAATGAGGCGAGAGGCTCCGTGAACCCATTTGACATTTGCGATGCGCCGCGAAGACCCCTCGTGAAGCACTAATGCGAAGCACCAGTGCAGCGCGGTCCCGCGAAGCCCCGTCGCGAAGCACCCCGACCATCGTGGCCTCGTGAAGCTCCAGAGGCGGTGATGCCCCGCAAACGCATTTGACGTTCGTGAGTCGCCGCGAAGCACCAGAGGCGGTGATGCTCCGCGAACGCATTTGACGTTCGCGAGCCGCCGCGAAGCACCAAAGGCGGCGCGGGAGTTCTGCTTCGTGGCGCCCCTGCCTATAAATACCCAGCTCACCCCCCTTCTCCTAAAGGATGGCCACAGCCACTTCGCCCCTTGGGCAGCCGAGCGGAGCTCCGCATTGCGGCTCCGCGAAGCCATGCTCCGCGAGCAGCTTCCTTCGTGTTGCTGCTCCACGAGACGAGACTCCATGAGTCCATCCTCCACAAGGCCATGCTCCGCGAAGATGCTTGGCGAGAGCCCTTTGCTCCGCGAGTCCATGCTCCGCGAGGCCATGCTCCGCGAAGCTGCTTCGCGAGACCAAGCTCTGGTAGAGCCCTTTGCTCCGCGAAGCTGCTTTGCGAGACCAAGCTCTGCGAGACCCCTTTGCTCCGTGAGAGCCCATCGCTCCGCGAGGTTATGCTCCGTGAAGCTACTTCGCGAAGACCTATCCTTCGCGAGGATCCTACCTTCACGCCCACCGGTCCATACTGCGGGGCCTGCTCCCCCGCACCCCCGCTCTGGGTCACTGCTGCGCTGCGGTCCCGGCCCTCTGGGCCGGTCCCTTCCCAACCGTCACAGACCGCCATGAAAAAATGGGTACTCGCACCGCAAACTTTTCGAGCCGGGATTTCGGCATTTTCCATTGCGACCTTATGCACTCCCACCTTCAACCTATGGAATTCCATGATTTGATACACTCCTCCACACACCATGAAACACCTTGAGTTGATGTATTCATCTTCGTTTGTTTCCTATGTCATGAGTTGAGGTTCTCATCATAAATTCCCCGAGTACCTTGAGTCGAACCATTCCTCATGCAACTCCTCCAAACCCAATCACTTGGCTCCTATGCCAGGTTGAACCAGAAAGGGCCACCCTTCCGATAGTCCCAACACCAACCATTTCAAGGAACCTTCTGCCTAACAGTCCTATCTACATGTCTTTAAACTGTAGCACTCCCTATCTAACAAATGATAGGATGCCTCTTGCCCTATATGAGAGATGCCTTATGCTCCTAGTATAAGAAGCCAACCGTCCTTCCTACATGAATCTAAATTGTAGTAATCCCTATGTCCCAAACACAGGATGCCTCTTGCCCTATACGAGAGATGCCTTATGCTCCTAGTGTAAGATGCTCAATACCATGACTACAGTGGCATGATTCCAATTCCCCTTGGAATTACCCCTCTTGTGCACCAGTGCATAGGTGAGGGCCTCAATTCACCAGTGAGTTGGGATGCCCTCATGGCCAAACATGAGGAAGAAACGATGGGCAGCTTCCTAGCGTAAGCCCCATTCCCCATTACAGCTCCCTAGCGGCATCCGGGAAGCTTCCTAGCGTAAGCCCCATTCACCATTGCCACTCCATAGCGGCATCCGGGAAGCTTCCTAGCGTAAGCCCCATTCACCATTGCCACTCCATAGAGGCACCCGAGTAGCATCCTAGCGTAAGCCCCATTCCCCATTACCACTCCCTAGCGGCATCCGGGCAGCTTCCTAGCATAAGCCCCATTCACCATTACCGCTCCTTAGAGGCACCCGGACAGCTTCATAGCGTATTCCCCATTCACCATTACCGCTCCCTAGCGGCATCCGGGCAGCTTCCTAGCGTATTCCCCATTCACCATTTCCGCTCCTTAGCGGCACCTGGGCAGCTTCCTAGCGTAAGCCCCATTCACCATTACCGCTCCCTAGCAGCATCCGGGCAGCTTCCAAGCATAAGCCCCATTCACCATTTCCGCTCCTTCGCGGCACCCGGGCAGCTTCCTATCGTAATCCCCATTCACCATTACCGCTCCCTAGTGGCATCCGGGCAGCTTCCTAGCGTAAGCCCCATTTACTATTGCCTCTCCTTAGCGGCACCTGGGATGCTTCCTAGCGTAAGCCCCATTCACCATTACTGACCCCTAGCGGCATCCGGGAAGCTTCCTACCGTAAGCCCCATTCACCATTTCCACTCCTTAGCGGGACCCGGCAAGCTTCCTAGCGTATGCCCCATCCACTGTTGTGATCCTATGCAGCGGTAAGCCGTTGACATCCTTATTCATTGGTAAACAGTTGATATCGTCATCCAGCGGTAAGCCATCCACTCCCAATCCAGCGGTAAGCCGTTGTAACCCCCAATCGGCGGTAAGCCATCATCAGAAGAACTACGTGGTCTTTGATCCATGTCAAGGCATGGTACGTTGTAAGCCTCTTCAAGGATCAAGCTCGAAATCATCATCATCCTTTTCTTTGGGCCTCCATCCTGGAGTAAGTCCCAACACCATGGTCCGCCTAACGCATAAGCCACTCTTCGCTTCTCACGGACGCATCCTTCACGATGTGATCATCAGGTCCTTGCAACCTCTTGTTTCTCACACCGAGCATGACTCACGTGGGCTTAGAGTGAGCACCGACCCTGACACCCATCTCAGTGAACTACGAGGACTTTGATCCATGTCAAGGCATGGTACGTAGGAAGCCTTCATGAGGTTCATGCCCACCAATAGTGGACCCCGGGTCTACTTTCACGTCGGTTCACCGACGAACCAACCCCATCTAAACTACGAGGACTATGATCCATGTCAAGGCATGGTACATAGGAAGCCTTCATGAGGTTCAAGCCCACTAATAGTGGACCCCCGGGTCTACTTTCATGTCGGTTCACTGACGAATCCCATCCGAACTACGAGGACTTTGATCCAAGTCAAGGAATGGTACGTAGGAAGCTTTCATGAGGTTCAAGCCCACCAATAGTGGACCCCCGGGTCTACTTTCACGTCGGTTAACTGACAAACCCACCCCATCCGAACTACGAGGACATTGATCCATGTCAAGGCATGGTACGTAGGAACCCTTCATGAGGTTCAAGCCCACAAATAGTGGACCCCCGGGTCTACTTTCACGTCGGTTCACCGACGAATCCCATCTGAACTACGAGGACTTTGATCCATGTCATGGCATGGTATGTAGGAAGCCTTCATGAGGTTCAAGCCCACCAATAGTGGACCCCCGGGTCTACTTTCACGTCGGTTCACCGACGAACCCATTCCATATGAACTATGGGGACTTTGATCCATGTCAAGGCATGGTACGTAGGAAGCCTCCACGAGGTTCATGCCCACCGATAGTGGACCCCCGGGTCTTCTTTCACGTCGGTTCACCGACGGACCCCATCCGAACTACGTGGACTTTGATCCATGTCAAGGCATGGTACGTAGGAAGCCTCCATGAGGTTCAAGCCCACCTGTCGCTTATTCACGTCGGGTTCCATCCTCGTCCAGCACGACAATAAACTGCATTTTAGTCCAATGGCAAGACATTGCGATGAATCCCATATGAACTACGAGGTCTTTGATCCATGTAAAGGCATGGTATGTAGGAAGCCTCCACGAGGTTCAAGCCCACCACTAGTGGACTCACGAGTCTGCTTTCACGTCGGGTCACACCCGCATCTAACATGACGTTAAACTGCATGCTCCTGTCCAGCACGATATTAAACTGCATTCCGGTCCAATGGTAAGCCATTGTGACCCACCCCTTTGAACTACGAAGACTTTGATCCATGTCAATTCATGGTACGTAGGAAGCCTCCACGAGGTTCAAGCCCACCCATCATCCAATTCACGTCGAGTTCTATCTACGTCCAGCATGACGTTAAACTGCAATTCCAGTTCGACGGCAATCCGTTGTGACTAACCCGAACTACGAGGACTTTGATCCATGTCAAGGCATGGTATGTAGGAAGCCTCTACGAGGTTCAAACCCACCATCCGGTCGTTCCGACCTCAATCACATCGGTTCACCCCCATCCCGCATGACGTTATACTGTATTCCACAACCCGAACTATGAGGACTTTGATCTGTGTCAAGGCATGGTACGTAGGAATCCTCCCAGAGGTTCAAGCCCATCTTTCATTGGACCAAGGTCCACCCTCATGTCGGTACGCTGACGATGCCCATCGGACCAAGGTCCACCATCACGTCGGTTTACCGGCACCCTCCCGAACTACGCGGACTTTGATTCCCTGCCACAGGGATACGTAGAAAGCCTCTTCAAGGCTCAAGACCAACTTCACCGTCGCCCCTACGATGGTCCCATTTCATTCCCCCTCCACTTCATTCATCCATCCATCACCCATCCTGATTCTCACCCGGGCCGTCACATCCCGGTGGAATCACGCCATCCACCTCCTCGCTGCTCCTAGCGGCGCATGGGACTCTTTCCACGTGTAAGCCCCATCATATCTCTGAGTCGATGTCCTCTGTGTACACCCTGATTCATCACCCATTTCCCCTATAGGGAGTGCACCACCTCAGATCTGTCCTCATTGGGCGTTCCGATCCGTCTCTATGGGACCATAGCCGTCTCTATGCGATATACCAATCTGATCCGTCTCTATGGGATGTACTGATCACCCTCAGTTCGTCTCCGTAAGACGTTAAACTCACGACCTACCTCGTGATAAACACAAGATGCCTGAGGAAACCCTCGGATGACACACCTTTGGAGTAACCGTCTCTATTAGATGTTAATCTTGCAACATTCCCTGTGTTAAACATGGGAAGCTGAGGAAAACCTCAGGTACATGCCTATGGCCTATGATTCCATGCATTCAACATGGGATGCCTCGGGTTATAAACCCTTGAGATGCCCTCTCATGTGGAAGAATACAGTTTCCCCAATGTCCATGGACCCAGAGTTGCCCGGACATGCCTGATGTTGCCGTCTACTCCGACCAAAGGTCGCTACCATGTCAAGACCCCATGGAATGTCCTGACGGAAGTAGTGTAATTAACCGGCGTCCATGACGATATGGCACCGAGAATGATATTCAAGAACAATGTATTAAATCTATGAGGGAGTCCCGGACTAGGTGACAAGTTCCGAGGAGGAATCCACAGAAGGAATAACCGACATCCCATCATCTCGTTTCGTTCAAGGAGCAGACGTACCTGAACAAGGAATGAATGCCACCCACCTTTGGAAAGCGGGAATGCGGGGCAACAGCAGCGCGTCCTCCACAGACGGATGTGCGCGCGCCCTGGCGAAAGTCTCGGAAACAATACCTCACTAACATTGTAAAGTTGGCCTCATACATTACGACATTCTCAGCATCCTTTTGTCTCAGACTAAAAAACTCCCTTTCCATATCTTCTTGATGGTCACGAGGAAAGTATTTTTCTATGAAAAGATCTTTGAACTCCCTCCATTCCATATTTGATACTTCATCATCTTCCTTTGTGTTTAGAATCAATGACCACAATTGATCAACATTTCCAGTGAGGCGGTAAACTTCCATGATAACCTTTCCCTTTCACTACTCCCCAAGGCATGGAATATTTTTTCTAAGGAATTTATCCATTGATCGGATAATAAGGGATTTGTACTCCAATTGATAATTGGTCGTTGTTTCCTCATAAAGCGATCTAACAATGATCCTCCATGTTGCGGATCATAGTGGTCTATACAAATAAGGTTATTATTCATAACATGAGTGAGTTGTCCCAGTATGGTGATAAGCTGATCAGTACCAGTTGTATCACCAGCTCCATTATAATTACCTTGAGTAGGAGGGAAATCCCTACATGCAGTGCATGCATTGATACAGTTTCCATTGCTTCCACTAGGCGCCATTTCTCAACAATGGCATAAACTAGATTAGTTTATGAATCAAAATACATAATTCTATACTTGTAAAAAACTTAACAAAAATTGAACTATTTATGGATATAATCCAAAATCATAAAATTGTTTTCTTTGAGGAATTATATAATCATAAACCCTTCATTATGGTTTGTAACGAAAATGGGAATTATCCTAATCATATCCCCCGGGAGTGTCGTAACCAACAGTGCAACAAGGCCCATTGTCATGCACCAGTTCTCGTTCGAGTCCAGCTCAAAGCAGTGTTTTCATGTTTTACCCATAGGTATATTTGTGCCAGAGCTGCCTCTACCTGCTCGTATCTAGACATGGTTGTATTGCTCGGAAAACTCACAAAATATTTATAATATAAAAATTTTAGGAAGTTCTTCTATACTAATCGCCAAAGTCTATCTTAGGGCTATGTGCTCTAATCATAGTTTATCTAAACCTAGCTGCCATTATAAGGCCCCAGCCTTAAACCTTACTTAATCTTGAGTTACTACAAGATTACACATTGCGGATCTTTTCAGGTTTAGAGTTTTAGAGAATTAGTTCAAAAAACTTGCATTACATTCCACATTTAAACAAAGTAGTTAAATAAAAGATAGTATTCATTTTTCCCATCAATGGAAACATATTTAAAATAAAACATTGATTATTTCTTGACACTTCCTTGACACTATCATCATATCATGTACCCTTCCCTTGACCTGTGAAAAACATTTCCAAAACATGGGATGAGCATAAAAAGCTCAGTATGGGATATAAAAATATGGAAAGGAAACATTTTTACATGTATACATAAGAATGAAATTTTACTTTACCCATAAAACATAAGCACATTAACATACCTCATAAAATCATGAATAAATCATAGAAATCATAAGACAAAAAGGTAACTTCAGGCATTCAAAACATTCTTATGTAGGGAGTAACCCTCTTTGTTACGTTTGGAATACCCACCACAATATATTCCCTAAATCTCTTCGGATAAAACATAACGTTTCACTCCTTCACGTTACCCTATGAATTGGAGATCTATATCAGGCACACCCGCCATTAGTTTATCACGGAACCACTGGTCTTCATAACAATGCCCAATAACCATAACATAATCTTGTCACATAAAACATGCATAAAGGAAACATAACATTTCACCTTTCAATAACAAGATATCAATAACACACATTGATATAAATACATTATCAAAACCATTTCCAATACCAAAATAAAAGAATAGTAAAAAATGGTATTTATTTTTCTTTTAAAAAGAAGTTATGGCTTGTAGAGGAAGCTGAAACTCAAATAATGGTCACGGCGGCAGAGAAGTCATTGTCGCCGCATATGTACGACAAAAACATTCCATTTTGTCGTTTAGTAAAATGCTTCATATAAAAAGATTCCTTTTAGATAAACGTAAAGCTCAAATGGGTTTATACACCGTATAAAAGAAAGTTGTGTATGAAACAAAATATTTCTCAGTGAAAGGAGATTGAGACGAAGTCCCATACAAAGTCGGTATCTTTGGATTAAGGATAAATCAGTTACATAACTATGTGTGACAAATGAATACACAAAATATAAGTGGGTATTAAGTGTAAAACAATCAGAGGACATTCACACATAATCATAGAACGACATATTCAAGGTGTACAAGTTTATCCCAAAGAATCGAAATTGGGTTAAGAAGTTCCCTTGCAATAATTAGACAACATAACTGCGTCACATCAAAATTCATAAAAATAGTTGATGAGAGATAAAAAGGGTATCTCATCACTTGGAAATAAAATTTACATCAATAATGATAAAGAATAACTTATCCCAAAATAATATTCTGTTAATAAAAAGACATAACAAAATAAGTCTTTTAAAAAGAGGAGGGTGAAAGGTTCCCTTACCGACACGGGCATCTTTCGAAACATTCCCCCTGTGAAAGAAGGACAGTACAAAATTGATGTAAATACTCATAAATTAAATAATATTACACAATTAGTAAAATAATGGTCATTACATACACCACTCAAAGGAAATTTTGGCAAATTTATCATAAATCTCACGGGAATAAATGTGAGATGAAAAATCCCTTATGAAAACTCGGCAGCCTAACGGTGCCACTTAAAACATAAAAAAATGGATTGATGAGATCAAATAGGGTATCTCATCACATTACAATAAAAATTACAGAAAGAGGAATATAATAGAACATCCCCCATCATAACAAATAGGATCTTAAAAGAAGTGACATAAAGGAGAGTACTTAAAGAGAAAGAGAGATGTTAGATCTCTTACGAAAATTCGGCAGCCTAACGGCGCCACTCAAAACTTCCAAAATGGATTTATGAGAGAGAATAGGGTCTCTCATCATATGGACATAAAAATTACATTATGTTTAATATAAAAGAAAATCCCAATAAGAAGAAAGATGATCTTAGAAGGAATGACATAAAAGAGTGTACTTAAAAAGAATTATCGGAGTATGATCCCTTACATCGGGTCCGACTTGACTCGATAGTTCTTTAACGTCCTGAATAATAAAATTGAGTTAATTTCCACATTATTAAGAACCTTTTTCATTTTCATTATTCCTTTTATATCACTTATTTCCATGTTATAAACATTATGTAATCATTTAATTTAATAATGTTTGTTTTGCTGATATTTGGTTCTTAAGTCGAAAGTGGACTTCTTACAATTACATGTTGTTTGTGTGGTCAAATGTTCATTATATCCAGAATTATATTCATGATTTGGATATCATGTATATCATATATATCCATAATATACATGTATTTATAATATTACATAATCATTTAGAGGTAAGAAATGAAATGCACCGTTCATGGAGACGGTAAGCCGTACGTATGCATGAACGCTGCTTTCATTTCTATGTCATATTAATGGAATTAAAACCAAATGAGAGGTATGTATATTTTAATTCCAGAATTATATTCATCATTTATATGTAACATACATAATATATAATAACTTTAAATCCATCCTTTATACATCCCACATATTGCATTAACGAATCAAATCACTTTGAGGGGGCGGTAGTCCGCACTTCCTAAAATGAAATTATCGTGTTTACCCACAATGGAAACCATAAAGGTATGACACAAAAGAAAAATACAGAAACATAAACATATTATATATCATATATAAATATATTAACATCTTAATGGCCACCTTTTAAGGTGTTATATGAGTGTTGAACAATCATCGTTTCGTGAGGCAGAAATTCACCATCCACAGAAACAGTATGTTCTTTAACCATTTGATGTAGGTGTGTGTAAGTGTAGCTCGAATTCTTATTATAAAAAAATCCTAGTATATTTAAGATACTGGAGTTGTTACAAAATAAATGAATAAAAAGAGTTTAGGGGGTTGGAGAAGCAAAATAAAACAACAGAACACAAGTGAAGACATTACCGTAAAATCGGGTAACTTCCTTTGATTTGAGGTCAAAGGATTCCGTGGGAAGGATTATGCCCAAAGTGATGCTTCAAAGAGTTAGATAGGGATGTGGAGAAACAAAATGGGATGTGGTTGGCCGAACCAAAGGCTTTGTATGTGTGGGTAAGGAGGTAGAGGTGGGGGCCTTCTATAAGAGGAGAGGAGGGGCACTCTTGGAAAGGTATAAAATGTAACTTTATTTTCAAATGAGATTCGGATTTTAATGGTCCCACATTGATCTGTATCGAGTATAATGTGATAAGGGTTCGAAATCCTCCCATAAAATAGGTTCTGGGCATGTTTAGGTCTTAGATTTTACATTATCTTTACATTTTATTTAAATACATTATTAATAAGGTAATCACTGCATCATCATGATGTCATAAATAATTTAATAAATATAATGTCTAAAAATTATAAAAAAATATCATGATGTTGGAAATATTTTTATATTTCTAATTAATATTTATAGTCCAAAAGATCATTTATGTAGACAATATTAAAAATATTTTACTTAGCTGATAAATTCTTTGTTACATTTAACATTCTTTAAAAATAAAATGATAAAAAGTCACTTTCTCACAAAAGTGATTCCATGGGGCCCCCAAGTTTGGTACAACGAATCCCATGGTTGGCCATGAGAAAAACAGTAGCTTTAGGACACATTTTGTGTGTCATTTTTTATTATTATGATATTATCATATTTTCTTTAACTACCCGATTACTCATTAATCAAGATAATTAACGATAATTACCATCGTTACTATTCATAATGTCAAAAAAAGAATCTTAATTACATAATTTGGACCTTCTAATTCCAAATATGTAATTAATTTTACCAAATTACAAACTCATAAATTGCAATAATTAATTTAAAAAAAACTTCCCGTTGTCAAAACAAATAGCTGGTTTTTTTTAAACAATATTTATGAAATGTTTGGTACTTGTTTATGCCTCATTCCAAAGTGAAATTAATCCCAATGACCATAATTCAATTACATGGTAAAAATATATTCTAATTACACTTTAAAACAAATTAAAAAGATAATATAACAATATAATTAAATTATATGAAAAAGCAGTTTTGATGTAAAATGCAGTATTTTTCACTATTCATTGAAAAATGAACATTGTCAGAAAAATACCAAAAATAATCCCAAGGTAAATTTCAATGTCCCAATCATAAATTATATGTTTATTTTGAAAAATAGAGATTATAAAATTGTCAAATAGTGGATTTAAAAGGGGTTGTCCATCAAAAGGCGGTTAATCGACCTTTTAAAGAATATTAGAATGTTTACGCATAAAAACTGGATTCATTTGCATTTTTAATCCTCTAACATTTATTGAAAAGAGTAAAAATATTTGAAAAACATATATAATCATTTTGTAGTTAGTTCTGTTCACTCCCTCCATTACAACGGTTAGGCGTTAATTACCATTTAAAATAATATTATTTTATTATTAGAGTGCAACGTAAGATTCCTAAGAAACTCGTTGTTGCGTATTGGGTATGCCATCGAGAATAACATTCTCTTTAAAGTAATATTATTATTTTATTAACAAATATAAATAATTAGAAAGATGTCATATTCTTTATTTACCTGGGGTGTTACATCCTTCCCCCCTTTTGGGAATTGCGTCCTTGCAATTTTAAAATTCGGCTTGGAAACATCCTTGAATGTCCCACATCGGAACAAGAGTCGGTAAAACAATCACTTTAAAATAATGAAAGATAAGTACAATGGTAACCCGAGTTTACCCATACTAGGATTCCAAGTATGAAAATATGGACATGTAGGATAAAACAAATGGTCATGTTCTGATGGAGAGTGATAGTAAACATGTCTAGGAGAAAGTTAACCACAAGAAAATCACAAACATGTGATGGGTTAAATGGTATTCGATTCCCCCGTAGGAAAATTTAATAGACAACATTTTATTTAAGTTACTTTTTATTGAGGAATTTATTCATAAGGAAACATAATCACTTATCATTTTGACTTTCAACTTTTATTATATTCCTTACATAAACTCATATTTTCTCCAAAAGATGAGAATTTAGGAAGACTTTTTCACATTAAGAGTACTATATTCAACTTCTATAGAATCACCTAATCCACAAAAGTGAACTATATACTTCCCATGTCTTTAGACATTAACCAAAACCAAAACCAAAAAGGTTAGTACAAGATTATATAATCAAGAAAAGGATAACCATTTATAAAAAGAAAATCTATTCTTAATCTCCAAAATTTTTCCAACAAAACCGAAAGTTCAACGTGGACCATTCGATAAACATTTTTTCCATAAAATTATTCAAAGTAAACCAAACTAAGATTGAAACCCAAATATTTGAAGGATTTAGTCACATGGTCTTCCAAGTTAAATCGTAACATTTATCTCCAAACAACATTAGGTGCCATTAATGACTCATATTGAAAAGTAATTTACCTAATCACATATCCTCCATTATAGGTTAATAAATTTCCATAGATAACCCAAAATCAACTTACTCTTAATTAATAAAATTATCTAACTAAAAAAAGAATCAGTCAAACTAACCAAGGACTTCATGTAGTCCACTGGTAGGCAATAAATACCAGTCACACTTTGGTTGTGGGTTCGATTCCCGCAGCTTCGTCCGACGCGATGGGTTGACACATGGGCTGCGTGTTGTCCTTTTTCCAAAACTATATAATTCTCAAAAAATTTCCCAAAACGAGATAAAATCTTAAAAAATAAACATAACATATTTTAACCTCAAGTTTATCTCATGCCTTTCACATCCATCATAACATATAGTAACCCATAATTACCTCAAAAGTAAGGATCATATAATCCCAAATGGTTACCTTTATAATTATTACCTAAACTTACACATTGATTGGTCATCTCATACATGATGAATTACAAAACATACAAAGGTTCATGTGGATGATCATGACCCCTTGATAGTTGGTTTAGAACAACCACGAGTTTCCTCATTGAATACCCCATTTCATCCAGTCTCTTAATTAGAGAACCACCACAGTTTCTTTCAAACCCATTGTCACTTTGGTGCCTGCTAGATCCATCCATTTACTAAACCCAAAAAGGTCAGTGTGAGTATATCAACAAAACCATCATGTTCTAATGAGGAAGATAAACACTAAGATATACATACTCATTCACTTTATCTAAAACTATGACTCTTTCTGAAATCTTAACCATTATGGTAATGTCACTTATGCTTAAAGAATACCCTAACCTCTAAAGTTATCTAAACCGACCTTTGATACCAACTATAAGGCCCCTGCATTAAACTATACTTAATCTTGAGTTACTACAAGATTACACATTGAGGATCTTTTCATTTTTAGAGTTTTAGATAATTTGATCATAAAACATGCATTACATTCCACATTTAAAAAAAGTGGTTACATAAAAGATAGTATTCATTTTTTCCCAACATTGGAAACATATTTAAAATAAAACATGGATTCTTTCGTGAAATATCCTTGACACTATCATCATATCATGTACCCTTCCCTTGACATGTGGAAAACATTTCAAAAACATGGTATGAGCATAAAAAGCTTAGTAAGGGATATAAAAATATGGAAAGGAAACATGAGTACATGTATACATAAGAATGAAATCATACTTTACCCATAAAACATAAGCACATTAACATACCTCATAAAATCATAAATAAATCATAGAAATCATAAGACATAAAGGTAACTTGAGGCATTTATTACATTCTTACGTAGGGAGTAACCCTCTTGGTTACGTTTGGAATACCCACCACAGTATATTCACTAAATCTCTTCGGATAAAACCTTAACGTTTCACTCCTTCATGTTACCCAATGCATTAGAGAGCTATATCGGGCTCAACTGCCCTTATTTTATCACGGAACCACCCGTCTTCATAACAATTCCCATGAACCATAACATAATCTTATCACATAAAACATGCATAAAGAAAACAAAACATTTCTACCTTTCAATAACAATATATCAATACAACACATTGATATAAATACATTATGAAAACCATTTTCAATAGCAAAATAAAATAAAAGTAAAACATGGTATTTATTTTTCTATTAAAAAGAATGTATGGCTTGTAGAGGAAGTAGAAACTCAAATAATGGTCACGGCGGTAGAGAAGTCATTGTCGCCCCATATGTATGACAAAACAATTTCCTTTTGTCGTTTAGAAAAACGCTTCTTATAAAATGATTCCTTTTGGATAAACGTAAAATTAAAAGGGGTTTATACACCTTATAAAAGAATGTTGTGTATAAAACAAAATATTCCTCAATGAAAGGATATTGAGAAGAAGTCCCATACAACGACAGTATCCTTGGATTAAGGATAAATCAGTTACATAACTATGTGTGAAAAACGAATACAAGAAATATAATTGGGTATTAAGTGTAAAAAAATCATAGGAAATTCATACATAATCATATAACGACATATTCTAGGTGTAAAAGTTGATCCCAAAGAATAGAAATTGGGTTAAGAAGGTCCCTTGTAATAATTAGACAGCCTAACAACGTCACTTCAAAATTCGGAAAAAGAGTTGATGAGAGATAAAAAGGGTATCTCATCACTTGGACATAAAATTTACATCAATAAGGACATAGAAGAACATATACCAAAATAATATTATTTGAATTAAAAGACATAACAAAATAAGTATTTTAAAAAGAGGAGGGTGAAATGTTCCCTTACCGACATGGGTATCTTTCGAAATATACGCCCCGTGAAAGAAGGAAAATACAAAATTGATGTGAATACTCATAAATGAAAGAATATTACACAATGAGAAAAATAATGGTTAGTACATACACCACTCAAAGGAAATTGTGGCAAATGTAGCATAAATCTCACGGGAATAAAAGTGAGATGAAAAATCCCTTACGAAAACTCGGCAGCCTAACGACGCCACTTAAAACATCCAAAAATAGATTGATGAGATCAAATAGGGTATCTCATCACATTACAATAAAATGTACAGAAAGAGGAATAAAAACGAACATTACCCATAATAAAAAAGAGGAGATTAAAAGAAGTGACATAAAGGAGAGTACTTAAAGAGAAAGAGAGAGGTTAGATCTCTTACGAAAATTCGGCAGCCTAACGGCGCCACTCAAAACCTCCAAAATGGATTGATGAGAGAGAATAGGGTATCTCATCATATGAACATAAAATTTACAGTAAGTGTAATATAAAATAACATCCAATAACAAGAATGATGAGCTTAGAAGGAATGACATAAAATAGTGTACTTAAAAAGAAAGAGAGGAGTAGGATCCCTTACCTCGGGTCCGACTTGACTCGATCGTTCTTTAACATCCTGAATAATAAACATGAGTTAATTTCCACTTTATTAAGAACCTTTTTATAGTTCATTATTTCTTTAATATCACATATTTCCATGTTATAAACATTATTTAATCATTTATGTTAATAATGTTTCTTTTGTCGATATTTGGTTCTTAAGTTGAAAGTAGACTTCTTACAATTACATGTTGTTCGTGTGGTCAAATGTTCATTATATCCAGAATTATATTCATGATTTGGATAGCACATATATCATATATATCCAGAATATACATGTATTTATAATATTACATAATCATTTAGAGGTAAGAAATGAAATGAACTATTTATGGAGATGGTAAGCCGTACGTACGCATGAATGCTACTTTTATTTCTATGTCATATTAATGGAATTAAAACCAAATGAGAGGTATGTATATTTTTATTCCAGAATTATATTAATAATTTAGATGTAACATAAATTATATATATAATAACTTTAAATTCATCCTTTATACATCCCACATATGGCATTAACGAATCAAATCACTTTGAGGGGGCGGTTGTCCACACTTCCTAAAATGAAATTATCGTATTTACCCACAATGGAAACCATAAATGTATGCCAAAAAAGAAATATAAAGAAATATAAACATATTATATATCATATATAAATATAGTTACATCTTAATGGCCACCTTTTAAGGTGTTATATGAGTGTTGAAGAATCATCATTTCGTGAGACAGAAATTCGCCATCCACAGAAACAGTATGTTATTTAACCATTTTATGTAGGTGTGTGTATATGTAGCTTGAAAGATTATTATAACAACATCCTAGTATATTTAAGAAACTGTAGTTGTTACAAAATAAATGAATAAAAAGATTTTAGGGGTTGGAGAAGCAAAATAAAACAAAAGAACACAAGTGAAGACATTACCTAAAAATCAGGTAACTCCCTTTGGTTTGAGCTCAAAGGCTTCCATGGGAAGACTTATGTCCAAAGTGAGGCTTCAAGGAGTTATATAGGGATGTGAAGTGACAAAATGGGAAGGGGTTGGCCGAGCCAAAGGCTTTGGAAGTGTGAGTAAGGAGGTAGAGGTGGGGGCCTTTTATAAGAGCAGAGGAGGGGCACTCTAGGAAAGGTATAAAATGTAACTTTTTTTTCAAATAAGTTTCGGATTTTAATGGTCCCAAATTTATGTGTTTAGAGGATAAGATGAAAAGGGTTCGGAATCCACCAATCCAACAGGTTCTGGACATGTGTAGGTCTTAGATTTTACATTATCTTTCCTTTTTATTTAAATCCATTATTAATGATGTAATCACTAAATCATCATGATGTCATAAATAATTTAATAAATTTAATGTCTAAAAATTATATAAAAAATATCATGATGTAGGAAATAGTTTTATCTTTCCAATTCATATTTATAGTCCAAAAGATCATTTATTTAGACAATGTTAAAAATATTTTACTTAGGTGATACATTCTTTGTTACATTTAACATTCTTTAAAAATAAAAAGATAAAAAGTCACTTTCTCACAAAAGTGATTCCATGGGGCCCCCATGTATGGAAAAAGGAATCCCATGGTCGGCCATGAGACAAAAAGTATCCTTAGGACACATTTTGTGGTCATTTTTTTATTATTATGATATTATCATATTTTCTTTAACTACCTGATTACTCATTAATCAAGATAATTAAAGATAATTACTGTCGTTTCTATTCATAATGTCCAAAAACAAAAGTGTCTTAATCAAATAATTTGTAACTTCTGATTCCAAATATTTAATTCATTTTACCAAATTCCAAACATATAAATTTCAATAAATAATTTAAAAAAAACTTCTCGTTGTCAAAACATATAGCAGGTTTTTTTGAAACAATATTTATGAAAAGTTTGGTACTTGTTTATGCCTAAATCCAAAGTGAAATTAATCCCAATGACCATCATGGAATTAAATTGTAAAAATATATTATAATTAAACTTTAAAACAAATAAAAAATATAATATAATCATAAAATTAAATTATATGAAAAATCAATTTTGATGTAAAATACAGTATTTTCCACTATTCATTGAAAACTGAACATTGTCAGAAAAATACCAAAAATTATCCCAAGGTAAATTTAAATGTCCCAATCATAAATAATATGTTTATTTTGAAAAATAGATCTTATAAAATTTTCAAAAAGTGGATTTAAAAGGGGTTCACCATCAAAAGTCGGTTATTCGACCTTTTAAAGAATATTAGAATTTGTACACTTAAAAACTGTATTCATTTGCATTTTTAATCCTATAACATTTATTGTAAAGAGTAAAAATATTTGACAAACATATATAATCATTTTGTACTTAGTTATGTTCATTAGTGCCACTACAATGTCTAGGCGTTAACTACCATTTAAAATAATATTATTTTATTATTAGAGAGCAACGTAAGATTTCCAAGAAACTCGTTGTTGCGTATTGGGTACGCCATCGAGCATAGCATCCTCTTTAAAGTAATATTAATATTTTATTCACAAATATGGATAAATATAAAGATGTCATATTCTTTATTTACCTTGGGTGTTACATCCTTCCCCCTTTTGGGAATTGCATCCTCACAATTTTAAATTTGTGCTTGGAAACATCCTTGAAAGTCCCACATCAGAACAAGAGTCGGTAAAACAATCACTTTAAAATAAATAAATATAAGTACAATGGTCACCCAAGTTAACCCATACTTGGATTCCAAGTATGAAAATTTGTACATGGAGGAAAAAACAAAGGTTCATGTTTTGATGGAGAGTGATAGCAAACATGTCTAAGAGAAAGTTAACCACTATAAAATCACAAACTTGTGATGGGTAAAACGGTATTTGATTCCCCCATAGGAAAAGTTAATAGACAACATTTTTGTTTTAAGTTACATTTTTTTGAGGAATATATACATAAGGAATCATAATCACTTATCATGTTGACTTTCAACCTTTATTCGATTCCTTACACAAACTCATATTTTCTCCAAAAGATGAGTATTTAGGAAGAATTGCTCACACTAATAGTACAATAATCAACTTATATAGAATCAACTATTCCACAAAATAGAACTATATACTTCCCATGTCTTTAGACTTTAAACAAAACCAAAAAGAAAAAGTTTAGTTCAAGATTAGATAATCCGGAAAAGGATAACCCTTTATAAAAAGAAAATCTATTATTAATCTCCAAAATTTGTCCAACAAAACTGAAAGTTCAACATGGACCATTCGATAAACAATTTTTCCATAAAATTATTCAAACTAAACCAAACTAAGATTTAAACCCAAATATTTAAAGGATTTAGTCACATAGTCTTCCAAGTTAAATCGTAACATTTATCTCCAAACAACATCAGTTGCTCTTAACGTCTCGTATTGAAAAGTAATTAACCTAATCACATATCCTCCACGATAGGTTAATAAATTTCCATAGATAACCCAAAACCAACATACTCTTTATTAATAAAATAATCTAACTAAAAAAAGAATCAGTCAAACTAACCAGGGACTTCATGTAGTCCAGTGGTAGGTGATAAATACCAGTCGCACATTGGTTGTGGGTTTGATTCCCACAGCGTCGTCCGACGCGACGGGTTGTCACACGGTCTGCGTGTTGTCCTTTTTCCAAAACTATATAATTCTCAAAACATTTCCCAAAATAAGATAAAATCTTCATAAATAAACATAACATATTTTAACCTCATGTTTATCTCATGCCTTTCACTTCCTTCATAATATATAGTAACCCATAATTACCTCAAAAGTAAGGATCATATAAACCCATATGGTTACCTTTATAATTATTACATGAACTTCCACATCGATTGGTCATCTCGTACATGATGCATTACAAAAAATACCAAGGTTCAAGTGGATGATCATGACTCCTTGATAGTTGGTTTAGAACAACCACGAGGTTCCTCATTGAATACCCCATTTCATCCAGTCTCTTAATCAGAGAACCACCACAGTTTCCTTCAAACCCATTGTCACTTTGGTGCCTGCTAGATCCAGCCATTTACTAAAACCAAAAAGGTTAGTGTGAGTATATCAAAAAAACCATCATGTACTAATGAAGAAGATAAACACTAAGATATACTTACTCATTCACTTTATCTAAAACTATGACTCTTTCTGAAATCATAACCATTATGGTAATGTCACTTATGCTTAAAGAATACCCTAACCTCTAAAATTATCTAAACCGAACATTGATACCAATTATAAGGCCCCAGACTTAAACCTTACTTAATCTTGAGTTACTAAAAGATTGAAAATTGAGGATCTTTTCAGGTTTAGAGTTTTAGAGAATTAGATCATAAAACTTGCATTACAATCCACATTTAAACAAAGTGGTTAAATAAAAGATATTATTCATTTTTTCGATCAATGGAAACACATTTAAAATAAAATATCGATTCTTTCTTGACACTTCCTTGACACTATAATCATATCATGTACCCATCCCTTGACCTGTGAAAAACATTTCAAAAACTTGGGATGAGCATAAAAAGCTCAGTAAGGGATATAAAAATATGGAAAGGAAACATGAGTACATGTATACATAAGAATGAAATCATAATTTACCCATAAAACAAAAGCACTTTAACATAACTCATAAAATCCTAAATAAGTAATAGAAATCATAAGACATAAAGGTAACATGAGTAATTCATAACATTCTTTCGTAGGGAGTAACCCTCTTGGTTACGTTTGGAATACCCACCACAGTATATTCCCTAAATCTCTTCAGAGAAACCTTAACGTTTCACTCCTTCGCGTTACCCAATGCATTGGAGAGCTATTTCGGGCTCACCCGCCCTTATTTTATCATGAATCCACCCATCTTCATAACAATTCCCAAGAACCATAACATAATCTTATCACATAATACATCCATAAAGGAAATATAACATTTCTTCTTTTCAATAACAAGATATCAATACAACACATTGATATAAATACATTATGAAAACCATTTTCAATACCGAATGAAAAGAAAAGTAAAACATGGTATTTTTTTCTTTTAAAAAGAAGGTATGGCTTGTAGATGAAGTCGAAACTCAAATAATGGTCACGGTAGCGGATAAGTTGTTGTCGCCGCATACATACGACAAAAACATTCCCTTTTGACATTTAGTAAAACACTTCGTATAAAAATATTCCTTTTGGATAAACATGAAAGTCAAAGGGGTTTATACACCGTATAAAAGAAAGTTGTGTATGAAAAAAATATTCCTCAATGAAAGGAGATTGAGATGAAGTCCCATACAAAGAAGGTATCCTTGGAATAAGGATAAATCAGTTACATAACTATGTGTGACAAACGAATACACAAAATATAATTTGGTATTAAGTGTAAAACAATCATAGGACATTCACACATAATCATAGAATGACATATTCAAGGTGTACAAGTTTATCCCAAAGAATCGAAATTGGGTTAAGATGTTCCCTTGCAATAATTACACAACCTAACGGTGTCACTTCAAAATTCAGAAAAATAGTTGATGAGAGATAAAAAGGTTATCTCATAACATGGACATAAAATTTACATCAATAAGGATATATAAGAACATATTCCAAAATTATATTATGTGAATTAAAAGACATAACAAAATAATTATTTTAAAAAGAGGATCGTGAAAGGTTCCCTTACCGACATGGGTATCTTTCGAAACATGCGCCCCGTGAAAGAAGGACAAAACAACATTTATGTAAATACTCATAAATGAAATAATATTACACAATGAGTAAAATAATGGTCAGTACATTCACCACTCAAAGGAAATTGTGGCAAATGTAGCATAAATCTCACGGGAATAAAAGTGAGATGAAAAATCCCTTACGAAAACTCGGCAGCCTAACAGTGCCACTTAAAACATCCAAAAATGGATTGATGAGATCAAATAGGGTACCTCATCACATTACAATAAAATGTACAGAAAGAGGAATATAAAAGAAAATCCCCCATCATAACAAAGAGGAGCTTAAAATAAGTGACATAAAGGAGAGTACTTAAAGAGAAAGAGAGAGGTTAGATCTCTTACGAAAATTCGGCAGCCTAAAGGCGCTACTCAAATCTTCCAAAATGGATTGATGAGAGTGAATAGGGTATCTTATCATATGAACATTAAAATTACAGTAAGTGTAATATAAAATAACATCCAAATAACAAGAAATATGAGCTTAGAAGGAACGACATAAAATAGTGTACTTAAAAAGAAAGAGAGGAGTAGGATCCCTTACATCGGGTCCGACTTGACACGATCATTCATTAACGTCGTGAATAATAAACATGAGGTAATTTACACATTATTAAGAACCTTTTTCTAGTTCATTATTCCTTTTATATCACTTATTTCCATGTTATAAACATTATGTAATCATTTAAGTTAATAATGATTCTTTTATCGATATTTGGTTCTTAAGTCGAAAGTGGACTTCTTACAATTACATGTAGTTCGTGTGGTAAAATGTTCATTATATCCAGAATTATATTCATGATTTGGATATCATATATATCTTATATATCCAGAATATACATTTAATTAAAATATTACATAATCATTTAGAGGTATGAAATGAAATTCACTGTTCATGGAGACGGTAAGCCGTACGTACGCATGAACGCTACTTTCATTTCTATGTCATATTAATGGAATTAAAACCAAATGAGAGGTATGTATATTTTAATTCCAGAATTATATTCATAATTTATATGTAACATACATCATATATAATATCTTTAAAACCATCCTTTATACATCCGACATATGGCATTAACGAATCTAATCACTTTGAGGGGTCGGTAGTCCGCACTTCCTAAAATGAAATTATCGTGTTTACCCACAATGGAAACCATAAAGGTATGCCACAAAAGTAAAATACAGAAAGGTAAACATATTATATATCATATATAAATATAGTGACATCATAATGGCCACCTTTTAAGGTGTTATATGAGTATTGAACAATCATCGTTACGTGAGGCAGAAATTCGCCATCAATAGAAACAGTATGTTATTTAACCATTTGATGTAATTGTGTGTAAGTGTAGCTCTAATTATTATTATAACAACATCCTAGTATATTGTAGATACTGTATTTGTTACAAAATAAATTAATAAAAAGAGTATAGGGGGTTGGAGAAGCAAAATAATACAAAAGAACACAAGTGAAGACATTACCTTAAAAAGCAGGTAACTCCATTTGGTTTGAGCTCAAAGGCTTCATTGGGAAGACTTATGCCCATTGTGAGGCTTAAAGGAGTTAGAAAGGGATGTGGAGAGACAAAATGGGCAGGGGTTGGCCGATCCAAAGGCTTTGGAAGTGTGTGTAAGGTGGTAGAGGTGGGGGCCTTTTATAAGAGGAGAGGAGGGGCACTCTTGGAAAGGTATAAAATGTAACTTTATTTTGAAATGATTTTCAGATTTTAATGATCCCAAATTGATGTGTTTATAGGATAAGATGATAAAGGTTAGAAATCCACCCATACAATAGGTTTTCGACATTTTTAGGTCTTAGATTTTACATTATCTTTCAATTTTATTTAAATCCTTTATTAATGAGGTAATCGCTACATCATCATGATGTCATAAATAATTTAATACATTTAATGAATAAAAAATATAAAAAACTATCATGATGTAGGAAATAATTTTATCTTTCTAATGAATATTTATAGTCCAAACGATCATTTATGTAGACAAATTTAAAAATAATTTATTAGGTGATACATTCTTTGTTACATTTAAGATTCTTTAAAAATAAAAAGATTAAAAGTCACTTTCTCACAAAAGTGATTCCATGGGGCCCCCAAATATTGCACATGGCATCCCATGGTCAGAAATGAGACATCCAGTAGCCTTAGGACACATTTTGTGTTAATTTTATTATTATTATTATATTATCTTATTTTCTTTAACTACCCGATTACTCATTAATCAAGATAATTAAAGATAATTACCGCCGTTACAATTCATAATGTCCAAAAACAAAAGAGTATTAATTACATAATTTGGACCTTCTGATTCTAAATAAGTAATTCATTTTACCAAATTTCAAACACATAAATTGCAATAATTAATTTTAAGAAAACTTCCCGTTGTCAAAATAAATAGCGTGTTTTTTTCAAACAATATTTATGAAAAGTTTGGTACTTGTTTATGCCGAATTCCAAAATGAAATTAATCCCAATGACAACAATTGAATTACATTGTACAAATATATTCTAATTACACTTTAAAACAAATTAAAAAGATAATGTATCCATATAATTAAATTATATGAAAAAGCAGATTTTATGTAAAATGCAGTATTTTTCACTATTCATTGAAATATAAACATTGTCAGAAAAATACCAAAAATTAACCCAAGGTAAATTTCAATGTCCCAATAATAAATAATATGTTTATTTTGAAAAATAGTTCTTATAAAATTGTCAAAAAGTGGATTTTAAAGTAGTTCACCATCAAAAGGCGGTTAATCGACATTTTAAAGAATATTAGAATGTTTACACTTAAAAACTGGATTCATTTGAATTTTTAATCCTCTAACCATTATTGTAAAGAGTAAAAATATTTCAAAAACATATATAATCATTTTTTAGTTAGTTCTGTTCATTCTGGCCATTACAACGGCTAGGCATTAATTACCATTTAAAATAATATTATTTTAATATTAGAGGGCAACGTAAGATTCCCAAGAAACTCGTTGTTGCGTATTGGGTATGCCATCGAGCATAGCATACCCTTTAATGTAATATAAATATTTTATTCACAAATATGGATAAATAGTTTATTCCCAATAAACTCGTTGTTGCGTATTGGGTACGCCAACTGTAATGCCTCAACTCTAGTTATCCAGAGTCGGTGCATTATTATGTAACATTGGCATGATCACAAAAATCAAGTATCTAAAGAATCATTAGTTTAGTAGCCTTCTAAAAACTAGATACATTCATAAGTCTTACATTACAACATAATGTAAAACAAATCTACAACAACATCTTGTCTTCATATCCCATCATATTATCCCTGCAGGTCATTCATAATATACTTCTTCACATCCTGGAAAAATTAAAACATTGGAATGGGTGAGCTCAAATAGTTAGTAAGGATAACAATATAATTGATGCTTTCATAAATATACATTAACATTTAAGAAAATGTATAACTAAAACAAAAGCCTTTTAAACGTGAACTTCAGCATAATGTGCCAAAAATAAAAGGAAATAATTCCATTTACATATTCAAATGGATATTCTACTAGTTGAATAATCACATGCAATATCAATAACCACTTTCATAATGATGTAATGTATAATTCCATACAATCATAACCACATAGCCAAGGCCTCCTGCAAAGACTACAAATAAGATTTTGTCATGGCCTCATGCTGAGACATTAGTTTGTCCAATGAGACCTAACGATGCATCGAGGAGCTACAGCGGGCTCCACCCGTCACTTATTAAGTCCAGTGAATTCCTCATGTGAACAGGTTTAAACATATCATAAACCATAACATAACCATATCACATAAAACATTCATAAAGGAAACATTACATTTCCACATTTCAATAACAAGATATCAATACAACACATTTATATTATAAAAACATTATCAAAACCATTATCAATACCAAAATAAAAGAATATTAAAACATGGTATTTATTTTTCATTTAAAAAACGTAATGGCTTATAGAGTAAGCTGAAACTCAAATAATGGTCACGGCAGCGAAGAAGTCATTTTCGCCGCATATATACGACAAGAAAAAGATTCCTTTTTTTCATTTAGTAAAACACTTTGTATAAAAGGATTCCTTTTGAATAAACATATAAGTCCAAGGGGTTTATACACAGTATATAAGAAATTTGTGTATAAAACAAAATATACCTCAATGAAAGGATATTGAGATGAAGTCCCATACAAAGATCATTTTTTAAATAAAATAGATCTATTATGCATATTCACAGTACGTACACCAAACGAATGTAAAAAAAATACAAGATACGACATAATAATATCATGACATAATTTGAAAGATGGTGATTAACCCAAAAAACGGATATTGGGTTAATAAGTTCCCTTACAAAGATCATTTTTTTAAATAAAATAGATCTATCATGTGTATTAACTATAAGTACACAAAAATAAAGTAAAAATACATGATATGACATAATAATATCATGACAAAATTTTAAGGTAGGATATTAACCCAACGAACGGAAACTGGGTTAAGAAGTTCCCTTACAAAGATCATTTTTTAAATAAAATCGATCTATTCTGTGTATTAACTATAAGTACACATAAATAAAGTAAAAATATAAGATAGGACATAATAATATCATGAAATAATTTGAATGTAGGAGATTAACGCAAACAACAGAAATTTTCTTAATAATTTACCTTACAAAGATCATTTTTTAAATAAAATAGATCCATCATGTGTATTAACTATAAGTACACATAATTAAAGTACAAATACAAGATATGACATAATAATATGACGACATAATTTGAAAGTAGGAGATTAAACCAAAGAACAGAAATTGGGTTAAGAAGTTCCCTTAAAAAGATCTGTTTTTTTAAATAAAATATATCTATCATGTGTATTAACTATACGTACACATAAATAACGTATAAATACAAGATATGACATAATAATATCATGACATAATTTGAAAGTAGGAGATTAACCCAAAGAACGGAAATTGAGTTAAGAAGATCCCTTACCTCGTGTCCGACTTGACTCAACAATTCTTTAACCTCCTGAATAATAAACTAGAGTTAATTTATAATTGCATAAGAACCTTTTTCAAGATTATTATTCCTTTTATATCACTTATTACCATGTTATTAACATTATGTAATTATTTATGTTAATAATGATCGTTTTTTCGATCTTTCGTACTTGAGTCAAAAATAAACTTCTTATAATTACAAGTTATTCATGTGGTAAAATATACATTATATCCAGAATTATATTCATGATTTAGATATCATATAAAACATATATATCCATTATATAAATTCATTTATAATATTACATTACATTTAGAGGTAAGAAATGAAATGCACCGTTCATGGAGACGGTATGTTGTACGTACGCATGAATGCTAATTTCATTTATATTTCATATTTAATGGAATTATATCATAAGTATATAAACGAGTATTGTAATTCCAATATAATATGATATATATTATCATTTAATCCATCCTTTACACATCCCACATATGGCATTAAGGATTCAAATCACTTTGAGGGGGCGGTAGTCCACACTTCCTAAAATGAAATTATAGTGTTTAACCAAAATGGTAGTCATAAAGGTATTCCAAAAATAATAAATAAAAAATAATAAGTAATACATAAGCATAATATATAAAAATAGTGTCATCATAATGTCCACCATGAGAGGTGTTAAAAGAAGATTGAACAATCATCGTTTCGTGAGACAGTAATTCGCCACCCACAAGAATAGTATCTTTTATAACCATTAGTTGAAGGTGTGTGTAAGTGTAAATCAAACCCTTCTCTTAAAAACATCCTAGAATAATTAATATACAGCTGTTGTTACAAAATAAAGCAATAAAATGATTTTAATGGGTTGGAAAAGAAAATAAAACAATAGAACATAAGAGAAGACATTACTTTAAAATCGGGTAAATATTTTTAATTTGAGCCAAAGGCTTCCTTGGGAATACTTTTTCCCAAATTGAGGCTACTAGGAGTAATAGAGGGAAGTTTAGAGAGTATTTTGGAAGATTTTGGCCGAGCCAAATGGCTTTGAATGTGTGAATAAGGTGGTATAGGTGTGGGCCTTTTATAAGAGGAGAGGAGGGGCACTCTTGGAAAGTCATTAAATGTGGCATTATTATGAAATGATTTTCGGATTTTAAAGGTCCCAAAATTATATATTTCTAAGATACGGTGATAGGGGTTCGAAATATAATCATACAATATGTTTTTGACAAGTTTAAATCTTAAATTATACATTATCTTTTCATTTTATTTAAATCGTTAATTAATGAGGTAATCGTTGCGTCATCATGGTGTGACAAATAAATTTATTTATTTATTGTATAAAAATTATAAAAGATATACCATGATGTATTAAATATTTTTAGCTATCCAATGAATATTTATATTCTGAAATTTATCTTATATAACCCATGTAATAATTGTTTTAATAAAACAACACAGGTTTGTGACAATTTTATTTTTTACTTTCAATAAAAGTTAATAATATCATTTTCTTACCCAAGTAGATCCATGGGGTCCCCAAGTTAACCCATGGATTTTCATGGTTGGACATGACTCATCTAATAAGGTTAGGACAGGTTTCATGATATTTTAATATTTTTATAATATCATTTTTACCTTAAATTTCACTAATTACCTTTAATCGCGATTAATAGAACTTAAAAGTTACTATTCACCAAAAAATTATTTAATCCCATTGAACCACATTTAACTTCCTAATGAAAACAATGTTTTTCGGATTTTTGAAAATCATATCACTGAAGTGGTAGTGATTCAGTTACAAGAAAAGTTAGTTTTTAAACTACCACTTAGTGGTTTCACTATTCATCAAATATTGATGTTTTTCAAAAAAATACCAGAAATTCACCTTAAGAAATATTTGATATTCTGAAATCAAAAATGATGTCTATTTTACAAAATTCCAAATATTTAATTTTCATTAATTAATTTTATAATTAATTCTCGTTGTCAAAATAAATATCGTGTTTTTGTGAAATAATATCAATCAAAAGATTGACAATTTTTTATGTCCTATTTCAATGTGAATTTAATTATAATGACCACCATTGGATAAAATGGTAAAAATTTATTCCAATTATACTTTAAAACCACTCAATAGTATAATTTATCACTATAAATTATTTTTTTAAAAAAAGTTGTTTTTAAGTATTTTTTTACTGTTCATAGAAAATTAGATGTTCTCAGAAAATTACAAAAAATTAAACTTAGCATAATTTAGATATTCTGAATACAAAAATGAAGTCTATTTTGAATTATAAAATTAATATAATTTCAAAAATATGTTATTACTATTCATAATGGCTATTTTGATTGGTCGATGTGTGTTAGAATCTCAAACTTTTGTACAATGCAAGCTATTGCATTATTGAACGAGAAGCGTATCGTGGAAGCTTGGGGTGTTACAAATTTTCTTTTGGTAAAGATTAATTTTTGGTTTGAAACTATTATATAAATGTTTAAGTCATTTCTAACCAATAATATTTGTGAGTTAAGAGATTTCTAGTGTATCGTTTATTTCTAGGAGACATATTCCTCATTTTCCACTAGTTACATCTATGAAGTGTATTTAATACCATACTAACATATTATATATTGAATATTTCATGATATTAAACGTCTAATATTATTTTAATCTATATTTGGAAATACAATTGAAAATATTACCAATATTGTATGTGGTTTCTTCTCAATTTACATTCCATTGAAACTTATTTGTTATTATGACCTAGTTAAATTTTACGAGGTGTATACATATCCCTGTTGATAGGTAATATCATGATTCATTATTATTTAATTGTATTTTATGCAATAATTTTAATTATTTTAACAAAGAGGATTTTATGTTAAATTTCTACGCGACAAATGTTATACAATCTAAATTTCATTTGTGATTGTTTACTTTCATTGGAAACAAAAAAATTTTATGCTAAAATTTTACTAGTAACAATATTTATCATAAATATAATTATTATTTTATTATGGAAATAAAACTATAGATTATTTTTACATGTGTTGAATGATTTAAATTTTCTTTTATTGACTAGGGAAATATTTATAAACAAGTATCCCTTAGACAATACGGATATCTGAAAAGGCATGTTGATTCAAGAGTTAAATAGAATTTAAAATATTTGAGGAATTTTTTGGACCTAAAAATATGGGTGGGTCCACATAATATATTTTCCCTCAATTCAACTATATTTTTCATGAGAAAAATTAATCATCAAAAAGTAAACAAATTTATACCAAAAGGTTAAAATATCTTGTGAAATGTTTTAATAATAAAGGAATCATGATACTTGATACCATGGTGTCCAATAATTATGCATTTCCTTTATTTGAGTGAATGTTTTTATACATGATATTTTACCAATGACATTATCCCTAGACTCATTTCAATATTATATTATTGATTAAATAAAATTTTATTTTTAATTACATACCTTTCCATATTGAATATGTATCATATAATTTTTTAGTTGTTTATTTTAATAAAAAGGGTTATAATTAATTTAATTTTTAATATTGATAATTAATTATTGATTCACACAATATTCATCTCTACTTAACCCATACTTATCATTTGAATTCACCTATTTTTTTCATTCCCCATGGAATGAAAAAGATATATTTAAAAGATTTTTAAAGGATGTTATTCATTTTATGTTGTTATATATAATGTTTTATTTTATTCTTCCAATGTAAAATGGTTTTAACATATATATTATGTTCTAAAAAGATAATATAATTAATGTTCCATTTGGTGTTTATTCTCTATATTAATGAAATTTAATAATGTTAGACTTAATTCCCAATTTACTTGGGTTGGGGTCGTTGTATTTGGTATCTTTGGAAGTTTGATAGAAACCATGGAAAATTGATTTTGGAAACCATATGTTGGGTTACATTACCCTATTTTAATAGTTAAGGATAATTATATAATAATATCCTAAAATTTTAGTAATGAGGAAAATATTTAGTTTTTATTAGTAATACAACCTAATCTAGAATCTATATATTATAATGGTCTTGGGAAAGGGGTGCTTGGGGGTAATAATTTGTAATATAGAACACTGATATGGACATAATTATCACATATTTCATACAAATGTGTCATAATATACACCAATATTGACACTACCTAAAGATATGAATAGGATAATTCTCATTTTCAATATAGCCCATTATGAAGGTTGTGAAAATAATGAAATCTACGAGAAAATTAGTTTTAGGATTCTCAGATTAAAAATGTCCACATTTAAATTTTCATAAGTGTTAAATAATATTTGAAATTATAGATTATGATTTAAAATTCATAATTTCAAAAAATTATCAGTAAATAAAATTCATTTTAATTGTATCATAAAAGGAAGAATGGATTTAATATTTATCGGAAATGTAGGGATTTCCATGATGAGGAATCAAATATAACTGGTATTGTAACTCAAAAAATTATGGCTATATTTTGAATCAAATAAATTTTTTGAAAAATAAAATATCCGGAATGGAAGAACCTATTAAAGAACATGAGTCTCCTATGTTGTATCTCATTATGAGATAGAAGCCCCCATCATTTGGTCAGAATAAAAATAGAATGACAGCATAACCATTAAATAAGTTTCTGAAGGAGATACTGATGAAATTAGGATGTAGTGAAATAAAAAAGGATAAATATTGATTATACTATCTTAAATTTGATGTTGATTAATAGTGGTTGTTGATCCATAATAATAGGGAGGATGATAAAATAGAACTCATCGAATAGAATGTCTTTAAGGAGGAATTCCTGGACAAATACACCCATCATGAAAAAAACATGAGATGAGTAGAAAATTACATAGCTTAACAAAAATGGGAAAATAATTATTCAATAGAATGAAGCTACCATTACATGGTTTCTAGGTATGATTTGGATTATATAAACAAAAAAGAGTAAATAATTTACCAATTATACGAATATATTAATACAATTTCCTAAAGGGTTCTAGTTTCATATTCCTTTTCATCATACAATGACATATTTTATATTTGAAATAAATTTATAAAAATATATCTCTAATTATTATGGAATATATCAGAATATAAAAAAAATAGTATTTCATAGAAAAAATGGATCTTTGGAAAAATAGAATGAAGTATTTAACCACATGTGATAACTTTATAAAGAACCACACTCGTATGGGGGTATTCTACAGATGTGGGGAGAAAAAAATCATTTCTCATGATTAAATGGAAAAATTAAAATTAAAATTTATAATTCTTTCACATTAAATGAAATTGATCATGAAAATATAAAATTTTATATGATTAATGGGAATGTTCCTTAGAAGATATTAACAGATGAAGATGAAACATATTAAATTGATAAAACCAAAGTGGAATGATTAATTTTCTTATGTATTTGGATTAAGTAAATGTGTTATAAAATTATTTTATTTGTTATATTGTTATTATAAGAATCAATAAAAAATTAATATTTTACTTAAGTAATATTTTCTTATGTATTTTAAATTTTGAGTTTAATAGTACATGGGAATGAATTTTAGTTGAAAGTTAAACATTTTAGAAAACACATGATTGAGGTAATGAAAAACCTCAATATGTTTCTAAAGACATAATAATGATGTTGTGATAAAGATTTTGTTGAGATAGATAATGTAAGTTTTATATTAATTCTTAACATGTAATTTAGTTATGATTTATAATTAAAAAAAATTATAGTTTTTTTATATTTATGTAATATGCTTAATTTTCTATACATTATTTGACTAAAATGTAACAAATCACTAATTCAGTTTGGTTTTACGGTAATTCATTTTATTACCATGTTTCAAGGGAAAATATGATCAAGTTAATCACATTTTGGAAATGTGAAATTATGTGAAATATTATATTTTTTAATGACTATAGTTTTTATTTAGATACCTTACAACTAAATTTTTTGACTTTGAATTTGAGAAGACATAATTTGTAAGATCCCTAATTTCATCTATATATGTAGGGGATTATGCTTAACATTATATTTCATTAAATATATTTTTATACACATTATAGTATGAGTAAGGATATGATGAATATATTGTTAATATTTTTAAGATTGAAAGATCTGTAAAAATAATATTTTAGTGCACTAACCAAAATAAAAATATTTTTTTGGATATTCATTTCATGGGGTAAGATATGATGTGTGTATTTATCTAAACACATTAAATGGATGAAATTGTCCTTATGAAAAAATATAGACATAACAATTAAATATATTTACTAATATTTTTATAGAGTCAAATAATTACTCAATTGTTGGAAAATGATATTTATCAAAAATTCTCCCCTTCTCAAACATTTTAGATGATATAAATAACATTTTCAAACCATGTTTGATTATGTTTGTGTTATCATTGAAATCCTCTTTCCCTTGATATATATCACTCTACATCATTATTTATTTATTATTTTTCTCTTCTGTTTCCATGTTTTCACTTACCACCTATGCAAACATATTTGGAAACCTAGTTATATTATTAGTCTAAAAGAAAGTTGTAATTCAATTTCTCCCTTATCAAAAGGATATATAAATAACCCTTCTTTAATCTAGGTTTTCTGCAATGGAGTTTTCAAATATAAAAATCTTAATTAATGAGGTTAACATTAAATTTTTAGTGCATAATTTATTTAAGTATATAAGAATTAAAAAAAGAAAATTCTAAAATATGAAAATTTCTTTCTATATCATATGTAATTCCCAACACTATTCTTAAACAACACATAAAATATATTTCTTTAAATTTAATATCAATAATCCCAGATCCTTATTAAACCATAATACAATATACTGATATATCCTATATGATAAATATTATCTCGTTAATTTTAGTCCATAAATTATGCAATCAATGAAAATATATTGATTACTAAAAAATCATTTTAATGAAAAATCAATGAATGTTTAACATTTTTTTTCTAAAATATAGTTTAGTCATGCTTTTCATAAATAATTTATAAGACAATTTCATCAATTTTTAAAAATTTATTTAATAAAATATGGAAAAAAATAAATTATAATAACAAAATTATCTTATCCTTAATTATTGGTAATTCTTGGGGTTTTTTATTTATCGATGGATAGTGAAACATACTAAATTTTAAGGGAAAAATGCCTTTTCTATTAAATTATTTATAAATATAAATTATATTTTAGGTTTTTTAATGTATAATGAGTTCATTTATATATTAATCAATCCATTTTATTTCATTATAATCATTTTATTAACTATTTTTATATAAAAATATTGTATTTTTTTCGACATTTTCACATTGAAAGAAAAAAAATTTCATCACCACTATGAAATTAATTTTAAATTCTTATTTACAATTTTATTAATTGAATTTTTAAAAATGTATTTGGAATTTATAATTAGAATAATTATTATCATCAAATAAGGAAAAAAAAATTCACCAAAATCAATAATGAAAATTGTAAAAATTATTCATTGTAGTTAAGTTTAAAATAGGTTTACTAGGTTATAATATAAAGAGATATGTGTTACAAATAACATATAATCTTTTAAAAATCATCTTGGATGGAAATAATTTCCTCTTATATTATGAAATATATATGTTATTTTCATTTTGAATCCATTTTTATCTTAATGAATTTCTCATTTTGGATTCTTTTGGGAAACTTCCATGTAATTTCCAAGGTGGTCCCATTTCTCCACATATAAAACGGAAATATCTCTTCTCATATCATCACACCGAAAAAGCTCTTTTTTTAGACTAAAACATACCCTTTATTCTCCCAATCATCATTAGAAACATTCTATTCCTTCAGGTCATCCCAAAATACCGTCCCTAGGGACCTTGAGGGCAGATCCAAAGGTGGTTTCTCTTATAGAAGTGTTTTATCTTAGCAGTGATCTTTTATTTTATTTTTCATTTTACATCATCAAATATCTATTAAGTCATTTAGTATTATAAAAAAACTATCACCCATATATGGATATGTTATAATGTTAATTTAATAGAAATTTTCCATCTCCACCTCCATCAAATTGGAAACGAATTCCATGATTGTGTGTAAGGAAGACTACCTCCTCGTGAAATATATAGTTTGTTTTCCATCACTAATATTCAATGTTAAATATAATAATGTATTTAAAACATTAATATTATATTTATTATATAACAAAAATTATTTAAGTTCGTCATAAAAAATAAATTGTTATTTCTATTCCATTTCAAAGATGTTATTGGCCCTCATGTGTACGATCGACTAATGCCTCACACGGTGATATGATTTGTTTTCAAATTATGCTTTACATAGTATTTAATAATGAAAAAAATTATATATATTATATATAAGATATGATATTGAATATTTAAATTTACTATATCACACACTTCCTTACCATTTCATTTATTAAAATAATGATATCACCCCTTGTGTGTATGTACGACCCCCATCTCTGTGAAGAGACGTGATTAATTTTCACTGATAAAAATTAATAAAAGGATTTGTTAGTTTTGTATATGACTGAGTATGATATACTTTATAATACCAAACATAGGATCGAAATATGAATTAGATTCTCAGATACAATAGGGGGGGGGGTGAATTCTACCTTTTAAAAATTCCCTTAAGAAATGTTTAGGATGGTTATGTTTAAGAAGGTTAAACAACATAATTCACAAGATCTCTATGAGTTTTAATGACTTTCTAGATTCCAGATAAGTAGTTATGAAAATGAAACTTAACAATATATACAAAGATTAAGATTCTACCGTAAAGCGTATAGAATTTAACTATATCAGAGTACAAATAAGGAAGTATAATAAAGTTATACATTCCTTAAAAATACAAAATTAATAGGGGAAAACAAAGTAGTGACACTACAATTAAAAAGTAATACGTATTTTAACCCAAAGAGAAGGGTATCCAAAAACCTTGGATAAAGGTCCCTTGATTTATACTTTCAAAAAAGGATGCCATAGCCACAACAGGATAAGTCCTCAACATGAAGATCAGAGTCTGTCTTGTTATCCCTACAAGCCCTCAATTATAATGTATTTGGAAACACTCTCTTCCTCATCAAGGAAGCCATCAACTTCAAGTTGTTGGAACCTCTATCTTCCTATCATCGGAAGCCATCAATTTTACACAGCAACAATCGGAGTCTCATGAATAAAATATACACAAGGAAATGTTTGAACATGTCTTTCAAACATTCTTCCTAAAGATTGAGAGTTGATAAGAGCCTCTCTCTCTAGAAATCACTTCAACAGCTTGTAAGAAAAAGTGTCAAAGTTGTAGCTTCAATTCAAATGAGCTTTTATTTATAGGTGAAGCTCCAACGGTCGGTTCCCTCCACCAACGGTCAAATTCTTCCTTGAATTTTAGGGGGACATGTACACGTGTCACTCAAACCATGGTTTGTTAACAACTGAAAGAACGACATCATTTTTTAATATAAAAAATTTAAGCATAACAAAACTGATATTCATAATGGAGTAGAAAATGTATATTTGGAATGGAAAAGGTTGATGTTCGGAATGGAAGTGAAAATTAAATTTTGAGTATATAAACATAAGATTATTCAGATACTGTTTTGATGGAATTTGGAGTCTGATTTCACTAAAATGTGGAACAAGAACATACAATGTTTGGATTCTACGTTCATGAGAATTCGGAGTCAGATCTCATCAGATTTCGGAGTCTGAATTCAAAGAAATCAGAGTCATAACATATAGAAGTTCATAATCCGTATTCAGAGGGGCAGTTTATGAGAGTTTGTATCCCGAATTCGTAGTGGAACTTCATGAGTGTTCGTATCCAGAATTCAGAGTGGAACTTTATGGGAGTGCGTATCCTGAATTTAGAGTTGTAAACAGAATACCTCATATCTAAGTATTATACAATTCTGAGGATTTAAATATGAATCCGATTTTTACACTTAAGAAAAATATTGATATGAACTATTAAAACATGCTATGGGTATTTTTTTTGGGAAGGAAATTTTCCTTAATAAATGGTGTTTGTGATTTCCAAAACAAGAGGAATGGTAAATTCATAAAGAAACATTGATGATTTATCAATCTCCCCCATGAATGAAGGAATGGAAAAAGTCATAAGGAAAATATTATTGACTCAACAATCTCCCCCTTTTTAGAAAGAACAAAAATCCTTACGAAAAAGAAGGTAATTACTTAGAATAAATTTCTAGACTTGTAATTAAATAATATCTCCCTTTTTATGATAAATGGTGAATAAATCTAACTCCCCCTTAGTCTTTGAAACTATAAGGATCGTATTCTAGATTTCCGGAATGGGATTTTCATTATGAATATGGAACTCTTCATAATGAGCACTCCCTCTTACTTTGGGATAGTTCTTATTATACTTTGATATTTTTCTTCCCCCTTCTAGATTTTTCCTTCTCCCTTTTGAGTTATTTTTCCTTCTCCCCCTTTGTGATTTCAAAAGGAATTTGAGGGAATGGAAAACAATAAAGTACTTGAAACATTAAAGACATACAACAAAGACAAGCATCAACAATTTCATTATGATTGGAAATATTAGTACAAGGAAAAGTACAAAAAAAGATTGAATTGGGCTATTTGTCTTTTTTTTCCTTGAAAATTAGCTTCTTCAGAAGGGTTTTCAGCTTCATTATGTTTTTGTGGTCCTCCATATCTTGATTCTCCTAGAATGTGATCCTTTCATCTTGATATTTCAGAGACTCAGATTGTGTCTTAACAACATCATCTTGATTTACAAGCTTCTCTTTTATTTCAATCTAGAGATCTCTTTACCATTTCCAACTTTGTGCAATAGAGTTAATCTTCCCAATGAAATCCTTCACTTCTTGATTCTGTGTATTTTTATCATGTTTCATCTTTTCAAGAAGATTCTTCATCTTGGCCTCCTCGGTATCAAAAACATCTTTCACTTCATTCTGAAAGGTATCAAGATATGTCAAATAGTTATCGATTTTCTTTGACCATAACGTCATTTTTCTGCAAGATTTTATATGGACCTCATAATTGATAAGAAAATTTTTGTGATCAGCCCCAATCTTCACACATTTATCCATCACCATGGATACATATTTTGAAATCTGATTTATGCTGTGATGAAGAATTTGGAACCCAGAGTCTATTGTAGGAATGATTGGAATTGTATCCACCAATTTATTATGATACTAAAAAAAAATCATGTCCCAGTGTAGATGACTCCAAATCCGACAACTTTCTAGGTGAATGTTCTTTTTCAATTTCTATAATATTTCTTTTATAAGAACCTCAAACTTGCTTTTTCCTTATGATATCTTTAGTTGAGGTGTCCATAAAAACTTTCTTACCATTATCAACTTTCAGAATGGCTTCCTCACCAGTAGATTCTTCCACACATTCAGATAGTTGAACTATCTTGTCTTCATTGGGTTTTTCCTTCTCTACTCCTTCCTCAAGAACGTGATTTTCATATCATTATTCCTCAGATAATTCATTCTCTTCCTCTTCCTCCTTGTCTTCATATTTCTTACACTCTTTATCATCTCCCTTTCCCGGAGTGACAGGCTTTGAGGACTCGGCCTCTGATGTTCGGAGTGGTAATATTTATGATCTTATTTTCCATTTCATGATAATCATAAACATGTTTAATCATATCATCTAAATCACCATTATCTTCATATTCTTCTTCTTCTACATCCTCTTCTTCGTGTACTACTTTAAAAACTTCTTATACATCATCAACAACTTCTTTTTCCACATCTTCAACAACTTCATTCTCTTTAGAATTTTCCGGAGTGACAAAATTATTCCCTGGAGTTTCAGATAATCTTTCAACCAAGAATTAATTTAGAATGGGAGTATTCTCGGAGGCTATTTCTGTGGTATTTAAGAGAGATTGTACAAATTCAGTCTCAAACATTTTTTCCCCATCTTCATCTCTTTCTCTACCTTCTCAAGGTATTCAGCAGTCTTCTCCTTTAAAGGCTTGGCTTTAGTAGGGTCCAATCCAAACTGCAGTTCCCCTTCTTTCCTCTTTTCCTTATTTTCCCTCCACTTCGCAACCACCTCATCTAGATATGCTTTTTTTGTTTCTTCGGTTTGGGAGGTGAAGATTGAGATTCATTAGCTTTTGGAGTTTTAACTTCAGCTTCCACTTCTTTCAACATCCTTTTCTTTCCAGCCTACTTGGATGGTTGGGGTTTCTCTTATTGTTCAGGAACAGCTTTAGTGTCCTCCTATGGTAGATCGTAGAACTCACCTGTCTGTTTTGAAAATCCAATTTCATCCTTTTTAAAGAGTCATCACTAATCAGCATCACCTTGCAATTTCTCGGTTTGGAGTTGCAAGCAACCTTGAATGAATAAAGACGCCGAATAATAACCTTGGAGAGAAGAGTAGAATACATAATAATTTTAGCTTTCTAATTCCAATTCTGGATGTTTTGAACCATAATAAGTATGTGCCTCATCATATTTATCTTTCTTAGAATTACCAAGAAATCCTATATTTAAATATCAATTTTCTTTATGTTATCCATTTAACCTCTTCTTGGTATGAAAAACCCTTGAACCTACAATTGTGAAATCTGGTTGTTGGTAGATAGTTGGGAAATATTTTCTATTTTGTCATCTTTGAGCCCAAGGCATTCTATAGCCTTGACCTTGCTGAAACATCCATGCACATCAAGTAGCTTATGGTAGAAAAATTTCAGCTTCACCATCACATGATATCCCCACCAAGCTCGCTGCCTTATTGTAAGAAAGCTTGTAAGTCTTTCCATAGCTCTTAAAAGAGAACTTTTATCTTCCATCTTCTTCATAGAAGGAAACATACTCATAAAATTCTACATGAAAATCTGTATAAACAACATCTGGATCCCCTAGCTTCGATACGCAAGAATCTTCCCATCCATTGAGCTTATTATTCTTTGAAATAAGATAATCATACATACTGAAAAATATAAGATGGACAATCATTTCCCTGTAGAATAACCAACTTGATATTGGATTCATAGTATACATTTCTTGAGAAGTGGCTTCCAGAGACATTCAGAATGAAGGAGCGTAGAAAGATTTGGAATCGTCTTAAGAAGGAATGAAAAAATTTCAATACCTGAGAGCTTAAAATTAATGTGGGACAACCATCGGTGTTCCCCTTTATATAGGCGATGGTGGTGACCTTTCAACTTTCAAAACCAATCTAATAGTTGAAAACCACTCGGATCTGATCTGATTGTTTAAAACAAACCCGTAAGGAAATCTTGAATCCGATCTTTTGAGGTTTTAAAAACAATCGAATTTAAGATGAAATGAGTCTGAAATTTTTATAAAAACAATTGAAACTATTAGCAAGTAAAAGAGACTATGAAAACTTAAGTATAAAAACCATACCTTTAGGATTGTCTAGGATGATTATTCATAATAGGTTATATTCTTTTGATGAAAATTTGACTAAGAATAAATCACTATGAAAATTTTTTTTTGCAAATTCATTGAGTACCAAAACTCAATTACAAAAATTATGAGTACAAAAATTCACATTACAAAAATGACTATTAAGAAACATTCCATTACAAATATTTCTAGTAACAAAAATTTCAATTTCATGAATTTTCACTATGAAAAATTTGCATTACGAAAATTTCCATCCTGAAAATTTTCTTTATTAAAAATATCCATTGTAAAAGAATTCATTACGAAAAATTTCAAAAAAAACGTTATTACAAGAAACATGAAAAACTCCATTATGAAAGAATTATAAAAACATCATTATGAAAAATTTGAAAAATTTCATAACAGATGTACTCCCCCTATGAAATGGAGTATATTACTATAAGGATATTGATTTAACAAGATGTTAATTATGGATGATTACCTTACGGTTATCAGTCTTAAATTTTGCTTAATGTTTTCAAATCTATCGGAGGGTAATGATTTTTTTAAAATGTCAGCATGTTGATCTTGTGTTCCGATAAACTGAATAATGATATCTCATTTGTGTGTGTGATCCCCTAGAAAGTGATACCTAATATTTATGTGCTTTTCATGAGATTGATGTGCATGGATTTTGCTAAGGAAAATTGAACATGTGTTATCAAACATAATTTGAGTCTTAGTAAAACTCAAGACATAGTCTGTAAGTGTGTATTGCATCCATAACACTTAAGCACAAAAACTTCCAGCTGCTACATATTCAGCTTCAGCAGTGGAGAGTGCTACTGAGTGCTGCTTCTTGCAAGAAAAAGAAACTAATGTATATCTGAAAAAATGAAAAGATCCGGATGTACTCTTTATATCCATTCTACATCCACTAAAGTCATCATCTGAAAAACTCTTTAAAACAATATCATTTCCAGAAGATTAAAATAGTCAAAGATCAATAGTTCCCATTAACTAGTGAATTTTTTTTTCACTACCTTTAAATGAGATTCCTTAGGATTGGATTGTTATCTTCACATAATTATAATGAAAAAATTATGTCTGGAAGACTGGCTGTCAAGTATAGTAAGCTTCCTATCATAACTCTAAAAGATGTTTGATCTACTGGTTTCCCAAATTCATCAAAATCAAGTGTGTTCGTGGTACCAATAGGAGTACATATACTATTATTAGTGTCATATCCACACTTTTTATAAAGATATTTCATATAATTATGTTTGGATATGTTGATTCCTTATGGTTTTTGGGAAATTTGAAAACCAAGGAAAAACATTAACTCACCCATCATACTCATTTCAAACTCATATTTCATTAGATCCGCTACTGAATCAGTTTAAGATTTCTGAGTTGAACCAAATTTAATTTCATCAATATAAATTTGATCAGTCAAAACATTTTTCTTATCTCTAATTATGAAAATATTTGGATTTTCATTTCTCTTAACATAGTTATTTTGAAGCCAAAATCATATAAGTTTATCATTCCAAGCACTAGTGGATTCTTTAAGGCCATAAAAACCCTTGGTATGTCTAAAAACATGATCAGGATGTTTTGTGTCTTCAAAGCCAGGGTGTTGTTCAACAAAAACTTCGTCTTGAACATAACCATTAAGGAAAGCACATTTTACATACATTTGAAAAAGCATTAAATTAAAGAATCCTGCAAAGTCATGTAAAATTCAGATAGATTCAAGTCCAAATATTGGAGCATAGGTGTCTTCATAGTCTATTCCTGCATGTTGATTATAACCTTTAGCAACAATTCTAGCTTTATTTCACACGATGATTCCATTTTTCATCACACTTATTTCAAAACACCCATTTTAATCCAATAATAGTAGATTCCTTAGGTCTTTCAACCAAGGTCCATAATTTATCCTTTCGAATTCATTTAGTTCATCTTTCATAGCTTCAATCAAATCATCATAACCTAAAAGATCATCATTTCATTTTGGTTTTAATTTGGAATGGAATGTTAGATTCTATACTTCATTTCTTAAGGAACTTCTGGTCCTCACAGGTTGATTCACATCACCAATGATACAATCACTGGGATGATTCTTTAGAAACGACTGATTTGGGTTTTATAAAACTCTTTCATCAATATAGGGTAGGAAATCATCTGGGGTAAATGTTTCGGAAGTATATTTTTGAAAACTTTCATTATCAGAAAGATTTTCTATCAATGGTTGATAATCAGTTTTTGAAAACACATCTGAGGATGGAGGTTGGTGTTGTTTAAAAACAAAAGGATAAGTTTCATAAAATTTTACATGTACTATTTCTTCAACAGTAAAAGTATTTTTCTGAAGACTCTATAATCCATAGAAGTTGTGGAGTAGCCTACGAAAATTCCTTCATCAAATTTTGGTGCGATTTTTTATAAGTTATCTTTAGTATTCAGAATGAATACCTTGAATCCAAAAACCTTAAAGTAGTAAAGTCTTGGTTTTCTATGATTCCCAAACTCATAAAAAGTTTTATTATAAAAAGGTCTAATTTAAACTCGATTTATAGTATAACAAGCAGTACTTACATATTTATCCCAAAAATGTTTAGCTATAGAATACTCACTCAACATGGTTCTAGTTATCTCTTGAAAAATTCTAGTTATTCTTTCAACAAAACCATTTTGTTGAGGTGTTGTGGGTGCTGAGAAGTTGGGACTAATACATTTTCTACTACAAAAAGTTTCAAAATTAGAAATTTGAAATTCAAATACATGATCACTATGAATAGTTTTTAATGGATGTTTTTTTCTCATTTTTTACATGGGCTCTAAAAAATTTGAAATTATAAAAATCTTCAGACGTCTTTTCTAGAAATTTAACCCATGTAAATCTAGTGTAATCATCAATCAAAACAAATACATAGTACATTACCCCAATGCTTCTAGTTTGTGTTGGACCAAAAACATCCATATGCACAAGCTGTAATGAATCAGTGGTTGAGACATCACCAATGGATTTAAAACGTGATTTTTGTTTCTTTCCATATTGACAAGGTTCCCAGACTTTTGAAGTGTCAAATCTTAGCTATGGAGGATCATTAACTAAACATTTATTAGAGATTTTGCATAAGTTTCTAAGGTTATAGTGTCCTAAAATTCTATGACACAACCAAAAATGATCTTCCATTGCACTAAGGAAAGGTAATTCTTGTCTCCTAAGGTCTTCTATGTTTAGTGTGTAAACATTCTCTTGCCTATGGGCAGAAAGAATGAACTCTTCCTTATAATTTTTTAATATGCACTTATCATTCCTAAAATTGACAAGGTTTTCTTCATCACATAATTGAATTATGCTAATGATGTTTTGCTTAAGAAATTTTACAAATAAAAAATTTTAAATTAATGTTTTCCCAAGAAGAACAATGGTGCCTATACCAATAATTTCCCCCTGAAAATTATCTCCAAAAGTTACTTTTCCTCCTTTCGTTTTGATAATATTTTCAAAATAGTTTTTGTTACCTGTCATATTTTGGGAACATCTACTATCTATGTACCATGTATTTTTGTTGGTACATTTCCAATTTTCATGAAAATATGAAAAATATTAGGTCTTCAGAATCCAGATTTTCTTGGATCTGGAAATCTCCGAAAGCAAGAATATGGCTACCCACATCTTCGTAGAAAAATACGCCTTATGAAATCCAAAAGTTTGGGTTATTTTATGGAACAATTCATTACCTAGTGACCACCACATTGAAACTTTGTGTCGAATGGGGCACTTTTAGGAACAAAGTAGTTGTTACTAAAAATATGTTTATAACTTATGTAACCAAAATCAGAAGTATTCCTTCAAGGTCAGATTTGTGAATACATTTTATCAAAATTTACCTTACCTAGGTAAATTTTGACAAACACTTCCTCAAAGAAAATATTTCGGATTTGAGTGTTATAACTAGGCTCTTTTCTTCAAAAATATTCGACATTGAACTAGATCTAGGCTCGAAAGAATATTTCTTTGAAATTACATTTTCATGTTCTTTATAATTATTATTCTTCTCAGAACATACATCCTCAATATTTTTTGAAATACATTAAAAATAATCATTTTACTTATCATGATCTTTATAATGATCTTATATTTCCTTAGTAAGAATATTATTCCTAGAATTTTCCTTTTCGATTTTTTCATGAGTTTGGAATTATCATTTTCAAGAAGTTTGGCAATCCTAGAAAGTTCCTCATAGATTGGTAAATTATTATCTTCATCAGAATAAGATTCTTCATCTGAAGAGTTATAATATTTAATATGATTAGAATTCAATGAAATGTGGGTCAATGATTCTGAATTGTGCACCTTAACAATTATGAAATGATTATCAATAGTTATCCGGGCTAAAAGACAAAGATTCTTATATCCAGAAGATTCATAATCTGATGATTCTTCTAAAGAGTCGACACCATTAGCACTCCATGTGTCATAGGCTTTCAACACTTTCTTAGCTTTGGACTTTAATACCTATTTCTATTTTTCTCAGAATTCCATTCCTTTCATTTATTTCTCTTGAGCATGGGTCAATCAGGTCATATGTGTCCTACTCTCTTACATTCATAGCAAGAAACATCAGAATATTTTTTGTATTTCCATTCCTTCTTCTTGTATTTAGATTGAATGTTCCTCTGTACAGTTATCTTGTTCATCCTTCGAGAATGATTTACTAATTCTATTTTTTAGGACTCACTTCCACTAGATTTGGAATGGTTAACAAATTTCATAGATCCAGATCTAGTAACTCTATCTGGAGTGATGGCTTTCATATGATTGGAAGTAGTAGTAAAAGCTACACTACCATTTCCATTCTTATTTTTCACAAAATCAGCATCTCCCTTCATTCTAGTCTCATGCTAAAGATGAGTTCCAAACAGCTCATCATGTTATATTTTATTAACCTTTCTGTTTTCATCAATTGTAGTCCTTTTATATTCCCACTCAATTAGCATGATGTCGATGATCTTGTCAACAAGGGCTTCATCATCTAATCCTTTTCACCCATTGATTGTAAAATATTTACTAAATTCATGAATCTCTGTTTTACTTTACATAAGGGTTCACCATATGGAAAACTAAAAACATGATATTTGGAACTAAGCATGGCTCTTCTTGTCTCAATTACTTTGGATGTTCCAAAGTGAGTAACATCTAGTTTCTTCCATATAGAATTTTCTGCGTCACAAGAAGAAATTTGGCAATATATATTGAAATTCATTGAACAAATTAATGTAATTCATTCCTTATAGTTGAGTTTATATTCATTCTTTTCTTGATTTGTAAGGGAAATTACTTCTTTTTCAGAAATTTTGTATCCACCAGTAAGAATAACAAAATTTTCAACCCCAGTGTTGATAATAAAAGTCTTCATGCGATCTCTCCAATATTCGTAATCATTACCATCAAAGATTGGTGGTCTAGTAGGATTAATATCATCTATAGAAACAATATTGATTCCTTACATTTTTAATTAAAGTATTTCCACAAAAACTTGTTTTAGAAAAAAATTTGTAAACAATGAAAATATTCTATGTTAGAAAAATTGTATCTCTAAGAAAAAAGTGAATCCGAACTATGATTCCGGAAAGTAGATTCTGAAAAATATGAATTCGGAAATATGATTCTAAAGATTCAATTCTGAGAATTCTCTTGTGAATATAATCGTGAGATTAATTCAGATTCAATGAAACCCTCTGAAACCAATTTTTAGATTGGTTCAGGGTATTAGTTCACCTGCTCAGATACCAATTTTTAAATTGGTGCAGGGTATTAGTTCACCTGCTATGATACCAATTATTATGATGGTATGTGACTGAGTATGATATACTCTATAATATAAAACTTTGGATCTAAATAAGAATGAGATTGTCAGATACAAGAGGGGGGGGGGGGGGTGGGTGAATTTTACCTTTTAAAAATTCCTTTAATAATTTTTTTGGATGGTTATGTTTAACAAGGTTAAACAAGATAATTCACAAGACCTCTATGAGTTCTAAAGAATTTCCAGATTCTAGAAAATAAATTCCGAAAATGAATCTTGACAAAATATACAAAGATTAAGATTCTACCATAATGCGTATAGAATCTAACTATATCATAGTACAAATAAGGAAGAATAAGAAATTTGTACGTTCCTTAACAATACAAAATGCACAGTAGAAAAAAAAGTAGTAACACTATAAGTAACAAGTAAAAAGTCTTTTAACCCAATGATAAGGGTATCCAACAACCTTAGAAAAAGGTCCCTTGATTTATAATTTCAAGAAATTATGACTTTCCCACAAAATTGTAAGCCCTCAATATGAATATTGGAGTTTGTCTTGCAATCCCTACAAGCCCTCAACTATCAGGTAGTCGACACCACTGTCTTCCTTAGTATGGAAGACCTCAACTACAAGGTGTTGAAACCTCTATCTTTCTATCCCCAAAAGAACTCTATTGTACACAGCAACAATCAGAGTTGAATGAAGCAAATCTAAACAAGTAAAAGTTTGAACAAGCTATTCAATCTTTCTGCACGAAGCCTGAGAGTTGATAAAATCTTATCTCTCTAGAAATCACATCAATAGAATGTAAGCACATTTTTCAAAGTTGTATATTCTTTTCAAATGAGCTCATATTTATAGGTGAAGCTCCAAAGGTCGTTTCCCTCTGCCAAAGGTCATATGTTTCCATGAATTTAGGAGGGACGTGTACACGTGTCACTCAAACAAAGGTTAGTTAACAACTGAATGAACGCCATCATTTTGTAATAGAAAAAATGTAAGTATAACTAAACTGATATTCGGAATGGAGTATAAAATGAAGGTTCATAATGGAAAAGGTTGATGTTTAGAATGGAAGTAAAAAAAATTAAATTCAGAGTCTATAATCTTCAGAATATTCAGATCTTGTTTTGTAGGAATTTATAACCTAAATTCTGTTGAAATATGGAGTCAGAATATCAAGGAAATTCGGAGTTTGATTTCACAATAATTCAGAACCAGAACATACAATGTTCAGAGTCTATGTTCATGATAATTCGAAGTCAGATCTCATTAGAGTTAGGAGTCTGAATTCAGAGAACTCAGAGTCAGAACTTAGAGAAGTTCATAATCAGAATTCGAAGTGGAACATTATAAGAGTTCATATCCAAAATTCGGAGTGGAACTTCATGAGATTTTGTATCCATAATTCGGAGTGGAACTGTATGAGAGTTCGTATCCAGAATTCGGAGTTGTAAATAGAATACCTCATATCTAAGTATTATAAAATTATGTGGTTTTAGATATGAATACCATTTTTACACTTAAGAAAAATATTGATATGAACAATGAAAACATGGTAGGGGTAAGATTCCTTTCGGAAGGAAATTTTCCTTAAGAGAAGGTGGTTGTGATTTCTTAAACAAGAGGAATGGTAAATTCATAAGGAGACCATGATGACTTATCAATCTCCCCCATGAATGAAGGAATGGAAAAAGTAAAAAGGAAAACCTCATTGACTCAACAGGTTTGGATAATGTACCTAATTAATAAATTTGAAATTATTATCATTGGTATAAATTTTTTATTTTGTATATATAGTATATAAAACATAAATAAAACATTCTTTTAAAAACTTTCAGGGTGAAAAAATTTTATTAATACCATAAATAATGAAAATAATGAAAATACTATAATATTATTAATAAAAAAGATTTAAAATGTAATAATAGTGTCTCAAATGATAATATAAATATGAATATGGTTATGGATAAAATGAGTAACATTCATAAAATAGTTATAAATGGGTTTCAATATTTTTAATCTATATGAAATTAAAAGTTAAGAGATTTCTAGTCTCTATTTTGTTTAAGAGAAATGTATTCCATATTAAAAAAAATTTCATATGTGTGGCTTATTTACATCCTCATTATAATAATATATAATGAATATGATTATTTTAATGATATTTTGAAATTAATTTTTCATTAATTTTTAGTGGGGTGTAAAATTCCAAATATTACGAATGTTTTATTGGATTTCATTTTAATTAACTTTCTATTAAGACTTATTCATTATTTTAAACCAATTAAAAAATGTGTGATGTATAGAATTTCAATTTTACATGTTATATCTTTATTTATAAATAATTCAGGGTATGTGATGTCTCTATTTTTATTATTTCATCCAAGTGGATTTGAATTAAAAATTACAAATTGGTGAAAGTAATTGAACAATCTTGTTTTTCTTGGTGATTGTAAACTTTATCTTAGTTAAATCAAATTCATGTAATCAGTATTCATACATCATTGATATTATATTAAATATATATATTCTTGTATAGTGGATATGATTATTTCTTAAACAATATAACATTTTTCATATGTTTCCCCATTTTAAAATTATTCGATTAATTTGGGAAAATATAGATAAATCTGTATCCTTTACCCAATACAGATATTTTTAATTTCATATTGATTCATGAATTAAATAAATTATAAATTATATAAGGAATGATTTGGACCTAATGTTATAGTTGGGTCTCGATATAATATATCCTCAGAATGCATCTGTAGATAACATGATAAAAATTAATTGTCCAAATGGAATGGAATTCTACATGTTATTTAAAAAATCTTTTGAATGCTCATGATAGTAGATGTATCATGATTCCTTAAATAATGATTTAAAAAAATTATATATCCCCTTAATTTTAGTTATTATTACTATAAAATATATTTTCTAAAAAAATTATCTCTGGATTCATTTAATTCTCATTTTATTGATTAAATGTAATGTGTTTTAAAATATTTAACATGAAATATTGATTAGAACATACTTATTCATGTAGTTATGTGTTTTAAAAGGATAGAGTGTTCTGAAATTTACAATACTATATTGATAATTCTTTATTGATTTGTGATAAATTCTCATATATGTTACCTTTACTAAGAATGTGATCTCACCCTTATTTTATTATTTCCCCATGGTATAAAGAAGAGATATTTGAATGATTTTTTAGGTTGAATTTTATGTACTTATTTTATATCTTATGTTTTATATTATATTCCCAATATAAAATGGATATCATGTATGTGGAAAGCTCTCCCAAAATGATAAAAAATCATTCCTTTTAGTGTTAATTCTTTATATCTATTCCAATGAAATAATGTATAACACCAGCATTGGGATTTTGATTCATGGTAATTACAGACCCCATAACCCACAATAGTGGTTCTATACATAACATTTTATCAGTATCCAAGAGGACACAAATCCTTATTGAAATTAAATACTATAAATCATAATATAAATCTATTCATGTAATGAGAATAAGATTATCAATATACATTATACTCTAAACTATGAGTTTCACAATTGGAATTTAAAATAATATCTACTTTTTTATAATATGTGCATCAAAATAACTATGCAGATATAAATTATAGTCCCTATACAATGAGAACATGATGGCCCATTTTAGGGATCCATATAACTGATTTGATAATCATGGGATTCCTTTTGTGATGATCATAATATGTCTTACTTGATTGGTATTTTATTCCTAATTTTATGATCAAGAGATGTCATATTGTTAGATCATAAGCCTTATTATTATAATGAGGATTGAATATATCATGTATTGATCGTGGAATACCACATGTTACAAACATGATATTTTTAGTCTAATGTGCAAAAGTTTCCCTCATTTCCTAACATTAAAAGGATACATCCTTCCTATATGAATATGAACTTCCATGCCCATATTTTTTTTTGTGGTGATCTTATGATAACCTACCATTCTTTATTGATGAAACTTTATAAAGAAGAACACATATATACTTATTTCAAAAATACAATTCCCCACCAACCATAAAATTATCACCATTATAATTTTATAAGTATAGTAATTTTTCTATTTACACACAATGAAATAATATGGAATGGGATTCATGAGTTTTTATTAAATCATATTGGAAGTCCAAACCTAGGCACATTCTCATTAATGATTTGTGCTAACCTATCATCCTCTAGATGAATTAAATATAGTGTTCATCATTATCCTTCTAGTGTAATTTCAGCCAATATGAAATGTATAAATATATGACATAAATAATGATTATAATAAAATAACAACTTTAGTCATCATGGATGAAAGCATGAGAAAAAAAATTGTTAACACAATGTTATTGAACACTCCTCCAAGAGTGGGATGATGAGTATCAAAAAGAATTTTATTATTAAATCCATGATAATTTATAATTATTATTAATCAAATCCTATATAATTCAATCCAAAAATACTTCAATAGGAGGTACCATTTTTAATACATAGTAATATGGGGGAGGAGAGATGACAAACATTTTATTTATCCTACGTGATTCAAAGATGTTGTAATTATAAAAACCAATTCCCATCTGATTAATACAACCAGGTACATATATATATTTTTCATATCAACCACTCCCAACTATATACATTATACGGGATGATCATTGATGCCCTCATCCACAATAATGAATTGATTAGATTCATCCCTTCTGATAGATTGTTGATAATTATCGTGATTTTATGGAACTATGTTAAAATCAGCAGTATGAAAATACCATAGTTGGAAGGTCCTTCCAATACCACTACCCAACACATCTATAGGTTATCCAAAGATAATACTGCTTCAAACTCCACTAACAGTAAAGGTGTAAATGATATAATGGCAGATTATTCACCAAATATAACATAAGTGTCACCAAGAAAGAATACATCGTACAATGTATTCTATCAATGTAGGAAATCCTGTTAGGTTGTTGAATAGTTCATGATTAATACCATTCAACCTAATCCTATATAGGATTTATGAGACTCATTAAAAATGTAGGCAATGAACCATGCATAATAACTGGACACTTCTTCAATCATCTCTTTATTGGAAACACCATTACAATAGATAACTCCATATACCAAACTATTAAACTTCCACGTGGAGATGAAATATTATTTTAATTAGATCTAGGACCAAACCAATAAAATTTCATGTGTGATAAAATCTATTTTAATGTAATGCCAATGAAATCAATTATTGATGTACTCCTTATTCAAAACTGTTAAATTAAAACATGGTCATCCTGAAGGAAGAATTTATACTAACTACGATAGAGGTCATCCTCATTATACCATCATAAGACATCATATAAATCACCATGAAAATGATTTAAAATTTCATAATGATGTTTTTTAGTATTATATGTTGCATAAAATAGGTCATAATTTTAGAGTTATCCATAGTAATTTATAATTCTAGAACATTAAGGATTTAGAGAAGATTTATATTCCTTAAACACAAAAACCATATAATTTTTAATGATGAATTTTTATGATTCCAATGTTCATATAGTAATTACGACACAGTAGATGTACCTATATATGGATTATATATTTTATCCTTCATTTTATTATCCATGATTTCTTCCCTTGTGCTCTCAGAATCATTCCCCTCTGCCTTTTATTTGTAGGAGGTTGAAACATTTTTATCAATAATAACAATCATGGATGAATATATTTAGTCCCTTATGCCCCCATAAATTATCCACCCCCCATTCCAACCCTATAATGAGGAATTAGAATTCCCATTATACATGGAAATAATTTTGTTGAGATATCTAATACAGTATCAACTCTTCCATTTATAAGGGATGATGTCTTTTATAATGATAAAACATTTAATTATTTGCATTAAATGATCTATTCATTTTCTCAATTTAATATTCCAACAAACATTGTATAGATATTTAGTATAGCTGAGACCTATATTAACATTTCAATCAATATCATGAAGGCATATAAATGTTGGATTACCTTACTAAAACCCATTTAATGGTCATATTTTATATATATGTGATCACACACCACTTTATCTTATATAAAACAATTTGAAAACATGAAATTCCTCTAAAAACCCTCAGGTAAATTTCTAACTATAATAATAAATAATAGACGTAATATCCTAAAATAATCCTCCACTTTTATCCCCTTTAATAATAGATTCAACTGTTAAAATCTTTTTTGATTTTTTATTCTATCTAGGAAAACATACATGGATTTTTTTTGGAAATTATAGTGACTATGTAATAAATAATTTTTTTTAACACTATGACATTAAATGTGTGTTTTCCCGTGTTTTTATAAGAGTGTAGATGAAATAATCTTCCATAAAACATACAACACCTTGAAAATTATAGAATGGTTATTAATATATTAATCATAGTGATTTTAGTTAATTAACACAAAAAAACCCACCATAGGGAATATCATCATTAATCATCCCCTATATAGTTAGGATCATGATATATATAGTTATGAGAGTGAGGAAGACCTTCCCCTATAGCATGTGTCATGGTTCATGAACTGTCACGAGGGTATTCACAACCCTATGAATATACAATATATAAGAAAATGGATTAATCCTTATGTAACATAAAATTAACATTCTAAAACCTTAACAATGGAAAGGGTGTGGTTGAGGAATATACTATGATCAAATATACATGGAAAACCACGGTGTATTTCCAAAATTAATGTTATCTACATAAAATAGTGTCATATTGTAGCTTAATTTCTCTCTTATATGGGGATACCGAAATTATTGGGTGATGTTATAGATGAAACAATTTCAAAAAACAATATTTATTTTAACAATAGAATATATAGATATATACTGATAATGAGATATTATTATTTTCTATCCTAATATAATGACTAGTTGTCCATATGGATGGCTTTCCAAAAGACCTGGAAAATATAACACATTTGGATCATGAACACAATATTAACTGAGTAAAAAAACAACAAAGGGGTTTTTTGGGTGAATTATCATATAGAAATGATTTTATTAATTTCCTTTTACAGTCATATGTATGAGGAAGAACATACTACGATATATCATGTATGGTAGTTGTACCTAATGTTGGTGGCCCACATCCCCCAAAATTTTGTAAGTCGATATTTAATTTCTTCATTAGAATGTATGACATAGAAAATCAGATAGTATATTTATTCTGCTACTATTGATTAAATTTAGGGATCCTATAGCAGTACGGAGTAGTTAATATCTCCTTCTATTGCCGAAGATTTTACAAAAATACATTTTTTGTCACAAAAAATATATACCTATGATATATCGTCAGCTATGTAGATCTTCAATAGTATTTCTTCTCGCATATATACTCTATCTTGGACAATATTAGATTCAATAACCACTAAATGTGAAAAAACACTTACTATGTTTCATATACAACCTATCTCATTGGAAATCCTTAATATAATTTCCTTGCATCTAACTCCCAAAAAAATAGTTATAGGGAATCTATAAACATAATGTCTGATATGATATAGTGTTTCATCCCCCACAACATTTAACCAATATGAACTAATAATAATGAGTGGTGGATACACCTGGAATCCGTCCCCCAATAGGTTTGGTGGATTACTATTACTAATAATATGTAGACTATTCTAATGAGATTCAATAACCTACTTATATATAATTATATAATTATATATATGATGAGATCCCCTAATATTAATAATTCATATACAAAATTATAATTTTGAATACAGAAGTGTAATTCCATGCATAATGGAATCAAATGAAATATTCCAACATAAATTTACGATACTGAAAACCATGTCGAGAAACAATTGAAAATCTATTCTGAGCTAGCAATGCCCATTTTTTTGGAAATAAGATCTTATGATAAAACAAATGAATTTAATATTATATTGGGTTTGAAAAAAACAATACTCAATAGGATCCATCTCAGAGCCTATCAAGAAAAATGAAAAAAATAATGCAAAATATGAGGGAGTAAATAAATCATACCAACTATTCACTTATTTTGGAAAATCAATATTTAATCATTTCCATGAAACATTAACCAAGTTATTAACATTAGTATTTAAAACACATAAATAATTACATACGATTAAATATATATATAATTTATCCTTGTAACTCATAAAAACTAAATTAACACTATATCATATTTATATATAAATATATATAGAATCCAAAATAGTCCATGTAACATGAATTATACCTCAAGACATAATATCACATTCAAGTACTATGGTGGGAATCTATATAAACTATTACTATATACATGTATGTAGGATAAAGTTATATAATCATAGACAACTGATAAATGTTTTTTAAAATTTAGTAACATTAATTTTCATATTAACCCATATATTAAACCTTATAACTCAAATCCTTGGAATCCCCAAATTTGAAACTATTGTCAATGACTATACAAAGGAGATGGAGAAGCTAACTGTTTGTTCCCTAACATGCCATAATGTTAGGGAAAATACCAAAAAAATGTGGACTTTTTATTTTCTACCAAATATTGTGGTGAAGGATATGATATCATCAAATATAATAATATCATACATGACCAAAATAAAACTACATATCCATAAATATGAGTTATAGATATCATCCCACATGAGACGAACCTTCGATTACTATTGTCTTGGAACTATATTAAGAAAAATAATTATGATTTAAATCATTCCACATCAACCAATTTATTAATTATTATTATTTTAGTTCATAATCATTTATTTATTATTATTTACAGGTTTATTAGTAATGAATGTAATTAAATTCAACCCAATTTTCATTCAAAATTAAATACAACCATACATAAATTCCATCCCATAATACATAAAAAATTCAACTATACCATATTATAGTTCATAAAATTAAATATATATTATTTACACAGTTAATAAAAATTATGGAATGTCTTCATTATTATTCCAATTATTAGTAACAATATATTGGTACATTTGGAATCATAATAAGAAAATATGATGAATATGAACACAAATATAACAAAATCAATTACAACATGCATATAAGAATATTCATGATCAACCATCCATTAATAAAGATAGAATAATAAAACACCAATTTTATTTGAAAATGTAAAATTGAGATCAAAACAAAATTTTACCACCCTAGATTCATATTATACTCTATTTCACAAGAAACATTAAATCCCACTATTATTTAAATCAATCCACTGCTTACAAAACCCAGGTAACCTTTACATTATTCATTTATTTTAAAAAACCATGGTATTTTTTCTATAAATAAAATAAATTCTATACTTTTATATAGAATAAATTCATAGAATGAAAAATTATTTTCATCAGGACCCACTCATGGAATAAATATATCCATATCAATAAGGCATTATATATTTTTCAAACAGGAATAAGTTCACTCAGAATAAATAAATTATATTTAGTAAAAAAAAATTTTATTACTATCATAAATAAATTGGATCATTAGATCATGCTAAATATAAAAAATTTCCAACAGTAGATAGTTAACTACATCTGGAAATAAATCATCAACTCGCACCATGAATAACAACCATATTTCATAATTTTTATGCTGAATTTGTAGTAATTTTTCAGGGATCACTTATTTAACACTATATAAATTTTTAAAAGTTTTGTTTTTAATATTTTAGGAATATTAACCATCTTAAATAAATGTTATTAAAATCAGATAACATATGATCATCATACTCAAGAGGCAACATAGAAAATAAAAACTAATGTGTGATAACAAATATTCAAATTTTAAACATCATAATTCAATAAATTCACACATAATTATCATCATTTGATTGATTCTATCATTACTAAACAAAGTGAAATAATGATAGTTTCACATTCTAAATTTTTTGTAACTTTTTAAATACCTTACCTTTATTAAAATATCAACATACAAATAGAATTTAATAATGAACAAGGATCATCCACATTAAAAGGAAAAAACAACAGAATAAATATATTGAAATACTCTATTAGGATACAGTAAGTTCCCAACCAAAAATGGTGGAAATATATACAAAAAATATGGAATTAATTAGAATAAATAAAGAGAAGGTAACAAAAGTGGAGAGGGAACATGAAAATATATGATCATGATATTCAGTTTCAATGTGTTTAGTCACCAAATGGAAGTGGTAGGATAGTGTCTAGACGGGTTGTGTAAAGAATGTGTTAGAATTAATAAGTTGAAAGGAAATCAAATGGATTCTATACCCACCATTTATATAGTAATACATAAAGGACAACACCAGGGTGTATTGAATTCCATTATGCACATTTTTTTGCTTCTATAATATAAAGATCCAATTAAAGAAATTTAAATAATCATATCCCTCGAACTCTTACACTTTTAATGATCAAACTAATATCAATATTATCATCATCATAGTATTATGAAAGGAATTTTGGATGATGATAAGGCCATAGCAACATTCACTATGATATAAGGAGATATCCTTAGCCATTTTACATCGCCATTCTTGAGAACATAGTATAGTGATGCCAGACCACCGAGAAGGTTTCCATAATTCCATCTGAAAAATAAAATTTTCAATGCATAACATAATTCTGACATTAACTACATTTAAATTTTAGTAGATTGAATCTCAAGGAAGATTCAATAATTAATTGGTATAAATTTAAGATAAAAAATTGTAAAACTTAAAAGAAAATAAAATATTGAATTTGGTATTTGGTTTTGATAATTTAAATGATAGTATAAATAATTTTTTAATTTAGATACATGCACATCCTGATGTAATATTTTGGTGATTTCAATTTAAAATTTGGTAGAACTAAAATCTTCTGACCCTCCTCTCAATGTTATCTCCCTCTATTTTATAATTTTCAATACCCCCTTAGTTACTCTGTTTTTTTATATAGGTGTTTAAAAAACATTAAACTATAGATACCCTAAACTCAATAATTATTAGATCCAAGGGTCTGTTAAGAAAATAGATGCATTAATTTTGTAGGCCCTCATCTCACAAAAATGTTAATTCAAGGTAGATAGTAGTATGGTTAAAATAAAATTATAAAAAATCAGAATCCCATTAGAAATATAAATCCAAAATAAATTCCATTCATTTGTTTATTCCAATTCACTAAATAACAAGGTACAAAAATGTTACCCCCCATTTGGGTCAAGATAGTATACGATATGATAATAACCCCTGGAATAATCGCCATATACATTGAATAACCACCGATCCTGGATGTAAGATCAATGTTCCATATATCTATAATTCTTCCATATAATATTATTGTTTCATTTTTAAATATCCCCCATTTCTATTTGTAGGAATTTTCTGACTCTTTAATAATGATTAAATTTTTCCCCCATTTAAAACTTTAAATTAATTTATTTAAAATAGATGTATCTCCATAGAATCCATATATCATATATGAGGGTTTGGTATTTGCCACCCTGTTTTGTGGTTCACTCTGACTAAATTAGTGGTAGATTCCACCCCATGCACATTATCCTTCTAAAATTCCCAAATTGAATATTGTATCATGTGATGTTCCTAACGATACATGGTTTTTATATTAAAATAGATTCCAACCCTAATGTACTAGATATATTCCATGTGGGTCAAGCATTTTTATATGTTCATGTGTGTTATTGGACAACATCATATCCAACTCCACAAATACATGGTCATCTTCTCTAAATTATTCATTCAACAACTTCATCAAGCACCACAATGGTATATGTTTCAACCAATGATTTATAAATTTTATTGTAACACTTCATCACTATGATCCCTAGTGATGTTTCTTTAATGGTATCATAAACAACCATTTTTTGTGTGTTGCCATACATATCTATTAGTGTATCATAGCACCCATGACACATATTATCCCTTCTTTTTTTTAATTAATTTTTTCATGGTTTTATAAATACCCTGATTACATAACACTTTAATATTTATGGTTTCTATTTATCAATCTACATGGGGATATTACATAGTGCCTCTAACTATTGCATAGATTTATTATTCATTCCCAATAAAATAATTACTATAACACATTTGTCGGACCATAGTGTAGCCTTACCTACATAGTTCGGTCTCTATGGTTCACTACACTACATAGACATGGTTTTAGCACAATTGTTATTAAATATATATGGTTAACGGATAAAATCTTTTATTTTCCTCTAAGGATAAATGATATAGCATGGGTGGTAATGACAGAACATGTGTCTCAAAGGGATATGGCTTGTTATTGGCCCAATATAACACTATTTCAGCTAGTACAAAGTGCTTCAGAAAAAGGATAAATCACACATTAGAAATATAGGTAAGAGGATAATGATTTATTATACATCACATTTCATAATTTTTTCATGTTGTTAGATTGGTGTTAGTGTTTGCATACCACCATCGTGCACTGCCTAGTTCTAGTGAAAATATCATCCCACCTCCCTAAAAACCTGAATCCAATTTGATGGTGTGCTCTACACTCATGAATGTGAATAATAATGTTTGTATCCACCTTAACTCCTGTAGATTTTGGAAAACCCAACCCAGACACATTCTCAAACTAGTACTAGGCTCATATTTCAACATACAGGATGGGTGTTCCCAATCCCCATAGGTTGGTGACTAGCACCTAAAAATACAACAACATCACAGGGAATGATTTATCCTAAAATTAAGCAACAAATATAGAACAAAAACTAACACACACACACATATACATATATATAAAAGAGTGAATTAGTGGAACATAAAACATATTCCACAAGAAAAAAAATATAGTGGAAATGCTATAATTTAAAAATATATATAAAATCCCAACGCAAAAGTCCAGTATTAGAGGACAACTAAAGATGAAATATGAATTCAACATGTGATAGAGTGCGAAAACTCCAACCATCCCAATAGAATCCATCCGACATATCCTATAAAGACATCACTACATCAGGTCACATCCTATCCCATCCTTGAATAAAATTCATAAAAATACATATACACCAACGAAGGGGGCATAAGGTGTGATCTAAACAAGCACAGTAAGATCCCACCTTGGTGATCCTTATCATGTATATGAACAACAATATAAAAAATTCTATAATTTAATTATAATAAGTAAAGAAAAATTGGTAAACACATTTTATAACAAAATCATAAAAAAAATTAATTTTCCAATTTTTAGACATTTCTATAATGAAATATTGAAAAAATTAAATATTTTATTATACATTAATGCATACAAATAAAACAAAATAATTCATCCAATTTCAAAAAATTACATGATAAATAAAAACAAAAATAGCACCAGACAAGGCATAAGTAATATAATTCCAATGATCACTACATGTAAGTCCAACAAGGAAACTTATATATATATATATAATGGAAATCATTCCCATCAATACTCTACATTTATTCATCAAATGTAGAGAGCATATGAACATTATTTTATGTGAACCCCCCCAACTATACTATCATTCCCCATGAATAATGGGATTATGGATAATAGGAAGACCCCATGAGTGAATCCCATGAAAATTGGAGAGGATTGTTACTACACCTTACAACTAAGTACTAAACTCTTTCCATGTGGTTTATATTTAAAGCCATCCCATTTGAACTATTCATTGAAACCCATTTCGTAAATCCATTTCATAGTGCTTTTTACATTGTTTTTACTTTTAACAAATCAAGTGTTTTCTCTTGAAAATATTTCTATTGACATAAAAAAAATCAATCAAGCATTCAATTTCATTTATAAAACATTTTACAAAAACACAGGGAAAAAAATTTCATCAAACATAGTAATAAAACATAACCACCTACCTCAAACACACATTATACCCACTTGCAATCGATCCAAAAATATAAATTAATGTAATGAAAATTAAGGAGGTCATAGAATAAATCCTCAATAATCAAATTTGAATCAACAAAAAATTGATGTTGGATGGTAAAGATCACAAAAGACCTTAATAAACTCATATGTCTCACAACAATCAACTAAATAGTTATATATATATATATCAATGAAAATGATGATTTGAATTATTACTCCCAAATTTAAATTTACCTTAACCATAATGGATATAAATTTATGAAAGATGTAATCTAGAAGAGTTGGAGGTATCCAAAATCACATGGGGGAGATCATAGCTTTTGAAAGAAAAAATATTATTGTACAGTGAAATAACAATCATCTATATAACACCCTAATACCAAAATCTATGTTAATTTATAGGAATATAAACCCTTTTCAATTTTTATAATCCATGAAATCCAAAAGCCCTTTGAAAAACCCCTCATATTATATTGAAATACTATTTTTACCATTTCAAAATGTGTTATATTTTCACAGTGTAATCCTTTCACGCCTTCATCTGTTTCACTACATCTTAACCACACCCATTACATGACAATGATATATTATATTCAAACTAAAAAATAATAATTTCATGTTTGTTTAATTGTCTAAAAATAATTCCTGATATCTACATAGTGACCAATACATGGTGTGTAAACATTTCATGGAATGTATTTCTTCTATAGGTATAGAGAACTGATAAATATTTTTAAAAACCAAAACAAACACAATCATTCTATTAACCCCAAGTTAACCCTAAAAAAATTTAGTACAGTTATACATGTACTCAATTAATTAAATAACATATAAAATAAAAAATAGTTAAATTTACCTAGAAAATTAATTCCACCAAATGGAGTCCCAAATCACACCTAATAAAAAAGGATAATTAATATAATGAAGATAAATACATAATAGTGGGTAATGATAAGTTACGAAATCCCCACTATATGAATTTTTATCCCTATGATGTAATGTGGAATATTGAAACCTCAAAAGAGGTTATTCTAATGCCCCTTCATCAACATCACACAATATGATGTCTATTAAAAATAGTATCCTTGCCTCTATTCACACTAATTGATGGAATCATCTTCCCATTAAATACTTTCACAAGAGATTAAATGACCACTACTAGATGATATGTTATTAAAATATCTAGATCTAACTCAATCATTCCCCAACATGGAATGTGGGAGGGTTCAAGATGGTATTTCATGAGCTATGATATGTGGAACACAACATGTATATAGGTCCTCTGAAATAGTAATTAAAACCAATAGGTAACCATGCTGAGAAACTCATTAACCCAAAATGCACTAATATATATCAAAGTTAACATTCATTAAATTACAAGAAAATTGTAAACCATCCAATGAAAAACAATTGAGAAAACATGGTTACAAATGGAATAAATGAAATTATTATTTGGCTGATACATGGAAAATTAATTTGAAAAAATATATTTATTTAGATAATAAAAATATATCATGATATCTTTTTCACATTTCTTGAATATGAATCATTTCAAGAAATGAGACATATACAACCTCTACACAACAGGGAGTTGATCTATACATGTGATCATAACATGCCTCAAAGTGATCGATTTGGTCAATTAATGATAAATATTGTTATTAGAAAAGACTTCATGTCCATGATGAATATCAATTGATACAAAAATTTCCATGAAGTTGGAACATAGAATAACCTTTAGGATCAAAATAGCACACGCCATAAGACCATCTGTCAATGAATGGTAAGATGAAATCATCCTAACCTGAGTCCCCATTTCCTCTTAGGGACTCCTCTATAACCTCAATGTAAACATATTTACTCAATATTGAATAGTTTATCAAAGAATATCATGTAACATTATGATCCCATACACATTAATCTTACCTATATCATTATATTTTTAGGAATCCATTATCATAACGATGCTAGATTATTTTGTTAACCGATCAAACACTACCAATATATACATGTTCTCTTATGGAGTATGATTTAATCCAATAGAATATTTCATAGAAACCACTACTTATTTCAAAACTGGATCTAAAAGTGTTTGGAGAAATCTAGATAGTTTAATATTCTCTTCCTTTTTCTATTAGATGGTGTAATATGGGATAATAAATATGCAGTGTAATGCTTCCTACCAAACCACCAGAATCAACATCTCATTGCATAATAATTCATTAAATTTCTCAAGAGAATTTATAATAATAAAATTTGATAATAAAATGAAATATCTTCTCATTTCTTTTGGGATAAAAATTTGATCCCCAAAAGGAGTGAACAAACATAATAGAGAGATGACATATAAATAGTATCCGCACTATATAGGGTTTCAAAAATTCATCTGAACTCATTCACATACTATGGACTCTGCAAAATAGACTCAATGATAGAAAAAGATAAATAGTCATTGGTCATAACCATTCATGAAATATCCTCCTATGAATCTGAGTGAAATTTAGTGATGATACACATAGTGTTCCACTCTGACCTTGATTTTAGAACATCCTGTGATGATACATTCTTGATAAGGGCACGTGCTATGTCATTACCCTTTCCAAAGGTGCTGGTGATGTCAGAGTAGAATGTGTAAGGGTATTAAAACCACTATCATTTTATGTGATTAATGAATTTTTTAGAATATATATATATATCATAATCTTGTGGTAAGAAATACTTGGAATTTCTCCCAAAAAATATAGTACCACATTAACATAAGCACATGCATGGCTACTATAATATTTAAAACATGATTTTCATGATACATCTCATTCAATAAATGTAGAAGAGATTCATAGTATACAACATGATCATCATATATAGGAATGCAACTCAAACAATCACTTGTAGTATCACATAAAAACGCAACCCTTACTAGGATTATGTAATATCATAATACTAGTTGATGTCATATGTTTTCTTATATCATCAAAATAAGACTGAAACATTACATATCATATTAATTTCACCCATTTCATGGTAAGATAATTCAATTGTGATTTCATTATTAAAAAATACATGAAAACCATTTATAATTTCAAGGAAGGCTCAAGAAGCTGCAAATCATTAATGTGTTTTGTGAATCATCCCATGAGTAAATAAATTTTAACTACATATTATCTAATTATAAAACATGATAAGAAATATAATTCCTCATGAATATAACATCTTATATCCATAAATTTAATTTCATATGATTTCAATCCAAATGTTAGCCCATTAAGGTTTTCAAAGCTAAACCCATATTGTTCTCATTATCATGCTCAGATCTCTAATAATCCAAAATATCATCCACAAACACTACTATAAATCTATTATGATACTAATGGAATATTTGATTTATAAAATGAAAAAAAACTGATTGGGAGATAGTTTTATGAATCAACTTCAAAAGATATTCATAATGGATATAACTACTCCTAAAATTCATCATTAGTACATCATACTCCTATAATTTTAGCTAATGATAACCTAATCGAAGATCGATATATGAAATAAACTTCTCCACATTAAATGATCAAAAAAATTATCCACCCAAGGAATATGATAATATTTCATAACTGTTACATAGTTCTACATTTGATATTCAACAAACAAAATCCAGTTGAAATATCCTCATTCATTTAAAAGAGCACATGGTCATTCTATGGAGAAAAAATTAGATAAAAACCATTATTCCATCAGATATTACAAATAACTCATGATCCCTTTTTTAGATGCTGGTGTGATATGAAAAGAGGGTATTAAAATCAGATGTTTATCTTTCACCAAATGAATCATAAAATCTATCTCCCTATATAGTGGAAGACAAAAAAATAATATGTGAAAAAGATCACAGTAAACAATGTGAGGATCGATAATTGATTAAGTATCATCATATACAACATTTATTGTAGAATGAAAACTTGTTTACTCTAAGACGGAAGGTAATTCATTACCAGAATTCAGTTACCATTCTCCTTGATACACAAATTAGATCCCATTTATGGTAATTAATTATACGTGTTGATGATAACAATCATGCTCATGAAGATGAGAAACGAGTTAATCCAACCCAATTATGATGTCTAATATGTATAGTTTAATAAAATCATACACGAAATCTGAATTATCTATGTCAAAAAATGAAAATATTTAAATGAGTGGGAAGCACATTAATAAAATGATGAAATCATATACAATGATTCAATAGTAATGGTACCTCTCAAATTTATTAAACCCATGTCTATCTCTTCCAAAAACACATCTACTACATGATTATTTTTCAAAACTATGGCATGTACCTAGATTATTTTTAGTCTTAGAACCACATAACAACAATGCTATGAACTTTGGAGCAGATTATCCTTGACCATATCCTAGCATATACATAACCTGATTGAAATGCTACAGATGAATATAATGACCTAAACTATTAAACAGATTTACAAATTCATGATAACATAACTTGTTCTCTATAACATTTGTTGTGTATAATATTTCCACACTAATACAAAAATAGTGATGTAGTAAAATATTTTACTAAAGATGAATAGGATTAATTCTACTAACAACCACACCCACCACTCCTATGATGATATTTACACTTCCTATATTTTTTATTTATGCCATTGAATCTACCACTGCATGGAGGATAATGTGTATAATAACCCATGTTTTATTCCATATTCCGCATTTCCATAATTTTTATATCTACCATATCATCATAGCTCAAAATAATAAACATAAGTACTTATGGTATGATATCTAGGTGCACAACAACCAGGTAATTTTGTGGTCTATATGGTCATTATTTATTACCATTAGAGAAATATTTACAAAATTTTCAAATCAATTTGTTAGTGAAAAAATGAAAACATGCTCTACTTTTTAGTGAAATATTAATAGTACCCCACCATCATTAGATAATATGGGTAATAATAAAAAAATAAGAGATTCTTGAATGCCGTCATATCTAATCTCACACACATATCTACATGTTCCATGAAATCCCACCATATCTTACTAAGACCCTCATGTGGGAACACAACACACCTCACCTTGATTGTCTCATTTATATTGTATGTCAAATATCTAATAATCCCTTTTTATATAGCCATCTACATCTTAAGGTTCATTCATACCATTAAATCATGGTGTCTTCCCCTATTTGAATACCAATTATCAGTTTTTTAAACCTCTATCTTATGGTTGTAAATAAAAAACATAAATCTAGACATAAGAATAAATTTGGTCCACAATTGGAAATTATAACTTGATAAACTTAATAAGATTATTATATATTGTCATATTCCCTTAAGGTTCATCTATTGAGACCTACTAAGGAACCCATGTATGAAATCATAGAGTCATATTTCAATACAGTGACACAGAATAGACAATTTTAATATAAAATAATTTTAGTTAAAACCAAAAAAACATATTCAAAAGTGATATTATAATCACGGACCAAAAAAACAAGACTAACATTCCAACACCCCATAAAACCATGAGTCTCTTGATAGAAAAAGATAGCCAGGAACTCCGTGCAATATATATATCATGTTATGAGAATCTCATCCCCAATCTACCAAACTTCCTATGAAAAAATGGCATTAGAATAAAAATCCCTTATATATGACTATGTATAACCTCACTTGAATACCTTCTCAAAAGAGTACCTGGCCTGAATTTCCATATACCGGGATGTCATTCGTGACCCCTATGGGCTGGTGACTTGGACCCGAGCATGAAAAAAAAACTAAACGGAATGATTTTACCAAAAATGAATTAATAACATGGAATATATATATATATAAATAATTTAGTAAAACAATGCAAGTGATAATATATTCCAAAGCAAAATTAATTCATGGAAAAACATAAATCTCAAATAAATAATACAACATCCTAATGTAAATGTCCAATAATAAATGAAAGATAAAATAAAAAATAGAAAAATCCATGTGATATCTTGGAAAATCACTAACAATATTACCATCATCTGCAAAAATAAACTAACACAAGCCTTGTCACCATACTATGGTGTCTTTTTATTCCATATATTGATTACACATAAAGGTCAACACACCACTGAATTTGTGCGTATGGAGTGCGCCATAACGAAATTGGGGAATAATAATAAGGTGTTTCATATAAAATCATTATTCAAAAATCTGAATAATTATCATCATTAATAAAAACAAGGCATGGGAAATAGTTAATATGTTTTTATCAATACCATGGAAACCATTTAATTTAGCTATTTCCAAAATTTCAAGAGTTAAATATATTAAAAATGTGAATAATTTTATATTAAACAAAGTAGTAAAATAAATCCAAATAATATATTACATTTCATGTCAAATATATATATGTACAAATAAAAAATTAAATTCAAAAGCCTATGTATCATCACACCAAGGATCACTAATGGGAGAGATAGATTTCACCCTCATTACTAAACATAATACATCATGCACATCATGAATCTAAATATACGTATCAAATCTAGAGAGTAGATGAATATAGAAAAAAGTGAACCCTAAAATAGTTCAATCAATTCCCTAGAATAGTGGACCTATGGATCATATTAACACCCTATGAGTGAACCAGCTAAAAATCAATGGGGCCTATTACTATACTATTCACCTATGTAGCTGGGGCCTTCCATGTGATATATTCTCTGAAATATTTCATCAAAATCATTATTAAAATCCCACATCATAAATCCTTACCATAATATATTTAAAATACCCATTCTTTTTAACAAAATGAGTGGAAACCATCTTTTCTCAAAAACACTTTTCAATGGACACAAATTAGTTAATAAATAATGGAAATTCATTTATAAAAAAAAATTATAAAAACCAAATGAAATATATTATATCCAACAAATTATAGATATGGAACCACATACCTCAAACATGGGTAACACACACCGTCAACGAGATCCACCTACACTAAAAAAATTAAAATACAATAATATAGGATAATGTTCCATGATCAGTTTGAATCACTAAGAGAAGGAGGGGAGAATCAGTGATCCCATTTTACATTTTACAAATTCATTCTATTCAATTAATCCTATATGGATTGTTAAATACTCCACCCACTCTTATTGGATCTCCTAGCCTTACTCTAATGATGCGATAATTGTAATGGCACTGAATATAAGGTCTTAAAAGGATAGGTTCAAAGACATACTCCTTGTTGTGTTCGTTATTCTCCCCAAAATAGAATCTCTACTATAATATTATTATCAATTACAATGGTTGACGAAGAGACCCATTGTATATATCCTAAGTCCCACATGAGGTTATTTATACTACTTCCTATAGTGTTATTAGAGTCCCACTGGCCAATTTTAGAGTCCCACTGAAGACTTCTTCTCCACCATGAATCACACAGGGTTATTCTAGCTCTCTAGTCACTAGAGTACCTTTATTCTTTATTCAACTGGTCCATTATATATTGATCTTAAGATCATCTCACACGAGCTTGCTGAGTCACACATTCCCGAGTATCTCTATAGGAATCTTCAGTAACCATTGGTATAGTCTGTTGGCCTTTCTCAATAATTTTGATCACTTGTTCTGATCAGTCCTGAGTGAAATAATGGTCATGCAATTATTTCTTTTTCTGATGAATACTTTTTCTAACTTATATGTGTGAAAATGGTTCAAATAACTTCTTAATGAATATTAATAAGAAAGAATTATCTTGAACTATACCTGAACTATCAATGTTGTTGAATTCTCAAATATTATCAACATAGATATAAGTTCTTAAATAAATATTCCATCTTTAGTCTCAATAAAATTAAAATCATGACTTGATTTCATGGCATCCAAACTCTTAGTTTTTGGAAATAAAAATAACGTAACACACATTCATGTGAATATTCATGATTTCATGCATGTATGATATGTAACATGTCAACTCAAACACACACTCTTATTGTATTAATAGATTATGTTCAATGAGTGTATCCCATGCATTTAAACATGAATTGTCTACTTAGTTTCTTCACTCAAAATGCACACAAAAAATTACTTATCTTTTGGTTCTTTTCACACACACTTATTCTTTTTTAATTTGGGTTCAATGTGTTTTATGCAATTTCACATGTAATGTCCACTTAATTCTTTTTTTATCAATATGTACCAAATTCCTTTTTCATTATGTGTTCATGGACATGCATGAATGAATGTTCAATTCCATGGCTTCTTGTACACCCAGTTCTTTTTTCAGGTATATTTAGAGTTTATTTTATTCAACCTGAACACACTATTTCTACCTTTCTTATTGAGCACATGTTTTCCTCCTATGTATTTCTCAATGAACAAACAATCTCTTTTTTCATGGAACACACATGAATTTCATTTTGTTCAAAGAAAGCATACATTCATCACCTATGCAACACAAGTGTGGGTAGTTATTATGATTTGTATATTTTTATTCTATATAGATTTTTTATGTGTATACTATCCTTATTTTTGAAATCTCCTTATTCTCTTCGTGTGACCATGTGGAATTACATGTTATTTTTTCTTAACACAAATGGTGCATGTTGATCTCCTTTATAAAACTAGGGGTGGTTCATGGTTTCTGTCTTCACTGAGTACATCAAGTGAGAGATTGCACCAGTTTTGTACAAACAATATTAACCTTATAAATCCCAGTGAGGGTTCGAGAGAACCTATCTTGTGCTCTTGGTTTTCTTTTACACATAGAGAGTTTGATCTTCCATTCATTGTAAGGATAGTTCAAGGGTGCATTTAACTTATTGATCACTTGATGAAATCAATTAAAATTGGAATAGTAGAGATCTGTGAAACCTCTGACAAGTGATCTTTTTATATGGAGAAAAAAGTTCTTTCTAAATATATTCTAAAAACTAAATTGATCGAGGGACACCCACTTTTATAGGAGCATATCACAACGAAACTACTTATTCAAATCCCTCGTGATATTTCATGGGGTTCAAATCATTGATTTTTCAAGATATTTAACATAAAATATTTCAAATAGAGGTTAAGTGATACACTATATCTCTCGGTTGGCTTATGTTCAATGTGGGATCTTCATGTCACATGAGGACATCACGTGTATGTACTGAGAATTACAAGCACATATTAATCACTAACCCTAGAGCTTCATGACATGGACTTAGGCATCTTCATTTACCTCATCCAATTGTGAGTTTTTTATTTTTTTCATGCATGAAAATGTAATTTCATGAATTAGTTCTTGATGTTCAGATGATACATATGTTGTGGATTCAATCAACAATGGTTTTTGGAGTTTGATCAAGGTGGATCAACATCATCTATGATGACTAGAAGATTCCAGACGACTAGAGGTTGAAAACAAATATTGTCTTCACATCGGCCATTGGATCAAAAAAAAATCTGATACAGAAATCATGGATATGATCATGTGACACATGATGATATGTGTGTCCGTGATCTATCATGAGATCAGATGGATGGCTGGGATGGCTTCTATATTTTTTAAACCTGTCCCAAATCAAAATTGAGATGTCGTATTTTTTCGGTTTAAGTATCAAACAACAAAATTCATTCAACAATTAAATCTTTTAATCCTCCTTGTACTACCCTGTATATTTCTGTGGGCATGATCTATGCCCATTCCATGCTCCTTGTCAACATTCCCCCCCACACGGTGGTGCTCTTGCGTGTTCTCTCATGCACCACTATGGGCGTGCTCCCATTTTCATGGGGCTTTCCCCTGTGCACTCCTACTGTTTCTCGAATACCATTGTTAGCCACCCATGGGAATGGTTAACCCTATCCCACATGATTTTCCTAGGGTTTAGGCATCATCTAGATTATGGTAGGGACTATTTTTTAATATAATACCCATATAGAAAGGCATTCTTTAATTAAAATATTAATGCATGAACACATAATCATAGAAATAAAAGCCTCTTCATCCTCAAACATAATTTCCTTCTTCATTCCTTTAGTAATTATAAATCCAATATACTACAAGAATGTACCCAATCTGCATAATCATTCTGTACATCTCTTAAAAATCTAAGATATTCACAATCAATCTTCTAATTTACTCAAACATCATCCAAATAGAATCCAATGTATGGATCATTAAAATTTATCATAATATAGAGTAATTTATATCCATATTAAAATGTTCTTACAATGTTTTATTCATTTACACATGTCTTGGATATTAGGACTAGTTCAGAACAATCGTCTTATTTCTATGGATAACAGTCAAACATGATATCCAATGTTAAATTGTGATTATTTAAGTGCCATTAGTAGTGGGAAAACCTCATCATAATCAAGGTGGTCTCTTTACTGATTCAATCAACATTACTTTTGGCATTAAATCATCAATCATTATTACAACTTCTATCATAACCATTTCATACACATATTGAACCATTATTCACAATAAATTCAAAACTATGCTCCCCACCCCCCTTTGTGTTTTTATTTTAATATCCTTTAGGCACACATTGTATGGGTCAATATATGTGGAAATATTTTCTCCCCATTATTGGAAACAAAATGAAATGGTTTAGTGAGGTCTATTCAAATATATGATTATTTATCATTAAAGAATATCTTCTTAAATAGTTCATAGAAAGTGATGACGTCACATGGTTCACTTAGAAATTATACTTTATTTAATCTAATATAAGTCTACTTGGTCTACCCTGGTGTAGAAAACAATAAAGATATGACCAATGTCATCAATATTTTCTATAAACAACCATACATGTGAAATCATACCTAGAGTGTATCAATTCATAACCAAGGGATTAGAGATTGTCAGATTTATCAATGTATTGCTAAATCCTGAACATACATAAAATTTTTTTTACAAAATTTCAAGTGAAAAGATATAACTCCCAAATTTATCCCATATATTCATCAATGAAACACTCCCCATTAATTGACATGATAAATACAATTAGGAAGAAGGGATGAAAGTGTGATTGGAATACCTCTAGTTTTAACCTCTTTGGAGGATATGAATTTCAATATTTGTCATGAAATAATCCTCAATATCGTTCTCTTAATATTTTCTACACCTAAAGGGGTTTGGTCCCTTTTATTTACCCTAGTGGAAAATAGCATCAAATGATCTTCAATATATACATGTCGATAATCTTCCATGTGGAAAATGTCAGGTAATTATCAAATCATGAATAATGATTCCAACTTATTGTTATCCACTTTTTTCATTCATTTACGATCTTGAGAATGAACATCAAAGTCAATTCCCTACAATGTAATAAAATACACATATAAGAAAAATATATAGGAATAAGTTGGAAAATATGGTAGATGATTAATAGGAGCAACAAGGATGAAATGTTTTTCTAAACCTAATAACTCATTTTTTGGTAACTCTAATGAGTATGGTATTCTTCATTTTAGTGTCTCCTCCCCATTTGATACATTCGTATTTCATTATCTATATGGACACTTTACATTCATTAACCATTAACATGTGTGAATTTTTTGACCATAATTCTTCCAGTACTGAAGTAGATTCCATGGGTGTATGTTTTTCAATTTTAAACATCTTTATTTGACCTATTACAATAGATATACATTTTTTTCATGATGTCCATTGTACATGAAACTTCTACATTGTACTTCTGATACACTTGGGTAGCCATGTTCTAATAACCTCTCATTAAATTAAAATTGATCTTCATGTGGAGTGATATGATTAACCTTTTCCATTACTTTAGATAGTACAAAAATTTAAGTAGTTTTAAATTCTCAAGTAATTTGAATTTGATTAGGCTAAATAACTAAAAAATCATTCATAAAATATTCTTTTTTGGAGCCTCCACATGGATTCTAGAATGTTTTATAGTTAACTTCTATATAAAAATTATCAAAATTATCATCATGACTATCTTCATTCAATCCGATATTCTTTTGGATTGATTATCCTTTTTAATTTATGATCTATAAAATTAATTTCAATGTCTTGTTTGCATTGATCCGTGGTGTGACCTTTATTTCAATAAGATATAAATCTTTTCTTTGATGGGATGAAATTCATGGAATACACCTTAAAATTCTTCTTTGGAAGAGATTCTAGGACTTTTTTCTTGACATTATTATTTATTTATTCACAATGGAAGATTTTAAAAATATTTTTCCTTTCATCTGTATTTGTTACATCATCTACTTCTTATCAACATATGCATTCTTCATGGTTATACAAAACCAACATGCTTCATAACTATGATTACTACTGTTACAATTATCATAGAAGTCTTATTGATATTCAAATCTGTTCTTGATAGGAATATTATTATTTATCTTTATATTATTCTTTTCTAATGCATGATCCTATATTTCTCCAAATCATATTTTAATATATGTAGTCCTTCTATTATTTTCATATCTTGGAACATAATTATGACAATAATTTTAAAGATGCCTAATGTTCCAATAACACCAACAGTAGCCTGTAAATATCCTTTATTTTCTTGTAGTATCAATTTTCCTAGATTTAGTGAATTGTTAATTCTGGAATTGTCTTTATTTATTTAGAGAATTCATTAGGATTTTATTATATTAAATAATACTTGTATCCATCCTTTATTAATTGTTGGATGTATTAGTATTTTTATCAATCCACTTTATCCCATCTTGTATCATTGAAACTATTCATACAGATGAAAATGAATTAGTATAAATAGAAATAACTGAGTTATGGGATACATTATTCATAAAGGATGTTTTCATTAGATTATAGGATGATCTAATAATCCTTTTGGAATCATAGTCCACAATTTAAGATTGAGTTACAACATCTCTTATTTTAATATTTTGGGATGATCCATCTTTAGGTGATTGTTAATTCTTTATTTCCACCTCTTTCACTCGACATTTCATATAAAGAGAGTTCTCCTCATCCCAAACTATTATTAAATTAATTTTATAATTATACATAAGATTTATCTTTTATTATTCATGAAAATTTGTTAATTATTGAAAAGAAATTTAAATCTATATTACCTTGTTAGATTTATCTTCTAATTGAGCAACTTTGACAACCCTTTTTTTACAATTTTTTAAATTCCTTGAAGTCTTATACAAATACAATATCAAATAATTATTTATCATAAATACTTACTTGGAATTCATCAAAAATATCAGAAAATCATTCATTGCAAATATAAATTGTTTCTTCATTTTCTTTCACAAGTTTTGTGAGAGTGTTGGACTTGCAAACTCCTATATCCAATGCCTCTTCCATGACATCGACTTTTTCATCCAGCTGTGATTTTTCATCTTGATGAGCATTGATACTTGTTCCAATATGTCTAGAAACATCTCTAAACATATTATTAATATGATCATTGAGTGTGGAATGAATATCACTAATTGATCTATCATTATCACATCTTTACCAGACTTCATTATAAGAGTTATAATAAAAAAACATTAAATGTTGTACCTTCAAGATTCCCATTAGTAGAATGTGTATCCCATTTAGTTAAATTATTATTATTCATATTACATTCCTATTTATTCTTTCTATTTTTATAATTCATTATAGAAATATCTCTTTGTGGTTTCTCACTCATTTCCTGAAATATGCACACAATAATGAATCCAGTTGATATTTTAGAGGTGAAATTTTCTATAATACAACTAAATTTCCCATATCACTGTGATCCGCTGATATTGGTAGGGTGTTAATTAGTTATCACTTTTAAATTTTTACACATTGAATCTTTTCTATTAAACATTTATGGAAAGATAAAGCCTCAATACACTCTTCTTGGATATCTCAGCCTTACCTCAAATGATATTGTAAATATAAAGGCACTAAACACAAGGATTTTCATAGTTTAGTTCATAGTACTACTCCTTGTTGTGTTGTTTATTCTACATAACATATATTACCCACTATAACATTATTATAAATTACATTTGTCGATACAGAGTCCCACTGTTTATTTCTTTTGTCTCACATGAGGTTCTTTATACTGATTCCTATAGTGTTACCAGATTCCCACTGGACTCCTCCAAAGTCCCACTAAAGACTTATTCTCCTCCCTGAATCACAAAGCGCCCTTATAGACCATGAGAAACACGATAATATTCATTCATTATTCATTTGATTCATTTTATATTGTTCTTATGATCTTCACCCAAGGGATTACTGAATCGCACTTTCCTATGTATCTCTTCAAGAATATTCACCAACCGTAGGTATGGTATGTTGTCCTTGGTCAATAATTCATATCAATTGTTCTGATTAGTATTTAGTAAAACAATGCTTAAGAAATTATTTCTTATTTTGATGATTACTTGGACTCACTTAATTATGTGCAAATGGTGCAGAAACCTTTATCAAGAATATAAATAAGTATGAATGAACTTTCACAAAATCATTTTTATGTCTTCTTGAATTATAAAATAATGTCAACTAGGAGATAAGGTCTTCAGTAACTCTTCCCTTCTTCAGTATCAATCAAATTAAATTAATGCATTGATTTCAGGGAATCCAATCATCTTTTTTTGGATATCTTAATAACTTCATACATGTACATGTGATTATGCATGATTTATTACATCTATGATATGATACCTATTAAATCAGGAAAATAGCGTTCTTGTACCAACAATGTAAGATCAATGAGTGTCTACCATGAATTTACACATGCACTATAAACATTGTTTCTTAACTATGTATGTACAAAAAAAATTATTCTATTTTGGTTTTTTGAACACACACCCATGTTATTTTAAATATGGGTTCAATGTGTTTTATAAAATTACACATTTATTTTCCAATTAATAAATTCTTTCTCAATATGCACATAATTCATTATCCCCTATGTTTGCATGGACATGCCAGAATACAATCTCTAATCCCTTTCATAGAGCACAACTTGTTCCTTTTGCATGTATAATCATTTGTGATTTTATACAACCTCAACACAATGTTTCTTCCATGCTTCTTGCACACATGTTTTCCTCTAATGTATTTCTCAATTCCCACACATAGGTCGTAGAATCTATCCTCACACATCATAATTGATTAAAAAATAAAAATATATGGTATAATTGATATATCCAAACATAACATAAATAAACATGTTTGTCGCATCATACCAAACACAAAGATCCTACTCTAATCAGTAGTAATAGTGAAGTAGAAGGATTACTCACCCAGAGAAACAAACCATATCAACAATGGATGTGATTAATTGAAAGACTAAATTAAGGTATTTAGGTCTCCAAAATTTCCTTGGATAGATTTTAGTTCAAGAGTGTAAAAGATTATGGCTTGATGAAATTAAAATTTTTCATAATGTTGTATAAAAAAACAAACGTTGAGTATGACACACATGTAACAAATTTTACATTGTGTAATCCCCAACCTCAAAAAACACTAGAAAACGTATTTCCTCATATTAAAATAATGATTATTTCATTTCAAGATGTGTTATATTTTTACAACCTATATTAGATTTAATCCATATAGCATTTCATGATATCTTACAAGAACCCATGAAATGAAATTTAAAAAAAATCATGGCGTATAAGATTTTCACACTTCAAACCCAACTCACAACATCTTCTCACTGAACTATACATGGATTTAAATATAATTTTTTTTGTATTTCTACGTCATGGAGAGAAATCATCAGGTTAACCTAAAAGAAAAACCGACACTGCTAGTCTATAAACCTGGGCGGAACCCATAAAAACAATAGCATGGTTGTACCCAAAATCCATTAGTTGAAACAGCCATACTACCCTTAACATTGGGTAATTATTCCCAAAAATGTTCTCCATCCATTGGTGTCCCAAAATTCACATAAACAAAATAGATAATTTAAAAAATATATATAAGTACATGTATACATGTGATAGGATGCTTCATGGTTGGCCTAACATATCGGTTTATTGTCTAGTGGCCCATTATGGGGCTTCAATTTAGAATCATCTATAAGTATTTCTTTATCCCATGTATTATTCATTTTTTAAACATATTTACAAAAAATTTATATAAAATTTATATCATAAAAAAAATATTTTATTTTTCTAATTAATTATTCTGTATTTTCTTCATAAAACATAAAATTAAATAAAATAATGATTTGAAAATAATATATGTTTATGAAAAAAAATTTAAATTTCATTTCTAATTTACGATTTCAAAAAAATATCACAAAAAATATATTATCAAATCCCCGCACGTAAACCTTGTTGTTCTTCAAGAATCTATCTCCATTAAAAATATAAAAGGACCACCATGCTATAAATAATTTAAATTTAAAACTATTGAAATAAACATTTTTCAATGGAGATAAAAAAATTCAAGTTTCATAAAATAAAATTGATTCCAAATCATTACAAGACATAAAATATTTTACATATTCCCTTGAAAAGTGATGATGATATTTAATTTTCATCATTAATGTATTATAAATAATCATTATTGAATTTCCAATAATAAACTACCACATCTTTTTTCTACTCTATTGTCTTATGATAAAATAAAAATGTAGCTTTAATGAAACATTTATTTCATTGAGAAAACATCTAAACATGTATGGGACCAAAATTAATCACATTATAGGGAAAATAATGTCAACAAAATTAAGAAGACATTGAAAAAAGGATCAAATCACACTAATTCGTAAGGATAGTGGGTAATTGATTAATAAAACAGAACGAGATGAAAATTTGGATTACCACAATTCATTGTTTATCATAATCTATGTAATTATCATTGAAATTATCATCTTAAAATAGTGATGACAACCACATACCTAATCTAAATCATTGGTCCGGAAGAATGAAATTATAATGGATTAATTAATACGAATGATTTATTTTTCCAAAATATTCAATTTTCTAAAATATATATTCGATAACTCTTACATTAACACACCAACTCTAAATGAAGAAAATACATTGTGGAAGCAGGGATTATTTTTTACCATCCATAACATAGACAAATATTTTAATTATTATTTTAGGCTTGGGTAGTAGTAAATAAAATGACTAAAGACATGTTCTTTCTCTAACACCATAGAAAAAAATTTTAACACATTTTTAATTCAACAAATAATATCTTATTTCTGTATGAATACCTTCATCAATACATATTGACATTGATAATATTAAAAACACTAGAGTACTGGTATGAATTAATATAATTGTGTTATAATGTTTCTCATTCATATGAATGGTTATTCATGGTCTCTAAAGAGTAATTATCAGATAAATGTATCGAAGTTGAAATAATTATCTCTATATCGAAAATAATAATTTTATTTTTTTAATATGAATTTGTGTAATAATAATTAATAAAAGAAAAAATTCATGTACTAGTTAATAAAAAATATATTGTTTTTTCTTGAAATTTACTAAAAAATATTACAAATATTTTTTCTACAAATATCATGGGAATTGGATAATATTATATTGATCATAATATATAAATACTTTTATAATAAAAAAATAATCTATAAGATATACTGAAATCTAATGAATTTAATATGTAAGAGGGAAATTTTGATACAAGTTTCTAAAAAGAAGATCATTATTCATGAAATTGAACTTATATTTATTCACTATAATAATTCAATATCCATATTTTACATATTTAATTTTTTCCATAGGAAAACGAAATCATGGAATTATTGGGTTCCTAAAAATTTAATTTTCAATGGTAAAATTTAATGAAAAAAATATAATTTTGTTATTGAAAATTTTTACTTAAGATAAAAATATATTCTAAAACATTTGGAATATTATTTAACCCTGAAATTTAAAATTTACTACCCTTTAATATAAATATATTCATTTATACTCTTTATATTTTTTATGTCCATCTAAATAGAATTCTTATGGACATGAAATCTTAATTAAACAAGTGAATGTGGGGGCCCATTCAAAATAATTTATATAAATAAAGGTAATAAAACCCTACTTGATTCAAAAATATTAAAAATTGAATCAAATCCAAAAAAATAAAAAATGAATGTTGCCTCATTAATGATATTTGGTTATAGTCATTTACCAAAAAATTATATAGTAATGTCATGTTTTTGTTTTCATGAAATTGGTTACCTAGTATTGATCAATTATTGGTTGATGTTTTTATTCCTCCATATTAATGGGACATGTTCCCATTTTAGAAACTAATTAAACTCTACATCTATGTAAAACATTCTCTACCTGAATAGTTCATGTCAATATATTATTATACTAGATTGTAAAATCAATGGGAAACACACTAACTTTCCAAACATTTCAAACTTATATGATCTCTATATATATGAATATAACTCGTATGTCTTCAAATTTTCAATAAAACTATTTAATTTTATTAAATAATATTCAATATATTACATATATTATAAATCCACTATCTGACTCCATTTTTAGGTAAAACTATAACCTCATCTCATTTCATGTTGTCTCTTCTCTTATAATTTCACGTTTCATCTTCATTATTCGTCTCTCAATGTATGTTGAACATCAATTCATTTCCTCTAACTATTAAATACATCTTTTCAAATTGAACATTACTAATTTTCCTTTCTATATCTGGGAATTTTATTTACAATATTATTTTGTTCTTCTCTTCATCTTTATTAATTACAATAAATTCCACTGGATTTTATAATTTTACTACCTTCACACCGTTGTCATCATGTATACATTATGCAAGTCACACTATTTTGTCTAAATTCAAAGAATAAACTCATCATGATTTATCTCTTATAATACAAAGTCATTAAATTTTGTGAATGAAATTTATTGTACTTTTTCATCTAAATCATATAATGATTTCTCAATCATCTTAAACACCATATAAATCATAATTGTGAAGCTATTATAATGAGTTTTATTATTTGGTACACTTCTTAATACCAAAACTGAACATTCCCACACTAGTGGTGTGGTTCCCATTTTTTATATTTATTTTTAATAATAATTCAACGAAAAATAGTAATAAGGGGTAATGATCATGTTTTACTCAGTTAATTTTATGTTTGTATAATGATCATGGTTTACTCAGTTAATTGTATGTTTATATGAAATTTCATTAACATTTATAAAGTCCTTTCTGTTTTTTATCAAATATTATTATATATTATCTCCCCCAAATTAGTAGTAATGGTCGTTATGGTGGTGTTTCATCATATCAGATGAATTTTATAGTTTTATATATCCCTCCATTCATAATTTCAATAATTATCTATCCTTTTTATTTTATTCATCTATCTTTATTTTATCCTATTTCACACTTTATTAGGTTATTACATGAGTCCTATTGGTATTGGATATTTTTTATTTATATCTAATATATTTAGAATATCTTATAATATATCACCAGTACCTATCAATTAGATGATTAACAATCTACCAAAAATTGATATCCTTATATATCATTACCTCTATTTTTAGTCACTATTAATTTTTTAGATGGAATAATAATGATCCATATAGTAGGCTACCAACTCCTTTATTATTAGTCATATGGTTCTAATAAAAGAAGACACAACTTCCTATAGTAAGTTAACATGACTCTTTAATGATTCTCCATGTATTTTTGTTGAATACATTTATTCCTTAGCTGAAATCATTTTACTTAATTCTTTATTTTTTTTCATGGTGGCCTCAATATCTGCAAATAATTTTTTTAGTTAATTTTTTTTATTATTTTCTTCACCTTGACAACATATAATATATTTATTTGGAATAATGTAATATAGTTTTCAAGACATGGAATTTATAATGGTATAAATCCAACATTTGAATAAAATATTCACTCTTAATATGTGTCCTCATTGTTGTTTCCATTTGGAATAATGTTGTCACAATTCATCCATCACCTTAAAGACTTTGTATGGGGAGTTTATCATCGATTAAACACCTATGTAAGCATATAATATCAATATATTACCCAACTAAAGGCCTTTATAACATTTTTAAATTAGTATCCATGTTTCTATTCCTCATTTAATAAATTTTATATTTTAATTTTTAACTCATTACCATGAATAATAACATGAGACTTCATTTTATTGATTAAATTTTAAAATAAATTACTATTAATTCGTGGACATTGAAGAAAGTAAAAACTTATAAAAAAACATAGAAGATCCTCCTATATAATAATTAAGTGAGAGGGTAGACTTTGGATCATCTATATTTCCATTATGTGAGAAGCGGAAGATATTTAGTTATTCCATTTCATGATTTTTGTTTTTAAACATGATATTCTCATACACCTCTTTAAAACTCATAATGTGAGAATTGGGGTTTTATGTGGTAGACCAATGAATTTTAGGTCATGTTTTATCATCTTTATTACTGTTAGTTTAATGTTATACAATAGGGATGTTACATAAGGGATTAAAATTCTTATATTGATCCCCGTATATAAGGGTATTTCATGTAAGATTATGTATTGCATGATTTGGTTCCTTATATGGAACTCTAGGTGTTATAATTTCACATGTCATTGTTCATATTATATGGCATGTATGATTACTTATTATTTCATGTTTTTATTTTTTTCCAATGTTTCTTTTTGATTTCCAGATCAAATGGAATACATACTTAATTTATCATATAAAAGACTGTGTACTTGGGTGATGATGACAACCAGAGAGTATTTCATAAAAAGTCAAAATATAAAAATGGTTTAAATTATAAGTATTATTTTTTTCAAAAATTGAATGAATTTTCAATCATTATTAAACAATAAGTTTAATCATTTTGATGATCTGATATTAATAATTAATACTCTTAAGATATAAAATTAAAAATTTATATACTCAAATGCATATTGAATAATAATAAAATATATTGTAGTGGAATTTGATGTTTCTCCAACATATAAATTTTTTAAAATAATCCAAAAATATAAGAAAGCATAAAAAATATATAGGATTAAATGTGTTTTTATTTTTAATCAAAGATGTGTGGGTGCTATGAATTCATAAATTCATGTTTATACAATTATTTATGGAAAATTATAGTGATATATTATTTGAATTTGTATAGTGACCAAGGTTTGGTAAACCTAAATTTTCCATGTTTTACTTCCAAAATATTTTTAATTATTCAATTAATATAATAAATTTTTTTAATAAATTTAGACAAATAGTAATTAATTATAAAATGTAATATATTGGAAGATATGATCTATTTCAAAATGAATGGTAATGATTGTTAAATTTTTTTTTGGAAATAATAATGATTATTAGAAGATTTGAATTTGGTTTTTTTTTTTGATCAATGAGTTGATTGTACCATGAATTTGAACATTTATGTTTATGCACATTGTAACGAAAATTGTTTTGATTATAAATGTTTATGGTGTAAAACTGAATTGTATTAATCCTCTAATTGGAGTACTAAATATGTATTATATAAACTCCATATTCCCCTCTCCGTTACATAGTTTAGTTTGTAGATAATTGTTTGAAACAATGTTTACATTCAGTCACCCCAAACTCATGCATCGATTAATCAATGAGAAAATATACAATGTTAATTATTTTTCTAAGTATGAATAAAATCTCATAACACTGAACATCCATGAGAGATATTTATAAGATTAATATAATAAATAAAAAATCCCTTAAAAATATTCATCAATCCCAATTACCAACACTAGGTGAATTTCATTTTCATTATGTACCTTGGTACCACATGTTTAATCCATAGAGCTAATCATAAGAAGATAAGAATGTTTAAATGACCACAGAATAAAAACCACTAATATAGTAGCACAACTACTCTAGAATGCAGCCTTTGGGATCAATTTATGCTCATTTATTCTTATTGGTTGTGTTTTTATATTTTTGAAATAACCACTATATTTTATTTATGTGTAGAACCCCATTACTTCCCATAATATAGAAGTTTATTTTCTATTGATTAGACATAGTTAACAAGTTAATTAAAAATATATCTATCTACATCAATTTTCACTATCATAAGTGAGTGTTTTATAGATTCTTCCTCACTTTTTATTGGAGAATAACTCCCTTATAAGTAGGTACCAACCCAGGAAAAATATCATTTTACAATTTCCCTGGGGAATAGAATGTATCATTTGAAAACCTAAAGATATTAATTTTGTGAATTGTAATGGATTCCAACCCTTATTGTATGTATAAAAACATTTAATAATATCTGTTATTTGATGTTCATTTCTATGTATGATTGAAATCATATCCAAATTCCCATATACATTGCAATGAAATTTTAAAAATATTTGCAGCTCCCAATGGATCACATCCAAAATTTATAAATAAACCAAATGTGAAGGCATTTCCATGCACCTATTCTCCACTTACATCCATTAAACAAACTAATCCACAATTATGTAACCATTCTTTTGTGTTTTTGTTTCCATGAATGGCCTATTCTGTAATATAAAATCAATGTCAATACCCCTTACATTCCCATGTCTTCATCGATTTTCCCCAGTGAAATAACAATGAAGACATTAAAACACTTTAGTCATTTTTTAACTACATTTTTACATATAGTGTACCATGAAATAGTTCTTATGAATGTATAATAGTTACAATATTCATTTTCTAGAAAATAAAGGCTTTTAATGATGACATGACCATAGTTATCTGAGCATACTCAATTCGAGTTTAGTGGGTCACCATGTCACATTACCATGAATACAATGTAGTGATGCTAAAATCCCAAGGGGTACTATAGAATTCCATTAATTATACATGGATATTATATTGTTTATAGGAGGTATATATTTTTCATTAGGTGTATCTGATTGATATAACAGAGATATGTTTCATGATGACCCCATTTCTGAATTTTAATAATACATTTGGGTAATGTTTCATTCAATATTATAAATATTATTAAGTGGGAGATGATTTTTGATATACTACATTTAATTAATTAGGTAGTGAAGATATATGTGTTTTAGAGGATTACTACTACTATCATGCACCTCCACACACTAATGAGACCATCCTCCCATTACCCCATGAACCCAAACACTATGTACTAGTGTTTTTCCACTCCTATGTGAACATTTAATGAATAATATACCTCTACATCCATATATGGATGACTTTCCCTATAGGTTTCATGGTTCAATATCACTTAGGGTGAAGCCATGTTTTTATCTCCCATGGGATTATGTATGACTGTTATTTTCCACATATTGTACCTAATATATATGCAAAAAACACAAATTTTAATGTCATAAAAAACAAGGATTTCATTTCCTTTATTCCTTGAAATTTTTACTATAACAAATACCATGAATATTATTAAAAACTAAAAATGTGTATGAAAATTTAATTAAAATGAAGTTTATTATTTCAAATTCCAATATATTTATATATAGTATATTATCAACATGAAACTCATTGTTCCCCCTTTTCATGTAACTCCACATATTAGAACTCACACGGACTTGAAAATAATGAAAGGAATACAAATAAAACTTTTACGAGTTCTATTTTTAAAATGTGGATCACCCCATGTGAAATTTTCATCACCATAGACAACACTATGGAATGATGAGAAACACCCATCTCTAATAAAGGATGGAAATTTATAAACCCCCAACATAAAAACACGCATGAAAGAGGAATGTTAATGCATGTGTTTCAAAAATGAGCATCATTTCTACTAATATACACAGATATATTATCCCACACATGGGTGTCGTTTAATCTTATCAATATCTATATCCTCCAAACTTTATATTAGGAAATACAAAAATAAAAATCTTATTCAAAATTGTTTTATAACCTATTTCACTCATCGTGATGTTCCCCACACCAAACAGCCAAACTAAAACATATAGTCTCCAAAATATCATTCCCAAAAGGGACATATCTCATCCATTAATATAAATAACAATCACAATTGATATAACTATTCTCATTTCTACTACTTGGTTTTTTAAATGTTTCTATGAAACATCCTTAAACCAAAAAATCCACATAAATCACTCAAAATTCCAATAAGACATGAAAAATCATGAATAAATAGATATATAAAATTGGGATCATAAATCCTATAGAAATTATAAAATTCACATCCTCTTGAATCTAAAACAAAACCATGGATGGAAAGTTATATGGGTACATACTCCTACCCCATGACATACCGCTCCTAAATCGCACTTCAACATTATAAAATCGAATATTACATGAAGAATGATCCCTAAAAACGATATATTAATATATTTTTTAAAAACATATATGATTATTATGAAGAATTTATAAAATTATAATGAATAAAAATCTAGTGATATTGAGATTTTACGTTTAACTCCCATTCCCAGTTTCACTACTAATAGCTACCATACTAGCATAGAACAAGATATAAAGGTATTTTCATTATCATTTGGTATGTTATTTAAATTTTAGTGAATATTAGAATGATATTATTCAATGGTTTCATTATTTTAAATGACTATAACATCCTATTAAAGGACGTAAGAATCATCTGAAATATACAAGAAAAGTGGTAAAATATGAAATAAAAAATTAATATAACTAAAATTCAGGGGAAATAACAATATATATTTCATAAATTTAATTCATGAAAACAAAAATGATATGAATTCTTTTTAATAAATCATAGTCCCATAAAAATAAATTTCAATAAATTATGTGGATGTATCTTTAAAAACACACGATCTTTAACGCCAAACTTTATTGGACTCATTTATTTTTCAATATAGGACTTATAAAAATGATTCTATTAAATTAATTTTTCTTGGGTTTCATACAACATACCTATTATTATATTAACCAATTTTATCCTAATAATTTTATAATATCATATCTTTGTTCAATAAGTAGAAATCAGTATGTCTATTAATATTGTTCATTGAATAGTTTCCTAACAATTGTTTAGTTATAACTGTTACTGTATGGAATCTCCTTCATGGTTAGGTTCATCACCCACAATACACAATGATATAAAATAATATCTAAATACATATCCTTTATATTATGTATGTTCATCCCTATTTTCATATCAAACTATTGATAAATTATAGTCATATAGAATGACCAAGATCCAAAATTATATTTCAGACCTCTCATAACTAGAGATGAAAACATATGCTCATGACCATTTGAGATTATCTTAAAATACTCTAGGAGATTCCATAACACATCTTGATATATTCTATATTAAGACACAACTAAAAATTAATCATTAATTACTATAATTTTAGTTGACTTCCTCAAGCTTCACATGACCAAACAAATTGCATTATATCCTCCAAAATAATGATTAATCTATTTGAATGAGTACATTGAAAACTCCTACCACTTAAATTAGGGAGTGAAATAAGGTGAAAAAACACTCCATGTACATGGTGATCACCAATCACCGTATGGGAGGAAAATATTAAATTGAAAAACCCTATAACATATCCTATCATCCATGAACAACAAAAATTATATTTTAAGGCACTATATATCATTTCCACTCTATGATGTACCACAAAAGGAAAACTGTGGAACTCAAGGTGAACTAAATCACACATTAATAAATGTATGACTTACCACCCCTTAAATAATAGTCAATAATTCACATCATTATATTATCCATTGAGTGAATTTCTAAAAACTACATAGTCTCAATCGACTCCAATGATGAAATCCACTAGTTATGAAACCTACACATACTCCACCAAATATTAAGGTACAATAATATGATATTAATGTAGTCAACAACATGATTCTCCCATATCATAGTGCATTAAAACCAATTGTTTCAAAAATCTTTATAAGACTCTAGATTCGAAAATGAAACTAAAATATGATTTACTTACCTTTCTATCAGAAATTACATTTTATATACATACATTACAAATAAATATAAAATACATATTCAAACAAGAATTAAATAAAATCTATATGAAAAAAATTGATATCCCACCGGAAAATGAAATTCATCATTAAATTGTATCTTTGTAATTTTATAGTTTGATAATTGATGATGTTATTCTACCGAAAAATTTGAGATAAAAAACTACTGAAATATAATTGTATTGGGTATTTTAGGGCCATTCATGATATAATAAATTTAAATTCTAATATGATATATAATTATTGTTGATGTATTATAAAAACCAATGTATTTATTTAGAGTGTTACAAAAATACATGATTTCAATACCCACCCACTATTAATGAGAAACATGAAAAATGGCCACTTGTCCCATTAAAAACATGAAAGCATCATGGAAATTCTATGACAAAAAAAAATTTCCCAATCATTTCTCATAAAATATGTTATAGTAGTCAAAATGAAAAATATATATGGCTTCATCCTCCATAGTAATCATCAAGACAAAGGAATCTATTAACCTCAATAATTCTAATTTGGTCTACACCTAAAATAATTTCGTAAACATTCGAAGGAAGATTTGATCCCCTAACAAAGACACAACATGTACCATGAATGAAAACTCATATACCCATATATTAAATTTAAAAAAACTTCTAGATATATTTTTATATTAATCAGTCCCAAATTACATCAAATATTCTCTAAAATATCCCCTTCAGACATATAATGAAAATATATGTCATCAAAAAATTCCACAACTACTTTATCTAGAAATTCATATAACACTGCATACATATGTCCAATGGACATGAAAGATCATTAATGAAATAAATTTAAATTAATAAAAACTCATATGAATGTTATTTCCATTTTAATGATGTTTCTAGATATATAATTCATTCATCTATATATTATGTAATTGTGACCAGTAATCGGAATTCCCGAACAATCTAATACCACTCAAATGAATGATTAAATGAGAAATATATAAGAGAGAATTTTTAATAAATATAATATAATTAAAGTATTGTTAATTGATATAAATATTCATATTAGTATCTTTCTTATAGAAAAAAATATACCCCAAGATTACACACTTCGTTGATTAAGTCCATTATGATATAGATCATCAAATGGAATCGGTGGATCTCACAACTCTAAAGTGGCCATCCTATATGTAAACATCTATGTTGAATTGATTCATTATGGTTTCTATATTATAAAAAATATATAACAACAATGTGGTAGTGTCACAAACTACTCTATATGTACATTATAGAGGTCCTTCATAGCCTTGAGAAACATCATCAACTACTCCTCTATTAAAACCAACAAAAGATCAATGATCATAGTCGATATGGAATCAATATGAAAATTGCCTATTTTAGTGTCTCCCTCACCAAAAAACATTTCCTCCACTGCATCAGTTTTATATATTATTATATGAAACCTAAATAAATATATATTCTACTACACTAAATATTTGAAATCCATGGAGAGGCTAATTCCTTCTAGTTGTATCCTCAAGCATTGTAGATATCTCCAAGGTTGATATTTCCCACGAATTGGATCAAAATATATATACCAATCATTCAATAATACTCTAAGTATATATAAAAAACAATGAAAATTGTACAATATTCTTTTCTATATAATTTAAAAATGTGTAGACTAGGGGTTGATGAACTATTAGACTTTGTGGTTTTAGATGAAAGAATGGTATAACATAATTACCATTGTTTTTCAAAGTATTATTCATTATTGGAATCTATTAAATTATTTAAATTTAACATCTCTATTGATTTTCCTATGGACTCAAATCCAATGATGATCTAGTCCTAGATATATCCCCCACAATGACCTTCTCCGTTAGTATCACATAATGATATTTATATTATATAAACCTGATAGTCCATAATCGAATATTTAGAAACAAAGTACCTTAAACATTTATCACCCAAGCCTCTTCATCAGGAAAATTTTATGAATTATAAAAATGTATTATTATTAAAAAAATAGTGAACTATCACACAATAGAACTCTACTGATGAAGGAAAATAATTATATACACACAAAACTCCATTGTGTTCAATAAAAGAATCACGACCTAAAAATATTCATTAAACTCATAATAAACAACATAATAATACATGAGTCCCCTATGTAACATTATCTCACACTTCAAATCTACATAATAAAGAAAAATAATTTTAGAAAAAACATAATTCTCCCGTGAAAATAAATAAAATTTGATGAAATCTACATCTCAAAAAACAAAATCATGGTCACTGGATAAAAAGTGGATCTCTCATAATTATGTAGACTATGGAATTAAAATTATAAATGATATCTCATATAAGAATCATATTTATAAACATTCAAAATAAAATGTTATGCTAAAACATTTTGTTGAACATATTTGATTTGAACCAGAATGTAGTCAATGCAGATCCATTATTGAAAATTCCAAAACGAATGGAAAAAACTAATCCAAAAATATTTTATTTTTATGGTTAGTTTATTAGTGAAATTAATTTCAACATAATTAATATTTCCATCTATACTTCATATACAAGCACAATCTGTCATGATGTATGATCCCTACCAGGATCTCAGCCTCATAAGCTACATCACTATTCATAGCTAGTAAAACAAACATAAAAGTCATTTTTTAGATAATGGAGGACTTAAATACCCATTTATTAGTGTTTACCACTTAATTAAATAATGTGTTATGTTCGGATGAAAATGATTTCATACCAATAATAGCAGTCATCATTAGTTCAAATCTCTGAACTCATTATTTTCTCTTAAGAAATGAACTCTGAAATAAATTACTCACGCACCCCATTCAATATTAACCTTCTTGTTGAGGTAATTAATATATAGAGATAATCTTTGAAGCAATATTATAGTAGTACATGGTTTGGTGAATAACACTATGTTTATAAAATCCATAATATGAGTAGACATGCACATGTTAAGTAAATTTAATGAATATGACATAAAAAGAGATCGAAAATAAAAATAATGATTTAATAAATAATTAAATACAATACATGACTAAAATATATTTCATAATGTAAACAACATAAAATTATAAAAATTAAGCCCTGGGAAGAAAGAAATAAATCCAAAAACTACTAAACAAATCCTATGAGCCAATAACTCTCATCTAATTCACTAACCTAGTCATCTAGACCTGAATGTAATTTGTATATACATAGAGTGATAACAAATGTGTACATAGTTAGATCCTTCATTCAAAACATTAAGTGTTTTTTAAAGAACCTTAATGAATCCTAATGAATATACAAATGAGACTAAATCATCACCAAAACAGGAAGAACCATTCCACAGAATCAACAAGGATTTATCTCTAGGTAATTCATAGATGTAAACAATCCACAATGATATATATATTTATATAATGATATATACATGGAATATACCATGCCTCCACTTATGCACAAGATGTTAATTGTATTTTCCAATGACTCATGTCATTTGTTCATCCCATATATGAATCACCCTTCCTTAATATAGGGAACTATACCATAATCATATCATATTCTCATCTAGTATCCCATGTATCTCATCAAAACATCATATTCATCATCTAATAAAAAACCATTTAGATTTCGATAATAAATTATATCCCATCTATCATGCATCGTCTCTAATGCCACTACATCTTATCTGCGTACTCCCATTACAATCCATATCCATATAGACCTTATATAATTATGTTTTATGAAAATAAATCACTTCAACCCACACATAATTGTATAGTAATTGAGATATATATCATATAATTCTTCTCAACATACCTTATTCATTAAGATTTAACTCCGCATAGTATCCCATATATTATACTACAACATAAAAGGGAGTTAGGGAGAGGGAAAAGTCATATTTCTATTCAATAAATAGATTATATATCAAAGATTACACCAACTAAAACCTTTAAGTATCAGTTTATCTATATACTAAAGTTTATAGGTATTTTAAATTCAATAATTTAATGATAAAAGCATGAATAACCACACTAATGGTACTAATTTTTCATTAGATAGAATTCTAGATATAATCTCAAATGAATAAAGGTTTCCATGACTATGGTTTATGAAGTGGATTAAAAAAATTCACCAACATTTATATCATCCAACATCCATGAATTCATTTAATTTATTTAAGAATTTATTTATATTAATTGATAATTCATTACAATTTTTTTTAAAAAAATCTTATTCTTTCAATTAAAATTGCCATCAAATATTTATATTTATATTCAAGGATTCTATCTCATTATCATCAGGGCATTTGATTGATCTATCAGGTGGTTTTAATTATTTTAAAAAATCACATAAAATATAGAAACACCAATATAAAGAGTTAATTACTATTAAAATTATTATTCAATAATTTTTGGGTATGTAATTCTTATCAAAATATGAATAAACAAATATACAATTATATTGCCCAAAACTAGCCATAGAAATTAGATTAGGGTTAATTTAATCAAATATATAACAATGTGGCCCATAAAATAGCACACCATGCTTATAAAAAGAAGAAAAACATATCTCATCTCATTAAAACTAAAAAAATTCCATTATGGGCACTATTACTCTTGAAATTATATATGTATCCAACATAGACATCATGAAACAACATCTAACCCAATTGAAAATAGACTATGGTTATTAAAAATTACCAAATAAAAAAATGTGTCTAAAAGAATCATTAGCATACCATCATATAACATAAAAATAATCAAATGAAAATTATTTTCTACCTATACAAATTACGAGGAAATTGAGGTTACAACACCATGGAATTCATGACATATTCAACCATAAATTCTCTCTCAAATCCCAAATACATTATTATTAGCATGAAGTTGTTTCATTTAAATCCTTAAATAACCAGATCATAATAAATAGGTTCAACATAAACAAGATAACAATAATAATTATATATCTATTGGTATGAATAATTCAAAAACATGATTCAATCATTACATCAATATTTTATAAATTTTATTGATGAAATTTATTCAATTTACATGTCTATTTCATTAATAAATTTTTAATTATAGAGTGATATTTTTCATTAAATTACCATAATATAAATCTTTTAAATAGTATGAAAATGAAAAAAATACATCACATGACCTTGAAAATTAAGAAACAACACAAAGAATTTGTATCAAATTTTATGATTCAATATTTCTCTTTTACATACTATCCTATATCATCATGTTAATTATTTTTATTTTTATATAACATAAAGGATACAAATTATGATAATTTAATATATTAAAGTAAATAATTATATGTAATTTATCTCCAAACTAAATGAGATGTTTAATTTTCCCATAGAGGTAAAAAATGAACAGTCATTAACCACCATCTAAGGGAACACCACATGAATCTATCTAGAACAAACCACATTCAACATATGACTAATTCTCACACAAAAACATAATAACTTTATATTTAACCTCCAAATTTATTGGGAAAAATATAAATTAATAAAATAGGTAAATTTATAGTTAAATGACCAATAATACTTTTATGATATGTTACTAGGAGTTTTGACTCATAAATGAATATTTTGGAATGATGTGAGAGGGTTAGGGTTTTATATAGGTTTTAAGGTGGAATAAATAATGAAAAATATGTGTATGAAAATCCTCAATTTATAGAGGAATATAACAATTCATCTTCTATGGTGTAGTAAAACCCAATATGCATGTGATTTCTCTATAAAAAGGAAGATCAGGTTTTACTGGTGATTGGATTCATATATTAACATGTTTAACATTAGTTTGAAAATTAAATTAATTTTATTTTGAACAACACCATTCCATGATAAATATAAATTTTCATTGAATTTTAGATGCCACGTAAAACAATATTTTAAACACTATATTATTATAATAAGCCCCTAACTTTTTTCCCTTGCAATATCAAAAACAGTGACATAATGAAATCTAAAACAATGTTTTTCCATTCACTTGAAACATAAAATTAACAGTCTCAAATAAAATACATAAAAAAATAAAATATAATTAACTGACAATTTTATTCTACCCATTTATCACATGTATTTCATGTCATGCCAATTTTTTCCCATAATTCCCCATAATATATCATGGTGACCAGTACCTGTCTCTAATGATTAATTAAAATCCAAAATCATCTAATAGAAAAATTCACTTAATTGATGAACTTTAGGGTTTCTATATCACATAGGGGTATCAATTTATACCACACTCATCAAAATTCTGAAAAACTTGGGGTGTGGTTTCTTTATTCTTCTAAACACTAACCATCATGTAGAAAGACACCTACTACTATGACTTTGTGAGCTCCACCATTTTTTTTAGTGAAAAAATATAAGATAAATACTTTCCAAAATGAATGGATAATTTGTTTCACTCACTGTAGTTTACTCCATCATCAAATGGGAATCCTAAAATACCCATGACGTAAAATTGAAAACTCTTAAAAGTCCACACATTAATAATATCAATAAAATATATTTAAAATAATAAAAAAACTTATATCAATCATATTTTAATAATTGTATTGAATTGAAAAAGGTATTATGTTATTTTTTACATTAATAAATGAATAAAGAACAAATGGGATTGAATATGGATTTTTAATGTATAAATTCCATAAGAAAGATCTAGGATGTGAATAATAATTAATAACATGGGTGACTCTTTGTGAAATAAGTTAAATATTATTTTTAATAAAAGAAATATCTTATTATTTTTTATAATAAAAAAATATAACCAAGAGGTATTTTCATATATTTATGAGGTTTTAGAGAATATAATAATGGATGTGAACATTTATTGGGTTATTCTGTAGCTGATAAAAGATAAAATAAAATAAAATAAAATTTTTCTAACTTGTGAGTGATGAATTTTAAGGTAATTAAATACATTTATAACTCTAAAAAATAAACGAATATTTAATTAGGTATATATTTATGGGATATAAAATAAATTATTATATGTTCATTGGAGAAATATTTTAACAAAATGAAGAATGTGAACTAAAACATGTAACTAATTTGTAACAGGGGTGGTACAGAAGATCCATTTTTTTTGTTTTAAAAATCATTTTAAAAAAACCAACATCATAAAATTAGATAATAAACCATTATATTGATAATAAGAGAAGTAATGTATAATTTATACATTATATGGCACTAAATATTGTTTCTACTTAAATGGGTGATATTTTTTTGAAAGGAATTTGTGGGAAATGAGGGGAAATTGTTGTTTTAATTTGATAGGAATTATTATTAAAATAATTAAAAATTTTAAAAAAATATTCGAACTAAAATTTAAAAAATATTTGTATCAAAATGAACCTCCCATGATATTAATATATTATATCATATTGAATTAATGTAGAAACTTTAGGAGAAACATTTTAACTTTGGAAATCTTGTTTGGTAATGAAATACATGTATATTTTATTGAACACATAAATCATATCCCATAAAAAGTAATATCTTGAATTGAATTGAATTTTACAATTTGAAAAATAATTTATAATATTATTAATCATGGATAAATTACTTACACTATAAAATTTAATGTTTCTTCATAACATTAATGAATTCGTCAATAAAAGGTGATTGAGACTGAATCTATATTGGTTTAAGAATGAATAAAATGAATAACCATGAATGGATAAACTTATTGTAACATCCCAGGTAAATAAAGAATAAATAATTTTCATAATTATTAATATTTACGAATTAAATATTAATTTTATTTTAAAGGGGTTGCTATGTTCGATAGCGTACCCAATACGCAACGATGAGTTTCTTTGAAACATACGTAGCACACTAGTAATAAAATAATATTATTTTAAATGTTAGTTAACAAGTAGCCGTTGTACTGGCGGGAATTGATAGAAATAACTAAAATATGATTAGATATGTTTTTAAATGTTTATACAAATACCCAATAAAAGATAAAGGCTTAAAATACGGAAAGAGTTCAATTTTAGGCATATATACTCTAATTTTCACTAAAGGTTCACTTATCACCTTTTAATGGTGAACCGTCATTAAATATAGTTTTGATCACTCTTATACATTATTTTGGACCAAATAAAACTCTTATTAAGAATCGGGACATCATATTTTACTTTGTGTAATTTTTTGGTATTTTTCCGATAAAGTTCATTTTTTTAATGAATAGTGTAAAATGTTGTGTTTTAATTCAAAACCTCTTTTAATCTAATTTATTTATATGATTAGATAATCTTTTGATTTGGTTTTAAAGTGAAATTAGAAAATATTTTTACCAGTTAATCCAATGGTGGTCATTGGAATCAATTTCACTTTGAAATTGGACTTAAACTGGTGTCAATCTTTTGATACTTATTATTTCACAAAAACACGCTATTTGTCATGACAGCGGGAATTAATTATTAAATTAATTAATTTTACTTATATGTTTTGAATTTTTTAAAATGGACTTCATTTTTGAATTCGGAATATCAAATATAGCTTAGGGTGAATTTTTGGTAATTTTCTGAAAAACTTCAATTTTTGATGAATAGTGAAACCACTAAGTGGTAATCAAGCAAATTGATTTTTCAGTTAAATGAATAATTACCACTAATGTGTATTGAATTTTGAAAATCCGACATACATGGATGTCATTAAGAAGTAAAATGTTGTTCAATGAGATTAAGATAATTTTTTGGTGAATAGTAACTTATTAAGTTTTTAATCGCGATTAGTGGTAATTAGGGTAGTTTAAGGTAAAAATGATATTATAAGAATGTGAAAACACCATGACACTTGTCCTACACCTATTGGGTGAGTCATGGCCGACCGAGACAAGCCATGGGCCAACTTGGGGACCCCATGGATCTACTTTTGTTGGGAAATGACATAAATTACTTTTTATTTAATGTTAAAGTGAAAATGACACAAACATAATATGTTTTACGAAAAAAATTTTTAAGTGGGGTTATACAAGTCCAATTTTTGATTATAAATTTTCATTGGAAAGATAAAAAGATTTCCTATATCATAGTATTTTTTTTATAATTTTTAGACATTAAAGAAATTAAATTATATATGACATAATAATGATGCAGTGATGACATCATTATTTGACAATTTAAATAAAATGGAAAGATAATGTAAAATCTACAACCTACACATGGAAAAAACCAATTGTATGAGTGGATTTCGAACCCGTATCACCTTATACACGAATTATATCAATGTTGGACCTTTTAAAACCGAAACACATTTTCAAATAAAGTAATATCTCTTTACTTTCCAAAAGTGCCCCTCCTCTCCTCTTATAAAAGGCCCCCACCTCTACCACATTTCACACAATCCGCAAGCCTTTGGCTCGGCCAACCCCTGCCCAATTACTCTCTCCACATACCTCTCCTCATCCTAGAGGATCCCCTTTGGGCAGAATCCTTTCAAAGGAAGCCTTTAGGCTCAAATCAAAAGTGAGTTACACTTTTAAAGGTAATTCATTCTCTCTTGTTCATTTGTTTTATTTTGCTTCTCCAACCCTCTAATCTCTTTTTATTTACTTTTTTTGTAACAACAACAGTTTCTTCAATATACTAGGATGTTGTTATAATATTTATTTGAGCTACACTCTCACACAACTACATCAAATGATTAAAGAACATATGGTTTCCGTGGATGGGGAAATTCTGCCTCCCGAAACGATGATTGTTCAATACTCATTTAACACCTTCAAGGGTGGCCATTATGATGTCACTATTTTTATATATGATATATAATATGTTTATGTTTTCTTTAAGCTTCTGTATTTTTTTCATTTTTGGCATACCTTTATGGTTTCCATTATGAGTAAACACGATATCTTCATTTAAGGAAGTGCGGACTACCGCCCCCTAAAAGTGATGTGATTCGTTAATGCCATATGTGGGATGTGTAAAGGATGGATATAAATTTATTATATATGATGTTATACTGGAATTATAATATACCTCTATATCATTATTATTTCTTTCCATTAAAGTATGAGATAGAAATGAAAGTAGCGTTCATCCGTACGTACGGCTTACCGTCTCCATGAACGGTGCATTTCATTTCTTATCCCGAAATGTAATGTACTATTAAAATTACATGTATATAATGTATATATATAATTAATGATATATCTAAATGATTAATATAATTCTGGAATTAAAATATACATACCTCTCATTTATTTTTATTTCCACTAATATGACAAAGAAATGAAAGTAGCGATCATGCGTACGTACGGCTTACCATCTCCATGAACGGTGCATTTCATTTCTTACCTCTAAATGATTATGTAATATTATAAATACATTTTTATGCTGGATATATATGATACATATTATATCCAAATCGGGAATTTCATTCTGTATATAAAGAACTTTTGACCACATGAACAACATGTAATTGTAAGAAGTCAACTTTCGACTTAAGAACCAAATATTGACAAAACAAACATTATTAACTTAAATGGTTACATAATGTTTATAACATGGAAATAAGTGATATAAAAAGAATAATGAACTTTAAAAAGTTTCTTAATCAAGTATAAATTAACTCTAGTTTATTATTCAGGACGTTAAAGAACGATCGAGTCAAGTCGGACCCGAGGTAAGGGACTTCGTCTCAATCTCCTTTAATTGAGGCATATTTCGTTTTATACACAACTTTCTTTTATACGGTGTATAAACCTCTTTGACTTTTACTTTTATACAAAAGGAATCTTTTTCTACGAAGCGTTTTACTAAACATCAAAAAGGAATGTTTTTTTTAACGTACGCGGTGACAACGACTTTTACCGCCGCCGCGTGAATTATTTGATCTTTGGCTTTCTCAACAAGCCGTAATGTTTTTAGAATAAAATAAATACCATATACTCTTTTATGTATTTTGGTATTGAAAATGGTTTTGAAAAATGATTATGTTATGTCAATATATTTATGATATATTGTGATTGAAATGTGGAAATGTTATCATTCCTTTATATTGGTTTTATGTTTTATGATTTTATACTGGTACTTGGACATTTTAACGGGTGGTTACGTTATAAACCATATGACGGGTGGTGCCGTGAATACCAGGATGGGTGGTTACGTTATAACCTCCTATGTATTGGGTATGGAATTCGGCCGTATGGCTATTCCATTAAGTATGTATGGAAATTGGCTGTATGGCTATTCCATTAAGTGATATGTGTGGAAGTCAACTGTGTGGTTATTCCAGTTAAGTATGTTTATGTCCCAAGTTACCTTTATATATGTTATGTGTTCTTTATATGGGTTTTATGGTAATTCTTTGGTTACAAAAAGGTAAGTAATGATACTTTATTCAGTGAAGAGTTTTTATTACTTCATAACGGTGAAAAGTATTACTTTGATAATGTATACATGGTTTACTTGATGTTTGAAAAACTAACAGTTTTAATTCTTTTTGTATCCCTTACTGAGCTTTTTATGCTCACCCCAAGTTTTTCGAAATGTTTTTCACAGGACTTAAAGTGGAATAAGGACAAGGATGGGATCAAGGGAATTTCATGCTATCTAAAACATGGAATCTAGAAATCTTTCTTTTCAAGAGTTTTTTATTATTATGGAAACTTAGTATAAGTGTTTACTTTGTAATCTTTTAAGATGTAATAGTTATGTTCTAATTCTCTAAAACTCTAAACCTGAAAAGATCCTCAATGTGAATTATTCATTTAATTCAATATTAAGTAAGGTTTAAGGCTGGGGCCTTATAGTTGGTATCAGAGGTCGGTTTAGACAACTTTAGGAGTTAGAAAAGTGTTAAATTATAATATGATTGAAATGATATAGCATTTACGGATTACCATGTTGCTTCGCCTAAGATATTTCTTTGTTTAGAATGGTTTTCCGCAGAGGAAACAAGGCAGCTATGTTGGGACGACATCAGGAGGAAGATAACCTTCCAAATCAGCAACCTGAGATGGTCGGAATCGGAACTGAACAATTTGTTGCAGTGATGGCACAATTGACTCAGGCTATAAAGGGTGGTGGTATCCATGCACGAGATCAGCCAGATCAACCGCAGAGGAACATGTCAGTGGTGGAACATTTCATGAGGCAACATCCCCCATCATTTAGAGAATCATCTGACCCCGTGCAAGCTGAAGGGTGGATTAAAGCACTGGAGAAGATTTTTGATGTCATGGGGTGTTCAGAACATCAAAAGGTTAGTCTTGCTGTTTACCGTTTTGAAGGTGAAGCTGATCAGTGGTGGTCGATGGTGAAAAATATCAGGGATAGTGATGAGATTGAGGATATTCACTGGGACGAATTCAATGGTATGTTTCTTGAGAAATATTTTCCTAAGGTGGTTCGTCTTAGGAGGGAAAAACAGTTCCTAGAATTGAGGCAGGAGGATGATTCAGTGGCTGCTTATTAAGCAAAGTTCACTCGATTGGCAAGGTATGCTCCAAACTTCATACGAGATCTTGATAGTAAAATAAACCATTTTTACTCAGGGTTAAAGCCAAAGTATCGAAGGGCTTTAGCTACTCGTGAGTTCAAAAGTTCTGAAAAACATATTCGATGTGCGGAGAAGGTAGAAATGGATTTTGCCGATGATCAGGTGTTCTATGACAAACAACAGAATAAGAGGTCTAGTTGGCAGGAAAAGGGGAAGAATTCATCAAAGAAGCAAGGAGGTAAGAAAACCAAATATCCATCCTGTGAGAAGTGTGGTAAAATGCATCCTGGAGAATGTTTATCCAAGTCTGGTAAGTGCTTTAGGTGTGGTAAGTCTGGTCATATTGCTCGTAACTGTAAGGAAGATGATCAAGTAGGAAATGAAAAGCCAACGGTAAGATGTTTTAAGTGTAATGAAATGGGTCATTATGCAAACGAGTGTCCAACGAAGAACTCAACTGGGGGAATGCAGCTAGACTACAAGCAGAAAGGGGTGGTAAAATCATTTGCAACAACTTCAGCAGATGTTGGGCCATCGAATGAAGGGGTATCAGCTCCAGGGAGCTCAGTATTTTTCGAAGATTGACTTGAGGTCGAGGTACCATTAGTTGAAAGTAGAAGAAGAAGACGTTCCGAAGACTGTGTTCCGTACTAGATATGGCCATTATGAATTTGTATTTATGCCTTTTGGGTTAACCAATGCACCTACTGTATTCATGGAACTTATGAATAAAATTTTCCATGAGTTCTTGGATAAGTTTGTGTTTGTGTTTTGAGGTTTTGGAAGAGATTATGTGTGCCTTGTGATTCATAGTTGAATAATGAGTTGTTATGTGTGGCTCATAGTTCCCCATTTTCAGTTCATCCTTGCAGTACTAAGATGTACAGAGATCTGCGGTAGTATTACTGGTGGGATGGAATGAAAAGAGATATTGCTGATTTTACTGTGAAGTGTTTGACATGTCAACAGGTTAAAGCAGAGCGACAGTTACCTAAAGGGATGCTTCAGCCTTTACCAGTGCCAGAGTGGAAATGGGAAAACATATCCATGGACTTTGTTGTGGGATTACCGAGGACATCTCGAGGTAATAATGCAATCTGGGTTATTGTTGATCGCTTGACCAAATCTTCTCATTTACTTTCTATACGAGATACTTTCTATCTAGATCAACTTTCCCGTTTGTATCTTAAAGAGATAGTCAGATTACATGCAGTTCCTCTCTCCATTGTATCTGACCGTGATCCCAGGTTCACATATGACTTTTGGAAAGGCCTTCAGAAGTCGTTGGGTACTAAATTAAAATTTTAGTACAGCTTTTCATCCTCAATCAGATGGGCAGTCAGAACGAACAATCTAGACATTGGAGTATACGCTACGAACTTGTTCTATGGATTATCAGGGAATTTGGGACTAACATCTTCCTTTGGTTGAGTTTTCTTATAATAACAGTTTTCATTCCAGTATACAGATGGAACCATTTCAGGCATTATATGGGAAGCGATGTCGAACTCTAGCTTTCTGGGATGAAGTGGGTGAAAGGAAGTTGATGGGACGAGAATTGGTAGAAGAGATGGCAGAAAAGGTTCACCTGATTCAGAAACACATGAGAACAGCTCAGAGCAGGCAGAAGAGTTATGCAGATAACCGGAGGAAGGATCTATCTTTCGAGGTAGGTGATCATGTTTTTCTCAAGGTTTCTCCTTGGAAAAGTGTGATGAGATTTTGTAAGAAAGGAAAGTTGAGTCCAAGGTTCGTTGGACCATATGAAATTCTGGAGAGAGTTGGATCAGTTGCATACCGAGTGGCTTTATCTCCGAGTTTATCTCAGGTACACAATGTTTTTCACGTTTCGATGTTGAGAAAGAATATGCCAGATCCATCTCATGTTTTGAGTCCAGAGGTAGTTCAGCTAGAAGAGAACCTATCTTATGAGGAACAACCGGTCCAGATTCTTGACCACAGGGAGCATGTGTTACGGAATAAGGTGATTCATCAGGTAAAGGTTTTGTGGAAAACCATGTGATTGAAGAGGCAACGTGGGAATCTGAAAATGCTATGAGGGATAAATACCCCCACTTATTTTGATAAGTGAATAAAATTGCGAGGACGCAATTCCCAAAAGGGGGGAAGGATGTAACATCCCAGGTAAATAATGAATAAAGAATTTTCATAATTATTAATATTTACGAATTAAATATTAATTTTATTTTAAAGGGGTTGATATGTTCGATAGCGTACCCGATACGCAACGATGAGTTTCTTTGAAACATACGTAGCACACTAGTAATAAAATAATATTATTTTAATTGTTAGTTAACAAGTAGTCGTTGTACTGGAGGGAATGGATAGAAATAAATAAAATATGATTAGATATGTTTTTAAATGTTTATACAAATACCCAATAAATGATAAAGGCTTAAAATACGGAAAGAGTTCAATTTTAGGCATATATACTCTAATTTTCACTAAAGGTTCACTTATCACCTTTTAATGGTGAACCGTCATTAAATATAGTTTTGATCACTCTTATACATTCTTTTGGAAAAAATAAAACTCTTATTTAGAATCGGGACATCAAATTTTACTTTGTGTAATTTTTTGGTATTTTTCCGATAAAGTTCATTTTTTTAATGAATAGTGTAAAATGTTGTATTTAATTCAAAACCTCTTTTAATCTAATTTATTTATATGATTAGATTATCTTTTGATTTGGTTTTAAAGTGAAATTAGAAAATATTTTTACCTGTTAATCCAATGGTTGTCATTGGAATCAATTTCACTTTGAAATTGGACTTAAACTGGTGTCAATCTTTTGATACTTATTGTTTCACAAAAACACGCTATTTGTCATGACAGCGGGAATTAATTATTAAATTAATTAATTTGACTTATATGTTTTAAAATTTTGTAAAATGGACTTCATTTTTGAATTCGGAATATCAAATATAGCTTAGGGTGAATTTTTGGTAATTTTCTGAAAAACATCAATTTTTGATGAATAGTGAAACCACTAAGTGGTAATCAAGCAAACTGATTTTTCAGTTAAATGAAAGTTTACCACTAATGTGTATTGAATTTTGAAAATCCGACATACATGGTTGTCATTAAGAAGTAAAATGTGGTTCAATGAGATTAAAATAATTTTTTGGTGAATAGTAACTTATTACGTTTTTAATCGCGATTAGTGGTAATTAGGGTAGTTTAAGGTAAAAATGATATTATAAGAATGTGAAAACACCATGACACTTGTCCTACACTTATTTGGTGAGTCATGGCCGACCAAGACAAGCCATGGGCCAACTTGGGGACCCCATGGATCCACTTTTGATGGGAAATGACATAAATTACTTTTTATTTAATGTTAAAGTGAAAATGACACAAACATAATATGTTTTACGAAAACAATTTTTAAGTGGGGTTATACAAGTCCAAATTTTGATTATAAATATTCATTGGAAAGATAAAAAGATTTCCTATATCATAGTATTTGTTTATAATTTTTAGACATTAAAGAAATTAAATTATATATGACATAATAATGATCCAGTGATGACATCATTATTTGACGATTTAAATAAAATGGAAAGATAATGTAAAATATACAACCTACACATGGAAAAAACCAATTGGATGAGTGGATTTAGAACCCTTATCACCTTATCCACGAATTATATCAATTTGGGACCTTTTAAAACCGAAACACGTTTTCAAATAAAGTAATATCTCTTTACTTTCCAAAAGTGCCCCTCCTCTCCTCTTATAAAAGGCCCCCACCTCTACCTCATTTCACACAATCCTCAAGCCTTTGGCTCGGCCAAACCCTGCCCAATTAATCTCTCCACATCCCTCTCCTCATCCTAGAGGATCCCCTTTGGGCATAATCCTTTCAAAGGAAGCCTTTAGGCTCAAATCAAAAGGGAGTTACACTTTTAAAGGTAATTCATTCTCTCTTGTTCATTTGTTTTATTTTGCTTCTCCAACCCTCTAAACTCTTTTTATTTACTTTTTTTGTAACAACACCAGTATCTTCAATCTACTAGGATGTTGTTATAATATTTATTTGAGCTACACTCTCACACAACTACATCAAATGGTTAAAAAACATACGGTTTCCGTGGATGGCGAAATTCTGCCTCCCGAAACGATGATTGTTCAATACTCATTTAACACCTTCAAGGGTGGCCATTATGATGTCAATATTTTTATATATGATATATAATATGTTTATGTTTTCTTTAAGCTTCTGTATTTTTCATTTTTGGAATACCTTTATGGTTTCCATTATGGGTAAACATGATATCTTCATCTAAGGAAGTGCGGACTACCGCCCCCTAAAAGTGATGTGATTCGTTAATGCCATATGTGGGACGTGTAAAGGATGGATATAAAGTTATTATATATGATGTTATACTGGAATTATAATATACCTATATTTCATTATTATTTCTTTCCATTAAAGTATGAGATAGAAATGAAAGTAGCGTTCATGCGTACGTACGGCTTACCGTCTCCATGAACGGTGCATTTCATTAATTATCCCAAAATGTAATGTACTATTAAAATTACATGTATATAATGTATATATATAATTAATGATATATCTAAATGATGAATATAATTCTGGAATTAAAATATACATACCTCTCATTTAGTTTTAATTCCACTAATATGACAAAGAAATGAAAGTAGCGATCATGCGTACGTACGGCTTACCATCTCCATGAATGGTGCATTTCATTTCTTACCTCTAAATGATTATGTAATATTATAAATACATTTTTATGCTGGATATATATGATAAATATTATATTCAAATCGGGAATTTCATTCTGGATATAAAGAACTTTTGACCACATGATCAACATGTAATTGTAAGAAGTCAACTTTCGACTTAAGAACCAAATATTGACAAAACAAACATTATTAACTTAAATGGTTACATAATGTTTATAACATGGCAATAAGTGATATAAAAAGAATAATGAACTTTAAAAAGGTTCTTAATCAAGTATAAATTAACTCAAGTTTATTATTCAGGACGTTAAAGAACGATCGAGTCAAGTCGGACCTGAGGTAAGGGACTTCGTCTCAATCTCCTTTCATTGAGGCATATTTCGTTTTATACACAACTTTCTTTTATACAGTGTATAAATCTCTTTGAATTTTACTTTTATACAAAAGGAATCTTTTTCTACGAAGCGTTTTACTAAACATAAAAAATGAATGTTTTTTTAAACGTACGCGGTGACAACGACTTTTTCCGCCGCCGCGTGAATTATTTGATCTTTGGCTTTCTCAACAAGCCGTAATGTTTTTAGAATAAAATAAAAACCATATACTCTTTTATGTATTTTGGTATTGAAAATGGTTTTGAAAAAGGATTATGTTATGTTAATATATTTATGATATATTGTGATTGAAATGTGGAAATGTTATCATTCCTTTATATTGGTTTTATGTTTTATGATTTTATACTGGTACTTGGAAATTTTAACGGGTGGTTACATTATAAACCATATGACGGGTGGTGCCGTGAATACCAGGATGGGTGGTTACGTTATAACCTCCAATGCATTGGGTATGGAAGTCGGCCGTATGGCTATTCCATTAAGTATGTATGGAAATTGGCCGAATGGCTATTCTATTAAGTGATATGTGTGGAAGTCAACCATGTGGTTATTCCACTTAAGTATGTTTATGTCCCAAGTTACCTTTATATATGTTATGTGTTCTTTATATGGGTTTTATGGTAATTCTTTGGTTACAAAAAGGTATGTAATGATACTTTATTCAGTGAAGCGTTTTTATTACTTCATAAAGGTGAAAAGTATTACTTTGATAATGTATACATGGTTTACTTGATGTTTGAAAAACTAACAGTTTTCATTCTTTTTGTATCCCTTACTGAACTTTTTATGCTCACCCCAAGTTTTTCGAAATGTTTTTCACAGGACTTAAAGTGGAATAAGGTCAAGGATGGGATCAAGGGAATTTCATGCTATCTAAAACATGGAATCTAGACATCTTTCTTTTCAAGAGTTTTTTATTATTATGGAAACTTAGTATAAGTGTTTACTTTGTAATCTTTTAAGATGTAATAGTTATGTTCTAATTCTCTAAAACTCTAAACCTGAAAAGATCCTCAATGTGAATTATTCATTTAATTCAATATTAAGTAAGGTTTAAGGCTGGGACCTTATACTTATGAGGTTAAATTTGAAATGTTGTGAATAAAAATAATTAATGATATTATATTTCCAACATGTATTATATAATTTATATAAGTGAAACTATGTGTATAAAATAAAATATGTCTCATAGAAGGATGTATTTAGATGAAACAATAAAATTTTGTGTGAAAGAACTATTCATTTCAACTTATCAACATGAAATATTATATGAGGTTAATCATATATATATAAATACATCATTATTCATCATTATTTATTTTTATATGTACCATATATAATCATTTCATTGTAAATTTTATAATAGTTGGTTCTATCATTTGTTAAATGGGCTTTTTCACTAAATTCCTTTGTAGCATAAACATTATTCTGAACATGGGAAATGATATCATTAAATATCATATTGATTTTAGGTATTATAGAGTTTTATATAATATTTTATTATAATTATGATTTACATATATAGTTTAAAGGGTTATATAAAAAATTATCCAAAGTAAGAAAATTTCCTTGATATGTTCATTTAAGTTCAATAGTGTCACTATGACATTTTTTTATTAATAAAACCATTATAAAATAAATATTATTATTATTGAATTGTAATTCATTAAAAAAATATTATACGATGTAAATAAATAAACACATAAGACCTACAATTTAGGGGGGTGATTGTAAATTGAACATGCTTTTCATCACTGTTACATTTCACACAAACACATGATGACATTTTCCATTTTCAAAATAATTTTATAGGAAAATATAAAATTTGTATTAAATTGGTATAGTATCACATATGAAAATTTAATATTTTTTATACCACACCTTCATGTATAGAGGGAATTTTATGGGTTTATAATATGAAAATACCAAGAGATGTCATGTTGAGAGTATTGCATCCCCCATGAATGTTATCGATTGGGTAAATCCAAAAGACTCTTTAGCTGGGTATTTTGGTGACTCGATGACTTCAAAGGAATGTGCATGGTGTTGATACGTGCCGGTATATAATTTTTTAGAAATTTTTTTTCTATTGTCTGTATAAATAGGGATTATTTGTCATTTTTATATATTATGTGAAAATTTAAATAGGGTAAAAATGAATTATAAACTAATAGTATCACTCCATTATTAAAGATCAAAGGCCCGAAAAATAGAAAATAATGTTTTTATGAAGGCTATTATATTAGAAACATCACCACATCATATTGAAAAAATGTTTTGTTTTAATTTTAAAACTTTTTTACTATGTCAAAAAAACTTATACCATAACATACATAAATTGTAATAATCCCCCATTCATTATTGGAAAATAATACTAATAGCCAAAACTAAAATTTTCCTTTTTATATAATTTTATCATAATTAATTTAAATATGTAAATCATTTTTTTTAAATAAAATTTTATAGTCTAAATAAATTTTTTTATTCGTTTATAACATGTGAAGAAATTATTTCATAGAAAAAATTTATTTAAAAATATAATTTATGTGTTGGATGATACTATCAATGCTTTTAAATTTCTAGAAATAATATAGATAATTTTTTTTAAAAAAGTAAATTTTATTTTTATATCAAATCTAGTAAATAAATTGACAAATTTTTTTATTTAAATTAGAAAAAACCTGGGTTTTATAAATAAAATATTAACTATTATATCATATGGTCACTCAATAGTTTTATATGTATTGAAAATATAATTTTAATTTATAAAATTTTCACTTAAATAAATAATTAGACTCTATTAAATTATAAGTCCCTATTATATATGAATGGTATTAAATGTCAACATCTTGGAAAAAATGATATTTTTCACTATTTATCTAAAAAATTATTATATAAAAATACCAAATAATATTCCCATGATCATATTCATTTGATGAATCCAAAAATAGATGACATATTATTTGTTTAAAATTATACAAGTGATGAAATTTAATTTTAAATTTTCAAAATTATAATGAACCTAGCAATTTTGACATTTCAAAACACATGAGATAGACCACTATAAGGTGGAGATCAATAATATAACTGAACAACTCTCATGAATAACCAAAACAATGAAACCCTGTAAAATTAAATGTGAAAGAATATTATATAACCATGAGACATAAAACATCATTAAAAGAATATAAACCGTATAATAAGACATGCTATGATGAAATACAAGACTCAATTTTAAAAAATAATCAATAGAAAACAATCTCATTATAGATGTGCTGAAGAGAATGAGAATAAAAATTACAAGAAACGCTTCCTTTAATATAATAAATATAAACCAAATCTATAAATTCTTTTCTCTAAAAGTAGGATGTGAGAAAAAATACTTTATGAATACCACCAATGTTCTATAAATTGTCTAACACTATTCAACCATAAATTCAAGCATTAAAATAGAACATTTTCATGAATAAATTTATATGGGAAACAATATATATTTTTATCCTTTTCTTTATTAAAAATTATCTCATATTCAAAAAAATTAGTAATATAAAATGTATGTGTAAGATAGAGTAATTTCTTATGAAGGATTATTCATGGAAATACAATAATGTAAGTATGTGAGAAATAAAGAAATAAATAATACCATCTCGTGTAAACCGTGAAAACTGACACCCTAGCTAATGTGATTAATTTTTTGGACACTGAAAGGAAAAATAATCTTTGAATAATGCGATACCTATGAATTTTGATTCCTAATGTTGTTTTATTATATCAGAAGAATAACCCAGTGTGGTTCTACACTAACTAAGATTTCATTTGTCAATGTCTTGATTCACCAAAGATTCCACTGTTCATTGTTTTCAATAAACAATTGAATAATTAATACTCAAATATTAAAAAAAAATCATTGTAAATCATCAATAATACCATTATAAAAAATAAAAACTAGTCAAATTCATCTTAAAAATTGTCATCAAACACAATATGTTCAAAAAACCTATTTATTTTAGCAATTGTACCATTAAATTTTATTTTCAAAGAATAATACACTATTCTGATTATATTCATAAACTAGACCAATGTATTTAACATAAAAATTGATTATTTCAGTAGTATCCTCGAATTTATAGAGATAATGACAACATCAATAGAGAAAAAATAACAACCTTCAATAATAAAAATAAGAATTAAATAGAGTGTTTCCTAATGATACTATATCCATATAAAAGATCATAAATTCACCATAAAACCTTCCGTATCTGGAAATCATATACCAATTTGGTTCCTAAATAATGTGGAGAGGGGGTATTAGGGAGTTATCTTTATAGTGGAAATAAAATTATATAAAAATGTATATACCATGAATATATCCAATATGAATAAAGGGAATCCCCAAATTTTCAAGCAGATAATCCTACAGTGTTTCAGTAAGTGTTTAGATCTAGTATAATATTGACTATTATGTGATTATATATCATAATGATCAAGGGAAATGGTTAAATTACATGTTCTTATTGGTTCATATTGAGGAAGAAATTTTTTCGACACTATTTAACAAACAATGCACAAATCAGTCCTAGTTTTTTTTAATTAAAAAATAATGGCATATGACTACCAAGGAAGAGATGCACAATTTTTAAAATAGATATCATTTTGGGAAACACCTCTTCCAAACACCCAAACACTAGAATTTTTTTTCTTGGAGAGATACATTGTTTGAAAAGCCATAGTCAAAATAATAAAACACTATTGGGTCACTCAATACAATTTCGTATAGATACTAAATGGTTTTATTAAATATGTTCGTATGCCATACCCCTAATTGATTTTCTCCAAATCTACACATTTTCAAATAATGTTCTTATAAATCCATTAAAACCTCTCAATAGAGAAAAAAAATTTAAAAAAAAATTTAAATGTGACACAAAGGGATCATTAATTCTTCAAACCAATAAATATTTATTACCCCATGAAGCACTCAGTATTGAAAATTGACAGATAGAGGGGTACACTAATACCTCATAAATGATTCCCTCTCCCATGTAATGTGGTTATCTAAGAATCAATTCTATTTCAAACATTCTAATATAAGGTTATAACTAAATAGCATCATATATTTCCTTTCTATAATTTTAAGAGGCTACGCAACCACAGAGGTTTCATGATCAAGGTTAACAAATTCCCATTCAATCACTTGAAAAAGGTTTGGTTGAAACATCTATAGTATATAAAAATGACACACATCATAAAATGATGTCAATAATTATAAATATCAAAAATGATATTCCCCCTTTATATTATATTCAATGATCTCATAAGGTCCAACAAACATTAATTACATCTTATCATAGATACACCATAGAAGATGCACTAGGTGAAGTGAAACTATATAAATTACCCAATAAAAAGACTTAAAGTCTTTTGGGTGGTTATGACAATATGAATAAGATTAAGCATTATTATATATTACCTACATCCAGATTTAGATAAAATTTATTTTTTCTATCATCTCTTGAACAAGAGCTGACCCAAATAATGTGCACTCACTAAACACATCCTATCATAATGATAATATACATGGATTCATTTAAAATGATTCAAATTAGTCCATCATAATAAAATAATTGTAACTATTTTTCTATGATAATTTATCCATAGGAATATTCACTTACCATTAACCGAAAAAATAAAACACACAATTTGTATCATATCCTAAATGACCTATATAGCTAGCTTAGTCTACACATAAAACTAAGGTTTGCATGAAAATCCAATCATCATTTGGTTACTCATCGCCTCTTTCAAATATTTCCTAGGATATAATATAAATCATAAGTCATTATTAGAAATAATTATGTAAGGAACATCATGTTGACTTACACACTCTATGATATCTATATCATATGCTCTTCCACTATAATGGTCTCCATTATATATATGAAATGAGAAAATTTATTATGTATGTTAATGAATAACAAATTTTTATCCATCCCTCTATGATATGATTTTAATATAAGATTAATTACATTAATATAACCACACATTTTCAAACTTGAATAGGTAGTGTTTTCAATATCTTAATATATCATTATTGTTCCATCTTTAACTTCTGACAAGAAATACATCATCAAAATAAATCATTAACTGAATGCATCATCCACAACCACTTATATCAACATGTTAGTTCATTATAAATGTAGGTAGTCCATGAGTTTATGGAGGAGATAGAAGAATGTATGCTATCCAAAAATTATTTCCTCAATGATTCTAGAATAGTCATCCTACCTATAAAAACCAAATCCCTGACTAGAGACTAGGATAAATTACAAAATTTCTCAAACTATTATTAATTATATTTGAGAACTTTAATTCGATGTATGGAATATTAAATAGCTAAAACCCTTAAATAAATGATTATTGGACCTTAATCAATAATATGAACACCTTCCCTCCATCCTTTAACACATACAAGATCATCCCTTCCAATAAACTCATTAGAAACCACTTCCATTAAAATTAACTTAAATAATTGATCGATAAAATTATATTAAATTTATTTTCTCATCTGTGTCCCTTATCAGGGTTATATGTAATATCAAATTAAAATTAAAAATATAATCAACTCGGAATATCTATCACATGTTCATATTCGTCTATATAAAAATATATTGTGGGATATTATGATAAGATATATAACATATATTATTCCCCAAAGAAATAGTGTCACCATGTTTTGAGAGTGTTTATAACATATTAACATTTGAGGTCATGGGTTAGGTATTTCATATTATATGGGAATAACTAGCAAGAATCATATTCAACCACATATTTCACAGACATGATGAAAAACCCCAATCACATAACTAAGGAAACAATGAAAATATCATAGACTTAGCATGATTCTGAAATATCAAAACATGATCTGAAGTCCACATAACTGTCATATACATAAAATATATCTCCCATTTTATCAATTCTCCCATACGTGACCCACTTATCATTTGGTTTAATCATTGGGGATGAATTTTTTAGAGAAATAATATATAATCCAGCTGAAATTACTAGATATTCCTAATAATCTAAAATTTGATACATGTTTATTGGTTTCTCAAATTAAATTAAAAATTGATTATTTTTAGGATTAAATTATATTCCCACAAATATATATTATTTTCCATTAAAATTACTTATTGGATAAAAAATTAAAATTTATAAATCTTACCTTACAAGTATTGTTCTTTCAGTTTTCTGTGGACGATATTAAAATGATCAATTTCTTCCACCATTGAATTGGTGTACACTAAGAACTCATCAAAAAATACATTAATTAAGGAATCTACAAATTAATGAATGATATGGGTCATCAGATCTATAATGTAACATGTGTTTAATTGTTAGATTGAATGGAATATTTTGTAACTAAAAAAATACAAGATCTTAACAACTAACAGACACATAAACATACAAATTTATATTTATATATATCATCTACTCATAATCTTATCTAGCGGTTCCTTAATTGATGTTCTATATTAGAAAACCATTAGGCTCCAATGAGCTGATCAAAAATATTTTCAATCCTATGAAAGAGTGGTTTTTTCTTAATATTCAACATATTAAAATTTTCATAATCAATACAATGTATAAAGATTCTATCACCTCTCTTGAACATCAAAATATAAAAATACCAAGGGGAAATACGAGGATAAATGTATCTATTATCTATAAGATCTATAAGATAAACATTAAGCAATTATAACTCTACTAGTTCAATGTATCATAATGTAATATAAATTTCAATCATGATAGGTATAATGAAATTAGTGAAATTGCCTCTATATGAGGTGGTAAACAAAAGATATATTTATGAAATACCTCAGTGTAGGCATTCACCATATTAGGAGGGGAACGACTCAAAAACTAATCAAATATATCATGAAAACCCATTGAAAACTTACATGTAATCGTTAAAAAAAGATATTATAGTCCCTTCTCCCCATGATCTAAAATTCATCTAACCATGAAGTAGATTAGTGATCCAATACTAATAAAAAAACTAAAATGGATGATGCTAACAGTTGATAAGAGGTTATATTCATTAACAATATTTTTTGTTTTTTTATTCTCCACCACCATCAATTCTTCTTATAACATGCTGATGAAGTTACCACGGTATCTTACATATAGTTATATGTTTTTATGTAAATTTTATACCAACATTCACATACACTTCAATAAAATAGGTTAAAAATCATAACTTCTATGTATATTTGACTACAACTTCATGAACTGATGTCATCCTTTTTTGATTACCACCCATTATGGTTGGGTATAATTATTGAACTATATTTTCTATAAATTTTTATAAAAACATTATAGCTATAGGGTAATTATATAATATATAACTTTTTTATATTCCATACCATAGGATATATTATGATGTCGCTCATGTGTATGGTGGAATACCTCCTTGTTGAAGCGATGTATTTTTTTTTAAATATCACTTCTAAAGGATGATATATATAAGTACATAAAATTATATACATACGAATTTATGGTATAATTATTATTCTAGAAATATAAAACATAAAATACATTCTTTTTATAATATTCCATGAAAAATGGAAATGTTGTTTATGTGTATGTACGACCTACCGTCTATATGAATGTTACATTACTTCATTTGCCATAACCATCTTTCATGATTACTATTAAAAGTTTAATTGAAGTATAAATAAGATTTTGTAACCTTAAAATTTCTACTGTTTTATAAATAATATCCACTTTGACCATAGTTAACAATCCAACATCGTTTTTGAAACATAAAATGAATATGTTCAAAATAACTTGACATAAACATGATTGATTATGTAACTGTATATAAATTATTAATAAGTGAAATAAAATTAATAATAATGTAGAAAAATGTTCTAAAAAAATGAAATAACTAAAATATTTTTATTATTAATTAATATAAATAGACACATGGTGGGTTATACCCAAGGAATGAGACTTCATCTCAACTTCATTTCATCAAGTAATTTTTTAATGTTATCCATATATATTATTTTATAGCGTGAATATATACCCTTTTTTCTTGATATATCATTAATTCATCCATTCCCTGGATATTTAATTTTTTAAAATTTTATTCATTAATAGGTTTTCATATTCAAGTGTTTCACAAGTGTTACGGGTATTTTATTTGAAAAAAATTATCTCTTATTATTTTACGTCCATCTTATTATTTTAAATTTTAATGTCATTTAACTGATATAATGAATGTTTTTATACAGATTTATAATATCTATAATGTAATGTTTCTCAACATATATCATTAAGTAATATTTTTCTTTGTTTTATATGGAATAATTTTTCAAAGGAAAATATGACTTTTTTTCTTAACATGTATGGAGATAATTAATTTTTCACCACCAAAACCATAACATACTATCTATCTTCCTTTGGAATATTTCATGTTTTATTCAAAGAAAAATAATTTCCCATTATTTAGAAAATTTTGTTTTGAAAATGGGTTTTCAAAATAAATGTGCATTTTGGTATTGAAAATTTGTATTCTAATGTATAGGGTATTTGGATATGCAAAAGTGTTTTGTTTTAGACATTATATGAGTTTCTTAGAAAGTGAATGAATAAAAAAATTATTTCTATAATAGTATTTATGCATTTTAAAGACAAAATGGGAACACCAATATTACACCGAGTGAGCATTATAAAATATATATTATGGGGTGTCTTATAAGGAACATAAGAATCCCATTACATATTATACTATTGAGAGGCCCATATAATGTCAGGTGAGCCTCTTACTGTAAAATATATAAGGTAGACCAGAGAGTGTTAGGTGATACAGTTATGTATTAAAATATGGTTCCTCTTATATAGTTGTCCAATGCATTGGGTTATGATTATATTGGAATTGGGCAGTATGTTTGTTCTATTTAAAAGGTGTTTGAATGGGCTTTATGAATATGATGATCTAAGTCACTAAAAATGGGGTTTAATCGGTTTTTATGAATTTTATGATTTTATTTGACAAAAAAAGGTTCCATGTTTTTAAATTGTATGTGTTTAATTTCATATAATCAATGACTATTGAAGATAAAAGTAAAATATAAATGAATTTTCCTTTTTTCACTTCTATAATGGTTTTTGTTCTTTTTCATATCAATTACTATGAATTTTTTACTCATCCTGCATTTTAAATAAATATGGATTAGATCGGTTTGGGAAATGATAATTTCATGTTTAAATTCATAATGATTTTTACATAAATAAATAATCATTTGATTAAAAAAATTACTTTATCGAAAAAATGTATGAAACTAGAATTTTCTATGTTGTATTATATAGATTTTTAATGTATGATTTATGACCCAATTATCTAAAACTCTAAATTGTAAAAGATACTAATATGTTAGGGATTGAATTATTGACTTAAAAATAAATAATATATAACATTTAAGGCTAGGTCATGATACTATAAATTAAAAATAAATGAAAATAATGAATAAAATATTTTTTTCATTCAAGAAAATATTTATAACAAATCATATCCGTAGTTTATCCTCATTTTAAAAATACAATACTTAGTAAAAATTTAATTTGGAATTTTTTAAAATTCATTAAATAAAATTTTATAAAAATTATTATCATGTTAAAAAGTAAAAAAGGCCATCTTAACTAATAGTTTATGATTATAGACAAAATATTATCATAAAATAATATTAATTCTAGTTTTAGGGTCATTTCATAATCCTTATATCATTATTATTTACATTAATTACAGGATTCTCCCAATACCGTAGTATGAAAACTTAATATTATATATTTCCATAAAGAAAAAAATGGAACTATTTATCAAATTTTGACATATTGATTAAAAATATATAATCCATATTTAAAATTTTGATAAATATTATATAGTTTAATTTAAAATAAAACACGAAAACCATGACAAAAAATGTTATTTTCTGTAAAATGTATGTTAAAATGTAATATTATTTTATACTATATTTAAGTATAATATTATTTTCAAAAAAAATAATTGGAATATATTTAATCAAAATTAATTAAGGAAATTTTATATCTATTTCTAAATAGAAATTTACATTATAAATATATGAAAATAAAATTCTATTTTTATAAAAAAATTATTATTTATTACTATTTATTGAAAAATCATCTCTTTTAATGGAATTACATAAAATTAATCCTAATTTAAATTTTCCCTTATGATATAAAATTATAATTTATTTTTCAAAATAAATTTTCTATAAATTCTGAAAGTTATTTATAATATATACTCACACAATGCATAATAACCCATTTTTTAAGAGATCATTTTATTGAATGATGAAATTAATTTACTAATAATGGAGAGGATATTTATAGAGACTTAATTAATACATTATATATTATTTATAAAATTTACGATTTCATAGTTAGGTAAATAATTTTCATTCTAACTAATTTAACAGCTTGGTTGTAATGGTTACAATTAAATAGTAACACCAAAAAATTTACAAATATTAACTTCATATTCTATAACTTGTATGACATGAAACATAATTTCTATAATGTAATATAATATCATAAGAATTTATGATATTCATTATATAAAAAATAAATTAATTTCATTATATATCATGAAATTCACTCAACATAGATTTTTGCATGTGTTACAGGCATCAACAAGATTTTTTAATAGCTTATATTACAAACAAGACTGAGTTTTAAAAAACCAAAATACATTATTAAAATATATTTATTTAATAAAATATTAACTTAATAAAAATTAGAATGGATGTTTTGAAATTTAATAAAAAAAAAATTAAAATTATTATTATCTACTGCTTAGAAAAAATAAGAATCATTTATAAGAATAAAATTTCTTTCATATTAAATTATAATAATTCTTTTTTTAATTTTGAAAAATTTATTCCATATTTTTAATGAAAATAATATATATATAATTCAATAAGAAGAATATAATATTTTACCATAATAATTAGTGAGAACGGTTAAAATTAATTACAATTAAAATTGTAAAAACCTAGTTTACATAATGGTTTAAAAAATAATATAATTTGTAGGAATCATCGATACTTTTTCAAAACAAATTTTGTGAAAATACATTGATGTTTTTCATTATAATCAAGATAATGATCAATTCTATGGGCTTGGTTACATGAATTTCTTGTCTTGAATTCACTCTTTCAAAAAAAAAATCATGTGTTCAACTCACCCCACATATAAAAGGAAACCCAGTCTTCTCCCCCCGTCAAAAAAATATAACTATTACACTCACCCTACATATTTAGGGAATTGTGTGAAAGTAATTGACAGTAATGGTATCACGTACCTGTCAATCATAACATAAAATAATTATAATTTTCACTAAATTAGTATTCATTTATTATTATCCATTATATTTTCACTATGATATTATCTATAAAAGTATTTAATTATCATATATTTATTAAATGGAATGATTTTTCATCTATTTAACTTTCTATATTGATTATTCATTATCTATTCAGTCACCGATATTATTTAAATGTATTATGTATTTATCTATTTAACATTCAAAATTTATTATTATCCATGTGATTTTAACATTGATATTATCTCTAGATTCACTAACATATAATTTTATTGGTTATAAGAATATGTGTTTAGTTATTTACATTTTTTTATTGATTATTCCTAGTGATTTATAATATCTAACAATGTGATTAACCATTTTTTGAAATTTGAGATCACCCTTATTTTTTACATTTTCCCTAGGATTCTATCAATATTAATATGAATGGTATGTAGGTAAATAATATAGGGAATATTGTTATTCTAAAAAGTAAAAAAATTATGATGAATTATTTTTATTTAAATATAAATTAAGACCCGTGTAAGTATAAATTTTAACAAGTATTTTAAAATAATTTTTCTATCAATATGTCATTCATTGTATCTTATTCAAATGTAACAGTAGAAAGAAGCAGCTTTAGGTTTCTATTATTGGTTATACTATAGTTGGTACTTGTTGATGTTTGGCAGAGCCCATTAGAACTAAATTTAGGAAAAATATATATTAGGGAACGTAAAAAAATGCTTTAATTTTAGGATATGTATAGAATAAAAACCAATAGTTTTGGTAATTTATAGTTTATGTAGTTCTTGTATAATTCATATTTTTACAAATAATGAATTTGGAAGTGGTATTAGTAGATATGTTCCTTGATTTGATAACTCTATAAATTGAACATTTGGATTGACTCAATCATTACATGGTACATGATAACAAGCCTTACAGTTCACATATATTATCACTCTCAGAAGAAATGTTTATGATAAATTACAATTTTAAAAAATCCATTTTGAAGGATTGAAATATATGATTAAAATGAATGTCTTATATTACACCTAAGGTGTTTTATATTAAATAAATAATTCATGTTTTATATATCCTATAATAGATCATATGGGTTTCACAATATTTTTATTGTTTCTCACACTATTATTTTTTGGTATTAGACGATTCCTAGAATCATAAGGAGTAGTGTTAATATTTTAGATGAAGGGAATTGTGGTAACAATGAGAAACCAAGAGAGATAATGATATGATTGAAAGGTATCATGTTTATCTTAACTAGTTTCCCCCAAATATGATTAACAATATTTACATTAATCAACTATTAGACTCACCAAATTAGAGAATTATGGATGTTCATAAGGATTATAGTTTTGTATACCATAGAAGAATGAATTATAAATTTCAGTCTTGTCATCTATGTGGAATTAGACACCATATATTTCATCTCAATTTATTAGTAAAATTATTTATGTCTAGAAAATAAGGAAAAAAATTAGGATTTACATGAAAATAATTGAGAGTAGAATAGAAGGAAATATATCTCATCCAATGGATATATTTATTGTTTATGTTATTAAATATATGGAGCTTCACATTAACCAATTCAATTACCTATTCTAAATGGTTTCCCATATACAATGGAGGGTCATAAGTGGAAATAAAAAGGGTTAATGTATTTATGTATTGTGATTCAGGATTTTTATTGTTTAATTATTTTACCAATAATAATATTGTTACAAGAATCAAAAAAATTTAAGGATTCTATAAAATTAAAAAAGAAACTATGCATCCATTAGCTTAATAGATATGGATACCGACATGGTTTAATTAATTTAATACTGATCATAATTTTATAATATTAAATGCCACTTTTTATATTCTGTGCGATGGGAGACTACTATGATTAAACATATTTTTAGAGAAATTTATAGAAATAAAACCGATTATTATATTTAATATTTTATTGAAAAAATATATTTGATGGATATTTATTTTAAATTTTATAGGCATAAGTTTAAATGTATCGATAACCAATACGGTATATTTGGACATTAATAACATTATAAAAATAGTCAAATAATAATATTACACATTGCGAAAATAAATTGTGTTTTGAACATTATTAAAAATGTTATTTAATGATTATATTTATTTCAAGGATTAATTTCATGTATTGGGGAAATTTATAAAAATTAAATAACTATTTTTTATGAAATGGACAAATATTATTCAAGGTAACAACCCATCTCATCTGGAATGGTAGTCTGGCTTAATCTCATGATGAATGAATGATAAGGATATTTTTTCAAGCACTAGTTTTTGTGATTCCCATTTATTATGTTAATTTTTTAGTTTAAAACATGATGAATTAATATTATAGATAAACTAGTAGTAATAATTATTATATTTATTTTTATTAATTTTATAACCATATTCATTTTATAAAATATTTATTGAGAGATGTAAATACGTTTCACTTATTCATGGATCTAACAATCCATTAAATGAAAATCTTTTTTTATGCATAAAAAATTATTTGTTAGATATTTATTTCCAATAATATATGTTGAACTAGAAATTGATCGAGGTACATCCAAAAGATGAAATTCTTATAATAATTTAGAAACATATCGAGTAATTATAAAAAGTAAAATAATGTATTAACATTAAAAAAGTATCTTCAAATAAAATACAAACCAATTATTTTTTTTAATGATATCAATATATATTTAGAAATTGTTAGATGTATGTATTTGAGTCCCTAAAAATTCTATTGATAATTCACCTTATTATGACCCAAGATCACTAGCACTCCCTAAAAGTATTTACACATTTCACTTAGGTCCATATCATCACTTCCACCAATTTTACCTTACTTAGAAACGTAGTATATGTCATTCCATCTAACTGTTGCACTTACCTTTCTCACTTATTAAAGAGATATTTTTTTAACTATTTTATGATATGAATTTTTGTAATATCACATTTCCAAATTTAAAACCCTTGATTAATGAGATAATTTTATATATAAAATAATTTATTTAAGGTTGGGGTAGGGTAACACCCCAAAAATTTTATAATAATGACATCAATTTTGATAGTGTGTATGAAACACAATAAAAATAAATTAAATCAATATAAAAGACCGAGTTATTAAAATATATTTACTATTTTAAAATTTTGGATACATTATATTTCTTTCAGTGAACATTACATTGTGTGTATCTTGTGTTATATGCAACATAATGTTTCTTCAATATCTTGTGTTTCATACAATACCAACTTTTACTAAACAACAATAAATTATAAAAATTCCATTCTAAAATATAATTTTTATTTCCAATATATTATAATAGGGGTATGAATATGAATAACTAACATATGATAATGATGGATATTTATGTATTTAAACGAAAATAAGAATAATTTAGATAAAACAAAAGGTTTTACAAAAAAATTATTTTTCCAAAATACATAGATTAGTCATAAATTGGGCCATAATTTGAAATTAATTTTTAACATATATAAAAAAAATCATTAAAAAGAACTTATTATTCTAATTTTAAATACCAATATTATATTATGCTGAAATACTTGGATTTTTTTAGAGGATAACTATTTTGATAAATACTAAAAAAATCGATTTTAAATGATAAATATCCCTATCATCTAAAACATTTTACTGTTAAATTATATTTTTAATTAGATTTAAATCCACGTAATTAAAAATACTCAAATAGTAAAATAGTTTATGTCCTTAGAATCAATTAAAAATATAATTTTGATATGAAAAATTTGTAATTTTGTTTCATTTTCACAATAAAAGATAGATTTCTCATCACGTATGTGAGATTAATTTTAAATTAAATTATTTCACTTAACTAAATTGAATTTAGAGAAATAGATTCAATATTTTTAATTTGAGTGAATTATATAATTTAATGTGTCCAAATAAATTTGTATCAAAATTATCAGTGAAAAGAATTACTATTAATTATTATGATTAATGTAAAAATGTTTTTAATTAGTTGTCAAATTTAGAATATAAGTTATATGAGTGAAAGAAATCATTTCAAAAAACTGTATTTTGGTAGTATATCAATATTATCCATTATATTATCTTTAATTTAACATTATTGTGGCTTTGTGACTTGAAAACCCCCTTGGGGGAATTTACTCGTTCAAAAAATTACTTGTGTGTTACTGACCACACATATAAATGGACACACCCTATTTTCTCCACCTCACACAATCAAATGATTTTGGTTTGGGAATGATATTTCCAAATTAAATCCCAAATACATTCCCATTTTCTTAGAATAATTTTTTTCACATGTCCAACAATTCAAGACTTTAGGTAAAACATGAGGATACCTGAATAATAGATAATGTTATTCAACGAGCATTTATCATTTTCTTCTTCTCCACCACCATAAAGATTAATTTAAAAAAGTAGATATATTGAAATATATTAGTGAAATATATTTTTATATTTTCATAGTTACTTAATTATGTATATAATTATCCTATTACATTAAATTCGTTATAAAATCATCTTTCATGTGTATTGAAGACAACTTCATTGCGAATAGATGTCATTATTTTTTCCATTTTCATCCATCATATTTGGGTATGATGATGGATATAAAGGTGATATATGATATTTTCAGTGTATTTATACCTTTATTGTCACTATATAAAATAAATATAAATTCATACCATCCATTATTTTGGAGATATGAAAATGTCTCTCCCATAAATGACTGACTACCGCCTAACTAAGCAATGTGATTCGTCTTTCACAAGTACTTATCATGGAAGGTGATAAAGAATTTTTTATTAATTATAAAGTATTTACATTAAATAATTATAAAAGTTAATATTTATTTATCATTCTATAATGATAGTATAAAATATTTTATTTCTATCCATATCAATTACGTGATGATGATAATATCATTCGTTAATGTATGGACTACCAGATTCGCAAAGTTATGTGGATCATTTTTATTGTCCACACCTCATGGTTGACATATATTATTATTAATTTATTTTATTAATTAAATTATGATAATTTTGGAAACGTATAATATGAATTACCACATTATCATAATTATCACTGATAAATGGAAACATTACCTAGTGGTACGTACAACCTACAGTCTCCATGGTCATAACATACTTCATTTTTCATAAACATCATTTATCATTGTTTTTAAATATAAATTTTATCTTCAAATGTTTTAATTATTTCATGATTAAAATTATCTAGATTTTATAGATATATAATATTTAGATAAATAGAATATTTCATAATTAACCACTAATTATAAAATAATGTAATTAACACACAAAACAATTAAAATAAATAATGATTACTAAGGAATAGGTAAAAAGATTGTACAAAAGGACTGTATATGATATTAAAAATACTAATATGATTCTTGAATAATATAATAACAATTTCAGAACAAATATACTTGAGATTAAACAATGTCCAATAAAAAGGGAGTTTATAGTATGAGATATATCTTAATTTCATTTTGTTGAGAAATTTTGCAATTTAATACAAATGATTTATTTTATATGGTGTATATAATGCCGCTTTGATATGTATTATCACTAATAATTTATTATAAATGATATTTTTAGTATAAAAGTGAATTATTTAATCTATCTGGATTGGAAAAAAATGTTTCCAAGTGGTAGTGATATTTCATAACTCAATTTTATTTAATTAGGTTATATAACTTCTCCATTATCATTGATATTCTATAATTATATATATAATGAATTTTGAATATAAATAGTTTTATCTCAACTTTTTATGTGTATTTTAAATTTATACACATAATGAATTCATTAAATAATTCCCACTTCAATATTATGTTCATTTCACTGTATTATTTCACTGTCTAGTTCTAATCGAGATATTTTATTCACGAATTTCCATTAAAGGATATTATATGATCATTTTTTAATAAACGAAATTATTTTTCTCTCATCAAGTAATTAATGATATTTTTTTTTATGTAATTGGAAAAATGTTCCAATCATTGGAACCTAAAATTATTGAGAAAATATTTAAATAAAATCATACTTTATTTCCCAATTATTATTTTCATTTTCTTATAAAAAAATTCAAACAAAAATTAATTTTTTTATATTATTTTTTAAATACTATTTATCAATAGAAATTATCACTCATTCATACTCTGTAAAAAATTGAAAAGATTATTATTTTCTAGAATAATTCACCTATTTCTTTTACTGGATATATAAAAAGATTCTTCCTATCATCTTCCGAAGAAAAACACAATTCTATTCTTTTTACACGAAAAAATGGATGTTATTTTTACCTAACATAGAATGTATGGAATTTCCCACCATAATTCATTTGAATATCACACTTCATTTTTGGGAATATGATGTTAATGAAAATGTCTTCAAAATTTATTTTTGAAGAAAATTATTTAAATAATGTTTTTCAGAATGAAATGGTTATTTTCGTCAAGAATGTTATTATAAATATATTTATGGTAATAATATTCATCATAAAATAAACCAATTCTTTATATTCCAATAAGATTTTTTGTATTTATACAACCCTAATTATTTATACTAATGGATTATGATCATTTTGACTAATGAAAGTATTGATATTCCCATCACTAATTCATTTTTGTAGTCAAGAACCTTCCCATAAACAACCCACATTCCAATAACTATTAGAAAATAAATTTCGCCTAAATATATAAATTATTTAAAATGGAAATGATTATTTTAAGAAAATTATACCATTTTAACATATGTATTTCACAATTAAATTTAATTTATTAAATGGAGAAATATTAATAAATTTTTATCTATTATGAGATACAAATATTTTTTATAAAACACATTATCCATTAAATAAATTGAGTACTCAATATATAAAGATTTTTTTTGATATATATTAAAGGGGTAATTACGACCTATATATAGCCCATCAATGCATCAGTAGTCTCATGGGATGAATCTATTATCTAGACTCAGTAATAGAGATTTTTGCGTATTATGTTTTAAATCCTCTTGTGAAAGGTCTTAACGGTAAAGGTATCATATATATAGGAAACATGATGTATAATAATTAAGTATATCCTTTCTTTAGTAATCGGTTATTTATATATATTTTTATATATTATTTTCACTATGATATTATTTCTTGATTAATTTAATTAACCTTTATTCATTAAATATAATTTTTTTTCAATTATTTTACTATCCTTATTGATTATTATATATCTATTAATAAATTTATGTAATTAAATTATCAATTATTTTCCGTTCAATATTGATTATTATCCAGGATATTTTAAAATTTCTATAATATCTCTAAACAAATAATTCTCAGTTTATTAATTATTTTTAATTTTTATCTATTATACACTTTTACATGTTGGTTATAAATATTGATTCATGATATATTCTTGTTGTACATAACAATTACTTAGTGTTTGATCTCACCCTTAGTTTTTCATTCCTCTTTATTATAGGAAGTTTAATTTGATTTATATAGAGGGATATTCTAGATGGAATGATGTTATTCTTGAAATAAAAATCGTATGTTGTTATTTTTGTATTCAAAAGTAATTTAAGAATTATGTTTGAATCCAGTTTAATTGGAATACTAAATAAAACATATATTCGTGATGTGATTCCATGAATCTTATATCAATGGAATGGTATCAGGAATCATATTCAGGCTACTAGGGTCAGATTTTCTATATAAATAAAAAAAATTCATGGTTTTCTTAATATTGTTGTGAAACATATTGTACACTATCAAATATATACATTATTTTAAAAAAACTCACGATATTTCATAAAAAAAATGGGGAATAATTTATTTAATATTAAATTCCATATAATAGGTGTATGTACAAATAAATTTGATGAAAATGATGTTATGTGAGAATAAAATTAACATGGTGCGAGATTAGAATACCAAAACATGAGCTTTTATAAAAGTAAGCATTGATTTTTTCTGATTAAACAAAGAAACCAATAATGGGGTAAGATTAATTTGCCTAAGGATATAGTCACATGAAATATAATTAGGTTTTTTAATAAAACATAATGATAGTTGGATCCAACGTAATATTATAATAACATTTTAACTATCTACATAAGATTATATGGTTGACAATAATGATTAATTCAAAATACTATCAATGATTCACATCACCACTAACAAAAAAACCAAAACTATCATTTCTACCTCATTACACTATCATCTAACTATATCATATTGTATAACCTATATATGTTTCCATAGGTTAGTAATATTATTTCTAATGATTTTAAAACATTATCAATATATATGGAATCTTTTTTCAATATGGGATTTTGACCCATTCCACTTATTATGATTACTAAGTATCCCTCTATAAAATTCTAACATGAGAAGTAATGTGCCCTAATAATTAGTAATCCATATATCACTATATGAGAAGAAGATGTGAGAATCATTTAACCATGTGAACTAGTGTTTTAGGACTATTTAAAAGGCTCAAATGATTTTTGGGAGGTCCGGTGGTGACCCTTTAAATAAATCATTTTAAATTTTTAAGACATGCACAGAGACCCTAGTAAAAAATTATGTTATTTTTATAATCGGTTTTCTATATTTAGAAGAATTATATTATATAGCACCACATATCATTCATTCATGTGATGAGGAAAATTGAGATCAGGGATTATTTAAGATATTATTTATATCCCAATAGAAAATTAATACTTTTTACATATGGAATCATTGGGTCATCCATTTATATTTGAGAACATTATATAGAGATAAAATGATCACCCCAAGACTATTTAATCAGCTATAAAGCTCACTATAATAGATTTTAATCCTTGATATTCATAAATAAAATTGAAGTTGATTAGTTTAATGTATTTTATGTTTAACAATTTAATATAATGTGTTTTATTATTTATCATTTTGTCCTATCTAAACCCTATATTATGTCACTCTAATAATCTCTAGTGATATATTTGATAACCCAATAGTATGATCCGAAAAAGTGGTTTAGGGATCTCATTAATCACTTATTATTATTTTAGAATGAATTTTTTTGATTTGTTAAATTAAATTGGGTGTGTATATTTTTTGTGTTAATATGGGAGTCCATTTCCACATATAATTTCGAATAATTTCATTCTATCTGTTACCAAATATTCCCCACCCACTAATATCAAATCAAAATTGTAATAATATATGTTAATTTGAGTTTTGAATAGAAGTGTAGGTGATTTCATGTCTTGTTATGTGTTTTATATCATTTTCTTATATAAACTAGGGAATCTTATATTGTATATGGTTTTATAATGCACATTTTTCTCTAAAATGTATTTTGGGGAAGGTAATATGAGATTTTATATTATTTATTTAAAAAAATGACTTATGAAAAAATATAAGACGATATGTTTTGTTTCTAAACCAGAAATATAATTTCCATTTCCAAAAATATTATGTGTGTCATATTTCATTGTTTTCATTACAGAATCTGGATCCCATTGTTCATTATATTATTTTCTATTATTTTATGGAAAAATAGAAGTATTAAAAAATTATAATGTTTAACTATCTACGTTGAATCCTATTACAAGATGATCATGGTAAGCTTTCGTGCTACAATATGTTAAAATTTATATTGTTTAGAACCCCTTGATAAGTCATTCATCAATAATATTTCATTCATCGTTCATTAATTCATAATATCAATCATTTTATCAACATTGATCAAATATTTTGTCCAAATTTATGGTTTTATACATTTTATTAGAAATAACTTGGTTGTAGTTGATTCTTGTAATTATCATGAAAGAGATATTCCCTACTAACTCATCATTAGTGGTGATTAATCATTCACATGTATTTATATGATTTTTTAGGTGATATGTGATATTTTTCAGGAAAAATGGGATTTATTTATTTTCATGTAAAAAAATTAATTTGTTCACCCATTAAAAGTTTGGAATGATATTGTCTGTCCCTAAGTGGCTACCATTTTATTTATTGGGGTTTTAGTTACTGATTGACTAATAATTGAGATAATGTGAGATAAATAAAAAACTCAAAATCCAATTGACGTTTCCAAATATATTATATTGCATATTAAACCTTACTATGTTCCAATTTAAATTATTTGATAAATGTGTTTTGTGATTACACTAAAATCTAGAACATTGGTATGTTCAGAAAAAATTTCTATTATGTTAACTTAATGAATTATTTTAATATATAAGGCCAAAAAATCTACCTTATTTGGAGTATATTATTTGGGTTTTCCATTCTTACGGTGTATCATATATAATGGGGTTCGGTGTGTAGATTATTCTATAATGAGTATGGATGGTGTCTGGGGTTGGGTTAATCATTGTTTGAAACTATAATTCTTATTGATATTTAAGTGAATATACAAAAATCAATTAATATGATAGCAGTATATATAACTATATATATGTAAAAAGGATGCTCATTTTCCTTCCCCAAAATCAATATATAGATATATAATGTTAAATATTCCAATAAGCTAATATCGTCATGAGTAGGGGATATATTTCCCCAATGTCCTTGTAATATAATGTAGTAATCAAGATGCCTGAGGGTTACGATAACCACATACATGAGACACCATTTCCTTAATATTTTGTTTTGGTATTTAGTAGTTTAGATGTATTAGGGTTATGATAATTGTGTATATGATTCCATATTTTACATAGAAATTATACTATTATGAGCTTGATCTAAATGATTTTTTGGTGAGATTATTATTGAAATGTGGTATCGTTTCCCATTTTCATAAGATAAGATCAAGATGACTTATGGTAGAGAACATTATGTACAAGTTTCCATCTGAATAATTTTATTTATATTAATATTAGTGTGATCATGATATTTAAAATCATGGATCATTATGGGAATGACCCTCTTTCCCATAATCTTTATGCAATGTTCCGTCGGTATAGAGATACCTTATGGTAGAAATCATTATATAAGTGGTATTTATTCACATTGTTTTTTATTGTTAATAGAAAATATTTAGTTTCAATTGAAGGATATACCATTATTCATTATTGAACCATCCACCCCACTAGCCACATTATGGTTTGGAGATTTGGTCAAAATTATTATAGCATCACTTGAGATAGGTATGGTCACACATTGGGAGGATTATTATTAAATGAAGGAGTGAAATTTATTTATTTTATTATTTATTATTATTATTCAATATCACATGATAATTAAATTTTTATTACAAAGTTTCATATATATACCATTTTTCGTAGCTGAACGAGTTGTTGTCACACCCTACCTATGATTATCAGTGTAGATAAATATTTAACTGTACATAACAGAATGAAAATATGCAAGATGTGGATAGTTGAACTAGTGATTATTTAATAGAGTTGGGTAATAGAATTTGTTGGACACATGGTGCTAGTTTTATATTTTTCATCATCCTTTTGTATAGAAGCATCATGGTGTATATGATTGGTCCATATGAAATATTATTCACTCTTGTGTCAATCTTGTGACATTAGAGAGTCTTTCATTGATATAGTATGTGTTATGTTATAAAATTATTATTCAAAAATATTTTAGATATACATTTATTTGTTAATATTATGTGGACTTATAATATTTCCCATTATAATAATTTTTATTTCTATCAATATTATAGGGAATTATCTCCCCAATATAACCAAATGCACCCTCTCATTTAGTTAAATTAGACTTTAATATGGGATTTTCAACCGTTTTATATAACCCTCTAATTATTCACTTATTATTTAATTTAGATTTTGTATATCCCAATTTTATAAGAGAAGTTTTTATATTTATATTAATATTTGGGTAGTTTTGTTAGAGTTAAGAGTTTTTTCAATATGGGATAGTCTTTAAACTAGTCGTAGTTATCCCTAATGAAGGGAATTTCCATTTAACTAAGGATATAATGTATATGCATTTATTTACTTTTACAATGGTGTCTATTTCTATGAAATACTATTTTGAGGTTATTGATTTATGTTTTATGGTATAAATATTAGTCTATGATTGAATGTGATGTTCGTTCATCCATAATTAATGAAATGTAAAAATAATATGGTATTTGTGTTCTTTTTTTGTGATAGAGAGCCATGATTTTGATATGGGGTTTAGTCACATAAAACTTTAGTAGAAACATATAAATTGTTTTATTAGATAACATGTTGGAGAAATTATACATAATAAAGATTCATATTTTGATTTTATATTCCCAATATTTTATTTGATTATTACAATAATCATATATGTTTTGCTACTAACCCTATGACTAGGTAGGTAAAGGAAATTCCCATATTATGGGAGACCATTGTATTATAGTGTGAATTTATTAATATTATAAAACATTCCATTTTACATATTTTATATCTATGATATTATGATATTTTATATATTTGGAGGTGTGTGTTTTCCATTATTATTATATTTCATTACAATAATCTCTTATTGAAATTTAAAATGGTATGAAAGATAATTTCCCCACAATTTTTTCCTTGATCCTGATATTAAACATGTTCCTCCTAATAATAAATATATTTGATATATTTTACGAAATTTCATTTATTTTATTTGATTTTTATATTTAACAATGATTACATTCATTTCATTTGTTAATATTTATTTCTAGGTTTCTAACCCATCTATATTTACTCTAGAGGGTGTACTATAGGCTAAAATGTATTGTTTTATATCGTTATAGAAAACATTAAACTATATTGAAACACCCCTAATAGGTTTGTAAATATTTTTATATATATTTCATTTATAATTTGAAAATACATGTTTCTATCCTCATTTAGGAATATAAACATGATGGATTTTCCAAGAGAGACATTCAAGATCATTTTTAGGGTAATAGTTTCTTATGATTATGAGTGAAGATAAGGTTAGAGAGTTTTTTAAATATTATAATATGGTATGTGTTAGATAAAACCTTTATTTATAAATTAAATATTTAAATTAGGTTGGACCTATTCAAGGCATTCATGAGATTATAATAGTTTTCTATTTTGATGAGGGTTCAAACCATTTAATATTTTTTGGGTTAATTTTTTCTTCATCAAATTTTCTTGTTGTTTTGGTGAAAAATGATACATCATTTAAGAAGAAACTGTATGGGAGTATTATTTTTGGGAAGAATATATTTTATTGTATACCCTTGAGAATATTTTTCCGCTCTATAAAGTAGATGTTTGATAATTCACAATGTAGTGGTGATATAAAGACCATTCAAAGTTATTATTTATCTTATGGCTCCTGTAGAAGGAATCCTAATATATGTTTTTATTTTTCTAATATGGTTTTTAGCATACTAGGGGTCCAAAATTAACATATTTAGTATTTTTCATTCAGATATGTGATATATCTATAATGAATTTTTTAGACCCCATACGAGTATGATTGTAATCCAAGCGATTGTACACTCATAGGTTCGTTGATGTATCGAGAACTATAGTATAGTTTCATAACGAAAATTGTTTTAGTCAAGAATGATGTATTGTTTTATTTGGATATCATTAGTAGAGGTATCAAGGTTTTTATCCTTGTGAAATTTTTGGATTGGAGGTAAAGGTAGGGGCCTGAACTCAGGATAACTACATGCAATAGATCTGACTCGTACTTATAGTCATAAATGTTCACTAAATGTTTAAGGATTTTAAATATAGGGATAGTTATAGATCACTTATATGGTGATATGTCAATATAAACATCTATAAGGGTTTGACTCTTTAATATTTAGAGTTTTCTACATTTCACTATCGTGAACAATTCTTATACTTTTATTTTACATATAAAGGTATTAGAGATGTATAGTTTTAATGTGATAATTATGATGGATTTTGTAACTCAAAATTGAGGGAATGATTCCATTAAATGGTCGCATAGATAGCATTTTTTTGTGATTTTTTATCTCTTATTAAATAGTAGTATTTTTTGGCATGTTATTTTTCACATGACCATTTACAATAATGTTTTGTTTTTTCATGGTAATCTAGAGTTAATATTGGATGGGTTAAAATGTAACAACTTATCATTCCTCTTGAATTTGTATGATTACATGTCATATTTATATTAAATTTAATAGGGATTAATCCTAATAGGGAGGTTTATTTTTAGAATTTTTTGTATATGGGAATGGTTACCATATGCATTAATCTATACCGGTTAGATTTTATAGAGATACAAAGGTGAGGTTTATGTTGTCGGAAACTGAAATTAATGGATTCATTTTCCCAAGAACATCTCACTTGATGATCCTACATTATTTTCCTTGTAGATTAATTTTTCATTTTCTTTTGGTATAGATTATCATATATTAAACCATGTGATGACCAATAACTGGTATCATCAAACCAATATAGATGAGATTTTTTCGAAAATAATAACAATATATTGGTTCATCTTGACTGTCGTGAATTTAGTATATCTTCAGATATGTTTGAGTCGATAAAAAATGTATTATAATACATTCAAGAGTATCCATGCCCCATATGTGTATCTATTAATAGTATTTAGTTAGACAAATACACATGTACAAATAAAATCCAAGATGAATCATGTATTCAATCTATTTTTATTTATTTTTTACATTTTAATTCAATTATATTTTGTTTTCTCTATATGATTTGAGGGCCACGATTAAAATAGAAAAAATTAGATTAACCAAAGATTTTTTCCATGTTGGATAGCCATATTGTGCATATAATTTTCCCGATCATTATGGGATTGTAAAAAGAACCAAGGTATCCACAAATCAAACCAAGTGAATAATTTCACAATGAAAACACAACACAAAATATCACATTTTTAATAATATAATGATAAATTACTATATTATATCATGAATTGATAGGTATATATACATTACACATCATAAATATACGTTTTAAGGATAATCCTGGCATTAAACCATAACCATGAAAGAACCATGTCTTCATGCGATCTCTGATCACCTGTGACCCAAACCACCATGATGTGACATTAACACAAAAAATTTTATATGTAACATGAAACCCGTATAATTTCTTTGATCCTATAAAACAATGTATTTATCCAACCAAGGTAATATGTTGGGAGAGAATAAAATTACTAGTAGGATATATCCATAAAATATACAATATTTTTATCCATGAACCCCTTTTCTCTATATTTATATCAAAATAAGATTCATAAAAATTTCAATTAAAATCATTTTTCATGAAAAATACTACGGTTTCCTAAAAAATATCTCATATTAAAATAAATAAATAATATTAAAATAATAATAATAATAACCATACATAGAAAATCATAAGATAATCGTATGACAAATCAATGCATGAAGCATCAAAATAATAAAAAAATAAGAGGACTTTGGATATATCCTATAAGTATACATAAGAAGGACACAAAAGGAACACAATAATACATAATTTGAATCATAAAAATGTTATGTCGATCAACCTTCTATTGGAATCAAAACCATGTCCCCTAATAGTTCCACATACACTATGGTTTTTATATTTTCATAAACCAATGCTCCCAAGGATTCTATTTGATATTTTTCCTCAATAAATTCAAGTGTTCCGTACTCAAAATTCTATTAAAAGTTTATATTATTAATTTATTACCATACTCATAGTTGAGAAAACATTGAGACAATACCATATTCTGGTATTTCCTGAAACAAATTATGTCTATAAATATATTTCCATTGAAATACAATTTTTCATTCCACTAAATTATAAATTTCAAAAAAAACCCACATACATTTCAAATAAAACATTTTCCTAATACAACCTAATTTAAAAACAAGAATGAATATTTATTCATAATAATGAATCATTATTTATAGAAACCTACAACTCTAATTGAGTAATTTTATTTCAACGTGAAAACAATGATTCAAAAGGAAGAGATATGTACTAACACACCTATATACATAAAAACATCATCAATTCCCCACCCATCACCTAATATCATGTAGTTATGAACCATTTATATTTCAAATAATAAAAGATAGGAGATATAAATTGTAGATCTACTTGAAAGAGGAGGAATCAGGAGATTACATTCACATAACTTGTAGAGATACACGCAAATTTATTGAGAGTCACCCAAAGACAATATGAAGTACCTACTAATGAATAATGTGATGGATGGGTTGAGATAATGTGAGATGGGGTGAGATATTAATTAAATATGAGAAAGGGTACTAGTTTGATTTCCTATTTTTTGGGAATATAAAATTGTTCACATGTTTTGGATACAAGATGAGACAAATCATGTGATCATCAAGAATAAACTAAGGTCCCTTGAAATCATAAGCTAATGATTACATGGGAATTACTGAATCTGAAAATAATTTAAAGAAAAACATATAAAAAATTAAACTAAAATTATTTATACTTATGGCAAGAAGGATGTCCCAATTTTCCCCATCATACAACATTTTGTCCCAATAAAGTGTTCAGGAATAAAGACTTGCAAAGATTTAAGGCCAATGTTTTTTCATCAGCACCATATTATCTCATATGTCATAAATATCCATTAACCAATACCATAGTAAAAGGACTAGGAGAGTTATTTTACCATGAATCACTTTATTCTAATAGTCAAAAATATAAACAAGTTCCTCAACCTATGAGGGATTTGGATCATTATTAACATCATCTCATTCGATTTTTTAGAAGGGCAATTTTTATTTATACTTCGTTGGGAAAATGATATACATAATAAATCATTATGAATGGAGATAGTTTATTAATCTTGTATAAATTCCTTATATGATATTCGATGATCACAAAAGAATGTTTTTTATCTGTTCTGAACTTATCAGAATATCCCATAAAATGATGCCCCTAATGAAGTGAATTATTGAGGAAAAAATTATCATATATTGAAAACTCAAGTGGGAGATGAATATGAACTTCATAGTATTTCTTATGACTCTAAGAAGTGTACAACCAATTCTAGATCAAGAACACCTTCTATATCATATCCTGATCATGAAATGGTCCAACCGATCATTTATATTCCAAATTATCCCAATGATGAGGATAACTAAATTGACACCCAAAGAACCCTACAAATGGAAAATAATTAATTGAATCTAGATAATATATTTTATTAGATAAACCAAATAGTTGAAAAAAATATGAAAACTGAATTAATAAACACATTTTTAAAGCTTATTCTCAACAACATAAATTTTGGCCCAATAAGATCTATCAAAATAAATGGTGATATTATAGGTTTACCTTAAACAATAAAATAATCCCCTCTTATAAATGATTCTAAAACAGAGAAATAAATAATTTATCTCAAACAAAAATGGAAAAATAAAGTACTCTACATATCTTTACGGTCTCTTGGTATTAAAAGTTATCATGATATTCCACATTTTTTGTATCCATTAAACGAATGAAATAACTATATTTCTTTAGTTGAACAATTATCAACCAAATCACGATTCTCCTACTACGATTATACTATATGATAGAAATTGAGTCTATAGATATCTCAATCTGAAACCATATCAGAATGGGTAAATGTGGAAACAAAACAATGGGTTTTTGGTAATCTACAGTAATTTTATAATATGAATGGAATCACGATATTAAGTACCTAATAAACTAACTCAACCCAGGAACCCAATAACACCTTGAATGATGATATTTTCTTATTCCCCGTGATAAATGACCAATATTATCGTTTTCCAATATTCATCATCTCCAACATCATAATTATCAAAATTACCAATCTATCTTTGAAATAATTGAAAACATTATAAGTTATATAAAACTCTCTTAATCACTTAGTAAAATAATTTTTATTAAATAAATATAAAAATAACCCCATGAATCTTATATATTATAAATAACATCATAAAAATGAATTATTTCTATATAAGATAAGAACACCATTATAATATCTTCTTCCACACTCAAGATTATCTCAGTGTATAGTCTCACCATATACCATTCCTCTACTACTTCTCTCTAGTCTTTATAAGGTTACAAGCTTCTTAATGTATCAAAGACATCATTATATTTTCTAGGTGTTTATTAAATGTCAATATGAAAATTATTAGGATACTCAACCCAACATCAATGACATAATTTCATATCCCACATATATTAGGATATTTTAATCCAAATATGTAGTAAAATTCAATATTATGATATAGTAGTGAATGTTATTAATAGAATACATCCCCATATCCATTATAGAAAAGGATTACTGTAATTATTATCATAATGTCAAAGAAGATGAAAACCATTGGTCACTATCTATTTCCATTAAATTAGAAAAACCCAAATCTGATACATGGGGATTCTTAGAAGGGGAAAAATCCCAAAACTATTTCTAGAAGAATTCAATATATATATAAAATAAACCAAACCATCAATTTCTAAAAATATATTTACAACTCATAATTATATCAATCATACCAATCTTATTTGACGAATCATTTATATGTGATACATGCATGGATAAATCATGAACAAAATAAAATTAAGAACCATAAAAACCAAATAATCCCTAAATTTGGTACATATTACAGCGTCTCTCCCAAGTGATCATTGAATAGATATTAATGGATCCACTACGATGCCTATTTTGATATTATATACCCCAAAAAAATCACTTTTGTGATCCAAAATTTCAATTTATATTTCGTTAATATATATTACCTATTTTAAATGTTCTATGAACATTTTATAATGATCCATATTTCCCCCCATTATATTAGAATACAAAATAATATCATCCAAAAAATAAATCATATAAAATCCAAAGAAATAAAAACATATATGATTCATACAATCCATAAAACCCATATGATAATTCATAAGATGGAATTGAAAAACCAAATTCTCATAATATTTATATGTACACCTGAATATATCCATAGGAACATCCTCATGTTGTTCTCTTAACTGATGGTACCACAATAATATGTTAATATTATAAATTCATCAATATTCCCATTGTTTTTCTAGTAGGTTACATAGACATGTAAAATTAAAATTTTGTTTAACATTCACCAAATTACGATTTAAGTTATCAACCAATGTCAAAAGATTCCATATACATAACAATGAAGATTAATAAAAATCCATATTTATTTTAAAAAATGAGAACCCCGTTTAACTGTGAGGAAGCCTCTATATAGAAGAGAACCCAAATAGCCAAAAAAAGTTAAAAAAGGCCTGAAATCCCAATATTCTAAAGGGAAAAATTAAAATCCCGAAGGCTGAAATCCAAGATCCAAAACCATGATTAAAACTAATGAATTGTTCAAAACTAGCTATTTGGCTACCACACTGTAGCCAGATCCATCTCTACATGGGCCACAATTCATTTAGGATAAACCACTAAGGCTTTCCCCAATTTAACTTTCTCGTTATGATACTATTGAAGAGATTCTCTAGAGGATCTCCACAAATGAAGTCCACAGTGGGACCAATTACACCCATAATGACATTCATGGGTTAATAATACTTTGGAAACATGATTTTAAAACAGTAATTTATATTCTATAAACTAGATATGTAACATAAGATATGATTTAAAAGATATTGGACATATCCCTATTTGTATTCATTTTTCAAAAAACCTACCTATGGGGTAGTAACCATTAAAAGTCATATAGATATTATTATACGTACTCATTCTATATTTATGGAATAAGAGAACATAACTGGTAGACGATGGTTTCAATAATCATGTAAAATAATTTTTCTAATATCATCCTAATTTCCAAAACAATACCCTATACTCTCCCATATATTGCATCCCAATCAACATGAATGATGGGAGTAACACCATCAGGATAAATGAATATAAATAAATGTTAATAAATCATCATATATTTGTTAAAAATAATAATATAGTTTACTTTAATTTTGAGGATGATGATATTAAATCCATGACCATGGATATCCAATATGAACATGTGGTTGGTGACAATATGATGGTAGAAACACTATTTAAAACCCTAAACTTTACTTCATCCAATAAAAGTGAGATGATCTATATTAAATTATATAACATATGTTTCTTTTTTCAACACATAAACCTCAATATATGATATAAAATAATGAGATTCACCTATATTAAATAAATCTTGGACTATAGTCGATGAAATAAAAGTTATTACTCCCACATTAGTTGTCCCTAATTTATATTCCTATACTATGTTCAGTGTTTTTTAATGTTGGATGACCTAAGGAATACCCTGGACCATTATTGATTCCATTTCATAACCCTTTTTATGAAAATGCGATCAATTACCTTTCAATATTTTTTACCAAGATGGAGAACCATTAGTAATGGTCAATCTATATTTACTTTCCAAGGATAAATTTCCACAAAAATTTTAAACATGATCAAACTATCCATATATATGATATATTATTTTTACTAATAAATAGTTAGGCATATAATTTCTTAGTATTATACAACATAAAAATCCTCAATGTGTTTTATTGAAAAAGGCCATGCAATTTAAAATGATGTAAAATAAGGACCCTTTAATGATTCCTTTTATGTCCAAATGATACCCCTAGAAACCAAAATTTAATAAATGAACTAGTAAGAAATATCTTCTCATCTATGTCTACAATTTCTATATTTGTGTTTTTATAAAACATTGAAATGGTTGGTAGGAATATTATAATAAGCATGAATCGAATACTCAACTACATCCCCATCTCATATCATCTATCCTTTATATATATGGTTTATATGTTTATAATATATCATAGTTAATCACTAAATATTCCCCTTGATCAATGGTCAAAAATAGTCAATCCTTTTTCACACACAACATATCTGTAGAGAATTTTATATTAAAGTCCCACATTAAATATTTTCAACCAACATCCTCATATAATTTAGATATCATGATGAAATACCAATACTTATTTCATATTAAATCATGTGTATAGGTGGAAAATCCCACCTTGGATTCTGCTAAATTATTAAATAACTCTTTTATCCTCTATATAATGTCAATATATTCATTGTGTTATTTGGTTTATTTTTCCACATAGATGAAACATATTTTTCTTTGGTAAACTCTAATAAATGATAAATCTTATTTTACCAGTATCCACCAACTACTTGTACAAGAGATTTAATATTCTAAAATACTATTTATAGAAGAGTATGGGTCAATTTGATATTTTTACTATTATATGGTTCATATGGTGTAACACTCTAATTCAAATACACCATTATCAGATTCATTATCTATTTAACATAAGAGATAATACCCAATTATATAATGAAAAAATCTCCAAATGAAAATATGATATACAATAACCCAAAAAAATCATATAAAAAACAAGTATTTAATAAATAATTAAAATCAAAAATAGAAGAATAAATATTTTCTTCTATATGAAACAAAATTAAAACAAAAAATATAGATGATAAATCCCAATCCCATAATAGTAACTTGATGTCATATAAATAAGTGAGCTACCATAGAACCCTTCTAAAATTTCAACCCATTGCAGGAATGTTAAATTATATATCTATTAACCACCCTATAAAAATATTTTTTTCATACATATAATTTTTAATGAACCACCCTTGGTAAATCTTTCACATCGCCCACATTGGATAATCATAAGGCCTAACACGTGTTCACAATCCCATCGGGTTGGGGACTTACTCCTATGTATTATGAAAAAATCCCTGGGAGAAATTTACAATGAAAACTTAACGCAACATGTATCATGTATAAAAATATAATGACACAATATAAAAGTGTGTCACTAAATAACAAGTACCGAATAAAGATGTAAAATATAATCGATTTTGAATTATAATTCTATAAAAAAACAAAAAATAAATAAAAACATTGTCTCAATGTGACTATCTTTCACCAACATGACAAACCACCATGAAGTTATATCAATTAAAAAAAGGATTCCAAGATAAACATTTAATTATGGATAACTATATGGAAAAATAAAAACCATTCAAGGTTCCTTTTAGAACAAAAATGTGAGTAATCAAATAATGAAATATCACAATAATGAATACATCCAAGAATAATTGTGATTCAGATTTTGAAATATGTAACTACAACCCTCAATGATAACTAGCTAGATTAATGTTTATCATATTGATATTGAGAACTTATATCATCTATTATTATCACATCCATAACCCTTATTGTTTCAACTCACACTACAGTTTTCATGCATCTATAACTCGATGAAAACAAGGTTCCCATGTTCTATTTTTATCAAAACAATAATTTATTCTATATTTGTAATTTTATAATTAATTTCCACAAGAAAATTGTCAACAATCTCCTGTATGGAACCCCATTTTACTGAAAACCCCATATTTGACAAATTTCATTAAGCACCTGATGTATTATATTTCATTTTTACAAAAACGACTTTCAATAATTTAATATTTCACCCATTAAATAATTACACAAAATAGTCTATATAGATATTGAATTAAAAATTATTACAAGACATGATAAAGGAAGAAGTAATAATAATAATAATGAGTTCTATGAGAGTGAAACATTGTATTAATATATATACATATAAATGATGGTTAAAGATAAATTTAGAAAACCATATTTGTAGCATAGTTTCTAACCTCAAGGTCTCTCTCAAGGAAGAAACATTGAGTTACCTAGTGGTGTTTCTAAAAATATTTTCTGTTTATCAAAAGCTTAGAAGATAGAAATTAAAAAACTATTAAACAATGTTCAAAAACAAATTATGTCCTAAATGAAATATGGAATTAATAAGAAACTATGTGAAAAAACATGAAGAACAAGAAATGACCTAAAAATAGAGATTAATATCCCTATTAATTTGGTTAGATCTAGGTAGATCCAGTCTCAACTCAAAATCATAGTTCAAATAAATAAATAAATCAACAACACTAATCCTCACATAATGCATGTATTGTGGATTTACACACACACCTCTCTCATCTAAATCATTAATCATTCATCTGAAAATTTCTTCTAATACACAATCACTCTACCAATGTGAATAAATCTCATTATTAAATCAATCAATTAAATAATTTTTTCATGACTAAAGTGATCATAGATGGACAATAAATAACACAACCCCACTTAACCAATAAAATTGTATTTTTACTATCATAAGGGAAAATATATTGAATAGAGTAGAGTAAGATAACCAATCCACTGAATGAATGTACTTTGAGACACCAAAAATCAATTTTAAAATGAAATCAAAGTTATTATTTATCATAAATTATATCATTCATTAAAAATATATCAGTATAAATAAAATGGAATAATAAATACGAAGAATAAATTGATCAGACCAAAATTATTTTTTTATTCATATTTTATTATTCTCTATTTTATTGTACCAATATTTTGTTAAGGGACAATATATTTTCTGAAGCATTTATTATGAATTGATATGTTGTTTATAGGGGTTGGATTAGATAGATTAAACTATTTTCATTTATTATATTCATGTGAATGGATCAATCCTATAGGGATATTATTTTCTGTATGATGATCTCTTATTTATTTTCCTCATGGGTACTCTCTCACTCCACTATATGTATCGATATTTGAAGGGTAGAGTACATTTTTCATCAATGACCACACATAAAGTACTAATCTATAAAATGATTTGATAATCTCTTCTCCATGAGGAAACTTCATTTTATTATATTCTATTACATATAATTCTTCCCAATAGAGATAATTATAATGGGTGATTTACCTATACAATATTAGGTATTTCATTCCTCTACACACAACCATAGTACCTATGTGATTTGTTCCATTAAAAATAAGTGACATATTGATCAATAGTATCTTATCCAATTCTCAAAACTCATCTATTGATTGTATCAATCTTTATGTCAATAATTTTTCTGATTATAACCCCTAATATTCAATTTCACCTTCATATTCAGCATGGCAGTATTTATTTTTATTTTATTTATGTTCTATTGTCTCTTTTTTATTTTTCCCCCCATCAATTTTTATTCTCTATTTTTATTATTCTTTTTGTATTTCACAATTCATTTTTTCTCATTTTTTTCCATTTTTTGGTTTTTTATCTTCTTTTATTTTCATCATCATTTTCTTCATCTACTTTTTTATTTCTCAATTTATTTCCCTTTATTCTTCATTTTCTACAATTTTATTCATTTTATTTTTGAATTTTTTGTCTTTTTTATTTTTTTATTATCTTCCTTCGTTTTTTTTCTTTAATTTTATCTTATATTTTTCATTTCCCTTTTTTTCCATTTTTATCTAACATTATTTTCATTATTAATTTTTTTATTTTTTAATTCTCATTTTATTTTTAATCTTTTAATCATTATTTATATGTATTATTGTTTCATTTTTCTCTTTTCTTTTCTCCATTTTTTCTATTCCTTTTATTACATACTTTTTTTTAATTTTTGGCCATCATTTTTTTCTTCTTTTTTATATTTTATTATTTCACATGTATTTTTATTTAACGCTTTTCTCTCCATTATCTTATATTTTTTTTTCTATCATTCTTCCCTTTTTATGCTTTCTTTTATATTTTCCACGCATTCATTTTTTTATTTATTTATTTCTCCCTAAATTTTATTCAATTATTATATATTTTTTCATTTTATTACCTTATATTCATATCTTATTGATCTCTTTTCTTTTCTTTTTTTTCTAGTTTATCAGTTCTTTATTTTACTATTCTATTATTAATTCATTTTTTCCTTTGTTACTTTTCATTTTTTTCGTCTTTGATTATATTTTTATCGTTATTTTTTTATAAAATTTTTATTGATTTTTTCTTTTTATATTTATTGTTTTTTCTAAATTTTTTTTTAGGTCATTAGAATCAGTGGCATTTAATATTTATAAACCCCACTTACTACTGGTGTGGTGGAAAGTATTGTTTTGATTCATCATATATGGCTGAATTTGTGTGTTTGACTAAACCATGAAAAAATATAATAATCAAGAACTTAAACATGAAAAAATAATGAATGAAATTAAGAAGTGAATGATAAATAAAGGCATGAAGAGAAAACTATGCTAGGAGTTGGGAGTAGGTTCTAGAGCTGGATCATGATGAAGGAAGCCATCTAATAAGATATGTATTTATTCCCCATTATCTCGATTTTTTATTTACGATCGAATGTGTATTAAAATCAATTATAGTAATGGGTTAATATGAAATGATTTATTTTTACCTATTATACATCTGTAAATTCATCTGGTTAGTGTATTCTTAATTTTATTATTCTTTTTTCATTTAATTTTGAGTTTCAATTATCTATAAAAAATTAATAGAAATGTTAGGTTACTGAATCACTTAACCATGGATCATAAATGAAGTTCCCGAATTAGAAAATAGTAACGCATAAATTATACATATTGAATATATTAATTCAAGTGTTAGATTCTAAAAATCAAAGCTCAAAATGGTTCATTGAGTTGTGGAAATTCACTAAACTGAAATCTCAATGAATAAAAACCATTCATCCAGAACTATACAATTGGATTAATATCAGTAGAATATAAAAAAATATTTTCGTAATTTAAAAATAGCACAATGACTATAAATTAATCCACTGATTGTATTCTGATCTGTTTTTTATTAACTTTTCCCATTTCAATCCCATATTTTTTCACCTAATATATTATATTTGTTTTTATTTTTTTATTCTTAGTTTTTTCAAACACAAAAACCCATCCATTACTATGGGATAATCAATAAGCTCAATAATATACTAGTCACAAAGATGCTCAAAGATACATTTATAAAACAGATGATATATCATAGTGGATAAATTAGAGCTCTCTCTCATGAACATATTTTGTACTGGCATAGGGTTTTCATAAGGAAAACATTTTTTAAAATAATAGAGGATGACAACAAAAAGAAAAAATAAACCATGTTAGAAACACTATGACAACAATATAATAGTAATTGACCATCAAACAAAGAAAATAAAATATCATGAATAGCATGGAAATAAAAAAATACATAGAAGGCCATAAACTCCCATACCCACTCAATTATTGACCGAAGAATCTTATCTTAAACCCCTTACACCTAAATAAATAACACCCATGAAAATAAGTTATTCAGGGATGAATCATTTCTCTGAATTACAAAATGAAATATTCAATAGGTTTATTCTAGATAATAAATCTCACAAGAAATAATGATCATGATCAAATAGTAAGATATCACAACCAAACCCATATTCTTAGTCAAGAAATATTGATATAAAGTGAAAATGAATGAGGAAAAATGGTAGATAATTGTTCATGTGAAAGGGTGAAATCTTTCATAGCCTAATTCCCATTTACAATTGACTAAGGTAAAGAATAATTAAGGATCATAATAAAGATGTTCCTCATAGAACCGAGAGAGGGGAGGGGTTAATTAAGTTGTTATGTTTTTATTATACAATGATAGATCATCAAACCATGTTGGGAAGAACCTGTTAAATTTTTCTGATAGGAATGTGATGAAAACAAACAATTATATAGAAAAAGACAACACATAGATTTTACATGGCTCACTAATAAGGACTGGTCTAAGGAGAATATTCCAAAAGTTTTTTAGTGATACCTAAATATAGTAGACAACACTAGATGTGGAATAAATAAGTTCAGAAACAATCACTCTATTCTAAGAACACTACGTTTACAATATTTTAGGTTAAAAACATTTTATCCTTAGAAGTCTTCTATCGACTCCCCTTGGATCACTACATTGGGTTATGTCTTACTAAATTTATCGACATGAATGTTGCCTCAATTGATTTTAATTGAAGTATATTTTCTTATCTATCATGAGTCTCTTCCTTCACTTATGAAAAAAATTGATGCAGTCAAATAGAACTGTTCACTAAAAAACAAATGTTTAAAACTGCCTTTCTTGAATCTCCTTTAATAAGTTAACTTTTTATTATGAAAAAATCTTTCGTGGATCTCACTATGACATCATGGAATACCCAATAATTGTGAAGAACCCATTACTCAAAATAATTGGCATCAATCGAGATATAACTATTCATTTGCTGATTCTCAATCTCGCATAGAATTCACGATTCATGAAACTACCTTAGCATTGTGAAATCTGATTGATTTTTAATCTCCCTGATTAAATTCATGTCAAATTAAGTTTAGGTAGCCATATATTTATAGTTATTTCCATTATAGAGTTCCATTACTTCTAGTTCTTTACTCGTATCCTTAATAATATGTTGGTGGTGCTCCTACATTCATGATGATCTATTAAGATTTGATCTTCTTCAGAATATTTCTATAAAAACATCTCATATGCATGATGCTCTAATTATCATAAATAATAAGAACACCATCATGGATAATAAAGCTCAAAATATTCACAAACCTCAGCCTAGTCTTCATGAATCACATACCTTTACCATATTTATGATTAATTGATTACAAAAAACTAACCTCCACGATTATAGCCCTTCTTCTGGATTTTTTGCAAAACAATTTTGAAATCAATAGGAAATAATCCCACCATCATTAAATTTGTTATATTGTAATTTATGATCAATATCCTTGAAAAATCTCTGATCATACATGTTTATATTGAGAATAAAAAAAATACCAAATTTATTTCTAGCAATGATCTACCTAGGATCAATAAAATGAACATGTATCTCCAATTAGTGTCGAAGTTCAATACATATATTAATCTATTTGAATCCAATTTTGGACATTCGATATCACATTTTAAAATAAGTTGAAATAATTATTAAAACTTAATGATGTATTTTCAAACAAGAAACCACAGCATCATAATTATCTAAATCAGATAAAAAAAAACAATTAAAATCTAAGAAGAAGTGGAGTGAGGAACCTGTCCTCACATATCTAAGGCAGTTCCAGTGTTCACAGTTCTAAAAAATGTAAGGATTACTCCAATTATTCATAAAAAAGTGACATAACTATCTAAAAAGTGTCAATATTTTATGTGGCATGTCTTCATGTCCTAGTAAAAAGGTTTCAGTTGAACTTAATTAAAAATAGTCTATTCATTATAATGACCTCATATCCCCCCACATTTCCTCATGATCTTTTCAACATCAATCACCGAGTCTTCCCTACCATACCATAGAGAATAGTTATTCATTTAAAAATTTCAGGGCTAAAAATGAAATTCATATTTTTGATTAAAAATGCAGTGGGCCATTTTGAAGTATTATTTTTGGTCCTTGAAATTTGGGTCACATACCTGTTTAATAAATGTATTTTTTTGGCTCAGTTATCAAGGAAATATAAGACTTTTATTTATTATATATATATTAAAAAAATATTATATAATATATATATATATATATAATGGTTTTTATAATTTTATAATTTCTATTTTTAATATACACAGACACACATATATATATAATTATTATTTTATTATATTTATATTGCTTTTTTTGTTATATTTTATTTTTTGGTTTTTCATTATTTTGTATTAAGAGGGATGGGGTGTTTGATCGTGTTCTTATAAACGGGGGAGGTCATGTATCTCAAACTATAGAGAGGCAAGAGAGAGGGGAATCAACCTCATTGAGGCACTATTATGCGTTATGTTGGGTAATGGTACATGATCATATTCTTTTTATAGGAAGAGGGTGTGCGGGTTATTCATCGCCAACGGTTTATGTTCCATTGGTTCACCAGTATATGATTAATTATTATTCACGTTTCAATGGGTTGGATCATCTTTGGGACTTCAATAGTGGTATATATTGGCTTCAATTAGTGGTCAATGTCACTCGAGATGTTCTCTAACAATCTTCAAAGATTCATCAACAATGAATTTTCATTTCTTTTTAAAATCATTTTTTCTTTTTTTAAAAGTTGTAAATAATTTTCTATGCGAGTAGATATGTGATTCAATTAAATATGTTTCAAACTCAGCCTATGTCTAATGAACATGTACGTTATTGGGCACATGGTGGAGTATCAATAGCCTACAACAAGGCTAGAATTCGATTGTAGTAGTGACTCAAATTCTTCTTCTCTAGTGGATTGGAAATGGAGATCTAGATTACTGTCATAGGAGTATATAGTGATGATCTGTAAAACTATTATAGTATCCATTAATTTTGACGTGGTTTGGTTTTAAATCATTTTTTTATTTCTTATGACATTGATATACATTTCAAAGATGGTGGAATGACAGTAACACAGGGATGATATAATTGCATGATAGTGGTTGATATGGGACATATGTTATTGTCAAGATGTGTAGTATTTGGGTGACTAGATACAGTATGATGCAGATGCTGGTGGTGGAAATGGAGAATAAGAAACAATCCGGATTTGGTGGCGACAACCCAATTTGGTATTACCGGGATTCTACCGGTACAACATTGTAGTTGATGATATGCCATATAGTATTAGGGTTCTATCAGTGGCGCTGGCTAGTAGTGGAACCACTATTCTTAGTTGTGGATGATTTCAATGGTAGCAAACAATCAGGGGATGTGGTATACAATTAGAAAAATCACCTAAAAACATTAAACAAAATAAATATACTTCTTAATTGTGTAGATATGATAATAAATAAATATAAACACATAAAAATTAATTATTTATGCACAATAAGGGATAAAAATTATTATTTTTGAATATTAAAAAACATAATAAGTTATTTTATAAAATTATTTATTTAAATAAATAAAATTGATAGTTATTTCAATGAAAAAAAATAAAATGAAATAAATTATTAAAATAAAATTAATATTGATCTTAATAACTATAGTAAATAAGTAGTATTAAGATAGTTAAAATCTATGTAAATTAAATAATTATTGAAACAACTATAAGAATATTTTCATTCCAATCATAAAAAAATTAAATTGAAAATATAACATATAAATTTATTATTTTGATATAGGGCATATGTTAAATAAATTATTAAAAAATTTATTATTATTAGTGATTATAAAAATAATAAAATTAATTTATTTAATTAAATGATATAACAAAATTATAAACTAAGAAATAATCAATTAAAAAGGAAAAAAAGATTAAAATAAATATACTTAATTAATAATAATTTAAGATATTTCTAAATTAAAAAATAATATGAGATTTAAACAGAAATATATAGTAATAATCTTTAATGAAAATATTATCAACAAATTAAAATTATGTCAATAAAAATAATTATTTTGAAACTAAATGCATAGTTAATTATATTTAAATATGTGTAAAATGTATTAAAAAAAATTTCACATTATATTCCCCTAAACAAAATAATATTCAATCATAAAAAATTAATTCTTTTTACTTAGTTACAATGAATCCTAAAAAAATAATTTTGAACCAAGATAATATAATTCCACTTGCCTGAATATATTAATTTCAAAAACAACTCCATTCTATGAAATTTTCATTCTTTTTATATGATTAGAACTCACTAGATATCATAAAAAGATCTATTTATAGTTTTAAGTGTGATGATTAATGATATTTAAGGGGAATTTAAATTGGCCCTAAAGGAACTTTTAGTTTTCACTCTCTCCTAGCTCCGTCAATATAGGGTTTTACTTCCCACTTCATTGATACAATTCAATCGACATTCAGGTAAATAAATTGTTATCCTTTTTTATTTGGGTTAAAATACTCCCCCATCTAAATGAGATCATTTTTTTTAATTTTTTCTATTTATGTTTTCCATGCCCAGTATATTTTTTAAATAACTATGCATATCACTAATTGAGATTTCAATATTTATTTACAAATAATGAACCCATGGTACTGATCTTATAGTCTAACAATGGGATCCAAATTTCCAATTTTACCCTAAAAAATATTTATATTATTATAAATTGAGTTTTACTCATAAAGTGGTCCATTTCACCATGGTTAATATACTAGTTACATGATTAAAATTCATGTTTACTCATGTTATACTTCTAATTCAACAAAAATCAAACTAATCACTCTTACATTGATAATTTTCAAAAAACATTTCCATAAACATAGTATATTAATTCACTCAACAAGTACTCAATTATAATAAATTTTTAGCGAGTGAAAATTCATAAAATAAGTCTGAAATCTTTCCTAGGAAGTAAACCATGTCATTTTTTATTTTTTATTAATTTTGTTGTTTTTTATAAGTTTTTTACATCCATATATTTTATTTACAGTTTGAAAATGATTTATTTTTTTTATAAATGACGGGATTCAATGTGTTAAAATAATCGAATGTAAAGGATAATAGTAACAACTCAATAAGATCACCATTCTCGTGTTAGAATTATTCTCCCTTGATTCTTGTTTTAATTTATAATCAGAATGCTATATTTTGAATTCCACATGATTATTTAGTAATTATTTTTTTAGATTTCTTAACTATGGGGCCTATTATTTATTCCCACAAATTATTTCCTCTTTAAATATCCAAATAAATTTGGTTGATCAAATATAGAATCTAAAAAAAATTCTTTCTCATAATTAAATCATAGTTTCTAACATTATAAACTCTTATTGTTATTATATATAATCACTCTTTCATCAAAAAACCTTTCTTTTTTATTGTTTTATGAAGTTTAGAAATTCAAGAATCATTCTACAACATGTTTAATCTTTTAGAGAGGGAGATTAATAAAACCCATTTTCAATATTTAAAATTAAATTATGTTTCTCTAAATGAATATATTCTTTCAACCTATTTTTTTTAAATTCATCATGCAAAATTATTGATTTATCCTAATTTATTATTCTACATTCAAACTCAATTTCATATGCTTTATCCTATTCTATAAAAAATCATTATCTCATCACCATTTTATTTCATTTAAAGATTTAATGAAAATAATAATTTAAAACATGTAGTGGATTTGGTTAATATTTTTTGTACACTCCCTTTTATGGTTTGATACCATAAATCCATTATATTGGTTATAGTATAAATTTATAAATAATTATATATAACATGTATTAATGATGTACCTATTCAAAAATATTAAATCATATAATTTTAAAAACAATATAATAAAGATATTACTTTCAAAATTATTTGTTAATATACAGTAAATATTAAAAATAATAACAAATATTTTTATATATAAATTTTATTTTAATTAAAATTATTAAAATATATATATAGTTATATATATATATATCTTATTAGATTAATATATCTATTATATAGTATTGTTTAATATATTAAATTATCTATTTTATTTGACATCATCCTTTTTAAAAGAACAATTATATATTCATTTATAAAACCCATGATATTGCAATGTGGCTACCATTGAGGTCACTCTCAAGGGGGAAGTGTCAAATTTTCTAGTGGTTTTTTGAAAAATATTCATTATTTTTAAATTTGAAAGAAGAAAATAGAAACCACATGATAAAATGCTGAAAATCATATTGTGGATGATGAAATAGTGACTCAAAAAGAAATTCAGGAAATAGAAAAACATGAAGAACATAAAAAAGATATAATAATTCAGAATAATGATAATAAGAACAAGGCCATATCCATGTTGATCCAACCTATGATACACTATTTTTATGTAGTCCATAAAATATCATCACCACTAAATATATGTCTGATGACTCAAATCACAAACCACTCTCACCAAAATAATGAACACTAAAACACAGATGATATTGAGTGCTCAATAATTCCTTAAAATTGAAAAATGAATCAATCAACATATTCATTCATGTAATGATATCCATTAAGAAATAAATTTAATGATTCAATCATCTAATCACATAATATAACTCATATTCATAGTTTAGAAAATATGAGTGGAATGGGAAATAAATAAGGCCAAAGGGTATAAAACAATTCCTATAAAAATGGGTTCCCTCTCACACACCTTTTAACATCAAAAATAAATTATATTAAAGAATAAATGTTGATTAAAATGAAACATTAATCACTTGGTGTATTTGAATTTCCGTACATGGATCAATCCATGGGAATTAGATCTATATTTCAAATGATAGGAGATCACAACTCAAAAAAAGTGGTAACCAATATAAAAACATAAAAAATATTTAAAAATTACAAATAAAAAGTTATTATTTACAAATATAAATGAAAATTAAAACAAAATAAATGTAAGAAGAAGTGGAGTGGGGAAACTTTCTCTAGCTATTAGAGACGGTTCCTCGGTCCAAGGATTCTAAAAATAGGTGAGTATTGATCTTGATATTCAAAAACAAAAAATAGTGCCAAAATTAACTAATAGGATTTAGAATTCAAATTTTTAAACCTACATGTTTTATTCACTAGATTATAGTGAAACTCTACTGAAACTAATCAAATATTTACTTGACCTAGTTTCCCCTAACATTCTCCCTTGATCTCTTTACATTTGATCTATCCTAAAGATCTCCAAGTCTTCCTAACTAGAAAACATAGAAAAATAAGTCATTAAAAAATTTAACATTTGGAAAAAAAATTCTAATTTTTTAATATAATATAAGCGGGATACTTTAAAATTAAAATTTTCAGCCTTCCAAATTAAGAATCCATACCCATTTCCTGAATTGAATTTTTGGTCTCGAACAAAATTGGTTTTCCAACATATTATTTAACATGTTTCTATTAAAAAATTATTTTAATAATATATATATTGTATTATTTTTATAATTACATACATATTATTAATAATATATTTATATATTATTACAATAATAATTATAATTATTTTTTCATTTTTTTCATATTATTATATCTACTGACATTTTTTATTTTTTTTGTAATGGATTGGGATGGATGGTGGGGTTGTTCATGTGCATTATTCTCATAGGGAAGGGGTGCAGATATGTTTTCCCAAAGGAAAATGGGTGGGGTTTTATCCACCTAGTGGATCCAGTAGGTCGCAATTAGGGTTGTTTCCAATAACGGGCTTCTTCTCTACGGATGTGTGTGCATGATTTCTTCATCTAATATGGTTATAATTACATCGTCTCACCGGGGAGGGTCCCTTATTCCTTGAGGTAGTTTGAATAGGATAATCATTTGGATTTTATTAATGGGATATTTTGGTGACAATTAGTATCTGGGAGAACTTAAGAATTTATCCATCGATATTCAAATGGTCACAGATAGTCTGTTTTGAGATGATGTTTGTGTGGGTGTTTCTTCTTCAGTAAGTATTGGATAAATCAGTAGTGTGGGTCAGATTTGGATTTTTATCAAAACCCATCAATATTAACTTTGGTATAATAAAAAGGTGTAGGATTTTTCATAAGGGTGAGTTTGATTAGCCTTTAGCAAGGTAGGATAATTATTATATAGGTGGGTCAAAGCAATCTTCTACAGTTGATTAGAATTAGAGATCAACATTAGTGATAGAAGTGTCATAAAATATTAATTGTGAATAATTATTATTATCCTTTGATTTGGAGGTGTTTTCATGTTTTTATTTATTTATCTATATTTATTTAGTGATTGATCTTCCATTGGGTGATTTTGAACATATGGTAACATGGGGCTGCTACCATTGGTGGACAATGGTGAATGTGAGAGATGTGTTTTCATTGGGATGTGATACAATAGGGTGGTCAGCAGTAGTGGGACATAAATTTTGGAGGTTGTAGTGGTGTGTATGTAATAAGCCATGAATTGAGATGGAATCCCAATTTAGTGGTTATATACTGAGAATTTTATAGCCTATTAGTGGATTCCTTTCCTAGTAGTAGCAGGGTGCCATCAGTGGCATTGGTTGGCGGTGACACCTTTGTTATGGGTGATTGATGATTAAAACATCATAAAGAGAATGATAGATGTTTTATACTGGTGAAAAAATCACCAAAAATGAATAAATATAATAAATAAACAAGTAAATTGTTAACAAAAATTTTACTAAGAAAATAAATAAATTCTAAATAATAATTATAAATAATTATAAAATAATTTTTGAAATTAAAAAAACATATATATTGAATAGATTAGTTTATTTAAATTAAAACCATTAAATATTTTTTTTCATAATAATGGAAATGAAATAATTAAAATAATGAATGCACATAAAAATTTGGGTATATAAATTGTATTAAGATAATTTAAAGCAAAGTAAATTATTTAATTATAGAAAAAAATTTAAATAATTGTTTTATTAAAATCTAAAAATAATTACTAAAATCATAACATATTGTAATTTTTTATCTAAAGGTACAACATAAATAAAAAGGAATGAACTTTATTAAATAAAAATTATAAAAATTATTTTTTATTTAAAAATGAATGTAAAAAATATATGTATCTATAGAAATAAATAATTGATAAACAACGGTTTAAATAATTATAGAGGAAAAAATAATTACATGTAACTTATTTATTTTTTTAAGTTTTTAAATATGACTAAATTTTAAAAATATAATTATATTTAAAAATATATATATATATAATTGATTATTAAACAGTATATCATCAAAAAGTTAAAATAACTCAATAAAAATAACTATTTTGGAATTTAATACATAATTAATTATATTCAATGTTATGGAAATTAGTTTTAAATAAATAAAAAATTAAATCACCCCCATGTCCTCTAAATCAATAACATTAAATGCACATGCCTAAGTTAAAAAAAATCAAAAACTCCTCTATTTCACGAAATTATTATTCCTCAATTGAGATTAAAACTCATTTTCCTACTTTAACATAATTTATAACTCAATTATTAGATGGGATGACTGATGAGATATATATTTAATAAAAACTTTAACAAATTGAACAACCATCTTTCACCCTCTTCTATGTCACACTAGAAAAGGTATAACTTCCAATTTTATTGATACAATTCAAAATATTTTATTATACATCAATTTTACTCTATAATTATTTTGGTTTAATATTTCCGTCATCTAAAAGCAATATTATTTTATTAGTACTTTTATTGAAATATTCCATTCAAACATTCTTAGGGAAGGAATTATACATGACACTTCTTCAGTTTGGAAATTATTATTTACAGACACTCACCTTGGGTCATTGTTATAGAGATTCATAATGAAATCCAAATTTCTTATTTTACTCCACATAAAAAACATTCTTATTACTCTTAATTTAGTTTTATCTCTAACTGGAATAATTTAGACATTTTTATGATAATATGTATAAGATTTAACTTCATTTTTCTTCTAGTAATACTCCTAATGCCACTAAAAAATTACATATCACAATTACCTAACTAGTTTTCTTGAAATATTTCCCTAAAAATGGAATAAATCACATAGTAATCACTAAATTATAACAACTTCATAACAAGTGAAAAGCCACGAAACAAGAATTAATTTTTTCTTAGGAATGAAACAATGGTACTTTTTTCCATTTTGGTTTTTTAATATTAATTTTACAGCCCAATATTTTATTTTCCACTTGATCTAGAGTTAAATTTTTTTAAAAAAATATTACATGGTTTTAGGGGTTATAATAAGGGTAAGATTATCACAATGCAAATACCCCTTTCCCCTACACATAAAAGTCAAAAATGTACCTATTGTATAACCTCCATGTGGGTGGCTTTCATAAAATGATAAAAACAATTTAGTAATACAGAACAATAGAATGCAGTTTTTAGGGGTGAATAAGGAAGCTCAAACATCTGTTTTCCAAAAAAAAATAGTTAAAAACCATATACACATTAACTGTATCAGACACCACAAAAAAATATTTCTAATTTTTTTTAAAAAATTATTTTATGAAATTATATAATCATTAAAATTATTTTTCATTCTATTTTAAATAAAATGATATTAGGAAATAAATGATTATAAAATATAATTTTGAATACAACATCCTTTTTTGACGCTATTCGGAATTAATATGAATCGGAACATGATTTTTAATTTTACAGATATTAGTAGGATAAGAACATTGTTAGGAAACAGATTCAAAATTTGTGCATAACAATAAATGAGGTATTCCCATACACATAATTAATTATAGAATAAAATGTGAATGTGTAAATTTGAATGTTTTAGAATTAGAAAACAAACTCCCTTGAGTCTGGATGTACCACATTATTATTTTTTGGTATCGTGTAGTATCTATTTGATTTCATTCTCCATGATCCCTATATAATATATTATAATCCCAAAAAATGAAAAACAATTTAAATTTAATCATCATGATTTAAATTTCAAATAAATTTAATTTTTGTTTCATTTATGGAGTTGTTATCTTTTAAAATTAAATTCCTTTAACTTTTTTACTTGACTGACTACCAATTGGATGATGGTGGGTCAATGGTAGTAAGGGATACTATATTTGGAGGTGGAAAAGGGATACAAGATATGTGTCATTGTTGGGATGAGATACTTTTAGGAGGCCAACGGTAGCAAGATGGGTATGCTGAATGTGGTAGAGGATTGGAAGTAGGAGCCCTTGGCTATAGGTCCCATCATTTCTGTTGATAGCAAGGTGCTACTTCTACATCCTGGGTGTGGATGCCCTTCCTAGCGATAACAGTGTTCTACATTCGGTATAGGCTTACTATGGACCCTTTTTTCAAAGTATTGGATGATTTCAACGACAATAGGTTATTGATAGATATGGATTACTAGTGTTATAATTACATTAAAAGAATAAACATAAAAAATAAAGAAATTATGTATTTACAAATGATAAAAAAATGAATTATAATTTTATTCTTTAAACAAAAAAACAATGAACTAAATAATTTATTAAAATTAAAACATTTAATGTTATTGAATATATTCAACTATCTAAATTTTAGAAAATAGTTTTTATTTCAGTAAAAGAAATAATGAAATTTAAATATTCAAAATAAATAATGAACCTAATGAATTTGATTTGTAAATTATATTATGAAAATTAAAACAGAAGTGAATTATTTAATTATATAATCAAATAATATAATTTTTTTACTCAACAAATAAAAAAAATTAATAATAACATGATGAAATTTATTATTTATAATTACAAATGAAATTAAAATGATATAATTTTACTCAATTAAAATTACTATTATAAATATTGATATGTTAAAAGTAATAAATTAATAAATTTAATGAAATAAATATTTCAAAAACTATAATATAAGTAGTTTTATAGGAAACAATGATTACATGTAATATATTTGTTTACTAATAATTTACTACATGACTAAATAAAACATATATATTAACATTTAAACATAAATTAACTTTAATAATTTTAAAACTACATATTATAAACAATTTCATATATGGTAGTAAATATAATTATTTCTAACTAACATACCTAGTTATTTAAAATAAAATATGTGGAAAATTATTAAATAAATTCCACATCACCCATATTTGATGAATTTCATCAAGAACAAGATGTATTCTATTTTTTAATAAAGACCCACATGAAAACAATTTATCATTCCACCAATGAATTAATTCCACAAAATAGAACACAAATATCATAAATATCTATTTTTATAGGGTATTATAATTGAAGAAGAAATAATAATAAGTTGTTTAACAAGAGAGAACCACTGTACTAACAGACCTACAGCACTGATGAAGGGAACCTCGACACCATCTAAATGGTGATAGGAAACAAAAATGTTGATCCCTCACAAGCTAAGATCCGTTAAAAATTTACCATTTATACAAAAAACACCCACGACCATGTCTTCATGAACAATTATTGTTTCAATTGATTCAGTGGAAGAGAGGTGAATAATAACTCTCTTAAGAATATGTGTAATTAAAAGGGTATTCCCTTGAACCTTGAATTCGACCACCCAAGTCGATGAAGAGTCAAAAAGAGACTATGAGGATAACTTCATATGACATAAAGAAAATGTAAGGTAAATATAATAAAATATTTTGGTTTAATATAAGTATGTAATAGCATGGACTACCCAGGTCCATTACACTGTGAAAATATGGGTGTGTAGGTGTTCTAGTAGGCAGGGGTGACTCATTTCATGAGTTTAATAAAAATTCAATTTTTCCAATTAAGAGTCATGAACAGTAGGTTACTGATGGTAGTTCATGAAGATGAGTCTTAAGGGGGAGTTGTAACTGTGAGTTGCAATGTTGAGTGATAACAGTGACTCACAATGTTATCTCACTAATGGGGAATCGTACTGGTATCTCGCCAATGGTGACTCGAAATGGTTAGTTGTCCAGTGGTAGCTTATCCAACAACGAGTGACCCAATAGTGAATCATCCACTAGTAGCTCATCCACCTGTGACTCATGAGGATGAGTCATCTACGCGTATCTTGTATAATGGTGAGTCACCCAATAGTGGCTCATCATATAGAACCTCATAACTAATGAATGTAAATGGTGACTCACCAAATGGTATGTGATAAACAACTATTTGTAAAAAATTTAGTTTTCTCTATTTTTAATGTTTTCTAATGTTTCACCACATTAACATATTCTTTGACATAAAATGAATTCAAGGCCTTGTTTTAAGGGATTTAAGTCTTATTTAAATCCATTAATTTATATATATATATATTTTCCTATTTTCACATGAATATATATTTTCAAACCCCATGGTTTTGCTGATATTTGGAGTTAATAGAAATTCAAAACCATTTCATATTTTTCTATTCTCATATTTAATCCTTCAATGCCAAGGGAATTACCCACATTCATTCCTTCTTGATTTTCACAGGCATTGGAATCCAAGAGTTCATCCACTTATAAGAGTCATGTGATCCAAAATAAATCCATGGATTGTGTCCCCCTGTAGTTTTTCATTGTTGCATGCTCTCCCCTTATTTTAGTGCGACCAGAATGTTTTTATCTGTCATCATTATGGTTTTTTCTACCTCCATTTTTTTGGCATCTTTATCTATTTCCTTATATTTCTATTTCCAATGTCATGGAATGTGATCTTCATTATTCTATTGGTGATTTCTTGGATTTTTATTCATGCGGTTGTAACCCGACATCCTTAGGTGTATGCAGTAATTATAGGAGATAAGATTGTGATATGTTATGTAGTTTTTTCTCATGAAAAGAATTTCAGAAACATTTTGAGGTAGAGGATTTCCAACATCCTTATTTATTTATAAGAAACTATAGAGATGAAATTATTTATCCTAGGGATAAAAAAAATTAATATAATAGTTATTTTAAACTGATTAAATAATTAGAGTCAATTTCATTTTGAATATATTGACTATGGATATTCTAGATAGTGTGATATATATGTATTTCATGTTTTACATTAAATTCTTGATGGAAATTGGTAAATAACATAAAGAGAGGATTAATTGTAAATTGGGTCTCTAAAATAATAAAGAGTCATGGAAAAGAAAAATTATTTTTTTGTAGTAGTTTGATTATAATAAAATTTATGTTGAAGTACACGTTTAGCTGAATTTTTTGATAAACCTAAATAATGTTGATAATTGATGATATGAAATTAATGGAATATTAACTTAACTGTTCATTTAATTTCTGATAGCTATGAAATATTGTTATTTATATTTCATGTAGTTGTAACCTATGTAAAATGAATTAGTTAATTACATATTAGATAAGAATTGGTTGTATGAATAAAATATAATTCCTTTGTAGGGATTTATTTTTCCTATAATTATAATGGGAAAATATCTTATGCTCTAGATCCATGAGGGCCCTTGGTTTGATGGTGGGATGTCTTACTAGGGACAAGATTTAAATTATTTTTTTATTACTACTTTTGATGATCTCTATATATGAGACTCGTACTTATAGGGGAAGAGAGGCCAAGATGTGGCGTGAGCCGGGATGAAAATTTCTAACAGCTTGTTATGGTATGTGGTGAAGTGATTCCATGTATTTGAGGAGCAAATTGACACCTATAGGGGAAAGGTGCCTATGTTTAGTCATGTGGGTACCGAGGAGGGAACCAGAGATGATGGAATAGGTTGAATCTAGGATTACCTGTTGATATGATGGTTTTATTCATGTTTAACCTGTTTCTTTTTCATATACTTTTCTTTCACCACTACATGTGGAAGATGGTCTTTCATACCCTTCTGTAAAAATAGTCAATGATGATTGTAATATTCCACATTCTTTCAACATTTAGCTACTCAAGGAGGTATTGGTATACTCACTAGATATATGTGGGAATGTCTCAATGCGTATTTGATATACTCACTTTTGTTGAGCTTCCTGTGTTTGGTAAATTAAGATGTTTTCGTAAAATACATGAAAATATAAAAATATGGAAATATGGAATGTAATAATTTTGTTAATAATTGAATAAGTTTTTAACCTATGGGGTTAGAGGTTGTTGGGATGGAATATTGAGGTTTTGACTCTAAAAAACCATGAAATTAGTTTGGTTATGCCTAGAGGGAATGAATTACTGTTGTATTGCTAATGAAATGTAATGTGTAAAATTATCATTGTTAATTAATGGTTAAATAATTAATTAATATAAATTAAAACTAATAAAAACAGATAATGTAATTTAATGTAGCTATTTTAATCAGTGTTTTATTAGAGGATATATAGTCTTAATAGTGGCATCTGGGATTCTAAGAGATGTTAGCTATAGTTGAGTCTAAAACAAGGTTCTTCACATAGTGTGTTTGTGAGTTATATAATACCATTTACTTTTTGTGTTTCTCTATGGTAATCCAGCCCGTTGGATATGAAAATTGACACCCTGGGGATTTTGAGCCATTATGGTGTTTCCCCATCATCTTGGAGGGTGGATTGACGGATGACTACCCCTATTGACCCAGAACTCATCCCTTGGTAGTTACTAATGCTGGTATTCATGGCGGTTAGTTTTTCCCATAAATGTATATATAGTTCTATTAGTGGTTTTTTCACACACATATATTCTGGATATTGTTTCCCAAGTTCTACTACAGGTATAACATGTGTATGTTCTAATAGATGGAGGATCCTTACATGGATAATAAGATATTATGGATTGAGGTATAATACCTGATGTTTGATACACGTTATGTCAGTTTTGTTTCTCCCCAAAATAACTAGTTAATTTATTTATATGTATGTGGTGGTGTGTTTCATGATGTTCATGTTGGGGGTCTTCACCCATGTTTCTTCGGGATATCATTTTTAGAGAGAGATTCCTTGGATGTGCGACGTTGAGGCAAAGAATCAAACTTGTGTGGAAGTGGTAGCAGGTTACCATTGAATTTTTTTTATATTATATACTCTTGTATGAGATACATGGTGAGAGTATCCAAGGTGATGATGGGAACATAGTATACCTATTTATGGGATCAGTTAGTTTCACTTGTTGTTCACTGATCTTTAGCATAATTTATTTAAATATGCATGAGTGGATATTTGGAGGATCCTACTAAGTATAATGTTATACTCAACCTATGTTTTATAATCTATATTTCAGGTCACATGGTGTAGGTTAGTGACCAGTACGGTTACTTCAAGATTGGTGTTTTTTTGGAGATGTTCAGTCTTCGTCGTCACAATAATTTTACTTCATTTTGGTGCTTTTGCTATTTCCTTTTCAGTTTTAGTAGTTTTTTCATGACATTTCATATGTGTACATGAGCATTGTTTTCAATTTTAGTATGAGAAAGAGTTACATTGTGTCTATCTTATCTCTCTTTTATGCATGAGTCCTCTTATATGGTAATGCCTTTCATATGTGTGTTTACACTACCCACGGTTCCATTCACGAACTCGAGGACCAATGGTTGTGGGACAATGGTTTCATCATCTCTCTTATTATCCTGTTGGCCCAGGAGGGGTACACGTTGTGGGGAGGGGTCACTAAATTGTTTAATCAAACATAGAGTTGAGGGATATAATGGAGTTTGGAGATAGGCATAGGTGAGTTTTCATGGGTTGTATGTAATGTTGTCATCTATGTTCAGAAAGTTTTGTAAACATGGGAAACTGACTAAGACACAGATATTTAGTCCCCCCTATAATATAATTCATAAACTATAAATCTTATAGTGACTTCTAAACTAGGTGATACTTTGTTTCAGGGTATAGACCTAGGAAAATTTCATAATTTACTCTTCATTGTGCATATGTTTTGAATAGAATTACCTTGGTAAAGGTTAAACTAAAATGTATAAAAGAAGACAACAAATTAATGTTAAATTATTTAATATTATATGTTTACTATCTCTACCTATTTTTAATTATATAGGTATGGCTGAATGTCAATGTCATCATCAGGTTTTTTCAAACGTTTTTCAATTGGTTGCACTAGTATATTTCCTCATAGTAGAGGATTATGACTTACATGATAATTGGTACAAGACAATCTTAGAGTTTCAGCACTATATTCTACCAAATTATGAGGGATCCTTTTTGATACAATCCTAGAATATTTTTTGGGATAGGATGAGATTGTTTTAGTTCTATCCATGGTCATAAATTTCCTTGGGTATAGTTGGTTGTGGAGATTCTATAAGGGGCAGAAATGTAATGGTGGTTCTTCTACATCAGGGATATCAAGGCATAAATAGTATATTGGTAGAATATTTGAGAGTATTTTATATCTGAGTTTTATTCTATGGCCATGATAGGGGCTATTCATAGTAATTTCTTACGCTTTGGTAGGTATGCTCTAATGTGTGGATGTTCAGGATCTGTTTTAGGAACCTTCTACAATATTCTTCAGACCTGTTGTCAGATGAGGATGCCATGGTGACGAATTTCTATGAGGATTTGTTTTCATAGATCAGCTGCCAAGTCACCTTCCACGACCAACCTTCACCAAAAGGAGGGAAGGGTCAACAGCTTTCCAATCCCTTCTTTCTATAAGTTGAAGGAGAGATAATGACCCCTGAAACCCGCCTTAAATAGGTTCGGGAGTGGCGACCAATTCCAAGGTTAAAGAATCTCACACAAAATGGAAGGCATTATACTTTTTATTTATTATAGGATCGAGAGATAAGACAACAACCCCAACAATACCGAATCTGAATTTAAAGTTAAAGGCAAAAGTAAACCATTCCCATATGCATGTTCAAAACTAAAAGATACAATACACCAAACTCCAAAGGTAACGTACCATGAATAAAAGAAAACGACAACAGCATCTACCCCAAGGTCTGTGCTAGTATGGTCCCGCATGATCCCTAAAATCCTCTTGGAAACCTAAAAACAATTTTATATATATAGGGTGAGCATACATGTACACTCAGTAGTGAAAACCAAAGACTCTCACGCACAAGTGAAGAGGCATTGTAATGCCCTGTGTGAATATAAAAACCCAAGAACCTAGCAAGGAAAAACTATCCACCCAAGACTCACCAAGGCACACCCCCAAAATAATTCATGGAAAGTAAAGTATAGTAATATCAAAATGATGTTTGGTTAACCTGCGCTACTATCCCACTGGTTATTGAAGACATCCTACACATCGAACCAATCACACCATTCTAACTGCAGTCCCAATGCCAATGCTTCCCACCCACACCTGAGCCACAACCTCACCGTAGTCCCACTTCCAAAACCCTCACGCACACACCTGGTCCATAACTGATATACCTCCCATAGACACCTTGGCCACAACCACAATGTGTAACCAAAACTATAAAAACCTAGGTCAGAACAACTACTGCCATGCCCGAAGACACCTGGGCCTCATCCCTAAGACACTTGGGAAACAACCTTCCTATGAACACCTGGGTCAACCACCACAGCTAACATGCCCAAATATTATTGGGCTAATAATAGAATATAGGCCATCACAGCCTGCCCGAAGAGTCTTGGGCATTTCGGCAAAAGGAGGAGAAAGGAGCAAATTATCATCCACTCGTAGGAGTGTTGGGAAAAACACCCTCCCCATAAAATGGGGTGTTCGGCACTATGTTCTCAACATGGGTGGGGTGTGAATAAGAAACAGAATAACTACAATTATATATATATAGGTCACAAGCACACAACCCAACCTAGGGTTCGACACCTAACCCAAGCATGAACAGCCTGGTCACTACCCATTGAAAGAATACTACTCGCAACGGAGTCACTACTCATTCCCAGATTCAATTTCCCAATTAACCCTTTCTTGATTCCATGTTCAATTGATCCTGTTTTAAGTAAATTCTGCAGTACTAGGCAACTAACTAGCATAAGCACAAGCATAGGGGAAAACGTTATAGAAAACAAAATGTTTAACATTCACACCCAAGTCTCTTGTAATTCATATCAATGTGAGATCCCTCCATGTATTGGAACCAAAGCAGGCTTAGAGATACAGCCCCCACATCCCCAGAACTATGGATAAAAAGGGTTCTCAACAGAAGACGACTCTTCCCCAATTTGTGATATAAGAATAGAAACCAGAAACCCAGATTCACAACCAGCAACTGTGCCACATCATAGGATCCCATCCTCACCCAAATCACCCCATAAATCTATTCCCATGAAAGAAAACAACCAAACCACTACCACCAACACAAAGTATGACCTTGTAGGTATTTTCAGATTGAAAAAATTTAACACACTACATGGTTTCAATTCCCCTGGGCTTTAATCGTAGTTATCATAGAAAAGGGTTGATCCTGGTGCTTTTAATTTATTTAACAGAGTATATGTAATTAATCAATTCCATGTTATGTTATTTAAACATCTGGGATCAACTTGGTTCTTTAGGGCATAGTGAGAGACCACCAATGACAATGATTTTAAATGAGCATAGGCCCGTATAATTCACAACACATACCAACATAAAAGAGTTCATCAAAACATCGATCACACCCCCTTCATTATTTAATTGTCCTTTCATTATCTTCTTTACGTTTGGTTTCATCAATACCCACATAAACAAAATCTTATCCACCCCACATGATACATATAAAGGAGAGGTGAAGAAAAACCCAACTTTATTGATCAAGGATCGACGTTTTTCTTCACACGCTAGGAATAGGGGATGCATGATTTTCAGGGGAGGGACGTCAGGAACTCCAAGGACGAGAAGACGACTAGAGAGAAAGTGCACCACAAGTCTCAAGAAGGGGGACAGACTCCCGGAACACTAGGGAGAAGGATAGGAGTCTTCCAAAACGAAGAAGAGGATGAATAACAGCCTCTGTGATATAAAGATAAAATCTCGTTGTTACGGGATATGGGGATTTTGAACGCCTGGAAAGTCAGATCATGGTTTCCCACGTGGTTTGGCAGTTACACACGATGGCATTAAGTTGTTATATAATATCCCCGATAGGTGAGGTTTATCGGGATTTCTAGGAATCAATAATGGGCTTTAAATGGCCTTGAAAGTGTAAATGAATTAATTTACATAAAAAAAAGATGTTGCGGGAGTAGGACTGGAAAAAGAAATGGAGTACACTATGACACTGTCACGGTGTCACCCTCATGGTGTTACCATCACGGTGTCACCCTAACGGTACCACCGTCCGGTGTCACCCTCATGGTTCCCTGTCAAGGTTGCACCCTGACCGGTGCCCCCCGCCATGGTGCCACCGTCATGGTGCCACTGTGACTAGTGCTACCATCATGGTGCCACTGTTTTGATGGAGCCTCACCTTTGGCAAAGTAATGGTCCAGGAGGGTCCAAGCCATTACATTAGATAAATCTCAAACTATTCTTGCCCTAGATAATCAAAACAAACTAGAAGAGAAGAGAGTTTCCGAACAACCACCTCTAAAATAGCTCTCAGGAGTGAACCTCATTGTTATCTAGAAACACCCCCTTTCTAGAACCAAGCAACATACCAAGGTCAAACTACCCAGTCATGTGGGTTGGGGAGTCCCTTCCCCCATGTCACGATACTATCATCTTTGGGAGGCACTGACTCACCCGCACAATTTTAATCGCATCCACCTTAATGCGTCTTGATTAGGGAACGAGTCCTCCCCTCCCCACACTCAGTACTTTTCACACACATTCAAAGAATAATGAAAACCACATATTCCATAGTCAATAAGGTGAAGCGTTCCATCACAAAAAAGTACAAACAGAACAGCACAAAACACAAAACAAATCTGGGTACTGGGCACACATTATTTCTTCTCGTTCCCAGGTACTCTCCTCAAGCCCACCATACTTCCACAAGACTCGAACTAAAGGAATGGTTCTCCCCCGAAGAACCTTCTCTTTACGATCCTCGATTCTCATCGGTCTTTCCTCAAAGGTCACATTGTCTTCGATATCTACCTCTCCTTAGTCGAGGACATGTGAATCGTCATGTAGATACCGACAGAGCTTGGATACATGGAAATTATCATGTATCCTTAGTAGCAGTGGTGGTAGAACCATCTGATAAGCCACTTCACGAACCCACCACAACACTTAAAAAGGTACGATGAATCTAGGAGAAAGCTTACTCTCTCTACCGAACCTTCGTTGTCCATGCCGAGGGGAGACCTTCAAGAACATGTGGTCCCCAACCTCAAATTTCAAGGGCCTCCTCTTGGTATCGGCATACGACTTCTATCGGTCCTGGGCTGCCTTAATTCTTTCCCGTATAAGTTGAACCATCTATATTATGATCTACACTACCTCCGGGCCTAGAACACTCATTTCCCCAACCTCAGTCTTGCACAATGTTGAGAGACACGACCTTCTGTATAGGGCTTCCAATGGATCCATTCCAATGGTAGAGTGATAGCTATTATTTTAGGAAAACTCTAATAGAGCCAAGTGTCACACCCACATTCCTCCTGAGTCCAGAACAAATGTACGCAACATATCCTCCATGGTCTTGATGGTGCGATATGTATGTCCATCTATATGCTGATGGAAAGCAGTTCTAAGACGTATCTGGGTTTCAAAAGCATGTTGCAATCCCCTCTATACTCGTGAGGTAAACCGTGCATCCCTATCCAATATTATGGACCTCAGAACTCCATGCAACCGCACCACCTCATCCACGTATATCCGTGCTAAATCATCCACTGTACTTGACTCCTTAATTACCAGAAAGTGAGCTGACTTCGTCAATATGTCCACCACCACCCAGATAGCGTCACAGCCTCCTTGAACCCTAGGTAGCTCTGTGACGAAATCCATCGAGATGTCATCCCACTTCCACTGTGGGACATCTAAGGGTTGCAACAAACCGCCATGAACATGGTTTTCAACCTTCACTTGCTGACACACTAGGAACTTGGCCACGAACTCTGCCACTTCCCTCTTTACCCCGTGACACCAAAATTGTCCCCTCAATCACTGATACATCTTCGAAACTCCTAGTTACACCGCCATGGGTGAGTCGTGGAACTCACCAATAGCTCTCTCGTGCATCGCCTCTAGAACAAACAACTTTCCTCGGAAAATCACCAGATTCTGACGATCCTCTATCCACCCTTCTGGAGCATCCCCTTCGTTAACCTGGTTACACATCACCTCACTTTACGAGTCTCCCTATTGGGACTCCTCTACCTATCGAAACAAATAAGATTGCACTTTCATATGATACAGGAGACCTCTACCACCTTCCATCCTTACATCTAGGTGCAGGGTAACCAATTCCTCTATATCCTTCCACGAATTTTCTGACTCTGGGACTGCATCCTTCTATGACTTCCTTCTCAAATCAATAGCCAACACATTGCCCTTTCTAAAGGTGTTTGAAATAATGAAGACGTAGTCTTGAAGGAATTCCATCCACCTTCACTGTCGTAAGATCAGGTCCTGCTGGGAGATGACATACTTCAAGCTCTTGTGGTCTGTGAAGACTACAATGTGATCCCTGATAAGGTAATGTCGTCACAACATTAGTGAGAACATGACTATCGAAAGCTCTAGGTCATGGGTGGCATTATTACACTCATGGAGACGTAATTTCCTAGAACCATAAGAGATCACCCCTTGCTGTTTTATCAACACACATTCGAGTCATTTCCCTGAAGCATCACGGAACCCCTCATATGATTCCCCTTCACCTAGAAACCATGGAACTGGGGCACTAACCAAATTCTCCTTCAGATAGGTGAAGGCTTCCCCAAAAATCCCCTTCCAGATGAAAGCCTGGTCCTGCTTGGTCAAGGCTGTCAAAGGTGTCGTAACTCAGGATAAGTTGGGCACAAATCTCCGGTAGTAACCAGCCAACCCGAAGAAACTATCATCCTATGCCACGTTCTTGGGTGATTTCCAAGAAATAACTACCTCAACCTTCAATACTCCCACTGCTATCCCCTACTCAGACACCACGTGCCCACGGAAATGCACTTCTTGCATCCAGAACATGCACTTGGACAGTTTCCCATAGAGATGGCCTCATCAGAGGACCTATAATACTATCCTTAGAAGCTCTGTATGATAATCCTTGGATCATGAGTAGATCAAGAGGTCATCGATGAAGACGAATACGAACTGGTCCAGGTACTCCTGGAAGACAGAGTTCATGAGTCCCATGAACACAGCTGGTTCATTAGTAACGTTGAACGGCATGACTACAAACTCGAAGTGCCCATTTCTGCCCCTAAAGGGAGTCTTCAATATGTAACCTTTCTTCGCCCTCACTGGGTGATATCCAGACCGCATATCAATCTTTGAGAAGCAACATGCTCCCCTCAGTTGGTCGAAGAGATTTTCTATCCTCAAGAGAGGGTAGTGATTCTTTACTGTCACCTGATTCATCCTCCTATAGTCTATGCACAACTTTATACCTACATCCTCCTTCTTCGCAAGAAACAATGATCACCCCACAGTGACACACTTGGCCGAATGAAACCCTTTTTAATTATATTGTCAATCTGGATCCATAACTCCTAAAGCTCAGAAGGTGTTATCTGATAGGGAGCCATCGAAATTGGATGGGCACTAGGTTGCAAGTCTATCCCAAACTCAGCATCACGTCGAGGGGGAAGAGTCTCCACCTCCTAAGGAATGGCATCCATAAACTCACTGATGATTCCTAGGAATCCCACCATTTCTGAACCTACTGACTCCACTGATAGTTCAGCCAACAACGAATGGAGGGGCACCTCTTTCCCACTGCTTCTCTGAAAACCCCACTCTCGAATGAAAGTTACACATTGACCGCCCAAATCTGAAAACACAACCCTTCCTCGGAAGAATTCAATGATGTCAGACACAAAGAAGATCCAGTCAATGTCTACGATGACATCGTATGGATGTATCTGCAACAATTGCAGATCCCCGATAGACTGTTGCAGCCCTATCATCAGTATACACCCTTGGCAAATATAAGAAATGTCGGGATGTCCTCAAACGGGCGTGATCAGCACTAGAGGCGCAGAAAGAAACTCAACTTCTATACCTAAAGAACAGGCCAGACCAGGTGTAACAAAGGTGTTTGAAGCTCCGGTATCAAACAAGGCATAAGAAAGAGTACTAACCAAGCTGATCGTACCTCGAACTAACTCTTGCCCTACTGGGACAACTCCCTCTGTGGTGCGATACTACCCACGCCAAGATCCACTACATCTCTGGTGTCAGCTGCCTCCCTGACAACGACCTGGTTGAGGTCCCTGAGGATCACCAAGAGGTCGACCTCCTCTTGCAATATCTTCCCATGGAGGGGCTGGAGCCTGCTTTCCATACTGCTGCTACTGAAAGGGCCTAGCTGGAAACTGCTGCTGCTGAGGTGGGCACTGAAGCAATCCACCACCGCCATACTGCACTCTATCCAGGCATTGATTTAGAAGGTTCTAAGGGCTTCCACAGATGAATCATCTCGGTCCTGGGCCTAAAAAGAAAGGGTTAGGGTCGGGAGATCGTAACTGGAACTACTAGGGCATGTTCCCTGCTGGTCAAAACTTGGATGGTCCGGATGCTGGAGGCCTGCATCTGATGGACTTCCCCTTCAACGAGCTTGACTGGATTCCCTATCGTGATACACCTCCTCGTGTGTGCATCCTCTCTACCAGCTCGGCCTTCTTCTATACCTTTATGTATGTCGTTATTGTGAAGGGAGTAATGACATACTGGAGGGAAGGTCCGAGTGCCACTTACAAACGTCTCACCCGAGAATCCTCATCCGGAAAGAGGTCAGGAGCAAAGCAGAGGAGATACTTGAACATGATCCCCAACTCTCTCACTGATATAACCCCCTGCTGGAGGGAGTGTAGCTCCTACCTCTTCTCAGCTTTCATCATAGTAGAGAGGAATTCCACTTGAAACTACTTCTTGAAATCAGCCCATGTCACCTCAGCCTCCCTCTTCTCCCCCAGTTAAAGCATCCACCAATGATGTTATGCCCACCGCATATGGCTCTTGGACATAGGAATCCAATACTCCACCAGAGCACGGATCAAGAAAAAATCTATCACTAGCTCCAATAGCCAGCTCTCCATCTCCATGTTAGAGGTGATGCCCTCACACTTCCCGAGGTTCTGTCGCTGAAAGGAACAGAGCGTCTTCTGCCAGTGATCATCCACCTCCTCTAGGTCGGTCCTTCGCCCATCAGACAATTCAACCCCTATTCCTCGATCACCCACACAACTCATGGTTATCTCCCAGGTGACATAGCTGCAAGGTAGATACGGAATGCCTACGCCTGAGTAGTGCTTAATATTGTCCTTAAATTTTCTTAGTCTATTTTATATTTTGAATCCCCAATACACCCTTCAAAAATAAGAACACAAGTCATTATGATGTATGTAACTTTTCCTAGGGTCTCTACCCTACAATCAGTGTATCCTCAGTTGGTCATTTGGTATGTCCAAAGTCCTTGCATCAGATCATAGGGGGCCTTAAAATCTCGTGTCCTAGTCGGTCTTCCCTGGCCTAATTCACGCACCAAGGTCACCCAAAACTGTTACCGTACCACCACATTCAATCCTCACTGTGCCTAACTCCAGACCCCATCCTACCTCTCAAACCTCACATTTGATACCATTCTATCATGACCCACCTTCACCAAAAGGTGGGAAGGGTCAGCAGATCGCCATGCCCTTCCTTCTTTATGTTTAAGGAGAGATAATGGCCCCCTAAACCCACATTCAATAGGTCTAGGAGTGGAATCCAGTGCCAAGGGTATATAATGTCACAAAAAATCGAAGGAATTACCCTTTTTATATTTTATAGGATCGAGAGATATGATAGAAACCCCAACAATACTAAAGCTGAAAGTAAATGTAAATCCAAAAGTAAACCATTCCCATATACATGTTCAAAAGTAAAAGATACAAGACACAAAACTCCAAATGTAACGTACCAAGAAAAAAAGAAAAAGACAACAACAATTGCCCCAAGGTCCATGCTAGTACGGTCCTAAACAATCCCTAAAATCCTCCTAGAAACCTGAAAATATTTTTATATATGTAGGGTGAACATACAAGTACACTCATAATGGAAAACCGAAGACTCTTGTGCATATGTGGAGAGGCATTCTAATTCCCTATGAGAAAAGAGAAACCAATGGACCTTTCAAGGAAAAACTATCCCCCCAAATCTAACCAAGGAACACTCCCAAAATAATGAAAGGAAAGAAAAGAATAGTAATAGCACATCGATGTTTGGGTACCCCGCGCCACGTTCACACTGTTTATTGAAGACATCCTACGCATTGAACCAATCCCTCCATTCTCACCAAAGTCCCACTGTCAATCCCGCCTGCACACAATTGGTCCACAACCTCACCACAGTCCCACTTCCAGTCCCTGCCCACACACACATGGGCCATAACCTCTATCCCGCCAGAAGACACCTGGGCCACAACCAGTAGGCGTAACCAGACCCGCAAACACCTCGGTAAGAATAACTACTGCCACGCCTGAAGACACTGGGGCCTTATCCCGAAGACACTTGGGAAACAACCTGCCCATAAACACCTGTGCCCACCACAAAAACTACCCAGCCCTAAGAATCTTGGGCTAATAATGGACTTTAGGCCATCAAAGCTTGCTCGAAGATTCTTGGGCTATTCGGGAAAAGGAGCAGAATGGAGATAATAACCAGCCACTTGTTGGAGTGTTCGAAAAAACACCCTCCCCATAAAACGGTGTGTTCAGCACTATGTTCTCAACATGGGTGGGGTGCGATTAAGAAACACAAGAAACATAATTATATTTATATAGGTAACAAGAACTCCACCCAAAATAGGGTCTCAAAACTAACCCAATCATGAATAGCCTGGTCACTACTCATACAAAGAATACTACTCTGAACCGAGTCACAAATCATTCAAAAAATTCATTTACCAATTAACCCATTCTTGTTTCCATGTTCAAGTGATCCTGTTTTCTGTAAATTCTATAGTAATGGGAAACTAACAGACACAAGAACAAGCCTAGGGGAATAAGTTACAGCCAATAGAAATTTAAACATTCACACCCAGTTCTCTTTTAAATTCACATCAATGTGAGATCCCTCCAGGTATTGGAACCAATGTAGGCTTCGAGATACAACCCCCACATCCAAAGAACTATGGATTACAATTCTTCACAGCAGAAGAGGATTCTTCCCTAATTCGTGATACAAGAATGGAAACCACAACCCTAGATTCACTACCATAAACTATGCCACATCATAGGATCCCATCCTCACCCAAATCACCCCAGCAATTTAAGCCCGTGAAAGAAAAAAACAAAACCACTACAACCAACACAAATCAGGACCTTGAAGGTATTTTAAGATTTAAAAGATTTATCAAACTCCATGGTTTCAATTCCACTAGGATTTAACCATAGTTATCACAGAAAAGGGTTGATCCTGGTTCTTTAATATATTTAACCGAGTATATTTAATTAACCAATTCCTTGTTACATTATTTAAACATCTAGGAGCACCTAGGTTCATTAGTGCATAGAGAAATATCACCAACAGCCATGATTTTCATTGAGCATAGGCCCGTATAATTCACAACACATACCAACATGAAAGTGTACAGCAGAACATCGATCACACCCCCTTCATTCTTTAATGTTCCGTTCATAATCATTGTTTAGTTTGGTTTCATCAATCCCTACAGAAAAAAATCTTACCCACCAAGCATAATAAAGATAATGAAGAGGTGAAAGAAAACCCTACTTGTATAATACAGAATCGACATTTTTCTCCATGTGCCAGGAACAGTGGATGTGGGATTTGTAGGGGAGGGACGTCGGGAACTCCATGTATGAGCAGACGACTCGAGTGCAGCTGCACCACAAGTCTCGGGAAGGGGGGGGGGGACTCCAGGCGCACTAGGGAGAAGGATAGGAGTCAGCCAAAAGGAATAAGAGGAAGAATAACTGACTCCTCTATATAAAGATAAAATCTCATTGTTACGGGATATGGGGATTTTGAATGCCAGGAAAGTCGGATCGAGGTTTCCCACGCGGTTTGGCTGTTACACAAAATGGAATTAAGTTGTTATTTAATATCCCCCATCCAGGATGTTTATCGGGATTTATACGAATTAATTATGGGCTTTATATTTCCTTTATAATGTATAAGTTAATTTATGTAAAAAAAGACGTTGCGGGAGCCGGACTGGAAAAAGAAATAGAGGACATGGTGCCACCGTCATGGTGTCACCCTCACGGTGTTACTGTCACAGTGTCAACCTCATGGTACCACTATCACGGATCCACCTTTACTGGTGCCACCGTGACTGGTGCCCCCTACCGTGGTGGCACCGTGACTGGTGCTACCGTCAAGGTGCCACTATTTTGGTGGAGCATCACCTTTTCAAAAGTAATGGTCCAAGAGGGTCAGAGCCATTACATTACCCTTTTATGATGATGATATATATAATGGTCTGAGCTCGGATAGAGTTCTTTGTGTGGAAATTATCTGAACTAGATAATCATGATTGGGGTATCTTCAGGATTCCTCACGAAGAAGTGTTATAGTCTGGGGTTCCCTATTTTTTGTGAAGAAGAGTTTCTCTTCATCCAGGGGTAGGTCTCAACCCATAATGACTCATTCCTCTAGAATAAATTTATCATAGTCCTATATTAAGGGATAATGTTCTTATTTTTCTTTTGGAGGAATATTTCATCTACAGTAAGAGTGACGGGCCTTTCTAAGAAGTTAGAATGTATTGGGTGTTCCACTCATGGTTCCTCTGTTGAGGTAGTTCCATCCTTGGCAGTAATAGCAGGTTACCCCAGCATTATATTATTAGAGTGTATATGGGGTAGATAGAGGATAGCCCTAGACGCTCCTCGTCAATAGAGAGTAGAGTGTGGCTGTGGAGGTGGTCTTTAGTAATGACATAGAAGGAATAGAGATGGTTATGGTATGCTTCATGTATTTGTGTTGCCATCAATATGTGATCTAGAAATCATTAGAGAAACCCTTTTATTTTTTCAATTTGGGTTGAATTCCTTGTTTTATTTAGTATTGACTCAATCCTTCATTTCATCTACCCCTGCCCATGATTTTTGATTTGAGGTAGAGAGGTTTTGAGTGCCCTTTGCATTGACTACATCAGTTGGAGGGTGAGTTTCTTTTTTTGAAGTATGTAGAGTCTATGAGTTAGTGTTGTGGCGTCACCACTCTTGGGGGAGGTCATATTTTAACAAATACTACCATATAATGTCATACTAAGCATTGATTGGTTTTATTTACTATAGGATATCTTGGATATCTTCCAATGGATGGTGGTGTTCTTTGATCCAGATAGAGATACATCCATGTTTTTTTGGTGTGAAAGACGCTCATATAGGGAATAGGCATGTTCCTTGTTTATTATCATTTATTGTTGAGCTGATGTTGATTCCATAGAAGGATTTATAATTTTAATTTCTTAAGGTCGTGGAAGATTACACTGATTCCTTTCTAGAAGAGGTTGTAGTGTTATCCCCTCGACGAGAGCTCAAGATCGAGATCGAACTACATCCACAAATGTATCAAATAATGATGACTACATAAAGGATGTTTCTTTATGAGTGGTGATAGATGTGAATATATCTTGATTGTATGTTGTAGTGTGGATTAGTTTTCCCAAGAATGTCTCCTTCTGGCACAACAATTTTTTTAAGAAGTGTGACAGAAGTTTGACGTTGTTTGTTGAATGTCATTTCATGATCTTAGTGACAGTGAAGAAACACTATCATATTCCACATATTGATGATTTATTCAATAAACATAAGGGTAAATTTTGGTTCTCAAATATCTATTTTCAGTAAGTATATCTTCAGGTGCATGTGAAGTACAGGTTATCCTGAAGCCTTTTTTTGTTGTCATCATGATCATTACATGTTCACTATTATGTCATTCGATGTGATGAATGATTTATATCTATTCATGGGGTTGATAATGGTTGTGTTCTATGAGTTCCTATATATTTTCATGGTGGTTTCCATCAATTATACCCTTCTATACTCCAAATATGAGGAGGATAACGTAGGGAATATGTCTACTATTTTTGGATTTTGTCTCCTTGAGAAGCTATTTAGGATGTCATTGTAGTGAATTTTTTTATCAACAAGTCCATATATTGGGGAATAGTGTATCCCAATAGGGATTAGTTGTAGATATATCAAATATATAAGGAGTTGTGTCTTCATTAGACCCCATGATAGGGTCATAGGTGAAATTTTTCCTGGGTCTCACATGCTTTATAGAAGGTTCGTAGAAAATTTATCTCACATTTCAAGTCATATGATAGTGTGACCAGAAAGGATAAGGAATTCATGTAGACTAATCTGTGTTAGGTATATTTTGAGTATCTGAGTTATATGTTTGTTACTAATCTGGTTCATTTTCTACCATTAGAAGGAGTTCTCTTTGAGGTTTTTGGTGATGCTTCCGATATGGGGAATGGATGGGTTCTAATTCACTAGAGGTCATTCATTTCTTATGGGTCATAGTAGTTTCAGCCCCATGAACATAACTATGCCACCCACAATATCGTGCTGGTAGTAGTGGTGTTATCATTATAGTTGTGCAGAAATTACCTCAATTTAGAGTGTTGGGTTTTCTTCACCGATCATAATATCCTAAGGATCATTTTCTTCAAGCGTGATGTGAACATGAAATAGTTTCGGTGGATGGAGTTATTACTATATTATGAAAACAAATTTTCATATACACCTAGAAGTGAGAATGTGGAATCTAATTTACTAACCAAGAATTCATGTACCAATGTATTTCATGAATTAGGTGATTCCTGGAGTGTGATTGAAGGAATTTTATAATTACATAATGATATGGGAGAATTGGGGTTAGAGGTAGTCTTTTCTAGATGATGTTGTAATCATCTCTGGTAGATATGTTTGATGATTCCTAGTTGGCGGATCTTGATGTGGAGGTCTGGAGAGACCGAGTTGTTTGTGGTGAGTCCACTCAAGGCTGTTATGAGGGTGAAAAACAATATGTTTTGTATCTGGGAAGTATTTTCATTCATTTGGCATCACATGAGATTGTTCTCATGGAGTTCCATAGTTCACCCTTAGTTTTAAATCACAACATGATAAATATGTTTCGATATTTGATAGGTTAGTTATAGTGGAATGGTTTGAAGAAATTTTTTTTGGAGTTTTTATCCTTATGATTTTTCTTTCCAAAGGTGAAGGTCTATCACCATGTTCCCAGTAGTTTTCATAGACTATTAGATGTTCCATAGTGGAATTATTGTCATATCAATGGATTATATTACCGGTTTACCTTGCGAATTTGGATGTTATTACTCTATATGGGTTATATGGGAAATTTTGACGCAATAATCCATCTTCATAGTAAAAAGGTAGCTGATATCAGTGGAGGGTTTTTGGAGGAAATATTCGGAGCAGGTGGTAAGACTCCACGGATCCACAAAGACAATAAATTTTTATCGAGATACTAATATTTATTACATTTTGCGGATAGGTATCCAACATGATTTTTTGGTTTCAGTTATACCTTTGAAATACTTTTATTTCATAGAAAAATGGTCTGAATGAACATTCCATCAAAAATCATGACAACATGTTGAGCTCTTATGTATGGGATTTTGGAAGTTTTTGGATGACACAATTACCCCTGGTAGAGTTCTCTTAAAACAATTGATTCTATTCCCTCATTGGTATTGCATCATTTTAAGCCTTTTATGGTTGACTATTCCATTCTTCATTCTTCTAGTCTAGGGACAGAGATTCAGAAATTATTATGATTGAATTGGTATAGGGTTTTAGAGAGATGGTTCAGGTGATTCCCAAGTGGATGAAAGAAATACATGATCGTTAGAAGTATTATTCCAATCATAGGAGGAGACCACTAGTGTTTTCTGTTGGGGTTCACATATTTCTAAAGGAATCCCTTTATTTTAGGTTTCAATGTTTTGGTCGTGGGAGTATGTTTTTCCCAGTTTCATGGGCCTTTATAGGTATTGACTTGTGTTAGATTTGTGGAATATCAGGTAGCACTTATACTAAATATGATTCAGTTACATGATATTTTTTACTTGTCATAGCTATGTTGTTACATTCATGATGATTTTCATTTCATTGATTCGGTGATATCAATATTGATAATGATTGGATCATTTAAGAGGGGCCTATACAGATCCTATACTATAAGGAGATAGTGTTACACGGGTGTGATGTCCCCTCAGTTCGTGTCTTGTTCTGACACGGTTGGGTGGATGAGCATACATGGGAACATGATTTAGAGATAAATGTTATGTACCCAGATCTGTTTAATGTTTAACATTTCCCTTATAACAATGTTTCTTTAGTGGTTGTATACCTTTTCTGGTTATGACATGGCCATCCCTTGATTATTTTTTGGATTTCTCTCTTTTGAGAGGTGTCTCCTCCAATAATTTATTTATCACCTAGTTTTGGTTTCCAAATGGTTTCACATTGTTCCTTTTATGAATCGGTTGATATCCTATGGTGGTGACATCCTAGAGAGGTATCTCACATGGGGGTTGTTCGACCCCTTTTCTATTTCCTCTATAGATTGTTTTTTCATTTTCATGGGTCAAAATATCATGATATGTATCTGATGTAATGTCTCAGACCACCTTGATCCATTATTTTCTAAAAATATAGTAGTTTAGGTGTTCTGGGTTGCAATAGTGACGCATTTCAAGAGTTTTTAAAAAATCCATTTTCTCCAATGATGAGTCAGTAATGGTATGATGATTATGGTATTTTATGAAGGTGAGTCGAGGGAATGAGTCGATTTCATGATTCATAGAAGTGATTTTGAATGGAGACTCACATAGGTAAAATTCTAATGGTGACTCATAGAAGTATCTCTTCATATATGGCTTTCATCGGTAGTTTGCCCACGATGACTCGTACCAGTTGCTCACCAACGGTGACTCATGACTGTGAGTCATCCAGTGGTAGATCATTTAATGGTGAGTCACCCAAATATATCTCATCTACTAGTACGTCATCCATCAAGAACATGCAATGTTAACACTCCCAATAGTGTGTAATTCTTAATGGTTTGTCATAATTTCAGTTTTCTTCTATTTTCCAGTTTTCTTCAGTTTCACCCATTGAAAATTAATTAGGAATAAAACACATTTAAATCTATTTTTTAAGGTATTCAAGGTCTATTAAAATCCCATAACTCCTATATATGTTTTACTATGGTTCAGAGTTCATTTACATGGTCAAACTACACGGTTTTATTGGGATCCACCTTTAATGGAAATTCAAAATGGTTTTATATAACGAGAGTCTTGTATATAATCCTTATATGTCGGGGAACATCCTTTCATTAATTCATTATTATTTTCTATTTTTATAAGATTCCCAGAGTTCTTCCTCATATTGGAGTCTTGTGATTGAATGAAAAAACATAGATCGTTTCTCGTTGTATTTTTTCCTATTACATACAAACCCCCTATTTTGGTAAAACCAAGAAGTGTATATCCTCACTCAATACAGTATGTTCTACCTCCATTATTTGGGGTTCCTTGAAATTTTCCATCTTTTTTCTCCATTCAATGTAATGGAACGTTTATTTTCATCTTTCTAATAGAGATTTATTCAGTTTTGGTTGTTGTGGTTGTGCCACAATTTCCTCCGGTGGATGAAGTCATTATTGGAGTGGTGATAGTGATCTATTATACTGTCTGTTTTTTTGCAAAGAACATCAAATACCTTTTATGGTAGAGTATTCAATAGTTATCTATTAATTTATTTTCATCCATAGAGATGAAATATTTTATCCCATTGATCAAAATTAAATTTAAAACATAATTATTTGAAATGAATTTAAGAATTGGTATCAATTTTTATGTGATGTTATTGACTCTTGATTTTATAGTTTGGGTGAAATCTATGATTTTCATGTTTATCATGTCATTGTTGATGGAAATTGGTAAATAACATAAGAAAATATTAAAAGTAAATTTATATTTATAAGGATTAATGATGCATGTCACTGAATCTAGTTGCTGTTATTGTAATTATAAGATAGTCAAATTGATGGAGATGTACATTTTTAACTGAACTTGTTGACGAGCCTTAATCATGATGAATTTTTTATGAAATTATTAAGTGCAAGTAAAATTAAATATTTGAATAATTTTCAATAGATTTGAGAGATTTTTGATTTGTTTTTCTACAGCTAGAACCAGGGAATAATGAATCAGTTAATTTAATATGGGATAAGAACCTATTGTGCAAATAAAATATAATTCCTTTGTAGGGCTTGAGTTTTCCCCTTGTTAAGGACAATAACTTTTTTTCTCTGGTACCATGAGATATCTTGGTTTGAAGGATGGATGTAATCTTATGTTTAAGAACAAGTATTCTTTGTATGTTTATACTTATTGTGATGTGATTTGGATACAAGACTTGTGGTTTTGGAGGTAGAGAGTCTCATATGTAATAAGACCCCAGGATGGCTGAGCATGAAGGACTATTGTGGTGTGTAGGTGAAAGGAGGGCAAATTGTTGGGGCATTAGTTGATTCCTAGTGTCGCAAGATACATCAATTCATTCATGTGGTTGTTTGGGTGGTCACCATAGATGATTGAAAAGGTTTAATATGGGCTTACCTATTGATATGAAAGTTGGATAATTTTTTAACCTATTGTTTTTTATCAGCATTAATTTCCCCATTACATGACACATATGGTCTTTATTACCCTCCTTATAAATGTGGTGAATATGCTTAGGGTATTACATGTGCTATCCATGATTAGATTCTCGAGGAGGGATGTGTCCACCATCCTATTATATGTGTAAAAGACTCAATCAGTAGTTTATCTAATCACCCTGTTGATCCCCTTATGTTTGTTAGCTTAAGTTGTTTATCTAGAATATCTAAAGATATTGAATTTTGGAATGTGTTAATATTGTTAAAAAATAAATAATTTTTTGTCCAATGAGGTTGGATCATGTTGTGATGCATTACTAAGGTTGTGAGTCTGAGAATTAGTGGACTCAGTTTGGTTATGCCAGAAGGGATTGAATATTGGTTAGAATGTAAATGGTATGTATTGTGTAAAATGATAATGGTTAAGTAATTAATTAATGTAAAGGTAAATATATAAAAAGTGATAAAATAATTTATTGGTTCTTGTTAATGGTTTGTCTTCAAATATAATATCTAGTAATTGTAGTTGAAGTCATGAGTCCAAGAGATATTAGCTACAATTGAGTCTAGGAAAAGGTTTTTGAAATATTGTTATAGTGATCTATATTATACCATGTACGTTTTTTGTTTCAATACATTTATCCACTATTTTGGTTATGGAAACTGACAGCTTGGGGATTCTGAGCCATAGGGGGTGGTGTTTCCCCCAACATCTCGTTGGGAGGAAGGGTGGCTGACTACCCCCTTGGACCCTAGACTCTTCTCTTGGTAGTTATTAGTGCCAGTATGCATGGTGGATAGTTTTCTTCATGTATGTGTATTGAGGTATATAATGTCTTGTGCTTATGTCACACATGTATATTCATGATATAGTTTTCTATGTGCTACTGTTGGTATAACATGTATAGGTTGTGATGGATTAACGATCCTCACACAATATATCGATTGTGATGGATTGAGTAATAATACCCAATGTTTGATAAATGTTATGTATGCTATGAAGGATCCCATAAACTGCTTGGTTACATTGTCTTATGTGGATTCGGGTGTCATTATATCTCTTATCCCATTTCAATCCCAGTAGGGGTATAATTTATGGGTAGGGGTTCATGAAAATTTTATGGAAGATAAGAAATTATACATTTCAAAAAATATCATTAAAATCAGATGGTTGAGCCACATAATTAGAAAAAAATGTTATCACTATCTATTCACTTATATCCCTTGAGAACAATTTTCAATTTTTATAAAATAATAACCACATGGTACCTTGTGTAAGTCATGCAACAAACCCTTCACCGAAACCCAATAAATGCATTGTTTTTTGGGAATCATTCATGTTTATAAAAAATTATTCTCAAACCACCCTAATCACTATCATAACTAATATAAAATAATACTTTATTACCATTCAAATACAAAAAATCATATATATACAAAGAACCTATATTGTTTCTACCAAAATTACTATAAAACATCATTTGAGAATATAAATCCTTTAAAATGACAATGAGAAAAAATAAACCCAAAATAAAAAACATATGACCTAGAGGGTATCATAGGGCTAGATAACTGATGAATTTTGGGTAATTCTAAGAGATATCTGATTATAAAATATGATTTTATTTTTTCAATTTTGGATCAGTGGTTTTCTCTTATTAGGGGATGTGATATTTGGTTTACGCATATCTATAGACTACATATCTGGCATAACCATAAAATATTTTTACATAACCCACAATGTTTTTGAGATTAACAACTTCCATGGGATGTAATAATACTATAAGACATTCATTAAGGATTTTTATTTATTTTACGTACCAATTACAGACATAACTAATAAATGGAAATGTATATATTCTGAAATATTTATGAGAGTTAACTCCATTAGTTTATGGTGGGGGTTAAATATTAACTCATATTGATCATACTAAAAAATAGTAATGATTATCCCACATACTATAATGAATTAGTGTATTTTATAGGGCTAGTACTAGTAATGGATTGACATGTTGTTTCATATAAGACAATTTAAGTAAGGTATCATGCTAACGAGTTCATTATGCATTATTTAGAGATGGAAGTGATATTTGATGAGATAAGAAACTACCATCCCTATAAATTAGGTAATAAGTATATCTTTTCTATCAAATGTATGATCCTTAGGATTATCTATTATTTGGATGGAATAATTCTCCAATAGAAAAGTTGTATCGTGTATCTGCAATCCAAGGACATCAAGATGAATCATACTATGAGATATGATGATTTTATTATAATAAAATAGAGTAATACGACTTAGGTGAATGTGGTTAAATTAGTTAATAGATAGTGGTATATAATAATAATCATAATAGAGGTGTATCTTTATGTTTAAAAGATCCAAGTTAGGTATACGCTTAAAACCATGAGTATTGCATCCTCACACCATAGTATTTTAATTTATAGTAATATTTTTTTACTCAAATTTCACTATTGTGAGGGATAAAATATATTATAAGGTAATTACATTACATTATTTCAATGTTTTTTATATAATATTATATGTCCATAGTTTATTTACAATCCCTATGTGGATTTACCAGATGTTCTTGGATTCACACGCCTTGGGATGAGTTCATTACCTCTGCATAACAATGATAAATCAAAACCTCCACATATAGTACTGGTTTTAGTCTATGGAGTATTCTATATTTTTTTATCTAAACTCATGTATGAGACATCATAAAATATGAAATTGTTAAAAAAAGTTACTACCTTACCATAGTAGAAATTGATCATATAAAAATTGAATATTTCATCATCAATATTTTATTGTGGAAAACCATTTATTATTTAGTGTTTTACATAAAATAGAAGACCACCATACTTTTTAGGGGAAATTAGATCCTAGGTACATGGGTAGATTTGAATATATCAAAAGAATTAATATTATTGCATAATAATTTTTTATTTTTAATTTTTTTTATGTTTTCTGATATATTACATATATATCGGTCCAAATATACCATGTTGATCGCTATAATGTAATCATCATTGATGATATGATGATAGTGGTTAACACATAATTTGAAGAATCTCTATTAAATATTTTAAACCAAGGTGAAAATATATTTCATGGGAAGATAATATTCCTAGTACATGACTAGTATTGGAATAGAAATATCTCATAAGTGTCAGGAGATATAGATATTTATCTATAATCCCAATCACTAAAGAATATATTCAATCAATTCGGAGTGAAACATTATGTTCATGAGTTACTTTATCTAGGGGAGGTTTTAGAACCCCACATATCTTGAGGTAAATATTTTCCAAATTTTATTTCTAAATAATGTTTGTATATATATATTTCTCATATAAATATAGTTTTAATTGACTAGTGTTTTTGTATTTTTGGATCATTCATGGTTTGGACTAAAATTAAAAAACATGTAGAAGATAAAATTATAGTATATTTAAATGCAAGTTTTAATTCCATATAGAGTATAATAATTCATGTAAAAAGTGGTATCACACAGTATGTGTGTGGGATTTTCAACAAATCCATTTATCATAGTGAAATAAGTTTTCCATGATTTTTTGGTCTCTTACTAGGATATACTATTCTTATGTGAAGGGGGTGGTCCCAAAAATGTGATCTAATAAATTGAAATTATATTATGACCCAGTGGTGACTCAAAAATTTCCACCCATTTATTTTTATAAAATAAATAAAAAAATAAAATCTTAAATATCTATTAAATAACATTTTCATCATTTCATTCCAATCACGAATGAACTAAAATATCATCTTTATCGTTTCTCCCTGTATTCCTTAATTTATTATTTTCTATTATTAATTAAAATAACCCTCAATCAAAATGTATTTCTAAATGAATTCATAACATTTTACATCGTTTTGGTCTATAATTATTTATTTATTTATTTATTTCTAGTTAATCAAAATTTATTTGGTTTTTTTCTAATTCCTATAAATTTCTTGATTAATGATAATTATTATTATGCTATTAAATGATAGGGGATTTAATATGTTATGGTTGGTGATTATTATACTTACTATTCATTTTATAAATGTTTTCTTTTGATGTGTGATATCTCTTCATGATGAATCTATGTGAAAATCCAATGAAACATGATTTGTTTCCATTATAACCACACATATATAATAATTATTTTTATATATGTGAAGTGGTACACTATTTTTTTAACCTAGTTATGTAGTCATTGATGACCATGGGCATCATATAAAGTGGTATTAAGCATATATATAGGAACGACTCTGGTTTTCCTTAATTTATTACATCATATAGAAGACCTTGTTAGTGTTGTTAACATCCTTCATAAGCATATTTTTAATTACCATAAATGTAATCTTATAACTGTCATCAAAATGAATTTCTGGGTTGATATTAAACCACAATGGATTAAGGAATGTATATGTCATGAAAATATTCAATCAATATATATTTTTTCATTTGTGTGGAGAATTCATTGAGTTAATCTTATGTAAAGAGGTTATGTGATAGGGGAATTCAAGATTTTGTGTGGATGGTTTCAGGTGTTGTTTCAACCCTTTTTATACATTATTATACAAAATAATAGTTATGTAAATTTATTCTAAAGGGATAAAATGACATGGATCAAGTTCTCATGATATTAGACTGATGTAGAATGGGGATACCGTAACCTTTATCCTAAAATTAATATGTTGAGGTAAATATACCAATAGGATGATATAACACTCGAAAAAGGCCATCTTCCATATTTTTATTATTTTCATATATATTGAAAATGATATTTGTGGGAAATGATCATTATATATGGGGAACATAATTCCCCAATATCTTATATTGGAATAAATGTATTGATATTCCTTAGTACTAATATCAATTCTAGAAATAGGGACATCATTTCAATAGTCTTTATATTCATAGGAATCAGATCAACTGAGAATGGAGGTGATATCATTACAGTCATTGACTCACATTCTTAATTCTCATTATATTGTTATGAACATATATCAAAATACATATGTGATGAGATCAGTATATAAATGATTTCCCCCTTCTAACGGTCATTATAATATAATTAGTGGGATCAAGATGATATATATCTATAATTTTTATATATATGGGAATATTTCTCATTTTCTTCATGTTATGTTAAATAGATATAAACATTATATAGGATTGATATCATTATATACATTTTATACATTATCATAGTATATATATAATTTTCAATTGAGTTCAAAATTACATTCACGTAAATATCACTATTGGTTTGGAGACTCACTACCCAATGGGAAATATAATGTCATTTTAATAGGATTAATATTTTATTTACAACTAAAAAAGTAGCTATTGTCACTCCCAACATATATTTTATGTACATAAGGGTGTGACATTTATTATTATTATCATTTTTAAATCATATCACATGAATATTAACATTCATACTTTTAATTTACTATGGAACACCTTGCCAGCTACCAAACAAGTTTATACTAATCGTAATGTATGTTTGGTAGAGTAGTATTAATATATAAATAATTCAACCTTATCAAACTAAATATTTTATTGTTTTTCTATATTTCATATTTAATAATAAAATAATCATGATATATAATGAGTGTTATAATAATTCAACATAAAAATTAAAAATTTATATATTTCTAGTAAATCTATATAAAAGTAATATGTTTTAAATTATTACCAAAATAAAAAATACAGATTTCTATTTTTAGCATTCTCAATCAGAATATTTCAAAAATAAAAAATATATATTTTAGAGATTATTAACATTTTTGAATAATTATATTCTCCAAAAAAATTTCAACATTTTATAATTTTACTTATATAACTAAATGTAATTTTTAATGAAGAAAAAATTAAATGAATATATATTATAAATAAAAGATAAAAATAAAACCAAGAAAACATGTTATTTAATTAAACTTAATGTACATAATCTAGTATATAGTTTCCCAAGAATCATACACATAATATAACATGATTTTTGACATAATTAACAAGTGAATACAACCTAAATATAAAGAGGTTTTGTTTCTATAGAATACTAGATATGTAAAACATCAAGATGGAACTAAAAAACAACATTATATTAATTTGAAAAATGATCTCAAAAATTACTTTCATATTCTAAAATAACTTCTGGTTGCATATGTAATAAATAAATAATAAGAGTGATCTAAAACTCCCAGTACAGTAATAATCATGATAATAATGCATAAAATATGGTTCAAATGGAATAATATGTTATCATAACAACCATTTTAAAAAAAATTAACTTTAAATCATATATTATGACATTAAATTATTAATAATATTTTCTCAAAATAGAGATGTGAAAGTAATATGATACATAACATAAGCGTAAGTCAAGGGTAACTATCAAGAAATAAATTTAATGGTGGGAAGATTCCCATTATGAAATTTGTGTACACCATAATACCATACATATTATCTAACAATACATAGACATTGAAAAATTTTTATAATAAAATTTTAAGTGTACTAAAAATAATATGAAAATGATTATGTGTTCTATGTAAGAGCAGAATAAATAAGGAATAACTATTATAAAGCCACATTAAATGGAAATGGAATTCATAATTACATCCTATAACCAATCAATATTTAATTTAATATTGAATTTCATAATATCAATGAATAAATAATTACTAAAAACTCATATAAAAAATAATAATATGATGTTAAATAGAGGAATAGGATGGTTCCTTTTAAAAATAGATCAGATAATAATAAATAGTGTCAATGTGAATCGTGGACATAAAATGGAGTGGATAAATAATTTTTTAAATATTTATTTTATGTTTGTTTTTAGAATAAATTGTAATGAATCATTAAAGAGTGTGTGTGAATTATAATTTCTCTAAAATATTAAATGAAGTAATTTGTTTTTCCAAAATAAAATTTGAAATTTTATAATACATTGGGGGTTTAATATACTATATGGACTGGTACATTATATGTTTAAGAAAATTGAAAAGTCTAAATTAATTATATTTTCATAATATGTGAAATATAGAATAGAAACCATTAAATATGACCATATACAAAAAGGATATGTTAAATAAAATAGGTATGTATATATTTATATGTATAAAAGATATATTTATAGAATATAACATCTGAATAAAAACTATATATTGATAGTGTGGATAAAATATATTTATATATTAAAATAATGAGAATAGGGTGGTTCAGTTATATATATTACCTTTGGATACAAATTAGTTATACCCATGAACTTAACATCATGAATATTCCATATAAAATCATCATCTCAATAATTATAAAACATTTTCATCAATATTTTTATTTGTAAAATTATATCAATACCATTTAAATAACATTTAATGAGATATAATTTCTGATTACAAGGTTATAAGGTTATTCATGTCACAGTTTAAATGTCGAATCACTTGTGGATAATTATGCAGGAAATTCTCAAATTGGACTAAAAATACAAAAGTGAAAATAAATAATACATATATTCTTACTGAATTATAAATGGTCCTTAGAAACAATAATTATTTATTAAACAAGAAATATTAATTTCTTAAAAATGTTAATGTTATGTTGGTTATTAATTTGGGTATTTTTTCATGCCATCGTGAAATCAATTTTTTTTGTTATTTTGTGGTAATATATTCAATATAAAATTTCTAAACTATAAAAAATTTATTTTTGGGTACATTTGAAACGTTATAAGTGAATTTATACCATCCATTAATGTATTAATTGAAAACAAATACTCATTATTCATATAGGTTGTGATTTGACATAATAATGATGATAATTTCATTATATACATCAATAAGAGTGAGGAAAATGATGGATTCTAAATATTCCATTAAAAAATATCAATCTTGTATATTTATAATAATTAAATAATTAGTCCATGTTTTATAGATATTTTAGGATGTTGGGGATGTCAAATTTAAAATACTAGGTTGAGGGTTTTACCTTTTGGTTTGGATGTCTCAACATAGTATTCCCCAGAAGGCTCTATAAAATGGTATTTCAATGAGACTAAGGATTCAAGGAATGTGGAAGAGATATGATGAGAGGTTTGGGTAGATTATGGGAAACATACAATGATTTGGAGTTATGAGGACAATGGGGGGGGGATGAGTTTTATTTATAAGTTGATGAGATGGGGTGTTTTATCAACATTTTATTATATAGTTTATTTTTTTCTAGAAAAAATAGTAAATCTTATTGTGAAAATTTAAATTCAATGGTTATTTTTTTAAATAATGTTTTATTGAATAAAAATCTATTCATATTTTCAATTATATATCTTATAATTTTATATTTTATATTTTTCCATTTATTAAAATTTACCAAAAATTCAACTATTTTTTAAAAATAGAAAAAATTTACCCAAACATTATAAGATATATATATAACAAAAAATATATCCATTCTATAATTTTTTTTCAAATATAAAAACTTTAGTTTTTAAATAAAATCTATATTTTTTGAGAAATAAAAATATTAACATCAATATCATTTTTTGACCCATTTTAAAATTATGTATGGTCTCATAAAATTACATTATACGTATAATGAAATATATTGTCTTTTTATAAAATAATTATATATAAATAATTATTATTTTAAATATATATATTTTTTACAAGAATTAAAATTAAACATTTCTGTGTAAAAAAAATATATACTTATTTTATCTTTTTTTATACAATATTTACTTATATCATGATATTAATATGTTTTATTTTCATATTACAAGATAAATAATACTGTTTAGAAGATACATAATTGGGGATTATTTTTTAATGTTTTTGTACTTTTCAAATTTGATATAATAGTTTTCCAACAGTAATATTACAATTAAAAATGTAATATTTATAGTAGACTTCAGGGTTCCCTACATTATATTAATACCAGTCATTTCATTCATTCTTATTTTACTTATATTTTATCTCATAATTTTATATATTTTAATTTTTACAAATACTTATTGAATTATAGATAATATTATTTATTTCTATAGTGTTTTTCATGATTGTGTTTATTATGGGGTATTAATAATATCCAACTTTTTATATTTTAGTTATGTATTTTGTATTTTGTAACCTATTTTTGTATTCTTAATATTAAAAAATGTATTTTTTTGAAAATTTGTGAGAGGGAATACCCACCCCCACTAAAAACTATGTAAACACTTATTTTTTTATGGAAATAGGGATTCCATTACATGGGCATCAATCTTTGTTAGTATTAAATCCCATTTACATGACCTGATGGGTCTAATCCCTTGGTATCGAAAAACTATTCTAGTGAGTTTTTGAACTCATGTGTTATCCTAACTGCTAGTGAAGAATACTCGTCTAGCCATCCAAACAATTCCATCCCTACAATCATACTCAGTTGTTTGTCCATCCCGATTGCAAAGTCACCACTGTATATCCCCTATCATTCCTCTCATGGATTGATGCCTTCCATGTCACGGTCAACAACAAATTTTAGACAGTAAAAAAAAATTCCATCACCATCTCATAACTCCATATCTTTTCCAATTTTATACATTTTTCTATCCTTACCAGACCATCATCTCTATATATCCCACCATAATTATTCTCTTGTCTCACTATCACTCATCTCGTGGTTGAGCACCCACTTTCATCATATCGAGAAAACACCATCACATTACTCAATTGTCATTTCCGGACTCAATTGTTTTGTCAAAATAATTTCTCCTTCTTATCTATATGACCTAATGTTAATTTTCACAAAACTCATGTTCACCATGTCACAGTTGTGTACCCAATGTTGGTCCATCCAGACAATGACATCACCACTACATAACTCAGATTAACACCCACTTATAGGTATCTCGCCATCACTCTGTCACCAAATCATGTTGCTTTCCGCTGCCCTCTGGTAGTTTACCCATATGATCAAACACACACAATTCTCCAAATATATGGTATCTAGTATTTAATCTAATGAATGATATAGGATTATAAGGTGATTTAACCACTCATCTACAACCCCAAATTCATGGGCTTTTTTATTCAATAAATGTGATTTTCAAAATTATTATACTAATATTTTGTGGTGTCTTTCATGTATTATGTGTGAATTATATATTACAATATTAATAATTATGAAATAATTATATATTAATAAGTTAAATTTAATTTATAAAATTTCAAATCATAAAATTCATCCCATTTTAAAGAAAATATTTTATATTCTATGATAAAATTACTTTATGGAACTTATTATTCATTGATTATTATAGTCCCCTTATATCCTCCTCATTCTTATAGTTCGTCTACAATACATTGCGTATCTAGGTTTTCTTGTATTGTAGTATTTTTTACATATAGTTCTTGATAATTTTCATTTTTTTTCGAGTAACAGAGTTTATTTTCATGATATAATACCTCCATGTTCAATTCATGTTTGGGTTCTAGTATACACATAATTTAGAGGTAAACATGGAACATTAAATGTTCATGAGAAAAGACTAGTGGGAGTTCATGTCTATAGACCATATCTCTAATAAGATCAATAATCACAACAAGGTCAACATATTAGAGAATGAACATTTCCTTCCACTTAAATCACATGCTTCTCTTCCAAAATGATTTTAAAATGTGAAATGTATCTACAACTCTGAATCTATCTCCCTTCAATTATTTTATGCACATGTTTTTTCTTGACTATAAACATCCTTGATGCTCTGATGACTTGTTTTGAAAAATTTAACCAAATTTTCATGTATTTCAAGTCCCAATAACTTATGTTCACTCACCTCATTCTATCATGTATTTATCCAATATATCTTCCCATTAATAGTTTTATGTTGTTTTATTTTTACTGTTCACTAAAATCTATCATTTAATGAGAAATATACTAGAGTAATATTTTTATCCTATTCTTTTTCGATGTCTATTGAGAGTGTCCTCAACATGTGCTAAATTTTCTAGACATTGCACATAGTTTTGATAACTATTTTGGGTGTTAATATGTACTATATATTATCTATGTGTTTAAAGAATAATTGATTCATTTATAAAATTTAGAGTTCAATAATTGATTTTTTAAGATAAAATTTATTGTTGTGATCTATGCATCCTTATGACTTATCTAATGTATACACATTCTTGTTGTTCAATTGATAATTCCTCTTGAATAAAAAAATAAATAATTATTATTTTTCTGATGATCCAATAAAAACCATATAGAATTATTTCATTTATATGTATATGTAATACCTATGAAAAAATATATACATATTTTCTCACATTTACATTTTGTGAATGTTAGGGGAAAACCCAGTTGATTGAACACAAAAAAGAAATATCTTTTTTGAGGATTTATAAAACAAGTTACCCATTACAATGATCAAATTAGAAAAATATCAATAGGGCACAAAAGACATACATGGACCCAAATGCCAAAAATTAAACAAATATCAGAATCATAACTTTCTAGGAGTATTTTTTCTCCCTCTTAGAAGCTACAATAGAGAAATATGTCAATGATGATGTGCCACCCCCTTTCCAAGGACTGTGTCATGATGGAAACACAATCAAGGAAAATAACTCATATATCCCACGAAAATATGTAAGAAGAATACTGTAGGATAGATACCATCACACATATCTCTCTTGTGAGCCACGCACCAGATGATGAAAGTAAGGAAATCACTGACGGTGTTCATTCCATTAATACTTCAATGTCCATCATTTATTCAGCTCAACGTTGGCCTCAAATTTCTGATCTGGGAACCCGTTTAGAAGTTAATAGAACTACACAATCATGCTATTTAAAATGAACATAAAAATAGTTTGTACATTTATTTTGGGAACCCTAGGCTTCAGAATCATGTGTCATCTCAGCACCTGGTCTTAGAAAAATCCCATATACTTTTCAAAATTTTAAATTGAAAACCTGGGATAATAAAACTAACTAGATCATGTAAGCTCGTGATTCAGAAGTATCCCAGTATCAGTTTCACTTAGCTAAATTGAAGAATAGAACAATATCGAAACTATGATGATGATTAAGAACCACTATTCCAATGTGTGTCTCTTCCTAGATGCTCATAAATGATAAATCTGTTAGTTCTTTCTTCAATACCACCAATCACCATTGTATAAGGATGTAGTGTCATTATCATGTGAGACTACCCCTTCAGATTTACCCATGGTGCTCTCTTATGACACGAGACTAATGAGAGGGTATTCCATCTAATAACATGTATTGTATGTTTTGTTTATTTCATTTTAAAGCAATTTTATTTTCTAATTTTTTTTTGTATGTTACCATTGAAAGTATTATTTTGAACCATTTTCCTTAAACAAATGGCTTCCATTGATATTGTTTTTAATGAGAATGGTTATTCTAAAAAATGTTTTATTTAATAATCATTCAGATTCTATCACATGATTTAGCTTGTTAATTTTCCCTTTAATGTTATATTATGGAATTCTTTCATTAGGGAGGCATCATACTAGGCATTGCTTCAAAAACAATATTCACCTTTAGGTTTATATATACATTGTAATATATATAACCTATGTGATGAAAGGATGTGTCTTGGTGGATCTGGTTACTGGTATCTCCCCTTGTTACATGTCGGGGTTGTGAATTGATGGTGTTTTTCCTCATGTCACCTAGAGGCTTTGGTGTGGTTTGTGGTTTCCCTTCCATTGTAGTGTATTGGTTTCTACTTAAAGTTATTAAAACATGATTATAAATATTATTAACCCTTGTTTGGAATTTGTTATATATTATTTTGATGTTTTTGATGTTGGTTATTTATGCTTATAGAAATGGATTAAATCATTCCCATATAAATTTGTTCATCCCCAGGTAGTAGTTTCCAGCCCGAGGGGATCATAAATGCTCTTTGGGCCATGCTATTGACCAGTTCAGGTGCCAGGATTCATATAACTCATCCTTAGTTCATTATAGGTCGTTTAAAACAATTTATGTAGTTTTAATTGAAAAGGATTGACGAACAATTAATTTTCATATTTTTGGAATTCATAATGAATTAAATTGAGAAGGATACATTTAAATTTTGTTTACACACTTTGTGGAGAATTGAATTAAACTATATATATATGTATATAAATTATATAAATAATATATAATAATTATATACTATAAATAGAGAGATATTGTGGTATTTATTCAGAGAAGTATTAACCCGTTAAAAATAGGTTTTTTTTGGATATATTGATTACCTTAGGATCAAGAATTGTTATGTGATTACACATAATGCATGGAATAACGAAATTAGATTGATAAATATACTAATTATGTACCATATAAATGTTTATTTTAGTTAATATAATTATTTTATTTTCAGTTCAAGTCAATACAATTAGATATTGTTTTTAATTTTATTATAATGATGGATTTTAGTTTATGGTTCCAAGACCAGGTCAATTGTCAATAATTATTGAAGGTAACATAAAATGGAAATACAACACTAGATGAGAAATAAAATTTTACTAATTTCCTTCAATAAAATTAAATTCTATAAAAAACCCTTATGTTATCTGATATAGCAATGATTCATTTATTAAATTTAGTATTCTTATTATTTTTTTCTATTTAGATTATTTTTATAACCATAAATAATTATATATTTTTTATTTCATTTTTCTCATTATATTTTTTATAAAATTTAAAAAATTTATACAATATTCATATTTAGGTAATTTTAAACAATTATAAGTCAATTTAAACCTCCCATGAAGGCTGTTATATAAAAAAAAGTTATCATCATTAATGGGAGTGACAAACCAAAAAAATATGAATGATTTTTTCTGTTTTTATAATATGAGAGGCATAGAAGAGGATCAATGATAAATATTCCAATTAATAAAATTAGATTCTAGTATATATATGATATTAGAGTAATTATCCCTTGTTGGATTTAATTTTTCTTGGAAGATTTTCTGGATGAAAAATAAAAATGTTTGGTTTAGGGTTTTACATTTTCATTTTGATTTCTCCTACTGGGCATCCCATTAAGGAAACAGGGATTATTATTTTTATGAGACAAATGACAAATCTGATGTTTGGGATATATCAAGAGGTATTTGGGTAGATTATTTCTAAGGTCTATGTATTATAATGTCTGATGATATTAGGTGGTGAGGGGTGGTATTTATGTGGTGATGGGAGGGTTCATTTGTATATTATAATCATTTTTATTATGTTTTGAAAAGAAAATCTATACTAATAAATATATTTAAATTAAACATTAAATGGTTAATTTTATTTATAATATATGGGTTATTACCTCATCCTTTACACATAAATAGTAATATTTACCATATTTTGTCAGTGATCATATTTTGTCTTGTTTTACTATCACAAAATATACAGCTATATTAGGAAAATTCAATTAATTCACTTTTACCATTTTATAACATGTCCAAAAATGAAATCCATTTTATGGAATTCATTTTATATGATAGAGAAATTTAAATTTTAATTAATGTCCTTATATATATATATAAATTTAAATTTGACTATTACGATCAATTTTATAACCCTTTCATAAATTTCATTCGGTATCATAAAGTTATTTTATAATTATAATATAACATTATATTATTTTAAAAAACAATTTTATGGAAATGTAATTTTTTAAATCAATTTTTTTGTTGAAAAAATGAAAATAAAATATTTTTTTTAATACAAACACATACATTATCATTTTTAAAGAATTTATTTTAATGTATCATGATTTTAATATGTCATATTTTCATTTTTTGATATAACTAAATTTAATTTTACACTTATATAAGTGATGATACTATTATAATATTATAGATATTAATAATAACAGTTATATTTCTATTCTAATGATCCTATCAATATTTCAATGGTCTGATTTTGGATAGTTATATGGGTTCCCTAAATTTTATGAATACCTAATATTTCATTCATTATTTATTCACATATATTTTATCACATCATTATATATATTATTATTTTATAAAATGAATAATTTATTAATGATATTATTATTCCCTGGTATAGTGTTTGTTAATTTTTTATTATATTGGGGATCAAGCAGATCCAAATATTCATGCTTTAGTTATATTATTTTATTTTATTTTTCCTCTATAATACATAATTTTTTTTTTAAAATCTGTATTTGTTAAATTTAATGTTGAAATTAATATATTAAAATATTTTCTATTTTAAAATGATGAATTTATGAATTATAAAATTCTCTATTACTAGTTATGACAATATTTTATAATCAGGTAGGAAATTACGTCGATATAAATTCTATTTCCTCAAATTATAGATATAACATGTATTAATTTTAATTAAAAAACGATTTAATGTTTAAAACAAACTTATTTCAAAATTACGTGAAAGAAACTATAATAAGATATGAATAATCAATAAGTAAGTTTAAATAGAAAATATATTTAAATAAAATATAAATATTGAAAATATATTTAAATAAAATATAAATATTTTATGAAATTATAATTATATAATAATAAATATGTTTAATTCATATAATCAGTAAAACATACCTCATAAATAATTTTTAGATTAATATATAGAGTTAAAAAATTATCTGAGTGATGTAATTTTGTTGTATCTATCATCTGTCATAATATTTTAAATTATATAAATAATTTAGGGGGTTCATCATTCTTCAAAGTAGATGATATATAGATATTCATATTGAATATTCTTGTTTATTTCCTCTATAGTAAAATAATTTGTTGAGAGTATTTTTACCTAAATAATATCAACAGAATAAATAGATAAATCCAATTATATTTCTTATCTTTTTTATGAAGAATTAGATAGATAAATATCCTTTGAAAAATACTTATGAAATTTATTTCTAAAATTTCAAAGTATGATGCACAATAATTTTATTCAAACAAAATATTAAATACCATACAATATATTATTAGTTTTTTTAAAATATTATATATGAAATTTGTATCAAAAGATTTATTTTTAATTATGGTCAATACAATTGATAATTTATTTCACATTTTCATTACATAGACTCTATATTGTCATTTTGAACTTCATTAATTATGATGAAGTTATTAAATATTTGTATAAAACATATTAGTGAGTGTGTGTATATATAAATATATATATATAAATATATAAAACTGTTATTTCATGCCTAAATCATAGTCAATGTAGATTTTGATCACTTTTTCAACGTAATGTATCCCAATATTTAAGATATATTATTATTGAGTTTACAATTCATCGAAATTATCACCCTTATACATGATTGATCAACTATGTAAAAATGAAAATTACTTTCTTAAGGACTAGGGATGACATGGTTCTCTTTTTATAGTTATCATATATCTTCTACAAAGTTGATGTAGCCAAATGATAATGTCACCATGTTTTTTTTCAGTATAACTATTTTTGAGTGAAATATAACATATAGAAAAAATAAATAAATTAAATATTTATAAAATTTACATATGATAAAACACACTCAAAATGTAACGGTCTAATTTATTTATGATTTTTTTTATAAAAATAAATTATAAAAAAACTCAGTAATTAATTCATTTATTATATTTTTGTTTTTTAATCTAATTATACACAAATCACTACCTAGGATAACCTAGGGAAATGCATAAAATATCCATAAGGACAAAAAGAACTTGTAGTGATAATCAATGCAAACATGAGGGAGAGATATCATAATACCCATTGATCATATAATGAGATCTTAAAAGATAAGGGTCATAAAGACTATCTTGGAAAATTGGTATAATATAAATGTAATCCTTTGAACCTAATATATATAATAATTTGGCACAATCCTAAAAAATATCACCAATAGCATAATTCATGAATTTCATTTTCAAAGAAATTTATTTAAATACATAATTCCATTTTATCAAAAGAAATCCTTTCAGTATAAAACTATGAACGAAATGAAATATCTCATAACATGTATTAATGAATTAGTAAATAGGGATGATTTATAGTTTTTTTAAAAACATTTTTAAAATTTGGTAATATTTATAAGTGTGTAAAAAATAATATAAATTATTCATCGATAATAAATATAGAAATCCATAGATGTGGAATTTTTTAAAAAAATATGTGATAATTTGTTAACTAATGAGTTATCATGATGATATCCTAGATAAATGGAATTTGAACTATATATGGTGTTAGTGTGACTTTACAACCTTGATCTACGATCTGATAAATAGACAAGATCACCATTCCAGGAAGATGACATTGAGATAGATCAATTTCCTTGATCCTCATGCTTCAATGAGTTATATCAACACATAAGTTTATCGGGAAGATAACGCTTTTACGAATTCTATTTAAAATAAGGTTTTGTATTAGGAGGTTTTTAATTCTTCCTATAATATTCCTCTTGATCATTTTATTATGCTTATAAAAGATAAATATAATGTCACTACATTTAGATTATTTTATCTTCCTTTCACCTTTAAATTTTTGAGCCTCTGAGCTCACTTTTCACGAATAAATAAAATATATTAGTAAAACACCTATTAAATATGTTAAGGTAGTATATATTTTAAAAAACTATGACAGAAACATTACAACTGAAGTATGGATAATTAGATACCCGAATCATGTAATAAAATAGTTATGGGAATACAGATAATTGATAATGTTGAATTCATTGAAATGTTTCTGTATATACAGTGAAATGTTTGAATGAAATTAAATTATATAAAGAGATCTAGAAATAGATACATATCATGATATAAAATAGAAATAAATAAATAAATCAATTTAACAAGGAATATAAATTTATTGTTTTAGAATGATTTGTAGTATCTAAATAATGAGCATTTATAAACATATGTAACAAAAGATTATAACTTTTTCCCAAATTGTGTGTCCTATTTTTCATCAGATTCCAATTTCACCACCTAAATAATTGAATTACATAAACAAAATATTAATTTATAATTTTTTATAATTTTTATTTCATATATTTTCATGATTTTTTTTTAAAATTTTTTTTTTTATTTTATCAATGTCAATGATTAGAGGAATTTCAGCCCATATGTCCAAATCATTTTAGATGTAATAGTAATGGTCAACGGTCTTTATCTATATATTACATATCCTTATGAAGTTTAATGTTATTTATTAATTTCATTCTGATAATGTAAAAGTTCAATGGTTTTATAAATACTCTTAAAATATCTAATTCCAAAACATCTAACAATAATATTATTCTAAGTGATTAATCGACCTAATATTGTTTACTAATCATGTGATTAATATAATTCCAATATTATCACTCCAATAATGTTAAACATTTAATGAATATATTATTAGTTTTCTTTTAATGAGTCAAATGTATTTTTAAAACTATCTTGGAATAGTTAAACCATATCCCCTTCATAGGTGGAATAATCCCAACATTGGTGTGATATGATATTAAGGGAGATCAATAATTGAAGTATGAATAATAAAAAAAATTATTTCATAAAAAAATTATTTTATATAATAATAATAACATTATTTTTAAAGGAAAAAATATCGTTATATATTTGTTGAAGGAAAATAAAAAATAAGATGTATTGGTATATACAAACATTAAAATTATTTTTTTTGGTGGTACTATTGAATAAGTCATGTGCATTTAGATGAGGAAATTTTGGATAAACTAATGAATTTTAGACATGTGTAGGAGAGTTTATTGGTTTTATTAGATAGATATTTGACCAAATACTAACATTATTTTTGAATTGAAATAAAATAATGGGGGTGGTATTGATATGTAACGTAGAATGATGCTATTAAATAAAATATATAAATTATTATTATCATTCCCATAAGTATGAATTGAATTTATTATTCTGACTAATAATTTTTTTAATAAATTAATTTAATATATCATTTTAATAAATCAAATTTTGAGGGGAAATTTTTTCTTGATGTAAAGACCTAGTAATTCTGTGGTATTTTTTTTAAAAATACTTGGTAATTTTACTAGTCCACAGTTTTGGATGGCACACCATTATGAGGCCCGGAGTTCTCAGAATGATCCGTCGAATTTTTGTTAAGCTTAAATAAGCACGCGTATACAGTTTTCTGGAAAACGACAAATAACTCATAAGCAGTTACTCAGATAAGAAGTCTGAGGCCACTGTTGCGCTCAGGATGTCTGGTTTACCCTACGAATGACTTAATTTTAGTTGGTGTGGGCCTCCTGTGAGAAAACCCAAAATTGGCGTAACCGTGAATAAAATATTTAAAAAAAATATTTTATTTTTAAAATTCTTATAACTCACAAACGGTAACTTGGATTAAAAATTCAAGACCACCGCTGAAATCGTGAGGGATTTATTTGTTTATGAAGATACTAACAATGGCTGGAATGGGCCACCCAAAAAAAGTTACTTTTTGGCCGCAAATAAAATAATTAAGTGACAATTATTTTATTCTAAAATTCATATCATCTAAAATTTAACTCAAATTGAAAATATGAGAGTACCGTTGGGTTCGTTGGGGAGTGTTCTACTTATGAAGAGCCTAACCTTGATCAGTGCAGGTCGAGGGTGATTGATTATAGTTTTTCTGAAACATCGTTCAGGTAAGTTGAGTAAACGTACGAGCGGGATTTCATAAATTTTGAACCGCTACTCAGATTTTAAATCCATGGACACCGATGAACTCGCAATGCTGATATTCTCTTAAGAAGACCTTTAATGCAGTTGCGTTTTGTCAAGATCGGATGTTAATTTTTGTGATTCTTACTAATTTTTATAAAATTTATTTGTTACATAATGTTATTTAGGTGGTGGTTATTTTTCTCCAAAGGGAAGTTGGAGGTGGGGCCCACAGACCACAAAAATTCCCGAGGGAGGATATTGTTTGTTGGGGACCACACGAACATTAAACATCTCAACTCTACATGCCACACTTTTTTAATTAATGGAGTCTTTTAATCTTCCAACTCTCCCTTTTTAATTTTTAAAACACTCCACTCCCACCTCCTCTCAATAGTGTGCCAACACCATTAATTAATTAATTGAGATTGCACAATTAATTAATTAATTTGTAGTGTTATGAAATATTTTGAATTCATTTTAAATGCATGGAAATATTAAAATGATAGGGAGGATATTGTTTTATTTTGGCTTGGTGTTTATTCTTTGGAGAGCTTGGGAGATCTCTTGGAAGAAAAACATGTTCCAACGAAAAAATCTCCTCATCTCCGAAGAACACGAAGTGCATCTTCAACGACCACCTACCACGTTAAATGAGTATACTCTACCCAGAAAGAACATCCCCAATAATGACGTCATCTTTTTATGACATCAACAGAATGATGCCACCTTCCCACAACATCACCGAGCTCTACCTCCTCCAATGTTGACGCGATGATGTCTGTCTTCTGCAACGCCCGTCTTTCACGACTCGTCAATGTTCAACCTCAAATACATGTTAGGGGAATTTGGTTTATTTATACGTGTGAATTATACCCTCGAACATTGAAATTTATTTTTGTATCGATGGTGGTAAAATTGGTATCACCTATCATGGAGGGCGCAAGAAAAAAAACACGGCCCAACGAGCCTCTGATGATTGTTTTTTGTGTTGACAACATAGGCGGAGTCGGTAGGGCATGGTTCTATCACACCTCATCGAATGAAGGAGGCCACGAACATGTAGAACGCGACGGTCGGAAGAGGCAGCATCGCCAGGTGGCGATGATGACCGGAGGCAGCAGCTGTGCGCCACCCGCGTGAAGAGACCGGAGGCTGTTTGGGCTTCTCGGTCTATGGGACAACCGGCATGAAAATCTAGCCGGACTGTTGGGAACCTCGACACCCGTAGGTGCCGCGCGGAGGAGGACGCGGACCACATCCGTGGGCTGCTCGGCTGGGTGGACTGGCCGAATGGCTGTCGGAAGGGCTGAAGAACCGTGACACACGTAGGCTCCGCGTGGCGGGAACAGTGGCCTATAGCGCGAGCTGCGTGTGCCAGGTAGAACCAGCCGGCTACAGCCGACCGAGTTGGGAGAGGCGGCGCCAACGGGCGTACTGGACTGGCCTGCAGCGCGGTCCTGGTCTGCGGGTGGGCCACACCCCACCGGCCCGAACCAACCCCCTAGCTGGGTGGGCCCGCTTAGGTGGGCCGGGCCGATCCCCCCCAGTTGGGCCAGACCCGCCGATCTGGGTCGGACCAACCCGCCAGTCCACTGGGCTCGACGGGCTGGGCCCGACTTCGCCTAAATACATATATCTCCAAGACCGCGTATCTGATCGACACACCTTCTATAGAACTGGGACCCATGAGATGAGTCAGACCTTTTTTTGATACTCTAAGTGAGTTTTGGGAAAATTTGTAAAATGGATGGGTTCGGATCGAGCATAAATCTAACCGGGACCTTGGAACGGAAATGTCAATAACTCTCAGATCGGGCGTCCGATTGACTCTCTGTCTGTCACGTTGGGTTCCTTTTAAGGAGACGAAACTACGGGATACATCAACTCGATAAATCATGATAGTTGATGTATCGACACTTGACTCAAGTAGTGGACCCTCCTAGAATCGAGCGTGCTTTGTGCTGGAACCTTAGATCATGTTATGACGACTATTGTACTGGAATCTTACGTGGGTTCGACATCGATGTCTACTAAACTGGAATACTCCGTGGGTTCAACAACGATGACTAATAAACCAAAATGCTCTATTGGTTTGATAGCGATGACTGTTGTACCAAGATCCTCCATGGGTCCGACAGTTCTGACTTCTGTTCCTGTATCCTGTGTGAATCTGACAGAATAACTAGTCTTGTATCCTATATGCGTACGACAGCATAACTGGTCCTGTATAATATGTGGGTCGGATAGCTTAGTTGTATTAGTGAATATATCGGATCATCTATATCAATGTAGAATATCTAGTCCTATATCCTGTGTGGGTCCGACAAATTAGCTGGTCCTGTATGCTATGTGGGTCTGACAGCTTAGATGAATCAGTGACTACATATGATAGTCTCTATCACTCTAAAAAAGATGTATACCTATGTGATATCAGTAATTTATTTCATGAATTATCATTTTAATGATTGACTTTACTTCTTTTGTGGACTGGGTTGTGTTTGGGCTCGAGTGTTGGTGTTGGGACTGAGACTGGTAACTTAGGTATATGTATGGGCATATACCTACGTAGGGTTGGTTGATACATCCTGATTGTATCTTTCATTTGTGGTTTATCCTTTCTGGAATGGTTTATTCATGGGCTTGAGAGTTGGAGCTGGATAGTGATGGGTAACTTATGTATATGTATGGGAATATACCTAAGTCGGGTTAGTTGATACTTCCTGATTGTATCATTATTTTTGGTTTATCCTGGTTGGATATTGTGAGATGATGAGGGTCTCGGGGTCCCTACTATGTATCGTTATACGCACCCCTGCATGAGATTTTCCCACACCTCATTGTGTTGGTTGCAGACGACGGACAATGATGATCAAGGATGAGAGTTGTAGAGATGGACGGTACCAGGAGGTGGACCACTTTGCGAGACGTACATGGAGTGGACATACAAACTTGGGGTGCTGAGGAGGCCATCTGTACCCACCCTTCTGGTGGGAGTTCCAGAGGATGACTCATTAGTTTCTATTTTACTTCTACAGTTATACAATATTTTCAGTTATATTTTACTTAACTATTGGGCATGTATTTTTGGACCCTTTAATTTTAGTACACTCTTTATTATACAGTTTCACTTAGTGTTTTAAATCCTATTGCATATTCTGTTGTTTTTGTTTATTGCTATAAAGGAAATTCATTCCCATTTTAGGGAATTATTCCTTTGGTGCTAGTTGCCAGCCCCTGGCCTATAGAAGGCGGGCTTGGGGTAGTCATGATATAGGCCCCAGGGGACAGGTCATGACAAATTGGTATCAGAGGAGCCAGTTCTACCACAGAACTCAGGAATCTAATCTTTCATTATGTGAATCAATGTTATTAATGGTACTATGTGTGGTCTTCTGTTCAGGGAGTACAGTTCTGGTGTGACGACCAACGTATCCATACACAAGGACCTTGACTACTGATTTTCGTCTTAGTGCACAAAAAACACTGATTTCATGTGTGTTTATTTTTAAAAGTTTTCTTTGTGATTGCTTTGAGTCTACTAACTAGGTATAATTTTTGATCATGGAACATCTTTTTCTTTTTAGGATGTCTTCACTTAGTCTGTCAGCGTGGGTTCCGAGTGGAGAGCGGGATGGTATCCCACTAAGCAATGATGCCATGGTGTAGGGCCACATCATAGCGGAGGTACCAATGGTACCACTACCCACTGGGCTACCATTGCCTCCAGACCGAGCAGCAGACGGTGCGCACCTCTTGAGTTTGTTGCACTCGTCCCTACGACTGAGCCCAACAATGTTTCGAGGCGAGATAGATTTTCAGACGGTCGGGTTCTGGCAGGAGTATGTAGCATCAGTTTTCCACACTGTTGGGACACCCGATGACTTGATGGTGTACATAGATACTAGTCTCATTCAGGGTGTAGCTGAGAGGCGGTGGAGCCTGATTTCCAAGTTTTACGATGATGTGGCACTCACCTAGGGAAACATTGAGGTTCATTTCTGGGTGGAGTTTGTACAACCGACTCTATGCTCTATGCATGCTCATGTGCCGGTGCTCTCGCCGCAGGTCTTTTCGACAGTAGCCATGTCATCTGTAGAAGGAATTAGGCAGATGACACGGTGCGAACAAGATGGTAAGATCTCTTGTTAGATGAACCCATGATGTTGCAATAGGGGTGTGGGGCACCCGAGGCTGAGGGAACTTTGAACGGAGAATGGCCAATTAATCCTGTAGGGAATGTGGTCACAGAGCGCATGACTATCGGACTCTCTGCAATGTTGATCATCAGGCGTTAGAGAAGCCACCAAGACAGAGGTAGTGACAAGAGCTTGAAGATCAGCTGAGCGGTGGACGAGGCAGTGGAGAAGGTCCTTCAGCGAATGGTGGTCAGGGTCATCGAGCACCTCCACCACCACCTATAGACGGTTCCCCTCGAGCTCCGGGATCAGGTGGACAGAAGAGGGACTAACTAAAGGAATAGAGGCCTTTGTTCTTTATGTTTCTAGAATCTTTGATGTAGTTTTTTGTGGTTGATTTGTTTGTTTCTACTTAGAGATGCAGTTAAAAAAGACAATTGTCCTTGTAGTGATTTCATTCCATCCTTTTTGTGTGGTTGATACTAAGATATTCTGGTTAAAAAACTATTGATTTGACCCTCACATTCGAGATTCCTATAGGAGAAGACCCAGTTACATCACAATGATGCCGACAGTGTGACTCAAAACATAGAGGCGAGAGTGACGGTTGGATATGTTGGTAGTAGCGTCGAAACCTTACGACGTCATCCATGGCATGGAATAGTAACGTTCATGTCAGGATTGACTATATGAGGAAAAGGATGTGGTTCATCTAGGAGATGAGACCATATTTATCTTATTGGCAAGGTAGAAATCGTGGAAACTCTTGTAGGACATCGGTGAAGAAGGGTGTGCTCGAGTTTTTTTACTTTTGGCTAGTCTCACTCATTGTTCATTGAGGGAATAGTTTACGGATTAATAAAATATAAATTGTCTCAAGTGTGTATCCTCGTATGAAGGACCTGAAAATGAGACAACGATGATGGATTGAGTTCTTCCTAGACTATGACATCGAGATATTCTATACTTCTGGGAAGGGTAACGTTATAGATGTTGATCTCTACAAGAGGTCAGGCATTCAGCTACTAGGAGAGGTGACAAAGCTGTTGGTTGCATTGCAAATATCCTTTGTGGATAGAGATGGATCATCCTTCCTTCAGTATATTACAATCACTCCCCCACTTCTTCAGTGAGTCATGGAGGTGCAGCGTGGGGACGCTGACTGCGAGAGACGACGTGCTCAAATTTCCACAGGACAAACACCTGATGGATTTTCTGAAGGTGGGTGTAACACCCAGATATTTTATGAGAAGTATATTTTTTATGTCTTATGTTATACACAACATTAAAATAATCTTTCACTACACACAACAATGTCTTGTCTTGCGTTACAGTCAAGAGAAACCTTCCTCGATAGCTTGCATTGTACCCAATACCGAGTTTCACTAAACAAAGATATGTTATTAAAATATAATATAAACATGCCATTATGAATAGTAATACCCTATTTTTGAAATTTTATAAATTTTATCTTTTAAAATGGACTTCATTTTTGGATTCGGAATATCAAAATTAGCCTGGGGGGAATTTTTGGTATTTTTCTGAAAACATTCAATTTTTGATGAATAGTGAAAACACTAGGTTACTATTTAAAAATTGATTTTCTTAAATAATTATTTATTTTATTTAGACTCTATTTTGCTCACAATAGATAAATAATACCTATATAAGTTCAATTTAATTCATTGGAATAATTTTATAATAATATAGATACATAAATATTTTATTTAGCTTTTTGACTCTCTTTTACCCACCTCCTAGGAGCATTTGCAATTGTACATAAATCTTAATTTTACCACTTCTGTGAGTTGAATTTCGAAAATCTGAGAGACACGATTAAAATAAAGGAGTAAAATATTGTTCAATAAGATAATTTTTTTTGTGAATAGTAACTTTTTACTTTTATTAACCATGGATAAAAGTAAATAGGGTAATTAAGGGTAAAACTGATATTATTATTACCCTGACAGATGTACTAATTATATTAGATAAGTGTAATTCAACCAAAAACAACCTTAGAGATAAAATATTACCCTTTATGTCCACATGGATTAGATTGGGACATTTATTATTATTTTATTTAAAGAAGTGTTAAAAGAGTTAAAATCAAATTTTAATAACAAAAACATTTTTAATATAGGGTTATAAATAACATATTCGACTATAAATATGAATTAGAAAGCTAAAATGATTTCATACATAATGTTATTTTATCTATAATTTTTAGACATTAAATATGTTAATTTATATATGACACAATGATGATTTAGTAATTACCTTATTAATGAAATATTGACATAATTGATATTAACAATACACAAATAAATGTAATTTGAGACTTTTTTTGAATTACACTAATTTAATAGGTTAATATGACATGTTAGTATGGATTTTATTAACATTTTTAGAACTAATCATTCTGTTATTATTTTCACAAAAATCATATACCGAATAGTGTCAAAATTGAAATAAAATAGTTTTTAAAACAAATATTATATTATTAATTGTTATTATATTCCTAAAAAATTATGGTTTGGAAAAATAAATTACATAAGTTTATATATATATATAATGGACCACTTGGGGTTTTTTAGGCTTGTTATAGGTAGTTTATTAACCATATAGTGATAAAAAACAAGAAGACATGGTAAAAGTTATATTATTTAACATAGAGTTAATTCTAAATGATAAGGTTAGAATAGAAACCTAATCTTTTCTAAAACCTATTTTTTAGAGAATTTAGACCCATCCCCACTTTAGCTTGGAAATAAATCAATTTGTAACTATTATAAACTGAATATGACTTTATTATAAAATAATATTTTATGTTTTTCATAAGGTTCCCCTTTCCTCCCTTATAAAAGGACACCTCCCACCTCTCATACTCACACAATTTGGAGCCTTAATGCTTGGGAAACCCCTGCCTATTTACCTTCTCAACATCCCTAGAAACAAACTAGAGGTCCTGGTATTCTTCAATGAAAAATTTTAGTTCCCTAATAGGATTTTTCAAAGAGGCGTGTTGAAGAAGTGGTAATATCTGTATCTGATTCATTCAAATTTATTTCTTCTTCTATATCCTATTATTTATTTGTATGATTATGCAGTAATAACATAAGTATAACTCATATACTGATATGTTATTATAAATCGGAAACAACCCTATTTCACCTTCTATCCATCCTCTGGAAATTGAAATCACAGCACGTTCGTACGTATGGAATACCGTCTCCACGCCTTGGTGTAATCTATTTTCCACCACCACCATACCTAGATGTGTATAATGGTGTATAGAATAATTATATATGATTATTCTAAATTGATACTTATTATGAAATAGTATATATACCCTTCAATACAATTCCATGATCATTGGAACGATATCATCGCTCGTGCGTACGTAAGCCTACCATCTCCATGATGTGATACGACTCGTTCTACAAGATATTCATTGAATAATGATTATATAAATGAATTGAATGAAAAAATATGATATATATTACACTAAAACCATTCTGTAAATGAGTTATCTACAACCTAATAAGAATAATAAGAAATTATTTGACAAAACATGCATAAGAACATAAAGCAATGAACACCCGAATAACAAGTAGCAATGAAATATTACTAATAAGAAGATAAGAATATGACCATATATGATATTATAACAATGAATATGATTCATTAACAAGTCAATGAATTTATTTAAATCATTATACAGGAGGTTCGGATAGGTATAAAGAAAATTGGACCTATGGTAAGGGAAAATCTCACAATCTCATTTTTATCTGAGATTGTTTATACTTCAGAATTTACTAGGGCATATTTATCATCCACGTCCATGTTTCCTCAATATGTAATATTATTTCTATCCTTCTACTATTTTTTAAATCCAATTTAACCCATTGGGTATTTTTTATATAACATATGAAAGGAATATTTTTTCATTTTTAGTACAAGGTACTTTTTGACTTTTCCGGCCAAAGAACAAGAAGAATGTTTTTAACTTATACTGCATCAATGGATTTTTATGATATCAAAGAAAATTATTTCCATGAATATTCCTTTAAATTTTTTCATGTTTATTTTTAATCAATTTCTTTTAGTTTAAATTTATATGACATGTTAATAATTGAAATATTTTTTTTGAAGTAGAAAAGATATTTTCCTCAAGAATGGTGTTCATGTGTTTTATCAAAATTATTTTCCATCTAAGATAATATAGGGTTCTATTTATATCATTACTTTTAAATTGATTTGATTATGTTATGATGTAATTAATTTTACGATTTCCTCTTATCTTATATGGATTATTTTATGATGGAATGATGTTTAAGAATCCCATTTTTATTACATGGGTTATGCTATGATATATGATTTATGATTTTATGGAACACATAATAATGGTATAATTATGAGATGGGTGGGACATAAATCTACCTCTAATGCATTGGGTAAAGATTTATATCTCATGAGATAGAAATGGCAAGAATGACAAGTTAACATGGTTCAGTGATACAGGACTGGAACAAGGAGTGAACTCTGTTCAGAAATGGACTCTTTCCGCTAAGATAGTCTTGGAAATGAGTCTTTACTAATAGGAAATAATTTTATATGATTATGTGTGTATGACACAAATTTCCATGTTTTATTTTATAGTTATTGGGATTACATTACACTACTATTATTTATCCCAATTTATGATATTATGATCTCTTTTGCAGGTTATGATTTTTGAAATGTTATGTTCTTTTGAATATTATATTTCCTCTATTTACCCTTAATGAGAATTTGAGCTCACCCTTTTGTATGTTTTCTTTACCCAGGTTAGAAAGAATGTTATTAAGTAGGATTTTCCAAAATGGACTCTAGATATGATGAAAATAATGTGAGACAATGTAGATGATTTATGAACAAGTTGTTTATGTTTCTCGGTTTCTAAATACACTATACATATACGGTCCTTTAATGGTTTTGTTATATGTTGTAATAAGTATGTGTCAATTATGATGTAATAACCATATATGTAAAGTATGGGTCGTTTTAGTGGGGAGCATGTAATTATATTTAGATAACGTACAATGGTGTTAGTCTCACTTCAAGAGGAAGCGTTGAGGGAGTTTCACACAACCCCTTTAGTGGTACATCTAGAAGTGGTGAAGATATACCAGGACCTTTGACGATAGCACTGGTGGCTAGGTATGAAGACGGAAGCTGTGGAATATGTCTCTTGATTCCTCACTTTTCAGTAAGTGAAGGAGGATCATCAGGTACCAGCAGGCTTGGTTCAGCCTTTAGAGTTCCCAAAGTGGAATAGGGATGTGATATCTATGGACTTCGTGATGGGTATTCCACATACATCCAAGAGACGAAGACCTATAGAGTTCGAGGATGGTGACCCCGTCTTTCTACGAGTCACACCTCGCCGAGGTCCACAGAGTTTTGGCTGAGGAGAAATGTTATCTTCGTGATTCATCAGACCTATTCCAGGTCCTTAGCAGAGTAGGCGAGGTGGCTTACCACTTACCTATTCCAAAATAGTTTCACCAGGTGCACAAAGTCTTCCACATATCCCAGCTGAGGAGAAACGTGCATGACACTTCCCACAACATCAGCCGTGGCGAGCTGGACATTGATGTCGGGTCAACATTCACGGAGGTTCCAGTATAGATTGAGGATCGACATTGGCAAGTTCTAATTAGATGGTCGATACCTCTTGTGTGCATTCATTGGAATCATGGGAACCTCCTGGAGAGCACATGTGAGCGGGAGGGTCAGATTCATGTTCAATACCCCCATTTGTTCCATTAGTTTGAGTTATAGATAATGGGGATGCAAAGCCCTATTGTGGGGAGAATGAAAAGACCCAAAAATTCCATGTATTTTTTTCAAATACATGGGAATTTTACGAGTCCGTAGTTTTTGACAGCACGTGATTCCGAGACTCGGAGTGCCAGGAATGAACTGTCGACGTTTTGGTAAGCTTAAATTAGCGTACTTATGTAGTTTTCTGAAAAAAGTCGAATAACACTTAAATGGTTACTCAGATCATAAATCCACGGCCATGTTGCGCTCAAGATAGTTAGTTTACCCTAGGCGTGAAATATGTTTAGTCAGCGCAGGCCGCCTATGAGAAAACACGAAAATGGCTTAACAATAAATAAAATAATAAAATAAATTATTTTATTTTTCAAATACATATAACTCACAAATGGTAACACAGATTAAAAAATCAAGACCACCCCTGAACTCATGATGGAATTCTTTATTTAAGAAGATACTAAATTATTCTGGCACGGGCAACAAGAAAAAGTTAGTTTTTTGCCACAAATAAAATAATTAAGTGACAATTATTTTATTCAAAAATTTATAATTTTTAAATAGTAACTCAGATTTAATAACTGAGAGTATCGTTGGGTTCGTTAGGGCATGCTTCAGTTTGGAAGAGCCTAACCTCGACTGGCGCTTGTCTAGGGTGACTGATAATAATTTTTCATATGTTTAGTTCAGGTACGTTCAGTAAACGTAAGAGCGGGATTTTATATCTTTTGAACCAGTGCTCGAAATTGAATTATGATGACACCGATGAACTTGAAGTGCTGATATTCACTTAAGGAGACCTTTAACGTAGTTTTATTTTGTCGAGAGCGGAATTTAATTTTGGGGATTCTTAATAAATTAATCAAAATTTATGTGTTACATAATTTTATTTAGGTGGTGGTTCTTTTTCTCCAATGATAAGATGGCCGTGGGGCCCACACCACACATAAACTCCCCTGGGAGGATATTGTGTGGTGGGTCCCATACAAACATCAAACTTCTCGGCTTCCCATGTCACTCTCTTTAAATTAAGGTATTCTCCTAATCTTCTAACTCCCCCATTTTAAATTTTAAAACTCTCCACCTCCCACATCCTATCATTAATGTGCCAAACCCATTAATAAATTACTTGAGATTCCACAATTAATTAATTATTTTGTAGTGTAATAAATTCTATTTGAATTCAATTGAAATACATGGAAATATTAAAATTATAGGAAGGCTATTGTTTTATTTTGGATTGGTATTTATTCTTTGGAGAGATTGGGAGAACTCTTGGAAGAACAACGTGTTCCAACAATGAATGATCCTAGTCTATGAAAAAAACAAAGAGCATCCTTAATGTCCTCCTTCCACATTAAAGGAGAAGGCGCTACCCGCAAAGAATTTCACCAACGATGACATCCTCTTCTTCTAACATCAACGAAATGGCGCCTCCTTCCCGAGACATCACCGAGCTCTACCTCCTCCGACGTTGATGAGGTAACGTCCATCTTCTGCAACACATGTCTTTCACGTATCGTCAACATTCATCATAAAATATGAGGTAGGGGGAATTTGGTTTTTTTATATGTTTGAATTATACCCTTGTACTTTGACGTTTATTTTTTGATTGACGGTGGCCATGTTGTTATCACCCAACGCGGAGGGTGCAGGCCGAAAGAACATTGCCCGATGACCCTCTGTTTATTCTTGTTTGTGTTGAAAATGGAGGTGGAGCTGGTAGGGACTTGTGTCGTTGCACCATGCCAGAGGTAGGAGGCCTCGACCATGTAGCTCGCGGCAGTCAGAAGAGGCGGTGGCGACAAGAGGCGGTGGCGACCGGAGGCGGCGGTTGCACGCCGGCCGCATGAAGAGACTGGTGGCCACTCGGGCCTCTCGGTTCGTGGGATGACCATCCGGCCAATCTGGCCCGCCTGATGGGAACGACGACACCCACAAGTGCTGTGCGGAGGAGGAAGCGGCCCGTTTACGCGGGCTGCTCTGCTAGGTGAACCATTCGTCCGCCTGTCGGTCGGGCTGAGGAACCGGGGTGCCCATAGGCACCGCATGAGGAGGACCATGGCCTGTAATGCGGGTTGCGTGTGCCGGGTAGAACTGGCTGGCTACTGCAGGTTGGTCAGGGAGAGGCAGCGCTGCTTGGTGCCATCGAGCGAACCGGACCAGCCCGCAGCACAGCCCGGGTCGCTGGTGGGCCGCACCCATCCTGGCCGGGTCGACCCCCCCGCCAGGTTGGACCCACTGAGTTTGTCCGGGCCAACCCCCCAACCGAGTCAGACCTACCGATCCGCGTTGGGCCTCCCGCCATCCCACAGGGCTTGACGGGCGGGGCCCGACTTTTCCTAAATACATATATCTCAAATACCGCGCGTTCGATTGACGCGCCATCTACGGCACTGGTACCGCCGTGTCGAAGCAGTCCCTTTGCGATACTCGAAGTGAGTTTTGGAAAAATTTGGAAAACGGTTGGGTTTGGATCGAGCGTAAATCCTACAGGACCCTTTGAACAAAAATGGCAATAACTCTCAGACTGAGCGTCTGATTGATGCATCGTCTGTCACGTTGGGTTCATTTTGATGAGACATAACTAAGGGATACATCAACTAGAGACTTTGTGATAGTTGATATATGAAAATTTGACTCGTAGAGTGGACCCCCACCCCGGAATTGAGCGTTCTGTGTGAGGGAACCCTAGAGTTGGTTGTGTCGACTATTATAACAGAATCATACATGGGTTCGAAAACGATGACTGGTGAACTGGAATCCTCCCTGGGTTTGACAGTGATGACTACTAAATCAGAATCCTTTGAGGGTTTGACAGTGATGAATACTATACCGGGATCATCCATGGGTCCAACAGTTCTGACTTCTGTTCCTATATCCTATCTGGGTCCGACAGAATAGCTTATCCTGTAACCTGTGTGGGTCCGACAACATATCTGGTCTTGTATCCTATGTGGGTCTGATAGCTTAGATGAATAAGTGACTACATCTGATCATCTATATCACTCTAGAATAGTTGGTCCTGTATCCTATGTGGGTCTGACAGCTTAGATGAATCATTGACTACATCTGATCATCTCGATTACTCTACAAAAGATGTATACCTGTGTGAGCTGAGTAATGTCTTTCTACTATTATCATCATGGTGATTGAATTTACTTCCTATGTGGAATGGGTTATGTTTGGCCATGAGAGTTGGAGTCTAGACTGTTACTGGTAACTTAGGTATATGTATGGGCATATACCAAAGTAGGGTTTGTTGATACTTTGTGATTGTATCTTTATATTGTGATTTATCCATTATGTAATGGTTTCTTATTGGGCATGACAGTTGGATTTGGACTGTGATTGATTACATAGGTACATGTATGGGCATATACATAAGTAGGGTTGGTTGATACTTCGTGATTGTATCATTCTTTTTGGTTTATCCTTGTAAGATATTGGGAGACCATGAGGGTGTCGGAGTACCTACTGAGTATCGTTGTACTCACCCCTGCATGGGGTATGCCCGCACCTCATTGTGTTGGTTGCAGACGATGGAAAATACTAATCGAGGTAGAGATTTGTAGAGCTGGATGGTACTCGAAGGTGGACCACTTGGTGAGACGTACATGGAGCAGACGGACGAACCTTGGGTGCTGAGGAGGCTATCTACTCCCACCCTTTAGGTGGGTGTTCTAGAGGATGACTTAGTAGTTGTCATTTTACTTCTTCATTTGTACTAGCTTTTCAGTTGTATTGTACTTTAATGTTGGGCTTGTATTTTTTCCCCTTTCCTTTCACCAACCTCTTTTGTATACATTTTCACATAGTGTTTTACTTCATGTTACATATTCTGTTGTATTTGTTTAGTGTTATAAAGTTAATTCCTTCCCAGTTTAGGGATTTATGTCTTTGGTGCTAGTCGCTAGCCCCTGGCCTATGGGAGGCGGGTCTGGGGTAGTCACGATACGGGCCCTAGGGGGCAGGACGTGACATTTGCATAATTATATCTAAATATTTAATAATAAAGTGATTTTTTAAAAAAAATATATACATTTCCAATATTAAAAAATGATTCATTATTTTTGATGTTCAATTTATAATTATTAAATACATATTTTACACATTAAATTTATATTTTATTAATAGAACATTAAAAAATATTAATCCACATTCATATCAAAATGATGATAAAAAAATTATTGTATACACTAGAATGTATTTTTAGTACTCCCCAAAATATTCAAATCATTCAAAAAACAAAATAAAAATTGACTTTGATAATTATATAGACCCAATTTAAGAAATAAAATAAAAATATCAAACTGAATTGATAATTAGGGTTATTCTAATTTTTATTTGTATAATTAAATTGTAATTAACATATTAATATATAAACAAATATATACATCATATGACATGAATTGGATAATTAATTTACATTAATTTCATTCTTATATTTAAATTTTTTATTAATGTCAAATATTAATTATAAGGTCACTTCATGGTTACCTTATTGGTGAATTTATTATTCCAATAATCATGTAACTATATTACAATTTTTTTTCTATTCATGTAGTCACATTACCAATGGGTACATTAACACTTCATGATATTCATCTACCATGTTTAATTCATATATATATATATATTATAATTTATCTCATATTGAGTTTATATTTTTTATATCAGAGTTCCCAAAATTTATATATTTTTAATAACAATATGCATTATTTCATATTATATTTTTTGTGTCTATATTTATTGGTGACAACATCTTATATTTTAACAGTCCTAGATCCATGTATGTAAGCCTATATTTATGCTTTTTATATAGAAAAACTATATCAATGAGGATTTAGATGGTTTGGAAGAATTTAGAAATGTATTTGAGACTTCTATAGAGGTTAATGGTTTTTGGAAACCATTAAAAACTATTAGAAAATTTGGCAAAATGAGACATGGACTAAAGGGATGGTGTATAGGCATGAACATAGTTTGTCCAAACCATACAAGCATCTAAGAGAAATCGTGAAAAGTTGGAAAATGGGATTTTACATAGCTATTGTACAATTTGTATAAATATATGATCTAACCAAACGAGGTCCCTCATGGAATAAAATATTTTTCATCTTTAGTCCATGGTTTTTCATAATAGTGGGACTAACTGTGCAAAATATCAGAATAAAATGAAAAAATTGTATATCTAGGTCAGGATTAAGAAAAAACCCTCATATTCCCCCCAAATGTCCCTAAAAAGATATTGTGTCTTCAAACATTAGATGGATTCTTCTTCCATTGATCATGAGGCAGTATATGGACATCTCATTGTTTTTTGAATCAAGATTCTTATAGTAAGTCATTGTTCATAGTAGTTTTTCTATGTTTCTGGTAGACCAACTTATCTCTCTCTATAAATTTCATCAATCTATGTTTTATGGGGATATATCATGGGTATTTGAGGACAAATATGATTATATTTTTCCTTGTTTATGTTTGGGTGGGTGATATATGGTAGGTTTTTGGATTCTCAACATGGTTTCGTGGAAGTTTAGGTGCTATGATTTGTTATCATTTCAAATTCCCAAGGAATGATGCTTCACTCCCAGCTCCACTATTTATAATATGAAGTACTGATTCCAAATTAATTTTTTTCTAGATTTTTTTGATGTTATTATGGAAATATATGAATAAACTGTATTTAATTATGGTTTTTACTATTTTTGGAAATTGTGGAATTGTTATTGAAAATTCGTTATCGTATTATTTTAAAATTATGATTTCAAAATCTATTATTGGGTGATTTATGAAATTGTTTTTATGTAATGTTTTTCAATAATAATGTTGTTTAATTGAAATTGTTTGACACACGTGGTTATTTCATGTGTTTGGTATTATTTTTAGTGAATTTACATATGAATGTGAATGGATAAGGGCATGACATAACCCTATAAAATGGTTGGGATAGATAAGGTTGTGTAGTACAAAAAAATCAACTAATTGATTACATATTGAAATTATTACTTACTACTCAAGAGTATATGGAGTTCCATGTATCATGCATGGTTAAATTTGTGGATATGTGGAGAGGAATGAGGTATGCAAAATAGATATATGGATTGGTTTTAGAACAATGTTTTCATTCAATACCTGGAACATGATTTTGTAATAGACAAACTATTTTTCAATTACACCTTTTTATATTTTTATATAAATTATTTTAAGATTTTTTATATAATCTCTTTTATATAAATGTTCGGAAATATTTTATCCTAGTGGCATGGGTTGGGAAGCCATTTGGGGAAATCCTACTTCATTTCATCAGTAACCAATTCTTTATCACATTATTACTTTTGAATATTTCACTTATCATGACATGGGGAATGATAAATTATCTCACTTCATTGGTGTTGTTTAATTATACATTGGTTGTTTTGGATTTATAGCCTGGATCATCATAGATCTTAGGGGTTATATTGTCATCAATGTGTTTTTATCATTCATTATAGTACTCATTGTTGTGATATTAAATAATGGATAAAAATTTGGTTATATTTTTTGTTATCATGCATCATATAGTAGTTTATTTGTGGATGGCATGTTTGGTTGGTTGTGTATTTTTATGTGAAAATAATCCCCCAATTGAAAAATAATCCCATCGCAATTATTTCATACATTTGACATATTGGGGATTCGGCTAAGTCCATGTAATGTCACCACAAATTTTTAAGTCAATTTGAAGAGGAGGGATGTTACAAGTGGAATCAGTCTTTTTCATTCCAATTTCTATTATGGAACAAGTATCCACTGATTCTATTGGTCTCAGAGTTGAAATTTTTATGGAATTATTTTTTTGAGTTTTGTAGATATAAAGTACTATGAAGTTCTGGAAATGAATCATTGAGAATAAAATGATGTATCTAACATTTTTATTTAGCACTTCATGTTACAATGAATTTGAATTCATATGCGTTTTCAAGATATTTATAGTGCTTTAAATATCAATATCATGGTTTTTTCCAACAGGATGAGCATGAAATGTATTATAGAAATGAAATCCTACTAGGGGTTCATATCTCAATTTGATTATTGATTTATGATATAGTGAATAGGTATTGATTACTACAATATGATGAAATTGTTTAAAAATGTGAGATTTTGAATAATCATTTTTTTTGTATTTTGAACATGGATTTATCTTCAATAGTATGGTAAATTTTTTCAATGTTGTTTAAAAGTGGAATTTATTGAATTCTAGAAATCCTTTTTATGGTAGATGATGTGGAAAAATTAATAGTTTCAAGGCATTTAGTTAATAGCCTGTGGTACTTATATAAGTTTCACTATTAATAGAAAATGTCACCCAACAAGAATCATAGGAACCAAAAGAAGAAAATACTAATAATATGTTGTCAATTGACCCATTGGTCAACCAAAAAATGGTTCAGAGTGATGAAAATTCATTTTATGCTATATAAAAAGGGAATAGAGGTGATAAACAAAGGAAAGTGGATCATTCAATCTATTTCCAGAAGTAAAATCCACTTATCATTTGAGGATAATCGAAACTAGAAAAAGAATTTGTGTGGATAAATATAATGAATCACCTATTTATTTCCTTAGCAGTGTAGTGGAGTTTAATGTCAATGTAGTGACATACATAACAATTAATCTTTCTTGCCAGTGGTTTGACTTATATGTGAAAGCTAGCTTTTATGAATTAATTTTATAGAAGGATTTAAAAGATTTAATCAACAACCAATTATATCCACATATTTTAAAAAATCAAAGAATAATGGAATTATCCATCTTGATTTTGGAATATAATTCTATCACAACTTACATGGATATATTCATGAATATAGGGTTCTTTCCACCCTATGTTTATATTAGTGCATCCATGAAGACACATTTATTTGAATCGGGGTTGAGGCAAGAGATTCACTCAATAATTATTGTGACTTGTATATAATATTATAAGAAAATGGTAAATGGAGTGATAGTTAAAGAAAGTGAAATCTAATGTTCTATTGGAAAAGGAATCATTGTTTTTCCCACTAAAAATGGTTGAAAAACTCTTTCTAGGAGAACGTGGATGGGGGAAACCCGTTTCCATGGAAGACCCATTATTTAGAATTAGATGGCCAAATAAGTGGATATTATTCCAAAACCATAGATCTAGTCTATATGTTTTAAATGTCTCACATTTTTCCAAATATGATATAGTGTATGAAACCACTCAGATAATTCCCTAACGGATATTAGATTTTGAATCATCAATGCTATTATCGTAATTCTATGGGATATGAAGTTCAAGAAACTTTTCATGTGTCATAGATGTCATATGTTAAAATATATAGTGGGTAGATGAATACATATATTATGGATAACTATGATAACAATATTGATTCTACTAATACCATGACTCCTCAACCCTGAGAATCATATTAAGGAAACAAAGAGCAATGTGTCATGATGAAACAATTATATATATCATATATGCTTATTATGGATGGTCAGTCTAGACCATTGATTGTGTGGGGTAAGATTCTATTAAATTCTACCTTTACTCATGCATTGTTCTATATAGGAGTGTCCCATTCATTCATTAATTCTCATGTTGTTGATTTACTATGATTAAAAATTGATATGATTTCTTCATTGTTAAAACAAAAAACTCTTATTAGTCATACTGAATTTCAATCCATTTTTTGAAAACAATATTTTATAACTATTTATGGATCTTAGTTGATATAGGATATATTTTTGATGTATATTGAATTCATTTACATAATCCTAGGTATATATTGTTTTGAAACATTCAAGTCCTAGATCGACTGCTATATCAAAATGGTAAGGTTTGCAACTAAATATGGCATCAAGAATATCTTGTAAGGATATATGAATATAATTTTTGGTGAACGCACTTTTTAGGACTAATAGTTGGAACAATATCATACAATATGGTATTTTTGAATTTGGAATTGATGAAAGTGATCAAAAATTGAAATTTTCCAGTATTCGATGATTAGTTTCCAAAACAATTTCCCTATAAATTCTCAAGGATTCCATATATAAGGGTAGTGAAGTTTATGATGGATCATCGTATAGTGAATAGTCTTCTTTACCTTAAATTATATTTCATGGAACCAAAATAATTAATGGAAACTAAAATATCATTGGTGGATTTGGAAAGAAAATGTTTAATTTAGACGAGATCAACTCCATGGAATGCATAATATTTTTTATGATGAAATAGGATGAAACTCTACTATTATGAATGGATTATCATATGAATAACCATTTATCCATAAAAATATAATCCTTATACACAAATTGATGATCTGGTTGATCATTTTAGGAGAGATCATATTTTCTCAACGATTTATTTATTCTCATGATATCAATAATTGTGGGTTTAGAAGGAGGACATTACAAAGACAAAATTTTAGAGTATATATAGAAATTGAAAGTATGTAGTAAATAATTTTTTTAAAATTAATCAACCATTGGTATATATGAAATTGATGATTCAAATATTTCAATGATATATGTACTCTTTTCTGATGATATTTTTGAATTACATAATAGTGTATTCGAGGAAAAGGTCATAGAATGAAAAACACTTGGTGAAAATGATTGGAATCTTAAGGGATCATCTTCTGTATGAAAAATTATCGAAGTGTTATTTATTGATACAATTGGTACATTTTTTAGACTATTTAATCTCTAAATATGGAATTTATGTGGGTCTAGATAAGATAAAAAATTTTATCTCTTAGCATATTACAAATAATGTATTTACAATACATTGTTTCCTTGGTATGGATCGTTATTTTCGATTCTTTTATAATGGTTTTTGAAAATTGTCCTCATCTATGAAGGATTTTATAAAGACGAATGCTACATTCTAATGGAATGAGTAATTCCAAATTTCTTTTCAAGAGCATAAATGTTATCTTACATCATAAAGAATATTTATTTTTCTCAAATCAAGACAATGGTACAAGGGGTATTGTGATGATTGAGGATCTATGTTGGTATGTGTTTCTGTACATAGAGATCATGGTTTCACTTAAGGATTAATGAAGTTATGAGTGCATGAGAATAACTACACAACAAATGATTTAGAGTTAGATGTTTTAGTTTTGCATTGAATACTTCATGTTGTTACCCCATTTTGATAAATTTACTATTCTTGTGAATCATAAGTGCTTAAAATATACTTTCCCAAAATGATATTTTAACCAACTACAAATAATATGGATGGCATATCAAATTTTTTTAAAAATTAAGTATATCTATATACTAGGAAAAGGAAATATTGTGCAAGTTGAATTAAACATAATTTCATATGCCTAATTGGAAAAATAACCTTCAGATGTCCGGTGGTTTATGTCAGTCATAGCTAACATGAATAGCGATTTTGGAGAATGATTTAATATTTTAGTTTTATTTCACGTTTTCTTTGTTCCTAAATTGGTAGTGATGGTTAAAGAGTCATTTAAATCTAATGAATAATGTGTTTCTTTGATAGAGAAACTGAGTGGTGGGGAGACCAATGAGGGGTGGATGTTGGATGAGAGTTCAGTGTTGTGGTATTGAAATAATATGGTTGTACTTATGTCATGTGAGGAATATCTTCTTCTGAATTTCCACCATTCAAGATAGGATGTTCATCTTGGAATCAAAAATATGTATTTTTAATTGAAATAATAAATTTTGTGGGTTCATATGAAATGGATTGTGATTAAGTTTTTGTTTTCAAATGATTTAATTTTAAGACGATTAATGCATATCATCAGTGACATGAATGAATATTGTATATATTTACTATTTATTTTTGGAAATGGTAATAGATATTTATGGATTTAGTAATATGCCTCCCATTAACCATTCATAAACATGATTCCATTTGGGTGATAGTGGATAAGAAAATGTTGTCTTATTTAACACATATTTTTTAATCACATATGGTAAAAGAAGTCTCAAAATCTATATCCAAAAGTATAAAAAATCCATGGAATACTTATATAATTTTAGACCGTGATTTTATATTCGAATCATGTTTTTGAAAGTCCTTAATGAAATACCTTTGGACTCAGTTAAAAATGAGCATGGTATGTCATCCTAAAATCGAAGGGAAAAACAAAAGGATGAAAAAAACATTAGAAGACATGTTGTCAGATTTTTTAATGGATTTTTAGGGCTTATAGGAAGAGAACATGTACTTAGTAGAGCTCTTATATAACAATAGTTATCATGAATAGATGTGTAAGGATCTGTTTAATGCATTGTATCAAAATTCATGTAATTATCTATTTTATTGGGTGGAAATAAGGGATACTTCACCAGTTGAGCTACGAATTGAAAAATAGAAAATGGAGAAGATTCAGTTTATCAAGAAATTGATGGAGACGAAACATTGTCATTAGAAATCGTATGTCAATCATCATTGATAGTTTATATCATTCAAGGTGAGGGATCATCTGTTCATGAGGATCCCTCATAGGCGTTGAAATTGAATTTTTTGAGTGTAGGTAATGTTATCTTATAAATACATAAGCCCTTTTTAGATACATTAAGGAGTTGGTGAGGTGGAATATGTGTTCGAATTTCCACCACAGTTTTTTGGAGTTCATTATGTGTTCAGTTGAAATACTATAATCCTGATCCGAAACGTGTGATCATATGGGATCAAAATTAAATATATTTTAAATATTAGTTGGTATATATCTCAATGTGAACTATGGATAGGTTAGATAATGACTTTTATGGTAAATGAATCAATCTTTTTTGGGTATTTTGGAAACATGGTGATATTTAGGATGAAAATTGGGAATAAGAGAATTAAATGATCTAGTAATAGACTAAAATATTTTATGAGCCCATTTGTTTTTTAATTTATGGGGATAGATATGTTAAGGGGTGAATAATTTAGTACCCACAATTTCTTATATATAACCCATTATTTATGGGTTTCATATATAACATTTTTGGGTGATTATTGGATGGGTTTACAAGATGAATGGAATGTTTTTGGGACTTTTAGAAGGGTATAAAATGGATGATGATTTTTAGAAAAAATGAAACACCTGCTGATAATCATGAATATTGAGACAATGGTTAAGGTGAATGAATATTGGAAGATACACTGTTTGGAGAAACTGTGCGGTTGCCTAGAAGAAATTGTGAAATGTTGGACAATGATCCCTTTCAAGGCCAGCACAACATTTTTATAACAATGAGATCCAATTTTGAGAAGTAACTCTTGATATATATGATATGACATATTTAGTGGTTTATTTTTCTCACGGTATGACTATCCCCACACAGTTTAAAAACAAGATCCACATATTTTGGATCATGGTCAGTATTAATACCTTAAACCTCTTTCATTTTCATAATGTCAATATTTTATGATTTTATCCTTCCAATGTAGAGGATTCTCCCAATGATCTAGTGGTGATATGATGGTTTATCATGGTTCATTAATGGCATATTCTCATAGAAAGTCATCATTCATGGTAGTTTTCTTCGATTTCCCAAGATATAAATCTCTATCTCTCTTGGTACATATATCTACATCCACTGAGGATTGATTCAAGGTAGTTGATTCCAAATATGATTATATTTTTCCCTTATCATGTTATTAGATTATATATGATGTTGGTTTTTAGAGATTCAACCAAGTTCTGTAAAACGTTTCATGACATCATTCATGGTAATCATAAGTTCCCAAGCTAAGTGGGTTCACTCAAGACTCATATATTTATAATATGATATATTAATTTCACGTTGGTTTTTTTACTAGAATTTATTTGTGAATTTATTTTAAAAATAATGGTAAAATATATCTATAGTGATGTTTTTTAGTTTTTGTAGAAATAATATTTTTTTTGAAAATATATTTATAGTTTGATACTAAAATTATTAAAATAAAATTTTCTTTTTATAGTAATTTATGAATAACGGTTTTCTATAATGGTTTTAAATAAAAATATTGTTTTATTGAAATGGTTTTTGCCTAAATAGGTGTGTCTTGGGTTTTTATGGTTTTATGGTGTGTGTTAATACTCATTAGAAGGATAAAATTGTGATGTAACCCTATCAAAATGCTAGGAAAAATATTTTTGTGATGTACCCCCATCAAAATATTTCACTATGTGATGGGTTATTGAAAAATATTCTCACCACTAAGGTGTATCGGGAGGTCTATAATTCATGCATGTTTGGATCTGTGGATATGTGGAACAAGATTGGTTATTCCTAAATGGAATTATGAAATTGATTTATAACATCATTTGTATTCATTCTTTGGAACACAATGTTTTTTGAGAAATACATATTAATAAGAAACTTGTTTATATTCTAATATAATAATTTTTTTGAATTCTTTTATATAAATATACTAACATACTCAATAATAGAGGCCTGAGTATGGATTTCATTTAAAAAAATAATACATAGTTTTATTAACCTCCCATACTTTTGAACTTGGGATATTATTTAGATTTCATTTATGTGGACATGGGAAAAGGTAATGTATCAGACATTTGTAGTGGTTATCGGTGATACTTGGGATATTTTTGGTGTTGAATCATGGAGTTTGTTGGAGCGTTGGAGTTATATGGTTTTCATTGAGTTTAGGTGGTTTTTTCTTATACTATGGTACTCATTTTTGTGATTTTGAAATAATGGAAATATTTTACATTTTCATTCATTATTATCATTCATCATATATTTTTATATTTGGACATGGCATCATTGTTTTGAATTATTATTTTTAAAGGGAAAATTTTCTGCTAATTTTAAGCATGTCCCATTGAATGTATTACCAGCCATTGGTGTCTTGGTAATGCCACATAATGACAAGTAACATCTACCCGCCCTCTCAAGAAAACGGGTGGAAGTGGAATGTTAAAAATCTGATTTCAATATTTTCATTATGTAAATATTTTTATTGTCCCATATTTTTTGTAAAATTCATAAGGATTATATTTATCATTATTCAATAATTTCCTTTATTTATGGAATAAAATAGTGATTATTTTATAATTTGGTTCATGTGACTGTATGCTATAGTATTATTATATATAATTAATTTATAAAATTCAATAGTTTAAATGAAATATTTTTCATAAAAAAATTAGAATGGTGACTGTTTCATAATTAAATCATGATTTAAATGTAATATTCAATAATATTTTTGAAATTTACTAAGGTTGTGTGGTAAAATATGAAATGGGGTCTATGATTACTAAAAAATGAAAAATATTACATTTTTATCAATAATAAAGTAATAAAATATAGAAATTTTTGGGTTCGAGTTATGTATATAAAGTGTGTTATTTATTCAATAATGATTTTTTATAGTGTTCATTAATAATTTAAGTTTTTAAAAAAAGTGTGGTAAATGTAACAGTTTATGAGAAATTAATTGTATCTAAATTGCAATTAACCCATAAAAATTATAATAATCCTTATGGAAATTTATAACTGAAATTAAACAAAATTTGAAATTTTAAATGAAAAACTGATCTGAAATATCATATTTAGGTGAAACTAAATTTTATTTAATGGTGTTTTTTTATTTTATATAAATCATTAACGAAGGAAATTTTAAATAAAATTTAATTTTAAAGTAAATTATTGATATAAAATGAAAATATATCATAAGATAAATTGATAATGATTTAATTAATCAATTATAATTAAACATTAAATTTTTGGGACTTTAGAAAAATTTACAAAAAAAATGTTAGATGATCATATAGATAATGTTATACACCCATGAGGTGTAAATTATTGTACAAATATTGATTTATAAGATATCAAAAAGATAGTATAACGTTAGTAAAAGAGTGTGTTATCAATCATGAGTTCTGTAATTCTATGATAGAGGATATGTGACTTGTATTATATATGCTATATTAAGTTTTAAAAAATTTAAAAATACTCAAATCGTATGTACTAAAATATAACGATAACTATAGAAAAATTATATACCAAATATTATATTGCATAAAATTCTATGTATATCTATTTTATGAATAATTATATATTTTGTTAATTGATTATTATATTCATTTATGGAGATATGGAATGTATTAATTGTTAATTTTATCGTGAAATGTCTATGAATAATGAAAATAATAAGGAAATTTAAAATGGAAAAATATATTCCTATTATCTCTTGATTAGAATTTTTTTATCCATTGGAAATTATAATATGGAAGGAAATCATGGAAAATTTTGGATAATATTAGATAAGATTGAATATTTTTTATTCTCATGAACGTAATTTTTAATTGAAATAAATATATAATGACTTAAATCAAGGATATATTTTGAGATCCTTGTGATTTATAAATAATATAAACCTAATTTTATGTTACTATGTATTACATTAAAATTATAGAATTATGAAATTGTATGTATAGTTGTAAACATTATTTAAGAACTAAAATTCTTTGAATGCTTTTTTTATATAGAAATCTAAATTTTTATTTCACATATATCCATGATGGATGTATCATTAGTCATTTTATAAAATTCTATTAATAAATTTTTTTCATAATGAACAATTATTACTGTAAAAAATAATTTTTAATTTATTAGAAATCCTTCAGTAGTAGTGTATACGAGGAATTATTTACTTTTTAATTTACCTCCAAGAATTTGGAGCCACAAAGAAGGAGGTGAAGTAAATCAATGTGATAAATGTTTTCCAAAATTATTTTCATTTTATCAACAAAAAAATATTCACATATGATGATTTGATTCCCTTTTAATTGAGAAACTAAAAAATATTTCATGAAATATAATTGATCAATAGGGTACGTCTCAAAATATTTTCACATGTTTCATACATAATTTGGGTGGTTACATCCTTTTAATAGTTAGGTTTGGTCGAAGAAAACGTTTATTTTCTACTATAAAAAATAAAATTCCAATGGAGAAGGTATCATACACAACCATTTATGGAGAAACACGAGAAGGTATCATACATAATCCCTATGGATCAAAAGTATGTGAGGCTTAGTGACTGAACTCTTATTTTCCCAAAGAAGCTGTCTAATAAATTAAGTACTATTGAGGGAATAATCAATATAGAGAGGTAAATAATTGAGTACAAATTTAATTTAAACAACATGTTATGGAATAATAAGTATGGAAAGTCAAATAACTACACACACATTAAATTTATTCAATTAATTAAGAAATAAATGCATCCATATATTATATAATAGTGATATTCTCAATAATAATAAAAACTGAATTTGAATAAAGGAAATGCATAATTATTGGACGTGTTTTTGGAGGCCCAAGTATACTTATACCATTGTGAACCTTTAAAAGACATTTTAAAATTATAGGTATAAAACCTTTTAAATGGAAAAACCTTATTTGTCTCATCAAATCCTATCAATGCATCGATGCGATATATAGAATTAGGTCCCCTAGCAACATTTCCAATCCAAATCATTCCTCATATATCAAATAATCAATTAATTTTGTTAATATTATGCTATACCAAACATAATTTTTTAATTGAGAATACATATTTATCAATATTTCCATGATAATAAAATTATAATCAAATAAAATATTTTATTTTAAATTGGTATATCATTTAGGTAATAAACTTATCTATGATAAATGAAATGGATATTTAGGGGATATTTTACATCAAAATATCATAAAAAAGTTATTTTTTCAAGGAGACTAATAACGTTTATCAAGGAATTAAATGTTAATACAATCCAAAAGAAACCTAGTTGTAACCCATATTGAGGGATAATAATGATTTTACCAATACATCACATCATAATTTGAGTAAAATAATTTTTTATTATTTTAGATAAATGTAAATACTATAAAAATATATTTCCAAAAACCCTTAAAAATATCATTTTTATTTTAAAAACCATTTTCTAGGAAAATAAAAATTAACAAAATTTTATAAAAATGATAACCTTTACAAGTATCAGATTAAGCTTAAAAAAAATTATATAAGGAAAATTTATACAGGTTGTACAGGGTTAAAAAGAAAATTTATTTTGATATATAAAAATGTTATAAATGATAATTGTTCAAAAAAAGGCACGAAAATTCCATTGAAAATATTTTCAGTAGAAAAAATAATACAAATAATAAATATTAAAACAATATGAAATTGTTATAAAAAATTATTAATTACTTTTTTTTACACATGGTTTTGAGAGAGAAAAATTCTGATTGAATAGTGAAATGAAGTTATGTTTTAATAATAATATTTTCTTAAACATTTTGACCACCATGGAGGGAAAAAATTGTACTATAACATAAAAAAGAATCATTAATCACCAGGGGATAAGAAAAAAAATCTTGTGTTGATCAATGATCATATATATTTCATTAATGAAATTTTAGGAATTCGAAATGCCGATTAGAATGAGATTGTGAAATAATCCCTTAAATTGATTATAATATTGATGTGATAATTAATATATTAATTAAATATTTTTATAAAATGTAAAAAAATATATCTAAAGTATAAATACGTCAATATATAGACAATGTAAGTATATATATAATCATATAATATTAATTATAATGAGAATGTAATATAACCCAATGAAAAGGAATGAAGTTACGAAATTCTTTTACCTCCTAGTAACTTTATGTTAAAATCCACATTGATTAAATAATTCAAATATTAAACTAAAAAACATGATTAATGACTTATTAATGATATTAAATTTCATTGGGGTTGTATACATACCATATAAAAAACTATGTGCAAAACATTACAATGTGCCTCAATGAAATAAAATTGAGACGACATTCCTTGGTGTTCAAATTTTGGTAAACATACCATAAAATATTATATAATATTTCAAATATTGTTATTAAATTATAAAATAACCATAATAATATTTTTAATATCATATATTATCTTCTTATAATATCTTATTACCCATTTGTAAACATTCTTTCACTGTTTTCATCATTTTGGGTGTTAATTGTCTAGTTTTTCTAGTATGATATGACTTTTTATTTTTTTTATTCATGCATAGATCAATATTTCATCATCTAAAAGAATTAAAATGTGATTTATGTATCATATATATTTAATATATATTTTTTTAATAACAATCCCTATAATTTATAGATAGTATATATAATGCACTGTTCATAGTGATGAGAGGTTTTACGTACGCGTGAACTCTACTTCCATTTCCCCGTCATGTTTAAAATAAATAAAAGTAGATGGTACAGATTAATTTATATTATAATTACATAATAATATGTATGTTATATATTTCATATATTTTTATTAAAATAATCTTTTGTACATTATATATATAGCATGAATGAATAACATCGCATTGAGAAGGCTGTATTCTAGACATCCACAAACGATGTTATTGTATTCACATAAAATAGTTAATAATAAGTTATGTGTTATTAATGAATTAAAGAATAATAAATACATTATAAATATCATATATATATATAATATAAACTATAAACCATTATTATTTCCAACATTTATAGGTGGTAATGGAATAATGACCAACATCAGTTCACGTGGTTATAGTCTTCTATAAACACAGACAAAAATTTTGTATCACATTTGATGTATGTGTGTGTGATTATAGGTTGTAAAATTTACATAAAAACATAGTATCAAATTTAATAATCATAAATTATTATATAAAATGATATAAAATAATTTTTTTGATGTATAATTTAATTAATAAGAAGTTATTAATATAGAATGTTACCTATTATTTATGAAATACCATTTGGTTTATACCAAAATAATTCATTAATTTTTTTTAAATTAGAAATATTTCCATATTTTATGTCAATATAGAATTTTGGATCTTATTTTGGCATGTATAGGATGTGAAAAAAAATTATTTATAGGTGTGAATAAGATGAAGGGGTGAGTGGATTTTTTTGGTATAGTATAATTGGAATTCATTTAAATATAAAATGGAAAAATCTATTTTGAGCTCTCCCTAAAACATTTTTCCTAAAATAATGAAACAAATTAGAGATAAGGGTGGTTCTATGCATGTTGTTTTTTATCAAAACCTAGATTATGAAGATCATGTTTAAATTATGATGACATAATTTATTTATAGTGGATAAAATGTAACAACCCAAAAATCTAAATAAATAACTTTATATTTTGATCCTACGTGTAAGGAAAGCTGACTCGCATTTTTATTATAAATGTTATCAAATATAAAGTTATTTATTTAGATTTTTGGGTTGTTACATTTTATCCACTATAAATAAATTATTTCATCACAATTTAAACATTATCTTCATAATCTAGGTTTTGATATTTGAACTTCCCACTAGTTAAATCCTATATCATGAAAAGAAATAATAAAAAACCATCCTAATTATAGGGAATGACAAGTGTAATGGTCAGCTGTAATACCATATAATTACATTAGTATATAGGAGAACAATGAAAAAATTATATATACGTACATGGAGTTGGAGCATAAATATTTATAAGGGTGGTAGAGGTCATTGATTACAAATAAGTAAATTATAATTGAAAATAAGGGGGACTCAAATCCATATTCTAATAATTATTTAAAAACATTAAGTTCAAAAAAAGGTATTAGGTTAACTTTTTTAAGCTCCCTTTCCTAACATTGAGGATCTATTTTATTTATTAAGAATTTAAAAAATGTATTGGTATAATTTTAAAGACACAATTTCATCTATTGTTTCTGTATCGATCAATTTCCATGGCTTCCATTACGTTACTAAATGAATATATAAAATGAACCCTTTTTAAAAATTAAAAAAAATTACTTTTTAAAGATTGTATGATCCATCAAAAAAGTTGTTATATTTTTTCATAAAAATTTTAGAAAACTAATATTGTTAATAAATAAATCTCCAAACTTCAAAAGTGACCATTGGTTCATTATTTGTAAATATTTATCAACTTTTTTTAGCTAAATAAATTGAGACATAAACCAGTAACTCATGTAGGAAAGTGGTATTTTTGAAACCATTATCATCATTTGGTCATTATTCATGCCCCACAAACTTATAGGTTTTATGTTTTCTAAAACAATATTAACATAATTTCATAAATAATTATGATTGAAATCCTTCAAATTTAATAATTTAATAAACAATCTTTCTATGGTTTTTGAAATAGCATGTGTTTTTAGTGAATAATAATCTAATTTTAAAAATATATCAATGTAATTAAATATAATAATATCATTAAAGGTTATCAATACCTTTAAAATCATGTATCCAAAATGTAAAATAATTATTTAGAAAATAAATTTTTCTAATTAAAAATACTTTTCCATAAGTTTCACAAAAATTCATTACACTTGGTACACTTCCAATACATACAACCTAAAAGTATTTTTTTATTATAACTTATAATCAACCCTAATATCATAATCCCATAATGGGTTCCGTAATATGTAAGTTAATGAAGACATATGTGCTTCATTGAAAATCCTAAATTTTTTTCGTAGGGTTATGTTCCATAATAAATGTTTTAACGTTCAAAGTGATACTACTTAAATTTCTTTTATACCATTTATTGGTACAATACCATAATAAGTTTTTATCTTTGTCAACTAATATTAAATTCTAATAATTACAAGGAATAAAATCCTTGAAGACCAAAGGGTTTAGTAGTATAGATAAACTATACACATAAATGATTATTGTATTATAAATTAATAAATTCATTATAATGTAATTGTGTTAGGATAAATATATTTCAAATCACCACATCCTTACTTGTATTTATTAGTATTCTTCTTGGATTTATGGAGAATGGAAACTATATAAGCGTGAGGAGAAATAATTGTAAAGGGTTTTGTTTGGTTGATAGAATAATTATTCAATGAGAATAATCGACATGTCGTGTTAAATGACTAAATACACATTCCATATAATAAATAAATTTATGATTATTTTGTATAAAATATTGAAATTTAATTCACTAACCAAACATTACATATAAAGAAATTTATAAGGAATAGTCAATATTTAAAGGTAAATAAATGAACACACATTCACTTTAGTAAAAAAAATATATAATGAAATACATCCCAAGATTTAATCATAGTTAAAATCTCATATATAATAATAACTAAATCAGAATAAATAAAAGAATTAATTATTTAAAATAATGTATGAGTAACATTAGAACTTATATAATCAAGACCATTCACAAGATGTTATTAAACTAATCGTAGAAACCTATTTAATTTTCATAATTGATTTATCTCATGAAAATCTATTGAGGCATCAAGGGATGATATTATCTCAAGGAAAAAACAATCTCATATAGTCCAAATAATTCCTAATATATAATATAATTGATTTAATTAATGAATAATATTCATTATTAGATATCCTTATTGAGTAGAGAATACATATTTATCAATGTTTCTTTTGATAATCATATATATTTCAACATAAATACTATAAGAACAAATTGTCTATAATTTTTGAAATAATTATTTCAATAATAAATTATATGGATAATTTGGGTAAATTTAATGTCCAATTGTCATAGGAAATGAATGTTTCAAGGTGACTAAAAAATGAATTATGGAATTGAATTGAATTTCAATCATTTTTCATATCAATAAAAATCAATCTAATGGATGAATAATTATGTTATCAAAAAAAACATATCCAATGTAGAGGCAAATAATTTTTTCTTGTGATTTATGAATGTAAATACTATAAAATGTTCTTTTAAAAACATTCTTAATAGAAATATCTAATTTATTTTGAAATAAATGAAAACAATATTCATTGAAAATTACTTTTAAAAACATTTTCATCAAAATTTATCATTTTAAACATCAAAATGAATATTCTATGAAATTATGGTTGATAAATCTAAACATATCATAAAATGTCAAATGAAACTTATTTTTACATGGTAAAAAGGTTAGAAACGTTTCTTGTTCCGAAATTGAATGTAATGACCCAAAAATTTCATGTATTTTTTATAAATACTCTGGAATTTTACGAGTTTTTTGCTTTTGACGACACTTGATTCTGAGGCCCGTTGTGCCCGGAATCAATTTCCAAATTTTAGCTCAGGTACCTTCAGTAATTGAATGAGGGGGTTTTTCAAACGTTTGAACCAGTGTTCGGAATTAAATTCTGAGGGCATCGATGAAATCACATTTCCAGTAATTTCTTAAGGGGATAATTATCGTAGTTGAGTTCGTAAAGGAGTAGAAGATGTTTTGGGGGTTTATTTAAGAAGTAGATTAAAATTATCAGAACAATGTTTATTACATGAGGTGGTTTTTCCCTCCCATGGGTAGTTAAGGGTGGGGCCCACAGTCACTTAACTACCCAAGTGTGGATGATAGAGAGGTGGGACCCACACGACACCCACCATTTAATTTTCAAAAAACTCTTTAACAACCCATAATTTAATTGGAAACCCCCCCATTTAATTGCCAACGCGTCAAGTTAATGGGGGACCTTCCCTCCCCCTTCCTTAATTAATTATCAACACGTTTTATTAAATGTGGGGATTAATTATCAGTGTTTCGTTGCTTGTGTAATTAAATAATAGGAGGGCCTATTATTTAATTTGGGGAAGAACATTCATTGTGCGGGACAGATCGGGAGAGCTTGGAACTTTTGGAGGAATGCCGGTCTCCGTCGAAGAACGACAAAGAATGCCGGCCTCTGATGAAAAATGATGAAGTATGTCGGTTCCTCAAAGATCAACAATGTGCCACCCTTCACTTCTCTGCGACAAGAGAGGAGACTCCGCTTCCTCCTCAGTGCGCTCTGATGACGCCTATGATACACTTGCATGTGACGCCGATATCCGACATCAACTTCTGAGGAAGGGTTTTTTGTATACATTTCATCATGTGATTATATAATCTCGATATTGTGTGAAAATTTTTCAGTGATATGTAGAACCACTAACATGGTGGGTACGGACTAAAAATCAAGGTAAAACCCACCGCCGCTTTGTTCTTGATATGCAGAATAATTGGCGATAATGAAGCATGACCGAAATGGCGATAGGAGGCCTTCGTAGTGATGTATGGGTCTCTAGGCGATAATAGGCGGAGACGGGAGAAAAATCGGACCACCAGAATGACTCCAGTGGCCCGTGGAAATCTCTGCCGTTGGCACCCTGGCGTGCCGTCGGTAGGAGCCCATCATGGCTGAAGTCGCGGTGGTGAGAGATTGGATCCCGCAGCCGTGTGGGATCCAGGGGAGATGCAGTGTCGGGTGCCACGTCCGCAGAACACAATGGGGGGACAACGTCCCCCCTACTCAGCTTATTGGACGACCCAGCGCACCACCTGGCTGGCCCAGGGTGGGTCGCACGGATCGGGCCGGCCTTCAGGCCGAATGGGGGGGGGGGGGGGGTTGGGCCGAGTCGGATTGTGCCCAGACCCCCCCACTTCGGACCGTTTTCGGTCTATTTCCCATAACATGAACTACGAACCCACGATTGATGCACTGTCAGTTGCATTGGAATCCTTGTATCTAGACAGTCCTTTCAATATATTACACTCAAGGTTTCTTCAATGTTTGGGTATTGCGCGGTTGGTTTTAACCTGAAACCAACAAGGCCCTTGGAGCGGAAACACATATAACATAAGGATCGGACGTCTGTTTGACGAGATGTCAGCTGCTTTGATTTCCTCTTGATGAGACAGTCCTTTTGGATTTCTATTCTTGAGGTTTTGACGCATCTAGAGTACGGTCAGGTTGGTTTTAGCTTAAAAAGAAACCGGGCCCCTGGGATGGAAAAGCCAATAACTCTCAGACCGGGTGTCCGATTGATGAACCGTATGTCGCGTTGGGTTTATCTTGATGAGACCGAACTTCGGGATACATTAAATTTGTACTTCATGTCAGTTGATGTATCAAACCCTTGGCTGAAGGAGTGGACGCTCCTGGAATCGAGCGTGCTGTGTGCGGGAACCCTAGAGCTGGCTGCGACTGCATCGATTACTATACCGGAATCCTAAGTTGTTTCAACAGCGATGACTACCATACTGGGATCCTATGTGGGTTTGACTAAGATGACTATTGTTTTTGTATCCTATGTGGGTCTGATAGTATTGATCTCTGTACTTGTATCCTGTGTGGGTCCAGCAGAGTAGCTGGTCTTGTATCCTGTGTGGGTCCGACAGCTTAGCTGGACTTATATCCTGTGTGGGTCCGACAACGCAGATGAATCAGTGGATACATTTGATCATCTCTATCATTTTACGAAAGATGTATACCTATGTGTACTGATTCTTGACTTCAATCATTAATATCGATGTGATTGAAGTTCTTTCCTATGTGGACTGAGTTGTGTTTTTCCTGTGTGGATTGATTTGGGCTATCCTTTGTGGACTAGGTTGTGATTTCCTTTGTGGAATGGATGGTGCTTGGGCTCAATAGTTGGAGATGAAATGTAACTAATCACTTAGGTATATGTATAAGCATATACCTAAGTATTTTTATTGATAATTTTTTATTGTATCTATCCTTTTTGGTTTATAATTCATGGATTCTGGGAGACCTTCGAGAGTCTCGGGATCCCGAATGAGTATCCTATACTCACACCTGCACGGAAAATGCCCACACTACATTGTGTTGGATGCAGACGATGGAAAACACTGATCGAGGTGGAGGCTTGTGGAGTTGGATGATACCCAGCGGTGGACCACATGGCAGGGCCTACATAGAGGGGACGACCGTACCTGAGGAGCCAAGGAGACACTCTATACCCACTCTTCAGGTGGTATTTTCAGAGGACGACTCTGTGTTGTTGTTTTACATACTTCAGTTGTACTTTCCTTTCAGTTATACTCTACTTTCAGTTGGTATTTTATACTCGCCTATTTACTTTCAATACTTACTTTGTACCCAGTTTTACTTAGTGTTTACTTCACTTGTGTACTCTGTTGTGTTTTTCTACATTATAAAGGCAATGGCTTCCATTTTTTGGGATTTATGCCTTTGGTGATAGTTGCTATCCCCTGGCCTATGGAAGACAGGCATTGGGTAGTCATAGCACGTGCCCTGAGAATGGGTCATGACAAATTAGTATCAGAGGAGTTGGTTCTACCACAGAACTCAGGACTCTGATCTTTCCTTTCTATGAAGCAATAGTGTTAAGAGTATTGAGTGTGGTTTTCAGTCCAGGGAGTCCAGTGTTGGTGCGGCGACCGACGAAACTGTACACCAGGACCCAAACCTCTGATTTCCAACTCAGTGCACGAGAACACTGATTGTGTGTGTGTTTCCTTTCAAAAGTTTTCATTGTGATTAATTTGTGTCAGCTCACCAGGTATACTGTTTGACCGTGGCTCAACCATTTCCTTTCAGGATGGCCCCACGAAGGTAGCCATCTAGGGTTCCTAGTAACGTGTGGGATGGAAACCCACAGAGCGTAGAGGCCTTGGAATATGGCCCCATTACAGTGGAGGCACCAGTGGTACCACTACCCGTTGAGCCACTGATGCTACCAGCCCCAGTGGCAGAGATTGCACGCCGCCTAAGGGCGTTTCCCAAGTTTTAGAGGCAGAGGACGCCCAGGTTCCACAGAGAGACGAATCCTCAGAAAGCCAAGGATTGGCTGGAGGCTGTTGTCAGAGTCTTCATATTGGTAGGGACACAAGCGGACCTCATGGTGATCCTTGAAGTTAGTATCCTGTATGAATTAATAGGTAGATGGTGGAGCCTGATGATCTAGGTGCACGACGAGGCATCTCTACGTTGGATGGACTTCGAGAGCCTCTTCTTCTCGGAGTTCGTTCCAGCCACCCTCCATGTGATGCTCATCCAAGAGTTACAACAGCTGCGGCAGGGAAATATTTTAGTAGCCCAGTACTCTGTGAGATTTACAGACCTCTCACGCTACTTCATAGACATGGTACGAGACCCATTATTCCGGGCATGTACCTTTGACCAGGGGATGAGGTATGAGATCAGAGCATCGACGATTCCCCTCAGCATCCCGTTGTAGGCGAAGGTGCTAGAGTGAGCCCTGTTAGTGGAGAGCATTCTTTCCGAGCAGCCATCAGCAGCGAGAGGTTCGGCGGGGCACACTGTGAAGATACAGCCTTACGAGAAGCAGGCAGTGCTATGTGTGAGGCGGGATGGGCCACATGGCTCGTGACTGCCCGACCCTCCATGCAGACGATCAACAGATAGTGGAGGGACCTCCCAGGAAGAGGCAGAGGTTCGACTGTGGCGGTCTGCAAGGAGCAGGCGGACAAGGTAGAGGAGCTGGCCAAGTGGTGGGTGGGGGACGACGCTTTGAGGCTCTACCACCACCACCCCCAAGAGGTCCACCCCACCACAGGGAGATGGAGGGTAGGGGCATGATCATCTCCATGAAGCAATGGATTATGACCATGGCGCACCTGAGATGATTCGAGGCATTATCTGTGTCTACTTCACCCTTTCTTCAGTTATTATAGACACAGGTGTGAGTAATTCTTTTATTACTATTGTCCATGTTCGGAGCTTGGATATTCTGATGGATCTGTTGGCTCAATCCTTGCGGCTAGAGACTTCTACAGGAGAAGACTTGATGATTACACACTGGGTCCAGTAGTGTGAGCTAACTCTAGGAGGTGAGAGGTTCGGCGGGGATCTTCTTGTAGTGGCGTCGAGGTCTTACGATGTCATCTTGGGTATGGACATGTTATATATAGTCCATGCTGAGATCGACTGTATTAGGTGCAAGGTGTCGTGTGTCTGCACGGATGGGACTAGGTTCACCTTCACCACCAGGAAGGGAACCTTCGTATCACATGATGGACTCATGTAGAGGAGAGAGTAGTTGATTCCACATCAATTGGAAAGTCTCATCCTCGGAGCCGTTGACATGTGGAGTCTGAGTTTTCTGGAAGATGTTTTTCAGTATGCATACATTTTTCTTGACGATGTTCCATGACTACCTCCTCACAGGATGGTAGATTTCTATATAGAACTATACCCCTAGACATCACTGATATCCATTACATTATATCGGATGACTCCTGCCAAGCATCGTGAGCTACGGGTACAACAGGAGGACTTATAGTGGAAAGGGTTCTTCTGACCCAGTGTTTCACCATGGGTATCTCCGGTTCTATTTTACAAGAAGGAAAATGGGGGATTCTGACTGTTTGTTGACTGTCGTCTCCTGAACCAGGTGACCATGATGAATAAGTATCCACTTCTGAGGATTGACTACCTATTTGATCAGCTCAAGGGAGCACGTTTGTTGTCTAAGGTAGACCTCTGGTCAGGCTATCATCAGCTCCGATTTCGGGACGAGGATGTGTAGAAGACGGCCTTCAGGTGTCGGTATGACCACTATGAGTTCTTTTTCATGCCCTTTGTTATGACCAATTCTCCAGCAATGTTCATGAGTCTCATGAAAAGGATCTTCCATCCCTACCTCTATTGTTTTGTCATAGTTTTCATTGACAACATTCTAATCTACTAGACCATTGAGTAGAAGAACACCTACCACTTACTTGTTGTACTGGATACACTCTGATAAGACTGGATTTATGGTAATCTTTCGAAGTTCCAGTTCTGGCTTCGAGAGGTTCACTTCTTGGGGCATGTCATCTTAGAGGTAGGAGTTGTAGCAAATCCCGTGAAGGTTGAGGTGGTACTTTCTTGGGATCCACCCAGGAGCGTGACAGACGTGCAGAGTTTCCTATTTTGGGCTGGGTATTATCAGATATTTGTTCCAGAATTCTCTAGAGTTGCAGCACCACATACAACTTTGATAAAGAAGGGGAATACCTTTGTGTGGTTAGACAGATGTCAGTGGAGCTTCATGAAGCTGAGGCAGAGATTGACCAGTGCGCCCATCTTTAGGCTACCAGAGGACGGCGTAGGGGAGGTAGTTTACTGCGACCCATCAGGGACAAGACTCGGGTGTGTCCTGATGCAGGAGAGAGTTGTGATTTCTTACGGTTCATGGCAGTTGAGGCAACATGAGAAAAACTACTCTACCCATGACCTAGAGTGAGTCGGATTGGTCTTCGCCCTGATGATGTGGCAGCACTATCTCATGGGCAAGCTCTTTACAGTCTACTCTAACCAACAGAGTCTTAGGTACATTTTCTCACAGAAGGACATGAACCTAAGATAGCGGCGATGGCTCAAGTTCCTCCAGGATTATAAATTTAAAATTTTATATACTTTTGGGAAGGGGAACATTGTGGCTGATTTCTCAATAGGAGATCGGGCATTCAGCTACTTGGAGAAGAGACAGAGCAGTTAGCCGCTTTGCAGATATCCTTTGAGGTTAGAGATGGGGAAGCCTATCTACAATCCCTCATAGTCACTCTTCCAATTATTTAGTGGGTCAGAGAGGCACAACGTGGGGATGTTGACTATGAGGCTTGATGTCCTCAGATATACTCAAGGCTAGCACCCAATGGATTTTCTGAAGGATGGGAGCATATCATCCTCTTAAGGGGACAAACTGTGGAACCAGTTGCACTACAGGAGGTGCTGAGGATGGAGTTCCCCACTTCCCCTCTAGAAGTACATCCCAGGATAGAGAAGATGTACCAGGACCTCACACGATAGTACTGGTGGCCGGGAATATGAATTTAGTTGCAGAGTTCGTCTCTCGATGCCTCAATTGTCAACAAGTGAGGGGAGAGTACCAAGTACCTGAAGGCTTGGTACATCCTTTAGAGGTCCTGGAGTGGAAGTGGGATGGGAAATACATGGATTTATTGAAGGGGATTCCACGTACATCCATAGGAGATCACACCACCTAGGTGATCATCAACTGACTCACCATGTTGTCCCACTTCCTACCGATCAAAGAGAAGGGATTAGTAGAGAGCATGGGATGCCTCTACGTTCATGAGATCGTACAGATTCATAGTGTGCCGTCATCTGTCGTCTCTGATTGAGATGGTCATTTGACTTCATGGATTTTGAAGGGGTTACAGGAGGCTTTTGGGATGCAGCTATGCCAGAGCACTGACTTTCACCAGCAGAAGGATGGCCAGATAGAGAGGACCATTCAGACACTCGAGGACATGTTCTGTGCATGTGTCCTTGACTTTGGTCGTAGCTGGCAGGATCACCTACCCATGGTGGAGTTTGAGTACTACAAAAAATACCACTCCACCATCGGGATGGCATTTTCCAAGGACATGTACAACCAACCATGAAGATCACCTCCATGCTGGACTGACCCTGTGGAGTCAGCACTCGTAGGACCAGAGATGGTTCGGGCTATGAAGGAGAAGGTACAGGTCATCCAGGAGCGGATGAGGAATGCACAGAGCAGATAGAATTCCAATGCTGAAAGGAGGAGGAGACCATTGGAGTTCGAGTATGGAGACCATGTTTTCCTATGGGTCTCACCTCAACATGGATTACAGAGATTTGGCCGAGGTGACAAGTTATCTCTGTGCTTCATCAGAACTTTTAAGGTCCTCAGTAGAGTAGGCATGTTGGATTACCGCCTAGCCCTTCCACCTCAGTTGCAATGGGTGCACAACGTCTTCCACGTATCTCAGCTGAGGAGATACGAGCATGACCCGACTCATATCATCGATAGAAGTAGGTCCTATGTGGGCTATCAATTCCTCTTGTGTGAATTCGTTGGTAGCACGTGAACCTCCATTAGATCATATAGGAGCGGGAGGCTCATATGCGTGCTCATTACCCTCATTTTTTTACCAAGTTTATGTTGTAGCTTTACTGGGATATAAATCCCTGAGGTGGGAGTTATTTAAAAACCCAGAAATTTCAAGGAATTTTTTTTAATAATTTTGAATTTTATGAGTCATTGGCTTCTAACTGCACATGATTCTGAGGGCCGGTGTGCCCGGAATCAATTTATGATGTTTATCTTGGGTAGGTTCAGTGAACGAATGAGCGGGTTTTTCCAACTTTTGAACCAGTTCTCATAATTAAAATCTTATGGCACCGATGAACTCAAATCGCCAGTAATTGTATAATGGGACACTTATTGTAGTAGCATTTACGAAGGTGGGGAATATGTTTTTGGTTGTTTATTTATGAAGTAGATAAAAATTATCTGAACAATTTTTATTTCATGAGGTTGTTTTTCCCTCCCATGGGTAGTTAAGGGTGGGGCCCACATCCACATAACTACCCAATTTTGGATGTCACAGAGGTGGGGACCACACGACCCCCACCATTTAATTTCCACCAAACACTTTAACAACCCCTAATTTAATTGGAAGACCCCCCATTTAATTGCCAACACGTCAAGTTAATGGGGGACCTTCACTCTCCCTTAATTAATTTTCAACATGTTTTATTAAAGGTGGTGATTAATTCTAGGAGTTTCTTTGTGTGTGAAATTAAATAACAGGAGGAACTATTATTTAATTTGGGGAAGAACATTCTTTCTGGGGAAGAGTTTGGGAGAGATTGGAGATTTTGGAGGAATGCTAGTCTCCGATGAAGAACGACGAAAAACACCGGCCTCCAATGAAGAATGACGAAGAACGCCGGTTCCTAGAAGATCGAAGACGCGCCAACCTTATCTTCTCCGGGAAAAGAGAGGTGACACCGCTTCCTCCTCGGAACGCTCCGACGACGCCTATGATCCTCTTCCTCGCGACACCGACATCCGACATCAACTATTGACGTAGGGGTGTTTGTATAAATTTCATTATTTGACTTTATACCCTTGGCATGGCGTGAATTTTTTTTGGTGATATTTAGAACCACTAGCATGGTTGGTGCGGACTAACGAACAAGTACGAACCCACTGCCTCTTTGTTCCTAATGTGCGGAATAATTGGCGATGATGAAGTGGGACCGAAATGGTGATTAGAGGACTTTGCAGTGATGTACGGGTCCCGAGGTGACTATAGGCGTAGACGGGAGCAAAATCGGACCACCGGAATGACTTTGGTGGCCCACGGTAGTCTCCGGAAGCACCCCAGAACGCCACCGGTAGGAGCCCGCCAGGGTTTCAGACGCGGCGGTGAGGGGTTGCATCCCACGGCCGTGCGGGATCCACGTGAGACGCGGCGTCGGGCGCCGCATCTGCGAAACACAAAGGGGGGACTGCTTCCACCCCTGGATTGGCTCGCTGGCTGGGCCAGCACACCCCCCGGCCAGGCCGGGGCGAGTCGCGCGGACTGGGCCAGGCTGACCCAGGGGGTGTTGTGCCGGGTCGAACCGGGCCATGACCCCCCACTTCGGACCGTTTTCGGTATTTTTCCCTTAACATGAACTACAAACCTTCGATCAACACATCGTCAGTTGCGTAGGAATCCTTGAATCAAGGTGGACATTTTGGTATATTAAACTCGAGGTTTTGGAAACATTTGAGTTTGGCTCGGTTGGTTCGTACCTGAAACCAACCGGGCCCCTAGAGTGGAAACACTTATAACATAAGGACCGGATGACCGTTTCACGTGCCGTCAACTACATTTATTTAATCTTGATGAGAAGGTCTATTTGGATTACACCACTTGAGGTTTGGATGCTGCTAGAGTATGGTTGGGTTGGATTTGGCTTCAAAACCAACCAGACCCCTGGGACGGAAAAGTCAATATCTCTTAGATAGGGCATCCGATTGATGAACCATATATCGCGTTGGGTTTATTTTGATGAGACGGAACTTGGGATACATTGAATCTGGACTTAGTGATAGTTTATGTGTCGACACCTTGGATCTAGGAGCAGACCCTTCCAGAATTGAGCATGATGTGTGTGGGAACCCTAGTGCTGGCTATGACTACATCGACCACTGTATTAGAATCCTCCGTGGGTTCGACAGCGACGACTACCTTACTGGGATCCTACATGGGTTTGACAACGATGACTACTTTTCATGTCTCATGTGTGGGTCCTGCAGTATTGACCTCTATACTTGTATCCTGTGTGGATATGGAAGAGTAGATGGTCTTGTATCATTTGTGGGCTCGACAGCTTAGCTGGACTTGTATCCTACATGGGTTTGACAGCATAGATGAATCAGTGACAACAACTGTTCATATATATTATTTTATGAATATTTTATACTTGTGTGAGCTGAGTCTTGACTTCAATAATTATCATCGATGAGATTGACTTGCTTTCCTGTGTGGAATGGGTTGTGTTATTCCTGTGTGGACTGCGTTGTGCTATTCTTTGTGGACTAGGTTGTGCTTTACGTTGTGGACTAGATGGTTCTTGGGCTCGAGTGTTGGAGATGAACTGTAACTGTTGACTTAGGTATATGTATGGGCATATACCTAAGTAGTTTTTTTGATTCTTCTTGACAGTATCTATCCATTTTTGTTTATCCTTCATGGATTCATGGAGACCATCGGAGGTCTCGGGGTCCCTACTGAGTATCGTATACTCACCCATGAAAGGGTTATGACCTCACTACATTGTTTTGGATGCAGATGATGGACATCACTGATCGAGGTGTAGGCTTGTGCAGTTGGATGGATCCCAGATGTGGACCACTTGGTGGGGCGTACACGGAGAAGATGGCCAGACCCGAGGAGCTGAGGAGACTATCTGTACCAAATCTTCAGGTAGGATTTCTGAAGGATGACTCATTATTTCTGTTTTAATTACTATTTTTGTACTTTCCTTTCTGTTGTACTTTAATTTCAGTTGGGTTTGTATACGGTCCCATTTACTTTCAGCACTTACTTTGTACCCATTTTTTACTTAGTGTTTACATCACTTGTGTACTCTGTTGTGTTTGTTTACTTTATAGAGGCAATGCCTTCCCTTTTTCTGGGATTTACGCATTTGGTGCTACTCGCCAACCCCATGCTTATGGAAGGTAGGCTTGGGGTAGTCACAGTACATGCCCTGAGAATGAGTCATGCCAGTAAAATAATATTCCTTTGAGATCGTTTTAATAATACAAATGGGGTAATAATTTATTTAATAAATCATTTTTAAAATGATTATGACATTTGGGAAAACATTTTTTTAATCATGGTTTTGAGATAAAAAAGTTTTCTTTATAAATGATAGAAATGATGTCATATTTTTATGAAAGGATTTTTTAATGCATTTTGAGTTCCATAGTGTATTGGAATATTATAATTAATTAAAAAATGTTATTAATAATTAGATGATAATGAAATGAAATTGTTTATCAAAAAATTATACTAAAAATTCCATCAATGAAATTTTAATAATATTAATTCTTGATAATAATTTTAATATATAATAAACCCTTTTAATGAATATAACCTAAGTTCTCATGTTGGATTGAATCCACTGAGAGGGGGTTGAATCAGTAGTTCAGCTTTCTTTTAGGCGAAATTTTCTTAACTTCATTACAGAAACATTACTATCCATTGATTATTGTTATAGTTACTATCCACTCAAATGTTACTCACAACCTCACCTATCAAATGAAAAAAAATATATTGAGATGGAAATACGTGATATTATCAAGGTTATGTACAAAGACCTACTCCATTACATGTTAGATATTACCACCAATATGGATTCTTTCCCTATTTTCTTTCTTGAATACAAAGGCACATGAAAATAATTATTATACAATCATTATTGAAACCTACTTATAATAGTTGGTTATACCCCCATATATCAATTTTGTTATCAACATCCAAAAATAATCCTTTTCAAGAAACTTGTGAGAATCCATAGTAACAAGATTCAATATCTTTTACTATTTTGATACACATTGAAAATTCATAACATCCTCCACAACTGTGGTAAATTAAGCTCTACATGTGTACCATCTTTAATAACGTAAACAATTAACATAAGGGATATGTAAACCTTTAAGTTTCTTCCAGAACCTCAGTATGAAAAATATACTCATCATAGATAAGTCTGATTTTCTAGTCCAAATCCTTAAAACAATTGTTGTAAGTCCAATATAATTCATGATCTTCTCTTCCTTCAGTAATTGAGTATGAATTCAATCAGACGTTCTAAATTGTTGCTTCTGATATAACTCGGTTTGATGAAATTACATAGATGAATCTTCCACACATTCAACATGAATCAAAACGTTTTAATGGATACTCAATACATGTTCCAAAAATTTCAAAGCTAGAATATTTGATTAGTCATGATTCACATTTACAAATGAAATCATCTCTCAGTTTATAGGGACCTAAAAAATGGTTTAACTGGGTTTCTAAAAACCATTCCCACTTATTGAAATTTTCAAATTCAGAAATTCTCTTAAAATATCAGATATATCATTGACTTATACAATTCCTTGTCAAATATTCATATATAATTGATTTTCAGATCTCCCATAGAATTCATGGATGCTTCAAACATTCTTGAAAAATCTTTTCTTGAGTATGACCATTTTATTGAGTGATAACTTTTCCATTCATAATAAATGTTTATCATGTAAGTGATTTTTAGTATGTCTAATATAATTCTTTATTAAGAATAATTTATTGAGTTTGATCTTTTACATGTGTTATAAATTTTCCTTGAGTAATAAATTTTCATGAGTATGGAATTGTTCTTGATTCAGATACATTTCTTATGTCTAAAATGTTTCTTAAGTAAGATCATTTCCTATAATAAGAACACATTCATGAGTAATATCTTATTATTGATTAAGACATTTATCTTGAGTAATATATATTTCTTATGTAAGATATTTCTAATGATTAATATCTATATTTTCTTCAATATCAACAACATCTATTTCTTTTAAGCCTCATTAACATCTTTTAATTCCTCGCCTTTTCCTTCACAAATCTTTTATCATAAGTTTCAAAACATACTAATGATTTATAAATAATAATAAAACAAGGCATAATAATATTTAATTAGACTCATTCTACCTCTGAAAGAACATCCTCATTACGATTTATGAATCTAATATTCTCATTATAAATATGTTGTATCCTGGATATGATTTTTTTTTAAATGATAGATACAATTTTCATAAAATGATGTATCCATTTTTTGTATAATGTTGGATCTAATTTTTGCAGAGTACTTAATCAATTTATTATAATTCTATAACTAATATTTTTTAAATGATGGATCCATATTTTATAGAATGATGGATCCTATTTTTTTTAGAACACAGGATCCAAATTTCATTTAATTAGGGATAATTTTTTCATAAAATACTAGATCCGATTTTTACAAAATGACGGGTCTAATTTTCAAATATTGGATCAAAATTTCATCCTTCCACATAAACTTCTCAATATACATTCATTCATCCACATATTGATCTATTTAAAAATTATACCATAAATAATTAATTTGGGAAAAAATATAAATATTTATGTTTATTATCAATACCCACTTCAATACCTACATTTAACATCTTCCAAACAATAAGTGGTAGTGTTTTCCTTCCAAAAATTTTCTTCTCCATGTATTCATTTCATGATACAACTTTTCCTTACCACTACATGGTTTATTTTCCTCTCTACTGAATATATTCTCTCTCCCTTATTGATAAACAAATTCAAAGGGTTCATCATGAAATGTTTCGTTACTTATTGAAAGATGTCTCACTACAATGTTTATAACATTTATAAAAAAATGAAACTCTTCTTTAGGATTAAATAATTATCACATGATCTTCTTAATAAATAAAATGTAACTATGAAAATCTAATTTTATATGGGCGAACTTGGTGTGGATACCAAGAATGAGTAATCAGGGTTCTCTATTTTGTCTATTACAAAATGATTCATATAATACCATTTCATAATTCCTTCAACATTCTTATTTTTGAGGAAATATTGAAATTAGTTAATTTAATACTGAAATAACCTACACCCATCTCAAAAAGAATGTCAAAATGTTCACGTGTATAAATATAACTTTAGAAATAATTTTTTCATAACCACATTATGATATTTTTCATGAATAATAATAGAGTCATCATCATAAACATCCATACTTAAACTACTTCAATTACATACAACTTATTATGAATAAAAATATTTTTTGATTAATTAAATACCTCACATATTTTCTAAATCAATGTTTACACTGAGATTCTTCTCTCATTTATGGTTTTTTATTCTTATTCTTGGATTTTTCATTGGATGTATGCTTTCCTTATGATCATTATGCTAGGATTTTGTATGAATTTTATTTTCATTTATATGCTCTTCTAACAATGATATTAACATATATTCATATTTATTATTATTTTTTTTATAATGATTATGTAAAAACTCTTCCATTCTTTCTTCTTATTATGATAGGTTAGTAAAATTACATTTATTAACATCAACTTATTGCTCAGAAGTCTTACATATTTTTTCAAGTTTCAACTCATAATCTATTAATACAATTTAATAATCCCTTATCACATCATGAAAGACCATTTTCTTATACTTTTGTGATAATTTTTCTATATCTCATAAATCTCTTTCAACATCAACTTGTTCTGAAGAAATTATTTAGAATTCTTTCTTTTCAAATTCAACATGTTTGTTTTTTCTCAACATTTTTAACATAATCATCTTTCTTAACATACTCATATTTCTTCATCTTATAAATTTCCATTTTTATCTCATCATAATATTTAGGAAAATTTGATATCTTTTTCACATTATAGACCCCCCTTTATTCATTCCTTTTTCTAGGTATATACATTTTATATAAAAATGACAACTATCACTGTAAGAAAATTACACAACACTGATATTTAACCTTGATTATTTATCTTTTTGATTGATATTAAAAATGATAAGAACATAGATATTGTTGTTTCTTTAGAAATTATAGACCACCTTTCTCTAGAGGATACATTCCTATATAAATCCTATCTCTCTTGATGACATATGTTTTCTCACAAACTAGCTTCTATAATCCTTTCATTCACATTATATTGATGTTTCAACTATAAAATCAATTTCCTTGGTAAATTTTTCTCTCATACTTTTTATCTTACTTTTTATAGTAAGAAAAATTGATTCAGTTTTAAAAAACATTCTTATTTCACATACAAATTACTTTCCAAACATCAAATATTTTCCACAAAAAAGATATTTTCAACTTCTACTATTTAATATCTCCAACAAGGATGGATTATATATTGTAAATATTCTCATTAATTTATGAATTTTCAACACAACCTTTTAGTTTTCTTTCATGTTAATAGTTAAATATTATTATTCATTCAACATATTTCTCCGTCTTATTTATTACATTCATCAATTGATTATTCTGCTCAATTTCTTTCTCCAAATCCTTTTTAAGATACCAATCCATTTCTATCACATTGTCATTCTCTTATTGACTTTTAGATGATTCAATTACAATTTTTACAAGAGAAATAATCTAGAGTTGATGACCAAATTCATCACAAGATGAGGAATCATTATTCTTTCATCAACCCATATAAATGATTTTTTCCATAATTTAATTTTCTCTTTCGTTTCTGCCACTTTTTTTAATGAGTTTTATTAAAATAATCATCAGACTTATATTCCCCAAAATTATTTCTTGGATAATATTGTGAAAAATTTCTTTTCCAATCACAATTAAAACATTTAAGAGTTTTACTTTTTGATTTTCCTGTATTGAATTTATTTTAAATAAGGAAACAAATTATATTTAAATAATTAGATTCTGAATCACATGATTTTTTTTATTTTCCTCATCATTTATTCACTTTTAAAAAAGATTTTACGGACATTTTTTTATTAAATTTTTCTTTATTTCTTAAAAAATAATATATTATAATTTCACAAATTACTAGAAATTTTTTTAAATCATATAGAGAGAGTTTTAAGATCTCTATCATCTAAATATAAAACCATGGAATCAAACTTATCTGGATGAATTATCAATATCATTTCCAATATAGTTGATTCTTATAATTTCTCAACTAGAAATTTTTTTGTTCTAATAATATCATTAATCCTTGTAAAGATGTCACCAACATATTATTACTTATAAACATTCAAATATTCATACATCAGCCTATAGAGTTGAAAATTTTACTTAATCACCTTTATATTTACTTCATAACTATTTTTAAACTTATATCAAATAACATTGGTAGTTTGATCCCCCTTTACTCTAATAAACACACTTCCAATAAGTTATGAGGGTAAATAATTTATATATCTTCCATTATTTACAAAATTTTTCTTATCAGTGGTAGTAAGAGGAGTATTTTCAATATGAGGGGAAATTATTTCAATAGTAACTTATAAAACATCACATGAATGTGACATAAGATAATGGTGCATTCTATCATTCCAGATTTTATTGTTCTTTATATTAAAAACCAAAATTCCCTTATAGTTCACAGAATTTAAATTATATATTACTAAGTTGGATCATTCATATGTTACCTAAACACTAATAATAATTTATGTTCCCATATAGTATTTTTACCCTTAAAAGTTGTGTGAATCAATGGTAACATTTTATTTTATAATAATGTTTCATAACTTCTTAAAAAACATCCTTAACCTAAGAAACATGTTAGAGTTATGATCCAATCAAATATAACTAAAAACCCAACCATTATTATGTAACAAATATTATGAGAATCACACTAATGATATTTGTAATGTAATATAATAATACCTTCTCCTTTGCTTGTTAGATTGTCCCACAATCCTGGATTCCATCACAGTCAGCTTTCAAGAATATAAAGGCACAATAAATGAACAATTCTATATTCCCATTAGTATATTTCCTAATATAAATTTTTATACCCCCCAAAATTCTGTTCCAGTGTCCACTTCCCAAAACATTAGTTTTTTGAATCTAGTTAAAATATATTGTTAAAATATTTTATTTCTTTTTTTATGACATAATATAGAAATTTATCACTTCCTCCATATAAAATCCAAATCAAACTATACTTTTATACCTTCTTCATGAAAATTAACAATTCACTTAAGGAATTTGTTGGTCATGAATATTCTTCCAGAACCACAGTCCCACAAATATCCTCAACATCGATCAGTCTAATCATCCCATTTGGATCCTTATTCTGATAGAGATTAGTCCAGTCTAATTTTTATTCAGTACTTTCTTCTTCAATTTAGTATAAAATCCCTCTACATCTCTTAATTGTAGTTTCTATTTGAAATTAGTCTAATTAACTTCCATATAGGAATCATACATATCTTCAACCTAAAACATAATTCTTGGGAGGATAACGAATACTTGTTATATAAATTTAATAGCTCTATAACCATAACATTCAATATTCTCATTTAATAATGGAATCAGCTTTGCTTTTATTGGGACCCCAATTATGTTTTAAGCGGGGTTCTAAAAACCATTGTCACTTAATGAAATTTTTTTAATCATCAATTCTCCTTAAATATCATATTTATATTTAACTCTTTCAATTAATTTTTAAATCATCAAATATCCATGATTTTTCGAACATACAATAAATTCATTACCACATCAAACATTCTTGACAAATGATTTCTTGAATAAGATCCTTTTCTTGAGTAAGAAATTTTTCTTGCGTAAGAAAATTTTCTTGAGTAAGAAACTATTATTGAGTATGATCATTTTGTTAAATAAGAAAAATTTATCGAGCCTGAATTTTATCTTGAGTGTGAACATATCCTTACATAAGAAATTTTTTTGAGTAAGAAACTTATCATTTTTCTGATATAATAAACTTTTCCTAAGTCTGAAATTTTTCTTTAATAAGAACATTACCATCTATGAGTTCTTTTTCTTGAGTAAGATATTTTTCATGAGTAAGAAATTTTTATTGAGTAATATCTTTTTCTTGAGAATGATATTTTTCTTGAGTAATATATTTTTCTTCTGTAAGATATTTTCCCCATCAATCTAAGGAAACATCTTTTTTTCAAATGCCACATCATAATCTTTTCTTTCTTTTACATCCCCTTCATAATGCTAGTATCATATGTTTCACAAATTAATTATTTATTATGTAAAAAACACCATATAATATTTAGATATAATTAGTCTAATTTCAACTATATAACAGCTTCTTTATTATGACTTCTAAATATGATTTTATCAATACATAGATATTGGATCTTTGATATGATTTTCGAAAAATTATGGATCCAATTTTCTCATAAGGTTGGAACGTTTTTTAAAATAATGGATCTAATTTTTACAAAATAATGGATCATAATTTAATGTAATGTTGGATATGATTTTCGCATAATTATCGATCCATTTTTCAGAGAATACTATTTTTGTTATTTGAAAAATGACGTATCTAGTTTTTTCAAAATACCTGATCCATTTTACACATAACGCTAGATCTATTTTTCATAGAATAATAGATCCAATTTTCAAACAATGATAGATCTTATTTTCAAATGATGGATCTCATTTTCATCATTCTTCATTTCCTTCTGAACATAGATTCTTTCATCAACATATTTATCTATTGATAGAAAATACAACATAAAATTAAATAGGGTCCAACAATGATGTTGAAGTGTGAATTAATCAATGAATGGATTAATTTTTTATTTTTTAAATTCACATATTAGAATTTTAAATTCATACATATATATTCAATGTTATTATAAACATAATGATATACAACTGATGAAAATATGGATGCAATATAACTCAATGCAAAGGAATTGAGTAATCAAAAATATTTACCAGTTGTTACATTTACATTCAAATATCCATGGTCTGAATAATTCAAATTGAAAATCAAAATTCAATGAATAATTAAGTATTGATGATATAAAATGTAAATGGGGAATTATATACATTATATAAAATAATCTTAGTGTATAACATTACAATCTGAATCTATAATTGAAATTAAGATGAAATCTTTTACATTTTGTTTAATTTTGGGTGGACATACATTAACTTAGTTTTTATAGATTTAAGTCTTGTAGATAAAATATAACATGACTATAATCAATCCTATATATCATATATAATTTTCATTTAATATATAATAACCTGTACAAACACATAAACAATACTTCCATTTCTCTTTCATATTTAAATGAATGAAAATTATATGATATGTATATGTTTATTATAGTTACATGATCGTGTTTATATCATATATGTAATATATTTTAATTAATACCATTTTGTATAAATTCCATGAATAGTGTGAATGAATCACATCTCTTTGTGTGGGTCGTAGTCCACACATCCATAAACAATGTTATCTTATTCCCAAAAAATTGAAAGCATGAATGTATGTATTATAAAAGAATTAAATTATCATAAATACATTTTAAATATAATATTTATCATATATTAACTATAAATTCAGAAATTTTTTTGATACATTAATATTTTTAATGGATGAATGAATGAAATAATTTTGCAATGTGGTAGTCTTATATAAGCACAAATGATTATTGTGTATCAAATTTTATGGAAGTGTGTGTGAGTATAAGGACCCATCCATAAAACATTTCATAATCATTAGTTTTAAAAAATAATATACATTCTTACGTATTAAGGATCTTTTTAGGTTTATAGTTTTAGAGAAATAGTGACATAAAACATTAATGGCATCCCATAACCACACATGTGGATCCCTATAAAAGACTATGCACTATAATTAAAAAACGAATTCCATTGAAAAAACATCATAAAAATTAAATTTTCATTCTTATTTCTCTTACACATAATTATACCCTATGAAAAAAATTTAAAAACATGGGATGATATGAAAAATCTCATTAAGGGATATTATGAAATAAATTTTTAGTCAAGTGATTACATAAAATTTATTTAAACCAATTTCATAAAAACTTGCTATCACGCATAGAAACATCATGTAGTTTCCAAGGGACATATTTACATATCACTCTTCCAATCACCTTTACACATGGAATAAAAATTTGGTAAAATTCTATATCTTGAGTACCCAAAGAATTGAAAAGATATAAGGGGGTTCACCCATCATATCTCGAGCTATAATGGGCTTAACCAAACCTATCCTGAGCTATAATTGGCTCAACCCAACATAACTATTTCCATAGAACATATAATGGTACTAAAGTATCCTGAAATCTTTAGAAACAACTCATTCCACATATATATATATATATAAACAATCATTTTGTATTTTATTAATGAGTCTTTTAAAAGGATTTTAAAAGGAAATACCATTACAAATATAATTAAAGTGATGATTAATAGAATGAAATAGGAAAGTGTATACAGTATCAACAAAAATAATATAACATAATATATAAAAAAATCATCACAAAAATAATCTCAATACAACATAATGATTAAATTAGAATATTATCCCTTTGATTGTAAATTGTGTTAAGAATTCTGTTACCTTAGGCTCGTCTTACTTCAAAAGTCATTAAACCTACTCTCGATCTATTCTACTTGAGATCCTCCTTATGTCCCTTGGTTTTTTCAATTTGGTGAGAACATTAGGTCTTGAATGTTTGGTAGATCCTTGTAAAGGAGATTAGGTTGGAAATAGATAATGATCAAGGCATGAGAGGTGTGAGAGGATGAGGGGAATGAGGGTGGTATTTATAGTGGAGGAGATGAGGGGTTTTACATTATTTTAGTCATTAGTTTAAAATTTTTTCTCAATACTATTAATAGTATTGATTCATGTGACCCCAAACTGTGATAAGTGTATGTGAGTTTGAACTATGTGTACTTACATCATCTGTTCATCACCTATGATGTAGTAAAATAACTATTTAGCAGTTTTCATAATTTATCACCTTTTACTATTCATCAAAAAATCAAGAATATCAAAATAATCCCAAAAAATCCCCCTAACCATATTTAGATGTTTAGAATTCAAAAAATAACTCCACTTTTTGAAAATAATTTTCTAAATGTTATTACTTTAATTTTAAATAAAAATCATAATATAATTAAAAATAACATTTTTAAAACTATAACTCATTTTTAGCACCATGAAAAATTAATCAATATCTCATTATCTTAATAAATATGGAACTAAAATAAAAATATGATATACTATTCCTAAGGGTCATATTAGTATTCATAAGTCTATTTTACTATTCACCAAAATACATGTTGGTTCTCTTAGACTCCAAATAACTTACTGATCAAAACAATAGATGATCATTCTTTGAAATACAAATCATAAAAGCAATTAAATTATTTTTAAAGGATAGTTATAACAATCTTCATAAAAAAAGTTTCATGAATTTCAAATTATTTTTAAAACCTTACAGTGTTAAAATTTCACAACCTTATGGAAATTATTTCTCACCATTTTATATACTTATTAAACATGTGACCGTACTTTTCATAACTAGAATTTTCATATTCCCCTGTTTCTTCTTCTACCCTACGGTTTCTCCAAAAAACAATTACCTGGTGGATTACCTTATTTTGAAATACTAACTCTCTATGATAAAAAACTCAAAGTAGTCTCTATTGATAAGTAATGTTCTCTTCCAATTGAACTAATTCTGGGATCAAAATATTTGATGAATCTATCACATACATTCTCATCATCGAAATAAGAAAAAAATTGTGTACTTGTGATAAGCATGGTGGTAATTCTTCTTTGTAAGAAACTGGTCCAACATTCTACAGGATTTCATAAGGCCCAATGAATCATAGACATAACTTTCCTTTCTTATCAAAATTCATAACACTTTTCTATGGTGTGATATTAAGAAAAACATGATCAACTACCTAGAAATAAATGTCGTTCCTCATATTTTATGTATAATTTTATGTCTTCTATGAGATGTACTCATGTGTTGCTAGATCATCATTAATTTCATGGCCACATCCATTAATAATTATAGTACCATAAAATTTCATCCCCTGACATTGTCTCAAATAGTTTGAGTTCCACACTACTACACATATAATTCCTCAATATGCTCCATATGTATACGAGAATGAAAATGTTACTATAAGAAAAAATAAACTAATAACATATGTTGATCCAAAATTCCCTGGAATTCTATTGAACATGTTTGAGGCATATCCTCCAAGGTCTGAATCAACCATTTTGACTGCCTATCTGTTTGAGGATGAAAATTTGTACTAAAAATATTTTTTTGTTCCCAACAACATCTGAAGGCCTTTCCAAAGGTCATAAGTGAACCTGGGATCATCGTAAGATACAATGAAAAGAGATATGCTATGTAAACTGACAATCTATTTGAGCTACAATTGAGTAATCTCATACAAGTCATGGAATATTGAATGGAAATGAAATGAGAAGATTTATTAAGTTGATCAACAACAACCCATATTTCATTGTTACCTCAAGAAGCATTTTTTAGTGACACAATGAATCCCATGGATATATTTACCCATATTCGCTCTGGCACTAGAGAAGGATGATACATCCATAAAGGTTACTACCTTTCAAAATTAAACTATTGACATGACAAACATTTCCTGTTAAAATCAATAATATACTCTTTTATTCCATCCCAACATTAATACTCTCAATGATCTTTATAATCCTCATTTATGCTAAGATGAACTGAAAATGGAGAACTATAAACATTACATAACTATTATATCATCAATTGAGAATCTATAGGAACGCATAATAACTTCCCAAACCTCAAAACAAAAAATTTATCAAGGATAAATAATGGTAACTTACCCATTTTAATCAATTCCACTTTTTTCTACAACTCAATGTCTTCTTACTGATCATTCGTAATTAGGTATGATAGAGATGATTCCACTAACACCTAAAAAATAGAGAAATTTCCCACACTGAATACTTTCAATCCTCAACTAAACAAATTATTAATCAAGGGGTTATGTTTCAAACGTAACATGGTTAATGGTGCATGTTGTCTTCGAATCAATGCATCAATGACATTTTTTCTTTTCATAAATGGCAACTGATCATGAAATCATAATATTTTATCAATTATAGTCATCTTATCTACCTCATGTTTAATTCCTTCTGAGTGAATTTACAATTCGGGATTTTATTGTCAGTGTATATTTGAAATTTTACTATATATAAATGATGCCTATATATTTTCAAAGAAAATCCCACATCAGCAACTTCCAAATCATTTGTTGGGTTATATAACTCATTTGTTTTTAGTTGTCTTGACACATAAGTAGTTACCTTATAATTCTACATCAGAACACATCAATGTCCCATCATTGAAGCCTCAATGTATATGAAATATTTACCACTTATAAAAGGTACGGTCAATACATGAGCATTCACCAATAATTTTATCAATTCTTAAAAAAATCAACAATTTATTTTGTCCCAATTAATTTAGCTCTATTTTGAGTTTTCATAGTCAGTGGAATATATGACCATGAAAGGTTTTCAACAAACCTATAGAAATAGCATTATAAACCATGAAAAATACAATTCTCAGTTATATTTTTGCATCTTATCCATTCATCAACAACATTCATTTTATATGGATCAACAATATTTCCATTTTTAAAAAAATGTGACAAATGAAATAATTTTTTTGCAAAAAAAATTCACAAATGATGAATTTTTCTTATAGTTTATTTTATTTTAAGGTTTTCATAACTACCCTTTGATGTTTTTCATGCTCTTGTTTACATCTAGATAATACCATTATATCACCAATAAACACAACCACAAAAACATCTATGATGTCGTGAAATATTCTATTTATAAGAAACATGAATACATATAGTGCATTAGTTAACCCAAATGTCATAATAAAAATTTCATAATGACCATATCTAATATTTAATGTTTATTCAGGGTGTCTGTATCTTTTACATTAAACTGATGTTAACCCAACATTAGGTCAACCATCAAAAAATACAGTGCTCTCTAGTGCTAATAATAAAAATCATCGATTTGTGTAAAAAGATAAATATATTTTTGAATAATGTTATTAAATTATTTCTAATCAATGTAATGACTCATTGAACCATATTTTTTTTACAAATAAGACATGATCCCCCCCCCCCATTATGATGTGCTAGGTTTGATGAAGCATTTATCTAATAATTCCTCCAACTGTGTTTTTAATTGAAGATGTTCAATTTGATCCATTAGATAAGGGGGTTTATAAAATGTCTTATCATTAGGAACTAATCCAATAGTAATCTCATCTTATCAATTGGGAATAACCCTAGGAAAATTATCAAGATAAACATTGAGGTATTCATTTACCTCTAGTGTATCATTAATATAAATAGTTACCATATCTTTAAAAATTTGAGAAAGATAACTTAAATTTCTAAATTTCAACATTTTCAAAACTTCTTGATATATTATCAATGGTATGGGTTCATTATTATACACAAATTGAAACTATTTCTGAAAATATCATTTTCTTTGCAATCTATCTTATCTTGATAAAAATATATCCAATCCATACCCAGAATATCATCAAACTCCAATGTAAAAAATAAAATGGATTTTATATGTAAACACCTTCCATATAAAGGGTAATAATATTCTTATAATTTATTTGTGGAAAAATATTTAGTGCAGGTGTTTTTACCATGAGTTCTAGTTTGGTTTCCTGAGGTGCAATTCCCAATTTTTTGGAAAATTTTGTTGAAAGGAAGGGATTTTTAGACCCTGAAACAAACAACTCATTTTTGAAATCTATAAAAATAACAAATCTACATGATAATACCTAATTTGATGGGTCAAAATCTTATGAATTGGTTGAAAATGATTTCACTACTCCCTTCTACTTACAATATTGTTGATTCACTACCTGATTGAGTAGCTTCAGACAAAAATTATTTAAATGACCCTATTCATTACAGTTAAGGCATCTCACTATCGAATTCTCCTTATTTTTTGGATAATTTCTCATGTACTCATGATACATGTCTCCAAACATTATACATTGGTATCATATCCTAGAATTTACACAACATTCACCAGGACTCTTTTTACCACAAATTTTCATAATAAGGGAAATTGAATTTCTGTACCTCCAAATTTCTTTTCTTAATTATTCCCTAATTTCTACCAACCATACTGCTTCTTATTCTTGTCATCACAAGGTACATACGTGTCAGTAAACTCCATCTCAAATTTTTCATCACAGCAAATGAGTTTCTCATAGATTTTAATCTATCTTAAAGACAATGCTCTTTGTAAAAATGGTTTCAAACCAAAGTAAAATTTATTAATTTTACTATCAAAATACCGAGTAAAATTACGTACGTACCTGGAGAGTCATTAAAATTTTGATTCATATGATAACATAGAATCATCATATTTCTTATTATTTTTATTGAATTCATTCTCTGTTATTAGTCGAATTGTTTTATGAAAATATTTTCCCTTAAAACTTCTCTTAAAACAATCAAATTCTATACTATCATGATCATTTCATACTCTCGTATTCTTATCTAGATACCATAGTTGATCAGCTTCTCCTTCCAAAAGATAAATTTTTACTTTTACCTTTGTACATTTAAACATCCCACGACATCAAATTTATTTTCTACAACATCAATCCGCCCTTTGGCTATCACTAGATCTGTGGTTCCACTGAATACTGGAGGATGTTACCTCATAAACTTCCCCAAAAAAATAATTTTTCTTCTTGATAGACCATGATCCTACCCGTAATGGATACCACCACCATTAATTTCTTGATTCAACTATGTAATTGCTATCAAAAACTGCATGGTTCTGATTCCCAACATCCCAGGCTGCAGATTCGGATAGAAATCATCATTTTGGTGCCTTCCTCCATCAACATCCATATTTTATAAATGAAAAACCATTATGAACTAACATTTCATAGATGAAGAAGCATGGTAATTTTTAATTCTATAACAATTTAAATTAAAATTGTAAATTTCATTTATGGTATTCTTTTAACATCACCCTAACCCCAAATGTTATCTATACCATCATCTCATCCAACAATAAGGACCCCCCTTAAAACATTATATAATCTGGATTTTTGTATAATATAATACATTCTTACACAATAAGGATCTTTTGGGAATTAGAGTTATAGTGAAATTTGGACATAAAACATACATAAAATTCCATAATCATCAATTAGGATTCTACTAAAATAGTATTCACTTTAAATAAAATGTAATTTATTTGGGAAATATTCATAACATTTAAATTGTCTTCCTTATTTAACATACATATACTTATAACCTATACAAATCATTTAAAAACCTGGAATGAGGACAAATAGATTAGTAATGGGTATAAGGAAATCAATCTTCAGTCAAGCGATAACATATGAACTGATAAAACCCACATAAAAACATGTTAATATGCCTAGAAACATCATGCAGTTTCCTTGGGGCACATTTACCATATAATTCTTACAATAACCCTTACTCATTGAATAACCATTTGGTCAAATTTCATCTCTAGAGTACCCAATGAATTGGGGAGATATAATGGGGCTCACCCATCATATCTTGAGCTATAATGGGCTGGACCCAACATATCTTCAGCTATAATGGGATAAACCCAACATATCTTGATCTATAATGGGCTCAACCTAACATTATTATGTCCATGAAACATATCATGGTAATAATGTATCATCAAATCAAGAGAAACAACTCATTCAATATATATATATATATATATAACTATCTTTATTAATTTTATTAATTAGACTTTTAAAAGGATTTTAAAAAGAAATTCCATTGAAAATATAATTGGAGTGAGAATTAATGGAAATGAATGGATATGTGTATGAACTGTCAATACACACAATACAATATAGTATAAAAAATAATCACACAAATAATCTTACTACCACATAATTAATATAGTGCAATTCTGACCAAAATATTCTAAATTGGGTTAAGAATTCCCTAACCTCATGTTCATCTTATCTCAAACGTGTTTAAACCACCACTTGATCTCTTCTCCAGGAGAACCTCCTTATGGCCTTTGGTATTGGAATTTGGTATAGAACAGTAGCTCTAGGATGTGGGGAGGACATTTGGGAAGGATATTTGGTTGGGAACAGACAATGCTCATGGATTCAAAGGTGTGAGAGGAAAACAGGGGTATTATTGTGGTATTTATATTCGAGGGGATAGGGGTTTTTAATTATTTTATCATTAGTTTAATATTTTTTTCTTATGTCTTTGAATAGTCTTGATTTATGAGACCCCAAATAGTAATAAGTGCATGTGAGTTCGAACCAAGTGTAATTATATCATCCCTGCATCACCAATTATATAGTAAAACAATTATTTAGAATTAATCATAATTTATCATATTTAACTATTTATAAAAAATTCAAAAATTTCACAAAAATACCAAAAATTTACACTCACTATTTTTCAACCTATATTTCAAAAAATGGAATCCATTTTCTAAAAGTAATTTTCTAATTATTATTGTTTTCATATATAAATGAAATCATAATTTAGTCTAAAATAACAATTTTTAGACTATAACTCATTTTTTAGCACTTTGAAACATTAATCAAGAGCTCATTATCTTATAACTATAAGAAAATAATATAATTAAATTATTTATTATTCATAAGGGTCATATTACTATTCATATTACTTTTCATAAGGATATGTTTCTATTCACCAAAAACAAATCAGTTCGATCAAACTTCAAATAAGATACTGATCACTATTGTATGTGACCATTTGATAAAATTAAAATCATAAAAATGGTAAAATTAAGTTTTAAATAAATTTATAACTATTTACAAAAAATAAATTTACATTCATTTAAATTTATTTTTAACACCATGGGGTATTATAGTAATTTTAGGACATTCCCTTCAAATAAAAACATATAAGTGTATTTTATATATAGTTGTTATTATATAATCATTATATAAATAATATTTAATGGGTTGATTATCAAAAGAAAAAAATCACCATTGAAGAATGTTACCTCTTATTTCGGTAACTCCTATTGATTTATGCCAAAAGAATTCCTTCGTTTTATTTATTCAAAATTTGAGGTTTCTATGTTGAAATATGGATATTGGGATATTATTAATTTTGAGTTTGAATGAGACAAAAGTCTTTATAGTATAGAATAAACGGGATGGGTGATTTCAATTTTATAGTGGATCAAAAGTGGAATTTATTTAAATACAAAATGGTAAACACCATTTTGATTTGTACCATACACCATGTGCCTACAATAATTAAAAAACTCAATAAAATATATGATATAGTCAAAATATGGCCATAAAAAGGATTTTTACAAGTTTTTAAGTCATTTTGGGTCATAAGATTACAGTTTAGAGAACTGAAGCTTGACGTACATGAACATTTCATTACTTTTGTGGAATACTTAATACATAACAAAACAATACACACATGGACCGTAATAGTTTAGTGTAATTGGAAACATGTAAAGTAATCTACTAATTGTGGTGAAAGATCTTCAACATCTCCCATAAAGATCTTCCCCCTTTTTTTTCTTACCAAAAACCTTTCTTTATATCCTGGGGAAAAGAAAACATAAAAAGGGTGAGCTAAAATGATTAGTAAGGGTATTCATGGATAAAATAAAACATACCATATACATTTGAACTTAAAAACATGAACATAATGTTTAAACATCAAAAGCTTGATCAATGACATAAAACATGGAAGTACGTAAGGCATAGATCATAAAGAAACATTAAGAATGATAAAAGAGCATGGGAATAAAACACGTAATTGTGGAAACCATTAAGCACATGATATGATTTCCATATTATCCAATGCATTACTTCTACGAACATCTTAGTGGACAAAGTCCCTTTCTGAATCGAGTTCACTCCTCGTTCCAGTCCAGTAATAATGAACCAGTTTAACTTGAAGTTCCATCCATGTCAATCTCATGAGATATAAATCTTTTCCCAATGCATTGGAGGGATATATAGGTCCCACCCATCTCATAATGAAATAATTATTACTTGTGCCACAAATTAAGCATACTTCATTCATAATAACCCAATAAATAAAATGGGTTTCATAAACATCATCCCATCATAACATAATCCATATATAAAAAAAATGGATAACATTTCATCATAAGAAAAGTGAAACCATGTAAATAATAGATACATGATACTTGAAACATTAAAATGTGAAATAATGTCATCTTAGATGAAAATGGTTTTGATAAAACACTGGAAATGAATTCCTGATGAAAATATATATTTTTTTCTTCAAAATCATTTTCCTTTCACAAAATGTCATGAAATTTTAAAAGAAAATGATTTTGTTGAAAATAATCATGAAATGTTTTGGAGTAAGCTTCATGAAATCAAGGATTTATAAAACCGTAAAAATATGTTCATGCCGTATAAGTTAAAAAAACATTCTTCTCGTACTTTTTTTGGAAAAGTCAAAATGTACCTCTTATGGTAAACAAAAGAATGATTCCTTACATACGATGTGGTAAAAGTAAGAAAAGGGTAAAAATGTCTTAAACATACATGGAAGGAAATTAAAAAATTTATGAAAACATTTTGAGAGCATATGGACATGGAGAATAAACATAACCCCCATTAAATTCTTACGAGTAAACAATCTCGGATAAGAATGAGATTGGAATAATTATCCCTTACCTTATGTCTGATATGCTTCATATATATCCGAACCTCCTGTATAATGATTTAAATAATGTCATTGACTTATTACAGAATCATATTCATTGTTATGATAAAATATATGGTTCACTTATGACTTTATATTACCCGTTCTTTTGTAAATTCCATGTTAAAGAGTGTTTTGGGTAAAATTTCATTTTTCGTTCGTGTTTTGACTTGTAATTATTCATATGATTACTTATATCATGATTAATTAATTCCAGAATATGAAACATGATTTATATACAATATGTATTCATAATATAGATATATATAATAGATCGATAAATGGAAAGAAATACACCGTTCATGGAGACGGTAGGTCGTATGTACGCATGAACGCTGTTTTCGTGTCCTTATGGAATTGAATGAAACTAAATAGATGACATACATATATATATATATACATAATTACAGTATCATTATTATTTCATATATTTCATTATTATTGCTTACATATACTTTTTAATCATTCTTAAATGGTTAACATGGAGAATGAATCTCATCGCATCGTGGAGATGGTAGTCCGTACGTAGGCACGAGCGATGATATCGTTTCCATAATTATTGAACTGAATTGTAGTGGATGATAAAATATATCAGAATCAGTATGATGTTATAATAACTATGTATTGTTATTCTTCACACCATTATACCCATCCGTGTAAGGTGTTGGTGGAAAAACAGATTACACCACAGTGTGGAGACGGTATTCTATATGTAAGCACGCGCGGTGATTTTTGTTTCATATATATAATAACATATCAGTATATTAGTGATAATTATGTTATTACTTTATGATTAATAAACTAAAGAAGAAGAAGTTTAAGAAAAAATAAGTTTGAATGAATCGGTAGAAGAAATTACCTCTTCTTCGATACGCCTTTTTGAAACCTCCTCTTATGGAACTAATATTGGACTTTGAAGTAGACCAGGACCTCTAGGTTGTTTATATGGATGTTTAGAAGTGAATTTGGTAGGGGTTGGCCGAGATTCATGGCTCAAAACAGTTTGAAGAAGAGAGGGAGGAGGTGTCTTTTTATAAGGGAGGAGAGGGGCACCTTGGGAAATCTCAAAAATATTAATTTATAATAAATCTAACCCCACTTAAAAACCTCCAAAAATGACTCATATTCGAAGATTAGATGAGATAGGGTTGTAATTTCATCAACCAATAAAACTTAGACATGTTAGGAATTTATTTTAAACATTATCAACTTGATTTATCCTTATTTAATCAATTTAATTTTATTTGTGGTAATTACATTCTAAATTTTAAATTATAAAAAATAATTACTTATTTGTTGTGAATTTACCATAATTGGATACTTTATAACATTATAGACCATATATATTTAAATTTATAATTTTTATATATTTTTGTGATTTTTAAACAATTTTATAATATGTTATTTTTATAAAATAACAATAGTGTCAATTTTGACACTATTCATTTATATGAATTTAAATAAACTATATACAGAAAATTTGTTCAAATTAAAAGCTTTTTTATATTCATAAATGGTCATATGATTCTTGAAAATTAGTGTATCACATTAAATAGTTCATATAATATTAATTTAACTATTTTTAAAACCATTTATTTGGTTTATCTCTTAATAAAATAATTACTACAACATTTTTATATAATTATTTAATATACTTATATTTTGCCTAAAAATTAAAAATAAAATTATATGATTAATATTAATCAATTAAATTTCAGAAAAATACTTTTACCAGAATTTATCATCTTAAAATCACAATATATAAATTGTTATATTTATTGAATTTTGAAGTTGAAAACTTTGTCATCATTTAAAATAATATAATATAAGTTTCATAATCACTTTTATAAGACTCCAAACGGTTATATATTAGGTCATTGGATGATTATGGTAAAGATATACACTACCAGTATGTTTTTTTCAGGTTTTTGGGCATTTTAATGGGTATTATTAATTTAATAAAAACTATATTACTAATTTTTCACTTAATAAATAATTTCTGCATCATTAATTTATCCCCATTAATGAAAATTATTTAATCCATAAAAATTCAAAATAAATTATCATCATGTAGATAATTTTATTAGATTTATTGAGACTATTCATGTTCAATGTTTCATGAAGATTATCACTAAATTAAAATTAATATACTTATAAGATTTAAGAGAGTGACATGTTGTCAATTTCTTTGGTTTTAATAATATTTACATTATTTTTATGGTCAAAAGTTCATAAAATGAATCTAATCCGACCCTTAGGTGATATGGGTCGACCTTTAGCCATCCAATATAATTTTGGAATGTTTTAGGGTAATTTTATAATATTATATTTACCCTTAATTACATGATTTACCTTTAACTATGGTAAATAAAATTTACCGTTGTTACTATTCATAATTCCCAAAAATAAAAAGTATCTTATTAAAATAATTTCGACCCACTGATTCCAAATATGAAATCCATTTTTTCAAATTCAATACATAGAAGATGCAGAAATTAAATTAAAATTAATGTCGTTGTCGAATGAAAATGGGTTTTTGTTTAAAACATTGCAAAAGATTGAATTGATTTAACCTAAAAATTCAATGTAAAATCAATACTAATGACATTTATTATATAAAATGGTAAAAATATATTCTATTTATACTTTAAAACCATTAAATATTATAATTTAACCACATAATATATTACGATGAAAAATGTTGTTTTTAATTAAAATATAGCGTGTTTTATTATTCATTAAAATATGAATGTTATCAGAATAATATGAAAAATTTATCCAAAGTAAAATTTTATATCCTGATTCCACAGTATAATTTTATTTTGTAAAATTGAACTTATAAACATGTCAAAACTATATTTAATGTGGGTGCGCCATTAAAAGGCTGCAAAAATGCATTTTTGAAAAAAACTTATTTTACCTGAAAATTTTATTCCGTTCTTATACCATGTTCTAGAAAATGTGTAAGATGAATAATAATGTTATAAAATTCAAAATTTAGTTAGTACTATTCATAACAGCTAGTTCATAATAATATTATAAGAATATATCGTTGTTTAGTAAAACTCGGTATTGTGTACAACACACGCTATCATGTAAGCCATGTCATGGTTGCGTGTAGTGCACGACTCCATTGATGCTGCATATAAAAAAATACATTGAATATATATATATATATATACTCAAAGTTTCGTAGAATAACTACTGTCAAACGAATATGAAATTGTGTGTAACGCGATCCAGGATTAGTGTTGAGTATACTGTAAGCTAATACGGTGTTGTGTATAGCACAAGATAATCTTGGTCTAACGTACAACAAAAGATATGAAAGAAATAAAAAGAATATATCTTATAATTTCTCGAGTTATTACATACAGTTTAGTAACTTGTTAATATTAATTTTACCTTAATCAAATTAATTAATTATAACAAAATTGAATCACCCTGAATCCAGATGCCTAGAGTCAGGGAAATAATTTATTATATATATTTGAGATTATAAAAATAAAACCTCAAAGGATAATTCTGTTTATTTGTCCTATAAATATAAAATACATACCTGATACCTATTATACATTTGTAAATTAGAATTATAATCATGATACACAAAATGAAAATAAAATGCTTCCTTGAATGATTATTCTAATATTTCTTCTTCATAACATGGGGATAAGATACATAATTAGGGTGACCTAAAATTCTATTTAAGGGTAATTAAAACGGAAGTTACAATTTATAAATAGGAATAAATTGACATGGTTATATAAATAACTAATAACACATGGCATTAAAATCACTTCATAAGGTAATATCAACATGCTAAGGTAAGAATCTAGAAACTTGTGAAAATTACTTAATGAACATAAAATGAAATGCATACACAGATATGACAATGAAAAATAACATGGATAAATAATAATAAAAATATATAATAAGAAAATATATAATTATTAGTCACAATGTTTCCCAAGCACATGATACTGTCACCTTAAATAAATACAGAAATCTTCTAGTTTGTCCAGCTAATTTTTCCCACGAGACTATTGATGCATCAAGTGGTTTTCTTTTACTAATCCCCAACCCATATAAGATTCCATAAATTGTATCCATCCTATATATTTCATGTCCAAATAATTCCTCATATTTTGAATAAATAATTTTACATATGAAATATTCATATTTTATAACGAATATGGATTTATCAAAAATACATCAAATGTGGATAGCTTACAAAAAGGGTTGTTAATATTAAAACATTATTGATGATAAATAATCATTTAACCTTCCAATGTGTCTCATACAACATTGAAACATTTAAATACTAAGTCCAAAAGAGTTTAATGATTCATTATGAGAATATGAAGATTCATGGTATAACATGACAACCGAGTATATACACTATATATGTGTGTGTTGGTGCATAAACATTAAACATGTCTCAGTGGAATGTAAATAGAGATGAAATCCATTACCAAAACATTAAATTTATTGTATGGTATTTATCTTCATGTATTGAATTTTAAAATATTTTTCTAACTTATACCAGAACCACACTCATGTTAATAATATCATATATTAATTCCTAGTAATATTTTATTACCCCTTCATTAGTACTATTTCAATATTTTAACAATTTCAAGTGTTAATTACATAGGTTTATTGATTATGTTTTTACTTTTATTTTTTGTTCATTTTTCATAGATAATTATTTCATAATATCCATAATTAATGTGATAATTTAATAATAATATATATTAAGTACTTATACTTTTAGTAAAATCTATGGAGTTTAGAGATATAAAAGTATATACACCGCTCATGGATCTGGATTGTTGTAGGTAGGAATGAACGATACATTCATTTATTTGTTGTATTAGAAAAATTAAAAATGATATATATGAATATAATAATTACATTGTCATATATGTATTATATTTGTTAAATATTTTTTATTAAGACCATATTTTATACATTCCATGAATATTATAAACAATACATATCGCTATATAAATATTTTTTCCATAAAAATGGCTATTGTGCTAGGTGTTAAAAAAATGAATAGACATCGTTTCATCAGGTATTAGTTCACCATACAAAGAAGAAATAAGTTTGTTAACCATTATATGGAGGTGTGTGTAAGTGTATGTATAAATATTTTAATGAAAAAATAATAGTATAATTATGATATAGGGTTTTCTATAACAATGTAATAAAGGGATTTGAAGTGGTGGATAATATAAATGAAACTATAGATCTTTATAGAAGATGTTATCTCTTAATAAAAGAACTTATTTTGGTTTGTAGCAAATGGATTTTGTTGAAGGATTTATGCCCAAAGGTAGGATAAATATAATAAGATGAGATTTTGGGATCCAATATGGTTAGATCATGGCTAAACAAAAGAGGTTTTATAGGTTTGGGGATTGGAGAGATGTGTAGGCCATTTATAAGGGTATAAAATGACTCACATTTAATTTTCTTAAATATTAGTTAGGTGTACTAACGTTTTTACATAAAAAAAGACCTTAAAACCAACAATAATAAATAATTTAATATTTTCCAGAAATGTGACCGTAGATTGTGTGTTTTAAAATTATATTGTTCATTTGGGTCCTTTAGTTAAAGGTTCAATCAATTATTAAGCATAATTTTAATTTGGTAATTAAAATTAATTTAAAGTACATTCAGTAATATTTTTAGTCAAAAACAATGTTGAACTTAATATAAAATATAAATTATTATTATTCCATTTTTTTAAAATTACAATAACATAAGTTTCAAAAATGTATTTAAAATTCATCATGTTTGTAGGACGAAAATGAGGGTGTTTAATGTAAAAAGGCACAAAAGGATGATATATTTTTTTAGTAAATTTCCCTTATAAATTGATTTAAATGGTTAATTTTTTTAATTGATAAAAATAGTATCTAATTTAACAATAAAAAAAAGTTAAAACATAATTTATCTTTATAAATAAATTTCATTAAAACCTATTTTGTACTAAAATTCATCATTTTTCATTATTCATTAAAAAATGAAACCTAGCAGGAAAATACAAAAAATTCACCCTATGTAAATTTTTATAGTTCACTTCTATAGAATAAGCTTATATTTACATATTAAATTTTTAAAATTTTAAAACATGATATTCAAAATGGGTTATCTATTAAAATTCCGAACAAATAACATAATAAAATATAGTATTTTATGCATAAAAGTGAGTTTTTTGTCTTAAGCCTATCAACTATATTGGATGAATATAAAAAATAATTGATTAAATGATATATATATATATATTACATTAATATCACCCAAAAAAATTTATTTATTTATTTTATTTTGGTAAAATGTCTTTCTTATAGTAAATATTATTTTGTATAAAAAATTTAACATTATATTAAACTAGTTATTATACTTGTTTCTAATTAATTTTCAAAAAAATAATATTTTTAAAATATATATATTCATTAGTATGTTAATACTATGCATAATTTCTAAAATATAACTTATTGAATTAAAAATAATAATTCAATAATATTTCTATTGGTGAAATATGGTATTGCATATAACATAAGCCAATGAAGAAGGTTTCTCTTGCGTGTAATAAAAGCTAACTTGGTGTTGTTGGAATTTCAAATTATAGAATATAAATAATATATTTTAAATAGTAAATATATTTCAAGGTATCGTGGTATTATATTCCATTATCTGGTTAGTGTCATGTGTAACAGTTCTTATAAAAAACAATTTGTATACTCTGGATTTCTAAGGTGTTACATTATCCCCACCTTAATTAATCTGCATCTTCTCAATTTAAACATTATATCAAAAACATAAAGAATATAAATAATATATTATTGAAATTCCCACATCATAAAATGGTTCAATATCAAATATTTATAAAAAGAGATAATGTAAAATAAAACATGCAAGTTACTATGTACCTTAGTAGGAGAACATTGGATGGAAATAAAAACCTGTATATGTAAGAAAAAAAATCCAAAAACAATGTTCACATGGAAATTACTTGATAAAATTTTAGATTAATGTGTTAGACAAAAAAACCATAAACCATAGGGTTGAATAAATGTCATTAATATCATAAACAATGATTAAAATTAGAAACAAATTTGATTTAAAACCATTATTATATAGTTGAATAATTCATTCACTATATAAGAATATAGGCAGATATATGTTTCTATAAAATAATCTTTTCCATTGATCATACCATAAACTCTTTCTATAATTTATCTTAGCACAAGATGCATCATATGATGATTTAATACATTAACATTGAAACTCTCATGTAGTGTTTAAATTAAACCATTTTATAGATGTTTAACATTTTCAAAATCTAATCATCCAACAATTTTAAAAAAAAGTCACTATATATCAAAGATTGACATATCATTATTCATTAATCAACCTGATGTTGATCTAGATTCTCACATTCTAATCAATTGAGTAACTATGTCATATATCCTCTTGTAATATGGTAAAAACAAGAATTACTATAAAAACTTATTACAAACATGCATTCTTCCTTATTCTTATATAAGACACATGTTATTGGATATATTCCTCAAAATACATATCTGTTGTAAAATCCATAAATGAAAGCATAACCCACTTTTTAAAAATTCATTAATCAATTCCTTTTTTGTCTTCACGTAACCAAATAAATATTTTGTTAATCATTATATAAATATTAGAAACATATTATGGGATTCCTTTCCATAAATCATGATTTTTATAAAAAGATTAAATTTCTACTGAGTAACATTTGTTATATCCATTCTACATATGATCTCATATCCACAATGAAATATTACTATAGTACAATCCTCACATATTACCTATTTATTATAACCAGTACATTGGTAATAAATAATTAAAATAAAATAATTCTTGAATAGGATTATTAATCATTCATTTCATCTTTGGAAGTTTCAGAACATAATCATTATCAAATAGCGTCATTTGGGGTATATTCTTTTGATATTTGGGATATTCACTTTTAAAGTGTATTATCTCCTATTTATTGAATAATTATACTTTGGAAAAAAAATTTATTACCCACTCAATTATGAACATAGTATCATTTTTCTAAACATAAATATAAAACTTCCATTTCCATCAAGAAAGTACAAGATTGTTTCCTTTCATAATTATCACTTGTCAGAAAATCCTTTTTTAACTTTATCTTTTTGTACTAATTCCCTATTTCATGGTGACTATATGACTACATTATATATTTTTTCCTTATAATAAATACATCTTGATGAATTTTATACCCATCACATTTTCACATGATATTATTTCTTGAAATTACGAGAATGTTTCTTAGTTTATTCACATTTGAAATATTATCTTAAGTCCATGAAAATTGGATTGTTCTTACACTTTGGATCATGTGCATTGGTGAGGTTCAAATTATTTATACTAGGAACCATTTCTATACAATTTAAAATACAAGATTAAATCATAAAATAATTTATTATTAATGATATGTTAAAGAACATTAATTTATGAATCCTGAATTCGAGAGTCGTATACATTGGTTTCTTGGGGGAAATATTTACTTTCAAATCCATCATAATGGTAGGTCAAAAAATATGTTCAATCCTATGTGTATCCCCTGAGAGTTTCCAACTATGTGAATAGTAAGTACCATTGTCATGTATCAGGCCACCCTGTGTTAGGTACAAGACACCTTGTTAGTTATTCTACTTTTAGGTACATTTTTTCAGAACCATGTCCATTTGTATTATCTATATATGGATGTATTGCTAGGGATACATATATTATTTCCAACTTACCATAATTATATGATAGACTTCTAAACATTTCCCTAATGTCTATCTTCTGGATATATTCCTCAATATAGGTTTTCTAAATTAGGTTTCCATGGTTATTGAAAAACATCCATTGATAAAAATTGTAATGTACAGACCATAGTAGTCCGAAGCTAGTGCATTTATTTATTACTATGGAATGATTCCATGAAATTGTATCCTGAAGGATATTTCAATTTAGTATTATTAGAAATCCAAATTATATACATGATAAAAATAATAGATTAGAAAATTTTAATAATAAATATGATATATAAAAACATAAATAAAATTCATCTTGTAATACTTATTCAATGATATATTCAACCAAACTAGGGGAATGGAAACATAAAATGTGAAAGATCAAATGCTCAATAATGGTATGTAAAATGGAATAAATAATTAATAAATTGAAATAAATTGACATGGAAATGTGAATAACTAATAACACATGCCATTAAAATAAAGATATAATGAAATATCAATATGGTAAGGTAAAAAATATAAAAACATGTTCCTTTTAATCAATGAAGTGAATAATAAATGCATAAATAAATATGTCTATGAAAAATCTCATGGATAAATAATAACAATAAAATTATCAATAAAGGGAATTCATATTTTGTAGATATCATTTTTCATAGGAACATGATACCTTTAAATTCAATAGATAGTATAAACATTTCTCATTTGGAAAAATAATTAATTTAATGTGACTATTGATGCATCAAGGGGATTTCATTAACAAGTCCCTAGCCCGCAGGGCATTAGTTAAATGATCCCCAATCTGTGTATTAGATGTAAAAAAATAAGTCCCCATATATTGACAATAAAACTATCATATAAAATATTAATATTAATTAATGTATATGTAATTCTTAATAATAATTCATATGAGTATAATTAACATGAATGGTTGTTTACATTAAAATATTATTGATGATAAATAACTTTTTATAATTATAATGTATTTCTTAAAACATTGAAAATTTTAAATCAATATTACCCATGGATTAAATAAATCATAGAATATTTTTAGAATAATAATATACAGTTTATAACTACGAAGGTAATTATATATTCCATATAAGAGCATGTTGGTTCATAACAAAAAACTTGTCTGTGTAGAATTTAAATTAAAATGAAATCCCTCAAATGAAACTTCCTTTTCATGTGTGGTATTTATCATCTTTTATAGTGGATAAAAATATTTTACTAACTCATAAAAAACTCATAATATTGTTTATAATATCATATATTATTTCCTTATGATATTTTACTGACTCATTATTAACACTCTTCCATTATTTTAACAATTTTAGTTGTCAATTGCTTATTTTTCTCAAATATGATTTGACTTTTATTTATTGATCATATAATATAGGTCATGATTAAATCAAATATATAATGTAAATAATTATTTAATAATCAAATATATTCAATACATATTCATTTTGGTCAATCTATAATGTTTGTAGATACGAAATGGAAGACTTTGTTCATGGAGAAGGTAGAGCGTACGGACATGTGAATTCTACATTCATTTGTTTGTTATAATAAAGTAATTAAGAATAAATGATATATGTATATCATAATTACTATATTTTTTGTGTTCTATATATGTTATATATTTTTATTCATATCATCATATATAAATTCTTTCAATGGCATGAATGAGTCACATCTCTTTGAGGATGCGATAATCCATGCTTCCTAATATGAAAGAATCAAAATTATACATTATGGAATAAATAATGTTATGATGTAAATAAAAATTATAGAATAAAAAATTCATTTAAAATTTCATATATATCTTATATAACCATATTTTACATCAAAATGGAAACCATGATAGGTTTTAAATGAAAAATTAACAATCATCATTTTATGAGGTAGTAGATCACTAGACAAAGAAATATATCTTTTACCCAATAGATGGAGGGGAGTGTCTGTGTAGTTAAAAATGAATACATAACAATATAATAATATATTTAGGAAAAAAAATTTATAATCAGAGAATAATAGTTTTTGAGGGGTTGGATAATGTAATTGGAACTATAGAGCGTGGGATATGACATTACATGTTAATCGAGTAACTTCTTTTGGTCTATACCAAAAGGATAACATGTAAGGTTTTATTACTAATGGTAGTATTCAAGGTCAACGTGAGGGATTTTGAGAAAATATTTAGGTAGATAAATGAATAACATATGTGGGTTGAGAGGTGTGTGGATTGCAGAGAGGTGGTGGCATTTTATAATGGAGGAAAATGACTCACTTTGTATTTTTAAAATAACATTAGTTGTACAAATGTTTTTACCAAAACAGTTATTAAAAAATAAATAAAACTGAATAATGGAATGTTAATGGAAAACTTATGGACATTCTATTAGTATTAATTTATAAAAATATGATCTAATTAAACATTAAAACCAACATAATATATAATATATCATTATAAGTAAATTTGATAAAGAAGGTATTTTAAACAAAATGTCAATATTTCTCACTATTCATTTTAAAAATCTAACTTAACATACAAATACCAAAAATTATACCTAGGTTAATTATTATGTTTCTATAACATCCCAAGAAAAACAAAGAATATTGAATTTAATATATTTTAATATTTTTAAATTAATTATTAATTTTACTTTAAAGGGGATACTATGTTCGATGGCGTACCCAATTCACAACAACGAGTTTCTTTGAAATCTTACGTTGCACCCAACGTTGAGTTATACTGAAAAATAATAATATAATATTATTTAAATGTTAGTTAAATTTTTTTTATTGATAGGAATGAATAGAACAAACTATAATATAAATATAAATGTTTATTAAATGTTTTTACAATTATCCAAAAAAATTTGTAGGGATAAAATGTGAATGAATCTAATTTTAAACATAAATACTCTAACATTTTTTAAAAGGTCGATTTACCATGTTTTGATAGAGAAGCCTCATTAAATATATTTTTGTTCACTTTTAAATTTTATATTTGACAAAATAAAATTATTCTTTAGAACCATAACATTAAAATTTACATTGTGTAAAATTTTTGTATATTTCTGATAAATACTTTTCTAATGAATAGTGAAAAAACTGTATTTTAATTCAAATCTGCTTTTTAATATAATTTATTTTTATGGTTAAATTATATTTTTATTGGTTTTGAAGTGAAATTATTTTTTATTTTACCATATATTCTAATGGTGGTTGTTGTAATTAATTTCACTTTGAAATTGGACATATACTTGTGCCAATCTTTTGATATATATTGTTTCTTAAAAACACGATCATTGTTTTGACAATGGGAATTAATTTAAAAATAAATTAATGCAACTTATATGTATTTAATTTTGTAAAATAGAAATCATTTTTTGAATTTGGAATATCAAATATAGTCTAGGCTGAATTTTTTGTATTTTTCTAAAAAACATCAATTTTTTTATGAATAGCGAAACCACTCAGAAGTAGTTAAAAAACTGACTTTTTCATTTAAATGAAATTTTACCGCTTCATTGAATTGAATTTTGAAAATCCGACAAAAATGGTTGTTATTATTAAGTAAAATATGGTTCAATAAGATAAAAATAATTTTTAGAGAATAGTAACATTTGTCTTTTATTTTCCACGATGAAAGGTCAATAGGGTAAATCTAGTTAAAAAGAATATTATAATAATAAAAAATTTACTTAACACTTGTCCTAACCTTACTTGTGAGTCATTTCCGAACATGGGCATCCGTGGGTCAATTTAGGGAGCACATAGAACCACTTAAGAGTGATAATGTCACTTTATTTTAGTTAACTTAAAGGAAAGGTAAAAATGAAAAATAAATATCTTTTAGTAAAATAATTTTCTCATGGGGTTACATAAGATATTGATTAGATGATAAATATTAATTGGAAATATAATATGATTTCCTACATCATGGTATTTTTTAATTATTTTTTGACATCAAATAAATTAAATTATTTATGAAAGAAAACGATACAATATTTACCTCATTAATAAAGGATTTAAATAAATTAGATTATAAATATTAAAATATCGTCCAAAACCTATCAAATTCATATTGGATAAATTTTTTTCGTCCTTGAGACATCTTATATTCTATCGTAATGTGATTTGGACCTTTATAAACTGAATATATTTATATAATAAAATAATATTTTCACACATTCCTAAAGAGCCCCTCCCCCCTTATAAAAATCCATTACCTCTAACCCATTCCTCACACCTCTCAATGCCCATTCCTCATCCAAAACCAACAAAGATACTACCACATGATCCCACTATTCCACCTAGAATCCTTCCCTTCGGCTTAATTCACTTTAAAAATTCAATTTGGTTCAAAATAGAGGGAGTTACCTAAATTTAAGGTAACAGGTTCTCTTAAATTAATTTTTATTTTTTTTTTATTTTAATTATTCAAACCCTAAATTTTTTTTATTACTATATTTTATAACAACACCAGTATCATCAATATACTATTATTTTTTTATGAGATTTATTTGAAATACACTAACACACACCTCCATCTAATGGGTAAAGAACAACTTGTTTCTGTGGATGGAAAACAAACGCCTCACGAAATGATGATTGTACAATTATCTCCTACCGCCTCTTATAGTGGAAATTATTATGGAACTATATTTATATATGATATATATAATTTTTATTTTTTTCTTTATGATTCTGTATTTTAAATTTATTTCATACCTTTTTGTTTTCTATTATGAGTAAATGAGAAAATTTCATTTGAAGAAGTACGGACTATTGCGCCCTCAATGTGATACGACTTGTTCATACAATAAATGGGACGTATAAAGATTGAAGTTATTGAAATTATATATGATATTATATAGGAATTAAAATATTATTATCTATCATTATGTTTTAATTCAATTAATTCACAATATAGAAATGAAAGTAGTGTTCTTGCGTACGTAGGACTTAACATCTCTATGAACGATGCATTTCAATTATTATATAAAAATGTTGTATATACTGTTATAAATACATATATATATAGGATATATATTATATATATTATATCTAAATCATTACTATCATTATGGAGACAATGGACTTTTCACCCCTTATACAAATTGTAAATATAAAAAGTTCATTTTTAACTCAACATCCAGACATCGAAAAACTGTCTGATATAAACTCAAATAATTAACTAATTACAATAGAAAGTTAAGAAGATATATAAAATGAATAATAAACTTGAAATTTTTTCTTAAGGATGTATAAATTAAAATAATTTTATTATTTAGTAAGAACCCAAAATATATGAGTCAAGTGGGACACGAGGAAAGGGATTTGTTATCTCACTTGTAATTCCATGATATTTCCATTGTTCACCACTTCCTTATTGAATGTGGTGTATTGGGTAATGACATTTGATATATATTATCATGATTCACTTAAAATTCATGGTATTCTATGATTCATTTTGGGGTTATTAACTTTTTTCATATGAATTGATTGATTACAATGTGGTAAAGGGTTTTCGTCTCACATTTTTTTGTCATGAGATTCATGATATATTGAAACTATTTAATTTTGTGTGGTTTATGTACTACCCATGATATAATTAATTGTGTAATAAAATTAAATTTATGTCTATTTACATATTCATTTTATGATCCATCTTTCATGTGGCGTATGTTTCGGGAGTTACCAAATCGTTATGTGAACCTTTCACCCTCCTTTTTTGAAAGTCTTCTATTGGTTATGTATTTTAATTTACATATTCTTATGTTGGGATATGTTCTTATATATCCTTATTGATGTAAAATATATGTCCATGTGATTATATACCCTTTTCTGTCTCATCAATTCATTTTCTTAATTTTAAGGTGACTCTATTATGCTGTCAGATTTCTATAAGGGAACTTCTTCACCTAATTTCAATTCTTTGGGTTAAACTTCTACTTATTAATTATGTCATGATATGTATATGTGAGAATAAACTTTGATTGTTTCACACTTAATATCAACATATATAGAGTGTATTCATATTTGTCAAACATTATTATGTAATTCATTTATCCTTAATCTAAGGATGCAGTTCTTATAAGCGGTTCCCTCTCAATTTACATTCCATTGAGACATCATTGTTTTTACTCACCAATTCACTTCTATATGGTGTATATACCATACATTGGCATATTAGATAATTAATCCATTTATTCTCATGATATTATAAAGTTTTATTTAAATTTTATTCCTCAATTATTTGTATTCAAGCGTCTCTCATTTTGTTAAAAACTCTTTAAATAAAATATCATTTTAAATGTTTTATAGATTTATTCCTTTAAATATTTCTTATTAATGTAATTTTTTTCAAAATGGTTTTTAGGAATTATTTATATGGACATTAATTATTAAAAATTATAATTTATTTAAAAGATTTAATGTCGTATGGGACACTTTGTCTCAAAATCTCTTTATTAAATGTTTTAAATGGTTTTGAAAGTGGTTTTATATTGCATTGATTATGTCAATATCTTGATTTGATATATTGTGATTCGAATGTGTAAAAGTTACCTTTCCTTTATTATTGTGTTATGTGTTATGGATATGGTATGGATATTGGGTATTATTTACGTATATGGGTGGTTCTGTGATATACTTAGGGCGGGTGAGCCCGAGATAACTCTCTAATGAATTGGGTAATGTGACATAGGTTAATGTTAAAGTTTATCTTGTCACGACCCCCTCCCCAAAAAGTGTATCCTCCTGGTTCAGCAATGTGAGAAGGGAGATAATGACCCCCCGAGTCCCACCTCTAGTAGGCCCCGGGTGGGTGACTAGCACCGAGGGTATAGTAAACAGAAAAATGGGAGGCATTACCCTCTAAGAGAACACATACGGAAGAGTGAGATAAGATAGAAACCAGCCAACTCCAACTCAAAAATAAAATACAAATTAAACCCAGGTGGACATATGTAATATCCTAAAAAAGTACTAATATTTGAAAGTAAAAATTTCAAGTACCAAAAGAATGTAAAAACAACAGAAACAGCCAGCCCGGATAGCTCCTACAACCCCAAGCTCGTAGAAACCATCACGATCTCCATCCTGCTCCAAGTGACCTGAAAAAAAGGTTATATATATATATGGTGAGTATAAAAATATACTCAATAGGATCCTCCCTAAATTATCTCGTGAAAAAGTAAAGAAAGTATGCTGAAGCACAGTGAACAACATGTGAAGCTAACTCGTCACCTAAACATGTATACTAAGATCCCAGGATCACCATGGCTACACTCACCAAGTAAAACATACAAGAATATATCATATAATAAATAATATCATGCGTACCCTACTACTACTTCCCCACTGGATTAACACTATTAAACAATGTCACACATTTTGAGCATCTCTCTCCAAAAATTCTTGCCTGAAGACACCTAGGTGAATCAGCACAATATGCACCTCATGCAACAAAACCACCACGTCCACACCCCAAAGTAACCAGGTAGTTTCTAGGAGCCACCAAAGCTCGTATAAAGTGTATAAAACAACGGGTATTATACCCCAAGCCATCGTAGCCCACACACTGAGTAATGATCCTAAATCCATCACAGCCTATACACGTTACACCAATAGTAGTCCATAGAAAACTACATCCAGAATATATATATGTGAATAACCATAATCCATTACTTCCCTTTCCACTCATATATGGAGAAAACTAACCAATGTGCCTCCCAGAAAAAGTAACTACCAAACGAATAGAGTGGGGCCCAAGGTGGTAGTCATCCATCCATCATCCCACAAGAATGTTGGGGAAAACACCCCCCAGCGCTCAAAATCCCCGGGGTGTTAGTTGCCCGTACTGACAGGGTGGAGTAGAATATAGAAACACAAAATGTATAAAATATACTATGACTCACATCCACAAAATGTTCATATCCTAGTCTAAGATAAAACTATAGCTAGAATCTCTCATATTTTGGGATGAAAATTCTAAGACTATGTATTCTATAATCACACAACCATTTTACGTGTTTTATTAGATTACTTCTTTTCCTTTTATCAGTTCTATTATGCATTAATTATTTCTTTAAACAATAATTTACCATGAATAATCCCACATTAAAACTCATTATCATCACACTCAAGTTTATTGATCCTTCAAAATTACAACCTCATCATTATTTTCCAGAAAACTCTAACCCCATGGGTTAACACCATTTATTAAATTATTCATTAAATAAAATATTTCCCACATTCCGAGGCATTCTAGGAAAAAAAAATTCTGATACTAAACCCAATGGGGATCAACATGGTAAGTAGATGTACTACCCATTGAGTCTTTTCCACTTATATCAAGAGCATTCCCATCCTTCCTTGAGAGGATAAACACAGAAAGAATGTGGAATACCCCGCCTGTCTTTGCGTCTATTAGTAGAAGGGTATGTAAGAACAAATTCCTTGGGCAGTGGGGAAATGTAATGTAGATAAACAACCAAAGAAACTACCAGAATCCAACAATCATATCCATCCCATTCCATCATCCATGGTGTCCAATCTAAAACCCACATGTATAAACTGATGTATCTTGCTACTCTAGGCATCATCTGTTGCCACCTCCGAAAAGGCCTCCAAGCCTCCACATATTACAACAAACATCCAGGATAACATCAAAACACAATTAGTAGTAATACAAACATCATCACAATTTGGCTCTTGGCCCTTAAAAAACAAGTGGGTAACTCAGAACCCTACAAGAAATTATCTTTTAACAACCAACAGTCCTAAATTCATCTTGGTTTAACCGATTTGATATTCGTTGGTTCTAAATTCGGGAAACCTAATAGTAAGCTGTCACAAATAAATGAACATACTTACTTTTCCAATTTGATTAACATAAAATTATAACAAGAACCATATTCGTTTACATGCCCCATTATATTTAGCCTAAAAATTATCAAATAATCTCGTTTTACATTCTTTACTGATTTCTATAAAGAACTATCATAAATATGACCAAATCTAGAAAAAACTAGAGGCAATAACATTTGATCGATATCAATTTCTTTATCCAGTTTAAATATTTATTATGTCACCTTCATTTTCACTCAGTGGGATAAAATGTGAAAAAGATAGAGTTCCACATAAAAGAAAGAGAAGCAACTAATCACCTACCTCAAACAATTCCTCACATTCTTTATCCACACAACGGGTCACGATTCTCCTCTTACGATGACTACATCTACCCAAGGATGCCGTAGTACGCCCGAACCAACCAAAACCCAAGAAAAACGCCATTGGAAGCATGGATATTTCATGTTATAATATGGAAATGAGAAACAGGGGAATATGAACCCCAAAATAATGACGATAAGACATACCTTATATCGAAGATTTATCGATATAGCTTGGTTGCATCAAAATAGTGCGGAACCAATTCGAGGAGTAAATTTTGATTGTGCAACTCCTACGGGAAGGATTGAAATTTTCTAGCATCTCATATCTGAGAAAAAAGAGGAAAACAATGGAGGAAGATATCTTATCCCCTTTGAAGAGTTAATGGGGAAATAATTTAATATATGCTTAATTCCCAATTAAAAGTGGATCACAATAAACCACATGGTTTGACCAAGTAAAAATATCCTGAACCAAAGAAATAATTAATATAGGAGTTATGGCCATTGAATCGGCCTTAGAGTCCTTAAAAGGAGGCTTTAAATTCATTTTATGTCAAAGAAAAATGCTAAAGGGGTGAAACTATAGGAAGTTGGAAACACTATTCATGAAACTCACTGTTAGAACACTGTTCATGAACCTAACCGTTAGAACCTCACCGATAGAACATTATTCATGAAACTCACCAATAGAACACTGTTCATGAATCACACTGTTAGAAAACTATTCACAAACCTCACTGTTAGAACCTCACTAATAGAACACTATTTACTAAACCTCACCAAATGAACACTATTCAATGAACCTCACCCATAGAACACTTTTCACTAAACCTCACTGATAGAACAATGTTCCCTGAATCTCACCGATAGAACACTGTTCACTAAACGTCACCGATAGAACACTGTTCACTAAACCTCACCGATAGAACACTATTCAATGAACCTCACTAATAGAACACTATTCATTGAACCTCACTGATAAAACAATGTTCACTAACCCTCAGCAATTGAACACTGTCCATTGAACCTCATCGATAGAACACTATTCACTGAACCTCACCGATAGAACATTGTTCACTGAACCTCGCTAATATAATGCTATTCACTAAAGCTCACCGATATAACAGTTTTCACTAAACCTCACTGATAGAACACTGTTCACTGAACCTCACTGATATAACAATGTTCACTGAACCTCATCGATAGAACATTGTTTACCGAACCTCACCGATAGAACACTTTTCAATGAACCTCACCGATAGAACATTGTTCAATAAGCCTCACAAACAGTACATTGTTCACTAAACCACACCGATAGAACTGTTCACTGAACCTCACTGCTAGAACTATTCACAAAACCTCTCCAATAGAATTGTTCAGAAAACCTCACCAACATAACTATTAAATGAATTTGAAAGTTGGCTAAGTGTAGGAGATAAGTCACCTTTACCTCTCAGAACACATGAAACACCACATTTTCACAATGGAATGGACTAGATTTGTCTAGTACATTGCATCAGATACCTCTCAAAACATTCTCATCCTCAACAGTTAAAAACTCACATATATGGAAAACTAAACAGGGTCTGAACAACCACCCATAAAGATACGTCTCAAAAGATAGCAGTCCACAAGAAGGAACAAATTAAATTCAAATTAAAAACAGGAAAGGTAAAACCACAAAGGGGACATCGTTACATGAAATGAGTTAATCATCAAACAACTCTAGGTACTGAGCACATATATGTGACTCACGTTCCCAGGTACTCTCCTCCATGCCACTATGTCACCACAAGACACGAACTAAGGGGATATAATCCCCACAAAACACCTTTCCTTGGGTCTTGGATCTCCACATGTCACTCTTTGAAGGTTGAGTCATCATAAAAATCGATCTCTCCCCAATAGATAATGTGATAGTCATCATGAAGATAACTACGGAGATGTGATACATTAAAAACATCATGTATCTGACTCATATGTGGGGGAATTTCTACTCTGGTGCCACTCTGTCACAACCCCCTCCCCACAATGTGTACCCCTCCTAGGTCAGCAATGTGAGAAGTAAGATAATGACCCCCTGATTCCCACCTCTAGTAGGTCCCAGGTTGGCCACTAGAAATAAGGGTATATAAAACACACAAATGGAAGGCATTACACTCTAAGAGAACACATGCGGAAGAGGGAGATAATATATACACCAATGAACTCCAACTTAGAACTGAAGTATTAAAGAATCCCAAGTGCACATATATAATGTCATGTAAAAAGTACTAAAAATGGAAGGGAAAAATTTCAATTACCCAAAATAAAGTAAAAACAGTATCAACCACCAGCCCGAACATCTACTTCAACCCCAAGCTAAAAGAAACTAGCTTGAGCTCCAACCGGCTCCAGGTGAGCTAAAAATAGTTTATATATAAATAGGGTGATTATAATAGTATACTCAGTAGGATCCTCCCCTAATCATCTCATTAACAAGTAAAGAAAGCATGTTAAAGCACAATGAACAACAAGTGAAACTAACACACCACCTAAATAGGTATACTAAGTTCCCAAACTCACCATGGATACTCTCACCATGTATCTCATATGACAATATAACATATAATAAATAATATCAAGGGTACCCTACTACTACTTCCCCATTGGTTTGCCTCTTTTCCCCAATGTCGCACTTCCTGAGCATCTCTCTCCAAAAATGCTTGCCCGTAGACACCTTCTGCGAAGCACTACAATATGCACCTGATGCAACAGAACCACCATGTACACACATCAATGTAACTAGGTAGTTTTCGAGAGCCACCACATCTCGCATAACATGTATCATTCATTGGGTATTATACCTCAAGCCATCACATCCCATACACCGATTATAGATCCTCAAGCTGTTACAGCCTATACGTGTTACACATATAGTAGTCCATAGAAAACTATATCTAGAATATATGTGTGTAAATATTGACATGCCCTTACACCCTTTTACACACATATATGGTAAAAACAAACAAATATGCCTTCCAGAACAAGTTACTACCAAGAGAACAGAGCGGGGTCAAAGGGGGTAGTCAGCCATCTATCCTCCAACCGGAATGTTGGGGAAAACACCCCCTAGGGCTCAGAATCCCTGGGGTGTCAGTTTCCCTCACTTCAGGGTGGAGTAACATATAGAAACACAAAATTATAGAATATACTATAACTCAAAACCACACTATAGGAATAACGTAGTCTTAGATACAACTACAGATAACGTCTCTCAAACTCTGGGATGCTACTTCTTATACTAGGTATCCTATAAGTACATAACCATTTAACGAGTTTTATTAGATTACTTCATTCCCATTTTATCAGTTCCACTGTATGTTAATTACTTCTTTAATCATTAATTAACAATGAAAATCACACATTAAAATTCATTAGCATCACACCCATGTTCATTGTTCCTCAAAAATTACAACCTCATCATTATGTTCCATCAAACTCTAACCCCATGGGTTAACACCATTTATTAAATTATTCATTAAAGAAAACCATTCCAAAATTCCCAGGTATTCAAGAAAAAATATTCTATGCCACTAAACAGAAGGGGGCTCAACACTGTGAGTATATGTACCACCCGTAGATTATTTTCAGCTTATAGAAAGAGAATATACCCATCCTTCTGTGAGATTCTAAACACGGAAAGAACATGGAATACCCCAAGTGTCTTTTCTTCTTTCGGAAGAAGGGTATGTAAGACCAGCTGGCTTGAGCACTTGGGAATATTAAATTAGATAAACCACCAAAAAACAAAAAGCATCCAAAAATCAAATCCATCCCATTACATCATCACTAGTGTCCTCCCAGACACCCCCATGCATAAACTGATGCATCGTGCCACACTAGGCGTCATCATCTGCCACAATTGAAAAATCCTCCATTCCTCCACATATTACAACAACAATCCAAGATCACATAAAAACACAATCCACAATAAAAAAACATCATCACAATTAGGCTCTTGAACCTTAAACAAACAATTGGGTAACTCATAACCCTTCAAGACATTATATTTTAACAAAAAATAGTTCTTTAATCCATGTTGGATTAACTGATTTATTATTCATTTGTTCAAAATTCTGTAAAAATAACAGTAAGCTATCAAAATTAAATGAACATGCATACTGCACCAATTTGATTAACATCAAATTACAACAAGAACCAGATTCGTTTACATGCCTCATTATCTCTAGCCAAACAATTATCAATTAATCCTGGTTTACGTTCTTTACCAATTTACATCAAGAACAATCATAAATATCACACAAACTATAAAAAAAGAGGCAAAAACATATGATCGATATCAATTTATTTATCCTTTTAAAATATTTATTATGTCAATTCCTATTGTAATCCAGTGGGATACAACAGGCTAAAGATACAGTTTCACATAAAAGAAATAAAAGCACTGAATCCCCTACATCAAACAGTTCCTTGCATTTTTTATCCACACAATGGGTCACGATACTCCTCTCGTGATGACAACATCCACCCGAGGATTCCACGGTACGACCAGACCAACCAATCCCCAAGAAAACCACCATTATAATCATGGAGATTGCATGCTATTATATAGAAAGTAGAAACATGGGAAGATGAACCAAAAAAAATGATGATAAAACATACCATATATAGAAGATTGATCGATACAGATTGGTTGCATCAAAATAGTGTAGAACCAATCTGAGGAGTAAAGATTGAATGTGTAACTCCAATGATAAGGATTGAATATTTATCGTATCTCATAGCCAAGAATAAAGAGGAAGAACAAGGGAGGAATATATCTTTTACCTTTTGAAAATTTAATGGGCCGATAGTTTAAGATACGCATAATTCCCTATTTAAAAAGGATCACATTCAACCACACGGTTTGACCATGTAAAAAAGCACGAGCATCAGGAATAATTAATATAGGAGTTATGGCCTTTTAATCAGCCTTAGTGTCCATAAAATGAGGCTTTAAATGAATTTTATGTCAAAAGAAAATGCTAAAGGGGTGAAACTATTGGAAGCTAGAAACACTGTTCATGAACCTCAATATTAGAACATTATTCATGAACCTCACCATTAAATCCTCACTGATATAAAACTGTTCATGAACCTCACCGATATAACATTGTTCCTGAACCTCACCATTAGAACACTATTCATGAACCTCAACGTCAGAACCTCACCAATAGAACACTGTTCACTGAACCACACCGATAAAACACCGTTTCCTAAACATCACTGATAGAACATTGTTTTATGAACCTCACAGATAGAACATTGTTCAATGGATGTCACTGATAGAACACTGTTCACTGAACCTCACTGATAGAACAGTGTTCACTAAACCTCACCGATAGAACACTGTTCCCTGAAACTGACCCATAGAACTCTATTCACTGAGCCTCACCGACAGAACATTGTTCACTCAACCTCACCAATATAACACTATTCCCTAAACCTCACCGATAGAACTGTTCACTGAACCTCACCGATAGAATTATTCACAAAACCTCACTGATAGAACAATGTTCACTTAACCTCACCAATAGAACATTGTTCACTAAACCTCACTTATAGATCACTGTCCACAGATCCTCACCGATAGAACATTGTTCACTAAACCTCACCGATAGAACACTTTTCACTAAACCTCACTGATAGAACACTGTTCACTGAACCTCACCAATAGAACTGTTCACTGAACCCTACCGATAGAACTGTTCACAAAACCCCACTGATAGAACTGTTCACAGAATTGTAAATTTTTCTAAGTGTTGGGGATAAGTCACCTTTACCTCCCAGAACACCTCAAACACCACATTTTCACAATGGAATAGTCTAGAGATGTCCGGGCCAATACATCTCCTAAGAGATTTTAGGAATATACATTTATGGGTAATCCCAATGTGACTCCCAATGTAGATGTGATAGCTACAATATAAGTATGATATGGATGCCACAAGTTACCCATATGATTTATGATTTCTATATGTTATTCATAAATATTATGATTTCATGTGGTATGTTATGATTGAAAATTATGGATTCATTTATTTTTATTTATTGATGGGTAAATATTGAATTTCATTATTTTATAACCCTTACAGAGATTTTTATGCTCATCCCATGTTTTGAAATGTTTTTCACATGACATAAAGATGAATAGGGTCAAGGATGAGATCATGGAAAAGTCTAGCTATCTAAAACATGGAACTAGACAAGTCTATTTTTTTCCTGAGATTTTATTTTATAAAAAATCGTTACTGGGTAGTAGTGTCTTCATGTAATATTCAAGTTGTTATGAAATATTTATGGCTTAATTCTATAAATCTCTAAACCGGAAAAGATCCTCAATGGGAATTCTTGGAAAAATTCAATATTATGTAATGTTTAAGGTCGAGTCCTTATAGTTGGTATCAGAGGTCGGTTTAGATAACATTAGATTTTATGTTGTTTTTTTATCATAAGTGACGTAACTATAATGGTTAGAATATTATAAAGAGTCATAGTGTTTATTTAAAAATTTAATGAGTTTATGAGAACATTTATATGTATATCCTAGTATATACCCTCCTCATAAGATATTATATAATGATTTTACTAATATAATCACACCAACCTTTTCAATTTTAGTAAATTGCTGGATATAGCAGGGACCAAAGTAACAGTGGATATGAGGAAAACTATAAGAGTTTTCTGAATGAGTAACTGAATTAAATGGGAGTTTCAGTGATAAATCTATTATTTATTCTCAACATACTATCTATAGTCATGATTTAAAACCTAATCCGTAGTGATTTTTATAAGTCATCATATATGTGAGAAACAAATCCCTTTAGAAGTTCAGGTAATAATCATAAAGGTATGTATGTTAAAAAAACTATGTGTCAAGGATGTGGAAAGAAACACCTAGGAAATTGTTTCAAAGGGATAGTAAGATTCCATTTTTGTGGGAATGAAGGTCATAAAGCAAGAACCATCCATGGAAAAAGGAATAATCTAATTTAATCTAGGAATGGGAAAAAATATCTTTTTGAGGGATCAATTGAATGTTTTAAATGTTGTGTGCATGGTCATTATACAAATAGTAGTCCTATGAAGAAGTATCAGTAATGGGATCACCTGGATCGTACAAATATATGTTTACCAATACCTAATGCCATTCCTATTAAGGATGAAGAAACTTACAATGACCAATGAAAGGTATGGATTATCTCTAAACATATGTTTTGACATTATTTAATCTTAGTATATGATTCATGTTTTTTATTGTAGGAAAGAATTATTTCTGAATATGTTATTAAATAACGTTTAATGGATCATGAAGAACATTTAATGGGTAAGAAATAAACATATAAGGGAATAAAGAGTTATGGTAGATTTTAGGATGGTAATATTCTTAAAATTATTGTGGCTATTTTGATGATGAGATCATATTTGAAGTCTTTTTATAGTATGTATAACCATGATGTTTGATAAATGAAAATGTTATGAAAGGAATAATTATCTTTACTTCTGATGAGTAATGGGGGAATTTTATTATGGAAGAATCCATGTTTTTATTGTCTCCATATAATGATTTGGATTATTTATGGAAATGATTATCCTATCATATAGAATATGTGATTGGGTTAATTGCACTTAAGAATTAGAATTTAAGAGTAGTCGATGTTTTTGAGATAAGTGTTAGGATTTTTTATGGAAGACTACGTGATAAAATCATTCTATGTTTTGGGTTACAATCATAGTTTGGGTTATTTTGAAGAATCATAAGGACAATTGTATATTTAATGGTCCTTCATGAACTTTGGGTACTTTTGGTTTAATTTTAGAGATGAAGAGAAGTAACTCTTTCTATAAAGATTGCCCTTTTGGGGATTATCTGATCATGTATTAACAAATTTTGGTATTTGGTAATGTATAATTATAGGGGAAATATAAGGTTCTTATTTTTTGGATCATCTTAGTCTCTAGAAAGAGATTATAGCACTTTCGATGCGAACAAGCCATCTGAAATAATTATTGTTTGTAGAAAAGATGAGTTCATGGTAGAAATTTATTAAAGGATGACACTCTACATGACGAGTATGTATATTTCCTTATGATATTAGTATTGTTATTAATAAAACAAATCAACACCATGAAAAGGATATTGATGTAAATATTTTATAAGCTCTCTTTTATCACAAGTCTTTTACCCAAAAAAAAATTTATGGTATTATGGTGGTTAAATTTCCGTGATCAAGTTCTTTATCACTATGTATTAATCTACGAGAGTTAGTTTTACTTTCATATCCATGTTTTCCTGGAATCCTTGTATCTGTTCTCTTCGGTAACCATTTTACTTCTCTAACATCATTTTAAAGTGATAGTATTATTGACTCTTTTTATGATGTGGGTATTTCAGTGATGTTTCTGAGCGCAATTTTAAAATTGTGAGGATGAAATTTCTAAAATGGTAGAAGGATGTAACATCCCAGGTAAATAAAGAATATGGAATTTTCAAAATTTCTAATATTTTAAAATTAATTATTAATTTTACTTTTAAGGGGATGCTATTTTTTATGGCGTACCTGATACACAAAATCAAGTTTCTTTGAAATCTTACGTTGCACAAAACATTGAGTTATACTGAAAAATAATAATATATTATTATATTAAATGGTAGTTAACACCAAAACATTGTGTTGGTAGTAATGAATAGAAATAACTACAATATTAATATACTTGTTTGTTAAATGTTTTTAAATTTATCCAAAAAAATTAGAGGATTAAAATGTGAATGAATCGAATTTTAAGCATAAATACACTAATTTTCTTTAAATGGTTTATTCACCACCTTTTGATGGTGAACCCTGATTAAATATAGTTTTGGAGACTTTTAAATGTTCTATTTGACAAAATAATATTCTTCTTTAGAATTAGAAAATTAAAATTTACCTTCAGTACATTTTTTTTATTTCTCTGATATAATTCATTTTTAATGAATAGTATAAAATACTGTATTTTAATTCAAATATGCTTTTTAAGATTATTTATTTTTAAGGTTATATTATATTTTTTTATTTAAAGGGTAATAAGATTATATTTTTTTCATTTAATCTAATGGGGGTCATTTGAATTAATTTCACTTTGAAATTTGACATAAACAAGTGCCAATCTTTTGATAGATTATGTTTCTTAAAAACTTGCTATATGTTTTGACAATGTGAACCAATTTTAAAATTAATTACTGAAACTTATATGTTATTAATTTTTTAAAATATAAATAATTTTTGAATTAAAAATATCAAATATACCTTAGGATGAATTTTTGTTATATTTCTGAAAAACTTCAATTTTTTATGAATAGTGAAACCACATAGTAGTAGTTAAAAACTGAGTTTTTTCAATTAAATGAAATTTTACCACTTCTATGAATGGAATTTCAAAAAATCGACATACATGGTTTTAATTATTAATTAAAATTTTGTTCAATACCATAAACTTTTCTAGTGAATAGTAACTGTTGACTTTAATTTAATGCGGTTAAAGTTAAATAAGATATATCAATGTAAAACAATTAATAATAATAATAAATTACCTTAACACATACTATAACCTTATTGGTTGAGTCATGGCCAACCATGTACATCCATGAGTCAATTTAGAGACCCCATGTAGCCACATAAGAGTGATAATGACACTATATTTTAATTAACTTAATGTAGAGTCAAAAATGTCAAAAACAAACTTCTTTTAGTAATTTAATTTTTAAATGGGGTTATAAAAGTTATCATTTAGACTACAAAATGTCATTGGTAATATTCAAATATTTCCTACATCATGGTATTTGTTTTATAATTTTTAGACATTAAATAAATTAAATTATTTATGACACAAAAATGATGCAGTATTTACCTCATTAATAAATGATTTAAATAAATAAGTTTATAAATATGAAAATAACATCCAAAACCTATCTAATTATTCATGTATTAATTTATTTTAACCAATGAGTCATCTTATAGTTTATATTAATGAGTTCTGGACCTTTAGAAACCAAAAACCCTCTTATAATCAAATAATATTTCCACACTTTCATAAAGAGCACCTCGTCCCCTTTATAAAAATCCCTAACCTCTAACACATTCCTCACACCTCTAAAGCCAATTGTCTCATCCAAACCATGACAAAAAAATCTATAATGATCCCTATATTTCAACTATAAGTCATAACTTAGGATGATGTCACTTCAAGAAGTCCTTTTGGTTCAAACCAAATGGAGTTACCAAAATTTTAAAAAAACATTCTCTTAAATTATTTTGTATTATTTTGTTTTATTTTACTTCTCCAATGCCTAAAATATTTTAAATTATTTATTTTATAATAAAACCAATATCTTTAATATAATATGATGTTATGATGAGAAGGATTTGAACTACAATTACACACACATATATCTAATGTGTAAAGAACATACTGTTTCTGTGGATGGAAAACTAATAATTCACGAAATGTTGATTGTTCAATTATATCCTACCACCTCTTGTGGTGTCCATTATTATGGAACTATATTTATATATGATATATATTTTATTTTTATGTTTTCTTTATTCTTTTTTATATTTAATTTATAGCATAGCTTAATGGTATCCATTATGAGTAAACGCGATAATTTTCTTTGATGAAGTACGGACTACCGCCCCCCAAGGTGAAATGACTCGTTCATCACTCACATGGGAAATATAAAGGATAATGTTATTGAAATTATATATGGTATTATACTATAATTTTAATATACCTATCAATCATAATTTCTTAATTCAATTAAAGTATAAAATATAAATGAAATATGCTTCCATACGTACGTACGACTTACCGTCTCCATGAATGGTGAATTTCCTTTCTTATCCCCTAATGTTATATAGTGTTATAAATAAATATATATACTGGATATATAAGATATATATAATATATAAATCATTAATATAATTATGAATATAATGGACTTTTGACCACATGGACAAATTGTAAATATAACAAGTTCATTTTTAACTCAACTTCTAAACATCAACAAAATGTCCTATTTGAACTCAAATAATTAAATAATTTTTATAGAAAGTTAATAAGAAATATAAAATGTATAATAAACTTGAATAATTCTCTTATGTATGTATAAATTATCATAATTATATTATTCAAGAAGAACTCGTAACATACGAGTCAAGCTGGACACGAGGTAAAAGATTATTTATCTCACTTTTAATTGTGTGAGATTTTCATTGTTCGCCACTTATTTATTTCATGTGGTGTATTGTGTTATTCCATTTGACATATATTTTAGTTATTATCTTTATATTCATGGTATTATGTGATTAATTCGTTGGTTATTAAATTTTGTTCATACGACTCGATTCATTACAACATGGTAAGGGGTTTTCATCTCACTTTTTATTCCCATGAGATTAATTCTATATTGCCACTATTTTATTTTTTCAGATTTTTGTGCTACCAATTATTGAATTCAATTTTTAATATACATAAATTTATGGGTCTTTAAATATTAATTTTATGGTATTTATTTCATGGGTTGTATGTTTCGTGAGTTACCAAATCTGTAAGTGAACCTTCCACCCTCCTCTTTATGGAAGTCTTATTTTTGTATGTATTTTAAGTTACATCTTCTTATTATGGGATATGTTTTTATATATTATTATTCATATAAATTTTATGCCCTTGTGATGAGATACATTTTTCTCTCTCATCAATTCATTTTCTGAATTTTAAAGTGACGTCATTAGGCTATCAAATTTCTTTAATGGAACATAACTACCAACTTTCAATTATTTGGGTTAAATTTGTAATTCTTCATTATGTCATGCTATGAATATGTGTTAAAAAGAAATGATTGTTTCACACTTAATATCCATTTATATTGACTGTACTTTTATTTGTCACACAATGTTATGTAACTGATTTTACCTTAATCTAATGAATCATTTTTTATAAGGGATTTCCTCTCAATTTACATTATATTGATACTTCATTGTTGTTATGAACAAATTCACTATTATGTGGTGTATATACCATCCTTTGTCATATTTTATCAGGAATCCATTTATGCTCATGATATTATAAATAACTTATTAAATGTAATTATTCAATTATTTTTATTCAATTGCCTCTTATTTTGTTATAAACACTTTAACTCAAATATCATTTTAAATGTTTTAATTATTTATTCGTCTAAGTATTTCTCATAAATATAAATTTTTTAAAAATTGTTTTTAATAATTATTTATATGGACATTAATGTTTTCAAATGATAATTCATTTAAAAGCTTCAATGTAGTATGGGACACATTCATTTATAAATCTATTTAATAAATGTTTTAAATGGTTTTCAAAATGGTTTGATAAAGCATTGATTATGTCAATATCTTGATTTGATATATTATGACTGGAATGTGGAAATGTTATCATTCAATTATTATTTTGTTATGTGTTATGGATCTATTAAGGTAATTGGGCATTGTTTACATATACAGGTGGTTCCGTGATAAACCTAGGGTGGGTGCGCCCGAGAGATCTCTCCAATGCATTAGGTAACGTGATGGAGGTAAACTTTAATGTCTATCCTAAGTGATTTATGGAATATACTATGATGGGTATTCCATATGTGACTCTCTATGTAGGTATGATAACTACAATTTAAGTATGATATTAATGCCACAAGTTACCTTTCTGATTTATGATTTTAGTATGTTCATAAATTATATGATTTCATGTGGTATGTAGTGATTGAAAAGTATGGTTTAATTTATTTTTATTTATTGATGGGCTAATGTTTCTTTTCATTATTTTATAACCCTTACTGAGCTTTTTATAATCATCCAAAGTTTTGAAATGTTTTTCACAAGACATAAAGATGAATAGGGTCAAGTATGAGATCAAGGAAAAGTCATGCTGCCTAAAACATGGAACTAGATATGTCTATTTTTTCAAGAGTTTTTATTTTATGAAAAATAGATACTGGGTAGTAGTGTCTTCATGTAATATTCAAGATGTTATGTAATATTTTTGGCCAAATTCTTTAAAAATCTAAACCTGAAAATTTCCACAATGTAAATTCTTGGCAGAATTCAAGATTATGTAAAGTTTAAGGATGGGTCCTTATAGTATCTATTTCATATAAGAAGTTTATTTTGACATATTAAATTTATTTCAATTTCAGAAATTGTATTTAAAATTCGATCTCCATTAAAAGCATACAAAATGCTTCATAAAATATAATATTTTATACGTAAAATTGTGTTTGTTTTTATCTTATGATGATCAAATATATATAATAAATGTAAAAAATATTTTATTGTATATATAATATACTAATTAAATTAATTTATATCATTAATTTAAATTAACTAAAAATATTATGGTAAAATATATTTTTTAGGAAAAAATTTTTTCTACAAAAAAATTCCTTCTATATTAAATTAGTTGTTATAATCATATATAATTCGTTTCATACTATTAAATTAGTTTTATAAGTTATATATTTTCAATATTAAGTTATTACTAATCCTAATATATAGTTTTTATCTTATTATATTATCAAAAAATATTGTCATAAAAAATTAATTTTCAGCAAAATGAGGTCATGCATTTAACATAAGACATCAAAAAAGGTTATTTTCTTGTGTAATGCGAGCTAAAATAGTGTTATGAGAATTAAAAAATAAGTAATATATCTAATCTAATTAAAATATTTAATATATTTTAATGTTAATCTCATAAATGGTATGAGAAAGTATGTTTTAAACGTAAAAATATTAAAAACATAGGAATGTATATATATCTAATTTGAATTTAGAAATAGATTATAATGAACTAAATTGGATTAATTGTTTTTATTTAAATAATTATACTTGAAAACCAAATTACATTTTAATTTAACTACATAAATATAGAGAGGATAAAGTATTTTTGAATTAAAATTTAGTATTTTTCTCTATTCATAAAAACGTGAATCTTCTCAAGAAAATACATAAAAATCAGCCAAAGTACATTTTTAATTTAAACATTAAAAAATAATGGGTTTTTTAATATAAAATATATAAATTTCCAATATATATATTTAAAATAACATATCTATTTAATTGTTACAAAACTAACTTTATAAAAATATATCTTTTTGTCATTAAAATATATTTTTTTCTTATCCAATTAATTTATAATTTTATAGAAAAAATATTTTATTGAATAAATAAAATATAAATTTAATTAATATAACTAAATAAAATTAATTAAATTAGTTTATTATGACATAATTCCATTTGTAAATACAAATTTTCAATAAAATGTTTTTTTTTATATTCAATAAGTTTCTATATTCATTATTCATAATTTTATTACAAATTAAATAATATGATATTTTTGAAAAACAAATATTCTAATTGTTTAGTATATAGTAATAATAACAACTTAATTAACATCCTAGTTTTATCTTATTATATTACATTTTAATTTCTTAATAAACAATTTTTTTCGATAAAATGCACACTTCTGTGTAACTCAAGCTACTGAAAAAAGTCATTATTTCATGTATGGAATTGAAACTCGATGTTGCATGAATTACAATCTACAAATAGGTTAAATTTATTTGAAATTTTAAATATTTCATAATGTCTTGGGACTTAATATTCTATTATACACTTACTATTTAATTTCATACATTTTATCAAATAAAATGTTCTATATTTATAAAGTAGATGTGTAATGTGGGGTATTTTCCATATTCATAAATATTATTCCCCAATTCTAATTTCTAAACTAGGATTATACTTAATGCATCTAGTTTTCAGTGTTGTTCCCAAAATCCCCTTCTTGGACAATATTTTCTAGAATCTAATATTTAAAAAATAGGAATATAGTAGATCTTAAACCTCAATAGTAAGAAATTAAATTATATTAAAAAAAATCAGTTGAATGCAAATTATACTTATTATATCAATAATTATAATGATTCAAACAATGATTAGATATTTTCTTCAAACTCTATTATTAACCAATTATATAAATATTTATAAGATATAGGAAATATTATGTTTATCTAGTTCTTCTAAATATTGTGAATCAATATTCTTCTAAATAAGTATTAATTATAAACCACAATGCTTTAAAATCATATATTCGTCCAAAAAAATTGATATATTGAATATGAAAGATGGTTATCTTAGATACATCTAAAAATTAAATAATATACTTCTCACAAGAAATTTGGATTCTAAATTCTTCCAAAATAAAAAATATTCATTAATATACTCATTATAGTATCTCTCAATCCCATAAATATCTTTCTTAACTGAAATATGATCCATTTTTATATGTTTTAATACAATGTAAATCACATTAAATTCAGTATCACTATATATTTTAATTTTTTTACATATTTTTTTGTTCTCACATAGTAAAATATAATTATTTAGTATTTAGACTTCTTCTGTAACTCTGATAAAAAATATATCAAGACATAGATATCCAACTATTCAATTGTCTTTATATATTATTAATAAATTCTTAAATTTTAAAAGGAATTATTGTTTATGAATATATATATATACCTCTATAAGTATAATAAAATAATAACATTTACTTTTAAATTTCACCCAATTATTTTTCCACATCTTCATGATATATTTAAATTAACATTAAGATATGAGTATACATCCCATAAAACATTTTCCTTTAATATGTGGGAATTTATAATATTATTAATCAATTCACTAATATAGAAAACACATTATCCAAACTCTATCTAAAAACATATCCTGATGTAACACAACATATAATCGTCTATTAAAAATATATATAATGTCAGGATGATTCGTATCTTAATTTAGATATATATTTATTACTTAATACACAATCCATTGATACTCATTATAATATCATTATTCTTCCAGGTGTATATAGATTGCACTTATATAAAGGCTCTAGCAACAATGTATGTTGATCGATCTAATTCCGAATTATAGGGTTTTATTTAATATAAAAAATACATCTTATGAAAATGAAATAGAAAAAAAATCAATATAATATATTAATAAGAATGAAAATATATATCAGGAACTCTGAAGTTGATCATTTATATTAAAATTTATGCTTAATTAATTAAATATACATTACGTCGGTCTTGAGTGAATTCTTAAATATAAGAGTTGATCAATCAAATATATATTTTGAATATACATTAATTTAATAATGATGTTCTGATGTATAATCCCGATATATTTGATTCATATGTCCACCTTCATCTCAAATCATTGATAACAGTAATGTGGGAACTATCATAGTGTTACTGATCATATCGTGACACATTCCTATGATCACAACACCATATTTAAATAATGAAAGTTTGATTCCTTTTTTATCATCCATGATATGATGGAAGAAGGTGGGTGATTTCTCTCAGTCTTGGGATAATTAATAGATTATTTATTTATGGGTATAAATATCAATATAAAAAATAATTGTAAAAAACTTATACACATATATAGATAAACAATTACCATATATATGGTGAGTTAGATTAAGATGATTTGTTATTTCCCAATGGTTCTTAACAAATCATTTAATCATAATAATATTCCATGTCTAATAACATTAATCATATTTCTATTATTTCATTGATTCTTTCATGTCTTGAAATTATATAAATATCAATCAAAAATTATTATTTAATAAATTTATATTTAACATGTCATTATAATTACTATACTGCATAACTCAACCCGACCACCATCCTCATAGTTTACTAAAAAATGGATAATAATTAGTCTTTATTCAAAAAATAAATAAATACCATTATATAATATTAATAGTATTATGAATAATTATCTAGTTTAATAATCATGTTCAAACAAAATAGTGAATGAATATATGTGATCAATAAATCATGAATAAATATTTTTTGTTGGGCTTAAAAATATTATATATGGAAATAATTAAAATCAAATAAAATTTAGATAAGAAAATATAAAAACTATTTTTTTACCCTTCAGGCCATTTTTTATTTTCATTATGTGACATTTCCTCATCTAGATGATGTCATATAATTTTATTGACTTAATATGGCATCATGAATCTTTCATACTCATGTCATGAACCTATATTCATGATACTTCTTTCTTTATCATAATGATATAAAACCATCAATTCTTATTGGAATATAATTTAATATGAATGTTCCAATAGAATTAATGTGTTTAGATTACATCATCCATGAAGATGGATTCAATAAATCATCTCTCAAGTTATTTAAAATTAACATTCCAATAATAACCCACCGGATGTATCCTATATCATTTTGACAATATAGAAAAATTGTTTTAGGAACAAAATTAAAATATTTATGTCAGGATAATTATTAGTAGTAATATTACAATTTAAGGATCATTATACATCTTTGCATAATGAAATATCGAGCGAAAAAAATAGGTGGAATTTCTACTAGCAGGATATCCATTACAATATTTCATCTTGTAGATTTCCTTGTTAAAACATCTGGAGATGAGGTATCATCCTCTTATTTTTTTTGTGGAAAATATTATAAATCATCTCTGTCCCATCATATAATTCAAAATTTTATATTTTTTAAGAATATAATCATAACACTTAATGGTATTTATTATAGTGGGGAACTATATTGACCTTATCAATAGGATAAGTACACAATGATATTATAATTTTAAATTTAAATGGAATAAAATTCAATATGTAAAAAAATACTGGTCATTTTTCATCTATAGGAATTTAATATCAATCTAATTTCATAATTAGTTGGTTATTTTCGACAAAGTAATAAAGAATATTACATAGAGTAGATCCAGCTGCTTAATGAATATATTTTTCTTCCTCATAAATATTTTATATGCTTGTATTGATTTATGATTTTATCAAAAGGTAAAACACATTGTCTTCAATATAAAAGTTTCTTATAGTGGAGTCACCGAACTAAAAAAATCCATCCTGACTATAAAATTTTGGAGAATACAATTTATCAAGAAATTTTACATTAGTTCATTTATAAGATCCACTGATATATTCTTTCATAGTACAATGTGATTCATTCATTACATCTATGAACCATGTCGTACTCTTAGAGGAATATTTTTATCCAAAAAACTACAATATAAAAATTAAATATTTTATGATACAAAAACTCTACAAGACAATATGTTACATTTTAACAATTTAAGTTATTCCAACTAAAATGATATATAGAAAATGAAAATAATATCGATTATGTTTTAAAATCTACTTGATCTATTTAGAAACAAGGATTTTTATATTCTTAGATGACTGGTTCTTCAACTCCTACATTAAAATAATATATATATATATATAGTATTCCTTGGATACATAAGGATAATTAAAACTATCATCCAATGAGTATATCTTAGATTAACATATATAAATATATAAATTTAAAAATATTAAGGTTTAGGGGGCATCTAGATAGTCAAACAACATAGAACACATGACTAACCCAATAATCTATATGAATAAAACACTTTTCATATTTTTCCTCTCTTTGGGGGTCTATCGGAATATTTTCTTCGAGAGAATAAATATATGTGACATTAGTAAAAAAACCTTTCTATTATTATTCCATAATGAATACCTTCAGTATGCTCTCAATAAATTAACCACAGAGTAGTCTAAGATACCTCTTAGAACTATCAGTATAGACCATGATACCAATAATGTATTCTTTATAAAATAAGTATTTCATATTGATGCATCTGTTTTTTATTTCTTAATTGACTTCAAGGTTGGTATTTTGCTGTTAAGAAGTAGTGTGACCTTAATATATACTATTTTAGAATTTATTTAATACCTAATAAATCACTTGTAGAAATGGGTCACAAATTAAATATTTATGAATAAAATATTTGATATTTATTCATCAAAATCGGTTTTATATGATTTAGATTATTACTTTGATCCATAAAAGGATATCTATAGATTGTATACCTTCTTGGAATGTTTTGGATTAATAAACCCTTCTAGTTATACAATGTAGATATCGTAAGAGTGGTTCAAATCCCAAAGATATATTTTTATATTCATATATCAAATGTCATATTCATGGTAAGATAACACAGGAAGTATAATTATTAATGACTTTTAAATCAAAATGGGGGAAGAGGTTTCATCGTAGTCAATAAATTGAAACTATTTAAAATAATATATAAATAATTCTGAATTTTAGGTAATAGTATATAAATGAATGTATAATCTCTTCATGAATAATAATTTACAAGAATTAGGATTTACATACACTAGAGAATTTATGAAAATCAAAACACTATTTTTATACAAAGTATTTATTTTATAATTTTTGCCCTCTTTTCATATGGTTGGTTCAATTACACTTACTTGGTGTATATATATTTATAGTATCATTAATATTATCTAATAATGATCCAACATGGTAGTTTTCTAATAAATTATGTCATCCAGGTTCTCTAATATCTCTTATACAATTTCATGATTTATATTTCTCTAGAATTTCATATTCTATTGGGATGTTTGGAATCTATTATTTTTCATAATCTTATGATATTATTTTTTCCAGCAACCACTTATCAAGGCCTCAGTTAGATACACTATGTGACCTCATATTAGACTCCTTTTATAATAGAGAAAAATATTTCTAGATTGGGTTTAATTAATAAAATAGGAATACTATTTCCTTTAATAAGATTAATATAATATAAAAGAATGAAAAAATCATTCACATCACAAAATCTTGGAACACATAAACAAATAAAAAAACACTTCAAAATTTATAGTGAAATTATGAAATTCACCCACAAACTAATCACTCATTGATTGAAACAATTATACATATAAAACAAAAATAAAATACAAGAGTATCTATTTTAATACATGAGCATTATGTCCTCATAACTTCAAAATAATTTTCCTGCTGCCCCCGCAAAATCCACTTCATGCCTTATAGATAACTGAAAAGTAGGTATAGTGTTTCACATGAACCCTAATGTTTTATGGTATAAATCATAAAATGGCCTCACATATTCCCTTCATATATATAATTATATACATCTGCAATAAGAGAAATAAAAAATAAATAAAATTTTCATGCATGTAGAGTCATCATTTTCTAACCAGTCTACCATGAAACACAGTGTTTTACACACACATATTGATTCATATTGTTATAAATAGAAGCCAAAAACACCCAAAAATACATTATTATAGCCCATGCTGAAGTTCACCTCATTCCCTTGTATTTTCATGCCTATATTTTGCCCATATGAGATGACTCAATATTGGGGAAATCCAATATCTCGTAAAATTATGTGATGGTATATGATGAGTTTCTATATATAGCCTAATCTTATACCATAATATTTATGGTATGTTCTATCAACCACATATCATATTACATCATAATATGACCCTCTTACTAAGTGTTTCTGATACCAAAACCAATTCTCATGGATAGAATGGTCTACGATCTTGACCAAATCCTACTTAAATGAAAGGAAAAAACTTCTAGTACATGAAGAATTCATCTCCCATATGGTATTACATTTAATTCATTGTAACACATGTATATATCAGTCTCTATGATCATATTCCCCACATGATTAATTACCTATCTTAATAGCACACATTCAATAATAATCTTGGTATATAGTCTATCACTTAGCTTATTACCTTGAAATATGTTATTATTCACTCAAACTAATCCCTTTATCTCTAACATGTCATACCCCCCATCACTGAATATAGTAGGGTCCCTCAAGAAATTCACGATCTCAAATAATTAATACCACCTCATAACCATAAGCCATTTTTTATCAATACAACATGCTCCCTCACACCTATAACACATGGATACTCTAACACCATAAAAACTATCATCACACTAGTTCTTACTACTCAAGCACTGTCCAAATTACATGAACTATACAAAAAATTATGCCCAATTTGTAGATATTATTCTCTACAAAAATGCATTGTATAATTTATTTCTAAGTCTTTGATTAGTTTCCATTACTCATACCATATTAAAATTTCATATCTCCAATGTTGGATCTCTTAGAAAATTAACTAGAGGAAACCCCTCTACGACCCTCATGCCAAGACATAATGGAATCATCTCCCTCACCTCATGTACCTTGAGTCTCCTCTGACCTCATAATAGAGTTCCTAGATTACTAGTAGACATACAATCATCTCTCCCTTTACCACATTGCCACAAGACTCTCATATCTATCCACTATCCTTGTGACACCAATATAAGAAATTCAACATCACACTCACAACTTGATACCTACCCAAAACTCATGTAAAATCAGAACTACACTCTTTCCCAATAAAATGATAATATCTATTAGATAACAATAAATTTATCTGTTAACGAGAAGTTATTTATAGTAAAAGATTTATAGAGACATCATACTTTTTATACCCTATAATCCCACATTCCAAATCCATATACCCAAACCCGTGAAATATTTTAGAATTCAAATTCATGTATAAAAGCACATTTGAAAATGTATTAAAGGGGCTACCTACATCGATACAAAACAAAAACCCTCACCAGCCTAAAAAAACTCAAAACATCCTATCTAGGATCATAGACCTATAAGATATTATATTACATCCCAGTCAATAAAAATAAATATTCTTAAATATATATAAATTGGAATTATTAATTATTATTAATTTACCAAATTGAATCAAAAGTAATATTTTCTGAATAACTCACCAAAAATTATAGTCTTATAAAAACCACTTTCATTATCATCCACTAAACCTCCATTGATTTCATATAGCTTTCTAACAAAAAATTCATGTCATCCTTACTTAATACTACCATAATCGAGGGGAATCAACACTAAACCGCTATACAAAATTACCAATATTAACTGTTAGAAAATTGAAGCCACGTAGAGGCTACGAGAAGAACAAATATAGATTGAATTTTTATTTAAATTCACAATGAAATATCCCCAGACGTAGGTAATCAGTTGGTGGACATGGTAGGGGATATATGGAAAATTCTACCCTATATCATGCACCCCTCAACCTAAAACACAATGGATAGGGTCCAAAAAATGATTATTTTTTTATTTAAATAAATAACTAGAACATGTTCATTCCATAAAGATTAAGATTATAGTAAAATACCACTTATTAGAGAGGTGTCCCACATGACTCTATATTTTCATTCTGTGATTATAGATGGTGGCTTTAGGTAAACCAATATTTGGGGGATGCATTGCCTCCATTTATCAAGGTGTGATGATTCACCCCTATATATAGAAATTCCCTAGTTTTTATCATTAATGAAGCGACCCATGTTTCATCGAATGAACTACTATGGCAGCCATAATAAAATAAACAACATTTAAGCATATCCTCCAACACTACACCAAATTTTGTATTTTGGGGAGGTTTTTTTCGTTTATTAGTAGTTTTGGAAAATTGTCGGTAAATCATGTGTCAGGAAATAATAAAAGTGGTTTTTTAAACCATATTTGAATGAATGAGCTATAGTTTATTCTAAAACTGTATAATTTTTTTTTTCATTTTTTGTAAATTTTTTTTTAATTTTATTTAATTTTTTTAATTGTTTTAATTTCTTTAATTTGTTTAATGTTTTTGTTTTTATTTTATTTCATAATTTATTTATTTTTTCTAAGTATTTATATATTTAGTTATGTATTTATGTTTTTTATATTTTATATTTATTTAATTCAATAATTAATTAATTAATTTGTTTAATCACATAATTTATTTATTTATTTATTCATCTGTTTATTTACAGATTTATTTATTTATTTATTTATTTTGGTAATGTATTTATAATTTATTTTTTATTTTTATCAAGAAAATGAACATCAGCATGAACTAGTCAATGTCCATGCACATGCCAATGCCAAATATGATAATAGTTAAGTAAATAAATAAATAGTAATTAATAAATAAAAATCAAAAAATAATAAATAATAAATAATAAATAATAAATAATAAATAAAAAATAAAAAATAAAAAATAATAAATAATAAATAATAAATAATAAATAATAATTAATAATTAATAATTAATAATTAATAATTGAAAATAATAAATAATAAATAATAAATAATAAATAAATATTAATTAATAACTCATAATAACTCATAATTATTGATTCATCACAAAGAATTAAAAATTCATAATTAATAATTAATATTAAATAATTGTAATCATGTAATAAATTATTAATAAATAAATAACTAATAAATAATTAATATTGAAAATTGAATAAATAAATAATAAATAATAAATAATATATATTATATAATATATAATCATTAATAATTAATAAATTAATAAATTAATAAATATTTAATGATTATAAATTAATGATTAATAATTAATTATAATTAATAATTAATAATTGCTAATGAATCATTAATAATTAATAATTAATAATTAATAATTAATAATTAATAGTTAATAATTAAAAATATTTAATAATTAAAAAAATTAATTAATAATTATAAATTTATTAATTAATTAATAATTAATAAATAATAAATAAATAGAATTTATTTATTTATTTATAAATTAATATTTTACTAATAATAAATAATAATTAATTAATAAATTAAATATAAATTAATAATTAAAGTGTGCATAATAACTAAATAATTATAAATTAAATAAATATATATTAAATATTAAATATATAATTATATAATTTTTTCATTAAATAAATTGATAAATAAATAATAAATAATAATTCATAGATAAATAAATAAAAATTAACTAATTAATTAATAATTAATAATTAATAAATAAATAAATAATATATAAAAAAATTAAAAATAAATAAATAATTAATTAATTATATAAATCATAAAACCTTAAGAACCTCTGAACACACTAAAAACACTAAAATGACTATAAAATCTTATCTGGGAAACCGTTTTCTTCACCACAACCTGTTAAATAGAAGATCATTAAATGGACACTAATATGATATGTGGTATATGCCAAACAGACACCTGGATGGAATGTTATAACAGTTTGAATTTTATAAAATTAGGGTTTGCTACTAAAACCTATGTTTTGGAGTCCTTATGAGCCTTTGTTGAATAAAAAAAATTACAATACTCAAAGAGTGGGTATTAGACCTAAAAGTCATAGATCTCATCAAAGGCTTTGATTTAATATGGGGTAGAACCTATAAAGACACTCGGAATAAAATTTATGATCCTTTGAAAGATCAATATTGATTTTTGACTATTCAAATTTGAATATATTTTTTTCCATTCATTGTCAGATGAGTTAAATCTAACTTGGTTTTATATCATTTGATAATATTCAATTTTTATGGTTGTGGATATGAAATAGACTCCCAGATTATAAGATATAATCATTCAATGCTGAATTCTATTTTTCAATGTATAAATGTTTTGTTTACAGTTTAATAATATTATTAACTAATAATAACAAATATTTACTAATTGACTGATTATAAATAATTAAAATTTTAATTAATAAACTATATTTGATTGAAAATAAAAAATAATTAAAAAATTAAAAAATTAAAAAATAAATAGTAAAATTGTTTTTCATTAATTTTTCTATAGTTTAGAATAAACAGCTCCTAAAAAATTATTTTTTTGGAAGAAATTGTACAAAAAAACATAGAGCAGTGTTTTCATCACATCGGTTTTGAAAATAATCATGAAAAACCCACCGCTAAAACACCATTTTCTTGTAGTGAAAGCTTCTCTTTGGTGCTCACATTGGCAATGAAAAAACTAATTGGCCCCCATTTCATATCAAAAAACATATTAATGAGATGTTCCAAGCCATAAAATCGTGATCTGAAATGAAACTCATGAAATTATTCATACTCTGTAAAGAAAAAATAGAACACATCCCAAAATCTATAGTCCCTAAAATACATGATTCCTCACAATATATACACTATAATGATTTAAATCCCCAATATGGTATGGTAGTTATCCATCAATAAAACACAAAATTCCAATGTTTTCAATTCACTATGTATTCATCACATCATATTTTCAAATTCTATAAGCACATTAAATTCACAAATCCATACACCACAATCTCTATTTACCTAATTCAATGACTCCCACTATGATGTATTACAACATCAAAATGACACCCAACCACAATGATCTCTCTTGAGACTCCTTGATGTATATGAATGATTCATCATGATGCACGAGTTTCTACCTGTAATAAAGATTAACTAAAAAAAGTCAATTATAAACTATAATTTAAAGAAACATAATAATTAGAAAAACAATAATAGTATATCTACATAGATACATACTCAAAAAAGGTTCCACGTCAAAAAAATTGCTTTTGTCATGAATAAACCCTGGACGACCCAGAACAGGTCACCTGAGCCGGTCCGCGACAAGGCCCGAAGGGATTTCCTGATCCGCATGGGCTGGAAACTAGTCCCGGTCATCAATAATAAATAGGTGGGAACTATTTCGCCCAAAAGAAAATAAATTAAGCAGAAAAACTAAATAGAACAAAATAAAATAACGGAAGAGAAACCAACAACGCTACTAACTTGACCACGACGAAAACTCCATGTGACCCCGTGGGTCACTCTCCAATTCCACAACCAACGCCGTACATGGTGAACAACTGAAACTGGAACCTGCAAAAAAACTAAAAACAAGAAAACACAATAGGCATGAGTATTAAAACTCAGTAGGTCACCTCAGTAAATCTATTCCCAATGCATTACCTTTAAATAAGGAAATTTACAAATTCCAGGTTTGAACTAAATATACAAAAATCGGTTTTCACACACACTCTTCCATTTCTAAGACAAGTAACAATCCATTGAACTTTTTAATTTAGAAACAAGTTTTTTGTTTGAAAGGAACAGATGTATTACATTTTAAAACATTTCTGAGAACACGTTAGAAATTCAAATTTCTATTGTTAGTCAAAGGGGAAAACCACACACAATACACAACACACACTAAGGACAATGAAAAGAAATGTGGCACACATGGGCCAATAACCGAACTAGTCCTCTCAATCATCCTCTATATAAAAATAGATACTAAAGGAAACATGGTTCAAACCTAGGAGATCATGAACAATCTAGAACGTACTATACATCTGACTCTTCCTAAAGGCATGCCATAACTCGATGACATTATAACGCCCTAATGCTCGGTGTATCCCTACATGGCCTAACTGAGGGGCCCAATCCCTATAGAAGTAATAACTCAGTATTCCCTGGATATGGGGCCACTAACCAGTGCATAATCTAAACTAGTGCAGTAATCGTTCTCAAGAGATTAAATCACTTTTCTAGGTTCTCATGTAAACACATGCAATAAAAAGAGGGGCATCCACAATGTAAATCAATCAGTCACGATGCAAAAACATCACATACAGCTCACACAATAAATGCACACCAAATATCACCCCTTAGTGGGTTTTCCAAAATAATTTATTTTATTAAAGTGTCAAACGGGCATTCACCAATTTTAAAGAAAACCCTCATTTCTCGAGTAAACCAAAAACACTTTCTCAGAAGAAATCATTTATCATTAAAACTATTACTGCATTTGAAATTCGGTGAATTATGTTTAAAGGCCAAATGAAAATTATTTCAATACTGGGTTTCCTCTGGTCAAGAAAATGTTTCAAGTGTCATGTATATAATAAACTGCTCTTTTTATACCAAATAATCAGTTAAAAATTAATTATATTATATTATTTCTCATTCATTAAAATTAATAAAACATTAAGAAATTAATAAATTCAAAATTTAAAGGTGAGTGTAGTGGGGGACCTACCTCGGCTCAATGTCCAAACATAATGGAATGTCATGCCTTGCACAGAGGCACAAACATGCGCAAGCCGACGACCGAAGTACCGCGGGTCTTCCCCGCCGACACGCTACAACAACCACACAACTAAAACGCATAAACAAGAACTAAAAACAATTCAAATGAACAAATGCCACAAACACCAACCCAACATGCCTCCAAAACACAACTCTCACCATCTACATTATTTAATAGATAGATTGCACCATTTATGAAACACCACTATGTGACGCAAATAGGGTTTACACCACGAACATGTCTTATTTTATATAGAAACATTAATTTAAAAAAAATTCATATTAAACACATTCAAAATACCTCTTTCATGCCATCTAAATAATTCAATAAATCACTAAACTGTTTATTAAATCATTTCAAGAAAAACATAAATGACTTCACACCAAAATACACTTAAAGTCCCCCTTTTGAAACCAAACATACACCAAGAACTATTTCACACCCGAATCTGCATCACATGAATGACATGATAATTTATTTAAACAGCTCAATGAACAATATTAAACTAATTTGAAATTAATTTCAGGGGTTCAAAAAAATGAGAACACACCGAAACCTGTACAAAAAAATCTTTTATGACTCTTCGCACATCGACGCTAAACCAAAGCACAAACTGCATGGATTGTGACATATAAATAAACAATTCAGCATGATTGTTCACAGAAAACACGAACATACAATATATACATATCAAAATCAATTAAAAACATGATCTGTGTAAAAAAACTAATTAATATACATATAATAAATTAATTTCAGTAGAAAAATAATTCAAAAAAAAATGGTCAAACGCATAACCACCTACCGTAAACGATGTACGGACATAAAAACGCTTCCATGGAAAGACGAACAACACCCATGAAAACCAACCACACACTCTAATCGATGATAATAATGCACGAAATACAAATCAAGGAAATTAGGAGTGGTTAAATTGAGAAAACCAAAAAAATCAAGGGATATATACCTTGACCAGAAGAGGATAGGATTTCGGGTGCTGCGGGTGGAGACCGGAGGTCAGAGGAGAGTCAGAGAGGTCGGTGGGGAGTTATTGACGGCCTAGCCGGAGTGAGGCATAGTGAGGGGAGGCCAGAATTGGTTAGCGAAGGTTGTCGGCACGAGCGGGTGGTTGGTCGTGTTGTGCTGAGGGGGCGCTAATGATAGGTGGAAAACATGGCCCAAGTTGTGCCGCTGAGTAGGGCGCCAGAGGTGGACAGACGGCGGGTGCACAATGGGGGTTGACCGACGTGGTGGAGGAGGGTGGTGTGATCGAGGCTGGGAGGTGACTGGGAGTGGGGGATCTTGGCAGGACGATGAGGGAGAGACGACAGCTGGATAGGGGGACATGAGTTCGGCGGGTTGGAGGCGGAGCCAAAAGGGGAGCCCAGTGCGAAGGCTGGTCGGTTGGGTAGGGGAGAACCTGGGAGGGAGGGGGCCGTTTCTGCGGTGCTGCACGTTGGAAATGGAGAAGGGGGGTACCGCACGGGGAGCTTAGGGTTTAGATAGATTTTTTTTTTCATTTTAATATAATAACAATAGTTATAAAAATAATAAAACTAATAATAATAATAATAACAATAATATTAATATTGATATTGATAATAATATCAATAATAATATTTATTAATACTAGAATAATAATTAGAAAAATAATAATAATAATAAATATCTCACTAATAATAATATTATTAATTACATAATAGCATTACAATGATCACAAATTAAACATTCAATTCAGTTTATCAACATAAATATTTTTTTATTCTATGCGACAGGCATTTGCGCGGGCAACTTGCTGACTTCAAAGCTCCCATTCACCATGCGGTGACAGTGCACGGGTCTAAAACCCACTAAAAATGTTAACTGACAAAAAATTTTAAGTCGGGACCTAGCCAAGACCTTGCTAAGAGAATTTGAAGCCCATAAATAATAAAATAATAAAATTAAATTAAATTAGGATGTCGGGGTGTGACAATTCTCACCACCACAGACACTTTCTGCCCCCAGAAAGTCACCCAGCCGAATGATGGACCAAACAATAATCCATTCCCAAATAAAACTAGAATAAACCACAAAATAATAGAATGAGAGATCACGAGAGTGTTCTCCCCAGCACAATAACTCAACAAGTGTATAAATTTTAACACTCAAACATACCATCTTCGGGCCATGTCACGGACCAGCTTGGGGGACTGGTTTAGGGTCGTCCCAGGTTGGATAGTGACAAAATGGCATCAGAGGGTATTCCTGATCCCTACAGGCTGCCAACTAGGGCCGGACATCAAGAGTAAACAGGTGGAACGATTTGGCACAAATTAAAATAAATTAAGAAGCAGAAATAAATAGAACAAAAGAAAATAAAGGAAGAGCAACCAATAATGCTACTAACCTGACCATGAACAAAACTCTATGTGACCCCGTGGGTCACTCCCCAATTCCACAACCAATGTCTCTCAAGGCGAACAACTGAAGCTGGAACATGCAACAAAAATAAAAATAAGAAAACACTATAAGTGTGAGTATTAAAACTCAGTAGGTTAGCCCGGTAAATCTATTCACAAAGCACTAACTTTAAATAAAGAAATTTACTAATTCCAGGTTTGAACTAAATATACAAAATATTGGTTTTATCACAGACACTTCTATTTCTAAGAAAAGTAACAATCCATTTCCATTTTAATTTAAAAAAAAGTGTATTGTTTGAAAGGAACAAGTGAATTTAATTTTAAAATAGTTCTGAAAACAGGTTAGAAATTCAAATTTCAATTGTTATTCAAAGGGGAAAAACACACACAACACACAAAACACACTAAGGAAAATGGAAAAGAAAAGTGGCACACATGGGCCAGCAACCGAACTAGACCTCTCAATCTTCCGCCACATAAAAATAGAAACTAAAGGAAATATGGATCGAACATAGGAAATCATGAAAAATCCATAATGTACTATATATCTGACTCATCCTGAAATAATTCCCTAACTCGATGATGTCATAACTACCTAATGCTCGACATAGCCCTACATGGCCTAACAGAGGGGCCCAATACCCATAGCAGCAATAATTCAGTATTCCAATGTAATGGTGCCACTAGCCAGTGCATAATCTAAACTAGTGCAGTAATCGTTCTCAGAAGATTTACTCACTATGCTAGGTTCCCATGTCAACACATGCAATAAAAGGGGTGCATCGACAATTTAAATCAATCAGTCACGATGCACAAACATAACATACAACTCACACAAGAAACGCAAAAAAATATCACCCCTGAGTGAGTTTTCCAAAATAAATTATTTTATTAAAGTGCCAAACGGGCCTTCGCCAATTCAAAGAAAAACCAAATTTCTCGAGTAAACCAAAAACACTTGCTCAGAATAAATAATTTATCATTAAAACTAAAACTACATTTGAAATTCCGTGAATTATGTTTAAAGTTAAAACATTTATTTTTTTAATACTTGGTGTCCGCTCATCATGAAAATGTTTCAAATGTTGTGTATAAAATAAACGGATCTTTCTACATGAAATAATCACTTAAAAATTAATTATCTTATATTATTTCTCATTTATTAAAATTAATAAAACATCAAGCAATTAAAAAATTCTAAATTTAATGGTGTGTGTAGTGGAGACATAACACGGCTCGTTGCCCTAAAATAATGGCACTTCATGCCTCACACAGATGCAGAAACATGCGCAAGATGACGACCGAAGTACCATGGGTCTTCCCCGCACACACTATAACAACCGCACAACTAAAATACATAAACACAGACTAAAATCAATTAAAATGAACAAACGGCAGAAACACCAACTCGACATGCTTCCAAAACACAACTCACACCATCTATATTATTTAAGGGATAGCTTTCAACATTTATGAAACACCACTACGTGACGCAAAAAGGGTTTACACCAAGAACATGTCTTATTTTATATAAACTCATTACTTTAAAAACAAACACATATTCAACACTTTCAAAATACCACTTTTGCGCCATCTAAATAATTCAAAAAATCACTAAACTATTTATTAAATCATTTCAAGAAAAACAAAAAAGGCCTCACACCAAAATACACATAAAATACCCCTTTTGAAACCAAATATACACCAGAACTATTTGACACCTGAATCTGCATCAAATGAATGACTTGATAATTTATTAAAACAGCTCAAAAAACATTATTAAACTAATTTGAAATTAATTTCAAGGGTGTGAAACATGGAGAACACACCAATGCCTATTTATAAACATTTGTTATGACTCTTCGCACATTGACGCAAATCCAAAACACAAACTGCAAGGTTTGTGACATGTAAATAAACAATTCCGCATGGTTGTTCACCGAAAACATGCACATACCATATATAAATATCAATATCAATTAAAAACATGATATGCCTCAAACAAACTAGTTAATATACATATAATAAATTAATTTATGAAGAAAAAATATTCATAAAATAATGGTCAAATGCATAACCAGCTACATCGAATAATGTACGGACACAACAACGCTTTCACAGAATGAAGAAAAAAACCCAAGAAAAATCAACCGCACACACTAATTGAAGAGAATAATGCACTAATTACAAATAAAGGAAATAATTATTGGTTAAATTGAAAAAAAACAGCAATAATAAAGTGAAATATAACTTGACCAGAAGAGGAGAGAGTTTCAGGTGCTGCTAGTGGAGACTGGAGGTTGGAGGAGAGCTGGCAAGGTTGGAGGGGAGCCGTAGATGGTCAGGCCTGAGTGTGGGACAATGAGGGGAGGCCGGAGGCTGTCTGCGGAGGTGGTCGGAGCAAGCAGGAGGCTGGTTGGGGTGTGCTGAGGGGGCATCGATGACATGGGAAAAAGGGGGTCTAGGGTGTGCCTCTGTGCAGGGAGCAAGAGGTGGCCGGACGGTGGGGGTCAACCAGCACAGTGGAGGATGGTGGTGCAGTTGGCGAAGGGAGGTGACCGAGTGCGGCGGATCTCGGCAGGCCGACGAGGGGGAGTTGGCAGCTTTACAGGGGGTCGTGAGTACGATGGGTCGAAGGGGGAGCAGGAAGGGGAGCCCAGTGCAGAGGCCGGTCGACTGGGCAGGGGAGAAGCAGGGAGGGAGGGGGTCGCGGCTGTGGCGCTGCATGATGGAGAAGGATAAGGGGGGTACCACACTGGTAGCTTAGGGTTTAGATAGAATTATTATTTCATTATAATATAATAACCATAGTTATAATAATAATAAAACTAATAATAATAATAATAACAATAATATTAATATTAATACTGAAAATAATAACAATAATAATAATAATTAATACCGAAATAATAATAATAATAAGCACCTCACTAATAATATAATTATTAATTATATAATAACATTACTGTTACAACAAATTAAACATTTAATTCATCTTATCTACATAAATATTTATTTATTCTATACGACATGCATTTTCACGGGCACCCAGCTGAATACATAGCTACCGCTCAGCATACAATGACCGTGTACGGGTCTAAAACCCAATATAAATGTTAACCAATAGAAAATATTACGTCAGGACCTAGCCCTGACCATGGCTTGGGAATGACAATCACAAAAATAATAAAATAATAAAATTAAATTAAATTAGGAAGTCAGGGTGTGACAGATTCTGTATAGGCACAAATTTCGTTACACCACGAGACTATGTTTTCTAAAAATTCTCAACTATAGTTACCAATAATATTTAAAATTGAAAGATAATGAATTAATTGCCCCATATATATCATAATTGAATATTAATTCCCATATATTTTTCAAATTCGAGAAATCAATGTAAATCCATAGGTAGATCACCATTAACCCCACTAGCTATCATGATATGCCCAATAGCACTATGTATGCCTTGATCTATCTCAACCTAAGAACACAAATAAACAACCCTAATCTGAACGAAAATTAAATAAATGGATAAAAAAACCAAAACTCGGTTATTATACTTAATTATGAAACATATTTCATCAAATAATTATGGATAGTATAATAAGTGTTTTACATTGACTATATGTCCATCCAGTCTCATAGCAACCATGACACATTCAATATGGATTACAAAACATTGTGGCCAATTTGATTTACCCCAATATAGGATTATCATTACTATCAACCCAATTATCCCAAAATATCATTCACTAATGACCATTATATAATCATTACCAAACATAATCATTGAAGGTGACCAACCCAACCGTGAACAAGTCAATAATGATAAACCAATCACTGCGAGTTCACTATTCATAACCAATATCCTCATTGTCAATCAATAGTCTAGATACAGTGATGATAACATCCAATACTTCTATATTCCTGCACATACCCAAACATATCCAAAATTTAACACTTGTTCTAATAATCTTGATATATTCTCATATAAAAACATAAAAATGAACAAAACTCTTGGATAATAATTATATATGAGTATCTTTATATAATTCTCATCATAGCACTAGTCAGGGTTATATTAAACATAAATAATTATCATTAGACTTCTACATATACCGTTCTACTAACCTAAACATAACTGGTGACAATATGTACCCCCTGAGGACATAGACCAACCCATCAAGACATTTCTTGGAAATCCACACAAACCCTCAATCTCTTCTTCCTAAGGCAGAGTGAACCACTATAGAACACTTGCACTAGTGCATAACTAATAGTTTCCATAATATTCTCTAATTATGATGAATCTATGATCTTTTACAACATGATTTTACATGTTGAATAAAATTCACATGTGTTGTGTCTCTTATAACTAGGGACCATTCACTTAACCCACTGACAATGTTCATCAGGCATGTCGGGCTTGTCTAATAGTCTAATGTATATCACTCATTTTTGGGCTAACATTTTGAACACCATAAACTAGATCATTTTTCAGAAATCATGATCATCAACCTATAATCACACTATTACATAAAAGAAAATACTAAACCAATAGTGTCATGCATCAAACTAATCTTATATTATCACAATGCCTCGATACCTAGGTCAAGGAATTTCTCATGCATCTTCTCAGCATCTAGGTTATGTTAGGTAGAGTACCACCAAGAAGCTATATGGTAGAACACCTGATTGGTTCTTTAAAATTTATATAAGCAAACCCTATTCTATGGTAATATCATTACCATCCTCATATCATTCATAGTACATTAAATAATTTTACCAACCCACTAATGCTCCCCAAAATTCACTTTTACAAGGGACTAAGTAGCCATCATTGGAGAATTGTTTGACCAAACCTTACATTATTTCCAATTTAATGATATTTTGGACTAGCTTTGTTGAATTCCACTACCATTTTATATTGGAATAATCAACACAAGTCATTGAACCATTGAATGGAATAATGCCAAATTGGTAATAAATTCCCATTCAATCATATGTGTCTGTCAGGTGACTATTATTAATAGTAAAATATGAATATACCTGAGATTCATTACAATCGGCCAAAATCCAAATAACTAAATATAAATCTCTTGTAAAAACATACAATTTAAAAAAAACCCTCATCCATAAAAATGAAATTAATGACAAATAATCACATCACTATGTAATAATGAATTCAAATAAAAAAATGTGTCTTCAACCAAATAGTGCAAGGACCATTAGAAGCTTTATCACATTACAGGATAAACATTACACAATTTCACTATTTAATTAAAAAATAATTAATACCATTATTTATTTCTCAAGTATGGATACCCCTGATCATTTCCCCAGTGTGGTGGGAAATGTTATCCCTAGAATGCCTCCCTCTAAGCTAGAGGCTTCTGACTATCAGTTAGGGAATAATAAATACTATCTGAAGACAATAAATATTACCCCATATTATATAAAAACCCATAATTACATTATTTATAATAAGCGTTGACATTTTTAATATTTTAAGGATCATTTTTTGTTTTGTGATTAATATAATTTTGAAGAACACATACATATAAAACACTTATATTGAAAAGTGGATAATTCCCCCCAAGTTCAATTTTATTCCAAAAAACCAATGTTTTAAATTTGATCCATTTTTCATTAAAATTATTTCTATTATTCAAAGATAGATTCCCAAAATATAAATAATCATTTTTATAGTTCCTACTCAACCTTATGTGTTGTGAAAATCATTTGAAAATAAGGGAGGATAAAAACAAGGCTCTATAATTGTTTTTAAATTAAATTAGACATGTTAATCCCTTTAAAATACATATAAACCCATATTTTTATTTTCATTTATACATAATTTTCATTGAGATTAAAATAATTATTTACTTTCTCTATAAATAAATTTTTCCCCAAATTTCATCATAAAAATTTTCAGAAGAAATCATAAAAAGTGAAACAATAATTTATGAGGGTTTTATGAAAAAAAATGTTTTGTTTTTAAGAAAATAACATTTTACAAAATGGATTATAATACTAATTATTTAAATTATTTTTAATTTTCGTACATTATGAAATCAAAATATTTCCTTAAAACCCATTAATAACTAGAAAACATGAAAAATATATAATGTTCAAAATAAAAAATAATAATATGGAAAAAATAATTAATCTAATAATGAAGGATAATATTATTGAATGAGTACTAATTATATTGTTTAGACCTTTTCATGGACATAAAAAAGTCAAGGCCTCAAGAGAAGAAATTACAAATAATTGTGTAGGAATACACCACAAACTCATGGTATTTTGTGTCTTCAGAAAAATAGATGCATCAAGTGAATATTACAATACACACTATAGACATATTTTATACAATTTGTTCATCATATGAATTAAATTAATAATAAAAAATACATAATTAATTTAATCATTCATATTGAAAACTGGAATAAAAAATCCATGCATTTTATCTGGTCATTAAATTAATAAAAGGATATGAAGCTGATCAAGAAATTAATTTGGATTTTATAAATAGATTATATATGTATTAAATCAAAAGAACCATTAAAGGATTTTTGTATATATGAAAATAAATTTGAAATTCAATTCAAAACATTATAAGGATGTCATTTTCATTTGTATATCATTTAAAAAAAATTGTGATTATTTTTAAAATTGCATTATTTTAAGATAAACTCAGACAATTATAATTTCATATATATCAAAATGAAAACCCATGATGATGGAAAACATATTTTCGTTACATAAATTAAAGCTGAAAATTATTTTAAAACTTCTATTTAAATTCAATAGTTACTCGTAAAGAATAAATATGAAATGATTCGATTTAAACAATAGAAAAGAAAGTAAATTATAGTTTAAAATAAACATCATCAATTTCTGGAGCATAAATAAGAACATTCATGAAAAATTTTCTTAACATTTCCATATAGGATAATTTTATTGAAGGTAAAATTATAAAATAACATCTTAATGGAACATCAGTTACCTCAGCTCTTGAATTATTTCAAACCATATCAAATTTAAGAACAAGTCAATTATATATGGTTTATAATAGATTAATAAACACTACAATTTTATTATATTATCATTTTTTAATTTATATCATTTATGAATATGTATGTTTTTAATTACTAATTCAATTATATTTTCATCGATCATTTTGAGGCCATTTAATTCAAAATTCAAACATAAAATGGGTTGGTTGACTACGGTCAACGAGATTATAGTTAAATCATAAAATGAATATTAATTAGTAAATTATTTTAATTATTATTTATTAAATATTATTTTATTATAATAAATAAAATATTGATATGAAAAATGAATCAAATAACTTCAAAGTGGTGGTAGTCCACAAGTACACACGAGCCTTGTAATAGATTTTAAATAGACAGAAGGTTGAGAAGGTGAGTAATATATTATATTTTAATAATAATAATCCTTTCCAAAATATAATATATATATTTATAAAATACATTATAATAACAGTCCATTAATTACACGGATGAATAAATGTATCATTTTGATTGTTAAACAAGAATTAAATAAACTCTAAATAGTTGATATGGAATCAAAGAAGTTATTTAGGTGGATTTTATGGTAGATAAATTTATTATTATTTGTGACAAATACATTGGTAAAATAATCAAAATAACATGTACAAATTTTTTTAGATTGGATTATTTTGACTTTTAATTGTAATATATTCTAATTATATCAATTTTTTTTAATTTTTAATTTAAATTTATTAATATTAATTTAATAATTTAGTAAATTCAAAGAGATTCCAAACCCGAAATTCTATAAGGGAAGCCCGAATCCAATCATCTGTACACATCAAAATCCATTTGGATTGAAAATCACCTACCCATATAACATCCAAAAACCTCTATACACATTATATATCACTTAGTTTGGGATGAATAATAACCTTATAGTGATTAATTTTAATGAAAATGAGATTCTATGGAAAATAGGTATTGATATTGACCGAATGTTTTAGTTTTTTTATTATTAAACCTATATAAATTATTATTCAATCATTATACAATAGTAACACAAGTATCATACATATGCTAAATTTTTAAGGTTAATGGAATAATTTTCTTTCCATCTCCTCTTTTATCAAATGGTAAATAAAATCATCATTAATGTGTATGGTATAATATCACTATGTGAATGAATGCCTTTAATTTTCTATCACTACCTATCATGGGTTGATATAATAATGGATCTAATGTAAATATATATATATATATATATATTATGTTCAAGAAAACAAATTCAATTATTAATGATAATAAATCATCTAAAATATCAAAATTTAATACATTGTCAAATTGTAACATATTTTGAGTGTATGTTTACATTACCCCCTCAACAAAGAGATGTGAGTCATTTTTCATGACCAAATCTAATTGGTTCTATTTATAGGATAATTTAAATAACTATAATTATAAATAGATAAAATAATACTTACATTATTTCAATCATTTAATTTAAAAAATGGAAGGATTGTTAATGAAAATTTATTTAATATCATTTGAACATCCAATATGATCTTAATTGATTAAATAATTAAATATTACATTGTAATTAATAAAATAATAATAATAGTAAACACGAAAGAGTTTCTTATGTATATAAAAAATTAACATATGTTTAATATTTAGTATGGAAATAAATTCAAATGACTTCTAAGAATCTAGGTATAATACACTTAATTATAAAACCTCATTTCAAATATTTTTATAGATTTATATTCTAAATATTTTTCTTATATTTTAATCTTCATAAATATCATTTCTATATATATTTATATGAAAATAAATGAATCATAAATAAAATTTTATTTCAATTATTGCATTCCAAAAATGTTATTAAAATATAATCTTTTTTCATAATATATTCATTATAATTATAATAAGAAAAATTAATGTTGTATTTTAAAAAATAAGACTTGAACAGATTATCCTAGAATATTGAATTTTATTTTATTTTAGAAAAATATAAATTTTTCATTGTTATTTTCCTATAAAACCCCTCTTTTACTTTGTTTCTTTTATATTTATTTCTGGAAAATATATTTTAAATTAAGAAGATTTATCAATATCAATAAATTTTATTATATATTGGTTCATAAGAATATTTTTATGAGTTTGATTATGGGAATTAATGTAGTTATGTGTTAAATGAATTTTATAGTCCTGAAACTATCATTATTAATATTGGGTAGCACGATATAGCTCATGATGATGGGTTATCTTAGTATAGATCTATAATAAGATAGGTTATCAGTATGTTATTATGATAATTAAATTAAAAGTCCACTATAATTGGTATTCCATTTATAATGGATGTATGAAGATTATATCCTAATAAATTATTTAATTTTTCATTCCCTAAAACTGACTTCTCAGAAAAGCATTTAACATGAAAATGAAAGGTAATGGTCATTTTATAGAGGAATAATAACTCCTTATTAGGGAAAAAGTTTATTATTATTAAGAAAAAAATTTCATAGACACTCATATGCTTCGGGAAACCGCCATAATTTTCATTTTCATTATTTTTTATAAATTGTTTTATAATTATATTTTGGAATTAAATGTGATATCATCAATATGTAAATTATCATTTAATCTCAATTATTTTTTTTAGAAATGGAAATTTATTTTGAATATCTCATTATTTTGAAATGTAATAACTCATTTCATATTTTTTTACCCCTAAGGGAATTTTTACTTGTCCTATGTTTTTAATGATTTCCATAGTGTTTATGGAAGAGAAGGGAAAATGAATAAAACATAATACTGGAAAAGAAATGGGGTTTATGATGGTAATAATGTACACCTTATGATATAAAAATAGTTATGTATGAGTTTTTCATAATTCTATTAAAATATAAACCTAAAATGCTTATGGGTAGGTATTTGATCCCAAAATTATTTTTGATTTTTTATGTTTTTAGTGATTTAATGTGGGACATATTTATGGGAATCATTTCCTGAAATATAAACATTATGTTTCAGAACTGGATGTAGGTATACTGGTGTAGGACTCTCCAAATTGGTATTATATAAGAGTTTAGATAATTATAGGAATTTGTATGTTTTCCTGAGATGTTATCATAATAGTTATGGATACCATCATAGATTTATATATTTATTGATGAAAATATATTCAATGTGGTGGATGTATAGTGTGATTATGATAATTTTTAGGAAACCATTTTTGTAATATAACCTGCAATTTTAGTATGGGTTTAGTGGAAAATATATTTGAAGAAGAATTCCTTTTCAGTTTTTGGACATCATTCTAAGGTATTAGTATCATTTATGAGTATTATTTTTTTTAATTTTAAGGAAAATATAGTTTATTATGAATTTTAAACATTGAATTTGTCATATATATAACCATGGGATTGAAAATAAATTTTGTGACAATGTGATTGGTGTAGTTTTTAAATAACTTCACTATTGTTGGTATATTATATAATTATGTAAAATATAAATAACTTTTAATAAGTTTTATAATAAATTTTAGTTTATCTTTTAGGATCACACATAATTTTATTCTAAATTTATTTTCATAATTTAATAGTCGATTTTAGAGATTATATGAAAAACACATATGGTTTTTTGACGTTATATTATAAGAGTGATCCGTGTTATTTTGAAATAACAATAATGTGTCTATTTGGTGAATATTTTATCAAATAAATTCAATATTTGGTTTTAAATGTATGATTGAATTATTTTTAGAAATTTTAAGGATATTTATTTTGGGAATTATATTGTTCGATCATATGGTATTAGTGTTGATTTTTGGAGATAAATATATTAATTATTATTTTGAAGTTTATTCACATTGTGAATAATATTACATATTTCTAAAAACATTGGTTTTGGTTATTGAATAATGATATGATTATTATCTTTTCATCCTTTCATATACCTTGGGGTCAATTAGATATTTATTTTAGTGCATAATGTATAAAGAAATTCACAAAAAATAATCATCATTTGTATAAGAAGACAATATTGTAATGAAAAACGATTAAAGGAATGAATTTAAATTTGCATGTAATATTATTTCCTTATATACATACTTTTAATGAGAACATAATTCCAACACTCTAGGAATATGTTCATGATATGAAAATTTTATTCTATTGCCTTCATTTCTGAAGAATGGATGTTCTTTTACACACCTCATTGATTTATTGTTGTTGGTTCATTAACATTATATTAGTAAATCACTTTATTAATATAAATATTCTCCATCACTCTGTATCATTAGTAATAAAATATTTTCCCTCAATAACCATATTTTTACTTCCCACTAATGTTCATCAACTTTTCAGTCATAGTAATGAGTTATTCCACATGTTATTTATATGATATGGTAATTTGAAAATGTAATATTCAAATGTAACACCCTCTAATATCAATACCTCTTTCAAATTAAGATGCTGAATTTCATTAAATGGGTCAAAATTTTATAAACTGATATTTTTAAAAGAACTCTACCTTAGATACATCAAGAAACATGTTACACTGAGCATAAACAAAACATGAAATATAAATATATAAATGTTATTGTTAAAAACTATATATTGAATTTCCAATTATGAATCATTTAATCCATATTATTAAATATATATGAATGAAATATAAAAAAAATTATTGAAAAAATCTAAGAAAATACGGACTAAATTTTTTAATAAATTTATTTTATGATTCAAATATTAGTCATTTTAAAATGATTTTTATTAATTTTTTAGAATTAATTTTTTAATTAATTTTTTGATCATTAAAATTTTATTTTAAAAAAAAGTATTTTATTTTTTTTAATAATATAAAAATTACTGTAGGGTCAAATTTTCATATTTTTTAAAAAGAATGATTTTTTATTGAATAGTAAAAAATAACACTTTATGTAGAATTATCATCTATTTTAATTAAAAATTACCATTATGATTTATAATGTGTTTATAAATTTATAAAATAATAATTTATTTAAAAATAATCAAATTAATTTCATTAATCATCATTATTCTTGTTCTTTTATAAGTTTATTTTTTGGTCCTAAAAATATATTTATATAAAAATTAATTTTTTATTACGTTATATTAATTTATATTTAGAAATTTCATTCAATTAAATATAATTATTTTGATTAAATTTAACTAATTTTCATAATATTATATTATCATTTATAATAAGTTGATTTTTTTTATTTTAAGAAAATGTTATATTTTTTGTTGATAGTGTAAAAATGATGTTGTTTTGAAATAAAATATATTTTATCATATCAAAAAGATAAAAAAGAAATATTAAAAATTATTAAATCAATGGAAAGAATAATTCATGATAATATACAAAAAATATCCTTCAAAAATAATTCAAAACATATAAATTGTAATTTATTTGAAGATTAATATGAAAATCAATTTTCATGCTAATGCATTGCTCACACTATAATTGAAACGTCAAATATGGTGTCCTAAAGATAATGTGTTAAATAATAGAAGTAATTTATAATTAGGGTTAATAAATTAAATGTATTATTTATGTTTTTTATTGATATATTGAAAAAAAATGTTAAAAACACATGACTTGACCAATTCCTCGTGCAATACTTGTGTAATGCCTGAAAACCCAAAATAACATATTACATAAGATGACATGAAAAATATTTTATTAAATATAATTATATAATTAATATAAATAATTATATTGAAATAAATTTATTTATTTTTTTCATTTAATTTGATTTAATTTTTAAAAATAAAGTAATTATCTTAAATCCATATGAAACTTCACTTTTCCATTTTTTTATAGAAATTGTATAAATTATTTTAAAAACTAAAAATTTTATTTTTTGGGGTAATTAATATTGTTAAACGAATTTTATAGAATAAAATAAAATTTTATGGATGTTATAATATTTTTTATTCAAAATAATATTCTTAAATGTTTTTTTAAAGTCAAATTATCTGAATAGTTCATAAAATAAAATAAATACTCCTTCTTAAAAAATAATATTTTATTAAATTATTTGGAAATAATTAAATTTTTTAAGAGGTAAATTAAAAATATAATGTGTCTACACTATCATCTATTTTACATTTATGATTTAATTTTATCATTTTACGAAATATTTTAACACTTTAATATTGAAAAAATAATTACTAGTGTTAAGGTTAAAATTGGTCAACCAAGGGGTTAATCCAAAATAGCAACTTAAAAATGATATTAAGACATATCAAAATGTTATGGGATTATTTTTTATGAACTAATGGACATTATATTATAAATTTTCTCATTTCATAGCCATTTTTTTGGCATAGAAATTAATTATATTATGATATTTTTTTATTTCTAAAAAACAACAGTAATGACATTTTATAGTAAAAAAATATTTTACTAAATTATTAAAAATAATAAAAATAAGTTATTTTGACCTATGAATTGGATATGGATTAAAAAATCAATAATTTTACATTAATGAGCTACTTTACATTTTATTTATCTTTCTTAACCCCTAATGTGTAATAAATTTTAATACACATTAATTAATAAAATGTTTATGAAGGGTAAAAATAGTTACATAAGGCATAAATTATTACCAAAACATGCCAAAATTTTAGGTTATTATATTATTTTGACACTTAATCTTTATAATCAAATTTATTCGATTTATAGCCCTTTAAATATGAATATTAATTGAAATTATATTTATATTTTAAATATTTCCTTGAGTTCCCCTCCACCAACATATAATCGGATACCCCTTTTCTCTCATCTATAAACATACTGGTCTAATTTTATCATCTAATTAATACACAAATCTCTTTAAAATAATGAACCCACGTTATACAGTCCTTATAAAAATAATAATAAAAATCATTGAGGGATTAATGTGTACTTGAAATAACATTTTCTAAAGAAGAGGTATAATCTTTAACCAAATATTTCAGTATTATTTATTCTTATAACCCATAAAAATATTGTTCAAACATGATGAAATAATAACCATATTATCTTTCACATATATATATGTTTTTATTTTAATTCAATTTAAAATATATTTACCCTCTTTCATCAGGTGGTAAACGAAGTCGTCATTCATGGGTAAGGGAGACTACTGTTTCTCATATTAATGTAATTAAATTCCAATTATATTATATCCTAAATTGATATAAATATGGAGTTAATGTGTGCATTATCATGATATAATTTTCATTATATAAATATAATATATCATATTATTTATTACATTCTCATCCAATGAAAAATAATAATGTCATTATGTTTACAAGTGGATTACCATCTCTACGAAACATCGTGAATCGTTTTTGATATTTTAATCACTAGGATTATAATTATATGATTATAGAAATTAATAATATAATATTTATTATATAATAATAATTTATTATGGGAATAATATTACTTACCTTACTTCCATCGTTTTATTTGATAAAAAAAAATGTTACTCAAGATTGCATAATGTCTACCATCTCGATGATTATAACATGGTTGATTTTTATATCAATCAATAATGGTTTGTTGAAAATGTATGATAGATTTATAAATATTATATAAATGTAATAATAATGGTTCTAAAAATTATTTAATAATTATTTATTTCACTATAGTCAACCTACCCAATATATATTTCATATATGAGTGGAATATCATCAAAAACTCTCAAATGAGCTTAATTGATTTTGTAATTAAATATATTATGGTAAATAAAATTAAAAGTAATAATAAAAATGAATAAATTCATTATGAAATTAAATACTAAAAATGATTTAATTATTAATAATGATAATGAACATACATGATGTTTTAGACTTGAGGAAAAGTAGACATTAACATAAAACCACATTTTAGATTTTGTTTTTAGATTTTTTTGCAATCATTTCCATCTATGTATATATTCTTAAAAATAATATATTAATTTTTTTATATGAAAATTAATTAATTCTAAAAGAAAATTTATTTCTATTTTAACATTATTATAATGGATTTTAAAATGAATCTTTTTATGAAAGGTGATAATTTTTATTAAAAGGATAAAATAATGTTCTATTTTAATGTATAGAACATAAACATATTTTCTCTCTATTATGACAATTTTTCTGGAGCATCCATTTTATGTTTCCATATTTATTTTATATTAAAAACACTCCTCCCAATTATTTCGAGGTATTTTAGTTTAAATTAATGGTTTTAAATGAATAAATATACAAATATTTGAAATTATTTATATATTCATTCATGATTAAATTTTTATGTGTATAATTATAAAAATGATTGATTTTAAGTTTTTAATTCATGTTATAATGCTTTTAATTTTTTTAATAATTACAAATTACCCTGATATAGCTTATGATGGTGGGTGAGCCCATTATATATCATCAATTAATTGGTCAATGATTGTGTGTTGTAGACAATTATACTAGATGTCCAACAAAATGATAATTCGAATTGTAAGGGTTATATTACAAATGATTTCAAAGTGAACTTATATAAAATTTACATTCCTTAAAAAGAGTTTTCATAGTTATTTTTTTTATCAAAATGTATTCTATGGATATTTTTTAATGGAATTATTATTCCCTACAAGTGTAAAAAGGAATGACTCAAGGAAATTGTTATTCATGGGTTATACTACTATCTATGAAATCATAAAAATAACTATTTTTCATTTTTTATTTATTATAATATTTTTAATGTAAATATATTTTGAATAAATATCATCGGATGTGTATGTAAATGAATATTTCAGATCAAGGATTGTAATCCTATAGTGCACACTATTTGATGAAGTCATAGTTTTCAAATGGACTAATGTGTTAATATTTTTTATTATATCCCAAATTGAAATTGATTACCCTACACCACATTTTTAAATTTTTTAATATGATATAAGAATTATTAGGTACAGTGATCAGGACATAATATGGTAAAATAATTTCTACATAATTTAAAATAATTCTCACAAAAATTCATGTGTATTGTTATATATATTTCTGTCCAAATTTCCTAAAACAATAAGACAAAATAGTTTATGGATATGCATGTGATCCCAAATTTCCTTTTTATGTTTTCTATTTGGATGTTTAAAATTCATTAACATTAATTTCTCTAAAATTCATAAATGTAATGCTTATTTTTGAGCACCATATCCAAAGCTGTGGGTTTGTACAATTAGAAAAATAGATAGCATAAACTAACCATGCCACAGTTCTTAGCATTTTTTGTTCAAAATGACTACTTTTTTTAACACCAGGGTGATTGGAATTTGATCACATGAAACAAAAATTTATTTAAAAATTTTACATGCAATTAAAATTCTATATGATTAATGATTCATAATCTTATGCCACCCATTTTAAGCGTTGATTTAAGTAAATAATGAATTATATTTGAAGACTTTTATTTGGTGAATTAATTGAGAATTAGTTATTTCTAAAATTATTTATATTAGGTGATCAGAAAAATGTAATAGTGGATTTGTATTTGTGTAAATTGTTAGAGTTGTGGTCAATATAAATAACTAAATATTGAATATAAAACTAACCATTGATTAAATCAATATATTTCTCATAAAAAAGGAATATAGGATATTATAAAAAAATATATATGAGGCTAAAAATAAATTATAAATATCATTCATTTTTAGTGAAATAATGAAATGGGGACTCTACACAAAATGAGATTTTTTTGAAATAATAAATAATTAAAAATTATTTCCAATGTCATTCTCGAAAGAAGATGGTGTTTTTTAAGGAATTATTCCCAAATATTTTAAGGAGAAATATTAAGACTTACTCAAAGCTATATAAATTAATTTCCAACATACAATATTGAACCTTGGGATGGAGTATCCTCACTCGTAAACATTTGTAAGGATGGTGATTCTTTGTGAGGAGTGACAGTTATTGATCCTACCATTTAGTAGTTATTTATAGTAATTTTGTTGCATCAATACAATTTCAATTGATTTCCCTTAAAATAATCCTACTAAATGTGAACCAAGTATATCTATTGTCTCATTTTTTGGTTTTCAATGAAAACTAATATTGTATTTATGGGACATTAATCAGAGTAAAGATAAAACAAGATAAAAGTGAAAAAAAATTCAACCCTAATTTTATTAGGTCAATATATCAAAAGGTAATAATATTTATATAATTTCTCAAATTCCATAAATATTATCAATACATTAAAATTTATATTAATTGATGATATATATCTTCTCATGCATATATTTCTTGAACATAGTTTGAGTTATCTATCCATAACATTTTCTAAACCCTAATTTAGGAATTATTTTTATTTAAAAGTTTTTATTTTTATTCTAACAAACTATAACCTCATACACTAAAAATTCAATTTAAATGAAATGTCTAAAAAATATTGAATTTGTATTTTTATAAAAATTTTGGATAACAAGTATACTTGACTATATATATGTAAATAAAAAACTATTTTTATTTTCTAGATGTTGAAATCATATTCCTAATTGTTCTTTGATAAATCCTTAATTAATTTTTGGGTTTCTTGGAAATTTTATAAATCCATTCATTTAATAAATTGAAATTATAACATTTAATCTATTGAAAAATATTTTGTTGAAATAAATATTTTACGAAGAAAGTATTACATTTTTTAATGTGTTCATAGTGGATTTTTCATAGATTATTTGAATATACATTTTAAAATATAATGATTCCACTTTCATGTGATACACCTACAATAAAATTAATGGAAGTATCTCTTCTTTAGAAATGTTAGAAGCATTTATCTTATTTTAATTAATGATTGGTCAATTTTATATCAATCTCAAAAAAAATATTATTTAAATTGTATAATCTCAATCATAAACTCATCTATCACTTTTTTCCCAATATATATTCATATTAATAATTGGTATATAATACATTAATTTCATTTCATTTAGATAATTTACCCAACCCTTTAATATTTTATAACAAATTTATTACTCATAATTATTGACATTTATGATAATTTATTGAATTAATTTAAATAAATAGATTTTCTCTTCATTGATTCATATTATCTTGTGTTTTATCATTATATTTAATCAATTTTTTCTACAACTATATAGGATATTTATTTTTATAAAATTGAAGTATAATCATTTGGATCATTTTAATTATAAGGAATGTATTATTTTTTAACTTTTTAGGTGATTTCAATTATATAAAATCTTGTCACATATCGATCTATGGAATTTTCTAGTTGAAAATTTACACATTAATGTATATATATGATTTTTAATAATGGAAAATTCATATGGATATTATTAATCATTTTTTAAAAATACCAATGTTGTGTAATAGGAAAATAAATTTAATATCCTAAACATAATTCTAAAAGAGGTTAACTTTATATTTATATTAATTTTTTTAATTATTATTAACTGAAACTAGAGGTGAATAAATTTTTTATTTTATCATTGGAGTTATATCTCTCAATTTATTTGTCTTAGCACTATTTTATGAATTTTAAATTTTTCATTGACACGTCTATATTAGATTAAATAGGGAACTCAAAAATGCTTTAAAATATTTAATTTATAGTATATTGGTAAAGAAAACATGAATAAAAAATATCTAATATGAGTTAGATCCTTTTCTATTTATACAATTTAAGTTCCTAGTTTGATTCAGATATCACACTGATAGGATAGTGCATCAATATGATCTGTTCTTTTTATAATTCCATTCTTCTTTGAATTTAAAAAAATATACCTTATTGAAATAAGTAAATCTTTAAATAAAAACATAACAAAAACACACTACATGTAAGATAGAATGTAAAGAGATAACATCATGTAGTATTTAAAATTTTTTAAACCTAATTTGGGTGAATAAATCATTGTTCTATTTGGGTAATGTCTGATAAAAAATATCTTTTATAGTATCATAAATAATATTCACATAGGAATGGTATTATCCTCAGACTAAGAGGAACACAACTAGGTAAGTATGAAACCATTATATTTGAGGATTACAGATAAATATTGTACCATATATATCCATAAAAATCCCTCCCTTATTTTCTCTCAACACTGATAATACTATATAATTTTCAATAATTTATATCCACCTAAATATCAAAAATTTTAAAACGATGAATAAAATGATAGTTAACTTTAACTATCAACCAAAAATTTAATCTATAATATATGTTACTGCTTGTAGTCATCAACACCATCCATATCAATAAATCATTTGAACTGTAATGTAAAGATCAACATCATATAAGATTTTCATTAAACATTTAAATTTATAATTCATGTTGAAATAATATCATATTTAACTATAATCATCACTAAATACTCATATGGACTAATTTTTTAATTATTTTTCTTCTTCTCGCTGCACCTTCAAATACATGATGAATTAACGACATCCAATGAAATTATTCATTGTAAAAGCTACCGAAAATACATCACACACTTTTTATAATGTATAAATTATTTAATAATATGTATAAATTAAAATCATTCCTCTTTCATATATAATAAATTTTTAAATATTACCCTTCTTTAAACACTCCTTTTCCAATCTCATGAACATGTTTAACATATCAATATCATTAACTATACATTTCCAAAAACTACTTATTGGACTATTATATTCATTTTCTAATTGTCTTTTACTCAATATGTATTGTCAATACATTTTAATCATTCTAATGTTAAACTATATTGTTGTCCCTTCATATAGTAATGTATATCATATATATCCACTTATGAATTATCTATCAATATACCATCCTTCATCCTCAAGAATTTTTTCATAGATGTGTCATCTAAATTTAATTATACGATGACTTCAAGATTAATATAATATTTATCCAATTGAAATCATTATTTTTAATTAAAATTATGTGTTTTAATTCATCATGATATATAGTTAATAGATCATTCCTCAGTTATATATAAGTTTGATTAATTTTGATAACACAATAAATAAATTCCTAATTTTTTTTATATATTCTTCAATATCCCCTTTCTCTAAAATATGCCATAAAATAATCAATTTTCAATAACGTTGTTTATAGTTTTAATTATCAAAAAACATTAAATATTGAAAATTTTACATGGTAGAAATAGATACAATAATAATCATCCATATAAATTTGTCTCTTTAAGATTGACTCATTTTTTAGTGACGTGAGAATAAGAGTTGGGAGAAATTCATTTCCTTAGACTAGATACCCTAATTAAGGACAAATATTTAAACCTTATATAACTTATATTTGACATATTTTAAACTTATGCATACATATTATATCTAAATTATTTTTTTCAATATCAATTTAAGGAGATTAGTTTTGGATTTTTATTAAGTTAAAACCATTGAAAATTATCAATATTTTTAATTTCTCCTGCTAAAAGATAATAATTTCAAATTCCATCTATTTTTCTAAAAAAATGTAATACTAAAATAATTTTTGTCCAATTAATTTATATCATAGTCCTTTATCTCAGAAAAAAATTTTAATATATTGAATCCTAAGGGAATTTCTTGTTTTCAGGATTGGAAATTCTTATATTGAAATTCATGATGATAAAATAATTATCTCGTTTTGATAATTCTTTTATGGGGTATAAAAAATCATATATTTCTATTTGATATAAAGGATACAACTTATAATGATAGGTAATGTGTGGATTTTTTAATTTATTAAATGTTACTAAATCACATTATTTATTCTTTATATGCAGAAATTTCCATGAAATAAAATATAAAAAATAAAACAAATGAGATTTAGAGGGAAATATAAATTATTTATTAGGTCGATTTTTAGAAAAATGAAGTAAAAATTTAAATTTATAATACAAAAATTTTAATTAAAAATTATTTTGTTAATTAAATTAGTAGAATAAATTTTATGATGTTTTTTAACATTGATAGGTCAATGGGACATTTTATATATTTTATTGAAGATGATTGTTTTAATGAAAATTCTGATAATATATTATATTCAATTAAATTTTTGACATTTTATAATTGAAAACATTGAATGGAATAGATATTATTTATAAAATTAAAAAATTACACTACCACAAACAATTATTTTCATGGTGGATAGAATATGATAACATTAATATAGATAAACTAAATAGGATATTTTTGTGTCCATGGAGAAGAAACTAATTAATTATAAATGATAATAAATATTTTATATCCTATGGTCTTTTTATATTTTAACATAATCATGGGTAATAAAAATATTAATGATATAGATATAGAAATTTTCATGTGTGAAAGAACAAACAAATGTGTATGTGTAAAATTAATTGAAATAATAAAAATGTTCATTATTATAAATAATATGAGAATTATCCATTACATAAGATGTTAAGATATCTGAAACTAATAATTATGGAATAAGTAATGAGATATAAAGGGATGCTAAATTTTCTTAATCTTATATGTGTCTAAAATGATTTTTTTTATAAACTTTGAGTAGTTATTATAACTAAATATTCATACAATGAAATATAAATAAATTATTATAATGTCTTGAATTAATTCATTGATATTTGTGTGACATTGAACAAGACATGTGTGAAATTATAGTTGAAAACTCTATTTTTTAAAAATGGGTTTAAAAAAATAAGTTTCCTTATAACCATGTGACTCAAAAAAGGATTTATTTTATTTAAATTAGTGGTATAAATGAATGGTATAAAAAATTTGGTTAAGAAAATAAATACCATAATGTATGATAATTTTATAAGTAATCAACATTAATTTAGAGATATTATTCAAATAATAGGAATTTCTTATTGTGATTTTATAATGAGAAAAACTGACTAAAACAATTCAAGTATATATGATCAACATGAATATATAATGTATGAAATATTATGTATTCGTTTCTAGTAGTGTCATATGATCTTAGAAATAAGATACATTGAAAAGTATCATAAAGATCCATTTTTAACTATTTCAATTATTAGAGGAAATAGCTAATGATTATGGGTTTAGGTAGATTATAATACTGAAATAATTTATATTTCTGGGTTAAATGTTACAATTTTTATATTAAATTTTAAATTCAAGGATATATTATAATTTTGGTAGTAAAATAAACTGTTTTGAATTTTAACCATGATAAATACATATATAACAAAAAACAACTATGAGATAGTTGAGAGAAATAATTTTATTACTGAGTAAGGATGTAAATTTAGTTTTCACCATAATATTATAAGGGTTGAATAAAATGATGTACATATAAACCCTTTTAATGATACACTTATTGGTAATGAATACACAATTATTGGGTCAGAGGTGATGATGAATGCGGTGATGAATCTTAATGTCTTATCTATCCAAGAAGACATACATGAATATCCTAGTTTTTGATCATGATATTATTGAAAATATGTATGACTATAACTATAATGGTAAATGTATCATTTTTTATAATACAATATACAAAACATAGATTAAAAAAATAATTTTCATGAAGCTCCAAAAATATAGCAGCAATGATTTTTCTCCGAAAATAATAAAATATTTTTAATATTATTTTATTATGAGTTCATGTAATTGGTTCATTCCAATTTTTTATTGTGGGATCCTAAATAAATATTTTATATATAATGAAAACTATATATATCATAAGAAAACATTAATAGTGATAATCAGTATATCTTTTAGGTGGTACCCTTTATGGAAATTTATTCTAAAAAATTTAACAGTAGGGATTTTACTTCAGAGGGGTGTAAATTTTCAATGCGTTTTAGGCACCAATCTAGAATATTTTAGGATATCAGATTTTTGTCTCAATTAACCTATAAAATATATAAATTTCTCTTAATATATTTCTATAATTATTATTCACAAATGGTAATACAACACTAATGAAAATAGATAATAAGAATTTATAGTTAAATTTATTTGATAAGATCATATTGTTCTCTATATAGTAGAAAATAACATAGATTTATGTTGACACATTGAAGGGATGAATTTTTCTACAATGTTAGTAATCTAATCCTTAACTCATACCTTTTAATTTTTTCTATGTTTAATTTAACAATGATGATATATAATTTTTAGGGAATTTCATATTGTTAATTTTTTATTTTAATATTGTTATTTAAATTCCTTGTCAATTTTATAAAAAACCATAGATAAAAATTTTGAGACAGATGAATGGTTGTTAAAAAATTTACTCCAAACCCTATATTTGTTTTGTTTATATACGATACAGAAATGTTGTGAATGTGAAAACATGTAGTTATAGGAATTGGGTCCCACAATATTGGTTTTAATACTCTAACATCTAATATATTTATATTCCCCCATTTTCATATATTCTTATTATAGAATATAATATACATCATTCTTTCAATGGTCGAATGTTTGGTGAAGGGATTATTGAGAATTGGGCCAAATGAACGTATGGGCAGATAATGTGACTAAATTTTCCTTGTAATAAATTGAATACATTTGGGATGTTTCACTTATTAGAGGATGGTTGAATAGTAACTAACACCAAATCATCTCTTTTAAAAGTAGAATAATGGTTAGGTTGGTGATGTTGGAATGATCATGGGAAAACTACTATTGAAAAGGGTATGGACATCTATTATGGGGTGATTGGGGTTGACATAATAGGTTTTCTATAACAAATTTTTGGATAAAGAAACATTATGCACTAAAGAACATATTTTTTATAATTATTCTATAAAATAGATTTCTAGGGTATAGTAAGATATGACATGGTTTTTTAACATATATCACATGTTGTATGATACCAATGGATACATGATGTAAGTTGTAGTAAACAATGACAAAAAATAAATCTAATATACATAGATTTTTGTGTCTGATGACATTCCATTTCTAGATAACCATGTGATTTATTTCCTTCGTGTTACACAAGGAATTTACAAAAATATCAAATAAGTTGTGTTTTTGTGAAGAATGTTTCATTTACATAATCATGGTTGAAAACAGGTTGCAAATATGCATGAAAACCACTCATCAAGTCCCCAAAACATTCCACATTATAGATATTAAATTTGAGATGATATAAGACTAATTGGGTCACTAAAATAACCACTAAATAATAATAAATTTTCACACACTATGTTATATTGGACAAAATATTTGGTGTTTATTAATTGATGCAATATAAACATCATACTCCCAAATTCCCTAGTATAAATTTCATTCTATCTTGGGACGAAATGTATACAAATCAATATATTACACCAAATTATACGCAAATCGTTTCTTTTTGGTAGTCAAAACATGAAAAAAACGTTTTTCAGGTGTTTTTTCAGGTAGAGTATAATGGTATGACCTTATTTGTCTTTATATATTTTCATTAAGGCATTTAAGATGGTTTTAAGAACATATATTTTATATAAAATTATTTTATTAAGGTGTTATGTTATGAGTTTTGATGATGTTAGTACACCACCCATTAAAACATAATTTTATTGTATATTTCCCTCATATATATTTAGAAGTAAATTTTTCCCAAAAAATCTAGTGTATGACTATACCATATTTAAAATACAATTGTTTTTTTAGGAACCAGATAGTGTATAGTTTATCAATATTATATATTTTTTATGCGATCCAACATAATTATGGTTGTGGATCATATAAATATAGGTGTCAATACACAACCCATGATAGGTTGTTTGGTTTATGGAATGTGGTTGATTAGTTCATAAACATCCCTACAATGACATCTTACTTCTCTAAAGTAGTTGAAACTACATTAACTAACTTCTATACCTATTTTAGGGTAGATTCCCAAAAAATTGTATTATGAGATGTGACATATAGTTTACAATATACGGTATTGTGGGTATTTTTTTCATTTTGTTTATTTAGTATAAATTATTTCATTCATCGTAAAATTGGTTTAGATGCAAGGTATTTCTATAGGGTCATTTGTATATCCTCATTTTATAAATTACTAAGGAATATATGGGTCTTAATTTTACTCAATCCTATGGTTTTGATATAACATTTCTTTTATATATCTACCATTATATTCGATCATAAATGGGGCATTACAAATCTCACCCATTCACAAGACATCACACCCATATGTTTTGTGTCTATGAGAATATATCAAAATTTCAATATAACCATGGTGGATTTAGGGTTGGTATATTATTTTATCTTCCTAATTCAGCGTTATATTTATTGAGATTTTTTTTAATAATTTGATGAGTTAATTTTTTTAATCTAGAGGTTGTTTCCATTCTCACTGGTCTTCCATGATATATGATATTTTTCTCATTTATTTCACATTATATTTGGTGTCTATATATGTGTTAATATTATAGATGGTTTTTGTAATATAAATTAATATTATTCAATAACTCATTTAGTTTTAATACTTTCAATTATTATTTATACTATATATTGATTGATATATATTGTTTTTTCCATGTATTCAATCATCCAAGGCCTATAATGTGTGAGTTATACCGTCTTATTAATACTCACATGCTCCTAACCTATTTGAAACATTCTAATGGAAGAAAAATTACCATATCTACTAGTCAAGGTGGGTCACTATAAGTTTGGGTTGTGTTTGAGTATTAACAATGAAGATTTTTTAACAATATTGTTTTTGTGTAAGTAGTTATATAGGGGTTTCATTGAGAAACACATGAAATGATTTAAAAGGGTTATTGGGATATGTTTTCTAAAGAACCCAGTTTATGTGTGAATGGATATATATATATTAATTCTAGGACATAAAATAAACTAATGAACACATTACTCTATTTCATCCAATTCAGTTCATATTTTGGATGGTACATGAATCTTATATCCTATAATTCATTATTTTATATAAATAATTACAGAATAAACATTACTAGATAAAAATTTATATCATTTGTTTCAACTTTTCAGCAATGGGATTCAACCCTATTAATATCCTTCTTTTATTAAATAGATTCATCATTATGTGTTCATGTTTGTGATAGAGAATATACTTTGACATTTTTTTTGTTGAAAATAAATCAATTCTAGGACATGATTTAGAGGTATCCCAACCTCATGCATAATGTGAAGATCCTTCAACCATTTTGATTAAATAAAACAATATTTTTTAGAAAATGTTTTTGTTCCTATTAAGTGTTTAAATAAAAAAATAGTTGAGTGAACTATGTGAGTTTTTTTGAAAAGTAAATCAATATTTAAAGTAAAGAATGACCCTCAAATAGATGAAGATTTATTTAATTAATTGATACATTTGTTCAAAAATTATTGGAGTCCCAATAAGAATATGGCCATACATGTTTCAAATTCAATCTATTATTTTGAGATCCTTAAGTGGTATTTGGTTTTTAATAAATATGATCTTCATTGTTTATTGTATTACTTTTCATGGAGGGGTACAATATAAGGATGTGTAGGATGGTATGATTGCATTTGATGATATATATTAATATAAGAATAATGGTCATAGATAAAAACATGTTAATTTTTTTTGGATCACATTATGAAATCTATGGACATGGAGCTTGATCGAATTTTCTACCATATAATTTTAAAGATTCTATCTAGAGAGTGATTTAAAATTATATTGTATATCTACACATCCACACCAACATTGGTGTTTTAGAGGCACATGTAGTGATTGTGTTTTTTTAAGAATAGATACATCTTCATAATCAGGTTAAACATGGTTTCCTTTTAGAAAAGACATATGTTGTAGCTTTCCGAAAATAGTAATCAATATTTCATTTTCAAATACATTTGAATTAATGATCAAAGTATTGAGTATTGGAAATATGGGGTCTCCCTATCATTAAAATAATAATTGGAAAGGATGTTATATATTTTTAGTGGTTCACTGAAAAAATATAGATATTTAATCTTCATGGGGAATTTGAGTGAACTAAATGATTAATTATAGATAAGGATAATTTTTAGAGGAATATTTTAGCATAGGGATCCTTTCATTATGGAAACAATTTCCCTTTAGGATATAATTTCAATAGAGTGTGAGGTAAAATAAAATGAAATAGAGGTGGGAGAATCATTATATTACATTTATAAAGACAACCAATATAAGGTCCATTCATGGCTCAGGGTGTTGGATGAAAAGGATGCATTAAATATACAATGTGAAAAGATATGATGGGTTATTTCAAAAAATGTATCGTGGAAAAATATTTATTATCTCTAAATTAGAACTCATACTTTTAAAATCAGTTCAAACCAATCATATCATGATGCATTTCTCTTTATATAAGTTTAGAGATATATATATGGTTTTTAACTAAACATATTTATCTATAAAATTCAACAATAATTTTTCACCATCTAAAACAAATTCATCAATAATGAGATATTTTAATTCAGATAAAGTGTTTTTTACTATAGCCACATCATAGTAGAAATTAGAGAGTAAAATATTATCATTGGAAAATAATAATTATTTTAATTCTTGTAATGGGTCATTTTCCAATGCAAAATTATAATATATTTTTTAATATGATGAGATAATTTTCACCCTCTCTAGTGAGTAAAACCAACATGATAACAAATCAATTCCAAGTCCAAATAAGTTAATGTCGATTATATATTTGTTGGAAATTTAATATGTGTCAGTTGATGAATCTATAGTGAATTTACTTTAAATAATTATAAGAGAAAACATGTTTTTTCAAAATGATTTTCTAACCCCTTGAAAATATATATATTTATGCAATATATTAAATTTTAAGACCACAAAATAATTTTTTCTATATTATTAAATGTCTATTTAATACCATCTACAGCTAAAAGTGAATCTATATGTCTTTCTGGAGTAAGGTATTTCTAGTCCTATTATATCTCATATAGAAGCTTCCATTGAATATTATATATTGGAAGAAAAATGTATTTGACATTTTGTTGAAGATTTCTAATTTAGGAATATATCAATAATGATTTCACTCTATCATTGATTGGAAAACAATTTAACACTCTAGAGGTAAAAAAATTTATTCTCAGTGAATGAACTGAGATTTTGATTTCACGATGTTTAGTTTCAAATTAAATAATTCCAAATAAATGATTCAAGAAGTTATTATAAACATTGTGAATTTCAAGTGATGTTCATTGACCTAAAAAATTAACATGATGTGTTAATGGTATCCACAAACTCAATCCTCTTAATATACCTAGATCATCTTATAGAGGAATTCATTGATAACACAATGATTTTTGATATATCATACGATGGGATTATCTGAAATTGGATGCTTTTTAGTAACATGTTTTGACAATAATAATTATATAGTAAATTATCATAGTATAGTTTTGAGCTAACAATGTCCTTTCCCTTCACCTATAATGTGGAGAAAATTTATAACCTATAATTTAAAAAGGTATAATGGGATTTGATGAACTAATGAATTTTTTTTAATATAAAGTAAAGGAATGGGTGATGATTAACTTCGAATGAAAATTATAAAATAGATGGAAAAGGAGTAACTATAGAAATGGAAAAAAATGAAGAAATATGCCACTATAAAATTATTCCTTATATTGTAAAGATATGTACCAAATATATTTCTGATAATAGTTGACCCATATATACTCAAATAATAATGGTTTAGCTTAATTAAGGATATGATTTTGTGTACATTCATATCAAATTTGATCTATTTTTCCATTTATGGGATACTAAAATGTGGGGTTATAATCATTTTTTGGGTTCAATTATTGATTCATGATAAGTATAAATAGGTTCATTGAGGGAGATTCACCACTTACCCAATCTTTTACTTTTAGGTGTTTCGAGGTACAAAATGATATCATGGTCTAGTGTTGGTGTCTGATAACTAATTAGATTTCTTTGAGATTATGTTTCAAACACCAAAATATTTTTTTTTAAGCTATGTTCTATGTCCCAAATTATTAATTAGTTGTGACAATTATTGATAGTAATTTTTAATATCATTTACAATAATTGGACTTTTTGATAATAATATATACCACTCCATCATTATCATGTCACCTTTGAAAGGCCCATATGGGAGACTCCGCGGTCATCCCATTACTGGTAGGTGTTCAGTGAGTCATCTCTTTTGGTTTTTGGCTAGATATAGTTGTTGAAAATCTAGTATATATGATCAATGAGGTGTTTTAGATTGATGAAATACTTCTGATGTTCTATGTGGATTAATGATATAGGCCTAACATATTTTTGGTGTTGATGCCACATATTCATAAAGGCTTATCTTTGAATTAAATAAGGGGTTTTTGGTTTCTAAGGATATATATATCTGAGGATAATTTGAATATTCTAGATTCTAAGTGGTTTATGCGAGGTTTCTTACAATTTTACATTAGCCACACAATTTTATCCACTATACAAATGTTTTCCATATATCTATATTGGAGATATATATTTCGGATGAATCATAAAATTTAGAATGTGGGAAGCTCAAAATTTAGTGTACCACATTTTGGTAATATATTATGGGGATAAATGAATGGTTAGAGAGGACACATAGTGATGGGTGATTCTATTCAAATTCTTTTCATGGTAACAAGAGATTAATTAAGATTTCTCCCGGGATTGTGAGATCTAAATGCAAACTCAATACCCTCATATATATCTGTGAGTTTTTATTTATATGATGAATTGTTTTAAAGGATAGGTTGATTTAACAGCCCAATTTTTTTAATAAAACCTTTATTTTTTATATAATATTTTTTTAATTGGATATATATTTTATTTGAATCCTATTACAATGTAAGAACCCAAATAAATAATTGAAATTGTATGGAAATTTTTAATTAACCATGAAAACATGAATTAATAGAATCTATAAAATATCCTAAATGGATATACATATGGAAATTAGTCCCCCATAAATTCTTGTATAGTTTACAGGTGTCACTAATGTGGTGTATTATTTTGATTCGGGATTTGGGCCCTCTACCGACATATTTTTTGAGTTTAATTTTTATCCCAGTTAACCTTAATTACTAAATGTAAATACCTCTATATATCTCCTTATCTAGATTAGCATTAGATGGATAAGAAACCCTACGAGAGGTATATATTATGGATTTAGTACATTATAGGAAATAAAAGAGATAATATTTCTTTTTGTAGATGATAATCCTATTGATTAAGGGAATACCATTGAAGATCGGACATTTTGTCATCAAGGTAGGTCTCAAATATTTAACAATTTCCTTATTCTTTGTGAAATGATTATTTCAATAGAATAAATAAAAAAAATGTCATTGTATATATTTATGTGTTTTTTTCTTCTAAAGTTATTATTTCAAATCATTATCATTATTTAAATTATTCTAATAAATATATTTTAAGAACAGAAAAATATAGTCACATGATCCACAGACCACCCATCCTATTTTTTATTTTATTGTGTACACCATGGATCACATTGGTGAGACCACCAGTTTCCTATGATGGATAAAATATTGGATGTCACATATCTATATCCACCAATGGTATTCTCCTTTACCATTCTCTAATCTATTTTATCATTTTGAATGGTCACGATTGGATTTATCAATGATCAAAAAGTAAATGGGGGATACCTGAATAATGGTTTGGATGATGTTATGGAGTGAGATTAATTAATCATGTATCGAAATGGTAAATGTTAAATGGTTTGAGTGGGGTATTTATTAAGGTAAATAATTTGTCAAGAGTGAAGGCTCCTATTCATGGCGACGATAAGTTGTGAAGATATGTTGGAGAGGAGGATTTTGTGAAATGATGGTTGTATGTTATAAAGGAACAAATATTTATTAAATAATATTGGTGGTTTAAATTGTATTGGTTTATATTTATTATATGAATAAATTTTCCTATCAAATCAATTGTATCCATTGAATCAAACAATTTTTCAGTACAATTTCGTGGAAAATTTTCTAGATTCTAAGATAATTATTATGTATTTTTATTAGTTGAATTTTGTTCATGCATTTAATTATTGGTAACCATAAAAGATATTTTTATACTCACCCCTATAATATAATTCACTATCATATGTGTTGTGTATGTGAAGACAAATGACATTTTATAGATATTCATGGTGGAAAAAAACTACAAATGATAAATCATAGCGGAACTCATAGGTGTCTGAAAGTGACCATTACTAAATACATTCATACTATGTGACATCAATGTGTTATAGGGTTTTTTATTTTCATAGGGTTAACATAGATTGACTATTGAATTATTGTATTTTGAAATATTCATATAGTTTTCATATGTTTTGTTTATTTATATAGTTGGTATCACATAAATTTTTATTATTCTATATAATAGTTATTGTATGTATTATTAGATTCCAATTACACACGATTTAATTTTGTATATTTTAATTTTTATAGGTATTAATTATGCTAAGGAATCCGATATATGTGTAATTAATTCATAGTGAGAGTCAGTAAAACCTAGCCTATTAGTGGTGTGGTTTGGCTAGTGGATTATTCATAACTATGGGCCTAGGTACGAAATAAAACAATCATGTCATTTCAAAAGTATTAATTAGGGATAATTTCATTTATTTTGAGACTTACAAATTGTGAAGAGTTTCAAATTATTTAAAATAACCAATTATAAAAATTAAATAAATAGGAATTGATAAATTGGAATTGTTTTAATAAATATGAAATTAAGATAAGAAACTATTCCAAACATGTATGCACAGGTTATGGAAAAAATTATGGAATATAATCGAATTATGCATTTTATCATGAATAATGACTAAAATAAATATTTATACATAATTTATATTAAATGAAATGGATGTTAAATGAATCTTGAATGGATATGAATATTTTCAAAAAAATTAATTTAGAGGAATTTTACATTAATTATCTAATGTATTTAAAAATATAAAATGAAAAAAATAAATAATTTAAGCTAAATAAGTAATTATATAGATTAAAAAATTGAACATAGTACAGAACATAATATTATTTTCTAAATATTTCATCTTAATATTTTGAGTATATTATATAAATGTTAATATTTTGAGAAATTATAAAATTTAAATGGTTTTAAAGGAATATATTAACGAAAAAAACATATTGATCAACTATAAAAAATAATCCAATTTTTTATGTTTGTTGAAGATGGAATTGGAAATTTATAAAATTAGAAAATTTTTATTATATGGATTATTCTAGTTATCTAAATAATGGTGGTACATTAATATGTAATAATAAATTTGTATTGAATTTTTCAAATGGGGTTATTTTGGTGGAAAATAATTATATTTAAGACCAAAATTTATAAAATTATAAAAGTACATATAAATAAAAAATAGAATATTGTTTAAATAACTAAATATCAATTGAATATTTGGAGTAATGGTATTATAAATCCACAATTAAAAATATAAAATATATAAAATTAATTTATAAGACATATATTAAACTGATATGAAGAGAATTATATTTATTAGAATGAATAAATTAATATATATATATATATATACATAAATATATATATATACATTAATATATATATATATATATTCATATAAAATCATTTATATAACTATGGTATAACTAAAAATGAAATATTTCTTCCCAAGTGATAAATATTATGAGATGAACATTATATATGCTAATTGAGTTGGATTTGTTAATTATCAAAAGTAAATTGTTGGAAAGTGTTCCCAATTTGTATGAAAAATTTATTAATAATTGTATAAAACCCAAAGATAAAATCTTTAATCATATACAAAGAATATTTTTTTAAATAAAAGCACACACTCAATTAGGTAAACCCAATTTGGGTTATATTAAACAATAATGAAAGGGATGTATATGGCACAAATGACATTACCAAAATTCTATATTGTAACTACAATCATTCATGGTTAACAATTAATAAATTAGAAGACATTTTCCATCAATAAATATATATTAAAAAATATATAATTAAACCCCAAAAAATAATTACATTTCTAATGACTAAGTTTCATGAAAATTATAAGGAAACATTTTCCAAGTGACCCCCAAATGATTAATCGACTATGAACATTAAATATTAGTTATTCTCTAATCAGGTACCTAAAAAATGAATACTAGTTATATGAAACTTAGTGTTCACCATATTATTTAACTATAACTCAAACATTTTTATCTAGTTCACATCACTATCTAGATGATGGAAAAATGTTTTATTTTTCCTAATAATGAAAAAAATATGATATAATCATATAGTGTGGTATAAAAATTGTTGAATGTTATTAGTTTTAATGGTTAAATTTTTCTATAATATATCATAAAACATAATTAATATAGTGAAGCAATCCTTTTACACACGTTGTTACATGATTTGTAGCATAAATATCCAATAATAGAAACAAATAGATAAATAGGTGTACTATCTATAAAATAATAGTTATAGGAAACGTCAATATGAAACTAAAATAAAATAAAATTATATTAATCCAAATAATGAGCTCTAAAATCCAATTATTCTCCAAAATCTACCTGTGTAATGCATAGAAAAATGTGGTTAGATAAAATTATAGTATGGAAATATATATTAAAATAAATCATTACAAGATATTCAAACAACATAACAAGATATCCTAAAATAGAAGGATCATGAACAATTACATGGGAAAAAACAGAAGGAAAATTTTCTCATAATATCATGGAAACATAGGAAATTAGAATCAACATATGTAACCATATAAGTATGATACATTAATAACTATAATGAAAACATACCATAGTGAATAAAATCCCACTGTTGATTAGGTTTACGCCCTAGTCTCTTACATGTTTTCTCATGAGAATAATACATTACTCAATTAATTGTAGGAAATATTTTTGTAAACCCATTATATCATTTTCTGACATATGTGATACCCAATAACAAATCATTAATTGGTAATAGACATGACTATTTCATATGGGAGGAAATGTTTTTCATAATCAGTACTCATATCATAATCAATGGAAATTTGATAATGATTCATAAGAAAATTGGTAATTAAATATTTTTGGGCATTCATATATTTTATATAAGAATATGTATAAAATTATGTTTCTTACTTGAAAAAACATCATAAGAAAGCATATAAAAATTTGAATATAAACGAACATTTTACATGGCATTTTAAGAAATCAGTTAAAAATAGGGAACAATAAATATGAAATTTTCATGGAAAACTAAATTCAACCATAAATTATAATTCATAAAATACACCATTATTTAATTAAATCATGACTGCGAATAATAAATTTAAATGAGTGTAATATAAACGAACTATTTAATAGAAATGTTACCATTAACATTATTTTATTTTAAAAAATGAATTTGGGAAATGAACTTCCGAATTTTATTTTAGCATTGATGAATGAGGGAATAAGATAAGTAAATATGTAATATATATATATATATATATACATAATTTATAATAAAAATTAACTTTAATAGAATATATGTTGCGATGTATCGTGATAATTGTCATGACATAGATAAAAAGGTTCTTTTAGATAAATCCATTTATATAGGTTTAATAATCCTTCATCACATATACATAAAGTCATGAATAATCAGATTATATTTTTTATTTAATCAATTAAGAACCTTTTACATATATCTTTTATTTAATATAATTATTTCACTCTCATTTATAAAAATTTCAATAATATATTATGTAATGTCTCAGAAATTCTGTGTAATTCTTTTAATTATATGAAATTATTCTGAGACCACACGTGCTGATTGCACATGATTCCAAGGCCTGGAGAGCCCAAAGCAGGTTTTTTAACTTTTTTTAAGGAACATTAAATAAACGTGTGGTGAATTTTTTATAACAATTTAATTGGGGCTTGGAACAAAAATATGAGGTTACCATTCAACTCGAAACACTAGCATTCTCTTATAAATTACATAACTTCGACTAGCAAGGGTTGAGTGGAAAAGTTATTTTTTGGACATTTTGTGCAAAATAATAAAATAATTAAAGGAATTATTTTGTTTCTTTTTTAACCGTTGAGTGTCAAATGGTGATTATGTAGTACATTGATGAGGATTGGATAATCAAAATTAATGGAGGGTCAATATTAGATATTTTGAAACCACAATTCTTTTACCTCAATTAATAATTAAATATGGCTCATTAAATGTGGCCCATTTAATGATCAACATGAATGGGAGTAATGTCGCTAGGAATTTTTATTTATTTTAATAATACAATGTTTTTTTGTTTCAATAATTAAAAAATGTGGGGAAAACTCTAATAAAATGCTAGAAGAATCCCTCTCCAATGATGAATGAAGAACGATGCGACGAATGTTGGAGTATCAGATCCAGAGATTATCATGAAGTGACGAAATCCAACTACTGCAAATCGACAATAAAAAGAATTGCATCCTCTTTCATCAGTAGATCCAATTAATTCATGTAGGGGTTTATAGATTATATTCATTTGTTGATATCTTCCTCATTCTTGGGAATTTACAAAGAACGCGGATCACCCGACTAACGGGATAATCCGCGAATAGCTCATTCTTTCGGATGGATATTATGGAGGGGATTGTTTTGTTGTTTTCATGATGTGTCATTATCAACATGTTTATTTCAATTATTAAACTCTAATTTAGAGAGTTCATCCCAACATAAACAATGCCTAGTCCCTTCTTCATAGTTGTTCTTGTTGAGTTCATTAAATTTTACCAGTCAACTTGTCAGTAATGTAAATTCAAAGGCTTTATAGATATGATGGTTCCTTGACGAGGTTGTAGGAACTGAAAACAATATAAAAGGACCAATATATTGTCTCCTGTTTCTTATTGAAGGCACCACTAGTGCACCGGTGGGCGGTGGTGTCCTGTGGTGGACCATGGTGGTGGACGCTGGCAGGGGTGGCATGGCTCTCGTGAAAGCATCATGACAGTATGGAGATGCGGCGCTGGGCACCGTGTGGAGGGATGACCTGCATCCTGGTTGTCCAGTGGCTGGAGAGCTATGGCCCATCGACCACAGATAGAGGAGGTGCCATCTCTATGGTGCCAGTGGGGGATGGACATGACACGACTACAACGTCTTGGCTGGATAGCCCACCACTGGTCACCCTATTCGCCAGGCCTAGGGCTGGCGGGCTATACCCCCAATCAATAGGTTGTAATCATGGCCCAGTGGGCTTCTACCTTGCTCATTGGGCTGGACCTAAACTGGTGGGATGAAATCGCACCAGCAAGTTAGACTCGTACCCTTCATTCCAGGAAGGATGAGGTTGGGTCGCTAGGTGACCTGGCGGGTAGGACTCTTGGCTCCACCGATAGTGTCTAGTGAGGCCCATTGTCCAGGCCGGACCGGACTGACTATGACCCAAACCGGTTTGGGATGAGTCCTTGTATTTGATCAGGGGTATTTGGGGACCCCTGGTCTGGGTTGATCATGTGGGATTGACAGGGTCAGACCGAGCTGAGACAAAACCGACACCGTATTTTATAAAATGACTATATCTTGAAAACTGTGTGTTTGATTATTTCCTCGTTAATGGTGGCAGGACCCTTGCAATGGGACTGTATTTATGATATAATCCACCTGAGTTTTTGTAGAAGTTATAGTATGGCTAGGTTTAATTATATGTAAATCCAACTATGGGATTTTTACAAAAATCCCAAAACATAAAGACCAGATGACTGATCGACGCACTGTCTATTGCGTTGGAGACCTTACGAAAATACAACCGTTTGGGTTACTAATAAGTGGGTATTCATGAAGTTTGAGATACAACTGATGGAATGAGGATCCAAACCTTCAGAATTCAAGTTTGATATGTGCATGGATCGTATGGCTGGCTGTGTCATGAAGAATTGATGGTGATAATGTGTGGGTCAACACTTATCCATCATGTGTGGGTTAACACCTATAGATCCTATGTAGGTTATCCCTAGAGATCCTATGCGGGTAATCACCTTGGAACCCTGTGTGGATTGGCATACATTCTATCAAAATAATAATATGATCAAGCTTTATGACTAATCATCCTAACATATCTACTTAATTTATACATAGTGTGAGCTTCTTTATTTACTTTTTTTCTTATTTTTTTAGATCATTCTTGGTTGTATTACATCTCTAGTATTTCTTTTGTGGTTAATTTCTTCGTGGGATTCTAGGAGACCTTCGGGGGACTTGGGGTCCCTACTGAGTATTATTATACTCACCCCTATATGGGATTTGCCTACCCCCTATTGTGTCTTTTGTAGATGGCATAATGCTTTGAATGGATTTTGGGGTGCCAGGAAAAGACAGTTCTCAGAGGTGATCAATAGATGTGGTGTGTTGTAGTGATGTCTAACAAAGATCTATTTCTACCCATCATGTAATGTCCTTGGAAGGAGTCATCCAAAGCCTTTACTTCTTTTGATTTATTTTCCTTTCATTTGGGCTTGAATTCCAACCCCTTTATATTTATTTTACACACAATACTCTCAAGGGTCGTACTTTTTGGTGGGTTTAATACTTTTCATTACATCATGTTTATCTATTTTCAGTTTCCCCTACCTATGTGTGTACATGTTTAAAGGCAACTCCTTTACTTTTGGGGATAAGATGTCCTAGTTCTAGTCACCAGTCCCTGGCCTTTGGAAGGCCTACTTGGGGTTGTCACGACATGGCCCCTGGGGGATGAGTCATGAAAAAGTGGTATTAGAGGGCAGTCGATTATACCAGAAGATATAACAGTTCATATTTTCAAAAGGGAAAATATTGTTGAGTGCCTTGATTTTGGCTTTTAGTCCATGGATTCCAATGTTAGTGTGACGACTAACGTATCCATAAAATAGGACCCTATATTCTATTCTCCAACTCGATTCCGGAAAACACTTGTTGAATGGGTTTTAGAAATGATTTTATATTGATCTCTTTTGAGACATCTCATTAGGTATAACATATTAACCATGGAAAATATGTTTCTATATTGGATGCCTCTACGAAGACATCTAGCAAGGAATATAGTGACAAATCATGAGGATGGTCCACCGAGTGATGAGTCATTAGTGTAGGGACCGCTCATAGCGATAAAAACATTAAGTGGTGTACCAGAAACACCACCACCTAGAGAGAATAATATGCTACCATCTACACCAGCATACGGAGAACGTCAACTGAGAACATTGGACGAGTTCCAAAGACAAAAGCCTATAGGGTTTTGAGGCAAGAAATATCCTTAGGAATGTAAGGACTGGATGGAGGATATTGAATGAGTTTTTCTCCTCGTAGAGACTCTGACAGACTAGATGGTAGTTCTAGCCCCTAGAATTTTTTAGGGAATTATAATAAGTTGGTGGATCTTGATTCATCAATCCCATAAGGATGTAACCCTAGTTTGGTAAGACTTCTAGAGGCACTTTAGGGAGGAGTTTGTACTAGTGACACTATTCTTAGTATGTATATAATTGTAAATTCACCTGCGGAAGGGTAGCCTAACTGTGTCCCAATACTCAGCGGGGTTTAACCACTCATTCCACTACTCCACCGACATAGTAAGAGACACTTTATTTAGGCCTCAAAACTTTGATCAAGGACTTTAATCGTACATTAGGGTTTCATTGATTTTTATCACCATCTTGATGATGGAAGGAGTGATATAGTGATATCTAGTTGGGGATAGATTCCTAATCAAGAAGGAACTGATGGTGAGAGCCACCACTAAATGATAGGTGACCATGTCTTCTGCAACAGGCTGTAGACAGATTATGTAGTGACCCAAACTGGCCAGACCTTCTACAGGGTGACCCCAGGATGATATGTCAAAGGTGTGGAAATTGAAAGGCATAAAGTTTCATATCAGGGCTAGAGATTGTTAATATTGCGGTGGGCAGGGGAACATGGATCTTGACTGTCTGACTCCCTGAATGGATGCCTAGAAGGCAGTCGAGGGACCGCCAAGATAGTTACATAGGTTCAACCGAGGAGGTCCTCAGGGCAATAGATGTGGTAGGGGAGTAGGTGGAGTAGGAGGAGGTATAATAAGATTCGATTTAATAACACCACCACCACCATGAGGTCCCCCATAAGCTCCAGGAGCAGGTGTACAGGGGAAGGGCTAGCTTCAAGCGATGGAGAGATACGACCACGGTGCTCCAAAGATGATCTGTGGTATGATCTATTTCTTGTCCACCCAAACTGCCATTCTCATAGACATATGTTCTAGTCACTCCATCCTTTCCATGAATCTTGTTAGAGCTTTGATAATCTGGTGGATCTTTTGGCCCGATCATTATGGCTAGATACTCATATGGAAGCGGATAGGACAATTATACCCAAATTTCAGTTGTGTGAGCTTACTCTATGAGGTGATAGAATCTACTAGAATATCCATGTATCAGTGTCGAGGCCTTACGATGTCATATTGGGTATGAACTAGTAACCCACAGTCCATGCTTAGATTGATTTTTTAGGCTGAAAGTGTTGTGTGTTTGTGAGGATGGGTCCAGATTTTCCATAACTTGAGATAAGGGAAATTTTTCATCATAGGATGGAATTTCTCGGAAGAGGGTATATCTGATCACTCACTAGTTGGATAGCCTCACCCTTGGTATTGTGGATGATGGGAGTCTGAGTTTTCCTGTAGTGGTGGACGAGTATGTAAATGTATTTCTAGAATATGTCCCATGACTACATCCTCATAGAGAGGCTGACATATACATTGAATTATACCTATGGATGACACTTATATCGACACCAGAATATCAGATGACTCCCACAAAACTATGTTAGTTGAGGGTACATCTAGAGGCTTTCTGGAGGAAGGGCAGAGTGAGGCCCAGTTGTTCTCCATGAGAAGTCCCAATATTGATTTCTAAGAAGGCATACAGGAAATTGATGCTATGGGTGGACTTCTGGAGCCTGAACTAGGAGATCATGAAGAACATGTATCCACTATTGAGGATTGATGACCTCTTCGATTAGATGAAGAGATCACCATGGTTCTTGATGATATAACTGAGAACAGGTTATCATCAAATTCAGGTATGAGATCCAGACATAAAAAGATAGACTTTACTTGCGGGTATGACTACTATGTGTTTCTGGTGATGCCTTTCGGTGTGAATAATGACACAATAATTTTAATGGGACCGATGAACTGGAACTTCATGCCTTAAATCAAACATTTCCTGGTAGTCTTCATTGATGAAATCATGGTGTACCGGGAATCAAAGGGAGATCATGCTACACACCTACATATCATCCTAGATACACTCCAAGAGAACCATATTTATGGTTATATCATGAAGATCCAGTTTTGGATTAGGGAGGTCCACTTCCTCAGAAACATAATCCTGGAAACTAGTGTTGTAGTGGATCCAATGAAGATAGTGGCAATGATTTCTTGGGATAAACCCAAAAGTGTGTCTGAGGTGTGAAGTTTATTTGGGCTGGCTGGGTACTATCGGAGGTTCATACCCGACATTCCCATTGTAGAAGAACCCTTTTATGCAATGAAAAAGAAGTGAAACCCTTTCATGTGGATGGATAAGGTCCAACAGAGTTTACAAGAGATGGGGTGGAGAATGATGAGTTCCCCCATGTCGAGACTACTAGAAGAGGGAATTGGGTTTTTATTCTACAATGATGCATCAGTGATTGGACTGGGTAGTGTCCTGATGCAGGAGTGATAGGTGATCTCCTATGGGTCAAGACAGTTGAGGAAACATTAACAGAACTATGTGACTCATTACATGATGTTCGTAGAAGTGGTATTTTCCCTAAATATGTGGCATCACTACATGATGGGTGAATGATTTACAGTTTACTCTAACCACAAGATTCATAGGTATATATTCTCCCAGAAGGACCTGATCCAGAGATAATGGTGATGGATGGGGTTCCTCTAGAAAAATGACTTTGAGATAGTCTATACACCTAATAAGGGAAATGTTTGTGGAAGATTCCCTCAACTGGAGCTCTGGTATGTAACTGATGAGTGAGGAAACTGATCTGGTAGTCATGATGTAGAAGATATACTTCATGGATAGTGATGGAGTATCTTACCTCTAGTCTATGACTGTCACTCCCCTACTCAAACAGTGAGTCATAGATGCACAACTTTTGTATTTGATTATAAGGCCTGATGTTCTTAGTTATCCTAAGGATGGGCTCCGGATGGATATTTGAAATGTGGGGATCATATAATCCTTTTCATAGGGAGAAACACAGTACTAGTGATGTTGATAGAGGAGGTTTTGAGAGAGTAACATGAATCCCCTTTGGCGGTACATCCTAGAGTGGAAATTATGCACCAAAACCTCCGATGTTAGTATTAGTGGCCAGGGATAAAGAATGTGATGCCAAGTTAATTTTTTGATGCCTCACTTTTCGACATGTGATGACCAGGAATTATGTTCTAACAGGCTTGGCCCAACCAACCGAGGTACGAGACTGGAATTGGGATGGTATCTCAATAAACATTGTCACAGGGTCACCACGTACATCTATGGGCCATGATTCAATCTGGGTAATTATTGACCGACTAACCATGGAGGCACACTTTATACTCATCCAGGAGTAGGGACCTGTAGAGGGATTGAGATGACCCTACATCCTGGAGATAGTACAACTCCATGGAATGCCTTTAATGACCATATTAGATTGTGAGAAAAGTTTTCAATATTGGTTCTGGAAGGGTTGATGGAGGCATTTGGGACTCAGCTAAATTTGATCACAGTTGTTCATCCGATGAAGGATTTCCAGACAGAGCGGACCATACATACCTTGGAGTAAATTCTTCATTATAATTTCCTTGACATTGGATGTAGTTGGGAAGACCACCTACCACTGGTGGAGTAAGAATAAAACAACAAATTTCACTCTATCATTGGCATGACACCATTTGAGTCCTTGTATGGGAGGCCTTGCAGATCACCCGTATGCTGGACATACCCAGCGGAGTCAACACTCATGGGTACGAAGTTGGTACATGCTACCACTATGATGTTGCATAACATCCATGAGCAGATGAGGACTTCACAGAGCTGGAAAATTTCTTATGTTTATAGGAGACATATACCCTTTGTGATTGAGGAGGATGATCATGTTTTTCGTTAGGTCTCACCTCAATGAGGATTGCAATGATTTTTTCAGGAAGACAAGAAATCTTTGAAGTTCAACGGGCCTTTTCATTTATGGAGAAAAGTTGGTGAGGTGGAGAACCACCTAGATCATCCCCAAAAAATTCACTAGGTGCATGATGTTTTTCACATGTAGCAGTTGAGGATAAACTTGCATGTTCCATCACACGTCATTGATTGGGGGTGACCAGGAAATTGATCAAGGGGCGACATTTGTTGTGTTACAGGTGTAGCTGGTGGATCGATAAGAGTCGGCCCTATGTGGGAATTTTATTCCTCAGGTGCATGTTCGACTATAGAAAGTGAATATCGAGAATAACACATGCAAGCGGGAGGGTAATAATCATTCTTAGTACCCTCATCTATTTATTTATTTTTAATTTGGATTTAGGGGATGTAAAGCACAAATATGTGAAGAATTTAATGTCTTAGAAATTAGATGTAATTTTTTTAATTATATGGAATTATTTTGAGAGCACACACTCTAAACACATGTGATTCTGAGGCCCAAATATCCATGGGAAAAATATTTATCATTTTTAAGGTATGCTTAGTAAATGTGTGTGCAGGATTTTTTTAATTTTGAAATATTTCTCAGTTTTAAAATATGAGGGCACCGTTGAACTCAAAACAAAAATTTTTTACGTAGATATGAATTAAATTTTTCTAAAAAGGGCCAAGAAGAAATTCTATTTTTTAGTCTTTTCGAGGAAAATAATAAAATATATAAAGGAAATATTTTTTTTCATTGTTGAGTGGTGGATTGAGATGTTGCGGTGCAGTAAAGAGGCGGTGGAAAGGCACATTAATGAATGTTAAAAATTAGATCATTTGAAACTGGGATTTTTTTACCTCAGTGGATGCTTAAATGTGGCCCATTTAATGATCATCATTAATGGGCGCAACATCGCTATGATTCTTAATTATTTAATTACCCAACATGTTGGAGTGTGTGGAATTAAAAATCATGGGGGAAACTCCAATGTACCGTAAGTAGAATCCCTCTCCAACAATTAATGAATAATGAAGTGACAAATATTGGCGGATTAGATTTATAGATTGGAATGTGGTGAAAAACACCAATGATTGCAGATCGAAACCGATGTGAATCTCATCATTCATCATCAGTGGATTCAATGAGTCCAGGTAGAATTTTAAGTGTTCTATGTATTTGATGATATCTTCCTAGTTATTGAGAATTTACGATGTATGCAGATAAGGAGACTAAAAGGTTGATCCCCGAATCTCTTGTTCTTGTGAGTGGATATTATACAGGGGATTTTTTAGGGTTTTTCAATCTTTGAGGTTATAATCATGTTTTCCCCAAGATTAAACTCTGGCATAGAGGGTGTGGATGGAAAAGGCCAGGGTCAATACATCTTCCATAGTTTTTCTTTTTGCCTTCATTGAATTGAAATTTTCAACAAGTCATCAAGACGAATTTGAAGTCTTGTCCCTGTTGATGGCGCTCTATGGAGGCCAAAGGATCCAACGACACCAAATACGGTTCACCGAAGTGACTCTAGTGGCCCGTCAAAGGCACTGCTTGCCTGCGGCGGTGGACACGGGCCACGGGTTTCGGCGCACCTATAGGTGCACTATGGTGGTAGGAAACCATATCCAGATGACTGTGGTGGGGATGAGACATGACATCAGACACCATTTGGTGGGACAACTCACGTCCAGGTCATTCGGTGGTTGGAAAACTATTATCTATCAACCGCTATTGGAGGAGGCTCCACATCCAAATGGATCGATGTGGCACGTCTTCCACGTCTGGGCTGAATGGTGCACCAACAGCCACCCTTGCATCCAAGCCTCGGGATGGCATGTTGCGCCCCCATCTAGTGGGATTTTCCCATGCCAATATGTCATGTAACACTTCTAGTGGGCCTTCCCTACACCGACGGGTTGCACAATAGCCCTTCGGGATGGGTTGGATGAATCCGGCTCTTCAGGAGACCCGATAAGTCATACCCTCACTCCAATCGTCTGTGTCCAGCAAGGCCCATTGCGCTTGGCCCACTGTCTAAGCTCGACCAGATAATCCCCGACCCGAACTAGGTCGGGTCGATTCATCTTTCTTAAACTAGGGTATTTGGGGACCCTTAGACCAAGTTGGTCAGGTCAGAGCGGGGCCATACACAACCTACCCCTTGTATTATAAAATCCATGTATCCTGAAAAAAGTGTGTCTGATTGATGTGCTATAAGTGATATTGGGACGCTTGATATGGATCAGTCCTTCTAATATACTCCACATTAGTTTTTAAAAAGGTAGGAGTACGGCCGAGTTGGATCAGTCATGAATACAACTAGGACCTTTTTACTAAAAAGTTCATAACATACAGACCGAGCATCTGATCAACGCAATGTCTGTTTCATTTGAAAACCTTATCAAATGACTGTCCATTGAGTGGATTTTATGTTTGACACAGTTGTTATTTGGATACAATAATTTCTCGAGAAGCAGTACCATTGGAACTCAAGCGTGCTATGTGAGGGAATCTAGTAGTAGGTTCTGATGTGAAGAATGGATGGATATCCTGTGTGTGGAATCTCTTAGTGATCATGTGTGGGTTAGTTCCTATCGATCTTATGTTTGTTAGCACCTAGATACTCGGTTTGGATCAGTATTAGATACTCTCGATAGAATAAGATGATCTAGCTTTACGACTAATCAACCTTACTTCCGTAATTAAGTTACACCTGGTGTGAGCTATGTCTGGAAAATTGTGCTCAGTGTTTGAGAAATTACATGGTGTTATTACCTCTATTGTATTTCCATTGGGGTGTTTTGATTATTGAGTTAAAGAGTGATCTTCGGGGGTCTCTGGGTCCCTACTGAGTATTGCTAAACTCACACATGCACGAGATTTTCCAGCACCAGTTGTGCCTTGTGTGAATGATGGACAACATTGAATGGAATTTATGGAGTCATGACTAGATAGTGGTTGAATGTGATTGATAGACATGGTGTGCTACATTGATTTCTAACAGAGAGTTCTACCTAACCATCAGGTAGGAACCCTGGAAGATGAATTCTGATGGTAGTACTTATTTTTTTGGTACATTCCTTTTAGCATGTCATGTATTTCATCCCATTTACATTCTGTTTACACACATTACTCGTAGTGATGGTTCTTAGTGTTCGTTGTAATACTTTTATCTCCTTTGTGGTTATCTTTGTGCACTTTTCCCTATTTTTTTGTAATAGTTTAAATGCAATACATTCCCTTTTTGGGATATGAATTTTCGCTGCTAGTAAACAGCCCCAGGCCTATAGAGGGGGGCTTAGAGTGGTCATGGCATAGGCCCCAAGGGACAGGTCATGACAAATAATTTTTTATTTCATTATTTTGACAGCTTTCACCTCCTACTTCAAAGGTATGAATAATTGTGGATAATTATTGGTATTTTTTCAAAGATTACATAAATATTATATGTGATATAAAATTTTATTGAAGGGCAACAGTAAATTTAAATTCTTCTAAATACCCTTTTGTAATATGACATATTGATGATTCATATACTAAAAATTTCTGCAGTAGGTGTATAGTTCATTTATTTTGTTTTAAGAAAGGTTGATAACTAAAATCATTTTATTAAATAATTAAATATTTAAAAATTAAAAATATTAAAAAAAATTAATATAATTATTATATAAAAATTTAAATATAAAATTATTCTTTCAACAATCCATTAAAGTGATTTGAATATAAAATTACATTGTTTATAGAGATTGTGAAGAAACCATGTTGTAAAAAAATAATTTTTTTAAATTGTTGATGAGCAGGTATTATATGGAACATAATCAATATTAATATCATATATGTGTATTTATGATACAAATGTTACTATTTTTAGTTTTCTGGTTTTCATATGGGTGTGTTAAAAGAATAATAAAAATAAAAGATATCTAGTTTAGAGTATGTTTCTCCCCTATAGGGTATCTTTTTAGGATGCTCCTTAAGGATGTATATAATAAACATTAGATGAGACAAGATTTATAAACTCATGAAAGAGTTTATTTGTAAGAGAATTGGGAAGAAGGTTTTGATGATTAATTTTGTAGATATTATGAGATTAAGGGGTGGTGAGGAGTGGAATTTATAATTGGAGAATGGGTGATTTTTACATAGTATATTAATTAATATATTAAATTGAATCCAGAATACCAATTGTGTTGAATATTGATATCATATAATGTAAATGGTTAATGTGATCATGAAATAAATGATTCTTATATTAGCCATGATCAAAAATTCATGTATTGTGAATATAATGTCAAAATATCATTGTTTCACATTTTTTTATTCACCAAAAATTTAATTATTTTAGAGAAAGACCAAAATTTTCCTCTATTTTTTTTAATATTTATGATTTATAAAATGTAATATAATTAATGAATATTTTTATCTCAATGTTATGAAATTTAATTTTTCATTAAAATAATTTTTTATTTGAAAAATAAAAATTTTAATATGTTGATAAATCATATGATGTACTGACCCAACCCCGTATATCATTGAGAGAGTGTTTTCTATCTGGTACATTAGAATGACTACAAGGAATCAAATTCTGATGGACCGAGTGTTTATTAGTCATGATTAAATAGATACATACATGAATCCTTTATTAAAAAATAATACACAAATTATATAATAATATTTTTATTCTAAATAAATAAATAATATTAAAAACAACTTTATTCCATATATTGCATCCCTATATATCATTCATAGAACATTTTTGGAATTCCTATGGATAGAAAAATAATATGGGTGAAATCAAATGATTAGTAAGGGTAATGTATATATAAATAAATAATGGATTAGTATGAATAAATTATCATAGAAAGGTAAATAACTGAACACACATTCCAAATAATCAATAGGCTAAAACAGATGTGAATTAGAAATAAGGCAATGTAAATGAAAACATATGAAATCCAGCTAACAAGACAAGGAAAAAAGTATGGCAAGGTAAGAGAATGAAACACATTCCACTTAATTAATGAACTAAAACAGATATTTTTCAATATATATTTTGACCGTAAATAACTTGGATGAATAGTAACTATAAATAAATGAGAGATGGGATTAATTTTTGGACACCATGTTTCCTATGTACATAATACCATTACCATCAATAGAAAATTAACTAATTCCAACTTTTATAACTGATTCATCCTAGGAGACTATCGACACATCGAGGGGATTTCATTAACTGGTCCTTAACCCATACAGATTTTCTTATATGGTCCCCAATCCATATCTTTCTTTCCCAAATCATTACTCCAATATTTAATAACAAATGTACCTTATGAAATATTTATATTTAATACGGTATATTTATTTATAAGTATTTCCATAAATAATCAAATAGTGTTTAATGTAAACACCATATAAAACAGGGTATATGGTTTATGAAATAATCATATCCAAGATAAATTATATAGATATTTTGGGAAATTTATTGTCAAATGATCATATGAAATTGAATATTTTAAGTGGTATAAAATAAATCCAGGATGTGAATGTGAATATTATCCTTGGAAAGATAAATCCAAATCCATTCATAGGAATAATAAGGATAGTAATAATAAAAAATATTCCATGTGGAGTAAAATAAAATATATTTGTTTCCTATGAATAAAAATAATATTGAAATAAATTTTAAAATAATTTTTGAGGAAAATATCCTTTTTTTGAAAAAAATTTATAAGCCTTTTATGTGTATATAAATTTTGAAAATATTTTTTAAAAAAAATTAACCATTTGAACATGAAAATAAAGCATAAATTGAATTACTATAGGTAAATCCTTACATAATATATGAGGTAAAAACAACATTCATTTTACATGGTAAAGGTTTAAAAATTCCATATTCGGAAGAATAATATTATTCCTTCAAAAATATTTGTAAAATATAAAAATTGTAAATATTTATTTACCAAATAATTTTTCAAAACATTTGTGATTTTTTTTTACAAAACAAGGATTTTAGAAGAAAAAATGTTCTCTGAATGAAGAGAATAACAACATCTGGCTTTCTGAAAAACATTTCCTAAAACATTTTGAGTTAAAAAGAGCAAATAAATGGTACTAATACATGAAAATCATAATACTAATGAAAGTATTACATTTATTGAAAGATTAAAATACCATTAAGATAAAAGTATTAATGATATAATATATAGAGGGGTATTAGATACACCACAAAAAAACATGTATGTGATGAACCTGAAATTTATATCTCAATTGTAAAAAGTTAGGTGAGAAACCCATTACCTCATTATTTTCAGGTGAATGTTTTTATGATAAATTATAATAAAATTATGTTCATTTAATATTGTATTGAGAAAAAATTTATATTTATCATTAATTTTATTTCACTTATTAACAATTTGTTTACAACTATATAAATAATTCTGTTTAAATTAGGTTTTTTGAACATTTTTATATATCTGTCAATGAAAACATTGGTAGATCAACTATGGTAAATAGTTTCATTAGATAAAACCTCCAAAATTTCAATCACAAAATAATAAACATATTAATAAATCAATTAAAATTTTAAAATAAATCATTAATAATGGTCATGAAAAATGATCTATGGTTAAAATCAAGGATATGGTAGGCATTACATACGCATATGTTAAATTTTCATTTCTCAATGATTGTTATGTAAAAAATATATGTTAAACTATATTGATCTAAAATAGTCATTATTTTACTACTAAAATATTATTTAATCATATTTACTTATATATATATTTCTTATGATGTAAATGTAATCTAATTGTTTTAAAGAGGTAGCAGTTCACATATACGCGAATAGCATTATCACTTTCTAAGTGTGTAAAAGGGTAATAATGGGAAATATATATAAATATAATATATTCCCAAAAAGGTAAATATGTCACGAATATCATATAGTGGTTTTTTAGGTCACATATTTTTAATTTAATCCATCCTTTATATGTACCATATGTAGTGTGAACAAATCACATAACATCAAGGGGGAAGTAGTTCACACTTTCTCAAATGATGTTATCATATTAACATAAAATGGAAAGTATTAATCGTATTTTAATAAAAGGATTAAGGTATTATAAATAATAAATAATTATCATATATATCAGTTGGTACCTAATTTATTTGAGGCCATAAATGGACATATTTGAGAAAATTGAAGCCATATTTTGAATCAGAGTACGATCCAGAGAAGCAAAAGGGAGTTCAATGAAAGATTTTATGCCTTCATAGATGATTTAAATCTGCAAAAAATAATCCAATGTAATGCAACGTCAAAAGGGATCATTCAAGCTATGATCCCAAAAAATGAAAAATAAGGTGTGTTTAAGAAATCTAGTCAGCAACATGGAAATGGACCATCACACAAGATTCTTACGCACCTAATTCAATGTCAAATACAATATTATGCATAGAAATCCTTGAGAACCACCACCTAGGTTTTTCCATATAAAAACAAGCACACCCCATCACATCAAGGTACAATTTTAAAATTCAAACATTGTCACCCATGTGCTTAAGACATCCCCTTCAGCGACTACATAAAAGACACGACTTCAATGTAATGGATTTTGCATGAGAGGTACTCTATTTGTCCCACCTTAGGTGGGACCACTATTGATTGAACCTCTCCCATTACATTTTTGATCTAAGGTATTTAGCCACAAAATAACCTTCTTTTATCAATTATTTCCCTTGTATCATTCCAATCCTGCACGCATGCTTCCATCTTGTGTACAGGTTCTCATCTTGCACGCAAGCCATTAATCTTGTTCACACCCATCCCTATGGGCTCCATGTTTTTTCATTACTATAAGGAACCTTGTATGACCTCCAATGGTGTAAAATACCCCTCTCTCACATTTACCTCTTCCGTGCGGCCCACTCACCATGGGTGCAGTGCTTTCATAGTCTCTTGAGTTGTGTTTCTTGTCCTTTTTTCTGAAAAAATGATTCCTATTATAGGTAGTACAATATCTATTTATTATTCTAATATCTACAATAACATAAAAACATTTATCAGATACTCCTCCCCCTCATTGAATAATTTAATTGCTTGTTCCCTCCCTTCCCCACGTGCGGGTTCGAATAAGAAATATATGTCCGGGGGGTGAGGAGATAGTCCCCAGTGTCCATGGTGCAAGATATTAAAATGCCAAAAAAACCCATATCATCAACACATGACATTAATCATAGAGTTACCACATGTGAAGAGATCTTGTGTGGACCAGAGAGAGGATGCAACTTTGAAACTATAGTTTCCCCACAATTCAAATTGTCTTCTCTATCCCATTGATCTTTTTCATCATGAGTTATTTGGGAAGACTCTATGTAATCCCTGACACACCTTGATAGGCTTTTCCATATATGATGTTCATATCATCCTCATACATCTGGACACCCTCCTCAAGCGATGAATAATGTTGATGTCCCACTGTACTCTTCACTGATGTAGCATCCATGACATGATCATCAGGTCTATTATGGCCTCTTCTATCTCACAACAAGCATGATTCGTGTGGGATTAGAGTAAAAATCGACCATTTCATCCACTTTGGGCTTACATTACTTTTAATCCCCATGCCCCTCTTAACCAAACTATGTGGACATTGATGCCCTTCCATATAGATATATAAGAATACTCCATGAGGTTCAATCCCATCACCCATCTATCATGGCCATTTCACGTCGGTTCTATATTCATCCCACATGAAATTAAACTATATCTTCAAAAAATTCAAGTTTTGATCCCTTCCAAGTTTGTAAGATGCATCTATGAGGTTAAATACCCAACAAAGGTAAACATTGGTGCTCTCTTAGAGGGATGTACCCTCATGATGCGACATCATCCCTTCATGGGACACATCACTTGGGTCTACATCCTTAAGTTGTACTACCCCATCCATGGGATTATAACCATGAATAATCCCCACATATCATATCCCTATGAGGAAGTGTGTCCCTCTCATGATGGGTTGTCAACTATGTGCATGCCCCAAGATGGCTTCGGGTTGCTTTAGTTTATGTACACCCAAATTATATACTCTATCCAGAAGTATGTGGACTTTGATTCCCTACTATAGGGATACATAGTAAGATGCACAGAGGTTCAGTCCCATTATCAATTTCCCATCATAGTCTCTCCCTAGATCCTTTGTGTTTAGGGAAGGTCACGCCCCAACCCAGAGGTTCCACTTCCTTCAGGTCCTAATCTATGCGTCTATACTCTAGAGACACCTCCATAGCTGTCCCATATCCTCATTTAAGAACTATGTGGACTTTTATTCCCTATCATGGGGATATATAGGAAAACTCTTCGAGGTTCAATCTCAACATCTTCAACTTCACATCAGTTTCGCCCCTTTCATTTCACTGACTTCTGTTAAATTCTCCATCATCGAACCTGATTCTTACACATGCCACCAAATCTAGAGGAGATCATTCCATTTGCATCCTTGCATTTTCAATAAGAATCCGGGAAACATAACACACTTAATCCCTACACATTTATATCATCCAACCAAGTGTGTCCCTCTTATGAAGGGAAGCTAACTACGTGTAATCTCCAAAACACTGATTCAATCTACGTAGTTTTTGAATCTTGTTGTCTACACGAGGTACGTAGGAAGCCTCATGTAGGTTCAATCCCAGCTAATGGTAAACCTTGGTGTCCCCATATTTTTGGCACACTACCATAATCCATCTTCAGGGGTGTCTAGATCAATCTTCACAGTGCGACATCATCTCTTTTTGAGACACACAACCTCAAGTCCACAATTTTTTGGCATTTGGATCACTACTAAAAATAAGTACATTTGCGACGGGGCATTTGTGTCGGGATAACGTCTCTAATGTGCTTTTATGACAGGGGTTCGTCACAAATAGCCCATTGCGGAAAACGGTGTCGCAACAACAATTATTTGCAACGGGCCCGTCGCTAAAAGTAATATTGGCGATGGGAATATTTCCCATCGCAAACGTCGCAAATAGTATTTGCGACGGACCCATCGCAAATATTTTTTAAAAAAAACAAAAAAATTAATAAATTATACTAATTAATATAATAATAATAATATTTGCGATGGGAATAGTACCCATCACAAATAATATAAAAAAATAAAAAAAAAATAAATTAGAAATAAATTATTTAAATTAATATAATAATTATCAAATTATAAATAAAAAACAAAAAATTATAAAATTATTAATAAATGATTTTAATTAATATAATAATAGAATTATAATTCACAAATAAAAATTATAAATTATTTATAAATTATTTTATTTAATATAAAAATAATAGAATTATAATTCAAAAATAAAAAATAATAAAATATTACAAATGATTTTAATTAATATATTAATATTAGAATTATAATTCATAAATAAAATAAATATTAATAAGTTATTTTAATTAATATAATAATAATAAAGTTATAATACATTCAAATATTAAAATAATTCAAATATTACAAAAAAAATATAATTAAAATATAATTTTTTAAAATTTTAATATATATATATTTTAATATTATAAGATATAAATAATATTATTATTCATATTAATATTGTTATTTCAAAATATAATATTATTTATATCTTATAATGAGATAGAAACTATGAATAGAAAAAAATTCATATTTTGATTTAACAAACTTTATAACATAAAAACAAACAATAATCTGAAGGAGAGGGGAGGGGGAGGGGGGATCTGCAGATGCTGGTGGAGGAAACTACATCCCTAAAACATGAGTGAGTCGGCGCATGTACTCCATCTGCTCCTGCTGCTGCTGGTGCCACCGACTCATCTTCTGCTCGTACAGCTGCTACTGGCGTTGACGCTCCTCCTCATGTTGCTGCTACTGCTGATGCATCTCCTCCTGCTCTTGTCAGAGACTCTCTATCAGTGCAGTCTGAGTTCGCAACTGATCATCATACTTTGTAGCAGAAGAAGATGCATGATCTCCTCTTGAGCTGGACACCGACATCGCAGCACTGCCATAATAATCTCCGGGATTCAGTTGAGAGATGATACCAACTACCCGGCCCTTCTCGAAGGCATACTGGGTGGCCTGCATCCCTGTCGACTCATCAAACTGACGGACAGTGGTCTGATCTGATGACTCGGTCTGACTCTCAATCTAGGTCTGTGACGCTGCGGCCTCATATGACTCCTGTAGTTGCAATTTAAAATTATAATTGTGAATATATTATATGCAGTTATTTTTTAAACTTGAAAACAAATAATACTAACCACGATGTGATGCTGACGATCACCTCTGAGCTCCCCAGTAGCATGATCACTATACATCCTCTGTTATACATCGTACTCCGTAATATCAGGGTGCTCGATAGCCTATAAGAATAAAAAATAAACTGTTAAAATTTATATTTATATAAAATATTTATAAATAATTTATGTACCAGATGTTGTCTATGAGTACTAAAAGTACGACTCCCAGCTCGATCAGTCACCTCATGTTTCCCCGATTCCGCCTCCCCACCAATGGTCTACTCTGAAAGGCATCACTCAATCAGTGCACACATTATCCATCCCATAGTGGGATGAAATGTACTGTGGTTGGTGCGCTCTATAGGAGTCATCAAAAACGGATACACCTACTTTTAACATGGCCGCTCTCCTCAATTTGTGAAAAAACTGACGAAAACGATCACGCATGACCACCTCTCATTAATCGTCGATGGTGAAACGAATGGTATCCTCAATCGGATACAATAAACCGTACAAATAAATCAAAATATCAAATTAGAAATGAATAATTTTCAAAATAAAAATTATTTATTTACGTACGTACCAACCAATGGCTGAACATTGCCTGCAGCACGTCAATGGGAATCTTCTCCCATGTGGTCCAAGGATGAGATAAATAGTTGCGCAAAATAGCGCTGCCCTGTCCGAATGCTATATGCAGAAAACTGTAAAAATAATAAACATTTATTATGTGAATAGATTAATTTAATTTTTGTCAAATCCACAGGTTATCACACAGGTTATCACACCTATGTCTGCGTGGATCGAACCGAAGATGTGGACGTCGCTCGGGGACGGGGTCCGGAATCATCAATCGTGCAAGACCGTGCCCCCTCCTCGGATTCCCTGAAGCACCTGTAGTATGAGGGTCATCTGCCAGCAACTCATCTACATCCAAAGATAGGTCAGCATCCGCCAACTCACGAAATGGGTCGTCATCCATCTGAAACAGAAAATGTTAATGTTGTTAGCAAATAATTGATAATTACAATTATATATATATATATATTACTTATGATTATATATAGCTACCATGGAATTATTTTAGTTTTCATCTTTATCAATATCTTCATATATGTCAATGTCATATTCATATTCCTCCTCAACCTCATCGATATTCATTTGAGTTCCCGTTACTTCATCTCTTACCATTTCAAATTCATATGTGACATCATTAACATCATCGTCATCACCAACTCTTAAATGTGGGGTGTCGTCATCGATACTCATGTATCTTTGTAAAAAAGATTGATTTTGAGTACTCTTTTGAAAAACTTCAATTCCTTGCACATCAGTGAAAGCCCATTCACTTTGACTAAACTGATTGTCTCGGATTTTGATTTTTATTATACTCCACCAATCAGTCAAGTCTTTTGACATAGCACAGTACTTTGCGTAATAAACTTGATGTGCCTGTTGAGCCAATAAGAATGGTTCATTAACTGCAAGAACACATTTACATTTAATATCGATGATTCCATGAGTCGGATGAACACGCACGCCTCTCTCTGTATCCAACCACCGACATTTGAACATTGTTATGTAATGTTGTCCAAGATAACAGAGTTCAATGATTTCATCAAGCATGACATAAAAGTCTACTTCATTTTCTCGATAATGAGATAATTTCAAGCCAACTCCACTGTTCATTGTTTTTTCCCCATATGCATGTGTATGAAATCGAAATTCATTCACCACATATGCATTATAAGTTTTATCAAGTATGGAAGGTTGGTTACTCAATATACACAGCCATTTGTCAATTTTATCAGCATGTCGAGACACCTGAAAATTTGTGAAATAATTATCAATATAGTAAACTATACATTGAATGAGTTGCTAAAAGATAAAGAATTTATGTTACTAGTTTTTGAAACAAATGAGAAAAATTTTTCTGTCGGTGTTCTTCGAGAGCAGCTGCTGTAATATGTGGAATTTTTTTCTTGATATGATTATCATAGAAACTATAAAAAAAATGTTATTTACTGTAACATAAACGATAGAATAAGTGATATAAACACTTGCAGTACAAATGATGTCATCTCTTCACAGTGTAGTAGAACATACGTATGAGCTCTGTGATGTTCATCATCTGAAAGCCAGAGTTCATGATCTCCACCAAAACCAAGCTCTGGCTGGTTGAAAATAGATAATTGATTATCGATTTCATCAATATTCCTCTCGTTCCGTCCCATTCAGTTGTGTTTTGAAGGATACTCAGATACAAAATAATGGGAGCAGAAAAAAGATATTTCCTCTTGCAAATAAGATTATGCAATAAATCTTTCAACAAATGCTTTGTTACGTACTTTTCTTTTCAATTTTTCCATGCATCTTTTGAATGGGTAAATACATTGAAATTGTACTGGACCTCCAAATTTGGATTCATATGGCGTATGTAATATCAAATGTTCCATTGAGTCTAATAAAGACGGCAGAAATATTTTTTCTAGTTTACATATAATTACAACAAAATCTTCTTCAAGTTTTCATAGAGCATCATAATCTGCTGTAGCCGCACAAATGTCCCGAACAAATTATGACATGTCTGTTATGGAATCCCAAATAACAGAATTCAACAGAACTATTAATCCAATGGGTAGAAGTCTTTCTATTATAATATGACAATCATCACTTTTTAATCCAGTAATATGATCATTCATTACACATCTACCCAAATTGGATGCATAACCATCTAGAAGTCTCCAATCTGCAATCCACTGAGAAATTAATAATCGGTTTTCTTTAGACAGTGTATAAGATGATTTTGGTTTCAGTAAATTTTCTATTCTGACATTCTCAAATAGGTCCAGATCTGGACGCCTACAAATTTGGGAAAGATCTAAATGTGCATTTACATTTTCTTTGCTCTTTCCTGGCGTATCCAAAACTGTATGAAACAAATTATAAAAATAGTTCTTCTCAATATGCATGACATCCAACATGTGGAGGACCAACAAATTAGACTAATATGGAAAATCCCAAAATATTCTACGTTTAATCAAATTTTGTTCTTTCCCAAAACCAGAAATTTTATGTTGGTTTATTGTGGGAACAAAAGTGATGGGAGGTAATGAAAATAAAACTAATTTTAACTCCGAACCTGATAACATTTTTGGAGGTCCATCCCATTGAACTGTTCCTTTTCAGAAATGAGATCTATTTCTACGAAAAGGATGATCAGCTGGAAGAAATCTGTGATGACGGTCAAAATAACAAGGTTTATTTCCATGAATGAGCATAAATTCATTGTTCTCTCCCATACATTAAGGACATGATTTCTGACCATGTTTACTCCTGCTAGATAACATCCCATAAGCTGGGAAGTAACTAATTTTCCACATCAATGCTGCTCTCAATATGAAATTCTGTTTCCTAGCAACAACGTATGTACTGACACCAGTACTCCACAATAAACTTAATTCAACAATCAATGGTTTCTAATAAACATCAATAATCTTCTTTGGATGTCCTGGAATTAGTAAAGTCAAAATGATATAGTTCTCCTTCATCAACATCCATGGAGGTAAATTGTAAGGAGTTTAAAAAACAGGAAAACATGAATAATGACTACTATAAGATCCGAATGGACAGAAACCATCAGTGGAAAGTCCCAGTCGAACATTTCTATCTTCTAAAGAAAAGGATGGATTCACTCTATCAAAATGATTCCATGAATCATCATCGGCTGGATGATTCAAGCTTTTATCGGTTGAAATATTCACTTTATGCCATGAGATCATTTTCGATGTATTCTTTGACATGAATAAACGTTGTAATCTGGATATAAGAGGAAAATACCTCAACTGTTTTACAGGAATAAAAACAGACATCCCATGTTGCCCTTCTATATATCTCGGTTGCCCACATGTGGGACAACTATCCAACAACTCATTTTCCCCAGAATATAAAATGCAGTCATTTAAACATGCATGAATCTTCTGATAAGTAAGTCCCAAATTTCGAACCAGCCTCTTACTCTCATAGTAATTTGCTAGAAAAACATTTCCTTCGGGTAACAATGATTTAAGCAAAGAAAATATCGGGTCAAAACAGGTGCTTGACATTCCGTTATCTGATTTGATAGCCATAAATTTTGCAACTGCTTCTAATTTTCTCATCTAGCAGCTAGGATATAATGCATCCTTAGTAGACCTCAATAACTCATAAAATTCATACGGTGACAACTCAGGATTTGAATTTATATCAGCCAGAGGTTTTGTATGTTGAACAGATGAACCTGCAACATCATGTACTAAATCTTTAAACCGGGATGGATCCGGAATCAAGTTGGTATCACCTACTCTGGAACTGTGTTCATAGTGTTGATACCAAAAAACATAATCTAGTTGAAAACCATAACGCAAGAGATGTTCCCCCACTTTGTCAAACGTGTCAAACGTTCTCAATGCACATTTTCTACAAGGGCATTTTATTTTTCCTTCTGAAACAAATTCTATATTTGATGCCGCAAATGATAAAAAAGTATCCAAACCCTCTATATATACTAGATTTAAACCAGAACTGTTTGGATTTCTACGTTGATTTATCCATATGCGGTCATCTTATAATGACTGTTGATGTCATCGTTGTTCCATATTTTTCTACAAAATATAAAAGCATTACATGTTTTGAAAATTTGTTAGAAAAAACACTCAAGCAAGGATAATTATAGAGTTTACATCAGACATGACTGACACAAACTTTTTATTGAGATAGACCTAAAAATTGACCCTTTAAGAATTGGACATGTTAAAAATAAAGCAATACCTGTTAAAAATATTGATAATTTTAATATTATATAAATTTTTTATTATTTTAATAATACTAATATTTTTTTCATAAATATTAATTATATAATAATAACATTATTAAATTATTAATATATTTTATTAATAATATTAAAATAATATAATTTTCTATATTATATACAATTCTTGTTTTATCAGTGTGTTTAACATTCTGTCTCCACATGTAATATTTCCATTCACTTTAACCTCTCCATGGGTGAGTAGGTTGATAATTTTGAAAAAGAATGAAAATATTACATGTGGAGATAGAAAACACACATATGAAAGAATAATTGTATATAATATAGAAAATTATATTATTTTAATATTAATAATAAAATATACTAATAATGTAATAATGTTATTATTCCTAATTATTGGTAATTATTCTTAATTATTGGTAATTATACATAATTATTGGTAATTATTGGTAATTATTGGTAATTATTACTAATTATTGGTAATTATTAGTAATTATTGCTAATTATTCCTAATTATTGGTAATTATTCCTAATTATTGGTAATTATTCCTAATTATTGGTAATTATTCCTAATTATTGGTAATTATTTCTAATTATTGGTAATTAGTCCTAATTATTCCTAATTATTGGTAATTATTCATAATTATTGGTAAATATTCCTAATTATTGGTAAATATTGACAAGTATTGGGAAGTATTGGTGATTATTACTAATTATTGTTATGTAATACTAATTATTGTTAATTATTACTAATTATTGTTCATTATTGGTAATTATTGTTAATTATTTGTAATTACTGGTAATTATTGGTAATTATTGGTAATTGTTCCTAATTATTTCTAATTATTGTTAATTATTACCAATTATTGTTAATTATTGGTAATTATTGTTAATTATAGGTAATTATTGGTAATTATAGGTAATTATTGGTAATTATTGTTAATTATTCCTAATTATTGCTAATTATTGGTAATTATTGTTAGTTATTCATAATTATTGGTAATTATTCCTAATTATTGGTAATTATTCCAAATTATTGGTAATTATTCCTAATTATTGGTATTTATTTATAATTATTGGTAATTATTCCTAATAATTCATAATTATTGGTAATTATTCATAATTATTGGTAAATATTCCTAATTATTGGTAAATATTGACATGTATTGAGAATTATTGGTAAATATTGAAAACTATTGGAAATTATTGGTAATTACTACTAATTATTACTAATTATTTTTAATTATTACTAATGATTGTTAATTATTGGTAATTATTGTTAATTACTGGTAATTATTGTAAATTATTGTAAATTATTGGTAATTATTGGTTATTATTGGTAATTATTCCTAATTATTGGTAATTATTCCTAATTATTGGTAATATTCATAATTATTGGTAATTATTCCTAATTATTGGTAATTATTCCTAATTATTGGTAATTATTCCTAATTATTGTTAAATATTTGGTAAAAATTGGTAATTATTGGTAATTATTTCTAATTATTGGTAATTATTGGTAATTATTCCTAATTATTGATAATTATTCCTAATTATTGGTAATTGTTCATAATTATTGGTAATTATTCCGAATTATTGGTAATTATTCCTAATTATTGGTAATTATTCCTAATTATTGGTAATTATTCATAATTATTCCTAATTATTGGTCATTATTCCTAATTATTGGTAATTATTCCTAATTATCGGTAAATATTGAGAATTATTGGCAATTATTGGTAAATAATTGTAATTATTGGTAATTATTGAAAAATATTGACAATTATTGAAAATTATTGGTAAATTTTAGTAAATATTGGTAATTATTACTAATTATTACTAATTATTGGTAATTATTGTTAATAATTGATAATTATTGTTAATTATTATTAATTATTACTAATTAATGTTAATTATTTCTAATTATTATTAATTAATTCAAATTAATTTTAATTTTTCATAATTACTGCTAATCAATTGTTATTACAGATAACTATTTTAAATTAATTAATGTTTAATTGTCTCTAATTACTGTTATTTATGAATAGTTATTCATAATTATTTCTAATTAGGAATCAGAAAAAAAAAATTATAAAAATTTAAAATAAATAAAATAAATAAATAAAATAAATATTAAATTCAAATTCAAATAAAAACCTTAAACTTGATGTCAATGTCGAGTGGCTGTTGTTGTAGGACACCACCAACTGACTCCTCGAAATCGAAAAAAAATACAACTGATCGTCGTAAGAAGTTCAGAGTGAAAAAAATTGTAACGGTTGGCATTATTTATAGGTTAGATTAATTGCGACGAGCTTATTTGCGACGAGATTTCCATCGCAAATAACCCCGTCAACATTTAATTATGGGCGGAATTAAAAATGTTATTTGCGACGGGCCCCGTCGCAAATAACCCCTGCCGCCAGCAGAGTTGTGACGGGGCTGCAACCCCCTCGCAAATACTCTTTAACCACCGCTGGTTATTTGCGACGGGGCTCTAACCCCGTCGCAAATAAACTTCGGGCCAAACCATTTGCGACGGTTAATAGAAACCTGTCGCAAATACCCTTTAACCGCAGCCGGTTATTTGTAATGGGGTTACAACCCTATCCCAAATAAATTTCACGCGATTTGGTGCGCATTTCACGCCAAACCACTTGCGACGGGTAAAAGAAACCCATCGCAAATAAGCCGTTCTGTAAGGTATTTGCGACAGGAATAATTCCCGTCTCAAATACCCCGTCGCTATTATCCATTTTTCCCGTAGTGGATCCTTCGACCTAGTAAACCTTTTAGGTTCCTCCTCTAGGGGTTGCACCGCCCTGATCATTCCTCAATGCTGACAAAATCAATCCTCATTCCATCTCCACCACATAGTAAACATGTTCGTGATCTTTCCTCACAATATATTCTAATGATACCCACCAAACGTTAAACTCATGACCTACCCTGTGTTAAAATGGGATGTCGAGGGACACCATAGAAACATATCTTTGGAATAACCATAATTTCTTTATGCTATAATTAGAACATAACAAGTGTTAAACATGGGAATATGAGTAAAACCATAGAGATCTTCCTCCGACATAAGATACCCTATAATTGATGTGGGATGACTCGGTCTTCCATGACATCAAAAAGCCCCATCCAAGGGAAGTTCTGGTGAATTGATTTTTAAGAATCTAGACACACCCACAATTACCAAAATGACTAATGTCTTGAAAATATGTTGTTGCTCTAACTTGACCCATTGAAATTTCCTGACAGAAGCAGCCTAAATAATAGACATCCAAAAGGTATGTCACTATGAATAGTTTCACAAACAATGTCTCAATATATAAGAGAGACCCTGACTATGAGAAAAATTACAAGGATAAACTCAATGAAGGAGATACCGACATACCAAAATACCATTTATATAAAGGAGAAAACGTCCAAGAAAAGGTGTTTAATTTTTCCAGCCATTGGAAAGTGGGAATGCATGGAAGACAGATGTGTGTCCCAATATATAGTGCACAACCCTAGAGAAAGTGTCAAAAATAGAAATTGTGAACCCAACAAGAAATTATTCTCTTCAAAATGGGTATTAGTATCATTCGAGACATCAGTGGATAAGAAAGTCACCAAATCCTATTATTTGGTGCTAGGTCCTTCCAAGAAAATAGTTAGCATAAAATGAAACTTACTAGGATTTGGGACTATTAAACATTGGGAATCCCAGTCTGCGACGTTATCAATGGGTATATTTATATCCAGACGTGGAAGACATAACAGTGTTGGGGAAATATGAATTTCATTCCTACTATCTGTACTAGTGGATGAATATTTCTCTTATGTAGGACCCATGATATGGCCATAAGAAACCAGTCAACTCCCACCCCTAAACACAAGGGTAGTAACAATATTAGTGTGGTAATCCTACATGGCTCTACCTCCAACATAGTGTCATCTACAAGAACAACTACAGAGCACCCAAGCCTTGTCTCACCATCCAAGATTGTTTTAAGGAGGGTGATGAATATTCTTCTTCAACTATATTAATAGAAGTGGGTAATCCAAATGTGGGGTATGGCCCACTAAGATATGGATGCTTCTTTACCTCATCATTGCCACATCCCCTATGGGCTACAGAGGGATTCACTTCTCCCCACTCTAATAATCAATCATTTCTAGAGCCACTCCCCGGAATTCTCTTATAAATAACTCCCTTACACTGATGATTATGGAATGTATGAGTCATTCTATGACGACTGTAACTATGAATCCACCAAGAAGGGATCCCAATAGGATGCATCATTTCCACTATCCAGTCTCACATGCTGAAGAGTAGGGGGCCTCTACCCTTGCATAGAGAACCCTGGTTTGGATGACACAGTGGGAACACCATATACATTTTCAGGAGGATTCTTTCTTGTGTGTATCATATTCTATGACATTAGCGTAATGAGACATCACCAAAGCATGATATCAACCCCCTTTAAATGTATATGAGGATTAAATATCTATTATAGATAAATAAAACATCAATTCCCAATCAGGGATTAGGATCCATCCACCACACAGGATGGCTTGGTTGACTCTACTGGTCCCTGGTGCAAGCTGAAGCCATCATAGGCTGACCAGTGATGATGAAATTCAGTATAGAGTTCCTCCCCATACCACCATCATATAGAGTGTAGGTCCTACCTGGTATCAATTCTATCATAGAGTTCCTCCCCATTCCGCCATCATTAGTCTATGTAGTGGTCCTACCCATTTTTTTTACACCCAACATGAACATCCTCTCCTTGACCATGATCATATGTATAAAAAATTTCCTCACATACTTGGTTGTCAATGTGGGGGTCCTCCTCTATCTATCACCCATTAGAATAGATGACATCCCCATGTTTCCACTAATCCCAGCTGAATTCCTCCTTAATTCATCAACAGTCAACAAAGTGGTCTTCCTCGTGATCAGTAGGATCATTACGAAGGACCTCCCTCTACCAATACTATCAGAGAAAACCAATGTAGAGGTCCTCCTAGTGAAATGTACGCCCACCATGGAGGTCCTCCCCGTGTGATTAATAGATCCAGTGGAGGCACTCCAAACTCCAGCATGTTTAACCAAATTGGTCTTAATTTTATTCCATTTCACAATTAATTAAGTTCTATCCACACACTAGCTAATCCATGTAGTGGTTTTACCCACTCCAATACCAAACCAAATTGAGGAATTTCCCAGGTTGAAAATCAACCATACCCAGAAGAAACCCCCAGGGGTAAGAGGGTGAATCATTACTGCCAAAATAATGATCTTGAAAACTGCTATATCGTACTCAGTACTATCTACTTCTAATACACGGAATAATAGCGTGACATGATAATGGATCCTCACCCCGATCCTCTGTATTTGGGTATAGGGTAAGATCTCGGCATATAAACTTTTTACACCCAAAAAGTGAGATGAAATAGATTCCAAAAACGCACCACAAATACATATATGATGAATAAGATTTTTCTCTTTTCCATGGTCCTACATTGTAATCCTCTATATCATCACTGAGACCATTCTCTACCTCAAAAAGAGAACACAATGAGTTGATCTGAGGCTGATGGATAAACAAAACCATCTTGATCTACATCTAATGACCACCACCTTTGAACATGAAGTAGTGGTCAGTAAATAATCTTATAGGGATGTTGTGATATAGTCATCATAGTCTCTAGGAGATAGTCGATTATGGAATGGTTCGTCGGTTCATGCACCATACTCTCCACTAACCAGTACACCATTGAAATGGTCCATGTCAGTGTTCTTACTAGTCCCTCAAATACCCCCAATTGAATAATGGGCCAACCAAGGGATTGACCTTGAGTCTATGAAAAGAAGTCTAGGGGACATTCTCATAGTAGACCATGTACCCAAAATATTCTATGTAGTTTCAACTTCATGATTCAATATTCTAAATTTCCTCACTCATGTTGAGATAATGTGCTTCCACCTATCCTTTGAGATAATTCAAATTTGTCTCCATCATCGATGGTTGGGTTACCCCAATAACTAAAAAAACATCGATGACATCAATCAATAGTGACACCTAGCTGAGTTGTATGCACTTCATGTCGCTCAATACTCAACATTAAATGGTTATCATTGGTCCATTGAAAAATTATACGTCTATAGCTTCACTATACTCTTTAAATTTATTACAGAATGCTCCTCATATGTCTAGATTCATGGAAAGGGGTAGTATACTACCATATATTTCGGTCATATCTGGTTTCAACCATATTTACATGGTGATATTGAAGATAAGTCATCAAGAATAGTAATTGTAAACCTGGTCATTATAGGGATATAAAAAAATGGGGCATCGGTACAGGGTCTAGATAGAATGAACCTCCCCGCCGGAGTTGTACAATACACGGTAGATCCATCATGCATTCATACTCATCAATGGAGGTAGACGCATGGCCTAAGGGATCATTTTGAGTTATTGACTCTTGGTCGATACCTTATTAATGGTAAAGTGCACAGTCAAACAATTAATCCCCCAAATCCATATGTTTTTGTAAAAAATATAGAAATGTATCCTAAATAAGTTCCCGTGTGTTAGCAACTCACTGAACATAAAATTATTGTTGATGAGCTCCTTGTCAAACATGTTGTGGAACAAAAACCACATTATGGTAACCCTTGATTGAGGCCACATAGACATGCATAGATTCCTCTTAGTGCAGTTTTTCCTGGTGATCTCAATAAACATGCCCATCTACACTGACTATATGCCAAATTTTATGGCAAGAGAGCATAAAATGAAATGATGAATCCACCCGAACTATGTGAGATCCTGCTCGGGGATGAGCTAATGTTTGTTTAGTATCTTCATAGGGAATTCCTCCAGTTGTCTCTCGATCCATTCCACTAGACACATCATGATCCAATGATGCAAATTATCATGTTTAAGATCCTACTAACACATTGGTTGAAAAGAACCTTCTTCAAGATATAAATCCTTTCAAGATGATCTGATGGCTGCTCTCACGACCCACCTTGTGGCTCTTAAATATCAACAAGTTGTGATTCCACAAGATGTTTATCCATATATTTCATGGGTGGATGATTTTCTAGAACCATTAGGATTTATTAATCCTACCTTATCTAATTTCAATTAGATAGGTGACCCGATTCAGCATCAATAACACTTTATTTCATGGTATGGACCCAATTTGGGGACTCCAGTACATTAGGAATATTCTTTGCATTGGTTCTTTATAAATAAGTTGGAAGGGACCACTTTGGTCTAGTAAAACCAATTAAACATCATGTCCATAGTTGGTTTGGTGTATCTTCATAGAAAGTTTCATTACCACTTCAGTTCATCCACCCGTAAAACTAGTATTGTCAGCCTCTTGAAGTGAAATAGAAGGTAAGATGAATGGGTTATATACTTCATCACTAGGTGGAAGAGCCTAACATATTCCCTCAATATGACACTGAATCATGACTTTCTAATAATGATTTGTTTGTAGAATGTGAAGAATAAATTGCCCCCTTCTCTTATAACACAAATTTTACCAGGAGGATTCATGGATTTCTCTGACAATGCTCTACACCTAGAGGAAGCATTGCAGCAAGGAAAACCAGAATTCCTCTTTCCTCCCACAGCTCCTAAAAGAAGAGATTTCAAGGATGATGCCACTGATTCTACATATATAGAGGCCCCTGGACCGGTAGATTTATTAAAATCAGATCCACCCCCAAAGCCTCATCGAGGGACACAACCTCTGGCTAAGAATCTCCCACCTCAAAATCAGTAGGCTCCATCATGTAATGCACCATTTACACCTAGGTGAGAAAACTAGATTCCACATATCTATTTATAAATGTCCCATAATCAGTTTATGGCTCCCATGGACCCATTTTTTGATTAGAAAGACCAATCCTAATCATTCATCAATGATCTGGTCCCTAGCTATATCTGAAGTGCCTTGGATTTTGGAATCATATGGTTTCTCTAATACAGGAGGCCCAAAGGGAAAGAACTCATTGATAACCCAAATTACTGCTCCTATCACTAGTTCATAAGGCACACTCCCAATAAGTTCTACATGTTAAAGGAATAGATCATGGACCAGCTAGATAATAAAATAGTCAAACTAGGTCTGACATTGACATAAGTTGCATTTTTGTTTTAAAATCCTAATAGTGATATTGAGGGTGAATGAAAGTAGAAACTTGGCCATGATTCTTAGAAATATGAAGACTAAATAGAATAAAAGGTAGATTCATGTGCCCATGGTATTAACCATTTCTAATTAAAGAAACTTGAGACTTTCTATGTTATTGTTCTACCCCAAGCTACAACATCCATGTCATCATATCAGCATTTTCCATCTTAAAAGGGAATGAATAAACACCATAAGGGCAAATTATTCTGTCTGTACCAAATTCATCCTATAATTTTGGAAATCATATACCCTCAATGATTTCTGTTTTCCATAGAATCATTATATCAATGAAATATTCATCATTTGATGATAATGAGTATGCCTTAGTGAACACCATCGAGCGGGTGGAAACATACACAGTCCTCAACAATGAGGATTGATAGAAAGACCCACTTAATTTCTATAGATGATGTTAAAATAAATGTAACTATGGGTTTGTGAATTTTAGAATGCAAAATCCAGTTCTTCAGGGAAATGTAGGCACATAACTGAAGCATGAAAATTGGCTCAGCGCAGGGCTCCAAAAGAAAAATCTCCTCATCCAGATTTATCATATTCAAACCCTCTTCTATTTTTTCTAATCAACCAGGATGATCCTCCATGACCGTTGTTTGATAATCCACATACAATTGAGTCCAGGCCATAGTCATCCAACAATCAGCTAGTAGACATCATACGAGATCAAGATAGTGACTAGTGGGATCCCCTCAACAGTAGTCGAAGTCCTCATGCTTTTCCTATAGTGTCCTCTATAATTCCTTCCAAAGGTAATCCATTTATCAACAAAAATGTGTTCCTTGCATGGAAATATGATGTAATTAATCTCCTGGAAAAAATTCTTATAAATCTCTCAGTCCTCAAGGCTCTCTTCATGTAATAATATATGCATGAAGCCATTGAAGAATCTTTATATAGACCCCTACAATTTGAAATAGATATGAAGTCTATAGAGGTCTTCAATACCTAGGATGTCGAACATTTAGAATGTCAGGAAATCATCTCATTTTAAAGTGAATATGACGTTAATCCTCTACAGGGGGACATATTCGTGTTGTAAATCACATGACACTTCAATATTGTGGAAATCGTCCATTGCCTCATCAACATAGGTTGAAGGATCAATATCATCTATATATTAAAGGTTTTGATAGAGTGGAAAAGACACCCCAAGGAAATATCTTCATGAAAACCCAATTCAGTGGACTTATTTCTTTCATGGAGTTCATGGTTGTTGCACAAGATACTGCCTACAATGTGTTGATAGGTAGACCCTAGCTCCATCTAGAGGCAGTTATCCCCTCCTTATAACATCAATTCCTCAAGTACTCTCATAATGGTTGAGTGAGTGTTCTAAAGGGTGATGTGTCTCCCATTTCCTATTTTGAAGCCTCCTACCTGGATTCAAACTAATACAAGATAAATGATGATAAGGTTCATGCTAATGATTTTGATCACACTACCACTCTGGTCGAACCATGTACAAACATGTATGACACCAACATTCTCACAATTCTCTGATTAGAGTCCACAACCCCAGACATGGGACACCACATCGTTGTCTTTGGGACAAAAGAAAATTTGTTCCCAGGTGAAAGGAATGTAGGAAAGATCACACTATACACTTACACAAATCAGGCTCATGTGATCCTAGAACCCCTTACCCTTTTAAGGTATCATGAGGTTCTCACCATGGGAATAACAATACACCAAACATTCTGGTTTTTCTGGTATGGGATGAACTAGATCAAGCCGACATGCCACTACTTATTCTATATTATCAAGGATGGCCCATTATATCAAAGGCCAAATGAAATATGATTGATAGATATTGTTTCCATGGTTTTAGCAGTAAAATAATCCAACAATTAGGAACCAACATCCACTTAGGACTACACAGGAATTCCAAAAAAATCAGACAACTCATAAGGTTTTCACGATCCAATGACAATTTCACTATGAAAGATGAGAAGGATTTGTTAGATGGTCCTGTTTCATTTGAGGAAGGAGTCTCCACCACCATTGATTATTTGGTATAGGTGAACCTCATTGTCAAGACAGATCTATATCAAACACTACTAAGGGTAGCCATTTCTATTAAAGAGCATCAGTTGTATGTTGATTTCATAAAGAATCATTGATAAGTATTTTCCTAGAGCTATGAATAGATGCTCGGACTAGATATCTTGGTCTTCGTACACCACCTTGGTCTCTCGATAAACCATCACTGGTTCAAACATCCTCCCTTGAAGATTCACCCCTATCATGGTTCCTTGGTCAAGGCTGAATTTGATAATAACTTTAAATCCAATATTATTAAGGAATAATATAAACCAATATTGGTGGAAAACTTCATTCATGTTATAAACAAGAATTGATAGTTCAAATTCTTCATCCACATTTGAGATGTCATTTTTCATTGTTTGATGATTTATTTTCCCCTTCCAGTGGCATAGATGTCGATCGATGATACCTCTGGATTCCATGCTCTCTCCTTCATGGACAAGTTTTCCAGATATAATCAAATCCGAATGGACCCCAAGATTATGATTATAAATCTTTTATAGAACCACAAGGTACATTTGGTTACAATGTAATTACATTCAATCTAAATAATGTAGGTTTCACCAATCTGTGTGTCTTGTACAATATATTGAAGCCAATAATTGGGATATTGGTAGAGTAAAACATGGGTTTTTTATGGGGAAAATCATGCTTGCATTGGGACCATCTCATAGATCATGATTAATTGTTTAACATTCTATGCTCCTTCCATCTTAATAAGAACCCCTTGATGTGTGCCATATGAGTTACCTCTGGAAAGTTCCTCAACTTCATTTTAAGATACAAAAGCATTGAGATCAATCCTAGGAAGATCCCATTTATCAGATAATTACCCCTCTAATAAATCTTTGATAACTCTAAGTATTTTATGTCCAAATAACCTTTATATACTGATTTAGTACAAATATGGAAGATATGTGTAATATATTTTTGTAGCTCATGAAGAAAGTTGTTTACTACAATTGGGATGAAGAGTGTCAGGCTTCCTTTGAAGAGATCATGTTGTACCTACAACAACCACTGGTTAGATAGTCACCCATCTCAGGAAATCTGTGAGTCCTTTAGGTGACCCCCCTAGAAGGATCATATAGTGACCATATCACAAATAAGAACAACGAGTTGATATAGAATTGTTTATACTAACTCAGTTAGATGCTATTTGATATAGTGACCTGATATTCCTCTATCTGGAATAGCTACGTCGCACTGGTATTTGTGGCCTTGAAATTTCTACATTACCTACCGCACCATTATATATATATGGTGTCTTGCACATACCTACTTAATTATATTATGAATCACCCCCATGTTGAAAATAAATCTATCTTGGTGGGTAGTGATCCTTCAGATGTTTTACATTAGGTTATTTATATAGAAACCAATCAAGGGTAAGGTACTAGAAGACTTTATTTCCTCCAATCCATTACCCATGGATAAATTCATCGATCTTTACTTCCTGGATGATGTCTTCTTCTCAATGGACCAATCCATGCCACATTGGTAGATGTAAATCGATGTCACTTCCAAAGCCTGACTAGAATAATACTCAGTGACCCTAGACATAACAAGATAGGCCTAGGTATCATCCTAACCACACCTGCACAAGTTGTCCTTCCATATTCGTTTCTATTGTTAGAATGACTCACTGACAATGAGGTTGTGTATCAAACCTTCATCACGGGTCTCGAACTATACCTCGTGATTAATGTTTTCCATCTAAATGTGAATTGGGACTCCCTGATTGTCATCAAGTAGATAATCTAAGGCTACATTGTGAAAAATATAGTGCTTGGTCTCCTATTAGAGTTCACTTTCCACATGATGGCCTATTTCTCCATTTATACCAATGATTACTAAAGTTCTTAGTCGCAAAACGATTAAGTCGATGCGTTGTCCAGCCTTGCAACATCTCTCACATATCTTGACTAGGATGATCTATTCATCCATGTGGCACATAGAAGAGTCATCACTCCCATCACTCCAGAAGATGATGACATTCATTAGGAAATCCATCTTACAAATAGTAAATCCAAATCAGGAACTCCAGGTCCCCCTACCATTGCAAGGTAAAAGGACCATGTTTGGAAAAATCCTTTTTTTGAGTACCATCAACATGGAAATATCCCTACATATATAATATAACATGATTGAAACTATCATCATGAAAAATAGTTCACTATATAGTCTGGTCCTTGCCTTGAAAAGATCCTGTAAATACGTGGTTTTGGGATAATTCTCCTCAATTTCATTCATGTGGATGAGATCCCCATGTTTATGCAGAAATTTCAGGCCGCCTATAGAGCTCATCAGGTAGGGTCAAAACTCTCTCTTCAAATCCAAAGAACGGTCTAATTATGGCCCACCATGGTCCATGACTATATCAAGTTCCCCAAGATGTTCCACTCATTCAATATCCAGGCTAATTTTTTTACATCGACTACAAGAGCATCTCCATAATTCCAAATAATTTTAGCCCCTTTCAGTCAAGGGACTCGATGTCATGGGACCGTACCCACCAACAAAAACTCACCATTAAAAGTTTATCCTAATAGAAATAGGTTTTTTTACTATGTGAGATGATTTGGTTCTTATTAAGGAATTAAAGGACCATTTTATCCTTAATTTCAGGAGCTCTGACATCAACAAACAATTCTGAGTCCCTCACAACATTCTCAAGGATAAAGAAATAAAATTCCAAGTATTTGGTATGATGATAATGTACACCAAGCACAGTATTTGGTCTGACCATAAATCATTCAATCATGTCCAACAAAATGAATATATTAAGGCATTTAAACCATCCCACTCTAACCGTCTGCAAAGGATGGTTGGTAAGAACAAAAATAGATGGCCAGAAAAACTCCCCAACTCTCTCTATGGTTACTAGACAATAAATTATAATTTCACCCAAGTGACCATGTATTCTCGGGTGTATTGAATAGAGGTAATCATACACATATAAATTTAGTTATAGTCACATTTCACAACAATTTATGATTATCAAACATCATACAAATATGTTGATGTTCTTTTAGCTGAACTAGAACCTCTCGATGGGAATAGGCTTCATGCCTTGCATAACATGGAGAGATTCTATAATAAAGATATATAGATCTTTGAAAAAGAATGTTCATCTCTACATCTTCCATTAAGGTGACACAATGTTGTCCCTAATAACACCTATGATACCAACCAGGAAGCCTTCAAAATTAGATCCCAAATGGGAGGTACCTTATTTAATTCATATGGTTTACCCCAATGCGGCACACTCTCTAATCAACATGGATGGTGAGCGTATTATCCTCCCATCAATGAAAAATTCCCCATGATTTTCTTCTCATGAGTTTGTTATCATCCTACAAGACTATAAACTATGCACGTTAATCACGCCTTGCGATCTGAGCTATAAAAACCTAAAATAATATCTCTTTTCATCCTTACCGCATGATTTTATACTACATGATAGTTCATGTACTGCATATAGATTGATTCCAGCCATTATAGTATATGTAGGAATGACTTTACATTTTTTCTTTAGGTGAAGCCCAAAGTTCCCCATTTTGAATATTACGACATGGTATTCTTCATAGGATCATGTGATGTGGAGATGACTTATTTTCTTGTTATTCACATCAGGTATGCAATAGTGTCACCATGTCCCCATTATTAATACTTCCCTTTATTTCATCCTTATCACAGAACGTTATAATTCATGGTATTTTCATAACTATATATGGTTTGATTCTCATCCTTATTGTATACATAGGAAAAACCAGAGTGTTTTTCCATCAGGTCCATCCCCAAGCACCACAAATAATATCATTTTTTTGGTCCCTTGGCATAAATTTATTTGGGATTAAAGGATGTCGAATGAGGAACCATTTGTCTTCATTCATGTAAAGTCTACAATAACTACACCATGTACCCCTCCTTAGTGGTTTTCCCTTTCACCCTCATCTTCACTACATGATGTTAAAATGCACGGATCATTAATAACAATTTATGTATTTATTTCCATAATTATGTGATATATAAGAACATGTAGGAACCTTGTTGTTGGGTCCTTCCCTATGTTCCTAATCCTTTTTATCCATTAAGGCCCAACTCACAGTCAGATCTCGACGACCTTAAACTATAATCTCTCCCATCTCATGTGATGATAAACTATTCTTTCCAACCAACATGAAAATAAAAAAAATTAATTTATGGTTGTTTCTTCATGACCATAACAGTAATGTTCCCCTCCATCCTATGCGACATTGATACGACGATAGATTTTTCTAATTTCCCTCCCTTCTGGCCATATGGCCTGGTTCACCTCTTTAGGGTGCATGATACAGGTGTGGAATTTTTTTCCCTCATTAACATTAGTTTTTATTTACAATTTCATTCACATCCCTTATGGGACCATATTCCTTTCCTCCTTACCACATGATGTTAATCTTCACGGTATTACTAGAACTATGTTTGAATTGATTCCCATCCTTACGGGATAGGTAGGAACACTCGTTCATTTTGTATATATGTCTAGATCATGGCTCCACAAATATTCTCTTTCATTCATCACCTGGGACCAGATTAATTATGGATTATTTGAAGTGGCATGAGGCCCCATTGGTCTTTATTAAGGATGGTTTTACAATAGCCTCACCATGTACCCACTACATAGGGGTTTTCACTTTAACCATAGTATTCACTGAATGATGTTAAACTGTATGGAAAATTATGTACATTTTACAGATTGATTCCCATTTATAAGGGCTATGTAATAATTCCCTGACACCTTGTCCTCGGGTCCTTAACAAGGTTCCTCAAAAATTTTGGTCATTAAAGTCTAACTGATGGCTAGAGATCTACAACCCTAAAATAATATATCTCCCATACCATGTGACATTTAATGATCCTATCCTACCTTCAAGGCAATAAAAAAAATTGAATTTTTTACCGTTTTTGACTAACTTGAAATGATTTGTATCCCTCTTCCCTACTTGATGTAAACAATTCATGGAAATTTTCCAATTTCCCTATCATCTGGCCTCTTGGATTACTCCCCTCTTGGGGTTGCATTGTAAAATGTGGAATTATTCTTTCCACATTAACATTGGGTTTTCTTTAAAACTCCCTCCACATCCCCTTTGGTAAATTACTCATTTCTTCTTTACCACATGGCATTAAACTGCATGGAATTGTCATAACTACATTTGTCTTGATTCTGGATATCATGAGATACATAGGAATTCCAAGAAATGTTTTCCTTAAGTCCATCCTTAGGTTATTCTATTCATTCTCAAGGAAACGTAGCCTAGATTCTCTCATAAGAGCACGAATGGTGTGGTATGTTGACTTATTTCTTTCTAATTCTTGATGAGGTAATCGGCCTTGACATATAAATTCCTCTCTTGAGAAACCTTGACACATTTCATCCTTGAAATTTGATATTAAACTCATTGTATTTTAGAAATACATGTGGCTGGATTCCCATCATTATGGGATACGTAGGAACACACATACACATCGTCTTCGGGTCTATCCCCAGGTCCATCGACCGATTTTTTATTTTTTTTAACTTGTCCCCATGAGTCATCCACTCTTGAATAGACCCCTTGACCTTTATTATACCTCAAAACATGATCAGATGCACTATAGATTAGGACATAGAGTGTATAATACCACATGTACATGATTTCGTCCCATCTAAATGCTTCACATAGAACATTTATTTGGGTTTCTATTAGCATTTACATATAAAATTATGCCCAAACGATGTGGATTCCCGAAATTAATGTCCTCCTACCATTTTGGGAAAACAAGCGGGAGGATTTTTAACAACATATTGAGAACGGTTGCACATGTTGAATATATACATTTACCAACTTCTAGATATTTTTTCTCACTCTAGGCCACACGATGTGGAAGATGTGCGTTGAATATGTACAACAGTTATCATCCATTGTTACTCTAACCCCATTACACCCTTTGTATTGGCCTCATGATTCACATCCATTTCCTCTTCATAATGGTCAAACAGAACATCGACACACTTAGCGTTATCCCTCCATGCATCATTTCATGTTGAGAGGAGGAACCAGTGTCATGGGGTCACCCTTTACCCCACACCACCATTCCTTTACCACATCTCCTTTATCTTGAAAATATTATTATGAACCCTTTTTCCCACATCGAGCATAGATCATGAGGTCTTAGGGATATGGGTAGATTTTTTTCCAATATGGAGGAATAACACTGCTCCCTGGTCCGAGAACTATGACCATAAACACATATCTATCATTTCTTCTTCATAAAATGTTAAACTATTCCCTTACATTCAGGATGTGTGATGATAAATGTTGAGCCATATGATGTCTTCATTCGAAATAATATTTCACCTCCAGCATTGTCCCTCTTCTATTCCACATTCCACAACTACGTGTGGTTTGATTCTGACCCTTCTAGGAAACAGAGTGATGCTCGAGCACTATGCCTTCTTGTCAAGCCACAAAATTTTGGATCTTGATTGCACCATTCTAGGTCCGGGGTTTTATTATTATAATTGTACAATTTGGTATGGACTTGTTCTATCATCACCCACATTTGTTCTTCCTCAATGGAGATACACTGCTCCTCTACTCCCATTACTGTATGAACACTATAACCATTAATCTAACACATCTAGTGTCATAGTTCTCATGACCTTAAACTATATAACATCTTTGATTTTTGTCACTTGGGATGATATTACCTCATTTTGGTATTGTCCATCTACCATTCCATCTTCAAAAATTAAGTGTGTCTTGATTACCATTCTCATGGTATAATAGTGTCACATTTACTTTCATTCTATGGTCCATCTTCATCTCCATTAATCTTCTGGGCCTCTTGGAAAGTGTTCTCACGGAAGCACATGGTGTGATTAAGACCCTTTTTGGCCCCCACTCACATAGGTTTTATGGTTAGATACACCATGTTCTTCACCATGTTAATACCCATTATTATTCATCCTCAGCACAAGAAATTAAACAATACAGAATTCAAAAAACTATGTATGGATTGATTTCTATCCTTATTGCCAGGACATTTTGTCTTCAGGCCCTGCCCCAGGTGCATTAACCTATTTGGATACTTTCCACCAATCTTTGTCAAAACTCTATGACCTTAAACTAGGTGTCCCCAATTCGTGTGACATGAATTTAAACTACCATCCATTTCCCCAAATATTGACCTTTAATTATAAACAACAAACTCGTCATATGATGGTAAAATATTTCATGACTCATCCTTAATGTATGATGTAAAATGCATTCTTATCATCCTCATTTTCATGAACTAAAACTGTAATGCATTCTTGGGCCTCACTAGAGAGGTCCTATTTGGAAGTAGTATTTATCTTCATTTTGACTCATACTCTCACCCAATGTGCCTTCATCACGATGGCATAATATTAGGAGTGTTGGAAACCCTTTCATCATCCCATCACTCCATCTCCAATATTTTCATGCACTTTATTTGGATCCTCATACACTTTAGAATCTGAAGGAACCCCATAACTATTTTTCCCATGCCATTGTGGCTATCCTACCATTCTAGGACAACGTTATGTATGGTATCATATGACATGTCATGTTTGGCCCACATTTGTTTGTCCGAATTTTGGGTTATAGATATAGGTGATTCATTTCAAATAAGTTCAGCAGCTATATTATATTGGATCACCATCATCAATGATTTTTGATTTATGGGCATCATGACTCACACCTCCCATTACCCTTTATTTGGGTGGATTTTAACACCCCTAGAATTACACCACTTATGCACTAGAGAAAATTGAGAATGACCAGTTGGCTGGTCTCGGATCCTTACCCTTCAGTCGCGAACTCTCTCCAGCCTAATACTTGGAGTGAAATTTTTAAACAATAGATCATGAATATTTGAAGTATAATTGGAACAATCGTACAAAAATTGGATGATTATGAATTAATCCATTTTTTCTCACATCGAGTTTGACCAAACTGAGCTTAAGGATTTATCGCTAGTTACATCATAGTCACAATTGATAATCACTAATTAAAAAAAGAAATATAAAAGTATATCCATGTATGTAGTTCACCATAAGATAACAAGGTGGGAAATATGTTTCATGTGATTGGCCAAAACATGGGCCCTATGGATTTTCCCCTTCAATAGTCGTCTTTATAATTGTTACCTTTTTTCTTATTGCCTCTAGAGTTGTTTCAGACTCCTTAAACACCCATTCATTTTCAGTATTAGTGAAGCGAGGCTCATTCAATTTGAACTGTATTCATTACCTCTTATCCTGGAGATCAACCATTTGACAGCCTACCTACACCACATACTCTTGGGCTACTGCTGACATCGATTTCTATTGTTCAACAAGAACAAATTGGCTTGCGATGAACACAACCTATTCATTCCCCTGATCATCAAGGCGTCAGACCTCCTACTCAGCCTCAGATAGAATTTGGATATTCTCAAAATTCTTCTGGAACCTAGTATCATTGTAGAGTTTGATGCTCTCCTACCTCTTCTTAGAAAAATATTATCTAATCATTATATGAATATTGAAATCATCCACCCCTATGGCATAGAGAAATCATAGCCACATGCAATGTGACCCCATCTGACTCATCCATTATTCCTCTAATTGATCGATGAAATGTTTAACACTAATCGATGACTTGCGCCACATTATGTTACTTTATTTGACTACATCATGGTCAGAATCATCAAACCCCTCAGGATCTACCAGACAATACTTAAGAAAAATACTAGTAGTTCCGTGGTAGGGTCCTCCTTTGGAATTATTTATTTTTCAGTGACCTCACCGTGGCCTATTTGAATCTCAACCATAGATGTGGAATAACATTTGAGAAAAAAATCATGCTCAATTGGTTCTAGGGATAGTACATTTTGATTGGTTGGATCTGTATTGATAGGTAAAACTATTGGTGGGTCTCCCACGGATGTCGCAGACTCTAAATTCTATCGATCCGCTATTCATTCGATAACTACAAAAAAAATCGATACATTGGTAATCCATGTTATCCAATAATAGATGTGGGTATATAAATATTGAGACACAACAGCTATTTTTGGTAGTATCAAATTCATGAGACACTGCAATAGAAACTACCACCACATATCTTTCATCATTTATTAACTCATTGATTGGAACTAGATCCATTGGGACTGTAGGGATGGACTAGGATTCTAAGGACATCACCACTAGCTCAGTATGAATGACAGAAATAGCCTGAGAATATGAGGTTACCACTTCGTGCCGTCTTATTCTTTTTTTGGTGAACACTTCAGCACCAGTCGGCCTTCCCCCTGCTTGACCATAGTAAACCCTCTTCCTTGATCATTATTAGATGCAGGCCTAGGGAAATGCACTTCCACATCCATCGGTGCATTTTATCATGCATATGTGAAACATTATAATCCATACTACCAATTTGATCCAAAAAAGTAAAATGTTTTGTTTAGTCGATCCATGATATGAAAAAAATTAGGAAATATAATAGTTGAGACTAACCTAGAATTATTTGTCCAGTTCGACATCAGAACCAACAATTTTTCCGCACTCATGTGGGGTCCTCTGATGGGCCACTATGACTTGATATCCCTAAACTCTAGGATCCTCTTTTCCTTCCTCTTATTCTTATTCCTCTTATTATTCTTCCTCATCATCCTCCTCCTCCTCCTCCTATTCTTCTTCTTCTTTGTCATCATCATTGAATGAGAATTTTTTGAGGCTATGATCTTTGATGAGAATCACTTTCACCAGGAGATGTGGACATTCAGACAACCCATGTTTGCACAATTATAAATCCATTTTTATTTGATATTAATATTACTTGAGATAGTTCACATATCTAGTAACCCAGATGAGCCTAATTTCCGACAGCTATATCTCATCTCACTTCAAATTTTTCAATTAGGCTTCGGGACCTATTAACTACTATAGGTTTTTTAAAGCCGACCAAAGTATAGGGAAAATTGTGTATGTAATATGACAGAGAATGTACCTTAATTTATTCACATGGATTTTTTTTATGGATCATGAGGTCACACACTTGACCACCCCTATGTAGAGTTTGGAGGCACAACCACATCATGTAACACTCATACCGCTATGGTTCCAACTTGTGTAGTCCAATTCGCCAAGATTTCTCTCAGTCTCACTCACCCAAAATCACCTTGCCTACTCCATCTTAACCCAGACTCTACACTAGATGCCATGATTTTTCAAATTCATTTTTACAGAATCACCTTTGGATACACTATCCCCTAGTGGTTGGCTTACTCCATTGATAGGATATTGTCTAAATCATTAGGAGGTAAAGTAATTACATCCAGAAAGCCAGATGTTGTAAAAATGATACACATTTGGTGAAAGATAATTGTATGTATATCTTACATGAATTTTCTGTGCATATTATTTTTCATTCCTTGGATGTAGCCAAACTATCTGGAAAACCATGATGGAACATTGGGATCACATAAGATCTCTCTGTCAATTTGAGCTACTAATAGGTCATCGCAGATACTTTTTAGATATTCCCACTATTCCAACGGGCCTTTCCCATCATCCACTATCTATCCATATAGGGTCATAAATGGGTGGAAATTAATGTTTTCATGGTTTCCACTCTTGAGTTTGATCCCCTATTTATTAGGTTTTAATGGTCTTATTCTAAAAATATCCAGTAGGGATGGTCACAAGTCTTCCCCTGGAGGGCCGATAGAAGTTCGGAATTCATAACAACTATAGTGAGATACAACCTGACCATGAACAATTCGAAATGGTCAAAATATTCTCATGGGCATAGTCCCTCATGAGATGCAACCTATAATGTTGTACAACCTGGCCAACATAGGCACTATCGGGTTCACCTTTTTCTTGGGTGAAATAATCTTAACCATCAACATGTTACCTAGGCGGACCCCCATTTAATTTTCCCTTACTAGAAGTATCCACTCCCTTAGTTTGAAAATAAGAAACATTTAATGTCAAACGTTTGTATCCCAACATTCATTCACACTAAATCCCTATAATTCGTATTCACCTGTTTCATGGACCATCTAGTATGATCCTATCTTCCTACTCTAGGATGCATCTGGGAACTGATTACCTCATTCTAGAATCTTTAATGCCTGTTCCATCTAAAAAAATATGATGAAACATCATGGATAATATATGTACATCAAGATGTACTTTATCCCAAACTTCTTATTCACCAAATCCAATTGCTTCCATTTATGAATTGGCTTACGTTTCCTATCTCCCCAATGGTTCTCAGTAAGAAGGAGAGCATAATATTGTTACCCTTATAAGGGGATAAATCTATTGATGTTTACATACCAAAGGCCGATACTAACCTCCCAATGTGATGGATGATTGTATTTTTGTCTGGGGACCACCATCTAAACTGTTTCAGTACAAGGTATAATAGTCAGTATAAATAGAGATAAAATGTCCACACAGCCTCGAATAACCTGATGTGTTGAAGATCCTCCCCAAACTCCTCGCATGTCTAGTGTTCCTAATACACCTATGAACAGTTATATTTGAATTTTTTCCTATACTTAATGTCTCATTCATGACATCCCTTGGTCACAATGACGATACTGCTCCTAAAAGTGCTTGTATAGTGGGTGAGGAAGTCATCAGTAACTGGTTCATCCTCGTAACTGTCCTGGTATTAGTGTTTTGGGAATAAAAAACTATTAACATGGTTTTCATGGCAAGTTTACTATTGATAGAAATTTTTAACCCTAGAAATATATCATCAAATGTCACCCAAAAATATGGAGTATCAGTTTCAAAACCAGACATCAACACCTCTTCTAGAAGGCCAATATACCAGAGTGGGAGGCTATCACCTAGGACATAATATTTTTTATATTGAATTACCATACCTAGGAGCATGAGATTATCAAATCCTACCCTTATCAAATAAATAATCTGAGGTTTTGTGATTCTCTCAACCTCTTGGGTAGCATGGGATGCCTCTATATCAACATCATAGTATCCATCAACCGTTATGGTAAGGACTCAAAATCACAAGGTGGATTGCGTGAAATAATAGAGAATCGGAATTCAAAAAATGAGATTAATCAATGTAAAATAAGACAATGGTAGAAGTGTGAAAGATTTGGTAGTGGTGAAAAAGAACCAATAGTTTCATGTAAGGACCTGACTAATTTCATGATATTTTGTGCAGAATAGGGAATCATTCAGGAATGAGAGAAAAATTACCTATCATATAGGAATTTAAAGGTATGGAACATGGGACCCCCACCTAATTTTAGGCATGGACCAGGAAGTCCATGCACGTGGAAGAGTTTTGCATGACAGATCACCCCTTTTGTGTGCACCACCAAATAGGTTTCATTATATTCGTTGATTCCCTCAGAACTTGACCTTCTGGTTCCGTTTCATCTCAGATTCTGAGGGGGGGATATTTTGGTGCAATGTTTCCTTTGAGGACATAAATGGGAAGATTTGTGAAAACCAATGGCATATTATTAATCAATAGACAATGTCCTGTAGTGGAAGGGAGTTTCAAAAAAGATTTAACACATGTGTGCAGGATTGAAATTAGTATAAAAGATTCTTTCCAACATAATGTGACATCAAATGGTTTCATTCACATCGTGATACTAAAAAAAGAATATTCATGAGCACTAACGAAATATAGTTAGCATCCAAGGAAAGGTACCAGCGCACAAGATTCCTATGTGCCCAATGCGACGACAATTCCCTTATTTCATGTAGACTTCATTGCGTTCCTCCAATGAGGGGTTTCCTAAAAATAATAGCATACCGCAAAACATGAAGGTACCATTCCATAAGTAAAACCAGCTCTCCCAAGCACGTAAGATGACCCCTTTCGTGACTGCCTGAAATACATGGCTTCAATGTACTGGATCTTGCACAACATGTCCCATATTCCTCTTTGGGTGTTCCCGCTTAGGCTTGACCCCCACCCATTTCATTTTACTATAAGGCAGTTTCACCCAAAGGATCCATCTTCCTTGAAATATTTTCCTTATGTCATGATAGTCATGTGTGAATTCTTTCATATTGCATGCATTTTCCCATCATGCATAAAAGCCTTAAATCTTTTGTGAACCCTTCTATAGGTGATCTATTTGGTATCCTTATCCTAAGGCACCATGTCTGACATCCTCTTTCTCATAACACCCCTATCATGCATATACCTCCTTTGTGTGGCCCTCATGGCTTGTGCGCAAAGGTTTTATAGTCCCTTGGGTGGTGTTTTATTTCATGTTTCCCTACCTAATGATTCTTCGTATAAGTATGCCAACAAATATTTGTTTTTCAAAATCCTACGCTGACATGAACACCTATATTGACTAATCATCCAAACTATTATCTCATGGGATTGCAAGTGCCTTCCCTTCACATATTGTGCATTGGTACATGTTATGTATGTACCTAGGATGAGCATCTAGTCCTCATTATCCAAGATAAATGATGTTAAACTTCCAAGAAACACACAACATTGACACAGGTCGTTAAAATTTGAGTTTTCACTTTCATGGAGAACATAAGTAGACCAGATAGGGAACGGGTGCCTGAACCATTAGCTTCTCCCATTTTCAATCTTCATTCTCATTATTTTTGCACACTGTCACTATACATGCTTTGGGAATCATTTTCATAATCCCTAACACTCCTTGATAGGATTTTCCTTGTATGATTTCTATATTCCCCTCGTACATTGAGATATGCTCACCGTACCACTAACTATGTATATATCTTCTTCTACTCTTATATGGAGCACCATTTGCAACACGATCAGCAAATATATTTTGGACTTTGGTTTCTCACACCGCACATGTCTCAAGTGGGCTTAGAGTAAGAATCAACTATGACATCCTATTTGGGATTCCTTAACATGTAAGATGCATTCTCCTCTCAATTGTACTATATTGACTTTGAATCCCTGCTAGAAGGATATATTGTAAGCCTCCATGAGGTTCAAGACCATCACCAATCTGTCCCAGCAATTTCTTGTTGGTTTAATATTTGTCCCACAGGATTTTAAACAATATCTCCATACTACATGGATTTTTATACATTTTAGTTATGTAGGAATCATCAATGAGGTTCAATCACAAAAAATAGTAAACTATGGTTTTCCCTCCTACGGATGTACACCCATGATGTGACATCATCCCCCATTGGGGAACATCTCTAAGTTCCAACTAGTTGAGATGTTTTGATCATTAAATGGGCTTTTAATAATGCATAATCTACACTAATTGTATCCCCCCAACCCAGAGTGTCCCTCTAACACTGGCCTGCTAACCACGAAGAAGCCTCAACATGTCTATGGATATCTATACATTGTGTACACCTTCATTCTATGTTCTATCCTGAACTCTTTGGACACAGATTCCCTACCTAGGGGATATGCTAGGAGCCTTCATGAGGTTCAATCCCATCATTCATTTCCCATCAAGGTCTCTACCTTGAGCATTGTGTTTTTGGAATGTTATGCCCCAACCTATAGGATCGACTTCCTTCAAGTGACAATCCATGTGTCTATTCTAACGATTCACCTCCATAGGTGTCTGGATACCCAATTTAAGAAATATGTGTTCTTTGACTTATATCCAAAAGAATACATAGGTAAACACACTGAGGTTCAATCTCAATGCTTCTATCTTCATGTTGGTTCCACCACATTCATTTCTCAATCTTCATTCCGTTACTCCATCATCTATCATAATAATAATAGGGTCCACCACATCTTAGTTAGATCATGGTATCCACTTCATCACCGCTTCTAGAAGCACCTGGGTAGCTAACCATTCTCATTCCCTAACAACCGTATCATCCAACCAAGTGTGTCCCTCTTGTAAAGGGAATCATACCATGTGTAATCCCAAAACCACTCCAACAAACTACATGGTTTTTAATCCTTGTATACTAAGTGAGATACCTTAGAAGCCTCCATGAGGATCAGTCTCAGGCAATTTTCATGCTTTGTGTCCCCCTATTTTGGGTCCACCACCCTAATCCTCCCTTAGTTCTGTCCAGATCATCCTTTACAGTTTGACATATTATATTTTTAGGACACACCACTGTATTTCCACCATTTTGGCATTCAGATCCATCTATGCATTAAAACATTTAGGTTTATCCTCCTAGTGGTTCGCCTCAATGATTTTTCCTCAATGGTTTCTAAATTTTTCCTTTTTTCAGTCTCCATAATACCGTAAACTTGTTCCCCTATGTGTCCTCACAAGAAATTATAATCTTCTGTGCATAACATTAAATTTACAGCCTACCTCATGTTAAACATGTGATGTCTGAGGAAAACCATAGAAAATACTCCTTCAGGAAAACTATCTTCATTATATGTTAAAGTCGTTGAATACCCTATGTTAAATATAGGAATTAAAAAAACCTCTTCTAAATTACACCAACAAAAGATACCTCGCAGTTGATGTGGGATGCCTCAGGATTCCACGACCTCGAGAAGACCGACCAAAGATAAATCCAGGTGTACCAGTGTTTCAGTGTCTAGAAATACTAGTAATCTCCAACATGACTACTCTCCTGACCAAAAGTTACTACTCTGACTTGACCCTTTGGAATGTCCAAATAGATGAAACATAATTAACTGATATCCACAATGATACAACATCGAGAAGACTTTCACGAATGATTTCTTAATCATTATTGGAGAATGAAACTATGTGACTAATTCAGAGTAGAAATACATGAATGGAGCCACCGACATCCCATCATCCTGTTTTGATCAATGATCAAATGTCCACGAAATGTTGGTGGATGTCGCATGCCTTATGAAAGTAGGAATGTGGGGCATACATAGGAATGTCCCCATAGACGGTACACATCCCAAAATAAATAATTCAAAACAATATCATATATACACTTATTTTACATCATAATGGTCAACCATGAATGTTTGTAAAGGAAAAATAACAATCATTATTTAGCGAGGCAATAGTTTTCCATACACAAAATCAAAACGTTCATTACCCATTAGATTATATTATGTGTTAGTGTTCTTCGAACACTTAATAAAACATCATAAAATTGTACTTAGAATATTTTTATTATATATTCATGTATTAACATTATTTTATGGGGTGGATATTTCAAATGAAACTATAGATCTTGGGAGAATAAGTTAGCTATTAATCAGGTAACTTCTTTTGGTTTATACCAAAAGGATTCAATGGAAGTATTTATGCCAAAAGGTAGGAATCAAGGTGAAGGGTAGATATTATGGAATGATGTATAGGAAGATAATAGATAAACCTTTGTGGGTTGAGTGTTTTGAAGAATAAGGATATGTGATGTCCATTTTTATGTATAGATAAGGACACACCTGGCCTTTTTTAAAAGAAGTTTTGTATAACCACATTTGTACCGAACCAATTGTTCAAAAAACAACCAAACAAAATAATTTAAGGTGAAAGAACTATGTATTGAAATCCAATAGGAATTTGAATAGGGTATATGTCTTTTGATCTCTTAAATCAATGGATTAATCCTTTATTATGATTATCTTTAACTTAATAGTTACAAATAATTTTAATTATATTCACTAATATTTTTTGTAATAAAATTTATCTTATTATACATTATAAATAATCATTATTCCGAATATGGAATCCATTTTTTGAAATTACTATCATAGAAGTGGAAAAAATTAATTTAAATTAAATCATGTATCCTTGACAATAATGCAGGTTTTTAATGTAAAATTTTAGGAATGTTTTTTATGTTTTTATAATTTATTTCCAAGTCAAAATGATTCTAATAAAATGAATTAATTTAATAGATAAATTAAGTATTGAATTAATATTTAATAATAATTTTATTTTATTTTATTCTTATAAATAAATTAGATGAAACAGCTATTTAGAACTAAAATTCATCATTTTTAACTATTTATTACAAAATGAAATATTTCAGAAAAAATTCAAAAAAATCATCCTAAAATAATTCATAGGATTATATTTGAAATATGAATATTATTCTAACATATTAAATCAATAAATGTTTCATAATTAATATTTAAAATGGGTTATGAATTAAAAGGTATTAATAGTGCCTTTATAAAAATATTTGTTTTTATGTGTATAATGATGTTTGTTTTTATCATATGCCCATAAAAAATAATGGATGAATATAAATAATATTTTATTTAATATATATAATATATATTACATTAAAATCAATATATAATCATAAATTATTATCCTTATTAATACATAACTCCATTAGAAGCCAAAATTTTAATAATTTTTTTATAACCAATTGGTTCTTAATTTAATTTATAATTAATTAGAAATCAATGATATTTTTTCATATTTATATAAACCTTAAATTTAAATAATTTAGTTAATACTATTCAAAATGTTTTGGTTAAATCATATTATATTATATAATAATATTTTAATAATATATCATTCTTTGGTGAAACTCTATCTTTCTTGTAACACATGTTATCTAGGAAGGCCGTTCTTTCATGCGACGTAAGATAACTCAATGTGGTGTTCATTAAAAGATACATAATGTATTGAATTTATTTAAAGTATTAATCAAATATTATAATATTTTGATATTATAATACTTAATGAGCTTTGTGATTCATGTAATATACCCTTTTGAATACAATGTTGTACTTTATAATATTGGGGTGTTACATTATACCCACCATAATTAAATTGTGTCCTCACAATTTATAATTGATTTTAGTTCTATATTTTTTGATAATTTCTATTTTTGAAATCCCATATCATGAGAATGGTTCATATTTCATCATATATAAAATGCATAATGGTATTTACAAAGATAACATTTACTACTATGTAACTAGGTCACTAAGTATGAGATCATTAATGGAAATTATAGATGTGTACTTAGAGGAAAAGTGTAAATCATTATTGGGAGTGATTTAGGTCATCAATAAAAAAAGTGAATGATCAGTAGAAAGATCAGGTCCTAAATTCCATAAATCATTGTTGATTTATAAGGAAATCACTTCATGAAAATTTAGATATTATGAAATCATTTCATATTTAAGCCTTTTTCATAATATAGGGAAATTATTTTACTGATCAAGAATTTAATGAACTATTCTACCAGGATTGGTTTAAATTTCATAAAGAAAATTAAATATTTATTTCTTCTTTAATAAAATTATATTCCATCCATTTACAAAAATAAATTAATTATCAATTATCATTTTTTATTCCTAAAGCACTATAATAGACTTTTAAAGGATCGTATGCCCTATAAAAGAGTTAAATATTTAACTATATATCTTTTACAATATTCCAAATCCAATATGGTCAATTAATAATCTATAATCCTAATATTTGATACGACTAGTTCATAATAAACATTTATTCATCAAATTGTTTAACTATAAAAATTAAAAAATCACAATTTTCAATAGAACCTCAATACATTAATATTTCAACTATTTAATTTAATATTAGTCCCTCCTTGGCCTAGGGTTAATCCATAAAATCATTTAGTTGATTTCAAAATCATGACACCTTATCGTAAATCTAAAATACATTTTTAACATAGGTTATTCATTGCCATTATCCATTCAAATTAATCATAATGGTTTCCAATGAAAAAGTGTAGTATTCTAAAGAAATACCCTTGAAGTGTCAAACCGTGTGTATAGTAAGTTCCATTATCATGTATCAGATTACCCCATGGCCTACTTGAATCACCTTATTAGAGTTATAAGTCATAGTTACATCCATGTTGGAACCATGTCAACTTGTAGTATCTAAACATGGTTGTATTTCAAGGAAGACCCATAACCTATAACTTACATTAATTATCCAATGTTCATATATACTTATACTCAAATTCAACCATAGTCTTATGTTCAATAAACTATGATCTATTAAATATATTTAGCATGGATGCTACTAATCTTCCCATGATACCAACTCTAGAGGCCAATCAACAGATATCCTGAAGCTATTTTGTTCTGTCAATTACATTGTCATGATTACAAGAAATCAAATCCCAAAGGACCGAGAGCATAGTAGTATTAGTAAACTAGATAAATAAATTAGTCTTGTATTACAAAAATTAAAATAATATTTTCCCTTCAAAATAAATAAGTAACATTAAGGGTATCATTATTCAATCTAGTATATCACTGCATAAATAATATAGTTCATTTCATGGATTACTAGGAAATTATAAATAATAATTGTGATACCAAATTTTAGTAATTTTAATGTATAGTTGAAGAAATAATGAATAAATTTTAATAAATTAACATGAAAAGGTAAATAACTAAACATACATGCTAATTAATCAATAGCCTGAAAATGAAGTGAATACAAAAAAGGCAACATAAAAAAGAATAAATTACATCAAAAAACTATATAAGGAAAAATAAATATGGAAGGAAAGATACTAAAACACGTTTCATTTACTAAATTCACTGAAATTTAAATTTATCCTAAAATATTTCAATGAAAAATCTCATGGATTATTAATAACTACAAGTAAATGAGGGTAGTTTTGAATTATGAAATTTCAAGATTCCTAGGTAGAGCGAAACATTAATGTTAACGGATAATATACCTATTAAAATTTTCACAACTAATTTATCCTATGAGACTACTAAGGAATCAAGGGGATTTCATTAACCAGAACCCATCCAATAGGTATTTCATTATATAGCCCCCAACCCATGTATTTCATATCTAAGGAATTATTCATATAATGAATAAACATTGTGCCTAATCAAATATCCTTATCGGATAATGTATAGATATTTAACAATATTTTCCCAAATAATGAATTAATGTTCAATGTAAAAAATATATGAAAAATTTCATAATGTTTAGGAAATAGTCAAATCCATGAAAAATGAAATGAATATTTAGGGAAAATCCAATGTGAAATTATCATAACAAATTGAATTTTTCAACAGGAATAAAAAAAATCAAAGAAGTGTATGTGAATATTATCCTTATAAAAGTAAATTATAATCCATACATATGAAAAAATAATATTATCAAAATGACATATCACAATTGTACTAAGATAATGGGTTGTTATTCATGAATAGATATACCAGAAAAAACACTTAAAAATTGATGAGGAATATATATTTTTTTCAAAAACATTTTGAAAATCCATTACATTTAAAATCAAATCGGGAAATATTTTCATTAAAATGTAACAATTTAACAATGTAATAGATACTTCAAATAAATAATGGTGGTTAAATATTTACAAGTCCTATATGGTAAAAAGTATATTCTTTTTTCATATTTAAAGGTTATGAAAATTCATCTCTCAGAAAGAGATAAAATGATTCTTTAAAACATTAGTAAAAAATGTATAAAAATTTCATTAATAAATTATTTATAAAAATTATATCATCTCAATAAGACATTGAATTTAAATGAATATGGGTTTTCTGACTAAAGAGAGAGAAAAATTTATGTTCTCTGAAAAACATTTCCTAAAACATTTTGAGTACCAAAAAGTGGAAAAATTGTACTAATACTTGAAAATGGTCATGAATAACTAGTGAAGTAAAAATTATAGGTTTATTTAAAAATTTTCATATAATTTTCAGTAAGTGAAATATCATTAAAATAACAATATTGTAATTTTTAATTAAAATAATCATTAACTATTCCAAAGTGTGCCATACCACATTGAATCATTTTAAATCATAATCCTCATGAAGGAATAATATTAATTGAAATATTAACATATAATAAATATAAAACGAATGATGATATAAAATAAAAATGGTGGTCGTAGATACACCAACAAAAATATGTAGGTGGTGAACATGAAATTTATCTCATGGATGAAAGAAGTGAGATGAGAATCCCTTACCTTGAGTTTCCTTTCGGGTCATTATTATTTAACCTCATGTATAATAAACTTATGTTAATTTTACAATTTTCTATAAACCATTTCAATTATTATCAATATTTTAATTTCACATTTTACCATGTTGTGTAAAACTACATAAATAATAATGTTTACATCAGGAGATTTGAAAAAAATTCAATTTATTTGTCAGAAATAAGTTTTGTAGTTCAACTATGGTCAAATGATTCATTACAAAACATCTCAAGAATAATAATGATGAAATTATTATCATATTTACTAATGATTTATACTTTTAAAATCAGTCCCTAAATGTGGTTTAGAAAAATGAAAAGATGTTTCAATGAGGGAGATAGTAGGATGTGCGTACGCATGGGTAACGTTCCAATTTTTCAATGGTTGTAATAGAAAAAGGTAAGTAAAATCATATATTTTAATAGTGATGATTATTTCATCAATAACATTTTAATAAATCATATATACTTATGTATTTAATTATTTTGATGTATAAGTAATCAGATCATGTCGAGGAGGTTGTAGTCCACACATCCATGAATGATGTTATCACTTTTTAAGTGTGTGAAACTGTAATAATGAAAATGATATATATATAGATATATATTATTTATAGAAATGAAATTATTTAATGAATATAATATATATATTTTTTATGTCACATATGCTTAATTGAGATAATAATTTATACATAGCATGTATAGTGTGAATGAATCACATCGATTCGAGGTGATGACATTCCACATTTCTGAAAAAGATGTTATCAAATTATTATAAATAAGAATGTATTAATTGTATGTAAAATAAAATTATTAATGAAGTATAAATAAATAATAACTATCATATATATAATATAAAAGTAGATTTAAATAAAAATGGCCAACCTTGACATTTGGTAATAGAAAAATGAACAATCCTCATTTCGTGAAGATGTTGTTCATCAATCACAGAGACTATATGTTCATAACCTATTAGATCAATGTTTTTTTTAGTTTACGTAAAAAACATAATAAAAAATTCCTATTATGTTTAGGATGCTAGTTTTGATATATAATCATTGAATAAATATATTTTAAGGGGTGGATAATTTAAATTAAAATAGAGAGCATAAGAGAAGAGTTTACCTCTTAAACCCATGACTTCTTTTGTTTTGTACCAAATGGATTACTTGGAAAGATTTCGGGAAAAAAATTAATTATTAAAGGTAGACTAGAAGGAATTTTGAATGTTATATTGGAATATATTGGGAGATCTTATGTGGTTTTAGAGGTGTGGGGAATGAAGAGATGTGGTGTCCTTTTATTAGGGGATGAAAACGACTCAATTGGAATTTTTGAAAAATAGTTAGTTATACCATATATTTTACCTAATAGTTGTCTTAAAAACCATTGAAAATAGATAATTTAAATTTATTTGATGATTTATGTCCATATTAAGGATTTTGGACAAGTTTATATGTCATTTTGTCCAATAAATATATGATTAAGATCATTATTAAACATAATTTTACATTAATATTTGTTATTAATTTTAATTACATTCAACAATATTCTAGTTAAAAAAACAATCATATATGAAATTATAAATTATAGTAATTAAAAATATGGAATCCATTTTTCCAAATTCTAATCATATAATTGGACGAAATTAATTTATAATTCATCCTACTAACAGGATGATAATTTTGGTTTTTAAAGTAAAAATTTCAAAAAGATATCATTGTATTTGTAATTAATTTCTTTGTGATAATGATTAAATTGTCAAAATTTATTTTAAATTATAAATATTTTATCTATTAAAATATTAAAAATACATAAAAGTATAATTTATCTAAATAAATAAATAAGATGAAAAAGAACGTTTGAAAATTTTTTTAGTATTTTTAACTAATCATTGAAAAATGAAATGTTTAATAAATTAAAAAAAACACACTCAAATAATTCATATGTTTTTCTTTCAAACATGATGTTTATTTGAACATATTAAATAAAATAATGTCTTCAAAATCAAGTATAAAATGGGTTCTCCATTAAAAGGTTTCAAAATTACTTTTATTGAAATATAGGATTTTATATATAATGGTTTATCTATTCTTATTTTATGACATTAAAAAATAATGGATAAATATAAAAAAATAATTTAATATATAAAATATATATTCAATTAAAACCATTAAATAGTTATAATTGATTTTTTTTTTGAAAAACCATCTTCATAATCATAAAAATAATCATATTCTTTATAAATCTAATTGGTTCTTATTTTTGTTTTTAATTAATTTGAAACCATTGAATTCATTTTATATTTATATAAATCATCAATTTTAATAAGTTATTTAATACTATTCATAATGTCTAGGTTATTTCATATCATATTAAATAATAATAATTTATTAATATATCATTGTTTGGTAAAACTCATTCATGCAGGTTACACGATCTATCGAGGAAGGTCGCACTTGTATGAGATGTAGGCTAACTCAGTGTTATGAAAGTTACTAGTTGTAAAATGTTTTAAAGTTATTTAACATTGTAAATATATATTACAGTCTTTGGAAATTATATTCCCATATAGGCTTGGTGATTCTTTCCATACATGCTATTTGTAAAAAGATGTACATTAGAATTTCAGAGTGTTACAAATGATGCTTCTGAAAATAAAATTATGATATCATATAATTATACTATCACTATAATTTAATTTTATATATTTTTATAATCCAATATTATAATAATAATTTTTTTAAACTCGTTATATTTTTTATAAATCTGAAATTAATAAAATTAAGTTTTAATAAAAAACATATTTAATAGTTTTTATTACTTTTGTGTTCTTTTACCATATTATAAACATAATATATTATAAATTTTTAAGGAAAATAATTATTATTTAAGATTATCATTTGGATGGGTACTATTGTAGTAGTCATGTTACTATTCCAGATGGTATGAATATTATTCTACAATCAAAATTCTATTCCAACAGTCACATTTGTAAAAGCCATATGGGTTTTCTACTTTCTATAAATACATCATATTTCATTCATTATACATTTACTTTAATTTTCAATAAATTATATATATATATATATATTTTAAAATTAAAATTACATTAATAATATTCTTTATCATTTATATAGTGTAGTTTGTGAGTGAGATTATTCTAGGTGATCGAGCATATCAATATTTTCCAACTATTATTATCTTAATATTTATTATATGTCCCATTGTAATAATTTTATTTTAATATATATATTTTCTCTAAATATATAATTATTAAACTAATATAATTATATATATTTGGTTTTATCTTGTGTTGTGTGTGAATAGTATAATACTATATTATTAATTATGGCATAATTAATATCTAATGATATAATTTCCATTGATAAAATTTTGGTTTGCTATATTATTTTATTATTAGGATGTTTTTCCCTTGAAATTTAATTTTATATATTATGGTGAATACAGGTGATTGTAGTTCTACTTTATATATTCCTTTGGTTCCCATTTCGACACCTCAAACTTACGGTTATTCATAGTACATGGAGTAGGTTAAATGTCTTAATATTTAAAACATTATATCTCTGGTCCATGATCTTCACATGCAGATCATTATATAAGATATCATTTTCCATTTATATCACCTTTGTATTGAATACTTTTGATATATCTATTGTATATTTCCATAATATAGATATATGGAATATTTCATCTACTAGAGAGAGGGTTGGTTGGAGTTATAGTTGATAGGCCACAATAGTAATGATATCTAGAATATAAAATGAGATGGTGTACCAAAGACCTATATTTCATTTTTTGTAAATCTAATGAATCTCTTCCATTGATATAATCTTAAGAACACTTTTTCTCCAACCTTAAATTGTATCTCTGATCAATGACTTTATGCATAGTTGTACTATCAATATTGAGAATCCTTGATTCACTAATAAGAAATTCTGACCATTTCTGTAATTTCATATACCAATTCAGGTTCTAGAGGTTGTTTTTATAAATACTCAACCCATTACACAAGTTATCTATATATCTTCACATAAATTTATTCATATAGAACCATTCAAATTCCCGATTTTAAATTTTTGTGTGATGAGAACTGGACTAAGGAATGATATTAATATCACCCTAATTAGATATCCATCATGATTTCTATAAAAATATCTTCATGTTTTTGGATATTATGTTTATATTGGACATTAGTATTTGGGTGATAAGACATACTGAGGTTCAATTGATTAATTTGAATGTTTTGGAGTGTATTCTACATAATAGATAAAAATATCATATCTCATTCAAATTCAATTTGTATTTTCGTTCCATGCGTCATCAACCATTCTCATATGCATATCCTTACATGTTGATCGAGTGATATGTCTTATTTTAATCCAAATAAATAAGTAATCCTTGTAAGGCCATAAACCCCAAACCCTATAGAATAATTTTATTTAGATGTCGTTGGATGACTAGTGAAAAAGACCATGAAGTATTTTTTTTATTTTTATCTTTGTAGATCTTATTTTAATCATTCTTTGGAAAATTTTTATTTCAGCCTTTAATAGCTCGCAAAAAATGAATTTTGAGATATATTCTATGATATAGTTCTTCATATTTTCCTACAATAGTACTTTCATATATATTGATACATCTTTATTCCCATTATGGGGATGGAGATGTTTGAGATTAGAGAACTATTCAACCTCTCTTTATTCTATCTAGGATTTTAAGGTAAATATTGTAATGATCCAAATATTATAACATATTATTAATCAATTTTAAACTATTATAATTTCCATTATAATATATCATTCACCTTTTCTATATTTCCACCTCATATACATAAGTATAATTTTTCTTATCTAGAAAAGATGGTTATGAAATAAATTGTGAAAAGGATAAATAATTATATTTTATTATAATCACCATATTCATTATTATCAAGTCTATTAAGACTTGATCCTTTTTAATTATATTCATTGATTAGATTATCAGATCATTTTTTTCATATAGCATATTCCATGTTATTTTTTTTCCCAGTATTTTTGTAAATTATGAAATTATATCCCATTAGTATCTATAACCATTTTTAAAGAATATTTAATTCATATATTGTGAAAATATATATTTACTGGTCTTATGATCCATATATATCTCACAAATATACTGATAATTACAATGCCAATAAATCATCAATGAAAATGTCACAATAGCCAAATCCAAATCATAAATTGGATTCCTTATTCATCGGATGAAACAATTGATCTATTTTCTATTCTAAAAGATAACTCATCCTCCATGCGAGGAGGTAATGTTTGAATAAATCAATTAATCTTGTTAAATATTAATTAATATGTAAACCCAGAATCAAAACATACATTCATGATTAATGAATGGATAACAATTCTACTTATAACCATAACTTTTTTGGATCTATCAGTACATTATGGATATAATGTTTTATTTGATTATATATGGCCTTTAGAGGTTATTTTTATTGATATTCATTTAAAACACTTGGTTATAAGAATTTGATAGCATAATTTTCATGCACCTTATATGTAAAACATTATTATGATGGATAACTATTTATTAGAAACTTTTTTCCTCTATCACATTTGTTGGATTCATTATCTCTTATTTCAATTTAAATACCTAATACCCCTTTCTCAGTAGATGAAGCATCTCCTATTTCCCTTGAAAATATTTCTATGATGCTTTTTCCAACACATTGTTTATTTTGGTGTTAATTTTTCATTTAACTATATGATTTAAATGTTTATCCTTCTAAATTAATCTCATTATTATACTTTGAATCTCTATCTTAAAGGACCACTAAGAGTAAATAATTTCTATCTCAAGATTGAATGAAAATGGAAAATATCTCCATATCTATTCAAGAATAAAATCACTAAATCATTTAATATACTTATAGTAATATTAGAAAAAAATTGTTCACTATAAATTTGTTTTTATTAAAAAGAAAAAGGTGTATCGTTCAGTCATTTTGATGTTTTCCCAATATTCCCTAATACAGAATTCGTATTTTTTGATTCCTTCGGAGAAAATAAGTATCAATTTTATGATAGATAGTTTAGGGAAAATATTTATTACTAAAATATTTTCATTAATCAGTCCCAATTAATGGAATAAATTTTATATGTGGAATTTTTTTCCTGATCACATTCAACCATTAATAAGCTTCACCCTCAAATCAATAAATGTCCAGCTCAGTTTTCAATAATTTTGAGCATTGGTGGAAAAATAAAATATTATCAATGTATTAAAAACATTTTTTTTATGATGATAGGATGATAATATCCTCTAAACCTAGGTGGAATTTGAAACGTAAAGGACAAAACCACAACGTTATCTTTTCTAGGAGAAGGATCATGTTCCGCATTATTAATGATATTATTTATTACATGAGTCAACTGATACAACATATCCCTAAATTTATCAACTCCATTTCCCATATGGTTAGGATTGTCATTAAGAAAATAATAACATTTCTTATCATGTGTGTTGTTGGAATGATTATTTCTATTTCACGCAAAAAAATAAATGAAATAATGGATTATAATATTGCAACTAAAAATAAATAAAAAAGATTAAAAACTAAATATATATGTTATAATATTTAATTTAAGTATAACTAATATCTTATGAGTTTGTATGATTCAATCTAGGATATCCATTTTAATGATTATCATTAGGACATTTTACCTAACTAAATGTTTATTCCTTAATGATGGTTCACAAATAGTTTCTGAGTTTACTAAATAACATCCATCATGAGTATAAAACCACTTTTTAAAAAAAGAACACTGTCATTCCCCAAGAGATAATAGATTTAATATCAAATATTTTCATTTGAGTGTTATTATTTCAATATAAAATGGTCATAGAGATACATCTACTTTTATTATTTTGATAGAGTTATAATTGCATAAAAATATTTTAATCTACACTTCACTGAGTATTCATGTTATTTTCTTAATCATATACATATCCCTAGAGTTATCACATAATTATTCATGTAATAATCCCTTAGTCTAACAAAACCCCTTCTAATGCCATCTTTAATTGCCTAAGGGTTTTACCCATATTGTTACAAAATTAATTATATTAACATCCAATAAATACATCCAAATGATTTAGTGGCCTAGTATCCTTTAATGCACACATACCTGAAAAATAATAATTATAATGAAAATAAAATAAAAGTTTCTTATATGAATGTCAATAAAAATATTTTTAAACAAATTAGGATAACCTTGGGATTACGTAAACTAAAGGGGGGATAAAAGCCCAACATGGGGATAAATATGATAATGAAGCATAACATGTGAATCAAATGATTGAACAATATATCATTGGACAAAAAAATCATGAATAATCAAATAATAAATTACATAATGAACATTTTATCATAAGACCATGTAACCATATGAAAGGGGAGGTAACATAATGAATGAAATAATAATTTTTCAATGCCAACTCTAATGAAAACATTCCATGATAGATAAGGTCCCATTATGGATTATGACTACTTTGTAATCCGATATATAATATATAATGGGAAAAAATACCTAAATCATTGGATAACTATCTAGTTGAACCCATACTAACAACCTTAATATTCATATGTTTAAAAAAAGGAATCAATCATAAACCATAAATAAGTGAATTGCCATTGTAATGACATTTTCTGTAAAATAGTTACTCATATAACTATTAAAAGATATTTCATATAGATTCCAAATATAGAGGAAATAAATATTTAGGATGTTCATATCTAAGTAAATTAGAATATGTCTTTGTGTTTTGTATTTTTTTTGAAAAGAACATCATCATAAATAAAATATAATTGGGTATAGAACTGCTCATTAAAAATGTTTTTTTTAAGTAATATGTTTAGGAAATTTGGATAAAGAATTTCTTTTAAAATTTCATTGACAACATGATACATTTAACAATGATTATACATTAAATATTTATTTATTCAATGAAATAATTAATTTTAATAAATAAAATAAATAATTTTTTTTATTGAAATAAGGGATTTAAAATATTTTCTTATTCATGTTGGATTTTAAAGAAGGCATTTGAGAAATGAACACATGTCTTGTATTACCACATCAACGTATGATTGAATAATCTTAGTATATATGAAATATATATGTATATATATTTGTGTGAATAATTGTAATACATCAATGATAGATATATGGTGAGTTATATATAGAAATTTTATAACCTAATGAAAAAGTATAGTTCGAATGAATAGCTTATATTATGTTTCATAATTATTCTTAAATTATTCTTAACGTTTTATTCAGTAAAAATAGATTTATAAATTTCATATTTGAATAACCATATATATATTTATTTTTTTACATTTAAAAAAATTTATGTTCATTTATAAATATTCCAGTGATTTATAATGCTAAATTTTGTTATTATGATGGTGATTATTTTGTTGTTCCTTGGTATAATTGGTTGTGGTAAAATATAGATATTCATTTAAAATAAAAACAATACAATAGATGTGAAAGGAAAAAGAATTTATGTATTTCTAGAAATTTAAATGTCCCCCAATATCCCTTTCATCAACATAGGTATGATTAACTTTTATAAAATGTTAACTGCGTGTGGTTAGTTCATTTAGTTAGTTTTACCGACCGTTACGAACCATAATAGTTTAATTAAATGAAATACCTTTTGAACATTATATATATATACATATAAGTTATAATATATTTAATATATTAATATATTACCATAATATTATTTCAATCCATTTGTGAAGGTGGTGGAGAAAAAATAAATATATTATTTATATATATCGTGAACCTTCCATATTGTGAGCAATTTTATTTAAAATTAAATAACGGGAATGTATAAAATGGATATTCCGCTAGAATAATAACATAACAGAACATTTTTTGTAGTTATGTTATTATTTTTTGGATTATGGAGATCATATGAGGTTGGTAGAAGTATAATAAAATTAAATGAAATTTATTTTAGATTTTTCATCTTTGTTTAGTTGAGTCCATTTAATATACAAATTAAGGATCATTAAAATGATCATTGGATACGAAAAAAATAAATAAGCTGTGTGGGAGGGTATTATGGTGAAATTTCGAAATCTATATGTATTAAATATATTTGGTACATGGGTTGTTGTGGGGTGGTAATTATAATTGGTAGAGAATGATTATTTTTTATTATTAAATTCCATAATTATAATTTTTTCTCAAGAATATTAGTATCAAATTGGGTGGACCACACTAAGAGGAGGGGTGAAATTATGTGGAATGATTTTTTTATCACATATAATTTTTTACCCATTTTTAATCCATGTACTCTTTTTATATGAATGATTGTATTTCTAATCAACTTATAGTTAGTAATCATGAACATAAACAATAAACAAAATGAAAATTTTGATTTTTATTTGGTTCTCATATATTTTTCATGAATAAGTCCTCATTGTATTGTGATTATTATACCACATGAACAAGACATTTCTCTTATTATCAATAAAATTATTTTTGATGGAATGAATTTGGACTCATTAACGAAGAACCAAAAATATACAGTTCAAGATACACAATCTAGCATAAATGAAATATGTTTTCATGATCCTATTGATGTGATATAAATTATTCAACATGTCACCTTAGGTAGAAACCAATTATTATGATGAAATTTCATGAATACAAAAATCAAATTTATTCCTTAAATTCAATGAAATCAAAAGGCTATCTCTGGTATGCAACAATCATATAAGATAACCTTTTTCTTTATTCTTATTATATATTCAGAATAATATCAATTTGTTGTATAATGGTAAAATATGTTCATTTATTTGATCCAAAAAAATTTAAATAATATTAACTTCCTCACTTATTCTTATAATTTCTCTCTACAACATGCAAAATATGATATAAAATTTATGTACACGATTATGAATAACCTCTTACGTAGTTACAACATATTGCATGGATCATTTAAAAATACTCAACGCCTGAAGTTTTAATATCACAGGTGTATTATATGATGTTCATTGATGTCATCCACTATTATTTTATGTTTTCTATCAATACTAACTTTGAAAAAAATTGATGCACAAATTCTTCATGGGATCAACATATTTTATTTTTTAGATATAAAAAAACTTTTGTATTTGATCCCTAGTTATCATCCTCCAAAAAATTGTGTATATATGGGTTCTTCATGTTATAACTTAGCAAGGTATCTCAAACCTTATTTTTAGATGATTATGTATGTAGATATAATCCATTCTCATATATTCAAGGCACATGAGATTCCATATCATTCATCATGTATCTAAGGTGGTTATCAAGTCATCATTACTAAATATATATTATTTTCTACTTAATGAAGCTCTATGTGAGTATATTAATTAATAATTGGCTCGTAGAATAGTATTCATCTAATCGAAATGCATTAAAAAACCTTTGATCAGATAAAAAGAAACAAATGGATACTTTTTTAACTTTGAGATGATAATAGTTATTTTCATTTTTGCTTATTGTGGATCATTTCATTGTGTCTCGGTATTGATAGGTGAAAAAACACATCATTTTCATGATAATAATTCCACATGTGATTTATTGTTTTTCCCATATTAGAAGACTATTCATGGGGTCGAAGATCATTGAAATATCTAAAACATTTAGCATAGGTTTTCTATATTTTTAATTACTTCATTATGTCATGAAAGTTTTTATATTATAGATAATGATCCTGATTTCTTATTTCACCTAACCAACTCTCATTATTGAAAAAAAAAAATTAAATGTATCATCCACAACCATGGTTACCTTTGTAAAAAACATTGTTTCATTATCATTGAATGGAAGTGGAACAACCAAAGACCATAATTCTCATAAAAAGTGATTCTCACATGCATGTAAATTGATGGTCTAATTTTATTTATATTCATTAATTCAACCATGGATTGATAATATTTGGATAAATAGGAGATCGATTCTTAGATATTACTTTGTCAACAGTTATTGATCTCATAGGAAGAACCATGATGGTTGGTGGTGAATACTACTTATGTAGTGATAAACCAATCCATATTTTTTATAACTGAAGGTATATATTATTTTATTATCTTTCTTAATGGCTGAATGATACCCCTTTCATAGGAGTCCCACATCAGACTTGTGCTCCTCCCAGCCTACGCTGTATTAGTATTCATGTGCATTTATTTTATTAAGATTCCTTTGGGGTTTTGTGACTACAAAAAAACATCCACCCAACCCCTCATGGTCTATCCCACACCCTTATGTGTATCATTAGCACCTTTTAGGAACTATGACCAAATTTTTTCACATACTAACATATCCCATCCTTAGTGAATCAATTAATTGTCTCATACATGACAGGACTCACTGTACTACTATGGGATAGACTACTGTACCTACATTAACACCTAAATAGTGGCATCACTTGTTTTTAGATATACCATTATGGAACTCTTATGTTAATAAATCCCCACATAAAAACATTTTAAATACTATGTATATATTAACTAACCCAATGGATCCTTAAACATAATCATTATGGTCTGGAAATTATCTTATGAAAAAATGAGTTGCATGAATTTCCACAATCTCAACTATTCTTCACGGTCACTCTTAGTATAAAATATTGAACATATTTTTTTAAAATAGATAGTTTTTATGTTGTAATACATGTGAAACACATTAGCACATGTTCCTGAACCAATGAAGATAAGTTCATCAATTGTAATATTTGTATGGAGAATTGTTTAAGCATAATATCTAATTACATTAAATGAATCCACAAAATTTCAATAACAATCACTAATTCACCCAAAATATTATATGTCCTTTGAAAATATAAGGGATAAATATTTTTTAATTTCAAGAAGAACAATATCCAGAAACGTGATTGGGAAAATAAATGTACTTCTAAAATATTCTTCTTCTACATGAAAAATTGATATACTATTGGAAAAAAATACAAAATTAAATCATAGTATGATCTTCAAGATACACATTTTCATTTTTATTAGAGCTAATAGAAAATTCCAAGTAAATATTTTTTTAAAACATACACATTTGATTTAATTTTTCTCTCATATTCCCTCTTTATTTATTTCGAAGTATGATGTCATTTCTAGTGGTTAATCTTTTGAATTAAAAATACAATAAATACACTATATACATGATAAACCCTAATTTTTATTTTATGCTTCATTATCTATCTGGGTCTCTATTTCCATCCATTGTATGTAGTATTTTTTCTTGATCATATTATTCAGCTCCACAATTCTCATATCAATTGAGTTCTTAATCACCTTTACATCCCTACCACTCTTGCATATGTTCATAACTTTTAGACCTTTCTTCCCCCAAATTTATTAGTAAAAAATAATTATTCATTATAGAAGATGGTATCACATAAATCTTAATAAATGTGACATAAATTATTCTATAATTGATCTAATAAGGATAACCTAGTGTTAAAAACAAGATGGTCTAACTTAGGCATCATTGTTGCCTATTATCAATTTAAAATCTGTCAAAAATGGATATAAAACAAAAAATATCACTCATCATATACTATTCAACTATTTATAGGTCGATAGTAATTTTTTATACTAATTCATACAATTGAATTGGAGATTTTTAGGATTCCACTTGTTGAATAAAACAACCCATGAATATTTCAACCTAAAATTATTACCCTCATATCAATATATAAAGAATAAACATTAAAATATACATATTATATTATGTTTGTAAAATTATCCATGAACATTCTTTAATATGATTTTTCTCATATTATTGATTCATTTATAACATTCCATTTAATATCAGACTTATTTAAAATCATTCGAAATGTGGAAGTAAGAGTGGACACACATACCTTATAAATGAAATTATTATTTAGTAACCTCCATAGATATCTAATTTTGGATTATATATATATATATCTGGGTGAGTGTGTGTGATTTTGGGAACTTCATATATTATATACCCCTAAAAGGTAAAACAATAAAACATCTTCATGATGGTTAATCTCTTTTGTAATGCATTATAAGATTTTTTATCAGATAAAACCAAGAGTTATTTGTTCAAGTGTTTGTATTTCACATATTAGCAAATTATGATCTACTTTAATGGATTATAATTAGAGTCCAATTATATGAGATCAATCCTTGATGGTATAATTTAATTTTTTTCTTATGAAAATTTTTACAAAAGATTTTTAATCATCATGAAATACGTTAATCCAACATATTTTTTTGGGAATAAAAATTGGGAAGTCCTATAATATTATTGAAAACAAATTTTTTGATCAGGTATGGTATCTTTATCATATACATCATGTTTACAAATTATAAATTTTTTGAAACAAAAAAACATTGGCTAACAGTAGATAGATCAAACTTATATGGTGCCTTCATTGAAGCATGGAATAAATATTTTATCTTTTCCAAACTATATAACATTCACTTTTAAGGAATGTAGATTTTTTTTAAATTATAACTTCTATAATATTCTTGAAAAATACTTCTATAATGGGTTATCTCTTTATGTATATATTCAAGGAATCTATATTTTAATAGGTATTCATTGGAATTACAGATGATAGATCATTCGAAGTAGAAACAATTTCAAACCTAGAATATTTATTCTATATTAATTTTCATTATCTCGTCAAATTAGAACAAATATAATGATTAATTAAATGAAATATTATAATATAAATAAATAATTATTTATTTTTGTAATAAGTTGGAACCTCAATGATTTTATGGGAGATGAATCAGGCTATGAAATCCTTCAAAACCCAGAAGCTACATTTTCTTCTTTATGTGAGGGTAACCTATTCATTTGAAATTTTCTCACATTCATTGTAGCTATGGGAGGAATGTTACCCTTTTGTTAAAAAATTTATTTATGACCATTTTCTTCATTGTAAACTCTAAAAATTCAAATTAATCATTTGTATCATTCTAAATATTCTTCAGTATTTCATCATGAGTTGGAAATATTTATACACAATTATCTATGATGTTTCCATCCTTACAGAACCTTTCCCACACAAATTATTTACTATAAGTGTTTTGTTTTTTACAAAAATGCATGAAATTTATCTTCTACATGTGGAACCTCATTTTTCACTTTTTTCGTGGCCTTTCCTTGTCAATATTTCATTTATCTTTCTTCTTCTAAGTCTACTAGAAAAACAAATAATATTTATGTAAGAATATTAAGATTTTATTTTGATTTTACACAAGTATTATCATTAGTTATGTTCATAAAATATTAATATTGATATTTATTACTATTATTTATAATAAAAATTGATTATTGATTATTCTATTTGTTATGAATTGATTTTTTGGATGACTTCTTCAAATACCTATTTTGTGCATTCCATTTTTTAAATTCTCATGCATTGTTTTTATCTTATTTAATTTCTATTATTCTCATATGATTTTTTAATTTTTAAATTATGAGAAGTAAATATTAAACTAATGTGACCACAAATTCAACAAATATCATAATAATTTTAATGTTTCTTGTATATGATTGGTGTAGAGATATTTTTATTAGGTTTTGATAGTTTCATCTTCACCATATTAATCCCGAACAACAAAATCATCCTTTATGGTTTATAATTTAATGTATTATAACAAATATTTAATGAAAAATTATAAAATATATTGTTCCACCATAATTACGCAATAAACTATGACCTTTTCTGTTACATTACATGATATCCTCAATTTCAATTCCAAAGTCCGTATTGATTGTTTGAATTATTACCATTAGTTGGGATGCTCATATGGATCTAACAAATATAAAAATAATTTTGTACACCTTCATAATTGTGGTCGTATTTAATTCATTTATAATCATCAATATTTTTAGATATAGTTTAATTAAAACATAAATTATTATAGACTTTTTTTTCTAAATTATTACAATGATATAAGTATAATAACTTTTCATTCACATCTAATCACGAGATAATATCTGTTGATATAATGACATTCTATCAATATGATTGATGTATTTTGTAATTAGAAACCTCCAAAAATTTTTTTTTTAATAATATTTAAATGTTATTGATTGTGAAGTCTCAATATGAGTTTTTTCAATGTTGTATGTTTTGAGGTCCAATATAAATATTCTAATACTAATGGAATTAATTTGAACTTCTCTAATGAAACTCTATTTTTATAGCCCTTCTTAATCTTCTCAACATCCACCTAATACAATGAAATGTTTTTCTGTAGGAAAGAGTCTGGATCCTTAATTCTTAGGTGGGTTTAATACACAATTGTTCTATAATGACATAAATGATATTTTTTATTTTTTTCCAATTTATGGATCTTATATTCTATTTTTTATTATTATCATCCTTCTCTTGAATTGTTTAGATCCATATTTAATCATATTTAATGTGACATCCTTAAATATCATCATACATATGTTTAGTGACACCAACTAGTGTGGAAATATTTTTACATATATAGAAATAGTTCCTCAATATATCCTTTATTTCTTCATTATAATGGTCAAGAAATTTTATTTCAATATAAATGCATTCATAAATCCTAGATTTAGTAGAAACAAGACCTTTAGGAAAACTATTATTCATATATATTGATGCATCAATTGAATAAATAATTATCACCTTATGACATAAACTATTTCTTTGATAATCATCATGATTGTTAAATAATTATTATCACATAGAACTTGACAACTTTTAATCCCCTGATTGTAATGAAAGATTATTGTTCTCCATATCCTCTATTTTATACAAAACTATATGTTATTCTCCTTCCAAGCTATAGTTAACTTTATTAAATGAATTATTTGATAATTATTTCTATTTTGACAAGAGGGGATACATATTTTTATTTATCAACTAATTATTTATATTTTTTAAAAAGTCATTTTTGAGATATAATTAATATATGTGATGGAAACAACTCAATTATGTTTTCAATATATTTAATATTTACATGAGAAAAAATATTCAATATGAATTTTATGATAATAGAACTCATGGGGGTATGTTCTTATTTAAATTTGTATTCCAATATCCATTTTTTTAGTAAAATTTTATTGTGTGGTATGATGGGTATTGGAAGAATTGCGAAGGGTTGGGACCTTAGAATATGATTAATGGGGCTATGTTTTGTATGGTGAAGAGTTAGCATATGGTTATGTAAACTGCACAGAATCTCTAGGTAAGTTTCCAACATTAGATAGATTCATAATGCATGATTGAAAATCTATATATCAAACCATATAGCCTTTCCATGTAACCATGAGACCTATATTCTTGGGAAATTTCCTTTAACATGTTTTATATGTTTTTTGGAAGACCATGTGGGTAAATCATACAACCTAGTAATGATGGGAGAAATTTAAAAAAATCCACCTTCGAATTTTGACGTCTAACTCAGGATTTACCTACTCTAGTAATCTTGAAACCCTATATGAATTATTGGATAACCCAACCTTACCATGGGAAATTCTTATTTTATCCTTGGTCATTTGGAGTGTCTTTGGATACATATCTAAGGTCCAAGTTATTGTAATCCTTCTCCAAGTTCTCTTTTTATTATTGGGTTTTCATATTTCTATTATCTACATTCAAACCTCTAAAATCATAATTTTTTGTGATATAATTGTTCATTCCTTAAAGCGTTGATGAATTGGTATCTAAGTATTTGATTATAAATTCAATAAATAATTTATTTGAGGTATGTGGTCTATAAGTAATATCCCTATCTATTTACATAGATTTTTGAAAGTTGTGTAATTTTATTATTATTTATTTGTTGTATTCTTGGTGTCATTTAAATGATTTGACATAATGAATTTATAAACACCAATTAAACACCATCATGATCTATATGGGATTCATGGAGGGTTTCTTTACTAATTTATAGCCCCCATAGGGTGCGTAAACTATCCCAAATGCGGTAAACAAAATTATGAAGTGTAAAATTAACCTATGATTATATTTATAGCTTGATGAATGCGTAAATTGGTTAATATAAAGATTAATGAAGTATTATGGGTAAATGTGTTTAGTTGTGGATTATGGATAAGGGGTTATTTATTATGGCATGTAAATGGGTTAAATGCGGTTAAAGCTAATGTGATAATGAACCATTTTTGTACATGGATATACATTGTGAGTTAGGAATAGGGAATGGAAAATGGGATAAATGGTTATGTGATATAAATGAAAAAAGTGTTAATGGATTTTGGAATACAATAGATTCCCATTTTAGCTGTTTTGATGTGATTTTACTATGATAATGAATATTCATGGTTGTAATGTGGTATGTGTGGTGAAAAATAAATAGGAATGTGCATGTGGATTTGTTGACTGGGGTATAGACATGAGGTCTTATTCCCATGGGTTGAGTTGCACTGAACCTCTAAAATCCATGCTCGAAACCTAGGTTAGATAAGGGGATAGAGTTCTGATCCCCTAACGGTTGAATTCCACTTGGACATTGGCTTTTATTTGAGGATATAGTGGTTGTAGTGATTTATTTCCCTAATGATCTAGGGATTTATTTTTGCCCATGTGACTTGATATTGTTGAGAATTCTAAATCTGTTTGTCACATGAAAATTTTTTATTAATAAATTAGATGTTATAAGTACCGAATATGGACTTGATGATGGAATAACAAAGGGGAAAAAATTATATGAAATGATTACCTACAGTGTCTTTTTTTTACTGTTTATTATTTAAAATTTCCATGCACTATATATTTAGGATGGATATTTTTTAGATTCCATTGGTGGTAGACTATTGAGGTGCATTGACACCCAACCAGGGGCATTTTTGGGTACCCAATAAGATTTCATGGTTGTAGTTCAGGTAAAGGTAAATAGTCTGGTGCTAAGTAGTTTAGTTAGATTTGGGATTTTTGTGGATGGGGATCTAGATTTGGAATGAGGAAAATTTTGGGGATTCTATTTTTTATCTTTATTTTTGGTTTTTTTCACATGTTAATATATCATGACATGGAATATTTACACTTGGCTGGGGTTGTAACAAGTTTGGGTGATGGTTATTTATGTATGTCCACTTATTTTTATTGATATTTTGTTAATTGAAGATGTTATCTACAATGGCTAACTCTAATTAAAAGGATATAGTCTCCCTATGTGTCTCTTAAACCCTCACTACTTGTAAAAATCATATAGCATATGGGGTGGCACGCTTGAGGTCTTTTGGTTATCCAGCATGGGGCATTGGTTTAGGGGATCTTGGTTTAGGGATGTAACAAAGTGGAAATATAAGAGGTCTTTTCTGTGACTTACTATTTTGGGGTTGTAGATTAGAGGTTAAGAAAGTGTCGATCCATGGGTTTGAGCTCATTCATTGGGGTATATAACCAAAGTACAAGGGAAAAATCATGTCACCTAGGGTTGGAATTGTTGTTCTTGTTATGAGTTGTAAAGTTTGATGATATTTCACCATTGGTTGAATCACATGTTATGTGAAGTGACTTTTTATTGATATTTTTCACACATAAGAAATGTAATGGTGGGTTTTTATTCATGTATCATTATAGGACCCTAGGTATATAGGAGACATGTAGTATGGTAGGAAAACATGTGACTAGTGTGTGGAGCATAAAGGGTATCACACATTTGATTTTCTTGATATTAATGAAAACGGTGTCAAATAAAATAATGAAAATGAGTAAAAAGGAGAAGTAAAATGTTAAATAATAATTAATGAAGTGTTCTTGATAAGTTGATGTATGTATGTCAATATACTATTAGATCGTGTTTCTAATTGGAAACTTTTTTGAACTAAGTATAAGGTATGCCTTTTATCCATTTGAGTTTTCTTATTATGTTAGTCAAAACCTTGTTGTAGTTGGTCGAATGTTGTGTTTCAGTTATGTTTATTCATGTTTTTGTAGGGTATTAGAAATGTTTTTCTATGGATAGTGACAAACAATTTATTATATATCGTTAATGCTTTATGGTCTATGTTCTAAGCCTCGTGTTTGGAATTGTGTATAAATTCCACCAAGAAGTCGTGTTCTAGTCAGACAAAAAGAGGATGTTTCCAAGAACACTCTTCTCATAGTGGATAATGATAATGTGGTGATCTATGGAAACAAATATGGTCATATATGTGAGAACAGTTTTTATTTCATACAAAAGATAGAATGTGTCCTAGGGCAGGTTTCACTAATTATGTTTCTCATTCTAAGAATAGTCCTCTTATATTCATACTCTTTAATTAAATTTCTAGGATATGATAATATTTTTTTTAATTTATCACAATTAAAATAATTCTCATTATTCCATGATAAGGAAGTAATGATGTTTACTATTTTAAACTAAATTAATGGGCTGTTACTTTCTATCCCCACACTTATATTTATAAATTTCACCTTAAACATTTTATCATGCTAATGAGATGTTAAATATTGGAAAATAAATTTTTTTAAACTCGCAATACACCAAGGGATAATAAAGCATCCATTGAAAATTAGAATTGGGGAACATAATGGTTTTCTAAAAAAACAAATATCGGTTTCCAAAATAATGAGAAAATTTTTAAATAGTAAAATTATAGACATAAAGGATAAAAATAATGATCTAGGGATAATAATGAGCGATATATAATATGGCCATTGATAAATAAATTTCCACCAAACCATACATAGTAGGAATGAAAAGAATATCAATTTCTATACAAATAAGGGAGAATGATAAATAAATTATGTAAATATAATTTTTAATATTTTGAGGGATTATTTTACAAACATAATAGTGAAAATTGGAAAATTTACATACATTATTTATTTCTATATAATAATCAAAATTTTATATGTTTTTTTGCTTTAATAATTTTACATTTGATCATTAGATCTTACAAATAGATATTCAAAATAGATATTTCATGCAATAAGAACTAAAATTAACATTTATCATATCAATGTATCTAAGAATGAATATAAATTATTTATTTTATTCCAAAAAATTAAAAACCAAATACTTAGCATATGTCCCATGAGCTTGAACATGTTAAATATGTATTCGTATCTTTTTATTCCTCCACCCTCGACAATTTTAATACAATCTTAATCCCCAATAATTGAAAAAAATTTATACATAATCCATTCCATGATTAGTTAAACATATGATTCCTCAAATATATTTCTGACAAAATTAAAAACTAAAAAATCAAAAATATATTATCACGTGTTTTTTAAGATTAATATTAATATTTATCCCCATATAAAAAATTATAGCTTATAAATTCAAAAACAACATGATATTTATGTGAGGATATTATCCCCTAAAACATGATTTTAAATTACCTAAATAATCTATAAAATCATTACAACATAGTGGAATCATAATTTCCTCTAATAAAAAACATTATCCAAATTCCTCAAATAAAATAAATAGCTATTAATTATATTAAATAAATACATAAATGCAGAGAACCATTTTTTATCAAATCACAATGTATTTTTTTAGTCATAATTACAATAAAATATACTATATTAATTTCAATGAAATATTAATCCCAACTAAACATTATTAAATAAAAATCATGATCATATAATGAGTTATATTTAGATTACTAATGTTTGGTCTAAAAATTCCACCATAACACTAAATCAATTTTCATGGTTTTGAGAAACATTTAGTACATTATTTAAATTCGAAAAATGAAAACTATTGATGAATAATAATTATATGAATCGTGACTATTATTACAAGAATATTATTTGAATAAATCCTTTAAAAAATAATTATCAGTTCCTAACACATAAAAACATCAACCCTTTCACTTCAACCACTAGCATAACATCTTTCCTTCTTAGTTAAAGAGTTAAACCTTAGATAAAGGAATAGAATTGGATAATTCCAATTCTTCACAATATTATTTAAATTAACTATAAATCATACCTTATGATGAATATAATTTCCCATTCTAAAAAACATCATTTTTTTAAATTAATTTTCTATTCATTTTTACTCACTAGAAATGTTTTATTGTTACTTTAAAACAATTCCTTCGGTGCGTCAACCAAAATTATTGAAATTTTTGATATTTATTATTCTTCTCTCTATATTATCCATAAAAATCCATTTATTACTTTATAGATGTGTGAAGAAACAAACTATAGTTGATATTTTCAATCATATAATAAGATATATGATTTTGAATAATCATAGGGTTTCACATTCTGTCTATCATTTCATTTTATTCACTCTATGATAATAATTTCATTATTTATCTGATTCAATCATAAAAATATTCCTCTTGGTTGAATCAACTTAATAAAACCATCTATCATAGTGTGAGAAAAAATAATCATACTAAAAAATCATGAAAAATAATTTATATGATGTTAAAATCATGAAATATTATTTGAGTCTGTGAAATAATTTGTTTAACCTATGTCATTAAAAATAATCATCTGTTAGAGTATTTAATAATAAATCATGAAAATTTTGTGATTTAAAAAAATAATATTATCTACCGGTTTTACAACTAGTATTCTCTAAGGGAACACTCACCGTGTACCAGACTAGGGGATGATATATACTCAACCAAATATTTTCATGATTATTACCCACAATGGAATCTATTTTAAAATAACATCCAAATATAGAATAAATAAAACATCAAAATAGGACAAATTTTTATCCCACTATGTTATCCATAATTATCTCCCTTATTATGCCTATATTAATGAAAAACATTCTTCACAAACACAGTAATAGAAAAAAAATTATAAGGTTGAGCTCAGATGCTTGGTAATGGTATACAAAAAAGATATCAATGATCACTTAAACACAACTTGATAATAATTGTATGGAAACATGATCATAAAATTTGAAAATAATAAAAATCATATCATATATCATATTCTTGAGTCATGGTATATATATTGGTAGTTCATAATACAAGAATCAGAAAATTAATTAAATAACATGTGTCAATAGAGCATAACATTGGCACAAGGAATAAATTAGTGGGGTACACATAGTCATAAAAAATAATTTCCATATTCATGGATCACTATGTAGACTATCAGAGTAGATTGGGTTCACTCCCCTTACTATCATATCTATAGTCAATGATCACTGCCTTTTATATCATAGTAGACAATAACAATAATGAATTTGGTTCACTGCCCATTTTAGTCTTAATAACCTCATTTTATATCTATCATTACCCAATTCAATTAAGGGATATGAAATTCAAGGTACCCTCATAAAATTATCATAATCAAATAATCATTATTCCACATGATAATAAAATAATAATCATATAACCTATCCTATTGAAAATAAATGTGTTATATATAAATTTTTTCATTTTTCAACATGTGACACATGTAAAATGAACTATTTCATAATAATATCATCTTCATAATCATAAACCATCCTTAAAAAGAATAACTATTTTAACATCCGATCAAATCCTTAGTAAAACATATGTAACATAATATGGTGTTATTATAAATGATTATTTCTTTAGATGATCACTTGAAAATATTTCAATAGGAAAATAAACAATTAAATTTTTAATCACGTATTTAATATCATAAAAATATGAAAAACATTATATAAATAAATATATATGAAATGAACCATGGAATAATTTAATGTATGTTTTAAATCATTTAATTTACATGATGGTGGGAAATTTAATTCATCGAATAATTATTAAATAAAATATTTTTTCACACTATCGGTAAATCATACCTTGTTTAGAAAATTTAAATTATATTTTTTAAAAACTTATTTTAAAATAAAATAACTATTCAAAACATCCTTAAACAATCATTGGATATAAATAAAATTTCTTGTTGTTTTAAAACATGAATATAGAGTAACAATTGTTATCAATTGTAAAGAAAAATATGGTCAGTTTCTTTAAAAATGGTCCTGAGTTATCTATATTTCATAGATAAAGGATGATGAAAGAAAAATATTTAATGCCCCTAAAAACCATATTACAATAAATATAATGACATATCATAGAGATATATTATAACACTGTATGATTATATGAAATATTTTTTTGAAATAAATTTGTTAAATTTGTTATATTTCTTTTCACACAACACTTTCATCAAAAAAACAATGATATACTATTAAAATATATTTTCCAATGACAGTTGTAACTAGCCATTAAATTTTAGTGTATAAATAATATTAAATACTTTATGAAATATGTATAATTTACTGAGACAATATAAATTTAGTGATGAATTCATTGTATATAGTAATCAAATTTTTCGTAAAGTCATATTATTCATACAAATATTATTTTCTAAAAAAATATTCCTTAATTTATTTTTGTGATATAATATGATGTTTAATTTTTAAATCTACAATTAATTATATTTTTATAAAAATGAACATCATTTTTTAGATAAAAAAATAAAAATTATCTTATGTTGAATTTTATTAATATTTTGAGGTAATATTGATTTTTAATGAATTGTAATAAATACTAACGTTGTTGAAAAAATTAATACAATGTTATATTTTGTTTCAAAGGAATTTTATTTCTTATTTTATAAATAATCTAATCATATATATTGTAATAAATTATAGGTCAACATTTTTTTGAAAAATATTTTTTATAGTTAAAAGACATTTTCTCGAAAAAAGGTTTCTATACGCGAAATGTATTTTTAATAAGAAAAAAAAATATCCAAAATTAATTACTACTGTTACTGAAAATAAATTTATTTTTTAATTGAAAATAAAATTGTAATTGTTAATAAATACATTTCATGGCATTGGATAAATTAAATCAAAATCTATGGTTAAAATATATTTTTTTTCTAAAACATAAATTAGTAAAATTGTTTACAAAAAAAATTAAAATTTATTTAAATCATTTATCTTTATTAAATTACATATAATTAATGACATTTTTTGAAATTTATATTTCAAATTTTGTAACTATAACCATTTTATTTTTTCCCAATATAAATAGCAACTAATGTTACATTTATCACCTTAGTATAGGATAAATCAGATTCATCTAGATTATAATATAATTATAAGGCCAATATTATTCATCATGATTCCAATTGGATTATTATAATTAGACTAATAACACCATTGTATTGAATTATATATTTCTAATAGACATTTTTTCCATTGAAATGTCTTATATAGAAGTCAGATAATGCTATAAAATGTCACACACTTTGATTTTAATTACTATTATGTGTCTACATAGGGAAAAGATAGTTTTAAATTAATTAAACATTCTATATTGAGTTTAATAATTTTAATTATAAGATAAATGTTTATTTATAAATATTTATTAATTATAAGTTTACTATCATTTTTAAGCACCATCGATGTAATATTTTTCAATTTAATAAATAAATATAATAAATTAATTAATAATACTAAAAGTTATATAATTTTATTGGTGTATTATGTTAGTTCAATTTTTTATATCCATATGACATAATATGGTTGTTTTAGTGCACTATATTCTAATTCCAATTTTTAATGATTAAAGGCATGTTAAATTAATTGAATTGTGTATAAAATGGGAATAAAAATATTGAATGAAAATAATATATTCTCATTATTTAATCATTAAAAACATGAAATCAGACAGCATAGATGTTATTTGGTCAATACTTTCATAAATAGATCAATTTTGGGCCAATTTATTCCTTATATGTAACAATTACAACCCTTTAATTGTGAAAAAGTTCTTAACATAGTTAAAATGAAAATTGGTAACTATGGGTCAATCAAAAAAATAAGGATTGAAAATAAATAAAGGCCTCCAAAATTCCATTGGTTTGTGGGATTAAAACTGGATTCAATGTTATCAATTCATCCCCTATCATCATTTATATTTTTGGTTATCATTTAATATCTTATAATTTAATATTTTAAAAATTGCAAAAGTTCCCCTCAACTCAATTTTAAAAGGGAACCTCTTCCTTCACATATTTACACCTCATTTAGTCTTCTCAATTGAAAACACAATATAAATATATCTTATAAACATCTATAAAAACATTATATAGTTTCTTTACATCCTAAAAGTCTAACCTGAGAGCCTGTTAGTTGAAATTTAAAGTGGTCATTTCGATGATGAAGTAATCACCCTAACTAGTCACATTCTCTTATACTAATCATAAACTCATCGAAATATATTTTATTTATCATTAAATAGTAAATTATGTTAGTATGTTTTAAAAATAATATAAAATTTTAATATAAATGATGAAACACAATTATACTCCCAATTTCTCAGCAATACTAAACTGAAAATATTAGTCTTGCGTATGAATGGATTATTATCTCCACATAGTGATACAATTCATTTTTTAACACCATATTTTAACTAATCATATTATGATGGATTTAATATAAAAATATTATATTTGTGACAAAATAGTACCTATGGAATGATAATATCATGTCTTCATTTTTATAATCCAATCCTTTATGAAAAGATAATGTAACTCGTCTGTATGTATGGACGACCACCTCTATGATGAGATGTTTTTTGTTATTCAATAATCTTTTATATGGATTTTAATTTGGAAGAACATAATGAAAATATGTTATAATAATCAATTTTTAAATTTTAATTTCTTATTTTACTTTCTTTCATTCAACTAGTCGAAAAATGGAAATAGTGTTCATGCGTATATATGAATTTTCCTCTTATAAATGGAGGAACTAATTTTTTTAAATATACATTTAATGATTGGGGAAAAGTATGTATATAATGAATATGTGTGATTTTTTTACCTTTATAACACTAAAGAAGGATTACATAATGAGAAATATATAAATACTAGGATTATCAAACTGATACATGTTTGTAAAATAATGTAGTTATCACCCAAAATAGTAATTTTTTTAAATCATATTAATAAAAGGGTGAAAATTTGTCATAAAAATCATACATGATATTATAAATATAAGTATGGGTTTTAATACATTTATTATAAAATCCATATTAATTATACAATTCATTAGAACATTGTCAAGTAAAGCTAAGACTTGAGGTAAGGTATTTATGATGCAATCCTATTTTAATCAGGATTGTTTATACATGAATTTCCATTGAGGTAATTTTATTATCCTTAACTAATGAATAACTAAAATTTTCATATCCAATCATTATCTCTTGATATGATTTTTAACATTTAATTTTCTTCACACTAATTATTTATTATAATTATTGAGTGTTTCTAGGATAATTTACCTCATTTATCTTCATAGTTGAAAAACTTTTTCCGTGCAAATCCATGATTTCTAAAAAAAAATTTATAAAGAATATTTTTTTCTATAAACATAGTAATTTTTACATTTATTTTACCAATGTTTAAATTTTTAAATTTTTTTTGTGAGTATTCATGTTTTCATTTTCAAAATGAATACCATTTTATTTTTTTGAAAAAAAAAATTATTGATGGAATATTTTTTAACTTATAAAGAATGAATTTATTTTCCCACCATCATTAATTTTTTTTACTGGAGCTTAATTTTCAGAATTAAAATTTTATTTTTCATTATATTTTTATCTTATATTTGTGAATATTTTTTCAATAAATGTTATATGGAAATTTAAAATGTTAATTTCTTAATGAGTATTTTAATTAACATTTAATTTTATTAATAAACATCAACAAAAAACCCCCTTGGTTTTACATATTATTTACTAGGGATATGATCCAGGAATTATACCCATATTTTTTGTCAATTTTTTTTTTGAATTTGATATAGAATATTATTTGAAACCCAAATCTTTTCCCTAGGTTATGCTTTAATGAAATTTCTATGAAACCAATTTCTAGTCATCATTTCTAGATTGATGAATAATTTTTATATTATGAAACACATATGTATGATTTTCAATATGTGTCAATTGGGACCATTATCTCACTCTATCTAATTAGATAAATATGGATAACTCATGATGTAAATATGCAATACAAGAACTTGATTTCATGTTAATTATTTTATGTGTGAATCTATCATTAATTTATAAACATTTATGTGTGGAAAATGGTTTTGTGTCCATAATTTTATAAATTCAATTGTAATTCATGTCCCAGTGATTTTTTTCACCTGATATCTTGAACATAATTTTATGAGTGGTATTGATCTCATTTCCTTAACATAATGATTGATCTTACTTATATTTGTAAATGTTCCCAATGTTATAAGAAAATATCTTCCACACAATCATGCCTTATTCAAATTTTATCATATCATGGATAATAATATTTGATTCCATAATTATTCATGTCATGTGAGATATCATGATTTATACCACGAGTCAATATTATGTCCATTAATATCTAGGGCATGATTTTTATGTTTTAATATCAGGTTTCTATACCCTTATGATCATGATATGCTTATATGACCAATTATATATCATTTTTTTAGCTTTACTGAGAATCTTATATCAGCCTTTATTAGGTTTCATTTCCATATGATATGAAAAATAGTAATATTAAATATATATCTTCAAAGGGTTCTTGTTATTTAAAACATAATTAGAGACTCTTATGATCCATTTTGTTAGATGTCCATGTATCCAAAGATACACGACTTACTAAATGGTTACATAGATCATTATGTTATATAATAAATATTCAACTTTTAAAATTTAATATCTATTTACGAATATTAGGGGTCATTGTTTTTGTTATGGGAGTATGTCTTTGTTAACCATTGGAAATTAAGATGATAAATAATTATTGAGAACCTTGGGATTGGAATATGTATAGGATATAATCCTACTATTTTGGTAATAATTAGGCATGTGCTATGGTAAACATATGTCTTCAATGATTGAAAATAAGGTTTCATCATTTAGGCTTCCGATAAATGACCTTTCCTGATAATGTAGCCTTCCACTATGATCATTGCTACTCTGACAATGATTTTTTGGTTTTAGTCAATGAATATAACCCAAAAAAATCTTGAAAAAAATGAATGAGATAGACAACATAAGTACCTTATATATGATCAACCAAATTTATTAAGATCTAGGATATAATATATTGTTACTATTCTCACTGAACTCCTTCAATCCATAGGTGGTAACACATGTCATGTTGATCATCCAAATTATCAAATGTGGGGAAAAGATGTTATTGAATTTTTATATAAAAACATGTGCATTCATTTTAATGTAATTTTATTCCATTTGATTCTTAAAAATTTTAAAATATAATGGAAAATATATATTTTCACTCATCATTACTATTTATATGGAAAAAACATTATTTTTGGTTATTCATTTTTTAGGTGAAACAAATAAATTGTGGAATCGTATTAGGAATATGAGGAAAATGTAAAAATTGACCTAAGGAATGGGTTGAGTTTAAGTGTATATTTTTCAATAAATAATTCTTTATATGAATTTTAAAAAAAATTATAAGCACTTAATTTTGTGTTATATGTAGGATGATGAATCAATTTTTATCGATGATGTAAATATTACAAGACTATCATGGTATTATTCAAGCTTAGATATCCACCATGATAGAAAAATTGATAGATTAATTATTGGTCGAAAACAAATTCATAAAGGGAATTATCCATAGGGGAATTTGGAATCTATGATGAACTCATTTGATGTTAAAATAATGTGGAATTGGATATTAGAAATAACTAATGTTTTGGTGATAAGAAAACAAAGATTGTGCTTCATGGATTCTCCAGTTGGTTGTCACCTAGAGGGAATAATATGCTTTAAACACATACTTTCTAATAATTTAGGAATCAGAACTATGTTGAATTCTCAACATGGGAAAGGATATTATTTGATGGGTGAAAATCCTCTCCATTTTGAAATATAATATATATGTGATATAAAGAAACCAATAAATGAAATAAATGGAGTTAGATCTCAATAAAATGAACCACTAACACTCAATTTATATAAATTAAAGGAGTTTATAAATTCTAGGAATCAATTCAATATTCAAACGGATAATAATGATAATAAGGCCCAAAATTTGTTTAATTAAAAAGAAAAAAGAAAAATACAATGAAATTAGAACATATAATGTAAATCAAGATAATTAGGGAATATTTATCCTTCACTATATAATTTGGAATTTTTTATTTCATTTTCTATGAATGAACCCTATAATGTATTATTTCTCATCCTTTAATGATATTTGAAGTGAATTTATTCATCTATTACCTCTCTATACATATATTATGGATTACAAAAATAATATTGGATTTTCTAAATCATCTTATAATCATATATTGGTGAAAATATGATAATAAGAAAAAAGATACTAAACATTTTTACATTCTATTAGAAGATTGTATTAGAAAATATGAATATATTATCTTAAAATAATTGTAAATTTGTTGATATTATCCTTGAGAATGAATTTATTTTAAATTATACTTTTGAAAAGTTTATAAAGTGGCCCTCACCTCAATTATAAAAAGTAAATTCCTCCTTAGATTCATTTCACAACATTGAGAACTATAGAATGAAAAAAATATGCAAATTTATCTTCTCACAATTATTATAAAAATTATAGTGGTTTTAGTCTTTCCAATTGACCAACCCTATTACTCTATAGAGTATATATAAAAGAATTTTTTAAAGAGGTGGTATATCTTTTTAACAAATCAAGTTTTTATACACTTATTTACCACCTAAAAAACAATGTTATTTATCATAAAATCATATATTATGTATCCTAATTATGAATAAATGTTATTATGATTAGTAATGAAACATTATAATCCCTGTTTCTAATCAAATGTCACGTGAAAGCATAGCTTAAGTGTATGTATGACCTGCCATCTCTATTTATTTATAAAATTAATTTTCATCACCATCAATTATTAATGGTTTTTATGATGTGTTTTATATTTATATAATATATTTATTGAATAATTATACTTTTGGAAAGATAATATCGTATATACCTTCTTACAATCATGTCCATTCAGGAAATGATAATGTCGCCAGTCTTCAAGTGGGGACTACCACCTCCACGAAGCTGTATGATTCATTTTTAATTTATTTTATAAATGGAATATAATGAGGATAATTTTTATCAATATATATGATATATGTGAAAATGTAAATATTTAGTAATGATGATTTTTTATTTACCATAATTTCATACCATAAGTAGAAACAATGGAAACATGATACATGTGTGTGTATGAACAACACTATCTATTAATAAAGTAATATATTTTTTCTATTTCATATTTTTATGAATGATTATAAATATTTATAAAAAATATATTTATGAATTTTATATAATGATTAATGTTTTTGAAATTAATGATCAATGATCAATGTATACCCACCTAGACTATTTAACCAAATATATATTTGAAAATGAAGTAGTTGTCACATATAATAGTGATTATAAAAACCAAATTATTATTATAAGGTTTGTAAGATGTGAGAAATAAATCATAAATGGATTTATATATATGAATATAGTAATTTAATACATTTCTAATGAATCTATATTTATTATATAGGATGTTTTATTGTGAACTCGGAAAGGCAATATATGATGTAATAGATTTAGAATTTAAATATATTATAATCTACATTTTATATACATAAATTTATAATAAGGAAATGATATTATCCAAATATAATGAATGCATTTCATTTGTCCCACTAATTATTTATTGATATTATATTTTTTTCATTTAATTTCACTCAATATTATTATTTAAGTGATCCAATGAGTTTTTTTTAAGAAAAATCAACATCATTTCTCTATTCGATCCAAAAAACTTTTCCTTTCGTCTCCATGTTTTCTAAAAAATAGTAGAATTAATATTTTTATTATTATTATATTATGGTTTATGTCATTATTAACGAATCATGAAATTTAAATTTTGTTTTGAAATGTATATTTTTTCATTTTCCAAAAGAGGTATTTTGTGACTTTTCTAAAACAAGTATGGAAGGAATGTTTTTATATTTATATTGGATTAGTGCAATTTCCCACCATTACGAATATTTTTTTTGAAGCTTACTTTATATTTTATAGGGTTATATTAAAATAAAATGTTTTCTAATATAGTGGGTTTTTTATTTTAAAATATATTATTTCAAAATGGAAAGCTGATATTCTTAAAAAATCTTGTAATGATATTTTAGTGGTATTTGTTGTCATTAAATAAAACATCCATTTATTTAACATATGACTTACTAGGTAAAAGATTTAGAATCCTCATCCCCAAAAGCCCAAAAATGGTGCTGATATTATTATATTAGAATAGATACAAATTTATAAAATACAAAAGGACAAATCACATTACTAGTTTTCGATAACGAGATGTTTATATGATATTGATTTTACTTTGAAAAATAACAATAAATTTTAATACATAATAGTATAAAATAACAATATCCTGGAAAAAACATTCAAAGATCCTTCCTTCATTTCCTAGTGAAATGAATCGAAATAATTGTGAGATCAAATGCTCAGTAAGGGTTATGTATAAAAGAATATGTCATTGATTAAAAAAGAAAGTTAAATATGTAAAGTTAAAAAATAGAAAAAAATAAATTTAATTATATTTATTTCATAAAATGATTATAAATAATTAATATGGTATGGTAAATAAATGAAAACTCTTGAAATTTATTCAATAAACTGAGTGTAAAATGTTTGGACATGTAATATCATCATGTAAATATCAGGTATAATTATAAATTTATTATTAATTAGTTAGATTCTAGATTATTTGACACCATGATTTCAAGAATCATAATAACTATATTTTCATGATCATCCACAAGACTATTTAATAACTACATATAGAATCTAATTTAATTTAGAGAACTTATATATCTCATTTGACCTACCAATGCATCGAGGGTAAATATTACTCTTGGACCCACCCATCACTACAAGCCCAAATTATTACTCATCTAGCAAATTTCATATTCAATTCATTAATCAATATGTATGGTTATATAATAATATTATTTTTTAAAATATATGTATTTATCAAAATTTCCATATTTAATAAAATAATATACAAAGTAAATGTAATAACCTGCCCTTTCCTCATTTTCTTGATAATGTCATGAGGTGATACTAGGCTTTATGTAATGTTCCCATGGTACCAATGTCTGGAGTTAAAGGTATAGGGATTCAATAATAAATTGGGGAAGTACTTCTATTTGAGATAAACTACCCAACCAAACAATCCATTGCCCTCAAAACTATATGATTCATGTTAACATAGAAACCCAAACCATATAGTAACAAAATAAAACCATCTTAATTCATAAAAATTCTCAAAAACCAATTCCACCAAACCAAAACAAACAAAAATCTAAGCACTATGTAGAAGAGTAGAAAAGTGACCCAAAAAAATCTATGTCACCCTCCACTACTCCACAATAAAATCTTTTCACTATGAACCCCTAAACCACCCATGCATCAAGAAGAGCCGCTAGGAAAATGAGATTTCTAAATCTTACCTATTTCCCAGAATAAAACATCTAAAACATCACCAATGTTACAAATAGGTTGAGATTAATAATACTAAATACTATTTCGGCAAGTGACTTCTCTACACACTCTACTGATATAAACTATTAACACAATTATTAAAATTAATTTATATAAACTGAAAATAGTTGAAAAATTACAAATATTCCAAACACACCCTTACCAAACCTTGCCAAACTAGGGAAGTCCATAATGATACCATAAGACTTATCACTATAACACATTAGCACAACCATTTTCCATATTGAATAACAACAACCAACATGGAAAACATCCATGCTGGAACTTCCCATCCAAACTTGTATTCTACTTTCCAAAACTAGTGGTAATTCTGGGCCACTTATCTATAATAGTAGACCTTACATAAATTATCTATCACCTTTTATAGAGATACGTCTTACCCACTACAACATAATCTACTCATTCCATAATACTTAACCATTCAAAATCATACAACACTATGGCCACACATTATACACACAACCATTTCCAACACATTCCAACAAATTCAATAAATATACCATTTATTGAAAACACACTTTAACTGTTTTCCAGTAAAAAATATATATAAATAACCCACCTTATTATTGTATTTTTTTTACCAATCCATTTTCATAAACTCGACCATTAATCCAATTTAATAATCTATATTTTAAAATCACACAACAAGACCCTATTAGCATCAATATCCTATTTCATCAAAAATCCCTAAATCATCACCTAATGGGTTTTCCCCAATATTTTCACATCATATTCAAAATTAATTTCATGAAAAAAATTAATTTCTATCAAGTCCTTAAGCTCAGACATAGTGGAATCAAGAGAGAAGCCACACACCATTTGGGTTTCAGCGAAGTCGACCAACAAACAACCGCACCACAAATCTAGAAAAAATCACCACCAAAACCTCTCTATATCTCCATATATAACCTCAATAGGCCCTAAAATCATCACCAAATCAAACATAAACTATATATCTACATGAAACAGATGTAGATCAAGAAAACCATGATATATAAGAGATAAGATATACAGGACATCAAAATGACACCAATAGAGAATACTTACTTAAGATGAACCTACTTTAAACAATATTATAACCCATTAAATCCCATAAAAAATGAGTGTAGATCAACCTTGGCCCTTGAGAATAATATATCTCATATAGGATTCGTATAAGAGAAGAATAGGGTGAGTTGGGGAAAATCCTGGGTAACTCCATTTAAAATACTATATTTAAAGGTACACATGGTTATCTCTTATGGTTTGAAAAACCTTCTGATAACCAAAAATATGTTACTATCCAAACAGTAGTATATCTCAACGTTAACTGGGGTTCTTGCGTGGTTTCCCCTAACTGTGCTCAAATTGTGATGGCATAAAAAGGCATCCAAAAAATTGAAAACCTATTATAAACTCTCTAAATCATTACACAACCACTCCATTTACATAAAAACGTATAAAACAGGTTAAAATCATCAAACCTGGGGTGATACAATAACCCCACCATTGGAAATTCCATCCTTATAAAGTAAATAACCATCTTTTTTATGAACGATCATAGGCCATTGCTCGACCAACTTTTCTCCCGGCTCCTATATCTCCTCCTAAATCTAACCATGCTTCCACAAAACCTAAAATAAAATGATGCTCTTCCCATGTAAGAAATCATCTTACCTATTAAAAATTTGCACTAGAACATTACCGAAAAATCTATCTCACTCCATCTCAACATGATATCATCGAATCACATGGTCAAGATTCGGATGATAAATTATCAACTATGAGACATAAAACACATTTTTCAATGCACTAAATCATGGTGGAAATTACAATTTAAAATCCACCTATCTAATCCACTCATGTATCTCAAAAGGCCTAATATACCATATAGATAACATACCATTCTTCCCAAACTGACGATATCCCGACCTAGGAGTGATTCAGAAAAAAACATGATCGCCCACCTATAATGAAAATGGTTACCAATGATGGTCTACATATTATTTACAACAACTTTGAGGTGTATCCATCCTCTTTCTGAATAAAATGATCTTCTCTATTATCTGTTGGAATATTCTTATTCAAATAAATGATGTATCATCATTTTCCACCCAACATAGTGGAGAAAAACACAAAAACCCATAAAATACCTCAAACAGAGCCATATGTATCGAATCCTGATACAGTTATTTGAGGAGAACTCCACCAATGGTAATTTCCTCTCCCATGAACCACCAAATTCCATCACACTGTCAATAATAATATCCTCTAATGTTTTTATCATCATCTAGAAATAAAAATCATTTTGAGGATGATAAATCATGCTCATCGACAACTATATCCCAAGGGGTTGTTGTAAGTATTTATAATAATGAGATGTGAACCTTGGGTCTCTATAAAATACAATAAAAAAACACCATTCCTCATTACCATATCCCAAATATAGATTTTGGACAGATCCTCCACCATTTTAGATTCACGAATCATGATGAAAGGGGTTGAGTTTTGAGGTGATCCACAATCAATCATATGAAATTGTGTTTCCTTACCATTCTCGGGAGACCTGTCACAAAATAAATTTATATTTGTTCCCACTTCCACACATAAATAATAAAATATATCTACATTCTTGTTGGCTGGTAATTCTCTACCTTGACTTGTTATCAAGTCGAGCATCTTCAAATAATCTCATCCACATCCCTTTTCATACAATCCCTCCAAAACAGCACTTTCAATGCCTTATACATATTCTAAATTCTCAGATGGACATCCCACAACGAATCATAATACTTCCTTGGAAGATCCTCTGGACAGGCCAATGGTACCGTGATCTTATTTTGAAAACATAAAACAATATTCACATTAAATATCCATACCTCAATGTTCTCCCCACCATTGAGTTTTGACCTCATCATCATAAAAGAGAAATTAGATTCTTTTTCCAATTTAACTAGACCAACAATGTCAAGATCCAATTAAATTAGAATGAAGACCATTATTTCACCTCAATCCTCAGATTCCAACTGTATTTCGTCTATGAAAAACTATAACTATCACTAATCTGATGCATGTTTCACCAAATAAGCAAATTTTTTTCTAATTAATGCATCTGCCGCAGAATTTCTCTTACCTCGTGTATACATTAAGTACAAATAAATCATCTAGACAAATTAAATCCGTCACCTTTACCACATGTTAAAATATATTTGTTAGAAAATATATCTTAAAATCATGTGGTTGGTAAACACCAAGAATTTTTCAATGAATAGATAATGATTACACATTTTCGAATCATGAACAACTACTGCCAACTCAAAATAAAATGTCCCAAGGATTCTTCTCATAAATCCTCAACTGTTGTCATCCATCTGCAACTAAATGATCCCCCTGCATGAGAACACACCTAACATTGATCCCGATGTGTCATAATATACGATGTACCATTTCCCTAGTTTAGGAAAAACTAAAATTGGTGATGATTTAATTCAACCCTTGACCTCTTCAAAACATTTATGAAACTTCTTATCGCATTGAAATGGAACATTCTTCCTTGTATAATCTATCATTGATGAGAAAATCATGATAAATCAGGAAAAAATTATTGATAATAACCATCTAGGTCAAGGAATTTTCATATCTTAAAAACATTTTTTGGGGGATTCTATGAGATAACAACCTTTATCTTTTAAAGATCAACTAAAACCCCCTTCTCAGAAAAAATGGCAATGTAAATGAACATCATGTATCTAAATTTCAGACATTGACAATATGGAAAAAAACCATTGATCCCTCAAGATCCCAACCAATATCACCTTGTAGTGTTCATTCTCCACCCTTGTTCTATAATACAATAGTTTATCATCCAAAAATAAAACCACAAAAAAATCTGATAATTCATGAAATATATAATTCAGCAATGCCTTGGACACCATCGAGTCATTCATTAGACCAAAGGGAATAACCACATTCTCATAATGACAGTATCTTATTATAAAATATATTTTGGGAATATCCTCCTTACACACCTAAAATTGATGATATCATGACCTCAATTCAATCTTGGAAACCATTGATCTCCACAGAACCAGTCAAACAAATCATCAATTTGTGGAAGTGGATATTAGATCATTATCATAACATGATTATGTCTATTATAATCAACATAGAGTAGTAGTGTTCTATCCTCTTTTTTAACATACAAAAATGGCACTTCCCACACAAACATTCTTGGATGAATGAACCTAGTGATCCTTATATCCTCCAAATACACCTATAATTGCTGTAATTCTACTAGTGCCATCTAATAAATTGAAGTGACATAAAACCGGTCTATATAAAGAGATCAATCATAAAATCCAATTCTATTATGGGTGGAAACCATAAGAATTATTTAGGAAAGACATCCTTAAACTAATCCCCAACTTCTCGGATAACACTCTAATCAATACATTCAACTGATACCAATGACAAATTCCTTAACAGATATGAGATTGTGCCAACAGTTGGTTTCATCTAATCTAATTCACCATGATTTTAATTAGTCTCCAATATTAAGAAGTTTTCAACACCATCCTCATTAGTAAAACTACTTGTTCATATATAGAAATCATTGTGGGCCTTAAACATTTCCAACCAATACATTCCCAAGATTATATCATACGCATCCATCCCAAGAATTGATAAATCCCTCATCAATTCAATGACATCCACAACTATGAAACCTGCTCTACATATGAAGGCTTGACACTCTCATTGACTCAGAAGAGTTTGACGTTTTAAAACAAAAGGCATCATTTCCATAGTTTTAACAGGAAAACTAATAACATCAGAACCAATAAAATAGTGGGAAGCACCCAAATCTTAGAAATATTACATCAACATGGAATTCAAAAGGTACCATTCCTTACACCATAGATAGTCTCAACTAATCATCCATCATAAACTCTTCAGCTCTGTACTACTTTTTTCCCATAATCTACTAATTATTACCCGCCTAAGGTGTCATGGTATTTCTAAAATCACCATTACTAACTCGGCACTACTCAAAAGGAATATGCTGCATTCCCCGCTTTGTTGAGGTATAAGATGCTGGCGACCCCTGAGGAGTGTCACAAACACTCAACCTCTATGTATTATAGAAATATCCATTAAAATAAACAATATTCTAATATTTATGACCTGATCAACGTTCTGTCATACAATCCATCTTGATGATTCCTATAGAGCTACACTGAAAACATCTCGGCTTACTCAGAGGATTCATAGGATGATTCACTGATCATGCCGTTTGATTCTAAGTCATACTCCCACCCTAGGAATATGTGTCACTCATCCGCATGAACACAACAATTGTGTTCATACTATTCCCCATGGGTACCAACATACATTCCCCTCTTATAGCCCACAAAATATCTCGCTTAACCACAGTCACACTATTCACCATGTTTGTGTAAACATTTATTCACATCACCACTATCTTGGAACGAATTTTTTGCCTCAACCCAGCTTCAAAAAATTCATGACTACTAGGATGTGCTACATGCTACCTTAGTTGAAAACTGTACTAAGTTCATAAAATTAGTTTCATATTCCATTACTAGAAGGTTCTCCTACATCAAATAGAAGAAATGTGTTTTGTGAAAAATATTGAATGAATGGTGGTATTATGTTTTGTTAAACAATTTCTCAAAACCCTCCCATGTCACACCGTGGTCTACCCTAGCATGGACTACCAACTACAAACTTTGAAGAGCACGATATTTGAATATGTACATTGATAATTTCTCTATCATCTTTATCGGTGTTCCTAAGAATTCAAATATATTATTCATTCGGTTTAGCCACACATTATCCCTTTCTAGCTACCAATGACCCCTAAAATGGTAGATTTTTCCTTTGAAATTGAACTACATAATCCAAACACATTGTTTCCTAAAAATAATTCCCTCATTCCACATATTGGAAATAATTAATTATACTCTACATTAGTTTCTGGTTCACTATAGGATCAGTACAACCATATTTTCAGAAGCCCCCGCTGGTGGGTCTCTACGATGCCTACCCAGTGTCATTTCTCTCAATACATAAACAACCAAAAGTCCCACAACCATAGAAAAAAATTTCATTTTATTAAAAATAAACGACATAACAACTATCATAACCAATATTTCCACATGTTCAATATTACCTTGTTACACTATTCAAAAAATCCACCATGTTTTCAATATTGACCAATTTTCAAAAGACCCCAACCATTCACATTTTAAATCTAAACAGTTGAATTAATTTCAAGATTTAAAACATATTCGTATATCCATACCATAACATAAGTCATTGTATGAAATTAAATATGCATCCCAGGGGGATGTCATTTCTACCCTACATTCCATGCTCATATCATTTTCTACTCCCATGACAATGAGATATCCAATGCCTATAGTTGTCTCCAAAGAAAATATGTACCCAACTCCCCGGTTAGATTAAGTTTATCATAAATGGTTTAGATACACCATTTTATAAAATACATTCCATGTTCCGAAAATCCTATGCCTTGCTAGAACCCCGAATAAATGAATGAACCGAGAACAAATTTCAACCGCAAAACCAACAATTAACACAAAATGACCGAAAAACTGATTCCACTTGTAATTCACCACCCCATACTCATTGTCTTGGGTACATTGTGAGTTGTACTAGTCCATAAGTGATGCTCTCATGGTACAAAAAGGCTAGTAAGAAATGTCGAGGGCTATAAGAATAATTTGGGGAATGATTCTCCCTTGAGAAAAACTAACTGACCTAGAAATCCATTTCCAAAAAAACTACATGAAGGGTGTTAACATAGCCACTTGAATCATATAATACGAAAATACAACCAAAATATTCCATAACAATACTAAAAAAAATACAAACCAACAATATAAAATGAAAATTAGAGTGATTATAGAAAGTCAAGAAAAGAGATCCAAAGTAAACGCATGCACCATCCACTGCTCCACAAACCATCTCCATGCTCTAATCGCCACCAAAGCACCCATGTATCATGAGGAACCACTAGAAAAATGATATTCCTTACTCATACATGTGTCTTAGAATAAAACACCTTCAAAATCACCAATGTTTCAAATTATGGGTGAGTAATAATACTCTATAGGATTCTATCAAATGACATCCCTACATATTCAACTAGGATAAAACCATTATCATAATTATATATACAAATTTATATAAACAACTAATAGTTGACCAATTAACGATAATCCAAAAACACTGTAACCCATCCATTTTAAAAAATGGAAATCCACAATAATACCATAATAAATACCTCATAAACACATTAGTATGACCAATTTCCATATTTCATAGCATCAAATTACATGGAAGACAACAAGGGTGGAAGTTCACATCCTACCCCATTTACTACTTTTCCAAACTAGTTTTACTTCTCGACCAATTATCTATTATGGTGACCCTTCCAACCACTATCCATAAGCATATTTAATGAGAAATCTCACCCACTTATACATAATAAACACAATCCAAAATATTTAACCATCCAAAATAATAAAACATTGAGGCCACAAATTTTGCACACATTCATTTTCAACAGTTGCTAATAATTTCAATAAATCACCCATTTATTGAAAATATACTTTAATCATTTTCTATGTCAAACTAAATTTTAATAAACCAAATACATATTGAAAACGATTTTCAAAAAACATTTTTATAATCCTAACAAGGAAACCAATTTTATTATCTATATTTTAAAATCACATAATAAGACCCTTTTGCAATAGTATCTGATTTCACTCAAAATCCCCAAATCATCACCCAATGGGTTTCCACATAGATTTTCACATCATTTATACAATTAATTTCATGGAAAAAATATTAGAAAATAAAATATCAATATTTAACAATGTGAAATCAATATATATTCAAACTTCCTTTAGAGTTCTGGTGAAATCGACCAATAAGAAATTGCACCACCAATCTGGACAAAATCTCCATGAAAACCACTCTATATCTTCTTCCCTATCATCAGAAATCCCTAAAATCATCATATATGGATAAAAATCCCATATCTACATGCATCAGATGTAGACCAAGAAATCCAAGAGAGGTAAGAGAGAAGATGTTGAGGAAAAAATAATGAATCCAATATATTAGACTTACCTAAGATGAACAACCTTAAAATCACATCTAATCCCCTTAAAATACCTTCCAAAATGATTTGGAGAGAACCCCTAGCCCTTGAGAAGAGTAAATCCCACGTAGGGTTCATATAGGGGATGAAATTTGTGTATAAGGGAAAATCATGACGAACATTAAAAAAACCATCTTGAAAGGGATGCATGGTTAGCTCACAACGTTTGAAAAACTGTATGCTAACTAGGTGGATGTTATTGTCTGAATAGTGTCATATAACATAGTTACATGGGATTGTTGCATGGATTCCCAGAGCCGTGCTCAAATCATGCAGCATTAAAAAGGCCTCCAAAACATTCCAAAACCATTCCCACCACTCATTTTTATCCAACCACTCTATATATATAAAAAGGTATAAAAAAGGTTACATAACTCAAATTGGGGGTGATATAGTAATCATCATTTATAAAAATGGTATAGGTATTAGGAAATAATAATATAAATCAAATGAGAATATTTATATTCTCAATAAATGTAATTTATAATAAAAATTGATCATAATAAATTGATTTTTTCAATAGAATGTTAACAATACCAAAATAATATGTGATTGTTCAATAAAATTTAAAACATTTTAATTTTCATGTCAAAACACATATAATAAAGTATTTAAAATTGAAAAAAATATGCTGTTTGAATGATTCACTATATTAAATGTAAATGGGTAAGTATATGAACCATTTAAAATGAATTAGGTCCATGACAATACAATATTCCTCTATGAAGGGAAATTGAGATGATGTCCCTTTCCTCATGTTTTTGTTTAAATGAACATGCATTATCTTCTTATATAATGGTGTTAATAATGTAATTAATTTATAAAATAACTATATTAATATTACTAAATTCATATATTATGATTTCCTGACATATTATCACCCATTTATTGACAATCATTCATTTTTTTCCTGGGTTCAGATGTTGGTTTCTTTTTATTATCCATCATGATTTTTCATCATAATTTAGTATCTTCAATATATTATATATTTATATCATATCAATAATAGTAATAATGAAGTAATTATATTATATATAATAAAATTATAATTTTAATACATATCATTAATTTTGTTTTGATTAATATAGTATAATATTATTATGGAGTTAGTAGGTCATACATAGTTATGAGTAATGATTCCATTTTTTATCGATCGTTATGGAAAGTTGATAACTAATATTTCATCACGAGAGAATTATCATAATATAATAAATATAATATTAATTCTTTAATTCAACTTATATATATATATATATTATATTATACATTTGTTATGGAGAAAAAAATAAAGTTACGTCACTTCATGAAAGATGTAGTCTACACTTACACGAATGATGTTATCATCTTCAAGTGAGTGAAAAGCTAAAAATTATAATTATATAATATATTTAAATATTGAAAAATATGAATTTTATATTATAATTATATCATTTATATCACATATATTCATTAACATGATACATATTACCTTATATGTAATGAGTTATTGAAAAACAATCCTTATCGCCTCATGAAAAATAAATCTGTCATACACATGGTTCATGTTATCATATATCATACTAAATGGTAAGAAAATAAAGATAAATATGATATAATTAATAGATAGGTATAATTATTTAATAAATATAATATAAATATATATTTCATATCCATTACCATACCCAACTGTGAGTGGTTGTAATGGAAAAACAAATTACATCAGTTCGTGAGGTGTTAGTCTATCATTAACGCAAATTACGATTTAGTGAAAATTTTGAATGAATTGGATATGGATATAGGTCATTAACATAGAATATATATATATATATATATATATATATAATATAAAGAATAAAATATATTATAATAGTTTAATAACAAATAATGAATGTGGAAAAATAACTAAAATAATGTTCTTCATTGAATAACACTGACTCATCTTTGGGAAACCTAATTATGAAGGACCCAAAATCTTTCATATAATTGGTTAATGCACATAATAATGAAATTTTAATTAGGTGATAGTTTTTGAAACGTGAATTTTTTAGGGATTGACTCGTCAAAATGGGTGTGATTGTGTGAAGAAGAACGGGGAGTTGGGGTCTTTTATAACTTAGATGACTGGAACACTTGTATTTTGTTGATATAAAAAGGTTTTTCCATGATTTTCACATACCATAAAGGTAAAAAATATAATTTCATCAACAAATATGGAATTTAATCTCTAAATATCAATGAAAAATAAATTATAGAAATATTTTGAGGTAAATTTCACCATTATATTTTGATTTTAAACCCTTGTTGTATCTATTTTCACCATAACCATGATGATTAATTTTTAATGTTTTTACAATTCACTATAGGAAAAAATATATTTTGACGATATTAAATCATAAAAATTATTCTAATTTCAAATATGTAATACATTTCTATAAACATATCCATTATAATTTAAAAAAACTTACTTCAAATTAATCTTGAAAAAGCGATGAGAAATAATATTTTTAATGAGAAAATACTTAAAGATTTAAAGAGTATTTATATAAAAATTTAATATGAAATTTATTAAAATAATATAAATTTGATTAATCTCTATACATGAAAATAATTTTAATTTTACTATAAAAATAATAATATTAAATAATAAATTATTTAAATTAAAATGGAGTTACCTATTAATATTCATAATTTCTTACTTTTCGTGAAATAATTTTTTTTCGAAAAATATCAAAAATTCACTCTAAGTTATTTTAGGGGTTGACATTTTAAGATTTATGTTCATAATAATAAATAATTATTCTTATTGTGTTTAAAATAAATTTTAAATCATTTTCATAAAGCGTGACTAAACAACCTTTTAGTAAAAAATAAATTTTTTCCGAGGTCATTTTTTCATCTAAATGATTGTTATTTTATTTCTGAACCATAGATAATGATATTTTCAATAACATAGTTTGTAATATTCATACACATAAATTCAATAGTTTGGTTATTTCTATTATATTAAATAATAATATATTAAAATATTTTACATTTTGTTTAAACATGATTTAGTATATAAGACATTGTAAACTCAATGTTGAGTGAAACACAAGATAAACATATTATTACATGTAATGCAATAAAATATCAATGTTTTGTATAGTTCAATATATTGTATTTTTTTTATTTTAAAATATATATCATAATGTATTAGGGTGTTGGTTGACACTCACCAAATAAGCATCGAAAAATAAAAAATAGAATAAGTACCTGTTGTTTGTGCATAATTTTCTCAACATGAAAAAGGAAGTGACCATGAAAAAATTAACAAATATCACCTAAAATTTCAAAGGATACATGATCATATGATGTTTATAATATCAAGAAAAGGGATCATGTGTATATAATGGTCTTCTTGAAATCACACAGAGGACCTTTAATAACCCCTATGATCATGAAAATGTTTCAAAGACACTCATAGATCATTTTAATGCTGGTATGAAACATCATCCATGGATTTTATTTTAACCAAATGTCTTGAAAAAATCATCAAAGCCCTTGTCAAATTAAGGGTTAAAATATGAACAAGGATAAGTTCTTATATAGTCATTGATTTTCTTGCTACACACTCATGTGTTTTTCAAGACACTACAGAACCCTAGAAACATGGTCATCCTTTCATGGAAATCATGTTGAAATTACACCTTCATAGTGCGAAGGGTCTTGGACATATCAATTATATTTTTCACTATCTCTTCAAATCCAAAAAAATTAAGGTAATTTCATTAAAAAGCTTGTTAGACATTATGATACCCATTATTGGTCATTCAAAGCATCAAAGACAGTGAGGTTTACGTTATTCAACAACACTCACACATATTCATGAGATAACCTACCCTTATAATATATTTAGTGAATAAAATTGAGAAAATATTGAAGCATCCTGTGGTGTGAGGATATGTTGTACTTCACATTAAATGGGTCATATTCCCAATATAATCATCCTTGGTCATATGAATCTCTCTTGATAAGCCATCATCAACATAGAACGGACCTTAGACATGATGAACAGATATCCTGAAGGACCCCTCGACAAGACATCAGGACATCGTGAGACCACTTCACATGTCGTCATGATCCCACTGAAGCCCTTTTGACAAACATCATTTATCTCATAGTATACCCCATAAACCACATCTCAATTCAACTGTTAGACATCCAATAGGAATCCATATCATTTGAAGACCCCAAGACACATCATACAGTCCATTTATAAGATCCTCAATATCTGCACATAGTCATGAGAAATCCCTTAAATTGGACTTTGTTTTATAAAAATGGAGAAGGAACAACATTATCAAAGTCGTTGTCATCCGGATGCCTTATGTATAATCCAAGATGAGATCAAGTGAAGTGTATGAAAACAACACCCTATACCTAATCCATCTCAAATTAGTAAGATAAATTGAATGAAAAAAACCATATAACAAGAGAGGTGAGTTCAATAAATCCCTCGACCTCATCACAAAAAAAATATTTATATCCAACTCACATGAGAGAATATGAGAATATATCTAAGAGTAGACAGTCAATTTATCTCCATGGTATTACAGATGGTAAAATTCATGGAATGACCTATGAGACAACATGGAATGAAATGTTACATCACATGATCAATTATAGATGATTTGAAGGGTTTATATAATGTCATGTACAAAGGTGAAAACACATGTAATTTTGGAAATGTGAATCCTGAAATAAGCTAACTCTGAAAAAACAAGAGGCGCATATTCCATAAATAATGTAATTTATTACTAAAAAAATTAATATAATTGCAGATCGACAGATTCAATGATCCTCATGTTCTTCACATGATCAAATCAGATCATGTGACCACACTTGGTAATGGAACCTTAATCATGTGACTCTCCTTCAAAATGATATAAGAATCTTTAAATGTTCGATGGTCATATATTGAATGTATTAGGATTCCCACTTAGAATGATAACCTTGTCTTGTGATGTCCTTAGGGATTTCCATCCAAGAATTTGAAGGCCTCTAAACATGTCTCTCCAAATCATGTATTGATAGATAGAAATTTTAGCTATGTAATGCAATAATTTCTAGACATGCCAAATAGTTCTCAATAATTCTCTAAGATATATCATCCTTGATCATTAAATTTACTCTAGTAATGGTATACATATCTTGCGACAACCTTTAGAAAATTGTTTTGTATCATGTGACACCACCTGGACATTTCAACATTGTTAATGTGATGGTCTCCAGACATGTCATTCTGGTAATGCAACATCCTCCAGAAAATTCAACTAGATCATGATATTTCAATTAAAAATGTCTAGTAAGAAATATAAACATATTGATATATCATCATACATGCCAATAAGACACTCTAAATATGTTAAGAAGTCAATATAGCAATGAATAGTATACGTATGAGGTCATGATATGTGGGCATATACGGGAAGATTTAGTATGTAATCCGCGAACACAAGATATTTGAGATATCTAATTCCTTATATATAAAGGATATGTTGGATACATTCTTATGTCCCAAGCACAAACAGGCAACCTCCTCACTCTTACTCACAATATTTCATTAACATTCCAACCATTATGACAAAATTACTCCCATGGGTTGATCATTCATACTAATTTACCGGTTTAATGAGATAACAACTAAAATATGTTGAATCACATTCCTTCAATTAATAGGATACATAATATTTGTAAGATCATGAACCTACTTTTTAGGTTTGTTTTTTCCTTTTTCTAGAGTTTTTGAGAAAAGAGGAGTTTTTTGGAAATTTTTGACATACACGTCATGTACTTTCTAAGTATACGCCATGTACATCATTGCCACATGAGGTCGTGTACTGGCCATGTCATGGCCACACAAGTCCATGTAGGGGTGATGTAAAGGCTGCCTAAAGGAAAGTACAAAAAAGCCTTGAACACGTCGTGTACTCCAAATGTACATGTCGTGTACTTTCATTTTTTCAGTAAACAGACCGGGGTCGTGTATTAACCCCATTAATGTATTCTTCTATAGTTTCTTTGACCGAGAGCGTTTCGTACGTCCACAGATCTTCATCGAACCCCTAAGCCTCCATCTGTTCTCCGAATCGACCGTTGTCGATTGCATTGGAACCGTAGCGATAAGCTCTTCCTTCTACTAGATCTTTCATTTCCAATTCCTCATCTTTTGAAAGTTATCGTGGGTTGAACGTTTTATGAGTTTTCATATATATATATCAGGTTCTAAGGTGATTGAAGCCCCGTGGTTCAATTATATCAATCTCATAGCATTGAGGTAGCTGTTTTGTGCCTTTATATAGAATGACTTTTAGTATTATGTAAAAATTCTATCTATAACCTTTAACGGGGTATTGTGTGATTCCTGTTTTTCCATTATTGTTTTCTTTCTTTTCTTCTATTCCTGAGTAGAGGTTATTGTCTGTGATTAGGGTAATTTATATTGCTTTGGATGTTTTTCTCATGCATGTTTTTCATGTTAGGCTATTGCCACTTCCATGCCTAGTTATAGGATGGTTTGACTGTAGTTCATTAATGTTGAGATACTGCAGTTTCTAGCCAAGTAGTTCGTGAGGATACTTTGGCTGTTACGCGATGTGATACTTGATAAATTTACACAGGGATATGAGTACCTAGTGTAGTAGACCATAGTGATAATGGATGTAAGGGATTCTCTTGAGTTTCTTATAATACTATGCATGAACACAGGGGGAATTGACATTGAGTTCTTCGTCGGAGTGTATGTAGGTCCTCGACGTGGGCCACATGGGGAATGAGACATTGATTGCTTCCCTAGAGTGCCTTTTGTACGATACGAAACTATAGGGGGAATTGAGGGTGAGTGTTCCTCCAGAGTGTCTATTCGTTAGATGATCCAGAGGGGTCAGACTGTGTGTGCCTCCCAGAAGGTTTCTAGTTTTTGTATGTTGAACCATAAGGGTTAGGCTGTGAAAACTACTCATAGGTTACCTGTTTGTTCTATTTTCTTGAGTGGCTACATACATGATTGTAGATTGTATGGTAGAAGCTGTGGATTGTTTACTATTTAGTACTTCCCTATTTATTGTTTACTATACCTTTACCTGCCATATATTCACTAACTGTTAGGCATAGATCATTGGGTGGTTGGCTACTGGGACATTGTCTCACACCCTGTTTAGGCCATGCTTTTGGGACCAAACAAATTATATTATTGCAGGTATAGATAAGTGAAGGAACCCTTCTACTTCAAGTTCTTGATTTCACTAGAGCTGGAGAGCATGGGACCAAGCTGAGGCTTGTGATGCTGAGGAGTTTCTCATATGTTTTTTATGCTTTGGTTTAGTACTGTATTCAGAATTGTGACTTGTTTAGCTGTTTTCCAAGACATAATTTTATCATGCATCATTTACATATATTTCTACACCACTTGTTTATTTATTAGTATTCTACTGTTAACTATGTTTGACATTTACTACTTCCTCGGTTTTTTATGTTTTATATTTATTTCTTCCGATATATACTCTACAAATGAGGGCATAGTTTCCCCAATATAACACCTAAGTCCCTTGCTGGTAGTCGGCAGCCTCTGATGTTTATGGAAATGCTCTTTAGGCCATGTGACTAACCGGGTACGGGGTGCCTCTGGGTGGATTCTAGAACCAGTATGTTACAAAGTGGTATCAGATGGTATCTTTTCACTTGAATTACTATTTGGAGACTATAGGCAGGGATAGTGTGGAATAGGTAATTGGTAATGAGTTATTCCCGGGAGTAGCTAGCCCATGTACAGGGAAAACCCATACTACCTCATTTATTACAATTTTATTGTTTATAATTTTACTATTGAATTGATATCACTATTGTATGATTCATATGATATGTTTTGTTACCATTATTGTTATTACGGTTGTATTTCTTTCAAGACCTGATGAGATGAGGGTATCTCATCTCATTTATTATATAGAAACTTGTTATAAATCACATTGAATGCATTTCATCCATGCCATCTAAGATGCATTTGTGATTTCATGTTATTGTGATATATGTTGTGTAGATTATACATGCTGTTGTGATAGGTTCTTTGATAGAATCTCTTCTGTATAATAAAGGATTTTTTGTAGAAATATGCATAAATAGATGCCAAAATTTTGTTCTTGAGGTGTTATGATCCATAATATGGCATAATTTGGTGGATCATTGACCAATTAACCTTGGTTGTGATTTGTATAAGATGTAAAACATTGATTCATAGGGATTATGGGACCTCGCGTATCATAATTTTTCCCCATAGCATGTTTCTCTATGTTTTCTAGGCTCCAGAGCAATTCTGAGCCTACTACCCAGAAAAAACCATAATGCATGGAATGTACTTTAAGAATACACGTTGTGTAGTTTTTAACTGTGTCACTGACAATGCGGGAAGGGACATGGGGTTATGAAAAATCTTGTTAGAACACGCCCTGTACTAGATTATCACACCGTGTAGTATAAAATAGGTAACATGGTCGTGTTACGAACAACACGGGTCATGTTATCATTTAACAACACTTGGTGTCTGAATCTTACATGCCATGTAGTCTAATATAGGTACCCGTCCATGTCACAAACAACATAGGTCAGTCATAACCTTTCTCTAACACGTCGTGTCCATGTAGAAAACACTGTGTAGTGTCATCCTTGTGTTAGGCCATGCTGCAAACAACACGGGCCAGGTAAGGCATATCTAGTACATGCCATGTCCTTCTTGAACATGTCGTGTAGTTTTTCCTTAGAAGAGATGTGTGTCTTAACTGTGTATAAGGACTCGGGTAGAGAATATAATTCAAGTACACTTCGTGTAATACAACAACATTCCATGTAACTGGGGTGTTACACGACCAATTTAGGTATAAGTGCACACCCATGTGAATGAGATAAGGGAAAACATTGGGTTGGGAAACTAAATGTCGTGTGGTCATGTTTTGTATAACTGGAATGCATTATTTTCCTTATTCCTTCTTGTGTCTTTTGTTTTTTCATTTCTTGTTAATGTGGATCTATGGTGTACATTTGACCTTGCAGAGTCATGATTGTAAGACATCTTCCAGTCATACGATAGTTGGAAAGCGGTAATAAGACACTAGATATAGCCATACATGGACTTCTCGCAGATCCTCCTATTGTTCCAGCCTTGGCAGGATCATTGATACTGGCTATAGGAAATGATGCATAGTTTAGGGATGGTTTTCTGAGAACAATGCATTCCTTTTAAGTATATCTACCTTCTTCCACGTCTATGGCACACTTGATCCAGGTTTTCCAGCAGTAGAATCCTCCAACCTTCTATGGAGAAGGAGGACCTCATGCTACATAGTCATGGTTAGAATCCATGATGATGATCTTCAAGCATCTGGAGACTCCTCCAGAGAGGTTGGTCAAGATCACTACTAACATGCTATGAGACTCTTCCAAGAGGTGGTGGGATGTGATCTCACAGACAGTTCATCAGCAGGTTATGGAATGGGAGGAGTTTCATTGCGTCTTTTATGACTACTCTTATCTAGAGACCATAAGGGCCGACTGAGCCCATGAGTTCATGAGCCTGGACATGGGTACTCATTCTATCATGGATAATTCCTATTGTTTCACCAAGATTCATAATTTCACACCCCCTAGAGCATAGATGGGTTTTTCTTGGTAAGGAATTTTAAGGATGGCCTCAGACAGGAGATCCACTCATAGGTAAATATCATCTGGCTGACTTCCATCGCTTCCATTATCACCAAGACACTGATTGCAGAGCACAATGTGAGAGACTCTGGAGTTAAGAGCCACGACGGTTCCACTTCCAGGGTTAGTGCTTCACCAGCTGACAGTAGGAAGCACCGTAGGGAGTCTATGCGGGGTGATCTGAGGTGGTGAGACACATCTTCAGGTATCCAGGTGGTAATCTACTAGTGTGGAAGGGCAGGTCACATGAGGTCCTAGTGCCAAAGATACCCAGTGTAGAGCCGATCTTGCAGAAAGATGGGTCACCTTCAGCGCATTTGTCATGTTTTATCACCATAAGTTAGTGACATGGGTTCATCCATGACTCCTCGTTTAGGAGTAGCGCCACTAGTTTCTCACCAGTCTAGGAACTGGAGTTCTTCCTGCCGTTCAGGCTAAGGTGGAGGTCGTGGTTGGGGTGTTCAGTCGCCGGCCTATCAACGAATGTAGGTAAAATCAGCTCAAAGAAGTCAGGAAGGGCCACAAGGTTGTGGTACATGTCATGATTCTGTAGTGGAGAAGACCCAGCTGGAGCAAGATCCTAGAACCTCTAAATATTGAGATAATATCTTAGTAGCCTTCATTTTATATTCAGATCTGTTCGATAATGGTGCTACGCATAGCTTTATCTCTGTTTCTATTGTGGAGATCCTTGGGCGCTGCATCTTTTCCTCTACCGATACTTTGACTTGAGACACACTGTTGAGGACTAGAATGGTTAGTGTATGTCAGTTTAGAGAGTGCCCTCTTGAGGTTTCGGGGTGCCACTTCTTATGGGACCTATATGTCCTAGAGATGACATGCTATGATGTAATTCTCAGAATAGACTAGATAGCTCCCTTCCTGGAAGTCGTTGACTATTATCGTCGCAGGGTGAGCTTCATATCACTTGAGGGTGAATCTTTTCTTTATAGAGGTAATTTGGATATCCAGGCAAGTAGAGCAGGACCCAAGAATCATGGGATAAAGGGAGTTATAGCCCAGATTTCCAGTATATATTTGGATGTCCAGGGGACTTCGTTGATAGACTTTCCTCTAGTGGTGGATCATTTCAGTGATGTCCTTCAAGAGGAATTTTTAGGTTTGCCTCTAAATCATGATGTAGACTATTCTATTGAGCTCGTGCCAGGAGTGGCACCTATGTCCATTCCTTATTATAGGATGGCTACACCTGTGTTACAGGAGCTCAAGAAGTAGTTGGAGGAGTTGCAGGAAAAGGGTTTCATCGGACCCAGTACTTCTCCCTGGGGTTCGCTTATCCTATTTGAGAAGAAGGAAGAAGACACACTTAAGCTGTGTGTGGACTATCAAAAGCTGAACCAGTTGAGGCTCAAGAACCGATATCCCTTTTCGTGGATCGATGATCTCTTCGATCAGATCCAAGGAGCCTGATTGTTCTCAAAGATTTACTTGAGATCCGGTTAACATTACTTGCACATTATACCATCAGATATACCTCTTACAATCATCAAGAGTAGGTATGGTCTATATGAGTATATGGTTATGCCATTCAGGCTCACGAACATGCCTGTAGTTGTCATGGTATTGATGAACTGAGTGTTCCATCCATACTTAGTCACTTTCATGGTGGTCATTGTGGACTATATCTTGGTGTACTCTCACAATCGACAAGACCATGATACCAATCTTGAGATCATTATGAGTACACTACGAGAGAATCAGTTGTATGATATGCTCTCTAAATGCCACTTTTGGATGGATTAGATTCACCTTTTGGGTCACGTTATCTCAGAGACAGAAGTATCTGTATACCCAGAGAAAGTGAGAGTAGTTGTTTCATGGGAGCATCTGAATAAGGTCTTTGAGGTGTGGAGTTTTCTAGGGTTGGATAGATACTACAAACACTTCATATAGGACTTTCCACACTTAGCAGCACCATTGACAGGTCTTACCATGATTGTGGTGAAGTTATTATGGTCAGATTATTTTGAGTCTTCCTTCCAGAAGCTAAAATGGATGTTCACTTAATTATTAATACTAGTCTTTCCAGATTCGGCAGTTGTTCATGTCTTACACAGTTAGAGATATTTTCGTTTGGGAGAGCACTTTGTGGGTTTTACCGACCATAAGAGTCTCAAGTACATATTTACCCAGCGTGATCTGAATCTGAGACATCGTAGGTGGGTTTAGTATCTTCATTCTTCTGACAATATACTTGACGATACATTAGGAAAGGGCAACGCATTGGCTGATGCGTTGAGCAGGAGGACTCAGATTCAAGCAGTTCAGGAGGCCAGCATTGAGTGGCATTTTATGGCTTTGTTCTTTGAGATACATCTAGAGGTGCACGATAAATAGGGGAAATTTTTTCTTTTTTCTATAGGTGTTACCTCTACAATTCTTTATCGGTATGAATGAGGAAGCTATAGGATTATGAAGGCCTAATCCTACGGGAAAGTGTGTTAGGAGAGGAACCTATTCCTCGATGGACCATAGGTGAGGATGAGATCTAGCAATTCTAGGGACGGATATGGGTTCTAGTAGATATACATGAGGAGATGATGTGGGGAATTTGTTCCTTAGTTTGGGAAGTTCATTCTAGTGTCACCAAGATGTATCATGATCTACACCTCCAATATTGGTGGCAAGGTATGAAGAGAGATATTGCTGGTTTTTTCATGAGGTGTTCTACTTGTCAGCAGGTGAAGGCAGAACATCAGTGACCAGCAGGTCTTTTACAGTAGTTACCAATTCCCGAGTGGATGTGGAATGGAGTCGCAATGGAAATTGTGACCGGTTTTCCAAGATTGCCTTGAGGGAATGACACAGTATGGGTTTTCATTGACAGACTCACTAAGGTTGCTCACTTATTGCCGATCAAGGAGACCATCAGTGTTTTTGAGCTGGGACGGTTGTAAATCCGAGAGATAGTACCATTTCATGGAGTTCCTCACACCGTCGTTTCCGATAGGGATGCACGTTTTACTTATCGGTTCTGGCAGGGGCTTTAGAAGGATTTGGGTACACCGGTAATTTTGAGTACAACATACCATCCCCATACTGATGGCCAGTAAAAGTGTACGATTCATGTGCTTACGGATATGCTCTGAGCTTTCATTCTTGACTTTGGAGGTTCTTGGATGAAGCATATACCTATTGTGGAGTACGCCTATAAGAACAGTTTTCAGGTGACTATTTAGATGGAACCTTAAGAGGCTCTGTACAGTAGGCCATGTTGATCAACATTATGTTGGATGGATATAGGAGACGCAGCTTTGCTGGGGCCTCGTCTTATTCAAGACACCACTAATCAGATAGAGATGATTCAGAAGAGGATGGATATAATGGAGTCTTGACAGAAGTCATATACTGATCAGCTAAGATGACATCTAGAGTTCGAAGTTGGGGATCAGGTTTTCTTACATGTCACATTGAGGTTGGGACAGAAGATTATTCGGAGATAGGGTAATCTTTCACCCAGGTACGTCAGGCCGTTAGAGGTGTTGGAGAGAGTTGGTAAAGTTTCCTATCTATTTTAGTTACCTCAGAGGTACCAGGATATGAGCGATGTATTCCACATTTCTCAGCTCCGATGTTACTTTTCAAACATATCTCATGTCATTCAACCTGAGGAAGTTGTGCTCGATGAAGATGTGTTGTTGAGGAGCATCTTATCTAGATTGTCGATCATAGTACGAAGGCTCTTCGTGGTCAGTCGGTTCCTCTTGTATGGTTGTTATCGTAGCACATACGTGTAGAAGACGAGACCTGGGAGATGGAGGTTGATGTACGATCAGAGAGGCTGATCATGTTCGGGGTTTCTTCTTCTACACTGCGCTAGGGAAATTCGGGGACAAATTTCATTAAGGGGGGATGTTTGTAAGAACCCGAACCTTATTTTTAGGTATGTTTTTTCCTTTTTTATTATTTTTTAGAAAAGAGGATTTTGTGGAAATTTATTAAGTACACGCCATGTACATTATATGTACACTCCATGTACTTCGTTGCTTCTCAAGCCCATGTGTTTGTCGTGTCAGGGCCAGACACACAGCCATGTAGGGGTGACATAGAGGCCTCCTAAAGCAGAGTACAGAAAATCCTACTACACTCCGTGTACTCAAAAATTACACTCCATATCCTCCAAAAGTACATTTCGTATACTTTTTTTTTTCAATATATGGACCGGGGTTGCATCTTAACCCCACAAATATCTTCATCACTAGTTTGATCGACCGAGAGCATTCCGTATAGCCACAGGTCATCGAAGAACCCCCAATCCTCCATTGGTTCTCTGAATCGACCGCCATCGATCATTTTGGAACCGCATCGATATGTTCTTCCATCTCCTAGAGCTTATTTTTCCAATTCCTCCTATTTTGAAAGTTATTGTGGGTGGAGTGTTTTATGTGTTTTCATAGATATACGATATTCTAAGGTGATTCAAGCCTCGTGGATCATGTATATCGATATCCTAGAATCGAGGTATGTGGCTTGTGCCTTTATATAGAATTTATTTCATTATTATGTGCAAATTCCACCAATACCCATGAACTTGGTATTGTGTGTTTTCTATTTTACCCTTGTTGTTTTCTTGGTATGCTTGTATGCCTGAGTAGAGGTTATTTTTTGTGATTAGGGTAATTTACTATGCTTTGGATATTTTTCCCATGCATCTTTTTCTTATTTGGTTGTTGCCAATTCTAATCCTAAATATAGGATGGTGTGACTGTTGTTCTTTAATGCTGAGATACTGTAGATGTTATCCAAGTAATTCTTGATGATACATTGGTCGTTACACAATGCATTACTTGCTGACATTACACAGGGCTGTGAGAACCTAGTGTAGTAGACCATAGAGAGAATGGACATAAGGGCTTCTCCAGAGTGACATAAAATACAATGCGAGACCACATGGGGAATTGATGTTGAGTGCTTCCTCAGAGTGTCTATAGTTCCTTCATGCAGGTCGTAGGGGGAATGAGATGTTGAGTGCTTCCCCAGAGCACCATAAGTATGATACGAGAATATAAGGGGAATTTACGATGAGTGCTTCCCCAGAGAGTCAATTCTTTAGCCGAACCAGATGGGTGAGACTGTGTGTGCCTCCTAGAGGGTTGCTAGTTTTTGTAGGTTGAACCATAGGGGTTAGGGTGTGATAACTACCCATAGGTTACCTGTTTTTTCTACTTGTTTTAGTGGATGCTTACTTGTTAGTAGATTATATTCTAGAAGATGTAGATTGTTTACTGTTTAGTACTTACCTGTTTACTGTTAACTATACCTTTCAATGTTATATATTCAATGAGTGTTAGGAACTATTCTTTTGATTGTTTCCTACTAGGACATTGTCTCACACCTAGTCTGGGCCATGCTTTTGGGGCCAAACAGATTATATTGTTGCAGGTATAGATAAGGGCAAGCAACCTTCTACTTCAGGTTCATGATTGTATTGGAGTTGCAGAGCATGGGACCAAGCCAAGGCTTGAAATACGGAGTAGTTTCTCATCTATTATTCTTTTTGACTTTGGTTTATTACTGTATTATACATTGTGACTTGTTTGTCTTTTTTCCTAGAAATATATGTATCATGCATGATTTAAATATATTTTTTCTCCTATTGTTTATTTATCAGTATTCCACTGTTTACTGTGGTTTGGAATTTACTTATTCCACTGTTTTTGTTATTGGATATTTATTTCTTCCATTTTGTACTCTGTTAATGAGGGAATAGTTTCCCCAATATCTCACCCAAGGCCCTCACTGCTATTCGGAAGCCTCTATCATTCAGGGAAATACTCTTGAGTCCATGTGACCATCCGGGTACGGGGCGCCTCTAGGTGGCGTCTTGAACCGTGGCGTTACACGATTCCATCCTAAATCCCAAGATCTATATTAAACATCCAATTTTTTATCACAACACATATATTCCACATCCTTATGTAGTGAGACTAATTAACTTTTATTCATTATTTCTCACATCCAGTATTGATCATATGGTCATAGGTATTTTCAATGGTCCTATCATTCACATAATGAATCTCTAATAGATAGACAATCCTCATTTTGTAAGCCTTGATTAATGGAATGATATGATTTCCCCCATACAAGGGAATCTACAATGAGGAATAAGGGTATAATTGAACTATGATAACTCTAATTCTTGATATAGTCAGGATATATATGACACATCCCCATGGATCAATCTCAACACCTAGTGCATATGTTCCATCAAATATATCCATTTTTTAGGATGTTAAATTTTATTGTTTTAATAAACTATGCTGGTTTTTATACACACTAATAGAAGGATATATATGACACATCATAAAGTATAAATACTATCATTGATTATTAATTTCCTCCTAGATGGGAAAAAATCAGAGTGCCAGTTTATATGGATTCGATAAAAATAATAGTATATCCATAAATGTGAAATAGATGATGAAATTCATATATATATGTAGACTCATTACGAGGCCCTCTGTACACATGGAAGCAATCAATGGATGATCAGATTCATAGGGTAAAATGTCCAATATAGTTATTTTTAATAGATAAATGAACATATTATAAATCAATAAGAGAGTCACATGTTAAAATAAATCCCCCCCAATGGGTTTGATGATCCTTAACTCCCACCCCTCAACCAATGTGATTTATTAAATATCATTTGGACTAAAACCCAAATAGGTCATCTTCCTTTGGAAAGATGGACAATGCTCAGTTATAGATGTGGGACCATTGGATGTTTGAATAGAAGACAGCTAAAATAGTGAAACTTATTTTAATTATTTTACATAAATAAAAGCCCCAGAAATCAAATTGTCGGAACATTTTATCCCATTCAATCATTTGATCATCTTAGATGAAACAAAAAATGGGCAACCCAACATGAAATAATTTAACTATGACATCTTTGATATATGATAAAAATGATTGACTACCTATTCTCATCCTAGTATTTTTTTCATTCCATGTGGGTGATCAATATCTCTTCCATCACATAAAAAATTTAATCCTTATGTGAATAACATATTTAACAAAATGAATAGTTTACTATACAAAATACCATTTTTATACAAAAAAACAAAAATGTTGAACCTGATGTGACTATTTAGATGATAATAATGATTCTTTGATCCTCTATAGTCATGGTTCTCATGAAATAAGTATATCCTAACTCTAACAAGTCCATATGTGAAGAATTACTAGTCCAGGAATAATAAAGGAAATTTTTTTACCCATGAATATCTGATTGAAAACTTATCATGGTGAAAATAGTGAACTGATTAGTGACCTTGTCCATTGTTGACTTCATGACTACGTATAATTCTCTCACAAACAACACACCAACATAATATCTTATCTCAATCATTATATATTTATATAAAATCAGGTACAACAATAGCCCATGTGGTCATAGAAAAAATACACCATTCTGAATCCTTCAACACCACATGGTCAATAAAATGATCATAAAAAACCATCGACTTTTTTTTATACCATCACTTTGGGATAACCACTTTAGTTTCCAACAATTGAAACCATATAGTGTGAATCATTCAGATAAAGATTCATCAATTCCATCAAAACATGTTTCCACCTCCAACTACTTCAAAAGATTACAAGTATAGTAAGATAATTACAGCATTAAGTATATAATGAATATGGATCAAGTCATCAACTACATCTCCCTTATTGGTTTGGAGATAATATGGAGGGATCATTTCAACTACCATGACAACTGTAACTCTACCATTTCCCCATAGTACACATTAGGTTTTATCCCCGGTTATTCCTTGTCATTTCTAAAACACTAACATTATAATCTATACATATACATATCCTTAGTGTTCTTACAGAGGCATCCTAATCCTTGTTTACAAATATCAATTATATCATTCCTCTGATACAAACTATAATGTCCCAAAAATTACATACATTGATAATACATCAAAATTGTTTTATATTCATTAAAAATTTAATAAATCCAAGATAGGCCCTACACATGTATAGTGTCTTTAGAAACTAGGAAATATAAATGACTGGCTCATAAAACATTGATATTGTCTCTCACTTATTTCGTTATTACTAGGACTTTTTTTAACATATCTTACTTAATACCCATATTCAAGACCATAGGAAAAGAAAAGAATGAGTTGGAGAACTCAATTGATCTGTATGGGTAAACAAGGTAAATATCAATCATATCATTATCATAAGATATAAGAACATTAAATTTGAAATTCTTATCCTGTATTTGAAAGATAGTTATATTATGTCATGGGATTAAAGTTCGCGTAAATTAATGGACATAATCCCAAAATTCATAACACAATACATGATGTTTTTTGGCAGAAACATAAGTATAGAAAATCATTTCATATTAGTCAAGGATCATTTCCTAGATCATTATAGTAGGCAATGTCCATCACTGAACCTGGATTACATGTTGTTTTGGCCCTGTATTACTAAGCAGGATTTAATTTTTCTTCCATTAATGTGTATCTACTTAGATATAATTAATTACCCAATTAATTGAAGTTAGATAGAGGTACTACACGTATAATAATATAATAATTCTTACAAGTTCCTCAAAAACATAAATCATTCATCATAGTATAACCAATGAAATAAAATGGGTTTCTTATACATCATTCTATTAATATATAATCCTTATAAAACAAATATATTTAATAAGTAGAATTCCATAAAAAATCATCATTATAATATGGATATTATACTTGTAACATAAACTTATTAAATAATTCCATATTAGATGGAAAATAATTTTGATATTACACTTGAAATTAATTCCTGGGTAAAATATCATTTCTTCTTCAAGTTTTTTTCTTTTCTCAAAATATCGTGCAATTCTAAAAGAAAATATTTTATTTTAAAATAACCTTAAAATTGGGTAAATGATGATTCACTGAAATTATGATTTATGGAAACATAAAAATCCATTCATTCCATAAAATTAAAAAATACATTTTATTCATATATTTGTTGAAAAAGTCCAAAAATGCTTTCTATTCAATAACAGAAAAATATTCCATTCAAACAATTTAATGAAAATTAACAAAAGGGTAAAATTAACATTAAAAAATTTTAAATGAATATAAATTATATTACACAATTTTGATGTATGGATGTGGATGATAAATATACCCCAAAAAATTCTTATGAATAAACAATCTTATAGAAAAGGAGAGACTATGCCGCCTCTGGTCTCGTGATGAAGCCCTAGCTGATGAAGGAGGATGATTTCCCCCTCTTCCTGGAGGAGGAAGGGGGGAGGATAATTTTATCGTGATGCCCCCAGTCTTTCGAAATCCGTTCACCCTGTTTTCAAACCTTAATTTCCTTCCAGAATTTCCGGCAATCTCGCTTAGCACGAAGGCCCCTGATCTTCACCATGGTGATCCTCAGCTGCTAAAATCACTTCTGGAGTTCATTGAAGCATCATGAAATCTATATTTAACATTGGGGGATTCATTTAGCCACGAGAGGCTCTCACTTGATTATTTTGAACATTTTTTCATTAGCAAATGGGACATGCAAGACCGGGCGGTGATCAATTTACTTGATAAGCGTCACATTCTGGTCCAATTTGATTTAGAAGAGGATTTGATCCGAGCATGGTCTAGTGCCCCTCGTCATTTCAATGGGTGTATGTTTTTCCTCTTTACTTGTATTTTGATTTATATATGAGCCGTGACCCTTCCAGCATCGTGGCATGGGTGTTTCTTCCTCAACTTCCTCTTCCATTTCATAACCCTGCAATTATCTGCATGATTGGAAACATGGTGGTCCATTACCTCTGTTCGGATATCTGAACCTCCATGTTAAGTCATCAAGTTAATCCCCACATCTATGTTGAGGTGGATGTTGTGAAGCCTGCAGTGGAGTGGATATGGATAATCGTGGGGTGAGGAATTCTGATGGAATCAGTCTGTTTTTTTAAGGCTTGGGTTGATTACTGCATTAATTTATGTTTTCTAGGGCACATAGTTTCTGAATGTCAAGGTGAGGCAGAAGTTGGGAGGATTTCTAGTATGAAGGAGTAGTTAGTTAGGTCTCTTGGTCGGGAACCTACATCGGATCCCGTGAATGTCATGGGGATACAGATTGCATTGAGTGAGGGTGAATCTCTCCATAATCCTCTGGTTTCGTTAGTGTTTAGTTGACTGAGGAGTGATATGGTTTCAAGGGTTAGGCAGAAGAAGTCTACTGTTGGTCATGGGACTACTGACATGGGGAAGCCATTGGGAGTTACTGTGATCAAGCCCTCCCAACAATAGGTTCATCCATCAGTGGATGCTAGTGGGAAGTATGTAGGTGACTGCAAGCAGCCGAAGATTGTGATTGAGGCTCACGCTACATGTTGTGAGCATTTTCCTGTAGAGGTGTTGGATGTTTTTGATAGGTCTCAAAGACAGAAGGTGAGTGATGCTGCTATGATGGCTGCAATAGAGACTGAAAACTAGTTCCAAGGAGTGGAACTTGTGAATGTAAAGGAAGATGTGCAAATGGATGATGGTGGAAGTGTATATCAGGGGATCTCTTCTCTAGAGGATGGAATTGGGTGGGATGTCTTACGGCAGGGGACTATGGACATTCATGAATTAATAGAGCAGCCTAGGTTTCTGTACCTTATTGACCCTAATTTTCAATCTCAGGAAGGCTGAGGAAGGGAAGATGACCCCCATGGGGTCCATATTTCTAGAAAGTGGGGGGACTACTCGGATAGTTGCCAGGAAAATAACATAGTCTTGATCAAACCCTCTTTTAGTGAGATTGTTTAGGGCCGGGGGCTGAAGATGACCGGGAATCAGGGGAGCATGAATACTCAATCATGAAAAAGGCTAAGGAAGGACTACTCCAAATTACCAAAGCTGAAGCCCACCTAGTCATCGACTGGGAACACATAGCTATTATACTTGGAATGAATGAACCTGCGAAGGAGGTATGTGAAGGTTCTCATGCATTATAAAAGTTTGTAATGGGAATCAGCTACTGCAGGGGAGGCTTCTCATCATGGATGTGATGGTGGGTATGATTTATTTGATATGTATTCTTCTCGTTGACCTTGTGGTACTTGTTTACTATTGTTTTCTTTATTTAATAAATGGTCAGGGGGTTATCCTATGTTGTCTTTTCTGGTAAACACTCTTATATTATAATGAGATTGAAATATTTTCCCTTACCTTATGTATGATATCCGTTGTATATATCCAAACCACTTATTTAATAATTTAAATGATTTAATTGACTTATTCCAAAATAATATTCATTTTTGGCTATAATATATGATTATATTATCATCTGTTTGTTTATAACATTTTATTGTCACTTGTTATCTGGATGTTAATAACTCTATGTTCTCTTGCTTGTTTGGTTAGATATGTTCAGGTTACCTAACTTTTTTTATAGTTGTATAATTTATTGAATTATATTAGAATAATATATTAAATATATATTCATTCTTTTCATATATACAATCATTTTTAAATGCAGATAATTTAGAATGAATCACATCGTATCGTTGATATGGTAGGTCGTATGTATGTACAAGCGATGATATCATTCCCATAATTTTTAATGGAATTTAATTAGATGGTGTATAATATTTCAAAATAAGTGTAATTTTATAATAATAATATATAGTTATTATTTTCATCATTATACACATCCATGTATGGTGGTGGTGAAAAAAAATACACCACGATGTGGCGATGGTAAGCAGTACGTACATACACGTGTTGATTTCATTTTTCTTTTGATCGATAGAAGGTGGAATATTGATTTTTTATAATTATAATAACATATTGGTAAATTATTGTTTCTGATGTTATATAATTATAATTAAACAACAAATGAATATGGAGTATAAGAAGAATGATGTTTGAAAGAATCCGTAGAAGAGATTACATCTTCCCCAAAGTGATTCATCTAAATTTCTTCACAGATCACTAGAGATGGTCCATGAAGATAACAAAAACCTATTAAATATAAATAGGTAAGTTGAGAAGGGAAAAATGGTAGGGGATGGCCAATATTGAAGTCATAACGTGAAGTATAGAGGTGAGGGGGTTGGGTCACTTTTATTATTGAGGTGAGGGGTACTTTTGGAGACTCTATAAATAGTAATAAAATAGAAACCTTCCCAAAAACCTAAAAAATGTCCCAATATACAAGATGTTATAATAAAAGGTGTAATATCATCATCCTATAAATTATGGACCAGTATTTCTATCAATTTATTCCTTATCTTTTTAATTAACATTGCGTTATTTTATTTATTTTTTAAATCGGTTAACAAATAATTCGATATTTAAAGGGTGAAATATTTACTTATATTATGTAAAATAGACCATAGATAAATATATTATATAATTTTATACCATATAATTATTATTTTATATTTTTTAAAAAAATAAAAAAATTTAAATTATTTAATAAAACATTATTTTGACAAACAATCAATAGATTCAGTTTTGAAAGTATTTGATTCATTGAATTTTATAAATATTAATATAGAAAAATAACATAAAAAACTATTTTATTATAATTATAGGAGATCAGGGTCATATATTAAAATCATTATACATGTTAATTAGCCCAAATTATATTTTCATTAATATTTTTATGAACATTTATGTGATATTTCTCTTAATAAATTAATTACTACAATAGTTTTGTATAATTTTTTAATATTCTTAGTTATGAATAAAAAAATAAAAAACAATGGGGAAGAAAAATGTACTATATTTCATAAGAGTACTTGTAGTAGAATTTATCTTCTGGAAATTACAATATTTAAAATGTTATACTTATTAAATTATGAAGGTGGAAACATTAACATCGCAATAAATAAAATTATATAAGTGTCATAATCCCTCTCATATGGATTTAAATGGTAATTAAATCAACTATTAGATGATTATGGTTAATATATACTCAACCAATAATATTTGATGAAGTGTTTTGATCTTTTAAATGGTATTATTATTTTAATAAAAACAATATTATTGATTTTTTCAAAATTAAATAATTTATGCATCATTAATGTATAAGATATTAAGGTAATTATTTATTTCCTAAAAATTTATATTAAATTTCCATAATAGAGGAAAAATTAATATCTTTATAAATTTTATTAATAATATATGTTATCTGCAGTATATATTAACATTAAAAATTATTTAATTATAAAAATTTAGGTGAAACATATATAACTTTTCATTAAATAAAAAAAATTAAATGTCATAATTGCATCCATGTAGATTCAATTGGATACAATGTTTACCCAAATATGACTAATTTCAATATAAACTCATCCAATGATATTATTTCAATTGTTAGGATAAATTTATAATAGTATTATTTCCCTTAATTACCCGATTTACTCTTTTACTATATTAAAAGAATTACAGAAGTTACTATTCACAATTCCTAAAAATATAATAAATCTTTTAAAATAATTTAGACCAACTAATAAAAAATGTGGAGTAAATTTTACAAAATTTCCAACAAAGGTGTTTTATTAATTAATTTAAAATGAATCCCACTATTAGAAAGGGGAAGTGGTTTTAAAAACTAAAACATTGAAGAAGATTAAATGTTTTACAACTGAATTCAATGTAAAATTAATTCTAATTAAATGAATTATATTGAATGATAAAAATATATTACATTTATATTTTAGAAACATTCAATATAATATTTTTACCATATTAATTATTTCGATGAAGAAAATTGGTTTTCTCATAAAATTTATTGTATCAAAACATTAATGTTTTCAGAAAAAAATGAGATATTAATCCAATGTAAATTTTTGTATCCCATATTAAAATGACATGATTATATTTTTATATTCATATTATTAATGTTTAAAAATCATAATTTAACAGGGGTTATCCAATCAAATTTTTAAATTTACCCTTTCATAAAAATATTGTTATTTATACATCTATTATGGTTTATTAAAACCCTATGACTAAAATATCCATTGCATTAATATAAAAAATATTTTATTTTGTCCATAAAATATATATATCATTAATATCAATACCAATAGTAATTAAATCAAAATATAAATATCTAATTGTCGTATATGTTTCATATATAACTAGTATTAATTGATTTCACAATGCATTTTCTTATGTTTTTTATACATATTACCGCTAACCTAATGGATATGATATAATAGGAATTTTATACCAAGTCCATCTTGTGGTTTTCTTAAACTCATTTTTTTCTGAAAAGAAATATACTGTTGAATAAAAATTATTTAATGAAAATATTTCAAAAAAAAATTTGGTGTTACATTTTAATCATTGTTTCTCATTGAATCATTATTATAAAATTTTTACTAACATCCTTAATGTCTATTCTAGTGAACTATTTCTAACAATTTTATTTATCATTCCAAATTTGATTAACACATGCTTATGAAAGAATAATTATATTCATATAAAAGAGAAGGATTATGTAGTGACTACCCCTAAACAACTTCCACAAGAAAAAAAATTACAGAGTTACCAATTTTGAATCCCTTATTACCTATAAATTTATAAAACTTCCGGTTATATAACAATAACACTCGATTCAATCATAAAATCTTTGATTCAGTCTATAAAACCATTAAATCAGTTTATTTGTCAAAAAACGCTCTTGGTACTTGATCAATATTTATTCAATTTAATTTCCATTAATATAAGCTATAATTATGATATTTTAATATAGAAATATAATTTTTTTTAAATAAATTTCACAACATAAATAATGTGATTATATGATTTTCATCAATTAAAATGAAATCATAGAAATACACTCATAATTTTCAAACCATTTCTTAAAATCACAACTATAATACTCCTTCTATCTTTTTAATCATTTTTTTATAAATAACCCCTTTAATTATGTAGCATGATCTTACAATTTAATAATTCTATTTTCTCATAGGTTTTTTTTTCATGTAACTAATCTATTCTAACACTCATGCCCATCTTAATCATTTTTAAATCATGGAGAATAACAAATAATTTTATGCTCTCAAACTCTCCTCCAACCATAAGAAGAATGTACTATAGGTAAATTAAAATACTATAACAAGAATTTTTTTCTTCAAAAAACTCTACAACTCAACCTAATAATGTTTTTTGGAACCATTGTTTCTAAAATTTTACATTCTGAAGCTCTTTCATGGGATTCCCTCAATATGGAATATTTGGTAATAACTTATGAAATGTATCTATCTCTCATAAATTACATGATCCATAACATTCATATATTTTGGAGTCATCCATCATATTTTCAAAACATCATGGATATATATAATTAATTATTCGACCAAAAAAATATCCTCCAGCAAGTTACATTCATTCCTTATGATTTTATCATTGATATGAATATTATTTATTTTAACGATATTATGATTATATTTTTCCAGAAAGAGTTACCTAGTTATTTCATTTCCATACAAAATGATGAAACATAAGTTTTCCATTTCATAAATTTTATTTCAATTCTTGGAATCAACTGGGATAATGGGGAGACATTGAAAATAATTTTTTAGAATATTGAAATGATTTTACAATCATTATCTTTTAAAAAATATCCATATTCATTTCAATTAAATGACTAATTTTTACATGATAATAGATTAAATTTACAACTTCTATAAAAAAATGTCAAGTAAAATCCATTTTGCAGACTTACACCAAAAGAATCTCTAAATGTCTCTATTTTATCATCATTTATAAACCATATTTTTAGCTATTAGGAAAAAATATTCTCAAACATGAATATTTTTATTTAAAATAAGATCCAAATTTTATTGTTACATATTAATTAACATTTACATTCCTTAATAAAATAATATTACATATTTTTTATTATACGATATTACACTCTTTAAAATGAACCACTCAAATACTTTCTTGAGTAATAATACCCTTTCATTCCATTTTTAGTTATTGATGAATGTTAAAATTTATAACAATACACCATGAGAAGATACCATGTAAGACACCAAAATGTTTGTATACATGTGATATATCATTAATGATATATTTTTCTACTAATTTATGATAAATTATACCATTGCATACAGTCATTATATATAACCCCCAAAAGATATAATGTCCATGTGACCATGTTCTAGTATAATATTATTCATTAATATATGTATGTTATTTTTACATAGATCTATAATGATATACATTAAAAAATTTCGTTATAGAAATTTTGTCACCATAAAATATTATCTCATGATATGAAATAATTACATTAATACATTTTTCCCCAACCATGAACCTTGAGTAAATATCTATAATACATTTTAGTATTTTATGGAAACCTACAACATCTATCTTCCCAAAAAAATTATTTTTTCCTATAAATCAGGTGTGTGTTAATAGTTATATAAATTTAGTAATATTTTGTTTTTTTTTGTACATTAACATCAATATTTATTTAATCATGATTGCATAATATTTTCCATTATTGAACATCCCAAAATTTCTAAACAAATATTTCAGCATACATCATCTCCAATTCAAAGAATATAGTTAACCCCCATCATTAATTATAAATAGTTTTAATTAAATGATAACACATAGTAGTAAATGTTAATAACATTATGTTTTAGTGTGTGGAGTTATTAAACATCCAAATGTTCCCCTTATTAAATTTTTCTTTTGATCCCCAAAATCATTCTTCAGGTTCTACTTCATTCTAAAATTTCAAAATATATTTCTTATATTAATTGATTTACCTCAACTTATTTACCCTAACTGATCTACTAATTTCCATTTACCTTTTAAATAACTATTAAATCTTATAATTTAACACACATAGATTTTAAAAATTGGACCTTGTGTTTAATAATTTATCTGACATCAACACCAAGCCTAAATTAACCACAAAAATATTAGTATAATATGACTTATATAACCATGTTGTCAGATTATAAGGAATGAATAGGATTAATGTATTTATGAAATAACTTTAAATGACCAAGTCAATAAAAATTTTGTGATATTAATAAATTATTTTATAATAATGTCATTTTATTTTTTGAAAAACATGTTTTCATTAGAGATTATTTTTATTCTACATTGTGAGAAAAAATAAAATTAATTTGTATTCTAGATTCAGATAATTTATATCATTAAATAAAATTTATCTAAGGGAGATTTTTTATTAATGGATTGATATTTCAGTGAATAATGAAAAAGACTTATTGTAAAACTATAGTTTTTCAAAAAATTAAATAATATAATGGTCACATAAATATTTTAATTTGATTTAAAATTAATTTAAAAATTATTCAATAATATTTAATAAATTTTATTACCTTTTGGATAATATTTATACTATATTCTGGAATATGTTTATTTTAAGGATTACAAAATAATAATTAAAAAAATAATTTTTATTTTCCGAACGATTATCTATATTGATTAATTTTAAAAAATATTGATGAATTATTTATTATAATTTTAGATCATATATATAATTATTATAATTTAAATATTTATAATTATGATTACAAGTCATACATTTAACATAAGATTTTCTTATCATGAAAAATTTATTTCTTGAAGTCTTATTCTAACTACGATTTATTGGTTTATATTTAAACTAAAATGGTCAAATCATGTTAATTGAATTTGGTAAAATAGATTACACATTTTAAAAATTAATAATTACAAATTTATAATAATATGAAAACAATTTTTTTATCTTTATGATTAATAATGATAGTAAAATAAGTTTAGTGTAATTATTCTTATAATGGGGTTTTGTGTGTTACATGAATTCATGTTAAAATTTAATTTAAACACACAATGAATTTTTATTTTATAAATTCAATTTCATATATATAATATTTTTTTAAAATTTTATATTTAGGATTATTTCATTTTATTCTTAATTGATAAATTACATATTTTAAGAAAACATGTTAGTATGGTAAACCATAAAATAGTCATAATAAATATGTTTAGAGGATAAGGACTAAAATGTTTAAAACATTATACTTTTTTGTAATGTAGATGTGGATAAAGCATAACACACCTCCAATACATTATTTTTCAATTTATTAAGAACATTTTGTTAGATTTACTAGAATTTATTTAATAGTTTTTGGAAATTTCAAAAATGGTAATCCACCTCAATTATAAAAGGGAACTGCTCCAACACTTCGTCACACATATCAATCCATTTATCTCAACTAAATAATGATAAAATACCTCCCCAAAATCCTTAGACATTATCTCTAGGATTATTTATTAAAAAAATTCTAAAAATATGGCCATTAATAAGGGATGAAAATGAGTGCTTTCTTGGAAAAGGTAATCGTATTCACTAAACTCATTGTTCTTACTTCTTCATTTACCACCATAAATTATGTATTCATAATTCCAATATAATCCCAAATGTATCTCCAATATAATGAGATGTTATTATTTGTATGGAATAATATTTATCCATCTCCATCTCCTTAAAAGTTGAAATAAATCCATCAGTCATTGTTATATTTTTACGTCATGAACTTGTGTAATTTTTTTCCATCGCCTATTAACATGGATAGTCATAATGATATAATAAATTAATATATATGATTCATATTACATGATGTTGAATATTTAAAATTAATATAGAATACAATTTATTAACCTTTCAACCATTAATGGGATGATATTTTTTCTTATGTAGAGCTATCGCCTACTATCACCACAAAGAAATGTGATTCATCTTCCATGTAAAACATTCATGACCTATAAATTATGCAACAAAAAATTCAAGAGAAAATGAATTATTTATCTTCTAAAAAATGGTAATAATGATATAATAATAATGAACGAGTTTTAAGATGTTATAAGAGTATCATATATGACATTATAAATTTGATTATAGATATGTTACAAACAAATAACATTGTTAAATTTATTATACATGATTGAAGTATTTAATATGAGAAATCAAGTAAGGGACTTCATCTCATTTTCCATTTGGTGAGGCAGATAGTAAGGTAATGTTCCTAATTTTCTTTTATATGGTGTATATTCATAACCATTAACATTTAATATCATCAATAACTCATATATAATGGTATTTTAAGTTTCTATTTTGATAATTTAATAGACATGTATTTGAATTGGATGTTACCCCGTTTCAAGTAATATCATAACAAAAATTATTTTAATTTATATATAATAAATTTTCAATTTATTTGATATTCAAATATTATGTTGACAATGATATTAGATTATTTTATTCCATATGTATACATAATTTAGGTGACTAAAACTTGAAAATCAGAATAAATTCATTTATTAAATATCCCTTTAATTTCATGATATTTTTAAGGGTTTACTTCACAATAACATTTTAATTAAGATTTATTATTCTTGATTTTCCATTGAATTAATGTATTTAATCAGTACCTAATAAAACTATTTAATTTTACTAAACTATGGTTGTTAGAAATTTATTCACGTGATGGTACAATTTTCCTCTCACAATTGTATAAAATTAATAGGAAATTTTTTCAATAATATTCATCATCAATTTCATATTTTTTTAAAAAAACTGTTACACAAATATCTATGAATTATACAAAAAATAATAGAATATATTAAATATTCTCCTTTTATTTTTTAAATGTTGTTTTTTGTATGATTGTTAATTTATAAAATGTTTAAAAATGAATATTCCGATCATTTTCCAAATATGTTACTTTTAAAATTTACTTTAAAATGTGAAATGAATATTTAATTTAAAATATATATAATAAATGGAAATTCATTCCATCATGGTTAACCATTTTCTGGAATATACATTATAACTTTACATGGTTCTTTTAAAACAAAATTTTCCTAATATTATTGAAATTGATAATTTTTAATAGTGTATTTCAATGAAAAATGGTATATTCTTCAAGAATGTTTTTGTACTATTTTTATTGTATTACTATTAATAAATAGTAATGACCCTTTATAGTAAATATAAACCACATTTGATATGTTTTTATAATACCATTAATTTTTTTCTAGATGGTGTATGATCAATTTGATAAAGGAATGTATAAAAATTTACCTTATCATTTAATTTGGTATTCAATATGTTTCAATTTAAACAATCCATTTCATGTGATATTTTTAAATTATGTTTATATTAAATATCCACATTACTTATCATTAATAGTATTATTTCATAAATTCCATATATCTTCTTCATATGGTGGTTTACATTGAATGTTATATGATTGGGTGGGAAATATTGATATTATACATTCATTATTTAATTGCTATATTTATTGAAGACAAATATTATCTAAGAATTAAATCCTCTAATTTATATATGAGTAATGTTTAGGACATGTAGTGATCGTTAGTTACTGAAAATATAATGTTCCATGATCCATTGATAGTCTCCTAAGTTGAAACAATATGTTAGCATTGAATGGGTTTCTAGTATATACCTACCAATCAACTAAAATTTCCTAGCCAATAGCCTTTAAAATATATATATAATTATCTTGATGTGTAATACCACATTTTCATATATTAAAAATTTATATCATTAGGAATTCAGTTTTTAACAATTTCCTATTAATTATGCCAAATATAATCTTCAGAGTCAAGTTAAATGAGATGTGTGTTAAATTATGAACCATACCATATTGATTATTATATATTGATTATTATATATTGATTTATGTTATATTCTTCTCTATGTAACCCTTACTCAACAATTTATCTTGCCCATATTTTGGTTCCCATTCCCAGAATATGAAGAAGGAATAATTGGATGGGTTAAAGGATGGTGAATATTTATATTCCCTATATTGTAATATATGATTTCAAATGTACTGGGAAAAAATTATTTAAATTTTTTAACAAGAATAGTAAAATATTTTAACAACAATTATATACTATTATACCATTACTATGAATGAATTTTAACAAATTTGGAATAAATTTGTAAAACAATAAATATTTTAACTATAAAAAATCACGATGGATTTGAATAGATTATGAAAATGAATGATCTTGGATAAAAATATGGTCACCTATATTAAAAATAAGTTTTCATGATTTAAATATCATGTAATTGATTATATGGATTTCCTTAATGATTATTTATTATCGTATGATGATATATGTATTTAGTTATTGGCCAGAACCATAGGGAGTGATGGTAACATTGAATATAATAGAAAATTCAGGCATTCTAAAAGGTCACATGAGAATGTGACTGGAATAAATGGAATTGTGATATTATATAGTTAGTTATATTTTAAAATGATTAAAAAAATATACATTTAACAATTCTCGGACTCAAAAAAATAGAATCATAGAGTTATATTAGAGGATACGTTTTAGAGGCCACGAAGGAAAGAATGCTTGATTTCATTCATGACTAAAATGTGGAATTTGAAACCAAAGAGATTGTCTCAAATTAATAGTAATGTGTTTTATATATTGAAAATAATGGTATGTAGTAAATAATATACATTGAAAAGTGAGGAGCTCAGAAGAGTTAAATAAATTCCATCAATGAGACCCATTTATAGTTTTTTGTATTAAATGTGGAGAACCTGGGAGTTATCATATTCAATTAAATATTTTAAGGCTCAATTCGTGAACATGTAGGGAAGTATTCTATTCATATCGGTGTAGTAAAATTGTTGAAATATTTATTTATTGGGATTAAATAACTATTTTTTAGAATACTATTTATCGATGGATTTTTTTATTGTATAAATCATGAAACATTTATGGGTTATATTATTTTCTTTAGATCATATATTTATTCATCAATGATTAAATCAAGAGGTATAGATACCACCACAGGTTTATGAGTATAGGTATGAACATATGTTGAATGTCTTAAGCAGTCTATTTTGATTATTTAAGTGATAACATTTTAAATTTATTAATAACTTTTTTAGAGATGTTTTAATTTGTTAATATATATATATACAAAGAATCAAAATTTTAATGTAAAGGATTTTTTCAGATAAATTATATATTGTTATTATAGGTGATTGTGAAAGGATATGATATAACTATTATGGTTAAAAATTATTTCCTGTTGAGGATATTTGGGTTATTTGAGATACATGCTTATTTATTAAAGAAACGATCAATGTTAATCCATTTGTTTTATTATTGAATTTTGGAGAATAATATATGCCTATTGATTTTTTTGTTATGTCAAATTATTTTCACCAATTAATGTTTTAATAAATATATGAGGAATAAATTATTATTAATTTTTTTATAATATAATCTGTTAAATTTTTATTTTCGTTAATCAGGTACAAAAAACCATATTGGTTATTTGTTATGAGGATTAAGAGGTAAAGTGAAAATTTTTTAGTGTTCATGAAAAGGGAGAAATTAAACATATGAAATCGATATATATTATGTAATAATATTTAATTATATTCATCAAACATAACTTAATTTATCAAAATTATATAATAGATCTTGAATGAAAGATGTTATCCTATTACCTTAGTATCCTATAAATCAATTGTCTTTTTACACATCACATGTTTATAGTTTAGTATAAATTAACTATCTCTTAATCATTAAATTTCTTTTGATTAATGATATATATAACTATAATATTTATTTATATATTTCTTCAATGCCTATATTTTCACTTCCCTCTATTATATTTATACATAGAAGCCTATTTATGCGTTATTCCAAATGACATTTTTATTCCCTTTCTGCCTCTTACGATGAAGTTTTATTTACACTTTTTATGATGTGGTTTTTCAACAAACTAATTTTAAAAGTTTAAGAACATTTTTTTATAGTGAATTTTAAAATTTTGTGGAAGAAATTTATTAATGTTAGGGAGAATATAACACACTAATATTTTAAATTAAGATCATTTTGTTCTATAGCATATATGACACACAACAGTGATCTTAATCCACCCATCAAATATATTATTTAAATTTGACCATTACAAATATATTTTGAATTTGTGGGTACGAATTGTGTAATATTTATTTATAAATACATATATATAAGGCTCTAATTTTATTAAATATTTTTAATAATAATCAATTATTATTTAGTAATGAAAATTTAGTCTTCAATAAATACATCTTCATCAAAAATGATTTTTTTTGATATTTTGTAGAAAATAATATAATTAAATTTTCCACTTTAAAAACATTATGTTTGATAAAAAGCATATTTATTCAAATACAAATATTTATATTATCCTATTTGGAATATTTTTGATTTTTTTAAAGAATTATTTTTCAGTAAATAGTGAAAAATACTTCTTTGTGTAAAACTATCATTTATTCAAAAAAATTATATATTTTAAAAGTGATGCTTTTATTTTAATTTTATATCAATGTAATTTATCTGATATTTTGTTGTATTTTATCTAATTAATTAAATTTTGGCCATGCTTGTACCATAATATCTCAGCTATATAATTTAATCCTTAAAATTCATTTTTCTAAAAAAAAGTATGTTAATGATTATTATCCATTATAATTAATTTTTTAAAGTATACAATTGTGGTCAAGCCCATGAAATGAGAAAAAAAACTCTTAAAATTGGGAAAGAGTAACCCATTACAAGAATGGAAAAATAAAAAATGCACAAGTCAAAATGATCTTACAAGCGCATAAAAGTTAACATCCATGCAGGTACAAGGAAATCTCATCACCCCCTTAATGAGACAACGCTCCAATGTGATCAGTCAGAAAAGTCTGTCACCCCCACTATGAAGAAGTTGCACCATGATAGCGATAAAATGAGTCAGATAACCTTTATAACCAATATGAAAATGTTGAGGAGAGTCGGATGACAGGTTTCAGCACACCTTTCTCTCTTTCTAGCCACCCACCCGAAAATGCATGAGAATAATCTCTGCAATGTCATCCGAATGCAATGTAAGAAATGAATAAAACCTATTTTCCAAATTTCTGTGTAAAGTACCTATCCTTCCATCATAAGATGTGGAATGGGTGGTGATGGGTGTCAAAACACCCATCCCTAGAATGAGGCCTCCCACCAAATGGTACTTACATAGCACCATCTAAATGCAATGAGAGAATCAAGTATCCATAAGAAGATCTGCTTCAGGAGAACATGCAAAATCCTTGAGGTCAAAACAGAATAGGATGGATTACTAAGAATAACACCTGATAAATTCAATATGGGAACACCAAAAGAAAAATAAATAGAACAAAGTGACCAAAAAGAATAAACATCATCCCATCCACATCAAACATCCCAACCAATCCAACACTGCCACACCAGATATCCCCTTAACATGCTGATCCAAGGTGGCCCAATACATTGAGTCCCTCATGTCCTCAAATAGATTTTCTAATAAAATTTCTCCTGGGATAATGTTCCACAAAAAAACAAAGAGGCCAAATCATAACACACATGAGATCCTCACTTGAGAATGGAGAAATTGCGAGACAAAACAACTCTTCTTCCACACATATATAATTTATATTTAATGAATTTTAATTAATAATTATAATATTTAGGTAAAAATTATCTATTGATTCTCATTTTGTTTTTTAATAAATTATTACTTATATTGGATAAAAAAACATGTCACTATAATGAATAATAAAATTATAAAAGCATGAAAATATAGAGGATAATGAACAACATGTTTAAAAATTGTTTATTTTATATTTCATTTTTTTATAAACCAAAAAAATCCCTAAATAAATTATTAAAAATTATTGACATACATGGTGTGAATGTGACATTCCATTATTGAATAGTTTTTGTGTATTTAAAAAAAATCAACTCCTACTAATTTACAAAAGGGAATCATCTCCCTCCACTTATACACACCTATCAAGAAATTTAGCATGTCCCAAACCATCCAAAATCACTATAATAAACCCTTATAAAAATATTATAGGTTTTTTATTTCCCAAATCCAATTCTAGTTTCCTTAATAAAATATATGAAGGATATTTTTCTAATCAAAGGTAATTATCATAACTATGTTTCTTATTTTTTAAATATTCTTTCATAACCTTAAATTATTTCATAATTGTTACAATAAAAAATTGAAAAATCTATCATATACTGAGTTGTTTTATTGTTCAGTATATCATATTTATCCATTTCCTTATCTATCAAATATGAAAAAATTGATCGCTTGTTTGTATAGAGAACTACCACTAGCAATACTAATGTATATATTTTTCATAATTAACTCATGTGGATACTCATGATGATGGAAATAAGTAATATATATGTTAAAAATTACATGATATTAATTTTGAAAAGTAATATATCATCTAATTCCAAACACTTTATACCATTAAGAGACTTATATCATTGCTCATTTATACGTATTACTTTACATTTCCAAAAATGAATTGGATACATTTTCCATATAAAACCAGAATGAATGGCTATAAAATTTTATTTAATTAATAAATATGATATTTTTTATTTTATTTTAATTATTTATTTATATCCTATGTTAAATATCCTGATCTTTTGTTTCAAAAAATTCATGAGAATACGAAGCATTTATCACTGGAATCAATAGTGTTAATGAAATATTAATAAAGAAAAAGAGGAAATATTTTAAAACTGAATCATATATGATATTATAATTATGAATATAATTTTTTTATACAATATTAACATTTTAAATATATTATTATTGTGTTTTATTCATGTTCAACTTAAGTGAGTCATTAGGAAGTCTAATTTATCTCAATTTTATTTCATGGGGCTTCATTTTAATATTCTACACATAAATTTATTAATATGGTCAATATACATCCCCTAATACAAGAATGATCATGAATCCCTCGTATTTTATTGTACTAATGTTTAAAATTGAATTATTTCATCCCATATGATTTGAGTTTCATGTTTAGAATTGTAAATGGAGTTTATAATTAAATTTCTTTTCATTGGATGTAATATTTCTTCATTTTGTTTGATTTTATAATATTTTTTGTGTAATTATATTTAATTAATTTTTATGTTTTAATTTATATTTCTTAATTTGGTATTATTTTTAAAACAAATAATCACTTTTTTTATAAATTCTCTCTTTAACATTATTATCTTTTTAAGGGTTTATTTCTCCTTCTCTTTTTAATCGAGCTATATTTTATCTTGATTTTACTTTTGAAGAAACTAACTTATCATTTCATAATAAAAACGATTATTTTACAAATCTCTGGTTATTAATTATTTTTTAGTGTAATACTACCACTATACACTCCTTGTTATTTATAATTATTGATAAAATGTTTTCAATATTATTCAACATTATTTATCTCTTCAGTCAAAAAAACATTTTCCCAAAAATCATTTTATTATAAAAAAATTTCCTTGAATTATATATATATATCCTATGGTTTTTAAAATTAATTTTTATCCAATATTAGTTATAATAAAATAAAAAAATGAATGATCTTTTTGTTTTCCAATATGTAACATTTTTAATTTTCTTACAAAAAAGAAATTAGAATCCTTACATGAAGGTACACGAACTAAAATGAATTTCACATTGTTAAGAATACAAACTGTTTTGAAGCTTGAATTACATTTAATGGCATTGTTTTCAACAAATATATTTTAGTGATTATATATAAATATTTTTAAAAAGTTTATTTGAAAATGAAAATGGTTTTTTTCTCAGTAATGTGTTTATAATATTTCTATTTTATTTTGATTCCTTAAAAATTATTTCAATTAAATTTACATATAATCAAATATGGAATTTTGTAATGATACAATAATTGTTATTTATCTAGATGGTTCATTATCAGTTTTACTAGGGAATTTATTAAAAATTTAGTTTCTTGATTTATTTTTAATTCATTAGATTTTCCATAACACATGAAATTTTGTGTAATTACATTACATTATGTTTTTCTTAAATATCAATATTCATTATCTTGGGTATTATTATATCATAAAAATTATATCGTATTTAAATTATACGGTTTTACATGAAATTTTATTTGATTGACTGGGAAATATTGATATTTTGTATTCTTTTTTCAAAGTAGGCATTTTTTAATGTAACTTTTTTTTCATGAATTATATCAACAATTTGACTTATAAGGAATTATTTGGACAAACACTGATGGGTGGGTAATAGAATTATATATACCTTTAATGCATTTATTGTCTCATGTGTTGGATAATTTATCTTACATTAAAGGTGTTTCTAGTATATACCACTCCCTCGATTAAACTATCTTTTTGGAAGGTCTTTAGGTTATTTATATCACAATATCTGAGATCTAGATATCCTATATTTTGAATTTCCTACATTGAGAATTCTAATATTATTCTACATGATGTCACTATTTTGATATTATATGTGGATTCATTTTGTGATCAATTTACTAATTAAATGGCTTGTGATTTTTTTATTTACTTATTATATTGATTCTAACATATATAATCATACAATTCATTTTATGTATTATATTGAATGTGTTTTAAATTATTTTACATTCCATGTTGATTATTACTTATCTAATAATAATTTATATGTTATTGAATAAATTCCATGTGTTTTTAGTTATTTATATTTTCTTATATATCATTCCTTATTTATTGTTCCTTATTTATTCATGATAGCTTCGTATATATGTACCCACTACTGAGAATTTAACCTCATCCTTTTTTTCCATTACCTAGGATTTGAATAAAGAATCTCTGAATGGTTTTCAATATACAGAATATTTAATTTCACATTGTTTTGAAATCGAATGTGATACGAATGTGTGTATATAGTTTACTAAGACTCCTATCCCATTTGATCATTTGGGATGTGATCAAATGTAACTAGAAACAATGTAATTAAATATCCACCAGCATTGGGATACTAAATTAGGTGTTTTTACATATACCTTGCACATGGAGTTCAATTCTGGTAGGTTGATGAACATAAATCAAACATAAAACTCCATTTACAATGATATCTCAAACATATTTCAAACTCTATCCATGTATTTTTATAATAATTTCTTATAGAAGTCAAAATAACATATACATATTAATTATTTGATGGAAATATAAATAACTCTCACAAATAATTTAGGAATTTTACATTTATTGAAGTTGTTTTACTCAGAATCATGTTGAATTCATTAACATTATCATCAAATTTTCTGTATTCCGTCATTTTCATGTTATGTATCCTCAAAATAATAAAATCCTTGTTCATTATAATTTTATTTTTATATATTTATATTATAGATTTCATAAGCTCCACAATAGACTTAAATATGTGGTTTTTATATGAAATATTCAAAATTAAAAACATTCATATCATTCGAACTGTGTTCATATCAATCATTTCCCATTAAAAATTTTGTATTATTAATGTTTTAAATTATTTTAAAGGAACAACAAGATCCTTCAAAATTTTATCTTCCACAATTTTCTTCATTTATAAAATAAATTGAATCCTATTAACATTATTCAACTTGGACTCTACATTATTTAATTAAATTTTTTCTAAAACACTACATTATGATTGATGAAAAAAATTCAATTGAATATTATTTTACAAAAAGATTCAATATTAAACTATTTATATCCTTTTCGAACTAGATGATCGGATTAACCTTTTTATCTAGAAAACCATGTATCAATTAATATAAAAAACATGAAGAATTAACTACATAATAAATAACATAAAATTTTGTAATCAGAATGTCACATGATCTTGATATTCAAGACATTGAAATACATACAATGAACTAGTCCCCATACCGAATCAAAACCCTCAAACACTCAAGTGAAATGTATCTACAAAAACAATTCACACTAATTAGAAACTAATATTAATAAGGAATGATAACATAGATTTTTTTTGAACCATTTCCAAAAACCGTGAGAAATGACCAATACATCCTTTATACAAATTAGTGAAGAAAATATTATGAAAATCCACAAATTCAATTGATATTTGATAACCAAATGCCACATATAATAGTAGTCCCACCACACCTATTAATTATAGGGATATTAAAATCAATTTATTTAGTCACCATTTTAGATTCATGGGAGATATAGTAGTTGTTTTTGGATACCATCAATTACCTTTATAGAAAAAAACATAAACTACTATCTTACGGGGGACTGTGTGGCTTATACATGTCATTATTATATATCCCATGGAAAACATAAAATTATTCTCATTCAACTATATAAGTCACAATATATAAAATTTATCTGTAACACCCAATATCTAGACATATCTGTTTATACTATTAAATATATAACATATCCTTATAAACTAGTTTTCATCTTACTAGTCTTTTAAACTCTAATAAATAAAGCATAGCAATGGAGACCTATATTTTGTAAATTTTTTAAATTCTCATTATGAATTATTTATGATATCATATCTATCAATTATAATGGATATGTGAATATTCTATTAATTTTAATGATCTTTTGTTTCATAAAATATATATATAATTACATTAAAAAATATGGTTGCTATTATGATTTATGTATTGGTATTTACATTATATGGGTATTTAATCTATCCCAATTGTTTGATATTATTATTTATTTGTGTAAATAATTTGGTAAAATCATGTTTTAATATTTACGAATACTTTACTGAAACAATTCCTATTGTTTGTTGCTGTTGGTTATTATTTTTATGATTGTCTATAGTTGGTTGGATCTGGTTCCTGAGGTTTTTATATAATGATATACATGTGAGAAGGATTTTATTTTTTGAATTTGTCATGGTAAGGATTATGTATATTTTTTGGGAATTAATATAATTACTACACAATTATATATTGATATTTTTTGATGCATACATTCAGAGTATGTTAAGATCATTGGAGGATGATGTTTCCCAATCCAGGGACTAATGTAAATGTTTTTTTATCTTAAAACAAGAACACGAATAACATGTTCTTCTAGTATATACATGTTTCATATTTATATATCTTTTACATTAAAATGTTATGGGATGTTGATTTATTTTTTATCCATATCTTACACAATTTTTTATCTTTTTTCTATTGCACTATCATTTATGGAATTTTGAACTTGTTATATAAGTTTTTTATGGTTATTTGAAGATTATAATTTCCCATTAGAATTAAAGGTGATATATTTTTAATTGATACCTTTCTAACATGATTTTAGTTCATTTATCCCATAATTTTAGATGACTTATAAATTGTGATAAATTCAATTATTTGTCTCTATGATCTGTTCGATTGATGTTTCATAATGGGAATATGGGTTCTTTTTATGGTTATAAAAGGATTTTCTTTGATATTTTTAGATAATTTCATTTATCTTAATGAGTTATGTGGATTTCGAGTTTCTTCCTCTCACAACACCCCTTTCTATACCCTCCCACATCATGATGGATGTTGGAGCAGTGTCAGATTTTTATTATTATGAAGTAGTGAGTTTCAAATATTAAAAATATTCAATCATGATATATTATTTTTCTTTACACATACATTGTTTTTAGGGTTAAATAGATATACTATTGATTGGTTATAGAAGCTTATTTCTTATGTCCTTCCAATACACATAAGAAATTTTTTAATAAAGTGGTATGTTTAGGAAGATTTTAACACCCCGCAGATATAAATTATTTTATAAAATATATAAATCTCAGCTATTTTTATAATTTATATTTCATTGGGATTTAAAGGATAAAGAATTGAAAAAATATAGAAACATGTTTTTCTTGCCAGGTTAATTTTAACCAAACAACCAAAATGTATTTTAGGGGATGATCTTTTAGTAGAATATTCATTGTTGATTCTTGGATCTCAAAACAATTCCAGTAAAACAGGTAATCTTTCCTCTTGTATGGGATAACCCAACAAGGTTCGTGAATGATCCATGTGACTAATGCTTATGATAGACCCATATATATTAGAATTTTCTCTTTTAATTTTTTCATTATATGTTAATGTAATTTGGAACCGTGAGAGGAATAAGTGTTAGGGTGTGACATTATTTTATTGAATGTTTATCTTTTGGTGCATGGTTTGGTAAACCATGTGTTCAAACCCAGTGTCAACCTATAATTTGAAATCATCACCATGCCTCAATTATCATGTATTATGTTATCTCATTTATCCTTCAATTTCATCCACATTCACATGGTTGGACATGGGAGAGCTAAAGAGAGCTTCCCAATAAGTTGTCCATTATATCTAATCCATTATTTAAGAGATTTCATGAGATTTTGGAAGGAAAATTCATCACATTCTACACATCTCATTTTATTCTTTCATTTATAATCTTTAAAACTTATCCCATGATACGTAATGGATAAGAAGATTTAATATATCGTTTGTTTTATCTAATACTACCGTACTTGGTTTTTATGTCTTATAGGTGATGTTTCCCTATGATGTGGTTCCTCCACCATCAAGGTAGATTGGTTTTTTCATGATTAGGATGGGGTTTTGTGTAATTTCTTCTATTTTAAATGTCACAATATTATTCAATTTATTAAATGAATTAGTTATCAATATATTCCAATGTATGATAAAAATAATGTGGTTTTGAAATGTTTTCAATGTTTTTGAAAAATGAAATAAAATTATTTTCAATAAATTTCCATTGTTCTTTTTAAACAATAATTTTCTCTAGGAAAAGTGTTATTATAAATTCATATGATTCTGTTTGTAATGGATTTTAAGGGTAATGATAACGGTTTTAGATATTTTTTTATTTTCACTATTTTATACCCATATATCAATGGTTTATTCTTAAATAAATAACTGGTATAATTTTTTAATTGAATTCTAAGGAAACAGATATTTATTATCAAAGTGTAAAATGTTATATTTTTTAAATGTAATTTTTAAAATGGTCTTATTAGTAGGACTAATTGTCTATTTAGGTAGTTGATAAAAGGTTTCATTAATATATGTATCCAATATAATTTTATAATGTGGTATTCATTAGTGATTTTTAAGGATTATTTGGATATTCATAAACTGAGTTTCCTTAATGAGTTTAACACCTTAGTTTAATAAACCATGTTTTATGTACAATATGGAATCCTTCCCTCTAGGTGATAAAATTAAATTTTTTATAGATATTTCGTATTTATGAATACATGATATTTGTGGATAGGGTTTTAGAGGTTAGTTGAGAATTTTTTTGATTTATTTTTTTATTTTTGGAATGACAATATAGGTTTTTTAGATTCACATTGACTGTAACATGGGATCCATAATTACCTTAGATAAATGACAAGATGAGTGAGACCATATTTTATATTATTATATTACAGGTTCCTATTATATATATTTTTTAGTAGATGTTGTCACTTAGAGAAATATATAGGGTAATTTGAGGTTGTATTTTTGTCAAGTTAATCATAGGTCAAATTATTTAAATGTGTTATTTGTGTTAGGATCATGGTTGTATTTCCCCTTACATGGGTGAGTTTTCAATAATTCCTAGTCATTATAAATAAAATTATTTATGGGACACTATCCAAAAAACTATATTTGTGTTTCCTATTTATCAAAATGGTTGTGTGGTAACACTTATATTGGATTGATAAGTTATTTTATGTATCTCTAATATAATAGTTCAAATTGATTATAAAACATTTTTCTTAGATTATTTGGTTATATTTTAAATTTTACTTTTATATGGAGTGTTAATATACATGTATACAGAATTAATATGGTATTTTTTTCATTTTATAACCATAAAATTACCAATCATTTAGTTTTTTAAATGTTATTATTTTAAGGATAAGGGTACACCAATTCGGTAAAAGAATAAATATAAAAAATGTATTTAATTTTTTCAGTGGTTTATCTCAGGTAGTTAAAAATACTTTTTTTTATTTGTATGAGATTTAATTTCCAAAATGTGTTTAACTTGTAGTTTTGTGAAATTGATAAATACAGGTTAATTTTCTTATTTATGCCTTCTCGTTTGAAATAACTATATTCTACATGATGTTCCAACTTGTATTTAAGGAATATTTTTTGAAATAAATTTCATAATGATATTATTAGTAAATAAATAAGAATAGTAAGATCACAACATACATACATACATTTGTTTGTGTAAATATATATATTATGTTTTTCTAAATGTTCCGAAGTTGTATTCTTATTCTGTTTTTTGATTAATTTCATCGTTGAAGGTTTTTTGGTTGTAGTGCATTACTATGGGTTTCATATATATGTTTCAAAATATCGTAGGATTTTATGTTAAATCCCATGTTGTTTTTTAAGAATTGTTTTCTGTCTATTTTTTTTATATTTTTAGTTTCCTCAACTTCATAAAAATTTTATTTTTTGGATGATATTTTTTCTATTTTATGAAATTATTTTTTTGGATTCATCATTATACATAATTTTTTTGTCGTTATTTATTTATAAATTGTATTTTGATATATAGGGTAGTCTGAAGTGTTTATTCACCATGCCTGATTATCATATATATTTGTAATACATTTTATTCATTTAATGAGTTAATTAATATAGCTATAGTATCAATAAATATTTCTTCATTCTAACACATGTTTATAAGAAAAATTATTTAGGACCTATAGTTGGTTGACATGTGTGGCATAAAATGGTTACCAAGGATGGTTCATTAAAATCTTTAATAAAATCCCTCTATTATCATACAAATTTTATAGTTGATAGAGATTTGACTATCAAGACTCAATAGGCAGTTCATGAATATTTACATGATTTCCACCTCTCATGGTGTAATGTGATTTTATATGTGTATTAATGATTTGTTACATTAATGTGAAGAAATTATCTTATCATTATTTATATATATTTATCATGTATAATGAAATTTCTTTCCTTAGTGAGTTAAATAATATAATTTTTTAATTTTAATTATTTTGGTATTCATTGTTGATGAATAGCCAAGGATACATTATTAACACACACAATTTGGAAATCCACATAGATACCGAGTGATTGGTTTTGATATACTAATAAGGGATATCACAAGATTATAAATATCATGTAATAGAACCATGAACATTTTTTAATTATTGTTGATTTTTTAAAACTATTTTGATTGAAAATTTCTACTAAATAATATTTTATTTATTGTAGATAGATCAAACAGTGTTTTAAAATGTAATATTCTTATCTATATTTGAGTTATAAATGTTGTATTTTCATGGTAAAAATTTGTTAGGAAATTTTTTGATTATAAATGAAGTTTTGGTATCCCTGTTACAATAGATATATTCCCTTCATGGAATATATTTTAAAAAAAATGTTTTATGGTGTACTATTATATATATATTTTTATTTATTAATTGGTTTTTCAAATATATGGAATTTATAATGAAGTTAATAGACTAATTTAAAATGTAGATGTATTGAATATATAGTTGTTTATAATTTCAAAGAAAGTATGTTAGAATATTTACTTGTTGTAGATTTATGAAATTGATTTTATCATGTTTTCCAAAAGATGTGGAGTTTTTTTAATGGTAAAGATTTTTTAGTGTATGTGGATTTATGAAGCATGTTTTTAAATAAACATAATACTTTTGTGATTTATAGTAAAGTAATTTTTTATATGATATTCATTGGTGTTTTGTACTTTTTTATACACTTAATGTATCATATCATTTAACTTGATTATAGATCATTAATGGGTTATGTTTATGTTTTTTGGTATTTATAATATGGAACATAAAATGTTTTTATCGGAAAATATTCAATATATAAATGTGTTCATCATTTATTTTATTCTTGGGGTTTGGTTTTATCCCATTTAATTGATGTATCTCTACAGACTCAGAATTGATTGTTGTAATAATGTTCTTCTAATCTCTTATACCTAATTTACATATTTCATCCTGAGATTTTTTCAATATTATATGGCTATAATGGATTTCATGAGGTAATGTATTTGTTAGAGAGGGATGATTAAATATTAAATTTTCCATAAATTATTATATCCTTGTTGCAGAAAGCTATGGTAGGCTTATTTGGGGGACCAAGATTAGTTTGATAGTAGTCAATGGTCTGTTATCAGTTAAATGATGTATTTCCTTAGTAAATCCTTTAGAAAATTTTTATTTTAGAAATTCTCCATATAATATGATGTAGGATAAATTGATTTAATTCTCAAGAATCTATATAGTTGAGTGAATATAAATGATTATATTGAAATATTTTTGGATTTGGAGTTATTTCCAACAAATATAGTCACTGATGAGTTTTTAAAAGTTTTAATAAAACATAATGGCTTTCACATAGACATTGAATAAAATTCATCTAAACCTACCCTAACATCTTATAATCATTTTTTAAAAAGGGAACCTAGTTGTAGAAAATATTCAAATGATAAAACGTGGGAAAATTAAGACCATGGTTCCATATAATTGGGTTTGTTAAAGATATATTTATATACCATTGGTTCTTATCTAATTATAACAAACTTATTATGTGTTTCTAGTGTGGTACCTCTTGTAATATTAATCCTTCCTATTGATGATCGTTAGGGACTTATCATTGATGTGTCCTTTTATCTCATCAAAAAAAAACTGATGGTCTGTTATAATTTAAATCAAAATAAAATTTGGGTATTTTCTTGATCACTATGGTATTATTTTGGAGATTTATGCCCAGTGAACATATAATGGGTTAAGATTTTTACCTGATTTTTTGTTAGTGAATTAATTTTATTAATTACTAAATCCTTATTTATAGATATTATTATTTCTTCTATGTTAATTTTTTTACATTCTAAGTACATTTATGATTATATTGTTGTTAAATGTTTATTTTTTTTATTTTTTATTCTCATGCCTTATTGGTTAGTTTTACATCACATGGTCTGTATATAAATGTATTCATGAGATGAGATTTTGTTTTTTCTTAGTATACATTATGAATACTTTAGTACATTTGAGGACAGTTATGGAGATTGAAACATTGTTTTAAATTGTGTCCAAACTAGTTAATGATTTGATATTCTATTAGATTCACCATGGGATATATATATACAAGCTAGAACAAAAATTACCCATTTATTTAGATTTATCACTTCAGTTTTTTTCCCTTTTTTTATTTCTAATAAATAACCAAGATTGTAATATCTCATAAATTTCCATGTAATGTTATGTTACGGGATAGTTTGACCATTTATTGAAATATTTTTATTATAATTTTTTGTTTCGATTCATCTTTGGAATTAAGAACTAGTAAAAATAAATTTCATTATATAATCAGTGGTAGATTATAATTTCTATTAGTAATTGTATGTAACATGTTTTTCTTGATAAATTTATTTTAGGATTTTATGTTTTATACTCACAATTTTAGATGATTCAAAAATATTTTAGAGACCGATTGCAAGTATCTATTTTACTCGGGATATCCATTTCACGATGGTTTCATTTATTTTTATTGAGGTCGATTCTTTTTATGTTTTATGTTTAGTTATCTTTCCTCATCATGAGTTATGTGGTTGTATCATCATCTGCACTCACCAAACCTGTATAAATTTTCCATGAAATATTCTTCTCATATATAAATTGGATTGTGATTGGTGGTATAGTATTATTGGTTAAGCAAAATATTTGTTATAAAATGGATATAATTCCCTTTATTGGGAAAGTCTATTTCAGTCCACTTCATTAGTTGGATTCTGTGGTATAATGAAAATAAATTTATTGGATGATGTTATTATGTTAATTTTTAATTTATCCTCATTGAAAAAGATATTTGTTTTTTAAATATATAATTTGGTGGAGAATTATGGAATCCTTATGTCACTTATTGATAACACGTTACAAAATGAAGTTATATTTTATGTTTTTTTGTGGTTTTCATCATGTAAATGGTTGACAGTTTAAAAAAATTGTAAAATATACAAATAGAATTGATTGTACATGTTAATTGAAAACTTTGAGACCAGAGTATGAAGGAGGGGGGGTGAAATTCCACAAGAATATTCCCAATTTGTGTACTAAGTTGTAAATAGTGGGGATAAATCATTTTATGAGTATTTTGGTATGGTTATTCTAATCAATGTCTTGTTAATTATTTTTTTATTATTTAGGGAACAATGTGAGGAACCATTTTGAGGATGAAAATAATTTCTAGTGTGACCATTATTTTAAATTATTATGTAAACCATGGGGCCAAACAATATGACCTACAAAAAATTTCAAAAACTAAATTTTCCATTATCTCTATAGTGAATATTAATAAATACTTGCTTCCGTTAAATAATCATTTAGAAAATTAAATGTAAGATCTCTTAGTAGATTCACACACCCTTACCTATTATATATTACCACAATATTCTCAGGTTTGAATGAAAAATTTAAGGTATTGTCTTCTCTTTATCCTATTCCCATTTATGTATTTAATTCGATCTTGGATAACTTTTTTCCTGACATGTTTAATGGTTTTGGTGGTAAAATTTATAGTTTTATTGGGTTTAATAATATTGATTTTATTTTATAATGAATTTAGATGTTATTTTATTTTAATTTTGGTCATCTAGTATCACAAAAGTGTTGTTTTTTCATGATTGATTTAGATGTTTTTCCATAAGACCTTTTATTTTTCATTTCATATGATTATTTATTCATAAAATTATTTTCATATCAAGTTTTTACTATTTAGAACACCATATTTTTTTTGAAAAGTATTATATATTTTTATTATTTTTAAAAAATTATTTAATTTGATTTTCTAGAATTTTTTTGAACAGAAATGATGTGTTTTTTAAGTGGCTGTATAAATACATGTGAATATATTTCAAATGTTATCATAGATAAAATTATATTTTTAAATGTTTTTATTCCAAAATTATGAAACCATTATTACAAGAATATTTTTCATATAAATAAATATTTAAATTTCAAATTAACAAATCGGGGAAAAAAGAATAATATTGAATGTGATAATTGTTTTTATGATTTTCAATAGATTTTTGAGAACAAATTTTTACATATTATTCAAAATGACCCAATATACACATTATAAATGATTATTTAATAGATGTGGAAAGGAAAATTTTAAAAAAATTCTTTATGAATCATTTTTAATGGAATTGATTTAAAATTATTAAATGTGTTTCCTTAATGATTGTTTCTACCTATATTCATGTAACCTGTGTTATGACTTTTATCAAATCATTCCATTTAAAAAATGATGTAAATTTTATATTACCTTTATCTAAATATATAAGGGTTTTTTTAGACAGGTTATCAGAGGTGGGATGAAATTTTTTATTTATGAATAACCATGGATTCATATTGGAATTTTTTATTTTAGTGGAATTATTAAATACCAAAAAAAATATTTACATAGATGTTCGATAATGATGAAAAAATTAATAATGAGTCAAGGGACACCTCAAGAGGTTTGTATGTGATATAAAAGGGACATGGGACCTTATTAGTGGTTGGGGTGTGTAATGAAACTTGAACTATAGTTGGGAACTTGCTGGAAAAAGGCATCAGGTAGTATCAAAGTGGGTTAAACTCACCACCGACTAGTTGATGGTTGAATTAATGTATCAAAATAACTCATTAACATTGAATATTTTTATATAGTTAAGGCCCCTTATTCCCCCAATTTTTTTCTTTCATGACATGGGTGGTTTTTACCCTTCACGTACCCCCACCAATTGGGTAGGTTTACCATCTCATTTATTATTTGATTGATTTGACTTGTGCCTCCCCTTCCACCATCCTCTATTGACTACCACCACTAATCTATTTTATTTTCTATTTCATTGTTTTGTATTTTTTTATGACATCATATCATGATTTAATAGATTTTTCATAAATGAAATTTTATTTTTCTTATGAATAGAATGACTAGTTACATTTTTTGCATGTGAAAGCATGTTGATTTGACCAAGGAACATTATGAAACTGACATTACATCCGGTTCTCATTAAAATTTAAAATTTTAAATAATTTAATTGGATTATTTGGTTTGGGATTCTAATAATATTAAATTTGGGGGTGTGTTAGGGGTCCATTATACCCCTCTTCTTGATGAATATTTGGTTATCGGAATGACTGTATGATATCTATCAATATGTCACAAAAATGATTAAATTATTAATTAATCAAAAATATTATATGTGATTAATTATAAATGTATTTATTTAGTTTTTGGATTAGCACATTGGGTCAACACTAATATTTGGGGACACAGTTGTTTGATCATGTAATTCCTATGGCAGTTACTTTTGGCCATGTTAATTATGTGTAATTGTTTTACAAGGAATGGGTCTCACATAAATTCAATATGGAATTTATTTCTGATTATGAAAGATGGGGATTTAAATTCCCACCAGTGATGGTAATTCCCCAGGTTAATATCATTAAATATAATTTTAAAATTTAATCAAATTTCATAGTAAAAAAATTAAAAATTTCAATGGTTACAATCAAACCATGTCAATTAGCTTGAAAACACTATTTCTGATGGATGTGGATAAGAACATTGACTTTCCTGGAGATCTATAGAACTCTAATGTGAAATAACAAGACCAAACCAAAAATAGTTTCCCTTATGCATTAAAATAGGATCACCACTTAATGAAGGGATTATATTACATTGTACATCCAACCCAAGATGTATCAGAAGAAAAAAAGTGACATTAAGTGGAACCTAGACCTCATAAGATGCTTGAATAAACATAATGGGTCGTATAAGACCATGAATAGTCCTAGGTAGACTAAACATGGATTGTCTGGGATAGCAGACCAACCCAAAGATACTTTTTGTATAGAGACGGGATATGAGAATATATTGGAAATTTATTGTGTTGTAATAAACAGTGTATCTAACTAGGACATAATAATTATATCATGAAACTTGATTTTCGAGGGTGTCTAGTGTTGTCTTGAGACTGTGAATGATACCAATGACCAATAACAGGGTGCTTCTAAGGTGATAAGATTAAGGGGACATGGTGGGTTCCCAATTGATTGTCCCACCCTGATTAGTCATATATTTAATGGTTTAATTGTTACAATGGGACAAAAATATGACTTATGTTCCCAAGAGTCTAAGGATAGTGATGAATGGTTTGGGAATTTAGCATGTCTTGGTTTTTTAATTTGACAGTCAGTGGAATGATCATAGAGTTCAATGGAATATAGTTGGGATTAAATTTTCACTTTAATGAGTAAATTGTGTGGTTTACATGTATTTGAGCTGGTGTAGTAAGATATTCCTTATATTTGGATCTGATAATATGGTTGGAGATTCCATGGAGTGGGTTCATTATATTAGATACTACATGGATTTATGGATTTCTAATCATGGGGGTGCCATGGATTTTGATCCCTGGTGATTGTACAATTTTTGGACTCAACCCCAAGATTGAGTGGACATTATAGGGGGTTCCTTAGAATTTTGAGCCTCAATGATAGTGTTTTCGTGGGCCTCATACCTATAGTTACGAGGATATGATAGTGGATACAATGTTTTAGGAGTGAAAATGATGGGACTATCTTTGGACGGGTCCTCAAAATTACGATTGTTGATTGGGGATTCCAAAGATTTATGTCCCATGTGTTACATGTTTTGAGTGATTATCTATATTTACTCTTAGACACAGTGACCCATGATAGAACTAGTATTCTAGATTGGGGTAATGAACCTTCAGGTAAAAAAATTATTTTATTTACTTTTGGATCTTATTTATTTATTTAAATTTTTCACGTCACATGAACATATCATTTCTTATACTGTCTAGTATATGAATGATTTTGTGGTTCAATACACGGTTTCATAATCAATCTTAGATTATCCCACAATTAAACATTGGTACCTAATTATACATTCACTTAGTTATAGGCACAGGTTAGGATGAGGTCTGAGACTGATCATCTGACATAGATTATATGTGTAAATGGACCATGAGATGATTTTATTAGAGTAATTTATTGACCTTATTACATTTAATTTTTATCTTTTATTATAGTATTTTTATGTAACAATAAATGTTTTTGATTAATTATATGTATGAAATTGTTTTTAATTCCTTTATAGAATTCCATTTATTTGATAAGACTTATATTATTAATATTATTTGGTCTATATTTTTTCTATGATGTATGATACATGGTTAATTTATCTATTATTATACAATATGAAATATGGGGTATTGTTTCCCTATAATATAACCTTACACCCCATTGTCTTGTTATAATCCTATAGGGTATTGGGTGGAATTATTACGACACGTGGTGAACCAGACTAACTTCTGTTCTTATAGTGAACTAGGGTGGGACATAAAATATTTAGGGTATTGTTTTGTTTGGTTTTTAATGTTATTTGGGTTTTTTATAATTAATATGTAAGAGCCTATGTTTTTTTGAATTTTTTTATATTTAATTTAATCTTTTTGGTTTTTTTAATCACACACAACACTAAATGTTGATTTTGTTACATGAATTCAATATGTTTTTATTACATCATTAACAACACAAATTTAATCATACTCAACATGAAACGCTTATATTCTCATCTCATTCATACAATAATATATATGGATTTTGATACACACAATATTGAGTATATTAAATATATTATGTTACACACAAGAATGAGTTTTAGTAAACTATAATATATGATTATATTTTTTTAAAATATAATTTTTTTTATCATCTAGCCATCTAAATGTAAGTTAAAAATAATATTAAATATATTTAAAAATAATTATTTAAAATTCATTTAAAATTAATATTTTTGTTATTAATTACTAAAAAAAGAAATTTAAAACTTTTTGAAAATAAATAAATTATTTTTTCTAAGAAAATCATTATTTTATGTACAATAACAATTTTATCTTAATAAATTAAACTGAAAAATTTTAATTATTTTTTACATGAGGTTTTTTTGATATATATTCAATAACTGATGTTCTATTTAGTCATTTAATAAAAAAGTATAATAAAATATTTTAAAAATATTTAAAGTGACATAATATTTATTATTTATTGTCAATAAAGATATATATTTATTTATTTCTATTACATATTTGTGTGGGATTAGTTAATTATAGTCGAAATCTACCACGATCTTGATTTATTTAAAGTCAAATTAAATAAACAGTTTCAAAATTTACTATAATTTTAGTTTTTTAAAATATAATATTATTAAATTATTAAATTATTGTTGATATATTTAAATAATACACAATTGAAATTTTATGGTCTTAAATGTCATAAATATTCTATTTAAGGGCCAATTTCTACCTTATAATTAAAAATTAAAACCTTGTAATATTTAATGTCTTCTTACCATGGTTATTATTATAATTTGTTAACTAAGGGTTAATCAAAATGATAATTATTATAATGGTACTGGACATTTTTTCATTCTATTAGATGATGGTATTACAATAATTCAATATAATATCTTAAAATAATTGTAAATTTGTATTTATTATCCTTGAGAATGAGTTTATTATAAATTAAACTTTTGAGAAGTTTTTAAAGTGGCCCTCACCTCAATTAGAAAAGGGAAATTCCTCCTTCTATTCTTTTCACAACATTGAGACATATAGTTTAAAGACCAATGTAATTTATCTTCTCAACATTATTATCAAAATTATAGTGGTTTTGGTCATTCCATATGACCAACCGTATTACTGAATAGAGGATATCTAACATAAATTTTAATGGGGTGGTATATCTTTTTAAACAATCCCATTTTTTACCCTTATTGTCCACCTATAAAACTATGTGATTTATCATAAAATCATAAATTTGGTATTTTAATAATTAATAAATGTTATTATGATTATTAAGTGGCCATTATAATCTTTGTTTTTAATATAATTTCAAGTGAAAGTATCACTTACATGTATGTATAACTTACCATCTCTATTTAGTTATATAATTAATTTTCATCACCATCAGTTATTAATGAATGTTATGACGTGATTAATATTTATAAAAAATATTTATGCAATAATAAAACGTTTGGAAAGATAATATCTTATATAACTTCATACAGTCTACTCCTTTTAGGAAATGATAATGTCTTCAGTCTTCATGTGTGGACTACCACCTCCACGATGCTATATGAATCATTTTTAATTTTTATTATTAATGGGCTGTAATGAGGATAATTTTGATCAATATATATGATATATGTTAAAATGTAAAAAATCAGTAATGGGGATTTATTATTTACCATAATTTTTTTTTCATTAGTTGAAAACATGAAAACAACATACATGTTTATGTATGAACAACCCTCTCTATTAATGAAGTAATATATTATTTCTATATCAGATTTTTATGAATGATTATAAATTTTTATATAAAAACTATTTATGAATTTTATATAATGACACAATTTTTTTAAATTAATGAACCATGATCATAGTATACCCACCCAGACTTCATAACCAAATTTATATTTGAAAATGATGTAGTTATCACACATAATAGCGATTATAAAAAGAATATTGTTATTATAAGGGTTGTAAGATATCATAAATAAATCATAAATGGTTTGATATATATGAATATAGTAATTTAATACATTTATAATGAATTTATTTATATTATACAGGTTGCTTTATTATGAACATGGGAAGGAGATATATGATATAAGAGATTTAGGTTTCAAAGATATTATAATCAACATTTTATATACATCAATGAACAATAAAGAATTTATATTATAAAAATATAAATAATACAACTCATTTTCCCCTAATTATGTATTGATATTATATTTTTTTCATTTAATTTTTCTATCTATAATTATTTAAGTGATTAAATGAGTTTTTTAAGGACTTCATTTCTATGTTCGATTCAAAAAACTTTTTCTATTATCTTCATATTTTATAAAAAATATTATAATTAACAATAATAATATTATAATATTATTATGGTTTATTTCATTATTACGGAATCATGAAATTTGAAACATGATTTCAAATGTATATTTTTTTTCATTTTCCAGAATAAGTATTTTGTGATTTTTCTGAAATAGTTATGAAAGGAATGTTTTTCTAATTTATATTAGATTAGTAGAATTTCCCATCATTTTGAATATTTTTTTAAGCTTCCTTTATATTTTTAGGGTTTTTTTAATATAAAATGTTTTCTAATTTAGTGGGGTAATTATTTCAAAATAATGCATTTCAATATGAATGCTAATTTTCCTAAAAATCTTGTAATGATCTTTTAATGGTATTTGTATTTATTTAATAAAATAACCATTTATTTAACTTATGATTTTCTAGGGAAAAGATTTAAAAACATCATCCCCAATAGCCCAAAAAGGGTGCTGATATTATTATATTATAATAGATAAAAAGGTATAAAATCAAATAAGTCAAATCTCATTACGAGTTTTGGATAACCACATGCATATATGATACCCATTATATATTTTAAATCAAAAATAAATTATAATACATAAAAATATAAAATTAAAAATATCCGGGAAAACTTATTCCAAGATCCTTCTTTCATTTCCAAGTCAAAGGAATCGAAATAATATTGAGATCAAATACTCAGTAAGGGTTATGTATTGAATAATATATCATTGATTAAAAAAGGAAAGTAAATATGAAAAGTTAATAAATTGAAACAAAATATATTTAATTATATTTATTTCATGAATTGATTATGAATAATCAATATGGTATAGTAAATAAATGAAAACTCTTGAAATTTAATCAACAAACTTAGAGTGAAATGTGTTGACATGTAATATCATTATGTAAATCTCAGGTTTATTTATAAATCTATTATTAATGAATGAGATTATAGCATATTAGGCACCATGATATCAAGATCATAATAACTATATTTTCAAGATCTTCCACCATACTATTTAAACACTACCTATATAATCTAATTTAATTTAGAGAACTTATATATCTCATTATACCTACCAATGAATCAAGGGTAAATATTAGTCTTGGAACCACCCATCACTACAAGCCCAAATAATTAATCATATACCAAATTTTATATATAATTCATCAATCAATATGTATTGTCAAAAAATAATATAATTTATTAGAATATACGTATTTATCAATATATCCAAAGTTAATCAAAAAACACAAAAAGTAAATATAACACCCTGCCCCTTACTCATTGGCTTGAGAAGGAAGTGAGGTTATACTAGGCTTTAGGTAATGTTCCCAAGGTGTCAAAGTCTGTAATTAAAGGTCTATGGATTTAATAATAAATTTGGGAATTATTTTTCTTTGAGATAATCAAACCATCCAAACAATACTTATCCCTCAAAACTATATGATTCATGTTAAAAAAGAAACCCAAACCATATAGTTACAAAAGAAAACCAACCTAATCAATAACAGTTCCCGAAAACCTATTCAACCAAACAAAACCAAACCAAAATCATAGCACTATGCTGTAGAGTAGACAAGAGAGACAAATAAAACTGAGGCCCCCTCCACTGCTCCACAATAGACTAAATGCACTATGAACCCCTAAACCACCCATGAATCCTGAAGAGATGCTAGGAAAATGAGATTACCTAATCTTACCTGTTTCCCAGAATAAAACATCTGAAAATTTACCAGATTTTCAAAGCAGGTTAATGTAATAATAATAAATAGAATTTCACCAAGTGACTAATCTACACACTCTACTATGATAAACCATTAGCACAATTATATAAAACAATTTATATAAACAAAAAATTGATCAAAAATAACTGATATTCCCAACACACCCTTACAAAACCATGTAAAACTATAGAAATCCATTATTATACTATAAGACTTATCACCATCACACATTATCAAAACCAATTTCCATAATAAATAGAAACACACAACAAGGAAAACAACCATATTGGATCTTCCCATAAAAACTAGTTTTCTACTTTTCAAAAATAGTGGTACTTCCTGGCCACTTATCTATAATGCTATCCCTTTAGTAAATTATCTATCAAAATTTATAGAGATACCTCCTACCCACTCCAACTTAATAAACGCATTTCATAACACTTAACAATCCAAAATCCAAAAAACACTTAGGTCAAACATTATAAACAAAAACATTTCCAGCTCATGCCAACCACATTAATAAATCAACCACTTATTGAAAACACACATTAACCATCTTCCATGTCAAACTACATTTAAATAATCCAATTTATTATTGAAATGTTTTTACCAAACCATTTTTATAAACTAAACCAAGAAAACAATTTATAATTATATATTTTTAAATGAGGCAGCAAGTCCCTTTTAGCATCAATATCCCATTACACCAAAAATCCCCAAATCATCACCTAATGGGTTTCCACCATGATTTTCACATAATATTCAAAATTAATTTCAGTAAAAACAATAATTTAAATCAATTCCTCAATCCTGGACATAGTGGAATCGAGAGATAATCCACAATCCATTAGGGTTCTAGCAAAATCGACAAACAAGCAACAACACCACCAATCCAGAACAAATATCCACCAAAACCTCTATATATCTCCTTCCATAACATCTATATCCCCTAAAATCATCACCTAATCAACAAAAACAATATATCTACAAGCAACAGTTGTAGATCAAGAAGACCAAGATATATAAGAGAAATGATCTAGAAGATATCAATATGAAACCAAAAGAGAATACATACCTAATATGAACCTACTTTAAACAAGATTGATACACCTTAAATCCCATTAAAATTAGTAGAGATCAACCTTGGTCCTTGAAAAGAATATATCTCATATAGGGTTCATATGGGAGAAGAATTGGGTGAGTTGGGGAAAATCCTCGCAAACTCCTTTTAAAACCCATTTTTAATGGTCGACAGGGATAACTCTCAATGTTTAAAAAATTGTGCACTAACCATAATGATTTTACAATCTGAAAAGTATTATATCTCAAGGTTAATGGGGATTCTTGAATGGTTTCCCCTAACTATGTTCAAATTGTATAGCCTTTAAAAGGATTCCAAAACATTCAAAAACTATTCAAAACACTCTAAAACATTACCCAACCAATCCATTAACAGAATAATGTATAAAAATTATTACATACCTAAAACAAGGGGTGTTGCACTCTCCTCACCACTGGACACTACATATATATAATGTAAAAAACAATCTTTTTTCCAAAATATCACAAGACATTGCTAGACCATTGTTTTCTCCCCGCTCCCAAGTATCCTCCTAAATCTGACAATGCTTCCAAAAAACATTAAATAAACTGATACTCTTCCCATGTAAGAAATTATCTTACATGTAAAAAAAATTATAGTAGAACATTCCCGAAAAAATGTATCTCGGTCTATCTCAAAATGATCTCTTCGAATCACATGGTCACGATCCAGATGATACTTTTTCCAGCACGAGACATGAAACACATTATGCACTGTACTAAATCATGGTGGAAAATCCAATTGATAATCCACCTATCCAATCCAATCATATATCTCAAATGTCCTAATATACCATAGAGATAAAAAACCTATCCTCCCAAACTAACGATGTCCTATCCTAGGAGTGATTAACAAAAAAACATGATCACCCACCTAGAATGAAAACCATCATCAAAGATGGTCTGCATATGATTTACGACAACATTGAGTAGTCTCCATCCTCTTTCTAAATTACATGGTCTTCTCTATATTCTCTTAAACTATTCTCATTCCAATCAATTATGTATCATCCATTTCCACCAAACATATTTCTGAACAACACTAACACTTATAAAATACCTCATATAGAGCCATATGTATCAAATCCTGAAACATTTATGTGAGGAGAACTCCACCAATGGTAATTTCATTTCCCATGAACCACCAAAATCCATTACAGTAGCCCATAGAAAATCCTCCAATACTTTTATCATTATCTCGGAATATAAATAATTTTGAGGATGATACTCTATGCTCATCGTCAATTATATTTCAAGGGGTTGTCATAAGTATTTATCATAAATAGTTTTGAACCTTGTATATCTATATAATATAATTGAAACTCAAACATCATTCCTCATAACCACTTTCCTGATATAGATTTTTGATAGATCCTTCACCATTTCAGATTCACGAATCAGGATTAAAGGGGTCCAGTTATGAGAAGATCCACGATCAATCATATGGAATTGTGTTTCCTTACCATTCTTGGGAGACCTGTCAGAATTTACATTACTATTTGTTCCCACTTCCACACTAGAATAAGAAAATATTTCCACATTAATGCTGGCCTCTAATTCTTTTCCTTGACTGATAACAATTCAAGTATCTCAAAATAAACTCAGCCATTTACCTTTTCATGACATCCCTCAAAAACAGTGATTTCAATGCCTTATACATATTCTAAATTCTAGGATAGACATCTCATCGAGAATGATGATACTGCATAGAATGTTACTTTAGACTATCCAATGGTACCTCCAGCTGATTCTGAAAACATAAAACAATATTCCCATTCAATTACCATCCCTCAATGTTCTCCCCACAATTGAGTTTTGACCTCATCACCATACACTCGAAATTAAATTCATGTTCCAATTTAAATAGACCAACAATGTCAGGAGCCAATGAAATTGAATGAAGACAGTTATGTCACCTCGATCCTCAGATTCCAACTATATGTCATATATGATAAACAACAACTGCCACTAATTTAGTGCATATTTCACCAACTGAGCAAATTATTTTCTAATTAATGCATCTTCCATAGAATTTCCATTACCTGGTGTGTACATTATGTTGAAATCAAACATCTAGACATATTGCATCTGTCTCATTTTCCGAAAGTTCTAATCTTTTTAAAAAATATATATATTTTAAAATATTGTGGTTGGTGAACACCATTAATTTTTCACCGAATGGATAATTATGCCGAATTTTCATATCATAATCCACTACTACCAACTCCAAATCATATGTTCGGAAGTTTCTTCTTATGAATCCTCAATTGTCGTCATCAGTATGCAACCACATGATCCCCCCTGCCTGAGAACACACCCTATCCCTGATCTCGATGTGTCACAATATACCATGTACCCTTTCCCTAGTTCTAGAAAAACTAAGATTGGTGTTGATGTAATTCAACCCTTGATCTCTTCAAAATATTTATTAAATTTCCTATCCATTTGAAATGAAAGATTCTTCCTTATAAAAGCTATCATTGGTGTGAAAATCGTGATAAATCAGGAACAAAATTATGATAATACACACCTATGCCAAGGAAGCATCATATCTTGAAAGCATTATTTGGTGCATTCCATGAGATAACAACCTATATATTTTGAAGATCAATTGAAACCCCCTTCATAGAAATAACATGGCGATGGAAATAAAGCTCATGTGTCAAAAAGTCACAATTTGAAAATTTGAAAAATAACCATTGATGATTCAATATCCCCACCAATAACACCATGTGGTTTTCATGCTCCACCCTTGTTATAGAATACACTAGTATATCATCAACAAAAACCACCAAAATAGAATTCAGTTATTTCATGAAATATATAATTCATCAATGCCATTGACACAATCGGGGCATTCGTTTGACCAAAGAGGATAACCACATACTCATAATGACCATATATTAAAATGAAATATATTTTGGGAATATCCTCTTTCCTCACCTGAAATTGAAGATATCATGACCTCATGTCAATCTTGGAAACCACAGATCTCCAAAAAACTAGTCAAACAAATCATCAATTCATGGAAGTGGATATTAGATCTTTATCATAACATGATTAAGTCTGTTATGATCAACAAAGAGCGGTAGAGTTCCATCCTATTGTTTAACATAAATAATGGCACTGCCAAAACAAACATGATAGGATGAATAAACCCTCTGTTCTTTATCACCTTCAAGTACAACAACAATTTTTACAAATCTGCTGGTGCCATCTAGTAAATTATGTGACATAGGACTGGTCTCTAGAAATAGATCAATCGTAAACTCCAATTATCTTATGGGTGGAAACACTGTCATTTCATTAGTAAATACATCCTTAAAATAATCCATATCTTCTAGGATGACACTCTACTCAACACATTCCACTGATACCAATGAAAAATTCATTAACAGATATGAGATCGTGCTAATAATTGGTTAAAACAAATCTGTTTCAAAATGGTTTTCATTATCCTCTCTTCTATAGAATTATACAATGTCATCCTCGATAAAAAAACAAACTTTTATCATAAATAAATCATTATGGGACTTAATAATTTCTAACCAATACATTCCCATGATTATATCATAAGTATCCATCCCAAGCATTGATAAATCCCTCATTAGTTCAATTCCATCCACAACTATAAAACCCCCTCTACATAGGAAGTCTTGACACTCTCTTTGACCTAAAGGAGTTTGACGTTTTAAAACAAGAGGCATCATTTACATAGTCTGAACATGGAGACTAATAACATGAGTACCAATAAAATAGTAAGATACACCCAAATCAAAAAATATTAAATCAACATGGTATTTAAAACTAATTTTTCCTCGCATAGTGGAAAGTCTTGACTAATCATCGATCACAACCTGTTTAGATCTAAACATTGTTTTTTCTTCCATTATCTACTCATTATTACCCTACGAAGGTCTCATCGTATTTCTAGAATCACCATTACTATCTTAGATCTACTCACGAGGAATATTCTTCTTCCCCCACCTCGTCAAGGCAAAAGATGCCTGTGACCCCTAAAGAGTGTCACAAACACTCAACCTTTATGAATTACAGAAATATACATTATAATGACCCATCATCTTATAGTTATGAAATCTTAAAGGTTGTGTCGTACTATTTGGATTTATGTGTCTTGTAGATCCACACTGAAAACATCACATCTTGCTCTGAGGATATGTAGGATTATTCACTGATTAGGTCCTTTGATTCTTAGTTGTACTCCCACCCTAGAAATATGTGTTCCTCTTCTTCTTAAACACAACATTTGTGTTCACACTATTCCCCATGGGTACCAACATACTTCCCCCTCTTGTAGCACCCAAATTATCTCCCTCATCCACTGTCGAACGATTCACCATTTTGGTGTAATCATTTATACACATCTCCACTATGTTGGAACGCATTTTCTGCCTCAACCCAGCTTCAAAAATTCATGACTACAAGAATGTGCTACATGCTACCTCAGATTAAAACCACACCAAGTACATAAAATTAGACCTATATTCTATTACAAAAAGGTTCTCCAACTTCAAATATAAGTAATATGTTCTTCGCTAAACTCTAAATGAATGAGGGTATAATTTTTTCTTAGACAATTCCACAAAACCCTCCCATGTCACACCTTGGTCTATCCTATCTTGGACCGTCAGCTCTAAACATTGAAGAGTATTATCTTTGAAAATGTACATGGATAACTTCTCTTTCATCTCTGTCGGTGTTCCCCAGAATTAAAATTTCTTATTCATTTGGATTAGCCACACTTTATCCCTTTCCATCTCCCAATCACCCCTAAAATGGTAGATTCATCCTTTGATACTGAACAACATAATCTAAATAATTTTTTTCATCCATATAATTCCCGCTTTCCACAGATTGGAAATCGTTCAGTATAATCTTCACTAGTTTCTGGTTTACTAGAGGCTTAGGTACATGTTGAGTCAATAAGGTTTTCTTTATTACTTTTCCATTCCTTCTTGTTTTGAAAATCACAAACACCTTATCTTAAGGAAGATTTCTTTTATAAGGAAAATTTCTTTCTTAAGGAAAATTTCTTTTATAAGAAAAATTGATTTCTTAAGGAAAATTTATTTTATAAGAAAAATTGCTTTCTTAAGAAAAATTGCTTTCTTATGGAATATTGTTTTTATATGAAAATTTTCATTCTTAAGGAAAATCGCTTTTATAAGAAAATTTATCCTTATCATATTTTCATCCATATTTTTCTTAAGTATAAGATTCAGAATCATTTTCTCGGAATCATTGAAACATTGATATAAAGCATTCTGTTTTAGGATTCAGATTCTGGATAAGAACTATAAGGATGTTTCTTTCCGAATTCCGAATATGAACTCTGACTAAGTTCTATTCTAGATTCAGGTTACGAATTCTGATGACGAATTCTCATTACGAATTCTAATGAAGAATTCTCATTACGAATCCTGATGATGAATTATCTTTACGATTTCTGATGATGAATTCCTATTCTGAATTTTCATTCCGAATTCACATATTAAACAGAATTTGAGTATATTTGTTTTATACACTCTTAATTAATTCAGACTCCGAAAAATATTTTGGTTAGACTCCGAACTTCTATATTACTTACATTTCTATAATTTTTCTAATCTTTATTATTGTTCCTTACACTCCGAACCGTCACTCCGAAGTTTTCATTCCGATCTTTTATGTTAGAGTTTAAAACGATGTCGTACATTCTGTTACACTTGTTTTGTTATAAAACGATGACGTCTATTTTGGTATAAACTAACCGTTGTCTAAGTGACACGTGTACAGGTCCCTCCGATCTTTAAGGAAAATATGACTATTGGAGAAGGAGCGGACCTTTCCTATAAATAGGAGCTCATTTGAAAAAGCTCCATACTGATGACTGATTATTGATGACAGATGAACAACTTGGTTTTGTGCATACATGCTGTTGAAGTGATTTATAGAGAGAGAGGCTCTTATTAACTATCAATGCTTCGTGTGACTCCGAATGTTGGTGATTACATTCGAGGGCTTCCGGGGATTGGAAGACAGAGGTACCGACTACCCTGAAGATCGAGGGCTTCCTTGCTGAGGAAGACAATGGTCGCCAACTACCTTGAAGTTGAGGGCTTGTGGGGATAGCAAGACAGAGACTCCAATCTTCATATCGAGGGATTACCCTATTGTGGGTAAGACAGACTTGCTTGAAAGTATAAATCAAGGGACCTTTATCCAAGGTTGTTGGATACCCTTCTCTTTGGGTTAAAAGACTTATATCTTGTTACTAGTAGTTTTACTACTTGTTCTTATTCGGCTGCATTTTGTATTATAAGGAAAGTATAACTTTCTTATACGTCCTTACTTGTACTCTGATTAATTTAGATTATATACGATCTAAGGTAGAATCTCATATTGTAATATTTTGTTATGTTTCATTTTTCCGGAACCATATTTCCAGAACCTGCTTTCGGAATCTCTTTCCAAGTTTGCATTCGGTGTTAAGAGGTGTTGTGAATTTGCTTAAGCTTAACTTTGTTAAACTTAACCCTTTCCTTTTATTAATGAAACCATAGTTATTCTTACCTAACTTTAAAGGTTCCAAAGGAATTTTTAAGTATACAATTCACCCCCCCTCTTGTATATTGAGCACCTCATACTATATTTCAATCCTACAATTGTTATCAGAGGTTGGAACCACTTACTCTATACCAATATTACATTTTGTATCAGAGAAGGTCTCTGAAATACTTATACTCACGAATAAGTTTTTCTTTCTCACTTTATCTTTCCGAACTATCTCATTACGAATTTTCCCATTCCGAAATTTCCCATTCCGAACTTTGTGATTACGAACTTTTTCTACTAACAAGTTTGTGTGCATAGTTATATTAAGTATAGAAGGAATTAATGTTGGATCAATTGATAATCTGAATCCTACAAGACCACCAATATTTGATGGTAATGACTATGAATACTGTAGGGATCGTATGAAGACTTTTGTTATCAACAAGGGAGTAGACAACTTTGTTATGCTTACTGGTGATTATAAAATTCCTGACAAGGAAGTTAGAACCTTTACTAACCAGGAAAAGCAAGAATATCAACTCAACTATAAGGTACGCAATACTTTACTTTGTTCAATGACTAGAAATATATATAGCCAAATTTCTTCTTGTGAAGAAGCTAATTGTATATGGACGAAGTTAGAGGTTACACACTTTGGAACTTCTAAGGTGATTGAAACTAGTAGAGCTATGCTTAGAGCTGAATATCATGGCATTAATTTTCCTTATGGGTAACCTATCTGTAATGTTCAACAGAGATTTATGACTATCGTCAATAGTCTACAATCTATGGGAGAGAAATGTCTAGATGATGAAGCTCTTATGGATAAGATAATTGATATTATGCCTAATGAGTGGGAATCCAAGAGAACAGCTATAGATGAGAACAGGAAGGTTACTCAAATTAATCTTGATGAGCTTTTTGGAACTCTTCTACAACATGAAACTAGAATGAAGAGAGATGATGAAAATATCAAGAAAAAGAATGGAAATGGTACTGTTGCTTTTACAAAAACATCAAATCACATGAAATCCAAGACTCCTGAGAGAGTAACCAGATCCATGTCTGAGAAATTTATTTTCCAATCCGAATCAAGTGAGAGTGAAGTCTCTGAAAATGAATTAGTCAATCTTGCTCGAAGGATGAACAAGATAGATGGCCAAAGGAATTTTCAATCTAAGTATATGAAAAAGGACAGGAAAGATAAGAAAGATGGAGAAGTTACTTGTTATGAATGTAAAAGAGCTGGACATATTAGACCAGATTGCCATATGCTCAAAAAGAAAGAAAGAAAAGAAAGGCATTCAGACAGGAATAGGAAGAAGTATTATAATGCCAAAGCTAAGAATGTTCTGAAAGCTAATGACACTTGGAGTGCCAGTGGTGGTGACTCTTCAGATGAATCTTCTGATTATGAATCTTCAGGACAGATGAATCTTGGTCTTATAGCCAGATTACCTATTGATAATCATTGTCTTATGGTAAAGGTACGAAATGCTGAATCCTTGACCAATGTTTATTTAAATTACAATGATAATATGTATTATAACTCTTCTAATGAAGAATCATCTTCTGATGAAGAAAATACTTTACCTACTTATGATGAAGTCTCTAGGTTTTCTGAACTTCTTGAAATTGAGAATTCCAAACTCAATATGAAACTTGATAAGGCAAACTCTAGGAATTCTATTCTGACAAAATAGATATCAGATCATTCTAAAGATCTTGATAAGAAAAATACTGATTTTGAAAGTATTTCAAAAAATCTTGAGGATGTAAGCTCTGAGAAGAATAAACTTTCTAAAGAGTTAGAAAAAGTAATTTCTAAGAAAAATGTTTTCGAGCCTATCTTTAGTTCTAAAACTAATGATTTTGAGGATAAAATCTTTGTTGTAAAACTCAAGTGTGAAATTTTTTCCTTAAAGAAGTATTTATCAAACTTTACCCATGGTAAGGAAAATTTTGATATTATGTATTCCCAAATACGACCTTTAAGAAATAAATCCGGATTTGGTTATACCCATGCAAAACCTATTTTCAGTAACAATTATTTTGTTCCTCAGAGTGCCCCATTTTGTACCAAGTGTCAATGTGGTGGTCACTGGACAAAGAATTGTTCCTTAAACAAAATCCAATCTATAGGATTTCACAAAGCTTACTTTTCTAAGAAGATGTGGGTTCCTAAAATTTTATTGTCTGGAAATCTCAGATCCAAACAAGTTTGGATTCCGAAAGTATAATTTTCTTCTTGATTTCAGGAAAATAAAGAATGTACCAGCAACAATATATGGTACATGGATAGTGGATTTTCCCGGCACATGACTGGTAATAAATGATTTTTTGAAAATATTATCAAAATGAAAGGAGGAAAGGAAACTTTCGGAGACAATGCTAAGGGAGAGATTGTTGGTATTGGTAATATTGTTCATTTAGGTAAAACCTTGATTTCAAATGTTCTTTTTGTTAAAGGTCTTAAGCACATCCTCATTATCATAAGACTATTATGTGATGAAGGTTACCTTGTGAATTTTAGGAATGATAAGTGTTTAGTTCACAATTCCAAGGAAGAATTTATTCTCTCAGACAATATGCAAGAGAATGTTTACACTCTGAACTTAGAAGATCTTAGAAGCCAAGATTTACCTTGCCTAAGTGCAATAGAAGATCACTCTTGGTTATGGCATATATGATTAGGACACTGTAATATTAGGAACCTATCTCAAAGGAGATATTATTCTTCAGTTTATCGGAACCCAAGATCAACTTGCTGATATTTTCACAAAATCTTTGCCTTCTGATAGATTTGAATATATTAAACAGAAGTTAGGAATGATAACCATAAGGTAATATTTCTTAATTAACTTTCTGTTGAAAAAGTCTCCTTACAGTAATGAACTCCTTTTCATAGGGGGAGTACATTTGATTGTTTGTTTAAAAATGTTTTTCAAAATTTGTTTTCAAACTTTTCAGAACCAAGATTTCTGGAATGGAACTTCCCGAAATACAAATTTCCAGAACGGATATTTTCGTACAGAATACTTCTGGAATGTATGTATTCATATTAAAAACATCCGGAATGGAAGATTTCGTATTGGTACTTTCATAACCATATTTTCGTACCAAAAATTCATAGTTTCTATTTCGTACTGAGTTTTTCGTACTGAGTTTTTTCGCACTGAGTTTTTCGTACTGAGTTTTTCGTAATGAGTTTTTCGTAGTAAGTTTGTTTTCCGTAGTAAATTTTTTGAACTTTGTCTTTTCATAATAAATTTTTTTTCGTAGTCATCTTTATATTACCCATTATGAATAAATTTCCTAAGCTAATCTGAATGGTATGATTTCCTTACTCAGGTTTTCGTAGTCATATTTTACTTGCTGGCAGTTTCTTATATTTTGTTTTTGGATTATAGTTTTCTTAATTATTTGCTTTAATAAAAACCTCAAAAAGATCGGAATCAAGTTTTCAACCGTCAGATCTGATCTCAGCTCATTCCAACCGTTAGATCAACCGAGGAAGTTGAACCGTCGCTTCATTGCCTATATAAAGGGGACCCAAATACTCATCCCACATCGATTTCAAGCTCTCGCGTCCCGAAGCTCTACCCCTATGTTTTAAGGTCGTTCCAAACTTCAGTCTTATCCGTTCCAAACTTCCCAGAGGACTTCAGATCCGAATGTCTACAGAGTTAGCATCTCAAGAAATGTCATCCACTAAGCCTATTTCACAATAGTTAGTTTACAGAGAAAGGTTTGTCTATCTGGATTTCTTCAACAACTATGATTCTCTTATTTCGAAGAACATTAAGTTGAATGGCTGGGAAGATGTTGCGGTGTCAAAAACCGGGAACCAAGATGAAGTGTATTCAGACATACATGTTGAGTTCTATGAATCAGTTTTATTCTTTAGGGAAGATAATAGGGAGAAGTTCTCTTTTATGTATTATGGCAAGACTTACAAGCTTTCTTACACCAAGGCTGAAAGATTGGTAGGAATGACTTATGAAGTAGAAGCCGAATTTATTACTCATGTGTTTCCAGACTCTAAGGGAAGCTTCAACAAGGGAAAATCCTTAGAAACTCTCGGACTAGCTGATGATTAGGCTCTGAAGATTTCAAGTGTATCTACAAATTTCTGTATTCTGGAGTTATGGGTACAAGAGCTTAGTGTACCGAGGAAAGGTGATGAAGATAGCTTGAAGAAAAGTGAGATCTATATCTCAGATTTCCTGATAAATCTATGGAAGTTTAACTTGATGAAGCACATTCTTATTACTATTGAAAATTTGAAGAAAGGAAATCTAAGAGCTCAGATTATTATGTATCCAGCAATCCTCTCCAAGTTGATTGTTCGGTGCCTTGAGTCCTTCAAGGAGGCTTGCACATATAAGCCAAGAGTTTGCAAGATCATGCTGGTCAGCGATGGTACTCTTAAGAGGATGGATGTGGCTTTAACAAGGAAACTTGTGAGTACTTCGATTTTCCAAATCAAGAAGAAGCGGATCCGAAGGCTCCTGAACCGGAATCATCCAAGCCAGTAAGGAAGAGAATGATGGAAGAAGTGGAAATAGAAGCAGAGGATCCTACGTCTAAAGAAGTCCATTTTGCACCTCCAAAACCAAAGAAGAAGAAAACTTATCCTGATGAGGTTGTTATGAAGTGGAGAGCAGATAAAGAGAAAAGGAAAGAAGGGGATCAGCAGTTCGGATTAGACCATGCGGAGGCTAAGGCCTTGAAGGAGAGAACTGCTGATGAGCTTGAAAAACAAGCAAAGAGAAAGAAGCTCAAGAAGAAGATGTCTGAGGCTGAGGTAACTTAGGCTTTGTTAAAATTCAATGAGATGGTTTCAGAAACTATTCCTATTCTGAGAACTTTCTCCTTGGAATCTCTACCTGAGACTCCAGGAAGAATCTTCGTTGCTCCGGAAGAATCTGTTGCTAAGAATACTGAGGAAGTAGAGCAAGTTGAGCAAGTGGAACAAGTAGAAGAGGCTGCTGAAGGATGTGGTGAAACCGGAGATGTGCTGAAACAAGTAGATGATTACAAGGGGACACCTTCAGAACACTTATCACTCCGAACTTCAGAAGCTGAATCCTCGAAGCTAGTTACTCTAGAAATGGAAGAAGAAAAAGGAGAAGAAGAAGTTACTTATCATGGAGAAGAAGAACATATTTTACTTGATGTTGCTCATAAGGAAAATGTAGAAGTTGATGTTAAGGAAGATAATGTTGTTCAAGTTTCTGATAGTGAGAAGGGAACTCCGGAACAAGATTCAATTTCGGAAAAAGACAAGGGAAAGAAAATTCTTGCCGATACTCCGAGCTCAAAAGTGAGGAAGAGGAAGGAAGTTGGTAGCTCTTCAAAGAGAAAGCTTGAACTTGTTGAAGAAGAAATTTCTCCAAGCAAAGTTTCAGATTCAGAGTCATTGGGGCATGACTTTGTTGTTCAGTCCTTAATGAAGTTGGTGGGAACCATTCTGACCTTCACTAGTATTGACTCAAGATGCCAGATACTCTAACATGCTTTGGATCAGAAAACAGATTTTGTATCTATGGTTATGGACAAGTGCGTTGAGATTGAGGCTCAGTTCAAAAAATTCTTTGTTGGTTACGAAGCTCATAGAAAATCTTGCAAGAGGATGAAATACTGGTCGAAGAAGACTGTTGAAGAAATGAGGTTGCTCGATGAGTTTCAATACAATGTTAAAGATGCTTTTGAGACCGAGGACAAGAAGATAAATGAGTTAACTTCATCCTTTGAAGAGAAGCTGACAGAAGAAAAGAACTTCCAGATTCAAGAAGTGAGAGATCTGAATGGGAAAATGAATTCTGTTTCTCAAAACTAGAAGTTTGAAAGGGATCATTGGATTGATTTTGAAGAAAGGATGAAGGTTCAGGAAGAAAAGATCAAAGCTTGGGAAGAAAAACTGAAAGCCCAGGAAGAAAAAATTGAAGCTCAATCCGCAAGAATAGTTGTCTTAGAGAAGCAAGCTGAAGAAGATCATAAAGACTTGAAGAAGATCAAGACTTTTCTAAAGGGGCTCATGTCGAAGGAAAAATATCCAAAATAACAAAATCTGATCTTTTTGTTGTATTTTTATTATTGCTGACATTTCAAATCTAATGAAAATTGTGTATCTTGTTTTTATTGTTTTCATTACTAATTTTTCAGGTACTTTGTTATTTTTTTCCATTCCCTCCAATTCTATTTGAAAATCACAAAGGGGGAGAAGGAAACGATCCTTAAGAGAAAAGAAGAACTCTAATAAGAGTTTATCAAAGGGGGAGAAGAAAAAGATTCTTAAGAAAAAGAAAAACTCTAATAATAGTTTGTTTATGGTGGAGCTTTTTCATAAATGAAGACTTTCTTATCTATCACTCCAGAAATCTGATTACCATCCTTAGAGTTTCAAAGCCTAAGGGGGAGTTAGTCGTATTCATCAATATCCTTAAAGCAAAGAGAGATAAGCCTTACTGTTTTTCTTGCTTCTTAGAATTTCTTTTTCGTAAGGATGTTTGTGCTTTTCAAAAAGGGGGAGATTGTTGAGTCAATAAGGTTTTCCTTATGACTTTTCCATTCCTTCTTGTTTTGAAAATCACAAACACCTTATCTTAAGGAAGATTTATTTTATAAGGAAAATTTCTTTTTTAAGGAAAATTGATTTTATAAGGAAAATTTTTTTCTTAAGGAAAATTTCTTTTATAAGAAGATTTGCTTTCTTAAGAAAAATTTCATTCTTAAGGAAAATTGTTTTTATAAGAAAAATTGCTTCTTTAAGTAAAATCGCTTTTATAAGAAAAATTATCCTTATCATATTTTCATCCATATTTTTCTTAAGTATAAGATTTGGATTCATTTTCTCGGAATCATTGAAACTTTGATATAAAGCATTCTGTTTTAGGATTCGGATTCTGGATAAGAACTATAAGGAAGTTTCATTCCGAATTCCGGATATGAACTCTGACTAAGATCTATTCCAGATTCAGGTTACGAATTCTGATGACGAATTCTCATTACGAATTCTGATGACGAATTCTCATTACGAATCCTGATGATGAATTCTCATTACGAATTCTGATGACGAATTCCTATTCTGAATTTTCATTCTGAATTCACCTATTAAATAGAATTTGAGTATCTTTGTTTTAAAAACTCTGAATTAATTCAAACTCCGAAAAATATTTTGGTTAGACTCTGAACTTCTATATTACTTAAATTTCTATAATTTGTCTACTCTTTATTATTGTTCTTTACACTCTGAACCGTCACTCTGATGTTTTCATTCCGATCTATTATGTTAGAGTTTAAAACGATGTCGTACATTCTGTTACACTTGTTTTGTTATAAAACGATGTCGTCTATTTTGTTATAAACTAACCGTTGTCTATGTGACACGTGTACAGGTCCCTCCGATCATTAAGGAAAATATGACCGTTGGAGAAGGAGCTGACCTTACCTATAAATAGGATCTCATTTGAAAGAGCTCCATACTGATGGCTGATTACTGATGACAGATGAACAACTTGGTTTTCTGCATACATGCTGTTGAAGTGATTGCTAGAGAGAGAGGCTCTTATTAACTCTCAAAGCTTCGTGCGACTCCGAATGTTGGTGATTACATTCGAGGGCTTCCGGGGATAGGAAGACAGATGTGCCGACTACCTTGAAGATTGAGGGCTTCTTTTCTGAGGAAGACAGAGGTCGCCAACTACCTTAAAGTTGCGGGCTTGCGGGGATAGCAAGACAGAGACTCCAATCTTCGTATCGAGGGCTTACCCTGGTGTGGGTAAGACAGACTTGCTTGAATGTATAAATCAAGGGACCATTATCCAAGGTTGTTGGATACCATTCTATTTGGGTTAAAAGACTTATATCTTGTTACTAGTAGTTTTACTACTTTTTCTAATTCCGCTGCATTTTGTATTATAATGAAAGTATAACTTTCTTATACTTCCTTACTTGTACTCTGATTAATTTAGATTCTATATGCTCTAAGGTAGAATCTCATATTGTAATCTTTTGTTATGTTTCATTTTTCCAGAACCATATTTCCGGAACCTGCTTTCGGAATTTCTTTCCAAGTTTGCATTCATTGTTAAGAGTTGTTGTGAATTTGCTTAAGCTTAACTTTGTTAAACTTAGCCCTTTCCTTTTCTTAAGGAAACCATAGTTATTCTTAAATAACTTTAAAGGTTCCAAAGGAATTTTTAAGTATACAATTCACCCCCCTCTTGTATATTGAGACTCTCATACTATATTTCGATCCTACAATTGGTATCATAGGTTGGAACCTCTTACTATATACCAATCTTACAGTACAACCATATTTTCAGTAGCCCCCTCCGGTTGGTCTCTATGATGCCTACCCAGTGTCATTTCTATCAACACAGAATCAACCATAGGTCTCACTCCCGTAGAATGAAATGATATATGATTAAAAATCAATTACATAACAACTATCACAACCATGATTTCCAAATGTTCACTTTTCCCTTATGACACACTTCTAAAAAATCCACCATGTTTTCAAAATTGACCCATTTTCAAAATACCACAACTATTCAAATTTCTAATATGATGATTGGACATAATTTCCAGATTTTCCACATATCCATATATACATTCCAAAACATAATTCATTTTAAGAAATGAAATATGCATCCCAGGGAGAAGTCATTTCTACCCGGCATTCCATGCTCGTATCATTTGCTACTCCCATGACAATGAGATATCTAATGCCTATAAGTGCCTCTAAAAAAATATCTACCCAACTCACTATTATGTTTATATTTACCATAAAAGGTTTAGCTACACCCATTTATGCAATACATTCCATGTTCCAAAAATCATATGCCTTGCTACCATCCCAATTCAATGAATGGACCAAATACTACCAAAATAATCTTTAACAATAATAAAAAATCAATAAAACTAAACACTATCAAATCATAATTAGAGTGCTAAGCGGAAGATAGGAAAATAGACCCAAAGTAAACGCAACCACCCTTCACAAATCCACCACCATCTCTAAGTTCAAATAACCATCCCACAACCCAAGAATCATGAAGATCCTCTAGAAAAATGAGATTCGATACTCATACATGTGTCATAGAATACAACATCTTGAAAAGCAAAAAAGTTTAAAATTATGGGTGAATAATAATACAATGTATAATTCCATCAAATGACATCCCTACACATTCCACTTGGTTAACCGATTATCATAATTATATAAAACAATTTATATAAAAACAAATAGTTCACCAATTACTGATAATCCGAAAACAGAGTTACCTAGTCATTTCAAACAATATAATGACATAATTATACCAAAAGAAATATATCCTAAACAGATTAGCATGACCAATTTATATATTTCATAGTAACACACCACATCGAAAACTTCAATGGTGAAACATCATGTCCCACCCCATTTACAAATTTTCCAAACTAGTTGTACTTCTTAACCACATATCCATTATGATGGCCCTTCTATCCACTACACATTAAAATTTTTACTGAGAAATCTCACCGACTTCTACTTAATAAACACAAGACAAAATACATAACCAAACAAAATCATAAAACATTAAGGCCACAAATTATGCACACAACAATTTCTGACACATGATAATCAATTAAACAAATCACCTATTTATTGAAAACACCCTTTAACCATTTTCCATGCCAAACTAAATTAAATAAACCACATTATTGTTGAAAAACATTATCAGAATCCATTTTCATAATGCAAACCTGGAAACCAATTTTAATATCAATATTTTAAAATGACACACCAAGTCCCTTTTTTCAATAATCTTTGATTTCACTCAAAACCCCCAAAATCATCACCCAATTGGTTTCAGAAAATATTTTCACATCATATTCAAAAATAATTTCAAAAAAAAATTTATTAGAAAACAAGGTATCTATCTCAAAAAATGTGACATAAAGATATATTCCAACTACCTTTAGGGTTCTGGTGAAATTGATACATAAAAAACTACACCACCAATCTGGACAAACTCTCCACCAAAACCACTCTATATATCGAACCCTATCATCAAAAAGCCATAAAATCATAACCTATGGAAAAAATCCCCATATCTACATGAAAAAGCTGTAGATATATAATACCAAGAGAGGGAAGAGAGAATATCTAGAGGAAAAAATAATGAAACCAAAATATGAGACTTACCTAAGATGAACTACCATCACTCCACATCTAAACCCATTCAAATCCCTTCCAAAATGAGTGTGAGAGAACCACTATACCTTGAGAAGAATAAAAACCATGTACAGTTCATATATGGGTTTAAATGGGTATGTTAGGGAAAATTGTGACTACACTTTTTAAAAAAAACCATCTTTAAAGGGAATGATGGTTATCTCACACGGTTTGACAAAATGAATGCTTAATATGTGGATGATATTGTGTGAATAATGTTATACAAGACGGTTACATGGGATTCTTTCATGGCTTCCCACAGCCGTGCTCAAACTAGGAAGCCTTAAAAAGTCCTCCAAAACATTTCAAAAACTTTCTAAACTCTCATTTTATTACCCAACAACTCCATATACATAAAAAGGTATAAACAAAGATAACATAACTCAAACTAGGGGTGATATAGTAAAAATTGTTTATTAAAATTGTTTAAGTATTAGGAAATAATTATATACATCAAACAATAATATTTATATTTATGATAAATTTAATTTATAATGAATATTGATCATAATAAAGTGATTGTTTCAAGAGAATTTTAACAATAACAAAATAATATGTGATTGTTCAATAACATTTACAACATGTTAATTTTCATGTCAAAACCCATAAAATAAATTATTTCAAATTGAAAATAATATGATGTATGAATTATTCATGATATTAAATGTAAATGGGTAAGTATATGAACCATATAAAATGAATTAGGTCTATGACAATACAACATTCCTCAATGAATGGAAATTTAGATGATGTCCCTTTCCTCATATTTTTTTAAATGATCATTATTCATCATCCTCTATAATGATTTTAATAATGTAATTAATTTATAAAATGACTATATTAATATTAATAATGTCATATATTATGATTTTCTAACATATTATCACCCATTTATTAACAATATTTCATTATTTTCATTGGTTTAGGTGTTTGTTTTTTTGTATTATCAATCGTGATGATTCATCATAATTCTGGATCTTCTATATATTATAGATTTTTATAATATCCATATTAAAAATCATGATATAATTATAATATATATATAAATTATACTTTTAATGTATATCATTAATATTTTTTGATAAATATAGTACAATATGATCATGGAGTTAGTAGGTCATACGTATTTATGAGTAATGTTTCCATTTTGTAACTATCGTTATGGAAACGTGATAAGTAATATTTCATCATTACCGAATGATCATGATATCATAAATATAATATTAATTATTTAATTATATATATATATATTATTCATTCAGTATGGTGATAAAAATAAACTTACATCACATCATGAATGAGGTAGCCCACACGTACACGAATGATGTTATCATCTTCAAGTGAGTGAAAATGTAATAAATAGAATGATATAATATATTTAAAAAATTAAAAATATGTATTTGATATCATAATTATATCATTTATATAACATATATTCATTAACATGATACATATTACCTTCTATGTAACGAGTTATTGAAAAACAAATCTTATCTCTTCATGAATTGGTAGTCCTTCGTACACATGATTGATGTTATGATATCTCATATTGAAAGGTAAGTAAAACAAGACAAATATGATATAATGAATTTTAAGGTATAATTATGTTATAAATATCATATATATATATATATATATTTGATATCCATCACTATAACCAACCATGAGAGGTTGTAATGGAAAAGCAAATGACATCAGTTCCTGAGGTGTTAGTCTATCAATAACACGAATTAGGATTTAGTGACAAGATTGAATGATGTGTATTATGATATAGGTTATTAAAATAGATTAAAAAATCTATATAAATACAATATACTGATTATATTATATTATAATGGTTTAATAACCAATTATGAATGTGGAAAAATAATAAAAATATTGTTCTTCATTGAATAACACTGACTCTTCTTCGGGAAACCTCATTAGGTGGCCCCGAAAATCCATCCTATGATTGGTTAATTCCCATAATAAGGAATTTTAAATGAGTTGATTGTTTTTGGGAAGTTATTTTTTTAGGTATAGACTCATCAAAATTGTTGTGATGGTGTGAAGAAGAGCGGGGAGTGGTGGCCTTCAATAAGTTAGATGAGTGGTACACTTGTATGTTATTGATATAAAAAGGCTTACTCATGCTTTTCAAATACTATAAAGGCCAAAAATATAATTTCATCAAGAAATAGAGAAGTTAATTTCTAAATATCTATGAAAAATATATTATAGAAATATTTTGAGGTAAATTTCACCATTATATTCTGATTTTAAACCCTTGTTGTATCCATTTTCCCCATATCCAAGACAATTAAAATTTAATGTTTTTAAAATTCCTTATTGTAAAAAGTAATGTTGATGATATTAAATCATAAAATTTTTCTAATTTTGAATATTTAATCCATTTCTATAAACATAGTCAATATAATATGAAAATTGTTATTTAAAATTAATTTTTCAAAAGCGATGAGACAGATGATTTTTAAAGAGAAAATACTTAAAGATTTAAAGAGTATTTATATAAAAATTAAATATGAAATTTATTAAAATAATATAAATAGGATTAATATTTATAGAAGAAAATAATTTTTATTTTACTCTAATAAAAATATAATATAAAATAATAAATAATTTAAATGAAAATTGTTTTTTCAATAAAAAACCATCATTTGTTATTATTCGTGAAATAAACCATTTCGAAAAATATCAACAAATCGCCCTATGATATAATTGTTGTTTCCATCTTATAATCTATGTTCATTTTGTAAAATATATATGTTTAATTTGTTTAAAATAAATTTTTAATCATTTTCATAAATCGTTACTAAAAAATCTTTTAGTAAAAAATAAATGTTTTCTTAGTTCATTTTATTTTCATCTAAATGATGGTTTTTTAATTTATAAACCATAGATAATGAATTTTTAAATAATATAGTTAGTAACAATCATATGAAATAATTTAATAGTTATTTTATTGATATTATATTTAAAAATAATATTTTAAAATATTTTAAATTTCATTTAAACTTGATGTTGCATATTAGATATTGTAAACTCAGTGTTGAGTGCAACACAATATAAACATATTATTGCATGTAATGAAATACAATCTCAATGTTGTGTATAATTAAATATATTGAACTTATTGAACTTATTTTAAAATATATATCATAAAGTATCAGGGAGTTGGTTTACACTCACCAAATATGCATAGAAAAATCAAAAACAGATGAAGTGCCTGATGCATGGGTATAATTTTCTCAACATTAAAAACCAAGTGAACATGGAAAAAATAACACATATCACCTTAAATTTTAAATGACACATGATCAAATGACGTTAAGAATATAAAAAATAGATCATGTCTAGAGAATGGTCTTCTCGAGATCACACAGAGCCCATTTAATAACATATATGTTCATTAAAAGGATTCAAAGACACTCATAGATCATGATAAGGTTTCTAAGAAACAACATCCATGGATTTTATTTTAACCTACAGGATTTCTAAAATCATCAAAGACATTGTCAAATTATGTGTGAAAATATGAACTAGGATAAGATATTTTTCAGTCATTGGTTTTAATGCTACACGCTCATGTGGTTCTCAAGACACTACAAAACCCTAGAAACATGTTTACAAATTCATGAAAATCATGTTGAAATGAAACTTTAATAGAGTGAAGGTTCTTGGACATGTCCATTAGATTTTTCACTAGCTCTTCATATCCACAAATAAATTAATGTTAATTCCATTAATAATCATGTTAGACAGTGTAAGGACCATTATTGGTCATTTAATGCATTAAAGAAAATGAGTTTGACTGTCTTCAACAACAATCTCACAAATTCATGAGATCTCCTACACTTGTAATATATTTAATGAAACAAATTGTGGAAATATTGAAGATACATGTGGTGTGATGATATGTTGTACATCACATGAAATAGGTCATATTCCCAATATAATCGATATTGGTCATATGAATCTCTCTCGATAAGCCATCATGGTCTTAGAAAGGAACGTAGACATGGTGAACTGATATCATAAAGGCCCCCTAAACAAGACTTCAGGACATCGTGAGACCCCTTTACATGTTAGCATGATCCCATAGATGCCATACTGACAAAATACATTTATCTCACAGAATACCCGATAAACATCATCTTCATTCAAATGATATACATCCAATAGGAATCCAGATCACGTGAAGACCCCAAGACATGTCATACAGTCATTTTAGATGATCCTTAATATATCTACATAGTCATGAAAAATCCCTTTAATATGAATTGTTCTTATAAAATTGATAAGGACAACATTATCAAAGTCGTTGTCATCTGGAGGACTTATGGATAAACCAAGATGAGATCAGGTGAAGTGTATGATAACAAATCCCTCCACATAATCCATCTCAAATCAACAAGATACATGGAATGAAAAACCACATATAACAAGAGAGGTGAGTGATATAAATTCATCACCCTCATCACAAAAAAATATTTATATCCATCTCACATGAGAGAATAAGAGAATATTTCTAAGTGTATGTAGTCAAGTGATCTCCATTGTATTACACATGGTAAAATCCATGGAACGTCCTAAGAGATAACATGGCATAAAATGCTGCATCACATGATCAGTTATAGATATTGTGAATGGGTTATATAATTTCTTCTACAAATGTTAAAACACATGTCATTTTGAACATGTGAAACCTGAAATAAACTAACTATGAAAAAACATGATGCACATATTCTATAAATAATTTAATAAATTACTCTAAAAATTGGTATAATTGCAGAAAGAAAGAGTCAATAATCCTCATGTGCTTCACATGAACAAGCCAGATGACGTGACAACAATAGGTAATGTCACATTAATCATGTGACTTTCCCTCAAAAAGATATAAAAGTCATTAAATGTTTTTTGTACATTTATTGAACGTTTTTGGATTTATGCTATTAATGACAGCCAGGTCTCGTGATGTCCTTAGGGCTTTCCACCCAAGCATTTCGAAGGCCTCCTAACATGTCCCCCCAAATCATGTATTGACAGAAGGATATTTTAGCTATGTAATGAAATAATATCATGACATGCCAAATGGTTCTCATGAATTATCCAATATATTTCATCCCTGATCCTGAAATTTACTCTAGTAATGGAATTCATATCTTGCAAAACCCTCTAGAAAATTCATCCGAATCATGTGACACCACCCAGAAATTTAAATATTGTTAATGTAATGGTCTCTAGAAATGTAGTTATGGTTATGAGACATCCTCTAGAAAATTCAACTAGATCATGAAATTTCCTTTTGGAATGTCTAGAAAGAAATAAAAACATGTCTTGATATTATCATACATGTCAATAAGACCCTGTAAATATTTTATGATGTCAATATTGCTATGTCTAGTAGACATATGAGGTCATGATAACCTTTTCTAGTGGATATATAAGGGATACATTAGTGTGTAATTGGACTCCACTAGAACTTTGGGAAATATAATTCCATCTATATATAGGATATGTAGGATACATTCTTATGTCCCAAGCAACAAACATGAATCCACCTCAGTCTTAGTCCCTTCATTTCACTAATATTCCAACCATAATAACCCAATTACTCCCATGGGTTGATCATTCATTCTCACCCACCAGTGGATTGAGAAGGCAACCAAAATATGTTGAATATGATTCATTCAATTAATAGGATATATAAGATTCCATCCTAAAGCTGAATATCTATATTAAAAATCCAAATTTTTATCACAACGCATATATAACACATATGTATGTAGTGAGATTGATTAAATGTTATTCCTTATTTCTGATATCCAGTATGGATCATATGGTCATAGGTATTATCAATGGTCATATCATTTACATAATGATCCTCTACTAGATAGATAATCCTTGGTTTTTAAGCCTTGATTAATGGAATGATATGATTCCCCCCATATAATGGAATCTACCATGATGAATAAGGGCATGATTTAACTATTATGACTATATTTCTCTATATAATTAGGATATATAGGACAGATCCTCTAGTAACAATCTCAACACCAGGTGCTTATGTTCCCTCACATATATCCATTTTTAAGGACGTTAAATTTTATGGGTTTAACGAACTATATGAGTTTTTTATACCTATTAAAAGAAGTATATATAGGATGCCTCAAAAAGGATCAATACTATCCTTGAGTAATAATCGCCTTTCTAGATGAAAAAAAATCAGAGTTCAAGTTTATATGGATTCAATATAAATAATAATATATCCATAAATGGGAAATGGATGATGAATTTCAAATATATATATATATATATACATAGATGGACTCATTACTAGGCCCACTTTACACATGGTAGGATTCCGTACATGATCAGTTTCATAGGGTAAAATGTCTAATATGGTGATTTTTAATAGATACATGAACATATTATAACCCATTAAGAGAGTCACATAGTAAAAAAAACACCCCAAAGGGTTTGATGATCGTTAACTTCACCCCTCAACCAATGTGATTTATTAAATGTCATTTGGACCGAAACCCAAATAGACCATCTTCCAGTGGAAGACGGACCATGCGAAGTTATAGATGTGGGACCATTGGAAGTTTGAATGGAAGATAAACATGAATAGTGAACCTAATTTGAATTATTTTACATAAATCAGCCCACCCAAAATCAAATTGTTGAATCATTTAATTCTAATCATTCTTTTGATCATTCCGGATGAAACCAAAATGGGGAACCCAACAGGAAATAATTTAACTATGACATATCTAATATATAATAAAAATTATTGGCTAACATGTTATCATCAGACTATTTTTTTCTTTCTATGTGGGTGATCAACATCTGTTCCATCAAATAAAAAATTTTAAACCTGATGTGAATCACATATTAAAAAAAATTATTATTTTGTTGTAAAAAATACCATTTTTATACAAAAAAACTAAAATGGTGCACCTGATGTGAATATTTCGATGATAAAAATGATTTTATGATCCTCTACAGTCATGTTTCGCATGAAATAAGATTATATTTAATGTGAAAACTCCATTTGTGATGATTTACAAGACTAAGAATAAAAAAGGAATTATTTTACCCCTAAATATCTGATTGAGCACTTATCATGCTGACAAAAGTGAACTGATTAGTGACCTTTTCCATTGTTGACTTCATGACTACATATACTTCTCTCACAGAAAACACACCAACATAATATATTATCTTAATATTGTTATCTTTAGTTAAAATCATCTATAAAAACAACCCCTTTGGGTCACAAACAACCACACCTTTCTGAAACCATCAATGCTAGGTGGTCAATGAAATGGTCTTAAAAAAACATCAACAAGGTTTTATCCTGACCCTTGGGGATACCCATGCGAGTATCCAATGAATTAAACCAAATAATATGCATCATTAAAATAATGATGCATAAATTCCAGTAATACATGTTTCCACCACAAACTTCTTTATAAGATTATAACTAGAGTACGATAATTACCACATTAATTATATACAGAATATGGATCAAGGAGTCAACTACATTTCCCTTATGGGTTTGGAAATACTATGGATGGATCATGTAAACTACCATAACAAATAAAACCCCACCATTTTCACTTAGTACACTTTAGGTTTTATCTTTTGTTATTCATGGTCATTTCTAACATATGAGGATTATAAAATATACTTAGACATATCCTTAGGGTTCTTACAGAGGATTTCTATTCCTAGTTTAAAAATGTCAATTATATCATTCCTCAGATACCAACTACAATGACCCAAACATTACATACATTGATAATACTTCAAAATTGTTTTATATTCATTAAAAATATAATAAATCTGAGATATACACTATATATGTATAGTGTCATTTGAAACTAAGAAATATAAATGACTGGTTCATAAAGCATCGATATTGTCTCCCACTTATTTCTTTATTACTAGGCTTCTTTTTGACATATCTTACATAATACCCTTCTTCAAGACCATAGGAAAATAAAAATATGAGCGGGGTGCTCAAAAGATCTATAAGGGTAAACAAGGAAAATATTCATCATATATTTATCATAAGATATAAGAACAAAACATTTGAATGTCTTATCCTATATTTGAAAGATAGTTATATTATGCTATGGGATTAAAGATCACATGAATTAATATGCATAATACCAAAATTCATAACACAATACATGAACTATTGTGGACTAAATTAAGCATAGAAAATCATTTTCTATTATTCGATGATCATTTCCAAGTCCTTCATAGAAGACAATGTCCATCACTGAACCTGGATGACATGTCATTCCAACCCTGTATTTCTAAAAGGGATTTATTATTTGTTCCATTCATGTATATCTATTTAGATATAAATCATTACCCAATGAAATAATGGTATATATAGGTACCACCCATATAATAATAAAATCACTCTTACATGTTCCACAACATCATATATCATTCATCCTAGCATAGCCCTTGAAATAAAATGGGTTTCATAAAAATCATTCCATCAGATTATAATCCATCTAAAACAAATGGATTTAAGAAAAATAATTCTATACAAAAAAATCATCATAATAATAATGATATTATACTTGTAATATAACCCTGTTAAATAATTCCATAATAGATGGGAAAAAATTGTGATATAACACTTGAAATTAATTATTGAGTAAAATATCATTTCTTCTTCAAAAAAGTTTTCTTTTCTCAAAATGATGTTCAATTATAAAAGAAATTTTTTTATTTTAAAATAGCCTTACAATTGGTTAATGTAATATTCATGGAAATTAGGTCTTAAGAAACCATAAAAATCCATTCATTCAATATTATTTAAAAAACATTCTATTCGAACATTTGTTAAAAAATTCATAAATTACCTCGTATTGAATAATGAAAAATGATTATGTTATCCCTATTTAATGAAAATCATCTAAAGGGTATAATTTATATTAAACAATTTTAGATGAATATAAATTATATTACATTCTTAGGAAGTATAGATGGGGATGATAAATATACCCCATTAAATACTTACGAATAAACAATCTTATATAATAATGAGATTGAAAAATTATCTCTTACCTTTTGTATGATATCTTTCGTTTGTATCCAAACCACATATTTAATAATTTAAATGTTTTTATTGACTTATTAACAAATAATAGTCATTTTTAGGATATCATATATGATAATATTATCATCTATTTGTTTGTAACATTTCATTTCCACTTGTTATCCAGATGTTATTAGATCTATGTTTTCTTTCTTGTTTGGATAGATATGTTCAAGTCACCCTACTTAGATTATGATTATATAAATTATAGAATTATATTAGTATAATATATACAATATTTATTCATTTTATTCATGTACACAATAATTTTTTAATGAAGTTCATTATTATGAATCACACTGTATCGTTGATACAGTAGGTCATATGTACATAGAAGCAATGATAACATTCCAATAATTTTTAATGTTTTAGAATTAGATGGTGTATAATATTAAAAAATTAGTATAAATTTATAATAATAATATATAGTTATTAATTTCATCATTATACCCATCCATGTATAGTGGTGGTGAAAAACATATTACACCACTATGTGGCGATGGTAAGCTGTACATACATACACGTACTGATTTCTTTTTTTCATATGATTGATATAAGCTGGAATATTGCTTATTTATAATTATAATAACATATCAAAAATTATTTATACTGATGTTATAAATTTATAATGAAACAACTAATGAAGAGGGATTATAATAAGAAAGAAGATTGAATGAATCTGTATAAGAGATTCCATCATCCCCAAATTGTATCCCTTAAATCCCTTCATAGAGCACTAGAGATTGTCTTTGAAGATTACAAGAAACTATTAAATATAAATAATAAAGTTTAGAAAGATAAATGGGTAGGGGATGGTAGAGCCTAAAGTCTCAATGTGATGTTGAGAGGTGAGGGGGTTGGGTAACTTTTATAATTGAGGTGAGGGGTACTTTTAGAGACTCTATAAATAGTAATAAAATAAAACCCTACACAAAAACTTAAAAAAAATGTACCAATTAAAAGAATATATAATAAAAAGGTGTAATATAAATATACTATAAATTTTGTACATGTATTTCTGTCAATTGAATCGTTATCTTTTTAATTAACAATGAGTTATTTTATTTATTTTTTAAATCGGGTAAAAAATAATTCAATATTTAAATGGTGGAATATTTAATTATTTGATTTAAAATAGACCATAAGTAAATATATAAGATAATTTTATACCATATATTTATTATTTAATATTTTTTAATAAAATAAATTTTTTTAAATAATTTAATAAATCATTTTTTTGATAAACAATCAATAGATTCAATTTTGAACGTATTCAATTCACTGAATTTTAAAAATATTAATATAACAAAATAACTTCAAAAAACAATTTTATTATAATTATAGGAGACCATGGTCATATATAAAATTAATTATACATGTTAATTAACCAAAATTTTATTTTGATTAATATATTTAATAACATTTATTTTATATTTCTCTTAATAAATTAATTACTACAATAGTTATGTTTCATTTTTTAATATTCTTATTTGTAAATAAAAATTAAAATTATAAAACTATGAGGAAGATAAATGTACTATATTTTATAAGAGTACTTTTAATAGAATTTATCTACTATAAAATCCAATATTTAAAATGTTATACTTATTAAATTATGAACGAAAAAACATTGACATCACAATAAATAAAATAGTATAAGTGTCATAATACCTCCTATGTGGCTTCAAATGGTTCTTAAATCAACTCTAATATGATAATGATCAATATATACTTGACCAATAATATTTGATCGAGTGATTTGATATTTTAATGGGTATTATAATTTTAATAAAAACTATATTATTGATTTTTCCCAATTAAATAATTTATGCATTATTAATGTATAAGCTATTTAGGTAATTATTTATTTCCAAGAAATTTCAATTAAATTATAATAATATAAAAAAATAATTATCTTTATTAATTTTATTTCTAATTTAAATTATCTATACATTATCCTTATATTAAAATTTATTTAATTATTAATATTTAATTAATACATATTAAACTTTTTATTAAATAAATAATATTATATGTCATAATCTAATCCAAGTATATTCAAATGGATACAACAATGACCCACTAATGAATAATGTAAAAAAGAAACCCATCCAATGATATTCATACAAGCGTTAGGGAAAATTTATAATAATATTATTACCATTAATTACTTGATTTACTCTTTTACCATATTAAAATAAATTATCAAAGATACTATTCATAATTCCCAAAAAAATAAATCTATTTATAAAACTTATACCAACTAATTCAAAATATGGAGTCCATTTTTCAAAATTACAAACATATAAGTTGAAGTAATTAATATAATATTAATCCCATTGTCAAAAAGAGAGAACTAGTTTTAAAAACTAAAACAATAGAGATGATTGGAATGTGTTTACAACTAAATTCAATGTAAAATTAATTCTAATGAAGTACAATATATTTTATGATAAAATTATATTATATTTATACATTAAAAAAATTAAATATAATAATTTATTCATATTAATTATTTCGATGATGAAAAGTTGTTTTCACAGAGAATTTAGTGTATCAAATCTTTAATGTTATCAGAAAAATATAAGAAATTATTCCAATGTAAATTTTTATATCCCAATTAAAAATAACATGATTATGTTTTTATATAAAAATTATTAATGTGTCAAAATTAAAATTTAAAAGGGGTTCTCCATTTAATGTTGAAAATTTACCCTTTCAAACAAATATTTTTTTTATACATATATAATGGTTTATTCAAATCCTATGATTAAAATATCCATTGGATTAATATAAAAAATATTTTATTAAGTATATAACATATATATCTCATTAAATTCCATACTAATAGTAATTAAATAAAAATAAAAATATCTAATTGATTTATATGTTTCATATATAATTGGTAGCCCTTGAATTCACAGAGCATTTTCATAAGTTTTTTATACTAATTTCATCTAACCTAATGGAAATGATATACTGGTAATTTTATTCAAAGTGAATCTCGTGGTTTGATTAAACTCGCTATTTTTTTAAAATCATGATACTAATTAATAAAAATAATTTAAAGAAAATAATTCATAAAAATATTCTGGTGTTACATTTTAATAATTATTTCACATTGAATAATTATTCTAAAATTTTTACTATCATTCTTAAGATCCATTCTAGTGATCCATTTCGAAAATTTGTGTTTCACCTTCTAAATTGTATTAGTAAATTCATATGAAAGAATAATTACATACATATAAAAGATAAGGATCATATAGTCACTACCCCTAAACAACATTAATAAGTAAAATATTTCTGAGTTAGAAATTTTGAATCCCTTCTTATACATAAATTCATAAAACATCTGGTTATATAACAATATAACTTTATTTAATCATAAAATCTTTGATTCAATCTAGAAAACCATGACTTAATTTTGTTTGTTAAAAAAACAATCTGGATGCTTCACCAGTATTTTTTCCATTTAATTTCCATTAATGTAAGCTCTAATTATGATAATTTACTGTATATATTTTTTTTAATATTCACAACAAAAATAATGTGATTATATGATTTGCAACATGTTATATAACTTCATAAAAATTCACTCATCATTTTCAAAACATTTTTTAAAAGCACAACTATAATCCTATTTCTATTTTTTTAATCATTTGTATAAATAACAACATTAATTATATAATACGATCTTACCATTTAATAATTAAATTTTCCCATAGGTTTTATTCATGTAATTAATCTATTCTAACACTCTTGTACATCTCCAACATTTTGAAATCACGGATAATCACAAATAATTTTATTCTCTCAAACTCTACTCCAACTGTACAAATAAAGTAATATAGGTAAATTAAAGACCTATACAAGAATTTTTTTCTTCAAATAACTCTACAACTCAACCTAATATATGTTTTTTATTTTTGGAACCATAGTTTCAAAAATTTCACATTCTGAAGCTCTGTCATGGGATTCCATGATATGGAATATTCAATAATATCATATGAACTTTTTTTATCTCTCATAAATTATATGATCTCTAAAATTCATAAATTTTGGATTCATCCAATATGTTTTTAAAACATCATGGATATATATAACTAATTATTCGTCCAAACCAATATCCTCCACCAAATTACATTAATTCCTTATGATTTTTTCATTGATTTGAATAATATATATTTTATTGATATTATGGTTTTCTTTGTACAGAAGGAATTACCAAATTATTTCATTTCTATAAAAAATGATGAAACATACTTTTTCAATTTCATAAATTTTCATTAAATTCTTGGAATCAACCAGGATAATGGGGAAACATTGAAAATCATTTTTTAGAATATTGAAATGATTTTACAATCCTCATCTATTCAAAAATATCCATATCAAATGAAATTTAATGATCATTTTTCACTTGATAATAGATTAAATTTACTACTTCTATACAAAATGTCAAGTAAAATCTGTATTGCAACCTTACACCAAAAGACACTCTGAAAGTTTCTCTTTCATCATCATTTATAAACCGTATTTTTAGATATTATCAAAAATTCTTCTCAAAACTGAATATTTTTATTTAAAAGAACCTCCAAAATTTACTACCACTTATTAATATATATTAACATACCTAAATAAAATCATATTATATATTTCTTTTTATACGATATTCAACTCTTTAAAATGAACCAGTCAAATACATCCATGAAGAATCATACCCTTTCATTCCATTTATAATTGCAGATGAATGTTAAAATTTATAACAATCCACCATGAGAAGATACCTTGGAAGACACCAAAATGATTTATACAAGTGATATATCATTAGTGATATATTTTACCACTAATTAATGATAAATGATACCATTACTTACAGTCCTTGTATACAACCCCCACATGATCTAATGTCCATGTGACCATGTTTCAGAATAATATTATTCATTAATATATGTACGTTAAATTCACATAGATCCATAACTATATACATTAAAATTTTTGATTATAGAAATATCTTCATCATATAGTATTCCCATATGATATGAAATAATAACATTAAAACATATATCCCCAACCATGAACCCTGACTAAATATCCATAATCTATTTTAGAATTTTTATGAAACACACTTGATCTATCTTCCCAACAAAAATTATTCTTTTCTATATATTAGGTGTGTGTTAATAGATATATAAATATGATAATATTTTTTTAATTTTTTTAACATTTTCATTAGTCGTTATATGGTCATGATTGCATTATAATTGTCTTTATTGAACTTCCATGAAATTCTAAAAAAATATTTCACCATACATCTTCTCCCATCCATAGAATATAGTGAACCCCTATCATAAAATATATTTTTTTTTAATGAAATCATAACACATATTAGTAAAAATTTCTCACATTAAGTTGTAGTGTGTGGAGTAATTAAGTGTCCAAAATTTATCCTTATTAAATTTGACTTTTGAACAATAAAATCATTCTTTAGGTTATAATTAATTCCAAAATGATAAAATATATGTCTTATATCAATTGATTTAACTCAACATATTTACCCTAACTAATCTACAAATTTGTATTGACCTTTTAAATAAATATTAAATCTTATAATTTAAGACACAGAGAATTTAAAAAATGAACCATGTGTTTAATAATTTATTTGACATTCAAAACAAAGATTTAATAAACCAAAAATATATTAATATAATATGCCTTATATAATAATGTACTAGAATTGTAATGAATGAATAGGATTAATGGATTTATTAAATACCTTTAAATGGCCATGTCAATAAGAGTTTTGTGATATTAATAAATTATTTTATAATAATGTCAATTTATTCTTCCAAAAAAATGTTTTCATTAATAATGATTCTCATTGTTCACATTGAAAAAAAATAAAATAAAATTTTATTCTAGATACAAGTAATTTATATCATAAAATTTATATTTTTTAATATCATAAAATAAAATTTATCTGAGGGTGATTTTTTTATGAATGTAGTGATATTTCAGTGAATAAAGAAAAATACTTCTGGTAAAAATATAAATTTTCCAAAAATTATGTAATATTTAATATATTTAATTACCTTCAGATATTTTTTATACTATATTCCGGAATATGTTTATTATTGGGATTACAAAATAATTTTTCTAATAACAATTTTTATTTTCATAATGATTATCCATATTGATTAATTATAAAAAATATTGATGAATTATTTATAATAAATATTAGACTATATATATTTATTATAATTTAAATATCTATCATTATGATTACAAGTCTTACATTTAATATATGATTTTTTATCAAGAAAAATGTATTTCATTAAATCCTATTCTCAATAATATTTATTGGATTCTATTTAAAATAAATCTGTCAAATTATATTAACTGAATTTTGTAAAATAGATTACACAGTTTCAAAAATATTAATTGATAATTTATAATAATATGAAATTAATTTTTTTTTCATGACGGTTATTTATTAGTCGTAAAATTTATTTAGTGTAGTAATGCTAAGAATGGGTTTTTGTGCGTTGCATGCATTCCTGTTAAAATTTAATTTAAACACACAAATTTTTTATTTTATAAATTTTATTTCATGTATATTATAGTTTTTTCAAATTATATATTTAGGATTATTTTATTTTATTCTTAATGGTTAAATTACCTACTTTAAAAAACATGTTACTATGGTAAACAATAAAATGGACATAGTAAATATGTTTAGAGGATAAGGAATAAAATGATTAAAACATGATACTATTTTGTACTGTAGATGTTAATAAACCATAACACCCCTACAATACATTATTTATCAATTTATTAAGGACATTATATATGATATACTACAATTTATTTAATAGGTTTAGGTATCTTTTAAAATATTAATCAACCTCAATTATAAAATGGAACTTCTCCAACACTTCTTCAAACTTATAAATCCATGTAGCTCAACTAAATCATGATAAAATAACTCCCCAAAATCTTTAGAAACACTCTATCGGTTCATTAATTAAAAAAATATCAATACTAAGTTCATTAATGAGAGATTCAAATGAATTTTTTCTTTAAAAATGTAATTTTATTCACTAAACTCATTCTTCTTACTTCTTCAATTATCACCATAAATTGTTTATTCATAATTCCAATATAATCCAAATAATATCACCAATATAATGAGATGGTATTATCTTTATGGAGTAATATTTTTCCATCTCCATCTCTATAAAATTTGAATGAAATTATTCACTGATGGTTACAGAAGACTACCACCTCACGAACCGATGTAATTTGTTTTCCATCACCGAATAACAGGTATAGTCATACTGATATAAAAAATTAATATATAATATATATATTAAATGATATTGAATATTTAAAATTAATATATCATACAATTTATTAACCTTTTAACCATTAAAAGGATGATATTGTTTCTAATGCATAGGTATCACCTACTATCATCAAAAAGAAATGTTATTCATCTTCCATGTACAACATTCATGAACTATTAATTCTACAACATAAAATGTATGAGAAAATGAATTAGTTATCTTCTGAAAAATGGTAATAATAATATACTAATAACGAAAGACTTAAAAGATGTTATAAGAAAATCATATATGAAATTATAAATATGAATATGGATCTGTTACAAACAAATAACATTCTTAAATATATTATACATGATTGAAGTATTTATTATGAGACATCAAGTAAGGGAATTCGCCTTATTTTCCATTCAGTGATCACGATTGTAAGGTAATTTACCTAATTTTCTTTATATGGTGTATATTCATACACTTAATCATTTAATTTAATCAAAAGATCATATATCATGGTATTTTATGTTTATATTTTGATAATATTATCAACATGTATTTTAATTGGAAGTTAGAATGTTGCAAGTAATATCGTAACAAAATTTATTTTAATTTATATATAATACCTTTTTAATATGTTTAATATTAAAATATTATTTTCACAATGATATTTGATTATTTTAAGCCATATTTATGCCTGATTTATGAGTTTTAAACTTTAAAATCATAATAAATTAATTTATTAAATATCACTTGAATTTCATGATCTTTTAAGGGTTTACTTTAAAATCACATTTTAATCCAGATTGATTATTCCGCATTTTCCATTGAACGAATGTATTTGATCAATACCTAATAAAATTATTTAATTTTACTAAACTATGGTTGTTAGAAATTTATTCATGTAATAATACTGTATTTTTCTCACAATTATATAAAATTGATAGGAAACAAATTTCAAAAATATTCAACATTAATTTTGTATTATTTCAAAAAAACTTTTACATAAATATTTATGAATTCTATAAAAAATAATATATTATTTTTAATGTTCTCCTTTTATTTTAAATAAGATTTTTTTACAAGATTGTTAATCTATAAAATGTTTTAAAATGAATCTTCTGATCCTTTTTCAAATATGTTACATTTTAAATTTAATTAAAAATGTGAAAAGGATACTAAATTTAACATACATATAATTAATAGAACTTAATACTATCATGGTCAACCATTTTTATAGAATATACATTATAACTTTACATGGATCATTTAAAATGATTTTTTTCGTAATATTATAGAAATAGTTAATTTTAAAAGTGTATTTCAATGAAAAATGGTATATTCCTCTATAATGTTTTTGGGATATTTATATTTTATTTCTATTAATAAATAGTAAAAACCTATTATTATAAATATAAACCACATTGGATAAGTTTTTATAATACTATTAATTTTTTTCAAGATGGTCTATGATTAGTTTGATAAAGGAATGTATTGAAATTTACTTTATCATTTAATTTGGTATTCAATATATTTCAATTTAAAAAATCAAATTCTAGTAATATTTTTGAATTATGATTCTATTAAATATCCACATTATTTATCATTGATAGTTTTATTTCATAAATTATATATATCTTTTTAATATGGTGGTTTACTTCAAACGTTATATGATTGGGTGGGAAATATTGATATTCTACATTCATTATTTAATAGTTATATTGTTTGATAACACATATTGTCCATGAATTAGATCCACTAATTGATATATGAGTAATTTTTTGGACATATAGTGATGGATAGTTACTGAAAAACAAACTTTCCCTCGATGCATTGATAGTCTCCGGAGTTGAAACAACATGTTATCATTGAATGGGTTTCTACTCTATACAAACAAATCATCTAAAATTACATAGCCAATGGCCTTTATAATATATATATAATGATATCTAATACCAAATTGTTAAATATTAATAATTTTCATCATTGGGAATACAATTATTATTATCAATTATTAATTTTCCTTGAATGTATTCATGGATAAATTTTCAGCTATATTTATTGATTAAATTAAATTTTTGTTCAGTTATTTACCATTTCCTATTAATAATGCAAAATATAATCTTGAGAGTCAAGTTAAATGGAATGTGTGTTAAATTATAAACCTTAACATATTGATTATTATGTATTTATTATTATTTATTGGTTTATGTTATATTCTTTTCTATGTAACACTTGCTCAACAATTTAGCCTGCCTATATTTTGGTTCTCATTCCTAGAATATAAAGAAGGAATAATTGGATGGTTTTAAGTATGATGGATATTTATATTCTCTATGTTGTAATTTATGTTGTCAAATATACTATGAAAATAATGATTGTATATATTTTAACATGAATAATATAATATTTTAACAACAATTCTGTACTATTAAACCCTTACTATTAATTTTGTTTAACACATTTGGGATATATTTGAAAAATAATTAATATTTTTATTATAAACCGTCATGATGGATTTGAATAGATGATGAAAATGAATGACTTAGGTTAAAAATAAGGTCACATAGATTGAAAATATGGTGTCATGATTTAAATATACAATAAATTATTATATGGTTTTCCATTATGATTATTTTTTATCATGTGATGATATTTGGATTTAGTTATTAGGCATAACTACGAGGAGCGATGATAACATTGAATATAATGTAAAAGATAGGGATTCTAAAAGATCACCTGATAAAGAATCTGGAATAAATGGTAATTGTGATTATGCACAATTATTTATCTTTTCAAATGATTAAAAACATATACATTTATCAATTATCAGACTCAACAAATAAGAGAATCAGAGAGTCCTCTAGGAGATTAAATGTTAGAGACCCTGAAGGACATAATGCTTGATTTCATTCATGACTAAAATGTGGAATTTGAAACCATAGATAATGTCTCAAATTAATGGGAATGTGTTTTATATGTTAAAAAAATGGAATGTAGAAAATAATTTAACTGGAAAAGTGAGGAGATCAGTAGAGGGAAATAAATTCCCTAAAAGAGACCCATTTATTGTTTTTTATTAAATATGGATAACCTGGGAGTTATCATATTCAATTAAATATTTTAAGGCTAAATTCGAGGACACGTAGGGAAATAATCTATTTATATTAATGTAGTAAAATGGTTGAAGTATTTATGTATTGGGATTACATAACTATTTTTTAGAATTTTATTTACCGATGGATTTTTTTCTTGTAAGAATCAAAAAAAATTTATGAATTATATTATTTTATTTGGAACATGTATTTATTCATCACTAATGAATTAAATAGGTATTGATACCACCATGGGTGTATGAGTTTAGGTATGATCATATGTTTAATGTCTTAAGCACCAAATTTTGATGATTTTAGTGATATAATTCTAATTTGATTAATAACATTTTTGGAGACGTTTTATTTTGTTTACATATAAATATATATATATAACCAAAGGTTTAATGTAAAGGAATTTTCTCAGATAAATTATAAATTGTTATTATAGATATTTGTGAAAGGATATTATACAACCATTATGGTTAATAATTATTTCTTGTTGAGGCTATTAAGGTTATTTGAGATACATGCTTATTTACTGAAGGAATGATCAATTGTAATACATTTTTTTGTTATTGAATTTTTTGGATTAATATATTCATATTTATTTTTTTATTATATCAAATTATTCTATCCACTTCAGGTTTTAATAAATATATGAGTTATAACTTATTATTAATTTTTTTATAATATGGACTATTAAATGTTTATTTTTGTTCATAAGGTATAAAAAATTCATATTGGTTATTTTTTATGTGGATTAATAGGTGAATTGAAAATATATGAATGTTCATGAAAAGGGAGAAATTTTTCATATGAAATCGATATATATTTTTTAATAATATTAAATTATATTAATTGAACATAAAATATTTTCTCAACATTATAAAATGGATCTTGAATGAAAAATGTTATCCTATTACCTTCATATCCTATAAATAAATGGTCTATTAACTCATCACATGTTTATAGTTTTTTTATTAATTAACTATATCTTGATCATTAAATTTCTTTTGATTAATCATATATATCACAATAAAAAATTATTTATATATTTCTTCAATGTCTATAATTTACCTTCACTCCACTATTTTTATACATAGATTCATGTTTATGCATTATTCCAATGACCATTTTATTTCCGTTTCTACATCTTACGATGGAGTTTTATTTACACTTTTTATCAGGTGGGTTTTCAATAAACTAATTTTAAAATTTTATGAACATTATTTAATAGTGAATTTTAAAATTTCTTGGAAGCAATTTATAAATGTTTGGGAGATTGTAAAACACTGATATTTTAAAATAAGAGTATTTTGTACTATAAAATATATGACACACAAAAGTGATCTTAAACAACCCATCAAATATATTATTTATCTTTTACCATTATAAATACATATTGAATTAGTGGATACGAATTGGGTTATATATATATATATAAATTTCCAATTAAATGAAATATTATTAAAAATAATCAAGTAATTTTTAGTAATGAAAATATATTGATGAATAAATATATCTTCATCTAAAATGACTTTTTCTGATATTTGAAAGAAAATAATATAATTATGTTTTCCACTTTTGAAACATTATGATTGTTAAAAAAAATTTTATTCAATTATAAATATTTAAATTATCCTAGGGGGAATTATTTTTATATTTTTTAAAGAATTAATTTTCAGTAAAAGGTGACAAATACTTCTTCTTATAAAACTATCATTTATTGAAATTAAATTATATAATTTAAAATTGGTGTTTTTATTTTAATTTTATATCAATGTAACTTATGTGATATTTAGTTATATTTTATCTAATTAATTACATTGTAGACATTATTATACCATAATATTTCATAGGTTTAATTTTTTTCTAAAAAACTATTTTTCTAAAAACAATTTTTTATTTCATGATAATTAACCATTATAATTAATTTTTTAATGTATAAAGTTGGTTTCAAGCCACGTGAAATGAGAAAAAAACCCCATAAAAATGATAAAGAGGAACCCGCTATAGGATTTGGGAATGAAAAAATGATCATTTTAAAACGATCCTACAAGCTCAAAAAAGGAAACATCTATGCATGTACAAGGAAATCTCATTGCCCCCTTCACGAGACAACGCACCAATGAGATCCGTCAAAAAAGTGTGTCACCCCCTCAATCAAGAAGTTTCACCATGATAGTGATATAATGAGTCAGAGAACCTATATAACCAATATGAAAATGTTGAGGAGAGTCGAATGATAGGTGTCATCACACCTTTCTATCTTTCCAATCAACCACCCGATAATGCATGGGAATAATCACTGCAATTTCATCCTGATACAGTGTAAGAAATGACAATAACCCATTTTCCAAATTTCTAAAAAATGTACCCATCCATCCATTATAATATTAATCATGTATTGTGATGGATGTCAACACACACATCCATCGAATGAGTCCTCTTACCCAATGGTAATAACCTAGCACCGTCAAAATGAAAAGAGAGATTCCTATATCCACAAGGAGATCCACTTCAGGAGAACATGTAGAATCATTGAGATCAAAATAGAACATGATGGATGACCGAGAATCACACCTGATATTTTTAATAGAGAAACCCCAAAGGAAAATTAATAGAACAATATGCAAAGAAATAATAAACATCATCACATCCACCTCAAACATCTCAAGCAATCCAATGCTGCCACACTAGACATCCCCTCAACATGCAGATCTAAGGTGGATCAATACCCTGAGTCCCTCATTTCCTCAACTAGATTGGCTAAATTTTATTCTCACTAAATAATAATCCACAACAAAACAAAGAGGCTGAACCTTAACCCCCAATATATCCTCACCAGAGAATGTATAAATCACAAGTCAAAGAATCTCTTCCTCCAAACACGTATAATTTATATTTGATGAATATTAATTAATAAATATAATATTAAGTTAAAAATTATCTATTGATTTTCATTTTGTTTTTTTATAAAAATATTACTTAAATTGGTTAAAAAACATGTCACTATAATGAAAAATAAAATTATAAAAGCATGAAAATACATATGATAATGAAAAACATGTTTAAGAAATGTTTGTTTTTTTATTATATATTGTTTTATAAACCAAAAAATCCCTAAATAGATTACAAATTTTTTTAAAATAAATGTGGTGGATGTGACTTTCCATTCATGGCTATTTTTTGTGTAGTTACAAAAAATTTTCTCTTTCTAAATTACAAAAGGGAACCATATCCCTCCACTTATAAACACCTATCAACCAATTTAAAATGTCCCAAATCTACCAAAATAACTATAATACACCCTTATAAAAATATTATTGGTTTTTTTATTTCCAAAATATAATCCTATATTCTTTAATAAAATATACAAATGATATTTTTCTAATAAAAGGAAAACATCATAACTACGTTACTTATTTTTTACATATTCTTTCATCGCATTAAATTATTTCATAATTGTTCCAACATAAAAATTACTAAATCTACCATACAGAGAGTTGTTTTTTTTGTTTAGGTTATAATATTTATCCTTATCCTTATCTATCATATTTGAAAAAATTTATTGCTTGTGTGTATCATGAACTTCCACCTGGAATACTAATGTATATATTTATTCACAACCAACTCGTGTGGATACTCCAGATGATGAAAATATGTTATATATATTATAAAAATTACATGATATTAATTTGGAAAAGTAATAAATCATCTAATTCCTCACACTTTTTCCCATTTAGAGAATTATATCATTTCTCACTCATACACAAGACTTTCCATTTCCAAAAATAAATTTGATACATTTTCTATATAAAACATTAAATAGTGGTCATAAATTTATATTTAATGAGTAAATAGGATATTTTGGGTTTTAATTTAATTATTTATGTTATTGATTTATAAACTATGTTAAAGAACACAAGCTTCTCTGTCAAAACATGCTTGAGAAAATGAATCATTTTTCATTGGAAACAATTGTTTTAATACAATATTGTTAAGGAAAAAACAGAAAATATTTTATAATTTAATCATATATGATATTTTAATTAGGAATATAATTTTTTTATAAAATATTAACATTTTTAAATCTATTATTATGGTGTTTTATTCATGTTCAACTAAAGGGAATCATGGAGAAAGGTACATCATCTCAATTTTATTTCAAAGGGGTTAATTTTAATATGATAAACATAATTTCATTAAAATGATAAATATAATTCCCCTTATACATGAAAGATCATGAATCCCTCTTATTTTATGGTATTTATATTTAAAATTGAATTATTTCAGCCAATATGTTTTGAATTTCATGTTTACAAGTGGTAATGAAATTCATAATTAAATTTCATTTCATTGGATGTAATATTTATTCATTTGGTTTGATATTATAATATTATGTGTGTAATGATATTAAATTAATTTTTATGTTTTCATTTATTTTTCTTAATGTGGAATTTCTTTTGAAACACATAATCAATTTTTTTATAAATTCTCATTTCAACATTATGATATTTTTAGGTTTTTATTTCTCCATCTCTTTTTCATTGAGCTATATTTTACCATGATATTATACTAAAGAAACTAATTTATCATTTCACAATAAACACCTTTATTTTATTTCAATCTGGTTTTTCATGATTTTTTATTGTAATATTACCATTATGATCTCCTTGGTATTTAAAATTATTGATTTAAGTTTTTCAATAATTTTATACATTATTTATCTCTTCAGTCAGAAATAATTTTTCCAAAAAATCCATGTATTATAAAATATTTTCATTTAATTTATTATATATCATCCTATTACATTTTAAATTCATTTTTAACCAATATCAGATTTAAAAAGATACAAATAGGAATGATCTTGTTGTTTTCTAGTAATATTCATTTTTTATTTTCATAGAAATAATAAAAAATAATCCTAACTTAAAGGTAAAAGACCTAAAAAGAATTTGACATTTTCAAGAACATTAATTGTTTTGAATCATGAAATATATTTTTATTTCATTTTTTTCAACAAATATTTTTTATTCATATTATAAAAATATTTTTAAAATAGTTTAACTGAAAATGAAAATTGTTTTTTATCAGTAATGTTTCTATAATATTTATATTTTATTTTTATTCATTAACAATTATTACAATTATTTTTACATATAATCAAATATGGAATGTTTTAATTATATAATAATTATATTTTATCTAGATGGTTCATTATCTGTTTTACTTATAAATGTATTGAAATTCAGTTTCAGGATTAATTGTTTATTCATTAAACTTCCCTTACCACATGCAAATTCTTGTAGTTAATTTTACATTAAATTTTTCTTAAATATAAATATTCTTTATCTTGGGTATTATTGTTTCTTGAAAATAATATCATTTTTAATTATAATGTTTTACTTGAAATTTTATTTAATTGACTAGGAAAAATTGATATTTTGTATTCTTTTTTCAATGTAGGCATTTATGAATACAACATATTTTTCTTGAATTAAATCAATAATTTGACTTATAATGAATGATTTGGATATAAATTGATGGGTGGGGAATAGAATTATATATACCATTAATTAATTTATTGTATCGTGGGTTAGATAAATAATCTATCATTATATGTGTTTCTAGTATATACCTTTCAATTGATTAAACTATATTCGTGGAAGGTCTTTAGGTTCTATATATCAAAATGTCTGAGATCTAGATATCCTATAATATGAATTTCCTACATTGATAATTCTAATATTATTTTACATGAGGTTACTGAATTGATATTATATGTGGATTATTTTTGTGATCAATTTAATAATTAAATGGCTTGTGATTTTAGTTATTTTCTTTCTTATATTGATTGTGACTTATATAATATGTATTAAATTGAATGTGTCTTAATTTACTTTCCTTTCCATATTGATTATATCTTATCTAATAAAAACTTCCATGTTATGGATTTAATGCCATGTGTTTTTAGTTATTTAGATTTCCTTATTTATGATTAATTATTTATCTTTCCTTATTTATTTCTGAAACATTCATATATATATAACCATTACTGTGAATTTGATCTCACCCTTTTTTTCCATTACCTAGGATTTGAAGAAAGAATCTTTGAATGATTTTAAATATGTAGAATATTTACTTTTACTATGTAGTAATTTATATTTTCAAATATTATGTGATATGAATGTGTGTATATTGTTTACTAATGCCACTAAAACATATTATCACTTGGGATGTGTTCAAATGTATCTAGAACCAATGTAATTAAGTATCCACCATCATTCAGCTACTAGATTAGGGGTTATTACATATACCTTGCACATAGAGTTCAATTTTGGTAGGTTTATGAACATCCATCAAACATAAAACACCATTTACAATGATATCTCAAACATATTTCAAACTATATCCATGTATTTTTATTATAATTTCTTATAGAAGTCAAAATAAAATTTAAATATTAATTATTTGTTTGAAATATAAACAACTCTCACAAATAATCGATGAATGATTCTTTTATTGAAGATGTTTGACTCAGAATCATGTTGAATTCATTAACATTATCATCTAATTTTTTGTATTCCAACATTTTCGTGTCATGTATCCTCAAAATAATAAACACATTGTTAATTTTAATTGTATTTTTATTTATATATTTTAGGGATTTCATCAACTCCACTATAGCCTTCAATAATGTAACACCCTACCCTTACCTCATTGTCTTGAGGAGGCAGTGAGGGTTACATGGCCTTAAGCGACGTTCCCAAGGCGCTAAAGGAATGAAATAAATGTTGAGGGCTCTGAGAAAAATTGGGGACTGAGTTTCCCTTGAGAAAAAACCAACCAAACAACCACAACTAAATAATGCATGTCAACAAATCCAAACTCATACATTACCAAAGACAACCAGACCATCCAAAATCTCACATGCCAACACAACCCAATACAACATCAAAGTACAATGTGAAAGATTCAACAATAACAGTATGATCCATGACACCACCACAACTCCACACCAATATCCAAGCTCCACGCTCCACCAATACATCAAAAAGCACCACTAAAGGAGGAAGATGCCTTACCTTTTCCCGCGTCAGGGTACACGACATCTGAAAAGACACCAAACATCAAAAGTAGGGGGTGAGTACTAAAACTAAGTAGGATTTCCCCAATGGACTTCCCTACACACACCACTAGGATAAAACCGTTAGCACATTTATATAAAACAGTTTATATAAAATAATCACAAGTGCAACCATCACCATCAGCCAACCATGCTATTACAAAGCCTTCATACACAAACCAAGCAACCAAGGGAAAGCCAAATGGCAAGAAAAACCCATTCCAACAATTACCCAATAGCACACCAATTACATCTTGCAAAGTAGTACACAACAAAACAATCATAACCCGGGAGGATCTGTCCAACCTGTTTCATCCATTTACAACTAGTGGCTTTTCCCGTCCACTTATCATTGATGGTAGCCCTTCTATCTACTATCCATCCACCTTTATTATAGTGGTACTTCCCACCCACATCCACACAATAATTTAACCAATCACAACCAATCATATAATTCATCACGGACACAACAACCTCATGTAATCAACTAATTCCATTACATGTCAATTCACTTCAATAAATCACCCATTTATTGAAAACCATTTTCCATGCCAAGCCCTATTTCAATAAAACAACCTTTTTATTGAAAAAAATTTCTTTCAATCATTTTCATAATTCAACCATTGTATCTCATTTTAAAATCTCAATTTTAAAGTCCACAACAAAAGCAATTCACCACAAAACCTTCGTTTTCCCAAAAATCCCCAAAAAATCACCCAAAGGATTTTCCACCAATTTCGCATATCAAAAAAAATTAATTTCAATCACAAAAAATTAATTTTGACAGAAAACCACTAGTTCTAATAAAGTGGAGTCGAGAGATAATCCCACCTACCTTTAGGGTTCCCAAGGAATCAACCGACAAGCCACCGCACCTCAAATCTAGGGAATGCACCACTGAAACCTCTCTATATCACCTTCCCTAACCATCACAATCATAAAAATTAACATACAAGTCAACCCCAACCCTAGATCTACACACAATAAGTGTATTTCGAGAAAATAGAGAGAGGGGAAGATGTAGATCTTGAGGAAACCACAAAAGAAACAAGAGGAGATACTTACTTGGGAGAAACCACCTTGAAACCACCTTGAAACCCCTTCGAATCGCTTCCAAAATGAGTGGGAGAGCACCCATAACCAATGAGAACCCAAAAAACCAAGTGTGGATCAAGTGGGAGGATGAGAGGAGTAAAATGAGGAAATCCCGACTGAGCCTGGAACTTATAACCCTAACTTTATGTTGCCTCACGGTTATCCCACACGGTTTGTCAAACCGTGCGCTAACCGTTCGCACGCCACTGCCTCAAGAGCCAGGGTCTGCACAGTTTCCTTGCACGGTTTGGAAAACCGTGCACAGGTTATACGAGGACTACTGTCTTCAGAACAAGGGTCTACACGATTTCCTGGGGAACCCGCACGGGTTCCCCTAACCGTGCTCAGACCGTGCACCCCTTTAAAAGCCACCAAACTCATCCAAAACCCTTCCAAACTCTCAAAACCTCTTCCCAACTCAACCCATGAACTTTAAATACATAAAAATTCATAAAAAAACGCTACATAACTCAAACCAGGGGTGCTACATTCTCCCCTCCATTGGAATTTTTTTCCTCAGAATGTAGTGACCCCGCCCTTTGCTGATAGAGCTCGGGACACTGCTCGACCAACTCTTTCTCCCACTTCCAAGTCTCCTCTTGAATCAGACCATGTTTCCACAAAAAAACTAAACAGATACTTTTACAATGAAAATCTTTCTCTTGCCTATCCACAACCCGCATAGGCACGTTCATTAATGAAGCATCCGGTTCTAACTCAACATGATACCATCGAATCACATGGTCACGATACGGCTGATAATTATTCAACTATGACACATGAAACACATTTTGCACCACACTAAACTGTAGTGGCCATGACAAATGATAGGACACCTCAAAAACTCTCTCAAGAACCTCAAAAGGGCCAATATACCATGGATATAGCTTTCCATACTTCCCAAACTGACGATGTCCCAACCTAGGAGAGATCCTCAAGAACACATGATCACTCATCTGGAAAGACAATGGTCATCGACGATGATCCGCATATGATTTCTGATGACTCTGAGACGTCTCCATTATCTTACTGATCAACTTGATCTTCTCTATAGTTTCCTAGACAAGACCCGGTCCAACCATAGAAGACTCACCCGTTTCCACCCAACATAATGGAGAACGACACGGATGCCCATACAATGCTTCAAACGGAGCCATCTGTATGGATTCCTGATAACTATTATCGTAAGAGAACTCAACCAACGACAAGTGCTCCTCCGAAAAGCCACCAAAATCCATGACACAGGCCCACAACATATCCTCGAGAGTTTGTATCATCCTCTCGGATTGAACATCCGTCTGAGGGTCATATGCCATACTCATCGTCAATTGCGTTCCAAGGGCCTGCTAGAAGGATTTCTAGAAATGAGATGTAAACCTCGGATCTCTATCTGATAATATCAAACCTAGAACACCCTTCCTCTTTACCACCTCCCAGATATAGATTTCGGACAGATCCTCCACCATATGAGATTACAGATTCGAGATGAAATGGTCTGACATTGTTAGTTGATCCAATATCACCCAAATGGCATCGTGCTTTCTGACCGTTCTTGGGAGACCTATGAAAAAACCCATCGCTATCTGCTCCCACTTCCAAAACGAGATAGGTAAAGACTACAACATCCCTACTGGCCTCTGATGCTCTGCCTTGACCTTCTATCAAGTCATGCATCTTGAAACAAACTCAGCCACTCTTATTTTCATAACAGCCCACCAGAACCGTGATTTCAATGCATTATACATTTTCTGAATTCTAGGATGAACAACCCTCCTAGAATGATGATACACCCTGAGAATATCCTCTTGAAAAGAAACTCGTACAACCATCTGATACTGAAAAAAATGGAATCACTATTCAGTTGTCAACCATCAATTGTCTCCCCACCATTGAGTCTCGACCCCACAGTCACACACTCAGGATCAGATATTTGTGCCACTCTAACCAGGCCAACCATTCAAGAATCAACAACACTGGATAGAAGACAACTCTATCGCCCTGTTCCTCACATTCAAACATCATATCAGCTATAACCAATAGCAACTGCCACTAGTGTGATTCCTATTTCACCACCTGAGTATATAATTTTCTACTTAAGGCATCCACCACCGAATTTCCCTTACCTGCTGTGTGCATCAAGTCAAAATCAAACATCAAGAGATATTTCATCCATCTCCTTTACCTCAAGTTCAATTATTTTTGTGAGTAAATGTGTTTCAAGATCTTATAATCTGTATATATCATGAATGTCTCACTGAAGAGATAATGAATCCACACATTCAAAGCATGGACTAGTGCTTCAAAATTCAAATCATGAGTTGGGTAGTTCTTCTCATGCACTCTTAAATGTCATGATCCATATGCAACCACATGATTCCATTGCATGATAATGCACCCCAACCCTGATCCTGATTCATCGCAATACACCACGTACCCTTTTCCGGATTCTAGAAAAACCAAGATTGGTGCCGATGTAAGATGACCCTTTAGCTCTTCGAAACACTGATGACACTATTCATTCCACAGGAAGGGAACATTCTTCCTTGTCAAAGCTGTCATTGGTGAAGAAAAACATGAAAAATCATGAACACAACGCTGATAATACCCAGCTAGACCAAGAAAACTCCGTATCTCAAACACATTCTTTGGTGGTTGCCACGAGATAAAAACCTCTATCTTTTCTGGATCCACTAAAACAAACCTTTCATAAATCACATGGCCAAGAAAACGAACTTCTTATATTAAAAATTCACACTTTGACAATTTGGCATACAATTGATGATCCCTCAAGATACCCAGCACTGTCACAAAGTGCTGCTCATGATCCAACATTGTCTTTGAATACACCATAATATCATCGAGAAACACCACCACAAATGAATCCATATATCTATGAAATATCTGATTCATCAATGACATAAACACCGCTGGTGCATTCGTTAGACCAGAGCGCATAACCACATACTCATAATGACCATATCTACTTTTGAAAGCTGTTTTAGAAATATCCTCCTTCCTCACCTGAAATTGATGATATCCTAAACTCAGGTCGATCTTGAAGATCTACTGGGATGCCCTGAACAAGTCGAACAAATCATCAATTCGTGGAAGTGGATATCTATTTATTATCCTAACTTGGTTATTTATATGATAATAAATACCTAGCCTCAAGGTTCCATCATCCGTTTTCACAAACAACGTTGGCGCTACCCAAGAAGACGTGCTAGGCCGGATCAAAAATTTGTTTTATAACTCTTCCAATTGGATTTTCACTTCTCTCAATTCAGCTGGTGCATTCTGATAAGACGCAAGTGAGATAGGACTGGTCCCCGGAATGAGATCAATCATAAACTCCACTTCTCTTACAGGAGGTAACCCAGAGTATTAATCATGAAAAACTTCCATGAACTGATCCACCACTGAAAGAGGAAAACTCTGCTCAACACCCTCTAACAATTCCAAATACAACACCGCCAACTTATTCGATAACATTCCAACTGTGGGTGCCAACAAACCTATTTCACCCTGCCTTTCATTCTTCTCTCCTCTAAACACATGTCAAACACCATCATGTGTTATAAAATCCATTGTATGTGTGTCACAGTCGACGTGGGCCTTAAAATTCACCAGTCAATCCATTCCCAGTATTACATCATATCCATTCATCTCAAGCATTGAGAAGTTACACACTATCTAAAACTCACCCACAATGATACAAAATTCTCTACACAGGAAAGCTTGACACTATCTTTGACCTAGAGGAGTATGAATTTTCAAAACTGAGGGTATCATTTCTACCCTAAAACCCAGCAAATCATCCACAGGTGCATCAATAAAAGAGTGTGATGCACCCGTATCAAACAACACATGCATTAAGGTAGAATTTAAAACAACAGTTCCTCATATCTTGGATGGTTCTGACTGATCATCCACCACAACCTACTCAGCTCCAAACATGTTTTTTCTTGCCACACTCTTTTCTTTATTGCCCTGCTGAGGTGTCATGGTGTTCCGAGAATCACCATGACCCACATTACTCTACTGATGAGGGATGTGCTATTGTCCCCGTCCTGTCGAAGCATATGACCTTTGTGATCCCTAAGGAGTGTCACGTGCACCCGAACATGGAAAATTCTGACAATAACGCTGCAGATGCCCCATCATCTTACAATTATGAAATTATCGAGGTTTTTCCGTACAATCCTGCTTGATGTGGCTCATCGAACCACACTGAAAACATCATTTCTTGCTCTGGGGCTTCGGATGAAGATTCACCAATCCTGATGTCAGATTATATGCCACATTCCCACCCTGGGAATAAGTTTTCCTCTTCTAATTGAACACTACGTTAGAGTTCCCACTATTCCCCATAGTTACCACCATGATTCCGCCGCCCGGAGCACCCAACAGATCCTGTTCAGCCACCGAGGATCTCTTCACCATCTCCGTGTAATCATCTATACACAACACTACTATCTTTAAATTGATTTCATTCCTAAACACTTCTTTAAATATCCTTTCCTTCAAATACATGCTACCTGCCACCTCTAGTGAAAACCACACTAATTTCATGAACATAGTTGCATACTCTGTCACTGACATAAGCTCTTGCTTCAAATTGAAGAAATCAGTCATACACTGAATTCTGAACATATGTGGGTATAATGTTTTGTTAAATAATTCCTCAAAACCGTCCCACATCATACCTTGGTCCATCCCCGCTTGGACTACCAACTTCCACCACTGAATGGCATGATATTCCAACATATATGTGGGCAAATTCACTATCAACTCTACCAGCATTCCCAAGAACTCAAAGATCTTATTCATTCTATTAAACCCGGTTTCTTCCCTTTCCGGCTCTGAATCACCCCTAAAGATGGGTGGATTCTAATTTTGAAACTGAACTGTTTGATCCACATTCTATGGTTCATCCACTCTATTCCAACTTCCCTCAGCTTGGAAAGCTTTCATTATACTATTCACTAGCTGGTAGTTCACCTGAGGTTCAGGTGAAACCACATTCTCAACAGCCTCCTCTGGTTGGTCTCTATGATGCCTACCTGGTGCCATTTCTATAAATAGGAAAAAACAACCATGAGTCTCACTTCCGTAAACATCATGAAATCCCATTTCAAATCACATTTGACAACATTATCACAACAAGGCTTTTAACCAGTTCACATTTTTCTTCATGTGCCATGTTTCACAATTTTAAAAACCCAACCATATTAAAAATACAAATTTATTCACATTACAATTTCACATATGCTTATCACATCATAAATAATTATACACCAATGAAATATGAATCCTAGATGGAATTCATTTTTAATATGCATGTCATGCTCATCCCATTGGCTACACCAATGGCAATGAGATATCTATTGCCTATAAGTGTCTCCAAAACACTTATATACCCAACTCCCTGGTAACATGAATTTCAGCAAAACAGGTTAGCTATGTCCTTTTATGATATATATTACATGTTCCAACAATCCTACTCCTTGATACCATCCTGACTCAAGGAATGTAACATAACGAATGTCAACGACATATCCGAGAATCAACTCCAAAGGACCGACCAAACTGATACCACATGTAACACCTCGCCACTACCTCATTGGCTTGAGGAGGCGGTGAGGGTTACTTGGCCTTAAGAGACGTTCCCAAGGTGCTAATGGCTAGAAATAAATGCCTAGGACTCTGAGAACAATTGGGGAATGATTTTCCCTTGAGACAAATCCAACGAAACAACCACAACTAAATGATACATGTCAACAAAACCAAACTCATACATTACCAAAGACCACCAGATCATCCATAATCTCACATGCCAACACAACCCAATACAACATCAGAGTACATTTAGAAATACTATAAAAGAACACCACAAGCCATGACACCACCATAGCTCCACACCAAGCCCCAAGCTCCACGCTCCACCACGACATCACAAAGCACCACTAAAGGAGGGAGATTCCTTACCTTGGTCAGTGTCACAATACACAACATCTGCAAAGACACCATAGTTCCAATGTAGGGGGTGAGTACTAAAACTCAGTAGGATTTCCCCAAATGACTTCTCTACACATGCCACTAGGATAAAACCATTTAAACATTTATATAAAATAGTTTATATAAAATAATCACTAGTGAAACCATCACCATTAGCCAAACATGCTCTTACAAAGCCATCATACCCAAACCAAGCAACCATGAAAAATCCAACTGACAAGCCAAAAATATTACAACATTTACCCATTATCACAACAATTCCATATTGCAATGAAGTAAAAAACAAAACAATCATAATAGTGGAGCTTTCGTCCAACCTTTTTCATCCATTTATAACTAGTGGCTCTTCCAGTCCACTTATCAATGATGGTGGCACTTCCATCCACTATCCATCCCCCTTTATTATATTGGTTCTTCATTCCCACTTCCACACAATAATTCAACCAATTACAACAATGAATATTATCCACCACAGTCACAACAACAACATGTAATCAACCAATTCCATTACATGTCAATTCACTTCAATAAATCACCCATTTATTGAAAACTATTTTCCATGCAAAACCCTATTTCATTAATACCACCTTTTTATTGAAAACCATTTATATCAATCATTTTCACAAATCAAACATATAATATCATTATAAAATCTCCATTTTAAAATCCACAACAAAATCATTTCACCAAAAAAACCCTCTTTTTCCCTAAAATCCCTAAAACATCACCCAAAGGATTTTCCACCAATTTCGCAAATCAGAACATAATTAATTTCAAACAAAAAAATTAATTGTAACTAGGAACCACTAGTTCTAATCAAGTGGGGTTGAGAGAGAAGCACTCTAACCATTAGGGTTTTTGATGAATCGATCCCCAAGCCAACGCACCTCAAATCTGGCGAATGCACCACTGAAACCTCTCTAGATCACCTTCCCTAACCATCATAATCCTTAAAATTAACATCTAAGGCAACCCAAACCCTAGATATACACACAACAAGTGTAGATATAGAAAATCGAGAGAGGGAGAGATGTAGATCTAGAGGAAACCACAAAATAAACAAGTGGAGAGACTTACCGAAGAGAAACCACCTTGAAACCACCTTGAAACCCCTTCGAATCACTTCCAAAACGACTAGGAGAGAACCCATAACCCCTGATAACCCAAAAACCTGAGTGAGGCTCAAGTGGGAGGAAGAGAGGAGTGAAATGAGGTAATCATGAGTGATCCCGGAACTTATAACCCTAAAATTAAGTGGTCTCACGGTTAGCCCACACAGTTTGTCAAACCGTGCGCTAACTGTGAGAATGCCACTACCTCGAGAGCCAGGGTCCGCACGGTTTGGAAAACCATGCGCAGACCGCGTGAGGCCTACTATCTCGAGAACAAGGGTCTGCACAGTTTTCTGGGGAACCCGTACAGTTTCCACTAACCGTGCTCAGACCGTGCACCCCTTTAAAAGCCTCCAAACTCATCCAAAACCATTCCAAACTCTCCCAACATCATCCCAACTCATCCCATGTGCTTTAGATACATAAAAATGCATAAAAAATGGAAACATTCCCCAATCCATGGGTGCTACAAATATGATGTTGTTATATGAAATATTAAAAATTAAAAACATCCATATCATTCAAACTATATTCAAATCAATGATTTTGCATTATAAATTTTCTATTATTTATTTTTTAAAACCATTCAATGGAACCATAAGATCCATAAAAAATTTATATTCCAAAATTTTCATCATTTAGGAAATAAATTGAATACTATAAACATTTTTCAACTATGAATCTACTTTATTTAATTAATATTTTTCTAAAATATTTCATTATGATTGATCAAAAAAATTCCATTAATTATAATTTTTCATAATGTGTCAATCTTCAAATATTTATATCCTTGTCGAACCACATGATCTGATTAAGATTTTTTATCTACAAAACCATGTATCACTGAATGTAAACAACATGATGAATTAAATATATAATAAAAAACAAAAACATTTATAAGAAGAATGTCACATTAGCTTGATATTCAAGACATTGAAATACATGTCATGCATGAGTCCACACAACATATCAAAACCCTTAGCCACTAAAGTTAAAGGTTTCTAAAAAAATATTTAACACTAATTATAACCTGCTATCAATAAGGAATGATAATATAGATTTCATTTTTTTGAACCATTTCCAAAAACCATGAGAAATCACCAGTAAATCTGTTATACAATTTAATGAAGAAAATATTATAATAATGAACAAATTCAATTAATATTTTATCACAATAAGCCACATATATTTGTATTCCCACCTCACCTATTAATTATATGGACATTCACGATCAATTTATTTAGTCACAATTTGAAATTCATGGGCAACAAACCCGTGGTTTTTGGAAACCATCAATTACCTTTATTGAAAACAACATAAATCACTATCTTCATGGGGACTATGCAGATTCTACATGTCATTATTATATATCCCATGGAAAACGTATAATTATTCTTATTCCACTATATAAGTCACCATATATAAAATTTATTTGTAAATCCCAATATCGAGACCTATCCATTTATACTATTAATTCTAGGATATATCCTTCTATACTAGTTTTTATCCTACTAGTCTCTTACACTCTAATCAATCGTGCTAAGAAATGATGACCTATATATGGTATTAATTTTTTTAAATTATCGTTATGATTTATATATGATATAATATCTATAAATTAAAACGGATATGTGAATATTCTATTAATTTTAATGATCTTTCTTTTCTTGAAATATATGAAAAATTACATTAAAAAATAAGGTTGTAATTATATGGTAATTATTTGTTTTACATTCTATGGGTGTTTCCTCAATCCCAATTTTTTAATATTATTATTTCTTTGGGTAAATATTTTGGGAAAATAATTTTATAATCTTAATGAATAATTTATTGAAACAATTTCTATTGTTTGTTGATGTTATTTATTTATTAAAATGATTATCCCTAGTTGTTTGGATTTGGTTCCTAAGATTTTTATATAATAATATACATGTTAGGAGAATTTTATTTTATGAATTTTACATGGAAATGATTAAGTATGTTATTGGTAAATTAATACAATTACTACACAAGTATATATTGATATTTCATTGATTCAAACATTTAAGTTATGTTAGGTCCATTGGAGGAAGATGTTTCCAAATCCAGGGACTGATGCAAATGCTTTTTATCCTAAAATAAGAACTTTAATAACATGTTATTCTAGTATAGGCATGTTTCATATTTATATATCTCTTCCATTAAAATGTTATTGGATGTTTATTTATTTTTGATTCCTATCTTATACAATTTTTTATCCATTTTAGTTTCAGTATCATTTAAGGAATTTTGAAATTGTTATATATGTTTTATGTGGTTGTTGGAAGATTATAATTTCCCATTACAATTAAAGGTGAAATATTTTTAATTGATACCTTTCTGAAATGACTGTATGTAATTTATCTCACAATTTTAGATGACTTATAAAAAGTGATAAAACCAATTTTTGGTCTCTATGATATTCTGGATTCAGGTTTTATAATGGGGATATGGGTTATTATTGAAGTTATAAAAGGATTATCTTTAATATTTTAAGATAATTTCATTTATCATAAAGAGTTATATGGATTTATCGTTTCCTCCTCTAACAACACCCCTTCCTATACCCACCACTACAAAAAAAGTGATCTTTACCAACAAAAAATTTCCGACAGATAAAATATCTATTGGTAAAAATGATCAATTCCTACAGATAATAAATTTTGTTGATATTAACTATAGGCACCAACAATTATTTTTACCAATAGATATATCTTTTTATATTAATAGTTCAATACCAACAAATCTTTTACCAACATTTATATTTGTCATCTTATTATACTAATACCAACAATTGATTTACTGATAAATTAATATGTTGTTATTAGTTATTTTTACCATCAAATTTTTTACCATTAAACAACTAATTTACCACCAAATTATTCAACAAAATCAAACATTTTACAAAAAATTGAAAACAAAGACACACACAAATATATATTACCCATTAAAATAATCATTTTAATAATAACTACATGTAATTAAATAAAATATCCATAATTTAGTAATAATCATTGGTTATATATATATAAAAAATTCCTTATACAATATTATTTTTTATATAAATTCATAACATTCAATTATATATATATATATATATATATATATATATGCAAAAAACAAACCATAATATCACCACCACTATATCCTGCGACCCCCATCACCATCTCCCGTAACCCTTACACCTCTCCCTTATCTCCCGCGACCATGATCCCCCTCCCCTAACCCTACCTTCATATCAATCTCTAGCGTTCCTCGCAAATTTCCTCACTAGAACCCCCTCACTGTCCCCGACCGACATCCCGCTCGACTGCCGTCCCTGCTCAACTACCATCCACCTTGATCGATTGTCGTCATCCATAGCATTTTAGATCAGTTTCCCTATGTAACTCCACTCCAGGTTCACTTTTTATTGAATTGTTTTCACATATATTTTACTTTTTCATTTTCTTCAACAAAATTTGATCATGTTTTTAATATTTTTTTAATATAGGTTCAAATTTATTCATTTCTGTTCACACAGATTCATATATATTAATAAACAAGTAGATTTCACTTGAATATATAGGCTCATATTTTTTCATTGTTATATTAATATATTTTTTATATTTATTTTTTATTATGGTTCATATTTTTTTGTTATTGCATGAAAAGGTTCTTACTAGGGATGAAGCTACTATGACAATGTCATTGGTGCAACTGTAAACTATGTAATATAGGATGCTTTCACAAAAGAGATGAGCTCTATCTTGAATAGAAACTCTTAGTCAATAATGACTTTAGCAATGCAACAGGTTTCTGTCGAATGACTTAGTAGTAATATTTTTCCAATATCAAAGATCCATTAATTATTAATAATAAAAAAACAATATTATTTATTTGATTTGATCTTTTGAAAATAATGTCTTGCAGATTCTGTAAATGATATTATAATAATTTATGGGATAAAAGATGTTCAATCTTGGAATTTCATTTAAGTAAATACTCATATCCAGGTTATTTATTCTATAAAAACTTATTTTATATATTATTTTTAACCAATTATCATCTATATGATTTTTCATATTCATTATATTATTTTCTACCATTCAAAAAACTTCCTTTTGTACGCAATTCTTATTTTTTCAAACAAGTTCCTATTTATTTATAATGGTATATGTTTTTTTTAATAAAAGTTCATATTTATTCAAATTTTTTGTGATAAATGTTCATATTTATTCATATTTGGATTGCAGGCTTGTGAGAAAATATGACACAATGAGGAACATATGATTATTGAGATAGATATTTTTTTTTATTTTTTGGATTTTTCCATTCTCCATAGTCATTTTTTTCACCTATTAAGCATGTAATATTTTCTACATTTTCGAACTGATGTGTTTTCAATTAGCAGTGACAGATGCATCACTTTGATATTCATTTTTTTGGAATTATTCATTTTAATTTCCTTCACCTGGTAATTATGTTATACTTTTAAATTTGAAAACCCAATTTTTTATGTTGTTTGCAGCGGCAGGTCAATCACATGGGCATGATTTTGTTGAGTATAATAATTAAAGATCGATGATGTAGTTTTACAAGGTAATGATATATTGGTTTAATTGAATTTGAAATATTAGTTTTTTCATTGCATTATGATTTTCAGGCATACTTGAATAAGTTCTACAATGCAAGGTATATTTTTGTGTTAATTTATATGGATTACCAATTACATGTTGTATTTTTTTAATTAACAGAATGCCACTTTATCATTTTATCATTATTGAATTTTTAGGGCAAAATAACAGATATTGGTGAAAAAGATAACAAGTTTTTCTATATAGATAATTTAAAAATATAATTATAGTTTTATTTTTATTCACAACATGTGTAATGTTTTGTTAATGCCACTATTTGGATTTGATTGCATTTCTTTTGATGTTATTATTCATAAGAAAGTTCCTAATGACAATTTAAAATGTATTGCTATAATAATTATTGATATAATTTATCTATGTGTTCTTCATTTCATATTGATATATATATATATATATATCTTGTATTCAGTGATTTTAATGCTCCTATTTCATTACATATATTTATTCAATAGGCTAAACATTATATGATTTCTAAAAATTATGTCTTTTACTATATCAGATGCTCGGTGATATGGTTGTTTGTAATAAAAAAATCCAAATGTAATTCTATAGTTTCAACACAAATAATGACTTATTCATTTTCAACACAAATTAAGACATATACAGTTTCAACATGCATTCAATTTCCATGTAGTTTCAACATGCATTCAATCTGCATGCTCCTTTATACTGAGCACTTGTTGAAAGAAATGAACAAGTTAAGAGATAGAGGGTCCCCATGACATAGACATCAGATGAATTTATGGAATCCATATGATCAGCCAATATGTTAAATTGAAAACTATGTCAATGAGATGTATCAAAAAGACCGATCCGAAAAGGGTTGTCACATTTATCTCTTAACCAATGTTGGATTCCATTGAACCATTTTCCATTCAATTTATCAAGAAAACCCCAATCTCTCATCTTCCCATGTCCCTTCCAAATACAACCTACCCACTACCTCACCATTGGAAATTGATAACCAATTCCACCCACTATTATAATTCCAGCCTACCTATATGGAAACACATGTACCAATCCACCTCCTCCTCAATGGCCCATTAAATTCTATCAAAGCCTAACAAACCATCCCACGCCATCCATTTACCCTCAATAGTACCAACTTTCCCTTCAAATATTAATCCCTGCAAATAAAATTCCTTCCCATTAAGTCCCACTTCTCTTGGACCCAATCAATTTGCACTACTAAATCCCAAACCAACCCTCATGAAACATGTCCTGCAAGAAGCATATCCGAACAATTCCACCACCCAACTAAATGTTTAGCTCACTGCTATCTAATTTGAAACATATATCCCAAGTTCTCGAACCCAAAAAACCCAACTTCATCACCACATAAACTAGGCTCAAGCCATTAACCCTAGTAGTCCAATTGTGAAACCTACTAGCTTTTGAAGTCCAACTACGTCCTACAGCTTGGAAACTCAATAGCCAAATAATGAGAGATGATGTGGGAGAGTATTCTAAAGAAATGGAAAAAAATAATTTAGTACTGTGAATTTATTCTTTATTTTTTCTTATTATGTGTTCCAAGACACCATGTTTGTTTTTTGTGTGTTATTAATCTGAGATATCAGGTCACCACTTGGAACTCATTTGATTTCATCGATCGAGATTCTATTATTTGAAGTAAACTCTTGGTTCTTGATAATTGTGTCACATCCAGGATGGTGGTGGTGACTTCAAACATAGAGGATGTATCTATTGCGACAGACACAGATGATCAAGGAAATCAGTGTCAATAAGTCAAATCTTGGAATAGAGGATGATCCCCTCATGGCGAGGAGTTCATGGGGCCTATCACAACATGAGTCACTATTCACGAACTCTGCCATTATGATTCTACATGATCAAATACCTCCTTATGTTGGTGTACTATCTTTGGGATGTATTTTCCCATATAAGGTTTTTTTTTTCTAAGTCTTATGAGGTGGAACCCCACATTAATGTCTTGTAATTGCTTTTTGGTCTGTTTGTGGCTCTTGCAGATATTTTTGGTGGCCCGGTCTTTTGATATGTTTTTTCAGCTGGAAATCAGTATGGTTTCTATTCCATGTTTCTGGTGCATGTTGGATACATATTTGTTTGTTGGGATGAAGTTTATATTGTTGGACTTAATTTAAGAATCCCTTTGTTATTGGTCCTTATGGTTTGGTTTCTAGCTTGGTCATTACAAGCACACTACTATTGGAGAACATAAATATGTGTTTGTGATCACTAGTGATTTCCTTATGTAGTTTGATTTTTCAGTTCTAATTTTGTGGATTTTTTTCTATCAGCAGGCATGCTCACTGTTGTACCGCTAGTGTTTCAGGTTTTTTCTCTCCAATGCAGATGTGCTACAAGTGATTTAATAGCCACACTAAGGGTTTAGTGTTGAATTGAGGATGGTTGTGTTGTCTGCAGGCTGACTAGATCTATGGTTTATTCAAATCCAACCAATTGTTTATTCCTTGTTTTTTGATGATGGTTGTGTTTTCTACAGGTTGGTGTTTTGTACATGTTTTAATGGTTATGAAGTCTACAGGCTGGTGTTTTGTACATTTTATATTGGTTACAGAAAGTGGCTTTATTTTTTACTTATTTTATCCATGGATGGTTGATAATTGATATTTAAATGCATTATTTTTATTTTATTATATAATTAATTTGGTGTACTATTTAATTTTATATTGAGATTTTATACTTAATTGGGTCTTTAAAATTTTTCCATATTATCATAGATTTAATTTGTTGAAATATGCATAATAGTTGATATATATTGAATTTCATTTATATTTTTAACAATGATGATATTTTTATGTGGTTATAAACTAGTGGTGCTTCATGTTTATGAATCATACTTTATTTTAGTATTTAAAATAAATTTTAAAATGTGTTATTTGAATGTTACATTTGTTAATACTCAGTTATGACTTTTTATTAATTTTTTAGCAATGTTACACCTTCCCACGAAGAAACAACATTAGTTTCTACTGAACATTAATTAATTTATTTTTTAATTTACACTTACGACATTTTATTAATTGTTGAGAAACATTACTCTTTCTCACTAATTAGTTTCTTCTAAACTTGCATATTTTCATGTCTCATTGAGGTGAACAATTATGAAGAGAAAACGGTAGGATCGATTTCTTCAGTAGAATGTTGATTGAATTTTTTAACCGTTTCCCTTAATATTTTTGTAATTTATCACGGATAAAAAGCTATGAATATAGATGATGGAGAGGTTTTTGATAGCCTTGTGATGATAAGGATGAAAGGAAAATATTGGAGGTCTAATATATTGTTCTTTGTGGGGGGGGGTAGTGATTCTATCGTAGTGATATGTTTTCCTAAAATGGGATTGTTCCAAGCTGCAGTTCATTTCACTCAAATTGGTTAGCATTCCTATATTTAAGTATATTCTATTTCTGTCATCTATCACCTGGGATTTAATAATTCTTTCTTTGTAAAAAATAATTGACACTATAAATATTGTTTCTCTCTGTATAGAGTCAGTTTCACTTGCGGTTATTGCAACACATACAAAAATGTAAGTCTTCTTTCACAAAAGAACCGACAATTTAAATTAAATAAAATTTTCTTTTTATTGAATACTGGTATCCCATTGGTATATTGATATTTTCATTTGATCAGTGTGAATGTAACATTGCTGGGAGCATGAGGGAAATCAATTTCCTATGTGAATCACTGGAGTGAAATTCAATGTTGAATGATCATGGATGAATGCTAGATGAGTGTGTGATGCATTTTGAGTTTCTATTTTTTTAAATAGTTTGAGTTTCTTTTTCGAATGTACATATTGTATTACCGCTTGAGGTTTTTTAGGTTGTTTTGATTATAAGTTGGTGAGATATTTCTTTTTGTAGAATTATTACCAAATTTACATTGATATTGGAATACCATGGATGGATTCTAAAAAAGTATGACAAACATCATGGTCCTTCCAATTAATGTTAAACTTTAATTTATCTGGAGATGGTCGCTAGGGATGGAGGTGACTAGATGGAATGGTTTGGGCACTAGATTTTGAAATGACTAGATAGAATGGATGGGTTTCTGGAAGGGTTGGGGCATTGGAGTTGGATCTTACAAGATAACATGGATGGATCGCTGGCATGGTTGGGTCGTTGGAGTTAGAGATGACTAGATAGTATAGATGTGTTGCTGGAATGGATGGGTAGCCTATGGGGTGAGGATTTGGGTATCTAACATTTTGTATAAAATATTTCATTATTAATATAATTAAATTTTTTTCTATGTTTTAACATGTATTAAAATAATATTATATATATTATATTTGAAAAAATAATAAATAAAATATGATATTTTAATATAAAAAAAATTTATAGTTTTTATTCAAATGTAATTTATAAACAAATATAAATTATATATTGGTAATATTATTATAAACCGATAAATTTGTCACCATAACCTGTTGTTAAAAACTTTATGATACATATATTTTATCTCTTGGTATAATTATAATTACAACATATATATTTTATCTGTCACAAAAAAATTTAGTGATAGAGTATTTACAAACAGTTTAGTGAAAGGGAAATATATGTTGGTAAAACGTTTTACCAACAGAAAATGCACTTTTACCAACAAATATGTCTCTGTTGGAAAAAGCGAAATATTTTGTAGTGCACCCACCTCATTAGGAAAGTTGGAGCAGTGTCATATTTTTATTATTATGAAGTAGTTAGTTTGAAATAGAAAACATATTCATTCATGAACTACAAAATATTTCACTTTTTCCAATGGAGACATATCTGTTTGTAAAAGTGAATTTTCTGTTGGTAAAACATTTTACCAATATATATTTCCATGTCACTAAACTGTTGGTAAAAACTCTATCGCTAAATGTTTTTTAGGAAGGTAAAATACTTATATTGAAATTATAATTATACCAATGGATAATATATATGTCGGTTAAAGTGTTTAAGAAAAGGTTATGGTGACAAATTTTTCTATTGGTAATAATATTACCAATATATAATATATATTTGTTAATAAATAACATTTGAATAAAAATTATATATTTTTATTTCTAGTAAAATTTCATATTATATTTATTATTTAATCATATATAATACATAGAATACGATTTTAACACACGTTCCAACATAGAAGAAAATTAATTCTATTAATAATGAAATATTTTATATAAAAATTTGGATCCCCCAATCCTCACCCCACACACTACCCATCCATGCCAGTATAACATCTATTCCATCTAGTCATATCTAAATCCAACGCCCCAACCATGCCGGGGACCCATCCGTATCATCTATTAAGCTCCAGCTCCAACGCCCCAATCGTGCCAGAATCCCATCCATGCCATCTAGTCATTTCCAACTCCAGTGCCCAAACCATTCCATCTAGTCACCTCCATCTCTAGTGACCATTTCAAGATAAATTCAAGTTTAACTTTGATTGGAAGGACCATGATGCTCGTCATAATCCTCTATAATCCATCCATGGTCTTCCAATATCAACGTACTTCGGTAATAATTCTAAAAAAAGGAAATATCTCACCAACTTTTAATTAAAACAACCTGAACAAAAAAACTCAAATAGTACTACAAGATGTACATTCAAAACAAAAACTCAAACTATTAAAAAAAGAGAAACTCAAAGTGTTAAAAAAAGTGAAACTCAAATTGCATCACATAATCCTCTAGCATTCATACATGATCTTACAACATCGACTTTCACTTCAGTGATTTAAATAGGAAATCGATTTCCCTCATGCTCCCAACAATGTTACCTTACCACTGAACAATTGAAAATATCAATATACCAATGGGATATCAGTATTCAATCAAAATAAAATTTCATTTATTTTAAATTTTAGGTCCTTGTGTGAAAGAAAACTTACATTTATGTAAGTGTTGCAATAACCGCTAGTGCAACTGACTCTATCAAAAGAGAAACAATGTTTAAAATGTCAAATATTTTTTACAAATAAATATCTGTTAAAACCCAGGTGATAGATGACAGAAATACACTAGAATTAAATAATTCAATGCTAACCAAGTTGAGTTCATTGAACTCGAGCTTGAAACTTTCCAATTCTAGGAAAACATATCACTGCGATAGAATCACTACCCCCCAACAAAGAACAATATATTGGACCACTAAAATTTTCCATTCATCCTTATCATCACAAGGATATCAAATAGTTCTCCATAATTTATCTTTATAGCTTTATATCAATGATAAATTACAAAAACATTATGGGAAATATTTAAAAAATTCAATCAATATTCTACTGAATAAATTGATCCTTTAATTTTCTCTTCATAAATGTTCACCTCAATGAGACATGAAAATCTACAAGTAGAGTAGAAACTGATTAGTGAGAATGTTAATGTTTCTCAAAAATTAATAAAAATTATTATGTGTAAATTAAAAAACAAATTAATGCATGTTCAGTAGAAACTAATGTTGTTTCTGAGTGAGAAGGTGTAACATTGATAAAAAATTAATAAAAAGTCACAATTGAATATTAACAAAGGTAACATTCAAATTACACATTTTATAATTCATTTTAAATACTAAAATAAATTACGATTCATTAACATGAAGCACAACTAGTTTATAACAACAAAAAAATATAATCATGTTAAAAATATAAATGAAATTCAATTTATATATCAACTATTATTCATATTTCAACAAATAAAATTTATGAAAATATGGAAAACATTGTAAGCACTCAAATAACTATAAACTCTCAAAATAAAATTGAATAGTACACCAAATTATTAATATAATAAAATGAATATGATGAATTTAAATATAAATAATCAACCATCCAAGGATAAAACAAGTAAAAAATAAAGCCACTTCCTATAACCATTAAAACATGTAAAAAAACCAGCCTGTAGACAACACAACCATTAAAACATGTACAAAATGCCAGCCTATAGACAACACAACCATCATCAACAAACAATGAATACAAAAATGGTTGGATGTGACTAAACCACAGATCTAGTCAGCCTACAGACAACTCAACCACTCTCAATTCAGCATTGAACCCTTATCATGGCCTTTAAATCGTATGTATCATGTCTTCATTGGAGAGAAAAACCCGAAACACCAGTGGTACAACAGTGAGCATGCTTTCTGATAGAAAACAAAACACAAAATAGGAACTGAAAACTCAAACTACATAAGGAAATCACCAGTGATCACAAATACATATTGATGTTCTCCGGAAGTAGTGTGCACGAAATGAGCAAGCTAGAACCCAAGACATAAGGACTAGTAGAAATGGTCATCCGAAATTATGTCCAGCAATAGAACCTTCATCCCATCTAGAAAATCTATAGCTATCTCGCACCATCAACATAGAACATAACCCATACAGACTGCTAGGTGAAAAAACCTAGCAAAAGACTGGGCTAATAAAAATGTCTGCAAGAGCCCCAAGTAGACCAAAAAAATTTGCAAGACATTAAAGTGGGTCTACATCTCAAAAGCTTTAGAAAATCATCCTTTTAAGGGAAAATACATCCCAACATAAGTAGGTCATTGAACATGTAGAATCAAAATGGCAGAGTATGGGAATAGTGACTCATATTGTGATAGGCCCCATGACCTCCCCGCCATGGGGGGATCATCCTCTCTTCCATGATTTGACATGTTTCCATAGGTTTCCTTGATCATCTGAGACTGTCTCAATAGATACATCCTCTATGTTTAAATCCCCCACATACATCTTGGAAGTGACACAATTTTCAAGAACCAAGAGTTTACCTCAAATAATAGAATATGGATCGAAGTAATCAAATGTGTTTCAAGTGGTGACCTGAAATCTCAAATTAATAACACATAAAAAATTGGTGTCTTGACATACATAATAAGAATAAATAAGGAAAAAATTCATTTTACAAAAAAAATTGTTGGCATAATGATAGAATACGGAAATTGAAGAGAAACAAGCAAAAATTTATGAAAAGAAGCAGTATGAACACCCAGAAGAACAAACCCTTTTGGGAAATTTTATTCCAGAAAAAGAAGGTAGTAGAAGTCAAGGAGAACTTCCACCTAAAGTTAAATTCACAATTTGAAGAAGTAGTGAGGGATAAATTGTTCACCAGTAAGTTATGAGTTACCATCTCTGTAGAATAATCTCCCACATCATCTCTCATTCGTAGTTTGTTGAGTTTCCAATATATAGGAGGTAGTTGGACTTCAAAATATAGTAGGTTTCATAAGTGGGATACGGGGTTAAGGCCTTCAGCTTGGTTTAAGTTGTGATGGAGTTGGGATTTTTGGTTTTTAGAAGTTGCAAAAAATGTTTCAAATTAGATTGTAGTGGGATAATATTTATTTGGGTGGTGGAATTTTTTGGATAGGCTTCTTGCAGGACAAGTTTCATGAGGGATGGTCTGGGATTTAGAAGTTGCAATTGATTGGGTTCAAGGTAGGTGGGACTTATTGGGATGGAATTTTATTTGTAGGGAATAAAAGGTTGAGGGGAAAGTTGGTACTGGTGAGGTTAGGTGGATAGAGAGGGATGGTTTTTTAGCCTTCGAGGGAATTTAGTGGGCCCTTGAGGAGGAGGTGGATTGGTATATGGGTTTTAGTATAGGTATGTTGGCATTATAATGGTGGGTGGATTCCGTTATCAATTGTCAATGGTGAGTTAGTGGGTAGGTTGTCTTTGGAAGGGACTTGGGATGATGAGAGATTGTGGTTTTATTGATAAGTTGAATGGAAAATAGTGGAAGGGAATCCAACATTGCTAAAGAGATAAAATTGACCACCCTTTTCGGAACGGTCTTTTTGATACATGTCATTGACAAAGTTTTAAATTTAACTTTTTGGTTGATAATATAGATTCCATAAATTCATTTGAGTTCTATATCATAGGGACCCTCTATCTATTAACTTGTTCATTTCTTTCAACAAGTGATCAGTATAAAGAAGCATGCAGATTGAATGCATGTTGAAACTACATGAAAATTGAATGCATGATGAAACTATATATGTATTAATTTCAGTTGAAACTGCATAAGTCTTCATTTGTGTTGAAACTACAAAATTACATTCTGATTTTTTATTACAAACAATCAGATCACCGAGAATCGGATATAGTAAAAGTCATAATTTTCAGAAATCAGTTAATATTTAGACTATTGAATAAACATAATTAATGAAATAGGAACATTAAAAACATTGAATAAAAGACACATATATATATCAATATGATAACAAGCACACATAATGTAAATAAATAAAAAAGAATTATAACAATACTTATTAAATCATCTTTAGGAACCTTATCCAAAATAATAACTTCAAATGAAATTCAATCAAATCCAAATAGTGGCATTACCAATACATTACACATGTTATGCATAAAAATAAAACAATAATTATATTTTTAAAATAGCTATATAGTAAGACTTGTTAAATTTTTTAACAATATTGGTTATTGTGCCCTAAAAATTCAACAATCATAAAATGATAAAGAGACATTCAGTTAATGACAAAAAATAATACATGTCATTGGTAGTCTATATGAATTTACAATAAAATATACATTGCATTGTGTAAATTATTCAAGCATGCCCAGAAATCATAATTCATATAAATAAATAATATTTCAAATTCAATTAAACTAATATATCATTACCTTGTAAACACATCTCATTGATCTTTAATTCTTATGATCAACAAAAGCATGCCCATGTGATCGACCTGCCACTACAAACAACATAAAAAATAAGTCTCCAAATTTAAAAAGTATAACATAATTACCAGGTGAAGGAAATTAAAATGAAAAATTCCTATAAAAATGAATATCCAAGTGATGCATCTGTCATTGCAAATAGAAAACACATCAGTTAGAAAATGTATAAAATATTACATATATAAAAGGTGGAAAAAATTACTACGTAGAATGGAAAATTCCAAATAATGAAAAAAAACACTTATCTCTATAATAATAGGTTCTTCATTGTGTCATATGTTTTCACAATAATACAAGCCATATATGAATAAATATGAAAATTTAGTAAATAAAATGAATAAATATGAACTTTTATTAAAAAAATATATACCATTATAAATTAATATGAACTTGTATTAAAAAATATGAATAGCTTACAAAATTAAGTTGTTTGTATGATAGAACTTAATCTAATGAATATGAATAACCATATAAATGACAATTGGAAACAGATTTTATATAAAATAAGTTTTTATAGAACAAATAACATAGATGTGAATATTTCCTTAAATGAAATTCCAAGATTGATCGTCTTTTATCCCATAGAGTATTATAGTGACATTTACAGAATCTGCAAGACATTATTTAAAAAAGATCCAATCAAATAAATCATAATATTTTCATTACTGTTGAGGATTAATGGAACTTTGATATTGCAAAAAGATTACTACTAATCCGTTTGGCACAAACCGGTTACATTGCTAATGTCATGTTTGACTGTGAGTTTCAATTCAAGATAGAGATCATCATTTCTGTGAAAGCATCCTAGATTACATGGTTTACGGTTTCACTAAATATAGTGTTTTAGTTTCTTCATACCTAGTACGAACCTATTAATACAATTACTAAGAAATATGAACCTCAATAAAAATTAATGATAAAAATTAGTGTAAAATAACAATGAGAAAATGTGAACATATATATTCAAGTAAAATCTATTAGTTTCTTAATATATATTGATATGTGGGAAATAAAATGATTAAATATGAACCTGTATTAAAAAATTATGAACCACATGATCAAACTTTATTGAAGAATATGAAAAATTGAAATATATGTGAAAAAATTAGAAAAAAATTAAACCTCGAGAGGGGTTGCGTGGGGACGCTGATCTAAAATGTTGTGGATGACAGCAATTGAGAAAGGAGGATGGTAGTTGTGTAGGGACGGTAGTCGAGCGGGATGCCTGTTAGGGACTGTGAGGGGGTTCCTCTGAGGATGTTCGTGAGGAACGCTAGAGAGTGATAGGATGGTTGGGTTGGGGGAGGTGGATCATGGTCGCGGGAGATGAGGGAGAGGGGGCAAGGTTGCGGGAGACGGTGAGGGGTGTTTTAGGATACATCGGGGAGAGGGGGTGATATTATGGTTAGTTTTTTTCATATATATATATATATATGTAATTGGATATTATGAATTTATATAAAAAATTATGTTGTATAAGGATTTTGTGTATATATATATAACTAATAATTATTACTAAATTATGGATATTTTAATTAATTACATGTATTTATTATTAAAATGGTATTCTTGTAATGGGTAATATATAAGTGTGTGTCTATGTATTCAATTTTTGGTAAAATATTTGATATTGTTGAATAATTTTTTGTTAACCGATTTTTTTAATGGTAAGAAATTTGTTGGTAACAATAACTAATAACAACATATTCATTTTTCAGTAATTCAATTGTTGGTATTAGTATGATAAGGAAAATTATTTAAATGTTGGTAAAAGATTTTTTGGTATTGAACTATTAATATAAACAGATATATCTATTGGTAAAAATAATTTTTGGTGCATATAGTTAATATCAATAGAATTTATTATCTGTCAGAATTGATCATTTTTTCCAAAAGATATATTATCTGTCGGTTATTTTTTTCGTAAAGATCACTTTTATTGTAGTGATGATATAGTATTTTTTTACACATACATGGTTTTTAGGGGTATATAGATATACGCTTTATTTGTTTAAGAAGTTTATTTCTTATGTCCTTCCAAAACATATAATAATTGTTTTAATAATGTGGTCTGTTTGGGTGAATTGTTACACCACCCACATTTAAATTATTTTAAAAAATATATAAATTTCAGGTGTTGTTATAATTTATATTTCATTGGGATTTAAATTTTAACGAATTTAAATAATGTAGAAACTTTATTTTTTGTGTGGTTTATTTTAATCAAACAACCAAAAAATATTCTATTGGATGATCTTTTAGTAGAATATTCATTGTTGATTCGTGGTTCTCAAAAAAATTCAAGTAAAACAGGTAATATTCCCTCATGTATGGGATATCCCACAAGGTTCGTGAATGAACCATGCGACAAATTCTTTTTATAGACCCATATATATTATCTTTTCCATATTAGATTTTTCTTAATATGTGAGTGTATTTGGAAACCATGATAGGAAAAAGTGTTAGGTTGTGACATTATTTTATTGAAAGTTTCACTTTTGGTGCATGGTTTGGTAAACCATGTGTTCAAAACCAATGTCTATATATAATTTTAAATCATCAACATGTCTCCAATATCATGTGTTATGTTATCTCATTTATTATTCCATTTCATCCATATTCACATGGTCGGACATGGGAGAGATAAAGGGATATTCCCAATACGTTCTCTATTATATCTAATATTTTATTCAATATATTTCATGAGATTTGGGATGGAAAATTCCTCACATTCTACATGTCTCTTTTTATTCAATAATTTGTAAAATTTTAAAATTTACCCATGATACATAATGGAAATGATGTTTTACTATTGGTTTTTATATCTAATATTAATGTATTTTGTTTTTATGTCTTATAAATGATGTTTCACTATGATGTGGTGCCTCCACCATCATGGTAAATGGGATTTTTCATGATTGAGATGGGGTTTTGTGTAATTCATTATATTTAAAATGTTAAAAATTTATTCAATTTAATAAATGAATCAGTTATCAATATATTCATATTTATGATTACAATAATGTTCTTGTGAAAAGTTTTCAATATTTTCTATAAATAAAATAAAATTATTTTCAATATATTTCCATTGTTCATTTTTAACAATTATTTTCTCTATGAAAAGTGTTAGTATAAATTCATATGATTCTGTTTCAAATGGTTTTTAAGGGTAAAAATAACTATTTTAGATGTTTTTTTATATTCATAGGTTTCTACCCATATATCAATTTTTTATTCTAAAATAAATAATTGATAAAATTTTTAATTGAATATTATGGAAAAAAACTTTTATTATCAATGTGTTAAAAATTATATTTTTTAAATGTAATTTTTATCATGCTCTTTTTAGCTGGACTAATAGTCTGTTTAGGTGCTTGATAAATGTTTTCTGGGATATATGTATCCATTATCATTTTATAATTTGGCATTCATTTGTGATTTTTAAGGATCATTTGGAACCTCGAAATTTGATTTTTCTTAATGAGTTTAACACCTTAGTATTATACACCATTTTTTATGTCCAAAATGGAAACCTTCCCTCTATGTGATAAAATTAATATTTTATAGATATTTGGTATTTATTAAAACATGATATTTGTGGATAGGGTTTTAGATGTTCGCTGTTAATTTTTTTATTTATTTTTTGATTTTTGTGATAATAATATTTGTTCTTTATATTCACATTGATTGTTACATGGGAACCATAAGTATCTTAGTATAATTCCATGATTAGTGATACCATATTTTAGATTATTATATTTCAAGTGCCTATTTTATTTATTTTTGTGTCGAGGTTGTTACTTAAAGAAATAAATAGGGTAATCTGAGGTTGGATTTTTTTTTTCAAGTTAATCATAGGTCAAATGATTTTTATGTGTTATATATGTTAGGACCATTGTTTTATTTCTCCTTACATGGGTGATTTTTCAATAATTCATAGTTATTATAAATAAAATTATTTTTGGGACATTATCCACAAAACTATATTTTTGTCTCCTAGTTATCAAAATGGTTGTGTGGTAACACATATATTAGATTGATTACTTATGTTATGTATCTTTGATATAATGGTTCCAATTGATTATAAAAAAATTATTATATGATTTGGTAAGATTTTAATTTTTATTTTTATATGGAGTGTAAATATGCATTTTGAAATAATTAATATGGTATTTTTTCATTCTATAAACATGAAAGTACTAATCATTTAGTTTTTATCACGTTATTATTTTAAAGTGAAGGTTACACCAATTATTTAAAAACTTATTTATAAACAATGTTTTTAAATGTTTCAATGATTTATTTCATGTAGTTAAAAACAATATATTTTATCTCTAAGAGATTTAATTTTACATAATGTGTATACTTTGTAGTTTTGGGAAATGAATAAATATAGGTTAATTTATTTATTTATGCATTCTCATTTGAAAAAACTATATTCTACATGATGTTCCAACTTGTATTTAGGAAATATTTTTTTATTCATATTTCATAATGTTTTTACTGGTATTTGAAAAATAATAGTAAGATAAAAATATACATACACAAATCTTTTTGTGTATATATATATTATGTTATCCTACAAGTTCCTATGTTGTATCCTTAGTCTGGTTATTGATCAATTTTCTAGTTGATTGATTTTTTTTGTAGTGTATTACTATGGGTTTCATATAGATGTTTCACGCTATTGTAGGTTTTGCTGTTAAATCCCAAGTTGTTTTTTTATTTGAAATGTTTTCTTTCTATTTTATTTATATTTTTGGTTTTTAGTACTTCATAAAAATTTTATTTATTTTGGATGATATTTTATCTTTTTTTAAAAATTATTTTTTAGGATTCTTCTTTATACCTAATTTTGGTGGTTATTTGTTGCCTATTTTTTTTGATATATAGGGTAGTCTGAAGTGTGGATTCACCATGATAGATTATCATATATATTTTTTAATACATTTTATGTATTTAATGAGTTAATTAATATTGCTATAATATGATTAAATATGTATTCATTCTAACACATGGTGAAAATAAAAAATATTTAGGACCTATAGATGGTCGAAATGTGTGGCATAGAATGTTTACAATAGAGGGTTCATTATAATATTTAATAAAATCACTCTCTTATCATACAAATATTCTAGTTGATAGAGATTTGATTATCAAGATTCAATAGGTAGTTCATCAATATTTGCATGACCTCCATCTCTCATGGGGAAATGTGATTTTCTATGCGTAATAATGATTTGATACATTAATCTGAAGACAATTTTTTATCATTATTTATATATATTTATCTTGTAAAATGAAATTTTTATCCTTAGTAGGTTAAATAATATAATTTTCTATTTTTATTTATTTTTGTATTCATTGTAGAATAAAATCAAAAGATACGTCTTTAACACACACAATTTAAAAATCCACATAGAGACCGAGTGCATGGTTTTGATATACTAATAGAGGCTATCAAACTAATAGATAAATAATGAAAGAAAACCATTAACAGTTTTTAATTCATGTTGAATTCTAAAAATTATTTTGATTCAAAATTTCTCATAAATTACATTTTATTTATTAGAGATGGATCAAAGAGTGTTTTAAAATGTACTATTGTTATCTATAATTGAGTTTTAAATGTTGTATTTTCATGGTAAAAATTGATTAGTAATTTTTTTTATAAATGTATTTTTGGTATTCCTATTATAATATATATATTCCTTCCATGGAATATATTTTTAAACTGTGTTTTATTGTTTTCTATTATATATATATTTTTCTTTATGAATAGTTTTTTCAAAGATATGGAATTTTTAATGAAATTAATTGAGTAATATAAAATATATGTGTATTGAATATATATGTGTTTATAATTTCATAGTAATTATGTTGGAATATTTACTTGATATAGATTTATGGAATTAATTTTATCATGTTTTCCAATAGATGTGAAATTTTTTGGAATGGTGAAGATTTTTTAGTTTGTGTAACTTTATGAAACTTGTTTTTAAAATAATCATAAAATTTTGATGATTTCAAGGAAAGAAATTGTTTATATGATATTCATCGGTGTTTTGTACTTTTTTAATACACTTATTGTATCATCACATTTAACTTGATTATAGGTAATTAATGGGTTGAATTTTTATTTTTTGGTATTTATAATATGACACATATAATGTTTTTATCAGAAAATATTCAATATATAGATTTGTTCATCATGTATTTTCTTCATGGGGTTTGGTTTTATCCCTCTTAATTTATGGATCTCCACAGAATCTAAATTGATTTTTTTAATCATGATCATCTCTTCCCTTATACCTAATTTAAATCTTTAATTATGAGTATTTATCAACATTACATGGTTGTAATGGATTTTATGAGGTATTATATTAGTTATAGAGGGATGATTAAATAATAAATTTTCCATAAATTCATTGATCATTGTCGGATAAGGCTATTGTAGGCTTATTTAAGGGACCAAGATGCGTTTGGTAGTAGTCAATGGTCTGTTATAAGTTAAATAATGAATTTCCTTAGTAAATACTCTAGAAATTTTTTATTTTATGAATTCTCAAGAGAATATGTTGGATGATAAATTGATTTAATTATGAAGCCTCTATATAATTGAGTAAATATAAATGATTTATTCGACATTTTTTTTGGATTTTGTGTTATTTCTAATGAATATAGTCACTAATGAGTTTTTAAATGTTTTAATAAATTATAATGGAATTCACATAGACATTGAATAAATTTCATTCAAACCTACAATAACAACTTTTAATAATTTTTTACAAAGGGAACCTAGTTTTAGAAAATATTCAAATGATAAACATGGGAAAATTGATACCATGTTTCCATATAAATAGGTTGATGAAAGATAGTCTTTACAGACCCTTGGTTCACATCTAATAATAAAAAACTGCTTATGTGTTTCTAATGTGGTACCCATTGTAATTTTAATCCATCCTATTGAGGATATTTGATGACCTATCATTGATGTGTACTTTTAGATCATATTCAAAAAAATTATGCTATGTTATAATTAAAATCAAAATTTAATTTGGGTATTTTCTTGACCACTATGTTATTATTTTTGGAGATTTATGCCTAGTGAATTTAATTATGTTTAAAAATTGTATTTTATTTATTGTTAGTGAATTAATTTTTTTAATTACTAAATAATTATTTACTGATATTATTATTTTTTTCGTGTTAACATTTTTTTCACATTCTATGTACATTTATAATTATATGGTTGTAAAAGGTGAAAATGTTTTTCTTTTTCTGTCTGATGCCTTATTGTTCAGTTGTGCTTCTTATGGTTTGTATATAATGTTATCCATGAGAAGAGAATTTGTTTTTGATTAGTATACTTTGTGAATCATTTAGTAAATTTGAGGATCATTGTAGAGATTGATGCTTTTTTAAAATTTTTTCATAAGTTGTTGATTATTTTATATTCTATTATATTCACCTTGGGAAATATATCTATGAGCTAGGACCAAAGTTACCCTTTTATTTATATTTATCGCTTCAGTTTTATTCTTATTTTTTATTGTAAATAAATGTTCAAGATTTTAATATCACATAAATTCCCATTTAATTTTAGGTTGGGGGATATTTTGACCATTTATTGTAATATTTTGATTATACTTTTTTTCAATTCTTTTTTGGAATTACGAACTAGTAACAATAATAGTCTTTATATAATCATTAATAGAATATCATTTCCATTAGTAATTGTTGGAAACATATTTTTATTTTGATAAATCTATATTTGGATATTATGTTGTTTACTCTCAATTTTATATGATATAAAAATCTTTTGGAGACCAATTGCAGGTATCCATTTTATTACAGATTTCAATATCATGATGGTTTTTTTCTAGTTTTGTTGAGGGAAATTTTTTTTATGTTTTATGTTTAGTTATTTTTCAATTAATGAGTTATGTGGTTGAATAATAATCTTTACTCAGCAAAATAGTTTAAATTTTCCATGAAATATTATACTCATATATAAATTGGAATGTGATTTGTGGTATGGTATAATTTTTTATGTGAATTTTTTATTATAAAATGGATATAATTCTCATTATTGAGAAAGTACATTTCAGTCCAATTAATTAGTTATATTCAAAGGTATAATGAAAATTAAATTATTGGGTGATGTGGTTATGTTAATTTTTAATTTATCCACTATAAAAAATATTTTTTTTAGAATATAGTATTTTGTGGATAATTATTAAACCCTCGTGTCATTGATCGATTACACGTTACAAAATAAAGTTATATTTTAAATTTTTTGTGGTTTTCATCACATAATGTTTTTATAGTTATAAAATTTTGCAAAATACACATATATAAATGATTTTACATGTTAATTGATAACATTGAGACCAGATTATGAAGGTGGGGAAAGACGTTCCACAAGATTATTACCAATTTTTGTACTACAAGGTAAACAGCGTGGATAAAGTGTTTGATTATAATTTTGGTATGGTTGTTTTTATCAATGGCTTTTTATGTGCTTTTTATTATTTGGGGAACTATGTGAGGAACCACTGTGAGGTTGAAAATAATTTCTAGTGTGATCATTTTTTTAAATCATTTGGTATGCCATGGGTCCAAACAATATGACCAACAAAAAATATAAAAAACTAAATTTTCCATTACGTCCATATCGAATATTAAATAATATTTCCTTTATTAAAATACACATTTAGTAAAAAACTATGGGATATCTCTTAGAATATTCCCACACCCTTACCTATTATATTATTGCCCATCTTCCTCATGTTTGAATGAAAATCGTAAGGTAGTGTCTTGTCATTATACTATTCCCTCTTACATATTTAATTTGATCTTGGATAACTTTTATCCTGACATATTTAATAGTTTTGGTGGTAATATTTATAATTTTATTGGGTTTTATTATATTGAATTTATTTTATAGGGAATTTAAATGTTATTTTAATTAAATTTTTGGCATCTAGTATCATGAAAATGTTGTTTTTTATTGATTGAGTTATATTTTTTTCCACAAGACCATTTATTTGACATGTCATAAAGTGATTTAAATAATAATTGATTTTCATATCAAGTTATTACTAATTATAACCCCGTAATTTTTTTGAAATGTTTTATATATTTTCATTTTAAAAAAAATTATTTAACTTGATTCTCTAGTTTTTTTTATCTGTAATGATGTGTTTTTTGTGTGGTTGTATAAATACATATAAAGATATTTCAAATTATTTCATAGATAAATTTATATTTTTACATGTTTTTATTTAGGGATTAAGAAACCATTATTATAAATATATTTTTTCATATAAATAAATATTTAAATATCAAATAATTCATCGGGGAAAAATAATAATTTTTATTGTGATAATTATTGTTGATTTTGAAAATATTTTTGATATCATGGTTCAACATATTGCTCAAAAAGACCAGATATCCACATTATAAATGTTTATGTAATAGATCTGGAAATGAAAATTTTAAAAAAATTAATTATAAATCATTTTTAAAGGAATATTTTTCACATTATTAAATTTGTTTCCTTAATGATTTTATCTCCCTAAATGCATATCAACTATGTTTTGTCTTTTATCGAATCATTTCCTTTAAATAATGAAGTAGATTTTTTATTAAACATATCTATATATGTAAGGGTTTGTTTTTAGATAGGTTAATAGAGGAGGGATGAGATTTCTTATTTATCAATAACCATGGGTTCATGTTGAAATTTTGAGTTTTAGAGGTAACATTAAATTCTATGAAATTTATTTAGATAGATGTTCAATAAAGATCCAAAAAATAATAATGAGTCAAGAGGCACCTCAATATGTTTGTATGTGATATAAAAGGGACATGGGATCACATGAGTGGTGGGGGTGTGTTATGAAACATGGACTACATTAGGGCACTTTCTGGACAAAGGCTGCAGATAGTATCATAGTGGGTTACATTTACCACCTACTAGTAGATGGTTGAATTATTATTTCAAAATGACCCATTACCCTTGATGATTTTTATAGAGGTAAGTCCACTTATTCCCCAATTTTTTTTCATAAATGGCATTGGTTGTTTTGACCCTTCATTTTACCCCTCACCCCTTGAGTATTGTTACCATCTAGTTTGTTTTTTGAGCGTTTTGACATGTGCCTCCCATTCCACCATCCTCTATCGACTACCACCACTAATATAATTAATTTTTTATTTCCTTTTTTTTATTTTTATTTATGACATCATATCATACTTTATTATAATTTTCATAAAGTAAATTTTAATTTTTCTAGGAATAGGATGACTCGTGACATTTCTGGCGTGTGGAAGCATGTCTATTTGACCAAGGAACATTATGAAATTGACATTACTTCAGGGTTTCTTTAAAATATAAAATTTTATCTAATTTATTTGGATTATTTTTTTAGGATTCTAATCATATTGGATTAATGGGTGTGTTAGTGGTGCATAATACCCCTCTTCTTGATGAATATGTGGTTATTGGAAAGTCTATATGATATCTGACATTATGTAACATCAATGATTAAATGAATAATTGATCAGAAATATTATATGTGATTAATTATGAATGTCTATATATATATTTTGTATTAGTACATGGGTTCGACACTAATATTTGGGGACACATTTGTATAATCATGTAAGTCCTATGGTAGCTACTTTTGGCCATGGTAATTATGTGTAAATGTTTTACAAGGTATGGGGTCTCACATACATTCCATATGGAATTTATTTTCGGTTATATAGCATGGGGATTTATATTCCCACTAGTGATGGTAATTCCCTAGGTTAATTTAATTAAATGTATTTTTATAATTTAATCCAATTTCAAAGTAAAAAACGAAAAATTTCAATGGTTACAAAAAACACTTTTCCATTAGCTTGAAATCATAGTTGCTGATGGATGAGGATAAGATCTGTGACATGCCAGGTGATCTCTATAACTCTAACATGAAATGAAGAACTGGCCAAAAATTAGTTTCCCTTGTGTTTCAACATAATATCACCACTTAATAAATGTATTAAATGACATGGGACATCAAACCCAAGATGTATCAGAAGAAAAAAAGAGACATTAAGTTGCATCCAGACCTCATAAGATGTGAGATAAACCTATTTGATCCTATCAGACCGTTCACATTCCTAGATGGACTGAACATGGATAGTCTAGGATAGCAGACCAACCCAACGATACCTTGAGTATAGATATGGTATATGGGGAATATATCGGTAATTTATTATGTGGCAATAAACAGTGTATCCAACTTGGACATACTAATGATATCATGGAACATGATTTTCAAGTGTGTACACTATTATATTGATATTGTCAATGAGACCAATGAGAAATACCAAGGTGCTTCTAATGTGTTATGATTAAGGGGACTTGGTGGGTTCCCAATTGATAGAACTACCCTTTGAATTCATATGTTTAATGTTATTAATTGTTTTAATGGGTCACATTGATGACTTTTGTTCCTAAGTTTCTATGGATATTGATGAAAGGTTTTTGAATTTAGCTATCATGGGTTATTAATTTTAATGTCAGTGGAATGATCACAGGATTCAATGGTATATAGTTGGGATTAAATAGTAACTTTAATGGTTAAATTGTGTGGTTTTCGTATATTGGAGCTGGTGTAGTAAGATATTCCTTAGATTCAGATATGATTATATGGATGTAGATTCTATGGAATGGGTTCACTATGGTAGATAATACATGGACTTATGGATTTCTTATTATGGGGGTACCATGGATTTGGAACCCTGATGATTGTACAGTTATAGGACTCATCCTCAAGATTGAGGGGACATTATATGGGATATATATGAATTTTTATCCTCAATGATAGTGTTTTCATGGGCCTCATACCTAGAGTTATGAGGATATTATAATGGCTACAATGGCTTAGGAGAGATAATGATGGGATTATATTTGTACGGGTCCTCAAAATTATGATTTTTGATTAGGGATAACAAGGATTTATGTCCCATGTGTTACATGTTTTGAATGATTATCAATATGTACTCAGAGACCCAATGACCCATGCTGGAACAGGTATTCTCAATTGGGGTAATGAACAATAATGTAAATAAATTATTTTATATTTTTTTGGAACTTATTTATTTTTTTAAAATTTTCACATCACTTGAACATATCATTTTACATACTTTCTAGTATATGAATGATTTGGTGGTTCCCTACAAGGTTCCATACTCTATCCTAGATTGGTCCAATATTAAACTTTGATTCCTAATTATACATTAACTTAGTTGTAGGAATATGTTAGTATGAGGTTTGAGACTGATCATCCGATATAGATTATATGTGTAAATACACAATGGGATGATTTTGTTATAGAATTTCATTGATCTAGTGTCATTTATTTTATAACTTTTATTATAGTATTTATATGTAACAAGAAACGTTTTTGATTAATTATATGTATGAAAGGGTTTTTAAGTCCATTATAGAATTCCTTTTATTTAATTAGACTTATATTATTTAAATTATTCGGTTTATATTTTTCAATGATGTATGATACATGCTGAATGTGTCTATGAGTATTCACTATGATATAATGGGTATAATATCCATCTAATATAACCTTATACCCTCATAGCTTGTTATCATCCTCTGGTGTATTTGGATGAATTATTACGACACATGGTGAACTAGACTAACTTCTGTTCTTATAGTGAACCAGGGTGGAACATAAAATATTTATGTTATTGTTTTTATTTGTTTTTAATGTTTTTTTCTTTTGTTATAATTAATATGTAAGATCCTTTTTTGAATTTTTTTATAATTAATTTAATCTTTTCGGTTTTTATAATTGCACACAACACTGAACATTGATTTTGTTACATGAAAGCAATATTTTTTTCATTTATCATAAAAAATAACTATTTAATCATACACTAAATGAAACACTTATATTATCATCTCATACATACAATAATATATTTGGATTGTGTTACACAAAATATTGATTATATTAAATATCTTGGGCTACACACAAGTTTTACTTCTACTACACTATAATATACGATTAATATTTTTATAAAAATATAATTATAGTAATCATCTAGCAATTGGAATGGAAGTTAAAATTAATATTAAATAAATTTAAAAAGAATGATTTAAAAATTCATGTGAAATTAATATTTTTATTATTAATTACTTAAAATTAATGTAAAAACTATTTGAAAAAAATGAATTATTTTATCTAGGAAAACTATTTTTATAGGTACAATAACAATTCTATCACAATAAATTAAACTAACAAATTTTAACGATTTTTTAAATGAAATTTTTTTGTTATATATTCAACAAATATTTTTGATACTCATCAAATATATTATATTGGTATAAGATAAGAATAAATCATATTCTATGAATAAAATACATATTTTTTAAAAAATGTAATTTTACACCTTTTAATGAAGATAATAGATTAAATATAAATTTTTATTTTTTTTATTTTTTTTTTAAAATATAAAGACAAATTTTTTAAGTGGAATATAAATAATTACATTTGATGATTTTATTTATTTTCTTGAGAAGATTTATTTTATGATGAATAGTGACAAATACTGAATTTTAACTCAAATATTATTTTTAATCTAATTTAAATATAGTTAAATTATATATTAATTTGTTTTTAAGGTATAATTATATATATTATACATAAATTAATCCAATTTCAATCATTGGAATCAATTTTAAATTGAAATTTGATATAAATACATTTCAATCTTTTGGACATTTTTTCTTTAAAAATATAGTTTCGCAACATTTGTGTGGGATTAATATTAAATTAATTACATCTACTTAAAATGTTATATTTTTCAAAATAGATTACATACTTGTAATAAGAATAATTTATTATATCTAGTAAGGTAATATTATTTTTTTACTAAAAATATTGTGGAATATAATTAAAATTAATTATGGTGATGAAGGAAAAAAATTAGTTTACAGAGCTGTTAAACATTAACATAATGGGCCAAATACCACTGGATCCTGTGAAAAAAATATTTTATATAAATAGTTTGTCCGAATACTCGATTTCCTATAAAATTGAAATTTTTTGGAGGGACATGATGTAATGTAGACATCTCATTCGTGTTTACCCATATATATTTACAATAACGCCACTCCTCAAATAAAAAAGGGCACTAACTCCCCTCATTTCTTCACAAATATAAAGCCACATTGGAATAACCAACCACTGAAAAATTAACTCCAAAATTCCATACTCTCAAATTATAATCCTTGAATTGAGATTAAATTAAGCCATGTTATTCCTTTGGTGAAAACCGAAAAGAATTAATCAAAGAAGATTTAACATCCTTCCATAATATCTTTTGTTTTATATTAATTCCCCACCACCTTAATATTTATTATTAAATTATAATATAGTCAAATAGGTATAATAAAAATAATTATTTGTTTTTATTATAAATGTTTTACCTATAACTACAAGTGCATCAATTAAATGGGTAACAAACAAACTATTTGTGTATATGGAAGACTACAACCTCTGGAAACAATGTTGTTTGTTCTTCCATTACCAAAGAACAGAGTTTTGAATAAAGATAGAAAATCTATTTTTAGGTGTTATATATTATAAAGTTTATGTATTTGTTATTATTTAATTACTTCTTAATATATACATTCATGATTTCTATTCTATGTAAATTTGATAACTTCGTTTGTGGACTTGTCGACCACCACCTCCCTAAAGCGGTATGATTCATTCGCACTTTACATGGGATGTATTATGTAACATAACAAGTAAGTAATGAATAATATATGTTCTTATCTATGTCTATTTATGAATTAGATAGTGTTTTTGAGGATTAAAATGAGAAAAAAATTCCAATCTTAAGCATGAAATACACTAATATTTTTTAAAAGATTGTTTTACTACCTTTTGATGGAAAACCATTTTTAAATAAAACTTTTGACAATTTTATAAGACCTAATTTTCAGAATATACATATTCTTTATTATTAGGACATTGAAATTTACATTGGATAAATTTTTGGTATTTTTCTAACAATGTTTATTTTTTTATGAATTGTGAAAAATACTACATTTTACATCAAAACTGCTTTTTCATCTAATTTAATTATTGGGTTAGATTATCTTTCTAATTGGTATTAATGTGTAATTATAATATATTTTTACCATTTAATCCAGTGGTGGTCATTATTATTTATTTCACTTTGGAATTGGGCACAAACTAATGCAAACCTTTTCATAGATATTGTTTCAAAAAAAACCCTGGTATTTGTTTTGACAACGGGAATTATTTTTAAAATAGTTATTGAAATTTCTATATTTTTATTTTGATAAAATGGATTACATATTTGGAATCATAAAGTACAAATTATTTAATCAAGACTCTTTTGTTTTTGGACATTATGAATAGTAACGACGGTAATTATCTTTAATTATCTTGATTAATTGGTAATCGTGTAGTTAAGGATAATTAAATAATACCATAATTATAAAAAAAGACCCAAAATGTGTCCTAATACTACTGGTTGTGTCATGGAATACCATGTGATGCCTTGTTCCAAACATGGGGACCCCATTGAATCAATTTTCTGTGACAATGACTTTTTATCTTTTTTTTAAAGAAAGTTAAACATAAAAAAGAACGTATCACCTGAGTAAAACATTTTTTATTTTTTCTAAATAAATGATATATTGGACTATAAATAGTAATTGGAAATATAGAATTATTTCTTACATCATAGTATTTATTTTATAATTTTTAAACATTAAATAAATTATATATTTTATGACATCATGATGATGCAATGATTACCTCATTAATGAACGATTTAAATAAAATGAAAATATAATGTAAAATCTAAGACCTAAACTTGTCAAATAACTATTGGATGAGTTTATTTCGAACCCTTATCACGTTATCCTCGAAATACATCAATGTGGGACCTTTAAAATCCGAATCTCATTAGAATATAATGTAACATTTTGTAACTTTCCAAGAGTGCCCCTCCTCTCCTCTTATAAAGGTCCCCCACCTCTACCTCCATACCAACACCTCTAAATCCTTTGGCTTGGCCAACCAATGCTCATTTGGTCTCTCCACATCCATCTATTACTCCTAGAAGCCTCACATTGGGCCGAAGTCTTTCCAAGGAATCCTATGAGCTGAAATCAAAGAGAGTTACCCGATTTTAAGGTAATGTCTTCACTTGTGTTCTTTTGTTTTATTTTGCTTCTCCAACCCCGTAAACTCTTTTTACTCATTTATTTTGTAACAACACCAGTATCCTCAATATACTATGATGTTGTTATAATAAGTATTCTAGCTACACTTACACACACCTTTATATAATGGTTAAAGAGCATACTGTTTCTGTGGATGGCGAATTTCTGCCTCACGAAACGATAATTGTTCAATATTCTTCTAAAACCATAAAATGTGGCCATTAAGATGTCACTATATTTATATATGATATATAATATGTTTATTTTTTCCTAAAGCTTCTGTATTTTTTATTTATGGCACACCTTTATGGCTTCCACTCTGGGTATACGCGATATCTTCATTTTAGGAAGTGCAGACTACCGCCCCCTCAAAGTGATTTGATTCGTTAATACCATATGTGGTACGTATAAAGGATAGATTTAATTATATTATATATGATACCATATTGGAATTAAAATACTACTATGTATCAGTATGTTTTAATTCCATTAAATATGAAATATAAATGGAAGTAGCGTTCATTCGTACGTACGACTTACCATCTCCATGAACGGTGCATTTCATTTCTTACCACTAAATTAGATGTAATATTATAAATGCATTAATATAATGGATATATATGATATATATGATATCTAAATCATGAATATATTTATTGATATAATGGATATTTTACCACATGAACAACTTGTAATTATAAAGAGTTTATTTTTGACTCAAGTACCAATGATCATTAAAATGACCGTTATTAACTTAAATAATAACATAGGTTTCATGACATGGTAATAAGTGATATAAAAGTAATAATGATCTTGAAAAATGTTCTTAAGAAAGTATAAATTAACTCAATTTTATTATTCAGGAGATTAAAGAATGATCGAGTCAAGTCCAATACGAGGTATGGGACTTCGTCTCAATCTCTATTCATTGAGGCATATTTTGTTTTATACACAACCTTCTTTTATATAGTGTATAAACCCCTTTGACATTTACGTTTATCCAAAAAGAATCTTTTTTATATGAAGCGTTTTACTAAACAAAAAAGGGAATGTTTTTGTCGTACGTATGCGGTGACAACGACTTCTCCGCCGCCATGACCATTATTTGAGTTTCGGCTTCGTCTACAAGCCATACCTTTTTTTGAATGAAAAATAAATACCATGTTTTAATTTTATTTTATTTTGGTATTGAAAATGGTTTTAATAATGTTTTTATTATATAAAATTGTTGTATAGATATCTTGTGATTGAAATGTAAAAATGTTATGTTTACTTTATGGATGTTTTATGTGATATGATTATGTTATGGTTCTTGGGAATTGTTATGATGATAGGTGGTTCTGTGATAAACTAAGGGCGGGTGAGCCCGATATAGCTCTCCAATGATTTTGGTAATGTGAAGGAGTTAAACATTATGGTTTCTCCGAAGAGATTTAGGGAATATACTGTGATGGGTATTCCAAACGTAACCAAGAGGGTTAGTCCCTACGTAAGAATGTTATGAATTTCTCAAGGAACCATTATGTCTTATGATTTATATGATTTATTTAGGATTTGATGAGGTATGTTAAAGTGCTTATGTTTAATGAGTAAAGTATGATTCCGTTGATTCTTATGTATACATGTACTCATGTTTCCTTTCCATATTTGCATATCCTTTATTGAGATTTTTATGCTAATCCCAAGTTTGTTAAATGATATTCACTGGACAAGGGAATGGTACATGATGTGATGATAGTGTCAAGGAAGTATCAAGAATGAATCCATGTTTTATTTTTAAATATGTTTCCATTGATGGGAAAAATGAATACTATCTTTTATTTAACCACTTTGTTTAAATGTGGAATGTAATGCAAGCTTTATTATCTAATTCTCGAGAATTCTAAATTTGAAAATTTCATCAACGTGTATTCTTGAAGTATCTCAAGATTAAGTAAGGTTTAAGTGTTGGGACTTATAGTTGGTATCAGAGGTCAGTTTAGATAACTTTAGGAGTTAAAATTCTATTAAATGATTATAAAAAAATATATTTTTTATGGAAAAATTTAATTGATATAGCCTTTGAATATTACCATGTTTCATCATCTAAGACATGTTTGTTTAGAATGGTTTTCCGCAGAGGAAATAGGGAAGCAGTGCTAGAAAGGCATACAGAAGGAAATAACCATCCAAATAATCATCCTGAGATGGTCAGAATTGGAACTGAACATTTTGTTGTAGTAATGGTGTAGTTGACTCTAGTGATAAATGGTGGTGGTATCCATGCATGAGATCAGCCAGATCAACCGCAGAGGAACATTTCAGTGGTGGAACATTTCATGAGGCAACATCCCCCATCATTTAGAAGATCATCTGACCCTGTGATAGATAAAGGGTGGAATAAAGCACTGGAGAAGATTTTGGATGTCATGGGGTGTTCATAAAATCAGAAGGTTAGTCTTGATATTTACTATTTGTAGGGTGAAGCAGATCAGTGGGGGTTGATGGTTAAAAATATCAGGGACGCTGATGAGATTGATGCTCTCGACTGGGATGAATTCAAAGGTATGTTTCTTGAGAAATATTTTCCTAAGGCTGTTGGACATAGGATGGAAAAACAATTCCTAGAATTTTGGAAAGAGGAAGACTTAGTGGCTGCCTATGAAGAAAGGTTAACTCTATTGGCAAGTTATACTCCAAATTTTATCCGAGACATTGACAGTAAAATCAATCGTTTTTACTTAGGAATAAAGCCAAAATATGGAAAGGATTTAGCTTCTCATGAGTTCAAAAGTTATGAAAATCATGTTCGATGTACTGAGAAGGCAGAAATGGAGTTTACTGATGATCAAGTGTTCTATAAAAACTAGTAAATAAGAGACTGAGGTGGAAAGAAAAAGGATAGAATTATTCAAAAACGTCTGACGGTAAGAAAACTAAGTTTCCAGTTTGTGATAAATGTGGTAAAAGGAATGCTGGGGAATGTCTTCTAAATTCTAGAAAGTGCTACTGATGTGGTAAGATGGGATATAAGGCTCGTGATTGCACTGAAAATGATAAAGGTGATGGTAAGTCCAAATTTGATTTACAGTTAGTGAAATTTTTTAAGTGCAATGAGATGGGTAACTATGAAAATGAGTGTCTGACAAAGAGATTGAGTGATGGGAAGCAGTTAGACTACAAGCCAAAAGGGGAGGTGAAATCATTTGCAACTACTTCAGCAGATGTCGGGCCATCAAATGAAGTTATATCAGGTACTTTGTAGGTTTTTTTAGATTATGCCAGTGTTTTGTTTGATTCGGGGTCTACACATTCATTCATCTATGAAAACTTTTCTAGTAAAATGGGAATAACATCTCAAGAAATGACTCCTGAACGTGTGGTAAAAACACCTGGGGGAAATGTTTAGGCAAAAAGAATTTATAAGAATCTTCCTATCCTAATCCGTGGAAAGAACCTACCTGCAAACCTAATTGTTCTACCTCTAATATAGTTTGATGTTATCCTAGGTATGGATTGGCTCTCTATTTACCATGCTAAGATTGACTGTAGAGCTGAAGAAGTTTCTTTTCAGAAAGACTTTCAGTTTGTGTACAAGAATGAACCATTATTGTTGATAACATATCAAGAGGCCGAGAAACTTTTAAAAGATTGAAATAAATGTTACCTTGCACATATTTTTAAAAACAAAAGAACTTTTCAAATTAATGATGTGCAAGTGGTAAATGAGTATCCTGATGTTTTTCCTGATGAGTTTCCTAGAATAATACCAGATCGGTAAGTTGAATTTACTGTTGACTTAGTTCATAATGCTAAGCCAATTTCAAAACTCCCTTATCGAATGGCTCAAATTGAACTTTTATAGTTGAAGGAGAAATTGCAAGATTTATTAGAGAAAGTTTTCATTCGACCTAGCACATCACCATGGGGTGCTCCTATATTATTTTTTAAAAAATAGATGGTTCTATGAGACTTTTCATTGATTATAGATCCTTGAATAACATCATTGTTAAGAACAAATATCCTTTGCCTCATATCGATGATTTGTTTGATCATCTCTAGTGATCTTTGTATTTTTCAAAGATTGAAGTGAGATCGGGGTACCATCAGTTGAAGGTAAAGGAAGCAGATTTCCCAAAGACCGTGTTTCGAACAAGATATGGCCATTATGAATTTTTAGTAATACCTTTTGGGCTAACCAATGCACCTGTTGTATTCGTGGACTTAATGAATAGAATTTTCCACAAGTTCTTGGATAAGTTTGTGGTGGTTTTCATTTATGATATTTTGGTGTTTTCTAAAAGTAAAGAGGACTATGAAAGACATTTAAGGGTTATTTTGAAAACCATAAAAGAAATTAAATTGTATGGGAAATTCAGCAAGTGTGAGTTTTGGTTGCAAAAAATTTCATTCCTTGGTCATGTTCTTTCTAATGATGGGATAACTGTTGATCCTGAAAAAACAATGTTTTTTGAAGAATGGCCAAGACCCACAAATGTAACTGAGATTTGTAGCTTCCTTGGATTGGTAGGCTATTATCGAAGGTTTTTTAGAAATTTTTCCCAGTTATCTAGTCAAATGACTAAGCTAACTCGGAAGGGTGTTATGTTTATCTAGACAAAAGAATGTGTTGATTGTTTTCAGGAACTAAAAAGAAGATTGGTGAATGCTCTAGTTTTGGCACTACCTTCCAGGAATGGTGAGTTTGTTATCTATAGTGATGCTTCATTGAAATTAATTGGTTGTATCCTAATTCATAATGATCATGTAATTTCTTATGCCTCCCAACAGTTGAAAACTCATGAGGTAAATTACCCTACACATGATTTGGAATTAGCTGCTATTGTTTTTTCTTAAAAAATTTGGAGGCATAATTTGTATGGAGTAAAGTGTGAAATATATACCGATCACAAATGTTTAAATTATATATTCACTCAGAAATAATTGATCATGAGACATAGGAGATGGCTAGAATTAATCAAGGATTATGATTGTACAATTCATTACCTTCCGAGAAAAGAAAATAAAGTGATTGATGCTTTGGTTGAAAAAGTAATGGTTCATTAACAATGTGGTGTTCGAACATCATCCTTTGGTTAACGATTTGATGAACTTTAGCATAGATGTTTTTGGTGCAGGATTTCATTCTGTTCTGTTTCAGGTATCAGTGAAATATTCTCTATTAGACAGAACTATGCAAGCACAGAAGCAAGACAGTGAGTTGCAGAAAAGGGTAGAGCTGGTTCATAAGGGTAAGTTTCCTGAATTCAACATTGATAATGATTGTGTTTTGAGATCTGGGAACAAATTGTGTGTTCCTTGTGATTCATAGTTGAAGAGAGAGTTGTTATGTGAGACTCATAGTTCCCCGTTTTCAGTTCATCCTGGTAGTATTAATATGTACAAAAATCTGCGGGAGTATTACTGGTGGGGTGGAATGAAAAGAGATATTGTTGATTTTACTGTTAAGTGTTTGACTTGTCACTAGGTTAAAGAAGAGTGGTAGTTACAAAAAGGGATGATTCAGCCTTTACCAATTCCAGAGTGGAAATGGGAAAACATATCCATGGACTTTGTTGTGGGATTACCGAAGACATCTTGATGTAATAATGTAATATGGGTTATTATTGATCGCTTGACTAAATCTGCTCATTTTCTTCCTTTTCGAGATACTTTTTCCCAAGATCAACTTTCTCGTTTGTATCTTAAAGAGATATTCAGGTCACATTGTGTTCCTCTATCCATTGTATCTGATCGCGATCTCATGTTTATTTCTAAATTTTGGAACGGCCTTAAGAAGTCGTTGGGTTCTGAATTAAATTTTAGTACAGCTTTTCATCTGCAATTAGATGGGATATCAGAACGAACAATTCCAACATTGGAGGATATGTTACATGCTTGTTTGATGGATTATCCGGGATGTTGGGACCAACATCTTTCTTTGGTTGAGTTTTCTTATAATAACAGTTTTCATTCTAGTATACAGATGGAACCATTTGAGGTATTATATGGGAAGCGGTGTCGACTCCATCTTTCTAGGATAAAGTGGGTGAAAGGAAGTTTTTGGGACCAGAATTGGTAGATGATATGTCAAAAAAAGTTCAGTTGATTCATAAACACATGAGAATAGCTCAGAGAAGACATAAAAGTTATGCAGACAACAGGAGAAGGATCTATCTTTCGAGGTAGGTGATCATGTTTTTCTCAAAGTTTCACCACAGAAAAGTGTGATGCGATTTGGTATAAAAGGAAATCTGATTCCATGGTTCATTGGACCATATGATATTTAGGAGAGAGTTGGATTAGTTTCATATCTAGTGGCTTTACCTTTGAGCTTATCTCAGGTACACAATGTTTTTCATGTTTCGATGTTGAGAAAGTATATGCCTGATCCATCTCATGTTTTGATTCCAGAGGTAGTTCAGTTGGAAGAGAATATATATTATGAGGAACAACCGGTCCAGTTTAATGACCACTGGGAGAAAGTGTTTCATAATATGGTGATTCATCATGTAATGATTTTGTGGAATAACCACATGAGTGAAGAGGCAATATGGGAATCTAAAAATGCAATGAGGGCTAAATACCCCCAATTATTCGATAAGTAAATATATTGCGGGGACACAATTTTCTAAAGTGGGAAGGACGTAACATCCCAAATAAGTAATAAATAATAGATATTCTTATCTATGTCTATTAATAATTATATATTGTTTTAGATGCTTAAAATGAGAATAAATCAACTCTTATGCATGGAATACACTAATATTTTTTAAAAGATTGTTTTACTACTTTTTGATGGAAAACAATTTTTAAATAAAACTTTTGACAATTTTATAATACATATTTGTCGAAATAAACATATTCATTATGATTGGGACATTTAAATTTACATTGGATATATTTTTGGTATTTTTCGGACAGTGTTCAATTTTTATGAATAGTGAAAAGTACTATATTTTACATCAAAACTTCTTTTTCATCTAATTTAATTATATGAATAGATTATATTTTTAATTGGTCTTAAAGTGTAATTAGAATATATTTTTACCATTTAATCCAATGTTGGTCATTATGACTAATTTCACTTTTGAATTGGGTATAAAATAATGTGAAACTTTTCATAGATATTGTTTCAAAAATACCCGGTATTTGTTTTGACAATGGGAATTATTTTTAAATTTTTTATTGCAATTTTGGTGTTTTTAATTTGGTAAAATATATTAAATATTTTCAATCAGATGGTCCAAATTATGTAATCAAGACTCTCTTTTTTTTGGACATTATAAATACTAACGACGGTAATTATATTTTATTATCTTGATTAATTAGTAATCAGTTAGTTAAGGATAATAAAATAATATCATAATAATAACAAATGACCCCAACATGTGTCCTAATACTAATTTTTCTATCATGGACGAACATGGGATGCCTTGATCAAAACTTGGATACCCCATGGAATCACATTTGTGTGATAATGACTTTTTATCTTTTTATTTTTTAACGAAAGTTAAACATAACAATGAATGTATCACCTGAGTAAAAAAAATTAATTTTGACTACATAAAAGATATATTGGACTATAAATAGTCATTATAAAGCTAAAAACGTTTCCTACATAATATTATTTGTTTTATAATTTTTATAAATTATAAATTCAATTATTTATGACATCATGATGGTGCAGTGATTACCACATTAATGAATGATTTAAATAAAATAAAAGGATAATGTAAAATGTAAGACATAAACCTGTCAAAGACCTATTAGATGAGTTTATTTCGAACCCTTATAACCTTATCCTCGAAATAAATCAATGTGGGACCTTTAAAATTAGAAACTCATTTGAAAATAAAGTAACATTTTGTAATGTTCAAAGAGTGCCCCTCCTCTCCTCTTATAAAAGGCCACCACCTCTACCTCCTTACCCACACCTCCCATGCCATTGGCTCAGCCAAAACCTGCTCAATTTGTCTCTCCACATCCATTTTTTACTCCTAGAAGCCACAATTTGGGCAGAAGACTTCCCAAGGAAGCCTTTGAGCTCAAATCAAAGACAGTTACCCAATTTTAAGGTAATTTCTTCACATGTGTTCTTTTGTTTTATTTTTCTTCTCCAACCCCATAAACTCTTTTTGTTCATTTTTTTTGTAACAACACTAGTATCCTCAATATAATATAATGTTGTTATAAGAAGTATTTTATATACACTTACACACACCTTAATCTATTGGTTAAAGAGCATATTGTTTCTGTGGATTGTGTATTTCTGCCTCACGAAATAATGACTGTTCAATATTCTTATAAAAACATAAAAGGTGGCCATTAAGATGTCACAATATTTATATATGATATATAATATGTTTATTTTTTCATTATTCTTCTGTATTTTTCATTTATGGAATACCTTTATGGCTTCCATTATGGGTATACATGATATGTTCATTTTAAGAAGTGCGGACTACCGCCCCCTCAAAGTGATTTGATTCATTAATACCATATGTAGTATGTATAAAGGATAAATTTAATGATATTATATATGATACCATACTGGAATTAAAATACTATTATGTATCATTATGTTTTAATTCCATTAAATATGAAATAGAAATGGAAGTAGCGTTCATGTGTACGTACGGCTTACCGTCTCCATGAACGATGCATTTCATTTATTACCTCTAATTGTTATGTAATATTATAAATACATGCATATACTGGATATATATGATATATATTATATCTAAATCATGAATATAATTCTGGATATAATGGATATTTTTCCACATGAACAACTTGTAATTATAAAGAGTTTATTTTTAACTCAAGTACCAATGATCGTTAAAATGACCGTTATTAACTTAAAGAATAACATAGTGTTCATGACATGGTAATAAGTGATATAAAAGGAATAACTATAAGGCCCCACCCTTAAACTATAATTAATATTGAATTAAATGAATAATTCATATTGAGGATCTTTTCAGTTTTAGAGTTTTAGAGAATTAGGACATAACTATTATGTATCAAAAGATTACATAACATATAAAGGTAACTTGGTACATAAACATACTTAAGTGGAATAACCATATGGTCGACATCCACACATATCTCTTAATGGAATAGCCATACAGCCAACTTCCATACATACTTAATGGAATATCCATACTTCCGACTTCCATACCCAATGCATTGGAGGTTATAACGTAACCACCCGTCCTAGTATTCACGGCACCACCCGTCATATGTTTTATTATGTAACCACCCGTCAAATGTCCAAGTAACATTCTAAAAATCATAAGACATAAAACAAAGATAATGGAAAGAAAACGTTTTCACACTTTGATCACAATATATCACTTAAATATATTAACATAACAAATCCATTATAAAAACCATTTTCAATACCACAATACATAAAGGAGTATATGGTATTTATTTCGTTTTAAAAAAACATTATGGCTTGTTGAGGAAGCCAAAGACCAAATAATACTCGCGGCAGCGGAAAAGGACGTTGTCACCGCGTACGTTAAAAAAACATTCCTTTTTTAGTAAAATGCTTCATAGAAAAAGATTCCTTTTGTATAATAGTAAAATTCAATGGGGTATATACACTGTATAAAAGAATGTTGTGTATAAAATGAAATATGCCTCAATGAAAGGAGATTGAGACGAAGTCCCTTACCCCATGTCCGACTTGACTCGATCGTTCTTTAAAATCCTGAATAATAAACTTGAGTTAATTTCTATTTTCTTAAGAACCTTTTTCGAGTTCATTATTCCTTTTATATCACTTATTTCCATGTTATAAACATTATGTAATCATTTAAGTTAATAATGTTTGTTTTGTCGATATTTGGTCCTTAAGTCGAAAGAGGACTTCTTACAATTACATGTTGTTCGTGTGGTCAAAGATTCATTATATCCATAATGACATTCCTGATTTGTAGATCATATATATCATATATATATAGCATATACATGTATTTATAATATCACTTAATCATTTAGAGGTAATAAATGAAATGCACCATTCGTGGATACAGTAAGCTGTACGTACGCATGAATGCTACTTTCATTTCTATGTCATATTAATGGAATTAAAACTAAATGAGAGGTATGTATATTTTTATTCCAGAATTATATTAATCATTTAGATGAAACATACATCATATATATCCATTATATATTTGTACTTATAATAATACATTACATTTGGGGATAGGAAATGAAATGCACCGTTCATGGAGACGGTAAGCCGTACGTACGCATGAACGCTACTTTCTTTTCTATATCATACATTAATGGAAAGAAGTAATAATGATATAGAGGTATATTATAATTAAAGTATAACATCATATATAATAACTTTAAATCCATCCTTTATATGTCCCACATATGGCATTAACGAATCACATCACTTTGAGTTGGCGGTAGTCCGCAATTCCTAAAATGAAATTATAGTGTTTACCCACAATGGAAACCATAACGGTATACCAAAAATGAAAAATAAATAAGCATAAGGAAAACATAAACATAATATATATAATATATAAATAGAGTGACATCTTAATGGCCACCATTAAAAGTGTTTAAAAGAAGATTGAACAATCATCGTTTCATAAGGCAGAAATTCGCCACCCACAGAACTAGTATGTTCTTTAACAATTAGATGTAGATGTGTGTAAGTGAAGCTCTAAATATTTTTATAACAACATATTAGTATATTTATCATACTGGATTTGATACAAAAGAAATGAAAAAAAAGATTTTAGGGGGTTGGAGAAGCAAAATAAAACAAAAGAACACAAGTGAAGACACCACCTTAAAATCGGGTAACTCTTTTGGATTTGAGCTGAAAGGCTTCCATGGGAAGTCTTCTGCCCAAAGTGAGGCTTCACAGAGTTATATAAGGATTTTTAGACACAAAATGAGAAGGTTTTTCACAAGACAACGGCTTTGGATGTGTGGGTAATGTGGTAGAGGTGGGGGCCTTCTATAAGAGGAGAGGAGGGGCACTCTTGGAAAGTAACGAAATGTTACTTAATTATAGAAAGATTTTCAGATTTTAATGGTCCCAAATTGATGTGTTTCAAGTATAAGGTGATAAGGGTTCGAAATACACCCATAAAATAGGTTTTTTACATGTGTAGGTCTTAGATTTTACATTATCTTTCCATTTTATTTAAATCGTTAAATAATGAGGTAATCACTGCATCATGATGGTGTCATAAATAATTTAATTTATTTAATGTCTTAAAATTATAAAAAAAACTACTATGATATAGGAAATCATTTTAGATTTCCAATGAATATTTATAGTTGAAAATATGTCTTTTATAACCCCATGTAAAAATTGGGTTAGTAAAACATCTCATGTTTTTGTCATTTTTACTTTAACTTTAAATAAAAGGCATAAATTTCATTATCATTCCCAACTGGATCCATGGGGCACCCAAAATCGACCCATGGGTTGTATTGGTCGTCCACAACTCATACAATAGGGTTTGGAAAAATGTAAAGATATTTGCATTTTATTATAATATCATTTTACCTTAAATTATACTAATTACCTTTAATCGCGATTAATAAAACCGAAAAGTTACCATTCACCAAAAATTTATTTTAATACCATTGAACCACATTTTACTTAATAATGAAAATCATCTAAATTTGATTTTTGAGATTCAAAACAAAGAAGTGGTAAAGTCCCATTTAAACCAAAAATCAAATTTTGTAACCACCACTTTGCGGTTTCACTATTCATAAAAAATTGATGTTTTTTAGAAAAAAACCAAAACTTCACCCTAAGCTATATTTGATATTCCGAATTCAAAAATGATGTCTATCTTACAAAATTCAAAAAATATAAGTTTCATTAATAAATTTAATAATTAATTCCTGCTGTCAAAACAAATAGCGTGTATTTATGAAATAATAAGTATCAAATCATTAACACCAATTTAAGTCCAATTTCAAAGTGAAATTAATTCCATCGACCACTATTGGATTAAATGGTAAAGATATATTCTAATTTCACATAAAAATTGATTCAAAATATTATCTAATCGTCCTAATAAATTAGATTAAAAAGTGGTTTTGAATTAAAATACAACATTTTTCACTATTCATTAAAAAAATGAACTTTATCGGAAAAATACCAAAAAATTACACAAAGTAAAATTTGATGTCCCAATTCTAAAGAAGCATTTTATTGGGTCCAATAGAATGTATAGCTGTGACCAAAACTATATTTAATGACGGTTCGCCATCAAATGTTGATAAGTGGACCTTTCGTGAAAATTAGAGTATATAAGCCTAAAATTGAATTCTTTTCATATTTTAAGCCTTTATCCTTTATTAGATAAATGTCAAACCATTTATCAAACATATATAATCATATTTTAGTTATTTCTATCCATTCCCTCCAGTACAACGGCTATTTGTTAACTAACTTTTAAAATAATATTATTTTATTATTAGTGTGCAACGTACGATTTCAAAGAAACTCTTTGTTGCGTATCGGGTACGCTATCGAACCTAGAAACACCATTAAAGTAAAATTAATATTTAATTCTCAAATATTAATAAATATGAAAATGTATTATTCTTTATTTACATGGGATGTTACATCCTTCCCCACTTTTGGGAATTGCATCCTCGCAATTTTATTCACTTATCAAAATAAGTGGGGGTATTTATCCCTCATAGAATTTTCAGATTCCCATGTTGCCTCATCAACCATATGGGTTTTCCACAAATCCTTAACATGGTGAATTACATTATTTCTCAATACTTTCTCTCTTCAGTCGAGAATCTGGACTTGTTGTTCTTAATAAGAGAGATTCTCTTCCAACTAAACTACCTCTGGGAACAAAAAATGAGATGGATCTAGCATATACTTTCTCAACATCAAAACATGAAAAACATTGTGTACCTAAGATAACCTCAGAGATAAAGCCACTCGGTAAGCAACTGATCCAAATCTCTCTAGAATTTCATATGGTCCAATGAACCTTGGACTCTGCTTTCCTTTCTTACTAAATCGCATCACACTCTTCCATGGTGAGACTTTGAGAAAAACAAGATCACCTACCTCAAAAGATAGATCCTTCATCTGGTTATCTGCATAAAGTTTTTGACTACTCTGAGCTGTTTTCATGTGTTTTTGAATCAACTGAAATTTTTCTGCCATCTCTTCTACCAATTCTGGTCCCATCAGCTTCCTTTCACCCACATCATTCCAAAATGCTGGAGTTCGACACCGCTTTCCATATAATTCCTCAAATGGTGCCATCTGTATACTGGAATGAAAATTGTTATTATAAGAAAACTCATCCAAAGAAAGATATTGGTCCCAAATTCCCTGATAATACATCGAACAAGCTCCTAGAATATCCTCCAAGGTCTGAATTGTACGTGCTAACTGCCCATCTGATTGCGGATGAAAAGCTGTAATAAAATTTAATTCAGTACCCAACTACTTCTGAAGGCCTTTCCAAAAGATAGAAGTAAACCTACGATCATGGTCAGATACAATAGAGAGTGGAAATCCATGTAACCTGACTATCTCTTTAAGATACAGATGGGAACGTTGATCTACGGAAAAATTATCTCGTATAGGAAGGAAATGAGCAGATTTAGTCAAGTGATCAACAATAACCCAGATTGCATTATTACCTCGAGATGTCTTTTGTAATACCACAACAAAGTCCATGGATATATTCTCCCATATTTACTCTGGCACTGGTGGAGGATGAAGCATCCCATTCGGTAACAACCACTCTGCATTAACCTACTAAAAAGTCAAACACTTCACAGTAAAATAAGAAATATCTCTTTTCATTCCATCCCACCAGTAATACTCCCACAGATCTCTGTACATCTTAGTACTGCCTAGATGAACTGAAAACAGTGAACTATGAGCTTCACATAAAAACTATATTTTCAACTGTGAATCACAAGGCACAGAAAATCTCTTCCCAAATCTCAAAACACAATCACTATCAAGGTTGAATTCATGCAACTTACCTTTCTGAACCAGCTCTACCTTTTTCTGCAACTCACTATCTTGCTTCTGTGCTTGCTTGATTCTGTCTGATAGAGATGATCTCACTGATACCTGAAACAAAACAGAAGGACATATTGTACCATCAAATTCTATGCCAAAGTTCATAAAATCCTTATCCAAAGGATAAAGTTCCAAACACAACATCGTTAATGAAGAGTTACTTTTACGACTCAAATCATCAGCAACTTTATTGGCTTTTCCCGGATGGTAGTGAATTGTACAATCATAATCCTTGATTAATTCCAGCCATCTCTTCTGTCTCATGTTCAATTCAATCTGAGTGAATATATACTTTAAACTTTTGTGATCAGTATATATTTCACACATTACTCCATACAAATGATGCCTCCAAATTTTTAAAGCAAAAACAACCACAACTAATTCTAAATCACGTGTAGGGTAAATTACCTCATGAGTTTTCAACTGACGTGAAGCATATGCAATAACCTGATCATTCTGCATAAGGACACAACCAAGTCCCTTCAACGAAGCATCACTGTATATAATAAACTCACCACTCCTGGAAGGATGTGCCAAAACTGGAGCATTCACCAATCTTCTTTTCAACTCCTGAAAACAAACATCACATTCTTTTGTCCAGATAAACTTAAAACCCTTCCGAGTTAGATTAGTCATTGGACAAGATAACCGTGAAAAATTTTCAACAAACCTTTGGTAGTAACCAGAAAAACCAAGGAATCTACGGATCTCAGTTACATTTGTGGGTCTCGGACATTCTTCAACAACTTTTGTTTTAGTAGGATCAATAGTAAGGACATCTTTTGAAACAATGTGACCCAGGAAAGAAATTTGTTGTAACCAAAACTCACACTTGCTGAATTTTCCATATACATTCTTTTCATTTAAGGTTTTCAAGATAACCCTTAAATGACTTTCATGCTCCTCTTTGCTTTTATAAAACACCAAAATATCATTGATGAAAACAACCACAAACTTATCCAAGAACTCATGGAAAATTCTATTCATAAGTTCCATGAATACAGTAGGTGCATTAGTTAACCCAAAAGGCATAACTACAAATTCATAATGGCCATATCTAGTACGGAACACAGTCTTCAGAACGTCTGCTTCTTTTACTTTCAACTGATGGTACCCCGACCTCAAGTCAATCTTCGAAAAATACTGTTCTCCCTGGAGCTGATCAAAAAAATCATCGATATGAGGAAAATGATACATGTTATTAACAGTAATATTATTCAAGGCTCTATAATCAATGAAAAGTCTCATTGAGCCATCTTTCTTTTTAACAATCAAGACATGAGCACCTAATGGTGATGTGCTAGGTCGAATGACACGTTTATCTAATAACTCCTAAAATTGTTTCTTTAACTCTAAACGTTCAACATGAGTAATTCGATAAGGGGGTTTTGAAATTGGATTAGAATCAGGAACTAAGTCAACAGTATGATCAACATCCCGATCAATAATAATACAAGGGAACTCATCAGGAAAAACATCATGATTCTCATTTACCACTGGCACATCATTAATATGAACAGTTCCTTTATTTTCAACAATATGTGCAAGGTAACATTCATTTCCTTCTTTTACTAGTTTCTCGGCCTCTTGATATGTTTTCAACAGTAAGGGTTCATTCTTGTACTCAAACTGAAAGTCTTTTTGAAAAGAAACTTCTTTAGCTCTATAGTCAATCTTAGTATGGTAAACAGAATGCCAATCCATTCCCAAAATAACATCATACTCTACTAGAGGCAAAACAATAAGGTTTTCTAGTCGATTATTTCCACATAAAAGGATAGGAAGGTTATTATAATTCCTTTTTGTCTCAATGTTCCCTCCGGGTGTTTTTACCATAAGTTCAGGGTTCATATCTTGAGATGGAATTTCCAATTTACTATAAAAAATCTCAGAAATGAAAGAATGTAGAGACATTGAATCAAACAACACATTGGAATAATCTGAACAAACAAACAGTGTACCTGATACTACATCATTTGATGGCCCAACATCTGATGAAGTTGTTGCAAAGGATTTCACCACCCCTTTCTGCTTGTAGTCTAGATGCTTTCCCCCAGTTGAGTTCTTTGTTAGACACTCATTTTCCTAATGACCCATTTCATTACACTTTAAACATCTTACCGATGGCTTTTCATTGCCAGCTTGACCATATTCCTTAGAGTTACGAGCAATAAGACCAAACATACCACACCGAAAGCACTTACCAGACTTGGATAATCATTCTCCAGGATTAATTTTACAACACTTCTCACATGATGGATATTTGGTGTTCTTACCTCCTTGCTTCATTGATGAATTATTCCCCTTTGCCTGCCTACTGGACCTCTTATTCCGTTGTCTGTCATAGAACACCTGATCATCGACAAACTCCATTTCCACCTTCTCCGCACATCGAACAAGTTTTTCATAACTTTTGAACTCACGAGATGCTAAAGCCCTTCGATACTTTGGCTTTAACCCTGAGTAAAAATGGTTTATTTTACTATAATGATCTCATGTGATGTTTGGAGTATACCTTGCTAGTCGAGTGAACTTTTCTTCATAAGCAGCCACATAATCATCCTCCTTACTCAATTCTAGGAACTGCTTTTCTATCCTAAGATGAACCACCATAAGAAAATATTTCTAAAGAAACATACCATTGAATTCATCCTAGTGAAGATCCTTAATCTCATTACTATCCCTGATATTTTTTTCCATCGACCACCACTGATCAGCTTCACCTTCAAAACGGTAAACATCAAGACTAACCTTTTGATGTTCTAAACACCACATGACATCAAAAACCTTCTCCAGTGCTTTAATCCACCCTTCAGCTTGCACAGGGTCAGATGATCCTCTGAATGATGGGGGATGTTTCCTCATGAAATGTTCCACTACTGACATGTTCTTCTGCGGTTGATCTGGATGATCTCGTTCATGGATACCACCACCATTTATAGCCTGAGTTAATTGTGCTATCACTGCAACAAACTGTTCAGTTCCAATTCCGACCATCTCAGGTTTCTGATTTCGAAGTTTGTCTTCCTCCTGATGTCATCCCAACATAGCTGCTTTGTTTCCTCTGCGGAAAACCATTCGGAACACAGAAATATTTTAGGCGAAGAAACATGGTAATCCTAAAATGCTATATCATTTCAGTCATACCATAAATTAACTAATAATTTAACAATTTTCTAACTCCTAATGTTGTCAAAACCATCCTCTGATACCAACTATAAGGCCCCGGCCTTAATCCTTACTTAATATTGAATTAAATGAATAATTCACATTGAGGATCTTTTTAGGTTTAGAGTTTTATAGAATTGGGACATAACTATTACAGCTCAAAAGATTACATAATATATAAAGGTAACTTGGGACATAAACATACTTATGTGGAATAACCATACGGTCGACATCCACACATATCTCTTAATGGAATAGCCATACGACAAACTTCCATACAAACTTAATGGAATAGCTATACGGCCGACTTCCATACCCAATGCATTGGAGGTTATAACATAACCACCCATCCTGGTATTCACGACACCACCCGTCATATGGATTATCATGTAACCACTCGTCAAATGTCCAATTACCATTATAAAAATCATAAGACATAAAACAAATATAATGGAAAGAAAAAATTTCCACACTTTGATCACAATATATCACTTAAATATATTGACATAATAAATCCATTATAAAAACCAATTTCAATACCAAAATACATAAAAGTGTATATGTTATTTATTTCATTTAAAAAAAACATTTCGGCTTGTTGAGGAAGCCAATGACCAAATAAAACTCACAGCGGCGGAAAAGGTCGTTGTCACCGCGTACATTAAAAAAACATTCCTTTTTTAGTAAAACACTTCGTAGAAAAAGATTTATTTTGTATAAAAGTAAAATTCAATGGGATTTATACACCGTATAAAAGAATTTTGTGTATAAAAAAATATGCATCAATGAAAGGAGATTGAGACGAAGTCCCTTACCTCGGGTCCGACTTAACTCGATCATTCTTTAACATCCTGAGTAATAAACTTGAGTAAATTTCAATTTGCATAAGAACCTTTTTCGAGTTCATTATTTATTTTATATCACTTATTTCCATGTTATAAACATTATGTAATCATTTATGTTAATAATGTTTGTTTTGTCGATATATGGTCCTTAAGTTGAATGTGGATTTCTTACAATTACTTGTTGTTCCTCTGGTCAAAGGTTCATTATATCCAGAATGACATTCCTGATTTGGATATCATATATATCATATATATCTTGTATATTCATGTATTTATAATATCACATAATCATTTACAAGTATGAAATGAAATGCACCGTTTATGGAGACTGTAAGTCGTACGTATGCATCAAGGCTACTTTCAATTCTATGTCATATTAATGGAATTAAAACTAAATGAGAGGTATATATATTTTAATTCCAGAATTATATTAATCATTTATATGTAACATACATCATATATATCAAATATATATATGTACTTATAATAGTACATTACATTTGGGGATAAGAAATGAAATGCACCGTTCATGGAGACGTTAAGCCGTACGTACGAATGAACGCTACTTTCATTTCTATCTCATACATTAATGGAAAGAAATAATAATGATATAGTGGTATATAATAATTCCAGTATAACATCATATATAATTACTTTAAATTCATCCTTCATACGTCCCACATATGGAATTAACGAATCACATCACTTTGAGGGGGTGGTAGTTCGCACTTCCTAAAATGAAATTATTTTGTTTACCCACAATGGATACCATAAAGGTATTCCAAAAATGAAAAATAAATAATCATAAGGAAAGCATAAAAATAATATATATCATATATAAATATAGTGACATCTTAATGGCCACTATTAAAGGTGTTTAAAAGAATATTGAACAATCAACATTTCGTGAGGTAGAAATTTGCCAACCACAGAAACAGTATGTTCTTTAACCATTATATGTAGATGTGTGTAAGTGTAGCTCAAAAGCTTCTTATAACAACATCCTAGTATATTTAATATAATAGAGTTTTTATAAAAGAAATGAATAAAAGGAGTTTAGGGGGTCGGAGAAGCAAAATAAACAAAAGAACACAAGTGAAGACATCAACTTAAAATCGGGTAACTCTCTTAGATTTGAGCTCAAAGGCTTCCTTGGGAAGACTTATGCCAAAAGTGAGGCTTCATGGAGTTAGAGAGGGATGTGGAGAGACAAAATGAACATGGGTTTCCCAAGCCAAAATCTTTGGAAGTGTGGGTAATGTGGTAGAGGTGGGGGACTTTTATAAGAGGAGAGGAGGGGCACTCTTCAAAAGTAAGGAAATGATACATTATTATGGAATGAGTTTCATATTTTAATGGTCCCACATTGATTTTTTTCTTGGATAAGGTGATAAGGGTTCTAAATCCACCCATCCAATAGGTTTTGGACATGTGTTGGTCTTAGATTTTACATTATCTTTCCATTTTATTTAAATCGTTAAATAATAAGGTAATCGCTGCATCATGATGGTGTCATAAATAATTTAATTTATTTAATGTCTAAAAATTATACAAAAAGTACTATGATGTAGGAAATCGTTTTATATTTCCAATGAATATTTATAGTAAAAAATATGACTTTTATAACCCCATGTAAAAATTGGTTTAGTAAAACATCTCATGATTGTGTCATTTTTACTTTTACTTTAAATAAATGGCATAAATGTCATTATCATACCCATGTGGCTCCATGTGGTACCAAAAATCGACCCATGGGTTGTCTTGGTCGGCCATAACTCATCTAATAGGGTTAGGACAAGTGTCCGGATATTTTCATTTTATTATAATATCATTTTTACCTTAAATTACACTAATTACCTTTAATCATGATTAATAAAACATAAAAGTTACTATTCACCACAAAATTATATTAATCCCATTGAACCACATTTTACTTAATAATTAAAATCATTTAAATTGTATTTTTGAGATTCAAAACATATAAGTGGTAATGTCCCATTTAAACAAAAAATCAAATTTTGTAACCACTACATTGCGGTTTCACTATTCTAAAAAATTGATGTTTTTCATAAAAAAACCAAAACATCACCCTAAGCTATATTTGATATTACAAATTCAAAAATGATGTCTATTTTGAAAAATTCAAAACATATAAGTTGCATTAATTGATTTAATAATTAATTCCCACTGTCAAAACAAATATCGTGTTTTTATTAAAACAATAAATATCAAAAGATTGACCCCAGTTTAAGTCCAATTTCAAAGTGAAATTAATTCCAACGACCACTATTGGATTAAATGGTAAAAATATATTCTAATTGAACTTAAAAACCAATTCAAAGTATTATCTAATCATCTTAATAAATTATATTAAAAAGATGTTTTGAATTAAAATACAACATTTTTCACTATTCATTAAAAAATGAACTTTATCGGAAAAATACCAAAATATTACACAAAGAAAAATTTTGTGTCCCGATTCTAAAGAAGAGTTTTATTTTGTCCAATAGAATGTATAAGAGTGACAAAAACTATATTTAATGATAGTTCACCATCAAATGTTGATAAGTGGACCTTTCATGAAATTTAGAGTATATAAGCCTAAAATTGAATTCTTTTCGTATTTTAAGCATTTATCTTTTATTAGGTAAATGTAAAAAAAATTAAACAAACATATAAAATAATATTTTAGTTATTTCTATACATTCCCGCCAGTACAAATGTTATGTGTTAAATAACATTTAAAATAATATTATTTTATTACTAGTGTGCAACGTACGATTTCAAAGAAACTCTTTGTTGCGTATCGGGTACGCTATCGAACATAGCAACCCCTTTAAAGTAAAATTAATATTTAATTTGAAAATATTAATAAATAAGAAAATGAATTATTCTTTATTTATCTGGGATTTTACAATAATGAACTTGAAAACGGTTCTTAAGGAAGTAGAAATTAACTCAAGTTTATTATTCAAGAAGATTAAAGAACGATCGAGTCAAGTCGGATACGAGGTATGAGACTTCATCTCAATCTCCTTTAATTGAGGCATATTGTGTTTTATAAACTACCTTCTTTTATATAATGTATAAACCCATTTTAAGTTTATGTTTATCCAAAAGGAATCTTTTTTATAGGAAGCGTTTTACTAAACGAAAAAAGGGAATGTTTTTGTCGTACGTATGCGGCGGCAATGACTTCTCCGCCGCCGTGACCATTATTTGAATTTTTTCTTCCTCTACAAGCCATACCTTTTTTAAAATGAAAAATAAATACCATGTTTTACTTTTCATTTATTTTGGCATTGAAAATGGTTTTCATAATGTTTTTATTATATAAATGTTTTGTATTGATATCTTGTGATTACTCGAAGAAGATGAGATCATGGTAATTACTTGAAGAAGATGCCACCCATTATGAATCAAATTTTATTGAATGACAAGGATGCATTCCAAATGGTTAGAAATGGGTGAAAAATTATGTTTTCATTACTTATCATGAATGCAATGTTTTTACATTGAAGTGGTTATTTTTTTATAATATATAGGTCATAAGATTCTATTATTTAGAACATGTTTTTTAATGATACAATATGGATTATACTAGCGTGTGGAGTGGGTTGTCAGTTGTGAGTGTGTAGACCTCACCTAAGAAGTGTCATGTCATCTATAGGAAATTAATTTTCTAGTAGTTTTAGAATTTTAATGTTGTTAAATAAATAGACCCATGTAATAATTTAATTCTTATTGAATGATATTTAATAGTTTAGAAATGAATTCTGTTGGTGTCTAAACATTGGAAATGGGATCATGTTATCTTTCGATGACCTATATGTGTGGGATCAAATGTTTTTCTATGTTTATGGGATGGAATGATGATTGAATTGTGTAGTGGATGGAATTTCCAAATAATTTAACCATTTATCCAGCATGGTCTCTATAGGTCTATTTAATGAACATAGAATAACTCAGTGAATGATGGCATAATGATTGGTTTTTGGTCATACATTTTCTGCTACAGCTTAGTGTTTTTTACGGAAAGAATTCCAATGATGCATCAAAATGGAATCTATCATCTAAATATTTTTAATAATATTGAACCCATATTAGGAATGTTGTTTCTGAAAAAATGACTATGTTTCTACAAATTTATGATTATTTTAGGGAAAATCTAGTAAAAATAGGCCTAGAAATAATTGATTATTTTTTGATGAGTTTAGATTAGAATTGAGTAATGTGAGTGATGTTCATGTATGTAATTATCTATGGTGAGTTAGTGGCCGCTATATGAAATTTTTTTACAGATAGATTTATTTGGAAAAAAATTAAAACGGTATAATATCCAATGATTTAGAATTTGAGGTAACAAACTAAATTCTAGGGTAGGTAGAACCGTAATATAATTTATTTGTTTCTAGAGATAAAATTATGGTTTGGGTTTTATGGTATAGGGAAAACAACATCCCAATGTTTTAGTAGTGGTAATGAGTATTGGTTCAGGTTTCGGGAATATTAAAACTTTATGTTCTAGTGGTTTTTTTAAAATAGTTTATTATTTGTGATATAAAAAACATATTTTAGTATTAATTCATAACCAATATTGTATGTGATATTAGTTTGGATGTTCATAGAGACTTCTCAAGTGAAATATGTAATGATCTGGGGAAGATTTAAACCACCCATGTTCATAAGGGCATTGGAAATGCATAGGAAGCTATTTTTATAAAAAAATCAGGCTTGATTAAATAGCTAACCATGATCTAAAACCTTGATAATATGGATAATAAAACAAAAAAGTGGTTTTTTTGGTCATAAATGGGGATTTGGAGTAGTCTTATAGGATTGGGAGAACCCTAGGCGCGGTCGACGTGGAAGGTAATGCATGGGATACAACAATCTATATGATAGACTAATCCTATAGATAGAAGACTAGTAAGAATCTATAACCACTAGAAAACATGTGAACTATATTAGATAGTTTTTTGAGGTATTAATGTGTGATAATAACCCTTTTCAAAATGTTTTTTAGGATTATTCCCCTCCTATCACCCTATTTTTGTATACATAACTTGGGATGGCTCCACCATTCTTAATCCTTCTCCCCCATTGGATTATAGTGAATTATTGTATTATTAATGAGTTATTTGATGCATGTTCTCACTTCATTTATACTATTTTATTCTCCACCTCTAATATGCGTAATTTTTCTCTTATTGGTTTTTTTTGTTTTGGATTCCACTACATAATGATGGCATCAGTCGAGAATAGAGGGAACATAACTCAACCCAGGTAGTGGGTGACTCGAGACATAGTTTTAATATGTAATATCATTGATAAGACAAACTTATATCATAAAATTTATTTTTAATTTGTTTTTCAAATAAATATTTTTTAAAAAATGGAATTTGATTTGACGTTCAGGGTCTTTACAATCACATTTTTGGGGTCGTGGGGGGGGGGGTGGTTAGCACCATGCTACTCATAGAACTGATGGTAATTGTATTCAAAATCAGATATCATCCATTAAACAATGTAGTGTTTTAATATAATCATTTATAAATATTGTGACTGGTTTATTGTGAATTTTAGGATTGGTATATGGTCTTTAGGTGTGGGGTCATTCCTGGTTGATAATTCATGATGTTAGACAAGCATATACATAACATGGAAGAAGATGTTATCTATCTAGTTCAAGTGTTATACCATTATTAATGGTAGTTTGTCTCACATACATTCCCTATTAAATTTTTTTCTGATTATATTTCATGTGGATTCATGGGATCTCCCTTGAGGGTGATGCCCTTAGTTAATTTAATTAAACAAATTGTCTAAATTGAATTATATTTTTATTTACAATGGAATAATTCTAAGGATAACATACAATATATATGTTATTTCATGACACCTAGGTTTCCAATGGAATATGCCCAGAACATTGAGTTACCTAATGGTCTCAATACATCTAAATTATATAGGCATGACCAACCAAGACATAGTTCCCTTGTTGTAGGATCCCATGATCACTTCATGAGGAAGTGGATATGTGACATGAGGAGGAGATCCCAAGAGGAAAATTCTAAATATTGATGTGTATATTGGATTACAGACCAATTATAAGGTTAGTCTAAAGATAAAGTGTCGTGTTACCTCTTTCACATTCCTAGGTGGAGAGATCTTAGGAAGACCTATACATGGTTTTGTGAGTATACCAACTCAGAGTTTCCCTTATGAACAATATGTGTTATTTTCTATATATTGGGAGTTCTATATATAGATAAACTGCATGTTGATTGTTAGGATATACCACCCTATTAATAATGTAATGGGATATGACATCTGAGTGAGTCAGCTATTGGTCTGGGGCTCTAACTAGGATAGACTACTGATGTTAGGTTGCCTTTATTGTTTAGAGAATAAGGGGAACCACAGGGTTCCCTGTTGAATGACTACGAATTTGTGGGAATACATGGGATGGTAGTTGGTTTTTCTAAGGGAATCAAAACAAAAATGTTGTCCTTGTAGGATATATAAAGTGATGATTGGTGTGGGTGATCAGCTAGCCCATTTTTTCTCTTTTAATGGATTGTGGAACATTCCCATAAGGATAAATGAATGTGGTTGGGATGAAATGGTCATGATTATTGGTATATAGTGGTGATTTAATGTATTTAAAATGTTATGGTAAGATCTATATTGGATGAAGATCTTGATATATGGTTTGATAAATAAGGAAGTTGGATCTCAATTTGGGTGTCACGTTGGATTTGGTGCTTAGTTAAGATAAGGGTTTCCAAGGATTTGGATCACAAATGATTTGAATTTTGTGGACCACATCCTAATATTTGAGAGTAATTTACATTGGTAAAATGTATTATGATCTTGGATTATAGGTATGTCGTGGAACTAAACCACAGAGTTTAGAGGATATGTTATGAGATAACTAGTATTGGGATCCTATATACCATCACCCTCATGAGATATGTCCCTATAATTATAAGGATTGGTTGGTAACAGTATGGATATAGATCCTGATTTTTATGTTATTTGAATGATGAAATATTCATTCGTAGAGACAACACAGCACTAGACAATGAAGATAGAGTTGATCAGTATCACGTACTGATGTTGCAATTAAATATCAACATATTGTTTTTTGTATTTATTTATTTCTTTTATATGGACATGTCACATGAACATATTATTTCATATTATGGTTAATATGGGACCAAATTGCTGGTTTCCTATTACGTTTCTTACACACACCATGTTTGGGACTCCATTAAACTTGGGATCTAGAGGATACATTAATTTGGATATTTTTAGGGGTTGGGTTCAGCCTTATGAATGATCCAGTAGGATTGCATTGATGTGTACGTAGAACATCAAATGAGATGTGGCTCGGGGATTTCATGGAGCCAGTTAATTTTTTCTTTTTCTTTTATTATATTATTTATTTGAAATTAGAATAATTAGATTTTAATTGTATATAATACATTGTTTTTATATACATTATGGAATTAATATTTTTTATTTTTATTGTTGTATATATCAGTTTTCAATATCAGTTTATCTTGATATATGATGATTGGTAACTATATCTATTATTTAAGACTATAAGGTACGCATGTAGTCTCCCCAAAATACTATATAGACCTCCAAATTGAAACTGGAAGCGTTTGGAATATATGAAGTCATGTAAGAGTTCATGTGGAATGTTGGTGTAACTACTTCTCTTAGGGTGATCAGGGAAAAAATGTTGTATTTTATGTTTTAATTTTAATTTTAGTAGTGATCATATTTATTTTTGTTGATCCCTACCACTTTTATTATTTTATTGATAGTCAGAGTAGTTATTTTTATGACCTGGATAAATATAATACAAGAATACAATATTCCTTGAATTATTTCTAGTTTAGATTTCACTCTAGATATGGGTTTTGAAAATATTAATCCACATGAGAATTATATTTAAATTTTTTACATAACCCTTTATTATGTGGTGATTATAGATCATATCATTATATCAAATAATGTGATCAATATTTCATGAGAACACATTGTCTACAATATATTAGAGTGAGGTAGGAATGAGTTTGGTAGTATATGGCTAAAGGGATGTATATATAATAGATATTTATTGAGTATGAAAGAGATAATTTAATAAAAGGAAAATTTTGAAGATTTATTAATTTGTTAATTGATTGTTTATGATTTTTTCTAATTATAATTTAGTATGATTGGAGAGGTCAGATCTTAGTTCATGACCTTTTGAATCTTTATATTTTTATTATGTATATAATTTATAAGATATTTTAGATGTTTCTAAAATATACAAAACAATTTTAAATCTTTTGGTATTTCATAACATAGTTCATCTTGAATATTTTATTGGATAATAATTTAAGATATTTTGTTAATTATTTATGTAATTTGTATTTATATTATATCAAGGATTTCATTTTTGATACAGAATTTTTATAATATATTTATATCATGTATCATGCTGATAGTATATAATATATTCATATCACACAATATGTTTTCAATTTTTATCGAAATATTGTAGTGGAAAATATCGTACGTATCTTATAAGATATGTATACTAATATGTTTTACTTTTTTAAAATTTCATGTCTTTTGAACTTCTAATGGAATAATTTAGAAATTTAAAATCTAATGATTTTAAAGCAATCCAAATTTGATAAAAATAAAAAAACAAATCATATTAATCTAATTAATCTAGAGATTAAAAAATGGTTATTATATGAGATGATCTATAGTTATCTCAAAATAATTATGTCAAACCTTGAGTAATTTTTAATATACACATGATAGGAATCCAAATATCTCATGGATTTTTTGATATCATTAGAAAAAAAGAAATCATAGATTCTTATGATTTTTAACTATCACTTGGGTAAAAATAAATTAGTGTGATTTTAGGGGGATATATTCTACATAATTTTAATTATAATTATTTTAATTTATTATTCGTGATCAATGATATTTGTTTCAATAATATTTTGATCCTAAAATATAATAAATTTACGAATACAATGTAGTTTTTTATTTTATAAAGGAAATATAATTCATATATTTTAAAAAAAGAGAAAATGGAAGTGATCTACAGGAAAACAATATAATATTTTATGAATTTATAATTTTAATAGATTTCTTTATTCAATGAATAGGAATAGGAATTAAATTTAATTACACTATTAAAAGTTTAATTGGATTAGAGTAATTTCTTTCGGTGGATAAAAAAGTTTCATTGATTCAAATATAAGATACTAAATGAATTTGAATTGTTATCATAACCATTTTTGACTTATTTCGTACAAATAAATGTTTATTTTTGTGGGAATGGAAACAAATAAAATCAGACATTGGGGTTATTGTCCTCCAATAAATTAGTTAATTTCATTAACAATAATGTTGTATCAAGTTACAATGTTTTAGATTTTAAGGAATATTTGAATGAATTTGGATGATTTATAATAACTATGATAGGGTCTTTTAAAACTCATTAAAACTCATTCAACCCTAACCGTCGTATAAATTTTTTCACATCTCTTATGGTCTTAAAAATTTTTTTCTTTCTATTTTTTCTATAACTTAACCCTATCAAAATTATATTATATATCTATATGGCTCAGTTAATAACATTGGAATTATTATCGTTGATAAAAAGATTGTGTCATATTCAATATGAAAGAATAGTTCATACCCATTTCTATCAGGGGTTTATGTACATTATATTTTCTAATAAATATTCACTATGTAAAATGAGACTTGTAATTGGTCTCTAGTTTGTAAAATGTTTTTCTAGTGATAATAATGATATGAAATAAATATTTTATTTTTTATCTAATATACCTTAAAAATATTATGTTATTTAGATCATAAAATTTCATTTTGAATAAACATCATATTATTTATAAATGAAATAAAAAGGTGAAGTAATTTATGAAAAAAAATTCCAGGTTATATTTTTATGATATCAGATTCTAAGATTATGAATAAGTAGGTTTTTCATTAGTAGAGTTAATAGGTTTATATATCCATGAAAATATATTTTTTAGAATATATAAAAATATATATTCTCTTGGAAGCTAATGATGAATTTTTATGGTAAATATAATGTTATAATTTCTTTTATTAATGATTTAGATCTTGAATAATTAATTATTTGTCAAAAAATTAATTTTATTATCATCTTGTAAATGATAATATGATAATATGTCAAGAGAATAGTGAATAGGAGAACAAAATTTCCTTCATTTATTTTATTTATATGAGTATTTTATATTGGAAAGAGTATTCTAATGAATATTAAACAATGGAATATTTTGTAAAATTACATTCTATGGTATCATGGATAATCAATTGTATGTGTAGATATATAAATGTAATGTATGTTTTAAATTATTTTATTATGGAAAATCGTGAAATTTTTCCAACAAACATCATACAAAAATTTGAGGAGAAAGTGAAGATGATGAATCTGGTATGTATATCCTTATAAATAATTATTTTTTAATGAAATATTATTCACTGTGAGTGAATAACATTCCCTCAAAAATAATAATAAATAACTTTTTATTAGTTTATAAATATACTTCATGTAGAAAATAAAGTAAAAAAGATGTGGAAGAAACTTGAGAAATATTAAAAATAATTCTCATGGAATACAAATAATATGAATATTATTCTTTTAATATAACTAAGAACTAAATATTATATATTATATTGAAATATAATAATTAAAATAATAGACAATTGGAATTTAAATCAAAATGTTCTGAAGGAAATACAATGGTTGAGAAATGAAAATCCTTTATTGAAAGGAATATGAGAGAAAAAATCATCTAATTGATGATAAAGCTATTATGTTCAAAGAAATCAAATGAAATTATCTCTATAATTATATGAAATGGAAATTCATTGAAGATATGACTTCTAAAATTATCTTTGTGAATAAATAAGTTGGTTTATTAATAAAAAAGAAATAAATTATTTGATGAAAAAGGGGAAACCTTGTTCGACTAAGAGAAAATAGTTACTAAAATGGGATTCTTATGAAACCAATCTTTTGATGAACTATTACTATTCAGGATGTAATATATGTAATATATAATATTTTTTATGTTCTACAACAAATGAAATTCATGAATTCAAAAAAATAATGTTGAATAACTAAATACGTATCAATTAAATAATATGATAATTAAAAATCATCATAGGTATAAAAAAAGTATGATTCGATTATATTTCCCATTCAAAAAAAATTGTCCAAGAGATTGATTCAAAAAAATAATCACTGAAGTAGACACATTTGAGGACAAAAAACAATAAGATAATGTAATCTAATCAGCTGTAAAATTAAATTGACAGAATAAAGTTTCAGGGGTACTATTGATCTTCTGTGTGTATAGTAACACATCCTTTAGTTTAGTGTAAAATTTAACCCTAAAAAGTTGTAGATGAAATCCTAGGTTATGTGTCTTATATTGAAAATAGAATATTAAACCTCCTTAAAATTACCTAAAAGATATGAAGAAAATTGGGAAAAAATATTTGAAATGATGAAAGATGTCTATAGAATACGTGGTCAAGAAGGGAATACATCAAAAAAAAAATCACTCATCGCATTATAACCTTACATATTTCAATGATATATACTTTTACAGAAATATTTTAATATGAAATATAATGATAACATAATAAAGTTTTCCAACACATCCATCATTAATGAGAATATCAGGATAATTCATTGTGGATTCCGTTATCATATTATTGGATATATGAAAAAATTTAAAAATATTGAGTTATATAAATGGTGAGCTATAGATTATGGAAATAATACCTCTCTTAATATCCAAGTTGTTGAAAAACCCATCATTAGAGAAAATAAAATTAACCTCAATGATCTTTTTTATTAATGGGATATTTCCCAATTGATTGAGTGTATCGAAACTATAAGATGATGGAAAGTAGGTTTTTTGATAATTCACCAATGATAAAACCCACTGTATTACATTACTACATAGAAAACATTTCTCTACAATACATTCTAATTAACATTTATATTTAGAGTTTTAGGGAATTTGGATAGAGTATTAACTAACAAAACCATTCTACTTTTCAATTAATATATATGTTTTAAATTATATAAGAGTGAAATTAATCTATACCATGTCTTAAACATCTCACACAAGTTCACCACACAAGATTCACATCAAATCAAATAAAATGGGTTAAATTAAATAAAAAATAATGGAAAAGGGAAGATAATATATGGGTGACTGTGAAATCTTATTAAGGGTAAGAATAGGTGATAAAAACAAAAAACAACAAAAGTGAGAATAATATAATCATATGGACATAATCATGATATATGTAAATATAAAATCCAAAATATCAATGATCAAAATTCATGGAATAAATCGTTAAATAATATAATGCATAATGAAAAATAGTTTGAAAACATGTGATAATAATAATGATGCATAATAGAATATCAAAGGAAAAAGAATATGAATAAATTTGTAACATAGAAATTCAACATACATAGAAATTATACGGATCATATAATTATAGAATAACATGAATAAAATATAGAGATATGGAACAAAACTAATTATTGGAATACATTTGATAAAACTCTTTATTCACAATCCTATGCGAACAAACTCATTGTTCTTATACAAAAAAAATATGAACAAAATATTTAAACCTACCCCTTTGTGAACAAACAAATTTTTTCTATCTAGACTATATCATGAAGAAATAAACATAAACCAATGAAATAAAGTGTGAAATAAGACTCCAAAAATCCTCAGAAATACATATTTGTTCAATAAAAATTCAATAATTCATCTTCAAGAACACGTGGAATGAAAATGGGTTTCATATACCTATCAAATGTATATATATGTGTAAAAATTAAAACATTTATCATTAATCTTATCATGATATACCCATGGAAAATAAATTTCTAATTAAAAATATTCAATTATATTTATGTAAAATACACATCAGACAATATAATATTGAGTATTCTATTTACACCACATAAATAGACTATATATAGTTAAATCAGTTGTTTCACCAATCAATTTCTGTATTTTTATCTAGGTGAATAGCTTTCAATTGATGGAATCCAAAATAGTATATTCATATAGGAAAGGTAATGGAAGAAAATTTTTGTTTATAAAAGGAATACGATTAGGTAGGATAAAGGATGTAATCGATTTTTTTTCTCATAAACATTTTAGGTTTCTATTTTATGAACACATAATTACAGAATTAATTGGTATATATGTAATTCTTTTTGAATATTATTATAATTTTAAATTTGAAATTTTGTTGAAAATGAACCGTTCCCTTGAGACTAATTTAAAAAAACTACATATAATAATGGAAAAGAAATTTAATTTTCTCAAATCACAAAGCATGTGAAATAACATTAAAATAGTAAGATATTTATTCTTCTTATAAATATATTTAAAACATCATTAATTTATTATATTTATAAATAATGTATATAATTAAAATTCACTAGTTTCATTTGAAAATTTTTCTAAAAAGAATAAAATTATAACATTTTAGATATGTTAAAAACTATTTTTTTAATATAAAATAATGTATTATTTAAAAATAAATAATGTCTGTATAATGAAATTATATATTGTTGGAAAAAATATATATTCATGATTCATGAATCAATTAAATATTTTGAAACACAAATATTTTATACCCAAATAAAAAATAGGATGATAAAATATTTATTTCAAATGTGGTGAAAAAGTAATCGTATCACATGAAATTATTCTTTTTTGAGTTCTCCCATTGAGAGTAAAGAATTATCATAAAGGTATATGTGGACATTAATGGGAAACAATCATAAAAAATGATGTGAATTATTATAGACAAATAAATAATTAATGAAAAATGATTTAATAAAGGTAAGTTATTTGAATTTAAAATTTATTTTCCATAAGAAAAAAAATAGAAATTAACATAACATTAAATAATATGGTTTTATAATACAATCATTGAATAAATATATACAACAAGGATCATTATAACGTAATTAATGGTGTTAAAGATAACAAAATAATTTACATGATTAGTTTCTTTTGATATAAAATCAATTTAAAAAGAGAGAAAGATATAGTTATCAAAACACCATTAAATCAGTTATTATGGTAAAACAAATTCAGTACGTATTAATCACACCATATAAAATATAACATGTCACATAATACTAAATATCCCTCAAAAAAAAAATTAGAGAAAAATCACCAAAACTTGTTTCACCACAAAGACAGATGAATTATAACATCATATAAATCAATCCAAAATAATATAATATTATATTTTAGAAACATATTCACATATTTAACTATTTAAATAATTTATTTATTTTAATTATTTATGAATATGTTACAATTCATAATATATTTTTACCATGGGGTGTAAGTAAAATTAAATTTTACACATATTCTTTTTTATTTTTATGACAATACCCATTCATATAAAAAAGGTTTAAAAGACAAATGATAATAAAAGGTACATTAATTCATAAATAATATTTATTTGGTAGCCTCTTTTCTCACAAAATTTTTTTTGGGTTCTTTCTGTAGAAATTTAATTTATGTTCGCTTATTTTTGTAATTATAGTAGTCAAAGATGATATATTTATCATAACTTCAATCCACATTATAAATTTAACATAACCATATAAATTCATTATTATATTATTAAATTTTAATAATATTATTAATTATTATCTTATAGTCAGCCATGATATATTTGTATAGAATTGTTTATGTATGTGGTTTGGCTGGACTATTTATTAAAATTCCAATATTGGTTGATGATTATTGTAATGAAGGTGGACTATTTTTTAATTATATCATTAATAAAAAATATTAATTAAATTAACATAAATTATTTTTATTTTTTTGAGTCACATTTTAAGATATTATAATATATAATAAATACACTTTCTAATAATGAGATACATTATATAGTAGACACACTTGTCCCCACAATGCATGGTAAACATTTTCATTTCCCATCGAATAATGGAAGGTTAATGTGGATTATAATTCTTTTATTCACAATCATAATTATATTATATTGGAAATATTGATTCATGAATTCTATCCTTACATCTAGTGAAGTGAGGTGATATAGATAAATTAATGGTGCTGCTTTTTGGAGGTGGTAGTCCACATAGATGCCTGATTGACATTCAATGGTATTTCTAATTGAATGTGAACGAATAAATAAGGTTTTTTAATATAATTGTTGTTATATATAATAATAATACTATATTTTATATTTAGCTATGTTTTTGATAGATCTTAAAGGGAACTAATATAAAGAAAAGGATGAGTATTATGTAATAATAATTTTGGGAACATGATCTTATTTATGAAAGTCTCATTTGAAATGAGTGAATTAAGAAAACATATGGAGACCAGATTATTTATGTTATGTAGTTAAATTTAAATAGTGTAAAATTTGGGAATGGGATTTGGGAAATTTAAAAGTTTATGTGTATCTTTGGGAGGATGTAAGTGAACCCCTTTTATAATTGAAGAAATGGGAACTTTTATGAACAACAATTATTTTTCAATAATGTAATGACACTATTATTCAATCCATGGTACCAAAAGATAGAAATAATTGAGTGTGGGTGATATATGGTTGTTAACTCCAATAAAACTCTTCTTGAAACACGTTTTAAATATTTTTCAAGATGTTTACTGCTTTTTTACATATTACAACTTAGGTTTTTACATTGGTAAATAAAATTTAACTATATAAGATATGTTGTCTTTTTGAAAATAAAAGATAAAATCTACATTTTTTATTTAGATTTTTGAACTTATTTTAAGACCCATATAATCTATTTTAGTTTCTAAATATGAGATAATCTACATTTATTTTAATATAGTTTTTATATAAAAAATATTTTATTATAAAAATGGGATTTAATTCCTTATGTTTTCCTAACATTATTGAGTATTGATTAACATTTAATCACTATTTCTGTATTCATATATTGGATTAAAATTATATATTTTATTCTTTAAGGGTTTAATTAGTTTTATTATAAAAAAATTAACAATGTTGATAAAAAATTCAAAGAAACTTGGTAATCATCATTATAGTAATTATGTTTAATCATAGTAAACATATTTATGCCTAAAAATGTATGTTAAATTGTCACATAGTGAGAATATTATATTCTAAAATATAAAATACATTTTTATATATGAGCTGAAAACTAATATTAATATATACATATAAAAACATTTATTATAGTAAAATATTACTTAATTTACCAATAATATATACATGGGTTTCCTGATAGTACATCAAATAATTCATATATATATATATATGTATATTTATATGTATATTTATATTTATATGGTGTGAAAAAAAATTATATGATTTTATGTATTACTTATTTATGATAAATTCATATACATTATATCATTGGGAAATATTGTTATTCCATTATTCAAATAAAAACTATTATACTATAAATAACTCACAAATTTATATTAATATAATTATATTATTCTAAATTAGAGAATTAATACAATTTAGTCATATTCAAATTATTTAATTTAAAAATTAATCGTTTAAATTAAAATATAATAATTTTTTTAAGAAAATATTTTTAAAATATATTTACTATTCTTAAAATTATTTCATAGTAATCAGAAACAAAACATTGGGATACCATGTTATTCATAAAAATAATCTTTTTTAACCATATTATACATAGAATCACAAAATAAATAGTATAAATTTCATATTTTAAGGGGCATACTTAAAATAATAAATCATTGTTATTAGTTTCATAGATACACTAATTTATTCTTCTCAATCCCTTAATAATAATAATAAAATTGGTTTATTATTTCAATACATATTGAATAATTCAGTTACATATATTTTTACAAACCAGTTAAAAAACTAAATCGTTATTGTTATATATATATTTTTGGTTTGTTTTAATTTTCTTCTATATGTTATCATGTATATTTTCCCTTAAAATAATATATCATTTAAAATCACAGGGTTTTATATTCTACCCCTTCAATAAATTTCATTATTTAATATTTTTTTATTTATAACTAATGAAATATTTTATGAGGTATAAAAATAAACATGACACCAGATTTAATTTATAATGTCATTCAATAATCAATATCCTTTGTATTACCTGTGAACTCCCCATTTACATAATAATATGAATACTATTAGTTTTAAGTATTTTCTATAACCATTTGTAAAAAATACCCCAACATAATCAATGTAAATTTTTGATAAGGATTCTATTATTATGCATTTATTAAATATTGTGCCTAGGATTTTTTTTAAATGTTATTCTATTATCCAATGAATTATCTTGGGCTTAATTTATATGGATCCAATAAATTCCTTAGGTGTAATAAATATGGAAAAAATTTAGAATATCAAAATATTATGAATTTATATTATATGTATTTTATATTATATGGATATAATATTCATGAAAAAGGATGATTTTTTATAAATGAACAAATCTGCATTTTAGTATTGATTTTATGTCCTGAAATACATAATAGGTAAGAAGTTCATGTTTAGAAAGGAAGAAATACTATAATCATATTATTTTTTTATGAGATATCTTTTTCACTCCACATTGTAATTTAAATTCACTTTATAGGTTTTTTATATATAGGGTTTTTCATATTTACATGGAATTATAATCTTATAATGTATATGATCCATAGTATCTCTTAAAATATGTAATTTATTATGGCAATGAACATGTTTCCCAAATTTAAGAATATGAATTGCAATTCGAATATTAAGATGGACTCTATTCCATTTCACAATTTACATGGTGCTCGAAACATATCCACAGTTGGTTTTATATGTATTCCATCATTTTCCATAATTGAAACTTATTGTAATTCTATTAAGATATCACCATTCATTATTCATTCCAAATATTTTATAAAACGTAAATGGAAATTTATTTCATTCATCATATTCATCACAAAAATTTTCAGGATTGTCAATCTTTCACTTCTTTTTTGTTTATGGAAACTCAATTATTTTTAAAAATTTTATACAGTTTCTTGAATTATAGATTATCTTAATAACATGGTTTATCGCTTCAATTCTTATCCCTATAGTCGAATCAACAAGAAAATATTCATATTTTCATGAAATATATTTTTACCTAGGGTCCATCAGGATTAAACCATTATTGAAAAAAAGTACACACTCATGAGTGATAAAAAATTAAAACCATTACAGAAATATTTTCTAATAGTAAAATTAAAAATTCAACTTAGAAATTTGTAACTCTTCCAAATAATTATGTTATCGTTCAGTTAAAACTAAATGAATCCGAAATAAAATTTTTATTCATTATTTTGGTCACTCTCAAATCCCTTAACCAAATTACAATACACAGTAAATATTTTATAATGTATTTAATAGTGACTTTTATTAACAAATGTATATCCCATAAGGCTGTCTTTCTATATATGTAGTCTTAGGCCCACTCATCAAGATCTACAGTGATCATTAATTTTATACCTGACCAAAAATGTATAGGGTGATTACCTTTAGGTATATTTATTCCATACACATTATATTATCCCTATAGGGATTAAATTTGTATTAAAAATAAGCAATCAAATATCAAAAAAACATCATGATGTTATCATATACATATACTTACTCCATAGTCACATCCCTATGGGTTTTAGTAAATATATATTATCCTAATCCATGTGTATTCAATACTACCTCAACTAACCAAATATAATGTAAATCATCAAATAAGGGGAACTATAAAATTTCATTAATTTATGGGAATACACTTTTTATTATTTACAACATGATAGAGAGAGAAAATTATTAAGAAAATCATAATTGAGGTTATATTCAAAAAATAAAACCATTTGAGTTAACTCACAAAAATGTGAATGGATTAATGATAATGATTTCAAAAATATGTTAATAATAATTTATTACAATCATTGATAATTTTAAATGAATTTAATATACATTGTATAATTCACACAAGTATATAAATTATAATATATTCATGTGCTGGAAAAGTATTTCTAAAATATATATTTCCCTTTCTTTAAAGTATTTATTAACTAATAAGCTCATTAAGTATAAAAATAATATATTCCACAAGGATATATAATCATGTGATTTTGATTTGATTTTACTTTTATGAATAGTCTTCAATGAAATGGTGTTCCATAGAGAAAAAAATAGAATCTCGATCGATATGTACAGAACCATGTTTCATGTAAAAGGAACAATAAGATACTTCTAATTAAAAACCATCACTGCTTCTAGAATAAAAAATAAATGGTGTCACCTACGAGAATACATAGATATAGACAAATATTATATGATTTCCAATTAAAATTAATATTTTAAATACTTCAAGGTTTTGGGAATCCCATTACTGATTTAAATGAAGAATATAAATGATGAAAACTTTTTGATGAGAATCACAAAAAATTAACTTTAAGTACATATAAAATAATTGGGTTCTCATAAATATTCTACAAAAAATGGTCTGATATTATTTTATATTTTGATAATGTGATTCCATTTTAAATGGATCAATAAAAAATTAATAACTTATGGAAATGAGGTAGATTTTTTCTATTATGAAATCATTAAAGAAACAAAATGAATGCAATGACCAAAACTAGAGATGGTGTTTCTTCATACGTCAATGAAATTGATTATAAGAAGTTAGTAGGGGTGAATACAAATTTAGTAAATAATAATATTATTAATAATATTATTAAGTATGTAATTAAAGTGAAACATACAAGAATAATGATAATGAAAACTAGAAACAAAATCTTGATTTAAAGGGTTGATCTTAATATTATTGAATAATCCATCAATAATAATGATTGTATTATATAGATAAATGTGGATATAAATCAAATATATTATAATGAAATATAAAATATTCTTCCCTAGACCATGAAAAATTCTGTTATGGGATCTAAAAGTCATATTAGTAATGACAAAGATGAATTAATTTCTGTTTACTATTACATTACATGGTTAAAAAATAATGGATATTCATATAGTGATATAATTGACATCTAAATATGTTTTTCCCTAGTTTCTATAAATGAAAATATTAACATTATTTTATATTTTTTATTTTATATTCATCAATGTTTTTATTATGTATGTAAATCCTTATTTATTTATAATTGTGTAATTTAATGGGTTTGCATATAAATGAAGAAGGAAGTCTATAGATTGAAACAATATCCAAAATCTTTGAAAATGAAGATGGATTAATAAATAGAAGGTTTAACATTGTGAATGGGGAGGTGGATCAAAATATCTATTTGAAAAAACTAAAACCACATTACTTATTACTATAGTTTATATTGATGATATTATTTATTCCATTAATAATGATAATATATGAAATGAGTTTTAATTATAGATGAAAATGATATTTTAGAAGTTGTTACATAGTGAAAAAAAAATTTCTTATGATTACATGATACCTATTATGTGTAATGTATCATTATATAACTATAAATATATACTTACGTGTATTTGAAGAGTTTTTTCATAAAGAGTCCTAGTATAGTGTCTATAGAAATTCCAGTAGGAACAAATAATGGGTGGATAAATAAGGGTAATTTGTTAGTGAATGAAAATTCTGATTATTATATAGATGATTTATTCTAAAATATGTTTATAAAAAATGATTTTAAATTTTTTCCTTTATATTTATTATACTTTTTAATCTGGTCACAAATTGTCACAAATTTTTAAAAAATATATAATGCTAAAATACATATAAAATTTATTCAATTAAGGGTTGGTTTATAAGAATACATGTGTGGATATATTTATAAGATATATATATAATTATTGGGATGGTTTAATTAATGAAATGAAGTCCACATTTATGGAAAAAAATATAATTTGTCAAAGATTTATTTTAAATAAATTGAAAAATTAAACATTAGATATATTGATAAATGTAGTGAATCGTATTTTGTATCAACATATAAATATACATTGTTGATCAACATTAATTCAGATCATGAATATTTATAGGATCTTTATAAATATCCTCATTTCACTAGAAGTGGAAATAAAATTATCATGAAATATTACAAGAAACTAGTGTGACATTCTTGATCCAAATATATATGCACAAAATATTATTTACTAATTTAAAATGTTTTCGAAACTCTTCTGAAGATAGATTTTTTCCATCTGGGTAACATTTTTCAAATATCCTAACAAATAATCTTATAAATAAATATATTGAAATGTTTATGCAATGAATTTGAGTTTTCCCCAATTCCCAAAAAAGTGAGTTTTTTATCAGTTTCTTCCTCATTTTTTATATTTAAAATAAATATAGAATCATGAGAAGTAATATGAAAGAAAAGGTATCTAATTTATAGGTGTTGGAGTTGTTTTGATGTGTTAATGCTAAAGAATTTCAATTTATCATTACCAAATCTAAAAGTATCTAAGATGTAATATCTTGTTATATTATTGATTGATTTGATATATGACTTAATTAGTATGGTTTATTGCACCGAGAATAGATCATGTATACCTAGAGTTTGTTGGATTGTAAAAAATTTCATCGAATATATTAATTCTTTAATATTTACACTTTATTTTTCTCCCTTTTCAATTAATGGTATAATAAATTAATTTTATTAAAATAATTACAAATGGTGATATTGTGGAATATAATTTATGATTCTTTTTATTTTGTGGTCAATACTAATTAAAATGTTATAAATTTCCAGTCTATATTCATGGAGAAAAAATATATGTATTTTATAATAAAAATAAACGTTAACTAATGTTTTCAATTGGGGATTGAATGATTCAAAATTAAATTTCTACAGGGGATATTAATTAAAAGAATAAAATGATATTGATCGATATCATAATTACAATATATGTGGTTGATGAATTGTTTGATGATCATAATTTATTTACATTATCATATATATCATTGATAATAATTGGGGATTCTAGAGCATGTTTATGGAATGTTGGTTGTCATTTAATTTATTCATGTATAGAATACATAAAATATTTTTGTTATTTTCATAAGATACATGAGTTTAAAATTATACTCTATATTCTTTAAAGATACTTGAGTCAAGTTTAGATATTTTCCCAGTGGGTTATATATTTCGATTTTTTTGGATATATTTTATAAGGCCCCAGCCTTAAACCTTACCAAATCTTGAGTTATTACAAGATTACACATTGAGGATCTTTTCAGGTTTAGAGTTTTAGAGAATTAGGACATAACTATTACATCTCAAAAGATTACAAAGTAGTCTCTTCTACTAAATTTCCATAAAATGAAAACTCTAAAAAAAAAGAAACATGTCTAGATTCATGTTTTAGGTAGCACGAGTTTCCCTTGATCCCATCCTTGACCCTATTCCACGCTAAGTCCTGTGAAAAACATTTCAAAAACTTGGGATGAGCATAAAAAACTCAGTATGGGATACACAAAGAATAAAAACTGTCAGTTTATCAAAACAAAAAGTAAACCATGTATTATTTAACAAGGTAATTCTTTTCACCTTTATGAAGTAGTAAAAACTCTTGACTGAAAAAAAAGTATCATTACTTACCATTTTGTAACCAAAGGATTACTATAAAACCCATATAAATAACAAATAACATATATAAAGGTAACTTGGGACATAAACATACTTAAGTGGAATAACCATACGATCGACTCCCACACATATCACTTAATGAAATAGCCATACGGCCAATTTCCATACATACTTAATGGAATAGCCTTACGGCCGACTTCCATACCCAATGCATTGGAGGTTATAACGTAACCACCCATCCTGGTATTCACGGCACCACTCGTCATATGGTTTATAACGTAACCACCCGTTAAAATGTCCAAGTACCAATATAAAATCATAAAACATAAAACCAATATAAAGGAATGATAACATTTCCACATCACAATATATCATAATAGAATCCTTTATCAAAACAATTTTCAAAACCATTTAAAACATTTAATAAAGAGATTTTGAATCAATGTGTCCCATACCACCTTGAATCTTAAAATTTTAAACCATTAATATCCATATAAATAAATCCTTAAAACCATTTTGAAAACATGGATATTAATAAGAACAAATAATTAAATCATTTAAAACGATATTTTGGTAAAAGGGGTTTTACCAAAATCAGAGACAGTTGAATACAATAATTGAGGAATAACATTTAGTCAGAACTTTATAATATCATGAGAATAAATGGATTCATGATATAATACTCCAAAGGACAGTATATACACCATATAAGAGTGAATTGGTGCATATCAACAATGAACCCTCAATAGAAATGTCAAATGTGATGAAATCCCTTATAAAGAAGGTATGCTTAAATTAAGGACAAATCAATCTCAAAAATATGTGTGACAAATATAAATACACCCAATATAAGTGGATATTATGTGTAAAACAATAAAAGGTCATTCACACATATTCAATGGATGACATATTCAATGACTACATGTTGAACCCAAAGAAATCAAAATTGGGTTAAAAAGTTCCCTTGACAGCCTAACGACATCACATCAAAATGAGTTGATTAGAGATAAAAAGTTTATCTCATCACTTGGACATAAAATTTACATCAATAAGGATATATGATAACATATCCCAACATAAAAATATGAAAATTAAAAGACCCAACAAAAGAAGTCTTTTAAAAAAGAGGAGGGTGAAAGGTTCCCTTACCGACTTGGGTATCGTCAAAACATACACCCCATGAAAGAAGGACTATAGATCATTGATGTAAATACTCATAAATGAAATTATATTACACAAAGAGTAGAATAATTGGAAGTACATACACGACTCAATGGAATTTGTGGAAAATGTAGCATAAATCGCATGGGAATAAAAGTGAGATGAAAAATCCATTACGAAAACTCAGCAGCCTAACAACGCCACATAAAACATCCGAATATGGATTGATGAGATCAAATAGGGTATCTAATCACATTACAATAAAATGTACAGAAAGAGGTATATAAAATAACATCCCCCAACATTACAAAGAGGACCTTAAAAGAAGTGACATAAAGGAGAGTACTTAAAAAGAAAGAGAGAGGTTAGATCTCTTACGAAAGTTCGGCAGCCTAACGGCGTCACTCAAAACTTCCAAAATGGATTGATGAGAGAATAGGGTCTCTCATCACATTAACATAAAAATTAAAGTATGTGTAATATAAATGATCATCCCAATAACAAGAAATATGAACTTTAAAAGGAATGATATAATAGTGTGTACTTCACAAGAAACAGAGGAGTAGGATCCCTTACCTCGGGTCCGACTTGACTCGATCATTCTTTAACGTCCTGAATAATAAACTTGAGTTAATTTGTACTTCATTAAGAACCTTTTTCAAGTTCATTATTCCTTTTTATATCACTTATTACCAAGTCATAGACATTATGTCATCATTTAAGTTAATAATATTTGCTTTGCTGATATATTGGTTCTTAAGTCGAAAGTGGACTTCTTACAATTACATGTTGTTCGTGTGGCCAAATTTTTATTATATCCAGAATTGTATTCATGAAGTAGATATCATATATGTCATATATATCCAGCATATACATGTATTTATAATAGTACACTACATTTGGGGATAAGAAATGAAATGCACCGTTCTTGGAGACGGTAAGCCGTACGTACGCATGAACGCTACTTTCATTTCTATTTCGTATTTTATAGAATGTAATAATAATGATATAAAGGTATATTATAATTCCAGTATAATATCATATATAATTTCATAGTTCCATCCTTTATACGTCCCACATATGGTATTTAACGAATCAAATTACTTTGAGGGGGCGGTAGTCCGCACTTCCTTAAATGAAGATATCACGTTTACCCATAATGGAAACCATAATGGTAAGCCACAAATAAAAAAATACAGAAGATTAAGTAAATAATAGATATATTATATATCATATATTTTAATAGTGACATCATAATGGCCACCTTTGAAGGTGTTAGATGAGTATTGAACAATTATCGTTTCGGGAGGCAGAATTTCGCCATCCACAGAAACCGTATGTTCTTTAACCATTTGATGTAGTTGTGTGAGAGTGTATCTCGAATAAATTTTATAAAAACATCCTAGTATATTGAAGATACTGGTGTTGTTACAAAATAAGTAAATAAAGAGAGGTTTGGGGGTTGGAGAAGAAAAATAAAACAAATGAACATGAGAGAATTAATTACCTTTAAAAGTGTAACTCATTTTGATTTGAGCCTAAAGGCTTCCTTTGAAAGGATTCTGCAAAAAGAGAATCCTCTAGGATGAGGAGAGGGATGTGGAGAGAGTAAATGGGCAGGGGTTTTCCGAGCCAAAGGCTTGATGAGTGTGTGTATGGTGGTAGAGGTGGGGGCCTTTTATAAGAGGAGAGGAGGGGCCCTTTTGGAAAGTAAGAAATATTATTTTATTTGAAAATGTTTTTCGGTTTTAAAAGGTCCCTCATTGATCTAATTCGAGGATAAGGTGATAAGGCTTCGAAAGACACTCATCCAATATTTATTGGACATGTGTAGTTCATAGATTTTACATTATCTTTCCATTTTATTTAAATCGGCAAATAATGATGTCATCGCTGCATCATTATTATGTCATAAATAATTTATTTTATTTAATGTCTAAAAATTATAAAAAAAATTACTATGTTGTAGGAACTCTTTTTATCTTTCCAATTACTATTTATAATCAAATTTCGGACATGTGTAACCCCAATTAAAAACTATTTTAGTAAAACAAATCATGTTTGTTTCAATTTAATTTTAACATTAAGTAAAAATATATTATTGTCATTTTCCAACTAAAGTGGCTCCATGGGGTACCCAAGTTGGCCCATGGCTTGTCTTGGTCGTCCATGACTCACCCAATAGGTGTAGGACAAGTGTCATGGTGTTTTTGCATTCTTATAAAATCATTTTTACCTTAAACTACACTAATTACCTCTAATCGCGATTAAAAACTTAATAAGTTACCATTCACCAAAAAAATATTTTTATCCCATTGAACCACATTTTACTTCTTAATGAAAACTATGTATGTCAGATTTTTGAAAATCAAAACACAATGATGAAAAAATTTCATTTAAACGGAAAATCAGTTTTTATAAGTACCACTTAGTGGTTTCACTATTCATCAAAAATTGAAGTTTTTCAGAAAAATATCAAAACATCACCCTAATCTATATTTGATATTACAAATTAAAAAATGAAGTCCATTTTACAAAATTCAAAACATATTAGTCAAATTAATTAATTTAATAATTAATTTCCGCTGTCAGAGCAAATAGCGTGTTTTTATAAAACAATAAGTATCAAAAGATTGGCACTAGTTTAAGTCTGATTTCAAAGTGAAATTAATTTCAACGACCACTATTGGATTTAATGGTAAAAATATTTTCTAATTTCACTTTAAAAACGATTCAAAATATTATATAATCATATAAATAAATTATATTAAAAGGTGGTTTTGAATTAAAACAAAACATTTTACACTATTCATTAAAAAATGAACTTTATCGGATAAATACCAAAAAAATTACACAAAGTAAAATTTGATGTCCCGATTCTTAATAAGAGTTTTATTTGGTCCACAATAATGTATAAGAGTGATCAAAACTATATTTAATGACAGTTCTCCATCCAAAAGGCGATAAGTGAACCTTTAGTGAAACTAGGGCATATAGCCTAAAATTGAATTCTTTCCGTATTTTAAGCCTTTATCTTTTATTGGATAAATGTAAAAACATTTAAAAACATATATAATCATATTTTAGTTATTTCTATCCATTCCTGCCATTACAATGGCTACATGTTAACTACCATTTAAAATAATATTATTTTATTATTAGAGTGCAACGTAAGATTCCCAAGAGACTCGTTGTTGCGTGTTGGGTACGCCATCGAGCATTGCATCCCCTTTAAAGTCATATTAATATTTTATTAACAAATATGGATAAATATGAAAATTTCCTATTCTTTATTTACCTGGGGTGTTACATCCTTCCCCCCTTTTGGGAATTGCGTTCTCGCAATTTTTAAAATTGAGCTTGGAAACATCCTTGAACGTCCCACATCGGAACAAGACTCGGTAAAACAATCACTTTAAAACAAAGAATGATAAGTACAGAGGTCACCCGAGTTAACCCATACTAGGATTCCAAGTATGAAGATATGGACATGGAGGAAAAAACAAAGGGTCATGTTCTGATGGAGAGTGATAGAAAACATGTTTAGGAGAATGTTAACCACGAGAAAATCAAAAACTTGTGATGGGTTAAACGGTATTTGATTCCCCAGTAGGAAAAGTTAATAGACAACATTTTTGTTTTAAGTTACTTTTTATTTAGGAATTTATTCATAAGGAAACATAATCACTTATCATATTGACTTTCAACTTTTATTAGATTCCTTACACAAACTCATATTTTCTCCAAAAGACGAGTATTTAGGAAGACTTGTTCACATTATGAGTACTATAATCATCTTCTAGAGAATCACCTAATCCACAAAAGAGAACTATATACATCCCTTGTCTTTAGAATTTAACCAAAACCAAAACCAAAAAGGCTTGTATAAGATCAGATAATCCAGAAAAGGATAACCCCTTATAAAAAGAAAATCTATTCCTAATCTCCAAAATTTGTCCAACAAAACCCAAAGTTCAACGAGGACCATCCGATAAACAATTTGTCCATAAAATTCTTAGAAGTAAACCAATATAAGATTGAAACCCAAATATTTGAAGGATTTAGTCACATAGTCTTCCAAGTTAGATCGTAACATTTATCTCCAAACAACATCAGTTTCTCCTAAAGTCTCGTATTGAAAAGTAATTAACCTAATCACATATCCTTCATGATAGGTTAATCATTTTCATAAATAACCCAAAATCAACTTACTCTTAATTCATAAATTCATATAACTAAAAAGAATCAGTCAAACTAACTAGGGACTTCACGTAGTCTAGTGGTAGGCGATAAATACCAGTCGCACCTTGGTTGTGGGTTCGATTCCCACAGCTTTGTCCGACGCGACGGGTTGTCACACAGTCTACGTGTTGTCCTTTTTCCAAAACTATATAATTCTTAAAACATTCCCCAAAATGAGATAAAATCTTCAAAGATGATCATAACATATTTTAACCTCAAGTTTATCTCATTCCTTTCATTTTCCATCATAACATATTGTAACCCATAATTACCTCAAAAGTAAGGATCATATAAAACCAAATGGTTCTTTATAACTAGGTCCACAAAAGAAAAGATAACTATTCCTTGAATAAAATTAAACATCATGGTTACACATAATATAAAAAGTCTTCTAATGTAACCCCATCATCAAAAGAGACTTAATACTCTTAAGAATTTCACCATAACTCTTGAAGCCCTTATAGGTTGACATCTTACTCATTCAACATTCTTCATGATCCATTAACCATTCCTTTCCAACTTATTCCGAAATACCTCTTTCCTACAAAAAAAATCATGAATCATATCCTATGATTCCAAAATGGGAAAGCAATAGTCATGAAATAATACATACCTTTGATTGGTCATTGTCAGTTTCTTCATCCTCAATCAGAATGGAATTAGGTATTGGTAAACGAACATTTGTACGCTCTTGGTGACCCCATTCACGAAACTTCTTCATAGGAAATGTGTTTGCATAATGACCATGCACACCACATTTAAAGCATTCAATTGATCCCTCAGAAAGAACTTCTTTCCCTTTCCCCGAGTCAACTAGATGTATCCTTTTTCCATGGCAGGTTCTTGCTTTATGACCTTCATTTCCACATCTATAGCATATTTCTGTCCCTTTGAAACATTTTCCTAGGTGTTTCTTTCCACATCTTTGACACATAGGTTTTTGAACACACTTACCTTTATGATTATTACCTGTAGTTCCGTAGGGATTTGTTTCTCGCATACATGATGCCTTATAGAAATCACCAAGGTTTAGGTGGTCAATCATAACTCCAGATAGTTGGTTGAGGATAAACACAAGAGTTCTCATTACAGCTCCCATATCATTCAGTTGCTCGCTCAGAGAACTGTCACAGTTTCCTTCACATCCACCGTTACTTTGGTGCCTTCAAGATCTAGCCATTTACTAAAACCAAAAAGGGTCACTGTGAGTATAACAACAAAACCATCATGTACTAATGAGGAAGATAAACACTAAGATATTCTTACTCATTAACTTTATCTAAAACAAGGACTCTGTTTGAAATCCTAACCATTATGGTAATGTCACTTATGCTTAAAGAATACCCTAACCTCTAAAGTTATCTAAACCGACCTCTGATACCAACTATAAGGCCCCAGCCTTAAACCTTACTTAATCTTGAGTTATTACAAGATTACACATTGAGGATCTTTTCAGGTTTAGTGTTTTAGAGAGTTAGGACATAACTATTACATCTCAAAAGATTACAAAGTAGTCTCTTCTACTAAATTTCCATAAAATGAAAACTCTAAAAAAAAGAAACATGTATAGTTTCATGTTTTAGGTAGCATGACTTTCCCTTGATCCCATCCTTGACCCTATTCCACGCTATGTCCTGTGAAAAACATTTCAAAAACTTGGGATGAGCATAAAAACTCAGTAAGGGATACACAAAGAATAAAAACATTTAGTTTATCAAAACAAAAAGTAAACCATGTATTCTTTAATAAGGTAATGCTTTTCACCTTTATGAAGTAGTAAAAACTCTTCACTGAAAAAAAATTATCATTACTTACCATTTTGTAACCAAAGGATTACCATAAAACCCATATACATAACAAATAACATATATAAGTTAACTTGGGACATAAACATACTTAAGTGGAATAACAATACGGTCGACTCCCACACATATCACTTAATGGAATAGCCATATGGCCAATTTCCATATATACTTAATGAAATAGTCATACGGCCGACTTCCATACCAAATGCATTGGAGGTTATAACGTAACCACCCGTCCTGGTATTCACGGCACCACCCGTCATATGGTTGATAACGTAACCACCCGTTAAAATGTCCAAGTGCCAATATAAAATCATAAAACATAAAACCAATATAAAGGAATGATAACATTTCCACATCACAATATATCCTAATAGAATACTTTATCAAAACCATTTTCAAAACCATTTAAAACATTTAATAAAGAGATTTTGAATCAAAGTGTCCCATACCACCTTGAAGCTTAAAATTTTAAACCATTAATATCCATAAAAATAAATACTTAAAACCATTTTGAAAACATGGATATTAATAAGAACAAATAATTAAAACATTTAAAACGATATTTTGGTTAAAGGGGTTTTACCAAAATCAGAGACACTTGAATACAATAATTGAGGAATAAAATTTAGTCAGAACTTTATAATATCATGAGAATAAATGGATTCATGATATAATACTCCAAAGGATAGTATATACACCATATAAGAGTGAATTGGTGCATAACAACAATGAACCCTCAATAGAAATGTCAAATGTGATGAAATCCCTTATAAAGAAGGTATGCTTAAATTAAGGACAAATCAATCTCAAAAATATGTGTGACAAATATAAATACACCCAATATAAGTGGATATTAAGTGTAAAACAATAAAATGTCATTCACACATATTCAATGGATGACATATTCAATGACTACATGTTGAACCCAAAGAAATCGAAATTGGGATAAAAAGTTCCGTTGAAAGCCTAACGACATCACATCAAAATGAGTTGATGAGAGATAAAAAGTGTATCTCATCATTTGGACATAAAATTTGCATCAATAAGGATATATGAGAACATATCCCAACATAACAATATGTAAATTAAAAGACCCAACAAAAGAAGTCTTTTAAAAAAGAGGAGGGTGAAAGGTTCCCTTACCGACTTGGGTATCTTTCAAAACATACACCCCATGAAAGAAGGACTATAGATCATTGAAGTAAATACTAATAAATGAAATTATATTACACAAATAGTAGAATAATTGGAATTACATACACAAATCAGTGGAATTTGTGGAAAATGTAGCATAAATCTCACGAGAATAAAAGTGAGATGAAAAATCCCTTATGAAAACTCGGCAGCCTAACGGCGCCTCATAAAACTTCCGATTATGGATTGATGAGATCAAATTGGGTATCTCATCACATTACAATAAAATGTACAGAAATAGGAATATAAAATAACATCCCCCAACATTACAAAGAGGAGCTTAAAAGAAGTGGCATAAAGGAGAGTACTTAAAAAGAAAGAGAGAGGTTAGATCTCTTACGAAAGTTCGGCAGCCTAACAGCGTCACTCAAAACTTCCAAAATGGATTGATGAGAGAGAATAGGGTATCTCAACACATGAACATAAAAATTACAGTATCTGTAATATAAAAGATCATCCCAATAACAAGAAATATGAGCTTTAAAAGGAATGACATAAAAGTGTGTACTTAAAAAGAAAGAGGGGAGTAGGATCCCTTACCTCGGGTCCGACATGACTCGATCGTTCTTTAACGTCCGGAATAATAAACATTAGATAATTTGTACTTCCTTAAGAAACTTTTTCAAGTTCATTATTCATTTTTATATCACTTATTACCAAGTCATAGACATTATGTCATCATTTAAGTTAATAATATTTGCTTTGCCTATATTTTGGATCTTAAGTCGAAAGTGGACTTCTTACAATTACATGTTGTTCGTGTGGCCAAATGTTTATTATATCCAGAATTGTATTCATGAAGTAGATATCAGATATGTCATATATATCCAGCATATACATGTATTTATAATAGTACACTACATTTGGGGATAAGAAATGAAATGCACCGTTCATGGAGATGGTAAGCCGTACGTACGCATGAACGCTACTTTCATTTCTATTTCGTATTTTATAGAATGTAATAATAATGATATAAAGGTATATTATAATTCCATTATAATATCATATATAATATCATAGTTCCATCCTTTATACGTCGCACATATGGTATTTAACGAATCAAATTACTTTGAGGGGGCGGTAGTCCGCACTTCCTTAAATGAAGATATCGCGTTTACCCATAATAGAAACCATAATAGTAAGCCACAAATAAAAAATTACATAAGATTAAGTAAAGAATAGACATATTATATATCATATATTTTAATAGTGACATCATAATGGCCACCTTTGAAGGTGTTAGATGAGTATTGAACAATCATCGTTTCGGGAGGCAGAATTTCACCATCCACGGAAACCGTATGTTCTTTAACCATTTGATGTAGTTGTGTGAGAGTGTAGCTCGAATAAATATTATAAAAACATCCTAGTATATTTATGATACTGGTGTTGTTACAAAATAAGTAAATAATGAGAGTTTTGGGGGTTGGAGAAGCAAAATAAAACAAATGAACATGAGAGAATGAATTACCTTTAAAAGTGTAACTCCTTTTGATTTGAGCCTAAAGGCTTCCTTTGAAAGGATTCTGCCCAAAGGGAATCCACTAGGATGAAGATAGGGATGTGGAGAGAGTAAATGGGCAGGGGTTGGCCGAGCCAAAGGCTTGATGAGTGTGTGTAAGGTGGTAGAGGTGGGGGCCTTTTATAAGAGAAGAGGAGGGGCACTTTTGGAAAGTAAGAAATATTACTTTATTTGAAAATGTGTTTCGGTTTTAAAAGGTCCCACATTGATATAATTCGTGGATAAGGTGATAAGGCTTTTAAATCCACTCATCCAATATTTATTGGACATGTGTAGTTCATAGATTTTACATTATCTTTCCATTTTATTTAAATCAGCAAATAATGATGTCATCACTGCATCATTATTATGTCATAAATAATTTATTTTATTTAATGTCTAAAAATTATAAAAAAAATACTATGTTGTAGGAAATCTTTTTAGCTTTCCAAATGACTATTTATAATCAAAATTCGGACTTGTGTAACCCCACTTAAAAATTGTTTTAGTAAAACAAATCTTGTTTGTGTCAATTTAATTTTAACATTAAGTAAAAATATATTGTTGTCATTTCCAACTAAAGTGGCTCCATGGGGTCCCCAAGTTGGCCCATGGCTTGTATTGGTCGGCCATGACTCACCCAATAGGTGTAGGACAAGTGTCATGGTGTTTTCACATTTTTATAATATCATTTTTACCTTAAACTACACTAATTACCTCTAATCGCCATTAAAAACTTAATAAGTTACTATTCACCAAAAAAATATTTTTATCCCATTGAACCACATTTTACTTCTTAATGACAACCATGTATGTCGGATTTTTGAAAATCAAAACACAATGATGTAAAAATTTCATTTAAAAGGAAAATCAGTTTTTATAAGTACCACTTAGTGTTTTCACTATTCATCAAAAATTGAAGTTTTTCAGAAAAATATCAAAACTTCACCCTAATCTATATTTGATATTCCTATTTCAAAAATGAAGTCCATTTTACAAAATTCAAAACATATTAGTCAAATTAATTAATTTAATAATTAATTCCCGCTGTCAGAGCAAATAGCGTGTTTTTATAAAACAATAAGTATCAAAAGATTGAGACTAGTTTAAGTCTGATTTCAAAGTGAAATTAATTCCAACGACCACTATTGGATTTAATGGTAAAAATATTTTCTAATTTCACTTTAAAAACAATTCAAAATATTATCTAATCATATAAATAAATTATATTAAAAAGAGGTTTTGAATTAAAACACAACATTTGGCACTATTCATTAAAAAATGAACTTTATCAGAAAAATACCAAAAAAATTACACAAAGTAAAATTTGATGTCCCGATTCTTAATAAGAGTTTTATTTGGTCCACAAGAATGTATAAGAGTGATCAAAACAATATTTAATGACAGTTCTCCATCCAAAAGGCGATAAGTGAACCTTTAGTGAAAACTAGGGCATATACGCCTAAAATTGAATTCTTTCCGTATTTTAACCCATTATCTTTTATTGTATAAATGTAAAAACATTTAAAAACATATATAATCATATTTTAGTTATTTATATCCATTCCCGCCATTACAATGGCTACATGTTAACTACCATTTAAAATAATATTATTTTATTATTAGAGTGCAACGTAAGATTCCCAAGATACTTGTTGTTGCGTGTTGGGTACGCCATCGAGCATTGCATCCCCTTTAAAGTCATATTAATATTTAATTCACAAATATGGATAAATATGAAAATCTCATATTCTTTATTTACCTGTGGTGTTACATATTTTGTAAGATATTGTGGCCATCTGGTAATATAGAATTTATTTTAACTCATTACCATCACATAATACATTGAAATTTTGTATGATATAGAGATCATGTAAGATTATTTTTACAGTTTATTGATATAAGGAAAAATGAAAACATATTACGGATCAGGTAAAATATTTATTTCGAAATTATTATTTTTTAAAAAATATTATTATTTTTAACATCAAAAGGATTATTACAAATGGCCAAATTATGATGCATATGTGTCGATCCTCATTTCATAAACTCCATAACAAGTTATATGGGTGGTTATACTAATTGATACTAATATAGAAAGACATGTTCTTTCAATTAATGGATAAATAGTGGTGCCAAAACAAAATCCTCAACACTATAGAGATAAATGAATCCCCACATGGAATGAATACAAAATTCATATTACATTTCATGATATCCCTTAATATATGATTATATAGTATTATTCATGTGATTATATTATGATGAATTTAATGAAGAATAATTTTTATATGGATAAAGTGTTTTTAAATGGAATTTCATATTAAAATGTCTGAAATTAAAATATATCATCAAAATTATTTTTTATTGTAATATTTTGATGTGAAAATATTGATGTGTTCTTAATTATAGTTAGTTTACATATTATATTGTAGTAATATTATTGACATAAATTTGTTATCATAAAATGATGAAATAAAATGTATGATCATTGACTACAGAGGAATAACACAACATTATGTGCATTGATTATTGTCAGAGAATACAATTTGGTTTGCAAGTTAATAAAATTATATATTTTATTATACCATAAAAATATTTAAATTAAATTCGATTTCAATACTAACAGATATATTATATTAATCATAATATGAATCTAGTTGATTCCATTAGTTGTACCATTTCAAGGTCATAACCATTCGTGTGATCCGTTCTGATAATAAAATAAGGGCTATTTGGGGATGTGATAAAAACCCCCACACATTAGAGACATAGTCATCCTTTTAGGTAGTTTACCTTTTAGTAAATCTATTTTTCAATCCTCAAATATTTTAAATCCTTATATTTTTTTGGGAGGATTTTTCTAAATATGAATAAGGATAACTGAATATTGAAAAATTAACAAACATAGATACCATATATCATAGTTTTTAAACATTTGAGTGATCCATAAGATACCTATAATGATAAATAGGGTAATAATATTCTCATTTTAGGATAAAGGTGCTCGATTGAGCATTATATTACGGTTGGGGTGACTATAGGTTGAAATTTTTATTAATATAAGACATTAAAAATGAATGTTTTTGTCATATTTTGAATTTAGTTAGTCAACGTATGATCCCTATGACTCATAAAAATTACACCATCAACCAAGGGTTTACACAATGAATTTTCTATTGATATTACTTCACACTAAGATCAACCCTGGTCAAACCATTAATGGTGTGGAAACATCAAATCACTATATTCACATATTATTTAACAGTACTATTTTTGGATTTGTATAGGGTTCATATCATGATGTTTTAGGAAAGAAGTTATAAATATTGAATTTTTCTGGGTTATGCATGGTTCACATATGAATTTCCCAAACCATTATCTCTCTCAATGGATACCATGAAAAACACAATTGGGTAGTTTTAACTATTAGAGAAGGATTGAAAAATTGTGAACCCACATAGTAGAAACCATGGGCCATCATAAAATCAGTGTAACGCTAGAGCGCATGGTTTTTCTATCCGTTCATCCTTTCATAGCTAACCGTGCTGAGAAATATTATCTAAACTAAAAACAAACATTTCAATACCCAAATCATTGGTTTAGGTTAATGGTGTGCCAATTAAATAATTAAATTTTTTCTTCTTACTCAAGGGCTACGAAGAGGTGATCTTTTACACCCTTCTACAAGTAACTAAAATCTCAGAGAATGATAGCCAATCCCTTCCCAGCAGGGCTTTTTCCTAATTCATTATCTACCTCTCTCTCCTATCTCCTTCTGATGGGGTTTTTATATCTCCATGATATTGTAGGATCTAATCCTCATAGTTTTAGATCATGTATTTGGAATTAATTCTCAGATATTCATTTCACTCATTCTTCATTGGGGGTTTCCACCTAGGGTTTTTTGATACGTGATCCAGTGATCCTAAGGTAGGTGTTTTCATTTATGATGGGCCGATTTTTTTACCATGAACCTATTGATTAAAAATAATTGGTTTTATTAAAATTTAATTGGATCTAGTTTGTTTCTTAAAAACAAAATTACATTAAATTAGGGGTTTTAATTTGATTTGGAATAAAAAAAATTGAAAACTCCCAATTTCATTGAATTAGGGTATATTGTGAAATTGGTTATAAAATTTTGAAAATTAAATTGTAGGATTAAATTTTTTAAAATGATTTGTAGAAAAAAATTTAAATTTTTATTTGAATTAAATAGATAAAATTGTTTTTATTGAACGCCATTGGTTTTATTCTGAAAAAAATCATTATATTAAAAAAAATTGGTTTTTATAGAAATTAATATTTTAAAATGGAAAAATGGGTAGAATTTCATTTAAAACAATTTTAAATATAATTTCTAACTATTGGCTATTGTTAGAGCACATAAAATCCCCAATAGTTATTGAGTTATTTAGTATATTACTCTATTGGATATTTATAACACTATCAATACTAATGTAGTAGGTCATATGCCTTATGGAATGGTGATGGGTTCCTCTATCACCAGTGTCGAGGGATATGTATATATATATTTTCATGAAAAATACTAGATTGAGAGGGATTAACATATCCTAGAATTATTGTACCTATTGTTTGATGGACATTTTTCTCAGTGTTTATATTTTAAATATATATAATTTCTCTAAATAGTGTTACACATGCCTTGTGAATTTATATAAAAAAATTTATATAAATTTTTTATTTAGACATTTGTTAAAATTATTCCCATAAATTGAAATATAAATAATGAAATTATTTAAATATTGTTTTGAAATTCAATTCCAACCAATTTAAAATAGAAATAATTATTTGGTTAATTTATTATGGATTCCTATTATGGATTCCATGGTAAGACCATACTGTTATTTTAACTCACTCCCTACATGAGCCTTTTGGTGTTTTTATATTATCTCCTTCTTGGTTAGAGCTATGGTAAGGTGCCACATGTAGATAGTTCTAGTTATTGATCCTATGGATTGAAAAGTTGGGTTTCCATAGGGATTGGGGTTTTTTCTGATTTTATGGTACATTGTGGTTTGACTTTGGATTATTAATTCCTATTTGACATTTTTATAGATCTCCATGTGGATTTTTTATTATAGGAATATTGTCTTATTTATCATTATTCATTTGTGTTTGGTGAAAAGTCACCCCCACATTAATAATTTTTGATTTCAGGTGTTAGTGTCGAACCTAGAGGGTTTGGAATAGTTCTTAATGCAATTTATGTATTATCTTAGATGTTAGGGGACCATGGTATCTAAGTCTTCTCATGACAAAATGGTATCATATGAGCATGTTAATAATTATTCCTCGATGTGAGTATATAGTTGTGTAATAGTTTTAGGACATAAGAGGTAGTTATTACTGAGTTCCACACTATCTATCCCCTTTATGATCCTTATGTCCCCACATAAAAAGTTTTCTACTTTAGAGTGGTTGGTACATGTACCTTTCAACACGTCATTATTATACTCGGTATCGCTGATAGTGATTACATGTAACATTCCTTTGTATTTGAACTTAATAATTTATGGATTTCAATCATCCTCAATAACACATGGATTTGGGATTGATTGGCATAATGACCCATTTCCTTGCTCATATAGCATTGATATGTAATAGGTTCATTCTATGTAGCCATTTCTCTGTTCGCTTAATTAAAGATCATTTTCCCATCCCATAGAAATTCAAATACCCAATGTCCTTATTTTTCTAACTTAAAACATTTACTAGTACCTTTAATAAAATTTTCTCCATGTTTATTTCCACACATTGAGAATAAGGTGAAACTCATGTTATTTTTATTTTGGTCTTTATATTTTCCATTGAATTCCATTTTTTGATTTTTATCAAACCCATATGACTAATGGGATTATCCAATAGCCAAATCATCCTTAATAGAAAATCAAAAAATATCCTCATATCTATTAAAGTTACTCATGTCTAATTCCCTTTGGAGTATTTGATTTAGACAACTAAATAATCAGTCATTTTAACTCGATTGTGGGATAATAATTCCTAAAGCATACCTTGCAAGTATGGTAAAAATTACATTGTAGGTTCCAACAGATTCATTATCCTTTTTCTTAAGTTCAAGGAACTCATAATACATTTTTTTCAATGATAACGAGGAAATCACTTATTTTTAAATAATTTCGTGAACTCATCCTTCTCCATGGACTCAATTTAATCTATTTCCCTCCTCTTCTTGAAACAATTACACCGTTTATCAGCATCACCATCCAAATGATATAATATTAGTATGACTTTATCATGATCAAAATATTGTAGAAATTAAAATATCATTTTAGTGGTACTGATCCATTATTCATCGATGAATAGATTAAAAGTCCCTCGTGAAATAAGGAAATATTACCTCATGAAGGACTCAATAGAATATTTCTCCCTCTTTTTTTTCATTTGGATATCCTGCATGATCTATAACATGAGAATGATGTGGGGGAATAGATAAAAGATTATTCAGTTTAGATCCCATAACATTTGGTTGCTCAATAGGACAATCATTTCATTTCCTGTGGCATTCATCATTAATAATGTTCCTTCGGGTTCAATTATTTACTAAATCCAATAATTATATTGTGAGAAACACTAATAATATTTGGAAAACCACATAATTAAGAATAAAATTTCAATTTATGTAAATATAGGTTTTATCCTAGTTGATAATGGTCATTTATAAAATAGTAGTTTTATAAACTATAGTTATATATATCCTTAGTATTCTTACTAAGGCCTTCTCATCCTAGTTTCCAATGGTTAACTATAACATTCCTATGATACTAACTATTACAAACAATATATTACATACATTGATATTAAATAAAAATTGATGTATATTCATTACAATATATAATTAATCCATGACAGTACTATATATGTATAATGAATTTAGAATTTGGGAAACGTAAACAATGGGTTCATAAAATATCTACATTCTCACCTGTTTATTTCTTCCTAAATAGAATCCTTTTGATGTTTCTTACATATATAAATAATTCATAACCTAGAAAAAATAAACATATAAAAGGGTGAGATAAAATTCTTAATATGGGTAAAAAATGAAAATATCAATCATATCATAATCATAAGACATAAAAACATTACACTTTCAAGTCTTATTCACCATATGAAAGACCGTGATATAATGTCATTGGATAAAATTTAATATAAAGTAATGGACATAATCCCAAAATTCATAACATCATACATAATGTATTGTATACTACACATAAGAATATAAAATAATTTTATATTAGTCAAGGCTCATTTCCATGACCACCTTATCAGATAATTCCAATTACTAAACCGAGTATACTTTTCATTCCAGCCGTGTATTACAGAACAAGATTTACTTGTCATTATTATCATGTCAATCTAAAGAGATACAAATATTTACCATATTAATTATAGGGATATAGAGGTCCCACCAATATCAAAATGTAATTATTATTATGTGTTACAAAAACATAAATCATTCATCATACCATAACCTAAGGAATAAAATTGGTTTTCTATACATCATTACATCATAACATATTCCTTGTAAAACAAATGGATTTTATAAATATAATTCCATCAAATAATAATAAAATCATAGGAATAATAAGGATATTATACTTGAAAAATAACCATATATATTAATTCTGTATTTTATGGAAAATAATTTTGATATAACACTTGAAATTAATTCTTTAGGAAAATATCAGTTCTTCTTCAAGAAATATTTCTTTCTCAAAATGACGGAAAATTTTAAAAGAAAAACAGTTTTTTGAAAATAATTTTGAAATATTGTAGATGATTCTTCACGGATATAAGGTGATATAAAAATGTAAAAATATGTTCATGCATTATAATATAAAAAACATTATCCTCATACTTTTGATGGAAAATTCATAAAGTACCTCTTATTGAGTAACGAAAAAAGATTCCTTTCGAACCATTTTACAGAAATTTCACCAAATGTTAAAATTAACATTAAATTTTCATAGAATAATATAAATAATTTTACAAACTTAGGAATCATGTTTTGGATGATAAATATAACCCCGTCATATACTTATGAATAAACAACTTCAGATAATAATGAGATTGGAATATTTTACCTTACCTTAGGTATTATATCCTTAATATATATTTGAACCTCTTGGATAATGGTTTAAATGACTTCATTTACATATTATAGAATCATTTTAGTATTTATGATATCATTTATTATTATAATATCATCGTTTTGTTAGTATCATTTTATTGTCACTCGCTATCTGGATATTAACTACTTTATGTTATTATGAATGTTTTGTCAGATATGTTCATGTTTTACTTCAAAAGTTATAGTTAGCTCTTTTATAGAATAATATTATAATAATATGTATCATATTTATTCATTTTATTCATGTATATAATTATTTTAATGATGATCATGTAGAACGAATCGCATCGCATCGTGGATATGGTACGCCGTACATACGCACGAGCAATGATTTCAATCCCATAATTTTTGAATGGTATTTAATTTTATTGTGTATAATATTTATGAATTAGTTTTCGGTTATTTTATTTATATTTAATTATTATTTCTATAAATATACACATTCATATTAGGTGGTTGGAAAGAACATATTACAAAATGATGTGGAGACGGTAAGTCATATGTATGCATGTGTAGTGATTTCATTTTTAGTAGGATGGATAAAAAGTTGAACATGGTTGATTCATAATTATAATGAAATATTATATTATTTATGATAAATATGTTATTAATTTATAATTAAATAACTAATTAAGAGGAAGTATAAGAAGAATGATGTTTGAATGAATCGATATAAGTGATTTCCTCTTCCTCAACATGCTTATTCTAAGTCACATCTTGGAGCACTAGAGTTGGTCTATAAAGATGATGAAAACCTCAAGAATGTAATTTGGGAAGTTGAGATGGAAAAAGGGTAGTGTATAGAAAAACATTAAGGCTCAATGAGATTGTAATAGTTTAGAGAGGAGGTTCCCTTTTATAATTGAGGTGAGGTACACTTATGAAAACTCCATAAATAATAATTTATAATAAAATTAAACTCTATCCAAAAACATTAAAAATGACTCATTTTCAAAGATGAGAGGATATAAGGTTTTAATTTCCTCATCCAATAATTTTGGACATGTATTTCTATCTATTTAAACCTTATCATTTTAATTAACACTTAATTATTCTATTTAATGTTTAACTAGGGTATCAAATAATTCAATATTAAAAAGATGAAATATTTAATTTTTATATATAAAATAAGTCATAAATAATTATATTTGATAATTTTATAAAATATAAGAATTATTATATATTTTATAAATTTTTTTTTTGATTTTTATATAATTTAATAAAACATTATGTTGATAAATAAAGAATAGATTCAATTTTGACCCAATTCAATTCCATGGTTTTTAATAATATTAATATAACAAGATAAATTCCAAAAAAAATTAATATATTATAGATTATCATAGTCATCGATTAAATTTATTATACATGTTAATTATCCCAAATTATATTAACTTTTGTATTGTTAAATACATTTATTTGATATTTCTCTTAATAAATTAATTACTACAACAGTTTTGTGTAAATATATAATAACAGTATTATTTAAATAAAAATAATAATACAATTTTATTATAAACGTAAATCTAATATTTATCATAATAATAATTTTAGTCGAGTTTATATTTTGAAAAATATTATATTTAAAATTATAAACTTATTAAATATGGAAGGTGAAAACTTTAACATCACATTAAATAAGATAATAAAAGATTCATAATTCCTTCTATAAAGATCCAAATTGTCCATAAATAGACCCTTGGATGATTATGGTTGAGATATACTCAACCAATAATATTTTTTTCATGTTTTTGGATATATTAGTGGGTATTATTGTTTTAATAAAAACTATATTATTGATTTTTCGTCAATTAATTAAATCTTGCATCATTAATTTATAAGATATTAGGGTAATAATTTACTCCCTAAAAATACAAATAAATTACAATGAAAAATGAAAGACTATTAATTTCTAAATAATTATTTATAATAGAAGATATATTTTGTATATCCTTATATTAAAAATGACTTAGTTATGAAAATTTGAGTGAGAAATATTTAACTTTTCATTAAATAAAATAAATTAAAAGTTATAATCTAAACCAAGTGGATAAAAATGGGTACCATTGAGACACAATAATGGTTTATGTAGAATAAAACTCATCAAATGATATTAATAAAAGTTTTATGATAATTTCATAATAGTATTCTTACATTCAATTACAAGGTTGACCCTTTTACTGTATTAATAAAAATAACTGAATTTTCTATTCATAATTTCAAAAAATAGAATAAATCTATTAAAATAGTTTTTTTATTATGGATTAAAAATATGAAGTCTATTTTTTAAAATTAAAAACATAGAAGTTATAATAATTAATTTAAAATTAATCTCATTGTTGAAAAAGGGAGAACATATTTTAAAAGCTAAAACATTGCAAATGTTTGAAATGTTTTTTCATCTGAATTCAATGTAAAATTAAGGATCATGAGATTAATAATATTCCATTACAAATATATAATATATATATAATTTAAAACCATTAAATGTTATAATTTATCCCAATAAATTATTTAAATGAAAAAAAGTAGTTTTGACATAAAATTTACTATATCAAAATATGAATGTTATCAGAAAAATATCATAAATTCATCCAAAGTAAATTTTTATATCCTACATCAAAATAAAATGTTGATGTTTTCACATAACAATTATTAATTTTTCAAAATATTAATTTTAAAGGGTATATCTATTCATAGGCATAAAATAACTATTTTAAAAAATGTATGTTTTTGTTAACCAAGTAGGTTTCATTGATACCGAATGACTAAAATTTCCTTTGAATGAATATGAAATTTTTTTATTAAGTATATAACATATATATTTCATTAATTTCATTTGCAATAGTAATACACTGAAAATTTAAAATATCAAATTGATTTATATTTTTTACTAATTATTCGTTAGCAATAAATTAACAATAAATTTTATTAAGTTAGTTATACTTATTCCCAGTAAGATAGCAGCGAGGATATAATGATAATTTTATACTAATTTCATATCATTGTTTGTATAAATTTAAAATTTTATTTAAATAAATCTTATGAAGAATAGAATTATTTAAAGAAAAAATTTCTTAAAAACATCTTGGTGTTATAGTGTTCCACTGAGTTTTGGTGATATCATATAGGATCATCAGTAATAACTCGTGAGAGGGTTCAAGGAGGAACAATCTGCATCTGGAAGAGGAGACTAATATTGGTAAGGATTTTTTAGAAAACTGTCTCTGTATGAGATCATGTATGTACCATGTAATGTCCCAGAAATTCGATATAATTTTTTTAATTATATGGAATTATTATGAGACTACAAAATCCGATGACACGTAATTCGGAGGCATAGAGTTCCCCGAATGATACGTCGAAAAAAATTTAATCTTAAAATAGTGTGTCTGAGTAATTTTCCTAAAAAAGTGGAATAATTTTTAAATGGTTTTCTAGGTCAAAAACATGAGGGAAGAGTTGCATTCAAGATAGCGGTTATACCCTACGTACGACTTATTTTTAGTCGGTGTAGGCCTCATCTAAGAAAACCTAAAAATATAAAAACTATAAATAAAATAATTAAACAATATTATTTTATTATTCAAATACGTATACCTAATCAATGGTTACTCGGATTAAAAATCAACGATGACAAATGATCTTTTGAGGGAGTGCTTTCTTTAGTTAGATCCGAACATTGGCCGGTGTCAGCCAACAAATGGAATTTAGTTTTGGGCCGCCAATAAAATAATTAACAATTTTTTTTTCACCTCTATAATTCATAATTTTTAACTTCGATTAAATATATTTGAGTACCATTTAGCTCGTGAGGCTTTGTTTCTCTTAGTCAGATCCTAACCTCGACTGACGCGGGTCAAGGGTGATTGTTAGCAATTTTTTAAATTTCTATAAGGTATGTTCAGTAAAAGTGCGGAGGGTGATTTATATCTTTTGAACTGGCTCTTGGTTTAAAAATACGAGGGAACCATTTAATTTGATGTGTCAAGATTCGTTTAGGGGAATCATAACTTCAACCAGAAAGTGTTTGAAGAAAGGTTAATTTTTTGGACTTTACAAAAAAATAACTAATGAATTTTTTAATTTTTTCTGAAACTGTTGGACAAACGGGAGTGGGACAACAATGCAATGTGAAACCATTAAAGGCTTGACCCAAAAGATCTGTAACCAAAGAATTGGGTGTTTTCAATAGGTTGTGTAACTCAACCATTCTGAAAAATTAATATTTTTATTAATTAAACTCATTAATAGACCTCATTGATTTTGCAGTGCGTTGATCCTCTCCTCCCCTCTATTTAAACAATGCTCGGGCACGAGTTTTTTACACTAAAGAGAGGTACCTTTGACAATGTTCCACAATTACTTCAACCAACCTAGAGTGGGGAATCAAGCAACATTCAATGGGGGAAATGGAGGGCGACGTCAAACACCGACGAGCACCTTCATATGTGGACATTCCTTCCTCTTCTACAACACCTTCCATAAAACATGAGGTAGGGGTTTTATTATTATATTACATATCTTTTTTTATTTTCATTGTTCTCAAAAATAACGACAAATCATGGAATTAACATAGTTATCAATGTTAAATTAATTACCCCATTTGATATAATGCTAATGTGATGAGCGTGGGCCAAACGAACAAGGCATGAACTCTCCGCTGCTTATTTTCATAGCGTTCTTCTAATGAGGATTCATAAACATGATGGAAATTTAAAACCAAGAGGAATACAGAGACAATGAATTCACATGTAGGTTAGAAGGTGTAGAAGATGGTGGAAAAAGAGCTATTGAGCACCATCGGAGCATTGCGAATGATGCGCTGGTGCGACACCGGCAATACAACACAGACAACCGGCCTTGGTGGTAGCTGGAGCTTGCTAGCCATGGAAGGAGGAAGTGTTGTGGTAGACGGATAGGTTTTTGGATCTAGACCCATGCAAAGTTGGGAGGAAACATGCCATTGTGCGCCGCGATGAGGCAGGTTGTGGCTTTGAAGCAGCTGCGAAGGGAGGGGATCCAATCCCTGCAGGTCTCACAGAAAGCCCGTCGGCACCACCTGTCCCGACCAATTAAGAAATGAATTTCTCTTTGAGTAGTTTTGGAGGTGGGCTGTGCCCCCTCGTGGGGGTCACGCCATCTGGCAGTCCGAGCCGCAACGGCGCAGCCCAGCCAGGGTGGGATGGGCTGGGTTGGACCAACCCCGAGTCGAGTATGCCCTTTTCGGGTCATACCGAACCCGAACCCTTTCGGACACATATAAATTTAAAAGTCCATATCATGCGAACTAGACATGCGTTTGATGAACTATCTATAGCGATGGATCCGTGGAGTGAGGTGGTCCTTTTGAGATAGTCCACATTAGTCTTGGAGAAATTTGGTGTACGACTGGGTTGGATCATAGCCGAATCCAACTGGTCCATTTTCATTAAAATGCCTATAACTCTCAAACCTGGATTCTAATTGACGCGTCTTCATTTGAAATGGAACCTTTATGGCATTTAAGACATTTGGGTTTCCCCTTTTTGGAATCATATGGATGGATGACACATCATAGAGACCCTATGCGGATCAACATTTATAGCAACCCTACATGTATTAGCATTCATTAAGACAATGTGTGAATTGGCTTTCACAGAGACCCTATGGGGATCATCATTCATAGAGAACCTTTGTTGATTAACATCATAGAGACCATTTGTGGGTCAAAATTTTAGCGACCAAGTGTGGATTAACATAGTATCAACCTGACAAGGACCAACATTACATCGGCCCATTGTAGATCCGACTTCATAGCCACCCTATGTGGATCAACATTCATAGAGTGCCAATGTGGATAAAAATCAAAGAAACAAGGTGTGGATCAGCATCATAGTGACCTGATGAGGACCAGCCTTAGAGTTTCCCATTATGGTTCAACTTTCATAACAACCCTATGTGGATAAACATTCATAGCGACCCTCTTTGGATAAACATCTTATTTCCTGTTTCATTAAGTTTTATACCTGGTTTGAATTGATTCTTGTCATTGTGATTTGGGATTGATATCATGCTTTGTCGGTTTCCTTTGTGAAATTTTGAGAGGCCTTCAATGGTCTCAGGGTCCGAACTAGGTATTGTTATACTCACCCCTCCATGGTAATCACCCAAAACTTATTGTGTCTTGTATAGACGACAAGCATATTGACTAATTCTATAGAAGCCAGGACCAGGCAGTACACAGAGGTGACTAGTTGATGTGAAGATCTCTAGAGACGATTTGTACCTACCTTTCAGGTAGGATCTTTGGCAGTCTATCTTAGGAGTTTTTTCTATTGTATTTGTATCTTTTCAGTTGGGATTGTATTCTGGACCCGTTACATTAAGTACCCACATTTACTAGTGTAGTTTAACTTCGTGGTTGCATCTTCTTGTGTTCGTGGATTGTGTGATTGTGTAGTTATAAAGGAAATTCATTCCCAGTTTAGGGATACTCTTTTCCGATCCATGTTTCCAACCCCTAGCCTATGAAAGGAAGGCGTGGGGGTAGTCACAGCATGTGCCCCAAGGAACAGGTCTTGACATACCCACTATGCATGATGCTAATTAGTTTGTCCATCGATTTAATAAGTAATATTGGGTCCATTAAGAATGAGTTAATTGTTGATGAGACACAATGTTGTAGTTGTAGTACTACTGTTGTGGTGGTTCTTGTTCACATTCACCCTCAGGGGGGGAGGTGACTAGTTTATTTTGTAAATATCTCACTTGTATGGCGTACTAGGGATTCGATAAGAAATGGGAAGTCCTTATAGATAGTGGTCTATTTGATGATGGATCCAATATAGTGTAACAATTTATTTGGGTTGAATATTGATGAATGTGTGGGTGAATATTTGATGTTGGTATGTGGATCGAGAGTAGATTCATGTACCCAATGATGGACATATTGTGGTGAGTTATTGATAAGTGGTGTAATGGAACTTATATATTTATAAATTCACTAGTATCCATTGGATTACATATTCATTAATATGATTAATTTATTTGATGGTGAATATGTTGTTCCTTATAGGATGAGAATTTTTGGTTGTCCATGTTATTGGTTAGTTCTTAATTTTAAGTGGGTTATTCAGCACTAGTATTTAAATTATTTAACAGATATATTAGAATTATGGTTGGGATAAATAAATGATAATTATGTAAACCTATGGTTTAGTGTATTTAATCAATTGGAAGTTAATTAATCAATTATCTGAAGTGTTATCGTGTAATGATTTATTCGGTCAGATGTCATGGTGGCATCAGTGGTATTATATATGAATGGATCTATGTATACCTACTTCATTTAATAATATTATAACTGGAATTAGATATAGTTTTGATTGAAGTATGGGCATTTATGTTGGGCTCACGTTAGACTTGGTGTGATCTGAGAGTGAGTTTAATCGATGATGTCTATGTTTTCATGGAGATAGAATGAAGGAATTGCGGTATTTATGATCCAGCTATGAACATAATCCAATATTCATTCTCATTCATTAGTGTGTGAATTGGGATGATCTTGTAATGCCTCTAGTTGTTAAGGATGCAATATTTGGAGGTGTGCAAATGCCTCAATGTGTGAGGATTAGTGTTTTTTGTAGAAGTTTTAATAGCAGAGATAGGATTGGTCAATTTTTCATTGAATATGACACAATGTGGTGTAAAAATTATCATATGCTTCATTAGTAATGTTGTTGTGGTTTTCAAAATAATTTACCTGGTATTATAAGTGGAAATATGATAGATCTAGTTTTGGTAGCAGGATTTGTGTAGTTGAAGCATGTTTTGAATTCAATATTGGTATATTATATATTAATAGGTAATTGAAGATAATAGTATGAAAGAGTTATGTATGAAAAACTATTAGATTATTTTCAATAATTTAGTTCCCTATTATAGAGAATCTAGAAATTTTCATAGAATTATGTGTCATTATTTTGAGTGGGATTTTTAATTTTCCACTATTTGTGGGGGTCTAATAATCAATTGGGGCTCTGATTGAGATTCCAATAATTATAAATCATCTATGGGAATATATTGGATGTGGAATTTGTCCTAGATGGGTGCATGGGTTCTTAGACGAACAATAGTGTATGTTTTAGGTTATCAAAGGCTAAAATAAATATTCTTATGGAACATCAATGTTTAAATGTTTCTTGTTAAATGATGGTGTGGTTTAATCGAGGTAAGACCCCTCTAAGTTGCAAAATTTTTGCAATAAACAAGGGCTAAATTAGGGAAATTTTATACATATTAGAAATTAATTCTTGAATATATATTTTAATGTCTGGAATGGTATCCTGGATAGATTTTATATTGTATGGATGCTTAAATTACCTTTCAAAACAAATAAATGTTTATAACGAAATAGGAATATTAGAAAGCCCATTCAGTCACCCACTCCCACTCTTTCTCTTAAACATTTAAACGCCTTTAATAGGTGTGGGTTTTCATGAGTTTCAATTGTGATCATACGTATGATCATCCATTTTTACCCCATACATTTCACCATTTTCATTCCACTAATTTAGTATAATTTTTAAAGATGCTATACTTACAGTATCCCAAGATCATTTTGAAATCATCATCGATCAATGGGGATTTCAAGTGCATTGGATAGAGGATATCCCAGAAGTGTGAGATCACTTTATTGAAATTTGATTTAATGTAGCTATGTTATAAAATTGTATTTATAATAAATATTACATTTAATAGTAAATTTCTATGTAAAATTTATAGTTTTATAGAAATATTATATAATATTGTGTGGTGTTATGATCATGGATAAGATATGGATGGGCTTGAACCAGATGAATTAATGCATATATTGGGTGGTAATAAATTAAAATATGTAGTTATTACCATTGAAAGATACTAATATGTATGTCTTTACACGATTGTGTCCCTTAATTTACATTTCATTGGTTTTTCTAGAATTGTAAAGGATCATGAATGTTCAATGTACTAATATAAGATAATGTTGGATATAAAATACTTTGGCTATGTAATATACACCACATTAGTGACTATTGATTTCTTGAGGACTAAGTTGTCAAGTGGTAAGGGTGATTGTCGAGATGATAAGAGTACATGGAAAGGATTCAGGTTGAGATACATGACTGGTGAATCCTATGTGGATTTTTGAAGATCCATTTTACAAATTGTGATTGGAATTAGTATATGTGATAATAAAAAAGATATGCATACTTATTTGGTGTAGATACAAACACTATATGAGGTTGTAGATTACTCTCAGTTTGTTTTTAGTGAAGAATGAGTCCTTTGGGGGAAGAATAGTAATAATGAGAGTCTTACCTTAAAGTGATATTTTTCTATATTTCTCATACGAGATATTTAATGGACATAGGTGTGGTTAATATGAGATGTTCTAAACATTGAATGGGTATTTCATTTGGGTCATTTGAAGGAAGTGGACCCTGGAACATAAGGATCGGTTCAAGATCATCCTATGAGTCACGGTGTCCCCAATGGGTGTGAAATTAAAGGGTGTTATCATGTGAACTATCAAATATTGTTTTGTTTTTGGGTACATAGGTGGAGAAGAGTGCCTGACCAAGGTAATATCTCAACAAGGTAGTAAATAATAAAACTACTTAAATGTTTTATGATTTTTTTAATAAATATGAATCTTATAAGGTTTGGGGGTTTGTTTTATGTTTATAAATTTTTAATAATTATGATGAAAAAATGTTTTTTAAAATGATATTAAGAAAACATAATAAGATGATATTTCCTAGATAATATTTTAGAATGATATATTGATCTAACTATACATATTCATGTAATTATTAAACATTATAATTTAAATTAAAATATAATTAATTATGATCCCTTAATTTTTTAACCCATGAAACCTACAATAAATAACATTACCAAAAATATTATATGAATGATACCCAAAGTTATCATTAAAACATGAAATTATATATCCTCTCATTAATTGATGACATAATTCTAGATTATGGTTAGTGGTAATTTAGGGCATATATAAATTCTAGAAATGATGATGAATTTATTTTAGTGATTATATTTATACAAAAAAAAATTTATATCATGTGGTTTTGTATAAATGATTATGATTTTTCTCTCACAATTCACACAATTATTGACATTTTGTCTTCTTGGTTATTTTTTTAATTGAATTATTATATTAATTTAAATTAAAAAATAAATTAATAGATTATATTATTTGAATAAAATTATTTCATTTATTAAAAATAAATAATTGAATAATGTAATAGGTACTTCTATTACTAAAAAACTACTCTTTCTGGGGTATTGTCATCATCGTAGAAATATTTTTCATTTGGAAATATTTAGAGAGGGTATAAGACAATAACATTTCTAATCATGTGTTATATAAAAAAGAAGTAAATAAAAGAATATAGATATTTAATGTCACAGATGAAATGTGAGAGAAATTGAGAGTTTATTGAAATAACAACAATCATACAATATATAATAGGATAAGGGTATCATTTTGGATTTGTTATTAGCTTGATAAATTCCCTCCTCAAATAGTGAATTGAAATTTAAATATAAAAATTCTTATTTTTCCCCTTCTTATAAAGAAAATAAAACCCCATATTAATGAGAAAAATAAACATTTTAGATCGGGGGAGGCTAGGGATTCCATACTTTTTAAGTGTGAATGGTGAATTCGTCCAAATATTTGAATTCATATATCACCGACTATTTGACCAAAAAAGATTCAACTAGATATCCTCCAAGAACTAGTTTTTTTAATTTATTACTATTTATATTCATAAAATATTCACCCAGCCCATGTATGAATGAATAATTTATGGCTCCAAGACTGAAATGGTTTTTATTCCATTGTGTCAGGTCCATATTTTATTTTAGGGAACATTTACACCATTCAAATGAATGATCTATCTTTGATATACAAAATGAAATTTGGAACCCTTTTAGTGAGGAACAATTTTAAAAATATAATGTTATAATAATTCATAATAAAATATTTGTGGCAGAAATACTATAATTCTCATTAAAATAAATTTAAATATTCATAAAATTTTTAAATGATTTATTTAACCACAAATTTTTTACAAATAAGAATATTTGAAAAAATGTGAATAAGTTATATCATTTATTATTAAAATTTATTTAATAATATTGTGTTTTAACAAATCCTAAACACCTAACCATTTTTACTCTAGTAAAATTAACATGTCTTGTATTCTAGAAAATTTTGCAAAGATACGGATGATTATATTTCACAATCCATAACGGAAATAAAAGAAATGTTAGAGTATCACTAATAGTCAATATCAATAAAATTGAAAGTATTTTTTTACTAAATTATTTAAAAACCAAATTAATTTATATTAATAACACTAATCATGTTGAATCATGTTATGTGTCCAAAATTTAATTAATTAAAAATGTGTGTATGTGTGTGTCAACCATTTTATGATCTTAACTCCAACATTTATCTAGTATATTATATTTAATTAAAAAAATTCTTTTACCATGTTTTATTCACTAAACTTGTTCTCCATTCCATTATAATAAAATATCAATACCCACTCACTTAAGCATTCCAAAAATTCATTCCTCAAAGTTCATAGCTAGATATCCCCACATGTTGTGAATTAAATTACTCACATATTTATTAAAATAATATAAATTTTTAATTTTGTTTTTTAGTTTTTTCTTATTTCTATATTATCATTTACTACTTTTAGATATCATGTACACACATATATGTTAATTAGGCATAGTAATGAAGCTGATTAGATATGAAATGAACGTATGTATCAACAATTGATATAAGATTAATTTTTAAACATACAATTCTATACATTTAACTGAGTGGTAAAAAATTAGAAACTCATGGGTTTCTAATTTTTTAGGAGAAATCAATTAATCAATTTTCCATAAAAATTTTCACAAATAATATTGTCAATTTTATAATACCATTATAATTACACATCGAATCATATCATCGATGAGTTCCAATTTTATTAAAATCAACCCTTCATGATGAAATAATTCTCATTATTATAATTCTACCAATGAATTTTAAAATCATTAAATATCCATATGTTCTTCAGGAAAATAATCTTCTTCCATGATTTTTTTGTTTTTTTAATTTAAATTAAATAGATTACACAAAAAAAACAAAAAAATGAAAATTCAAAATTAGCTACCCTAAAATGTTTTATCCTCCCCCAATCTGAAAATAATTTATTTTCCTCAATGTGAACTCATTATATGATTAATAAACATGAAATTACTAATTTTAAATAGGAAATATAATATAAAACTGAAAGGATTCAAAACAACCTAATATTATCATCTGATGATGGAATCAATAAGTGTGATAGAATCAACTACATGTTTTGGGAATCCAACAATTTATTTCATCAAACTGTTTCCATTTATTATAATTCTCCTTATTCTATCGTATTATGTAATAAAAACTTCAATATGTGGAAATAACATTATAAAACATATGATACTAACAATTTATAATGAATTGTTCTAGGACTCATCATGATTCATGAATTATAGATAAACAATTTCTACATTATATTAAACTCCCTTCATTGGAACATTCTATTAGGATCCATATTTCATCTTTCGTTGTTGAACATTGAGTTCTCATAGGATGAAAATATAATATTATTATTCCTATGAATTTTTATCTTCCATTGATCTTCATCTTGGTATAAATCAATGTTCCATTTATTTATAACTAAATATTCTCAATGATATACATCCATGGGGAGAGAAATAATCTCCCAAAAATGATCTGGTATGGAGAAATTCCAATGGGACTATTTTATTCCATCTTATAAGCCCATTTTTCATTATCCAAATAATTTATCGAATCCATTTTATTTAGAGACATAGTATTCTCTAAAAAAATCCACCCAATTTTTAGACATATATATGACATTTGATTGTTTTTATATATAGTAAATGATTTATCTGTCACCCTAGACTACCAAAGGATATAAGAAAAATTCTGATTTCATATGTGTGTCCCTAGGTCAGCGAAGATATCCTTCAGTACTCTAAACATATATATATGTTTTCCTTGACCAAATAAAATACAACACAAAAATAATCATTCCTAGTGGGCTTGGTCTCCAAATAACTAATAACATAATAAAAATACACAAAAATATTCAAAAAATCCAATGAAGTCCGAATTGGACCCATTAAATCAATTTCCCAAAAATCAAAAATCATACAGAATAATATGACATTTTGGGGAATCTCATATATCCTTGAAATGTTTCCAGTTTGTTGGAAACATGATAATGACATAAAAACACATTATCATAATTATATAATCTAGGCCAATATAATCCAGAGTCTAATACATTCCATGTTTTCTTTTGGGATCCAATGTGTCTTTTATTAGATTGTGTGAGAAATAAATTAATAACAAGCTCAAACTCTTTGTTAGGAACTCACCTCCTAATAATGTGATCACAACACATGCACCAAAGGTATGGATCATCCCACACATAAATCATTGACTCACTATTTAACTTTAAAACATGATGTTTCTTTTACATTGTAGGAATTATAGAGGACTCATGGTAGTTAAATAAACTTACATATTATGGATACATAAAAAATAATTCCTAAATATGCTCATCTGGGAAATTGTCCTAAAGTGGAATATGGTTCAAATTGTCATCCTATAGTGTTTTTGTAATCCTAATCATGTTTTTTGACACCAATTTTTAGGATCAAATCATATCTTTTATCTGATATCAAATTATTGAGGATGGAGAAACCATCAAATAAGATTGGGCTTCACATCTGGCTTCTTCAAGAGGATCCTCATAGATGCTTGGTCTGAAAAAACAAATACTTTAGATCTTAATAAATTTGATTAAATTTATATAAATCAAATATAATATTTAGAAAATCATTTTTTAGTGTGGTTTAATTTTCACGTATTTAATATGATGACCTCAATTTAGGATCTCCCTTTAACTCTCCTAGACAAGATAACTCCAACCCCATAGTTGGATGTGTCACACTTAAGCTCAAAAGAAATATCTCATTGAGGGGGTTGTCTGAACAATGGAGTTTTTAGACACTTATTTATCACAATAAATTATTCCCTTAATATTACATCAAAAAAATATTTTAATATCTTTTTTAAGCAATTAAGGTAAGGGTAGAGTGATCTTATTAAATTATGTGATGAAGTGTCGATAAAATCAAGTATTCCATTTGAACGAAATATCATTAGGCCCAAAATAAGTGCATTGGAATGTTGAAAAAACACTTCAATATATCTATAAACCACAACAATATTTTTTTAAACTGCAATTCATAAGATAATTACATGCTCTACCATGAAATCGCATTTCAAAATTTTCAAAACTAGTTTCTTCTCAATACAATTATTCGCCACATATTCTAAACAAAGAATACATTCACCAATTTGAGAACCATACACTATAAAATTATGCATAAATACCTCAATATTAATATATGGGAAATATTAAAAATTAATCACGATAAATTATTCAGATGATTGGGTTTTATTTTATAAATTTCTTGGGGTTTTCAGTGGTTAAAACGTCATATCTCTCGATCTTGGTTACTATAAATGGTTAATTGTAACACCCCAGGTAAATAAAGAATATGACATTTTCTCATTTATCTATATTTGTGAATAAAATATTAATATTACTTTAAAGGGGACGCTATGCTCGATGGCGTACCCAATACGCAACAACGAGTTTCTTGAGAATCTTACGTTGCACTCTAATAATAAAATAATATTATTATAAATGGTAGTTAACGCCTAGCCATTGTAATAGAGGGAATGAACATAACTAACTAAAAAATGATTATATATGTTAGTCAAATATTATTACTCTTTACAATAAATGATAGAGGATTAAAAATGCGAATGAATCCAATTTTAAGCATAAACATTCTAATATTCTTTAAAAGGTCGATTAACCGCCTTTTGATGGAGAACCTATTTTTAATCAACTTTTTGACAATTTTGTGTGTTATATTTTACATAATAAAATTCTTCTTTAGAATCGGGACATCAAAATTTACCTTGTGTAAATTTTTTTATTTTTCCGATAAAGTTCATTTTTTAATGAATAGTTAAAAATGTTGTATTTTAATTCAAACCCTCTTTTTAATATAATTTATTTATATTATTATATTATATTTTCAATTGGATTTAAAGTGAAATTAGAATATATTTTTACCATTTAATCCAATAGTGTTCATTGGAATTAATTTCACTTTGAAATTGGACTTAAACTAGTGTCAATCTTTTGAAACATATTGTTTCAAAAAAACACTCTATTTGCTCTGGCAGTGAGAATTAATTTTTAAATTAATTAATGTAACTTATATATTTTTAATTTTTTTAAAATAGACATCATTTTTGAATCTGGAAAATCAAATATAGCTTAGGGTGATGTTTTGGTATTTTTTTGAAAAAATTCATTTTTTGATGAATAGTGAAACCAGTAAGTTGTACTTATTAAAACTGATTTTCCATTTAAATGAAATTTTACCAACTCTGTGTTTTGAATTTCAAAAATCCAACATACATGGTTTTCATTAATAAGTAAAATTCGGTTCAATGGGATTAAAATATTTTTTTGGTGAATAGTAACTTTTATGTTTTTAATTGCGATTATAGGTAATTAGTGTAATTTAATGTCAATATAGTGTTTTAATAATTTGAAATGATCTTGAAACATGTCCTACCCTTAGTGGTTGAGTCATGGTCGACCAAGAAAATACATGTGTCAATTTGGGGACCCCATAGAGCCACTTTGGTAGGAAAATGACATTAAAACATTTTTATTTAATGATAAAAATAAAATGTCACAAACATGTGTTGTTTTACGAAAAAAAATTTTACATGGGGTGATACAAGACATATTTTTTACTATAAATATTCATTATAAAGATAAAAAGATTTCCAACTTCATGATATTTTTTTATAATTTTTAGACATTAAATAAATTAAATTATTTATGACACCATGATGATGCAGCGATTACCTCATTATTTAACGATTTAAATAAAATGAAAATATAATGAACAATATAATAACTAAACTTGTCAAAACCCTATTGGATGGGTTGATTTATAACCCTTATCACCTTATCCTCTAAATATATAATTTTGGGACCTTTTGTATCCGAAAATCATTTTATAACAAAGTATATTTTCTTAACTTTCCAAGAGTGCCCCTCCTCTCCTCTTATAAAAGGCCCACACCTCTCAGGCCTTTCGCTCAGCCAAAACCTGCCCATTCCATCTCTCCAAATCCTTATCTTCATCATTGAAGCCTAAATTTTGGCATAATCCTTTCCAAGGAAGCCTTTGAGCTTGAATCAAAGAGAGTTACCCCTTTTAAAGGTAGTGTTTTCTCTTGTGTTCTTTTGTTTTACTTTTCTTCTCCATCCCTCTAAACTATTATTATTATTTTATTTTGTAACAAAACTAGTATCTTCAATATAATAGGATTTTGTTATATTAATTATTCATGCTGCACTTACACAAACCTTCTTCTAATTGTTAAAGAACATACTGTTTCTGTGGTTGGCGATTTTCTGCCTCACGAAACGATGATTGTTCAATATTCTTTTTACACTGTTAAAGGTAGCCATTATAATGTAACTGTATTTTATATATGATATATATTTTATTTATCTTTACTATATGCTTCTGTATTTTATATTTAAAACATACCATTATTCTTTTCATGTTGTGAAAATGCGATAATTTCATATGAGGAAGTGTGGACTACCGCCCCCTCAAGTGATATGACTCATTAATGCAATACATGGAATGTATAAAGAATGAAATTAATGAACATATGCGACCTATATAACATATATATTATAATGGAATTATAATATATATATATATATATCATTTATTTTTAATTTCATTAATATGACAAAAAAAATGAAAGTAGCGTTCATGCGTACGTACGGCCTACCATCTCCATTAAAGGTGCTTTTCATTTTTTATCTCCAAATGTTATCGAATAGTATAAAATGAATATGTACTGGATATATATGATATTTGAATCATTAATACTCTTCTGTAAATGATTTACTTATAACTACATGGGCAATCATTTTCAAACATGTTCATTTTTTTTACTCATGTACCAAACATTGGCAAAAACTTCTAATATGAATTAACATTATTAGACAATTATTATAAAATTATAATATGAGATATGAACTTAGTAATAATCATTAAAGGAGTTCCTTAAGATATTATAAATTTACCAAAGTTTATTATTTAGGAATATAAAGAAACAAACAAGACAATCAAACTTGAGGTAAGGGATCCGACCTCTCGCTTTCTTTTCAATTACCCTCTTTTATGTAATTTCATGTATGATCCATGTTCATATGTTGGAGGATGTTATTTTATATTATCCATACTGTAATTTTTATTTTAATATGATGAGATAACCCCTATTACTCTCATCAATTCATTTTTTAGAATTTTTATGTGGCGTCGTTAGGCTACCGAGTTTTCGTAAGGGATTTTTCATCTCACTTTTATTCTCGTGAGATTTATGCTACATTTTCCACCATTTCCTTTGAGTGGTATATGAACTGCCCATTATTCTACTCTTTGTGTAATATACTTTCATTTATGAGTATTTACATCAATGTTGTATTGTCCTTCTTTCACGGGGTGTATGTTTAGAAAGATACCCAAGTCGGTAAGGTAACCTTTCACCCTCTTCTTTTTAAAAGTATTCTTTTGTTATGTATTTTTATTCACATACTATTATGTGGGGATATGTTGTTATATATCCTTATTAATGTAAATTTTATTCTTAAGTGATGAGATATCCTTTTTATCCCTCATCAACTCTTTTTCTGAATTTTGATGTGACGCCGTTAGGCTGTCGAATTTTTTCAAGGGAACATCTTAACCCAATTTTGATTCTTTGGAAAAAACTTGTACTCCATGAATATGTTGTTCTATGAATATGTGTGAATAACCTGTGATTGTTTTTCACTTAATATCCACTTATATTTGGTGTATTCTTTTGTCATACATTATTATGTAATTGATTTATCCTTAATCTAAGGATACAGTCTATGTATGGGACTACGTCTCAATCTCCTTTCATTGAGGCATATTTTATTTTATACAAAACCTTCTTTTATACGATGTATAAACCCCTTTGACTTTTATGCTTATTCAAAAAGAATATTTTTTTATACGAATCATTTTACTAAATGACAAAAGGAATTTTTTTTGTCGTACATATGCGGCGACAGCGACTTCTCCACCGCCGTGACCATTATTTGAGTTTCAGCTTCCTCTACAAGCCATACTTTTTTTTAAATGAAAAATAAATACCATGTTTTACTTTTATTTTATTTTGGTATTGAAAATTGTTTTCATAATGTTTTTTATATCAATGAGTTGTATTGATATCTTGTGATTGAAATGTGGAAATGATATGTTTCTTTTATGCATGTATTATGTGGTACGATTATGTTATGGTTCTTAGGAATTTTTATAAAGACGGGTGGTTCTGTGATAAACTAAGGTTGGGTGATCCCGATATAGCTCTCCAATGCATTTGGTAACGCGAAAGAGTTAAACGTTATGGTTTCTCCAAAGAGATTTAGGGAATATACTGTGATGGGTATTCCAAACGTAACCAAGAGGGTTACTCCCTAAGTAAAAATGTTTTGATTTCCTCATGTTACCTTTATGCCTTTTGATTTCTATGATTCATTCGTGATTTGATGAGGTATGTTAAAATGCAAATGTTTTATGAGTAAAGTATGATTTCATACCTATACTAATGTTTTATTTTTGTACTTTTATATCACTTGCTGAGATTTTTATGCTCATCCCATGTTTTTGAAATTTTTTTCACAGGTCAATGGAACGGTACATGATATGATGATAGTGTCAAGGATATGTCAAGAAAGAAACCATGTATTATTTTAAATATTTTTCCATTGATGGGGAAAAACCAATATTATCTTTTATGTAACCACTTTGTTTAAATATGGAAATTAATTCATGAATTATGATATAATTTTATAAAACTATAAACCTGAAAAGATCATCAATGTTAATTATTCATTTAATTCAACATTAAGTAAGGTTTAAGGTCGGGGATTTATAGTATTCCTTCTATTTAGTGATATTTTTATACCCTTGCTGCTGGTCACCACCCTAGGGTCTACTGGAAGCGAGACTCAGGGGACATTATCTCCCTTTCATCATCACTATATTTGGATGGGTATCCTTATGGTAAGGGGTTTTAGGAAGAATTGTATCAGGGGTGATAGATGAGGGATAAGATGGAGTTTGAAGTTAGGAAAAGTAAGGATTGTATGGGCTAGTAGGGAAACATTGTTAGGAGATCATGGTGTGTGGTATTGGACATGGATGTCTAGCTAGTGCATGAAATTTTTAGGTCAACCGATGATATGATGAAAGAACTCTGATACTACCTAACTACCAAGAGATGATACACCATTTTTAGGGTAAATACCCTATGAATGGTACATGAAACATAATAACTTCTATAATTTTCTGAATTGGAGAGTTTTGGGGAATTTTAAATGAATAATAAAAAATTAATGGAATTCCAATGAATATTAAATAAAATTCTATACTAATCATGGTTAGAAATTCATTTCTTACCATTATAGTTATGTCACTCGGTCGTCATCTACACATTGCTCGAGAAATTGAAGCTCAGCATGCTGACTCGGTTCATTGGCTAATGGTTGATATGGTGTCAGAGGATGACCAGTAGAATAGATCCATTTGTACATTCTAGTGATAGGACTTTTGGAATATTTTAGGGTAGTGTATCAGACATGGAGACATAGACCTTGCTCATGGAGCATGACATCACCATCAATTTGATCCAAGCTTCAACATGGTACTTGGTTTATATTATAGTGATCTACATAATTGGAGATACATGTCATTAGGGAAAACTATTCCTAGGGGGGAAGTGGCTGAAATTATATGGATCAATTTCTAGAAAGAGTTATGTGAATAATTTCTTTCTTCAACCATAAAGCCTAAGAAGAGGTGGGAGTTACTCTCCCACCAACATGGGAATATGCCGATATGAGATTTGTGTATTAAGATCAAGGATTTCATTTATTTTATCTCTTATATCTTTTTAAATGATAATTATCATTTGATAATCTTATTGTAATAACTTTGTCCTTATATCTAGTATGCAGTAACCCAATTTAGATTTCTGACATACATGGAAGATCAAAAGAAGGAATGAGATATTAAGAAGATGCACTCATTAGGATGACTACCATGAGAGGGGATCCATCATGGTTCATTCAAAGGATGTGTTACCAATAACGGGTCTCATGCAGTAGGTCCATCATGTTTTCGACAAGTGGGGATTCGACCTCAACATTTTCTCTTTCAAACTTCTATTTCGCAAGACATTACCTTGGGATTGGGGCTGATGTGCTTCCTCTATGGTGTATGTGTTCATATTCGGAACAAATTTCAGTGCCTATTCGACCTTTTATGGAATATGTGGGTAGGTTCAGTGCCCACCATAGTAGTGGTAGTTATCCATGCAGTTTTAGCAAGAGGGATAACAGTATCATGCTCCACCGAGGGGAGATGAAGAAGGTAAAGTCATTACTCGGGTTATTTCTCATGGACCTCAACTTGGGTGTGGTTAGGGAGGAATTCTTTACTAGAGGGGAAGAAGAGGTCGGTGTGGTCAATTACACATAGTGGATGTAGTAGTTCCTCCCAGATCATAGATCATTCGATGTACGATCATCTTGTTTAATACCCTTGATGGTGCTTTTTTTGATTTAGGGCATTCGAAATCCTTTGTTGTTCCCAATATATCCCATGCTCTAGGACAAGACATTGGGAGGATTGCCATGCCCCTGGTGTTGAGTACACCATTCGGAGGTCAGAACCACTAGTTTTATGTCGTCCAAGGATTTATACTAATGATGGGACCACATTAGTCATGTGGAGGTATTTTATTACTAATGTTGAATCCATAAGAAGTTTTTATCGGCATAAACTAGTTGTATATCATGAATAATAATACCTATTTCTTCTATATGCAAGATATTTTTTAGAAGTGGATGGTTATTGTGTGTATTTTTTTGGTGATCGGAGCTATAAGGTGGGAAATAGGTGTGTAGAGAGTCATATTTCTTTTTTATATGAGCTTTTAGTGGGAGTAAAGGACAATAATGTCTCTAGGGTCCTTGGGGATTTATTGGATGTTTTCCCCAAGGATTTTGAGACTCTACTCCATTGATGTGAGCTACGTTTTGGATATACTTGTAGCCCATGGAATCTATAATTTTGATTCCTATCTATCCGATGACACCATCTGAGAAGTAGGATTTGGGGTTTTAGAGAGATGATCTGATGTATAAGGGATTTATCCGGACCACTGTGTCATCATCGGGTGCTCCAGTACTATTTTCAAAGAATTTGAATGATGATATGAGGTTGTGCATAATCTATCAATTTTTGAACATGGGTATGGTCAAAACTAGTATCCTCTCCAATGAATTGACAATTTTTTTGAATATTTGATAGGGGAGATATGGGTTTATATGATCAATTTTCTATCTTTATATCACCAGTAGAGGGTGAAGAAGGGAAATATCTTGAAGACTACTTTCAGATACTGGTATGGGCCCTTCCTGTTCATATTCATGTCGTTCGGTGCTTTAAATTCACCACACATGTTGGTGGGGATTATAATATATTTATTCCATGAGTTTCTGGACTAGTTCATTGTCACATTAATTATTTACTTCTTGATCTTTTAGAAGTTAGAGGAGGCACATGTCGATCAACTCTAGACTACCTTAAAGCTCTATCGACACCACCAGTAATAAATAAATTTGTCCAAGTGAATTATATGGAAAGGAAAGGTGCATTTCCTTGGGAATATGGTTTCCCAGTAAGTTTCTTCAATGGACCCATTCATGTTTGAGGTAGTTTTCTTGCATCACCTAAAAATGATGGAGATGTTCATCATTTTCGTGGTATGGTGGAGAATTACTTGAGGTTTTTACATAATTTCTATCAACATATAGATTTTTTATTGATCTGACCATGAAAGAACTGGTTTTTGTGCAGACTGAGTTTTTCCAGGCTGCATTCAACTATCTGATGGGGATTTTCATCAGTTCTAAAATTCCCATATTTCTATAGGTATGGGTGATGTTTGAGGTGTTTTGCGATGATTCCTGTCAGGTATTTGGATGTTTATTGATGTAGTAGCGTTGATTTATCTCTTATGGGTCTAGAAATTTATGTCCCCATGAACGTAACTATTCTATCCATGATATGGAGATAGCAGCGGTCGGGTTTGTACTGATTTTGTGACGAAATTACCTCATTGCGAGTGATTTGTGGTCTTCATAGATTGCATGAGTTTGAGTTATATATTTTCCTAAGGAAATAAGAATATGCGACAATGTAGGTGGATGTATTTTCTGCAGGACTATGATTCTGAGATATCTTATACCTAATGAAAGGGTAATATTGTGATCTATTTGTTGAGAAGGAAGTTGGAGCAAGAGGTAATTTGGAGGTCTAGGGTCCCATAGAAGGTAATGGAGGGGTTAGAAGCTTTTCGCATATATTAAAGGGTGGTTGGTGGTAGAGGATGTTTTTTTTCAAATGATAGTTTATCCTTCCCTAGTATAGTAGGTGTAGGATTTTTATTTGGGGGACTCAGAGGTTGAGTAGATGTGTGATCTTGTTGTCTATGATGATGCTCTGGAGGGATAGTCAGAATATGAAAAAATATGATGTATCTCCATGGGAGGTTGTTTATTCTGGTAGTTATACATGAGGGAGATCACCATGAGTTTCATTTCTTATCCTTTGATGTAAAATCAAGTGTTTCCAAGATGTACCATGGATTAAGGACACAGTTTTGGTGTCCCATGATTAAATGGGAAAAAGTAGAGTTTTTTGCGCAATGCATATTATTCAAGTAGGTGCGGTTTAAGCACCATGTACCTGGGAGATTATTGCCGCCCTTAGATTTTACCATGTGGAAGAAGTATGGTATCTCTATAGATTCCATCAATGGGTTATAGAGATCTCATGGAGGCTATGATTATATCTCTATTATTGTGTATTCATTGAATAAATTGGCTCACTTATTAGCAATTAAAGGGTCATGAATAATAGATTCCTTAGAAAAGAGGTATGTGGATGAGGTCGTATTGCTGCATGGAGTTCCGTGATCACTTGTTCTGGATTGGGATACATGTTTTCCCACATGGTTCTAGACATAATTGCATCATAATTTTGAAACTCAGTTATGAATCATCACTAATTTCATCCCTCAAAAATATGGGCAGACATAATGGACTATCCAGACGCTATAGGATATGTTGTGGGCATCCATCTTGGATTTTATTGGGTCTTGGGTGTGACACATAGCCTTGGACGAGTTTGCATATAATAAAATCTATAAATCATCCATTAGAAAGACTCTATTTTATGATTTGTATAGAATAGTGTTTCATTCACTTATGTACTGTATAGAGGTTGGGGAGACAACTATTATTATCCTTGAGGTTGTGTATATCCCACAAGAAAATATTCATCTCTTATATGAGAGGATGGAGGCAGTGCAGGACCACTATAAGTAATGTTTCGATTATATAAGAGATCCTCGGAGTTTGATGCTCGAGAAAACATGTTCCTGATGGTTTCCCATTAATATGGGAATAAATGATTTCACATATGGAGTATGATTTCTAATAGATTTATCAAAACCTTCCATGTGTTGAGATGAGTAGGTGAAGTTTCATACCGATTGGGGTTTCACCACAATTGTGTAGTATTGATGACAAATTTCACACCTCTAAGATTCATTGATATTTTCACATTGACACCTAGGTCACTGACTGGGGATAGTTTGATATTGAGTAAGATAAAACATTCATGGAAGGGATAGAAGAGATTGAGGATCATTGGTAGGAGGTTCTGTGTGGTGGACGATTCATTTTATTAGCCTGTGATGGTGGCATGGGGGTGTAATGGAGAGTACGTGTGAGTGAGAAGCATATATATATTCCCAGTAACATGAGTTTTTTTTTGAGATTTACCATGCTCTATTTTAAGTTGTGATGTTATTTTTCTTCTGAAATGCTTTTACGTATGCCCTTACATCCCACATATAAAAAATTTTCTCATTATAATACAACACTTACTTAGGTTTTTTCAACCACATTTCATGCATGAGGGAATTTGATCCTTCTTTTTTCTATGCTCTCAATGAATCGAGCTCCTTGAGAACTCCACAATTATCTTATTTGGTGAGAATGGGTGTTAGTTAAGGTATATGTTTTCAATTATATTTCTGGAAAATGTATTATGAATAAAAAAGATATCTGTAAATCATATCAATATTATATTTGGTTTCTCATTTCCACCAGCTTGATCTTCATGTTCGATGTTAACAAGATTCTTTTAAGTTTTATTCATTATCAAAAACCATAAAAAACGTTTCATTAAAAATATTCATATTGAGGAAACATATAATAATTTATAAGATTTCAAAATCATTACACCTTATATTCAAAACAGAAGATTAACCTAGGGTTTAATTGTCACCAAAAATTCAAATACATTATAATTTTTTTAATAGAAAATGTGATTTATCCTATGAATATATCTTGATAGTGTCAAAACTAAGGCATAGTAAGGCCCGGTGAGATTTATGTGATGCTCGAGTTAGGACCAAAACACATTGTTAGAGTTATTACCTATGGATACATTTGTTCCTGAAACACATCAACTTGTAGTTTCTTGGGAGAGGTGAGTATGCTTTGATGACCTGCATAATATCTACCTTTCGAAAAATATAAGATATTATTCAATATTTATCATCAAAATATTCCATAGAGTTATTTTATTTAATGTGTAATTTCATAAATATAGTTCTCATGATTTTTACTATAATTCCTCTAATACCAAATATAGCATCCTGACCCAATTAATATTAGAGATTGATTCTACTACCATTACATAACCATGATTGCAAGGAATACACTCTGAATGACTGTAGTGTTTAAATGTCTTGTTGAGTTAGATATATACATGAGTCTTGTATTAAAATTTAATATACTAATTACAAAAAAAAATTATATTTCTGGGATAACCACTTTATTCAATTTAGTACATCCTGGAAAATGTTTTTTATTATGCTTCAATGAATCCTATATAAATGATACAAAAAAAGGGTTTGGTCAAATTCTCAGTATGGGTTATTAATAAAAAATAAATAATGAATCAATAATAATAATAAATATGGAATGGAAATAATTAAACACACATTAAATGTAACCAATAAACTATGATAGATGTGTATAAAAAATATTGAATATTATTAAATTGAAAAAACACATGTCATTTAATCATGGAACTAAGAATGAAATGTATCCATAGATATTTCAATGAAAAATCTCATTGAAAAATATTAATGCAATAAAATGAATGTAATTATTAATTAATGAATGTCAAGTTTCCGAGATACATGATATCATTACCATATAAGAATTTAAAATGATATAGGGTAAAAAACCATTAGCATAAGCTGGCCAACTAATTTTACATCATTAGACTAATGATGCATCTTGGGGATTTCCTTATATTCTCCCCAACACATTTGTATTTTATTATTTATTCCCATAACCTTGTATTTAATTCCAAAATAATTTCTTATATGTTGAAAAATTGATTTTAATTCAGAAACAATGTTTCTTATCAAATATATGTAATGAATAATGAATATAGATTTATCAATATTTCCACTGATATCAAAAAACATCCCAAGAAATCACTATATTTAAATATGATATATTTTCTAGATAGTTTACATATCCATGAAAAATGTGGTGGATGATGAGGGAAAATTCAATATTCAGTGATCATAGGAAATTGAATATTTCATGGGGATGATGAAAATTAATTATTGAATTGAATGATCATTATAATCTTGGTAAAATAAATTAAGAACCCGGAAATTGAAGAATATGTATGATATCAATAATACCTATCCCATTTAGATTAAAATAAATGGATTTAGTCACTAAGGAATATACATTTTAAAAAAATAAAATTTTTAGAAATTCTTGAGGAAAATATACTCTTTATTTGGAATTTGTTTTTAAAAATAAATTTCATTGAAAATAACTTCATGAAAAAAAATCAATAAAATTTATTATTTTAATAATTAAAATTAAGCTTTAATGAAATAATATAGTGTAAATTCATACCTGTCATATGAGGTAAAAATCATTCTTCTTACCAGGTAAAAAGTATAGAAAATCTCCTTGTTCGTAAATTGAAAAAACATATTACTTTGAAAACAATTAAAAATATGGTATAAATATATTTAATAAATCATTTTGGGATGGTTAAAAATAAATTAAAATCATGTTGAAAATATGTTTTTTAAAAGAAAACAGTTTTTCTGACTAATGAGAGATAGGAAGTCTTGTTTTATTAGATACATATTCTAAAACATTTTATATACATAAGTAATAAATTTTTTAACTATTACTTGAAAAAGTAATTAATAAATAGATGATAATAAAATTAAATTATTTTTTATACAATTATTAATTAATTACCTCTAATGGATACTCAAGTCTAAATAATCCTGAACAAAATGAGATTGTGATGTAATCTAATGAAAAGACAATAAAATTCATGTGAAAATAAATCAATCAATAGATTATGTGGGTCAGTTATAAATAATAATTAAACAAGTGTAAATAAAAAATATATAATTAATAATTTATTACCCACATAATTCTACAACATTTTCCACAATGAGAAAGTAATATATCACAATTAAAAGGAATCAGGTTATGAAATTCATTACCACTTGGTAACATTTAACTCAAATCCAATAGGAAAAAATAATTCAAATTGAAAGTAAAAAAACCAAGAAGAAAAAATAATTAATGATACAATATATCAAAATGATAATTACATACACAACACAAAATAAATAATTAGTTATAATGGTGTATTCCTCAAGGAAGTAAAATCAAGACAATAATCATTTATCTTTGGTTAACATTTGTGTGAACATCCATTGTCATAATTCATAATGATTTTAAAAATGTCACTAACTTATACCATAACCATAAAAATATTTATAATATCACATATTATCAAATTATAACATTTTAATAACTTTCTGTTAATGACCTCTCTTTATTTTCACTATTATGGGTGTTAATTACAGAATTTTTCAAGTACGTTTTGATTTGTTAGTTGTTGTTATTCATAAATAAGTCATGCTTTTATCATTTACAGAATTTAAATCACAATTTAATATTCATGTTTATTTATTATATATGTGTATATAATATTCAATAATATTTGGAGATATGAAAAGAAAATTTTCTTTTCATAGAAATGGTAGGACGTACATACACATGATCGATACATCCATTTCATTGATGAATTTTAAAAAAAGGAAAATTAAATGATATATTTTTATATTATAATACTATTATATTTTTTATATCATGTATTGATCATAGTATTATGAAAACCATCTGTTATACATACTTTGTATTGTGTGAACTAAAAATGTTTCTTTGAGGACGTTGTAGTCCACAATTTTCAAACGATTTTATCACGTTCCCAAAAAATAAAAAACATAAAAGAATGTTATATATATTAATTAAATAATAATATGGAAATTATAATTACATATATATCTTATAAAAACAATGTTCCTTCATAATTATAACCATGAGAAGTGGAAAAGGAAGATTAAACAATCGTTGTTTCATGTGGTATTAGTCCAACATACACAAGAACGGTAAGTTCGTTAACCATTAGATGGAAGTGTGTGGAAGTGTTGGTAAAACCATTATAAGAAATATATATTTATATCGAGAATACTGATATTATATTAGTAATATAATAATATATTACTATTGTATAGTTAATTTAAAAAAAATTAGCTTATTGATGGATGTTATCCCTTATTTAGGTTACTTTTGTTCTTCAAATGAAACAGATTTCTCTTTTGGATTTTTGACCAAAGGGGTGCTTCTAGGATGAGGGGAGGGATATTAGGAGCATATTTTACTATATTTTATCTAGAAAATTTGCTTTATAGATGTTAATAAGTGGGAGGGTGAGTTACTTTTAATAGTAAAAGAGGTGTGGCATTCTTGTATGTTTATGAAAATGGAATTTCGCATATATTTTTACAATTCAATGTGGCTTCAATAATGATCAAAACTATTTTAAACTGATTATATGTCAAAATATGACGGTCAAATTTATTTTGGATAATTTTCTATATCATTTTGGATATTAATAGTATGGTTGAGTCCCTTGTTATGCTAGTTTTCCTCTTAGTTTCCAAAATTAGTTTTAATTATTTTCATTGATATTTTTCATCATAAATAATTATAGATAGTTATAAAATATAAAATATTTTCGCTAAATATAGGGAATAATTTTTTCCTATTAAAATATTATTTGTGGCATAAATTAATTTAAAATCATTCCCTTAGACTTGTTGACATATCAGGTGTTTAATGTAAATATTTTCAAAATATCTCTATATTTTCATTTCTATTTTGTATTTTAAATTTATTAAAAATACCTAAATTGGATTAATTAATATACAATTGATCATATTAAACAAAAAACCAAATTATAAATATAATTTAATTTTAAAAATAAATTATATAAAAATAGTTTTGAAATAAAATTTATTATTTTCCACTACTCATTATAAAAATGAAATATTTTATAAAATTTGAACAAATTCACCGTAACCAAATTTTTAATTTTCCATTCAGAAAATGAATTATATTTTTGAAAATAAATGTTTTAAAAGTTCAAATAATTGGATTTAAAATTGAATCATCATTAAAAGGCTCTGAAATTGGCTTTAGAAAAATATTTTGTTATAGAAAAATTAGGTTTTTTTTTCATTTGCCTATAAAACATTTAAATGATTGTAGAAATTTTTTTATAAAATATATATTATATTAATATAACTCCATAAGAATAATTAATTATATTTATTTGGATACATGTTCTTTTGGAGCATAAATATAGTATTCTATAAAAATATTCCCTTTATATTCAATTGGTTATTATATTTATTTCTAATTAATATATTGACAGTGAATTAATTTTTTATGTTTTTAAATTATATAATCTTATAATTTAGTTAATAATATTAATAAATGAAAATTTAATATATTTTTAATATAATAATATATTAAATAATTATATTAGTATTTGGTAAAACCCATTCTTATAATAAACACAAGTTATTGAAGAAATTCCTTATTGCATGTAACTAAAGCTGACTCAGTATCATTTCCAATGAAAGATAAATAACACATTGAATTTATTTAAAATAGTAAATATTATCTATTTTATCATGATATTATATTACATTATTTTTTATTGTTGTTTGCTTGACATTAAATTAATTACATTGTTCTTACTTTAGAATTTTGGGGCGTTACATTTGGTATAGAGACTCCAAGTACCTAATTTTTTTATTGAATTGAATAATGATTGAATTTTTATTCTAAGAGTTATATTAAGATAAAAAATTATTTTGAGTGATTCTAAATGTGATTAACTTTTCTCATAAATAAATTTTTATTGTTATAGCTATTTAGAATCAACCATAAAGTAATTTTATCATCAATTTTTTAAAATACATACCATACATTCTCTATATGTATTCTTAAAATAAATTACCTTAATTATACCTATTATAATTTAATTTTAATATATTAAAAACAGAACTTATGGATTTAATAAAATTCAATCAAATGACAAAATTATGGCCTCTGAATTGGACAAATAATTTTTTCTCTCTAAAAATTATATTTACAATTCTCTGGATTTTATATATTAAAATATCCTTGTTATTATACAATTTTATAGTGGATGATAATATAAAAAAATATATAGAAATTAGAATGAAATTTTCTAAAACTAATATAAATAATTTTGACATATATTTTAAGAAATAGAATATTTTTGTCAGATATTGAAACACATTTATTTTTAAAGATTCACCGACCTTCAGCAAAGCTACTAATATTTCTATTGAAGAAGATACATTCGATGTATTACTCAGAATGTAATAATCTCTTTGTATTAAGTCTCTCATATAAATTTTGATAATAAATGAGGATAATTTTATTATTAATTTACTATAATATATATTATTTCTAATAATTATCTAAAATACATTTCCACCATTGAGTACATAATTAAAATTACCATAAAAATTTAAAAATATTCCTTGGAATAAAAACTCACTTTTGGACCCAACATAATATTTTATAACTAAATATGAAATCCTCTCTTGAATAAATATACTATTATAAAAAATTATGAAACAAATATTTTTTTCACAAAACTTCCTGTTGAAATAAATCAAATACACTAACTCGCAAAAATTTGTAACAATAATTTATAATAAATTCATTAACTTCTAATAAATATTTGAATTCATGAAACATGATATGTCAACATCTAGTGAAAACACATAAGGATGCAATTTTAATTACTTCCAATACATTATTTTTATATTGATGTTGTGATTATTTTTTCAAGTACTAGTCTTTTTGTGTATTTTTTGATGGGATGAATGCATAAATATTATATCTTTTTTACATTATATGTACTATCATTCAGCGACACAACTATTCCCCATTATCTCATTTTGGTATGGCCCAAGGTACACTCATATATCACCTATGGTTGGGATGTAGTTTGAAGAGTCTAAAAATATTTCATAGGGAGTGATTAAACATCTTATTTACCATAGATAATAATATATTAATAATCACATAAATTTTCAATCAAGGTAGAAATCATTTAGAAATATATCAAATAAATATCTAAATTTCATAATATGTTCCCATTAATATAATGAAATCATAAAAGGTATTTACCAAATTTTCAAAACATAATTCAATACAAAATAAAATTGAAATGGCCCAAATAAAAAACATAATGAAACACAATTATTTAATCCTTTAATCCATCTCGATCATAGTCCCCAACTACAATATACATAGGTCCCTTTCCCATAGAAATATTTTATTGAAAAAATGTCATATAGATCATGTATGTATATATAGGGAATGAGTATTAAAACAATATAATATCTTCAAATTATGAAAAACATATGTTGGATTTTCATGTGCTCATATGTGAATAAGTAAATATTTCATAAGCTATTAAAATAACATTATAAAACCATACATAGCACACACATATGATAGAAATGTTCGTACTATAAAATAATGAAAGAATATATATGTTTTTCACTCAATGTCGGTGGAATCAAGGAAATTTTGTCTCATTATACTATTATAAATGTCTTTAATTAACAAAAAAGTAGTAAAATAATAGGAAATTAGAATAAATTGATTATCTATCATCATATTTGTTGCATGCAATGATACAAAATATACATAACACATATCCAAAAAACAAAATTATTTTCTCTCATCATAACAAAACACATGAATTTAAAAAATAAATGGATTACCTAATATATTAACAAAAAACAAGACCTATGAAAACATATCTGATCTGAAAAAATTGAATTTTTTAATATCCTAAGTATATAAAATTATAATTATCAATTTATTATATCATGAGGATAGTTTTAGTAACAACAAGAGGTAAAAATCAAGAAAATAACAATATTACATGAAATCAACCATTTTAATGTAAACATAATAAAATTCTATAGATTTATATCAAAAAATCAAAATATTTTTTTATCATTTTCTGTATTTTCAAAATAATTTAGACTAATAACATCACTTATTTAAACCAATTTAATAATCATCAATATTATATTAAGTGTTAAAAGTCAAATTATAAATCCGAAATCATGACAACAAATATAACAATCACATAAAAAAAATCATCTTCAATTATTTGAGAACCATTAATTTCTCAAATTAACATAATGTTTGGAAATTGAACTCTATATCAACTATTGACAATAATTTCTTATAAAAGAAGATCCAAATATCCCATTTAACTATTAAAACATAATATTAAAATTTAACAATTTTTTTGATAATTATAAAACACAAAATGATACAATTATATAATAAATACACAATCAGTAGCATGATCTCATCACATTATTAAATTATTTTTCAAAAATAATATTTCAATTTATAAATAGATAAATTTAGTCATAAAATCATTTAAACACTAACCTTAAATAATTTTCAATCTAATATCATCACATGAAAACCTATTGAAAGTAACACTCTATTATTTTAAATTCTAATTTCATTATTTGTCCCTTTATTCAATTATCATAATTATAATCAAAACATGTAACAATATATTTAATTTATTTTCTTTATCATAAATAATTATTATCAATATTTTTCTATAATTACATTTTAAAATTTAATGGTACCAAATTTATTAGAATATAATTTTTATAAATTAAAATTCATATATAAATTTAACATAATAACCATTAAATGACATGTTAAAATTTTTAATATAATAACTATAACTTAATTTGTTAAAATATGATTATTAAATGGGGAAAACATTTATTAAATCCTATACATTCATCCCAAAATTAAAGAATAATAATTTAAAAACATTGATCTAGGAAAATAAAAACCAACATACTTATCTATAGGAAATATAATTCTTATCTTCAGAATAATGAAAAGAATATATGTTCAATAAAAATAACAAAATTAATTACAAAAATAATAATATTATATAAAATATATTTTTGAAGGTATTAAGGGAGAGTGATTTGATAGGTGAAGGAAGAAGTAGAGAATCCCATAAGTATTATGGGACTTTTTTTTATATAATTTGTCCCATATGTTCTCTACATTTGTGAAGTATATTCATGATAATGATTTAATTTTTATTTGAAACTCCAAGGATGTGAATACCAAACTATGGTTTCATATACTTTGTTTTGTTTCACATTAATAGTGGTTATTTTAATCATGTTTTAATAGAATAAACAAATTCACTATTATTAGTGTTTTATATATTAAACTATATCGAATGGTTCATGGTTATATAGATTATACCACAAGTGTGATACATTTAACATTGTTTTTAAGAATGAACTATATGATAATTTTTTGATCTACTAGTTTTCAGAATTAATTAACAGTGATATTATTAAACAAATCACTCAATAGTGGGTTGTAGGGGAATTTTTTCAATGGAATTGGAAGAAATGTGGAAATGTATTTGGAAGAATATCTATGTCATGGTGTTTTATATTCTAAACAACAACCTGTCTTTTTATAAAAAATTTTATAGTTTAGTTTATATATATAAGATTTCAAATGCTAAAACAAAAGCATAATAGGATACTAGAAGCATTTTTCTCCCATGTTATTTAACATGGTATAAAATTATCTATGTTATTTATAAAACACAACTAATTAGTGATATTTCCGAGAAAAAAGAGTTAATTAATGATGTTTTCATAAAAATATATCTTAAAAATGGAAAATTTTAAAAATTAATAAAGTGAAAAAACAAATGATATATATAATAAAAAAATTATAAATAAAAAAAGATTACATTTTAGTTGAAATTTTAATTTAGATAATATTTTTGGGTGTGTTCATTATTCAACAACTGAATATATAAATAATTGATATCATAATTTTAGAATATAAATATTTTTTCTATATGTTGTTAATGCGTGTTTGTGTGATATAAATTTAAATTGGATAGTTGAAAACATGATATATTATAGTAAATTAAATTTATATTTTTTATATATGTATAGGTGTTCATGCATACATTATTCAATAATTTGACAAAAACACATGAACATATATATTCGTGTGTGTGTAATTATTTTAATTAATTTAATTTATAATATATTAAATTTTTAATAAAATTCATTATTAAAATATTCTTCAAATTTTTTATTTTTATATAGAAATTTGTATGTATATATTTGAAAATTTGAAAAATTTAATTTATAAGAGATAAAATAATACATATTATTATATAATAAATATAATATCCTTTGTCTATAAATAATAATTTAATTTATACTCATTATAAATATAGATATTTAATTATATTTTAATATATATATTTCATAAAAAACTGTTATATATTACTAAAAATAATATATAATAAATATATCACAATTAAAAAAATATATATATATATATATATAATATTTACACACAAAAAACTAAATGTATATTTTTTAGTCTTTTAATTCAAAATATATGTCTAAAAATTATAAATATATACAAATAGAAAATTTATTCATCCCCCATTTACTGAAGAGTTTTCATAATTACATTGTAAATACATTTACTGCACTTATAAATATAGATAATTCTTAAAAAATGTGAATAATTTTGGATTCTATTATAGTTGTTGGTGATTATTGATATTGTGTGATACAATATATTTCATTATAAATTTCGGATCTGAAATTTAGTTGAAAAAAACACAATGAAATATTGATAGGTATGCCTTATTTTTTTTGGAAAAGATATTAAAATATTTGAAAATTGCTCAAACCTCCCTATTTCCCCTTGATACGTTTCTAGGAATAATATAAGAAGAAAATGGTGATTTTATCGACATCATCATATATCATTATTTTACCTTAATGGATTGAATCTTTGAGGAGACTCTCAAAAATATTATATAATTACTGAGTGACATTCATGATCTTGTTTTGTGAAATGTATTAGAGGACTTTTCATATACTCAATATCTCTTAAGAAGATTGGGTATTAATGTATAAATCATGATGTTTCAACCATGTATATAGATTTATAGTGTTATGGAATTTTATTAATTGGTGATTGATAAATAAATCATGATTTTATGAGGTTTGTGATTATAAATTTTGAATTCATGTTTGGTGGATTAGTATAGTTTTATTAATATACTAAAATAAATTTCATATGAACCACATGAACTTGTGATAGAATAACTAAATTAACTGGATATGTGAATAAGTTGATGTTTAATCTATATTTAACAATAATTTAGTTGAATTGGGTAAAATATATTAATTAAAATTGAGAAAATTTACAATGATTGAAGTAGTAAATGAGAAAAAAATAATCAGGTTGGTTTAATGGAAATTAATTGTGGTTCAGTTATTGTAGTTAATCATTATGAACTATAGTCATATAGATAATATATGCTATTTAGATCAAAATTGTGTTTATAGTAAATTTTTTGTAGGGGGATGATGTGTTGGGAACATTGGTTGGAAAATAGAATTATGCTATTATAAGGTGATAGAAATAATGTATTGTAAACCGGGGACGAATGTGGAAAATTGATTTATGATAAGGGTATTTGTTGATGTGTTGTACTTATGGGATATTGGTGTATAATGATTCATTTTGTATAGTTATAACATATTGTTTAGGGATATAAGAACCCTCATTTAAAATTTACTTAATCATGATATTTAGCAAAGAATTTACTTTCTTTCACATTGAGGATCATTTCGGGTTTAGATCATTAAAATTTTAGGAAATAATTCATACATATCAAACCATAAGAATAAATAGGTGATAATACTAAAACAATATCCATTTTGTCTTAATTCAAATTTTTAAATAAAAAAATTAAATCTAGTTATGAAAATTATTCACAACAATCATCATGGATTCTCTTTTTATCTTACCCATCCTTAACCCATTTGGAAAACATTTTAAAATATGGGATGAGCTCAAAAATCCAATAATCTAATACACAAAGAGAGGTAGAAACTATTTTTACAGGAACACTTATAAACATATGAAATAACATTCATAAATACATACTTCTCACTCTATATATATAGTATTGTTACGTTGTGAAAAAATTAATATTTCAATGGAACATAGAAAACATAAATAAACCATATAGGTTACATGGGGAATTACAGACATAATATTTTAACCATAATGGAATGATTATTTTTTATAACCTGAACGTCTATGTTACAATGTAACTGTCACACCAACCTTATAATTTAACTCTCACATCTACCTTATGGTGTAACCATCATAGTTACACTTGGAGTAACCATACGACTGACCTACAATATAAACATAATCAATGAATTTTGGGGATAGATAGGTCCCACATTTAATCAAAAATAATTTTTGAGAACCATAAAATAACTATAATATAAGAACACTTGAATAAAAATAGTCCATTAAAATTTTCTAAAAAGATAAACATCGAAGGGGATTTTTAAATAGAAGCCCCAAACATATACCTTATCGTGGAAGAGATAATTGATAAAATGAATGGAATATGTAAAATCAATATAAATTACAATAAAAAAACACATTATATTAATCATTCATATCATAAATAGTATTATCATGAGAAAATAAATGAAGTATAAGGTTTACCCAAATAATTAAAATTTAGTTATGAATTTTGTTGCATCATGTTTATCTTACTTCGATATTATTTAATGTCCTGTATAATGTTTAAAATTGTGTTATAAATATTTTGAAGAAAAATTCTAATTTTTATAACACCTTATATGATCATTTTATAACATCATTCAAATAATTTTTAATAATGTTTTTTATTTCAATTATAACAGTTTTTTCCTTTACATAGTTTCCATAGTCTGTTCTAAAAGTATTTTCTTATAGAAATAAAGTGTAACTTTAGATGTGGAATGAAATGTTATTTATATATTTAAATAATACTAAATTATATCATAAACAAGTTTCTTTGATATTTTAATGAATCATAAGATAAAACAATAATGATATTTTTTTAGATCATTTTGGCAGTTCTTCGATAATCACAATCTAATTTCATTATCCAATTTAAAAATTTTTATATATGTAAATTCTATAACATAAATGAGGTTATATAATACACATTAAAATATATTTAATTAAGAAAAAATTTTATGACCATCCCTGAATAATTTAATTGAAATAGGTAACACATCTCCGACAATGTCGGTAAATCGACACATTACAGATGATGTTTTTAATTTAAGAAATAAAAGCTGAGGATAAGAAGTATACTGATGAATTAATCCAAAAACCTGAAAACATTAGATTATATATTATAGAATATTTTTTTTGAACCTCTTGGATATGGGTAGGTGACTAGAGTATAATAAAATAAAAATAATTTAAAATAAAATAAAAGATAAAATGAAATAATATTTTTAACTCTTTAATTAACTTCCTTTAAAACCTTCTTATGGCCTTTTGTTTTGTCCTTTTGGTGAGACCATAAGGTATTAGAGATTGGGAATAGGATTAGGAAAATTAGTGGGTATAAATTGGGTGAGGATCAAAACTATATATGTGTGAATAAAAAAGGGGGTGAGGGTGGTTTTTATAATGGAGGAGAAGAGGCTTTTTCCATTATTTTAGTCAATAAATTATTATTTTTCTCATGTTTAAAAATATTTTTTGATTTTGTGAAAAAAACAGTAATGGGTTCATGTGTTTTTGTAAAAAAAATTGTTATTACCTTAGTATAACATCATTCAGGACCCAATAATTCACGTATTTAGCTTATTTCATAAATTTTTGTATTTCAATATTACCCAAAAAATTCAAGTGTTTTAGAAAAATATCAAAAAATTACCCAAAACATTTTTTGAAAAAAAGAATTCAAAAATGAACTCTATTTTTAAAAAATAATTTTCAAATTATGAGGAATCTATATTTTAATTAAATAGTAATTTATTTGAAAAATACATGTTTTAAAAATATAACTGAATTTACAACACATTGAGAAATTAATTAATGTCTCATAAAATTATCTTATAAATATAATACAATAAAATATGATTTCATGAATTTATTTTATGAAAATATACACTCATTTGAAAAGTTTTATTCATTATAAAAATGTAAATAAATATTTCTGTTTTACCATAAAACTAACACTTTATATGTCATTTTTAATAACATTTATTTACCTACTCCAAGATATAAATATATGATATTTTCACATATAAGATACAAAATAATTATTTATACATCACAAGTTTGATAAAAATTATATTATTCGATTTATTATTAATAATGGTCATGTTACAATTCCAAAGGTAAAATTATTATTCCATTATAATGGGTTCCTTAGAATACCACTTACTTAATGATAAATTTTAATGGAGTTAACTATTAAAAAATGAAAAAAAAATCATTTTATAAGAACCTAGGTTGTTACATTCTCTACACCATCTAAAAATTATGTCATCATAATATATATTCACTTATTAAATAGGTTAGGGTACCATTCCCTCGTATATTTTTCATATTTCTATGTTTCTTCTTCAACCATATATTTTCTCCAAAAAAACTAGACCCGGTGAATTGATATATTCGTTAATAATTGCTCTATATAATCAAAAAACTAAGTAGGTTTCACTTTATGAGAATGGTTCTCTACCAGCAGAACGATATCAGGGCTAATTCCAAGAGATAAATATTTAACATACAATCTCAACATCAAAACATTAAATAAATTATTAACCTGTGATAAACTCAATGGAAAAGCTACTTGGTAGGAAGGATTTCAAAAGGACAGATGAATCATGGAATTTCATCAATAATTTTATTTTATTTTCAAATATTTCACATTATGGCTGAGTGAGAACCAAATAGGGATCCTTTAATATTTAGTGGAACCATACAAGAACCACCAGCAAGGTAGAATGCCCAAGGGGATCCAACATTGGAGACTTGAGACAAAAAAAACCCAAAATACCTTATATGGATGAATGAGAACAGAATGTAATACCTGAAAAAAATCCTAACACACACCCTTGAAAGCATCATATTCCATCTTATAATCATGAATTGAATCATTAGACCCAAGACACAATTGGAAGATGATGGAGCGATGGTGCACCCTACCAATCCTTCTTCCCACCTTCCTACCATTAACCTATGAGGAAACACCAAGATTGAATAGATCCCTTTCATTCCACACACCATTGAATTTATTTTTGGATAGGTCATATAAATGAGTGACACTTGTTCCCTAGATGAACCAACAATAATATTCACACTCCCTTTGGATCCATCGGCAGTTGGTATACTATGCAGTGTAGGGCCACCCCTCCCCCCATCATGGTCATCCCTTCTACTATAAGGGTCATCCCTTCTACTATAAGGGTCATCCTTTCTCCCATCAGGGTCAGCCACTACACCAAGAACAACATTGGTATAAGAAAATCCAACACCTACACAAACCCCAACATTGATTCCCTTAACTTTATTGTCTCCCCAATCTCATGCACTTTAGGAAGAAAGGGAGGTACATGAGTGACAGAACATGGTAGAACAGAAGTAGGGGATGTGGGTTTGATTGGGATTGATGTGGCATAATATTGTTGAATCCTTGAAGGGGGGATACAACCATCTAGTTGAGATCATTGACTCGTACCGACCCCATACTGAGGTATTCAAACATTATCTTGTGGGACATTAGGAGAAAGGGATTCATTAGTCTGAGCTCTCAATCCCTTGCAACCTCACCTCCCGCAAGAGAGTAGATAGAAGTCCAGTGGACTTATCAACAGCAATACAAAAAAACCAAATGTTTCCTCATAATTAATTCATTTTCCATTACCAAACAAACATATAAACAATTTTCTCATTATAATATGACACTTTCTTAGGTTATTTCACCCGCATTTATTGTATGACAGAAATTGATCCTTCTATTCTCTACGCTCTCTATGACTCGAGCTCCTAAATAACTCCACCATTCTCTTCTCTAGTGATTATAGGTGTTAGTTAAGGTATATGTAATTAATTATATTTCAGGAAACTAGATTAGGAATAAACAAGATATTTGTATATCTTTTCAATATTATATTTGGTTTCTCATTTCCACCTGCTTGACCTTTATGTTCTTTGTTAAAACAATTCTTTTAGGTTTTATTCATTATCTAAACCCATAAAAAATAGTTTTTTTAAGAATATTCATATTGAGGAAACATATAATAATTTATAAGATATCTAAATCATGAAAACTTAAATTCAATCCATAATTTTAACCTAGGGTATAATTATCACCAAATATTCAAATACATCATAATGTTTTGCAGAGAAAATGTGTTTATCCTATGAATATCACCTGATAGTTTCAAAACTAGTGCATAGTAAATCCTGATGTGTATGAGGTGATGCTCTAGTTAGGACCAACACACATTGTTGGAGTTATTACCTATGGATGCATTTGTTCTTGAACCACATCAACCTGTAGTATCTTGGGAGAGGTGAGTTTTCTATGAAGATGATTATAATATCTACCTTTCCAAAAATATAAGATTTTATTCAATATTTACTTTCAATATATACCATATATTTTTTTGTTTAATGTATAATTTCATAAATATAGTTCTCATGATTTTTACTATACTTCCTCTAATATCAAATATAGTAGCCTGACCCAATTAATATTAGAGATTTATTCTACTACCATTACATAACCATGATTGTGGTGAATAAATTATGAAATAATATAGAGTTTAAATGTCCTGGTGAGTTAGATATATACATGAGTCTTGTATTAAAAATTAATAAACTAATTACAACAAAGTTTTATATTTCCTGGATAACCACTTTATTCAATCTAGTGCATCCTGGAAAATGATTCTTAGTATACTTCATTGAATCCTAGTGGAATGATACAAAATAAGGGTTTGGTCAAATTCTCAGTAAGGATTATTCATAAAAAAATAAATAATTAATCAATTAGAATAATCAATTTGGAATGGAAAAAACTAAACAAACATTCAATGTAACCAATAAAAAATGGTACAGGTTCATACATAAAATAGAATATTATTAACTAGGAAAACACATTCCATTTAATTATTGAAATAAGAATGAAATATATCCAAATATATGTCAATGACAAATCTCATTGAAAAATAATAATTGAATGACATTGAATTTCTTTATTAATTAATGAATGTTAGGTTTCCCAGACACATAATATCATTACCATAAAGGTGTTTTATATTATATAGGGTAAAAACACATTAGCATAAGCTGGACAACTGATTTTACATCATGAGACTATTGATGAATCATGGGGATTTCCTTAAATTCTCCCGAACACAATGGTATTTTATTATTTAGTCTCTCACCCATGTATCAAATTCGCTAATAATTCCTCATAGTTGAAAAATTTAATTGAATTCATAAACAATATTTCTTATCAAATGTATATCCTGAATAATGGATATAGATTTATCAATATTTCCATTGATATCAAAAAACCTCCAAATAAAAAACTATATTTAAGTATGATATATTTTCTAGATAGTGAACATTTCTATGAAAAATGTGGTGGATGATGAGGGAAAATTCAATATTCAATGATCATAGGAAATTGAATATTTCATGGGGACCATGAAAATTAAATAATGAATTGAATGTTAATTATAATCTTGGTAAAAATAAATTTAGAACCATCAAGATGATGAATATGTATTGTATCAATAAAACCTATCCCAAGTAGATTTAAATAAATGCATTTAGTCACTAAAAATATAAATTTTTAAAAAATAAATTTTTTAATCATTCATGAGGAAAATATACTCTTTATTTGGAATTTGTTTTTGAAAATAATATTCATTGAAAATAACTTCATGAAAAAAAATCATTAAAATGAATTATTTTAATAATTAAAATGAATATTCAATGAAATAATAGAGGGTAAATTCATACCTATCATATGAGGTAAAAATCATTCCTTTTACAATTTAAAATGTATAAAAAATCTCTTTGTTTGTAAATTTATAGAATATTAAATTGATAAAATTAAAAAGATGGTTTAAATATATTTAATAAATCAGTTTCAGAAGAGTAAAAAGAAATTAAAACCATTTTGAAAATATGGTTTTTAAAAGAAAAAAGTTTGTCAGACCAATGTGATAAAGGAAGTCTTGTTTTTTTAGAAACATATTTTAAAACAGTTTATATACATAAGTAGTGAATTTTTTTACTATTACATGAAAATGTAATGAATAAATTTATGAGAATAGAATTAAATTATTTTTAATCAATTCTCAAATAATTACCTCTAATGGATACTAAAGTGTAAACAATCCTGAACAAAATGAGAATGTGAAGTAATCTAATGAAAATACAATAATATTCATGTGAAAATAAATCAATCCATAGATTATGTGTATCAATTATAAATAAATATTAAAAAGTGTAAAAAATTATATAATTTATAATTTATTACTCACATAATTATTTAAAATTGGCTGCAATGAGAAAGTAATATATCACAATTAAAAGGAATCAGGTTATGAAATTCCTTACCACTTGGTAACATTTAACTCAAATCCAACGGGAAAAACTAATTCCAATTGAATGTCAAAATACCATGAAGAAAAAATAATTCATGATATAATATATGAAAATGGGAAGTTGATACAGAACACAAAATATATAATTAGTGATAATGGTGATTTCCTCAAGGAAATAAAAGTGAGGCAATAATCATTTATCTTGGGTTAACTTTTGGGTGAACATTCATTGTCCTAATTCATAATGGTTTTAAACATGTCACTAACTTATACCATAACCATAAACATAATTATAATATCTCATATTATCATATTATAACATTTTTTAAAGTTTTGTTAATGACTATTCATTATTTTCCCTATTATAGTTGTTAATTACTTAATTTTTCATGTACATTTTGATTTATTAGTTTTTTTATTCCTATATAAGTCATGGTTTAATCATTTACATAATTTAAATCACGATTTAACTTTCATGTATTATATATTATATATGCATATTTGATAGTCCATAATATTTCGAGATAAGAAATGAAAATTTTCTTTTCATCGAAATGGTAGGACGTATATACACATGAACGATACATCCATTTAATTTATGAATTTTAAAAAAATGAAAATTAAATGATATATTTTTATATTATAATACTATTAAATTTTTTATTACATGTATTTAACATAGTGTTATGAAAACCATCCTTTATACATACTCTATATTGTGTGAACTAAAATGTTTCATTGAGGATGTTGTTGTCCACACTTTCTCAAATGATTTTATCATCCCAAAAAATAAAAAACATAAAAGAATGTTATATATTTATTAAATAAGAATATGGAATTATAAATACATATATATCATAGAAAAACATAGTTCCATCATAATTATATCCATGATTAGTGGGAAAGAAAAATTAAACAATCATTGTTTCACGTGGTATTAGTCCAACATACACTAGAATGGTAAGTTTGTTAACCATTAGATGGAAGTGTGTGGAAGTGTTGGTAAAAAAATTATAAGAAAAATATATTTATATTGAGAATAATGATATTATTTTAGTAAAATAATAATAATATATTAGTGTTGTATTGTGAAATTTAAAATATAGCTTATTGATTGATGTTATCTTTTATTTGGGTTACATTTTTTGCTTCACACCAAACAGATTCCTCTGATGGATTTTTGACCAAAGGGATTCTCCTAGGATGAGTGGAGGGATATTGGACGGTTATTGTAGTATATTGTTTCTAGAAAAATTTCTTGAGAGATTTCAATAAGTGGGAGGGCGAGTTCCTTTTAACAGTGAAAGTGGGGTGGCATTCTTGTATGATTTGGAAAATTGAATTTCACCTATATTTTTATAATTTAATGTGGTTTAAATAATTATCAAAATTATATTAAACTGATTATAGTATCAAAATATGACCATAAAAGTAATTTTGGATAATTTTTTATATCATTTTAGATAATAATAGTATAGATGAGTCCCTTATTATGCTAGTTTTCCCTTTAGTCACCAAAATTAATTTTATTTATTTTCAATATTATTATTCTTCAAAATTAATTTTAGATAGTTATAAAATAAAAAATATTTTAACTAAATATATGGAATAATTTTCTTCATATTAAAATCATATATGTGGAATAAATAAATTTAAAATCATTCCCTTAGACTTCTTGAAAAAGAAAGAGTTTAATTTAAATATTTTCAAAATATGTCTATATTTTTAGATCCAATTTGTTTTTTAAATAGATCAAAAATACATAAATTGGATTAATTTATATATAATTGATCATAGTAAACAAATAACCAAATTACAAATATAATTTAATTTTAAAAATAAATTATATAAAAAAAATTTGAAATAAAATTTAGTATTTTTCACTACTAATTATAAAAATGAAATAATTTATAAAAAAAATCCACCATAACTTAATTTTTAATTTTTCATTCAAAGAAATAATTTTATTTTATAATATAAATGTTATAAAATATCAAATAATTGGATTTAAAATAGAATCATCATTAAAAGGCTGTGAAATTTCCTTTAGAAAAATAATTTGTTATAGTAAAATTTGGTTTTTTTTCTTATCATATGCCTATAAAAACAATTAAATGGTTGTACAATTTTTTTATAAAATATATAAAATACATATTAAATTAATATGACTCCATAAGAATAATTAATTATATTTATTTGGATACAAGTTCTTTTTGGACATAAAAATAGTATTCTATAAAAACATTCTCTTTATATTCAATTGGTTATTATATTTATTACTAATTAATTTATAGACAGTGAATTAATTTTTTATGTTTTTAAATTATATAATTTTCTAATTTAGTTAAAATTATTAATAAATTATAATTTAATATCTTGGTTATATATTAATATATTAAATAATTATATTAGTATTTCGCAAACCCCATTCTTATAATAAACACTAGCAATCGAAGAAATTCTTTGTTCCATGTAACTAAAGCTGACTCAGTATCATTTCCAATGAAAGATAAATCACATATTTAATATATTTAAAATATTAAATATTATATAATTTATCATGATATTATATTTCTTTATTATTTATTGACATGTTATTGACATGAAATCATTTACAATGTTCTTAGTTTAGAATTTTGGGGCATTACATTTGGTATAGAGACTCTAAGTACCTAAATTTTATTATTGAATTGAATCATGTTTCAATTTTAATTCTAAGAGTTATATTCTATTAGAACATTATTTTGAGTGATTCTAATGGTGATTAACTTTTCTCATCAATACATTTTTATTGTTATAGGTAATTCGAATCAACCATAAAGCGGTTTTATCAACAATTTATTAAAATATATTCCATAGATTCTCTATATGTCTTCTTAAAATACATTACCTTAATTATACCTATTATAATTTAATTTTAATCTATTAAAAACATAACTTATGGATTGAAATAAATTCCATGAAATTGCAAGATTATGGCCTCTGAACCATAAAAAAATATTTTCTCTCAAAAAATTATCATTAGAATTCCATGGATTTAATTTATTAAAACATCCTTGTTATTATACAATTTTATAGTGGATGATAATATAAAAAATATATATAATTTAAAATGAAATTTTCTAAAACTAATATAAATAATTTGAAGATAGATTTTAGGAAATAGAATATTTTTTTTTTCAGATAATGAAACACACTTATTTTTAAAGATTCATCGACCTTCAAGAAAGATACTTATATTTGTGTTGAAGAAGATACATTCGATGAATAACTAAATATGTAATAATATATTTGTATCACATATCTCATATAAATTCCCAAAATAAATGAGGGTAATTCTATTATTAATTTACTATAATATATATTATTTCTAATAATTATCTAAAATATGTTTCCACCACTGAGAACATAATTTAAATTAACATATACATTGAAAAATATTCCATGGAATAAAAACCGAATTTTCGACCCAACATAATATTTTAAAACTAAATATGAAAACCTCTCTTAAAGAAATATAATATTATAAAAAAATTATGAAAAAAATATTTTCTCACAAAACATCCTGTTGAAATTAATCAAAGACACTAACTCGCTAAATTTTTTAATAATATGTTATAATAAATTCATTAACTTCTAAGAATTATTTGAATTCATGAGACATGACAGGTCAACATTTAGTGAAAACGCATAATGTTGAAATTTTAATTACTTCTAATACATTATTTTTATATTGATGATGTGATTATTTTTTTGAGTACTAGTCTTTTTGTGTATGTTTTGATGGGATGAATGCATAAATATTATATCTTTTTTACATTATATGTAGTATCATTCAGTGACATAGCTATCCCCCCTTATCTCATTTTTTATGGCCTTATGTACACTCATATATCACCTATGGTTGGGAAGTATTTCCAAGAGTCTAAAAATATTTCATAGGGAGTGATTTACCATCTTATTTACCATAAATAATAATATATTAATAATCACATAAATTTTTAACCAAGGTAGAAATCATTAAAAAATATATTATATAAATATCTAAATTACACAATATGTTCCCATTGAAATAATAAAATCATAAAAGGTATTTACCAAATTTTCAAAACATAATTCAATACAAAATAAAAATTAAATTGCCCAAATAAAAAACATAATGAAACACAATTATATAATCTTTTAACCCATCATGATATTATCATCTTTGTCAAAGTCCCCAACTACAATTTACATTGGTCCCTTTCCCATAAAAATATTCTAGTGAAAAAATGTCATATAAATCAGGTATGTATATATAGATAAAGAGTATTAAAACAATATAATATAATCGAATTATGAAAAACATATGATGGATTTTAATGTGCTCATATGTGAATAAGTAAATATTTCAAAACCTGAAATAAATAAAATTTAAAAAAGTGACCTAGCACACACATATGATAGAAATTTTTGTTCTATGAAATGATGAATGTATATATATGTTTTTCAGTCAATGTGCATCGATTAAAGGAATTTTTGTCTCATTAACCTATTAAATATGTCCGTAATTATCAAAATGTTAGTAAAATAAAAGGCAATCAGAAGAAATGGATTATCTATCATCATATTTGTTGCATGGAATGTTCCAAAATATACATAACACATTTCCCACAAACAAAATTATTTTCTCTCATCATAAAAAAACACATGATTTTAAAAAATTAATGGATTACCCAATATATTAACAAAACACAAGACCTATGAAAACATATCATATTTGAAAAAATGTATTTATTAATATCCTAATTATATAAAATTATAATTATAAATTTCTTATATCATGAGGATAGTTTTAGTAAAATGAAAAGTTACAACTCAAGAACATAACAATATTAAATGAAATAAACTGTTTTAATGTAAATATCATCAAATTATATAGAATTATATCAAAAAAAAATATTTTTTTATATTCATTTTTTGTATTTTCAAGATAATTTAGACTAATAACATAAAATATTTGACCTAATATAATAATCATCAATAATATGTTAATGGTTAAAAACAAACTTATAAATTATAAATCATAATAACAAATATAATAGACACATAAAAAAACAATCATCCATAATTATCCTAGAACCATTAATTTCTCAAATTAACTAAATGTTTCAAAGTTGAACTCTCTATCAACTATTGACAACAATTTATTCTAAAAGAAGATCCAAATTTCCCATTTTACTATTAAAACATAATATTGCAATTTAACAAATTATTTTATAATTACAAATCAAAAAATGGTACAATTATATAATAAATAAACAATCATTACCATGATCTCATCACTTTATTAAAATATTTTTCAAAAATAATGTTTCAATTTTTAAATAGATAAATTTATTCATAAAATTATTTAAACACATACTATAAATGATGTTCACACTAGTATCATCACATGAAAACCCATTGAAAGTAACACTCCATTATTTTAAATTCCAATTCCATTATATGTCCCTTTATTCAATTATCAATATTATCATCAAAAATGTAACAATATATTTAATTTATTTTTTGTATCAAATATTATTATTATGTACAAAATTTTTCTATAATTACATTTTAAAATTAAATGGTACCACTTTTATTATAATATAATATTTATAAATTGAAATTCATATATATAATTAACACAATAACCATTAAATGAAATGTTAAAATTAGTTATCTAATCAATGTAACTTACCTAGTTCAAATATGATAATTAAATGGGGAAAATATTGATTAAATCCTATATATTCTTCCCAAAATTAAAAAATAATAATTTAAAAACATTGATCTATGAAAATAACAACCAACATACTCATCTATAAGAAATATAATTTTATCTTCAGCTCGATGAAAAGAATATAAGTACAATAAAAATATCATAATTAATTACGAAAATTATAGTATTATATAAAATATGTTTTTGAAGGTATTAAGGGAGAGTGATTTGATAGGGGAAAGAAGAAGTAGAAAAACCCATAGTTATTATGGGACATATTTTGTATATAATTTATCCTATATTTTTTCTATATTTGAGAAGTATGTTTACGATAATGATTTAATTTTTATTTTAAAATCCAAGGATGTGAATACCAATCTATGGTTTTATATACTTTGTTTTCTTTCACATTAGTAGTGGTTATTTTAATCATGTTTTAATGGAATAAATTAATTCACTATTATTAGTGTTTTATATATTAAACTATATCGAATGTTTCATGGTTATATAGATTATGCCACAACATTGTTCTGTTTATCATTGTTTTTAAGAATGAACTATACAATAATTTTTTGAACATCTAATTATTAGAATTAATTTACAATGCTATTCTTAAATAAATCACTCAATAGTGGGTTGTGAGGGAATTTTTTCAATTATATTGGTAGAAATGTGGAAATGGATTTTGATGAATATCTATGTCATGGTATTTAATATTCTAAACAATACAATGTCTTTTTAGAAAAGGATATATAGTTTAGTTTATATATATAATAATTTAAATGCTAAAACAAAACAAACATAGGTTACTAGATTCATTTTTCTCCCTTGTTTTTTAACATGGTATAAATTTATCTATATTATTTATAAATCAAAACTAATTAGTGAAGTTTCCTAGACAAAAGTTTTAATGAATAATGTTTTCATAAAAATATGTCTTAAAATGAAAAATTTTAAAATATAATAATGTAAAAAAACAGGTAATATATATAATTAAAAATTTATAATTAAAAAAAGTTAACATTTTAGTTGAAATTTTAATTTAGATAATAGTTTTGGGTGTGTACATTGTTCAAAAATTGAATATATAAATATTTGATATCATAATTTTAGAATATAAATATTTTTTCTAGATATTGTTAATGTGTGTTTGTATTATATAAATTTAAATAGGATAGTTGAAAACATGATATATTATAGGGACGAAATTTTATATTTTTTATATATGTCTTGGTGTTCATGCATACATTATTCAATAATTTGACACAAACACATGAATATATATATATGCGTGTGTTTGTAATTATTTTTATTAATTTAATTTATAATATTTAATTTTTTTAATAATTTTCATTATTATAATATTCTTCAATTTTTCTATTTTTATATTGAAATTAGTATGTATATATTTAAAATATTAAAAAAATTAATTTATATCTGATAAAATAATAAATATTATTATATAAGAAATTTAATATCCTTTTTCTATAAATAATAATTTAATTTATAGTCATTATAAATATAGATATTTAATTATTTTTTAATATATAGATTTCATAAAAAACTGTTATATATTACTGATAATAATATATAATAAATATATTAAAATGTAAATATATATATATATATAATATTTTCATATACAAAACCAATTGTATATATTTTAATTTTTTAATTCAAAATATATACATAAAAGATATGAATATATAAAAATAGAAAATTTACTCATCCCCTATTTACTGAAGAGTTTCGATAATTACATGTATATCAATTTACTACACTTATAAATATAGATAATTTTAAAAAATGAGAATAATTTGGGATTCTATTGTCGTTGTATGTGATTTTTAATATTGTGTGATACTATATATTTCATTATAAATTTTGGATCTGGAATTTGGTTGAACAAAACACAATGAAATATTGATAGGTATGCCTTATTTTTTTGGAAAACATATTAAAATATTTAAAATTTCTCAAACCTCCTAATTTCACCTTGATACTTGTTTAGGAATAAAATATGAAGAAAATGATGATTTTATTGACATCATCATATGTTATTAGTTCACCTTAATGGATTACATCTTTGGGGAGACTCGTAAAAATATTATATAATTAGTGTGTTACATTCATAATCTTGTTTCTTCAAATGTCTTAGTGAACTATTCATAGACTCAATATCTCTTAGAATATTTAGTATTATGGTATAAATCATGATTTTTCAACCATGTATATAGATTTATAGTGTTATAGAATTTTATTTATTGGTGATTGATAAATAAATCGAGATTTTATGGGGTTTGTGATTCAAATTTTTTCAATTCATGTTTGGTGGATTAGGATAGTTTTATTAATGTACTAAAATTAATTTTATATGAACAACATGAACTAGTGATTGAATAACTAAATTAATGGGATATTTGAACAAGTCTATGTTTAATCTATATTTAACAATAATTTAATTGAATTGTGTAAAATATATTAATTAAAATTGGGAATATTTTCATAGATTAATGTAGTACATGGGAACAAAATAATCAGGTTGGTTTAATGTAAATTAATTGAAGTTCACTTATTTTAGTTAATCGTTTTGAACTATAGTTATATGGATAAAAATTATTTAGATCAAAATGGTGTTTATAATAAATGTTTTGTAAGGTGATTATGTGTTGGGAACATTGGTTGGAAAATGGAATTATACCATTATAAGGTGATAGAAATAATGTAGTGGAAACCGGGGATGAATGTGGAAAATTGATTAATGATGAGGGTATTTGTTGATGTGTGGTACTTATGGGATATTGGTGTACAATGATTCATTTTTTATAATTATGACATATTATTTTGAGATATAATAACCCTCATTTAAAATTTACTTAACCATGAGTTTTAGAAAAGAATTTACTTTCTTTCACATTGAGGATCACTTCTAGTTCAGATCATTAAAATTTTAGGAAATAGTACATACATATCAACCCATAAGAATAAAAAGTTGATAATACTAAAACAATATCCATTTTTTTCTTAATACAAAATTTTTAAAAAAAATCATGAAATCTATTTATGAACATTATTCACAACAATCATCATGGATTATTTTTTTCTCTTACCCATCCTTAATTCATTTGTAAAACATTTTAAAATATGGGATGAGCTCAAAAATCTTTTAATTGGATACACAAATAGGGGTATAAAATATTATTAAATGAACACTTATAAATATATGAAATCATTTTCATAAAGACATACCTCTAACCCAATATATATAGTATTGTTACATTTTTAAAACATGATATTTCAATAGAACATAGAAAACATAAATACACTATATATGTTACATGGGGAATTACCGACGTATTATTTTAACCATCGTGGAAATATTATTATTTATAACCTTCACTTATACCTTACAATGTAACTGTCACAGTAACCTTATAATGAAACTATCAGATCTACCTTATGGTGTAACAATCGTAGTTACATTTGGAGTAACCATAGGGCTGACCTACATTATAAAAATAATCAATGCATTGGTGGGAGATATAAGTCCCACACTTAATCACAAATCATTTTTGAGAACCATAACATAATTATAATACAAGAACACTTGAATAAAAATAGTCCTTTTAAATTTTGTAAAAAGAGAAACATTGAAGAGGATTTTTTAATAAAAGTCTAATACTTATACCATATCATGGAAGTGATAATTGATAAAATGAATAGAATATGTACTATCACTATAAATTCCAATAAGAAACATAATATATTAAAAATTCACATCATATATAATATTATCATGAAAAAATAAATGATGTAAAAGGATTACCCAAAGAATGAAAATTTTGTTAAGAATTGGGTTGAATCGTGTTCGCCTTACTTCTATATTATTTAAATGTCCCATATATTTTTTAAAATTGTTTTATAAATATATTAAAGAATAATGTTAATTTGTATAACACTTTATATGATAATTTTATAACATCATTCAAATCATTTTTTAATAATATTTTTTATTTCAATTCATTTAGTTTTGTTCTTTAAATAGTTTCCATAGTCATTTCTCAAAAAAATTTATTATCGAAATAAAGAGAAACTCCAGAAGTGGAATGAAATGGTATTTATATATTTCAATAATATTAAAGTATATCATAAATCAGTTTTTTAGATATTTTATTGAATCATTAGATAAAAACAGAATGATATTGGTTTAGATCATTTTGGCAGTTGTTCGATAATCATAAACTATTTTCATTATCAAATTTAAATTTTTTTATATTTGTTAATTCAATAACATAAAAGAAGTTATATAATACACAATACAATATATTTAATTAAGAAAAAATATATACGACCATCCAAAAGTGATTTAATGGAAATAGAAAACACATCTCACAGGATGTCGGTGAATCGACACATTACAGGCGATATTTTTAATTTTAGAATAAAAAGTTGAGGATAAGAAGTATAATGATGAATTTAACCAAAAACAAGAAAAAATTAGATTATATAGTAGATAAAAGTTTGTTTATGCCTCTTGGATATTGTTATGTAACTAGCGTATAAAAAATTAAAAATTATTTAAAATTTAAAAAAAAAGAAAAATTGAAGGAGGATTTTTACCTCTATAATTCACTTCCTTTAGAACCTCCTTAAAGACTTTGGTTATGTCCTTTTTGTGAGACCAGTAGGTATTTAACATAAGGAAGAGTATTGGGAATATTATTGGGTATAAATTGGGTGAGGATCAAATCTTTTTAGGTATGTACAAAAAAGGGGGTGAGGGGTGGAATTTATAATGGAGGATAGTAGGGTGTTTCTATTATTTTAGTCAATATTTTATTATTTTTCTCATAGAAAGAAATATTTTTTGTTTTTGTGAAAAAAATAGTAATGGGTTCTTTTGTTTTTTTTAAAATTGTTATTACCATATTATAACTTCATTCATGACCAAATAATTCATATATTTAGCTTATTTCATAAATTATCGTATTTCACTATTTACCAAAAATTCAAATGTTTTAGAAAAATATCAAAAAATTACACAAAACATTTTTCTAAATAAAGAATTCAAAAATGAAATCCATTTTTTGAAATATGTTTCAAATTATGAGGAATATATTTTTTAATTAAATCGTAATATATTTGAAAAATACATGTTTTAAAATATAACTAATTTTACAACACATTAAAAAATTAATTAAAGTCTCATAAAATTATCTTATAATTATAATACAATAAAATATTAATTCATGAATCTATTTTATGAAAATATACACTCATTTGAATAGTTTAATTAATTATAAATATGTAAATAAATATTTCTTTTTTACCATAAAACTAACACTTATTATGTCATTTTTAAAAACATTTATTTACTTACTCCAAGATAAAAATATATGATATTTCCACATATAAGATACAAAAAAATTATTTATACATCACAATTTTGGTAAAAATACTATTTTTTGATTTACTATTAATAATGGTCATATTACAATTCCTAAGATAAAATTACTATTCCATTAGAATTGATTCATTAAAAAACCACTTACTTAATTATACATTTTAATGGATTTAACTATTAAAAAATGAAAAATTAAAATATAAGAACCTAGGTTTTTACATTCCGCCCACCTTCTGAAAATTGTGTCATCATAATATTTATTCACATATTAAATAGGTGAGGGTAAAATTCCCTCATATATTTTTCATATTTCTATGTGTATTCTTCAACAATGTATTTTCTCCACAAAACCTAAACCTGGTGAATTAACATATTCGTTAATAATTGCTCTATATGATCAACAAACTGAATAGGTTTTTCTTTATGAGAATTCCTCACTGCTAGATGAACAACATCGGGGCACATTCCATGAGATAAATATGGAACATACCTTCTCAACATCAAATCCTTGAATACATTATTAACCTATGATAGACTCGGTGGAAAAGCTACTTGGTAGGAAGGATTTAAAAATGGCTGATGAATCGTGGACTTCCATCAAATTATTTTCTTTTATTTTCAAATAATTTACTTTTTGGTTGAGTGAGAACCCAACAAGATTCATTAAATGTTTAGTGGAACCATAAAAGAACCACCAGTGAGGCAACATGCCCATTGGGATCCAACATTGCAGACTTGAGACAAAACAAACCCAAAATACCTTGTATGGCGGAATGAGAATAGATAGTAATAACCAAAAATAATCACTATGCACACCCTTAAAAGCATCATATTCTATCCCAGAATCATGAATCAAATTATTAGTCCCGAGACACAATTGGCAGATGATGGAGTGAGGGTGCACCCTACTAATCCTTATTCCCACCTGTCTACCATTATCCTATGGGGAAAAACTGAGATTGAATAGATCTCTTTCAATCCACACACCATTGGATTTAATTTTGGCTAGGTCATAGTAATGGGTTCCACATCGTCCCTAGATGAAAAAACAATAATAGTCACACTCTCAATGTCTCCATCGGGCATTGGAATATTATGCTGTGTTGGGCCACCCCTTCTCCCATCTGGTCATCTCTTCTACTATAAGGGCCATCCTTTCTCCCATCAGGGTCATCCACTACACCACAAAAAACTTTGGTATATGAAGGCCCAACACCTACACAAACCCCAACATAGATTCCCTAACCTTTATTGTCTCCCCCTACTCATGCGCATTATGAAGAAAGGGAGGTACATGAGCGGAAGAACATGGTAGACCAGAAGTAAGGGATGTGGGTTTTTTTTGATTGATGTGGCCGAATCCTGTTGAATGCTTGAAGGGGGGATATGTCCATCTGGTGGAGATTATTGACTCATCCCAAAACTATACTGTGGTATTCCAACATTATCTTGTGGGACTTTGGGAGTAAGGGATTCATTAGACTGAGCTACCAATCCCTTGAAACCTCACCTCTCGCATGAGAGTAGATAGAAGGCCATTAGACTTATCAACCGCAATACAAGAAAACCGAAGGATTCCTTATAATGAATTCATTATGTATTACCAAACGCACATTCCAACTAGATATGGTGACTATTTGAGAGAGGCACTGAGAGGTTCATCTCATCAGATACCTGAGTAATGATGTTTATCTTCATGAAAAGAGCGTCATCATCAATCTTATTAAAAACAACTCATCATGTAACAAATAACATAGAGGATGGATGGATTATGAAAGGTGAGTGGTTGGTGGGGAAGTTGAATGCAAAATTTTTAATTCTTGAAATCATTATCATGGTCGGGGTTAATTGTATAGTGGAATAGAAGGATGGACTAATTATCACACATGCATGACATTGACAACTAGGATTGAGAGAAATGATCATAAAAAATAAGGAGGATTCTTAAATGTCTTTGATCAAGAGAATCCATTTCTAGACGATAATGATGAACACTTTACGGGTTGATTTAAACCTATAACAACTCCAGAGAATTTTTATCATCACCATGTATGGTCACACACATCCTATAGTAGATGGAATATGCATCTTAAAACTCTATAGTAGAAATATAAATTCTTGGGGATTACTTGAATGAATATTTTTATTTCTATGAGATTGGAAGTGTTGGAATTTTTGGAAATCATGGAAGAATATGAGTAGAAACAGTAGTGGAAGAGGTCATGTTATATCTAATGTGAACTAGAGAAGGGGGTTCATTGTCCAGACTTCTCCACAGCCATATAAGACTCTGACTCCATCATAATTTTGAGTGGATCTCAGCTAAATAGGGTTCTGCTCGGTGGTTTAAGTATACCACCTCTTGTCACTTTCATCACATGACTAATGATGTTGGTATCACGTGATGTCACATGACAATGTTCATCAATGAACTTCACCACCCGAAAAATCCCACCTAGGGTCATTGAAAAAAATCTACACCCAAGGTTAACAACCAATTAAGGTTTCACATAGTGGGTCAACCTCATCTGGCCTGTATAGTGAGTTACAGTCAATCCATATATATTTCCCCAATGAATCATGTACTTATATTTCTTTTATTATGAAAATTCATAATGATTTTCCATAGTGATATTATAAGAAATTTATTATCACCTACCTCAAAATATAAGTCTTTCCTAAAATTATTATCTTAACTTTTAGGCCATTTATAAGATTTTATCTTATATTGATGGATCATATTCACTTTTTAGCCACTTCCTATACAAATTCTACTCCCATCAACTTCATTTCCCCGCCTTAAACCCAAAATAATGGCTTTCAACACCACATTTCATCTAATTACTCAATAGGTGATATATTTATACTATAATGAAAACTATTAATATATGAATACTCAAATAAATAAAAATGTTGATCCCAACATCTATGGTAATCCATTGAACAAGATCGAAGCGTATCCTAAAAGGTCACAATTTTTTTCTCATCCTGTCTAAAAGATTGAGGGAAAAATGTAGTGTTGATGTTTAATATTGTGACAAACCAATTCTAAAGGCCTTTCCAAAATATGTATGTAAACATGGGATCACTGTCAGATACAATATAGAGATAATGTCCAATAAAGTTGATAATCACTTTTGGGTACAACCGATCATGCTATTCTATAGAATGAGTAACTCAAATAGGATGTAAATGTACATATTTAGTGATCTGATCAACAATAAGATAGATCACATTGTTGCCATGACAAATATTTTGTAGTCCCACAATGATGACCATGGAAATATTTTCCCATTTCTAATATGGAATTGGAAATGGATAAATCATCTCCTTCTGTAACTACTACTCTTCTTTAACATATTTAAATTTCCATAATTTTATGGTAAAATAAAAAATATCTATTTTCATTCCATCCAGTAGTATTACACTTTAAGGTCTCTATAAATCTATGTGATTACATGATGAACTAAAAATAGAGAACTATGAGCTTCACATAATAATTGTTTCACCATCTGAGAATCAAAAGGAACACAAATTTTCATTCAAAATCTTAAAATAAAATATTAATCAATTTTATATTCTGGAAACTGAGTATTATAAATCAATTATAATTTTTTCTTCAACACATAGTCTTCCTTCTGTATTTTCATAATTCTATATTAAATAGACGACTGTACTATCACCTAAAATATAGAGGAATTTCATGTACCAATAACATACAAGAAAAAATTCATCAATTCATTAATCAATAGGTAATGTTCTAAATGTAACATGTAAATGATGCATGATATTTTTTACTCAAGGATTCCACCACATCGTTTTCAATTCAAGTATGGAAATTAATTCTATAATAATAATAATTTTTTAATTCAAGTCACCTTTTTTGTATCATTTTTTATTTCAAATAATTTAATATATACGTTAGACTTTTATGATCCTCATGTACTTCATAGTTGGATCCATATAAATTATGCCCCCATATTTCCATAGAAAGAGTCATATATGCTAATTCCAAATCATGTGTGGGATAATTTAACACATTAGGATTTTGTTGTCTTGAAGTATAAATAATTACCTGATCATTCAACATCAGAACACAACCAAGTCCGATCAATAACACATCACTATAGATGGAGAACTCAACATTTCTGGATGGTAGTTCCAAAATTGGATCATTTACCAATCTCTTCTCCAGTTTTGGAAAACAAACATCAAATTATTATCTCTAAATAAATTTAACCACTTTTAAAGTTATCTTATTTAACAGGAAATATATCCATGAAAAGTATATAACAATCTATTACTAAAAATATTCTAACAGAAGAAAAACTATGAATCTATAAAACATTTTTAGGTATTTTATATTCTTCAACCGCTTTTGTTTTAGTGAGATCTATTATTCCATTATTATTTAAATTGTAGACTATAAAAAAATTTGATGCAAACAAAAATCAAATTTTGAAAATTTTCCATTTAAAAAATTATCGTTGAGATTTTAAAATTCAATTATTTAGTGTTTTTCATGATCCTCATAAATTTTGAAAAGACCAAACTATTATCAATATAAAAACTAAAATTCCAAATATTCACTTATTAATCAAGTCATAATATACATGAATACAGTAGGGGAATATTTCAATCCAAAGAGAATAACAAAATACTCATACTGCATATATCTGTTATGAAATGTTGTTTTCATAATATCATACCCATTCCCCTTTAGCTGATGTAACACAAATCACAAGTTAATAATTGAAAAATATATAGCTCCATGAAGTTGATTTGAATATTCATAGATCTGAGGAAAATGATACTTAATCATAACCGTATTTTTTATTGAAATATCTAAAATCATTGCAAATTCTCATGGAATGAACATTAGTTTTAGCCCAGTTAGTCAGATATTATTAAGTGCATCCACAAGACAAAGGTTCAAAACCAAGTAGAGGAATATTTCCGGGCATTGTAGTAGGGACTGTAGCAGCCATTGTAGGATGTATTGTAGCAGGTAATATATCACCTGGAACTATTCACCTTGGGCCACCAGTTTGGGCTTGGTGTCATTAAGGCTTTTAGGCCACCCAAGCTTTCAGGTTAGTAGGACTTTCAGGCCACCTTTAGGGCCTTCATGCCACATCAAGGCCTTGGAGCCACATGCAGTTTCCCCAAGCACACTACAAAAATGAAGCGGCTCCAGAAGAGGATTCATAGTAGGTTCACTCACCAGAGCAGAGCCAAATGGATTTGTCATAATGATTGTGTAGGGATATGCCATTGGGACTGGCCTATGTTTGCATGGGAATCCTAGCCAAACATCTATTCAAAGGTGGAGAGCTACTATCGTGGTGTAGATGTTGGGGAGGGGCAGTTCGTTGTAGATTTTATGGTTGAATTCCAAAAGACCATCAGGTAATGTAATCTCATAAGCCTATGTGTCATGTAATCTTTGATCCTATAGGACTTGTAAGGGTTCCCACTCATCCATTGAAAGGGCAGTTATAAAAATCAATTGAAGTAATTAGGTCTATTCAGTCATGGGATCATCATTCTATTTAATAAAATACAAGATCACATTGTTGGTAAATAATAGGATGAATGAAGCTGTTATCAAGAAACTCTTGAAACATATTTTTCAATTCATGAAGTTCCAATTGAGCTATTCAGTAGGGGGTTTTGAAACTTTCTTAGCATTAGGGTCTATATAAATGGTAAATTAAACCTCCAAATTAGGTATAACACTAGGAAGCTCATTAGGGAAAAATTATAGGTATTCATTTACCACTAGGGTAATGACATGACACTAGTTACCTAGACATAGCCATTATTAAATAAAAATGGCATGATACATGTAATCATGTCCTGAAAGATCAATCACTTTAGTAGCCTTGTATGTACTATATACATTCATAAGTTTTACATTACATCATGAAATAAAAACTTCAAAAAAAATTTGTTCCCTTTTGAACACACATATATCCTTAGACTATCACATATAGTCAACCATAAAATACATCTTCATAGCCTAGGAAAAATAAAACATAGAAATGGGTGAGATCAGATGCTCAGTAAAGATAATAATATAGTAAAAAAATTCATAAATAAGCATAAACATTTAAGGAAATATATAAGACTAAAACAAAAGACTTTTAAACGTAAACATCAGAATAATATGGAAATAATAAAATCAAATAATTCAATTTAATTATTCACATGGATATTATACTAGTTGAATAATCACATGCAATATCAATTGCCACATTAATAATGAAGGAATACTAAATTCCAGACTTCATAACAATGCAGTCAAGGCCTTGTGCCAAAACTACAAATAAGATTTTGTCAAGGCCTTGTTCCAACACAATAGTTTCTCTCATGAGAGCTACTGATGCATCGAGGAGCTATAGTGGGCTCCACCCATCACGTACAATGTCCAATGCATTCTTCATATAAAAAGTTTTAAACATAACATAAACATTAGTATTATAAATATAATTCAAAATGTCTATACATTATCCATAAACCCTGAATTGTGTTGAAATAACACATCCAAAGTCATACATAACACAATACCTTAAATACAATAAGGATGTTTTGTATCATAATAAATCAACGTTAGAAAAGCTTAAATTCTGTCAAAGGATGCTGACATAGATGAAATCATACCTTTTTTAGAGTAATAACTCTTTCTATATTGATATCATTTAAAAGTCATATAATTATAAAAGAAAACATTTATTTTGAAAATATTCTAATAATCATGTATGGGATGCTTCAATGATGTTATAAAGGCATAAAATAGAATCACCCACTCTATAAGGTAAAAAAAGTCATTATTACGTTAATTTGTTTCGAAAAAGTCATAAAGTAACTTGTTTGGAAGACACCGAAATGATTCCTTTAAAAAAATATAAGTTAAAATAAGGATATAAATTACATTAACTCATTATCTAGTAAATATTAAAAAAATTCAATTACATTTTTAAGAAAACACGGATGTGGATGATAATGACATCCCAATAGATACTTACGTAAAACCAACCTATGATAATAAAAAAGATTATGAAATTTACCCTTAACTTGTAAATTTCCTTGTTCGAGGGTTCGTTAACCTCTAGTATAAAATATAAATCATTGTTATTAAATTATACAAGAATAATATACATAAATATAAAATTGTATATGATATTATAATATTTCATTGTTAATAATATTATAGTAGTATAATCATTTTGGGTTTTAACGGACACTTTTTTCTTTATATTCTTGGTTATGTAAGCCATGTTTTTTATCAATAAGATGTATTTGATTCATATAATTAATTAAATTAAGTTACAAATCATTATTTTTAATCCTAAAATGAAAAATATTCTTGAATGATTACAATGGAGCATGAATCTTTTCGCGTTTGCGGAGACGGTAATCCGTACGTACGCATGAGCAAAAATATCAGAATATTTATGGTGAAATAGTATGTAATTGGATATTATATCATATATAAAGAATAATTACCATGTTATATTTATTATTTACATTATTTACACACATTATTTTACCCATCCAAATAATGAAGTGTTTGAATAACAAACTACACCGCGACGTGGAGATCGTAAGTCGTACGTACGCACGTATGAAGACTTTGTCATTTGTAGGATAAATAGATCAAATCATATGGTTGTACCATATTTATAATAACATAGAAGTATGTATAATGTAATTTATTTTTTATTTTGTTAATGAATGAACAATGAATGTGGATGTGGATGAAAAAATGAACCTGAAAGAGGGTGGTGAAATTATTACCTCAACTTCAGGTGTTTTCTTTTTCAGTTGATCAAAAGGTCTCCTTTGGTTGGATTTTTGTTCATTATAAGGAATCTAGGTTTAAGTGAGGGAAGATGTGAGTATATTTGGGCATGGTATGGTCGAGAACAATGGCTTGGAGGTGAGAAATTAAGAGAAGGAGAAGCTTCCTTTTATAAGAGAGGTGCGGGTCACTTAAGTAAAAGATTAAAATATTATTTTATAATAAAATCATATTCAGGTTCTAGTGGCTCACAAATTAATTTTTTCTAGGATAATGTGTGTATGGGTCAAAAAACTCTCAACCAATTAGTTTTAGATAGGATTAGGTCACCATATTAAACTTATAATTTAGATTTTACTCTTAGTTAAATAGTTTGACATTTACCATGTCACTTTGTATTTTTATTTTATATGGTTAATAAAATTACTATAACAAGAAAATAGAACCCCATGTGTTTCATTATTAACATATATTTTAGAATCTAATTCCTTTTTCTGAACCATATAATTTTAAGAATATTATGTTAATTAATAATATAGTATTTGTTTTAAAAACACAATTATTTCAATTTTCACACTCTTTAGTATTTCGTAATTGTGAAAATCATAACAGCATGATTTATTCGAGAAAAAATTATTAAATCGACCCTAACATGTCATATTAACCAATAAAATTTGTGGGATATATAAAAATTCTCAAATAAAATTTATTTGGATATTTTTAATATCAATTATTTTAATCATTCATTAATAATTTAATTACGACATCATCATTGTTTCATAAATAAATTAAATTATATAATATCTGAAAATTATAAATAAAATACAATTATTTAGGAAATATTTTTATACTGAAAATGAATATTGTTGAATTTATCTTATGTATAACCATATATTAAAAATGGTTTAGTAACTAAACATTGAATTTAACTCTTTTAACTCATATTTAAATAAAATAATAATAAATGTCCTAATCTAATCCAAGTGGACCAAAAAGGTTCATATTTTATTCATAAGGTTGATTTTGGTCGAATTATACGTATAAAATAGAATTAGGAAATTTTTTAGGGTAATTATGATATCATTTTTACCATTAATTACCCTATTTACATTTAACTATGGTAAATAGAATTCAAAAGTTACAATTCACCAAAAACTATTTTCATCTTATTTAACCACATATTACTTACTAATATTTACTATGTCACTTGTATTTTTGAAAATCAACTCAAATAGGAATTAAAATTAGGTTTTATGCAATATTCTAAATGCTCCTAGGAGGTGGGTAAAAGATGGTAAAAAGTTCGATAAACTTTTTTATATCATAACTTGTTGTAAAATGACCCCAATGAATTACATTGAAAATATATAGGTATTATGTAAATATTTTGACATAAAATAAATTTAAATAAAATAAATAATTAATTAAATAAAAATTTAGTCTCAAAAAATAACTCAGTGTTTGTCACTATTCATCAAAAATTGAATGTTTTTAGGAAAAACACAAAAAATTCAGCCTAAGCTAATTTCTATATTCGAAATCCAAAAAATAAGTCCATTTTGAAAGATAAAATATATTAAATTTTAAAAAGTGGGTATTACTATTCATAATGGCTTGTTTGATTGGATGTAGGGTGGTTAAAATCGAAGTTACGTACGACACACCTTGTTATACTATTCAAAGGGAAACATACCTTGGAATCATTGGGTGTTACATTATCCCCTATTTAAAATAATTTAGTCCTTTAAATTTCTAGAATATTACTATATAAAAAGATTTGGTTGTTTTTCTTCATCATAAGTTCCTGTGGTTACCAATTTTCCCCTTCCATCTTCTGATTTCTCCATTGAACTTTCACCATACGAGTCGTCCGGCTTCCCAAAACATGTTCTCATGTATCAAGAATTGTGAGGGGATCTTCAAAATAATATATATCTTATTCTAGTTCAATTTACTCAAAGGTGAGAACATGCGTGGGGCCATGCCTGTATTTTCTCCACAGTGATACGAGGAACACATAATGAACTTTTGAGATACTTGGAGGCATTTCCAAATGGTAAGCTACAATCACTATTAGTTATAGAATTTTGAAATGTCAAATGTACCTGGGACATAAATTAACCTTCTTATTGAATCATATAACTCACTTAAATGGAGATACCTTAATGAAAACATGATCTCCAACCTATAATTTCAAATATTTCATTTAGTTAACAGCATACTACTTCTGCGTACAATGAGATACTTTGAAATGGGGCTGGATAACCTTCAACTTTTCCATCATTTACTCAATAATTTTGGCCCTTCGAGTTTTCTTTCACAAACATCATCCCAATAAATTAATGTGCGACATGTCATTGCATATAACACTTTATATGGTGCCAAATGAATACATGATTAGAAACTATTGTTATATGAATATTCTACCTGAGGTAAATATTGATCCCACATACCAAGAAATTCTAGTGAGAAAGATCTCAAAATGTCTTCTAATGTTTGAATTGTCAGTTCTGATTTTTAATCAGTTTGAGGGTGGGAGGAAGTGCTTAAACGAAGGCCAGTATCAAGGGATTTTTAAGACTTTTTCAGAATCATGATGTAAAATGGGGATCACGATCAGAAACAATCGATAAAGGTACACCATGGAGTCTTAGAAATTCATTAATATATAGTCTTCCCATATCTCCAAGTGTTAAATGTTCACTTATAGCAAGAAAATGTGCTACCATAGTAAGATTATCAATAATGACCAATATTGAATTAAGAGAAGGGGAAGTTCCCTTTTATAAGAGATGTGATGGTCACTTTAGGAACAACTTGAAATATTAATTTATAATAAAATATTTTCTTGTTTCTAATGGCTCCAAAATAAATTATTTCATGGATAAGGTAGGAATGGGTCTAAAACATCTCAACAAATAGGTTTTGAATTGGTTTAGTTCACCATATTAACCTTATCATTTAGATTTAACTTTTAGTTAAATAGTTTGACATTTACAATGTTACTTTGTATTTTTATATTATATGGTTAATAAGAATATTATAACAAGATAAGAGAACCCCATGTGGTTCATTATTAATATATATAACCTTATCTTAGTAATTTGGCCGAAAATTATATTTTTTAGAATATTATATCAATTAATAATATAGTATTTGTTTTAAAAACTCAATTATGTCGGTTTTCACAGTATTTAGTTTTTTGTTTTTGTGAAAATAATAACAGTATGATTATTTTGAAAAAAATTATTTAATAAACTCTAACATGTCATATTAATCTAGAAAATTAGTGGACGTAATCAAAAGACTCAAATTACATTTATTTGGATATTTATAATATCAGTTATTTTAAACTTTCATTAATAAGATAGTTACTACATCATCATTGAGTCATAAATAAATGTAATTATTTAATGTCTAAAAATTATAAATAAAATACCATTATGTATTATATATTTTTATCTTTATAATGAATATTTTTAGTCAAATTTATCTTATATATAACCCTATATTAAAAATGTTTTAGTTATTAAACATTGAATTTAACTATTTTAACTATTCATTAAATAAAATAATAATAAATGTCCTAATCTAATCCAAATGAACCAAAGAAGATCATATTTTATTGAAAACGTTTTTTTGGTCGAATTATACTAATCTAATAAAATTAATACATGTTTTAGGATAATTATAATATCATTTTACCTTTAATTACCCTATTTACTTTTAACCATGGAAAATAAGTCAAAAGATACTATTCATGAAAAATTATTTTCATCTTATTTAACATTATTTTACTTACTAATATTAACTATGTCTCTCAAATTTTTTAAATTTAACCCATAGAAGGAGTAAAATATTGTTTTATTCAAATTTACTAATGCTCCTAGGAGGTGGGTAAAAGATAGTAAAAAGTTGGTAACATTTTTATATATATAAACTTATTATAAAATGACTCTAATGAATTATTTTGAAATTATAGAGGTATTATTTAATTATTTTGACTAAAATAAATTTTAATAAACTAAGTTCTTATATAAAAAATGTCTATTTTAAACAATAACTCAGTGTTTTTCACTATTATTCAAAAATTGAATGTTTTTAGAAAAATACCCATAATTCACCCTAAGCTAATTTAGATTATCCGAATACAAAAATGATGTTAATTTTGAATGATGTAATTTATAAAATTTCAAAAAGTGGGTATTACTATTCATAACTGCTAGTTTGATTGGTTGTGGTGTGTTTCAACTCGAAGTTGCATAAAACAACATGTTCTTATATTATTCAATGGGAAATGTACCTTGGATGCTTGGGGTGTTACCACTAGAAAATCATTAATCTGAAAAGATCCATAATTTTTATTAATATTTGTATGTTAACATTAATTTTAGTATTTTAAAATATTACATGCATTTTGATATGTTATCAAATTTAGGGGTTCCTTATTTTATTATAACTGAAACTCTTTATAAAAAAAACATCTTTATCTCATCAATCTATATTATCATGATAAATAGAAATTCATTCTATACCCGTAATGATGTAAAACATATCCAAGGGTAATCAACAAGGTTAATATGTAAATTATTTTAATAGAAAACAATCAGGAGATTCTTATAATGCCTTTAAGAAGTAATATTTACGCCCTGGTGTTTTAACCACATGTTTTAATCCCATTTCATGAAGTGAAATTTCAATTTATTAGAAAATTAAAAAGATTTAAAGGAATGTGTAAGACTCATATAAAAAAATTAATTAGAAAAATCTGATTAATAAAATCATACGATACCACTTTATTGGATTTCCTGATATCTTTTGATGTAGTCACAAAGGATCTCACTACACCTTTATGCATATAATCTAGCTGATTTCTATCATTCACATCTTTCTTTGGGACTGTATTTATATAATTAACAATCTCACCACAGTTAAAACACTTTATTTCTTACTTATCATAATTAATCGTAATACATTTTTCATTATAATCTATATCTATATGTCTAAACTTACAACATCAAAAACACTTTCAAGGATTATTAAAGAATTCCATATGGTGCTATTTACACCCTTTTTGACAAACTGAAAACTGGACTTTCATACCATGGGATTTATTTTATTTCATATTACCCATTAATTTTCATTTTTACCACATCTTATACCTATTTTCAATATACACATGATCCTTAGAAAAATCCATTTCTACCCTCTTAACAAATCAGAAATGTTTCTCTTATCTTTTATATTCACAAGAAGACAACTCCATTCGTTATCTCGGATTTAATATTGGGAAAAAATTGGTGATTTCATTATAAATACCCCGACTTGTATTGTAAGAATACCATGATTATAGGTTGACATTTTCTTCATACATGGCCACTGAATCTTCCTGTTGTAAATTATGGAATTTCACTATTTACCAAAAATTCAAGTATTTTAGAAAAATCTGAAAAAATCACTCAAACCATTTATCAATATATATAATTCAAAAATGAACCCCATTTTTACGAAATAATTTTCAAAATATGGGAAATTTTATTTTTAATTAAAATCTTATTTTATTCAAAAATTTCTTATTTTTATACTATATCTGATTTGAAAAACCATTGAAAAATTAATTACAGTTTAATAAAATAATCCTATAATCACAATATAATAACATATTAATTAATTAATATATTTTATGATAATATGTTTTCATTTAAATAATTAAATTAATTAAAAAATTGTAAAGAATTGTTTATGTTTTACCAAAAACCAACACTTAATCTATCATTTTCAAAATAATTATTAAAACATTCCAATATATAAATATATCATCTTTCCACACATAAGATGTATAAATTTTATTTTTAATTCATAAGTTTGGTAAATAATCTATGGAATGATTTAATATTTATATATGTCATATTATTATTCTAATGATAAAATTATTATTCAATGAATAAAAGATTACTAAAAATACCACTTACATAATTATGCATTTGGATACGATTTCACTATTCAAAAAGAAAACATTTTATTTTATAAGTAGCAAGGTTGTTCGAAGGGATTTTTGGGTGTTATAGAAATTTTTGGTATATGTGAATTGGTTATAGAGGAAGTTGGTGTGGATATCATGTTATGATTATAGTTTTTCTATGAATTTTTATTTTCTATTATTTTGAGGAGATGATTTGATATATTAATTGTGATATATGACGATGAAGTTATTTAACATAATTTTAAAAACCCTATTTGAAATTCTATATTATATTATTTCACTGGATATGGGATTCCATTTTTTAATGTGTTCAGGTGTATAAGGTATTCCATGATGTTCATATGATGTCATGAAGTTATACTCCCACAACATATATGACTATTATTGTTATCAATGTTTTATCATTGCATAGTAACTTTATATTGTCACCATGGTAAAAATATAATAATAAGTTTTTTTGTATCATGTATTTTCAATGGAATGTATAATGTGATGACATAATTATGGTTTTCATTATAGTGTATTGGTTATGGGGATCCAGAGGAGGTAGTAGATGAAAAGTATAATTTATTTAGTTATTAATTTAAATTTTTTTTAGTGATTAAATGGATTATATTTATATAGTTCATTCACATGGATTCTACTTCTTTAACTCATATGATTTAAGAGTTGTTTCAATATGTACCTAATATGTATTATATATTACATGACCCATTATTTTATGATTCATTTTAGTCTTAAAGGATTGTGTTGATAGTTATTTACGATGATTTTATGTCGGGAATAAGGTGGATTAACTACATAGTGAGGACTCATTCATTATATTTTTCTATATTTTATGAAATTTCGTTATAAGGATAAATTTGAAGATATTACACATGCATTTAGTCAATTAAGTCATTGGAATTTATTTTCGATGTTATGTTCTTATATAGTTAATTAAATTATATATATTATAAATCAAATATTAAGATTTATGTACCCTTGGTTATTGTCTCCACATCATGTCCAATTTAATAAAAGATATAGAGGCTATAAAAAAACTATTTTTATCATGGGGTGAATTCTTAGTGATGTTATTAAAATAATAATAGATTTAGAATAATTATTTTATAGTGGAGTTTAAAGATAGAAACAATTATGATTACATGAAACTATATTTTTGTACTTTTACATTGTTATAGAATATAAATTTGATTACAATTTTTATCCAAGGTTATAGAGTAAAATTTTTATTATGATTTCACTCTTTATTTATTTATGAATCACTAAAAAAAGTAATGGTGTATTTTTAAAGGGGTGTTTATATATGTGTGGGTTAATTCATTGTGAATGAAAAAAAAATTGATTAATTATATTGAATATGAAATAAATTATTAGGACTGATATTAATATTGTATAATTAAATACCTACACATCTTCCATGGGATGGTAAATGTGCTTTCCGGATGTTAATCTACACATAAAATCTAAATTTTCTATGAAAAAATACAGTGTATATTAGGCATCAGTAGATATATTTCATAGAGTGGATATTATACGTATAAAATTATAGATTTCTACACTATATATTATATATTCTTATAACCTATCAATGTACAAGGAATCTATTTCAGATACAATAAATATATTGTTGGGTGAATAGGTTTTCAATAATATCATAGATCCTATAATGTTTTTTGGTGAACTATAATTCATTAGTAATGATATTTTATTGTATAGTTTCCCAAACCTAATTTCCCTTGTACATTTGGAAATTTCATATATCCATGTTCATGTTGAGAATGATTTGAATTTTTCAGGGAGTTATAAACTATTACTATTTATTGGGAGTTGAATGAAAACATATATACTTTTTATCATATCATTTATAGTGTTAAAAATAATTTAAAGTAGTTTATTATTTTGATTTGGTGTTCCTTGATTTTCCTAGGTAATGTGTAATGATTATCCCACTAAATTGAGTGTGAAAATCAAATTGTGATCCACCAGCATGATAGTCCTTTACAATGAATAACTACATAGAGGTTTTGAGAAATGAAGTGGTAATTAATGGGTAATTTAAGAGGATTTTTGTTGTATATGAAATAGAATTACCTACAAGATCCTAATTAGAGTTGAATGGAATTGACCTTTTCTCTCAAGGAACTACAATCATCTATGTTGTACTACTTATTTTTTTCTCAATAGTGAGTAGTTTATATCTCTTTAGTGAACTATTTAGTGTTGTGTATTAAAATTACAATGGAATTGGAAACCAAAATATTATGTTCAATCTATATAATATATATTATTATAGAATATTACATAGTATAAGAGTAAAATGTGCACTTATCACTAGCTATATCAACCCTTAAAATTTCATATTTAGGAACATCATTGAGTTAACATACCAATATTACATGGTCATATTGCTAAAAGTCATCCCTATAATATTCCACAAACTCTGGGTCAATAGAATGATCATATGCGGGGATGTGATTAGTAGATAAGTTGAAAAATAAGATATCATAGATATAAGAAATAACTTGTGGAAGTGGTTGATAAAATTGAATGACATGTGGTGGTTATAGGTGTGTTATGAAACATATTGAATTTTGACTTAATTTTATTATATTTTTCTCTATCATATTCAAAAATATCACAAATATTATAGAGATACATATAGTTATCCAGATAAAATATTTTTCCATCCTTTTGAGATATATTGTTTTGTATTTGATCAGTTGGAGAATTATAAAGGTTTTCGGATGGGTCGAGTTAGTGATAATAATATTCATTATATAAATAAATAAGGTATTATTTCATATGGAACTATATGATATCAACATGATAAGTAGTATGTCAATTTTGAGAGATTTAATATGAATTTATACTAAATAAGAGTGATTTTTCAGAATGATTATTGAGATATTGTAATAAAGACTATAGAAATAGATTATAAGAATGTGGTTCCAGTACTATCCCCAAAATAATTTCATCTCATTATATGAGTATAATTTTATGAATAATTAAATTAATGAAAAATTATATCCATGTGTTTTTTTTATTTTTTATTATTTTCCCGTTAGTTTATTACTATTTTCTCATTGAGGCAGGGGTTGATTTTGGCATGTATTTTTATTTTCATATATCTCTAGAAATAATTTTATCTTAACTGGTGGTTTTGGTTCATCATCATAACCTATAAATTATGATTAAAATGTTTTTATTAATGTGTTTAATTTTCCCTAATAAATCACTATGTGAAACCAAAATATTATTTTAAAAAAATATCATCAAGGGTTTGAGGATATACGTTGACTATATTTTCTTAAACAGTTATACTATGTAGAATTGGAATCCTCTACCAAGGATTTGTGTGAGTTTTTTATTAGCTAAGGGATCAAAGATAAATCAAATATATTAAATATATATAATTATTTCATATGAAGATAGTGATGGATAAAAATATTGAAATGGATAATTTATATTTGATTATATGGGAATTTTGCGTTTGTAATAACTAACTTTATAGATAACTCTATATTATCAATTTTTGTGGGATTAAATCATTTTTTATTTTTTTATTACCTTGATCTTATTGTATTTTTGTTTATAAATGATATAATAGTTGTTGTATGAGAATAATGACAATTTTTGAGTGGTTATAGAGATCAATTATCTATATTTTTTTAATGGAATGATGTTAAGTTTTACATTTTTGTTGTAAAATTTTCACTTCCACCATCTTGTTATTTATCAATAAAAACTATATTTGAACCCTCTATGACTATGCTTTTTGATTTTTTGGTAGTTCAAAAAAAATTAAAAAGAGTCTAACACTATCATATATATTATATATTATCTACATTTTATATCAAATTTAACCTAGAATTCAACTCCTAAATTAGATTTTCTAAAAATATGGTCTAGTGTTTCATTGACTAATTTACATTTAGGTATTATTTTATTATATATGTAAAATATCACTTTGAAATTTATCAATCACTTAGTAAAAGAAGGAAAATTGTTTTAGTTTTATTGAAATGTTTTCCATAATATTTGATGGAGTGTATTAATGGAATATAGGGATGTTTTTTCATATGGGACTGGATAGTTTTGATAATAGCCATACAATTATTTCACTCGTGGTCTTATGTCATAGGTTATATTGTTTAAAATAATGTTATAGAGATATAACTTACATGGGGAATTATTAACAGTATTTATTTATCATTATTAAATTCACTTCATATTCACTATAATGTATCTAAACTATTTTTGTTGGATATGTATTGAGATCCATTTGTATTATCAATGGAAGCTAGTATTGGTTTTTGGAATAGAATAAAAATGACTATAATCACACTTATACTTGGATAAATATAGAAAAAAAATATTTTTTATATAAAATTAATTTTTATTAAGAATTATTTCAATTGATAGAATATTCCGTGTAGTTATACCTTGATATAGTGTTTTGGGGAGATAAACTGTTAATAATAAATCTCACTATTATTGGATAGAGGGTATCATGTTGGATATATACAATCCTGAGGTTTTTTCTTTAACCTAATCCAGATTTAGAGTTTGTTCTATCTTTATCCCCTTGGTTATTATAAAAATGTGGTAAGGTGACATTACCCTATCACACATATTCATATATTAACACCATTATATAATAATCATCCATTAGGATACATAATGTTTTCACTTATATAATAGGTGTTTCTTTCCCACCTTCATCTTCACACTCTGTTATGGTTTACCATTTGAGGTTATCATATGGAATTCACTATTGAAATTATTTTTGGAAAAATAATTGAATGAAATATAGATACTCTTTTATGATTTAATTTTCCTTTTCATGGGAAATGGTTTTGTGGATATCTTTCTTAGTTCCCTTAACTGTGTCTATATTGGTATTGTTCCTTTAGTTGTAGATCTATGGTGAGTCTTTTCTTTATTTATTATCTACACTTGCTTCCTGATACTATGTATGGACCTCTATTAGGGTCTTGTTTGATGTCTCTCATGTTGGATGCCAATGTTATAATTGAGCCTCCACATGTAGTCCCAAATCCCCAATATATATTGGATTATATTCATAACAATATATTTGGTTGGATCATTGTATGAGTCTGCAGTCATGGATCATGGTTTTCAAAGAGGGATTATCATAATTTATTTCAAACTGGTGAAGGTGAATAAAAATTGTTTCACCCAAAATATTTTTGCATCGATGGTGTGTTTTTTTCTTATTATTTTATATTTTAGTTATTTATATGAATACTAGTTGTATGTTCTGGTTTATTGATTATTAACTACACATTTTGATATTCAATGTATAAAATGAAATTTTTATAAATCTATTTATGTAATAATGATCTCTAATGAAATCTTGTAGGAAAATGTAGTTTAGGGATTTGATCTCTTAATTTTCATTTCCCCCTATATTTGTGACAGAGTATAGTCAATGTATTTCTTATTATGTATTTATTATTATTTATTTATCTTGATTAAGAGTGGAGGGTATTTTTTTATGATTTTAACTGAAATGGATACTAATGTTGGTTGATAAAGATGATGATGTGTTATGATTATTGAATTTTATATTTTTTATAGATATTTCAACCTGACTCCAGCAGTTTTTTTGTGGTGACACATTTTGGAATATGGTTAGCATAATATGATGAAGGCTTGATGTGGTGATGTCCATGTGGCATGTATTGGTTGCACTATGTTCAATATATCAACGTAGGTTATTCTAAAATTATAATATAAAGAATTATATTTAATTGTATTTTTTTATTCCATTTTTTTATTTATCATATGATTATCATGATCCCACTACAGAACTCTAAAATTAGTTTCATTTCAAAAATAAAAAATTTATTGTTTTTTATTGGATAGAGGATTATGATAATATGGTATTGGTTCATGGAATGCTATATTCTCCTTTGTGAATGTGGGATTTTATTTTAAATAGAGATAATACTTAATTATTTTAAATATATCCAGTTGTTAGAGAAATGATTCATTCCGTAAACAATTATTTTTTTATTTCCTTAAATAAATAAATATGTGGAGGTATATTTTTTTGGATGTCTTATATATATTTTGGTTGATCCACTTTACTATGTTTCAAATAGGATATATTATTTATTAATTATCCCATAGTGAGAGTGAGAAAAAAAATATGGAATTTGGAACTAGCATACCACATTCAACCAAATAACATAATTAGATCTCGTACTTTATTGTTAATGTTACACAATCAACAAAATTTATACTAATTATGGAATCAATATCCCTAGATTTTTATGTGAGTATTCATATAGGTGAGTTGGTGGGACTCTATGTAATAAAACAAATATTTGAGGACATGATCCAGGGTATATGATATTAATGTTTAAGGTGCTGACAACCGAAATTATTTCCCTATTTTTCATCATCACTAAACTCCACGCTCATATGGGTGGGAAAATAGAGTGGGTGATTTATATTTTTTTTGATTTATTGAAATCATATATTATAATTTGTATTGGTCTATGAAGAGTGATTTTTTATTGGAAAAGATTATATATAACGATAGCAGACATTAATGTATTGGAAGTTCTTTGTTAGTGGAAATATTTGGTTAAACTAAGAGTTGTAATTTTTATATGGATGGCAGTGGTTAGATAATAATTTTTGTCTATATTTGGAATAAAATATGATGGAGTTGATACCAATTATATAACTATAAATGAATATAGATCAGTATCAATAAAAATCATATTCCATTCATAGAATAAGCTAAATGTATTTTTTTGTTTGTGAATATAAAATATAAAAATTATT